>CM057774.1:0-4800000 GCA_030064435.1 Trapa incisa | reverse complement strand
CTCATTGTAATGCGTGATGGTGTTAAGCTTAGAAGCAATGATATATTTTATGGTATTTATTTAGTGGCATGTATGGCCATTGGTGACACCATCATCATTAAGTTTTCACACGATATGTATCAAGAAAGGCAAGAGATGATTCATCTCGATGGCAAACCTATGGGTGAGCGATATCCGGTGGAATATTTATATAAAATAAAAAAACATGAAATATAATTTTTACTCTTATAAATTATGTGATTTACTTTATTAAAATAAAAACAAAAGGGTTTGTAGGGGTGGATCAGATCAACCCTACAAATCCTTACATTTAAACTAAAATTTAATTTTAATTTAAGAGATTTGGAGGTGGTTATTTTTATTGTTTAAATAACTATAATAATATTTTATATATTTAAATTATTATTATTATTATAAAATTTAAATAAAAGTATATATTAATAATATATAACTATTATTATATAATTAATATTAATTATTTTTATTGTAATAATATATCAATTAAGTTATATAATAAAATTTAGATATATATAATTTATATATTAATAATATTTATTATATATTTTTCAAATTGAGATTATAGTTTATTATATATTTTTATTTTATATTAATATATTATTATATATATTATATTTGATATAATATGATTTAATTATATATTACTTAATAAATTATTTAAATTAATTAAAAATAATATTTTTTTCTTTTAAATTTTTTTATTAATAAACTCAATTCATATCAAACTATTGATTTGTAGAATTTTGTAATTACTTTAAACCAGCCCTCCAAATTCGCAAATTCTAAAAAATATGATTATTGCATTACTAAATAATAGAGATGTAATTTCTAAAAACTAGAAGCAAAATGAATATTAATTTTTAAGTTAATTTAAAAAAAAAGGAAACTTTTATGAATGAAGTGTATAAAAAAGAAAGAGATAAAATTATGTTTTAAAAATTAATCTGTATTAACATGTTATTAGTTTCATATATTAATTCTACGAGCATAACGGAACCTATTATATATATCAGTTAGATTTTTCCCTATTCCAAATTTACCCTTGAGGCTAAAATGAAAATGCTTTTACTTACAGACAAAGAAAAAACAAATAGTTAAAGATGTCGGTAAATGAAAGTATCCTCATACACACTTAAACAATTCGGTTTCCGGCCATTTTGAGTGCCACAAGTTGAAAGACAGGTAACTGACAGATAGAGATAGATTATCATACATAACTCACCCAAGATTGAAAAAAGAGACCTATAAAGCTCGACTGTTTCGGTCAGTTATCAGAGTACGACAGTCAGTAATTTACAACCTGCGGGGTTTTCTCGGGAGATCAATATGTTTTACTTGCTTCCACTAGTACTTCACCCTCTCTTCCCCGCTGCTATTGAAGTGCAGGCCCTCGATGCCCCTCACAGTGGACTCAAAGGACTTCATATTGGAGGAAGCGTTATTGTTGTTTCTACCTGACGTTGGGCGAATTAGTTGCTGATCTGATGATTTTGCTGGTGAACTCCTCTGTGCACTACTATTAAAGATTTTGTCCAATGTTCCCGGACTCACATCCACTGCTGTGCGGAGCCGCCGGATATCAGAATCTGTCCCCAAGACCCCAGCAGCAGCATGGCTACCAGAGATAGCAGCCTGACTTGTAGATCCAGTCGATCTCAAGAAATTAGAACTCGGAGGCTGCATTTAGTAGAGCAGGAAACAAATCAAACAATTAAATTTATAATGCAACAATCAGAGAGAAGACATGATTTCTTCAATTATATTCTCCTCTTGGAAAAAAGGAGAATATAAGTTTGCATTAAATTTATAATGCAACAAAAGCAAGCAATTAAATTTATATTGCAAACTACATTCTCCTCTTGGATAAAAAAAAATTATATCCTCCCAATTCCCAAGAGGACAACAAAAAACTTTTGTAATATAATTTTCATAAATAATTTTTATTAAATAGTCATTGAAATATTACAGAGCCTCAGTTCAGTATATGAGAAGAAGAATTTGCAGAATATAAAAAGGTGCACTACGAGATAAACAAGAAAATAGGAAAAACAAGACACTATATTAAACTTGAGGATGCCTGAAGGACAAACAGTTCCCAGTAATTTATAATTATCACACGCAAAACTTACACAAAAATCAAGGAAATGGTCTTGGTGAACAGCATACACAATTAATCAGATTAACCGCTTGTACTAAAATTCTCACCATGGCTTCTTTGGACATGATAGAGTCATTTGCAACTGGATTTTTCTGCTTAGACAAACCACTGGTACTAACAATTGGTCCTGAATGCCTCCTATGTGCAGCATCTCCAGCAGACCACCCGTGAGGAAGTTTGGTTTCTTCTCCACCTATTATAAAATAAAAAGGAATGGTTGATGATCTTTTGTTTGTTATGTCCATTCACATGAACTCTGGAAGTGCAAGAAAAAGTGGTAACTAATGCCAGCTGAGCTCAAACTCAGAAACCATAAACTAGTGGTTTATCCCCTGCACTGCCAATTTTCAAATTATTTGAAACGATATGAACAGTTATGTTTATCCCACACAAATCCTACTGTTTGCAAGAGAGGCAGTTATATTCATCTTAATTAAGCTTTTGGCTGAACTCTGGCTCAAGTTATCATTAGCTCAAGGTTTACATAGCTGAGGCCTCATTTGACAAAGATAACGGAAGCAATTGGTTAGCAAGAAACTAATAATCTTCTAATGATTGACCTGGAACTGAGGTTGAACATAAATAGAAATACTTGAATTAACAGCAGAGCTCGATTATACTGAGTATAAAACCTGACAGTACTAGACTGCTTTGTTAGGCTCAATTCATTATAGTATTTAGTGCCTTTTGGGGTTTGAAGTGGACATAATACAAGAAAACATAATAACCTACCTGAACTGTTAATCGCATGAAGCAAGCCAGAACTCGGGCCAGCTCCAGTGCCCTGCATAAAATATGTACTTATCACATTAAACTTAAGAGAATATATTCCAATATGGACATAACTGACCCTGCATATAATTGCTTACAGGAACACGAGGATGGGTGGCAATTTGTGATTGTTGATATTTCAAGATTGACCAGTCAAACATATAATCAAACTGGAAGCCTGAAGCAAAGTAAAATAAATTAGAAAGCAGAAAAGCTCAACTTATAGGAAATGAAGAAAGATCAAATAGACAGTGCAAGAATCCCTTTGCATTCTCATAGGTTTCCTTCAGACCTTCACGAATAAAGAGATCACGGAACAGCCTCTTCAAGTATGCATAATCTGGCTTGTCATCGAAGTGTAATGACCGGCAATAATGGAAGTAAGATGCAAACTCAGATGGATAACCCTGACATAATGCCTATGAGGAATAATGGACATTAAAATCAATTAGATTCCAGCTGATATATTTTATTATTAAAGTCGTAAAACTAAATATTATTCCTTTTTGTTATTCACTGCAACCATACCTCAATAGAGGTTGAAACTTTTTTTTCACTTATCTTTTCGTATTTTTGTTTCTTTGTCCCTGCCTTGAGTCCCTGCCAAGGAAGGCTGTAAAAGAGAATTGGGATAACCATTAAGGCTATAAAAGAGAATTGGGATAACCATATGATTCTAACAAGAAAAAGAACAACAGAGATGAACTATAGAAAAAAAAATTTCACCTTCCTCTCAAGAAATACATTAGCACAAACCCAAGAGATTCTAAATCATCACGACGGCTTTGCTCTGGTATGATAAAATACCATTACTACATCAGTCCAGTGCACAAATACATACCATCAGCCAAAGATTATACCTCAAATGAGAGAGACAATAAGCATACCAATGCCAATGTGAGTATTCATGCTGGCATATCTTGCAGTCCCTGTCAAATTTTTGTTTTCTCTGCAAATGCATAAGTAAATCACAAGTTGGAATCTGCCTAGAATGTGACTTGTTGGTATTTCCAATGACAGAATAGAAAATTATCAAATTATACTCTCATCAAAAATCTTAATAGAGTTGTGCACTCATGTTGATCAATCTTAGTTATAAACTTATCGTAAAAGTTCCCAATTATGTTATAATCCTAGTACACGTTAACAAGAAAAAAAAACTAGCTCATACAGGAGAATTTCAAATAACTGACCTGTACGGGATATGTTGATGAGTAGAAGTATCTCTATACTTCTTTGCAAGTCCAAAATCAATTATGTACACCTGTGAAGGTGCATCTTCAGTCACACTTCAAATGAATGATTAAAACAAAAGTGTAGACAAGAGAAATTAGCAGGTGAATGGAACCTGGTTTGCACGTCTTCCTAAACCCATAAGGAAATTATCAGGCTTGATATCACGGTGAAGAAATGATTTTGAGTGGATGAATTCAATTCGATTAATCTGAAAAGACATATGTGTCATTCAACATGATAGAATAGTGGACAACAACAAGATTTTATGAATTGTATGGCTTGAGATCACACTGATGAAAAGATTTTGAATGAAAGAATTCAAGGATTGATCTGAAATGATATGACATTTGCATCACTTTATACATAGAAGGCAACAACAAAATCTGAAAAACTAAGCAAGTCTAAGGCAACAAACCATTTGATCTGCGAGCATGAGAACAGTCTTAAGGGACAGTTTCCTACTGCAGAAGTTAAACAAATCTTCCAAACTCGGTCCCAGCAAATCCATCACAAGCGCATTATAGTCCCCTTCAACACCAAACCAGCGGACATTCGGAATCCCAGCTGCAAAAAAGAACATATGTATGAGAACCACCATAAATAAAATTCAGCTGGTGTATGCAAATGGGACAAAATGGAAGTGAGGTAGCAATCACTATAAAAATGTCGTTCAAGGTAGCAATCACTGTAAAAATGGCGTTCTTACTTCCTCCTTGAAGCAATTTATATAACTTTGATTCATACAGCAACTGTGGATGCTTGGTCTTGACATTTTCCTGAGGAAAGTCACATACGTAGAATCAGATGCCAGCATGCCAGCAGATTCCCAGCAAGCACAAGAAATAGAGTAAAATGGTAAAAATATAAGAATGATAACTTTTGATTCAACAATGACATCAGAACAAATCATAAATCCCTCTTCCAAATCCTTTTCTCTACCTCAATTCTAAAACTAATTCATTTTTAGGGTAAAAAAACATAGCAGAGGGCTATAGGATCCCAGCTGAACAAGGAAACTCACGAGTTTAATTGCAACTTCCTCATTCGATACAATATTAGTACCTGAAATCAACGAAACAAATTAACAGTAATTCCCGAATAGGCAAACAGAGGATGACAGAGGAAAGAAATTGAGCACAAAGAGGAACCAGCAATCGCACCCAGATAGATCTCTCCGAAGGATCCGCTGCCGATCTTACGGCCTAGACGGAACTTATTTCCGACTCGGGGCTCCATCACTCACGAATCTGACGAATGACAACAGCCGATAAAGTTGAGCGATAAAGTTGAGCTCAAGTCAAATTCCGCTTCAAACCTCCAATTAAATTACCTGGCTAACTCCGGTAACCGACCGAGGATGCAAGCTGGAGAGTACAGGTGGTGCCGGTGTCAACGGCGGCGAGAGAGGAGGCAATCGGAAGGTTGAGCACTTTCTCTCTCTCTCCAGAAATCTACGCTGACGAGACTGGAGAAGGGCAAAAATAAATTTATCCCAAATATCAGCTTATTTTTTGGCAACTGCTGCTATAAACATTTGAGCAAAAAAAGCTCCAAGTATCTATATATTTTTCTTCAATTTGCATATCTATCTATTTCTTCTTTAAACAAACCCATCTTATTTTCTATTATTTTTAACACATTTATATATGATATATAATAAGTAATAATATTATCTCTTTGATATATTTAAGTAAATACTGTGATCCAAAAAAGGAAATATATGGTAAATAATATTATATTTTCTAATTAGGAAAGACTGAGGATAATAAAATATTAAAAAATTACTATTATAACATAAATTATTTAAATAAGGTGTACCAAATCCTTCCAAAATTATCTTGTGGTATAAAGTTTTTTAAAAAAATATTTTAGTTGGATAGTAATGTTAAATTTTCAATAATAACATAATTTTACTTGTTACACAAAAATTAATTTTTAATATTTATATATATTTACAATAATTTTCACAATTTTAATTTTGGGCATAAAATAGTATAACAAAATCAATTGTACATTATAAAAATTTTGTTATGCTACAACGAGCAAAATAAATAGTATATTCATTATAATTGGGTAATAAAATAAGGATATAATTATGAGTAGCATATTATTTTAGTATATCAAATACATAACAATTCAACTTAATTTTTGTATTACCATCTTAACATATAATTAATTTAGTATACAATTAATAGTTTCCAATTATTTTTCCATAACTATGATAGGGAGTCTCACATATATCTTCATAAATTGTTTTCGCTTATAAACCTTATATGATATGTATTAGTTTGGTGGTAATATGTTTGATCTCTTCCATTTCTTTAACAAAATATATATTTTCTTAAAATATTTGGAGGGAGTGTGAGTAACATATCAAGTATTTAATGAGTGAATGGATTCATATTAAGTGTTAATTATCATGCCTCAATCTGTTTTATAAATTAAATCGAAATAATAAGTTTTATACATTTTCGAAAATATTATATAATCGACACAATGTAACGTTAAAAAATAAAATCATTTCCTTCTAAAAAATCATATTGCTAGTAAAGTTTTCCGGCAAAAGTCAAGATGTCATCTATGGTATAAAATTTCACTTCAATCATTGTAGTACAAAAATTTTCGGAAAAATAATAAACATCATGGATATCCTTGAGTTATTCTAAATCTTTAAGTTCATCAATTTGGTGTGTACCCTTCTACTTGCTTTCCTTCTTCCTTTCTAATTTTCTTCGAAGGGGTTAGATAGTAATGATAAGTTAATGTCAAATGAGTGAGATTATTGATAACCAAGTATTTATATACTCGATCTTAAACTCTAATTAAAACACTAACATGAAGTACTACATTATCAAATGTCATTCAAATTTCGAGTGGTTAAATAGAGGAGAGTATGAATCTCAATCAATAATGACAACCACCACTTGTTTGATGTTGGCACTCATTCGTTAGATATTCATATATTAAGTAAAATACACAACTGACTCTTTTGCTAAACTCATATATGTAAATACTCGTCATACGCCTCTCTAGGTTCTCGAGTAATAAAGAATATACATCTCACCTTATATGATCGTATTTCAGACGTACCACTAGGCAATTAATACATCTCTCATAGGTACATATTAACCCAACCCATTCGTCTACATCACAATCAATAATTAACACAATTCATAATCCATGGTTGACCCATTTTCCAATCACCCATACTATTAAATGATTTATCATGGCCCATTGGGCCTATACATAATTCACATACAATTATCATGCAATTGTGAAAAAGGCTAGTCAATGTCTATTTTTACATTCATTTTGGGTTGAGGTAATCTTTTCTTCAAAATTAAGGGTCTTAACCCTTTTTTTCATAACATGTTGAGCCTTAGCTCACTTTCTAACTAACGGGAGTTTGACACGTGTCCTTAGTCAATGGTTAGATGAGTAAAATCCTTGCCAGTAGGGCATACCAATGAGAGGCTGACACATGGTAAGGATGCCAGGTCAGCGACCAACTAGGATGTACAAGAAAGGTTGATCAATTAGAAGTCAACACATGACAAGGACATGTCAGATTACCACAACCAATTAGAGAAGGACACGTGGTAATGGAACAATTCATCAGGTAGGATAGAGCCACCAATGAGAAATTGCCACATGTCCAATCAATGAACGACTTGGACATTAAGTTGGATGTTGTGTTAGTAACACTAGCCAATCATGACATACACATGGCAACTTGCACATGTAAAACTCACACGTGCCTACATAGTGTCATCTTCAACCTCTGATTAGTTGGGAAGAAGAAGGGCCAAATAGATGCCTTAGCTCTAATGACCAATAAATCTCCCCAACAAGGCCTTAAATTGGAGAGTTAATGGTCGATCGATGGACGAATGGATAGACATGTTAGTCCTTGAGATTCCTATATAAAGAGCTCCCCTCCATTCATCCTATTCACCCCTTGAAAGCTCGAAAAAGATGAACTGCTCTATTTTTTGATTATCCTCGAACCAAATCTTTAACTTTGGCACTTTTATTCACACCAGAAGGTGAATTTGGGTTCTTTGGATTCATGTAGAAGTCATATACACGATTGCACTCTCCAATTGCCTTGAGTATCACCAAAGAAGTACTAGCGAGCTCGCATAGTACCGTTGCTCCCTCGATCGTCTGTAACACGAGAAACCCGAGCTCAATTTGACCATCCATGTTAGGACTCAAGTGGGAAGGTTTAAGATCGAATTAGTGATAATCAAAGTTATAGTATTAAATTACAATTTTTGAAAGTTTTGGGACTAAATTGCAAAATTTGAAAATTAGGGATTTTACTACAATTAGTGAGAAGTCAAATACCCAATTGGAAATAATGAGAAATTAGGGATGCAAAGGGAAGATTTGAGAATCTTGGGGACCTAATTGAAAATAAGGTATCACTTAAGGGCCTACTTATAATTAATGGAAAGTTATGGGTTTTAAGTATAAATACCTTATTATTTAGGGCTTAATTGCCCAATTTGTTGTTGTAACCAATCACTTACAAGTTTGTGTGAAGGAAAGGCATGCCAAGCTCAGAAATCCCATGGAATGAACAAGTCTCGGAAATATGGGTGAATGAAATTTCTAGCATTGAGTCTGATTAGACTGATGATGCATTATTTCTCACAAGAATTGAAAACTTCTTTTCCTGAAATAATATCCCATGACTACGTGAAACTGCTTAAACTATTTTAGAATTTATTTATTTGTGAGCATAAATCATGTCTATAGGACTACCCTTGAAAGGTATGAGCAAATGCACTTCAATGGGATAATCTAATTCAACTATCGATTTAGGATATGGGTGGGATCCATGATCTTTATTAGACTTAGTTCTATGAAAATAGACCCAAGGCCATGATTTTGAAAAGAGAAGTAAACCTTGCCCTTTTGAGGTTAAGGAAACCGGGAACAAAACCGGTTAAACTGAGTGATAAAACTGAACCAGTTCACAAACCTGATCATAGAGTAACGGGCAAATTGGGGAATGAACAACTCCTGAGTGACCCAAAAGGTTTCATAAACCTTGGAAAAGAACCTTAGGATAAATTGGGAGAGAAAAACTAGACCGGTTCGGGAGAACCAGATCCGAACCGGATTGAACCTATTTATGAACCGAGCCGGTCTATGAACCAGAACCGATAGAGAAAGGGCAAATTGAGAAATTTATGGATTTCAAGTGACCTAAAGAGTTACAAAAGTCGAGAAAAATGACTTTAAGATGAATTGGAGATGAAAACCAAATCGATTCAAGTGAATCGGAACCGAACTAGATTGAACCGGTTTGGGTTGGTTTGAAACACTATTGAACCGGATGTTAAATTCATTTTTCTAGGTGGCTTAGAAAATTCAAATTTGAGATTTGAGGCTACCATTGGATAGAAAATGAATTTAGAAATTTTTAGATTTGAAAAATTCGGACAAATCGGGGGTGAACCGACTAGTTTAACCTTTGAACCCGGTTTGGACCGGTCCCGTCCAGTTCAAAACAGTGTCGTCTTCTTCCTTCAAATAACAATACTTTTCACTCGCCGAAAAATCGCGCAGCGCCAGTGAAGCTGAAAAGTCTCCAG
Source organism: Trapa incisa (assembly GCA_030064435.1). Classification (NCBI taxonomy): domain Eukaryota; kingdom Viridiplantae; phylum Streptophyta; class Magnoliopsida; order Myrtales; family Lythraceae; genus Trapa; species Trapa incisa. The sequence continues at coordinate 4,790,211 of CM057774.1, read as the reverse complement.
CCAGGGGGTTTTAAGCAATGAATGATCACCATTAAGGCAACAATCGGACGGCCAAGAAGTCCCTGAGCTTCCTATATAAAGAGCCCCTCCTCATTCTTCCTCTCCATACTTGAAAACCCCATTCTCTATTAGCTGCTCCAATTTTTGGTGAAGCTCGAATTAGAGCTCCGACTTGGGCACTTTTCTCAGCCAAATAAGGTGAGGTTGGGTTCTTTAGAACCGAGGAGAAGTCAGTTACACACCTATAGTCACCATTTGCTCTGAGGGTTACTGGAGAAGCACCGACGTGATCAAATAGTGAAGCAACTCCAATGGACCGAAGCTGCCCTATTTCGGCCAAGTTGAAATCGGCCAATTCAAGCCCTTCTCAGGCCAAACCAAGCCCTCTCAACACCTCCACAGCCCTCCTACAACTGAATTAGAGCTGAAAGGTAAGCCAATTCGGCTCTCCTCTGTAATTTCCGATCAGTGCTAGAGAGAGAACAGACAGAACTTCGATGCTGAAATTATCACTAAATTCGGCATCAATTGATGCAAATCTTGATCCTAGAGAAACCTCAGGACACGAGCTTTCGAAGCCCAGATCGAAAGCTCGGACCGTCGCAGCCGCGATGGTAAGCTTTCGAAGCTTTCTCTCTCTAAGTCCAATTTTTCGACGAAGCTCCGTTTGAGCTCATTCCAATATCAAATCGTGTGATTCAAAGTACAATTGAATCGTATGAAGGTGTAGGAACTCCAATTTGACTTCAATTTTAATAATTAAACTCATTTGATTAGTTAATTTGATAAAATCAAATTTGGTAGAGTTAAAAGGTTGAAATTGGGGGAAATTTGGGAATTTCAAAAATTAAAGGGACTAAAGGGCAATTTCATAACATTGAGGACCAATTGGGCATGATAAAGATGTTAGAGGACCAATTGGGCAAATTTTAGAATTTTTGGGGCAAAACTTACCATTTTTGTAAAGTAGGGGCAAAATGGTAATTTTGGAAAAGTTGGGGGACCAAATTGGAAATTAAATCTTTTTTTGTGAATTTGAATAAATTAAGGTCCTAAAGATGAATTTTAAAAGTTTTGAGGCTCAATTTGAGGAAAAACTGACATTTGAGTACTTAAAGTTGAAGAAAAATAACTTTAAGGACCTAATTGCAAATAAAGGAAAATGTTGGTTTCTCATTAGGGAAGGTAGCTCCCGTTCTTAAGTTCCTTCTAGTATCAAGAATTGCTACAATTGAAGTGCATATGAGGGTGAATTTTATTAGTGAAATTTGACGCTTTCTATCTCTGTCATGCCCCGACCCGGTATCATGGCAAAATCACACAACCAATTTCATTGAAAATTTTCATGGCTTTCTTTATTCACTTTGTTTACGAGCTCCTGCTCGTGCCCATTAGCCTTGGGCCCACTACATGTGTTTTTTCAAAATAGGGCATTTTGCCCCATGAGTTAAAAAACTGAGGCCTCTAGCCTATATGAGCTGTTCTAGCTTCCGTTAAGAAGTTCTACCAAATATTAAGTATTGGCACATAGTTAGGGGAGAACACTTCTAAAAAAAAATTAGTTTTCAACTTTATCACACCAACTGATTGTGATGATATCTCCACTTACAATCGTTAAACGGGTTTCTTCTTTCCTCAAGGAAGTTTACCATACCAACTGAGTATGATTATCTCTACTTACGACCAGTATGTAGGTTTTATCATTTAAAGATGGTACTCTTCATCCCAACCGGGTATGAAGTTAGATAATCCCACTCATCTCATGACTGTGACGTGTTCATCCCTAGTCAGTTTCAAAGTCCACGTTAGCTTTTACTTGCTGGTATTCTGGTCTCTCGCGTCCCTACACGATTTGGACATCTTTATCAATTAAGGCTTGGTATGATAACCATCGTTTTCTCACATATTTGCGACTATACTCAAAATTATTGATTAATTACACTTATGTCCCTAAAGTTATTTTCCTTAACTTTAGGTCCCTAATGCTAACTATTCCCCAAATTGAGTCCCAAAGGTTCCAAAATTTCCTTTGAGTCCTCAATTTACTCAAAATTGTATAAGGGGCTCAAATTTTCCAAATTTCCAATTTGGTCCCTAATTTTCAAAAATTACAAATGTGCCCCTATTTTCCAAAGATGGCAATTTGACCCCAAATGTTCCAAAAATTGACCAATTAGTCCCTCAACATCTTTCTCATGGCCAATTGGCCTTTAATTTTGTGAAATTGTAAAAAGGTCCCTCAATTTTTCGAAATCCCCAATTTTCCCCAAAATTTTCTCCAATTTCTCCCCTTCAAACTAACCGAATTTGATTTCTTTAAATTGACCATTCAATCGAGGTTAATTGCTCCAATTGAAGGTATGGATCAGTTCCTGCACTTCCTTTATGATTTAATTGAGCTTTGAACCACAACATTTGGGTCCGAATTGAGCTCAAACGAAGCTTCGCCCCTCGTAGTGAGAGAAAGCTTCGAAAGCTTACTGTCGGAGGTGCGATGGTCTGAGCTCTCGATCGGAGAAGGTAGCTCTTGTCCTGTGGTTCCTTCTAGGATCAAGAATCTCTACAATTGAAGTCAAATCGAGGGTGAATTTAGTCAATGAAATTCATCACTTTCTCTCTCTAACCCCGATCTACAACGATTGAGGAGGGCCGAATTGGCTTACCTTTTAGCTTTGTTAAGGTCACGTGAGGGTTGTATGGGTGTTTGGGGAGGCTTGGTTTGGTCGAAGGAGGGCTGAATTTGGCCAAATTCAGCTTTGTTAAGGTCATGTGAGGGCTGTGTGGGTGTTTGGGGAGGCTTGGTTTGGCCGAATTCAGCTTGACCAAAATAGGGCAGCTTCGGTCCTTTAGAGCTGCTTCATTGTTTGATTCCGCTGGCGCTTCTCCGGCGGTCCTTGGATCAAAAGGAGCTTGTTGTCATGTAGCTGACTTCCCCCGGAGTCTATAAGACCTAACCTTGCCTTCTAAGGCTGAGAAAAAGGCCTATGTCGGAGCTCTGCTTTGAGCTTAATCGGAAAATGGAGCAATTGAGAGAGAATGACGATTTGAGGTGTGTATAGTATGAATGGAGGGAAGCTCTTTATATGTGGAGCTCGAGGACCCTCTACCCGACCACTTTCCATTTTGTTTGAGCTTATCCTCGCTCTAAAATGGCATGAATGGAACGGTTTCATTTTTTCTAGAGTTACACATTTTCTGCACTAATGAACAATGTTGTTATCTTGAGGAAGAAGATGACACTGTTCTGAACTAGACCAGACTAGTTCGACCGGGTTCAATGGTGTAAATCAACCGATTTAGGCCCGATTCGACCGGTTTTCTGAAAATTAAAAATTTCTAAATTAATCTAAATTCATTATCTATCTAATGGTGGCTTCAATTTTCCAATTTGATAATGTTAAGCTACCAAGAAAAATTAATTTATTAACCGGTTCAAGTATGGTTCAAATCGGTTCAATCCGGTTCAAGTCTAGTTCACCCTGAACCGGTCTGGTTTTCTCTTCCCATTTACCCCAAGGTTCTTTTTCATGATTTTTATGACTTTTTGAGTCACTTGGGATTTGTCAATTTCCCATCTTTCCCTTTCTTTACCGGTTATGATTCGTGAACAGGCTCGGTTTTCACTTTTGAATTGACCGGTTCTTTTCCCAGTTTTCTTGTCTTTAAAGGATGGGGTTTACAAATCTCCCCTCCTTTTAGGGGTTTTGTCCCCAAAACTAAGTCAGTAATCCTTTGCATTGGGAGTAATTTTCCCTTGATGTCCTCTTGGGGTTTGTTTATCATGTTGTCACTTTGGTGGTTTCTTCACCTCGCCCCTTTTAACCACATTCCTAAGAAATTCTTTTCCTTTCACTGTTTACTCACTCCTTGGAGTTTATCATGATTATACATGTCTTACCCACTGGTCCAAAGGTACATTTTTGGGTCCACTTCTTACTCTGTTTAGGGTAATACTCTTCTTCTTGAGGGTTTTCATCTAGGTCTTTGGGTTAGATATTCCACAATGTCAGATTGTCCTTGTTTCCATTTATTTCCTTGGTCATTGATATTCTTTACCTCATCATCCTTTCGAACCTTTTTGTCCTTAAGCTTGTGGATTTTGATATGATCCCCTATTTATTATTATTTTGTTTACTACAACTTCGGAGTCAGATCTTAGGTTTAGCTTTATCATGTTTAACTAATAGAATCTTTCTTACTTTAGTCACATTTTTCTAGGACTGTTTGGCCTTCATGTCCCTTACAGCATGACATGCTCTAAAAGTTTCTTTGTCCATTATAGTTCTAGAACATTTTCTCGATAATAATTTATGTCTTTCCAACCATTAGGAGTCGTGTGGCTTCATCCTCTCTTATTACCCGGTAGTGTTCCCCAACTACCTTCGATGTTATCCAATTGTCCCTTAAATTTTGACATCATGATTGTGACGACATTTCCTTAACTACCCATTTCTTACTAACTTCCTTATTGGTTTTCCCCAATTCCAAACATCGGGTTTCCTGATGACTTACTGATACGTTGAGATTCTTCCACTTTTATGTCCTTCCTCATTTCCCATGGCATCCTTCACTCAAGGACTTTCTTTTCTTCCATCCACTCTTACTCGCTTGTGACCATTTCACCATCACTTATTCCAAGCTGATCACTTTCAGTCTACGTGTCGATTCCTTTGTTTGGTGTGTACTCTTTTTACGATTTCATTCTCTACTATGTCCTTCAAGGTGGAGACTTCCACCTTAGGAGTTACACGTTCCTCCTTCTTATCCTTTCTTGAAGATTTCCTTTCTTCATCTCCTTACACCCTTTTTATATTGGGGCATTTTCCCACTTGACGTACTTCATTGTCTTAAAATTCCCATTTTGTCCTTTATTCCCAATCCAATGAACTCCTGATTATCGGGTCTTATTTTGTGTGTTCCACACTATGTTGAGCCGTTACTCTTTAGGGTCCATTGAGTGAGCATGAACTACGACAAGTCTTGATGTCAGTGGTCATTTTCATTATCCATTTCTTAATTGGAGGGCTTATGTAAACCCCGTCCTTTGGAGTAAAGGAAAGCTGAGAAAGAACCGGTCAACACGAGTGAGAAAACCGAACTAGTTCCCGAACCCCAACCACTAGAGAACGTCCAAATTGGGAAATTTATAACTCCCGAGTGACCCAAAGAGTCATAAAATCCTTGGAAAGGGAATTTATGACAATTTGGGAGAGAAAACCAGACTGGTTCAGGTGAATCGGATCTGAACTAGATTTAACTGGTTTGGACTAGTTTGAACCATCATTGAATGTGATGGTAAATTCATTCTTTAAGGTGGCTTAGAAAATTCAAATTGGAGAGTTGAAGCCACCATTGGATAGAGAATAAATTTAAAAAATTTTAATTTTGAAAAACTCAGTTGAATCGAGCCTGAACCGACCGGTTTAAGCATTAAACCTGGTTTGGACCGATCCTGTCCGGTTCGAAATAGTTTTGTCTTCTTTCTTTAGATGACAACACTGTTCACTCGCTGAAAAAATGAACAACATCGACGGAAAGGAAACGTTTCCATTTAGTACATTTCAGGCCATCATTGAGTGTGATTAAGGTGCCAAACGGATGGCAGGAGAGTCACCGAGCTCCCTATATAAAGAGCCCATCTTCATTCATCCTCCACACACTAGAAAACTTCACTCGCTCTCAGCTACTCAGTTTTTTGACGAAGCTCAAACCTGAGCTCCAACGTAGGGTTTTTTTTAGCCAAAGAAGGTGTGGTCGGGTTCTTTAGACTTGGAGAGAAGTCAGTTATCCGACGGTGGTCGTCATTTTATCTGAGGATCGTCGGAGAAGCACCGGTGTAATCAAACAGTGAAGCAGCTTAGGCGAACCTAAGCTACCCTATTTTTGTTGAGCTGAAACCAACCAATTTAAGCCCTCCTCAGGCCAAACCAAGCTCTCCCAACACTTCCTCAACCCTCATACGACCGAATTAGAGCAGAAAGGTAAGTCAATTTCTCTCCCCTTTGTAATTGTCGATTAGTATTAGAGAGAGAACCAATGGAAATTTACTGATTGAATTCTTCCTCAATTTGACATGAATTGATGTGATTCTTGATCCTAGGAGTAACCTTAGGATGAGAGCTACCTGCCCTGATTGAGAGCTCGGACCGCCGCACCTCCAACGGTAAGCTTTTGAAGCTTGCTCTCTCTATGTCTAATTTTCTGGTGAAGCTCCATTTGAACACGTTTCGATGTCAATTCATATGATTCAAAGCTCAATTGAATCGTATGGATGTATAGTAACTCAAGTTTACCTTTAATATCAACAATTAACCTTGATTGATTGGTCAATTTGATAAAATCAAATTTAGCCCGTTTAAAAGGGGAAATTGGGGATTTTGAAAAATTGAGGGGTAATTGGCCATGAAAAAGATGTTGGAGGACCAATTGGTCAAATTTTGAAATTATTGGGGTCAAATTGCCATTTTTGTAAAGTAGGGGCAAAATGGTAAATTTTGAAAAGTTGGGGACCAAATTAGAAATTTGGGATACTTGAACCCTTTTGGGGATTTTGGATAAATTGAGGACCTAAAGTGATATTTTGAAAGTTTCGGTACTCAATTTGGGAAAAATTGGCATTTGGGACCTAAAGTTAAAAGAAAAAGAACTTTAGGGACCTAAATATAGATAATTAAAAGTTTGGGCATTTTGTTCATAAGTGAGGCACGGAGGCCATTATTGCAAATTTTAATAAATATGGATGTCAAAAAATATGTAGGAACACGAAGGGCCGGAATGCCAGCAAGGATTAGCTCGCATGGAGGCAAAAAGTTGATTAAGAGGATTACACTGCACTTACTAGTGAGTAGAATTTTCACATTATACCTAATTGGGATGATGAGTAACTCAGAAATGAAAAACTACTATTAAGTAGAAATTTTAACATCACCCCTGGTTGGGGTGATGTGGGAAATATGCGAAAAAACTACTTACTGATTGTAAGTAGATCATAGACGGTTGGTATAATGAACTTCCTGGAAGGAAGTAGAAAACCCACTTATGAATTATAAGCGGAAATATCATCACACCCGGTTGGTGTGATGGACAAGTGAAAAAGTTATTTTGTTAGAACTCTCTCCTGACTATGTGCCAATGCTTAAAAATTTTGGGAGACCTTTGACGAGAGCTCAAATAGCTCAGATAAGCCAGAGGCCTTGGTTTTGGAACTTGGAGGCTAAAATGCCTAGTTTTAAAAATCTTGTATAGTGGGCCCAAGGCCAATTGGCATGAGCAGGAGCTCATAAATAAATATGATGATAAGCCATGAAAAATTTTAATGAATGAATAATGTGATTTGACCATTGTACCAAGACATGACTGACATACTCAATAGACCGATCTAGACAAACAACTGAAGGTCGAGTTGAGGGTCGGGGCCATTAGACCAGTGGCACCAATGATTAATGGCTTATATGGAAAAGTTTGTTTGTGCATGCATTGAGGTTTGAGTCCATCAAGACGCCCAAGAGGGGTAGTGATGCGTCATAAGAGCTACTAGACGACATGGTGGAGATAAGGACAGATTGTCGTACCAGCAGTCAGGGAAGCTTGATGTAGCTTCATGCGCAGGAGACCAGGGTGGGGTCGGTATGAGGTTTCCTCATATCGACACGGAGTTTCTTTTTGGGTTTGAGGGTCGGATGTCGTGAACATCCACTCATTCCAAGAGTAGAAGTGGACGAACTTCTATCTAGGTGGCCAGTAAAGTCGCTCTGACACCACAAGCGGGTGCAGTGGACAGACTGCCTTGCGAATGTGTGATCCCTTCATGATGAAGGGCATGTGTCGATTGTTAAATACACCAATGGTGGATAATGATGAGTTATGGTTTTTAAAATTGAGAAATTGAGGAAGAAATAATTTTAAAGGAAATAAGGAGTCTGGCACACTATAATTCAAAACTATTTTATTGAAACTCTTTTTAAAATACCCATTCATAGAGTTGTAGAAACTCACCCACCCTTTTTATCATTTTTCAAGAATAAAGAAATGACTAGGGATAACACTAGGATTTACCCTCTCTTAGGTATGCTTAATTTTTGTTAAACTTGTATTTTTTTTATATATGTATTCCAAGGAACACATTTGAAATTTCGTCTGGCTCCTCTTGATTAAAGAAAGGAGGAAACCCTTCTTGAACCAAGGGAGCGGCGGGTTAATCACGGGGATTCGACCAAACTGGGTTAGGGCGTGATAACTTGAGTGGTATCAGAGCTAAGTTCCCTTGAAACATTATCAATACTATACCCTGACACTAATAAAATTTTAACTACCATGTAGGAAGGAGAATTCCTAGAAAGTTCATCGTGAAATCCAATCCTCCACACCTAACCCTGAAAAAGACGCCTACCCCCAGGGAGGCAGCTATTCAATGGTTTTTAAAGGGCGAGAAGAGAGTGCACAAATATTTGGTGGAGGATTACCGAAAACTCGTGGGAGCCTTACTAGAACTAGAAGGCATTACATATCCTCCTCCCAAGTAATAGGAACCTGGTCCTTCCTCCAAGAGCCCAACACCTCCTTCAGCCCCACAATAATCGAAGAGAAGTCTCACTAAGAAGGAGGCTTGGGACAACTACTGGGATGCATATGCCACCTTCATGAAAGTTTACCAAGTACCCCCACCTACTTAGTCTAGCTTTAATCTCTCTCAATGGATGAAGTGGACATATGAGTGTGAGGCTGATGTATTGAGGCAGTACGGATTGGAGGGCATATATGAAGTTCGTCCCATAAGGGAATACAGATAGACTCCAACTAGTTCCTTAGAGCCATCTGATCATGAATCCCACAATTGTTCCAAGGCTAACTCTCGGCCTATGAACCCAAGGGACTAGGGGTAGAAAATCTCTGTAATAAGCTAAGAATGGCAAGAAACTATTTCCTGAATGAATAAAAGTACGATTTTTCCTTAAATTCTAGTCTCTTGATAAATACAACTAATGAAAATAGGAGTATGTCGGTAATGATCAAAGTAATGGGTGAGGGAAATTTTCAAGTTAACCCAACCTCTAAGGTGGCCAAGTAAGCTTTTCACCCAGAAAAGGGAAAAACAAGACAATAAGACTTGGCAAGACATCCTAAAAGAGTCTACTAAAGTTTACCAAGGAACACAAATCATAACTAAGGGAAGGAAGACGAAGTCTGGAGTAAGAAAAGTCAGCATCAAAGAGTACGAGACTAGTGGAAGGAGTTAAGGAGAAACTCTATAAGATAAAAGTAAGGAAACAGGAAGGATTGGAATATCCCAAGGAAAACCAATGGAATGGAAGCTAACTAGTAAAGAGGAAATGGGAGCCCTAAGTCAATTGTGATAAGATAAGAAGAAAGGAGAAAGGAAAGAAGTACGATAGGAAGAAAACCCCAACAATAGTACCAGTATTTGGAAGAGTGAGGACACCATTCTTAGGAACTCAATAATAATAAGGGGACTTTTGAAGCAAGGATATGGAACAAAAAGGAATAGAAGATAGGGAAGAAATCCAGAGTGAATAACCATATAAAGGTCAGAAAGTATAAGAAAAGAACAAAGGAAGAACTTTCAAGGAGCAGTAGGGAGTTTAAACTTGAAATCCCAGAATGGAAGTTCCTAGAAGAAAGATAAGGATAGGAAATGGGATTGTGGAAGGAGAAAGTTCCAAGCTAAGTTAATCAACAGATGAAACATCATAAACTAGAGATAAAATAAGGACGCCATTAAAATACATAGGTGGCTAAGTAAATACTTGGAGGGGCCACCTACCTGCAAGAAAGCAGAGAAACCAAATAGGGGTTTTAGACAGACCTAGTTGAAGAAAATAACTCATAACAACCAAATCATCTGGGAGAATAAATGATGCCCTAGGATGGACCCTAAAAAGGGAATGAGATGGGTATTAAGGACAATACAACTCAAGATTATATGACAAGGAGAATGATAAGATTGAGGTAATTAATGAATTGACCCTTGGGAGGATTATAAATTTAAACTCTAGTAAAGAAGGGAGAGATGGAAAGGTCAAACATTTGGTATTAAAGATGAAGGCAAAATCTTTAAAGAGATCAACTACCAACATCAGATTAACAACCAAACTCAAGAATGAGAAAATTAAGTAAGCCTCTCATAAGATGATCGTGAGATCTTAAAATAAAGAAGATGTGAATCCCGTCTAAAAGAAATAGATGGATGCATGAAACAAAGGAGAATAAAGACAAAGTACATTTAAGTTCTCAATAGTAGTGTAAGCAGAAAAGGATGGCATAAGGGAATATCTTTTTAAATTAAATATTCTAAATAGCAAGGAGGGAAGAGAACCCGAGAGAAAAGAATATAAACTGCCAAGAAAGGAAACCTCAGAAGGACAAAAGTGTCCCAACTAAAAGGTAATGGGATCAACAGAAATGGGGATGAGATAAATTCGTCCAAGATATGCTAGTCGAGATAGAAAGATTAAGTACAAAGGAAAGGTACTCAGGAGGACCCAAGGAGCAAGTTAAGTCCAAGTAATGTGTAAGTAAGAAAACACATTAAAGGATGCCATGCGAGTAAGGATAGGGTGGATTACCCATAAAAGAGGAAACATAGGAAAAAGCACATATAATAACCCTTGGAAAAGTTAACCCCTCAGTTAAGAAAGGATTTAAGTAAAGAATTACTAACATCAAGATTGGTGATAGTCAATGCTCAATTGATGGAGCCTAAAAAGGGGATGACTAGACATAGGGTGGAGTACACGGAATAAGACCAAGAATCGAAAGTGTCTCAAGTAAAGAATAAGGGATGAAACTGAAATTTTAGTTAGGGAAGAATTCAAATGGGCAAATACACTAAGTTAGAAAGGAGTATGAAGAAAAGAAGGAAAGTAACCTTCAAGGAATGATAAGAAGGTTGAGTATGTAGTTACTAAGGTGAAAATCTCTACTGTGAGGGGCATAGTAGAGAATGAAACCGTAATAAGGGAACTTTCCGAAAGAAATAATCAACACTTTGACCAAAGGAGATTAACTTGGAATAAAGAATCGTAAGGTGATCACGAACGAGTAAGAGTGGATTAGGAGAAAGGAAAGTACTTGAGAAAATGATGCCACTAAAACTAAGGAAGGACACAAGAAGAGTCCAAACTCGATGAAAGAAATTAATACCGAAATCTATAAAGTGAGTAGGTAGTGCTTGAGAGGACCCCGAGCTAAGGGTTTTTAGCTACAAAGGAAGTGACTACACACATGAATGAGTGGGTATCTTGGAACTCTCAATCTTGAAATCCCGAGTAAAGAACCCCAAGATGAAGAATTATGCTTTAAGGAAAGAAGGATGTGAGCTTAAGGATATGACCTTAAACCTCCCAGTAAAGTATGCTTAGCTAAAGTAAGCTCCATAGAATGAGTAAGTGCTGGAAAGGAAAAGAAAATTATTAAGTGTGTTAAAAAGGGGGCTAAATGGAGGTAACTGAAAGGGTTGCATGTCAATAAACTACAAATTGATGTTAATGGAAGTTATTTCCAGTACGAAGGATGCTGAATAAGTTGGGGACAAAACTCCTAAAAGGAGGGGAGAGTTGTTGTAAACCCCATCCCTTAAAGACAAGGAAACCAGAGAAATAACCAGTCAACCTAGGTGAGAAAACTAAACTGTTTCTTGAACCCCAACCATTGGAGAAAGGGCAAAATGAGAAATTTACAAATCCCAAGTGACCTAAAGAGTCATAAAAGTCATGGAAAGGACTTTGGGATAAACTAGAAGTGAAAACTAGACTTGTTTAGGTGAACTGGACCTGAACCAGATTGAACCAGTTTCAACCAGCTTAAACCTCTATTGAACCAGTTTCAAAATTCATTTTTTCTAGGTGGCTTAGAAAATTCAAATTGGAGCATTGAAGCTACCATTGGATAGAGAATGATTTTAGATGAATTTACAAATTTTTAATTTTGAAAAACTCAGTTGAATTAGTCCTCAACCGGCCAGTTTAAGCATTGAACTCGATTCGAACCGTACGGTTCAAAATAGTGTCATCTTCTTCTTTCAAATGACAACATTGTTCACTCGCCGGAAAATTAAGCAATGCCAGTGAAGATGAAAAGTCTCCAGCCAGGGAGTTTAAGGCAATGAATGACCACCATAAAGGCACCAATCGGATGGCCAAGACGTCCCTGAGCTTGCTATATAAAGAGCTACTCCTCATTCATCCTCCTTACACCTGAAAACTTCTCTCTCTCCCTATTGCTCCATTCTCCAATGAAGCTCAAACCAGAGCTCTGACATGGGGCATTTTTCTGAGCCAAAGAAAGTGAGGTCCTGTTCATTAGATTCGAGAAGAAGTCAACTACCCAATGGTAATCTCCAATTGCTCTGAGAGCTGCCGAAGAAACACCGTCGTGATCGAAGAGTGATGTAGCTCCTACGGACCGAAGCTCTCCTATTTTGGCCGACCTAAAAACGGCCAATTTGAGCCCTTCTCAAGCTAAACCAAGTTCTCCGAACACTTCCACAGCCCTCATATTACTGCATTAGAGCTGAAAGGTAAGCCAATTTGGCTCCCCTTTGTAATTTCCGATCAGTGTCAGAGAGAGAACTGACGAAACTTCACTAAGCTAATTCTCCTTCAATTTGGCATGAATTGATGTGATTCTTGTTACTAGGAGGAACCTCAAGAAAGATAGCTATTTGACCAAATCGAAAGCTCGTGCCACTGCACCTCCGACAGTAAGCTTTCAAAGCTTTCTCTCTCAAAGTCTAGTTTTTCGATTAAGCTCTGTTTGAGCTCAAAGTTTCATTGAATCGTGTGGAAGTGTAGGAACCTAATTGTACCATCAATTTCAACAATTAACCTCGATTGATCAGTCAATTTGATGAAATCAAATTTGGCCAGTTGAAAGGGGGAAATTAGGAGAAATTTTTGGGGAAATTGGGGATTTTAAAAATTTGATGGACTAAAGTGCAGTTTTAAAAAAATTGAGGGCCAATTGGGCATGAAAAAGATGTTGGAGGACCAATTGGTCAATTTTTAGGGTCAAATTGCCATTTTTGTAAAGTAGGGGAAAATGGTAATTTTTGAAAAGTTGGGGACCAAATTGGAAATTTTGGAAACTTGATCCCCTTTTTGTAATTTTGAATAAATTGAGGTCCCAAAGTTAATTTTAGAAGTTTCAGGACTCAATTTGGGGGAAAATTAGCATTAGTGACCTAAAGTTAAAGAAAAAGAACTTTACTGACCTAAATGCAAATAACTAAAAGTTTGGGCATTTTATTCATTCGTGATTAATGAAGGCTATTAGGCCAAAGGACAATGAACAAGGACGTTCATATCATGCAAGAACATGAAGTATTGGGAATGCCAACAAAGACAAGCTTGCGTGGAGGTAAGGAACCACATAAGAGGTATTCACTACACTATAGGGTGAGTGGGAATTCACATCATACCCGGTTGGGATGATGAGTACCTCGGAAATGAAAACACACTATTATGTGGAATTTTAACATCACATCTGGTTAGGGTGATTTGAGAAAATACGCAGAAAAACTAATTATCGATTGTAAGTAGATCATTCCTGGTTGGTATGATGAACTTCCTAGAATGAAGTAGAAAGTTGCTTATTGGTTATGAGCGGAGATGTCCTCACACTCGGTTGGTGTAATGGACATCTAAAAATTTATTTTTGTTAGAAGTGGTCTCCCCTGTCTATGAGCGGAAAATTATTGTTTTGTGCATGCATTGATGTTTGGGACCATCAAGATGCCTAAAAGGGGTAGTGATGTGTCCTAGGGGCTACTGGACGACATTGTAGAGATAATGACAGTTTGTCATGCCAACAGTTTGGGAAGCTCGACATAGCTTCATGCGTACGAGACCGGGGTGGGTGTGGGGGTTGGGATGAGGTCTCTATCCTCATACAGACATAGGGTTTCTTTTCGGGTTTGAGAGTCGTATGTTGCGTACATCCACTCATTACCAGGGTAGAAGTGGACGGGTTTCTATCTAGATGGCCAGTAAAGTCGCTCCGACATCACAAGTGGGTGTAGTGGATGGGCTGCCCTACGAATGTGTGATCCCTTCATGATGAATGGAGTGTGTTGATTGTTAAACACACCAACTGTGGTTAATGAGGAATTATGGTTTTGAAAACTAAGAAATTGAGGAAGAAATGGTTTTAAAGAAAATAAGGAGTTTGGAACACTCCAATTTAAATTATTTTTCAAAAACTCATATTTTAAACCCTTTACCCCTTTTTGAGAAACCGAGGGAAAAATTGACCTAAAGACCTTCAGCTAGCTGAGCTTGCAAAACAGGTATGTAAGTTCAAATTTTATGTAGTTTTGATTAATGTTATTCCAAGAAATGTATGGGTTTAAAAGATGCCTTACTCCTCATGGTTTAAAAGAAGGGGAAAACCCTTAATAAACTAGGAGAGTGGTGGGTTGCTCACAGGGTTTCGACCAAACCAGGTCGGGGCGTGACATATATAAACCCCATCCTTCGGAGTAAAGGAAAATAGGGAAAGAACCGGTCAACTCGAGTGAGAAAACTGAACTGGTTCTCGAACCCCAACCACTAGAGAACGGGCAAATTGGGAAATATACAACAATCGACTGACCCAAAGAGTCATAAAAACCTTGGAAAGGGCCTTTACGACAATTTGGGAGAGAAAACCAGATCGATTCAAGTGAACCGGATATGAACCAGATTGAACCGGTATGAACCATCATTGAACCAAATGCTAAATTCATTTTTCGAGGTAGAATAGAAAATTCAAATTGGAGAATTAAAGCCACCATTGGATAGAGAATGAATTTAGAATTTTTTTAATTTAGAAAAACTCTATTGAATCGGGCCTAAACCGGTCGATTTAAGCATCGAACTTAACTTGAACCGGTATGGTACGGTTTGTAATAGTGTCATTTTCTTCCTTCATATGACAGCATTGTTCCTTTGCTGGAAAAATGAACCACGCTAGTAGAAAGGAAATGTTTCATTCAGAACATTTCAAGCCATCAATTAATGTAATTAAGGTGCCAAACGGGCCGTCGGAGAGTCCCCAAGCTCCTTATATAAAGAGTCCCTCTCCATTCATCCTCCACACACCTAAAAACTTCACTCTCTCTCAACTACTTAGTTTTTTGATGAAGATTGAACCAAAGCTCTAACATATAAGTTTTTCTAAGCCAAAGATGGCATGGTAGGGTTCCTTAGAATCGGAGAGAAGTCAGCTACCCGAGGTGGTCACCATTTGATACGAGAAGCACCGGCATAATCAAATAGTGAAGAAACTCTAGCGAACTGAAGCTGCCTTATTTCTATCGAGCTGAAATCAGCCAATTTGAGCCCTCCTTGCCAAACCAAGCTCTCCCAACACTCCCTCAGCCCTCATACGACCGAATTAGAGTGAAAAGGTAAGCCAATTTGGCTCCCCTCTATAATTTTTTATCAATATTAGAGAGAGAACTGACAAAACTTTATTGATCGAATTCTCCCTCAATTCTACATGAATTGAGGCAATTCTTGATCCTAGGAGAAACCTCTAGATGAGAGCTACCTGCCCCGATCGAAAGCTCGGACTGCAGCACCCTCGACGGTAATATTTCGAAACTTTCTCTCTCTAAGTCCATTTTTCTAGCAAAGCTCCATTTGAGCTCATTCTGGTATCAATCCATGTGATTCAAATCTCAATTGAATCGTATGAATGTGTAGGAACTCAATTTTACCTTCAATTTCAACAATTAACCTCGATTGATTGATTGGTGCTAGAGAGAGAATCGATAGATTTTCACTGACTAAATTCTCCCTCAATTCATCATCAATTGATGCAATTCTTGATAATAGGAGGAACCTCAAGATGAGAGCTAACTACCCATATCAAAAGCTCCGATCGCCGCACCTCTGATGGCAAGCTTCCGAAGCTTTCTCTCTCTACATTAAGTTTTTTAGTAAAGCTCTATTTGAGCTCATTCCGACATCAAATTGTGCGATTCAAAGTAAAATTGAATCGTATGAAAGTGTAGGAACTCCAATATAACTTCAATTTCAACAATTAAACTCATTTGATTGGTCAATTTTGATAAAATCAAATTATGTTGAGTTAGAAGGTTGAAATTGGGGGAAATTTCGGGGTTTCAAAAATTCAAGGGACTAAAGTGCAATTTCATAAAATTGAGGGTCAATTGGGAATGATAAAGATGTTAGAGGACCAATTGGTCAATTTTTGAAAAATTTGGGGTAAAACTTACCATTTTTGTGAACTAGGGGCAAAATGGTAATTTTGGAAAAGTTGGGGACCAAATTAGAAATTTGGGAAAATTGAACCCCTTTTGTGATTTTGAATAAATTGAGGTTCTAAGGTGAAATTTAGAAGTTTCAGGACTAAATTTGGGGGGAAATCGACATTAGGAATCTAAAGTAAAAGAAAAAGAACTTTATGAACTTAATTGCAATAAATAAAAAAATTTGAGTATTTCATCCATTCACGATGAATGAAGGCTATTAGGCCAAGAGATAATGAACAAGGATGTTCATATCGTGTAGGAACACGAAGTACCGGGGACGCCAACAAGGACAAGCTCGCGTGAAGACAAAGAACCAGCCAAGATCATACCCGGTTGGGGTGATAAGCACCTTAGAAATGAAAACCCACTACTAAGTGCAATTTTAAACATCACACCTAAATGGAGTGATGTGGAAATTACGCGGAAAAACTACTTATCGGTTGTAAGTATAACATACCTGGTTGGTATGATGAACTTCCTGGAAGGAAGTAGAAAAGCCGATTATTGGTTATAAGTGGAGATGTCCTCATACCCGGTTGGTGTGATGGACGCCTAAAAGTTTATTTTTATTGGAAGTGCTCTCCCCTCACTATGTGCCACTGCTTAAACATTTTGGGAGACCTTCATATCAGGAGCTCGAATAGCTTAGATAGGCCAGAGGCCTCGGTTTTGGAACTTAGGGCTAATATGCCTAATTTTGAAAATCTCGTACAGTGGGCCCGAGGCCAGTTGGCATGAGCAGGAGCTCGAAAACAAACATGAGTTAATCCATGAAAACTTTAAATGAATGATTTGATTGGCCATGGTACAAAGACAGGACCGACATACTCGATGGATTGGCAATAGTGCGACTTGACAGGTCTACGGACCAGTCCAGACAAACAGCTACGGGTCGAGTTAAGGGTCGGGGCCGTTGGTCCAGTGGCACCAAAGATTAAATGGCGTATATGGAAAAATGTTGTTATGTGCATGCACTAAGTTACGGGACCTTCAAGACGTCCAAGAGGGGTAGTGATATGTCCTAGGGCTATTGGACAACATGGTGGAGATAAGGTACATATTTAAAGAATGCCTTAATCCTCTTAGTTTAAAACAAGGGGAAAACCCTTGATAAACCGTGAGAGTGGCGGGTTTATCACAAGGATCTGACCAAAATGGATGAGGGCGTGACAACTTGAGTGGTATCATAGCCTATTTCCTCGAATACATTATAAAGACTAGATAATATAGTAACTGATAGGAATAATTTTAAAATTTTTAGATGGCTCCAAAAAAAGTAGCGAAACAAACCCGTGTTATCTTAGCCACCTCGGAAGCTAGGGAGAACCCCATCCTAAGGGAGGAAATGAACCAAAAGTATAGAAGGACCCTTGGAGTAACCCCTGGCCAAAGATGACTCAACAAGAAAGCCTTCAAGGTGTTCGAGCTCAAGGATGACAAGGTATCAAACCATCAGCAATCCCTTAGAAAGGCCCCACAATGCTCAAAATATAGGAGGAACCACAAGGGTCCATGCAAGGAGATGACCTATTATAAATGGGGACACTACATTAGAAGATGCCTAGCATTTCAGAGGAGAAGACCCGAGAGGATCTGTTATGAGTGTAAGAGGGTGGGACACATAGCAAGGAATTGTCCCACACTGCGAGGAATCCAAACGATACCTTCCAATAAGGACACCTCCACCCCTATAGAAGTTCAAAGGGATAACATTATAAGAACCACAATTGCAGCTAGGGAACCCAATCTCACCCAAGAAGAAATCCCTCTAGACCATAGTTTAGTAATGAGTATTCCCCAACCCATCATTGTAACAATCTCCCTCAAGAGATGTTAAAACCCCAAAATTGTATTCTTACTTCAATAAATAAGATTCTAAAAATTTCTCTATCCCTTAATAATACGATTGCATGCCTCAATTACCCGAGGAAGAATCACGGAAAGAAGATCAAGAGTAGGACCTTAAGAAAACCCAAAAATAGTAGAATAAGGATAAAGGGGATTTTCCCTTAAGGATGCACTACAAACCACCTAGGAGCAATGAAGGAAACACCTTCTCCATAGAAGACAAGTCGAACAATGAAAAACAGTGAGGTATGATCTACTTTGGAAAAACAGGGGAGCCAAGTAGGGTTGTCGACTAACCTAGCGAGGAAGGGGGAGGTGGAAAGGCCAGAACAGTGGAAAGGAAGGATGAAGAAAACCCTTGAAGAAATAAATGGCCAAAAATGAAATGATGACTACACTCAAGGCATAAGTAGGATTTAGTAAGTCCCGCACAAAGAGGTCTTGGAGCAAATAGTGCCTGAACCTTTCCCAAGGAAGGAGACCCTAGGAAGGCATACATGTTCTAACTAAGAAGTAATGGACCATGTGATGAAGAATGAGGAGATGAAGTGCACACTGAGGTAAAAGAACCAAGGGAAGCACATTAAGAGGACCCAAGGGGAAAGTTAAACCCAAGGAACGAGTAAGTAGGAAATAACATCAATGGACATAGTGACAAGTGAAAATGGGTGGGCTACCCATCATAAGGAAATGGAGGAAAGAACATTTGGAAAACATTGGAAAAGTAAGCCCTCCAATTTGGAAGAGGGTAAGGAGAAAACAACCAATGATATCAAGACTGGTCAAGGCTCACACTCGCTTAATAGAGCCCAAGGAGTGTATGGCTGGACATAAAGAATGTTAGGAACCAATCTATCAGCAAGAGCACTTCGAAGAGAGGATAAGGAACAAAAAGGAAATGGAGGATAGGGAAGGATAAGGAGCAAGAAATAATACTGATCTCAAAAGTGTGTAAGAAGGAAAGAAGGAAAAGCCTCCAAGAAGCATTAAGAAGTTGAACCAGGACGGGAATCCTTAGGTAGAGGATGCAAGTAGGAAGTGAGACCTCAAAAAGGGAAGTTCCAAAGCTATGGAACCACAAGATGGATCCTAAGAGGCTTAAACCGACATAAAGAACCATAAGTGGTTAAGGGTATGTCAAAATGACCAAAGTATTACCTGATTTGGAAGAGCAAAGAAGCCAATTAGAGATTTCTAACGAACCTAGAAAAGAAGGAAGCAACTAGTAGTAACAATATGGTCAAAGAGAATAAATGAGATCATAAGAAGGACCGGTGAGTAGTGGAGACTACACTCTAAAGAAGGGTAATAGAGTGGGCATAATGGACACTCTAAGACCCAACGATCGACAAATGATTAAAGGTGGACAAAAGCCATAATTCAAAAGGGTGGAAACCTTCAAGGAGTAGTAAGAAATTCGAACATGTAAACCTTGTCCCTTTAAAACAAGGAAATCGGGGATAGAACCGATCAACCTGAGTGAGAAAAACAGAACCAGTTCACAAACCCGATCATTAGAGAACGGGCAATTTGGGGAAATTACAACACCCGAGTGACCCAAAGGGTTCATAAAACCTTGGAAAAAGATCTTAGGACAATTTGGGAGAGAAAACCAGATCGATTCAGGAGAATTAGATCCGAACCAAATTGAAAAGGTTTATGAACCGAGTTGGTTCATGAACCGGAACCGATAGAGAAAGGGCAAACCTGGAAATTTATGGATCCCGAGTGACCTAAGGAGTAACAAAAGTCATGAAAAAGAACTTCAGGATGAATTGGAGATGAAAACCAAACCAATTCAGGTGAACTGGATTTGAATCGGATTGCTATTGAACCAGATGCTAAATTCATTTTTCTAGGTGGCTTAAATAATTTAAATTTGAGATTTGTAGCCATCATTGGATAAAAAATGAATTTAGATTAATTTTGAAATTTTTAGATTTGAAACATTCAATCGAATTGGGGGTGAACCGGCTAGTTTAAGCTTTGAACCCAGTTCGGACCGGTCCGTTCCAGTTCGGAACAATGTCGTCTTCTTCTTTCAGATGACAGCACTGTTCACTCGCCAGAAAATCGTGCAGCGCTAGGGAAGCTGAAAAGTCTCCGGCCAGGGAGTTTCAGGCAATAAATGACAGCCATTAAGGTGCCAATCGGACAGCCAAGAAGTTCCTGAGCTTCCTATATAAAGAGCCCCTCCTCATTCATCCTCTCCACACCTGAAAAACTCCATTATCTCTCAACTGCTCCAATTTCTAGTGAAGCTCAAACTAGAGCTTCGATATAGGGTCTTTTCTAAGCCAAAGAAGGCATGGTCAGGTTCTTTAGAACTAGGAAGAAGTCAGCTATATGCCTGTAGTCTCCATTTGCTCCTAGGATAATCGGAGAAGAGTCGGCGTGATCGAACAGTTAAGCAGCTTTGGTGGACCGAAGCTGCCCTATTTTGGCCTAGTTGAAATCGGCCAATTCGAGCCCTTCTCATGCCAAACCAAGCCCTCCCAACACCTCCACAGTCCTCCTATAGCTGAACTAGAGCTAAAAGGTAAGCCAATTTGGCTCCCCTCTACAATTTCTGACCGGTGCTAGAGAGAGAACTGGCAAAAATTTGATGATAAAATTCTCACTCAATTCGTTATCAATTGATGCAATTCTTGATCCTAGGAGTAACCTCAGGACAAGAGCTATCTGCCTAGATCGAATGCTCGGACCATCGCGTCCCTGACGGTAAGCTTTCAAAGCTTTCTCTCTCTAAGTCTAGTTTTTCGGCGAAACTCCGTTTGAGCTCATTTCGGCACCAAATCGTGCGATTCAAAGTGCAATTGAATAGTATGAGGTGTAGGAACTCCCATCTTGCTTCAATTTCAACAATTAAACTTATTTGATTTGTCAATTTGATAAAATTAAATTTGACTAAGTTAAAAGTTTGAAATTAGGGAAAATTGGGAATTTCAAAAATTCGAGGGACTAAAGTGCAATTTTATAAAATTGAGGACCAATTGGGCATGATAAAGATGTGGGGGGACCAATTAGGAAATTTTTGGAATTTTTGGGGCAAAACTTACCATTTTTGTAAAGTATGGGCAAAATCGTAATTTTGAAAAAATTGGGGGACTAAATTGGAAATTTGGGAAATTAAACACCTTTTTGTGAATTTAAATAAATTGAGTTTCTAAGATGAATTTTAAAAGTTTCGGGACTTAATTTGAGGAAAAATCGGTATTAGCGACTTAAAGTTAAAGAAAAATAACTTTAGAAACCAAATTGCAAATAAAGGAAAATTTTGGCTTTCCCATTCATTTGGTATGAGTGAGTGCTATTAGGGTAAAGAATAATGAACAATATTGTTCATATCATGTAGGAACATGAAGTACAAAGAACGCCAGCTAAGACAAGTTCGAGTAATGACAATAAGCCAACTAAGAGGAAATTCACTACATTAACAGGTGAGTGGGAATTTAATATCATACCCGATTGGGATGATAAGAAACTCAAAAATGAAAACCTACTACAAAGTGGTATTTTAATCATCACACCGGAGACCACTACAAACTTACTTGAAGGAAGAGGAAAACCTGCTCATCGATTATGTGCGAAGATTTCCTCGTACCCGGTTGGTATGATGGATAGTTGAAAAGTATATTTTATTGGAAGTACTCTCCCCTTACTGTGTGCCACTGCTAAAACATTTTGGGAGACCTTCTTCACGAGAGCTCAGTTTTGGAACTTAGGGGTTAATATGCCCGATTTTGAAAATCTCGAATAGTGGGACCTTTACAAGCAGGAGTTCATTAACAAACATGATTCTAAGCCATGAAAACTTAAGTAAATGAATTATTTGGCCGTGGTACCAAGACATAACCAACATACTCGATAGACTGGCAGTAGTGTGACATGATAGATCAACAGACCAATCGAGACAAACAGCTGCATGCCGAGTTGAGGGTTGGGGTCATTGGACCAGTGGCAGCAAAGATTAAATGGCTTTTGAGGAAAACTTTGTTTGTGCATGCACTTGAGGTTCGAGACCATTAAGATGCCCAAGAGGGGTAGTGATGCGTTCTAAGGGTGATTGGATGACATGGTGGCAATAAGGGAAAAGAGAATCTACTTGGTTTGTGTTTCTCGTTATACTAGTCAGTCATGGAGTTATGTGTTTGTACTCCATGGAGTTTTGTGTTTATACTCCACAGAGTTTCTATGTTTGGACTCCACAAATCTACTATGTTTGGGGCTTCCTAAATATGTTTGAGTTTCATGCGCATGAGACCGAGATATGGTCTCTATCCTCATATGGAAATGAAGTTTTATTAATGGCATTAAGGGTCGGATGTCGCGTACATCCACTCATTCTCAGGGTAGAATTGGACGTGCTTCTATCTAGGTGGCCGGTAAAGTCGCTCTGACACCACAAGTAGGTACAGTGGACGGGTTGGCCAGTGAATGTGTGTTCGCTTCATGATGAAGGGCGTGTGTTAGTTAATAAACACACAGATTATGGTTGAGGAGTGAATAATGGCTATGAAATTGAGATTTTGAAAATGAGAAATTTTATAAGAAAATAAGGAGTCTGGCACACTCCAATTCAAATATTTTACCTAAAAGTTAAACTTTAAACACCCATTCACTGAGTCTTTGAACTCGCCCCCTCCCTTATATCCCTTTTTAGATAACCAAGGGCAACCTACCCCAAAGACCTCATGTTAATCACACATGTAAGACAAGTATGTAAGTTAAAAAGTTCATGCAATTTTGATTTATGTATTCCAGGAAAGGTACAAGTTTAAAGGATGTCTGACTCTTCATGGGTTATAAATAAGGGACAACCCTTAGTAAACTGGAGAATGGCGAGTTAATCATGGGGATCCGACCAAACCAGGTCGATGGAAACTCCCCGAGGAGCCCAAACAACCCCACCTAGATTAAGCTTGGAACATCAAAGATTGTACGAAGAGTTCACCCAAGTGTTTGGACGGCCTAACCTCACTCCTGAGGTGGACACCAACCCTCGAGCTAAGCTTGAGTAAGTATAATCCCATCCCCCTCCTACTAACATTCCTCCTCTAGTGGGCATTCCTAAATACCTCAAAACCCTCCGACAATTAGGATGTAAACCATTCCTAGGAGAAAAGGATGCTAAGGTTGCTATGGACTGGCTAGCTAACACCAAGAAACTCATGGGGATAGTCAGGATTTCACCAAAGGAGATGGTGATCCTAGCAAAGTTTTCCATGGAAGCTAGTGCAAAGAGGTGGTGGGATAATGTTAGAAGCATGCATGTCACCACCCCCACATGGGAGCTATTTGAGGAAAGATATACAGAGGAATACCTAGCTCCACATCTAATCAATAAGAAGAAACAAGACTTCCTCCGACTCCGACAAGGGCTTAACTCTATCTCGAAGTATGAAACCAAGTTTAACGAGTTTAGACCCTTTGCCCCTGACCTAGTCGGACCTATAGATGTTTGCCAACGATTTGTGGATGATCTTAATATGGACACATGGGACCGAATGGGGGTACTAGGATGCCCCACGGATTTAGCTGCTATCATCAACATGGTTCATGAATGTGAGCGTCTGGTATAGATGAGACACCGCTGGGTAGAACAGACCAGTAGGAAAGGGGAAGGAGGCCAGGATAGTCGAGGAAGACAAAAGAAGCTAGGTAGACAGAAATGGAGAACAAGAATGGGGTTCTCTAGAACAATGGAAGGTTATCATACACAAAGGGAGACAAATATAGTTCTGCCAAAAAGAAGCCTCTATTGTTCCAAGTGCCAGAAAAACTATGAAGGACCATGTCGAATATGCTATGAATGTAGACAGCCTAGCCATTTTGCGAAGAACTGCCCAGCCCTTCAGGGCAATACACAACAAAGTACCCACCTACAACTTCAAGGAAACCTAAGGGCACTAGATAGAGGGCAAGACATTGCCACTACATCGAGGATCCCAACCAAAGTATACAACCTCACCCAAAAAGAAACACGGGAAGACCTTAGTACCGTAGTTAGTACTTACCAAAATTCCCTTGAATGAATATAGCTAAAAACTGTACTTTGTTATCATCATAATGAAATTTATATTTCCTACAAAGATAAAATCATGATATAAGTAAGAGAAAATACAAAGGATGTACCCACAAAATTTAAAGGAGGAAACAGGAAAGGATGACATCTAACTACGTCACTTTAAGGATAGATACACTCAAGGACACTTAGAATTTTGGAAGAAAGGGAAAGAATACTACCAAGGAAGGAAACCCTAGGGAATCATACATATCCTAACTAAGAGGTAATTGAATCAAGTGACGAGGAATAAGTAGATGAGGTTGCAAAGGAAGTGCATGTTGAGGTCAAAGAATTAAAGAAGGCATGCTAGGATGATCCAAGAAAGTAAGTAAACCCAAGGGAACGATTGGACAGCTGGGAACTCTCAATCTTGAAATTTTGAGCAAGAACTTTCAAGAGGAGGAATCCACCTTATGTAGAGGAGGAAGTGAATCTAAAGATATCATTTTGGATGTGTGGGTAAGACATGCCTAGTTATGATAAACTCTAGGAAGTGGGTAAACAACAGAAAGGAAAAGACATTCCTTAAGTGTGTGATTCAAAAGGGCTAAGTGAAAGAACAACCAAAGTGTTGGCATGCCAAGCAAATCCCAAGTTAACATCAAGGGAAATTATTCCCGATGCAAAGGATGTTGATTTAGTTTTGTGGACAAACTCCTAAAAGGAGGGGAGAGTTGTAAGCTCCGTCCCTTTAAAACAAGGAAACCGAGGAAAGAACCTGTCAACCCGAGTGAGAAAAACTTAACCGGTTCACAAACCCAATCATCAAAGAATGGGTAATTTGGGGAAATTACAACTCTCGAGTGAACCAAAGGTTTCATAAAACCTTGGAAAAGGATCTTAGAACAATTTGGGAGAGAAAACCATATCGGTTCAAGAGAACCGGATCCGAACCAGATTGAAACGGTTTATAAACCGAGCTGGTTCATGAACTAGAACCGATAGAGAAAAGGAAAACTAGGAAATTTATGGATCCCGAGTGACCTAAGTTGTCACAAAAGTCATGAAAAAGGACTTTAGGATGAATTGGAGATGAAAACCAAACTGATTCAGGTGAACCAGATTCGATCTGGATTGAAACAATTTGGATCGGTTTGAACCACTATTGAACTAGAAGCTAAATTCATTTTTCTAGGTGGCTTAAAAAATTCAAATTTGAGATTTGAGGCCACCATTGGATAGAAAATAAATTTAGATGAATTTAGAAATTTTTAGATTTGTAAAATTTGGTCGAATTGGGGGTGAACTGCCAGTTTAAGCTTTGAACACATTTTGGACCAGTCTAGTCCGGTTTGAAACAGTGCCGTCTTCTTTTTTCAAATGACAGCACTGTTCACTCGCCGAAAAATTGTGCAACGCCAGCGAAGCTGAAAAGTCTCTGGCCAGGGAGTTTTAAGCAATGAATGACCTCCATTAAGGCATCAATCGGATGGCCAAAAATTCCCCAAGCTTCCTATATAAAGAGCCCCTTCTCATTCATCCTCTCCACACTTGAAAACTCCATTCTCTCACAATTGCTCCAATTTCTAGTGAAGCTCAAACCAGAGCTTTGATATAGGGTCTTTTCGGAGCCAAAGAAGGTGTGGTTGGGTGCTTTAGAATTAGGGAGAACTTAGTTACACGCCTGTACTCTCCATGTGCTTCGAGGGTTGCCGGAGGAGCGCCACCATGATCGAACAGTGAAGCAGCTCCAGTAGACCGAAGCTGCCCTATTGTGATTGAACTGAAATTGGCCAATTTGAGCCCTTCTCAAGCCAAACCAAGCCCTCCCAACACCTCCACAGTCCTCTTACAGTTGAATTAGAGCTGAAATGTAAGACAATTTAGCTCCCCTCTACAATTTTCGACCGATGCTAGAGAGAGAACAATCAGAACTTTGATCATAAAATTCTCACTCAATTCAGGATCAATTGATACAATTCTTAATCCAATAGGGACCTTAGGACAAGAGCTATCTGCCCAGATCGAAAGCTTGGACCATTGCGCCCCTGAAGGTAAGCTTTTAAAGCTTTCTCTTTTTAAGTTTAGTTTTTCGGTGAAGCTCCGTTTGAGCTCATTCTGGCACCAAATTGTGCAATTCAAAGTGCAATTGAATCATATAAAGGTGTAGGAACTTCAATCTAGCTTTAATTTCAACAATTAAACTCATTTGATTAGTTAATTTGATAAAATCAAATTCAGCTGAGTAAGAAGGTTGAAATTGGGTGAAAATTGGGAATTTCAAAAAAATTGAGGGACTAAAGTGCAATTTCATAAATTTAAGGACCAATTGGGCATGATAAAGATGTGGGAGGACCAATTGGGAAATTTTTGGGGCAAAACTTACCATTTTTGTAAAGTAGGGGCAAAATTGTAATTTTGGAAATTTTGGGGGACCAAATTGGAAATTTGGGAAATTAAACACCTTTTTTGTGAATTTAAATAAATTGAAGTCCTAAGAGGAATTTTAAAAGTTTCGGGACTCAATTTGAGGAAAAACCGACATTAGGGACTTAAAGTTGAAGAAAAATAACTTTAGGGACCTAATTGCAAAAAAAAGGAAAAGTTTAGTTTTTCCATTAATTTGGGATGAATGAGGGCTATTAGGCCAAACAATAATGAATAAGAATGTTCATATCATGTAGTAACACGAAGTATCGAGAATGCTAGCTAAGGCAAATTTGAGTTAGGACAACAAGCCGGCTAAGAGGAAATTCAGTACATTAACAGGTGAGTGGGAATTTAATATCATACCCAGTTGGGATGATAAGTACCTCAAAAATGAAAACCCGCTACTAAGTGGTATTTTAATCATCACACCTGAGAGGAGTGATGTGGAAATCAAATGGAAAAGCTACTTACCGATTGTAAGTAGATCATACCCGGTTGGTATGATGAAACTTACTCGAAGGAAGAGGAAAACCCACTCATCGATTATGAGTGGAGATGACCTCATACCCAGTTGGTATGATGGATAGTTGAAAAGTATATTTTGTCGGAAGTGTTCTCCCCTGACTGTGTGTGACTACTTAAACATTTTGGGAGACCTTATTGAAAAGATCTCGAATAGCTCTATTAAGTCGTAGGCCTCAGGTTTGGAACTTGGAGGCTAATATGCTCAATTTTGAAAATCTCGAACAGTGGGCCCTAGGCGAGTTGGCACGAGTAGGAGCTCGTAAACAAACATGATTCTAAGCCATGAAAACTTAAGTAAATGAATTGTTTGGCCATGGTACCAAGACATGACTGACGTACTCGATAGATAGGCAGTAGTGCGGCATGACAGGTTGATGAACCAGTCGAGACAAACAGCTGTAGGTCGAGTTGAGGGTTGGGGTCGTTGGACCAGTGGCACCAAAGATTAAATGGCTTTTGATGAAAACTTTATTTGTGCATGCACTTGAGGTTCGAGACCATTAAGATGCCCAAGAGGGGCAGTGATACATCCTAAGGGCGGCTGGATGACATGGTGGTAATAAGGGAAAAGAGAAGCCACTAGGTTTGTGTTTCTCGTCATACCACTTAGTCATAGAGTTTTGTGTTTGTACTCCATGGAGTTCTGTGTTTGTAATCCATGGAGTTTTTGTGTTTGTACTCCATGAAGCTACTATGTTTGGGGCTTCATAAAGCTTCTGTGTTTGAGTTTCATGTGCACGAAACCGAGATATGGTCTCTGTCCTTATATGGACATGGAGTTTTATTCACGGGATTGAGGGTCGGATATCATGTACATCCACTCATTCTCAGGTTAGAAGTGGACGTGCTTCTATCTAGGTGACCGGTAAAGTCGTTCCGGTGCCACAAGTGGGTACAGTGGATGGGTTAGCCTCTGAATGTGTGTTCCCTTCATGATGAAGGGCATGTGTTAGCTGATAAACACACCGGTTATGGTTGAGGAGTGAGTAATGTCGATGAAACCATGATTTTGAAAATGAGAAATTTTAAAAGAAAATAAGGAGTTTGGCACACTCCAATTCAAATATTTTCCCTAAAAGTCAAACTTTAAACACACATTCACTGAGTTGTTGAACTCACCCCCTCCCTTATATCCCTTTTCAGGTGACCAATGGCAACCTACCCCAAAGACCTCATGTTAATCACACCTACAAGATAGGTATGTAAGTTAAAAAGTTTATGTAATTTTGATTTATGTATTACAAGAAAGGTACATGTTTAAATGACGCCTTACTCTTTATGGGTTATAAATTAGGGGCAACCCTTAGTAAACTAGGAAAGTGGCGGGTTGATCACAAGGATCCGACCAAACCAGGTCAGGGCATGACAAAACATCTAGCACGTAAAGGGAAATCTCTACTTTGAAGGACATACTAGATAATGAAAATCATTAAAGGAGAACTCCCCAAAAACAACAAAATCGTGAAATGGTCACAAGCAAGTAAGAGTGGGTTTAGGGGAAAGGAAAATCCTTGATTAAAGGACATCACCAGAAATGAAAAAAGACATAAGAAGGGAATAATCCCAGCATATCGGTAAGTCATCAAGAAATTCAATGATTTGAATAAGAAAGACCCAATAAAGAAGTTGGAAAAGGATGAGGGTGTAAGGAAAACTGACACGGTTATGTAAGACATGTTGTAAAGGCACAAAGGATGATTGGATAATGGTAAAGGTAGTCGAGGAATACTACCCGATGAAAGGAGGGATGAAGTTATACAATCCCTAAAAGGTTGGAATGTTGGGAACAACCCTAAAGGAGGTGTTATAGCAGTCTAATGGATAGAGACAGTTCTGGATGATGACATATTGTAAGGGACATGTAAGCACAAATAGTCTCGAGTAAAATGTGACTTGAGTAAGAAAGAGTCAGTTGGTAAGCATGAAAAGGTCAAACAAAATTTTGACTGATCTTTTAATCAATGACAAATGAAGGAAGGGTCAAAATTAGGACGAAGAAATAATAACCTCGAAACCTATGAAAACAAGTATGTAATGCTCGAAAGAACACTGAGCTAAGGGTTTTAACGATGAAGAGAATAACTAGACAAAGGAATGATTGGGCATCTTGGAACTCCCAATCCTGAAATCTTGAGTAAGAACCCCCAAAGGGAAGAATCTTGCCCATGTAAAGGCAGATGTGAACCTAGGGATATACCTTTGAACTGACGGGCAAGACATACTAGTTATGATAAAACTCCATGGAAGGAGTAAACAATGTAAAGGAAAAAAAATTCCTTAAGTGCATGATTTAAGGTGGGCTAAGTGATAGAACGACTAAAGTATTAATATATCCAAGTTGACATTAAGGGAAGTTTATCCCAGAGTGAAAAATGTTGATTTAGTTTTGGGGACAAAACTCCTAAAAGGTGGGGAGAGTTGTAAACCCCACTCCTTTAGGATGAGAAAACTGGGGAAAGAACTGGTTAACCCAAGTGAGAAAACTGAACCGATTCATGAACCCCAACCGATAGAGAAAGAGTGAACCGGGAAATTTATGGATCTCGAGTGACCTAAAGAGTCACAAAAGTCATGAAAAAGGACTTTAGGATGAAATGGAGGTGAAAACCAAACCGGTTCAAGTGAATCGGATCCAAACCGGTTTGAACCACTATTGAATCGGATGCTAAATTTATTTTTCTGGGTGTCTTAGAAAATTCAAATTTGAGAATTGAGTCCATCATTGGATAGAAAATCAATTTAGATGAATTTCAAAATTTTTAATTTTGAAAAACTCGGTCAAATTGGGCTTAAACTAGCTGATTTAAGCTTTGAACCTGATTCAGACCGGTCCAGTTCGGTTCAGAACAGTGTCATCTTCTTCCTTCAAATGATAGGACTATTCACTCGCCAGAAAATTGAGCAGCACGATGAAGATGAAATGTCTCCAGCCAGGGAGTTTTAAGAAATGAATGACTTCCATTAAGGTGCCAACGGACGGCCAAGAAGTCCCCAAGCTTCCTATATAAAGAGCCCTTCCTCATTCATTCTCCTCACACCTGAAAACTCCACTCTCTCCCTATTGCTCCATTTTTTGGTGATACTCAAACCAAAGCTCTGACTTGGGCATTTCTTAGCCAAAGAAGGTGTGGTCGGGTTCTTCAAATTCGGGGAGAAGTCAGATACAGGCCTGTAGTCTCCATTTTGGTCAAGCTAAAAATGGCCAATTCAAGCCCTCATCAGGCCAAACCAAGCCCTCCCAACACCTCCATAGCTCTTCTACAGCTGAATTAGAATGAAAATGTAAGTTAATTGGGCTCCCCTCAATAAATTTTGATTGGTTCTAGAGAGAGAACCAACAGATTTTCATTGACAAAATTCTCCCTCGATTCGGTATCAATTGATGAAATTCTTGATCCTAGGAGAAACATCAGGATGAGAGCTATCTATGCAGATCAAAATTTCGGACCACTGCACCTCCGACGGTAAGCTTTCAAAGCTTTCTCTCTCTATATTCAATTTTCCGACAAATCTCTGCTTGAGCTCATTTCAGCATCAAATCGTGCGATTCAAAGTGCAATTGAATCATATGAAGGTGTAGGAACTCCAATGAAACTTTAATTTCAACAATTAAACTCATTTGATAAGTAAATTTGTTAAAATCAAATTTGGCTGAGTTAGAAGGTTGAAATTGGGGAAATTTTGGGGATTTCAAAAATTTGAGTGACTAAAGTGTAATTTCATAAAATTGAGGGTCAATTGGGCATGATAAAGATGTTGGAGGACCAATTGGTCAATTTTTGGAATTTTTGGGGTGAAACTTACCATTTTTGTGAAGTATGGGCAAAATGGTAGTTTTGGAAAAGTTGGGGACCAAATTGGAAATTTGGGAAACTTGAACCCCTTTTGTGATTTTGAATAAATTGAGGTCTGAAGGTGAAATATAGAAGTTTTGGGACTCAATTTGGGGGAAAATTGGCATAAGGGACCTAAAGTTAAAGAAAAAGAACTTTAGGGACCTAATTGGAATAAATCAAAAAGTTTGAGTATTTCATCCATTCACGATGAATGAAGGCTATTAGGCCAAGAGATAATGAATAAAGATGTTCATATCGTGTAGGAACACGAAGTCCCAGGGAGGCCAACAAGGACAAGCTTGCATGAAGACAAAGAACCGGTCAAGAAGAAATCTCTGTGTTATCGGGTGAGTGGGATTTTTATATCATACCCGATTGGGATGATAAGCACCTCGGAAATAAAAATCCACTACTAAGTGGAATTTTAAACATCACACCTTAATGGAGTGATGTGGAAATTACGCGGAAAAACTACTTACCAGTTGTAAGTAGATCATACCTGGTTGTTCTAATAAACTTCCTAAAATGAAGTAGAAAACCTGTTTATCGGTTATAAGAGGAGATGTCCTCATACCTGGTTAGTATGATGGACGCCTAAAAGTTTATTTTTGTCGGAAGTGTTCTCCCATGACTATATGCCACTGCTTAAACTTTTTGGGAGACCTTCTTGACTGGAGCTTGAATAGCTCAGATAGGCCAAAGGCCTCGGTTTTGGAACTTGGGGCTAATATGCCAGATTTTGAAAATCTTGTACAGTGGTCCTGAGGCCAGTTGACACGAGTAGGAGCTCATAAACAAACATGAGTTAAGCCATGAAGACTTTAAATGAATGATTTGATTGGCCATGGTACCAAGACAGGACCGACATACTCGATGGACTGGCAGCAATGTGACTTGACAGGTTGACAGACTAGTTGAGACAAATAGTTGCAGGTGGAGTTGATGGTCAGGGCCGTTGCACCAGTGTCACCACAGATTAAATGGCATATATGGAAAACTATTGTTCTGTGCATGCACCGAGTTACGGGACCTTCAAGACGTCCAAGAGGGGTAGTGATGCGTCCTAGGGCTACTAGACGACATGGTGGAGATAAGGGCAGTTAGTCATACCAACAGTCTTGGAAGCTTGATGTAGCTTCATGTGCATGAGACCAGGGTGGGGTTGAGATGAGGTCTCTCTCCTCATATGGACACGGAGTTTTATTTTTAGGATTAAGGGTTAAATGTTGCGTACATCCAATCATTCTTAGGGTAGAAGTGGATGTACTTCTATAGAGGTGGCCGGTAAAGTCACTCCGATGCCACAAGTGGGTGCAGTTGATGTGTTGCCCTACGAATATGTGTTCCCTTCATGATGAAGGGAATGTGTTGAGTGATAACACACCATTGTGATGAGAAATGGCTATGAAAACTGAGATTTTAAGCATGAAATGTTTTAAAGAAACTAAGGAGTCTGGCACACTCCAATTCAAACTATTTTCTGAAAGTCAAATTTTAAAACACCCATTCACTGAGTCATTGAACTCACCCCATCCCTTATACCCCTTTTCAGGTAACCAAGGGAAAGCCTACCCAAAGACCTCAAAGTTAACCACACCTGTAAGACAGGTATGATAAGTTTAAAATTTCTTACAATTTTGATTAATGCCATACTCCTCTCGGTTTAAAAGAAGGGGAAAACCCTTGATAAACTGAGAGAGTGGTGGGTTGATCACAGGGATTTGACCAAATCGAGTCAGGGCGTGACAGACACGATCAAACGGCTAGTCGAGTTGGACCAGCAACCATGTTGGAATGAGCAACCAATGGGGGGGTCACCACGTGGTTGCTCAACGAGTCAAAGAATGACTCAGATGCTGAGTGGAAAGCCACATCAGCAATGCCAGCCAATCACAATATGCCATGTGGCAGCTCGCACATACCGCACAGTGTCGTTTTCTTCCTCTAATAGTTGGCAAAGTGATGGGCTAGGTGAACTGCTTGCTCTCCGGCAATCAAAAATCCTCTCTGATCTCACTATGGATGGCAATATTTAGGCCATGTTAGGTACGACTGAGTAGCCCTATCAGTTGTCGAGCTCCCTATATAAAGAGCTCCTTCCCATTCATCCTCCTCATCAATCAAATGAATGAAGAAAACAAAGCACTCCATTTCCTAGTGAAGCACAAACTAGAACTCCGACATTGGCCTTTTTTGCCACCTCAAAAGGGAATTTGGGCTCTCTCAAACTGGAAAGAAGTCCTCCACCTCACTACAACTTCCCTTTAGGTCGAAGATCACTGGAGAAGCGTCGAGGAGCTCACACAGTGACCTTGCTTCCTCGGTCATTTATGACCAGAATCGATCAAGTCAAATTTGGGTAACTCTCGGACCAACCATAACCAAACCAAGCCCCTCATACCTCCCCCTAGTGGAGCCGTCTTGATAACTCCCCTCTACCGCCCTTTTCCAGAATTCATGTTCAAAGTGCATTTTGCACATAAAAATAAACTTAAAAATCCGCACTGCTTAGGCCACAAATTGAGGCGATGTTTGATCTAGGAAGGATCTACAAGAATAGAAGAATTCAATAGAAGAAAAAGCTCTGGTTGTCAACTACTCACCGGTGAGTAATCGAAGCTTTCTCTATCTTTGACCATTTTCTAACCGTTGAGCTCATTTCTAAGACAAAATGAGTGTTTTAAAGCATGGAATGAACCAGGGGACATGAGGAAGATGATTAGTATCCTGTTAAGACTCAATTGGGAGGATCTCATGTCGAATTGATAAACTTCAAGTTTAAGGAGAAAATTGCATTTTTTGGAAAGTTTGGGGACTAAATTGCAATTTTTAAAAAATTTGGAATTTTATGTAATTAAGAGAATTATGGAACTCGAGGGGGAATTTAATGAAATTAGGGACCCACATAAAAGAAATGATAATTTTAGGGACCTAACTAGAAATAAGGAATAATTAGGTACTAAAATGTAATTATGGAAAGTTATGAGTCGTAAGTATAAATACCTTATTGTTTGGAACTCAATCACCTCATTCTATGTATGAATGGATCACCTACAAGTTCGTGTAGAGAAAAAACATGTGCACTGGGAAGTCACCGGGATGACCAAGTCTCGAAATAAGGGTAAGTGAGATTTCCAACATCACACCTCGTTGGGGTGATGAGCATACTTTCCCATTTTAAAACTACTTTTCTAGAAATAGTCTCCCCTGACTGCGTGAAACTGCTTAAAATGTTTGGGAGTTATTTCCGAGAAGAGCTAGGGTTGCTCTAGTGGGCCCAAGGCCAATGGGCACGTGTTTAAACTCGTAGACAAATAGACAAGTTATTAGCCTGTGAAAGTGTGTTATCATCAAAGGGATCACACATTCACATAATAGTTCCCGACTATTCCACTTGTGACCCAAAGTGATTTTACCGACCACTTTGGTAGGAGGTTACACCATCTACCACAAGTCTATGTGAGCATCATTTGCCCAACCCCAAGACTTAGAATGAACCTTCGTGTCTGCTATTATGGGACGAGACCTCTCCCCCTTCTTTCTCGGTATCAAAGTGCATGAAGCTCCTAGAACTCCACGACATACTAGAACAACAAAACTTCGCTTATGCTCTCTAAGCCGTCGAGCAGCTCTTAGAACCAACACTAACCCTGTAATAGGTGTCTCAATGGTTCTGTATCTCAACATGCTCAAACAATAGTCTTTTAGTTAAGACCATTATCTTTAGTGCTACTAGCCCCACGAGCTTGTTGACTCGACTTCATCCTAATAACCACTAGCCCAACGAGTTCGATGACCCGACTTTAGCTGGATAGTTGTTAGCCCAACAAGTTCAACAAACTGACCTTTGATTGGTAGCTATGCCACACAATTTACCATTTATGTAGGAGAGATGGTAAGCACTAGGAAAGGGTAACTAGGATAGATGGTAATTTTGAGCCCTAATGACTATCCTTAGTGGAGTTAGAATAAGGGGCGGATTACCCGACTTGCAAGTCTAGTAAACCGGACCTAAGAGACAAAACTATATTTTCTGAGGAAAGTATATTATATCATGTATGATTACTGAGATGCATGGATTGATATCTTTGCATACTCTAGCATTGTAGATAGATCAAGAGATCACTAAAATTGGGACCTCAAGGAAGGATACATAGGAAACCGACCAGAACGAACAAGTTCTAGTCTATATGGTGAGTGGGTGTAATGACAACAGTTCCAATTGGATCGACCGAAGCAACTTGAGTGTTTGCTTAATGCAACTACAAAAAGAGCATGAAACTCAATGTTTTGAAATTTATATAAGAAGTGTAAAATGACTTAATTGCATGTCCACCAATGAAAATAACATTTGAAGATTTAAGAGAATGGGAATAAGGTCCTAAGGATTGAGTATCAGCTGGTAGTGGTATGATAAGTCTGAATGATTGGGGCTATGTGCCCATTTTTGTGTGATTGAGCGAAATTGGTCTAGAGACAGACCAAAACTCCAGAGATTAATTGCTTGAATGAATCGTTTAATGAATTGAATAGTGTTGGTAGGGATAAAACCATGCTTATGAATAAATAGGAAAATGCTAGAGTATAGCCAGTGAAATTGATTGTTTATTTCATTGTATTTTGATATACCAAAATGAAGTGGCATGGACGTTTGCAAGACAAGATACCTTCTAAGTTAATGTCGACGTCATGGGAAATTGGAAGAGGAGTAACAAGATATTGAATTAAAACTTCTAGATTTCTTGGGACACTCGATTAATGTATGGGTACCATCCCATTAACACCACTGCGATGAGAAAGAGGTAGAATTGAATCACATGTGTAGAAGGCATGAGCAAAGTTGTCAAGGGAATGTTAGCCCTAACCATCGAGAATGTAAAGGCATCCAAGAGAGAGACGAGCATGAGGGGCATGAGTTGTGTAAGAGTACACATGTCTCACACACTCTCTTAGATATGATCGGTATCATGAAATACTCTATGGAATGAATGAGTGCAATTGAAATGACCATATATGAGGGTTATGAGTATCCCATGAATGTGGGGGCCATGACTATCCCATGAATGTGGGGGCCATGACTATCCCATGAATGTGCGGACCATGAGTGTCAGGTGTTGTGTGAAATTTTGCTGCTATTGTGAACCTTGTTTTGCAAAACTATGTAGGGAGGGAATGGCCCGAGAATGACCCGACCGTAAAATGGACCACGGTAATGACGGTCCGAGATAGAAGTCTCAAGGGGCAAGGTAAATGAAATGACTCGAGAAGGATCTGACTGTGAGATTAAGCACAGTTACGGGCAGCCCGAGACAGAAGTCTCAAGGGGCTAATTGAACCTAATAGTAGAAAAGATTAAGAACCATAGTTTTAATTTAGTAGGGAGTTGGTTTGGGTTATATAAGTTGTAAGCCATGAAGTGAACCACTATTAAATCAGATGCTAAATTTATTTTTCTAGGTGACTTAAAATTTTTAATTTTGAGATTTGAGGCCACCATTGGATAGAAAATAAATTTAGATGAATTTAGAAATTTTTAGATTTGAAAAATTCTGTCGAATTGGGAGTGAATCAGCCAGTTTAAGCTTTAAGCTCGGTTCGAATTGGTACGGTCCAGTTCGGAACAGTGTCATCTTCTTCCTTTAGATGACAGCATTGTTCACTCGTTGAAAAATTGAAGCAGTGCCGGTGAAGAGGAAACATTTTTATTCATTACATTTCAGGCCATCAATGTCTGTCAAAAAGGTGCCAAACAGACGGCCGACGAGTCCCCAAGCTCCCTATGTAAAGAGCCCATCTTCATTCATCGTCTCCAAACCTAAAAATCTCACTCTCTCTCAGGTGCTTAGTTTTCCAGTGAAGCTAAAACTAGAGCTCCTATATAGGGTCATTTATGAGCCAAAGAAGGTGAGGTCGGGTTCCATAGAACCAAGGAGAAGTCAGCTACACGGTGGTGGCATCCATTCATTATGAGAGTCGCCCGAGAAGTGTCGGCGTGATCTAACAATGAAGCAGGTCCGACGGATCAAAGCTGTCCTATTTTGGTCCACCTAAAATTGGCCAATTCGAGCCCTCCTCAGACCAAACCAAGCACTCCCAACACTTGCTTAGCACTCCCACGGCCGAAATAGGACTGAAAGATTAGCCAATTTGGCTCCCCTCTACAATTTCCAATTGGTGCTAGAGAGAGCGGACATAATTTCAATGACAGAATTTTAATCTAATTCAGCATCAATTGATGCCATTCTTGATACTAGGAGGAACCTTAGAAGGAGAGCTACCCATCCGGATAGGGAGCTCAGATCGTCATGCCCTCACCAATGAGCAATTGAAGCTTTATCTATCTTCCGTCTATTTTCCAACGAAGCTCTGTTTGAGCTTGTTTCGGCGTTAAAACTTACAATTCAAAGTGTCATGGAATCGTATAAACATGTAGAAACTCAATTTCAACTTCAATTTCAACAATTAAAAGTGTTTGATCGGTCAATTTGATGAAAGCAAATTTGACTATTTTAGGGAGTTGAAATTGGGGGAAAATTTCAAAAAATTGGGGATTTTTAAAAATTCGAAGGAACAAAATGCAATTTTCTAAAATTGAGGGTCAATTGGGCATGATAAGAATATTAGAGGGACAATTGAGCAATTTTAGAATTTTTGGAGTAAAACTTACCATTTTTGTAAAGGAATGGCTATCACGCCCAAATCGGGTTTGGTTGGATCCCCGTGAACATTCCACCGCTCTTTCTCAGTTCAAAAGGAGTTTCCCACTTCTTTTAGTCGAGAGGAGCCAGGCGAAATTCCAACATTGTTCCCTAGAAGACATATATCAAAAAAATGTAAGCTTAAAGACAATTTTAAGCATACCTGACAAAGGGTAAGGCTCGGTGTTACTTCTAGTCATTTTCTCTTTACCTGAAAATGGGTAGAAAAGAGGGGGTGAGTACAACTACTCAGTGAATAGGATTCAAATCTTTTGACTTTCAAGAAAAATATTTATATAGAGTATGCCAGACTTCTTTCTTTTCAAAAATCCCTTCATTTAAAAATTTGGGTTTTTCTTTATTTCTTAGTTACCGATGTGTCATCACCCAACACACAACCTTCATCATGAAGGTTACACACGTTCGCAAGTCAATATCACTACTAAACCCGCTAGTGGCTTCAGAGCAACTTTTTCTGCCACCCGGATAGAAGTACGACCACTTCTACCCTAGGAATGAGTGGATGTATGCGACATCCGACCCACAATCCTAAAATCACTTCTTCATATCCGTATGAGGACAAAAACCTCATCTTGTCCCCACCCCGGTCTCATGCACTTGGTGCTACTCTAGATTTCGCACAAACACCTGGAACGACGATATGCCCTTATACTCACCAGGTCGTCCAGGGCCCTTAGGACACATCACTACCCCTCATGGGCATCTTGATGATCTCGTACTCATGATGCATGCACAAGAAAAGTTTTCTTACATTTTCCATATAATATGTGGTGCCATTTGTCCTAACGGTCCCGACCTTTAAGTCAGTATGTAGCTATTTGTCTCGACTGGTCCGAAGACCTATCATGTCGCACTGCTACTAGTTGACTGAATATGTCGGACCTACCTTGGTACCATGACCAAACAATTCACGTATTAAGTTTTAATGGCACACACACACACACACATATATATATATATATATCAAGTTCATTTATGAGCTCCTGCTTGTGTCCATTGGCCTATGGCCCACTGTTCGAGTTTTTCAAAAACTGGCATTTTAGCCCTCAAATTCCAAAACCGAGGCCCCCGGCCTATAAGAGCTATTCGAGCTCTCGTCAATAAGGTCTCCCAAATAGTTTAAGCATTGACACACCGTTAGGGGAGAACACTTCCAACAAAAATAGGTTTTTACTGTCCATTATACCAACCGGTATAAGGACTTCTCTGTTCATAACCGATGAACGGGTTTTCAACTTCCTTCGAGGAAGTCTAATCATACAAACTGGGTTGATCTACTTACAACCCGTAAGTAGTTTTTCCGCATAACTTTCACATCACTTTCTCTAAGTAGTGATGATTAAAAATACTACTAAGCAGTGGATTTTTATACCGAGGTACTTATCATCCCCAACCGGGTATGATACATAATCCCACTCACACGATAGTGCAGTGAAATTCCACTTAGTCGGGTTCCGTCCTTACCAAGCTAGACCTCGACTTGTGTTCCCGATGTCTAATTCTCCTACACGAAATGAACATAATTGTTCATTATTCTTTGGCCTAATAGCCTTCATTCATTCCAAATGAATGAGAAAACCCAACTTTACATATATTTGTAATTAGGTCCCTAAAGTTATTTTTCTTTAACTTTAAGTCCCTATTATCAGGTTTTTCAAAAATTCGAGTCCCGAAACTTTTAAAATTTATCATAGGACCTCAAATCATTTGAT
This sequence comes from Trapa incisa, assembly GCA_030064435.1. Lineage (NCBI taxonomy): Eukaryota > Viridiplantae > Streptophyta > Magnoliopsida > Myrtales > Lythraceae > Trapa > Trapa incisa. The sequence continues at coordinate 4,750,861 of CM057774.1, read as the reverse complement.
TTCACACAAAGGGGTTTAATTTCCCAAATTTCCAATTTGGTCCTTAAATTTTCCCAAAATTACCATTTTGCCCCTTCTTTAGAAAAATGGTAAAATTAACCCAAAAATTCTAAAATTTCTCAATTGGCCCTCTAATATTCTTATCATGACCAATTGACCCTCAATTTTAGAAAATTACATTTTGGTCCTTCGAATTTTTGAAAATCCCCAAATTTTCCCCCAATTTCAACTCTTCAACACTGCTGAATTTTCTTTCATCAAATTGACGGATCAAACACCTCTAATTGTTGAAATTGGAGTTGGAATTGAGTTCCTACATGTTCATACGATTCTAAGAAACTTTGAATCACAAATTTTAATGTCGGAACAAGCTCAAATGGAGCTTCGCCGAAAAACAGACTGTAGAGAGAGAAAGCTTTGATTTCTCACCGGTGAGGGAGCGGCAATCGGAGCTCTCTATCTGGACAGGTAGCTCTCCTCTAGAGGTTCTTCCTAGGATCAAGAATGACATCAATTGATGTTGAATTGGATTAGAATTTCTTCACCAAAATTCGGCCGACTCTCTCTCTAACAACGCTCTGAAATTGTAAGGGGAGACGAATTGGCTTACCTTTTGGTCCTAATTTGGCCGTGGAAGGGCTGAGGTGGTGTCGGGAGAGCTTATTTTGGCCTGAGGAGGGCTTGAATTGGCCGATTTCAACTCGGCTGAAACATGGCAGTTTCGGTCCGTCGGAGCTGCTTCACTATTTGATCACGCCGGCGCTTCTCCAGCGACTCTCGGTACGAACGGATGCTACCACCGTGTAGCTGACTTCTCCCCGGTTCTAATGACCCAACCTCACCTTCTTTGGCTCAGAATTGACCCTATATCGGAGCTCTAGTTTGAGCTTCACCGAAAAACTAAGCAACTGAGAGAGAGAGCTTTTCAGGTGTGGAGAGGACGAATGGAGAGGGACTCTTTATATAGGGAGCTTGGGACCGTTATGATAGGAATTGATGACCTAAAACCTACCCAACGGAGGCATTTCTTCTTCGCTGGCATTTCTTCAGTTTCTCGGTGAGTGAACAGTGTTGTCATCCTAAGGAAGAAGATGGTACTGTTCCAAACCAGATTGGACCAGTCTGAACTGGGTTCCAAGCTTAAACCGATCGGTTCACCCCTCATTCGACCGAGTTTTTCAAATTTAAAAATTTCTAAATTTATCTAAATTCATTCTCTATCCAATGGTAGCCTCAAATCTCTAATTTGAATTATTTAAGCCACCTAGAAAAATAAATTTAGGATTAGGTTCATTAGTGGTTCAAACCAGTTCAAATCGGTTCGGATCCGGTTCACCTGAACCAGTTTGGTTTTCATCCCCATTTTCTTCACAGGTCTATTTCCATGTCTTTTGTGACTCCTTGGATCACTTAGGGTCCATAAGATTCTCGGTTTACCATCTCTTTATCGATTCCAATTCATAAACTGACTTGGTTCATAAATCGGTTCAATCCAGTTGGATTCGGTTTATCTAAACTGGTCTAGTATTTCTCTTCCAATTCATCCTAAGGTTCTTTTACATGGTATTATGAACTTTTTGGATCACCCGAGAGTTGTAAATCCTCAAACTGCCCGTTCACAATTGATCGGGTTTGTGAACCGGTTTCGTATCCTCACTTGGTTTGATTAGTTTTTTTTCCCGGTTTTCCTTAGTTCGAAAGGATGGGTTTTACAATGGCAAAATGGTAATTTTGGAAATTTTGGGGGTTAAATTGGGAATTTGTGAAAGTCGAACCAATTTTTATGAAATTGAGTAAATTGAAGTCCCAAAAGGAATTTTAAAAGTTTCAGGACTCTATTTGGGCAAAAACCGGCAATTGATGCCTAAAGTAAAATGAAAAATAACTTTAGGGACCAAATTGCAAATATTGGAAAAGTTGTGAATTTAGTCATTTATACTGGATGAGGTGATCAGACCAAATCATAATGAACAACAATGTTCATTTCGTGTAGGAACACGAGACATCAGGGACGCCAGCTAAAGTTAAGCTTGCTAGGGACGGAAACCGACTAGGAAGAATTTCACTGCATGATCGGGTGAGTGGGATTTTTATATCATACCCCGTTGGGATAATAAGCACCTCAAAATGAAAACCCACTACTTAGTGGTATTTTAAACATCACAACTTAGATGAGTGATGTGAAAATAACATAGAAAAACTACTTACTAGTTGTAAGTAGATCATACCTGGTTGGTATGATGAAACTTCATCGGAGGAAGTGAAAAACTCGTTCATTGCTTGTGAGCAAAGATATCCTCATACGCGGTTAGTATGACGGATAGTTAAAAATATATTTTTTGTCGGAAGTGCTCTCCCCTAACTGTGTGCATTACTTAAATAATTTGGGAGACTTTCTCGAAAAGTTCTTGAATTGCTCTGATAGGCTGGAAGCCTCGGTTTTGGAACTTGGGGGGGGGGGGGGGGTAATATGCCCGGTTTTAAAAATCTCGAACAGTGGGCCATAGGCCAGTTGGCACGAGTAGAAGCCCGTAAACAAACATGAGATATATGCCATAAAACTTTAATTAAATGAATTGTTTGGCCATGGTACCAAGACAGGACCAACATATTTAGTCAACTCGTGGTAGGGCAACAAGACAGATCTCCGATCTAGTAAAGACAAGCAGCTGCAGGTTGAGTTGAAGGTCGGGGTCGTTAGACCAATGGCACCATAGATTATATGGCATGATGTGAAAATACTGATTGTGTATGCACTGTGTGTACAGGACCTTCAATATGCCCAAAAGGGGTAGTGATGTGTCTTAGGGCCCTGGACGACCTGGTGGGTATAAGGGCAGTTCGTCGGACCATGTGACCTTGTGAAGCTCGACGTAGCTTCATGCACACGAGATTGAGGTGGGGTCAAGATGAGGTCTCTATCCTCATACGGACACGGAGAATTGTTACGAGATTGAAGGTCGGATGTCGCACACATCCACTCATTCTCAAGATAGAAGTGGACGTGCTTCTATCTAGGTGGTCGATAAAGTCGCTTCAACACCACAAGTGGGTTTAGTGGACGTGTTGGCCTGCGACCATGTGATTGACCTTTATGATGAAGGATGTTCTTTTGAAAACTAAGATTTTTAAAGTAGAGAAAATCTAAGGAAATTAACGAGTCTTGCACACTCCAAACTTGAAAATATTTTTTTAACTACCTTTTTTAAAACACCCATTCACTGAGTTGTAGAAACTCACCACTCTTTTCTATCCCTTTTTCAAGAAAAGAGAAAATGACTAGGAATAAGACCGAGACTTACCCTCTATTAGATATGCTTAATTTTCCTTAAGCTTGCATTTTATTTGATATATGTCTTTCCAAGGAACAAGGTCGACAATACGCCTGACTCATCTCGAGTTAAAGAATGGGGAAACTCCTCTTGAACTGAGCGAGTTGCAGGTTGTTCACGGGGATCCAACCAAACCGGGTTGGAGCGTGACAACTAAAGTGGTATCAGAGCCTAGTTCCCTTGAAACATTATCAATATTATGCCCTAACATTAACCCAACTATAAACTATCGTGTAGGAAGGAGAGTCCCTACGAAATTCGTGGTGAAATCTAGTCCTCCACCTATAACCATGAAAAAGACATCCAACCCAAGGGAGGAAGCTGTCCAAATGTTTCTAAGGGGTGAGAAAAGGGTGCCCAAGGACATGGTGGAAGACTAACGGAAATTACTCGGAGCCATACTAGAACCAGAAGGCATCATATACACTTCTCCCAAACAAGAGGAACCAGCATTACCTCCTAGAAGTCCAACCCCTCCTACTCCAATTCCACAACAACCGGAAGGGAATCCCACCAAGAAGAAGGCATGCGATAACTATTAGGATGCATATGCCACCTTCATGAAGGTCCACCAAGTACCTCTTCCCTCTCAACATGGCTTCAATACGTCTCAATGGGTGAAGTGGACTTATGAGTGTGAGGTGGAAGTACAAAGGCGGTACGGATTAGAGGCCATACATAAAATTCGTCCTATTAAAGAGCACGAATGGACCCCAATCAATTCCTTAGAGCCTTTTGACTAAGAGTCTTATAATCGTTCTAGGGTTAACTCTAGTCCTATGACCCTAAGGGATTAAGGGGTAGATAAATTCTATAATATGCCAAATTATGGCAAGAAAATATTTCTTGATTAAATAAAAGTAAAAGATTGATTTAAAACTTTTGAGTTCTTTGTTAAAGTTTAAAAGTATGATAATAAAAAAATTTAAAGATAGAAATTTACCCAAGGAAGAAAAGATATATTATTTATAGTTGAACTCAACACTTAATACTTACCCTAGGAGAAATGATAAGGAATTATTTATCTATAAGAGATCGTAGGATAAGGAAAACAAATTGAGAAAAATAACCCTCCAAGAGTACAGATTTTTGAATAGTCCAAGAAGTTAAAACTAAGCTATGAGGATAAAGAATAAAGGAAAACAGGAGAAGTAGAATATCCCAATGAGAACCACAAGAATAGAAACCGATCGAGAAGAAAGTAATAAGTACAGAAGTTCACCAAGGAAAGATGGAGAGAAAGTAAAGTAACGGGAAGGTCCAAGTGTAATTAAGATAGAGTTCCCTAGGAACTCCAAAGGATAAGGAGATATATGGAAGGCAAAGTTATTAATTAAAAGAGGAAGAGGAACAGGAGTAGATAAGTCATACAAGACCTTTAAGCCAAGAGAAGATTTAAGGGAATAAAATCCTAAAGAATGGTAAGATAATTAAACAAAAAGGAATTCCCACAATGGAAGATACAAGAAGGAGGATAAAAATAAGAAGTTGAGGTGAGGAAGGAGGAATCTACAAGTAAAGGCAAACAATCTAGGGAAGATTGCAACCCTGAGAAGAAATACGATCCTCAGTAAGAAGTAAGAGGGGTTAAGTGAGAGTATTAGGAGGTTGAGTGTGATCTGCTACAAGAAGACTTGGGAAACTCAAAATAGAAATTTTAGAAGAATCCGTTATAAGGAAATAACTTATATAGATCAAATTATTCGGAGGAGTAGACGAAGTCTAAACAAGAGATAGGGAATAGTAAAAGAATACACCCTAACCAAGGCAAAAAGGGGAATGCTAAGGATACAAAGGTAGGGAAGGTTTGGACACAATGGGGATGAGAGATCCACCTCAAAGGAATAAACAAATACTGAAGCAAGATCAACAGAAGGTAATCATGGATTTAAAGAGTAAGACTAAGTTGGTGAAAATATCGACAAAAAGATACTCCAGAATTTAAGGATTTCAATGATAGAACTAGAAGAAAATATTGAGGGAAAGAGAATGTGAAGCACATCAGAGAAAGAAATCTTGGGAAGACATTGGTGTACCAAGGAAAGAAAGTGGAACCAATGGAATAAGAAAGAGAATAACTCTTCAAGAACAAGATACTGGAAAAGAAAGAATCAGATACAAAGAGAAGGAAATCGTAAAGAAATCAAGGGATAAATCAAACCCAGGTGATGTATAGGAAGGAAGATGACATCAACAGATGCCATATGAGTAAGAAAGAAACTAAACTCAGAATGAATAATACTGGGAGAAAGATAAGAGCAATGATGGATTTAGAAAGAGAAGAGATCTTAAGGAGGAAGGACACCAGTGGGAATGAAGAATGAAGTAAAAGAACAAAAATTTTAATACGTCTATGAGTATCAGAAAATTTAAGTATTTGAAGGCGGAATGACTGAATAAAGAAATTTGGAAAAGATGAGAAGTATGCAACTGTGTGCAACTGCTTAAACGATTTGGGAGACCTTCTCGACGAGAGCTCGGATAGCTCTAATAGGCCGAAGGCCTCGATTTTGGAACTTGGGGGCTAATATGCCTGTTTTTAAAAATCTCGAACAATGGGCCTTATGCTAGTTGGCACGAGTAGAAGCTTGTAAACAAACATGAGATATATGCCATAAAACTTTAATTAAATGAATTGTATGGCCACGATACCAAGACAGGACCGACATATTCAGTCAATTAGTGGTAGTGCAACATGATAGGTCTCCAAACTAGTCAAGACAAACAGTTGCAGGTTGAGTTGAAGTCGGGGTCATTGGACCAATGGCACCATAGATTATATGGCATGATGTGAAAATACTAATTGTGCAGGCATTGTGTGTATGGGACCTTCAAGATGCCTAAGATGGGTAGTGATGTGTCTTAGGGCCCTGGACGACCTGGTGGGTATAAGGGCAGTTCGTCGGACTAGGTGACCTTGCGAAGCTCGACGTAGTTTCATGCACACGAGACTGGGGTGGGGTTGGGATGAGGTATCTGTCCTCATACGGATACGGAGAATTATTACGGGATTAAGGGTCGGATGTCGCATACATCCACTCATTCTTAGGGTAGAAGTGGACGTGCTTCTATTTAGGTGGCCGGTAAAGTCGCTCCGACACCATAAGTGGGTTCAGTGGACGTGCTGGACTGCGATCGTGTGATTGACCTTCATGATGAAGGATGTTCTTTTGAAAATCGAGATTTTTAAAGCAGAGAAAATATAAGGAAATTAAGGAGTCTGGCACACTCCAAACTTGAAAACATTTTTTTTAACTCCATTTTTTTAAACACACTCTTTTCTATCCCTTTTTCAGGAAAAGAGAAAATGACAAGGAATAACACAGAGCATTACCCTCTATGAGGTATGCGTAATTTCCCTTAAGCTTGCATTTTATTTGATATATGTCTTTCCAAGAAACATGGTCGAAAATACGTCTAGCTCATCTAGAGTTAAAAAAGGGGGAAACTACTCTTGAACCGAGAGAGTGGCGGGTTGTTCATGGGGATCCAATCAAACCGAGTTAGGGCGTGACATATACGGTGGGGTAGTATTAGGTAATAAAGTATATATAGGAGGTGAGGTAATAAGAGATATGTTCTTTTATCCTATATTTCAAGAACATGTGAGTCATTTGACGGTGTTCAGATATTACTTAGGAAGTGGATGGAAATAATTGTAGTATTACCCTTTTGTATACTCTAAGATCCGCACCACTAATGTATTGAGAATACTACTACCATCTCTAACTACCGCTTGGCCAATATTTGGACATCATCATATGACTCTTATGTGTTTAGATATTTTGGATAAAGTATCACCTCCTTATTACATTACCTCTTAGATATATTTTAGCACAAGACACTACCACTTTGTACATGTATATATCGGCATTGTTTTACATTAAACGTAAACATAAGCAATATAAAATTAGCATATTAGAGATACCACAAAGGTTGATTTGCTAATTGCCTGACCCCTCTATGACATAATAAAAGTAGCACGAGTAAGACAATCATGCATGCGTATGCGACATGTGTGCACCCAACGTAACACACTACCTAGTTCGCATTGTAGCAAGTCGATTTTTGGCAAATAAATCAATCAGTTTAGCTATTTTTCAATGGGTTCACTCTCGATTCAGTTGGCTCTTGACCTAATTTATCTTTCAAAATCCTCTCGTTCAATTATCTACAATTTGGACCCAATAATAACCATATTCTGATTTATATTGTTATTTCTAAAAATTGAACCATTTTACTACTATAGGCTGATTGAACCAATTTTGATCATATATTGGCGAGTTTGCCTCCGACCCAATTGCTCGAATTTCCCTAAAAGAATTGGGCCATTCGCCCCAAGTTGATTAACTTTCAATTCAGATCGTTTTTCACTCGTATTTTTCCATACTTAAATTCTTATCAGATGATAGTTATTTAAGAGTTATTTTTCCATGCTTACATTTTTAAGGTAATTGGTCTAATTTGTCCATAATTTTGATTTTATTCAAATACCAATTTAATTTCTCCTTTCTAGATTTATTGTAATGGAAACCAATTTGAGAATAGTTTTATCCCTATTTCATATCAACAAATTAGAGATCGATAATTTTTACCGATCTCATTTTGTTCATTTCCTTCCCTTTATATGATATTATTTTTTTATTTGGTTCACATGTCTTAATTTTGTCTTGTAAATCATTAATGTAATTGTGATTTATAATTATGTCATTTAAAATGATATATAATCAAATTTAATGGAAATTTTATTAATGGACTATTTTGATGATTATATGGGTAACATTTGGGGTTTTTTATGACATACGAAAAAAAACTATTAACTATCTCAAATATAAAAGTGTAAAACTATATATAAATTATTGCTTTGGGAATGCTTTAATTTTTTTAGGTTAAATTATAATTTTACATATAAATATTTCAAACATTAAATATTGCAAATGTTACATTTCACATTAAAATTTTCAAATAATTTTAAAATAAAAATAATTATATATATAATCAACTTTAAATATTCTACTTAAAATATTAATATAATAATTATTTTATCATAATATACTTAAATATTTTTATTAAATTTTACTTATAAGATAAATTTTTACTATTAATGTAAATTATATTTTTGTAAAATTTAATTTAATTTAAATTATCTATATATTTTAAAAAATAAAAATTAAATATGTATTTTTACTTAATAAAATTATAAGTAAAAAATATATAATTAATATTTTGTTTAATTAATTTAAAATAATAAATTAAAATATATTAAATAAATATATTTTTTATTATATATACTAATATAATTTTGTTAATAAATTATATAATTTTATTATAGTTAAAATAATAAATTTAATTTAGGTATTTAAATAATATTATAATATATATATATATTAAAATTTAATTAAATATCAATATTACTAATAACTCAATATATATAATTTTTAATAGTTTATTAAATGTAATTATATAATAAAATATTTATATATAAATTATCATATGGTACAAATATATCAATTAAAAAATATATTTTAGTTATAATAAAATTATATAATTAGTTATACAAATTTTATTGTTATAAATAATAGAAATATATTTATTTAATATATTAATTTATTATTTCAAATTAATTAAATAAAATATTAAAAAATATATATAATTTTTAATTATAATTTTATTAACTAAAAATATATATTTAATTTTTATTTGTTTTAAATATATACATAATTTAATTAAAATAAAATATTATAAATTTCAATATAATTTGTATGGATAAAAAATGTTAAATTATAAATAAAATTAATTAAAAATTTTAAATACAAAAAATATTAGTATTTTAAGTATAATACATTTTATATATATAATAATTTTTTTATTTTAAATTATTGTTTTTTTATATTTAAATTGCCTAATGACGAGTTAGTAAAAGTATAATTTATAGGCTGAAATAACAAAACCTTTAATTTAAAAGTTAAAATTTTTATTAATATGATAATTTTATGAAAAATTGATGTTAAATTATAATGTTTGAAAGATTTAATTTAAAACAAGCAGTTGAAAAGTTTTACATAAAATTATAATTTAATCATTTTTTATAAATATACCATGAGGATCCCTATTTCCGAACAAAGTAATTAGTAAAAAATGGTATTACCCACAGAAATGAAAAAAGAAAAAAAAGAAGGAAAAATAGAGGGTAATAATTAGCAAAGGTTAAAAATAATAGATGAGCATCACCCAACGAAACATCTCCTTGTCAGTGGGGTGGCTTTATCTCCACCAGCTCCAATCCCATATCATCAGACCTCGAGATGCCCTTGTCATCAGATCTTGATGTTGAACGAACCGTCCTGATTTTCCCACGTCATAAAAACCTATTCGACGTCGCCGATGGAAAACGAACACTGCCACCTTTATTGGAGATTTCCTAATTGTCCCCTTCCGCAACGACAACAATCCTTTTCTCTCTACTCAGCTTCCTCCCTTCTTCCTCCCCAATCTCCTCCCTCTCTCCCATCATCGGAAAGATTTTCTCTGCCACTTCTCGATCTCTATTGGCTTCGAGAGCTCCAAGGAGTAGATCTTGAGATAATTGCACTCCCGGAGTGATTGTATCGTCTCTTCAGTGAATCCGAGATGCCGGCAGTGTACGGAGCTCGCCTCACAACGTTTGAGGATAGCGAGAGGGAAAGCGAGTATGGTTATGTTCGCAAGGTATTACTGTATTCCGATCCTGCTGCTCTGAGTTGTCACTCGAGTTCGTGTTCATAATTTTTCCCCATTTTAGTTCATTCAATACATTATCGTGGTTGCGAGGATCGATTTCAGAATAATTTAATCGTGTTGAGATCGGTTCATTTTTTCGATAGTCTGAGTAACTTTATATTGGCTGACTAGTGCTGGATCAAATTATATTGGAGGCTATTTGAATCGAGCGATTACGTTTCATTTGATTTAAGGTTATATGATTCAATTGATTAGATCAGGTCAGATATCTCCCTTTTTTTGAGAGACATATAATGGTAGGAGTCATGCAACTCTCTGGAGACTTATTTCTTATCTTCATTCTTTATTACTAAATTTGTGCTAGACTCCAGTAGAATATTGAAACATCACATTTCAGGTGTCAGGTCCTGTGGTGGTTGCTGATGGGATGGCTGGGGCAGCAATGTATGAGCTAGTACGGGTTGGGCATGATAATCTCATAGGGGAAATTATTCGTCTCGAAGGAGATTCAGCAACTATCCAAGGTTCTTCTTATCAAGAGTCTGAATGCCACTGGTTTACTGTCTTTTCCTGTCTTAGATGTGCTTTTTTATTGCCACTAACTTTCCACTATCTTGAATTTCAGTTTATGAGGAAACAGCTGGTTTGATGGTGAATGACCCTGTTTTGAGGACCCACAAGGTAGACTGGAGATTGAAGGTTTTCACACTTCCTTCTTTGTGTTGACACTAACATAATGCTTAACAAGTTTATTTTGGTGTGACAAATTTACAGCCTTTGTCTGTGGAGTTGGGTCCTGGAATTTTGGGAAATATATTTGATGGAATTCAGGTATTTCCTCATTGACCAAGATTTATTAGATTAAATTTGGTATTTGTTTGGTGCAAATAAAATGTTGGAAATTTTCCTGTTATCCCTCAATGTAGAGGCCTTTGAAAACCATTGCAAAAAGGTCTGGTGATGTTTACATCCCTCGTGGTGTATCTGTTCCAGCATTAGATAAAGACATACTTTGGGAGTTTCAGCCAAAGAAATTGGGTAATTGTTTGATTTGGTTCAGCATTATTCTCATATACAAAGAATATCTTGTGTTGAAATAGAGATTTGATGTTTATATGTACCTTATGCGGTTTCTTTTAATTTTTTTTTCAGTTGAAGGAGATCTTTTGACGGGAGGTGATTTATATGCTGTAAGTTGATAGTTTGTCAGTTAAACAAATTGCTGTTTTTAAGTTTATCTGATAATTAAATTGTGTGAATATTATGGAATGTTGTTTCCTAAACTTTGGTATGTTTTATTTTGTGGCAGACTGTATTTGAGAATAGTCTTATGCAACATCATGTGGCGTTGCCTCCTGATTCCATGGGAAAAATTACTTACATTGCACAGGCCGGCCAATATTCACTGAAGGTGGTTTCACTTCCTTTTTTGTTAATAAGATGAGACTGTTTGTTCTATAAAAAAGGGTGAGAGCTATTGTGCATTTCCATTGTTAGCTGTCCTGTTGTCATGATTCTTCATAATTGTTACTAGGGAATGCAGAGAACTCAATTAATGTAGTCTATGGGCTGCCATGTCAACCTAAGATTTTCTGTATTATTGGTTCATTCCTTGGTATTAGTAATTTGTTTATTTTTGTCAGGATACTGTCCTAGAGCTTGAATTTCAAGGTGTCAAAAAGCAATTCACCATGCTTCAGGTGTTCTATTACTCCATATAGCTATGACATTATAACTTTTTAACTACATGATTGAGGATACAATATTTTACATCTACTATGTGGTTACATTTTCCAGACTTGGCCAGTACGTACACCTAGACCAGTTGCATCAAAACTTGCTGCTGATACTCCCTTGCTTACTGGTCAGGTAATGGTTGTTTAAACCTAAATAATGTTCTTAGATATAATTACTTTTGTGGTATATATACCTCGTGATTTTTTAGCAAATTGACAGCGTGTGCTTGATGCACTTTTCCCTTCCGTCCTTGGTGGAACTTGTGCCATACCTGGAGCCTTTGGCTGTGGAAAAACTGTTATTAGTCAGGCACTTTCTAAGGTGAATTATTCATTTATGTATTTATCGATGTCACATTTATTAGCTTCTAATTAGTTAATGGAGTTATTTTTCTTCTGCCATATGCAGTACTCTAATTCAGAAGCTGTAGTCTATGTTGGTTGTGGGGAACGAGGAAATGAAATGGCAGAGGTATGTCCAGAAAATTTTGAAATATTTTTCCCATTTTAATACATGGGATTTTTTAACTTGAAGATATCTACATTTAGGTCCTTATGGATTTCCCTCAATTGACAATGACACTGCCTGATGGACGTGAAGAATCTGTCATGAAACGAACAACTCTTGTAGCCAACACTTCCAACATGCCTGTGGCTGCTCGTGAGGCATCAATTTATACGGGTATTTAATTCTTGTTATACCAGATGAGTTGACCCTCTGGAACCTCCTGGAAAACTAGCTATTTCTGAGCAATAATCAAAGTTGCCTCTGCAATTCTGCCTCCCTTGGAATTAACCATCATCTAATGGATTGAGCTGTTGAACTGGCTCTTTTTACCCTAGAGATGAAGACTATCTTCTATCATTTCACTAACTAAATACAATATAACAAATTTCATTTACTACATTATAATTATGAATGGAGCAGGATAATAGTAAAAAGTCACCACCACATAGGTTAGATGTTTGATGACCATATGATATTGATTAGGCTAATGTTGTGATTGATGATCAAAATCATGCAGTTTCTATGCTTGCAGAATTTAATATATTATAGTTTTCAACTTATTTGAATTATATGTGGTTGCTAATTTTCTTGGATTTGCTTTGTCAGGGATTACTATTGCTGAATATTTCAGAGATATGGGCTACAATGTGAGTATGATGGCAGATTCAACTTCCCGCTGGGCAGAAGCTTTGCGTGAAATCTCTGGACGGTTGGTAAGCTCTTTTGTGATGTAGTAGAACTTCATTGGCTCACTAGGAAGCAATGTTTCCGTTCATGTTTCTTCTGAATTGTGGGCTTCTTATTGCTTACTCTGTTGACTTGCTTATAATAGGCAGAAATGCCTGCAGATAGTGGATACCCAGCATATCTGGCTGCTCGTTTGGCATCTTTCTATGAACGTGCTGGTAAAGTCAAGTGTCTTGGTGGACCAGAGCGAACGGGTAGTGTCACAATTGTTGGTGCCGTCTCTCCTCCTGGAGGAGATTTCTCTGATCCTGTCACATCTGCAACACTAAGTATTGTACAAGTAAGAAGTTCCATTCTGGTATTTGCCATATTTGAATATTGAAACATTGCATGCTTTGATCATCATGACTTGATGACAAACCGAAGGTCATTTGGAAGAATGCTTATAATTCACAGGGTATACTTCTCTTCAAGAGATATCATTTTCAATAGAAACCATTGATATTATAGTTTATTATCTAGTTTAAATTTTAATGAATTGTTGCCTGCAATGGATGTATAAACAATATTTAAAAAGATATCTGATCAACATATTCTCATTGATCCCTCATATATATGGAATGGAACACTTTGCAAATAAAATAATGTGTTTATGGAGTTATTTACATTGCAAGTCTTCTACTTAACAGGTTTTTTGGGGTCTGGACAAAAAATTGGCCCAAAGGAAGCATTTCCCTTCTGTAAACTGGCTCATATCCTACTCAAAGTACTCATCGGTGAGCTCCACTATTTTTGGATGTAATGAAGAATCTGTTACTCCTGTGAATCTGTGATCATGTCCTTGCCTCTCAAGTTTGTGAAGGATGTTAAAGTTCATCCTGTTTGCAGGCATTGGAGTCTTTCTATGAGCAATTTGATCCAGATTTTATTAACATCAGGACAAAAGCCAGAGAGGTGCTGCAGAGAGAAGATGACCTAAATGAGATTGTCCAGGTATATGGCCCATTTCATGATTCATGTCATGTATTTTAGGGGAAGTTTACAATATAAATATTTAATGTTTGAACAAGGTTACATTTAATTGTCCAATCTTTGAATGTCTGATTAAGTATTTAAGTGTCTGTCATTTGGATAATGTTACAACTAAGTGCCCGACCTCTAAATATGCACGATTAAGTGACTAACTGTTGAGTGATGTCACACTTACCTGTCTGATGTTTGATTCGGTGATTTCCTTTGGTAGTTGATGTGTAAGTGAATGGGGCACTTAAATGTAACATTACTCAAACAGTAGATATCTAAGCAGATGCTTTTAAAGATTGGGAACCTTGGTGTAACATTAACCAAACATTAGGCAGTAATATATTGACAGATGCATCCCAGGTATGCGGAGGATTCCATTCCTTAAGTAATTTATCTTTGCAGTTTTGAGCAAAAAAAATCAAACATTTTTTAAGGGTTAGGGTTAGGGTTAGGTTCTTAATTGAAAATTTGTTCAAACCTGGGGCATTTTCCAATTTTTGTGTATTTTATAAGTGAAGACTAGATTATAACTCACCATTGATGGAGAATGGATGTCTTAGGCTGCATATACAAGTGACTTTTGTTTTTCCTTCTGACATCTTTCTTTTTTTATGAACCATAATCAGTACCTCATATATAAAAAAATTCGGCTTTCCTTTTATAATGATTACTCCTCCATTCAAATATTCTACTTTATTTTCCCACTCTTGATTATATCTTCCTCTCTTAATAACACTGCAGCTTGTGGGCAAAGATGCTTTAGCTGAATCTGACAAGATTACCCTGGAAACTGCAAAGCTTTTGAGGGAGGATTATCTTGCTCAGAATGCATTTACTCCGTAAGCCCAAGTGTTTCAACTTGATCTTTTTGCAATATATTTGTCTAGTGACACTTCTTTATTGAAATAAAAATGTATTAATTTGACAGGTACGATAAATTTTGCCCTTTCTATAAGAGTGTTTGGATGATGCGCAACATTATCCATTTCTATAATCTGGCCAACCAGGTAAAAACGTCCTACTACATTTAGATTCCCATGACTTGCAAGTTTTCTGAGTCGGCAATCTATCTAAAGAGAAGCAAACTGAAAATATAAGTTACAATAGCAGACTTTATGGATAACAGTTGAATATACAAGTCAGAATAGGATTGTCCAAATATGAGAAGAATACTACTTGTAAATTTAGTTATATATGTTGGGAGTATTTTAATTTTCTTCCAGAAGATTAAGTCGTTATTGGTTATGCTTTATGATAAAACTCTTGAGAGAATAGATGTTTGTGAATTATGCAGGCTGTTGAGAGAGGTGCTGGTATGGATGGACAAAGGATTACGTACACCCTCATTAAGCACCGATTGGGTGACCTATTCTATCGGCTAGTGTACGCACTTCATATTTTCTGCAACTATTTAATTTGTATGCATGGAGACATTACTGATATGTATCCCGGCCTGCTGCATGAATGTATAATATAGGTCCCAGAAGTTTGAGGACCCAGCCGAAGGAGAAGAAGCTCTGGTTGCAAAGTTCAACAAGCTACACGAGGATTTAACGGCAGGCTTCCGCAACCTTGATGATGAAACCCGATAAGCTAGCGAAGAATTCCTTGTGCCAATTATGTGGATTTCCACTTTTGTTGCTTCTCATTGCTCTCTCTCTGGATGGATTTTCTCTGGAACCAATTCTCAGTTAGCGCCTCCGGGATCTGCGAAGGCAATTCTATTCAAAATAAGAGAGAACCGTTATTGTTGAGGTTCCTTGATGGAGACGTGGGGCCGATGTAGCTCGGTATTTATTTTCCTATGCCTTCTCTCATGAATAATTTTACTTTAAGTTTGAGGTTGTGTAATGACTAAGGACGTGTACTTCCTTAGATAGGATAATGCATCCACAAGTTTTGTTAGAAATGACTACATTGTCTTGACTCATATATGAATATTAGAAATATAAATCCCTAAAATGTAAAAATGGTTTGGGTACAGTAGAAAATGATATATTTAACTCCTAGCTCTTACGATAATACAAGAGATACTGGCTGTCAAACTCTATATGTATGACTTAAAAATGTTTTGCTAGAGCATGATGCTCCCATCCATGTTAAGTGTATACCGAGTTCCTCAACCATTCCACGGGCTTTGCTTCCACAGGGAGGTTACTTGGACATGTCATATTTAGCTCCTTGCAATATATCATATGCCTATAAAATTGTGCAATATATCATAATAGTTTATTTTCACTACATGGAACATTCCCTACGCACTTATCTAAGACAAGGACTTACGGTTACTACTATCCATGTACAATCCACATATATCAAACTAGATGTGTCTATGTCCCGTTCATGTACACCTAAGTAGGATATGGTTAACAAATTTTAATTGGCCACACTATAAACATTCAATACAACTACTAATATTCTTATATATCATATGAGAGGTAACATATACATTTGACTAATTCCTCTAAAGGAAATTCTTAACCTCTCGCGCACACTAAAATTTTCATATATTCACCTAAAACTCTAGTGGAGTAAAAACATAGCTTAGTGGGGTTGTCGTATCTAGTCATAAGTTGTATATGCAAATCTTACCATTACTTTACATGTCTTCTCCCACGACCAAATTAGGAGATTGTCTTCTCCCACGACCAAATTAGGAGATAATCTCCTGATAACATTATCATCTTTGGAATCTGTCTGATAGCATTATCATCTTTGTGGTGTAATATGGTTCCTTATACTTGGTGAATGAACATACTCATAGATGATGTGGCCTCCAACTCTGAGTCTGTCAAATCTGCCAAAGTCCATATCTTAGTTTGTCGCCCATGCATATACTTGGTCGTAGACATGGTGGGCTTACTACGAGTAGATAAAAAGTCAGTGTATATATAAATAATATTTTCCTTAAGAACTTTCATACATAGTGAATTAGGGTTATAAAAGAAGTCTCCATATTTTGTTGCACGAGACTAATGCAATATAAAATAACTCACAATATAATTTGAATTAGTATGAATAAATGATTTAATAAGAACTTACCTCATACTTTGTATTATAAATTTAGATTTCCTTCCATGCAGCTTTCATTTGATCTTCTCCTTAAGGAACGATAAGGGATAAGGTTTCGATCTTATTCTATATGAGATAATAGGTAGCTCTAGATACTTGTCAACATACTATCCTAAATCCATCTTTTAATTGTGAAATAATGACTATTTTTATAACACATGAATCTTAGAAATTGAATCATACAATAAATTAGATCGAATTAGATTATAATTTGATTGAATCAGATTATAAATTAAATTAATTTTCTAAAAGAACAAAAATGTGTAAAAATATAATTTTGGTCTAAATGTGTAAATAAATAAAATTAAAAAAAGAATCAAACCCATCAATTTGTTCGACCAAATCGGTTAGACCGGATCACCAACCTTCCTATTCCCCGCTCCCACGATCTCACATGCCTGTGCTTGCTTTGTTTATTGGTCGTTTGACATGCCAAAGTAAGTTCAATGCAAATACGAGATTTTTTTTATCAATATTCAAGCAACCCACCCAGGAATGCCGGACTGTCCAACTATCTCTCCAGCTCCCTATAAAGCTCATCATTCGCATCACTTATATTTGGTCAAAATTCTCTCTAAAAGTTGAAAAATAGTTCAAGAACATTCTATTTTTCTATTTTGTTCTGCCTATTTTTTTAGAGCTCCAACAATAACTATGAACTAACCTTATCCTCCTGTCACATAACCTCGTTTAACCTCATCTACCTCATCCTTGGCCGAGCTCGGAGGTAACCAGAAATGTCCAACAAGTGTCGATGTGATCCCCTATTTTCATATTCGAATACAGTGCATCGTACCTTGAAGATGCAAATTCGATTTCAAAAACTCCCTAAGGATCCCCTCGAACTCAGTCTCTTCCACAACCTTCCCGTTGCATTGGTGAGCTTTTCATCTATCGTTCATTACTGTCATGTTTTTTTGTGTATTTTAGCCAAGAACTGATTGGAGAAATTACATGTAACTCCGACGCCTACACGGGTCATTGATTGATCTAGAAATCATCCTAGAACCTCCATGATCTTTCCTCATTCGTTTTTCCCAAATCGCATTGCTTTAGCTGAAATGCAGTTCAAGTTAAATACAACTTAGTTAATCATTTGAAGTCTCAAATAGATTATAGGAGCTAGAGGGAGATCAATGGAAATATTTATGATTGATTTTAAAGTTTAGAAATCGAGTTAAGAAAAGTTTGAAAGATAAAAGAACCAAAATGTAATTTTGAGTAAATTTGGGAACCATTTTACAAATTTGGAAAAATATGAGTACTATAAACCCTATTGTCTCAAAATAAGAAACCATAGATGGGAACTAGAAAAATTTGATAGAAAATCAATAATTAAAGTGATATAGAATTGGTAAAAAATAGTCAAAACATAGATTTTAAAAGTTAAAAGTGGTAAATGAAAATTAAAAAGCCATGAAAAATAACAATAAAGTGAATTGTATGTGAAAACAGGACCGATTCAAGGTAAATTAGACTTGAATTGTGAAAAATTGGTTCAAATATTATTTTTTCTAGATAAATTAAAAATATCAATTTTGGATAGAAAATTAATTTAGACAAATTTAGAAAACCCGGTTAAATCGGACTTGAACTGGCTGATTTTTTATTTCGGGTCACCGAACCCGTTTCGACCGAACTGGTCAACGGTCTAGCTAGTCAATGGACCGCCTACGAGGTTAGCACTCAATTAATGTACAATGTGTGGCGAAGCATGTCCAGTTAGCCGCTTGGTCAGCGCTTGGATGCACTGACCAATCAGAGCGTGACTGACCAATGAGGGAGTGACACATGTCCTCAATCATCATTTAAGCGAGGATAAGCCTTGTCAGCAAGACTGACCAATGAGGAGCTCACACATGACAAAAATGCCATGTTAGTGGCCTACTAGGATGTTGGAGAAACGGTCAACCAATCAAAGGTCGACACATGGTAGAGCCACGTCAGGCGATCCCAACCAATAAGAGAATAACACGTGGCATTGGCACAGTGCATTAGAAGGGAAAATTGATTAATTTAAACTGCCAATTAGAGGACGCCTTACGTCTCAGTTAATAGTAAGATAAAGTTGGCTAGCAGCCACGTCGATGTAGGCGACCAATGAGAGGCCGTCACATGTGTGGTCAACGAGTCAATGGGTGACTTAGACATGGAGTGAGAAGCAACGTCAGTGATGCCAACCAATCACAGTGTGACACATGGCAAATTACACGTTGTAAACCTCACCCTTTTTGGAGTTAAGGAAACCGAAAAAAGAACCGGTCAAACCGAGTGATAAAACCGAACTGGTTCACAAACCCGATTATCAGATAACAGGCAATTTGGAAAATTTACAACTCCCAAGTGACCCAAAGTGTTCATAAAAACCTTGGAAAATGACCTCAAGACAATTTAGGAGAGAAAACCAGACCGGTACAGGCTAATCGGATCTGAGTCAAATTGAATCGGTTTATGAACCGGAACCAATAAAGGGTAAAATGAGAAATTTATGGATCCCAAGTGACCTAAATAGTCACAAAAGTCATGAAAAAGGACTTTAGGATGGATTGGAGATGGAAACCAAACCAGTTCAAGTGAACCAGATTCAAACTGGTTTGGACCGGTTTGAACCACTATTAAATCGAATGTTAAAATCATTTTTCTAGGTGGCTTAGAAAATTCAAATTGGAGAATTGAGGCCACCGTTGGATAGAGAATGAATTTAGAAATTTTTAATTTTGAAAAATTTGGTTGAATTGGACCTGAACTTGTGGGTTTAAGTATTGAGCCCGGTTCAGAACGGTTTGGTCCGGTTCGGAACAATGTCATCTTCTTCCTTCAGATGATAGCATTGTTCACTCGCCGGAAAATCGAGTAGCACCGGCGAAGATGAAAAGTCTCCGGCCAGGGAGTTTCAAGCAATGAATGACCGCCATTAAGGTGCCAATTGGACGACCAAGAAGTCCCTGAGCTTCCTATATAAAGAGCCCCTCCTCATTCATCCTCCTCACACCTAAAAACTTCATTCTCTCTCAACTAGTTCATTTTTCAGGAAAGCTCAAACTAGAGCTCTAACATAGGGTCTTTTCTGAGTTAAGGAAGGTGTGGCCAGGTTCTTTAGAACCGGGGAGAAGTCAGCTACCCAACGGTAGTCTCCAATATTTTTTTTTCTTCCGGGGACTTACTTTTTCGAATTCTATCAATATTTCTCTTTTACAATTACTTATTCGTTGAGACACTAACCCCTGGGAAGGACAGATTTGAGGATGAGGAATTAACATACCGATTCGCTTTCTTCCCGTGCTCTCGAAGGGTCGCGTAGGAGAGAATGAATAAAATAGATCTTGTAGCGGTTGACTAAAAATAGACTAAAAAAAAATAGTAGTAATCCTACGCAAATCCGCAACTTGAGATTTTTAATTTTCTATTGATACGACATGCTGTTTTTTCCATTCATTCCTTTCAGGATCAGTCGTGGTCTTACAAACTCTACTGAAGATAGAAATGAATCTGTTACTTCATACAAATGTGTAAAAGATGCTAGCCGCACTTAAAAGCCGAGTACTCTACCGTTGAGTTAGCAACCCTAATAAAAAAAATTAGAATGTGTGGATACAACAATCGGAGTAAAAATAATAAAGGGATAAAATTGCACGACACAATCAATCAAATCGGGGTTTGAAGAAGGGGAAGGAGTCCTCAACACAATCGCACCTCCGACAATAAGCTTTTGAAGCTTTCTCTCTCTACGTTCAGTTTTCTGATGAAGCTCCATTTGAGCTAATTCCAACATTAAATTGTGCGATTCAAAGTGTAATTGAATCGTATAAAGGTGTAGGAACTTCAATCTAACTTCAATTTCAACAATTAAATTCATTTGGTCGGTCAATTTGATAAAATTGAATTCGACTGAGTTATAAAGTTGAAATTGGGGGAAAATTTGGGAAAATTTGGGAATTTTGAAAAATTGAGGGACTAAAGTAAAATTTCATAAAATTGAGGGCCAATTAGGCATGATAAAGATGTTGGAGGACCAATTGGCCAATTTTTGGAATTTTTGGGGTGAAATTTACCATTTTTTTAAAGTAGGGGCAAAATGGTAATTTTGGAAAAGT
This sequence comes from Trapa incisa, assembly GCA_030064435.1. Classification (NCBI taxonomy): domain Eukaryota; kingdom Viridiplantae; phylum Streptophyta; class Magnoliopsida; order Myrtales; family Lythraceae; genus Trapa; species Trapa incisa. Next base: position 4,729,689 of record CM057774.1, on the reverse strand, counting down.
TGGAGACCACTTTGGAAATTTGGGAAACATGAACCCCTTTTTGTGAATTTGAATAAATTGAGGTCCCAAGGTGAATTTTAAAAGTTTCGGGACTCAATTTGGAGAAAAACTAGCAATTGAGGACTAAAGTAAAAGAAAAAGAACTTTAGGGACCAAATTACAAATAATTGAAAAGTTAGATATTTTTAGTCATGCATAATGAATGAAGGTAATCAAGCCAAATGATAATTAACAAGGATGTTCATATTGTGTAGGAACACGAGATATCGGGAAACACCAGTTGAGAATAAGCTCGCAAGGGACGAAAACCGATTTAGAGGAGATACACTGCACAATCGGGTGAGTGGGATATTTAATATTATACCCAGTTGGGATGATAAGCACATCGAAAATAAAAACCCATTGCTAAGTGGTATTTTAACCATCACACCAGAGAGGAGTGATGTGGAAATCACGTGGAAAACTACTTATCGGTTGTAAGTAGATCATACCTGGTTGGTATGATGAAACTTCCTAGAAGGAAGTGAAAAACCCACTTATCGGTTATAAGTGGAGATGTCCTCATAATCGGTTGGTGTGATGCATAACTGAAAAGTTTATTTTTTCGGAAGTGCTCTCCCCTGATTGTGTGCCACTGCTTAAATTTTTTGTGAGATCTTATTGACAAGAGCTCGAATAGCTCAGTTAGGCCAGAGGACTCGATTTTTGAACTTGGGGGCTAATATGCCTGATTTTGAAAATCTCAAACAGTTGGCCCTAGGCTAGTTGGCATGAGTAGCAGCTCGTAAACAAACATGATTTTAAGCTATGAAAACTTAAGTGAATGAATTGTTTGGCCATGGTATCGAGACAGGACCGACATACTTGATGGATTGGCGGTAGTGCGACATGACAGGTCTTCGGACTAGTCAAGACAAACAGCTGCATGTCGAGTTGAGGGTTAGGACCGTTGTACCAGTGGCCATATAGATTATATGACTTATGTGAAAAATTATTAATTTGTGCATGCACTGTGTTACGAGACCTTCAAGCCGCCCAAGAGTAGTAGTGATGTGTCCTAGGGCTCAAGATGACCTGGTGGAGATAAGGGCAATTAGTTGTACCAGAAGTCTTGAGAAGCTCGACGTAGCTTCATTGCGCATGAGATTGGGATGGGGATGGGATGAGGTCTTTGTCCTCATACGGACACAGAGTTTTATTACGAGATTGAGGGTCGGATGTCGCGTACATCCACTTATTCTCAGGGTAGAAGTGGACGTGCTTCTATCTAGGTGGCCAGAAAAGTCGCTCCGACGCCACAAGTGGGTATAGTAGACGGGCTGGCCTGCAAATGTGTGTTTCCTTCATGATGAATAGTGTGCGTTGGTTGATAAGCATATCGTTATGATGAGAAATGGTTATGAAAACCGAGATTTGAGAATGAAATATTTTTAAAAGAAAAATAAGGAGTCTGACACACTCCAATTCAAACTATTTTTCTGAAAATCATACCCTAAAACACCCATTCACTGAGTCGTTAAACTTACCCCTCCCTTATATCCCTTTTAGGCAACCCCAAAAAGCTTACCTAAAGACCACCAACTAACACACCTGTAAGGCAGGTATGATAAGTTTAAAATTTTATGCCGTTTTGATTTATGTTATTCCAGGAAATGTGCAGGTTTAAAGGACGCCTTACTCCTCACGATTTATAAAGAAGGGGCAACCCTTAGTAAACTAGGAGAGTGGCAGGTTGATCACGGGGATCCGACCAAATGGGATCTGGGCATGACAACTTGAGTGGTATCAGAGCCTATTTCCTCGAATACATTACCATGACTATATAGCATAGTAACTAAGAAAAAGTTTCAAAATTTTCAGATGGCTCCTAGGAGAGGAACCAAGAAAATTAGGACTAACTCTACTTAACACCCTCGTAGGAAGACAACCCTAGAAGCTCCCTAATGTCTGAGACATAGTAGAAGACTCAAAGGACCAAATGGGGAAGTATCCAAGGAGTATGGTACTAGGATATGCTAGGGTCACAATCATGTGTACGAAGGGAGCCAAGCCTCAAGCCAGGTACGCTAGCACGGATGTACCAAGGAAGATGCTTACCAAGAACCCCATAGCTTCCTATCTATTCTCTAACAACTTTTTGTAATAGGGCTAAAACCCCAACATTTTTGTACTCCTCTATAAATGAAGTACTCAAAATTCCTAAAAACCCTATCTCTCAAATGATGTGATCTTGCTAGGAAGATCGCCCTAGGAATAGTAAGAAAACCCACACTACCATCCTAGTTAAGGGAACTAAATCAAGGAAATAAGAAATATAGGAGGTCTCTTAGAGTGACCATTTGGCAAAGAAGACTCAACAAGAAAACCCTCTTGGTGTTCAGACTTAAGGACGACAAAGCACCAAACCACCACTAACCCCTAGAAAGGCCCCGCGATAATTGAAGAAAAGGAGGAACCACGACGGTCCACACAAGGGAATAACCTATTACAAGCGTGAATGATGGGGACACTACGAGAAGTGCCCAATCCTACTAAGGGAAAAGTACCAAGATAATCTGTTATAAGGTGTAGGAGAATGTGATAGGTAAAAGAAAGACTGTCCCACACTTCATAAGAATTAGGGTAATACCTCCTCAAAAGTCACAAAAGATAAGAAGGATTGGTGACCAAAATCATGGAGCAAGTTAAGTAAACGGTTTGCAAAGAGGTCAAAAAATGACGAGGTAAAGTGAAATTTAAACCTCTTCTTAAGAAGGTCAAACAGAAAGGGATACTACAAGAATATTAAGGTACATGGAAAGTACACCTAGAACCCCCCTTAGGAGGGGCAAACGTGGAAAACATCCTCCAAAAATTTTAGGGTAGGACACAATAAGAGTAAAGAAGAGAAGAAATATGCTACGATGAGAACTCTAGAGGGATGCATACAACTAAGTACCCCTTTAAGGGAATCATTGATGGGCGGATGGACATGATGTGGAGTGCAAGGAACCCACCCTTAATTAAGAAATTCTCCAAGGAAGGATGTATCAGGATGACCCAATGTGACCTGCTTGGAAAAACAAAAGAGCCAAATAATGACTCCAAGATAACCTAGTAGAAAGGAGGCAGTTAATGAACTGGCCTTTGGGAGAGCCATGGATTTAAACCACAACAAAGAACGGAGAAGTGAAAAGGCCAAAACATTGAAAAAGAAGAATGAAAGAAAATCCTTAAAGAGATCAATGGCCAAGACCGGATTTATAGTTAAAAGCCTTGAGACAGTTAAGTGAGCCTCTCGAAGGATGATCAAGAGATTTTGAAACCAAGAGGATGTGAGATCTCCATAAAAGGAAATATACATGTATTGGGGTATGAGTGAGAACGAGGATGGAGTACGTAGGATGTACTGTAAGATTTCAAGAGTAAAGATAAGCATGAAAGAATGGTGTACCGTAAGATTTCAAGAGTAAAGATAAGCATGAAAGAATGGTATCAAAGGATGACATTTAAAGTTAGGTGCCTTCAAAGATGAACAAAAAAGGAATTTCAGGAGAAAAAGGTAAGAATCCTCCCAAGTAAGGAAACTCTAGGAAGGGATACATGTTCCAACAAAAAGGAAATAGAACCTAGGGATTTAGAGATGGATTTGCAAATAAAAATCATGTTAAGATTAAGGGAACCTAGAGAAGCATACTAGGAAGAATCCGAGTAAGTTAAACCCAAGGAATGGGTGAGTCGGAAGATATCATCAAAAGATGTTGTACGAGTAAGAAAGGGGTGGACTGCCCATAAAAAAGGAAATAGTATAAAGTACATCTAAGAAATCTTGGAGGGGTAAATCCTCTAGTTAAGAAGTGACTAAAGTAAATGATTAGTGACATCAAGACTAGTTGTAGTCTACGCTCACTTGAGGTAGCCTAAAAAGAGTACGACTAAGCATAAGGTGGAGTACATTAAATAAGACCAATAATCGGGAGTCCCTCAGATAAGGAATGAGGGAAGGAATGGGAATATTAAGACAATGGAGGATTAAAGGTGGGCAAATAACCAATATAAAAAAGAGTATGAAGAAAGGAAGAAATAAACTTTCAAGGAATGGTAAGAAGTTGGAGCAAGTAGCTCCTAGAGTGGAAGCCTCCACTATGAGGGACATAATAAAGAGCAAAATTCATAAGAAGGGAATTTTTCCAAATAAAGAAATTGACACATAGACTGAAAGAGAATAAATCAAAATAAAGAATCATGAAAATGATCACGAGCGAGTAAGAATGGATTAAGGAAAAAGAAAAGTCCTTAAGGAAAGGACTCTGCTAGAAATAAGGAAGTGCATAAAAAGGAAAGAATCCCTAAGTGTCGGTAAGTTATGGGGAAAAACCCAATCATTGAAACCAGAAAGACCCAAGAAAGAAGTTGGGGAAGATGGTTATGTAAGATATGACCTCAAAGGCAAGATGGATGAGTGAATAAATGGTAAAGGTAGTTGGGAATGTACTACTAAACGGAGTTATACAACCCTTAGAAGTTTAGGAACACCCAGTAAGGAAGTGTTCTAAAATTTTAATGGTCAAGGAAAAATTCTGGAGTATTGTCGTGCTGTAAGGGACACGCAAGTCCAACAGCCCAGGGAATGATATGACTCAACTAAGAAAGAGTCATTAGTTAAGCATAATAAGGTGAATATTAAATTTGGACCAAAGATGTAATAAATAACGGTTGAAGGAAGGGTCAAAATTAGACAAAAAAAGTGATAATATAGAAACCCATGAAAACAAGTATGTAATACTCGAAAGAACACTGAGCTAAGGGACACACAAGTCCAACAGCCCAAGGAATGATATGACTCAACTAAGAAAGAGTCATTAGTTAAGCATAATAAGGTGAATATTAAGTTTGGACCAAAGATGTAATAAATAACGGTTGAAGGAAGGGTCAAAATTAGACAAAAAGGTGATAATATAGAAACCCATGAAAACAAGTACGTAATACTCGAAAGAACACTGAGCTAAGGGTATTAACGACCAAGAGAATAACTAGACATGAGAACAATTGGGTATTTTGAAACTCCCAATTCTGAAATCTTAAGTAACGAATCTCGGGATGGAGAAATTAAACTTTAAGGAATGAAGGATGTGAATTTAAGGATATGACCTTAAACATTCTAGTGAGATATACTTAGCTAAAGTAAGCACCCTAGAATGAGAAAGTGATGGGAAGGAAAAGAAAATCTTAAGTGTATGTAATATAATGATAAATGGAAACAAGTTAATATCGAAGGGAAGTTCTTTCTAGTGCAAAGAATGTTGAATAAATTTTGGGGACAAAACTCCTAAAAAGAGGGGAGAGTTGTAAACCCCGCCCTTTTGAGTTAAGGAAAATCGGGAAAAGAACCAGTCAAATTGAGCGAAAAACACCAAACCGGTTCACAAACCCGATCATTAGAAAATGGGCAATTTGAGAAATTTACAACTCATGAGTGACCCAAAGGGTTCATAAAACCTTGGAAAAGGACCTTAGGACAATTTTGGAGAGAAAACCAAACCAGTTCAGGAGAACCGGATCTGTGCCAGATTGAACCAGTTTATGAACTGAGTTGGTTCATGAACCGGAACCGATAGAGAAAGGGCAAACCATGAAATTTATGGATCTCGAGTGACCTACAGAGTCACAAAAGTCATGAAAAAGGACTTTAAGATAAATTGAAGATGAAAACCAAACCGGTTTAGGTGAACCAGATCCGAACCGGTTTTGACCAGTTTGAACCACAATTGAACCGGATGCTAAATTCATTTTTAGATGGCTTAGAATATTCAAATTGGAGAATTTATGCCACCATTCGATAGAGAATGAATTTAGAAATTTTTAATTTTGAAAAATTTGGTCGAATCAGGCCTGAACTGTCGTGTTTAATCTTTTAACCAGGTTCGGACCGGTCCGGTTCGGTTTGGAACAGTGTTGTCTTCTTCCTTCAGATGATAGCACTATTCACTCACCGGAAAACTGACCAGAGCCGGTGAAGATTATAAGTCTTTAGCCAGGGAGTTTCAGTAATGAATGACCACTATTAAGGCGCCAATCAAACGACCGAGAAGTCCCTGAGCTTCCTATATAAAGAGCCCCTACTCATTCATCCTCCTCACACCTGAAAACTCCATTCTCTCTCGACTACTCCATTTTCTGGTGAAAACGAATAGCTCAGTTAGGCTAGAGGCCTTGGTTTTGGAACTTGGGGGCTAATATGCCCGATTTTGAAAATCTCGAATTGTGGGCCTTAGGCCTGTTGGCATGAGCAGGAGCTCGTAAACAAACATGATTTTAGGCCATGAAAACTTAAGTGAATGAATATTTTGGCCATGGTATCGAGACAAGACCGACATACTTGATGGACTGGCGGTAGTGCGACATGACAGGTTTTTGGACTAGTCAAGACAAATAGTTGCAGGTCGAGTTGAGGGTCAGGGTTGTTGGACTAGTGGCACTGAAGATTATATGGCTTGTGTGGAAAATTATTGATTTGTGCATGCACTGTGTTATGAGACCTTTAAGACGCCCAAGATGGGTAGTGATGCGTCCTAGGTCTCTAGACGACCTGGTGGAGATAAGGGCAGTTAGTCTTACTAGAAGTCTTGAGATGCTCGACGTTGCTTCATTGTGCATGAGACCATGTTGGGGACGGGATGAAGTCTCTATCCTCATACAGACATGGTCTTTTGTTATGGGATTGAGGGTCGGATGTCACGTACATCCACTCATTCTCAGGATAGAAGTGGACGTGCTTCTATCTAGGAAGCCAGTAAAATCTCTTCAATGCCACAAGTGGGTATAGTGGACAGGTTGGCCTGTGAATGTGTGTTTCCTTCATGATGAAGGGTGTGTGTTGGTTGATAAACACACCGTTATGATGAGAAATGGTTATGAAAACCGAGATTTGAGAATGAGATATTTTTAAAAGAAAAATAAGGAATCTAACACACACCAATTCAAACTATTTTTTTGAAAATCATACCCTAAAACACTCATTCACTGAGTCATTGAACTCATCCCCTCACTTATATCCCTTTCAAGTAACCCCAAAAGTTTACCCAAAGACCACCAGCTAACACACATGTAAGGTGGGTATGATAAGTTTAAAATTTTGTGCAGTTTTGATTTATGTCATTCCAGGAAAGGTGCATGTTTAAAGGATGCCTTACCCCTCACGGTTTATAAAGAAGGGGCAACCCTTAGTAAACCGGGAGAGTGGCAGGTTGATCACGGGAATCCAACCAAACCGGGTCAGGGTCTAACACACGTGCTAAGCTCGCATGCATACACACATTGTCATCTTCAACCTTCAGATGATAACATTGTTCATAGATGAAAAATGGAAAATTTCCATTTTCCATTTCCGGCTAAGGAATACTCACTTTGATAATGGAAATTCTAGAAGGGATAAGCTCGATCAAATTTGGAAATTGGTAGAGTCAAGGGTCCCTGAGCTCCCTATATAAGGAGCTCCTTCTCATTCGTCCTGCTCATCTCTCAAACGACTGAAAAAGAAGAAGAGCTCCTCTTTTTGGACAAGTGTGAACCAGAGGTCTGAGTTGAGAATTTTCCCCACCTCTGAAGGCAAATTTAGGTTCCCTAGAACTGGGAAGAAGTCCCCTACCTTACTATAACCTCCCTTTAGCTCGAGGATCATGGGAGAAGCGCCGGTGAGCTCGCACAATAGCATCACTCTGGTGGTCATAAGGTAGCATAAATCTTTGAGTTGAAATCTAGCCACCTTCGACCTCCTAAGACCAGGTTAACCCTCCCTCAACTCTCCCTGATCGACCATCAACCTCCTTGAACCTCGGAATAGTAGAGTTACAAAACATAGAACATGATAATTTCTCTCATAAATTCTCATTGCCCAAGCTACCAATTGATGCGTAATTTAATCCTATGAGGATCTCCTCGATGCGCACTAGCCACCCATACTAAGAGTTTTTTACAATCGTCCATTCGTTGGTAAGTAAACGAAGCATTCTCTTTCTAGAAAAAGTTTCCAACGAAGCTCTATTTTAATTCAATTTTGGGTCAATTGAAGTCATTCAAAGCTTAGGATGCTCATATAAAGATGGGAGAGATGATTAGTAACATGCTAGGAGGAAATTAACATGATTTCAACTCTCAATTTGATAAATCAAGAATTCAGAGGCAAAATGGAAGTTTTTATAAAATTGGGCAAATTGAGAATTTTCAAAAATTTTGGGATTTTTGTGAAATTAACAACAATTGAGGGCCAATTGGTGATTTAAAAGAAATTGAGTACTCAATGCAAGTAAAATAATTTTTTGAGAATTTATTTGCAATTAAAAGAAATTAAAATGCTTTATTGTAATTTCTAGGTAATTTTATATTAGATAAAATTATTTTAGTAGAAAATTTCAAATGAAATAAAGTGAGGAAATTGTGGCAAATAGTTGGAGCTTATTTATCAAGAAAACATAGAGACCTAATGACGAATGTTGGATAAATCGATGGATCGGTTATCCATGATTATGTAGGTGCGAAAGGAAGTTACAGACCCACAACGAGAATCCAACCCGAGTTTTGGAATATCCTCCAAGACAAATGAGTCACGAATATCAGGTTAGTGGGATTTTCTAACATCAAGACCGATTGGACCGATTATGCACATTACGAAGGATCATGCTTTACTTTAAAAATGGATTTCCAAAATGACTGCGTGAAACCGCTTAAACATTTTGGGATTTTCATTTATGATGAAAGTATAAAGCATGTTATTAGGACAACCCATGGACTCTATATGGATACATCTCAGAGGTATAGTCTAGTACGACTATCGATGCAGGATATGGGCGAGGCCCACGATTGACAATGGTGGGCTAGATCTAGTCATGTGCAAAGTGGGCCCAAGGCCACGATTTTGAAAAGGAAGTGGGCCCAATGTCATGTTTTGAAAACTCGTACGAGTGGGCCCAAGGCCAATGGAAATGAGCTTAAACCCGTAGATAAATTAAGATTTAGAACCAATGGAAAACTTTCATAAATGGTTAATTTGTGTGATTTAATTGTAAAGACAAGACCGGGTCATTGAACTCGTTGGTCTAGTAACACCAAAGATAAAGGTCTTAAGTTAAAAGAATTTTGATTGTGCATGCTGAGATATGGAGCCAAGAGACATCTAGTACAGGGTAGTGTTGGTTCTAAGTGCTGCTTGTGAAACTCGCCCTGCCAAACCAAGGAAATTAGGAAAAGAACCGGTATTTTCATGAGATAACCAAACCCATAAATGAACCAAAAATGGTAAAGAAGGGTTAATGTCACGCCTCGACCCAATTTGGTCGGATCCCCATGAGCAACTCGCCACTCCCTTTTTGTCTATGAAGTATTTCATTTCCTTCTAAACTGCGAGGATTTAGGTGTCCTTTTTAACTAATTTTCCTAGAATAACATTATACAAAACTTAATATGTTAAAAACTTTACATACCTGTCTTTATCTTAAGGGTTTGGCTTCGAGGTATTCCTTAAGGGTTCGTTCTCCTTCCTGAAAAGGGGTTAAAGGAAGGGGGTAAGTTTCTATAACTTAGTGAGTGGGTGTTGGGGAAATGAGTTTCAAAAAGAAAATATACATAGTTTTCACACTTTTTCTTTAAACGCCTTTTATCCATTTTAAGCCTTTGTGTGTTTAGCACTTTTAGCACATCCTCTTGTCTCGAGAGGCATTTAGCAAACAAACACACACCCTTTATCATAAAAAGTATACACGTTTCTTAGTGCAGCATGCCCACTATACCCACTTGTGGATCGGAGCATCTTTATTGTCAACCATGATATAAGTCCCTAACTTCTACCAAAATCTTAGTGACACCCTAGGCGCCAAGCCCTCAGTCTCCACATAACTCAGTGTTCATATGAGGACGAGACCTCATCACACACCCTCACCGGTCTCAATGTGCAAGAACCCCCAACACAGTAACTTCATGACTAACTAGAATGACGAGGAAGCCCCAACATAGAAGCTCCTCACTTCCCTTATCACCACCATGTTGTCTAGTAGCACTTGAAACCCATCATTACCCCCTTGGGCATCTTGATGGTCTAGAATTTCAAAAGTGCATGCACAAACAATAGTTTTTATAATTTAGCCATTGTCTTTAATGTCGACGGTCCAACGACCCCGACACTCAACCCAGCCTATAGCTATTTATTTGGTCGATCTGTTGACCTGGCCCTAACACACTACTACTAGTACATCGAGCATTGTCGATCCTAAATTGGTACAATGGAAAATCATACAAATATATTTCATTTTAATTTAGAGTTTTCATGTCTCTTCATATTCATGTTTTTTTACGGGTTTTAGCCTATGCCCACTAACCTTGGGCCATTTGCATGTGTTTTTCAAAACTGGGCCTTGAGCCCTATGAGTTCAAATTTGAGGCCCCTAACCTGTTAGAGCTGTTCTAGCTCTTGTCAAGAAGGTCCCCCAAAGAGTATAAGCAATGGCATGCAGTTAGGAGAGAACACTTCTGACAAAATCTCTTTCTTAGCTGAAGGTACTCATCATACCAACCGGGTGTGATGATAAAGGTAGATCTACTTACAACTGGTAAGCAAGTTTTTCCTTTCTTAAAAGTGCCCATCATCCCCACTAGGTATGATGTATAAAAAGTCCTACTTACAACCGGTAAGTAGGTTTTCAGTTAATAAAGGTGCTCATCACTCCAACCAGGTATGACGTTTAAAATATCCCACTCACAACTGGTAAGTAGGTTTTTTATTTTAAAAATGTGCTCATCATCCCAACCGAGTATGAAGTGTAATTATGCCCACTCTCTTGGTGATTGTGACGTGTCCGCCCCCAATCAACCTTCCAAATCGTGTTCGAGCTCCTTTGCTCACATCCTTATCTAAATTTGTTCCTACATGATTTGAGTATACTCGTTAGGAATGGCTTGGCATTACTAGCCCCTCTATTTTCATGTATTTACATTTAGGTCCTTATTTCCACCTTATTGCACTTAGGTCACTAAAGTCCAAAATCTTTGACTTTAGGTCCCAAATGTTCAATTATTTTTAATTAAGTCCACCAGGCTTCCAATATCCCTCTTGGGTCCTTAATTTTCTAAAAATGGTATATGGGTCTTAAATTTCCCAAATTTCCAATTTGGTCCGTCAACTTTTACAAAATTACCATTTTGCCCCTAAGTTCCAAAAATGGTCAATTGGCCCCAAACCTTTGAAAAATTAACCAATTGGTCCTCTAACATCTTTCTCATTGCCAATTAACCTTTAATTTTGAGAAATTTCATTTTGGTCCTTTAATTTTTTTGAAATTCATAATTTCCCCCAATTTATTCCCCTAATTTCACCCCTTTACACTTACCGAATTTGATTTCTTCAAATTGGCGATTCAAATGGGGTTAATTGCTCCAATTGATGGCATGGACCGATTTTTACACTTCCATACGATCAAATGGAGCTTTGAGCTGGATAAATTTGAGTCCAAAATGAGCTCAAACGAAGCTTTGTCGGAAAATTGTACGTAGAGAGAGAAAGTTTTGAAAGCTTACCATTAGAGGTGTGGCGGTCTGAGCTCTCAATCTAGGAAGGTAGCTTTTGTCTATATAGTCTTTCTAGGATCAAGAATCACTACAATTGATGTCGAGATCAAGGTGAATTTGGTTAGTGAATTTACAATGACAAAGGAGGGCCGAATTGGCTTACCTTTCGCCTCTGTGGAGGTCGTGTGATGGCCGTGGGGACTATGGGGAGGCTGGATTTGGCTGTAGGAGTCTGAATTGGTCGAATTTTGAATGACCAAAATAGGGCAGCTTCAAACTGGTGGAGCTGCTTCACTGTTTGATCTCGCCGGCACTTCTCCAATGATCCTTGGGTTGAAGGGAGGTTGCTGTCAGGTAGCTGACTTTCCCAAAGTCTTTAGGACTCGAGTTTGCCTTCTAAGGCTGAGAAAAGTGCCCAAGTTAGAGCTCCGAGAGCTTCACCAGAAAACTAAGCATTTAGGAGGAGGAGAGGATTGGAGGTGTGTGGAGGATGAATGGAGTGGAGCTCTTTATATAGGGAGCTCAGGGAACCTCTGCTCTCCAATTTCCATATTGGTCAAGCTTATCCTCTTCAAAAATTCCCAAATCGGAGGGAATATTCCCTCTTCAGAAAAGGAAGGTTTTTCTACTATATGAATTGTATTGTCATCCCAAAGAAGAAGACGACATTATTCTGTACCGGACCAGACTAGTCCAACCGGGTTTAGTGACGAAAATTGGCTGGTTTAGGCCTGATTCGACCGGTTCTCTCAAAATTAAAAATTTCTAAATTAGTGTAAATTCATTTTCTATCTGATGGTGGCCTCAATTTTTCATTTAAGATTTCCAAGCCACCTAGAAAAAATAATTTTCCAATCTGGTCCATTATGGTTCAATTTGGTTCAATCTGGTTCATGTCTAATTCACCCTGAATCAATCTAGTTTTCCCATCCAATTTACTTCATGGCTCTTCCCCATGATTTTCATGACTTTTTGGTTACTTGGGATTTTCCAATTTCCCATTTTAACCCCTCTTTATCATTCCTGATTCCTTAAGTGGTTCGATTTTCTCATGAAATTGACCGATTCTCTCCTAGTTTTCCTTGATCCGAGATGACGGGTTTCACAACTCTCCCTCCTTTTAGGAGTTTTGTGCCCAAAACTTGATTACGTATCCTTTACATTGAGAATAATTTCCCTTGATATCAACTTGGGGTTTGCTTTACCTACTCCCACTTTGGTTGTTTCTTCACTTAGCCCTCTTTAAACCATACGCTTAAGGAATTTCTATTCCTTTCCATTATCTACTCATTCCATGGAGTTTATCACGATTAGGCATGTCTCCATTAGTCCAAAAGCACATCCTTAGTTCCACTTCTTACTCTGCTTAGAGTAAGACTCTTCCTCTTAAAGGTTCTTGTCCATAATTTCAGGATTGGGAGTTCCCAAAATGTCCAACTGTCCTCGTGTATATTTACTGCCTTGGTCATTGCAATTCCTTAACTCAGCATGCTTTCGAGCTTTTCGTACTTGTTTTCACCGGTTTCGACATCATCACCTTTTGTCCTATATTGTTCCTTCATCCTTTGTTTATTACAACCCCGATCTAAGTTTTTTGTTTGACCTTGTCATGTTTAACTGACTAACTCTTTCTTACTTGAGTCACATTATGCTAAGACTGTTGGACCTATATCCCCTTTATAATATGACATGTTTTAGAACTTATCTTTGTCCATTATAATTCTAGAATATTTCCTTGATGGTTGTTCTCAACTTCCCAACCTTTTGGAAATCGTAAAATTTCATCCTTTCTTTTCATATGGTAGTATTACTTGACTACCTTCACCATTATCTAATCATCCTTTTACCTTTGGAGTTATGTCTTTCATAATCGTGTCGATTTTCTTTATCTACTCGTCCCTTACCAACTTCCTCATTGGGTTTTCATGGTTACTTCTTGACTTACCAACATGCTTTGGATTTTTCCTTCCTCATGTCCAGCCACATCTCCAATGGCATCATTTACTCATTGATCCCTTTCTTCATTCCTTCCTTACTCATTCGTGACCATTTCACCGTTCCTTATTCCGAGTTGGTCCCTTTCAGTCTAAGTGTCGATTCTTTTGTTTGGGGAGTTCCCTTTTGATGGTTTCATTCTCCACTATGTCCTTCAAAGTAGGGACTTCCACCTTAGGAGCTACATGTTCAACCTTCTTGTCATTCCTTAAAAGTTCCTTTCCTTTACCTCCTCGCGCTCCTTTTTATATTGGGGCATTTGCCTACTTTTAATCCTTCATTTTCTTAAAATTCCCATTTTGTCCCTTATTCCCTATCCGAGGAACTTCCAATTATCAGGTCTTATTTCATGTACTCCACACTATGCCAGTTGTCCAATCTTTAGGCTCCATTAAGCGAGCATAGACCTCGATCAGTCTTGATGCCCGCGGTTGTTTCCTTTACTACTCTTGATTGAAGAGCGTACTCATTCCGGGTTTTTCATATATCTTTCCCTTTATTTTCTTATTATGGGTACTCCTTCCATTTCCACTTATTACGACATCATTTGACGTTATCTTAATACTTACTATTCCTTGGGTTTAATACTCCTTATGTCCTCCTAGTATTCTTCTCTTGATTCTTTCACCTCAACATGTACTTCATTTGCAAGCTTATCTTCTTATCCCAAATCCATTGGGTCCATCGCCTCTTCATTGGGACATATACTTCCTTAGGACTTCTTTCCTTGATAGGCTTCTTCCTTTCTTTGCCCTTAGGGCATCCGACCTTAGAGTAACTTTATAACATCCTTTGCTGTCATCCTTCCTATGTACCCTTCCTTGGGAATCTTGCGATACATCCTTGTACCCTTTCCTTAATCCTACTTGTATCCCATACAAGTTTTCTTCCTTGAGAAGGGTTTAGATACTATTTGTTCCAAGATTTCTTGACCTCTTTTTGCGAGGCTTACTAAATCCTCCTCATGGCTTGAGGGTGGTCACTAATTCGCTTTCAGCCATTGATTTATTTAAGGATGTGCTTCATCCTTCTTTTCCAACATTTGGCCTTTCCACTTCTCCCTTCTTCATAAGGTTTGAGTCCATGATTATTATGAGGGTCCGTTCATTAATTGCCTCGTCCCTACTTCTCTCCTTATCTAATTGTCTTGAGATAGGTATCTCTCGAGTCTAGTTGTCTTTAATGCCCATCCTATTGCCCTTTTTAGGGTGTAGTCTTTACTACACCTCGGTCCTCCTCAGGGCGTCTCCTTGATCATTCTATATTTACTAGTTGCTTCTTTCTGCTAGGTTCATCTGTAACCCTACTTGGCTTCTCTACTTTTCCAAAGTAGGTCATACTTTGCTATCTTGAGACATCCCCTTTGTCTTTCAACGTTCGGGGCTTGTCTTTTCTGGTGGGGGTGATTACTTCTTTGCTCCTAAAGGGCTTGTAGCTCTTCTTAAGGGAAAATTTTCTTCATCTATATTATGTTTCGTTTGCGGTTTCTCAAGGTCCTACCTTCGGTCATTCCTGCCTTCCGTGACTCCTCTTCATATAGTTGAAGCACAAGACTATATCATTATCTGAGAGGCAAGGTTTTAGAAATTTGGAGTCCTTTATTAATTGATAAATAGTACAATACGTGTGGGCTTTACCCCCCCCCCCCCCCCCCCCCCCCCCCCCCCCCCCCCGCCTCCTCCCACCCCCCCAAAAAAAAAGGAGATAGTTACAATGAACTGTAAGTACTCTCTACTATACTAGGGTCTTGATGAGCATTCTCCATAAAATCTCTAGTTGGAACTGTGGTTCTTAAGGTGGTCTTTTGCCTTCCATACCTTCAAACTCCAGTAGTCAACATGGTTCTTAGGAGGTATTGCCCTAAATATATGGGGTGTGGGATAGTCCTTCATCTTATATCCTATTCCTCTACACCTATAACAAGTTATATTAGTACCTGACCTAAGTAGTGTTGGGCGCTTTCTTATGTGTACAGGTCATTTCCTTATGTGTACCTTTGCGGTTCCTCCTATGCCCTGAGCATTGGGGGGCCCTTCTAGGGGATTGCTGGTGGTTATGTATTTTGCCATCCTTGAGCCCAAACACCTTGACAGTTTTCTTGTCAAGCCTTCTTTGCCTAGTAGTTACTCCAAGAGTTCTTCTAGACTCCTTAGTTACCTTGACGATTTTCTTGTCAAGTCTTCTTTGCCCAATAGTTCCTCCAAGAGTTCTCCTAGACTCCTTAGTCCCTTGGTTCATTTCCTTATTTGGGATGAGATTCTCCCTAGTCTCGGTGGTGTCTATGGTAACGCAAGTTTGTTTGGCTACTTTTCTTGGAGCTATCTTCCTACAGTTGAGGTGCAAGAACACATCATATTTGAGAGACAAGGATTTAGGAATTTGGAGTTCTTCATTAATGGAGAAGGAGTATAGTACGTTGGGGTTTTTAGCCCTATTACAAAAGGTGGTTACGAAATAGATTGGGAGCTACTAGGTTCTTGATAAGCATCCTCCTTGGTAAGGTTATAAGCCATTGTTGGCGTTCTTGGCTTTAGGCTTGGCTTCCTTCGTACTCAAGGCTGTGACCTCAACAGATCCTGGCACCATACTCCTTGGTGGTACCGGATACTTCTCCATAATGTCTCTTGGTCCTTTGGGAATTCTACTATACCTTGGGCATTGGAGAGCTTTTAGGGTGGTCTTCCTACGAGGATATAATGTTGGGTGGTGTTGGTGACATTAGTCCTAGTTTTCTTAGTTCTTCTCTTTGGAGCCATCTCTAAATTTTAAAAATTTTCTCTTAGTTCTTATGTTATATAGTCTTGATAATGTATTCGAGGAAACCTAGCTCTGATACCACTCAAGTTGTCATGCCCCGATCTGGTTTGGTCGGATTCCCATGAGCAACCCGCCACTCCCTTTAGTCTATGAAGGATTTCACTTCCTTTTAAGCCGCAAGGAGTGATGTGTCATTTTTACCTGATTTTCCTGTAATAATATTATACAAAACTTAATATGTTAAAAACTTTACATACCCGTCTTTATCTTAAGGGTTTGCCTTTGAGGCATTCCTTAAGGGTTCGTTCTCTTTTCTAAAAATGGGTTAAAGGGAGGGGTGAGTTTCTACAACTTAGTGATTGGGTGTTGGGGAAATGAGTTTCAAAAAGAAAATTTACATAGTTTTCACACATGTTTTTTTTAAAGCCTTTTATCCTTTTTAAGCCTTTGTATGTTTAGCTCTTTTAGCACACCCCCTTGCCTTAAGAGGCATTTAGCAAAAAAAAAAAACACGCCCTTTATCATAAAGGGTACACACGTTCGCTGGTGCAGCACACTCACTACACCCACTTGTAGATCATAGCGTATTTACTGTACACCATGATTGAAGTCCCTGACTTTTACCTGAATCTTAGTGACGCCCCAGGCACTAGGATCTCAATCTCCACGTAACTTTTTATCCATATGAGGATGAGACCTCATCCCACACCCTCCCCGATCTCAATGCGCAAGAAGCCCCAACACATTAGCTTCATGACTAACTAGAACGACGAGGAAGCCCCATCATAGTAGCTCCTCATTTCCCTTATCACCACTAAGTCATCCAGCGGCCCTTGGAATACATCACTACCCCTCTTAGGCGTCTTGATGATCTCGAATTTCAAAAGTGCATGCACAAACAATAGTTTACATAATTTAGCCATTCTCTTTGGTGCCAATGATCCAACGACCCCAACGCTCGACCCGGCCTACAGCTGTTTGTCTGGCCGATCCATCGACTTGGCCCTAACTTACTGCCGCTAGTCCATTGAGCATTGTCGGTCCTGACTTGGTACAATGACAAATCACACAAGTATATTCTATTTTAATTGAGATTCTTCATGGCTCTTCCTATTGATGTTTGTTTATAGGCTTCAGCCCATGCCCACTAGCCTTGGCTTACAACACGTGTTTTTCAAAATTGGGCCTTGAGCAATATGAGTTCAAATTTGAGGCCCCTGTCCTGCTAGAGCTATTCTAGCTCTCGTCAAGAAGGAATCCCAAAGAGTTTAAGCAATGACATAGAGTTAGAGGAGAACACTTCTGACAAAATCTCTTTCATAGCTAAAGGTAGTCATCATGCCAACCAGATATGATTATAGAGGTAGGTCTGCTTACAGCCGGTAAGTAGGTTTTTCCTTTCTTAAAAGTGCCCATCATCCCTATCGGGTATGATGTATAAAAAATCCTACTTACAACCGGTTAGTAGTTTTCAGTTAATAAAGGTGTTAATCACCCTAACCGGGTATGACGTTTAAACTGTCCACTCACAACCGGTAAGTACATTTTTAACATTAAAAATGTGCTCATCATCCCAGCCACGATGAAGTGTAATTAAGCCCACTCACCAGGTGACTGTGACGTGTCCGCCCTTAGTCAGCCTTTCAGATCTTATTCGAGCTCCTTTGCTCATGTCCTTATCTGAATTCATTCCTACACAGTTTGAGTATCCTCGTTAGGAATGGCTTGGCATTAATAGCCCCTCTATTTTCATATATTTGCATTTAAGCCCTTATTTTCACCTTATTGCACTTAGGCCCCTAAAGTCCAAAATCTTTGACTTTAGGTCCCAAATGTTCAATTGTTTTTAATTAATTCCACCAGGCTTCCAATATCTCTCTTGGATCTGTAATGACAAAGATACCATTTTGAGAAAATTACCAATTTGGTCCTTTAACTTTTATAAAATTACCATTCGCCCCTAAGTTCCAAAAATGGTTAATTGGGCCCAGTTCTTTCAAAAATTGACCAATTGGTCCTCCAACATCTTTATCATTGCCAATTGAACTTCAATTTTAAGAAATTTCATTTAGGTCCTTCAAAATTTTCAAAATTCCCAAATTTCCCTAATTTCACCCCTTTACAATGACCGAATTTAATTGATGGCCATTCAAATGGGGTTAATTGTTCTAATTGATGGAATTGATCGATTTCTACACTTCCATACGATCAAATGAGCTTTGAATTGCACAATTAAGATCTGAAACGAGCTCAAACGAAGCTTAGCCGAAAAATTATACGTAGAGAGAGAAAGCTTCGAAAGCTTAGCATCGGAGGTGTGATGGTATGATCTCTCAATCTGGAAAGGTAGCTCTCATCCTTAGAGTTGTTTTAGGATCAAGAAACACTACAATTGATGTTGGGATCAAGGTGAATTTGGTTAGTGAAGTTTAACACTTTCTCTCTCTAGAACCGATCTACAACAATAGAGGAGGGCCAAATTGGCTTACCTTTACCTCTGTGGAGGCCATGTGATCATCGTGAGGACTATGGGGAGGCTTGGTTTGGTCGTAAGAGGTCTAAATTGTTCGAATTCCAACTGGACAAAATAGGGCAGCTTCGAACTAGCGGAGCTGCTACACTATTCAATCCCTTTGGCGCTTCTCCGACGATCCTTGGGTCGAAGGGAGGTTACTGTCATGTAGCTGACTTCACCTGGAGTCTATAGGACACGAGATTGCCTTCTAAGGTTGAGAAAAGTGCCAGTGTTGGAGCTCTAGTTTGAGCTTCACCGAAAAACTAAGCACTTAGGAGGAGCAGAGTATTTGAGGTGTGTGGAGGATAAATGGAGAGGGGCTCTTTATATAGTGAGCTCAAGGACCCTCTAATCTACCAATTTACATATTGGTCGAGCTTATCCACTTCAGAAAATGCTCAAATCAGAGGAAATATTCCCTTATTGGAAAAGGAAGGTTTTCTGCCATATGAACAATGCTGTCATCCCAAGGAAGAAAACGACACTGTTCTGGACTGTACCAGACCGGTCCAATTAGGTTCGGTGACGAAAATCGGCCGGTTCAGGCTCGATTCGACCGATTCTCACAAAATTAAAA
Source organism: Trapa incisa (assembly GCA_030064435.1). Lineage (NCBI taxonomy): Eukaryota > Viridiplantae > Streptophyta > Magnoliopsida > Myrtales > Lythraceae > Trapa > Trapa incisa. Next base: position 4,710,310 of record CM057774.1, on the reverse strand, counting down.
ATTTATAAATTAGTCTATATTCATTTTCTATCTAATAGTGGCCTCAATTTTCCAATTTGAGATTTCCAAGCCACCTAGAAAAATGAATTTTTCAATAAGGTTCTTTATATTTCAATCTGGTTCATGTACGGTTCACCTTGAACTAGTCTGGTTTCCCTATTGAATTTACTTAATGGATCTTCCCCATGATTTTCATGACTTTTTGGTCACTTGGGATTTTCCAATTTCCCATTTTAACCCTTTTTTTTATCATTCTCAGTTCCTTAAGTGGATCGATTTTCTCATTAAATTAACCGGTTCTCTCCCGGTTTTCCTTGATCTGAGATGGCGGGTTTCACAGTTAAAATGGGAAATTGGAAAATCCCAAGTGACCAAGAAGTCATAAAAATCATGGGGAAGAACCATGAAGTAAATTGGGTGGGAAAACCGGACCGGTTTAGGGTGAACCAGACCTAAACCGGATTGAACCATGGATGAACCAGTTTTTTAATTCATTTTTCTATGTGGCTTGAAAATCTCAATTTGTAAAATTGAGGCCTCCATTAGATAGAACATAAATTTAGATTAATTTATAAATTTTTAATTTTAGAAAATCGGTCTAATTGGGCCTAAATCGGCTTGTAAACCCTGCCCTTTGGAGTTAAGAAAAACTGGGAAAAGAACCGGTCAAAGTGAGTGAGAAAATCAAACCGGTTTACAAATCCGATCACTAGAGAATGGCCAAATTGAGAAATTTACAAATCTCGAATGACCCAAAGGGTAATAAAAACCTTGGAAAAGAACCTTATGACAATTTGGGAGAGAAAACTAGATTGATTCAAGTGAACCAGATCTGAACTAGATTGAACCGGTTTGAACCACTATTGAACCAGATGCTAAATTAATTTTTCTAGGTGGTATAGAAAATTCAAATTGGAGAATTGAGGTCACCATTGGATAGAGAATGAATTTAGAAATTTTTAATTTTGAAAAACCCGTCAAATCGAGCCTGAATTGGCTGGTTTAAGCATTGAACCCGATTTGGAACAATGTTGTCTTCTTCCTTCTCGTGGCAGCACTGTTCACTCGTTGGAAAATCGAACCAGCATCAGCGAAGAGGAAACATTTTCATTCAGTACGTTTCAGGCCATCAATGACCGTCATTAAGGTGCCAAATGGACGATTCTACTCAGTTTTTCAACAAAGCTTGAACTAGAGCTCCGATATAGGGTCTTTTCTAAGACAAAGAAGGGGTGGTTAGGTTCCTTAGACTTAGGGAGAAGTGAGCTACATAGTGGTAGTCTACAATTGCTCCGAGGGTTGTCGGAGAAGCACCGACGTGATCGAATAGTGAAGCAGCTCCGACAGACCAATGTTGCCCTATTTCTATTGAGCTAAAATTAGCCAATTCGTGCCCTCCTCATGCCAAACCAAGCTCTCCCAACATCTCCTCAGCCCTCCTACGATCTAATTAGAGCGAAAAGTTAAGCCAATTTGGCCCCCCTCTATGAATTTCGATCGGTGCTAGAGAGAGAACCAACAAATCTTTACTGATTAAATTCTCCCTCAATTCAACATGAATTGAGGTGATTCTTGATTCTAGGAGTAACCTCAGGATGAGAGCTACCTGCCTAGATCGAAAGCTTGGACCGTCACACCCCCAACGGTAAGCTTTCGAAGCTTTCTCTCTCTACCTTCAATTTTTCGGTAAAGCTCCATTTGAGCTTGTTCATATGAAGGTGTAGGAACTCAAATATAACTTCATTTTTAACAATTAAACTCGTTTGATCAGTCAATTTGATGAAATCAAATTTGGCTGAGTTGGAAGGTTGAAATTGGGAAAAATTGAGGATTTAAAAAATTTAAGGGACTAAAGTGTAGTTTCCTAAAATTGAGGGCTGATTGGGCATGATAAAGATGTTAGAGGACCAATTGGTCAATTTTTGAAAATTTTTGGGTGAAACTTACCATTTTTGTAAAGTAGAGGCAAAATGGTAATTTTGGAAAAATTGGGGACCAAATTGGAAATTTGGGATACTTGAATCCCTTTTTGTGATTTTGAATAAATTGAGGTCTCAAGGTAAATTTTAGAAGTTTTGGGACTCAATTTGGGGGAAAATCGGCATTAGGGACTTAAGGTTAAAAAAAAGAACTTTAGAGACCTAATTGTAATTAATTGAAAAGTTTGAGTATTTTATTCATTCATAATGAATGAAGGCTATCAAGTCAAAGGATAATGAACAAGGATGTTCATACAGTGTAGGAATACGAGGTATCGGGAACGTCAGCTAAAACAAAGCTAACGAGGAGAAGAAAGCCAATTTAGAAGAATTCACGGCATTTACGGTTGAGTGGGACTTTATATCATACCTGGTTGGGATGATAAGCACCTCGGAAATGAAAACCCACTAATAAGTGGAACTTTAACCATCACACCTGAATGGAGTGATGTAAAAATTACGTAGAAAAACTACTTACCGGTTGTAAGTATATCATACCTGATTTGTATGATAAACTTCTTGAAAGGAAGTAGAAAACCGACTTATTGGTTATAAGCGAAGATGTCCTCATACCCGGTTAGTGTGATGGACAAATGAAAAGATTATTTTGTTGGAAGTGCTCTCCCCTGACTGTGTGGCACTGCTTAAACTTTTTGGGAGACATTCTTGGCAGGAACTCAAATAGCTCAGATAGACCGGAGGCCTTATTTTTTGGAACTTGGGGGCTAATATGCCTAATTTTGAAAATCTTGTAAAGTGAACCTAAGGCCAGTTGGCACAAGCAGGAGCTCATAAACAAACATGAGTTTAAGTCATGAAAACTTTAAATGAATGATATGTTTGGCCATGGTACCAAGACATGACCGACATACTCGATTGACTAGCGGTAGTGCCACATGACAGGTCGATGGACCAGTCGAGACAAACAACTGCTAGTGGTGCATCAAAGATTAAATGGACCAGTGGCATCAAAGATTAAATGGCTTATGAGGAAAACTGTTGTTTTGTGAATGCACTAAGGTATGGGACCTTCAAGATGCCCAAGAGGAGTAGTGGTGCATTCTAGGGGCTACAGGATGATATGGTGGAGATAAAGGTAGATTGTCGTGCCGGTAGTTAGGGAAGCTCGACGTAGCTTCATGCGCATGAGGCCGGGGTGGGGTCGGGATGAGGTCTCTATCCTTATACAGACACAGAGTTTTCTTTATGCGATTGAGGGTTGGATGTCACATGCATCCACTTATTTTTAGGGTAGAAGTGGACGTGCTTCTATCTAGGTGGCCTGTAAAGTTGCTCCGACACCACAAGTGGGTGTAGTGGACGTGTTTCCCTACGAATGCGTGATCCCTTCATGATGAAGGACATGTGTTGAATGTTAAACACACAGATTGTGGTTAATGAGAAATAATGATTTTTAAATCGAGATTTTGAGGATGAAATATCTAAAAGGAAATATGGAGTCTGGTACACTCCAATTTAAAAACTATTTTATTGAAATTTCATTTTTTTTAAAAATACCCATTCACTAAGTTGTAGAAACTCACCCACCCTTTTTTTTATCCCTTTTCAGGAAATAGAGAAATGACTAGGGATAACACCAAGCCTTATCCTTTGTTAGGTATGCTTAATTTTTCTTAAGCTTGCATTTTATTTGATATATGTTATTCTAGGGAACAAAGTTGAGATTACGCCTGGCTCGTCTTGAATAAAAGAAGGGGGAAACCCCTCTTGAACCAAGAGAGTGGCGAGTTGTTCACGGGTATTTGACCAAACCGGGTTGGGGTATCTAACAAATCATGAAAAGTTATTATGGGTAGTAAGGAACACATTTTACTTTAGCTTGTGATATACAAGTAATGAATTTAAACAAAGAAATCATGAGAAAATATTTTCAAGTAGTAGGATGTTTACTTAATCACCCAAACCATTTTATTTAAGGAAAAGAAATACTTATACTTTTAAGTATGTGCTGAATCATGTATGTGAAGTCACAATGTTAGTAGTACCACTCACTGAGTTATAGACTCACCCCTCCCTTAACTCTTTTAAGTCTTAAAAATTTTTAAAAAAATATTAGAAAACAAACTACCTAATCGGTATGTTATTCTCTTTTACAGATTTATATACATCATTATTTATATTTTGACATACTTAGAAAACATAAACTAATGCACTGTTTTTTGTTATTTTGAGTCATGCTCTTGTCAATACTATGATAATGCACTATTTTTTTATTATTTTGAATCATACTCTTTTCAATACTATGATAATAGTTGTGTTCTCTAGTATAGTATTGAAAGTCGTGGTGGTTATTCATAGGGTTCTGATCAAACGGATCGGGTGTGACAATTATTCCTCATAAAGTCTCTATGTAATTGCTAATATTATATTATTTTGAAAGAAAATTGTGTAATTTGTATGAAATGTTTTATATTTTAAGTATTTTATTTCCTTATTGTTATAATGATGATGATACTAACTTTTGTAGTAGAAAGAGTGCGTGATGGATTGTAAAAAATTAAATTAGTAATTTAAGTCGGGGAACAATTAACTCGAGTTAGATATTTTTTCTCTATACTCGGTTACATCACGAGTTGGGTTTTTAATATCGGGTCAAATGTGGGTGCGAACCCACTAACTCTGATATAAGGTATCACGTACCTATAAAGGGTAAGACCCATATATATTTAAAAGTTATAATATATAATTAATTAATTTTTTTTAATTTTATAAACCTACTACATTTATCTATTTTATCCAATTTAAAATTATATTTTTAACAACATAGTTCACATAATATCAATGAGTCACATCTATATGCACCAAAAGAGATAAATGACCAAACTGTAAATTTGTGATCTTAATTTGCAAGTATTATGGCCATAACACTACCTTTTGTAAATTAGTAAGTGAATTATTACTATGTTGTATTATATAATTGTGTAATTGAAAACTCGTAATATTATAAGAATTTAAATGAAAAATTTTAATATATTTTTAGACTCTATATTATTGTTTTTATTAAAACTTATGTTTATATAAAATGATCTAATAATGATAACAAAAATTAACACTAAACTTTGGATAAAAAACTTTAATGATATATAAATATTCTTTAACTATTTATTTTTTAAGTAAATGTCACATCATTCATATAATTAATCGTTTTGTTCCAAATTATTAGTTAAATTTTTGGGTGGATATTTTTAAGAAGTGTGCTTGGTATAAATTTTAAATAATCTTTTTTTACACAAAAAATTTAAAATAATCTCTTATTGTTGGAGGGGCTGGAAGGGCTGGCCCCACTTACCTTAGGGTATATTAGTAGTTGCCCTAGCAATCAGACTATAAATAGCCACTTGTGAGCTCACAAAAGGATCCCACCTCTCCACCACATTCTCCTCCTTCACTCTCTCATTTATATCCTTTCCCTCCTCTATTTCTTATAAATCTCTTAGATTTGATCTGCTATTGAAAGAAGATCAATATGTGCCTTCATGAATTTCAGGTATGTATGCTGTGGGAGATTTTCTCTTCATTATTTATATTCTTCCTTTTTTCCCAAGTGGCACATTGGATTTTTTCCATGACAATATTGATGCTTTAATTTGTGTGTCTTCTGCCCAACCAATTAATTGAATCGTTTTTTTGCTCAAAATTAATTGAATGGTGGCTTGCTCGATAGTTGGTTGAATGTTCGCATAGAAGCGTAGGTAAATAAGCACACGATTTTAAATAATTTAAACACAAAATTATAAACAATGATAATCTAACTATTAAAATCTACCCAATGGCTTCGAACCCATGTTTTGCCTATTGGGTTGTTACTTTTACATGACCAATTTTTATTTGCATTAAAGAAACTAAAATGTCTTAGTGTGAGTAGTTTCAAGGTTAAAGTTTTCATCGCATATTTATTGCATTATATATTTTATATTTTTTAACTAAAAGTTGACAGTGTTGATTATTTTCTCATTTTGAAAAAGACAGCAACATAAGGTGATTCAATATTTTAAAATAATCATTTTATTGTTATAATTTTATAAAAATAATTAATTTGATATCAAAATATAATTTCAATTAAAAGTAGGATGACATGTAGTAAGAGCCACTGATGATTGAGTTACTCGAGTATTAGAAGGGTGCTGGGATTATTAATTATTATCATACTCATATTATATATGATAAATTATACGAATTAAATTTTATTATATAATCAAATTATTTAATATAATAAAGGGGTTATTATAATGAAAAATGTATTAATATTAATTATATAATAATTATAAATATAAATATTGTATAATAGAATATGTATATAATTAACTATATTATACATAATATATTATTTTTTATGTATTATATTTTTTTTATATAATTATATTACATCATATAATATGATTAATATATAAATTTATTTAAAATATATTAAAATAAATAAATAATAATATAAATGTGTAAAATGGTATTATAATTATATAAAATGACAACCTCTCCAGGGTATTACTTCAACCCTCAAAATATCTGGCATTCTAAGCATGATTTTTGCGGGATGAACAATTATATGAACGCATTACATAAACCTTTTTCCCTCTCTCTAAGCATGTGATAGAAGTAAAAGAAAAGCAGCGCTAATGTCATGCTATATCTGAAGATTCGGAAGAGACTTGAAGAATAGACATAAAGGCAAGAAACTTTCTAATTTTTTTTATTGATCGGAAAGACACAATATCGTGAGGAGATTTTTGTCTACCTTGTTGTATCTCTTATTATCTAAAATCTGGATCCAACAGCAAAATTTATCCTCCACGAACCTCAAAAGAATATGCAGAACTGTCCTGAAGCAGTTTGAATGTAAAGAATGTTGATTTACAAGTCTGAGTATCCTCTTGTCCTATGGAATCTGATTGTCATCCCTTGCATCATTTCTTTTATTTAACAAGTCTTCTAGATCATCCACAGCTTGTTGGAGAGCATAAACTACCATCTTCTTTATCTAGTTATGTAGACAGGAAAAAAATTGAATCAGTTGAAAACCATGTAGTGAAACATTTCTCATGTAGTTGTCTGAAAAGAATACCTCTAGTTTGTCTTCCCGGGCCTTGTGATTCTTAGGAAGTTGCCTGAACTCTTCAGTCAGGCGAAAACATTCATGAATGTTCTCAGGAGACACAAAGTCGAGGGCTAATTTTGTGCATGACTGTATTGTAAAAAAAAATCCAGTATCCATGAGATTCGCGCTTATAGGAGTTACCAAGAATTGAGACAATTTCAATGACCAGATAGGCTCTACCTTGAGATTTCTGACTTGATGGGGGCATCCTGCAGGTATAAATACAGCTTCTCCAACATGTTGCTCAAACGTCCATGCCTCAACTCCTGCAAAATGTAAAAGCCTTTTATCATCAATTTTTGTTGTGCCACTTTTTGAGGAAGGTAATGAGAACAGCAGCATATCAATACCATATTCTTCTTTGAGTTTTTTTTTGTGCTTAGCATTAAGGTAGAATGACTGGTCATGGATTGGGTGAATGACCTGTTCATTAAGAAAAACAAATTTTAGGCTTCAATAGAATATTGGGAATTAAAGGCAAGACAATCAACAATCTTATATTAGAACAGATTCTGACCTCTTTGACGGGTGAACAATAAGTGTGTCTGAACTCTCTATAATGCTTTCTCAGGTATGCTTCCAGCTTGGGAATATCCTCCCTCCGGAAAATGTCCCAGAGGGCTCCTCCTCTTAGCTTTGCCGTTTCTTCATTGTTATAGTCCCCAAACAGTTCTACTTCAGTTGTACTCTCTTCATCTTCAAGAATTAGACCTTCTTTTATGTCTTGTATCCTATGCCTCTTTTTTAAACTTTCAATAGCATATTGCTGCTTTTCAGTTAAATGTACATCTGTTGTGTGAGTTAAAATGTTTACCTGGAAAAGAACATACAAAAATCAATGCTGAGTACATGAAATCTATAGAACTTTATCTTTTTTTTTAAATAAAAAACCAAAATTTATCATTTTGTGACATTATGTTTTGGCTCCTAAAGCTTTGACTAAAATACCAATAACCCACATTTCCAGAGCAGAGAAGCTTCACAACTCCCACCTAATTTCTCAGTGACAATATATATTATAATCTTCTACGCATACCGCATCAGAAATATCACAGTGTAGTTTAGTGACGGAGTCGCCTCTGCCAAGCTCTTCTTTAACACCATAAGCGATGTAAGATTTTGGGCCTAAGTCAGGCTTCAGAACACTTGTAGGCAGCTTTACAGCTAAGTTTAGGAAACCTGAGTTAGGGTTGGTGTATATTGAAAAGGGCAGCGCACTGATAAATTCATCACAGTGACGGGGCAAAACATCCTCGAACTTGTCTGTAGGGGGCCAGTCCTTTAGTTTCAACATCAAAGGCCAATGATTTTGAAAACTTCGTCCCTCCAAGTAGCCCTTGAAGAATTTCCAAGTCGATATCTCCACCTGCATTTTACATAGGTTATAAAGAACCTTAATAAACAAAATATTAAGCATAGGAAATCATATAACCTGGCAACAAGCAAGGCAGTCGATAGCTTGAACTTCTGATGCCGTGCTGATTTCAGAGTCTAGATTCTCACACAAGGCTCGCCACATGACCATGGGTTCCCAACTAAGTCCTGTTGACTGTTCCAATACGTTACGGACTATAACAGGCTCTCCTTTGGCCCACTGTGTTTGAAAGCGAATAAGATCCTCTGCCATCACCGTCTCCTTGTAGGAAGGACAATACAGGTAATTATCCTGTGAGCTGTCTCTAGATGCTGCTTTTCTATAATGCTGTAAGTTACTCCAATCTCCCTTGTTATGACATGTCTGCTCGGTTCTAAAGAGTTCTAACAAGCTATCAGCTCTCTTCAACAAGCTCTCAGTTCTCTTTAACAAGCCTCTGATCCAATCCTTATAACAGATGCGTTTCAGCTGAAGAGGATACTGACCACAACCACCAAATTGCTCTGGGGCACAAGTGATGCTCCTATCATCGTTGGATTTCCACTTGAAAAACTCAGAAACTTGATTGATGCAATGAGAAGCTTGTGATGGATGGATTTCGGGTAAGGGATCTCCACCATGTACATAATCTAATCCCCTGTTATAAAAATGAAGTTTCATTTCTGAACGGGCCTTCAGGGTACCTCTACGAATTTCTTTACAACAACTAAGGCATAGTTCAAATGAACAGTTAGGACAGCTCCGGTGGACATCTATAATTGAGGTACCACAATGATCACTGCTCAAAGAAAAATGCAAAAGATAATCAGCATCTGGCATATGCATGTAAGAAGTATTGACATAATTAACTTGGAAGGGACCTTACCAATAAACACGCTCATTGGAATAAGAGAGTGTGCATGGAACTTCAATTTCCGATACTGATTTTCCTGAAAATGTACATAGAAAGTCCTTTCAGAGTCAATAAGATAACCTTTTCAGAAGGTATATTGTCAAGGGTATTGAAGCACATATACCGAGTATGGAAGCTTCAATCTCTATCTCTTCAAACTGTTCTTCACATATCAGTTTCATAAAAGGAAGAAGGGACTTCATCAAATAATTAAGATGATTAAATTTAGTTGCATCATCCAATTTTATTTCTGGCTTCTGCATTTGTTGAATTTATGATCAGAAGAAAGAAAATATCCATGGCAATATCTTTTGATAACAAAGATGAAGATGATAGCAAACCTTGATCATGCCACTAGAGTGCAAACAGTTGTTGCAGTTGCAATTTCTTCGACAGAATGGGCAAAGCTCTGCAATTTCTTCTTCCGACATATCAGAATACCTTAAGAAAATGGGAATAAAAGTTATATGATGGCTCTATTCTGTCTAATGACATAGAAAAGGCTTATGTAAGACCAATATAGAAAATCATACCAATGTTTGATGCACTGGACACAGTAAAATTTCTGTTTGCAGCTCTTGCAAGGAACTACAGTTCTCCTATCAGCTTTCATGCATTGATGGCACCTTACACAGTCACCATGTGCCTGCGAGTCAATTAAATTATTTCTATCAGTAAGCAAAAATATCAACTTTTCTGCTCAGTAGATAATGGAAAGGACGAGTCATAACTGTCTCTCCTGAATCCTTCAGTGCTCTATCCATCTTCTCTGTCGTCCTGGTTGTGCTATGCTTCTTGTACTCTTTCTTAATTAGAACCATCTCTTCTTCTGTTATGCTTGATCCCTGTCCAGAATTACTCCAAGACCGGCTTGTAGATGCAGCACTCCTTCCACCACTTCGATGACACCTTGGGATCTTTACACTATCAGAAAAATCAAGGTCTGCGTCCAACCTCCTTTTATGAGATGAAACACTTTTTTTCTTATCAAGAGCTACAGGCGCCTTCTTCTTCTTCTTCTCTATTTTGCCCTCACTCCTTCCACCACTTCGATGACACCTTGGGATCTTTACACTATCAGAAAAATCAAGGTCTGCATCTGACCTCCTTTTATGAGATGAAACATTTTTTTTCTTATCAAGAGCTACAGGCGTCTTCTGCTTCTCTATTTTGTCCTCATCCCCGTCAGATGAGATGCGCATGCTAGAAGGCCTTTTGAAGTCCCAAAACTTGGGTTTCTTCAAGGACTTTGGGACACTTGGGGATGGATTGATCCCCTGGACACCTTCATTACTGTAGTGACTGAACTGATCTTGCTTCTGGAACAAGATATCCGCCATTGATACTGCAAAAAACACAATTTCTAATATTATCAAGGCATCTGTACTAAGGTTACAGATACGAAAGACATACAGCATTATACGGTACATGTTCTCCTTCATTAGTATAAACAAAATAAAGCCCCACACCTCTCTAAAGAAATCACGTATTGCACTTACGTACTGCAATAAAAAGATTAGATTACATATATTGGCCAAAAAATATTAGATTGCATATAATAAAAAATATTGAAATTTCATATTTATACAAGAGAAATCAATATTATAATTCCGATACTTTTAACATAATTCACAAGAATCAAATCCCAAGAAGCACGGAAGTAACTCAATTTTATCAAACAGACACCCTTGAGGCCATGGATGCCAACCAAAGTTGCCTGCACAAATTACATAGCTGAAGAAGAGACGAAGATAAAAAAAATCTATACATCATTACAGGAAAAGAAACGCACCTAAAACTCAATCGAAACTGCCTTGGTCATCCAGCATCTCGGTTGAATACACCAGCAAGTCTGCAGGCGGAGAACGGCACTCTTTGATCCAAATTTGAGGGGCCGAGATAATTTCTTTCAGTACAATATCAGGGGCACAGGCTTGTCGCAACTTGATCGAATTAACTGCAGGAGTCAACAGCACCTTCCCACCACAGTTTCCTTGGGGCCTGCAATAATAATTCAAGAAGAAAAAAAACAGAGAATGAGTGAACCATAAATAGACTTAACCCTAATAATGTAATAAAATAAAGATGATGCCATTATGGCAATAAATTTACGCAAACATTTGACTTGACGGGAAACAAAATATTACGCAATATATTATACAGACAAAATTATCCTTTTAACATTTTAAAATCATGCTTAATCCTACTTTTTTCCCACATTCTTCAAGCATGAAAAAATGATAAGGTTTTTGTGGTTGCCAGTTCAGGGAGGGAAAAGAAACATGCTAATCACCATACCTGATGCCTGAATATGGCTTCCTGATGCCTGAATATGACTTCGTGTTTCAATATCATCTGCCTCAGTCTTCCTTCTCAGACCCAAGTATTTACATAGCCCATCTTGTTCGTGAGAAGCTAATCCACTGATTTCCATTTACTATGGTGTTATTATCGCAATTCAGCAGAAGCTCCATTCTCTTTTCATCTTTGTCATTTTCTATCAAAAGATATTCGAGGGAAAGCATCTTCATCTTGTACTTTAGTGCCCATTCCTACAATTTAACTACCTAAACAAAATTAGATGGTCCTCAAGTGTAGTTTGTGAAATCGAAAAAGCAAATGTTTTCAACTAGTTATCAACTAAAAAGTTTGCAACATGAATTTTATACAAAATGGTGAACATATAACTTTTGCTAAACCAGAAGAAACTAATCACCCAAAGCCATTCTCCTATTATACCAAATAACAAGTTCAAAATGCCCTTATTGAACAGTACATTTTGAATCCCTTATTTGAGCATTTCATGATGATCTCAGCTGTGGATTAAAAAGAAGAACGGCGAAAATGTGAGTGATTATAGATATTGGTCTAATATGTAACACAAGTGTCATACGTGCACATGGTATAACATGTTCTATTTGAATAAGGATCATGACGGAGGAGCAGAAAAAACGTAAATAAGAGCTACATTTGGAGAAAGCAGATAGTAAATGCCAAACTAGCATGACGAATTAACTCGAATACATCGTAAACTACAACAACAGAATCTACAAAAGACCCAGAGAGAGTAGAAGGGAATTTCTTGCTCACCTGAATCCTACTCTCAATCCTTACCCCATTACACCAAAAGAAACAAATGCGAACTGATAACCAAGTTACTCCTTCAGGTAAGGACAATAAATATTATACCATATTAGAACCTTGCATGGAATCCAAACAAGAAAAGCAGAAAAGGAGATGAGACAAAAATCGGATTCGATTAGGAAATTTGATTGGTTCTCCGTTTGTGAAATATATCCCTAATTGGGTGTCAAATGCAATGGGTACTCCAAATTGAACCCGACTGAAACTCAACTTTTTATATTTTTTTAATGTTATAAAAAAAATAATCAATTCGAAACTAAAACAAAAATAAAATCATTAAATTTTTATTTGGAACTTCAGCCCAAATATTCAGAAATTGATTTGTGACCGTGATTTAATCACGAATAAATGCTTTTGGCGGCAAATTCACAAGCCAACTTTGGCTATGCTTTTTTTTAAATCTAAAAAATCACAAAACCAAATCATTTTTTTTAATTCATTAACGCAAATTAAATGATTTCCTTTTAAGTTTTATTAAAAATAACGTAATTTAATTTAGTTTACTTATTAAAGTTTGGAGTAAAACTAAAGCAATGAAACAATCACCTTAATTTTTTTTGTACACAATATAAATAATCAACAAATAAAGTTACTCTACTTAATGTTATAATTTAATATTTTTATGTATAAAATATTTTAAATGTGTAATAATAATATTTAAATTATTATTGATCTCATATCACTTTCTATACAATTTTATTAAATCAGGTAACTATTTACTTTCCCATGCTTAATATCAATATTATTTTTAAAAAAATAATAAGCCTAGTAATATTACTATACGAGGGCAGAATCTAATTCATTACTACTCTACAATAACTTTCCCGTATCCATAATCCATATAGATTATAACTTTTTAAGTTTGAGTTCGTCTCCCATCACTGGGTCAAGAATTAATTCTTGGACTTTGCTTTCAATTCTTGGTTATAGTGGAACTAGGTTTTCCTCCCCCTCCATAAAAGTCAATTCGAGTCTCTCATTATTAGGCTTATTACTGTGCATAATTTAAATATATAAAAGAATCACAATTACTCTTATTAGGCTTGTTACTGTGCATAATTTAAATATATAAAAGAATCACAATTAATCTTATTAGTGGTGTTTGTCATTTTCGTCATTGTTTTGGAGGGGATTGGTTGAGTGCCTAGTGTGATTTGAGCAGTTATTCAAATATTCTGAATAAAATTACAAATTAAGGTTTATAGTAAAAACAATTCGTAAATAGAAAGGAGAGAGATTTGATAAAATGTATTTTTACTCTATTTTCATATTATCCACCTATACGTTTCAGTAAATTTATCCTATTATGTTCATCTATTTTATATTTATATATTTTATCTCAAAATTATGATAAAAATTAGACAACATTGTTCATTATATTATGATTTTTTAAAAAATACACCTAAAGTTGCACAACTTCTACGCATTTAAAAAGCATATATTTTAATGATTCTTAAATACAGATGACTAACAATTATATTTCTTCTATATAATATCACATTCATTTTTAGGCTATCTAAATATACTCTCCAAACAAATTGTCTAATTTTTGGTGTACGTTATGATTTCCAAATGTTAGTACAAACCACCTTATCAAGACTATCAATGTTTCGGGTGCTTACATGATGGTTATGTAGTGGTGTGTCTTGTAGGTATGCATATGCAAACCTCATAGTAAGTAGTTTTGAATTCTCCCATTGTCAAATAATTCAGTCATGACAAGCTGAGTTTAGAATAGAGATGACACAAATCGCTTATTCTTCAATCGTAATAATAGGTTTGATGTCTTTTAATTATCGGCTTTTTGATGGATGATGAATTAAGGAGAATACTTTCATTTGTAGAAACTTATCACTTGTGATTATACTTGTCAGTCTACCATTAGGCATGTGCAGTATCCACTGATCTTTTCATATTGAGTCTTTTCTTCATCACTTATTTGCCAAATGACTCCATTTTTCAGAAGCTCTTCCCTAACCCGCACTGCTTCATCATGCCTTGGCCCAAAACCCTCGACCAAGGATCATGAAACCCCTCATCGATTTCCCTGATGTTACAGAAGCGAGATCCTTCGCCATAGTAACACCGACAGAACACATGATTAGACCCTTAAACTCTTTTTTAAAAGTAGTGGACATTTCAACTTTTTATAAATATGAGATGCAATATGTGCCCAATTTCTCATTCATCATTTCAAACCCCGAGAATAATAATAAAATGATAAGTAGTACTTCGTATGCAAGTAATTGAGTTACCTAAGTAGTAGGGTGCCTAGGGTGTAAGCTACTCGTCCTTTCTTCGAGTATTTAGTTTGCATTTAGGTCCATAACTTTGCATTATTTGCAAATAGGTCGCTACTCCTTCAAAAATAGGAAGCCCCTGTCCCCAACCTTCCCTAAACTTTTCTATTAACCCCAAAAAGTTAGTTTTCAAATTAGGAATACCCCATAAAAATTTCAATTGCGCTTTGGTCCCCTAAGTTTAAAATATTTATATTTTTACCCCCGAACTTTGACCCAAAACTAAAATAATTTCAAAAATTACCAAACTAAGTGGGGAGGTCCCCCTAGCCCCCCTCTAGGTCATTGTAAGACTACTTTGGTCGAGGTTAGCCGTAGGCACTTTGATCATACCTGATCAGAAACTTGCATGCATACATAGTGGAGTGGGGTCAGAGTCATGATTTGACCAGAGATGGCACGTTGAGCCTGATGGGGTTGGAAAGATGACTCTCTTAGTAATCTCTAGCAACATAAATGGCCTTAAATGGTGGTTTGTAGCTCCTACAATCTATGTTTTAGTTGGCTTAGCTCTTAGACCCACAATTCAAAAATTGAATGATTTAATTCATCCTCGAATCTAACTCAAAACAAGCAAAATTGGAGGCTATAAAAAGAAGAGATTCAAGAAACTCACATAATTTTTCTCAGCTTAAGAGGGTTGTTGTAGCCATCGAAATTAGCCTAAAAAACAACTTCCCTATTTTGGGTCACCAAAGATCAGGTAATGTGCGATCTCACCGACGATGGTAGAAGAAGTGTTGAGGATCGAGAGAGATGGAGATTGAAAGCTGAGGTCCTCAACTTTCCAAGGACACCAAGATTGTCATTGAAGGTGGCCAGACGATGGATAAATTCTCTCTGGTATGCAGGTCATCAGAAAAGGGAGAAGTCGGTGGTTAGGAGCTAATTTTGAGCTCATTTCGACGAGGGAGCTACCCCATTTTATATGGAGGTGATCTAGACCTCCGTGACAATCTAGCTATAGGTTTATTTCTTTATTTGGCTTGAGGCCTCGGGAATGGATTAATTTACCCAAGTGATGGATTTGGGTTGTCATGGTGAGCTATCGGGTAAAAATAGGAGAATTCGAGTAAGGTGTCGGGTGAGGAAGATGACATGTGCACATGTGGCCGCACGTGCATGTGCCCTACATCCTTGCTGACCGGTTCAGCATTGTGCAAACCAGTTTTGGTAAATTTCTTGGTTGGTTTAGAAAATTTTGGCTCGATTCTCCCCTTCTCAGCTGGTTCTTGAGAAAATAAAAATACCTAAAAATTCTACATTCAATTTCCTATTAAATAGATTTAATAACCATTCCATTTGAATTTATTTTAACCCCTTAAAATTCGGGGGATTTTGTGACTCTCCTCAACCCGAACCTGGTCTAAACATGTTTTCTTCTAGTTTCTTTCCAATCCTTTCCCTCATGTTCAAGAGCATCCTCAAGTATCTCTCAAGCTCTACTTTACTCCAATTGGCTCCTCCATCGAGCCCTCTCTTCCCTTCTGGCTTAATGTTTTGTTCCCCAGTTGGCATTCTGCCTCCCAATTTTATCCTTTTCCCCGATTCATCTCTTCTAGGTTTATACATCGGGAAATTCCCTATGTTACAACCATCCCCTCATTTTTAGGAGTTTTGTCCTCAAAACTGGTCGTACTTAAGAATCATTGCTCTACTAGATCTTAGCATATGACCCTAGCCGCAGGGGATTCTCACCACTTGGGATACCCTTACCTGGCTTTTTGCCTTAGGCTTTGCATATTTCCACCCTACTTGTTCGCCTTGCTTGATGACCTTACCTATCGAGATATCCTTCCCCGACCACTGTTCCTCATGTGGTCACATAGACTTACGAGGTGGTGGAGCAACCGTCCCATTGCTGCCCACCTTCCTATGAAACATCGCAGTCGGATCTTATGTTGGGGCCAATCGTTAGTTTGATAGAAACACTAGTCTCTAGATGACCTTGCCTCTGAAGACTCCTTCCGACATGGATAGAATCTACCCTCTCCCTCGGGACTTCAGTTTGGGCCTATAGATTCTGGGATGCTATACTAGTGTGCCTTCTTGATGATATGTCGTCTAGTTCACCATTCAATTCGGTCCCAATCTCGTCGAAGTGGCTCATCATGGTTCACTCTGCACTCTACTTCCAACCATCCCCCTCTATTCCCTTCCCTAGAGAGAGAGAGGTTGAGGAAGTCTGGCCTTCCTCTTTGAGGTTTCTTCATTTGCTCACCTAGTTACTAATACATATTTCCATGAGGGCTTTGCCTTGGGCTCTTACCTAGGTGCATCCCGCCTAGTCCGGGTCACACGTATCTCCTTATACCACTTCATTGAGTCATGACTTCATGGAAACCTACATCAGATCCTTAGGGACCTGCAGTTCTCCTTCGTGGACATCGTTGTTAACATAAGTTACTTCCTATCCCTACTTTTGAAGTCAACATTTGCTCTTTGGCCCAACCCTTACCTAGCCAGTGGTAACTCATGGGTCTCTCTCTCCAGTGTGTAGGGAAAGGTGGCACTAGGTCCCACCATTTGTGCATGGGTAGGTGCACTGGATCTATGTGAGCTTAGCTCACCATGGTCCTCCGATTCGAGTTGTTAACTACATCTTGTAAGTTGATTGGCTTCTTATTACGATTCTTCCTGTTGCTCCATCGTGTAGGGAACATAACTTTCCCTATCTCATAGTGGCATAACTCTTTCTTATGTTCTTCAATCTTATTATTTTGCTTGCATACCTTCATTATTCAGACATGAGAGGGTTTATATAGCCAATGTGGGCCTTACCTCCTGATCTCGACCCACTACCTTATACTTAACTCTCTTCTAATATGATTGTTATGTCACTAGGATGTTATGAGGAAGATCACTCTCGAACCTCTTACATTTTGTAAACCTCGTCCCTTTGAAGTAAAGCAATAAACCGGGGAAAAACCCCAAATATTTCTGAAAGAAAATCGGGTATCTATCGGGACCAGAAATGGTAAATAAAGATTTAAGACGGGAATTTGGACATCCCAAGTGCCAAATAAATCACAAAGGTCATGAAGGTGAAACATGAAGTGGATTGGATGCAAAAATCGGATAGGTTCAAGATGAACTGGACCTGAATCTGGTTAAACTATGAAGAGCCGGTTTAAAGATTCATTTTTCTAGGTGGTTTAAAAATATCAAATTGAAAAATTGAAGCCACCATTAGGTAAAAAATGAATTTAGATGATTTTATGAATTTTTAATTTTTAGAAAATCGGTCGAATAAGGCTTAAACCAACCAATTTATGATTTCGGATCACAAGACTTGGTCGGATCAGAATGGTCAATGGTCCAACTGGTCAGTGGACCAATTAGCACACTACGCGTGGCAAAGAGTGCCTAGTCAGCTGCTCGGTCAATGCTTGGGAGCAATGGCCAATCAACAAGCGATACGTATCTTCGATCAACTATTAGAGGAGGAAAATCCATGTCAGTGATGACCGATCAATAGGGGAGTGACACGTGTCCCAGCCAACGGTTAATGTTGGAAAAGCTCCATCGGCAAAGATCGACCAATGAGGAGCCGACATGTGGCAAAAGTGCCACATGAGTGTCCGACTGGGATGTCTGGGAAATGACCAACCAACCAGAGGTCGAAATGTGGCAGTGCCACATTGGATAACCTCATCCAATCAAAGGCTGACACATGGCAGTGGCACTGTGTGTCAGGTGGGAAATCTGATGCATTTAAAACAACCAATTAGAGGACACCATGTGTCATGGCCAACAGTCAACAAAGACCGATCAGCAACCACGTAGGAAGGAGTAGCTTATGGGAGGTCTCCATGTGTCCAATAGCAAGTCAAAGGATGACTAGGTTGCTAAAGAGGATGCTACGTCAACAACACCAACCAATCACGACACGCCATAGTGTCATCTTCCTTAGTTGACTGATAGGGAGAAGAGGATAAGGGAGAGGGAGAAAGTCTTCAGTGACTTAGAAAAAGCTCTAATCCGGTCACCGACGAGTGTGGCGGGGGTTGAGTCTTATGCCGGGAGGTAGCCCGGCTAGTTGCCGAGCTCCCTATATAAAGAGCATCCCTCCCCCTTGCATTCCTCATCCCACCAACCATCGAAGAACCTAAAGAGGTATGTTTTTCAGTGAGACGTAAACTAGAGCTCCAACAAGGACCTTTCCTCCAACCCTCGAAGGTGCATTTGGGCTCCGTGGAATCGGAAAGAAGTCCCTTACCTCGCTACCACCTCCTTTCAATCCGAGGATCATCGAAGAAGCATCAGGATGCTGATATAGTACAGTCACTCCGGTGACTTCGAAACGATAGAAAATCTTGAGCTGAATTCTAGCCCCCTCTGACCTCAGGTGACCAGACCAAGCCTCCCACAACTTCCCATAACCAACCCCGACCTTCAGGAACCTTCAAGGTAAGCTAATTTCGCCACATTTCACTGAAATAGTGAAGTTGCAAAAAATGAAACTTTTAATTTCTCTTCTCAAATTCTCTATGCTCAAGCAGTTAATTGACCCGAGGTTTATTTTGGGAGAACCCCCACGAAGAGCACCAACCACCCCTATCAAGAGCTCAGATCACCGCCCCCTCACCGGTAAGAAAATCAAGCTCTCTCTTTTTAGAAATTTTTTCCAATGAAGCTTCGTTTGAGCTAAAAAATGGACCAATTGAAGTTGTTCAAAGGTTATGATGATCGTAGAGAGATGGGGGAGCGATTAGCATCATGTGAAGAGGCAATTAACTAAGTTTAAATGGTTAATTTGAGGAAATGAGAATTCGGCGACCAAAGTGTAATTTTGGGAAAATTTGGGGGATTAGGGATTTTTGGAAAATTTGGGGGCCAAATTATAATTAATGAAAGTTCTAAGGATTTGGAGTGAAATAAAGAGAAATTAGAGACCCAAAGGGGAAATAAAAACTTTGTGGACCTAATTGATAATAAATGGACATTAGGAACCTAAGAGCAAATTTAGAGATTTAGGGAACTAATCGTAATTATGGCATAATTAAGGACTGAATTGTCGATACAATAATTAGCGGACCTTTCCTATAGATGGTACTGACCTGAATGATCACACAATACAGGACGGGCGGTTCAAGGATCATGTATGAGAATGCGTGGCCGACCAAGACACTACTAAGAACCAATTACGCCACCCCGGGTGAGTGGGTTTAGCATCACACATTACTCCCGCATTAAAAATGGTTTTCTTTAAGACTACCGTCCCTTGATTGTTTGAATATGCTTAAAATTTTTGGGAGGTAGCCTGATATTACGTGGAACATGCTATGGTCAGTTAATACAATTTAAGTGGGCCTAAGGCCAATGGGCACGAGTGTAGGTCTGTAGACAAGATAAGGTATATGTGCTTGAAAACTCTTTTAAGAATTGGATAATTTTATGTGATTTGGTTACAGTGCCGAAGCCAGACATACGAACTTGTTGGGTTGGTAGCTGTTGAGCCGAAGCCGGCTCATCAAACTCGTTGGGCTAGTAGCTATGAGGCCGAAGTCAGGTTGTCGGGTCCATTGGGCCAAGTAACACCAAAGATGACGGTTATAACTAATGAAAATTTTTTATTTTGCATGCATGAGATGCAAAACCCTCAAGACTCCTGATATGGGGTAGTGGTGGTTCCAAGGGCTATTGGATGACCTAGGGAGCATAAGGGAGGTCCATCATCCAGTATGTTGAGAAGCTTCAGGAGCTTTATGTGCATTGAGACTGTGGTCGGAGGGAGAAGAGGTATCGTCCCACATTGTGGACACAAAGTATGGCTCAAGTCTGAGGGTCGAATGATTGATGTTCACTTAGACTCAGGGTAGAAGTCATTAACTTCTATCGGAGTGGATGGTAAAAGTGCTCTGGTCCACAAGTAGAATTGTTGGGGACATGACTGTGAATGTGTGATTCCTTTTTATGATAAAAGGGCGTGTGATTGTGTGCCAACCCGAGGAAGGGTAAATGATGGAACACTATGGATTTATAGAAAACCCAAACAAATACATCCTTAGGATTCCCCACTCACTAAGTTGTAAGACTCATCCACTCCCTTTAACATTTTTTAGGGAAGAGACAATCATCCAAGTACTTCCTCTGCCGAGCCTCGAAACCTAGGTATGAACTTATGCTATCAGTTTTGTATAAAGTCATTCCAGGGAATAACGACAGATTATACGCCTAACTCTTCACGAGCTGGGGGAGGAATAACTCCTTGAGGTCAAGAAGAGTGGCGAGTTGATCATGGGTTTCCGACCAAATTGGGTTGGGACGTGACAACTTTGGTGGTATCAAAGAATGTGTTTCCATCAAATGCATTGTCAAGACTTTATAACCTAAAGACTAATAAAAAATTTTTAAACCCAGTCATGGTACCTAGAAGAGGAACCAATCGAACTAGGGTGACGACTACAGACTCCGCCGACAATCCCCTTCTAGAGGAAGAATCCAAAGGGGCACAACCCACCCCACTAGTACTTAGCTTAGAACACTAGCAACAGTATGAAGAATTCACAAGTGTGTTTGGAAACCCCAACCTTAACTATCACTCCCCGACCCGGTTTGGTTGGAACTCCGTGAACAATCTGCCAATACTTTTGGTTTAACAAGAGTTACCACTTCCATAGACCGTGAGGAGTCAGCCATAATTTCTTTCCTTGTTCCCTAGAATAGCATTATACAAAACTCAAAATCTTAAAAACTTCATATACCCGACTTAAGGCTTGTTCTTGAAATTCCTTATGGGTATTCTCCTTTCTTGAAAAAGGGTTAAAGGGAGGGGATGAGTTTCTACAACTCAGTGAGTAGGTGTTGGGGAGTGAGTTTTCAAAAATAAGTTTATCACATCTATCTTTCTTCACAAAATTTTGGGGTTTTTCTTTAGCTTAGAAAAAACATTTCACCCTTTTATTTCATTCTAATGTAAGTTTAGCTCTTTTCAGCACTTCCCCTTGCTTGGGAGACATTTAGCAAACATTCACACACCATTTATCATAAAGGGAACAAACGTTCGTAGATGCAGTACTTCGACTGCACCCACTTGGGGATCGGTGCGTCTTTACCACCCCCCTGATAGAAGTTTGACCACTTCTACCCTAGGTCTAAGTGGAAATCATATGTCCGACCCCTAGACCCAAAATTCTTTGTGTCTGATATGACAATAGAGACCTCATCCTGACCCCACTCGGTCTCATGTGCAAGAAGCTACTCTGAGTTTAATGACTAATTGGCATGACAACCTGTCCTTATTTCATCCAGGTCATCCAACAGTCCTTGAGACCCACACTAACCCACTTGGGCGTCTAGATGCTCCTTGATTCTCATGCATGCATAACAATAGTCATAGCATATTAGCCATAGTCTTTGGTGTCAATGGTCCAACAGCCCTGACACTCGACTTGGCCTATAGTTGTTTGCCTGACCAGTCCGTCGACCTAGTCCTAGCGCATTGCCACTAGCCCATCGAGCCTTGTCAGTACTGACTTGGTAATGAGGTAAATCACACACAAAATTTTAAGTTATGAGAGTTTTCATGGCTATTATAATCATGTTTGTCTACGGGCTCCAGCCTGTGCCCACTAGCCTTGGGCCCACTTCACGAGTTTTTGAAAACTGGGCCATGAGACCTATAAGTTCAAAATTGAGGCCTCCGACTTATTGGAGCTATCCCAACTCTTATTATAAAAGTCTCCCAAAGGTTTTAAGCATTGGCACATAGTCAGGGGAGATCATTTTGGAAAAAAATGATTTTTAAGCTTAAATGCACTCATCATACCAACCAGGTATGATGATAGAAAATCCCACTCTTGGTGGCCTTTCCTTTTGGTAAAAGAGTTCAGTATACCAACCAGACATGATGCTTAAATAAGCCCACTCACAACCACTAAGTGGTTTTTAGTCTTAAAATGTATTCATCACCCCAACCGGGTGTGACGTTAGAACATTCCCACTCACGTGACGAATGTGACTTGTTCGTCCTAGTCGGACTTCGAGTCCTTGTCATGCTCCCTTGCACACATTCTTGTCCAACATGCCCCTACAGGGTTTGCTCATGAGGAAAGGCTTAGCTTGAAAGCCTTCTTTTTCAATGCATTTACAATTAGGCCCTTATTTTTACCTTATTGCAATTATGTCCCTAAAGTTCATAATCCTTGACTTTAAGTCCCTAATGCTCAAATAAATTTCAATTAAGTCATTATGATTTCCAATATCACTCTTGGGTCCTTAATTTTTAAAAATCATCAATTAGGACTCAACTTTTCCAAAATTTCCAATTGGTCCCTTAACTTTCCAAAATTATCAATTGGCCCCAATTTTCCAAAAATGGCCAATTGGTCCCCAAGTTTTCTAAAAATAACCAATTGGCCGTCCAAGTTCCTCTACTTTTCCAATTGACCTTCAATTTAAGAAAAATTGCACAAAGGTCCTCCAATTTTCGAAATCCCCAAAATTTCCCCAAAATTTTCACCAATTTCACCCTTTCCATTGACCCAAAGTTGATCACATCAAATTGACACTTCAATTTATGTTAATTGTTCCTTATCATGGTGCTAATCAATTACCTCACTTCCCTATGATCATACTAAGCTTTGAATCACCATTTTTGGGTCCGAAAAGAGCTCAAACGGAGCTTAGCCAAAAAACTGAATGTAGAGAGAGCTTCGAGAACTCACTATCGGAGATGCGGCGGTCTCAGCTTTTGATTTAGGAAGAAAGCTCTCGTCTACAGGGTCCTTCTAGGATCAAGAGCTGCTATAATTCGTGTCCTAAGCAGTGGGAATTTGGTTAGTGAAATTCATGTACTTTCTCTCTCTAGAATTGAACTCTTCCGATGATGGGAGGGTCGAATTGACTTACTCTTTTCTTTTTGGAGGTCGAGTGCAAGCTGGAGAGGCTCGGTTTGGCTGAATTTGGATTGGGAAAAATAAGGCAACTTTGAGTCCTACAAAGTAGCTTCACTATTTATACCCATCGGCACTTCTCTGGTAGTCCTTAGGCGGAATGGAGGGTGCCATTAGGTGGCTGACTTCCTTCAGGGTATATAAGACACAAATTTGCCTTCTAGGGTGGAAAGAAGTGCCCAAGTCAGAGCTCTAGTTCGTGCTTCGTTGGGAATTGAAGCACTTCTTCTTCTTTGAAGGTTTGAGGAGTGAGGAGGATGAATGAAGGGGAGCTATTTACATAGGAAACTAGGGGACCCATGGCTCTACCGGTTTCCATATTGGTTGAGCTTATCCTCATCAGAAAATGCCATAATTGGAGGGAATATTCCCTCGTCAGAAAAGGAAAGTATTTTCTACCTTGATGATCAGTGCTGTCATTTCAAGGAAGACGATGACATTGTTCATTGACCAGTTCGGTCTGAACGCGCTCGGTGACATGAAAATGAAAATCAGCTAGTTCAGACCCAATTCGACCGATTTTCTAAAAACTAAAATTTATAAATTAAACTAAATTCATTTTATATCTAGTGGTGGCCTAAATTTTCTAAATTGACATTTTAAAACAAAATAGAAAAATGAATTATTAAACTAGTTCACCCTGGTTCAACCCAGTTCAAGTTCGGTTTACCTTTAACTAGTCTAGGTTTCTCATCCAATTCACTTCATGGTTTTTCCCCATGATTTTTTATAACTTTTTTGTTACTTGGGATTTTCCAATTTCCCATTTTAACCATTCGTTACCATTTTTGGTTCATTTAATGGCTCGATTTTCTCATGAAAATTGCTAGTTCCTTTCCCGGTTTCCTTGGTTCGAGAGGACGGGTTTCACAACTCTCCCCTCCTTTTAGGAGTTTTGACCCCAAAACTTAATTACGTATCCTTTACATTGGGAATAATTTCCCTTGATATCAACTTGGGGTTTACTTTTATGTGCTACCACTTTGGTTGTTCCTTCACTTAGCCCTTTAAACTATGCGCTTAAGGAATTTCTCTTTCTTCCCATTATCCACTCACTCCATGGAGTTTATCACGATTAAGCATGTCTTACCCACTAGTCCAAAGGTACATCCTTAGGGTAAGACTCTTCCTCTTGATGGTTCTTATCCAAATCATTGGGTTGGGTGTTCCATAAATGTCTGATCATCCCTGTTTCCATTTATTTCCTTGGTTGTTGAAGCTCTTTAGCACAACATCCTTCTGGGCTTTTCATCCTTAACCTCGTGGGTTTTGGTGTTATCCCATTTTATCTTATTTTGGTCCTTCCTCAATCCTTTATTTATTACAACTCCAGTCCAAATTTTTATGTTTGACCCCACCATGCTTAACAAACTGACTCTTTCTTACTTGAGTCACATTTTTCTAGGACTATTGGACCTACATGTCCCTTACAACATGATATGTTCTAGGAATGTCTTTGTCCATTATAGTTCTAGATCATTTCCTCGATGGCGGTTAATGCCTTTCCATCCTTTTAGGAATCTTATGGCTTCATTCCTTCTTGTCACCTAGTAGTGTTCCTCAACTACCTTCGACGTTATCAAATCGTCTCTTACACATAACTCTTACGTTTGGTTATTTCTCATTAGATTCGAAATTCTTCTTACTTTGAGGTTCAAACCTCTCAGTACCGAATTCTTTCACTTACATCCTTAAAGTGTATTCCCATACTTTTCTTCTTGCGCTGTTGTAATGTTTCAATACTCGATTTTGATTTGGGCATCTCTTCCATGCACCTAATATTTTTTTACATTGACATCATGCTTCTCATGGGCGTTTGGGTTTTTCGTATTTATTCATCCTTCACCAACTTCACTATTGGGCTTTCCCGGTTCTAACTATCGGGTTTCCCATCCACTCCTTGACTTACCAACATACCTGTTGTTTTCCTTTCCTTATGTCCTTCCTTATATCCTATGGCATCCTTCCTCAAGGAGTTCTCTTCTCCAATTCGTCCTTATTCAGTCGTGACCATTTCACAGTTATTTATTCTGAGTTAATTCCTTATGGTTTACTTATCCATTCCTTGAATTTGCCTGAAGGAGTTTCCTTAATTGGTTTCATCCTCCACTCTCATACTTTGAAGTAGAGATTTCCATCTTTGGAACTACACGTTCAACCTTTTCACCATTCCATGAAGGTTTCTTTCCTTCATATCCTTACACCCTTTTGTATTGGTGCTTCCGTTCACCTTTAATCCTTCACTGACTTAAATTCCCATTTCATCCTTTATTTCCTATTCAAGTAATTTCCGATTATCAAAGGCTTATTTCATGTTCTCTACATTATGCCTAGACATCAAATTTTATGTTCTATTAAGTGGGCATGGACCACAACCAGTCTTGTTGTTCATGGTTGTTTCCTTTAATCACTTCTTAATTGAAGGACATACTTCTCCAAGGTTTTTCGGATATCCTTTCCTTTATTTCCTTATTATGGGTATTCCACCCATTCTCACTTGTTATGGCATCATTTGATGCTATCTTCCTAGGTGCCCGTTCCATAGGTTTAACTTTGCTCCTTGGGCTTTGAGTATACTTTCCTTGTAATTGATCCTTTATCCCAATATGCCTTCCATTTGCAACTTTACCTTTTATTCCATTTCAATCGGTTCCATTACTTCTTCATTGGGATATGTATGCCTCTCCAGGGCTCCCTTCCTTGGTAGGCTTCTTCCTCTTTTCCCTGAAATTTCCTTTTGCATTCGTTCTCGAGGGTCTCTAACCTTAAATCGACTTTATGATTTCCTTTGATACCATCCTCTCCTGCTTACCCTTACTTTGGGAATCTTGCTAGCACATCCTTTGCACCTTGTCTTTATTCCTACTTATAATCACTACAATTTTATTTCATTAGGGAGGAGTTTCGATCTCTTTTTGTTTCAACATTTCTTAACCTCCTTTTGAGAGCTTACTTAATCCTTCCCGTGGCTTGAATTTGGTCGCCAATCCGTTTTTGGCCATTGATTTCTTTAAGGATTTCCTTCATCCTTCTTTTCCGTTGTTCTGCCTTTTCACTTCTCCCTTCTTCGCTGGGGTTTAAATCCATGATTCTCATGAGTGTTAGTTCGTTAACTGCCTTGTCTCTACTACTCTCCTTGTCCAATTGTCTTGAGACAATTGTCTCTCGAGTTAACTCGTCCTTGATGCCTATCTTGTCGTCATTTAGGGTGTAGTTGTTACTACTTCTCTATCCTTTTTAGGGTATCTTTTATCCTCCTCGATCATCCTCCAGCTACTAGTCATTTCTGTTTGTAATCACATCTGGTTTCTACCCCACTTTTCCAAAGTGGGGCACACTTTGCCATTTCGAGACACCCGAGTTGGTGTCCAACATTCGGGGTATGCCTTCACTTGTGGAAGCGCTTACTTCCTTGTACCTAGATGGTTTGTAATCCTCTAGGAACATTTCTCTTCATTTACGTCTCTATGTTCTGCTTTGTCTGCGACTTCTCAGGGTCCTTCCTTCATTCCTTCTTGTCTTTCGTGACTCCTCCTCATATAGTTGAGGCACAAGATCATATCATTATATGGGAGACAAAGTTGAAGCTTAGACTTTTTTTTATTAGTTAGTAAGGAGTACAATATGTTTGGGGCGTTATCCCTATTATAAGAAGTAGTTTAGATTGGTAAGCTACTATACTAGGTTCTTGATGAGCGTCCTTCTTGGTAAGGTTATGAGCCCTTGCAGTTGTCCCTAGCATCAGGTTGGCTCTCCTCATACTCATGGGTGTGGCCTCCACAGGTGTTGGTACCACATTCCTTAGTGGTACTTCTTCCTATGAGAATAGGGTTTTTGAGTAGTGTTGGTGACGATAGTCCTAGTTTTCTGTGTTCCTTGTCTGGGAGCCATCTGAAAATTAGGTAGTCATTTGTTTAGTTCTTATGTTATATAGTCTTGATAATGTATTCGAGAAAACATGCTCTGATATCACTCAATTTGTCACACCCCGGCCCAGTTTGGTCGAAACCCTGTGTATAACCCGCCACTCCCTTTGGTCTAAAAAGAGTTACCACTTCCCAAGACTGCGAGGAGTTAGGTGTAATTTTTGTCCTTGTTCCCTGGAATAGTATTATACAAAACTCAAAATCTTAAAAACTTTACATACCCTACTTAAGGCTTGTTCTTGAATTCCTTATGAGTATTCTCCTTTCTTGAAAAAGGGTTAAAGGGAGGGGTGAGTTTCTACAACTCAATGAGTGAGTGTTGGGGAGTGAGTTTTCAAAAAAAAGTTTATCACATCTATCTTATTATACAAAATTTTAGGCTTTCTCTTTATCTTTGAAAAACATTTCATCCTTTTATTTCATTGTAATGTGAGTTTAGTATTTTTAGCACTTCCCATTGCTCGGAAGGCGTTTAGCAAACATTCACACGCCATTTATCATAAAGGGAACAAACGTTCGCAGTTGCAGTACTCCGACTACACCCACTTGGGATTCGATGCGTTTTTACTGTCCACCCTGATAGAAGTTTGACCACTTCTACCCTGGGTCTAAGTGGAAATCATACGTCTGACCCTTAGACCTGAAATTCTTTGTGTCCGATATGAGGATGAAGATCACATTCTGACCCCGCCCACTCTCATGCGCAAGAAGCTACTTCGAGTTTCATGACAAACTGGCATGATAACCTGCCCTTATTTTATCCAGGTCATCCAATAGTCCTTGGGACCCATCACTAACCCTCTTGGGTGTCTCGATGCTCTCGGATTCTCATGCATAAATAACAATAGTCTTAGCATATTAACCATTCTCTTTGGTGCCAATGGTCCAACGACCCTAACACTCGACTTGGCCTATAGTTGTTTGCTTGACCAGTCCGTCAACCTAGTCTTGGCACACTACCACTAGCCCATTGAGACATGTTAGTCCTGACTTGGTACCGAGGCAAATCACACACAAAATTTCAAGTTATGTGAGTTTTCATAGCAACTATAATCATGTTTGTCTACGGGCTCCAGCCCATGCCCACTAGCCTTGGGCCCACTTCACGAGTTTTTCAAAACTGGGCCATGAGCCCTATAAGTTCAAAATCGAGGCCTCTGACCTGTTGGAGTTGTCCTAGCTCTCATCAGAAAAGTCACCCAAATGTTTTAAGCATTGACACACAGTTAGGGGAGATCATTTTGGGAAAAAAATGATTTTTAAGCATAAATGCACTCATCATCCCAATTGGGTATGATGATAGAAAATCCTACTCTTATTAGCATTTCCTTTTCGTAAAAGAG
Source organism: Trapa incisa (assembly GCA_030064435.1). Taxonomy (NCBI): domain Eukaryota; kingdom Viridiplantae; phylum Streptophyta; class Magnoliopsida; order Myrtales; family Lythraceae; genus Trapa; species Trapa incisa. The sequence goes on along the minus strand of CM057774.1, from coordinate 4,681,341 downwards.
TTCAACATACCAACTGTGCATGATGCTTAAATAAACCCACTCACAACCACTACGTGGTTTTTAGCTTTAAAATGTGCTCATAACCCCAATCAGGTATGCCACTAGAACATTCCCACTCACCCGATAAATGTGACTTATTAGTACTAGTCGAACTTCCAGTCCTTGTCGTGCTCCCTTACACACTTTCTTGTCCAATATGTCCCTATATGGTTTGGACATGCTCATGAGGAAAGGCTAAGCTTGAAAGTCTTCTTTTTCTATGTATTTACAATTAGGTCCTTATTTTTGCCTTATTGCAATTATGTTCCTAAAGTTCATAATTCTTGACTTTAGGTCCCTAATGCTCAAAAAAATTCAATTAAGTTCCTATGATTTCCAATATCACTCTTAGGTCCTTAATTTTAAAAAATTACCAATTGGGACTCAACTTTTCCAAAATTTCCAATTGGTCCCTTAACTTTCCAAATTATCGATTGGCCCTAATTTTCCAAAAATGATCAATTTGTCTCCAATTTTTTCTAAAAATGACCAATTGGCCCTTCAATTTCCTCTACTTTTCCAATTGACCTTCAATTTTAGAAAAATTGCACAATGGTCCTCCAATTTTCAAAATTCCCAAAATTTCCCCAATTTCACCCTTTCCATTGACCTGAAGTTGATCACATCAAATTGACCATTCAATTCGTGTTAATTGTTCCCTAGCATGGTTCTAATAGATTTCCTCACTTCCTTACGATTAGACCAAGCTTTGAATCACCGTTTTTGGGTCCTAAATAAGCTGAAACGGAGCTTCACCAGAAAACTGAATGTAGAGAGAGAAAGCTTCGAGAACTCACTATCAGAGGTACGATGATATAAGCTTTTGATTTGGTAAGAAAGCTCTTATCCACATGGTACTTCGAGAATCAAGAGCTGCTACAATTCATGTCCTAAGCAATGGGAATTTGGTTAGTGATATTTGGGTACGTTCTCTCTCTAAAATTGAACTCTTCTGACAAATGATGGCTAAATTAACTTACTCTTTTCTTTGGGGAGGTTGAGTGCATGCTATAGAGGCTAGGGCGAGGCTCGGTTTGGTCGTAGGAGATTTGTATTGGCCAAATTTGGATTGAGCAGAATAGGGCATGTAAACCCCGCACATTTGAGTTAAGGAAAACCAGGAAAAGAACCGGTCAAACCAAATAAGAAAACCAAACCGATTTACATTTGGGAATAAGCAATATGAAAATTTACAACTTTCGGTTGATCCAAAGGATTTATTAAATATTGGAAAAGAAACTTAAGACAAACTAGAAAACAAAAACCAAATTGGTTCAGGTGAACTAGATTATATAAGAACTTTAAAGTTAAGTGTGCTTATCTAAGAGTAGTGTGATGATGAGTGACCTCCTGGGAAGTATGAGTTTTTTGTAACCTGAAATTTCGGTCAAAAATTTTTATGTGAACGTATGGCTTATTATAAATAGCCATCAATTAATATATATTTAATTATTGAAATTAATACTAATAATTTAATTTCGGTATTAAATTATTTGTATTAATACCAATAATTTATGGTAATATTAATACTAGTAATAAATCTCGCCTATTTAATACACGAGTTTTACGACTATATAAAGAGGTCATCCCCATTTCATTCTCCTCACCTGAACACTTCTCTCTCTCTACTGCTCCATTTCTTGGTAAAGCTCAAACTAGAGCTTCGACTTGAACAAAGGTCGGGCACTTTAGAATCGGGGAGAAGACAGCTATTTGATAGCAAACTCCAGTCAATCCGAAAATCGTTGGAGAAGCGCCGACATGATGGAATAGTGAAGCAACTTCGACAGACCGAAGCTACCCTATTTCAGCCAAGCTGAAATCGACCATTTCAAGTCCTCCTCAGGCCAAACCAAGCCCTCCCAACACTTCCTCAGCCTTTCCATGGCCGAATTAGGACCGAAAGGTAAGCCAATTCGGCTCCCCTTTATAATTTTCGATCGGTGCTAGAGAGAGAGTCGACCGAATTTCAATGACGAAATTCTAATCCATTTCCGCCTCAATTGATACAATACTTGATTTTAGGATGAACCTTAGGACGAGACCTATCTGCCCAGATTGAAAGCTCGGACTGTCGTGCCTTCACCGATGAGTAATCAAAGCTTTCCTTCTCTACAGTCTGTTTTCTGGCAAAGCTCCGTTTGAGCTATTTTTGACGTTAAAATCTGCGATTCAAAGTTTCTTAGAATCGTATGAACATACAGAAAGTCAATTTCAACTCCAATTTCAATAATTAGAAGTGTTTGATCAGTTAATTTGATGAAATCAAATTCGGTAGTGTTGAAGAGTTGAAATTGGGGGAAATTTTGGGGATTTTCGAAATTCAAAGGGGCCAAAATACAATTTTATGAAATTGGGGGTCAATTGGGCATGAAAATAATGTTGGAGGACCAATTGAGGAATTTTGGAAAATTTGGGGAAAAACTTACCATTTTTGTTAAAGAAGGGCAAAATGGTAATTTTGGAAAAATTAGGGAACCAAATTGGAAATTGGAAAATTAAACCCCTTTTTGGTGAAATTGAATAAATTGAGGTCCTACGATAAATTTTAAAAGTTACGGGACTCAATTTGAGGAAAAATCGACATTAGGGACTTAAAGTTAAAGAGAAATAACTTTAGGGACCTAATTGCAAATAACTAAAAGTTTGGGTTTTCTCATTCATTAATGAATGAAGGCTGTTATGCCGAGTAATAATGAACAAGGTTGTTCATATCATGTAGGAACGTTAAATACCGGGAACGCCAGCAAGGACAAGCTCGCGTGAATACAAAGAACCAGTCTAGTGGAATTCACGACATTAACGGGTGAGTGGGTTTACTAACATCATACCCAGTTGGGGATGATAAGTGCCTCGATATAAAAACCCACTGTTTAGTGGTATTTTAATCATCACTACTTAGAGAAAGTGATGTGAAAGTTATGCGAAAAAAAACTACTTACCGGTTGTAAGTAGATCATACCCGGTTGGTATGATAAGACTTCCTCGAAGGAAGTTGAAAACTTGTTCATCGGTTATGAATGGAGATGTCCTTATACCGGTTGGTATAATGGACAGTGAAAACCTATTTTGTCGGAAGTGTTCTCCCCTGACTGTGTGCCAATGCTTAAACTATTTGGGAGACCTTCTCGACGGGAGCTCGAATAGCTCTGATAGGCTAGGGGCCTCGGTTTTGGAACTTGGGGGCTAAATGCCCGATTTTGAAAATCTCGTATAGTGGGCCCAAGGCCAGTTGGCACGAGCAGGAGCTTGTAAATGAACATGATATATATGCCATAAAACTTAATAAGTGAATTGTTTGGCCATGGTACCAAGATAGGACCGACATACTCAGTCAACTAGCAGCAGTGCGACATGACAGGTCGACGGACTAGTCATGACAAACAACTGCGGGTTGAGTTGAGAGTCGGGGCCGTTGGACTAATGGCACCACATATTACATGGCAATATAAGAAAACATTGTTTGTGCATGCACTGTGAGTACGGGATCATTAAGACGCCCATGAGGGGTAGTGATGCGTCCTAAGGGCACTGGACGACCTAGTGGCTATAAGGGCAGTTCGTCGTTCCAGGTGTCTATGCGTAATCTAGAGTAGCACGAAGCGCATGAGACCGGGGTGGGGACAGGATGAGGTCTCTGTCCTCATACGAACATGAAGAAGTGATTTCAGGATTGTGGGTGGGATGTCACGTACATCCACTCATTCCTAGGGTAGAAGTGGTCGTACTTCTATCCGGGTGGCAGGAAAAGTCGCTCAAAAGCCACTAGCGGGTTCAGTAGTGATACTGACTTGCGAATGTGTGTAACCTTCATGATGAAGGATGTGTGTTGGGTGATGACATACCGTGGTAACTAAGAAATAATGGGAAAATCCGAATTTTTAAATGATGGGATTTTTAAAAATAAAGGAGTCTGGCACACTCCATATAAATATTTTTCTTAAAAGTCAAAAGTTTTTAAAAACCCATTTACTGAGTAGTCGTACTCACCCCCTCTCTTATATCCCTTTCAGGAAATCCTGGAAAGCCTCCCCTTAAAGACCGTCAACTAAGATGCTTGTAAGATAGGTATGTAAAGTTTTTAATTTCTTACAATTTTGATTATGCTATTCCAGGAAAAAGGTGCAAGTTAAAGGATGCCTTACTCTTTACGATTTACGATAAGGGGAAACCCTTTAATAAACCGGGAGAGTGGCGGGTTGATCACGGGGATCCGACCAAATCGGGTCGGGCATGACAGGGTAACTTCGAGTCCTACGAAGCAACTTCATTGTTTAGACCTGCCAACACTTCTCCATTACTCCTTAGGCGAAATGGAGGGTGCCATTAGGTGGCTGACTTCCTCGAAGGACATAGGACCCAAATTTGCATTCTAAGGTGAAAAGAACTGCCCAAGTCGGAGCTTTAGTTTGAGCTTCGTCGGGAATTGGAGTACTTCTTCTTCTTCAAAGGCTTGAGGTGTGAGGAGGATGAATGAAGGGTAACTCTATATATAGGGAGCCAGGGGACCATTGGCTCTACTAGTTTCCATGTTGGTCGAGCTTATCCTCATCAGAAAATGCCATAATTGGAGGGAATATTCCCTCGTCGGAAAATGAAAGTATTTTCTACCTCGATGAACAGTGTTGTCAATCTAAGGAAGATGATGACACTATTCATTGACCGGTCGGACTATTGACTGTTCCGATCTGACCGAGTTCGGTGACCTAAAAATGAAAATCGGCCAGTTCAAGACCGATTTGACCAGTTTTTTAAAAATTAAAAATTTCTAAATTAATCTAAATTAATTTTCTATCTAGTGGTGGCCTCAATTTTTCAAATTGACATTTTAAGCCACCTAAAAAATGAATTATCAAACCGATTCACCATGGTTCAGCCCGGTTCAATCTGGTTGATGTCTGGTTCACCTTGAACCGGTTTGGTTTTCTCACCCAATTCACTTTATGGTTCTTACCCATGATTTTTATGACTTCTTTGTTATTTGGGATTTTCCAATTTCCCATTTTAACCCTTCTTTACCATTTTTGGTTCATTTAATGGCTCGATTTTCTCATGAAAATTGTCGGTTCTTTTTTCATTTTCCTTTGTCCGAGAGGACGAGTTTCACATTAATCCCAAATCTAGCTTGGATTCTGAGTTCCACACTTGACCCAAGGAATTATAGTCATAGTCTACCTCCGCCCCTACCCCTACCCTCATTGACATTGCAAAATACCTAAAGACACTCTGACAACTGGGGTGTAAGCCCTTTCAATGGGAGAAAGATGATAGGGCAGCTATAGATTATCTAGCTAGCCTTAAGAAATTCATAGGGATCATAAGGACGCCCCGAGAAGAGATGGTGACCCTAGCTGAATTCTTCCTAGAGTGCAGCGTCAAGAGATGGTGGGACAATATGAGGAGCCTCTCCTCTACTAGACCCACCTGGGAAGAGTTTGAAGAAAGATACTCGGAAGGGTACCTGACTCCCCATTTGATCAACAAGAAGAAGCTATAGTTCTTCCAACTCCGATAGGGAGCAAGTACTGCCTTGGAATATGAGACCAAGCTTAATGAGCTAAGACCCTATGCCCCCAACTTGGCCAGACCGAAAAACATCTGCCAAAAGTTCATCGATGGACTCAATATGGATGTGAGAGATCGGATGGGGGTATTGGGACACCCCACGGATCTGGCCACTATTGTCAGCATGGCCCATGAGTGTGATCAACTAGTGTAAACTAGACGCCACCGAATGGAGCAGGTTGGGTGACAAGAAGAAATGGGCCAGAGTGGAAAGGGAAGCCGAAGGGAGCAAGGCAGGTCAAGGTGGGGAACCACGGGGAGATTACTAAGAAAAGGGGAGGGTTATCAAACCCAAAGGGAGGTGAACACACCACCTTAATGAAAGGACCCCTACTGCCCCAGGTGCTAGAGAACTCATGGAGCGACGTGCCAAATATGTTTTGGATGTGAACTGCTTGGGCACTATGTGAGGAATTGCCCAACAATTTGAGCCAAAACCTAGGAAAGTACCCCTCAACCACCACTCATGAATCAAAGGGCGCCTAACGGGGGAAGGGAAGCACCCACCAAAGTCCCAGCGAGAGTGTAGAACCTCACTCAGGAAGAGGCCCGAAAGGACCCCAATGTGGTAGCTGGTACGTCCCAACCCCTCCCTTAAGACAAGTATATAACCCGAGTCGTGTAGTCCTTATTCGTGAATCAATAAAGTTCTATTATCTCAAGAAATTATGTTAAATATTCACTCAGGTCATGTACAAATATACAGAAAAGGGGTATACACCCTCTTTGAGTTAGGGGCTGAACGATTTTTCATCAAGGAGACCCTAGTTCTAGCCCTTCCTAGGAAGCTCACACCTCTCACGCTAGCCCTCAACATCCTTACACCATTAGGAGAGGAGTTAGCCTGAAAAAAACTCCTCAAGGCATGCGAACTCTAGATAGGGGGAGTAACCTTGGAAGTAGACTTGATCCCCATATCGCTCTCAAGGAAGTGGAAGTCATCCTGGGGATGGACTAGCTGAGCATGCACTACGCATAAGTAGACTATGGGAATAAGCTAATAACGTTCCATGCTCCAGGGAAGGAAGGGGCATTATTCAAAGGGGACAAAGGGAGAGTGGGAGTACATCTAGTATCTTGCATGAAAGCATAGGACATGCTATGAAAGGGGTGTAAGTTATTCCTCGCACATATCACTAACAAGGATACAAAGGGGAAAGGACCAGAATAGATCCCGATAGTGAACCGCTACTCGGACATATTCCCTGAAGAGTTACCAGGACTACCCCTAGATTGCCAACTAGAATTTGTAATTGAGGTAGTGCTAATGACACAGCCCATATCGCAAGCCCCTACCGTGTGGCACCCGCAAAACTTAAGGAGCTTAAAGAACAATTGGATGAGCTACTAGAGAGAGGCTTCATATGCCCGAGCCAATCCCTGTGGGGTGCACCGGTCTTGTTCATCAAGAAAAATGATGGGAGTATGAGGCTCTACATCGACTAAAGAAAACTTAACCAGGTGACCATCAAGAATAAGTACCCTCTCCTGAAGATAGATGATTTGTTCGACCAACTAAGGGGAGCTGCATACTTTTCCAAGATTGGCCTACGATTGGGGTATCACCAGTTGAAGATCTAGGAGGAGGATATACAGAAAACTCCGTTCCGATCATGATACGGGCACTACGAGTTTAGGGTGATGCCTTTTGTGCTGACAAATGCGCCTACAACCTTTATGGACCTAATGAATTAGGTGCTCCAACCTTATTTAGATATGTTCATGATAGTTTTTATAAACGATATCCTCATATACTCCCGAACAAAAGAGGAGCACAAGGCACACTTAGAGACCACCCTGAGCACTTTACAGTAAAACTAACTCTACGCCAAATTCTCAAAATACGTATTTTGGCTACAAGAGGTGGGCTTCATAAGGCATATAGTTTCAAAGGTCAGAGTAAAGGTGGACCCAACAAACATACAAACAATATCCAATAGGAAGACACCCTCTAGCCCAACCAAGATACGTAGCTTTTTTGGACTTGTGTGATACTATCAGAAGTTCGTAGAGGATTTTTCCAAAATCGCGGCTCCACTGATCTGTCTCACAAGGAAAGGGGTAGAATACACGTGGGATGCTAAGTGTGAGAAGTCCTTCCAGGAACTTAAGTCCTGTTTGATGACAGTCCCGATGCTGGCATTACCCGACTTAAATGCGAAGGAGTATACGGTATACAGCGATGCATTTAGACAAGGACTAGGATGCGTCTTGATGCAATAGGGAAGGGTCACCGTGTATGTCCCTTGAAAATTGAAAACACATGAGAGGAATTACCCCACCCATGATCTAGAGTTGGTAGCAATAGTGTCCGCTCTCAAGATTTGGCTTCACTACTTGTACGAAGTTAAGTGCCATATATACACTGACCACAAGAGCCTCAAGTACTTCCTTACCCAGAAGAAGCCCAACCTATGTTAAAGGGGGTGGCTAGAATTAATAAAGGATTATGATCTAATGATAGAATACTACCCCGACAAGGCTAACATGGTGGTAGATGCACTTAGGCGCAAGTATCACACGTGAATAGCTTTGATAAGGATAGACTATTTTCCCTTGCCAAACTAATTGTGTAGCTTGAGGGTGAACCTCAACCTAGATGGGGGTTAGAGATGCTTAGTGGCTAATATAACCGTACGACCCTGTCATGCCCTGACCCGTTTTGGTTGGATCCCCTTGAGCAACCCGTCACTCCCTTTGGTCCATTAAGGGTTTCACCCTTTTCTAAACCACAAGGAGTAAGGCGTCCTTTTACCTGTCTTTCCTGAAATAGCATTATACAAAACTGAGTATTGTAAAACAGACATACCTGCCTTCTTAATTTTCCATTTTAGGAGGGTCTTTAAGAATGGTGTTTCCTCAGTTAGCTGAAAGGGAGAAAAGGGAGAGGTGAGTTCTACCACTCAGTGAGCGGGTGTTGAGAGTGAGTTTTCAAAATCGCTTTATCCAAATCGTGCCAAGGTTATCATTTCCTTTAAAAAGGATTTTACTCAATTTTGGTTTTCCAAAACCTTTTCCATTTCTATATTAGGTGTGTTTAGCTCTCTTAGCCCATCCCCTTACCCCAGTAGGCATTTAGCAGACAAACACACGCCCTTCATTAGGAAGGGTACACACATTCACAGGTGCAGTCTGTCCACTACACCCACTTGTGGATTGGCACGTCTTTACTGTCCACCAAGATAGAAGCCCGTCCACTCTTACCTTGAGTCTAAGTGGAACGTCCTAGACTTCTGACCCTCAAACTTGAATACCACTTTGTGTTTGTATGAGGATGGAGACCTCATCTCGACCGCACCCTGGTCTCATGCGCAAGAAGCTTACAGAGCTTCAAGACTAACTGGCATGATGAACTGCCCTTATCTTCACCATGTCATCTAGTAGCCCTTAGGACCCATCACTACCCCATAGGGTATCCTGATGGTCCCGTACCACAAGTGCATGCACAAACAAGAGTTTTTCATATCATAGCTATCATCTTTGGTGCCAACTGCCCCGATGCTCAACTCGACCTGTAGCTGTTTGTTTAGGTTGGTCTGTCGACATGACCCTAACGCAATGCTGCAAGTCCATCGAGCACTGTTGATCCTGACTCGATACCTTGGCGAAATCACACAATCAATTTCATTAGAAATTTTCATTTCTCTTCTTAATCAAATTTGTTTACGAGCTTCTGCCCGTGCCCACTGGCCTTGGGCCAACTACGTATTTTTCCAAAATTGGCATTTAGGCCCATGAGCTAAAAAATTGAGGCCCCTGACCTATCTAAGCTATTCTAGTTCCCGTCAAGAAGGTCTCCCAAATGTTTTAAGCATTGACACACAGTCAGGGGAGAACACTTCTGACAAAAATTCATTTTCAACTCATCACACCAACTGGGTATGATGATATCTTCGCTTACAACCGGTAGGCGAGTTTCTCCTTTCCTTAAGGAAACTTATCAAACCAACCAGGTATGATTACAACTAGTAAGTAGGTTTTATCCGTTAAAGATAGTGTTCATCATCCCAACCGGTATGATGTGTAAATTAGCCTACTCAACCGGTGACTATGATGTGTTTGTCCCTAGTTGGTTTACATGTCCACACGAGCTTTCTCTTACTGGCCTTCTGGTCACATGTGTCCCTACACGATTTGGGTATCATTATCAATGAGTGTTTGATATAATAGCCTTTATTTTCTCATGTATGGGCGAATAGGCCTAAATTTTGATTTATTGCACTTAGGTCCCTAAAGTTCACCCTTTTGACTTTATGTCCCTAGTATTAAATTTTCCTAAAATTAAGTCCCACAGACTTCCAATATCCTCCTTGGGCCCTTAATTTACTTTAACTTGTGTAAGGGGCTAAAGTTTCCCAAATTTCCAATTTGGTCCCCAATTTTTCAAAAATTATGGTTTTGCCCCTACTTTCTAAAAATAGCAATTTGGCACCAAATATTTCAAAAATTGACCAATTGGTCCCCCAACATCTTTCTCATGGCAAATTGGCCTTCAATTTTGGAAATTTCATAGAGGTCCCCCAATTTTTTGAAATCCCTAATTTCTCCCCTTCAAATTGACCGAATTTGATTTTTTCAAATTGGCCATTCAATTAGGGTTAATTGCTCCAATTGATGATATGGATCAGCTCCTACACTTCCGTATGATTCAATTGAAATTTGAATTGCATGATTTTAGTCCGAAACAAGCTCAAATGAAGCTTCACCGGAAAACTGGTAATAGAGAGAGAAAGCTTTGAAAGCTTACTGTTGGAGGTGCGGTGGTCCGAGATCTCGATCGGGGGAGGTAGCTCTTGTCCTGAGGTTCGTTTTAGGATCAAGAATCGCTACAATTAAAGTCCAATTGAGGGTGAATTTAATCAGTGAAATTAAGCACTTCTCTCTCTAACACCGATCTGTAACAACGGAGTATGACCGAATTGGCTTACCTTTCAGCTCTGTTGAGGCCGTGTGAGGGCCGTTGGGGTTGCTTGGTTTGGCTAGAAGAGGTCTGAATTTGGCTAAATTCAGCTCGGCCAAAATAGGGCAACTTCGATCCGTCAAAGCTACTTCACTATTTGATTTTGTGGGTCGAAAAGAGGTTGTTGTCATATAGCTTACTTCCTCCGAAGTCTATAGGACACGACCTTGCCTTCTGAGGCTAAGAAAACTGCCCAAGTTGGAGCTCTAGTTTGAGCTTCACTGAAAAATGTAGTTGAGAGAGAATGGAGATTTGAGGTATGTGAAGGATGAATGGAGAGGAGCTCTTTATATAGGGAGCTCGGGGACCCTCTACTTGACCACTTTCCATTTTAATTGAGCTTATCCTTGCCCGAAAATGGCCTTTTCAGAGTGGTTACACCTTTGCCAAAGAAGGAAAGTTTTTACAGTTATGAACAGTGTTATCATCCTAAGGAAAAAGATGACACTGTTCCGAACTAGACCGGATAGGTCTGACCGGGTTTAAAGGCGAAAATTAGCTAGTTCAGGTTTGATTCAACCGATTTTCTCAAAATAAAATTTTTTTAAATTAATCTAAATTCATTTTCTATCTAATGGTGGTTTCAATTTCCCAATTTAAACATTTTAAGCCACCAAGAAAAGTGAATTTAGAAACTAGTTCAAATATGGTTTAAACTGGTTCACAAATAGCTATCTTAGAGACAGGTCAAAGGGGCAGCTATCTTAGAGAAATCATGCACAAATAGTCTGTAGTACCCTGCTAATCCCAAGAAATTGCGTATCCTTACTGGTACCCTTACTGTGGCATCTTGTCTTAGAGTCTTTGGGTTCCCATGGGGTGGTCCAAGCATGTTTCATTGCTTATTCTCCCTAAGAGTGGGGCATTCCTTTGTAAAGTGCCTCACTTGCCCACATCCGAAATAGGATAAGCAGGCTCCCTCGCGGTACCTTTGGCATCTAGGACAACGTGGGCTCCCTTGTAGTATGGTAGGGATCATCCTCCTTTAAGGTGGTTGCACGCCCTTCCTCTTTTGGACACCCACCCTGTTTCCCCACTTTGGGCCATTTTGTTCCCTTCGTCCCCATGGTGGCCTTGGCCTTTGTCCTCCTTTCGGTTGGCCTACTCTATCCGACGATGTCGAGTTTGCACTAGACGCTCACATTTGTGGGTCATACTGATTATGGCTGCCAGATTTTTGGGGTGTCCTAACACTCCCATCTAGTCTCGTATGTCCATGTTGAGACCATCCACAAATCGTTAGCATATATCTGTAGGTTCGGCTAGGTCAAGGGCAAAGGGTCTTAACTCATTAAACTTAGTTTCATACTTCGAGATAAAGTTAAGCCCATTGTTAGAGTCAGAGAAATTCTTGCTTCTTCTTGTTGATCAGATGCGGATCTAGGTATTCCTCTCATCGAATTGTTCTCATGTGGGGGTGGTGCTATGCATACTTTTGATGTTGTCCCATCACCTTTTCGTGCTGGCTTACAAGAAAAACTCTGCCAGGATTACCATATCCTTTGGTGAAATCTTGACTATCCCCATCAGTTTCTTGATGCTAGCAAGCCAGTCCATAGTAGCTCCAACACCCTTCTCTCCTAGGAAAGGCTTACATCCCAGTTGAAGGAGAGTTTTGAGGTATTTAGGGATGTCAACTAGAGGAGGAATGTTAGTAGGAGGGGGATGTGATTATACTTCCTCGGGTTCAACTTGAGAGTTGGTGTCCACTTTAGGGGTGAGGTTAGGTCATCCAAACACTCGAGTGAACTCCTCATACAGTCTTTGATGTTCTGATCTTAGCCTAGGTGGAACTATTTGGGCTTCTTGGAGAGTTTCCACAGGGAGGGGTTGTTGGGCAGTGTTAGTGATTGCGACTCTTATTCTCTTAGTTCCTCTCTTGGGAGGCATCTATAAATTTTAAAGCTTATTCCTCTTAGTTCGAGGAAACAGACTTTGATACAACTCAAGTTGTCATGCCCCGACCCGGTTTGGTCGGATCCCCGTGAGCTACCCGTCATTCCCTTTGGTCCATTAAGGGTTTCACCCTTTTCTAAACTGCAAGGAGTAAGACATCCTTTTACCTGTATTTCCTGGAATAGCATTATACAAAACTAAGTATTGTAAAATAGACATACTTGTCTTCTTACAGTTCCAATTTAGGAGGGTCTTTAAGAATGGTGTTTCCCCGATTACCTGAAAGGGGTAAAAGGGAGGGGGTGAGTTCTACAAGTTAGTTAGCGGGTGTTGGGAGTGAGTTTTCAAAATCGCTTTATCCAAACCATGCCAAGGTTATCATTTCCATTAAAAAGGATTTTATTCAATTTTGGTTTTCAAAACCTTTTCCATTTCCATATTAAGTGTGTTTGGCTTCCTTAGCCCATCCCATTGCCTTGGGAGGCATTTAACAAACAACACCTGCCCTTCATCAAGAAGGGTACACACATTCATAGGTGCACCCCGTCCACTGCACCCACTTGTGGATCGGAGCGTATTTACCATCCACCAAGATAAAAGCCCATCCACTTCTACCCTAGATTTGAGTGGAACGTCCTAGATGTCTGACCCGTAGACCCTAATAAAACTTCGTGTCCATATGAGGATGGAGACCTCATCCCGACCCCACCCCGGTCTCTTGCACAAGAAGCTTATAGAGCTTCGAGACTGACTAGCACGACGAACTGCCATTATCTCTACCATGTCGTCCAGTAGCCCTTAGGACCAATCACTACCCCCTAAGGTGTCTTGATGGTCTCATACCACAAGTACATTCACAAACAAGAGTTTTTCATATCATAGCCATCATATTTGGTGCCAACGGTCCAACAGCCTCAACACTCAATCTTACCTGCAGCTATTTGTCTAGGTTGGTCCATCGACCAGGCCCTGATGCACTGCCGCTAGTCCATCAAGCACTATCGATCCTAACTTGATACCATGTCAAAATCACACAATCAATTTCATTATAAATTTTCATGGCTCTTCTTAATCAAATTTGTTTACGAGCTTCTATTTGTGCCCATCGACCTTGGGACCACTACACATTGGCCTATCTATGTTGTTCTAGCTCCCGTCAAGAAGGTATCCCAAATGTTTTAAGCATTCGCACATAATCAGGGGAGAACACTTTTGATAAGAATTCATTTTCAACTTATCACACAAACTGGGTGTGATGATATCTCCGCTTACAACCGGTAGGCGGGTTTCTCCTTTCCTCAAGAAAACTCATCATACCAACCAGGTATGATTATTTCTACTTACAACTAGTAAGTAGGTTTTATCCATTAAAGATAATGCTCAACATCCCAACCGATATGATGTGTAAATTAGCCCACTCACCCGGTGACCGTGGCGCGTTCGTCCCTAGTCGGTTTACAGATCCACTCGAGCTTTTTCTTGCTCGCATTCTGGTCACACGTGTTCCTACACGAATTGGGTATCATTATCAACGAGTGTTCGACATAATAGCATTCGTTTTCTCACGTATGGGTGAATAGGCCCAAATTTTCATTTATTGCACTTAGATCCTTAAAGTTCACACCTTTTGACTTTGGGTACCTAGTGTTAAATTTTCCTCAAATTAAGTCCCGCAGACTTTCAATATCCTCCTTGGGCCATTAATTTACTTTAACTTGTGTAAGGGGCTCAAGTTTCCCAAATTTTCAATTTGGTTCGCAATTTTCCAAAAATTACGGTTTTGCCCATACTTTCCAAAAATAGCAATTTGGCCCCAAATATTTCAAAAATTGACCAATTGGTCCCCCAACATCTTTCTCATGACCAATTGGCCTTTAATTTTGGGAAATTGTATAGAGGTCCCTCAATTTTTTGAAATACCCAATTTTCCCCAAAATTTCCCCCAATTTCTCCCCTTCACACTGACTAAATTTGATTTCTTCAATTTGGCCATTCAACCAAGTTTAATTGCTCCAATTGAAGATATGGATCAGTTCCTACACTTCCATACATTTCAATTAACCTTTGAATTGCATGATTTGGGTTCGAAACGAGCTCAAATGGAGCATCACCGAAAAATTGTTCATAGAGAGAGAAAGTTTCGAAAGCTTTCCGTTATAGGTGAGGCAGTCCAAGGTCTCAATTAGGGGAGGTAGCTCTTGCCCTAAGGTTCCTTCTAAGATCAAGAATCGCTACAATTGAAGTCCAATTGATGGAGAATTTAATTAGTAAAATTCAGCACTTTCTCTCTCTAACACCGATCTGCAACGATGGAGGAGGGCTGAATTGGCTTACCTTTCAGCTCTGTTAAGGCTTGTGAGGGCTGTAGGGGTGTTGGAAAGGCTTGGGTTGGCTAGAGGAGGTCTGAATTTGGCGGAATTCAGCTCGGCCAAAACAGGATAACTTCGGTCCGTCGGAGCTACTTCATTGTTTGATACCGCCGGTGCTTCTCTTTTGGTCCTCAGGTCGAAAGGAGGTTACTATCGGGTAGCTGACTTCCCCTACAGTCTGTAGGACCCAACCTTGTCTTTTGAGGCTAAGAAAACTGCCCAAGTTGGAGCTCTGGTTTGAGCTTCATCAGAAAATGGAGCAGTTGAGAGAGAATGGCATTTTGAGGTGTGTGGAGGATGAATGGAGAGTAGCTCTTTATATAGGGAGCTCGTGGACCCTCTGGCTGACCACTTTCCATTTTGGTCGAGCTTATCCTCACTCAAAAATAGCCTAATCGAAGTAGTTACACCTTTGCTAGAGAAGAAAAGTTTATGCATTGATGAACAGTGCTGTTATCCTGAGGAAGAAGACGACACTGTTCTGAACTGGTCGAGTTTATCCTCACTCAAAAATGGCCTGATCGAAGTAGTTACACCTTCACCAGAGAAGAAAAGTTTCTACATTGATGAATAGTGCTGTCATCCTGAAAAAGAAGACGACACTGTTCCGAACTGGACCGTACTGGTCCGACCGGGTTCAAAGGTGAAAATCGGCCGATTCAGGCTCGATTCCACCGATTTTCTCAAAATTAAAATTTTCTAAATAAATCTAAATTAATTTTCTATGTAATGGTTGTTTCAATTTCCCAATTTGACCATTTTAAGTCACCAAGAAAAATGAATTTAGAAATCGGTTCAAGTACAGTTCAAACTGGTTCAGGTCCGGTTCACCGTGAACCAGACCGGTTTCCTCTTCCAATTTGCTATATGGTTCCTTTTCATGATTTTTGTGACTCTTCGAGTCAGTTGGGATCTTCTAATTTCCCACTTTGTCCTTTCTTTATCGGTTATTATTCATTAACCGACTCAATTTTCTCTTTTTGAAACAACCGGTTCTTTTCCGGTTTTCTTATCTTTGAAAGGACGAGGTTTACAGACCTAGCCTAGTAGACCAAATAAGGACCCTACAAAAGGACGACGAGGAGTTTCGTCTTCACTGGGACCGGGCTATCAGCGAATCGACCCAAGACTTTGTGGCTAGAAAAGACGTGTTGATGACCTTCAAAGGGAGTGTTTGTGTGTCGAACAATAAAGAGTTGAAGTGGATGATATTGGAGGAGGCGCACGATTCTACTTCATGCATCATGATAGCACGAAAATGTACCGTACCCTAAAATTGGGGTACTTGTGGAAATGAATGATGAATGACATTGTGGAATACGTGGCAAGGTGCCTGTCATGCCAACAAATTAAGGTCAAACATCAAAATGCCATCGAACTGCTACAACCCCTACCGATCCTCGAATGGAAGTGGGAACACATCACCATGGACTTTGTGACCGAATTGCCCATGACAAAAAGGAGACGAGATGCGATATGGGTCAACGTAGTCCAGTTAACCAAGTCCACCAATTTCCTACCCATAAAGGTAACTTACTCTATAGAAAAGTTAGCCGCCTTATATGTAGGGGAGATTGTGAGGCTTCATGGAGTCTAAGTGAGCATAATATTGGACCGATTTCCGAGGTTCACCTCTCGATTTTGGCCTAGCCTGCAGGATGCCCTAGGGACCGAACTCAACATGAGCACCACTTTCCATCCTTAGACGGATGGATAGTCCAAGTGAACGATCTAGACCCTGGAGGATATGCTCTGGGCGTGTGTCCTAATGATGAATAAGGGTTGGGAGTACTATCTATGCCTCATGGAATTCACATGCAATAACAACTATCATACCAGCATACAAATGGCATCGTACGAGGTCCTCTACGGGCGACCATGTCACACACTCCTATTATGGGAGGAGGTAGGGGAGAGGAAACTCGAGAATGTCAAACTTATAGAGGATGCAACAGAGAAGATCCAAATAATAAAGAGTCGACATAAGGCAGCCCGAGATTGACAAAAGAGCTATGCCAACCACTGAAGGAAGGACCTATAATTCGGGGTAGGAGATTGAGTATTCCTCAAAGTATCACTCTTGAGAGGGATACTTAGGTTTCAACAGTGGGGAAAGTTGAAACCAAGATACATCAGTCCGTACATCATCGTCTAGAGGGTTGGACCAGTGGCGTACAAGCTAGAGTTGCCTCTGGACCTGTAGAGAATACACGACATATTCCACGTGACAATGCTCCAAAAATACGAGCCCAAGCCCAGCCATGTACTAGACTAGCCACCACCCGAGCTAGAGGAAGATTTGGTCTGCGAGGTGGAGCCGATACAAATGATCGATAGACGGGAGAAAAACATAAGGAACAAGGGGATTCTAATAGTGAATTTTTTGAGGAAAAGGAGACATGGGAGACAGAGTTCGTCATGAGGAATATGCACCCTCAACTATTCAACGTGTAAATGTTTTGAGGAAAAAACTCCTAAAAGGTGGGGAGAGTTGTAAACCCCTTCCCTTTGAAGTAAAGCAATAAACCGAAGAAAAACCCTGAATATTTCCAAAAGAAAATTGGGTATATATCGGGACCAGAATGGCAAATAAAAATTTAAGATGGGAATTTGGACATCCTAAGTGCCAAATAAATCACAAAGCTCATGAAGGTGAAATATGAAGTGGATTGGATGAAAAATCGGACTAGTTCAATATGAACTAAACCTAAATTGGATTGAACAAGGTTGAACCATAAAGAACCGATTCAAAGATTCATTTTTCTAGTGACTTAAAACTATCAAATTGGAAAATTGAAGACACCATTAGGTAGAAAATAAATTTAGAAATTTTTAATTTTTGGAAAACCAGTCAAATCAGGCCTGAACCGATTGATTTATGATTTCGGGTCATCAGACCCGATCGGACCAGAACAGTCAATGGTCCAACCGGTCAACGGACCACTGCCAGGTCAGTGCCCAATCAACATATATGACCAATCAACGCACGACACGTGGCAAAGCACGCCCAATCAACCGCTCGGTTAGCACCAAGGAGCACTAGCCAATCAGCGAGCGACAGGTGCCTTTGATTAATGGTTAGAGTAGAAAATCCACATTAGCGATGACCAACCAATAGGGGAGTGACACGTGACCCGGTCAACGGTTAATGTCAGAAAAGCCTCGTCAGCAAAGACCAACCAATGAGGAGTCGACACATGGCAAAAGTGCCCGTTAGTGCCCAATTGGGATGTCTAGGAAATGACCGAACAATTAGAGGTCGACACATGGTAGTGCTACGTCGGATAACCTCAACCAGTTAGAGGCTAACACGTGGCAGTGGCATAGTGTGTCAGGAGGGAAATCTGATGCATTTAAAACAGCCAATTAGAGGACACAATGTGTCACAACCAACAGAAACTAGCTAACAACCATGTAGGAAGGAGCAGCCTATAGGAGGCTGCCACCTGTCCAATCAGCAAGTTAAAGGCTGACTAGGCTACTAAAGAGGATGCTACGTCAGTAATGCCAACTAATCACGGTGTGCCACGTGGCAAGCTAACACGTTAGAAGCTTGCACATGCTCCATAGTGTCATCTTCCTCAGTTGGCTGATAGGGAGAAGAGGATAAGGGATAGGGAGAAAGTCTCCGGTGACTCAAAAAAAGCTCTGTTCTGATCACCAACGAGTGAGGCATGGGCTAAGTCTTATGTTGGCAGGTAGTCCAGACAATTGCCAAGCTCCCTATGTAAAGAGCACCCCTCCCCTCGCATTCCTCATCCCACCAACCATCGAAGAACTTGAAGAGGTCTATTTTCTGGAGAGACGTATACCAGAGCTCCAACAAGGACCTTTCTTCCAACCCCTGAAGGTGCATTTGGGCTTTGTGAAACCAGGAAGAAGTCCCCTACCTCGCTACAGTAACATCACTCTAACGACCTTGCAATGGCAGAAAATCTTGAGTTGAATTCCGACAACCTCCAACCTCAGGTGACCAAGCCAAGCCTCTCACAGCTCCCCACAACCAGCCCCCACATCTAGGAACCTTCGAGGTAAGCCAATTCCGCCCAATTTCGCCGGAATATTAAAGTTGCAAAAAATGAAACACTGAAACTTCTCTCCTCGAATTCTCTATGCTCAAGCAACCAATTGAGTCGAGGTTTATCTTGGGAGAACCCCCACAAAGAGCACCAACCATCCTTATCCAAAGCTCGGATCATAGTTCCCTCATTGGTAAAAAAATCAAAGCTTTCTATCTCTAGAAAACTTATCCGATGATGCTTTGTTTGAGCTTAAAAATTGACCAATTGAAGTCGATCATAACAAGGATGATTGTAGAGAGATGGGGAGCGATTAGCAGCATGTTAAGGGGTAATTAACTAAGTTTAATTGGATAATTTGAGGAAATGAGAATTCAAGGGCCAAAGTGCAATTTTGGTAATATTTGGAAAAATTGGGGATTTTTGGAAAAATTCAGGACTAAATTGCAATTAATGAAAATTTGAGGTTTTGGAGAGAAATATAGAGAAATTAGAGACCCAAAGGGGAAAATAAAAACTTTGGGGACCCAATTGATAATAAATGGACATTAGGGACCTAGGAGAAAATTTAGAGCTTTAAAGATCTAATAGTAATTATGGCATAATTAAGGATCGAATTGCCGATACGACAATTAGGGTACCTTTCCTACGGATGGTAGTGACCTGAAATGATCGCGCCACATAGGACGGGCGATTCAAGGATCGTGTATGAGAATGTGTGGTCGGCCAAGACACCACTGAGAACCAGTTATGCCACCCTGAGTGAGTGGGTTTAGCATCACGCCCGGTTAGGTTGATGAGCACATTACTCCTGCATTAAAAATGGTTTTCTTCAAGACTGCCCTCCCCTAAATATTTGAATAGGCTTAAAATTTTTGGGAGGCAGCCTGATATTGCATGGAACATGCTATGGTCGATTAATACAATTCAAGTGGGCCCAAGGCCAATGGGCATATGTGTATGCCCGTAGATAAGATAAGGTCCATGTGCTTTAAAACTCTCATAAGAATTGGAGTATTGTGTGTGGTTTGGTTACAATGCTGAAGTCGGACAGACAAACTTGTTGGGTTGGTAGCTTTTGAGCCAAAGCCAGGTCATCGAACTCATTGGCTAGTGTTTATGAAGCCGAAGCCGTGTGGGCTAGTATTTATGAAGCCGAAGCCGTGTGGGCTAGTATTTATGAAGCCGAAGCCGGGTTGTTGCATCCGTTGGGCCAAGTAACACCAAAGATGATGGTTATAACTAATAAAAATTATTGATATTGCATGCATGAGATGTGAAACCATCGAGATGCCTAGTGTGGGGTAATGATGGTTTCAAGGGATGTTGGATGACCTAGGGAGCATAAGGGTAGTTCCTCATCTAGTATGTCGAGAATCCCCAGGAGCTTCATGAGCATTGAGACCTAGGTCGAAGGCGAAAGAGGTCTCATCCCACATTGCGGACATGAAGTATAACTCGGGTCTAAGGGTCGGATGACTGATATCCACTCAGACTTAGGGTAGAAGTCATAAACTTCTATCAAGGTAGATGGTAAAGACACTCCAGTCCACAAGTAGAACCATCGGGGATGGGACTACAAACATGTGATCCCTTTTTATGATAAAAAGGACATGTGATTATGTGCCAACCCGTGGAGGCGTAAATGATGGAATACTATGAATTTATTGAGAACCCAAACAAATACATCCTTAAGATTCCCCACTCACTAAATTGTAAGACTCATCCCCCCCCACCCTTAACATTTTTTCAGGGAAGAGACAGTCATTCAAGGACTTCCCCCACCGAGTCTTGAAACCTAGGTATGAACTTACGCAATCAGTTTTGTATAATGTCATTCCAAGGAACAATGGCAAATTAAACACCTGACTCTTCACGAGTCAGGGGATGAATAACTCCTCAAGGTCAAGAAGAGTGGTGGGTTGATCACGGGGTTCTGACCAAACCGAGTTGGGACGTGACACATTTGGTTCTAGCAATGTCATTTTTATTTATTGGAATTCATACCACGTGGGTTTGTCATCTTAGATGTCCCTTTCGGAGGTTTCCCCCAATAATATCTCAGGGGTATTCCTCACGGTTAGTTCGATTTAGAGTATACTAGGGCATTTCTACTTTCCTGGGAAATGGATCACGTTTGGTGACTATTGCCTAACCTAGTCGACCCTTGTCGATGCACCACTTTGTGCTCACCTTTGTCTACTCACGAGTAGGCATAGGGAAATTCAAGAAGAATAGAGGTCCTAGGGAGTCCCTTCACCTCCCCAACCATTTTTTCTTTTGCATGTTGCCGATGCCATCAAATATGATCTTTAAACTACCAGGTTCGTCCCTAAGGGTATCGATCTCTAGGTCAAGTGATCTATCTGGGGCATCTCTGGCCGATCAATGGATGTCATTCCCCAATAATCCCGTCCCAAGGCGCATCACTTGTTGTTAGTGTGTGAGATCCCTTCTTACTGGCCTTTGGTGAGTGGCATTATGGGTTACCACGTCTTTTTCTTGTAGTCCAGCTTGGCTTGAGGTGGATAATTGTTCCTTCCCTTAAGATGTAGTCTAATGGGGTCAAGGATTATGACCCTTTTGTTGCTCTAAGGCTTTTCCCCTTTTTCTTTTCCCTACTGTGCGACACCTTCTCCTTGCTTCTTCCACCCAAGATGGTGACCCATTTACTTTAGTACTTAGGACATCTGTAAACCCCATCCTTTGATAATAAGAAAACTGGGGAAAAAACTAGTCATTTTCAATTTCAAAAACTAAGTTGGTCAACAAACTGAAACCGATAGAGAAAGGGCAAACTCAGAATATTATGGATCTCGAGTGACCCAAAGAGTCCCAAAAGTCATGGAGAAGGACTTTAGGATGAATTAGAGATGAAAACCAAACCGGTTCAGGTAATAGGATTCGAATCGGATTGAACCAATTTGGACCAGTTTGAACCACTATTGAACCAGATGCTAAATTCATCTTTCTAGGTGGCTTAGAAAATTTAAATTTGAGATTTGAGGCCACCATTAGATAGAAAATTAATTTAGAAAATTTTAAATTTAAAAAATTCGGTTGAATTGGGGGGTGAACTGGCCGGTTTAAGCTTTGAACTTGGTTCAGACTGGTACGGTCCTATTCGAAACAGTGTCATCTACTTCCTTTTGATTACAGCACTGTTCACTCGTCGGAAAATCACACAATGTCAATGAAGCTGAAAAGTCTCCAATCAGGGAGTTTCAGGCAATGAATGACTGCCATTAAGGTGCCAATCGAACGACCAAGAAGTCCTCGAGCTTCCTATATAAAGAGTGCCTTCTCATTCATCCTCTCCACACCTGAAAACTCCATTCACATTCAACTGCTCCAATTTCCGGCAAAGCTCGAACTATAGCTCCAATATAGGGCCATTTTTTAGTCAAAGAAGGCATGGTCGAGTTCTTTAGAACCGGGGAGAAGTCAACTACATGCCTGTTGTCGCGCCCCGACCCGGTTTGGTCGGATCCCCGTGATCAACCCGCCACTCTCCCGGTTTATTAAAGGGTTTCCCCTTATTGTAAGGCGTCCTTTAACCTGCACCTTTTTCTTGGAATAGCATAATCAAAACTACATGAAATTTAAAACTATACATACCTGTCTTACAGGCATCTTAGTTGACGGTCTTTAAGGGGAGGCTTTCCAGGATTTCCTAAAAGGGATATAAGGGAGGGGGTGAGTACGACTACTCAGTGAATGGGTTTTTAAAAGCTTTTGACTTTTAAGAAAAATATTTATATGGAGTGTGCCAGACTCTTTTGTTTTCAAAAATCCCTTTATTTAAAAATTTGAGTTTTTCCATTATTTCTTAGTTACCACGGTGTGTCATCACCCAACACCACATTCTTCATCATGAAGGTTACACACATTCGTAAGTCAGTATCACTACTGAACCCGCTAGTGGCTTCGGAGCGACTTTTCCTGCCACCCGAATAGAAGTACGACCACTTCTACCCTGGGAATGAGTGGATGTACGTGACATCCGACCCACAATCCCGAAATTACTTCATATTCATATGAGGACAGATACCTCATCCTGTCCCCACCCTGGTCTCATGTGCTTGGTGCTACTCCAAATTTCGCACAGACACCTGGAACGACAAACTGCCCTTATAGCCACCAGGTCATCCAGTGCCCTTAGGATGCATCACTACCCCTCATGGGTGTCTTGATGATCCCGTACTCATAGTGCATGCACAAACAATGTTTTCTTATATTGCCATGTAATCTGTGGTGCCACTAGTCCAACGGCCCCAACTCTCAACTCAACCCACAGCTATTTGTCTTGACTAGTTCGTCGACCTGTCATGTCGCACTGCCGCTAGTTGATTGAGCATGTCGGTCCTATCTTAGTACCATGGCCAAACAATTCACTTATTAAGTTTTATGGCACATATATCATGTTCATTTACGAGCCCTGCTCGTGCCAACTGGCCTTGGGCCCACTGTACGAGATTTTCAAAATCGGGCATTTAGCCCCCAAGTTCCAAAATCGAGGCCCCGGGCCTATTAGAGCTATTAGAGCTCCCGTCGAGAAGGTCTCCCAAATTGTTTAAGCATTGGCACACAGTAAGGGGAAAGCACTTCCGACAAAAATAGGTTTTTACAGTCCATCATACCGACCGATATAAGGACATCTCCATTCATAACCGATGAACGGGTTTTCAACTTCCTTCGAGGAAGTCTCATCACACCAACCGGGTATGATCTCCTTACAACCCGTAAGTAGTTCTTTCGCATAACTTTCACATCACTTTCTCTAAGTAGTGATGATTAAAATACCACTAAACAGTGGGTTTTTATATCGATGATTAAAGTGTTAAGGTGTGAGGAGAATGAAATGTGGATGACCTCTTTATATAGTAGTAAAACCCGTGTATTAAATGGGCGAGATTTATTACTAGTATTAATATTTCCATAAAATATTGGTATTAATTCCAATAATTTAATTTTGGTATTAAATTATTTGTATTAATTCTAATAATTTAATTTAGGTATTAAATTATTAGTATTAATTATAATAATTAAATATATATTAATTTATGGCTATTTATGATAAGTCGTACGTTCGCATTGACCGAAATTTCGGGTTACAAAAAAATCATACTTCCCAAGAGATCACCCATCCTCATAATACTCTTAGGCAAGCACGCTTAACTTTGAAGTTCTTATGGAATCTAGTTCACCTAAACCATTTTGGTTTTTGTTTTCTAGTTTGTTTTAAGTTTCTTTTCCAAGGTTTAATAAACCTCTTGGATCACCCAAAAGTTGTAAATTTCCATATTACTTATTCCCAAATATAAACCGACTTGGTTTTTTTATTCGATTTGACCATTTCTTTTCCCAGTTTTCCTTAACTCAAATGTGCGGGGTTTACAACTCCTGTAGTCTCCATTTTCTCTAAGGGTCGTCGGAGAAACGCTGACGTGATCGAACAGTGAATCTACTCCAGCGGACTGAAACTGCCCTGTTTTGGCCGAGCTGAAATCAGCCAATTCGAGCCCTTCTCAAGCCAAATCAAGCCCTTCTGACACCTCTAGAGTCCTCCTACAACTGAATTAGAGCTTAAAGGTAAGCCAATTTGGCTCCCCTTTGTAATTTTCGACCGGTGCTAGAGAGAGAACCGGCAGAACATCGATGATAAAATTCTTACTCAATTCGACATCAATTGATTAAATTCTTGATACTAGGAGGAACCTCAGGATGAGAGCTATCTACCCAAATCAAAAGCTTGGACCGCCGCACCTCCGAGGTAAGCTTTTGAAGATTTCTCTCTCTAGGTCCAGTTTTCTGGCGGGCCGGCCAAGTGGCAGTGCGTAAAAGGCCAATCCTGCTGACATGATAGTCCAACTCAGCTGCCACGTCAGTCGTTGATCGGTTGACTAGACATGTGGCAGTCAGTGATTGGTTGGACATGTGGCACAGTCCTGCTGACATGTGCCTCCCTCCATCTCCTTTCCATTTTTCCCTCGGATGATGGCACCATCGCTTAGGAGCCCCTCTATCACCCCCACCACCAAATACCAGTTTCAACAATATGGCTCACAATCATACTATGGCACCCATGGCCATTTCACATAATGGTGCCACACGCACAATGTTACCAGGAGCTTGTGCAATACATGTTATCTCCCCATCATTTATCACACTGAATGCATTCAACCGATTTCATGCTAAAACGTACTTTTAATGTCACACCTCGACCCAGTTTGGTCGGATCCCCATGAACAACCCGCCACTCTCCTGGTTTATTAAGGGTTTTCCCCTCTTCTAAACCATGGGGAGTAAGGTGTTCTTCTTACCTGTACCTTTCCTAGAATAAAATTAATAAAAGCTTAATATAAATTTTACATACCTGCCTTAATGTTTAGCTAACGATAAATCTTTAAGGTTGGTTTTCCCTTGGTTTCCTGAAAAGGGGTAAAGGGAGGTGGTGAGTTCGATAACTTAGTGAATGAGTGTTGGGGTGAGAGTTTTCAAAAAAATCAATTTCTTTAATCGGAGTGCCAGACTCCTTATTTCATAAAAATGCCTTTCTTCAAATTTCGGTTTATCAAAACATTTTTCTAAGGTTTCCCAATTCATCTCCAAGGATTCTCAAATCCTTTCCAGGGTTTTCATATTTACTGTGTTTAACATACCACACACGCCCTTCATCATGAAAGAATCACACACATTCACGAGATGCAGTTATGCCGATTGCACCCTCTTGTGGATCAGAGCATCTTTACCATCCACCATGATATAAGTCTCTGACTTCTACCCGAAGTCTGAGTGAACGTCTCTGGCATCCTACCTTCAAACTAAAAATACTCAATGCCCATATGAGGATAGAGACCTCATGTAAACCTCGCACTTTTGAGTTAAGGAAAACTGGGAAAAGAACCGGTCAAACCGAATAAGAAAACCGAGCCAATTTACATTTGAGAATAAGCAATATGGAAATTTACAACTCTTGGGTCATCCAAAGGTTTCATTAAACCTTGGAAAAGAAACTTAAGACAAACTAGAAAACAAAAACCAAATTGGTTCAGGTGAACTAGATTCCATAAAAACTTTAAAGTTAAGCGTGCTTGCCCGAGAGTAGTGTGAGGATGGGTGATCTCCTAGGAAGTATGATCTTTTTGTAACCTGAAAGCAATATTAATACTAGTAATAAATCTCTCCCATTTAATACATGGGTTTTACACCATTCATTCTCCTCACACATGAACACTTCTCTCTCTCTCTCTACTGCTCCATTTCCCGGTGAAGCTTAAACTAGAGCTTTAACTTCAACATTTTTCTTAACCTCGAAAGCATAGTTTGGGCTCTTTAGAACCAAGAAGAAGACAGCTATCTGATAGCAAACTCCAGTCAATCCGAGAATCATTGGAGAAGCGATGGCATGATGGAAGAGTCAAGCAGCTCTAGCGGACCGAAGCTGCCCTATTTCGGCCAAACTGAAATTGGCCATTTCAAGCCCTCCTCAGGCCAAACCAAGCCCTCCCAACACTTCCTCAGCCTTTCCACGGCCGAATTAGGACTGAAA
Source organism: Trapa incisa (assembly GCA_030064435.1). Classification (NCBI taxonomy): domain Eukaryota; kingdom Viridiplantae; phylum Streptophyta; class Magnoliopsida; order Myrtales; family Lythraceae; genus Trapa; species Trapa incisa. Next base: position 4,654,941 of record CM057774.1, on the reverse strand, counting down.
GGTAAGCCAATTCAGCTCCCCTCTACAATTTTCTGTCGATGTTAGAGAGAGAACCGACATAATTTTAATAATGAAATTCTAACTCAATTCTACATCAATTCATGCGATTATTGATTCTAGGATGAACCTCAAGATGAGATGTATCTGCCTAGATCAAAATCTCGAACTGTCGTGCCCTCACCGGTGAGAAATCGAAACTTTCTCTCTCTATAGTCTATTTTCTAGCGAAGCTCCATTTGAGCTCGTTCCAGCGTTAAAATTTGTGATTCAAAGTTTCATAGAATTGTATGAACATGCAGTAACTCAATTTCAACTCCAATTTCAATAATTAGAAGAGCTTGATCGGTCAATTTGATAATATCAAATTTGGTAGTGTTGAAGAGTTGAAATTGGGGGAAAATTGGAGATTTTCGAAATTCAAAAGGCCAAAATGCAATTTTATGAAATGAGGGTCAATTGGGCATGAAAATAATGTTGGAGGACCAATTGAGGAATTTTAGAATTTTTGGGGCAAAACTTACCATTTTTGTAAAAGAAGGGCAAAATGGTAATTTTGGTAAAATTGGGGGACCAAATTGGAAATTTGGGAAATTAAACCCCTTTTTGGTGAAATTGAATAAATTGAAGTCCCATGATAAATTTTAAAAGTTACGGGACTCAATTTGAGGAAAAACCGACATTAGGGACTTAAAGTTAAAGAGAAATAACTTTAGGGACCTAATTGCAAATAACTAAAAGTTTGGGTTTTCTCATTCATTGGAAATGAATGAAGGTTGTTATGCCAAGTAATAATGAACAAGGTTGTTCATATCGTGTAGGCACGCGAAATACCGAGAATGCCAGCAAGGACAAGCTCGCATGAATACAAAGAACCGGTCTAGTGGAATTCACGGCATTAACAGGTGAGTGGGTTTACAAACATCATACCCGATTGGGATGATGAGCACACCTTATAATTTAAAAACCACTTACCAGTTGTGAGTGGGTTTACTAACATCATACTCGGTTGGGATGATGAGCACAACTTAAAGATAAAAACCACTTACCAGTTGTGAGTGGAAATTTTATGTCATACCCGGTAGGGAACGATAAGTACCTCGGTATAAAAACCCACTATTTAGTGGTATTTTAATCATCACCACTTACAGAAAGTGATGTGAAAATTATGCGGAAAAACTACTTACCGGTTGTAAGTAGATCATACCCGGTTGGTATGATGAGACTTTCTCGAAGGAAGTTGAAAACCCGTTCATCGATTATGAACGCAAATGTCCTTATACCGATTGGTATAATGGACAATGAAAACCTATTTTGTTGGAAGTGTTCTCCCCTGACTGTGTGCTAATGCTTAAATTATTTGGGAGACCTTCTTGACGGGAGTTCGAATAGCTCTTATAGGCCGGGGGCCTCGATTTTGGAACTTGCAGGCTATAATGCCCAGTTTTTTGAAAATCTCGTACAGTGGGCCCAAGGCCAGTTGGCACGAGCAGGAGCTTGTAAACGAACATGATATATGTGCCATAAAACTTAATAAGTGAATTGTTTAGCCATGGTACCAAGATAGGACCGACATGCTTAGTCAACTAGCGGCAGTGCAACATGACAGGTCGACAGACCAGTCAAGACAAACAACTGCGGGTTGAGTTGAGAATCGGGGCCGTTGGACCAGTGGCACCACAAATTATATGGCTTGATAAGAAAACAATGTTTATGCATGCACTGTGAGTACGAGATCATCAAGATGCCCATGAGGGGTAGTGATGCGTCCTAAGGGCACTGGACGACCTGGTGGCTATAAGGGCAGTTTGTCGTTCCAGCTGTCTATGCGAAATCTGGAGTAGCACCAAGCGCATGAGACCAGGGTGGGGATAGGATGAGGTCTCTGTCCTCATACGGACACGAAGAAGTGATTTCAGGATTGTGGGTCGGATGTCACGAACATTCACTCATTCTCAAGGTAGAAGTGGTCGTACTTCTATCCGGGTGGCAGGAAAAGTCGCTCCGAAGCCACTAGCGGGTTCAGTAGTGATACTGACTTGCGAATGTGTGTAACCTTCATGATGAAGGATGTGTGTTGGGTGATGACACATCGTGGTAAATAATAAATGGTGGAAAAACCCGAATTTTTAAATGAAGGTATTTTTGAAAACAAAGGAGTCTGGCACACTCCATATAAATATTTTTCTTAAAAGTCAAAAACTTTTAAAAACTCATTAACTGAGTAGTCGTAATCACCCCCTTCCTTATATCCTTTTTCAGAAAATCCTGGAAAGCCTCCCCTTAAAGACTGTCAACTAAGATGCCTGTAAGATAGGTATGTAAAGTTTTAAATTTTCTGCAGTTTTGATTATTCTATTCCAGGAAAAGGTGTAGGTAGGTTAAAGGACGTCTTACTCTTTATGGTTTACAATAAGGGGAAATCCTTTAATAAATTGCGAGAGTGGCGGGTTGATCACGGGGATCCGACCAAACTGGGTCGGGGCGTGACAACTCATCCCGTCCCCACCCCAGTCTCATGTGCAATGAAGTTACGTCGAGCTTATTAAGACTTCTAGTACGACTAACTGCATTTATCTCCACGAGGTCGTCCAGAGCTCTAGGATGCATCACTACCCCTCTTGGGCATCTTGAAGGTCACGTAACATAGTGCATGCATAAATCAACATTTTTTCACATAAGCCATATAATCTATGGTGCCATTGGTCTGACAACCTTGACCCTCAACTTGTCCTGCAGCTGTTTGTCTTAACTAGTCTGAAGACCTATCATGTTGCACTACCGCTAGTCCATCGAGTATGTTGGTCATGTCTCGGTACCATGGCCAAACAACTTATTTACTTAAGTTTTCATGGCTCAATAATCAGGTTTGTTTATGAGCTCCTGCTCGTGCCAACTGGCCTAGGGCCCACCGTTCAAGATTTTTAAAATCGGGCGTATTAGCCCCCAAGTTTCAAAACTGAGGCCTCTGACCTATATAGCTATTCAAGCTTCCATTAAGAAGGTCTCCCAAAAATTTTAAGTAGTGGCACACAGTCAAGGAGAGCACTTCCGACAAAATAAACTTTTCAACTGTCCATCATACCAACCGAGTATGAGGACATCTCCGCTTATAACCGATAAGCAGGTTTTTCACTTACTTCTAACAAGTTTCATCATACCAACCGGGTATGATCTACTTACAATCGGTATGTAGTTTTTCCGTATGATTTCCACATCACTCCTTTGAGGTGTTGTGGTTAAAATACCACTTAGCAATGGGTTTGCATTTCCGAGGTGTTTTTCATCCCAACCGGGTATGATATTAAATATCCCACTCACCCGTTAATATAGTGAATTCCTTTCGATCGGTTCTTTGTCTTCATGCGAGCTTGTCCTTGCTAGCGTTCCCGGTACTTTGTGTTCCTACATGATATGAACATCCTTGTTCATTATCTGTTGGCCTAATAGCCTTCATTTAATGTGCACGAAATACTCAAACTTTTCAATTTATTGCAATTAGGTCCCTAAAGTTCTTTTTCTTTAACTTTAGGTCCCCAATGTCATTTTTCCTCAAATTGAGACCCGAAATTTCTAAAATTCACCTTAGTACCTCAATTTATTAAAAATCACATAAAGGGGTTCAAGTTTCCCAAATTTTCAATTGGTTCCCGACTTTTCCAAAATTACTATTTTGACCCTACTTTACAAAAATGGTAAGTTTTGCCCCAAAAATTTCCCAATTAGTCCTCAAACATCTTTATCATTCCCATTTGGCCCTCAATTTTATGAAATTGCACTTTAGTCCCTCAAATTTTTGAAATCCCCAAATTTCCCCCAATTTCAACATTCTAACTCAGCTGAATTTGATTTTATCAAATTGATCGATCAAATGAGTTTAATTGTTGAAATTGAAGTTATATTAGATTTCCTACACCTTCATACGATTCAATTGCACTTTGAATCACACGATTTAATGCCAGAATTAGCTTAAACGGTGCTTCGCCGGAAAACTAGACTTAGAGAGAGAAAGTGTCGAAAGCTTACCGTCGAGGGCATGACGATTCGAGCTTTCGATCTGAACAGATAGCTCTCTTCCTGAGATTCCTCCTAGGATCAAGAATTGCATCAATTGATGTTGAATTGGGTGAGAACTCTATCATTGAAATTTTGTCGGTTCTCTCTCTAGCACCGGTTGGAAATTACAGAGGGGAGCCAAATTGCTTACCGTTTAGTTCTAATTCGGTCGTGGGAGGCTTGAGGAGGTGTTGGGAGAGCTTGGTTTAGCCTAAGGAGGGCTCGATTTGGCCATTTTCAGCTTGGCCAAAATAGGGTAGCTTCGGTCCATTTGAGCTGCTTCACTATTCTATCACGTCGGTGTCTCTCCAGCAACCCTCGAAGCAAATGAAGACTACCATCGGGTAGCTGACTTCTCCCCAGTTCTAAAGAACCTGACCATGTCTTCTTTGGCTCAAAGACCCTATATCGGAGCTCTAATTTGAGCTTCACCTAAAATTGGAGCAATTGAGAGAGAATGGAGTTTTCAATTGTAGATAGGATGAATGAGGAGGGGCTCTTTATATAGGAAGCTCGGGGACTTCTTGGCTATTCCGAACTGAACCAGATAGGTACAAATCGGGTTCAAAGATTAAACTAGCCGATTAAGGCCCGATTCGACCGAGTTTTTCAAAAGTAAAAATTTTTAAATTCATCTAAATTTATTCTCTATCTAATGGTGGCCTCAAATCTCAAATTTGAATTTTTTAAGTCACCTATAAAAATGAATTTAGCATCCGATTCAATAGTGGTTCAAACAGGTCCAAACTAGTTCAATCTCCAATTCATCCTAAAGTCCTTTTTCATGACTTCTGTGACTCCATAGGTTAATCAGGATCCATAAATTGTCCGGTTTTCCCTTTCTCTATCGGTTCCAGACCATGAACTGACTTGATTCCTAAACCGATTCAATCTAGCTCGAATCCAATTCTTCCGAACCGGTCTAGTTTTTCTCTCCCAAATTGTCCTAAGGTCTTTCTCCAAGGTTTCATGAACCCTTTGGGTCACTCGGGAGTTTTAAATTCCCTAAATTGGCCATTCTCTGATGATCGAGTTTGTTAATTAGTTCAGTTTTTTCTCACTCATGTTGACTGGTTCTTTCCCCAATTTCCTTATTTTAAAGAGATGAGGTTTGCATTTAAACACGAGAGGTCAGAATTCTCTAGAGTCCCCCTCCTTTCTTTTGATGAATGCATAATCAACGGGAGCTCGACTCTACGTGAGTCAGCTTCCCTTTTCAAGCAATCAATCAATTGGGCCCGAGGTTGTGTTCTACCGCATAAACCATACACAATCACAATCACAACAAGAATATGATTCATATCGGGAGTCTGGCCCTCAGTGGCCCTCTCCCAAATTTAACACAAGGTACAAGCCAAATCTATGCTTTTCCTCGATTTCACAAAAATCGACATTCATCTAACCTCCAACTCTCATGATTGGTTCCTTCCTTTACTTTCAAAATGATATTTGATTTAGTGGGCATGCTTCTTACTGGTTCACACTTCTTATATCAGTTATCAAAGTGCAACTTAAATATTAAAGCACACAAGGTCACATAAAATCAAGCAAAGGCTCGGTCGATCCAATAGTATGTGCCATCAACAATGGTATTTAACCAAAACCCACTCACCCATTCACGAAACATGTTCATCCCATTGGGTATCCCAAAATCCCACTCTAGAATCCTAGTTGATAATCTTTTCTTTATCTACAAGGGTAGACAACCAAGGTCAGGTTCACTTATGACAACAACACTTTGCCTACAGTACTCATTTCTACGGTCTAAGTTATTTCTAGAGTTCCGGCTAACCGGTTCGATAACCCATGGCTCGCCTCTTGGTCGAGCCTTTTCTATGGGACCTCCTATGCCCCAAAACTTGGGATCATCCCATTGAGCACTCACTAAGTCATTACCACCACTTTACCGACAATTTATGGGTCCATTTTACCAAATTACCATTTGGTCATCTTATTTGGCAAAAATTGTCGTTTTGCCATTTTCTCTTAAACTTTCCCTCTTTGGACCTTAGGCTTTTCCAAGTCATTCATTTGGGTCCCCCAAGTTTCCTTGAGTCCCATTCAAGTCCTTTGATGTCCAATTTAAACATTTCAAGACATACTTCCTCGAAATTACTAAGATGCCCCTATGTTTTTAGCAAAATTTCACTTTTGCCCTTCTTCATTAAAACTTAGGTTACGGGGTTTCTCCACCCTTCAAAATTTTCATATAAGTCCCCAAACACATTTAAACCATGTTTAGGTTCTTAGGTTTCCCAAAAGTTGCCTTTTAGCCATGCAAAATTATGTTTTTGCATTTAGATCCTTGACTTTGCATTATTTGCGAATAGGCACCTACTCCTTCAAAAATAGGCAACCCCGGTCCCCAACCTTCCCCAAACTTTTCTTTAAGCCCCAAGACTTTAGTTTTCCCCTTAGGAAGAGCCCATAAAAATCTCAATTGCACTTAGGTCTCATAACTTTCAAATATTTGCAGTTTGGCCCTAGACCTTTTACCCAAAACTAAACTAATTCCAAAAATTACCAAACTAAGAGGGGAGGTCCCCCTGGCCTCCCTATAACCCGTCGAAATACTAGTTTGGTTGGGGTCAGCCGAAGGCACTCCATTTAGAAACTTGCATGCAGACGTAGTGGAGTCAGGATCTCACTAGAGATGGTACGTTGACCCTCGAGACTGGTGGGGTTAGAAAGCTGGCTCTCTCACGAACCTCTAGCAACTTGAATGACTTTAAATGGTGGTATATAGATCCTACAATCCATGTTTTAGTAAGCTTAGCTCTCAGACCTGCAATTCAAAACTTGGATGATTTAATTCATCCTCGAATCTAACTCAAAATGAGCAAAATCAAAGGCTATTTTCAAAAAAAATAAAGTTTCGATAAATTAGTTTTTAAATTGGAATGTGTCAAACTCCTTAATTTCTTTAAAATATCTCATTCTTAAAATCTCAGTTTTTCATAGTCATTTCTCATCATAATGGTGTATTTATCAACCAACACGTGTCTTTTATCATGAAGGGAACACACATTCGCAGGCCAGCACGTCCACTGTACCCACTTGTGTCGTCGGAGCGACTTTACCAGCCACCTATATAGAAGCACATCCACTTCTACCCTGAGAATGAGTGGATATATGCAACAACCGACCCTTGATCCCGTAACAAAACTCCACATCCGTATGAGGACAGAGACATCATCCTGACCCCACCCCAGTCTCATGCGCATGAAGCTACGTCGAGCTTCCAAGACTGCTAGCATGACTAACTGTTCTTATCTCCACCATGTCGTCTAGTAGCCTTAGAACACATCGCTGCCCCTCTTGGGCGTTTTGAAGGTCCCGTAACTCAGTGCATGCACAAATCAATATTTTTCCACATAAGCCATATAATTTGTGGTGCCACTAGTCTAATGGCCCCAACCCTCAACTCGACCTGCAGCTATTTATCACGACTGGTCCATAGACCTATCATGTTGCACTACCGCCAATTCACTGAGTATGTTAGTCCTGTCTTGGTACCATGGCCAACCAATTCATTCATTTAAGTTTTCATAGCTAAAAATCATGTTTGTTTATGAGCTCCTACTCGTGCCAACTAGCTTAGGGCCCACTGTATGAGATTTTTAAAATCTGGCATATTAGTACGCAATTTCCAAAACCGAGGCCTCCGGCCTATCTGAGTTATTCGAGCTCCCATCAAGAAGGTCTCCAAAAAATTTTAAGCAGTGGCACATAATCAAGGGAGAGCACTTCCAACAAAATAAATTATTCACCTGCCCATCACACCAATCGGTTATGAACACATCTTCGCTTATAACCGATAAGTTGGTTTTCTACTTCCTTCCAGGAAGTTCATCATACTAATCAGATATGATATACTTACAACTGGTAAGTAGTTTTTCCACGTAATTTCCACATCACTTCTCTCAGGTGTGATGGTTAAAATACCACATAATAGTGGGTTTTCATTTCCGAGGTGATTATCATCCCCACCGAGTATGATATGAAATCTCACTCACTCGATTACACAATGATCTCTTCTTAACCGGTTTTCGTCTCCTTGCGAACTTTGTCTTAGCTGGCGTTCTCGATATCCCATGTTCCTACACGGTATAGACATGCTTGTTCATTATCATTTGGCTTGATAGCCTTCATTCATTATGAATTACTAAAAATATTTAACTTTTCAAACATTTGCAATTTAGTCCCTAAAGTTCTTTTTCTTTTACTTTAGGCCCCAAATGCTAGTTGTCCCCAAATTGAGTCCCGAAACTTTTAAATTCCAAAAAATGCTCAATTCGTCTTCCAACACCCTTATCATGCCCAATTGGCCCTCAATTTTATGAAATTGCATTTCAGTCCCTCAAATTTTTTAAATTTCCAATTTTTCTCCAAATTTTCCACCAATTTCAACTTCCCAACACAGCCGAATTTGATTTCATCAAATTGACAGATCAAACGAGTTTAATTGTTGAAATTGAAGTTAAATTGGAGTTCCAACATCTTCGTACGATTCAATTGTACTTTGAATCGCATGATTTGTCACCGAAAAGAGCTCAAACGGAGCTTCGTTGGAAAACTGGACTTAGAGAGAGAAAGCATCGAATGCTTACCGTCGGGGGCACAGCGATCTGAGCTTTTGATCTAGGCATATAGCTCTCGTCCTGAGGTTACTCCTAGGATCAAGAACTGCATCAATTGATGTCGAATTGAGTGAGAATTTAGTCATGTAAAATATGTCAGTTCTCTCTCTAGCATCGATCAAAATTTACAGAGAATATCCAAATTGGCTTACCTTTCAATTCTAATTCGGTCGTAGGAGGGCTGAAGAGGTGTTGGGAGAACTTGGTTTGGCCTGAGGATGGCTCAAATTGGCTTATTTCAGCCAGACAGAAATAGGGTAGCTTTGGTCCGTCGGAGCTGCTTCACTATTCGAACATGCTGGCACTTCTACGGTGACCATCGAAGCAATTGGAGACTACTACCGTGTAGCTAACTTCTCCCCGATTCTAAGGAACCTGACCACGCCTTCTTTGGCTTAGAAAAGACCCTATATCGGAGCTCTAGTTCGAGCTTCGCCGAAAATTGGTGCTGTTGAGAGAGAATGGAGTTTTGAAGTGTGGAGAGGATGAATGACGTGGGGCTCTTTATATAGGAAGCTCGGGGACTTCTTGGCCGTCTGATTGGTGCCTTAATGGCAGTCATTCATTGCCTAAAACTTCCTGGCTGGAGACTTTTCAGCTTCGCCGGCACTGCTCAATTTTCCGATGAGTGAACAGTGTTGTCATCTAAAAGAAGAAGATGATACTATTCTCAATCAGACCGGACTGGTCCGAATCAGGTTCAAAGCTTAAACCGGCTGGTTCAGGCCCAATTCGACTGAGTTTTTCAAAATTAAAATTTCTAAATTCATTCTCTATCCTTCGCACAATTGGCCCAATTCGACCAAGTTTTGCATTTTGGCCCTCGACCTTTTACCCAAAACTAAACTAATTCCAAAAATTACCAAACTAAGAGGGGAGGTACCCTTGGCCTCCCTATAAGCAGTTGTAAGACTGGTTTGGTCGGGGTCAGCCGAAGGCACTCCATTTAGAAACTTGCATGCAGACGTAGTGGAGTCTAGATCTCACTAGAGATGGCACGTTGACCCTCGAGACTGATGGGGTTTGCATTTACAGAGAGAAACCAAATTGGCTTACCTTTCAGTTCTAATTCAGTTGTAAAAGGGCTGAGGAGGTGTTGGGGAAACTTGGTTTGACATAAGGAGGGATTGAATTGGCTGATTTCAGCCCAACAGAAATAGGGCAGCTTCGGTCCGCCGGAGCTGCTTCACTATTCAATCACGCCGTGCTTCTCTAGTGATCTTCGGAGCAATTGGAGACTACTACCGTGTAGCTAACTTCTCCCCGATTCTAAGGAATCTGACCATGCCTTCTTAGGCTCAGAAAAGACCCTATATCAGAGCTCTGGTTCGAGCATCACCGGAAAACTAAGTAGCTGAGAGAGAGTGAGGTTTTCAGGTGTGGAGAGGATGGATGGAGATGAGCTCTTTATATTGGGAGCTCGGGGACTCGTCGACTGTCCATTTGGCACCTTTATGACAATCATTAATGGCCTGAAACATACTGAACAAAAATGTTTCCTCTTCACTAGCACTGATTTGATTTTTTGGCGAGTGAACAGTGTTGTCATCGGAAGGAAGAAGACGGCACTGTTCCGAATTGAACTGGACCGGTCCAAACCGGGTTCAAAGCTTAAACTGGCCAGTTCAAGCCCGATTCAACCAAGTTTTTCAAAAGTAAAAATTTCTAAATTCATTCTCTTTCAAATGGTGGCCTCAATTCTCAAATTGGAATTTTCTAAGCCACCTAAAAAATGAATTTAGCATTCGGTTCAATAGTGGTTCAAACCGGTCCAAGCTAGTTCAATCTAGTTCGGATGTGGTTCATGTAAACCGATTTGGTTTTCATCCCCCATTCATCCTAAAGTCTTTTTCATGACTTTTGTGACTTGTTAGGTCACTCGGGATCCAAAAATTTCTCAGTTTGCCCTCTCTCTATCAATTCCAATTCATAAACTAGTTCGATCCAGCTTGGATCCGGTTCACTTGAACTGGTCTAGTTTTTCTCTTCCAATTTGTTATAAGGTTCTTTTTCAAGATTTTATGAACCCTTTGGGTCACTTAAGAGTTGTAGCTTCCCAAATTATCCGTTCTCTGGTGATTGAGTTTGTGAACGGTTTCGGTTTTCTCACTCAGTTTGACCAGTTCTTTCCCCTGTTTTCCTTAACTTCAGAGAGCAGGGTTTACAACTCTCCCATCCTTTTAAGAGTTTTGTCCCCAAAACTTATTTCACACTTTTTGTGTACTGGAATAAATTTTCATTTATATAAATTTTTTTCTATTTTATTGACCTACAACCTTCTCGGTTGTTTCTGTTCATCCCTTACATCACATACCTACGATTTTCATTTCATTCACATCCCTTCCTCATTCCATGGAGCTTACTTTAGCTAAGCATATCTACCTGGAAGAGTTAGAATCATATCCTTTAGTTTACATCTTTCTTTTCCCCAAGGCACCATTTCTCCATTTTAAACTCCTTTACCTAAGATTTTAGGACTAGGAGTTCCGATTATTTTCTTCCACAGGTTTTGGCATTATCGCATTTTTATCCTACATGGTTCCTTTCCTCATTCTTTGGTTATTACTTCTTCTTTCAACATTTTAACGCTTGACTTTGTCATGCCTTAAGTATAGACTCTTCCTTACTTAAGTCATATTTTCCCTAGGACAGTTGGCTTACATGCTCCTTACCGCATGATATTCTACAAAATTTATCTTTGACTTCACATCCATATAACTGTATTGGTTTCCTTACTTACTCATCATTTTCAAACTTCTTTATCCAGTCATTCAACTTTCAAGTCCTTGAGCTACCCAATAACTTAATGGCATACTAAAACTCTTCCTTTCTTACTTCATTCCTCATTCCCACTGGCATCCTTCCTTTTTAAGATCTCTTCTCTTTCTAAATCCATTCTTACTTACATCGTGATCATTTCACTATATGTTATTCTGAATTAGTTCATTTCTTACTCGTATGGCATCTTTTGATGTCGTCTTCCTACTTACCCGTTACTTGGGTTTGACTTATCTCTTGGATCCTCACGGTTACTTTCCTTTTATACATGATCCTTCCCTCTCCAGCAACTTGTTCTTGATGAGCTTATTTTCTTTCCAATTCCATTGGTTTCATTTCCTCCTAATTGATACGCCTATGTTTTTCCAAGATTCCCTTCTCTAGGTAAGTTTCACACTAATTTTCTCCCGAAATTCCCTTATAGTTTTATCTTTGTAAATATTCAATCTGGGATATCCTTCTTTTCCATTATCTTCACCAGCTCACCTTTACTCTTGAGATCCTATGAGTACTTTTCATTTCTCTTACCTCATTCTCACTTGCGCTAGCATTTGTTTATTCCTTTGAGGTGGACCTCGCATCCCTCTTGTGTCAAAATCTTTCATATCTTTGTGTTCTTGGTATTCCTCCCTTCACCTCTTTTAGGGTGTATTTCTTACTACTCCCCAGTTCTTATTAGAGCTTCATTTACTCCTCCGGATGTTTTGGTCAACAGGATTTACTTCCTTCAATTGGATCCGTCTAAAATTCTTATTTGGGCTTCCATGTCTTCTTGCAAGTAGACCATACTTAACCTCTCCAAAAACTCACTTAGCCATTCATACTACTTATGAATTCTTTATTCGGCTCCAATTTTATGGCATTTCCTCGATTGATTTTCTTAATCTAGAGCATTTTCCTTCCTCGATCCACTTCCTATTCTCATCCTTCTGTTGGTGTCTCTTGTTCGAGGATTTTTACATTTGATCTTACTACAGTTCCTTAAAGATTCTTCTGTTTGTCTCCACTTATACTTAAGGATCGTATATGGTTCATTCATTCTAGTGTTTCTTTCTTTTTGGTTTCACACCTCTGCTTTCCCCTAGTCTCCTTATTTTATGGAGTTCCTAAGAAATTATGTTTTAGTTCTTTACAAGTAGGTGTTATACCTGGGTTTTCTTGTTATTAGATTTTCTTCTCATCCTACTTTAGGGATCTTGACATCCTTGGTGTTCCACCACCACTTACATTCCTTTCTTCCTGATCAGCTTCCATTCCTTTGGTTCCCTTTGGAATATTCTACTCCTTATTTTTCCTTACTCTTATTCCTTGAGCTTTTTCCTAATTCCTTGAATTCTCCATAAGTCCATACTCCTTGATGTTCATTTCCCTTCATTCCAACTTCTTCTTCCTTAGCTAAGATCTCTCTTGGATGAACTCTTCCTTATTGTACTTCTGAGGGAAAGTATTATGGATTGAGGTTAACTATAAATAGCTCATCTTTTCTTCCTTGGGTGATTTCCTAACTTTTTACTTTAATCTTTATTATCCCACTCTTTTTGCTTCGAATTTTATCAAGGAACATAGAAGTTTTATCAAAACTTTCACTTTCATTCATTCAAGAAATATGTGCTTGCCACACTTAGCTTATTACATGAATTTTCTACCCCTTAATCCCTTGGGGTCATAGGCCGCGAGTTAACCATAGAGTGATTGTGGGATTCTTGATTAGAAGGTTCTGAGGAACTAGTTGGGGTCCACTCGTATTCCCTTATAGGACGAATCTCATGTATGGCCTCCAATCTGTACCACCTTAGTACCTCAACCTCACAAAAATAGGTCCACTTCACCAATTGGGAGGGATTAAAGCCAGGTTGAGTAGGTGGAGGTACTTGGTGGACCTTCATGAAGGTGGCATACGCATCCCAGTAATTATCCCAAGCCTCCTTCTTGGTTGAATTCCTCTTCAGTTGTTGTGGGACTGGAGGAGGGGTTAGGCTTCCAAGAGGAGGTATTGGTTCTTGTTGTCTTGGAGGAGGGTATGTGATGCCCTCAAGTTCTAACAAGGCATCTACCAGTTTTCGATAGTCTTCCACAATATCTTTGGGTACTCTTTTCTCGCCTTTTAGGAATCTTTGTACGACTTCCTCCCTTTGGTTGGGTGTCATTTTCAGGGTTATGGGTGGAGGGCTGGATTTCACTACTAACTTTCTAGGAATTCTCCTTCCTACACGATAGTTTATAGTTTGATTAATGTCAGTGCATAATATTGATAATGTTTCAAGGGAACTTAGCTCTAATACCACTCAAGTTGTCACACCCCAACCTGGTTTGGTTAGATCCCCATGAACAACCTGCCGCTCTCTTGGTTCAAGAGGGGTTTCCCCCTTCTTTTATTCAAGAGGAGCTAGGCGTTATCTCAACCTTGTTCCATGGAATAACATATATCAAATAAAATGCAAGCTTAAGAAGAATTAAGCACACCTCACAGAGGGTAAGGCTTGGTGTTATCCCTAGTTATCTTTCTATTTCCTGAAAATGGATAAAAAGGATGTGTGAGTTTCTACAGCTCACTAAATGGGTATTTTCAAAAAAATAAAGTTTCAATAAAATAGTTTTTAAATTGAAGTGTGCCAAACTCCTTAATTTCTTTTAAATATCCCATTATTAAAATCTTGGTTTTAAATAGCCATTTATCATCACAACGGTGTGTTTATCAACCAACACATGCCCTTCATCATAAAGGGAACACACATTTACTGGCCAGCACGTCCACTATACCCACTTGTGGTGTCGGAGCGACTTTACCAGCCACCTAGATAGAAGCACATCCACTTCTACCCTGAGAATGAGTAGATGTACGCGGCATTCGACCATCAATCCTGTAACAAAACACCGTGTCCATATGAGGACAGAGACCTCATCCCGACCCCACCCCGTTCTCATGTGCATGAAGCTACGTCGAGCTTCCAAGACTAATGGCACAACTATTTGCCCTTATATCCACCATGTCGTCCAAAAGCCCTAGGACACATCGTTACCCCTCTTGGGTGTCTTGAAGTTCCTGTAACTCAGTGCATGCACAAATCAATAATTTTCCACATAAGCCATATAATCTGTGGTGCCACTAGTCCAACAACTCTGACCCTCAACTCGACCTGCAGCTATTTGTCTCGACTGGTCCATAGACCTGTCATGTCACATTGTCGTTAGTCCATCGAGTATGTCGGTCATGTCTTGGTACCATGGCCAAACAATTCATTCATTTAAGTTTTTATGGCTTAAAATCATGTTTGTTTATGAGCTCTTGCTCGTGCTATTGGCCTAGGGCCCATTGTACGAGATTTTCAAAATCAGGCATATTAGCCTCAAAGTTCCAAAACCGAGGGCTCCGACCTATCTGAGCTATTTGAGCTCCCGTCAAGAAGGTCTCCCAAAAATTTTAAGTAGTGGCACATGGTCACGGGAGAGCAGTTTCGACAAAATAAACTTTTCACCTACCCATCACACCAACTAGGTGTGAGGACATCTCCGCTTATAACCGATAAGCGGGTTTTTTACTTCCTTCCATAAAGTTCATCATACCAATCGGGTATGATCTACTTACAACTGTAAGTAGTTTTTCCATGTAATTTTCACATGACTACTCTCAGGCGTGCTGGTTAAAATACCACATAATAGTGGGTTTTTATTTACGAGGTTCTATTAATTCCAACCGGGTATTATATTAAATCCCACTTACTAGATTATGTAGTGATCTCTTCTTAACTAGTTTTCGTCTCCTTGCGAGCTTTGTCTTAGTTGGCATTCTCAATAAGTTGCTTCACTGTTCGATCATGACGGCACTTCTTCGACGACCCTTGGAGCAATTTGAGACTACTATCGTGTAGTTGACTTCTCCTCAATTCTAAGAAACCCAGCCATGTCTTCTTTAGCTCAGAAAAGACCCTATATCGGAGCTCTGGTTCAAGCTTTTCTAGAAAACTAAGTAGCTAAGAGAGTATGAGGTTTTCAAGTGTAGAGAGGATGAATGGAGAGTGGTTCTTTATATAGGGAGCTCGAGTACTCGTCAGCCGTCCGTTTGGCACCTTAATGATAGTCATTGATGGCCTGAAATGTATTGAACTGAAACATTTCCTATTCATTGGCGTTGGTTCAATTTTCTGACGAGTGAACAGTGTTGTCACCTGAAGGAACAAGACGACAATGTTCTGAACCGGACAGGACCGGTCCGAACCGGGTTTAAAGCTTAAACTGACCAGTTTAGGCCCGATTCAAATGAGTTTTTTTAAATTAAAATTTTCTAATTTCATTATCTATCAAATGGTAGCTTCAATTCTCAAATTGAAATATTCTAAGCCACCTATAAAAATAAGTTTAGCATCTGGTTCAATAGTAGTTCAAACTGGTCCAAGCCAATTCAATCCGGTTTACCTGAACCATTTTGGTTTTCATCCCCCAATCATCCTAAAGTCCTTTTTCATGACTTTTGTAACTCTTTAGGTCACTTGGGATCCATAAATTTTCCGGTTTGCCCTCTCTCTATTGGTTACGGTTCACAAACCAGCTCGGTTCAAAAATTGGTTCAATCCGGCTTGGATCCGGTTCTCCTAAACCAGTCTGGTTTTACTCTTCCAATTTGTTCTAAGGTTCTTTCTAAGATTTTATGAACCCTTAGTGTCACTCAAGAGTTGTAACTTTCCCAAATTGCCCATTCTCTAATGATCGGGTTTGTGAATAGGTTCAGTTTTCTCACTCGATTTGACCAGTTCTTTCCCTTGTTTTGCTAAACTCTAGAGAGCGAGGTTTACACCAAGTGACTCAATGTAAACTCCACTCTTTCGAGTTAAGTAAAACTGGGAAAGAACCGGTCAAACCGAGTGAGAAAATCGAACTAGTTCACAAACCCGATTATTGGGGAACAGGAAAATTGGAGAAATTACAACTCTCAAGTGACCCAAAAAGGTTCATAAACCCTGGAAAAGAACTTTAGGACAAATTGGGAGAGAATAACCAGACCGGTTCGAGTGAACCAGATCCATACTAGATTGAACCAATTTATGAACCGAGTTGGCTTATGAACCAGAATCGATAGAGAGAGGGGGAATCGGGAAATTTATGGATCTCAAGTGACCTAAAGAGTCACATAAGTCATGAAAAAGAACTTTATGATGATTGGGGGATGAAAACCAAACCAGTTTAGGTGAATCGGATCCAAACTAAATTGAACCAGTTTGGACGAGTTTGAACCACTATTGAACCGGATGCTAAATTCATTTTTCTAGGTGGCTTAGAAAATTTCAATTTGAGAATTGAGGCCACCATTTCATAGATAATGAATTTAGATGAAATTAGAAAATTTTAATTTTGAAAAACTCGATCAAATCGTGCCTGAACCGGCCAGTATAGCGTTGGAACCCGGTTTGATCCGGTTCGGAACAGTGTCGTCTACTTCCTTCAGATGACAGTAGTGTTCAGTCGCTGGAAAATCAAAGCAGCATTGATGAAGAGGAAATGTTTTCATTTATTACATTTTAGGCCATCAATGAATGTCATAAAGGTGCCAAACGGACGGTCGACGAGTCCCCGAGCTTGCTATATAAAGAGCCCCACTCCGTTCATCCTCTCCGCACCTAAAAACCTCACTCTCTCTTAACTGCATAGTTTTCCGGTGAATCTCAAACTAGAGATCTGATATAGGGACTTTTTTGAGCCAAAGAAGGTGTAGTCGGGTTTCTTAAAACCAAGAAGAAGTCAGTAACAAGGTGGTAGTCTTCATTTGCTTCAAGGGTCGCTGGAGAAGCACCGACGGGATTGAATAGTGAAGCAGCTCCGTCGGACCGAAGCTGCCCTATTTTAGTCGAGCTAAAATTGGCCAATTCGAGCCCTCCTCAGGCCAAACCAAGCTCTCCCAAAACCTCCTCAGCCCTCCTACGGCCGAATTAGAATAGAAAGGTAAGCCAATTCGGCTCCCCTCTATAATTTCTGACCGGTGCTAGAGAAAGAACAGATAGAATTTTGATGACAGAATTCTCACCCAATTCGGCATCAATTGATGTAATTCTTGATCATAGGAAAAACCTCAGGAGTAGAGCTATCTGCACAGATTGGAAGCTCGGACCATCGCGCCACCGACGGTGAGCAATCGAAGCTTTCTCTCTCTACGTTCTATTGCCCAGTGAATCTCCATTTGAACTCGTTCCTATGTCAAAACTTGCGATTCAAAGTGCAATTGAATCGTATGAAGATGTAGAAACTCTAATTTAACTTCAATTTCAACAATTAAAAGTGTTTTATCGGTCAATTTGATAAAATCAAATTAAGTTGTGTTAAGAAGTTGAAATTGGGGGCAAAATTGGGGGAAATTGGGGATTTCAAAATTTTGATGGACCAAAATACAATTTTATGAAATTAAGGGTCAATTGGGTATGATAAGAGTGTTAGGGGACCAATTGAGCAAGTTTTAGAATTTTTTGGGTAAAACTTACAATTTTTGTAAAGGAAGGGCAAAATGGTAATTTTGGAAAAATTGGGGGGCCAAATTAGGAATTTGGGAAACTTCAACCTCTTTTTATGAAATTGATTAAATTAAGGTACCAAGGAGAATTTTAAAAGTTTCGAGACTCAATTTGGGAAAAAGCCAACAATTTGGGCATAACGTAAAAGAAAAAGAACTTTAGGGACCAGATTGTAAATATTTGAAAAGTTAAATATTTTAGTCATTTATAATGAATAAAGGATTATCAAGCCAAATGATAATGAACAAAAATGCTCATTTCGTGTAGGAACATGAGACATCGGGAACGCCGGCTAAGATTAAGTCCACAAGGGACAAAAACCAACTTAGAGGAAATACACTACACGACCGGATGAGTGGGGTTTTTATATCATACCCGGTTGGGATGATAAATAACTCGAAAATGAAAAACCACTACTAAGTGGTATTTTAAACATCACATCTGAGATGAGTGATGTGAAAATCACACGGAAAAACTACTTGTCGATTGTAAATAGATCGTACCCAATTTGTATAATGAAACTTCCTCGAAGGAAGTGGAAAACCCGTTCATCGGTTATGAGCGAAGATGTCCTCATACTCGGTTGGTAGGATAGATAGTTGAAAATATATTTTTGTCGGAAGTGCTCTCCCCTAACTGTGTACCACTGCTTAAACAATTTGGGAGACCTTATTAATGGGAGCTCAAATAGCTCTATTAAGCCGAAGGCCTCAATTTTGGAACTTGGGGGCTAATATACCCAAATTTTGAAAATCTCAAACAGTGTGCCCTAGGCTAGTTGGCACAACCAAGAGCTCATAAACACACATGATTTATATGCCATGAAAACTTAATTAAATGAATTGTTTGGCCATGGTACTAAGACAAGAATGACATATTCAGTCAACTAGCGGCAATGCAACATGACAAGCCTTCGGGCTAGTCAAGACAAACAGGTGTAGGTCGAGTTGAGGGTTGGGGCCGTTAAACTAGTGGCACCACAGATTATATGGCATTATGTGAAAAATTGTGATTGTGCATGCACTATGTTTACAAGACCTTCAAGACACCCAAGAGGGGTAGTGATGCATCTTAGGGCTTTGGACGACCCGGTGGATATAAGGGCAGTTTGTCGTACCAGAAGTCTTATGAAGCTTGGAGTAGCTTCAAGTACATGAGATCGTGGTGGTGTCAGGATGAGGTCTCTATCCTTATACGGAAACAGAGATTTGTTACAGGATTGAGGGTCGGATGTCATGAACATCCACTCATTCTCAAGGTAGAAGTGGACATGCTTCTATCTAGGTGGCTGGTAAAGTCGCTCTAACGCCACAAGTGGGTTCAGTTAACTGGCTGGCCTGCGATTGTGTGTTTTACCTTCATGATGAAGGGTATGTGTTTGATAATGACACAACATGGTAAAAAAAAATTTTTGAAATTAAAGATGTGAAAATTTAAGGAAATTAAGGAGTTTGGCACACTCCATTTTTTAAAACTATTTTCATCAAACTTATAATTTTTTTTAAATATTCATTCACTGAGTTGTAGAAACTCACCACTCTTGTATCCCTTTTTAGGAAATAAGGAAAATGACTAGGGATAACACAAAACCTTATCCTCTATGAAGTATGCTTGATCTCTCTTAAACTTGCATTTTATTTGATATATGTCTTTACAGGGAACAAAGTTAAAAGTACACCTGGCTCAACTTGAGTTAAAGATGGAGGAAACTCCTCTTGAACCAAGAGAGTGGCAGGTTGTTCACGGGGATCTAACCAAACTAGGTCGGGGCGTGACAATTAGAGTGGTATAAAAGCCTAGTTCCCTTGAAAAATTATCAATATTATGCCCTGATATTAATCCAACTATAAACAATCGTGTAGGAAGGAGAGTCCCTAGGAAATTCGCGGTGAAATCTAGTCCTCCACCTATAACCCTGAAAAAGATACCCAACCCAAGGGGGGAAGTTGTACAAAGGTTTCTAAAGGGTGAGAAACGAGTACCCAATGACATGGTGGAAGACTACTGGAAACTAGTAGGAGCCTTACTTGAACTGGAATGCATAATATACCCTCCTCCTAGACAAGTGGAACCAGTATCACCTCCTAGAAGTCCAACCCCTCCTCCTCCAATACCACAACAACTGGAAGGGAATCCAACCAAGAAGGAGGCCTGAGATAATTATTGGGATGTGTATGTCACCTTCATGAAAGTTCACCAAGTACCTCCACCTACTCAACCTGGCTTCAATCCCTCCCAATGGGTGAAGTGGACTTATGAGTGTGAGGTTGAGGTACTACGGCAGTACAGAGTGGAGGCCATACATGAAATTCATCCTATTAGGGAGCGCGAATGGACCCTAATCAATTCCTCATAGCCTTCTAATCAAGAGTCTCACAACCATTCTAGGGTTAATTCTAGTCCTATGACTGCAAGGGATTAGACGGTAGAAAATTTCTGTAATAAGCCAAGTATGGCAAGAAAAATATTTCTTGAAAGAATGAAAATAAAAGTTTTGTTAAAACTTCTAAGTTATTTGATAAATTCAAAATAAAAGAGTATGATAATAAAAAAAAATTAAGAAAAAGGTAGGAAATAATCTAGGAAGAAAATACAAGTTAATCTCAACCCTTAAGACTTACCCTCGGGAATATGATAAAGAAGAATCTATCTAAGGGGGGTCGTAAGAAAAGGAAAAAGAATTTGGAACAAAGGGAAATAACCATCAAAGAATACAAAATCATGGAAAGTCCAAGGAATTAAAAATAAGCTTAGAGAATGATGAGTAAGGAAAAAACAAGGAGGAGTAGAACATTCCAAAGGGAACCACGAGAATAGAAGCTGATCAAGAAGAAAAAGAAATAAGTATAGAAACCACCAAAGGAAAGATGGGAAGAACAACAGGAAGGCCTAGGTGTAACAACTACTTAATAAAGAAATAAGATACAATTCCTTAGGAACTTCATAAGATAGAAAGATTTGTGGAAGGCAAAGGTATGGACCAAAAGAGGGAGAAAAGCAGGAGTGGATAAGTCATACAAGACCCTTAAGTTAAAATTGGCCAATTCGAGCCCTCCTCAAGCCAAACCAAGCTCTCTCAATACCTTCTCAATGCTTCTACGACCGAATTAGAATAGAAAGGTAAGTTAATTCGGCTCCACTCTGTAATTTTCAACCGGTGCTAGAGAGAGAACCGACAGAATTTTGATGACATAATTCTCACACAATTTGGCATCAATTCATGCAATTCTTGATCCTAGAAAAAACCTCATAACGAGAGCTATCTACCCAGATTGGAAGCTCGGACCGTCGCGCCCCCGACGATGAGCAATTGATGCTTTCTCTCTCTACGTTCTATTTTATAGCAAAGCTCCGTTTGAGCTCGTTCTGACTTCAAAACTTGCAATTCAAAGTGCAATTTAATTGTATAAAGATGTAGAAACTCAAATTTAACTTCAATTTCAACAATTAAAAGTATTTGATCGGTTAATTTAATTAAATCAAATTCAGTTGTGTTAGGAAGTTGAAATTGGGGAAAAATTGGGGATTTCAAAAATTCGAGGGACCAAAATACAATTTTATGAAATTGAGGGTCAATTGGGCATGATAAGAGTGTTAGGGGACCAATTGAGCAAGTTTTATAATTTTTGGGGTAAAACTTGCCATTTTTGTAAAGGAAGGGCAAAATGGTAATTTTGGAAAAATTTGGGGCCAAATTAGGAATTTGGGAAACTTAAACCCCTTTTTATGAAATTGAATAAATTAGGTTCCAATGGGAATTTTAAAAGTTTTAAGACTCAATTGGGGGAAAAACTGGCGATTGAGGCCTAAAGTAAAAGAAAAAAAACTTTAGTAACCAAATTGCAAGTATTTGAAAAGTTGAATATTTTAGTCATTCATAATGAATGAAGGATTATCAAGCAAAATGATAATGAACAAAAATGTTCATTTCATGTAAAAACATGAGACATCAGATACGCCTGTTGAGATTAAGTTCGCAATGGACGAAGACCGACTTAGAGAAAATACATTGCAGGATCGGGTGAGTGAGATTTTTATATCATACCTGGTTGGGATGGTAAGTACCTCGAAAATTAAAACCCACTGCTAAGTGGTCATTTAAACATCACACATGAGAGGTGCAATGTGAACATCACACAAAAAAACTACTTACCGGTTGTAAGTAGATCATACCCAATTGGTATGATGAAACTTTCTCGAAGGAAGTGGAAAACCCGTTCATCGGTTATGAGCGTAGATGTCCTCATATTCGGTTGGTATGATGGACAGTTGAAAGAAGTTTTTTGTTAGAAGTGCTCTCCCCTGACCGTGTGCTATTGCTTAAACAATTTGGGAGATAGGGGTAGTGATGTATCCCAAGGCTCTGGACGACTTGGTGGATATAAGGATAGTTTGTCGTACCAGAAGTCTTGCGAAGCTCGTAGTAGATTCAAGCGCATGAGACCGAGGCGGGGTTAGGATGAGGTCTTTGTCCTCATACGGACACAAAGATTTGTTATGGGATTGAGGCTCGGATGTCGCGAACATCCACTCATTCTTAGGGTAGAAGTGGACATGCTTCTATCTAGGTGGCCAGTAAAGTCACTTCAACGCCACAAGTGGGTTCAGTGGACGGGCTGGCCTGCGGTTGTCTTTTTTACCATCATGATGAAGGATGTGTATTGGGTGATGACACTCCGTGGTAATAATAAATGATTTTTTTGAAATTAAAGATGGAAAAATTTAAGGAAATTAAGGAGTCTGACACACTCCATTTTTTAAAATTATTTTAATCGAACTTAAAAAAAAAATTTTAATACCCATTCATTGAGTTGTAGAAACTCACCCCTCTTTTATCCCTTTTTAGGAAATAAGGAAAATGAATAGGGATAACACAAAACCTTACCCTCTATTAGGTATGTTTGATCTCTCTTAAACTTGCATTTTATTTGATATTTGTCTCTCTAGGGAACAAGGTTAAAAGTATGTCTCGCTCAACTTGAGTTAATGATGGAGGAAACTCCTCTTGAACCAAGAGAGCGGTGGGTTGTTCATGGGGATCCGACCAAACCGGGTCAGGGCGTGACACTCAAATAGTCATAAAAATCATGGAAAAAGACTTTGGGACAAAGTGGAAGATAAAACTAGATCATTTAGGTGAACCAGACCTAAACCGGATTGAACCACTTTGAACCGGTTTGAACCATCATTGAACAAGTTACTAAATTCATTTTTCTAAGTGGCCTAAAATATACAAATTGGGGAATTGAAGTCACCAAGGGATAGAGAATGAATTTAGACTAATTATAATTTTTTAATTTTGAGAAAATTGGTCGAAATGGGGCATGAACCGGCCGGTTTAAGGATTGAACTCGGTCGGACTGGTCTAATCTAGTTCGGAATAGTATTGTCTTCTTCCTTTAGATGATGACATTGTTCATTCAATGTAGAAACTGACAGAGCCAATGAAGGAAAAACATCTCCATTCATGGCATTTCAGGTCGAGGATAAGCATGACCAATATGTGAAACGGTCAGGCAAAGAGTCCCCGAGCTCCCTATATAAAGAGCTCCTCTCCATTTATCCTCCTCACACTTGAAATCTCCATTCTCTCTCAATTGCTCCATTTTCTAGCGAAGCTCTAACTTGGGCAGTTTTCTCAACCTCAGAAGGCGAGGTTAGATTCTTTAGACTCCGAGATAAGTTAGATACCTCACAGCAACCTCCGTTCGATTCGAGGACCACTGGAGAAGCATTGGCAGATTCAAACAGTGAAGTAGCCCCGAAGGACCGAAGCTACCCTGCTTTGGCTGAGCTAAAATTGGCCAAATTTAGCCCTCCTCCGACTAAACCAAGCCCTCCCAACATCCCCGCAGCCCTCATAAGATCTCAATTTAGCTAAAAGGTAAGCCAATTCGACCTCACTCAGTAGTTGTAGGTCGGAGTTAGAGAGAGAAACGATGAAACTTCACAAATGAAATTCTCCCTTTATTCGATGCCAATTGTAGGAATTGTTTATCCAAGAAGGTTCCTAAAAAAGAGAGCTACCTTCCTTGATAGAAAGCTTAAACCGTCGCACCTTCGACAGTAAGCTTTTGAAGCTTTCTATCTTTATGCACAGATTTCCGGCGAAACTTCGTTTGAGCTTGTTTCGACCTCAATTCATGTGATTCAAAGCTCAATTGAATCATATGGAAGTGTAGGAACTAATTTACACCTCCAATTGAAGAAATTAACCCTGATTGAATGTTCAATTTGAAGAAATCAAATTTGGTCGGTTACAAAGGGGGAAATAAAGGGATATTTTTGGGGAAAATGGGGGATTTCATAAAAATGAGGGACCATTTTGCAATTTGCCAAAATTGAAGGTCAATTGGCCATGGAAAAGATGTTGGAGAACCATTTGGTCAATTTTTGGAAACATTGGAGTCAAATTGCCATTTTTGGAAAGTAGGGGCAAAATGGTAATTTTTGAAAAGTTGGGGACCAAATTGGAAATTTGGAAAACTTGACCCCTTATACAATTTTATGTAAATTGAGTGCACAAAGGGAATTTTGGAAAACTTGGGTCTCAATTTGGGGAAAATTGGCATTAGGGACCTAAAGTTAAGGAAAAAATTAACATTAGGGACCTAAGTGTAATTAATTAACAATTTTGAGCCTAGTTGCTCACACGTGAGAAAACGATGGTTGTTATGTCAAACCTTAATTAATAAGGATGCCCAAATCATGTAGGAACATGTGTGACTAGAATGCCAGCAAGAGAAAGCTCGCGTAAACTTGGAAACCGACTAGGGAGGAACACTTCACAGTCATCGGGTGAGTGAGATCATTTATACTTTATACCCAGTTGAGGGGATGAAATATAAATGACCCCACTCATCCAGTTGGGGTGATGAGCACTATTTTAGCAAATAAAACCTACTTACTGGTTATATGTAGAGATAATCATACCCGATTGGTATGATAAGTTTCTTGAGGAAAGGAAAAACCCGCTTACCAGTTGTAAGCAAAGATATCATCACACCCGATCAGTGTAATGAGTTAAAATGGATTTTTGTCAGAAGTGTCCTCCTCTGATTGTGTGCAATTGCTTAAAATATTTGGGAGACCTTTTCGACGAGAGCTATAACATCTCAAATAGGCCAGGGGGCCTCAATTTTTGAACTCATGGGACTCAATGCCTAGTTTTGGAAAAATGTGCAGTGGACCCAAGGCTTGTTGGCACGGGCTGAAACCCATAAACAAACATGAATAGGAAGAACCATGAAAACTCTCATTAAAAGTGGAATCAACTGTGTGATTCACCATGGTACCAAGTCAGGACCGACAAGGCACGATGGGCTAGCGGCAATGCATCTAGGAGGTCAACAAACCAGACAAACAAACAACTGCAGGTCGGGTTGAGTGTCGGGGATGTTGGACAGTCGGCACCAAAGAGAATGACTAATAAAATGAAAACTATTTTTTGTGCATGCACTTCTGGTACGTGATCATCAAGATGCCCTAGGGGGTAGTGATGGGTCCTAAGGGCTGTTGGATGACATGATGGTGAAAAGGGAAGGAGAAGCAACTGCATTTGTGTTTCTCGTTGTACCAGTTAGTCATGGAGTTACTGTGTTTGGACTCCATGGAGTTACTGTATTTGGACTCCACAAAGCTACTGTGTTTGGGCTTCGTGTGCATGAGACCGGGATAAGGTCTCTGTCCTCCTACGGACACGGAGTGGCATTCGTGTCTGAGGGTCGGATGACAAGAAAATTCACTAAGACCCAGGGTAGAAGTGGACAAACTTCTATCTTAGTGATCGGTAAAGACGCTCTGAGCCACAAGTGGGTGCAGTGGATGAGTTGCACCTACGAATGTGTGTACCCTTCGTGATGAAGGGCATGTGTTCATTTTCTAAATGCCTCCTGAGGCAAGGTGATGAACTAAGAAAGCTAAAGCACACCTAATATGGAAATGGGAAAAATATTTTGAAAACCTTGGAAAGGATTTGTGAATCCTTAGAAAAAGAAATGGTAAATATTGGAAAAAGGTTTTTGGAAAAGGAATTGAAATTGAGGAAACCCTTTAAAAGGAAAAATGTCACCCTTGGCAAGGTAAAGGTTTTGAAAATCAAAAGTGAGGAAAAAAATATTTTAGGTAGAGGACTTCCTCCTAATTCCAAAGACACCCAATGTGGTTTCGGAGGCTGAGAAAAGTCCCATCGTCGGAGCTCTAGTTTGCTGCTCATCGGAAAATGCACTCTTCTTCTTCTTCGCTAGATTGTGGGATGTTGAGAGCGGATGGAGGGGTGCTCTTTATATAGAAAGCTCGACACCTATTCAGGCTACCCGCCGACATAAGACTCGACCACCGGCGACCTGACCGGAGGGTTTTTTTAGTCGCCAGAGACTCCAGCTTTTCCAGCCTCTCTCTCTCCTCTATTCTCTTTGTTAGTTGCTGAAGGTTGAAGACGATGATGTAGAGGTCATGCCACATGGCGCACTGTGATTGTCCAGTTTTTCTAATGTGGAGGTCCAGCTTAGCTGTCGTTCAACCATTGACTCGTTGAGTGGACACGTGGCAGCCTCTCATTGGCTACTCGTGTCTACGTGGCATGCTGACGGGTCGCCAACAGACCATTGACTGGACACATGGCAGCCTCCCATTGGCTGCCTATGTCTACATGGCTGCTAATGGGGCGTCGTTGACCGTTGACCAATTTGGTTTGCTGACCGGTCCGGTCCGACCGGGATCGCTGTCCCAAATTTGAAAATCCGCTGGTTCAAACCTGATTCGACTGGTTTTCTAAAATTTAAAAATTTTTAAATTCATTTCCTATTTAATGGTAGCCTCAATTTCCCAAATTGACATTTTAAGCCACCTAGAAAAATGAATTAGTGAACTGGTTCACTAGGGTTCATCTTGGTTCAAGTTCGGTTCACCCCGAACTGATTCAGTTCTACCCTCAATTCCACTTCTCGGTTCTTCCTTGTAATTTTTGTGAATTTTTTTCACTTGGGATTTTCCAATTTCTCATGTTAACTATTTTTCGTTCATTAATCGACTCGTTTCTTTGCATATAAACCTATACCAGTTCTTTTCCTGGTTTTTCTTTGGTCCCAAGGGACGGGTTTTACAATTTAGGTCTGAAACGAGCTCAAACGGAGCTTCGCCAGAAAATTGGACACAGAGAGAAAAAGCTTCAAAAGCTTACCGTTTGAAGCACGGTGATTCGAGTTCTTGATCGAGGAAGTTAGCTCTTGTCCTCATGGACTTTCTATGATCAAGAATTTGGGCGATTACTATTATGATTAGTGGGAATTCGATCAATGAACTTTGTCACTTTCTCTCTCTAGAATCGAACTGTAACAACGGAGGAGGGCAGAATTGGCTTACCTTTCGCCTCTAGAGAGGTCATGTGTGGTCATGAGGGCTATGGGAGAACTCAATTCGGCCGCATGAGGTCGGAATTGGTCGAATTCCGATTGACTGAAACAGTGCAACTTTGATCCGCTGGAGCTGCTTCACTGTTCGAGCTCGCCGACGATCCTCGGGTCGGTTGGAGGTAGGTGTCAGCTAGCTAATTTCCTCCCAAGTTTATAGGACCCAAATTCGTCTTCTAAGGCAAGAAGAAGTGCCCAAGTCGGAGCTCTAGTTCGAGCTTCGCCAAAAAAAAAAGAGCACTTTAGAGAGAGAGAGGAATTAAGGTGTGTGGAGGATAAACAGAGGAGAGCTCTTTATATAGGGAGCTTAAGGACCCTCTTCCCGACAAGTTTCCATACTGGTCGTGCTCATCCTGATCGGAAATTGCCCAAATCAGAGCAAATTTCCTTTGTTAGAAAAGGAAAGAAAAATCGTTCCTCGATGAACAATCTCATCGTATAGAGGAGGAAGATGACATTGTTCCGCACATGCGCACGTGTGGGTCATCCACGTGGCAGCACGTGCTTGGTTGTTCCTATTGACATGGTGATCCGACTCAATCATCACGTTAGCCGTTGACCGTGGCAGCCTCTCATTGGTTGGTCGTGTTTGTGTAGCTGTTAACTAGGTATCCGCTGACCATTGACCGTTGACCGATTGACAGTGCACTCCTTGCCACATGTCGTACTCTAATTGGTCGTGTGCGTGCTAACTGGGTGTTGACTGGTCAACGGTCCATTGATCGGTTGGACCATTGATCGGTCTGGTCCGACCAGGTCTAATGACCAGAAAATGAAAATCGATCGGTTTAGGCTCGATTCAACTGTTTTCTTAAAATTAAAAATTTCTAAATTTGTCTAAATTCATTTTTTATACAATGGTGGCATCAATTTCCCAAATTGATCTTTTTAAGCCATCTATAAAAATAAATTAAGAGATCGGTTCATGTATAGTTTAACCCGGTTCAATTCGGTTCAGTTTAGTTCATGTCCGGTTCACCCTGAACTGGTCTGGTTTTCTTATCCAATTTCCTTCATGACCCTTCTCCATGATTTTTGTGATGTTAGGTCATTTGGGATTTTCCAATTTCCCATTTCAACCCTTTTTTATCATTCTCGGTTCATTAATTGGTTCGGTTTTCTCCTTAAATTGACCAGTTCTTTCCCGTTTTCCTTGATCTGAGGTGACGGGTTTCACATAACTTGAGCTCAATAGGCTGGTAATGTTTTTTAGTTTAGACCAAGTAGAGTATGTCGATTTTTTCTTTATTGTGTTTGGTTTTCGGAGGCATCGAAAATTGCTCAGGAAGGGAGTGCTCTATTTTCGATCAACGGGGTAAGGCTATCTTTTTATCTTGTCAATATAGGTAAGGTGGGCGTCGTATTGGACAGAGGTGGCACTAGAAAGCTACCTTAATGAGAGTTCTAAGGACACTTAAATTATTTGATTTGGTGGTCATGATCAAAAGTTATTATCTCTATAATTTGTCTCACTAGAAAATGGAGTATTATGAATTTTAAAGAGAATTATGGTCAAATTTCGGTGGGAGTGATGGATTGCCTTATATGGGTGGCTTCCATACCTCAAGGACCACCAGTCCATGGTGTGCCACAATTAAGTTAGGGGTCGTATAGCCCTTCAAGAATTAATTTATATTGAGACTCATAGTGTAGATTATCGATTTTGTCCAAAGAACATTCGAGTCATCGAGTGGATGGGAGAGATGGGGCTTGTGCGGCGTGTGGTCGTGTTGCATGCCCGCATGTGAGGTGTGTATCACAACCTTTTTGTCGATTTTCCACTATTTTATACTAGTTTCTAGTGATTATTTTAGTTTGTTCAGTTAATTTTGACATTTATTTGATCGATTAAATCTCAATTCGATTGATCATTTTCTTAAATTTTGATCCAATAATCATTTTCAAATATTATTTAAAAAATTCTTGAAATCTTTTGTACGAGCCAATTTTTCAAATATTGTGGTTCTCAATAGCATATTTCTTTTATCTTTAATTACTAATAAATGAAATATTTTTAGTATTGTTTAAAATCAAATTTCACACTATCCTATATTTCAACTTGGTTTCTTGGTTGAAATTGTTAATTCATCTTGGTTTCTTAGTCCCATTTCACATTAAATATCGTATTTAGTTCCAATTGTAATTTGTTTGACCAATACTTTCTATTTTTTGAAAAATTATAGATTATAACTATAATAGTGGAGTATGAATAGTATCGAAACATACGATAAATTATTCATATTTCAACTTATGGACCGAATTTGTGTGAAAATTTAAAGTATAAATAAAAATAATACTAATAAAATATTTATTTATAATAAATAAAGGTGTGACACAAATAACAATAACCTACAAATAATTATAGGGGTTTTTTTTGGCAAGTACAACTCTAACTATTGGGCTATTGTTAACCATCCACGTTTAATGCTTATAAATATTATATATATATATATATATATAATGACTAATAAAGCTCTCTTGCATAGGCCAACAAGTGACACTCGATCCTCTATGTTTAATTTCCTCCCCTACTCACAGGTACGATCCTGGTTAAGCATACTTAATTTTGATTCATATGCGGTAAACTACAATTCTAATTTTAGAGGATTTGATGGGAAGACTGGAGGGAATAAGGATATTCAAGCTATTGCTTGGGTTTGGGCGGTTATAAAGTTATGGTAATGAGTGGTCTAGAGTGGACCTTATAAATAAATTTTAGATTTTATGAAGCCTCGGTATGATTATGATTATGATTATGGTAAGAAAATGTTGTAAAACACTTCAAAATCTAATCTTATAGGTTATGTTATTCTATTTTCTTTTTAAGTCTCTCACACTATTTATATACCTAACTAATTCTATATTTAACTGGTTTCAAATCAAATGAATGACGTAAATAAATTGAGTATTTTTTGTTCATATGTTAATTGATTTGATTTAATATATGAAAATGATGTGAACCTATAAATCTATCCTTCCAATTATAATATAATAAAAACTCATGCATAATTATTTTATAAATCTTTCTACACCTACTTATACATATAAAATTCATTCATTACAAGTAAACAAGCTTTGAACAATTATTAACTTATTATGTACATCTACACATGTTATCAATAATTATTATGAGTAGGATATTAATCATATATCTTGAAACCCTTAAAAAGTTGTATAATTTTATATTTTTTTAGGGTTTTCTTCCATAGGTAGGAAGATGGTCACCCTCATCTCATATAGTAACTAAACTATATAAATTTCCAAGTATTAAGTCAGTTTCAAAACCTTTTTTGCCTGCTCTTTATTTTAATATAAGTTGTGTTCAATATTATAGGTGTTGAAGAGAATGCCGGTGAACCTCATCTGTCTAAGAAAGAGAATTAATTGCGACAGGGTTCCTCCATTTGACCGGAAATTCCAACGGTTGGCATATCCTCTGATAGCAAAGCTCCATATATGGCTCCACCCTCATAACTGAATCGTTTTCTTCTACCTTCTGGATATATCCACTTATAGCTTCTCCTTCTCTGCCATTAATCTTAGATCCAACTAATTAACATTTCCCCTTCTCCTCTTCCTTCTCCTTATTTTCTCTATGTATCGGTGATCTCGCAATCCCATTCCGTTCGCTCATCCTAGCGCACTGGGTCCTTCAAGTTTAATAGAGTAGATGAATTTGAAGGACCCTCGTCGACCCATTTGATCAAATTCCTATCCGTTTTCGATTTCTGCCATCATTTTTTTTGTCGAGAATTATATAACCTTCCATCTCTGCAGATATCTGCATTTTTGTTCATCCATTAGTTCTCGAGGAAATTCTTATACCAGGGGTCTCCAATCGCACCAAGGAATGGGTTGCTTCCCATGTTTCCAGTCTCACAGAAGTAAGAAGGACCGAGATGTATCGCCTCATGGTACTTGGGATCAGCCTGGTAGGTTTCTGCAATTCTCCTTTTTATTATTTTCTTTTGCCCTTAGTCAACTGCTTCTTCTCCTGTCTTCTATGCATTTCAGAGAGAGTAATTTACCCAAAACTACAGGGATTACATTACTCGTTCTTTGTCCTAACGTTATGAGATTTTAACGATTGGTTTTAATATTCAAATGGGGCTTTATGCAAGTATAAAGCATGGTTCTACCCAGTGATGCATTTAAGAATTTTGTTCGTAGGACAAAAATCAAAATAAAAGTGGATATGATTAAACTCACTCGGGCTAAATTAAGTTACTGTGATATTATATTAAATTATACAATATTATAGACTAAATTACATTGATGATACTACATACTTATTATAAAGTATTTTAAAATATTTTTAATATGAAACTTATAAAAATTATAATTTAATATCATTTTTAAAAGTTTTTTTGTGTCAAACTTTTCATATAATATACTTATTTAATGTTCTCTTTTAACATTAAATCAATCATTTTTTACACTACAAAAATATTTCAAATTATGTGTTGATATTAAGTTAATATTTACAAAAATTTAGTATAATCAATATAATTTCGTTGAAAGATTAATACTAAAAATATTTTTTTAATATTTAATAGCAAAAAATGTTTGCCACGTTTACCCTAAATTATATATACTTTTTTTAAAATTAGCGGTACCTTTAACATATTGTTTAAATTAAAAGATTTTTAAGAGATTTGGAGTATAATGACTTGGATGGTGTAATAATTAGACGAGGAATTTAAATGATGGAGAGTTAATTTTCTTATTTAAATTACTTTAATATTATTTTATATATTTACATTATTTTATTATTATATAATTTAAATAAATTTATATATTAATAATATTTTATATAAAAGTATATGATATAATTATATTATAAAATACATTTAATATAATTTATTATTTATATATATTATTTTTCTTGTTATAATTTAAATATATATTTATTTATTTTTATTATAATAATTCAATTATATTATATAATTTTATAGATAAAAATGTTATATAATTTATATTTATATTTTATTATATGATATATTTAATATAATTTGAATTTATATATTTTTAAATAAATTATTAAATTTAATTTATATATATATATTTATCTTTTTATTTTTTTTATTAACAAATACATTGAAAGATTCCCTACACACTACTTATAAATATATGCACATCAGTCCAAATTATATCAAACCCTTCAACCAAAGAAACCCTAAAACCTCCACATACACCATAAACTTCTTTGAAATAGTTGAATTTATGAAGTAAATAAATTATTTTCGTTGATTACTAAAATACTAAGCGTATCTTTACGGAAAAAAACCTCCAATAATTTGTACTTTTGATTTATGATTTTAAAACATATAAATAAAAAGTGTTATAAATTTGTTTTAAGTTTATAAAATTTAAAAATATTATTCTAAATTGATATAATAAACTTCTTTGAAATAGTTGAATTTATGAAGTAAATAAATTATTTTCGTTGATTACTAAAATACTAAGCGTATCTTTACGGAAAAAAACCTCCAATAATTTGTACTTTTGATTTATGATTTTAAAACATATAAATAAAAAGTGTTATAAATTTGTTTTAAGTTTATAAAATTTAAAAATATTATTCTAAATTGATATAATAGGGTGAGTTGGAGGCAGGTAGGCCACCAAAGGTTCTGTTCTATTATGTAGAGCCATCAATATTTCAATTGGAATACTCGATTTTTTATGCAATAATTCATTTTCGGCTGTCCGTGTCTTCTGAGTTTCAGACGGCAAGAAACAAAAGACTACAGAAGGTGATCATAACACAAAGAACGATGAAAATGTTGACCAAGGAAACATCAAATCGCGGAACTTCACTTTCCGTGAACTAGCATCTGCCACGAAGAATTTCCGCCAGGAGTGCCTCCTGGGCGAGGGCGGATTCGGGAGAGTGTATCGTGGGTCTCTCTCCGGAAGCGGGCAGGTGATGCAGAAGGAGCGACGATCCTATTGCTTTTACACATTTGTTGTTCCCAGCCAATCCTGTTAAATCACCTTTTAATTTTTTTTTCGCAATGCAGGTGGTGGCAGTGAAGCAACTAGACAGGAACGGGGTCCAAGGAAACAAAGAGTTCCTTGGCGAGGTTCAGATGTTGAGCCTCTTGCACCATGATAATCTTGTGAATCTCATCGGTTACTGTGCTGATGGAGATCAAAGGCTTCTGGTGTACGAGTACATGGCCGGGGGGTCTTTAGAAGATCGTCTCCTTGGTAAGTACAATTCACTTAAACTCATCCATGTCTAAGGAAGAAATTTCTTTGATGAGCTTAAAACTTGGCACAAAGTAGAAAGAGTGAGGCTTATGTCCAATTCATTCATTCACAGGTGTAGGAGAGGAACAGGATCGAAAGCCACTAGACTGGATTACCAGGATGAGGATTGCATATGGTGCGGCACAAGGTCTGCAATACTTGCACGACAAAGCCGACCCCCCAGTCGTATACCGGGACATGAAATCTGCCAACATCTTGCTGGACGAGAGCTTGAACCCTAAGCTGTCTGATGTTGGATTGGGCAATCTGGGACCTGCTGGTGGAGATAAGTTTAATGTGTCCCCTAGAGTGATGGGGACATATGGTTATAGCGCCCCAGAATATACCACAACCGGAGAGGTAACGATTAAGTCCGATGTCTACAGCTTTGGCGTTGTACTCTTGGAACTCATCACTGGACGGAGAGTTATCGATACCACAAAGCCGGTCGATGAGCAGAACCTCGTTGCCTGGGTAACCTTCTCTCCTGCTCACTCTCTTTTTCTTTTGAGCATGGTGGATTTTTTGGTAGGTAAAGAAGCATGCATTGAGTAATTGGATTTCCGGACTCGCTTGCACTGGTCGACTCAAAACAGGCGCAACCCAAATTTCGGGATCCTAAGCTGTTCCCGGGGATGGCGGATCCGCTCCTCGACAGACTATTCCCAGAGAAAGCTCTGAACCAAGCTGTTGCCACGGCCGCGATATGCCTGCAAGAGGAAGCCTCAGTGCGTCCACTGATGAGCGATGTCGTTACCACCCTCAGCTTTCTCCTTGCGATTACGGATGATCCTCCTACTGCTTCTCTTCCGGGGCCATCGCCATCCCTATCTGCTCACGAAGAGAGTAGGAAGAATGATGGGCACCATCATCATGGAAGTGAGAGAGAGGAAGATGATGATGAAAGCGAGAGAGAATTAGGAGACTCCCATGAAAGAGAAGGAAGAAGCATCTCATTCTCCAACTCTTCCTCATCCTCGAGCCTTGGAAGCTTTTCTCTAGGGCGTTCAAGCAGCAAGGGGTCCCACAGCAAGTCCATCTCCTCTTCCAGCGGCATGAGCAGTAGTAGCAATCATGGTGAACACAAAAAGAGCCTCTCGCGCTCCCATAGTAAGGCTTCTTCTGGCCACATCCGTCGGATTAAAAGCAGAAGCACCAAGGGATCATCTTCATCCCGGAAGAAGAAGGGTGGTGTTTCCGTGAGTTGGAATGATGCAATAATCCGAGGATATGAGGACGAAGAGGAGAGCGACCAAAGTGACGAAAATGAAGATGGTTCTGTTGATTCGATGGGGAGATGATCTCATGGTGAGGAGAATCTCTAATCTGAATCTCTCTACCTCCACGACTGAT
The DNA here is from genome assembly GCA_030064435.1 of Trapa incisa. NCBI lineage: Eukaryota > Viridiplantae > Streptophyta > Magnoliopsida > Myrtales > Lythraceae > Trapa > Trapa incisa. Next base: position 4,619,955 of record CM057774.1, on the reverse strand, counting down.
CTGTTTGCCTGCGGTAAACATACATGTAGAAAACTGACTCTCTATCTTTGATACGATTTACCATATTTGAAGCACAATTCAAATTTATAAATTAATCCTAGTGAGAATTTCGCTCCGGAAACCTCTAGCTTTTAAGGAATTATTAAATATATTTAGGAAACAATCAATTTTTCTCAAAAGTTACAAAAAAAATATATATATATATATGTATCAACAATTTTACCATTAAAACAAAAATCCTTCTTAATTATCAGAATAAAAAATGTAATCATAATTTAACCCCATGTGCTACAAGAGAAAACACTCACTATATTGCTAAAGGCACTACTACCTCGATCCACATGGAATATGCTCGCTCTTCCTTCCGTCAAATGCTATTAAATCTGCATGTTCGTTTCTCCCTGTCACTCGCTCAAGCCAACAACACATAAGATTGAATGGAAATAATTATAGCGTTGTATCTTTATTATAAGAGAGTGAGTTTCCTCAACTTGAATAAAAAAAAGTCTTCTCTTGGTTAAAGCTTTCAAACTATCCTATATTCGTTTTATTATATTGTTCTATGTACTGCCACAATCACTTTGAAGCATCCATATTCCAAAAGAGTTAAATGCAACACCATTTATTACTTTTCATCACATCTTTCCTAATAGCATTGGTGATATGTTTATCTATTAACCGATCTCCTATTCATTCTTCAACTTAGTTCTCATATTGGTCACAATAAATTAGTGACCCAATTGGTAGCATTCCTTAGATAAAAAAAATATATTGCTGAGTCTAATTTCTTTTCCACGTATAGGTTTCATAGCACCATATAATGTTAAAGGTAAATTAATACATTTGAATAAAACCTTTTAACTATGTTACAATTGGTACACAAATTTTACAAAGTGACCATGTCGTACAAAATTTTTAAAATATATTTTACTTAATAATTTAGATCAAGTGAGAAGCATGTGATTCGAGTACATTAAAAATTCATAAAATATGACCAGAAATATAAAACTTGTCATGTGCATTTGCTCATATTTTACTTAAATATTGAAAATAATATATGCTATGAAATATTTAATGTTTTAGTGACATGTGTAAAATATTATACTGGTACACATGATATGATATGTAGTGATAACTTATGTGAAAATAAATATTGTATTTAATTTTTTTATAAGTGTAAATTTTATTAAAGCAAGAGATTTTCAGTAAAGTGATTTTGTGAAATGATAAGGACAAATTTATTTTTATGACTCTAGTCTTAAATAAAGGGTATTTTTTGTGGTGGCATGTAAATGTGCATTGTTGTTAGTTGGACGGTGAATTTTATGTAAGTAGTGATGTTTGCAAAATGATATTTTGTTATTGAGTTAATTTTTTAAGTTGAATTGTGATAAAATTGATGGTGGAATATGAGAAGAGCTTACCCAAGTCATATTATTATGACTTTACGCTTGTAAGAGGAGAATTTCAATAGAAATAACATACCAAAATAAGTTTTTTTGATGATCAAATAGAAAATATTGGTTGAAGATGTGTTTAAAAATTGAGTAGATGAGTTTTGGAGATCAAATTCGATTTATAGAGATGAAATAAATATTGTTGATTTATAACAAGGCCTAAATGTTTCTTTTTCAAATTTGTGAAATAATTTGTTTTCAATCATTTTGATTGCTCTTAAACTTTTTTCAAGAGAGTGCCTCTAAACCAACTAATATGGTCAAGTTGAACATGTTGGACACTGCATTGTAATAGCATTAGGCATGTTGTTCACATGTGTTTTCACCGGTGTCAATATTAATTAATGTTACCTTGTGTCAAACTAAAATTTTAATTTTATTATTATTAATATTTTTTAAAAGTTTATTATTATTTATTTTAAAATACTATATTATATATAATTTAATTTTCCTAAATTTATTTATTTATCCCTTGGATTTAAAATTACTATTTGCAATTATTACTATTTTTGGAAATTAAATATTTCATTTTGTACAAATTGGTTCAATTAATTTAAATTGATTACTTATCCTATTACTAATAGATTCTCTTCTTGACATGTCCAAACCAGATTTGGTTGAAATACAATGAGCAACTCGCTACTCCTATTAATCTAGAAAAAGTCGTCACTCCCTAAACCACAAGAAATCAGTCGTAATTTCTACCATTGTTCCCTTTAATCACATTATGCCATACTTAAAAAGTAAAAGTAAATTACATTGGTTAGAGGTTTGGTGGAGGGACTCATTAAAGATTGTCTATCTATTGAAAAAAATTTTAAAAGGGAGTGAGTGAGTTCTATAACTCAGTGAGCGAGTGTTAGGATGAGTTTTAAAAGAACTTAGACTAACTTTCTTGTTCACAGGTTTTTCTTCTCCTTAGAAAAATATTTCAATATTTTCCCTTACTCATGATTGGTTTAGCACACAATCATACTCACCCTTTATTAGAAAGGGTTCATACGTTTGAACAGTAGTTTGCCAATTACTCTACTTGTGGACCAGAGCGTCTTTATTGTCTACCCTTATAGAAGTATGTGACTTCTACCTTGATTTTGAGTGGACATCATTGTCCGACCCTTAGACCCGAATAGTACTCCATGTTTGCAATATGGGACGAGAACTCTCCCCCTTCGACCTCAGCCTCAGTGCGCATGAAGCTCCTAGAGCTTCTCAATATATTGGATGGCAAGCTTCCCTTATACTCCGTGGGTCATCAAACTGCCATTGGAACCAACACTACCCTATACCGGGCACCTCGATGGTTCCGAACTCACAGTGTGCACAAACAATAGTTTTAGAAATTATGTCCATCATCTTTGGTGCTACCGGCCCAACGAGCCCGACACTCAACTTTGGCTCCATAATCGCTATGCCCAACAGGTTCGACGACCTGACTTCAGCTTAGCAACTACTAACCTATCGAGTCGACAACCTGACTTTGGCACGGTCCCGACCCTATTTGGTTAGATCCCCGTGAGAAACCCACTACTTCCTTTACTCCATTAAGGGTTTCACCCTTTTCTAAACCACGAGTAGTAAGGTGTCCTTTTACCTGCCTTTCCTAGAATAGCATTATAGAAAACTGAGTATTATAAAACAAAATTACTTATCTTCTTACAGTTCCAATTTAGGAGGGACTTTACGAATGGTGTTTCCTCGGTTACCTAAAAGGGGTAAAAGAGAGGGGGTGAGTTCTACAACTCAACAAGTGGGTGTTGAGAGTGAGTTTTCAAAATCGCTTTATCCAAATCATGCTAAGGTCATCATTTCCTTTAAAAAGCATTTACCTCAATTTTGGTTTTCAAAACCTTTTCCATTTTCATATTAGGTGTGTTTAGCTCTTTTAGCGCATCCCCTTGCCTCGGGAGGCGTTTAGCAACAAACACACGCCCTTCATCAGAAATGGTATACACATTCACAGATGCAGCCCGTCCGCTGCACCCACTTGTGGATTGGAGCGTTTTTACCGTCCACCAAAATAAAAGCCCGTCCACTTCTACCCTATGTCTAAGTGGAACATCCTAGACATTCGACCCTTAGACATGAACACCACTTTGTGTCCCTATGCAGACGAAGACCTCATCTTGACTCCACCCTAGTCTCATGTGTAAGAAGCTTAGAGAGCTTCAAGACTGACTGGCATGACAAACTGCCATTATCTCCACCATGTCATCTAGTAGCCATTACGACCCATCACTACCCCTAGGGCATCTTGATGGTCCCATACCGCAAGTGCATGTACAAACAAGAGTTTTTCATATCATAGCTATCATCTTTGGTGCCAATGGTCTAACAACCCCCACGATCAACCTGACCTGCAACTGTTTGTCTAGGCCAGTTCGTCGACCTGGCCTTAACGCACTGTCGCTAGTCCATCGAGTACCGTCGGTCCTAACTTGGTACCGTGGTGAAATAACACAACCAATTTCATTAAAATTTATATGGCTTTTCTTAATCAAATTTGTTTACGAGCTCTTTCTCGTGCCCACTAGCCTTGGGACCATTGTACGTGTTTTTCCAAAACTGGGCATTTAGCCCCATGAGTTCAAACACCGAGGCCCATGGCCTATCTGAGCTGTTCTAGCTCCCGTCAAGAATGTCTCCCAAATATTTTAAGCATTGGCACACAGTCAAGGAAGAATACTTCTAACAAAAATTCATTTTTCAACTCATCACACCAACTGGGTGTGATGATATCTTCGCTTATAACTGGTAGGCAGGTTTCTCCTTTCCTCAAGGAAACTTATCATACCAACCGGGTATGATTATCTCTACTTACAACCCTGCTTACAACCGGTAGGCAAGTTTCTCCTTTCCTCAAGGAAACTGATCATACCAACCGAGTAAGATTATCTCTACTTACAACCAATAAGTAGGTTTTATCCGTTAATGATAGTGCTCATCATCCCAACCGGTATGATGTGTAAAGTATCCCACTTATAACCAGTAAGTAGGTTTTTAACTTTTAAATATGATCATCACCCCAACCGGGTATGACGTTTAAAGTGTCCCACTCACCCAATGACCGTGACATGTTCATCCCTAGTCGGTTTTCCTAAGTCCACACTAGCTTTTCCTTGCTGGCGTTTCAATCTCTCGTGTCCTATACGATTTGGGCATCCTTATCAATTAAGGTTTGACATGATAGCCATCGTTTTCTCACATACATGCAACTAGGCTCAAACTTGTTGGTTTATCACACTTAGGTTCCTAAAGTTCATTTTCCCTAACTTTAGGTCTTTAATGCTAACTTTTCCCAAGGCTTCCAAAATTCCCTTTGGGTTCTCAATTTACTCAAAATTGTGTAATGGGCTCAAGTTTTTCCAAATTTCCAATTTGGTCCCCAACCTTTCCAAAAATTACCATTTTGCCCCTAATTTCTAAAAATAGAAATTTGGTCCCAAATGTTTTGAAAATTCACCAATTGGTCCCTCAAAATCTTTATCATTGCCAATTGGCCTTCAATTTTGAGAAATAGCATGGAGGTCCTCAATTTTTTGAAATCCCCAATTTTCCCTAAAATTTCCCCCTAATTTCTCCCCTTCAAACTGACCGAATTTGATTTCTTCAAATTGGCCATTCAATCAAGGTTAATTGCCTAATTTATGGTGTGAATTAGTTCCTACACTTCCATACAATTCAAATGAGCTTTGAATTGCATGATTTGGGTCCGAAACGAGCTCAAATAGAGCTTCGCTAGAAATATGTTCATAGAGAGAGAAAGCTTCGTAAGCTTACCGTCGGAGGTGTGGCGGTCCGAGCTCTCAATCGAGGGAGGTAGCTATTGTCCTAAGGTTTCTTTTAGGATCAAGAATCACTACAATTGAGGGTGAATTTAATCAGTGAAATTTGACACTTTCTCTCTCTAACACTGATCTATAACAACGGAGAATGGCTGAATTGGCTTACCTTTCAGCTCTATTGAGGCCGTGTGAGGGCTGTGTGAGGATCGTTGGGGTGTCAGGGAGGCTTAGTTTAGTCGGAGGAAGTCTGAATTCAATCGAATTCAATTCGGCCAGAATAGGGCAGCTTTGGCCCGTTGGAGCTGCTTCACTGTTTGATTTCGTCGGCGCTTCTTCGGCGGTCCTCGGGTTGAAAGAAGGTTATTGTTAGGTAGCTGACTTCCCCCAGAGTCTGTAGGACCCGACCTTGCTTTCTGAGCCTAAGAAAACTGCCCAAGTCAGAGCTTTGGTTTGAGTTTCATCGAAAAATGGAGCAGTTGAGAGAAAATGACTATTTAAGGTGTGTGGATGATGAATGAAGATGAACTATTTATATAGGTAGCTCGGGGACCCTTTGTTTGACCACTTTCTATTTTGGTCGAACTTATCCTCACCCGAAAATGTCCTGATCGGAGTGGTTACACCATCACCGAAGAAGGAAGTTTTTTGCATTAATGAACAATGTTGTCATCCTAAGGAAGAAGATGACAATATTTTGAACTGGACCAGACTGGTTCGATCGGGTTTAATGGCAAAAATCGGGTGGTTCAGGCTCGATTTGACCGGTTTTCTCAAAATTAAAAAAATTATAAATTAATCTAAATTCATTCTCTATATAATGGTGGCTTCGATTTCCCAATTTGAACAATTTAAGCCACAAAGAAAATGAATTTAGAAACCAGTTCAAGTCTAGTTCACCTTGAAACGGTTTGGTTTTCTCTTCCCATTTATCCAAAGGTTCTTTTCCATGATTTTTATGATTCTTTGAGTCACTTGGGATTTGTCAATTTCTCATTTTACCTTTTCTTTATTGATTTTAGTTCGTGAACCGGCTCAGTTTTCTCTTTTGAAACGACTAGTTTTTTTCTCGGATTTCTTATCTTTAAAGAGATGGGGTTTACAGGAATGGTGGTAGTTCATAAGCATATTTTTCTATGGGCTTCGACCCATGCCCATTGGCCTTGGCTCACTTCACGAGTTTTTAAAAGTTAGGACTTGGGCCCTATTATTTTCAAAATCGATGCCTTTGGCATAATAGACCAATTCCAGCTCTTAGAAACGTCTTCAAAAATGTTTAAGCAGTTTCACGCAGTTAGGGTAGATCATTCCTGGATCATGGTTTTTAAAATTGAAAACGATGCTTATCACCCCAACAAGGTATGATGTTGAAAATCCCACTCATCGGGTAACTGTGACGTGTTCGTCCCAACTGGCTTCCAGTTACTGATGTGCTCTTTTGAACCAGTACTCACACAACTAGTTTTTACATGATTCGAGTATCCACATAAGAAAGATTTGGCATAAATACCTCTAACTTCCAAATATTTGCATATGGGTCCTTAATTTATGCTTTATTGCAATTAGGTCCCTAAAGTTCATAATTTTGACTTTAGGTCCCTAATGCTTAACTTATTTTTAAATAATTCCCTAAGATTTTCAATATCACTCTTAGGTCCTTAATTTTCCAAAATTACCAATTAGTACTTAATTTTCTTAAAATTACCAATTGGTCATAATTTTCCAAAAATCACCAAATGGCCCTTAATTTCATCATAATTGCCAATTGGCCCTCAATTGAGAATTAATTTCATGAAAATCTCCCCATTTTCATTTAATTGCAATTTGGTCCCCAATTGTTTTAAAAAATCCCCAAATTGCCCAACTTTCCAAGAATTGCATTTTGACCCCTAAAATCTTATTTCATTCAATTGATCCCTTAAACATGGACAATTGTCTTCTATCATGATATAAATCATCTTTCTTATGTCTCCCTCATTATTTTAAGCTTTAGCCTGTAAAAAATGGCATAAAAACGATATCAAATGAAGCTTCACCAAAAAATCAGTCTAGAGAGATGAAGTTTCAATTTTTTACCAGTGAGGATCCAGTGATCGGAGCTCTTGCTTCCTTTGAGTTGTGAGTACGAGACCATAAGATGCCCAAGAGTGGTAGTGATACGTCCTAAGGGCACTGGACAACCTGGTGAGTATAAGGGCAGTTCGTCGTACCAGGTGACCTTGCAAAATTTGGAGTAGCACCAAGCGCAAGAGACCGGGGTGGTGACGGGATAAGGTCTCTATCCTCATATGAACACGAAGAATTGATTTCGGGATTGAGGGTCAGATATCGCAAACATCCACTCATTCTCAGGGTAGAAGTGGATGTACTTCTATTTGGGTGGCCAGTAAAGTTGCTCTGAAGCCACAAGTGGGTTTAGTGGATGTACTAACCTTCAAATGTGTGTTTAATCTTCATGATGAAGGATGTGTGTTGGGTGATGACACACTGTGATTAAATAAGTAAATGGTGATAAAACCCGAGATTTCAAATGAAATGGTTTTGAAAGAAAAGAGTTTGGCACACTCCAAAAATCTATATTTTTCCTAAAGTTAAAAATTTTTGAAAACCCATTCACTAAATAGTCGTACTCACCCCCTCCCTTGTATCCCTTTCAGGAAATTTTGGTAAGCCTACCCTTAAAGACCATCAACTAAGACACCTGTGAGATAGGTATGATAAATCTAAATTATTATGCAATTTTTATTTATGTTATTCCAGGAAAAGGTGCAAGTTAAAGGAAGCATTACTCTTTATTGTTTATAATAAGGGAAACCCTTTAATAAATTGGGAGAGTGGCGGGTTGATCACGAGGATCCAACCAAACCGGGTCAGTAAAGTCGACTTTACTGGCCACTGAACCCATTTGTACCTAATCGATTTCTGACCCTCAATCCTGAAATTGATTCTTCGTGTCCATATGAGGACAGAGACCTCATCCCGTCCCCACCCCGATCTCATGCGCTTAGTGCTACTCCAAATTTCGCACGGTCACCTGGTACGACGAACTGCCTTTATACTCACCAAGTCGTTTGGTGCCCTTAGGACGCATCACTATCCCTCTTGGGCATCTTGATGGTCTCGTACTCATAGTGCATGTACAATCAATATTTTCTCTTTATGCCATATAATCTGTGATGCCACCGGTCCAACGGCCCCGACTCTGTCTTGACTGGTTCATCGACCTGTCTTGTCGCATTGCCGCTAGTTGACTGAGTATGTTGGTCATATCTTGGTACCATGGCCAAACAATTCATTTATTTAAAGTTTTATGGCATATAACTCATGTTTATTTACGAGCTCCTGCTTGTGCCAACTGGCCTTGGGCCCACTGTACGAGATTTTCAAAATCGGGCATATTAACCCCAAGTTCCAAAACTGTGGCCCCCAACCTATAAGAGCTATTCGAGCTCCCTTCAAAAGTCTCCCAAATAGTTTAAGCATTGGCACACAGTTAGGGGAGAACACTTCTAACAAAATATATTTTCAACTATCCATTATACCAACCGGATATAAGGACATCTCCACTCATAACCGATTAACGGGTTTTCAACTTCCTTTGAGGAAGTTTCATCATACCAACTGGGTATGATCTACTTACAACCGGTAAGTAGTTTTTTTAGCATGATTTTCACATCACTCCTCTAAGTTGTGATATTTAAAATACCACTTGTTAGTGGGTTTTCATCTTGAGGTACTTATCATCCCCAACCAGGTATGATATAAACTCCCACTCACAACCGGTAAGTGGTTTTTAACTTTATGTTGTGCTCATCATCCCAACTGGGTATGACGTTAGTAAACCCACTCACCCGTTAATGTTGTGAATTCCACTATATTGGTTCTTTGTATTCACGCGAGCTTGTCCTTGTTGGCATTCCCGGTACTTCGTGTTCCTACACGATATGAACACCTCAGTTCATTATCCTTTGGCCTAATGGCCTTCTTTCATTCCAAATGAATGATAAAGTCAAACTTTCATTTGTTTGCAATTAGGTCCCTAAAGTTATTTCTCTTTAACTTTAAGTCCCTAATGCTAGTTTTTCCTCAAATTGAGTCCCAAAACTTTTAAAATTTATCACAAGACTTCAATTTATTCCATTTTACAAAAAGGGGTTTAAATTTCCAAATTTCCAATTTGGTCCCCCAATTTTTCCAAAATTACCATTTTGCCCTTCTTTACAAAAATGGTAAGTTTCACCCCAAAAATTCTAAAATTCCTCAATTGGCCCTCTAACATTTTTATCATGCCCAATTGACCCTAAATTTTAGGAAATTGCATTTTGGTCCCTCGAATTTTTGAAAATCCCCAATTTCTCCCAATTCCAACTCTTCAATACAGCCGAATTTGATTTCATCAAATTGATCGATTAAACACCTCTAATTGTCGAAATTGAAGTTGAAATTGAGTTTCTCCATGTTCATACAATTCCATAGAACTTTGAATCGCGAGTTTTAACGCCGGAACGAGCTCAAACGGAGATTCGCCGGAAAATAGATTGTAGAGAGAGAAAGATTTGATTACTCACCAGTGAGGGCACGACTGTCACGCCCCAACCCAGTTTGGTCAGATCCCTATGATCAACCCGCCACTCTGCCGATTTATTAAAGGGTTTCCTTTATTATAAACCATAAAGAGTAAGGCGTCCTTTAAACCTGCACTTTTTTCCTAGAATAACATAATCAAAACTGCATAACATTTTAAATTTATCATACCTGTCTCACAGGCTTCTTAGTTGATGGTCTTTAAGGGTAGGCTTTCTGGGATTTTCTGAAAGGGATATAAGGGAGGGGGTGAGTACAACTACTCGATGAATGGGTTTTCAAATGGTTTGACTTTTAAGAAAACCTTTATTATTGAAGTGTGCCAGACTCTTTTCTTTCAAAAATTCCTTCATTCAAAATCTTGGATTTTATCACCATTTCCTTATTTAATCACGTGTGTCATCACCCAACACACATCCTTCATCATGAAGGTTAAACACACATTCACAGGTCAGTACGTCCACTGAACCCACTTATGGCTTCGGAGCGACTTTACCGGCCACCCGGATAGAAGTACGTCCACTTTTACCCTGAGAATGAGTGGATGTTCGCGACATCTGACCCTCATTCCCGGAATAAATTCTTCGTGTCCGTATGAGGATAGCGACCTCATCCCGTCCCTACCCCGGTCTCATGCGCTTAGTGCTACTCCAAATTTCGCACGGTCACTTGGTACGACGAACTGCCCTTATACTCACCAGGTTGTCCACATCACTACCCCTCTTGGGTGTCTTGATGGTCCTGTACTCGCAGTGTATGCACAAACAATGTTTTCTTATCAAGCCATGTAATTTGTGGTGCCACTGGTCCAATGGCCCCGACTCTCAACTCAACCCGTAGTTGTTTGTCTTGACTGGTCCGTCGATTTATCATGTCGCACTACCACTAGTTGACTAAGTATGTCAGTCCTATCTTGGTACCATGGCCAAACAATTTCTTTATTTAAAGTTTTATGGCATATAATTCATGTTTGTTTACGAGCTCCTTCTTGTGCCAACTAGCCTTGGGCCCACTGTACGAGATTTTCAAAATCGGGCATATTAGCCCCCCAAGTTCCAAAACCGAGGCCCCCATCCTATAAGAGATATTCGAGCTCCCGTCAAAAAGGTCTCCCAAATAGTTTAAGCATTGGCATACAGTCAGGGGAGAGCACTTCTAACAAAATTATATTTTCAACTGTCAATTATACCGACCCGATATAAGGACATCTCCGTTCATAACTGATGAACGGGTTCTCAACTTCCTTCGAGGAAGTTTCATCATACCAACTGGGTATGATCTACTTATAGCCGGTAAGTAGTTTTTCCGCGTGGTTTTCACATCACTACAATAATTGCTTTCGATTTATGTGTCGATTACTTTGCTTGGGAAGGTTCCTCGTTCTGGTTTTGTTCTCTACTATGTCCCTTACAATAGAGATTTCCATCTTAGGAGTTACATGCTCAACCTCCTTATCATTCATTATATGGTTCTTTCTCCCTTTCTTCGCACCCTTATCTATGTTAGGGCATATGTTTGCTTTGGATCCTTTTCTATCCACAACTTTTGTTTTATCCCTTATTTCTTAGATGGGATACTTCCGATTATTTGTTTTATTTTGTGCATTCCACCCTATGCTCGGTCGTCCACTCTTTAAGCTTCATATGCACGTGTGGACTATGACCCGTCTTACCAATTGCGGTTATTCCTCCTTAGCCACATCTTATTTGGAGGACTTACTTTTCCAATGTTTCTCGATCATTCTTTACTTTATTACCTTAGTATGGATTGTCCACTCATTCATACTTGTCACAACATCTTTTTGATGCTAACCGGTTAACTTATTTCCATTTAAGGAGGGTTAACATCCTTCTTGTTTCAAAATCTCTTGTTCATCCTTCATGAAGCTCACTTAACCGTCTCAAGACTTTAAACTTGAAATCCGATTTTGGTCATTAATTTCTTTAAGTATTTTCCTTCATTCTTCTTTTTCCAATGTTTTGACCTTTTTACTTCTCCATTCTTTGTCGTGGTTTAAATCCAGGGTTCTCTCGAAGACCAGTTCTTCAACTGTCTCCTTCTCTCCATTTTTTTTATCCAATCATCTAGGCAGTTGTATCACTCGTCCTTCATGCCCATTCTTTGTCCTTCATACGGTGTAGTTTTTTACTACATCTCAGCCTTTGTTAGGGTTTCTTTTATTCTCTTTGGTCGTCCCGTTGTTACTCGTTTCTTCTTTCTACTATGTTCTCCTTAAATTATTGTTTAGTTCTCATGCTCTCTCAAAGTAGGTCACACTGGGCCATCACGATACTTCCTTCATTTGAAACATTTCCCAATTAAGGATTGGTTCCTTGCTCTCCACATTATGTCCATCCGCCTATCAAAATTCCTTCAAGGGTAGTTAGTCGTATGCATCCCTCTAAAGTTTACTTTCATAGTGTATTTCTTTATGAAGCGTTCAAATCTTCCTTGTTTCAAGATTTCTTGATGTGAGAGGCTTGCCTATTATTTTTTTTTCTTGGTTAATTTGGCCTTTGGTCCTATTAAGGATTTCTTTCATCCTTCTTTTCCTGAGTATTTGGCCTTTTCGCCCCTCTCTTCTTTGTTGGAACTTAAATTATGATTTTCCCATGTATTAGTTTGTTAACTGCCTCATCTCCACCATTCCTTTGGTCTAAGTTTCTTAGGGAAGTTGTTTCTCGAGTACTCTTGTCCTTAATGTCCATCTCACTGACCTTTTTATGGTATAGCCCCTTATACTTCCCGGTCTTCCTTAGGGTGTCATTTGTTCCCTCTGACTATCTTGTTGTAACGACTTGCTTTCTCTTATCCTGTTGGTCCGAACTTCCTATTTGACATAGTTGCTTTTTTCCAAGGTGATTTATTCCTGTAATCCCAATATGTCCCGTTTGTCATCAAATGTTCGTCTTGTCTTCTCTTGTGGATTCACTCCTTTCTTTTCTCCTAAATTGTTTGGATTTTCTCCTTAAAGTGGGAATTCTCTTCAGCTATCCTTTGTTCTGTTTGTGGTTTTATTGAGGTCCTACCTTTACCCATTTTTCCTTCTTACCACTTTGCTAAGATTTTGAAGAGTTTCCTCTTATTTGTGGTTGCAAATGGAATCACGTTTCTTGAGATGGTATCCTTTCGGATTTCCTATAGTTGTGGGGTGTTTATTCTTGGAAAATATTGTCCTGACTCTTGGCTATGTGGGACAGTTTTTCACTTCATGTCTTATTCCCCTCTAGGTTAACTTGATTCCTGTCCTTTGTAGGGTTGGGCACTTCTCCACGCAGTGTCCCTATCATTCATGCTTGTAATTACATGAACATAAGTGGTTCCTCCTAGCGTTTTCTTGGAAATTGTTAGTTTTAGTACTCCTTCATCCTTAAATCTGGATATCGTGAGAGTTTTTTTTTCTTTTTAGAGTCTTCCTTGAAGATCACATCATTTGAGGGACAGGGTTTTTAGGAATTTGGAGTACTTCATTAATAGAGTAGTACAGTATGTTGGGGATTTTGGCCCTATTACAGAAAATGGTCACCAAATAACTAAGGAGCTACGAGATTCTTGATAAGCATTCTCCTATGTAAGGTTATATGCCCCATTTTATGGCTTCACGCTTTGCTTTCTTTATACTTAGAGTTGTGACCTCAATAGGTCCTGTCACCATTCTCTGGGATACTTTCTCATTTGCTCTTTTGAGATTCCTGCCATGCTTTAGGCATTTGGGAAGCTTCTAGGGTTGTCTTCCTACGAAGATAAGGTGTTGAGTAGAGTCATTCCTAGTTTTCTTGGTTTCTCTCCTGGGAGCCATCTGAAAATTTTAGGATAAATCCTATTAGTTACAATATTTTATAGTCTTGATTATGTATTCAAGGAAACAGGCTATGATACCACTCTAGTTGTCATGCCCCAACCCGGTTTGGTCAGATCCACGTGAACAACCCGCCACTCTCCCGGTTTATTAAAGGGTTTCCCCTTATTATAATCCGTAAAGAGTAAGGCGTCCTTTAAACCTGCACCATTTCCTAGAATAGCATAATCAAAATTGCACGAAATTTTAAACTTTACATACCTGTCTTACAAACATCTTAGTTGATGGTCTTTCAAGGTAGGCTTTCCGGGATTTCCTGAAAGGGATATAAGGGAGGGGGTGAGTACAACTACTCAATGAATGGGTTTTCAAAGGTCTAATTTTAACTTTTAAGAAAAACATTTATATGGACTGTGTCAGACTCCTTTCTTTTCAAAAAAATCCCTTCATTTAAAAATTTGGGTTTTTCCATTATTTCTTAGTTATCGGTGTGTCATCACCCAATACACATCCTACATCATGAAGGTTACACACATTCGCAAGTCAATATCACTACTGAACCCGCTAGTGGCTTTGGAGCGACTTTTCCTACCACCCGAATAGAAGTACAACCACTTCTACCCTGGGAATGAGTGGATGTACGTGACATCCGACCCGAAATCCCAAAATCACTTCTTCATGTTCGTATGAGGACAGAGACCTCATCCTGTCCCCACCCCAGTCTCATGCGCTTGGTGCTACTCTAGATTTCGCACAGACACCTAGAACGACGATCTGCCCTTATACTTACCGGGTCGTCCAGGGCCATTAGGACACATCACTACCCCTCATGGGTATCTTGATGATCTCGTACTCATAGTGCATGCACAAACAATATTTTCTTATCAAGCCATGTAATATGTGGTGCCCCTGGTCCAACGGCCCCGACTCTCAACTCAACCCGTAGTTGTTTTTCTTGACTGGTCCATCGACCTATCATGTCACACTGCCGCTAGTTGACTACGCATGTCGGTCCTATCTTGGTACCATGGCCAAACAATTCACTTTATTAAGTTTTATGGCACATATATCATGTTCATTTACGAGCTCCTACTCGTGCCAACTGGCCTTGGGCCCACTGTATGAGATTTTAAAAAATCTAGGAATTCTAGCCCTCAAGTTCCAAAACCGAGGCCCCAGGCCTATAAGAGCTATTCAAGCTCCCGTCAAGATGGTCTCCCAAATAGTTTAAGCATTGGCACACAGTTAGGGGAGAATACTTCTGACAAAATAGATTTTTACTGTCCATTAAACCGACCGGTATAAGGACATCTCTGTTCATAACCGATGAACGGGTTTTCAACTTCCTTCGAGGAAGTCTCATCATACCAACCGAGTATGATCTACTTACAACCGGTAAGTAGTTTTTCCGCATGGTTTCCACATCACTTTCTCTAAATTGTGATGATTAAAATTTCACTAAACAGTAGGTTTTTATGTCGAGGTACTTATCATCCCCAACCGAGTATGATAAATCATTCCCACTCACAACCGGTAAGTGGTTTTTATCTTTAAGTTGTGCTCATCATCCCAATCGGGTATGATGTTAGTAAACCCACTCACAACCGGTAAGTATTTTTTAATTTTAAGTTGTGCTCATCATCCCAACCGGGTATGATGTGAGTAAACCCACTCACCCGTTAATGTCGTGAATTCCACTAGATTAGTTCTTTGTATTCACGCGAGCTTGTCCTTACTAGCGTTCTCGATATTTCGCATTTTGGTGAAGGCACGACGGTTCGAGCTTTTGATCTGGGCAAACAGGTCTCGTCCTGAGGTTCATCCTAGAATCAAGAATTGCATCAATTGATGCGGAATTGGATTAGAATTTCGTCATTGAAATTTGATCGACTCTCTCTCTAGCACTGATCGAAAATTGTAAAGGGGAGCCGAATTGGCTTACCTTTCTATCCTAATTCGGCCGTAGAAAGGCTGAGGAAGTGTTGGGAGGGCTTGGTTTGGCTTGAGGAGGGCTTGAAATGGCCAATTTCAGCTTGGCCGAAATAGGACAGCTTCAGTCCGCCGAAGTTGCTTCACTATTCCATCATGCCGGCATTTCTCCAACGATTGTCAGATTGACTGGAGTTTGCTATCAGATAGCTATCTTCTCCCCGCTTCTAAAGACCCCGACCTTTGTTCAAGTCGAAGCTCTAGTTCGAGCTTTACCGGGAAATGGAGCAGGAGAAGAGAGAAAGAAGTGTTAAGGTTTTTATATAGGCATAAAACCCGTGTATTAAATGGGCGAGATTTATTACTAGTATTAATATTGCCATAAATTATTGGTATTAATTCTAATAATTTAATTTCAGTATTAATTCCAATAATTTAATTTTGGTATTAAATTATTTGTATTAATTCCAATAATTTAATTTAGGTATTAAATTATTGGTATTAATTACAATAATTAAATATATATTAATTTATGGTTATTTATGATAAGGCGTACACAAAATTTTTTTACCGAAATTTCGGGTTACAAAAAAAAAATTAACCTCCTCATACTACTCTCGGTCAAGCACGCTTAACTTTAAAATTCTTATGAAATCTAGTTCACCTGAACCAATTTGGTTTTTATTTTCTAAAGTTTCTTAAATTTTTTTTCCAAGGTTTAATGAATCCTTTAGATCACCCGGAAGTTATAAACTTCCATATTGCGTGTTCTCAAATGTAATCCGGCTCGGTTTTCTTACTCGGTTTGACCGGTTCTTTTTCCCGGTTCTTCTTAACTTAAAAGTGTGGGGTTTACAACTCACTTCTCCCCAGTTCTAAAGAGCCCAATCTCTCCTTTCGATGTTAAGAAAAATGTTAAAGTCGAAGCTATGTTTCGAGCTTCACCAGGAAATGGAGCAGTAGAGAGAAACATAGAAGTGTTCGGGTGTGAGGAGAATGAATGAGGATAACCTCTTTATATAAGTGTAAAATCGTGTATTAAATGAGAGAGATTTATTAAAAATTTTAATATTGCCATAAATTATTTGTATTAATTCTAATAATTTAATTTTTTACCGAAATTTTGGGTTACAAAAAAATCATACTTTAGAGTTCTTATGGAATCTCGTTCACCTAAAACCAATTTGGTTTTTCTCTTTTAATTTGTCTTAAGTTTCTTTTCCAAGATTTAATGAACCATTTGGATCACCCGAAAGTTGTAAATTTCCAAATTGCTTGTTCCCAAATGATCGGGTTTGTAAACTAGCTCGATTTTCTTACTCAGTTTGACCGGTTCTTTTCTTGATTTTCTTTAACTCAAAAGGGCGAGATTTACAACTCTCCCCTCCTTTTAGGAGTTTTGTCACCAAAACTTAATTATCAACATTGTATGAGGAATCATTTCCTTTGATGTCCCTTTGGTGTTTGCTTAACATGCAAATTCTTCTCTTGTTCTTTCAATTAGTCCTTTTTACATCCTTCACTTAAGGAATTTCTTTTCCTTTATATTATTTACTCCCTTCATTGAATTTATCATAACTAGACATACCTTACTTCATGGTATATTCTTAGATTCGATCTTTTTTTGCTTAGAGCACATTCTTCCCTTTGAGGTTCTGTACTCAAAATTGGGAATTCCAAGATACCTAACCATTCCCGTGTCTAGTTAACCCCTTGGTTGTTAAAACCTTTAGCTCAATGTTCTTTCGGGTGTTACGTACTTATTTCCACGATTTTCTTTCTTATCACTTTTTCGTCCTATTTTGACCCTTCTCCATTCGTTGTCTATTATAACTTCGGTCCAAATTTTTATATTCAACCTCGTCATGCTTATTAGCTAACTCTTCCTTACTTTGAGTCATATTCTCCTCGGGATTGTTGGGCTCACCTGAACCGGTTTGGTTTTCATACCCAATTCCTTCACAAGTCCATTTCCATGTCTTTTTTGACTCCTTGGGTCACTTAGGGTCCATAAAATTCCCGTTTTACCATCTCTTTATCGATTCGGGTTCATAAACCGGCTCAGTTCTTAAACTAGTTTAATCTGGTTCGGGTCCGATTCACCCGAACCGGTCCAGTTTTTCTCTCCCACTTTGTTCTAAGGTTCCTTCCCAAGGTTTATAAATTTCTTTGGAGCACAAGGGAGTTGAATTTAATTGATTTGCTCGTTCTCTATCAGTTCTGGTTCATGAACCGACTTGGTTCATAAATCAGTTCAATCTAGTTGGATCCGGTTCATCCAAACTGGTCTGATTTTTCTCTTCCAATTCGTCCTAAGATTCTTTTCCATAGTATTATGAACCCTTCGGATCACCCGAGAGTTATAAATTCTTAAATTGCCCATTCACAAACAATCGGGTTTGTGAACCGATTTGATTTTTCTCACTCAGTTTGACCGGTTCTTTTCTCGGTTTTCCTTAGCTCAAAAGGGTAGGGTTTACATACCATATGCAGCAATGTGATTTGCTAGTGTTGTTGACGCAACACCCTATTCAACAATCCGAGTTATCTGTTGACTCAATGACTGGACACATGGCGACCTTCCATTGGTCGCTCTGTCCTACGTGGTAATTGACCGAATATAGTCATCCAATGACCGTGCCACATGATATCATTTAATTGATTTATTTAAATTTGTTAATTTTCCCACCTGACGTAATATTCCATTGCCATGTGTACTCTTCTAATTGGATGTAGCCATCTGACGTGGCCTTACCACGTGTCAACTCCTAATTGACCGACCATTCTTGAATATCCAATTAGGTTGCTGACTTGACACATTTGTCACGTGTCAGCTTCTCATTGGTCAACTATATTGATAAGGATTTTACTTAGTTGACTATTACTTAAGGACACTTGTCATGCTCACATTGATCAATTCCTTGTTACGTGGATTTTTCTTCGTCTGACCATTAATTAGGGATACGTGTCACACTTTAACTGGGCAGCGCTTCCAGACACTGACCTAGTGGCGACGGGGCGTGCTTCGCCATGTGTCGCATGCACTGATGGGGGGCTAACCTAGCAGGTAGTTCGTTGACTCGACTAGACCATTGACCAATTCAATTAGACCGGGTTCAGTGAACTAAAATAAAAAATTGGTTGTTCAGGCTCGATTCAACCGATTTTATAAAGTTTAAAATTTTATAAATTTATTTTATATATAGTGGTGAATTCAATTTTCTAATATATTATTTTTAAGTTAACTCTAAAAATGAATATTTGAATTGTTTCCTCCTAGTTTAATCCGGTTCAACGAGGTTCAGTTCTGATTCGTCCTTAACCGATCAGGTTCTCATTTACAGTTTGAAATAAGATACTTTTTCTTGATTTTTGAATTTTCATTTATCACTTGGGATAATTTTGAACCATGATTTTTTTTTCAAAATTTTTCGTTTTTCTATTACCACTTTTTTGTTGCTCAATTCCATTCCAACTTTTTTATTTTGAGAAAATAGGGTTTATACATTTTCTAAGATTTTATTACTTTCTATTTCCATCTTCCATCGAAGAAATTTCTAAATTTTCATATATATAATTAATTCCTAATTTAACCAATTTTTGTATTGGTTCAACTCTAATTGTTAGGTGAAATATAATATAACACCTAATTCGAATGATACAAATAAAATTTGGAAAATATGAATCATAGGAAACTGAGAGTGGGTTGAATTTAATTAGAAGTTGAGTTAAAATTGAATTATGAGATGAAAATGAAATATCGAGAATAAAAACTAAAAATATTACATTTAAATTGGAGATTTAGGAGAAAAAATTTAGAATATAAAATGTGGAATGTTTGAAAAAAATGTTTGGTTAAAATTAGAATAAATTAGATCGATTATAAAATAATGAGAATTTTTTAAAAAAATCTGAAATGTGTAAAAATATAATTTTTGTTTTTATAATAAAGAAAAATAGTTAATCAATTTTTAGAAAAGTAAATTGGGTAAACCAAATTGGAAATAAAACATGTAAAAATGGTTAAAATGGACTAAACCAATTAGAAAATTTATTAAAAACTAGTTTAAATAGTATCGATAAACAAGAATATTATTAGATCACCACATCGATACTCGCAATTAATAACAGTGTTATATATGGATAGTGATGAATATATATATATAACATGTCGAAATAGTTCGATAAATAGATTTAGCACTCAACTCGATATATCGTATTAAACTATTGTAAAAAATGTTACATACTCTCAATTATAAAATAGTGGCTCATATTATGAGTTACAAAAATACAACCTATCAATTTTTTAAAAATATTAAATAAAATTCATAAATTTTATATACAAAATAACATTGGTAAAAAGATTTATAAAATATTTATAAGTTGATTTATTGATGCATTTAATAACGGTGTACAATCAATTTAAAAAAATTTAATGTTAGTATAAGTATTTAATTTTGTACGAATATAAAATTATTTTAAAATACTTTATACTATTTATACAATTATCATTATTATTATGAATATACCACCGAAAAACCATTTATAATATTTTATACAACTAAAATAAATAAAAAACAATAATTGTACAATTTTGAAACCTTAATTCAACATTTTGTACCATTTGTTTATTAACCCGGACTTGAGATCGATCGCTTAATACTAGACGACTTCTCTCTCTACATGGTTGCTGCCGCATCATCCCTTCCAGGTCTCTGTATCTTTGTTCGGGTTTGAGCTCTCACTATTTCTCCTGCTAGTGTCTTTTCCAGTGGAGGATTGAAGAACAATGATAGGGATTGTAAGCGGCGAGGAATCGCATAGGCTCATGAAACTTCTGAATCAAGACAATCGGCCACTCGAAGAGCTCTGCTCCGAATTTATCTCTACTTTCACTCACTCCCTCCATCTACCTCTTTGCAACTCTATCTGTCTTCTTCTGGAGGTACTACTCCGTTTCACCCTGGTGGTGTTGTACTCATCGCTAGGAAGCTATTCGTTATGTTGATCTTCATGGATGGTGTAGGGTTTTAGGTTTCATTGTTCCGGTTTTTAGCCCCATTGATTTCGTGAGGATTAGGATGGTGGTCTTGCACATAATGGGTTGTGTAGAGAATTCATGTATAGAGCCGGGTGAATGGTCTGGATTTTCTCTAGCGAGTGATGCATCCAACTCTGAATCTGGGGGCGCGTACGGGAGGGAAAATGGTGCTGAATATTTGTGATAGACTGAGTGATAATTGTTTGAAATTCAGCTATGTTTTCTGTCAGAAACTTTTTCCATTAATTTTCCTTCTTAATTCTGTTTTCTCTAGTTGATCCGGTGACATCAGTGGCATATTTCTGGTAGTCCGTTTGTATTTTTTGGAAATCTGTCTGGTTTGTCACACATTGATAACGATGCTCTAAAGCTGAAGCAATTTTCATGGTAAACCGAGTGGTGGTGAGAGAATAATGGGATCTTGTGGAAATTGGTGGTTAGAATGGTACATTACTATAGACCTTTTAGAGAAGGCAGTTCTTGCATTTGGGTTTCCTCCTGAATTGTTTGGTTCACATGCAGTTTCAATTTGAACTAATTGCTCTATTGATGGAAATTTTGGTTTGTTGCCAGCTGCATAATATCTTTGCCATTAGATTATAGGCGTCTTGCTATATTCAGTTCCCTAGCATAGTCTTGGTGCCTTTTTGGCCTTTTGAGCTTTTTTAGTTTGTTGCAAGTCATGCTTATTACATATACTCTTGTTAGCAGGAAAACTCTATACTCACCGAGTCAGAGCGTTTAGTGGCATTCAGTTTTCTGAGCCAGGCTTATGTGGCTGAGCCATCCTCAAGTCCATTCATTCAGTTTATTATCAATGTAAGAAATGTATTGCATTAGTATGATATCAACATTAAAAAAATCGTTTCTTTCTGTATGATAAGGGAAGATCGCAGGATGATTCTGCAATCTGAGTTTTCTTCCTGCCATTTCTTCCTAGAGATTTTATATATTCATTCTAGATCTGTTTTCCTGAAATTGCTGCAATATGTTTTGTTAATTCTTTAAATGTGTTGGTTTTATTATATGGTGTGATGATTTCTTGAAGATCTTATAATCTGTGCGTTTTGATATTATAGGCTGCATGCAATGATGGGGCTGCAAAATTTGAGAGGGCTTTTATACTCCAGTTATTGAGATCCTCTGACTCAGTTAGTAGTAAAGAGGTGCTGCTTCTTTATATATTTATTTATTGAATACAAAATCTTTTTTAATCCCGGTATAGTCACGTCTTTTCCTCTTTCCACTCTTTGAATGCATGATCTTTATTCCATTGAAGTTCTCTATTCATTTCTTGTTATTTTTTAACTGTAGCACATTCAATTTTTTCCTTTGAATATTTTCAATTTGATTTTCGATATTAGGCTATAAATGGCTTGGCATGTTACACTTTTCTATTTTTTATCAAATGAATGGACGGGGATTTTTGTTGTTGAATTTTTCTCTAGTGGATCCATAATAAAATTGCTATACTTCAAAAACTAATTGATCGTGAATTGCTTAGAATTGCCTATATGATGTAACACTTTGGCCCATCTTGGATATTTACTCTTTATAGGTATTGCTCCAAAATGCTTTGAGTGATTGTCATCTGATAGAAACAATTCTGTGTCTTAAAAGTGTTTTCCTGGTTGCATGGGATTTTTTTGTAAGCACTCCATGGAGTAGCTGTTCATTGTTGATTTGGGATGAAATGAGTATCATCTTTGAAAATGTTGTGTGTAATGAAGGTCATTATAATTCCAGTTAGTTGGATTGAGTTAATTATGTCTAATTATTTGTAACATGTTTGGCAATAAATCTTGGTCATTTCTTGGAACACCTTGATCTTATTCCAAATGGTTTTCTTTGAATGCAGTTTCTTAAGCAGTCTGCAGCAGATTACATAAAAAGTTTTGATTCTTCTACACAAGTAAGTAATTTATATGCAAAAGGGTCTTTCTTCAGATTATGGTGATTATATTCAGTTTGAGCATGTTGAATTGTAGACAATGTTGTATTAACAGGCTTGTGTGGCATTCATTGGCTGCACAATTAAACGCATTTCAATAGAAAACTAATATTTCCCTCTTGCGCGTCAGACTTTTCCACCAATTGATCAGTTGCAGCAACAGTACTGCAATAATGTTCACGTAGAGCATTATGAATGCTTATTCAAGGACATACCAATGAAGAATGTGATCTCAGACCCGGATGTACCTTCTAACTGCAACAGAAATTCACTGGAGTATGTTGCCTAGTATTGAAATCATTTGATGTAGTTCATACTCTGTATACAGCTATATTTTTCTTTTAATTATCAAATATGGTAATTCAGGTTTGATTTGCAACCTGGAGTTCAGCCCAAGATTGGATCTGGAGACAAAGATGAAACTGTTGCTGGTGTACTATCAAATTTAACTCTAGAAGGATTAGGTCCACAATGGATCAGACCTCGGCCTCCTATGCTCCCTATACAGGATGGAGAGGTAAGATTCATATTGATGGTCTTCTAGTTAATATCATGCTAATTTCTTCCCCCATGGCTAATGGTGTGTGTTTTCCAGTTAGTGTGGTTAGTTCCAGACAACAGTCATGAGCTTCTTTGGGATTCCAGTATGTGTGCGGATACTAGCAGGGGAGCTGCAATAAGGGACCTAATTGCTAAAGCCACGAAGAGCCCCCTTGTGCCTGCTCAGCAAGAGGTGAATAAACATTCATTAACATGGTGTAGATGTTCCTGTCTTTTAATAGTGTATAAAATATAATTTCTATGATCCTACATGCATTGATTTATCTTCTTTGAACCTGCAGTTTGTTGTCATCTGAAAAGTTTGTGAGCTGGTGATACATTAGAGCATTTAATATATATTTTTACAGGACCTTGTGTAGTGGGATAATCATAGAAAAAGTACATACCTCTGATGAATGATGATGTTGCTAAGTTTTTTATGTCCCTTCATAAAGAAATAGGTTACCATATGCTGTATATTTTTTATACATTACCTAATTTGCTAGAAGTTAAGCTCACTATGATTTGGATATTTATGGGTAAACACTGCACTATTCTCATGGGATACTGGTGAATGTTGTATATTTTACTTAGAAATTGGTTACTTCATTTATGAATTAACATACTGTATCATAGAGCAGAAAGTAGTGATGGAGCTGGCAAATGATCCCAAGCTGGTATATCATTGTGGAGTGACACCATCAAGGCTACCGGTTGGTGATTTGACACTCTCATTTGTATGTCTTCAAATTAATATGTTCTCTGGTTTGATAGTGAATTGCCTGTTTTATTGCACTAGGAGTTGGTTGAAAATAATCCACTTATTGCAGTTGAAGTCCTCACTCGCTTGATCAATTCTCCTGAAATTACAGAGTATTCTTCTATTTATCTTATTTTGTTTGCTATTTAACTGTGCCCAATGTGTATCCTTTGCTGATTATTCTCTGTGAACATTTAATTTCATTTGCTTATTGTTTGGCTTTATCTGTTTATTTGCTTGAAGATACTTCACAGTACTTGTTACAATGGAAATGAGTCTGCACTCCATGGAAGTTGTCAACAGGCTTACACAAGCTGTAAAACTACCATCAGATTTTTTACGGCTATACATAAGTAATTGCATATCATCCTGTGAGAGCATTAAGGTAACTCACAAGTTTCCAGATAGTTTCAAAAGGGTGTTTATATTAGGGTATGCATGGCAATACTATATACTGCCTATCTGCCATTGTTTACATGATTTATATGTTAGAAATCTTTGTAATTCCTCCTTTTAAGTCCCTTTTTGTGCTGAAAAATAGTTGAGATGTAGTTGCAAATGATGAGATAGTTATATTACGTTTCCTGGCCTACAAAAATTGCATAGGCTGCAGACAAAGAACAATAAAGTTAGGTTGGCTTTGCCACATATTGTCATTTGGATGATTTGGAGTTGACAATTCCGTGGCATATTATGTTGATTTTGTAGATTTGTGCTTCTAATTTTCAATCGTTATGATGAAGTTGGTTCATACATCTCTTAGACCAATTTTATTTGGCTCTCTTGATAGGATAAATACATGCAGAACAGACTAGTGAGACTTGTCTGTGTATTCCTACAAAGCCTGATTCGGAATAACCATATTGATGGTAAGTCACCAAGCCTTTTTCTTCTCTCTGTGGATTCTGAATTCTATTTGGGGCTTTTTTTTTTCTTCTACAGAAACTGTTTTTAATAGGTTGTAGTGCTGTGGCACGATTTGGTTTTCAATAAATTTGCATTACTTCCGATTCTACTGCAGTGAAAGAGATTCTTATTGAAGTTCAAGCCTTCTGCATAAATTTCTCTCGGATTCGAGAAGCTGCTGGATTGTTTAGGCTTCTTAAAACGATGGAATGATTGTCACAGCCTTAATGCAATGAGCGTTTTCTTTTCTATTTTATTCTTTCCTTTTCCATTTGTTTTTCATTTTGACTTTTACTTCTCCTAGTCCTCGTACTGTTCTGCAATTTGTTTCGTCTCGGGTGTCCTGCGTTGTAGATATTGATAATTCTTTCTGCTTACAAAGGTAAATCGGAACTGTCTTTTCATGGCATCCCGCCATATCTTTGTAGGGCATTAGTTCCCAAGTCTTGGTTCCGGATCTTAACATACTTTATCTAGTAGTGTTGGGCTCTGCTTTAGCCTATACAACTATACTACATGCTTTGATTTACCTATTGCAATATCTTCGATGGATCATTGTTTCTTTCTGACCCTGTAACTAAGGTGACATCATATGATCGGTCGGGTATTACGAGGATATCCTACCTTCACTCCACCCCATTCTTAGGACATACTAAAAAAGCTGTCAGCTTCTCATGATTTTGTTGATGGGAAAATTATATGGGTGGTACAAATTTTCTCAGAACCATTTTGTACAACGATTTTTTTTTTTTTGTAAATTTTGGGTTATAATCTTAGGGGTTTAATTTTTAAATGGATTTTTTTGGTTTAAATAAATTTATAATCATTTTATAATAGTTCAACAAAAATTCTAATATATTTTTTATGACTTAAATAATATTTTAATTTTTGTTATATATTGATTAATAAGTATATGAAATATATATAATTAAATATATAGTGAATGATTTATTATGAAAATATTAGTATATTATTTAAGTTATTATATAAAATTTATGGTATTATTTGATAAAAAGGGTATAGAATATTATTTGAATTTTTTATTAAAGTTAGTTTATTTATTTGAGATTTGATCCTAAATTATATGGTAATGTCTTAGATTTTTTAGGGTTTCTGATGTGACATTTTTTCGTTAAAAAATGCTGATATTAAATTGACAAAAGTTTATGAGCAAAAAAAAAATTAATTAAAGTATAAGAGAGAATAGAAGGTGATATAGAGGAGGAAAACATATGGCGAATAAGATTTCCAGGGAAAGAGAACACACAAGGGAATAACAAGAACAAGATAAATATCTCAACATTACCTAGTTCTTGACAAGATGCAGAAAAATTAACAAAAATGAAATTGAAGTGAACCTTCTAACTGCATCGCTCGTAACTTAAAAGGAATCGTTTAATAACTAGTTTGTATTTGGTACCATATTGTGTAACAATTTGGATATTTATTTAAATTCAAATAATATGATTAATTAATTTGAATTAAATTGAACTATTTTAAATTAATATATAATAGCCTAAATTTCAAGTATGCTGATGAATTTTATTAAATAATTCAATTTAAATAATATAATATTATATTAATTAATTTAATTTAATTTACAAATAAACATATCAATTATAAATTAATTGAGTTAGTTATAATAAAATTGTATTTTTATCCTTTAGACAATATCTCTCGTTCAAATTTAATATAATATCATAGTAAATTAGTACAAATAATTTTATTACAAAAGTTGTCATCCTAACTAGTTCAAATATTATAACTTTAACTGAAGTTCAAAATAAGTTTGGATAGAATGAATACACCATAGAATGGAGGGTAAGTTTTCAAATTGTCAAGTTCATATTGGAAATATTTTCGAATTTGATCATACCCCATTTTTTTGTACGATTCCCTAAACATTTCAAGTACCCATCAATTTTGTTTTGAGAATAAAGACTCCATCAGATAGAGTAGCCATTGAGGACAAATAGAAAGGTGAGAGACTATGTTTATGAGTTAAGTAATCACTTTGAAGGGAGATTGCTTTGAATAAATGGCTGAATGTTAGTATCAAAATTAAGGAAATTTAAGATAAGATTTTACAACTCCCTATAGATTAATATCAAATTTCTACAATAAGACAACTGCTCGGTTGGCAACAACTTAGAGAGATAAAAATTTTTAAGCCCAAAAGAGTAAGATTATGACCTTAATACTAAGTTTTACTATCTATATCATGCAATAAAGAGGTGACAATAAGATTTTATCATTTAAGAATAATTCTAGAAAATGGCTCAAAACATAGTGGGAGATTGAGCAATGTTTCAAGCAGTATTATTTTTAAAAAGCAGTTAGGAAAATAATTACACATAAAATGAATGAAAATTTAATTGACTTGTATACTAATAAAGTTAAAATATTGTTATAGTAGAGTAATTTTCAAAAATGAGATTTAAGTTCAATTAGATCAAAAACCAATGTTTAGTCGATGTTGAGAATTAGATCCCATGTTGGTTAAAATAGAGAAGTGTTGTGAGTTTATAAAGTTGGAAAGGTTTCACTACTTACAAGTCATGACTTTTAAGTATAAATGGGTTTGATCCCTTGTCGGTCCACAATACCTCATCACATGGTATTAGAGTGGTTTAATTTTTCTCCCTGAAAAGTATTGTAGGTTTATAAGAATAAGTCATAATTTTTAAGTAGACATAGCTCCGACCCCTTATCGGTCCACAATACCTTCTCACAACCAAGAATAAAAATCGAAAAATCAAAATTTGAAATCGAACAATATTGAAAATTGATTCAAATCGTAAATTTGGACAATGAGTAATCTCATAAAATTACTCTTAAATAACTTTTTTTATCGAAAGAAAAGTATTAGGAAAAATCAAAGTGAAAAGTCGTTCAAATCGGGTTCAAACCAATTTTAAATAAAAACACTCAATTTTTAAGATTGATTAGATAAATCACAAAAATACAATTCTTGAGCCCAATCAATATGTAATGTGATGAAAAAAATTTAGAAAAGGAAATTGTGCCAATAACCGGTCGAATCAGATATGAGATGATCAAAAGATGGACAAAGCCAATCGAACTAGCTCGGAGTGGTAAAACCCCACAATTTTTAAAATGGGCTAAATAAATAAGAAAATGATGATTTTTAGTCCAATTTGAAGGAAATGGAACAAGAGGTTTTTAGAAAAATAAATTTGGACACGAACTAGCCGAATTGGGGGTGAACCAGCCAACATACGACCAAAATCAACTGAATTGATCGATTTATTCATCAGAAACTAGTTTGTTATAGTGTGAACTGAGTGGTATGTCGCACAGGGTGCATCCACGTGCACGCATGGTCATCCCCTCCGCCTGACTTAAACCCGAATTGTGACCGGAAAACTAATTTTGTCCACGATTTATGACATTCTATCCCTGAGAAGAATTAAATGAAATGCGAGTCCTATGTGGTCCTATCTGTGTTCAGCTAAGCATATGGGGCGATGGACATTTCGTTCCCCTAGCTCTCTATATAAGCCTTGGTTGTTGCCTCGTCGGTGTTTGGCTAGAATTGTCTCTAAAATTGAGCTTTCTCAATTTTCTATTGACCTCCAAACCATAGCTTACCATTTCTCCATCCAACTACCAAGATTAGCCATTTAGGTGTCCCTAGAACCAAGTAGAGGCTAGCTTTTGATCCATACCCCTCTTCGACACCGACGTGCCCTCTACCGACGATGGTGTGATGGAATAATACCACTTCTTCCTTGATCGAAAATAAGGTATGTGCTTTATGACCTTGCCCCAACCTCCTCGACGACCAATGATGGCCCAAATTTATTATGAAATCTCCTCTCAGTCACCTCTCACCAACCCTGTGGTCGTTCAGGCTAAGTGTAAGCCTCATGACCATAAACAATCCGAAAAATTCCTATAGCTCTCTATTTTTAATGAAGCTCTATAAATCGGGTGTTACAGGTGATTCCGACCACCTTAGAGGGAGATCAAGGTGTCCAAAGACTCATGAGAAAGTTAGCTATCCAACCTTACTTGTGTCGACCATCACCACTTTCTCTCAGGTGAGTTTTTGATCAAAACCCGACTTTATGTCTCTTTTTCGATGAGAGCCCGACCAAGGCCAAAATGACACTGTGAGGGACCTAAAAATAGTTTTTGGAGGATTTATGGAGTTATTTTGAAAGAGATAGATGTTGGGAGGACTAAGATGTAATTTTTGAAAAGTTTGAGAGCCAAGCTATGATTTCAATAAAATGGGAATCCAAATGAGACTTAATAGAAATCTTGAGACTTGAAATAAAATATGAGAAAACTTGGGGGACACAAAGAGACATTTAAAAGAGTCTTGGTACCCAAATGAAACTTTTGGAAAGGTTTAGGGGCAAATCGGTAAATATCGAGAAGTTTGGACCAAAAATAGGATTTATAGGAATGTGATAACCCAAATGATACTAAAGGAAGTTAGGATACCTAAAATGAATTCAATGAAAAGTTAGGATTTTCAAAATCGACAAATGAAAATTATAAGGACATTGAAGTAATCTTTGAAAAGTTTAGGGACAAATGGAAAAAAGGAAAAGTTACATATCTAAGTGATAAACATAGAGTCCCTATGGCATTTTGGCAGATGTAAACCAACATAGGTATAACCTTAGATTGGTAAAAATAAATAATAGGCATGGGTTAGTTGTGAAGAGTTTGTCGACACATGGGAGTCAAGTAAATTGAGCTCAAGGGGCAAAACTATAATTTATTATAACAATTATGAGTAGCATATGAATACAAAGTTAAGGTTAAGACTAACCAAAAACTACTATTTGATTTATGTATAGGAATTCGATAGCTAGCATGTGAGAACCACACCTTTCACGATGAATGGAAATATCATCGGGACGAACAAGTCCCAATTACAACTGTGAGTGAGATTTACGACTTCACGCTTGATAGGACCGATATTGCCTATGCTCGCACTTTACGAAATGCTATTTTGAATATTTGGAAAATATTTTCGAAAAAAAAAAACTAACACGGTAGATTTTATCAAAGGATAGGGAAAGATCTCGAATGGTTTTGAAAAAATGAGCCGAGAATCAATAGTATAACATGAATGGATATGAACCCGAGGGTTAGAGAGGGATGAGATCCCTATCCCCTTTATATTATTCATAAAAATGAGACATAGAGCCCACATATTACAAAGGGGGCTAAGTTTAGGGTAAAAGAGACCAATGCATAATCTACAAGATCAATACTAAGACCATATCTATGAAATGAGCCAAGGCTCATGTTTGAAAGGGGCTTAGGTGCACCATTTTAAAAAGGAGCATAATGCTAAGGAACCCTAGGCTTGACAGCCAGGAGGAAGGGGCAAAAGCTAGGTTTATGGAAAAGATTTTGGCCACGTATTTACAAAGAGAGTCCAAGGCTCAAAGAATATGAATGAGGCTAAGGCCTAATATTATAAATTTCTCATTGCCACTAGTTATAAAATGGACATAAGACTTGATATGCACAAATGGAGTTAAAACTCAGTTTATAAAATGACATAGTCCATTATTTATCAAAAAGGGGCTAGGGCATAAATTAGAACATGGACTAGGGTTCAATAAGATAGAAAAAAAATAGGGAGCACAAATTTAGGTGGTCGGGCGAAGACCTAATGTGACTTATATGAAATAAGTTATGACCTAAAATACATGATTGAAATATGGTCAAAATGTGAGGATGACGGTCCCTCAAATTCATGAAATTCTAGATAAATCCCGATGAAATTTAAAGAGGAAACACAACTAAATTTCTCATGAAATAAGATATATGTGTTTGTTTTATATGCATGATGAAGTATGGCTTGAAGTTCTATCAAGAGTTGTGGTTTTATGTTATCCTTAAATGATATGATATGTTGCATTCATAGAATTTGTATCGAATGAGGTACAATGGAAGAATCATATTGCATACATGGTCAGGATACAAGGGAGAGATGAAACCTATATATCGATGATGGTGATAAGGAGGTGAATTTATGTTGGTTGTGAGGATGAGATACATAGTGGCAATTGAAGGCTAAGATATATACTGTATTATGTTGTTTGATTAAATTCCTTGAGAGAGCCACATCTCTACTCAGAATCTAACTTGATTTGAATATTAAGGTCGATGAGATAAATACCCATATGAGCCTTGTGTCTCAAGGGTATTTTGTTACAATTAATGTGACAGAAGATGATAGTGAGATCCTTCATTAATGAAAACGACACGAATATGAAAGCCGGCGAAATTAGAATGAGGTAAAGAGTGGACATTAGTGGATGCCACTCAATTAGATGATTCGGGAAAAGAGTTTTCATCCAATGATACTCTAAAAGAACATGTTGATTGTTAAGAAAATTATTGAGATGGTTCCTCTTAGAACCCCTAGCCCCCAATGAGCCTCATCTTCTTGAGGACTGAGGGTCAAGCTCGTCATCTTCTTCCTCATCTTCAATTAAGCTTTCTGGTTTTTTTTTTTTTGAAATAATTAAATAAAATGACATCGTTTCATTTAATTCTTTTGAACAACTACGTAGTTTTAAAGTTCAGAAGGAAAAAAAAAATAAAATAGAAATAAGGCCAACCTAATAGAGGTTAGGTTCAGCTTTGGGTCCACTTGGACTTGACCCTATTTGAACCCGAGCATTCTCTAGGGTCCGATTCCAACACTCATACCCGAATTCATTTACAAACACAAAAAAAATTAGGTCGGGTCACACATATACAAGTTTGAATCTTAAGTTTTTTTTTAAACCTATTCGTATTAAGATGAATCAAATTGAATTATAGAGATAATATTATGAAAAATCTAGATTGATCAAGTTCAATTTAGAGTGAAAAACTTTGAATAAATTACTTTAGAATCGATTTATTAATCAATTATACTTTGTTGTAAAAAATAGAGTATATTTCTGTAAATTGAAATTTAAAAAAGAAATGGAAAGTCAACATTGACTTTCTAGGATTGAGGTATTGACTTTCTAGGATTGAGGTATACCACTAGGGATTCCTAATGGGAGAGAGTGTCTGGCCAAGTAGGATCAAGTGAGGAGGAGAGTTAGGCAGTGGAAAGGCCACTATGAACAATTTTGGAAAAACCACCTAGGCCAACTAACATTAGGTAATTTAAGAATGTTTCTTACGCAAAAAGGTCACTTAAACTGACTAGGAAATGTCACTTAGGTCAGCAAGAAATGCCACCTAGGCCCTCTAGCAAGATTATTTAAGTTATCTGAAAAGGCCACTTAAATTGTCTAATAAAATCGTAAAAATGATCACATAAGTCATTTAGTAGAGGTGGTTAATTCTGGCCAAGATTATATATGAGTGGTTAACTAGAATCAAAATTAGACTCTTGGTATTAATGGGGACCAAGTATGGTCAATTGGGATTGAGCAGAGAATGGTCCAAAATAGGATGAATGGTGAACACTGTAATTAAGTTTATAGTTTGATAAGTTGAAGTTTATGTGTTGTTTGAATTTTTATCTTCCACTCCTCTCATAAATCCATTTTATCGTGAGTAACAATGGCAAATACTGATTATAAAGTATCATTATCTTAGTTGTTTTCGCTGTAGATAAGTGTCATCAAACCTTTGAAGTTGATTGTTAGTGATTGCTGGTTAGTGTAGTTCATTATACACTTTTACTTCCAAACCAGCATATAAGGTGGGTTGGGGACACTTGATTTAAGGATTGTGACTCTGTCCATATTATTATTCCTAAATTTACATGATATACAAAAGGAAGCCGCACTATAATATACCTTACAATACAACATATCTCTCCTTTTGATTTAACCGGGCAGCTTTTAAGGTATGTTCAAAATACTAAGTAGGAAGCCAACCAGATTTGACAATTGATGCTCTAAAAATAAAAAAGGATCAAGGCTTAGATTTTGTCTGCCTATTACTTTAGAGACCAAAGCACTTAATTTCCTTTGCATCTCCTCTTTTTTCCCCTTCCTATTATCAACAACCTCAAAACCTTTCAAAAATTAAGATTTACTAATCAATGATTATATATATTTTTAGGCATTTTGATATTCTATTTTAATTTAAAAAACTTTAAAATTCTAATAAGAATAATTCTAAAAGCACCAATAATTTATGGAAAATTATAAATTTTGAATTTATATTTCCTTATATATAAAAATTAAGCATATGATGAACTGGGTTTTATAAATATTATTAGTATTACTTGGTTGAAAAGAAAAAAAAAAGGAGTGCCCATATTGGACGAAGCTTTCAACTTTTATCTTCCAATGAATGATGAAGGGTGAGAAGATCTGCTCTTCCTTTTAGTACGATCAATCAACAAATTCAAATTCTTCTAATCACTCCCTTCATTTTCTACCCTTTCACTCTTTGCCCTTTCATGGGTATGAAGTATGAACGCCATTTTTTAGAATTTCTTTAGCACATTTCTTAGCTTTACTTATATAATATATATGTGTATTAAATTAAAAACCATGTAAATGAGTATAAAATATTCACAAATCACAAATAATGTACATAAATCAGCTGATTTAAAGAACAATTACCAAAGGAAATCATAATTTGTTAAGGTATATAGAAAACATTCATTTGATTAGATGAGTTATCATGGATACAAGTGAACAATACTTAAAAGGAAAATTCTCCTAGTGTATACCCCAAATCTCTCTCATTCGTCCATTAGTGTGAGCTTATCTTGCAAGATCACACATCTTAGGATCAAGTCAAATTTAGTCCTCAAACGTTTAATTCTTTACAAGTCCATCTTCTTTGTAGAACCTCAACTTCCGACGATTCTTCCAGCGTATAGAACCTCAAATCCCCTACCCACCCATTGCATCTGAGCTGTAAATCTTCAAAGAATCAGACCGCTTGCTATGGCTCGTTTCGTATTGATATGGGTCGTCTCATAGACCGGTAGTTCGTCCCTGTAAGGCCTGTCGACCCCTTTCGCGACCCCTTTCTCAAATAAGTTGTCCAACTCAAAGAGATCCGAGCTAGAGCAGCTGCCACTATCATTGACATTTTCATTATCTTCACTGAGATCACCATCGCATACTTTTAGATTACCGCCACCACCACCGGAGCTAACTTTCTTCCTCCGGTAGCTCTCCAACAACCTTCTACCAGCCTCGGCCACCCTCCTGTTCTCCGCCCTCACATGCTTCTTCAGCTCATCTTCCTCTCCAAGGTTGATCTTAGTCCTGCAAGGCTGAGTGTCTTCATCAACTATCACACTAACTGGATCGAACCTCACATACCTTTTGCTAACTAGGTTTCTGGTATGGGACGGCAGGGTTTTGCTAAGGCACGATCTCGTAAATGAGGAAGCTGATGAAGGGGACGAGGCCGGAATGGACTTGGACTTTGTATACTCAAGCTTACGGCTGATCTTTTCATCGCCCGTCTCTCCAGAGGGTTTCATGGCCATCTTCGGCGTCTTCTTCGTGTTTGCAAAGAGAGAGTTGAGGAAACTTGCAACTCTACTGCCCGGTGAAACCGGCTGCTTCGACTTTGCCTTCTTCAGCTCCGCGTAGATCTTCATCGCCCGAGACTTTTGCATCTTTGCGGGGGATTTTTCCTCATGATCATAATGAGGAGGCTTCTTCCAGTTTTCTTGAGACGGTGATGATGACTTCAACTTTGAACTCCTCTCCGTCCGAATTGCCTCTGACCTTTTCATTGAGTAACAAGAAAAAGAGGAGGATGAAGATTTCAATTTCGGGCAGTAGGAGTCGGACTCAGACGAAGACAAGCTTCCCGACCAAAAGATAGAGTCGGAGGAGCTCGAGCTGAAAGAGTTGGAGTTCGAGCTCAAGAGCATGGCCGAAAGAGATTTTCTACCGTCAGTGCTGCTGGCAGTCGCCTTCACGGTTGATCTACTCTTGCCCATCATCAACCACGATTTATCTGCACTTTCTTCTTCTCCATAATCTTTTTCTCGGTGCCAACTCCTTCTTTCCTTCGCGGTTAGAGTTAGACCCGTGTAGAAAGCCAGTTCTTCGGGGATCTTTTCGCCGCAGCCATCCTTGTCGATAGAGCGGTAGATGGAGTCAAGGAGGGAGGAGGAGAATGAAGGGTTTGAGAGGGCAGATGATGATGAAGATGAGAATTTAGGATGATGAACAGTCTTCCTCTCCATTATGACAACGGAGGTCTTTATATCACAGTTGGAGGGAGGAATGGGGGAGGAGATCATTGCTCGTGGAAGCACCAGAGAGGTTTCTGTCATTAAGAGAGACATGTCTTTTGAGAAGTGTGAGAAATAATGAAGGCCAAAACAAAGAAGTCGACATGTTCATTAATGGGCGTGGGTGGGTATTTTGCTCCTGTGACTCTGTGAGTGCTATGGTAGTTCCACGGCATGCTTATAAGAGGGAGAGAGAGCACTTTGGGTGTTGGTTACTGTTTGAGTTCTGACTCTGTCTCTTTTTTTTTTTTTGCACAAGACTTTGTCTCTCTTCAATCTCTGTAAATGTGTAGGAAAGCATCGGGAAAGATCCACTGTACTGTACTGTAAGGTGCCTTAGAAATACGGGAGGATAATTATATCTTTCCAATCCCACCTCAAACAATTCAAATAATATAACGTAAGCTTATATTCGACTAAGTATTATATTATTGCACTAACATTTCATTTATTTTATCTTTATTACTTAATTACATTAAGAATGCATTCAGTCATCTCATATAACTTGCAAAGAGTCCCCATCACGTATCTACTCCATTGGGAGTTATCTCCATCCCATTTTAAATGCGGAAAATGAAATCATCTCATTTTTAATGATATAATTATGAGGATAACTTTTTAATCATCATAATTATTTTTTAACTTTAGACAAATAACCAAATTTATCATAAAATTGTATTTTTTTTAATTATTATGCAAACTTTATTTTAGATGCTCTATTCTTTATACAAAATATTTTTTGTCAATATTTTATATTTTTTTACATGTAAGAATTTTTAATTTGTGATTTTATATATTAACTGAGAACAAGAAAAATTCACCAATTGTATGAACTATTAACAACTTTCATCGACATTTTTTTTAGTTATATGTAATTTATTCTTAACAATATATCTCACTCGCCTACTCCATTATATATATATATATATATAATTTTTATATCAATAATAAATAATTAAAAAGAAATGTTTTACTTTCAATCTATTATTTTTTACAATTATATATATAATTATTTAAAAAATTATGTTTAACAAATTAAATTCTCTTTATTTAATAAGTGATAATATAGGTGTAGCTAATGAGTAATTCTATTTTTTAAATAGTAAAAAAAGAGCAAATAAAGAATGGTGTGTAGTTTTATATGCTAAAAGTTTATTATTGAGTGGAGTGGTACTTCTTTTAGAGATTTTTAATTAAATTGGATTTTTATATTATATTTATTTTATAAATTATGCAGTGTTATACAATATCATTTTGAACGAGCAAAAAATAGATTACATCCACCCAACTAGGATATGGAAATACTCTGTCTATATATCTCTTTATTTTAATTGTAGGCGTCCTTTTTAGAAATATTACTAAAACTGTTGTTATTAATGAGTTAACAGGTTTTAAAATTGATAAAATTACTCAACCGTGTCAAATTCATTTTTTGCTAACGACACACTATTTTTCTTTAAGGTATCTAAGGATAGTGCATCATTTCTAATACACTCATTGAGTAAATATTGTATAGTCTCATGTCAAAAGATTAATTTAATCAAATCTTATTTATATTTTAGTGCAAATATAGGGCCATCAACTCAAACAATAATTAGCAACAGCTTGAGTATAGGCACATGTGAAGTCAATGATACATACCTTAGTCCATTAATCTTCTAGGGACGCAATAAACGGAAAACCCTCCATTTCTTGAAAGAAAAAATAACATGAAAACTCCAAGGATTGAAATCATCATACTTGTCTCCAAGTAGTCGAGAGATTCTTATAAAATCTATCATTTGTGCTATACCCACGTATGTTATGAATTATTTTTTACTACCACGTGTTTGGTGTTCATAAGTGAACTTGTTGCTATCATAGTTTTGGTGGAGTAACTCAAGTGACCAAACGAAGATACCCTGAATTAAGTGAGTCAAACTTACCAATATCAAGGAAAGGGGATGGATGGACATTGAAGATCTCCATACATTCAATTTAACATTGCTAATGAAGAACGTATGGAGGATCCATAACCAACCTTACTCTTTTCTCTTAGCTACTCAAAGGTAAGTATTAAAAGTATAATGACATCTTCTCAGTCGGTCCATGTAATCGTCCCTCCTGGTTGTGGATGAGTTTATATATAGGTAAAGAACAATTGTGTGAAGGTTTACATTGGCAAATAGGTAATAGGAATTAAGCTCGTATTTGGAAGTTCAGTTGGATTACTGCCCTCCCCAATAGACATTTGCAACATTAAACAAATAACGATAAAGTCAACCAAACCCGAGTAAATATCCTCATTGATAGAAGTACATATACATGACAGTTAGATACTATTGAAAGATAACTTGTCCAATGAGAAAGGAAGTCATCATGACTATCCCTCTTATTTTTCCTACCCGAAAAGTCATATTGATATGGTCTTAGGAAGGAACTGGTAAGGTCACGGTAAGATCTGCCTATAATTTAATGTTAGATTGTAAACATGATGAGTTTATATCAGTTACTTACTCCTCATTAGTTATAAGCAAAAAAAAAATGTGAACAACACTTGGCATATAGATTACATTCCTAATATTAGAAAATTTATCTGGAGAGTAATGTCAAATATTTTTCCTGTTCATAACAACTTATTTTTGAGAAAATTTATATCTTCTAATACATGTAACATATGTGGTGAAGTCAAAACCATACACCATTTACTAGTTAAATGTACATGGACTAAATTAGTGTAGTTTGTAATGTGCAGGTAAGAATTAAAGGGTTTGTTAATTTTTCCTTAATTGAATTTTGGTTATATAATCTAAAATAGGGAAAATATGAGAGGGATGCAATTAAATGCAGATTTGCCACAACTTGTTGGGCTATATGGAAAGAACAAAATATAACTCTACTCCTAGGATGCCCAACATAAGTTGAGGAACTGACCGGTAATATAATGCGTTCGATTGAAGAATATACAACCATCAATAAGAATTAAATTCGCACTAAACATAAGTCAAATCTACCTACAGAGACTAAGGGAGTATGGAAGTGGCCCCAAAGTGGCAGTGTAAAGATTAATGTGGATGATTCATTTGATAAATTGAAAAGAAATGCATAAAAAAGAATCATAGTTAAGAATGAATAAGGTGTTCTATTGCGTACTAGTAACTCCCGATTTTATTGCACACACACTTTGGAATCTAGAGCAGAGCTATAATGTAAGGATTAAAACTTGTATAAGAACAAGTTTGACCTAAAATTATACTTGAACCTAACTCTCACACACTTTGTACTATACTCAGAATTAGCAACAAGAAGTTTCATATATTGTCCGCCATTATATTGATTAATCGTTACATTATTTGAAGATTTTAGAGTGTCAAATAACACTAATTAAATGATTATATAGAAATAATCGGGTTTAAAGTGATTTAAATACTGATGTTCCCGATGATATTAATTTTATTATTGAGAATTAGATAAATATTTTATTTTTATATTCTTATTATAAGTATATTATATATAATTTGATAAATTAATGAAATAATTATTTGTTGAGTAAAAATATAACTTTCAACACATTTTTTTTATTTTTTAGTGTTATTAATTTATTATATAAAATAATATAAATTATTAAAAGTGAGATATAGGTTCCATTACATCTACAACCATTTTTAAAAATTAAATAAATTTTAACTAATATTAGATAAAGATTAATAAATAGGTATCCGACCAAATATTTTTGACACCCCTATCTTCAAGTGTATTAATTATATTATTAATTT
Source organism: Trapa incisa (assembly GCA_030064435.1). NCBI lineage: Eukaryota > Viridiplantae > Streptophyta > Magnoliopsida > Myrtales > Lythraceae > Trapa > Trapa incisa. The sequence continues at coordinate 4,581,232 of CM057774.1, read as the reverse complement.
AGTTGTAGGTTTAATTAACCTAATATATTTTTGTTATTAATTTCGATCGAATATAATTAAATTTGTTCGACTGTTACCGAATCGGGTGCAGTGAATTCGAGAATAGCTGGATGGACCTAGTGATCAAATTTGAGTACAACTATTAGACTCGAACCCCGGTCAGACCCATAACGTTTAATCTAATATAAATTATGATGCTATTAAAATTTTATTTAATAATAATAATGCAAAACAAAAAAGAACTTGAACGTGGCCCTTTCATCACACACCTCCACAAGGTCATAGTCTCGTAAGACTTCGAGTGAGGTGGCCGGAGCCCATCGCCCTCACCCTTTCACAAGGTTCCAATAGAGGCTCAACCAGCTGCCTCCTCCATCAAGTTTCTTAATAATTTTATTTGAATGTTAAATATTGAAATTGCCCTTTACTTTAAAATAAGCAGTAAAGCGATACATTAATAATTGCACTTGCTACACTTTTGGACTATATCACCGTGCGAACAGTCAAATGATGCGGCTAGTTGGAGGGTGACTAGAAAACTAAACTGAAGGCCAATAAAAAAGGCATGTCCAATTGTAAACTAGTATATTGCGTATTAATATAATATTTCACTTTATTATTAAAAATATATGAATTTAACTAACCTAGTAAGATTTTATATGTTATTTAATTTCAAGTCACATTATTCATTTTAGGTTGGTGGATCTTCTAATATATTTAAATAAAAATAAGGTAATTTATATTGATGGATAAATTTTGAGCAAAAAAATAAATATAAATAGATAGATTTAATTTGAATAGATTATGATCAAATATGATTTCTCTATTTATAACTGTACATAAAAATTATTATCAAATATGAATATTAACCTGTAAATAACTATGTATATATAGGTTGAAAAATAGGAAAGAATAAAAAAAGTTCTTGGTAAAGTAGATTTAGTTTAATTGCATCATATTTAGTTTCTATATATTTACTTTTATTAATAAGATTAATAGAGTAAATGGTGAGTTTAGTATGAAATAATCGAAATATAAGATTTAATGATAAACCTAATTTCATATATATTATCAAATAATATTGGAAATCTTGATAAATCTATTTATATAATGTGAGAAAGTAATTTATAATAATAAGTGTCAATATTCATTTACATTTAAAATTATAAGTGGTAAGTAGTGCAATAATTTCAAATTTATAAATTTATAAAATTTATATATTTTATTTAATTTAATATTATATTTTCAACACTATATTAATTAATTACTATGATATCATACAAAAAAAATCAATAATTTGTTAGAAACTAAAAATGAAACAAAGAATAAGACGAGTGAAAAGTTACAAGATACAAAACTAGGTAAACATCCAACTTCTTAATTGTTAGTTTCAAATAGTGTTACATTTTAATAACATATTATGGCAAAATTATCATCATAATTAAAAAAAGGGTATAATTACTCTAATGTAACGTTAGGGTCTATTGTTTGGGCAACTCTTTTATGTTATATTATATTATTAAAATTACACCCAGCCAACCAATACAGTATTTGTGATTTTTTATGGTAAAAGATGCCGAGGAGTAAACAAAAGGTACAAATAATGCAAAAAAACAGCCAAAGGTACAAACTTAGGCTTTACTCACCACAAAAAGCAAAGTAGGATTAAGTTTGGACAGAAACATAGTATTGAATCAGATTTTAATATAAGAATTTATGTCAAAAAAATATATTATTTAAAAAAAAATTCATGTAGTTAACATAAACTACATAGGAAATTGTATAAAAAAATCATATTAATGTCAATAAAAGCAAAGTAGGATTAAGTTTGGACAGAAACATAGTATTGAATCAGATTTTAATATAAGAATTTATGTAAAAAAATATATTATTTTAAAAAAATTCATGTTGTTAACATAAACTACATAGGAAATTGTATAAGAAAATCATATTAATGTCAATAAAATCCGTTCAATTGTATGGTTTTGTTATTATTTATTAGTGACTCTAATGATATATTCTAGAAATATAACTGGATATATTTTGTTAATAAAATATGTGCAAAATATCATTAAATTCAACGCCTTGAATCAGTATTAATATATTTTGTTATTTAAGTTTCACTTTCTATATAAAAGAAAGAAAGCAAATTTTATTATTTAATCAATATTTTTCTTATTATATTTATAGGATCATTATACATGTAATTTTTCCAACAGTATGATCGACTAGCCAAACATCAATGACAATCGAATATAGTACTCATCACACATAATACAACTTTCTAATGAACAATCATGTAGTTGGAAGACTTCATAAATACTTCAACAATTAAAGCAATCCCTGAAAAAAATCATAGTTGTTTATATTGGAGTTGACAGTTGAACAATGGAGCTTCAACGGGTTTCACTAAAGCTGGTTAGTGATAATGGCGAGGATAGTCTTTGGCGGGAGAGGGGCAGTCTAGAAAATATAGATCAGGGTCAAGGGAGAAGCTTGCAGAGATTCCATCCAAGTCATAGAAAGGAGTACCAAGTTTGGGACCCTCTCCAAAATCAACCCTAGTCACTGCGCTGAGTGAGAGGGGCCTAAAACCTAACCTAGAAGACTGTGGAGAAGATAAAAAGGAAATCAAATAATATATAAATAAATGGGGAGCCGACAAGTATCATTGATTCACTGCTGCTGCAAACGAATAAATCAATTTGTGGATCCATATATCCCTACATATACCAACTTTTTTTTTTGCACAATTACATATACCAACTTTGACCAGACAGTAATGTTGGTCCATATTTGGTTGCAGTATGCCACCAAGAATCCACCCACACCAACAAAGGGTGGCCACCAATGTGATGGCAGAATCCCACATGCCCATCCACTATGGTCTGCATACCACTTAAAGCAAGACATCAATTTTCATCAAGGTTGATGCCAACTTTAACTAAAAATGATAAAAGGACCCCAAAACATGTGATATGCGTGAATAAAAAAAAGGGGAAACCAGAGCAATGAATATGAATATTCCTTCCACTATAGTAATGAACCATACGAGGAAGTCTAGGGTAACAACTAGTCCAACCCGATCAAATCTGTTCTCCTTGTTGGATGAGGCGACACAGCACATGCAACTTAATCTTACAATTATTTTCTTGCAATTATTTTTTAATGAATCAACCTTACCCGATGGTGGGTCTATAGATGGCAGAAATGCAACATCTTTATTTTGTCAATTCACTACCTACAATACCTTGCCTTCCATGATTGATCAGATGATTCACGCCGACTATTTAACCCAAAGATCACAATGTATCATGTAGTTTTGTACCTTTGGGTATGGAAGATAGATGGACAATGAATATGAAAGGATAACAAAAGAAAAGATGGTAATTAAAAAACAATATAAGGGATGGAGATGTTTTTAAAAGATAAGAAATGCTACATAGAGTAGGAATTAATTGAATAATGGAGTGGAGTGAAATGATCCATAAATTCTCGAGGAAACCATGAACATCTCTATGTTCAATTTTTAATTTTTTGTAAAGGATCGAGTCCAAGGCAAAATTATAATCAAAGTGCAAGAAGATTCCCAAGATAATAACAAGTGCAAGAAGATTTCCAAGATAATAACAGAGAAAGGTCAGATTTGAACTCCATCTATTTAATAAACAATCTTGATGGTGCTTCATGGGTACGAGTCCTTCGGAACCAAGTCATATCTCAAGGCGTTGTAAAAATAAGCACACAGCCAGCTAATTGCAAATAGAAAATATATGGTTTGACAAAAGGGCAAATCACATAGGAAAAGGGAGGCTATTGATGATCCCAATGAGTTCTCACTTCTCTCAACAACTCAAGATGCAGAGAGAGCAAAAATGGCAAAAAACAGTGCAAGACTCTAGCTTTTGTTCCTCTTGAAAGGAGGCAACTATCACTCCTCCATCCTTAAAGAACCAATGAATCTTTCATCCTCTGTTCATTGCATTCTTTGTGGACTTGGAATTCAAGTTCTGCTGACATGCCAGGGCCTACGAGGACTAGATCAACACCATTTTGGTGCATTATTTTTAGATTCAAGAACAAGAATCTTGGACAATTGATATGTAAAGAGAAATCCACTGAAAAGTAAGACAGAGAATGTTTAGTGGGGAAATTACCTGTAAATAGTGATTGCAGCTGGCCGTTGCTGATCATGTGTAAGATAATCAAGAATGCACTGTTTGAAGAATTGGGTTGGACCCGGGAACTGTGGTTTGGATACTCACCACAATCATCTAAATTTTCTATATATATTATAAGACAGCTGGCACCAGAAGTTTGCACAGCAAGATGAATAGCATTGATTGAAATGTAATAAGTTTGCTTTATAAGAACACTGAAAATTTCATCGGTTCAACATCTACTACCTCATGCATTGCCTTTATAAATCTGGGGTCAGATTAAAGATTAGCAACCTCGCCTCAGAAGTTTGTTGTCCAATTGAACTGGCCTAACTGTGGCTGCTGATAGGCTCCAACCTGGGGTACTGGTCCAGCAGCAGCCACACCAATCCCCATATTTCCACCCATGGCAGGGCCCAGATGGTGTGGACCAGCAATTGCTGTTGGTTGAGAAGGGTGATAAAGGCCAGGGAACTGCATATGGGAAGACTGTGCCGCAGCAGCATTGAAGGAGGCATGGCCAGTGTGTGAAGGTAAGTAGGTTTGACCTGTCATGCCATAGTAGGGAGTAGACTGTAGTCCAGCCATTTCTCTTGGGTTCTGTATCCAAATTTCAGAAGCCTCTGCCTGTTTTAGACAACATAAATACCATGAGAATGAAAAAAAGGTAAAAGATAAATCTGAGCTGCAGCATAATTTTGATTAAAAGAAAATAACTGATTTAAAAAGTTTTAAGCATATGGTTGGCCACATCAACAAATGGGTAAGTGTGAAGATTTTCTCCCAGCAAACTAGAGCTCAAAAATATCACTATTTTTTTGAACCACCCAACTCAAAAAAGTTGTAATTTATGAATAATACAACAAATATGTAAAAGCACAAGGACAATCTATCAAATCAAGTAGAACCATAAAAGGGCAAAAACTACCATTTATTTATTTATTTGTAAGACATGATTAAACACATTATAGAAATATCAAATTAAATTTCTTTACTGATGCTCAGGAAAAATATCATCCCAACTATTTTATTTTCTGTTTCCATAATTTGCCTTTAAATAAGAGTTCCTTTGTCAGTTAACTGGTTGAAGCAGAAGCAACCCAGACTGCAGCTTCTATCCTTCTCCGCTAACACAACTGTCTACACTATTTTGACTCCGAAAACTTCAAAACTTCTCCAATCACAATAGTCTTGCTGTTCTTTTTAACAGGATTGTCCAAACGAAATTTTCAAGCAAATTAGATATCTACACTAAAAGGAGTTCTATGCCAATTTTAACTTATCTGTCAATTTAATAATTGATATTCTATCTTTCAGCTAGAATATGAAAATTCATGGCAGTGTCAGGCATATCATCAGCAGAACCAGGTTACCAATACTAAAAGGTGTAACTAGCAACAATAAATTCAAGCTCTATATGTTCGACAAAACTTACCTGCGGATTTGCATATATATTGCTGTCCTTATACTTGATCCTCGAATCATCCATTCCATTTGCATTCCCTACAACACCACCAGTGGCATTGACTGCATATCCAGCAGGACCTGAAAAGTTTCCAAAACCAGTGGGGCTACCAGCTGGGACTGGCTTGAACTGTTGAATCCCATACTTGAGGCCACCAGTGCTGATGTGGGAAGTGGCTGCTCCAGGCATCATCATATAACTGTTCCCATTTGACAGGTGAGGAGAAGGATAGGAAGGATTGCTGGAATAGCCAGGTAAAGCCATTGGAGGCACATAGACTGGAGATAAAAACTGACGGTACGGCATCATATTGGTGAAGTGGGAGACATGGACTTGAGGGTACATCTGAGACGCCACAGGCTGAAGATGCTGTTGTTGCTGCTCAATGGGTAGAATTGATGCTGACATGCTATTTGCCGCATGTGAACTTAAGGCCTGCAGATTTAGTTATCAATATAGATTTTAGCATGCAGGCTACTTCCCTAGACAGATCATAATGAAGGAGAACTCCTTAAATAGAAAGATTATGTACATCAAGACAACAGGCCGAACAAGCTGAAGATGAAGCGAGGTAAAAGAATCCAACCTAGTAACTGGCAACAATATGCAAAAACACTTGCAAATTAACACTTAAATAAGTTTACACTACATTACAGATATATAAGCTCAATTAAAGAAAAAACAGAGCACAAAAGTTTTGAGAAGAGCCTGTATGAATGTACTCTAAAAGATCTATTAGTCTCACCTAAACATGGTAATGCTCCAACTATATAAAATAATATGTACTGGAATACAAATTTACCTCTGTTGGAGATTGCAAGCTCTGGCCTCGAACAGCTTCCTCCACAGAGGTTCTGAAGTATGGTAAATCATAGCCAGCCTGAGCATCATAAGTCTGAAAATAGGCCACTTAATGCATCAGAACCTATGCATCTTATGTGCGTTTGCAATAACATAAAAATGGGGATACAGGGATATCAACAAAACATTTATGCATAGGAATGGAGTTCCATCAACCAAAACTCACAGTAAAATTTGGCATTTCAGAAGGAACTTGTTGCTGATTCGACTCTGAAGGATCATATGAATGAGTGTCCTCTCGAACCAATCCAATGTCAGAATACCTATCTAAACTCTGAGGATTGAGTTTTTTTTCCTCTGACTGATTGTCAGAGGATGCAGATGATGCTGGAGAATCAGATCTAGAATTTCTAACTTGTTCATCAATTGTATTAACCGCTTTGCTGACAGAAGCATCATCTCCCACAGATACTGGGTCCAGTACGGGTGAACTGCCATAAACAATATATTATTCTCCAATATATAGTGAAGAAACTATATTCTTTTAGTAAGAAAAACAGTGTCTTTAATTACAACAGTGAGTTAGATGCAATAAAACCACTACTCACTAGCATAATATTTTCTCAGATATTTACTTTTCATAGTAATGTAACATATGTATGTAAGCAAAGAGAAATCACTCGGGATATGGCAAGACATTGGACAAAATTTGAGGAATTGACTCTTTAAAAATACTTTACTATTTTTTTAATGAAGCCTTTATACTGAAATTCAGAAGGTTGATAAAGTGTAACTGACCCTGCAGCAGATTGCCCATGTAATTCTTCTCTCACTCGTCCGGGATCCAAGTTCCTGGAAAGTTCATACTCTTTGCCAAAGCTACCAAAAGTTAGCTGACAACGATCAGTGTCAGGAACTCTTATATGCTGTGCAATGATAACATTTGGTTTCTCTTGGGTATTCATTTGGGAAAGCCTATCCTGCAATTTAGCAGTTTCAGCATCACTGTCCTTTGGGTTATTGTCAGAAGTTTCTGCAGACATAGGTGATATGATAACACCAGAACCAACAGACTTTTGGCTAGATTTTGGTTTCCATTCCTTAACACCTGGAAAAAATAAGGAAAGACGTTATTTCCATCATAGAAAAAGTGTGGGTGCCACCTTAATATAAACAAACACAAATATCAAACCAATCTACCCTCTGAGCCAAAGAAAAAAATTATCCATTCAGCTTCTAACCTAAATTCAGCTTTACTTCTCACCAAAAAAGAATGAGGATGGTATTTCTAGGCATAGTTAGAAGGTGTGAAGAACATAGCTCTGATCATTGGAGGGAATGGTATCACATCCTAGAAACAAAACATTTAATGAGCAAAAATTCTCGTGCACAGATTAATTAACAACACTAATTGCATACAACATTGCTGCCAAATAAAAGCATTTCAGCCAAAACTAATGAGTCAATTCAATAATATGAAGATATAAAACTTATAATATGTTCGTATCAAAATTACACCAACAATATGGCATACCTTTCTGATGACCCATGGTTTGCTGATGTGATTTGCCACCATACTGACTACTTAACACTGTTCTACTTCCTGCTGTTGTAGATCCCAAGGACTGAATAACAGAAGGCCGACTGAGTTGGTCATTCTTAGAAATGGCAGACAATGACCGAAATGACTCAGAAGGAGAATATTCTCTCAACTGCAGGTTTGAGGAAACAGCAGAGGTTGATGATCGCTTCAGAGAATCCTGTGAAGATATCCGCCTGACACCCACCACACCAACCTCACGCTTAATAGCTCCAACGGAAGAAGACACTCTCGAGTCAGGAGATGGAACATGAACTGGGTCCGTTGACGAGGAATATAGCCCAACCACAGAGTTGCAGGATCCAGATTTTGTTGAATGAGACAGAGGACTAACTGGTTTAACCTCCTGATCCCGATAAGCTCTGGCAGGTTCCTCCAGCATTTCTTTCCGGGAAGTACCACCTGTATTAGGCCATGAGGTCTGCCCATCTTCTGCACTGCTGCTGGGATTACTAGAAACTTGAGAATGACCTTGCCCTCCTGTCTTCCAAGTAGTCAAACTTCCACTGGATCTACACAAGACTAAATCTATTAGCTGTCATGAACTATACAAGATCCCTCAAGAAAATTTCTAATGAATCAACTAATGAAAGTTTCCAATAGTCTCTGCTTTCTCAGAGGACTTCCATAAAATTTAAAGATAAAATGAAATAATGATAACTCAAATTTACATTAATTGAGCACTGATTAAATAGACAATATTAACAGAGATTACACGAATATTGAAGTGGAATAAACATGGAAAAACAGTTTTTCAGAGAGAACCTAATCACTCAGGAAAATATTGTGCAATAATTATATAAGAAACACTTCCGGGCCATCTGATGTGCAACAATCAGGATGAATACAATTAAAAATTATGAGCATGCATGATAGAATGGGCATACCGTTGTTCTGCAATATCAAGTTCTATCTGATGACTGGAGGATGATAAATCAAGATGTTGCAGAGAGGAAATCTTCATCTCTACATTGGTACCGCTACTCACTCTATTGTCCCGCACAACACGAAATGCTTTGCCGACAGATCCATCTGCCAAGATATCAACCATGATAGGATATTCAATATAAGGATATCTAAGTACCGTGATTCTAGCTTGGCATGAAATTAACAAAAAGATATGTATAATTAAATCTTCCTGCTATTGAATATTCAAAAATAGAAATATCACATGTAAGCAGCATCCCAGAAAACCAAAATAAAAAAAATACTCTAGCTAAATGACACTAATACTAATCATAGTATCGCTTGTATGTAATGAATGAAATTATAAATATTATCCAGAAAAAACTGAATAAATAAATACACATCTCACAAATAATGAATGAAGTCCTCACTATTATCATCAAATATAAACAAATGAATAAAGTTTCATGCTCGTAAAAGATGGATGCAATCCTCAATATTATTGAACCCAAAGGAAAGCATACTTGTGCTTGCAGGCAAATGTTTGCGTCCATATCCAGGATTATTAAAAGCATTGTAGCCTCCCCTTTGGCCAATATAGGTTGGTTGTGTCATAGGTTTCACAACCCGACCAACATTTTCAGTATGTTTCACTTGATTAACTAAAACCTGCTGTGCACCAGTCTGAATAAAAAATACAATTGTCTGGTAGTCAGTAATTCTTAAACAATAACAAGGAACATACACTTAAAAACTAAAGAGTAACAATATTAAGTAGAGAAGGAAAAGCTAAGTTCACTTAAAACTCAACCATAATTTTCATTTGCATGAAATACATATAATTTTCATTTGCATGAAATACATATCTTTATAGGGGCAGGGGAATTCCGAAATGCCTATCAATTAATGATTCAAGAAAATAGGAATTGAATACTCGGAAAAAGAAATAATAGAAATGAATCCAAATTCATCAGTGAAAATGAAAAAGACAGGCAGGCAATTGAAATAAAAGCATGCTACCGATAGAAAGTATAATAAACTACCCTATAACATTGTTTACTAACACATGAGATTCCTAAGTGAAAGAACATGTTATTAAGGTGATGATATGTATCTATAGTTCTAGTTATAAATTGAAGTCATGATAGAGACTGGTTTGGGACTCTCCTAAGTGAAAAACCAGCTATATAGTGGAAATATATTTCTATAGTTATAGTTCTAAATTGAAGCCATAATAACAACAGATCCATTAGCATACTTCCCTTGTCCTTTACTTAGAAACTTCTATCATCAACAGCTCGAATGTCAAAGGTTCTTTCTATAATAATCAGAACATTTCTACTTCATAGTCAAACAGCATAAAATCAATAATCATCTGCTCACTTCAATCCACCTGTTCCCATGACATACCCTACTATTGTCAACCATGTTCTATTAGCAATCCCATCCATTCAATAATCCATTTGAGACCCAAAATATCTGAGATGATTGAAGGCAAACAAATATGAATATTTCAAAATACAATTGATCAGTTTGTTTCTCTTCCAAAAGACCAACAACAAGCCATATATCTCCCTTATACCATCTTAAGAAATAGTAAATCAGAATAACCAAGACCCTCCACTTTTGATAAGTCTGTAGAATTTGTCCTCAAATCATTCATATTACAAACATACAAAGTATGAAGCTAAAAGGTAAAAATAAATTATTAACACATTTGCATCATTAAATAATAAAAGGAAAACGGTTTAAAAAGATAAGAAAACCGGGCTGATGGTTAAATCAATATGTACCGTTCAGATGCATGTCATATATCAGCAACATATCATCATAAAAAGTAATTAATGCATGCTGAAACGTACCTCCTTTCTCCTATCCCGCTTTCTCTTGACTTCATGAAAGGTATCTGAAAAAAATATATATTTACATTTAGTTCACCGTATAGATAGTGTAAAGATTACGGTTTAACAAAGCATGCTAAGAGCAGCTTAAGAGTACCGTCTAGGAAAGAAATATAACGTATGGTGAAAGATCGAAGAACATGATATGCTAAATCATGAAGGTACCTACAGGCTCTGAAATGCATGACGGACAAAAAGAGTTCATAAGAAGATTAAGAAGTAACAAAGTGGCAACTTAGAGAAAGATACCAAGCCCCAAATGATGAAAACCGTAAACGATGTCAAGCCATCAAGAAGAGAAAAAAAAACATTTGCTTACCTGTCGGCATCTACTACTTAACCTGTTATGATAAGTTTAGACAAAAACCAAATCACAAAAAAACTAATATTCCCGTGGCACCTCATTTCACAAAAAAAACAAAGCCCTAGGGCATTCATTAGACGATAGCTACCAATAAATTTTATCGGTATAGATCCCAGAGCATAAGACTAATAGAATGCATTTTAGTGATCAGAGACAGAGCCATCATAAAAGGTATATAATAAATCAATGACGAGGAGGCACAGCTTCACTCGAAAGCACGCTACAAAACCACGAACTTAACCCGTATTTGTACAGCACAGTGGATAACGAAAAAGCCGACCTTGATTGAGCAACTTCTGAATTGTTTCATTAGGGTCCATGCCGTTCTCCTTGAGGGCGGCATATATATCAGCATCTGTGTGATTCTTTACAATATCCTTGATCGATTGTATCGTGCTCTGCACTCCAGCTGACAGAACTTGAGTCCCCTCTTCCATTCCAAAACCAGTGACCATATCAGAGACTGTCGCAACAGCCGAATCGGGATTGGAAAACTCTACCTACTTATCAACGAAAAGATGTAGTTAAACAAGGCCCCAGACCTCATGCAAATCAGGAGTTAGGGTTTTGCATTGGGGAAGACGAAACGGCTTGAGGGAGGAGTGAGCGAGGGTTTTGAAAAAAAATGCTATTCTGACAGTGTTCAAAGAGCCCAGTGCTGCTGACCGGAAGTGCTAGGTCGTTACCCCTACCTCAGAGACTAATTACTGCAATGCCACGGACGGCTGTACGAAGGCTTTGGGGGCATAATAGGAATATTACTGAGGTTATTTTCTCTATTTACATTACCGAGTAAAATTTTACATAAATGATAAATACATATTGTTTTAAGGCTGAACAAAATCAATTAATTTACTACCTAGTATCAACTACCTAATTCCTTCTTTTACCCATAAATACGTGTACAAGAATTGATTGATTGGATCATCTAAGTAATTTGGAGAAGTACAGTGCAATAATTATGTATGAACTAATAAAGGGAAACAAGGCTCATCAAATTAATTTGGAGAAGTATAGTGGATGGCATAGGGAAACAAGGATAATGTAAGTATGTTTCCATGATTATGATAGTTCACCTAAATGGTTTATCAAGTTGAATCCATTGTATTAATCCACATGTTACATTTCATCCTTAATGTAAGTTTGGTATTTGAATCAAAATACACCTATTAGTTGTTATGTCACATTTGTAACAATAATAATAATTAATTCATATTTATTCTATCAAATAATCTATAATATTAATTTTTAGTGTACACGTGTGAATCCTTATTAGGAATTAATTTTTAGTGTAAATAATCTATAATATATCTTGTGCAACTTCTAGCTAGTGTTATAAATCTTGACACCATTTTTTAAACTACTCCATAGTAATTCCATAGTAATTCAATCATGTTCAATAGATTTTTTAACTAGGGAAAGGTTATTTTATATTTTGTCCAATAAGATCTTATACTTGTATTTTTTTATTAACAGTATAAAGTACATTTTTAGCCATAATACAAAATTACTCTGATAAGCACAATAAACATTCAAATCATGTATATCAAATTAAACGTATATAATTCATTTACAACCGTTATATCTATACTCAACAATTTTTAAACTACTACAAAAAAAATAAAGAGTTAAATATTTGCTAGACTATGAGAGCATGCCTTTCAAGTAAAATTTTGTACTTTTGTGGGTATTATGACTTATAGATAGCAATTCATAGCAACTTAAATGGTGTACGAAAAAGGAGATGCTTTTACCTATTAACTACCTTACTTTATCCGAGAATAAATATGCATACATATTTGACTATTATTGCCCTTATTTTATTCCAAGTCTATACCAAACAATGCTCACATCCTAAGGTAGAAATGATATAGCTAATTTAATTCCAACTTTTTGAGGCTGAACAGGCATGATTATGTTCACAATTAAATGTAAGTTTCAATTGTTTTATTTATCAGATAATATGTTGTTGATCATTATCGAACATCAAACATTTGTGGGGATAACTTCTTGACGTCGCTAGTGGGAATCCAACTGTTGGTCCAAATTGTAATATTGTAATTTCAGAAATTGAATTAGATCGTAAATAGGAATCAAACCATGATTAGAAAATGAATTTCTAACATCGCTCTTTTCAAAAGTTAATTAAACAAAATTAAATTGGAGATCAAAGTTGAACAAGAAGTTTGTACTTGAATTGGGATTAAAAATCGATTTGAACTTGGACATTAGAAATTAGTCAAAATAGCTTGGATCAATCACAAAAGGACCTCCATGGTTGTGAATTAAGAATGAGGAGACATTCGATCGAAAACTAGATCAAATAGGTTCAAACTAGATATAGAACAAATTTTACGAACATTCGATCGAAAACTAGATCAAATAGGTTCAAACTAGATATAGAACAAATTTTACGAGAGCACCCAAGAAATGACAAAAATGTAATTTTTAGTTGCAAACACAAGAAAATAAGTTTGGAATTTTTTAGAAAAATAAAGGAAGTCGAAAATTGGTCAGATAAATCATGAACCAACTAAAAGAATACCTAAAATTGGTTGAGCATTCCAAAAATTTGATTGAATAGGTCAAAGGAAGTCACACTGGTAAAAAATTGGTCAAAGGAAGTCAAATAGATCAAACCGTGTAGAAAATTCGTTGGGCTGGCAGGAAACTGGTTGAATCATACCGGTCCCCGTGAACATGCATGTACCGCGCGCATGAAAGGCAACCCAACCAAGTACGTGTCATTTCTAGGCAACCTAGTCTTAGAAGTTGGTATACAGGTGAACCGAATATTGAGGTGGTGTCAAACTAGAAACCACCCAAGAATCTCATGAAAGTTTAGAATTTCTAGGACTGGCCAAGTATTACCGATAGTTTGTGGAGAATTTTTCTTTTTTTGACAACCTCGATACCGCAACTAACATGAAAATACATAAAGTATAAATGGAATGAAAAAGTGTGACATAACTTTTAAGGAGGTGAAGAAACTACTCACTACAATCTTGATCTTCGCACTACCAAATCTAAATGGTGGGGAGTACACCATGTATAACGACTCCACATGGCAATGATTATGATGTGTATTAATGCAAAGGGGAAATTGATTGTTTACGTCTCGAGGCAATTGAAAAAGCATGAGCTTAACAACCCTACACACGACCTAGAGGTAGCAGCCATAATATTCGCCTTTAATATTTGGTGGCACTACATTTATAGAGTCTCCTATAAGGTCTTCATGGATCATAATAACCTTAAATGCACCATGACTAAAAAAGAATTGAATCTAAGGTAGATGTTGTGGTTAGAATTGATTAAGGATTATGCTATTATAATCGATTACCATCCATGACATGCCACGACCCGATTTCCTCAGGCGGGGACACATGTAACTCGTCAATCCCCCTAATGTTACAGTGGTGAGTACCTTCACCAAGGTAACGCTGATGAGACCAAGGCTCAGAACTGTTGAACACTTGTTAGAAATGCAGCAAAAATTTTGAACTTTTATTTCAAAGTTCCTCGTGGAAGCCCCTGAAAATGCTTTTTGAAAATCATGGGAATAGTTGTAGCATGATAGGGAAATCAAACCTTCATGCGTAGGGAGTGAGGTTACCTCAAGCAAGGGTGTGCTTTAGGTATGACCTTCCCTTTCCTATATTATGCTTCCTCAACTTATGTGCACATATGTTTAGGGGAGGGGTGAGCTCACAACTTAGTGAGTGAGACACTGATGTTGTGCCACTACATTGATCACGACCCATATCTTTCCCATAAACCACCTAGCATGGAGTTCTATATATTTACTCATATTGCCTCTACGAGTCCTGTGGTTTACTTTTGCCCCTCAAGATAAGAGTCTCGAGCCATTCGACTCATAGTCTAAGCTACGGCTAGGTAATCCTTGGTCTCCCCTTTTCCGTCATACGCCTCTAATGTATTATATGCAAACATCGAGACTTAGTCCATCACATAATTGTGGCCTATGCTTGGTCGACACTTTTGGATTGCTCATAACCCGTGCCTTGACCCAACAATTTAGGCCTTTAACAAAAAACATGGACAACTCATGACCCTATAGCAAACAATCATACACTTGAAATGTTTCGCCACTTGGGCGACACTAGACCAAGAATTGGAGTGTAGGAGGCCCAAGGGACTCTTACCATAACTGGTACAATCACTTGTACCATCTCGCAGTTTGGTGTCTCAGCACCCTAGGGTCCTGACAGCTTCGCGGTCACTCTCTCGCACAAGATGGACACTTAGGCCCACACACCAATGGGCTACTCAGGCCCCACGCACATATATCACCCCTAGAATGCACTGCCCCACTTAGACAAAATCGAACTAGAAAATTGGATTATGGGGGTTGCAAACCCTCTACCACAATTGATACCCTCACGTTTCATCTCATAGCTAGGTGTCTCAACACCTGGGGTAATGACCACTTAACCGCCTCTCGCCGACCCATGGCCCGTACATATACGACTCACTTTCGCCATTGTCTCGTCGTAACAGTGCTGGAACGGTATTCGTACATCATCCAAGTGTCTTGAGAAAACCGGAAGATATCACACATTGCACTCCCCAATCTCCTTTCCATTTTCCCTTGAGCGAAGACACAACTTCTAAGGCATCCATCTTTCCTCCTCTCCTATACCAGTATTCACAAAAATAATCACATGGCCCATAGTCATAACCATGACACACATTGCTACTCTTGTAATGGTACTTAACACATCTTGTTACCAAAAGCTCGACGTGTTTATCACCCAATTTTCCCCCAAATCATACACAAATAATAATTCATCAAATCAACATGCTAAACATGGAGATACTTAGGAGTCCGAGCCCTCACTGGCCGACTCCCCACAATCATGGAACACAATTATTGGGAGTCTGACTTAGTCACAAAATTAGCACATTAAGCATACTGGGAGCCCGACCCCTCACGACCATCACCCCAATTAACATAAAGGCTTTAAGCCAGATCTTTTCCCCGATTTCTTAGAACCAGTTTCACATCACAAGCTCTGGTCTTATGACTAGTTCTTATTTATCCTTTATGAAATCACATTTGATTTAGTGGGCATGATCTTATTCATTTGAACTGCTTATATGAGTTCTAAGGTCATCTTGCTACTTAGAATTACACAATCACACAAGCATGTTAATCAAAGCCCCGCTCAGTCCAATAGGACTCGCCGTCAAAACTCACTCTCCTCAATTCCGTGGAACTTGTTCATCCTGTAAGGTGTCTAGAATCCTGTTGTTGATTCTGCGTAAGTGCTCCTTGCATTCTTTGCAAGGTATGGCAAAACTATGGTCAGTCTCTTTACTGACAATTCATAGTCTACACGACTGTACTCTCTTTATGGCTTTGTTGGTTACCCCTTTTGGTTTCTGGTTACCCAACTCTTTAGTCGGTAACCCGACCTTTGGTCTAACCCTCTCTAAGGTTAACCTCTTAGTTCATACGTAGGCTTTTTTCATTGAGCACTTCGTGGAAATGTCACCATTTCCTTTACCAACCACCTATTGGTTTAATTTTTCCTAAATTACCATTTGATCCTTACTTTGAGCAAAATTACCATTTTGCCCTTATACTTTAAATTTCCTCTTTTTGGACTTTATACTTCCTTAAGTCATTCAATTTGGTCCCTCAAGTTTCTTTGGGTGCTATTTTGGCCCCAATAGGCATTGGAAACAATCCAAGCCTTATTTCTTACAATTTACAAAAAGCCCCTAAGTTTTGGCAAACTTACCATTTTATCCCTCTTTGTGAGAACTTAGTCTCTAGGTTTCATTTGACCCCCAAATTTCTCATAAAGGTCCATAAACTTTCTTTAACTAAGTTTAAGACCTTGTACTCCCTAAAAGTTTCCTTTTAGCTGTGCATATACTCATATTTGCACTTTAGCCCTTAACTTTATCTTTATTGCAAATAGGTCCCTAAACCTTCCATAATTGGCAACCCCAATCCCTAAACTTTACCAAACTTCCTAGTTAGCCCCAAAACTTTATTTTTATTGTTAGGAAGACCCCACAAAAAGATCAATCCCATTTGGGTCTCCTAACTTTCAAATCTTTTCATTTTGGCCCCTGACCTTTGACCTACAACTAAAGTGTCTCTAAAAATTATCAAATTAAATGTGGAGGTCCACTTTGTCACCCTCTAGCAAATCATAAACTTGGTTTGACTAGAGTTAATTGGAATTTCTCCGGTCAAGCTTGATCAGAAACATAGACATAGTCTGATGCAAGTCAGGTAAAATCCAAAAACTTACTAGAGATGGAACATCGGTTGTCGAGGCCAGTGGAGCTAGATAGCTGACTCTATTAGGAGTACATGACCACTTGAATCAACTCAAATGATGGTATGTAACTCCTATATTTAGCATTTTAGTCAGATTGGCCAATTTGCATGTGATCTATGATTTTGAAGATTTAATTCAAATCTAATTCTTGCTCAAATCGGGCAAGACCAGATGCTATGAAAATCTGGTGATACAAGGAACTCAACTAAGTTTCCTAAGCTCACGAGGCTCATCATGGTCATCGGAATTAGCCTCTAAAACAACTGCTATATTTTGAGTTATCGGAGATCGAGTATTGTGCAATCTCGTCGGTGATGATAGATGTGAAGTTGATGGTCGAGAGAGGTGGCAATGAAAAGTAAGGTCCTTAGCTTTCCAGGGGTACCAATAACGTCATCAGAGTTGGTCAGATGATGGAGATATTCTCTCTAGTATTAGGGTCACCGGAGTTGGGAGCAGTTAGTGGTTGGGAGAGGATTCTAAGCAAATTTTGGTGAGGGAGCAACCCCAGTTTATATGACTATGTTCTAGACTTGTGTGGCTATCTATTCATAGTCTTCTTTCATTAATCCATAGCCTACGGTACTAGCAATGAGTTAATTTCCCGAAGCAGTGGAGTTGGTGGGTCAACGATGTGCTGTCAAGTTAAAACAGGGCATTTGGGTCTAAGAGTCAGGTGAGGAAGATGACACGTGTACGCGGTGTCTCAACCGATCGGTTTGGCACTGTAGCAAACCAAATTCCAATGAATTTCTTGGATAATTCAGCGATTTTTGTCCCGATTCACCCTATTTCTAGCTCTTTCTCTTGAAAATAAAATATCTAAAAATTTTACGTTAAATTTTCTATTTGGACTCAATAACAACTTAATTTGAATTTGTTTTGAACCAATAAAAATTTGGGAGGTTTTGTGACTCCACCTAGCTTGAACCCAGTTTAAACCGGTTCTCTTCCGATATTCTCCCAATCCACGACTCTGTATCCCAAGGCTATACTAATGGTTTCTCATGACCCTTTCTCACTCCTCTTAGCCTCTCATTTGATCACTCCTTCTTTCCGATTCAAGCTTATTTTCCCGGTTCGATCCCACTTCCATGTTCGACTCGGTCGGGTTACTAAGTTGTGATTTTCGATCTTATTACCATCCCCTCCTTTTTAGGAGTTTTGTCCCCAAAATAGGTTGTATTTATTTCTCTAATATTAGTTATATAATTTTTTCTTATTTACATTCGTGGGTCAAGGGGGAGTTCGAACAACCTCATATATTGTCCTCATCCATGCCTCGGGTTCCTAGGTTTCCTCCTCTTCTTGCCTATTTTACCATAGGACCTTTACCATCAGGATCTTCTTGGTGCGAAGACTCTTTTCCTAGCTGTCCAAGAGGCGTACATTTTCCATAGAGTAGGACAGAATTTTCTCTAACTCTTGATAGGGCAGTCTAGCATGTGTTTGGGATCTTGTTGATACTTCCTTAGTTTTGACACATGGAAGATGTCGTGGATCTGGTCCAGCTCTAACAGAAGTAGAAGCTTGTACACCACTAGTCTAATTTTCTTTGTGATTTGGTAGCAGCCAATATATCACATGTTTAGTTTTCCCCAGTTTTGGAATTAGATGATCCCCTTCCATGGGGACACATTTACAAATACCTAGTCCCCTACCTCAAAACTTAGCCCCCGATACCGATTATCAACATAACTCTTCTACCAATCCTGTACTGTCTTGAGCCGATCGCGGATGATTTGGATCTTGTCCACACACCTTGAATGCACCACCCCACTTGAACAATACCAGACAAGGAAATAACAGTGTGGAGGTAGCGAACTCTCTACCATAGCTTACACCCTTACGTGTAGTCTCACAGCTAGGTGTCTCAGCATCCAGGGTCATGACCCTTAACAGCCTCTCATCGACCCATGACCCGTACACATACGACTCACTTCCGCTATCATTTCGTTTCATTGGTGCACTAGGACGATACCCGTACATCATTTGGGTGCCCGGCAAAACTAGAAGATATTATACATTGCACTCCCAGATCTCTTTTCCATTTTTCCTTAAGTGACAACACAACCATTAAGGTGTCTATCTGTCACCCCTTCTATACCGATATTCACAAAAATAATCACATGACCCAAGGTCATAACTATGACACTCATGGCCACTCTTGTAACAGTGGTTAACGCATCTTGTTATCAGGAGCTCAACACATTTATCACTCGACTTTCCCCCAAATCACACACAAACAATAATGCATCAAATCAACATGCTAAACATGGAGATGCATGAGAGTCCGAGCCCTCACTAGCCAACTCCCTACAATCATGGAACACAATTATCGGGAGTTCGGCTCGTCATGGAACCATCTCACCATATCACACAATTTGGCAACCCGACCCTAGACTTGGGTCTCATGGCAAGTTTTGGAACTCAGTCACTAAAAGAACACATTAAGCGTACTTGGATCCAGACCCCTCACAGTCATCTTCCCAATTCACACAAAGGCTTTAAGCCACATCTTTTTCCCGATTTCTCATAACTTGTTTCACATCACATGTTCTTTTCTCAACATCAACATGATCATGGCAACATCGACCTCCAAATTTACTATATGAAATAATGAGCTATTAGTTTTTAAAGAACAAATAATAGTATCGGATGATGCCTCATTCAAGAATGCTATCTTAGAAGAAGCTTATGAATTTGTGTATGTCATGCACCCGTGCAACACAAAAATGTATTGAACCCTGGAAGAATGGTACTAGTGGCTAGGAATAAAGTGAGAAATCATTGAATATGTAGCTATGTGCTTATCTTGTTGACAGATAAAGACTGAACACCAGAAGTAAAGAGGGATGCTACAACCTTGCCCTATCGCTGAATGGAATTGAGAGAAAATTTCGTGGATTTTGTGACCAGTCTATCATATTCGTCAAAAGGACATGATGCTATATGGATAATTGTAGACTGACTCACTAAGGCAACTCACTTTTGTATCCATAAAATTGATGAACTAAGTGGAAAATCTCACTAAGTTATACATTGTGGAGATTGTGCGGTTACATAGGGTATCCATGTTGAATATCAAAATTGAGATCCATGGTTCATGTCCAAATTTTAGCCTAGTCTACAAAGCTTCGTAGGAATTCATATACATATGAGCACCACCTTGCATCCCGAGACCGAGGACAATCCGAATGAATGATACAAACTTTCAAGGATATGCTTATTAAAGTCTAGAAAGAAATGAGAGCGCTATATGTGCTTAATGGAATTCACTATAACAATAGTTATCAAACAAATATTAAGAAGTTCCTGTTCAAGGCCTTGTATGAGAGGAGGTATAAAATATCTATATATTGGGTAGAAGTTAGTGAACACAAGCTCAAGAGATTTGAACTTATTTAAGATGCCATCAAAAAGATAAAAATGGTAAGAGATCTATTGAAGACAACCTAGGATATGAAAAAGAGCTATCATGCCCCGACCCCATTTCGCGAGCAGGGGGAAACGATGGCAACCCGCCACATCCCCTCGATGCTACAATGGTGGATACCTTCACCAAAGTAATACCGATAAGATAAATACTTTAGAATAAAAACTTATAGAATTCAATGAAAATTTAAAAGTTTCATAAAAGTAAGTTGTGTGCACAAAAACAAGTACATCTTTCCCATGTTAATGTACCAACTGATATGTAAACATATAATTAGCCTTCATGTATGCCTTTCGAGTCTCATTACTCAGTTGCATGCATTTAAATGTTGTGGATATCATAGGCCCTTTTGTGCTCCTTCACACACACCTATAATTGGTTTGGGGGAGGGGGGAGCTCATAACTCAGTGAATGTGTTTACCAATGTCGAGCTATAACATGGCTAATGACCCGATTTTTACTCCATATATTTATTACTTATTTAGTGATATCTAAACTATATGTTTTATGAGTACTTTTAATTACTATTTCTAATAATTGTATTTCAACCCGTATTTTTTTAACTTAGGGACTCAATTCCCATGTCACAATACATACTTCAAATGTACATAAACAACCCTCAAGTTCTCACAAATGCGAACTTAAGGTGCGAGGGTACGTGCGTGTTCACATACTCCCAAGGAACATTTGTAGATGATTGCCCCCCTCTTATTGTTTTCGATAATGTATTCATCACCACAACTTGACCCATGGTGGCCTTGCCACATATCCACTAAGATCTCACACACGAGCATATTAGGGGTATAATGAGTATGTGCATTATATATCCGTCCTCCCAAGGAAACATCTCATGATGAACCACCCCCTTATATGAATGTCGATAATGTGTCATCTGGCATCTTGCATCCTTTGATCCAAACTCATCCAATCTCCTGGGTCACAAGCGATGACTAAATCCCAGCCATAAGCCTCCCTTGGGTTTGTGGGAACATTATAGAGCCACTCTTCCCTTGTACCCCTGCTTCTGGTTTTCTTGGTTATGCTTGACGTTATCTCTTGTACTTGGTGTCATGCTGACATCATAAGCATCCTCTTAATCATATCACAATGATAACCATACAATATAATAGCCATTCTTATTTGAGCATACAATATGATATCTAACCGCTACTCATATTCTTTAACACACTTTTAACAATATAACAAGCAATAGTCTTCTTTATATCCCCGAGGTTCGACATGTTATCTCAACGATGCCACTACTTGTTTTTCTCATTTAGAAATTCATATCAATTGTGTAACTATCAGAATTTTATAGCTCTAGCATTTGGCTAACTTATTCATTTCTGACTACTTAATCACATTCGTGAAATCTAGTCACATTTTTATGTTTAGAGAATAATCCCAATTTCTTCACATGTGTACAACACAATTCTTAGTCATATTCTTACGACATTTTGCTGATAATATTTTGTGTACCTTATGTGAATCCTACCATGCTCTTCTACTCATTCAATTTTAGAAAAACTAGATAAGAACCATGATCAATCTAATAGAACTCGCCATCTATAAAACTACTCCCCTGAGTATTTGGAATGCATTCATTTCAATGTGTTTCCAAGTATCTCTTGTCAAGAAATCTGCTCATACCACTTGTAGCAACTACACTACAGTATTCAAGTTATATAATTCACATTAGACTTAATTCTAAATGGTAATTTTAGTACCATCCCTAAATTTTCCAAAATTACGATTTTACCCATCGGGCTCGATTTGTTGGAATCTTGTATGTCAAAAAATTTGTTACAAATAACCTGTGTTCGTTATTTCTTCTCACCATTTTAGGATTACACCCATGTTGGGTCATATATTCTAAAATGCAAATGTCATAGTATTAAGAACCCACAATGAAAATTTTATTAGGTGGTTTAAGGGGGATGTCTGAATCGTAAGCCATGAAGTGACCCTACGTCAATACCCCATTCACTGATTTTAAGCTCACCCACTCCCCTAAAACGATTGTAGGTTTAAGTCAAGGGAGGTCGGATTGGAGGTTGGAGAGCATCTACCAGGCCGAGCGCCACCTAAGGTAGTCCTCTTACCCTACATACAAAGGGAATAGTTATGCTTCTTATAAATTGCTATTTCCCCAAGATATTTATGAAATCAATTTTAGGCTTGGACATTATGCTTTAAAGAAAAATTCAAAATTTTGCAGCAAAATATAGAGATGGGTTTTTATAAGATGCCTTAGTCCCTATGATTTCACTATGGTGAAGGTATCCACCATGGTGACATTGGGGAGAATGGCAAGGGTGTACAGGGTCGTCGACCAATGAATCGAGACAGGCATGATAAAAATTTGGGGACTAAATTACAAATTTTAAAAAAGTATAGTGTCAAACTATGATTTCATGAAAATGTGGGCCTAATGAGACTCAATGGAAGTCTAGGGACCTGAATGGAAGCATGCGAAAACCAGGGAACATGAAGAGATAACTTGAGAGATGCTAGGGACCTAAATGAAACTCTTAGAAAAGTTTAAGTCCAAAAATAAGTAAGAAGAAAGTAAAGGGATTAGGAGAAGTTAGGGACCCTATTGAACTTAGGAAAGGTCAAAGGACATGAAAAGAAATAAGATATTAGTTTAAGTCCAAAAATAAGTAAGAAGAAACTAGAGGGACCAAAATATGATTTTGGTAAAGTTTATGGACAATGTCGTAAATATTGAAAAGTTTGGCCAACAATGGAATTTCTAAGAATATGAGAACTTAAATGAGACCAAAGAAAGTTAGGGGACAAGTGACAAACTCATTAAAGAGTTAGGCTAAATAAAATGGACAAATGAAAAGTATAAGAGCATTATAATAATTTACACACACATGGGCGACTCATGACCTACACACATGCATTTTACTCTTGCCCCAAATCACATGGGCCATTCAGTTACCATATTCATGCCCAAAGGGTATTTCACAATACTATCTTTATGAAAGTGTGGGAGTCCCATGTACTCTTCCACAACCGATGCCCCTTAGGATCATCTCTCACTAGGATATTTTTGCATTCAAGGTCATGACTAACATACATGCCATCAGCCTTGCACATGACCCTTACACTTGCGATTCAATCCCACCTCCTCATCATAGTGGTGTAATTGGAATGGTACATGTACATCAGCCGAGTGTCTTGGAAAATCTGGAAGAAACAGTTCAATCCCTCCTTTCCAATTTTCCTCGACATCGAAACTACCTTAGAATGTGTCCTGTCAACCCCCACACTTCATACCGATATCTCAATAACATAAGAAAACACAACAATCATATTCATAAGACATTTTCAAACCTTTATCAATACTCATGAGCATGGTTCTCATTCTGACCATTTGTTGGGCACACAAATACCTTTATTTGCACTTTAGTCCTTAACTTCCTCTTTTATTGCAATTAAGTACTTAGTTATTCCAAACCTGCCAACCTAATACTAGAACTTTACCAATCTTTCCAATTGAAACTAAAACTTTATTTAGCCTCATTAGAAGACCCCACATAAAGCTTATTGACATTAGGTCCTCTAACATTTCCTTATTTACGTTTTAGTCCCCGACCTTTAATCTCTAGTAAAACAACCTCCTAAAATTCTCAAACTAAAGTACATGGTCCCCCTAGCCTTCCTCAAGGTCGTCGTAAACTCTGTTTGGTTGAGGGTAGCCAGAACACTAACGATCATACTTAATTGTAAACTATAAATTAGATGAGCATGAGTAAAATCAAGGTCAAAAACTGTAAACCCCACACTTTTGAGTTAAGGAAAATTGAGAAAAGAACCAGTCAAACCGAATAAAAAACCGATCCGGTTTACATTTGGGAACAAGCAATATGAAAATTTACAACTTTCGGGTGATCCAAAGGGTTCATTAAACCTTGGAAAAGAAACTTAAGACAAACTAGAAAATAAAAACCAAATTGGTTCAGGTGAACTAGATTCCATAAAAACTTTAAAGTTAAGCGTGCTTGCCCAAGAATAGTGTGAGGATGGGTGACCTCCTGGGATCTTGGTGAAGCTCGAACTAGAGCTTCGACTTGAACAATTACTCAACACTCCCACGGCCGAATTATGACTAAAAGGTAAACCAATTCGACTCCCCTCTGCAATTTTCGGTTGGTGCTAGAGAGAGAACCGGTAATAACTCAATTCAGCATCAATTGATGTGATTCTTGATTTTAGGATTAACCTCAAGATTAGAACTATCTACCTTGATCAAAATCTCAGATTGTTGTGCCCACACCGATGAGAAATCGAAGCTTTCTCTCTCTATAGTCTATTTTTCGGCGAAACTCCGTTTAAGCTAGTTTTGGCATTAAAATCTGCGAAGGAACTCAATTTCAACTCCAATTTCAACAATTATAAGTGTTTGATCGGTGAATTTGATGAAATCAAATTCGGTAGTGTTCAAGAGTTGAAATTGGGGAAAATTTGGGGATTTTTGAAATTCAAATGGCCAAAATGCAATTTTATGAAATTGAGGGTCAATTGGGCATGAAAATCATGTTGGAGGATCAATTGAGGAATTTTGGAATTTTTGGGGCAAAACTTACCATTTTTGTAAAGGAAGGGCAAAATGGTAATTTTGAAAAAATTGGGAGACCAAATTGGAAATTTGGGAAATTAAACCCCTTTTTGGTGAAATTGAATAAATTGAAGTCCTAAGATAAATTTTAAAAGTTATGGGTCTCAATTTGAGGAAAAACCAAGATTTGAGACTTAAAGTTAAAGAGAAATAACTTTAGGGACCTAATTGCAAATAACTAAAAGTTTGGGTTTTCTCATTCATTGGAAATGAATGAAGGCTATTATGTCGAGTAATAATGAACAAGAATGTTCATATCGTGTAGGAATGCAAAATACCGGGAACGCCAGCATGGACGAGCTTGCGTGAATACAAAGAACCGATCAAGTGGAATTCACTACGTTAATGGGTGAGTGGGTTTACTAACATCAAACCCGGTTGGGATGATGAGCACAACTTAAAATTAAAAATCACTTATCGGTTATGAGTGGAAATTTTACATCATACCCAGTTGGGCAATGATAAGTACCTCAGTATGAAAACCCACTATTAAGTGGTATTTGAAACATCACTACTTAGAGGAAGTGATGTGAAAATCATGCGAAAAAACTACTTACCGGTTGTAAGTAGATCATACCCGGTTGGTATGATTAGACTTCCCTGAAAGAAGTTGAAAACCCATTCATCAGTTATGAACGGAGGTGTCCTTATACCCGAGAGATATAATGGATAGAGAAAACATATGTTTTGTCGGAAGTGCTCTCCCCTGATTGTGTGCCAATGCTTAAACAATTTGGGAGACCTTCTCGACGGGAGCTCGAATAGCTCTGATAGGTCGGGGGCCTCGGTTTTGGAACTTGGGGGCTAAATGCCAGATTTTGAAAATCTCGTACAGTGGGCCCAAGCCCAGTTGGCACGAGCAGGAGCTCGTAAATGAACATGATATATGTGCCATAAAACTTAATAAGTGAATTGTTTGTCCATGGTACCAAGATAGGACCAACATGCTCATTCAACTAGCGACATGACAGGTCGATGGACTAGTCAAGACAAACAGTTGCAGGTTGAGTTGAGGGTCGAGGCCGTTGGACTAGTGGCACCACAGATTACATGGCAATATAAGAAAACATTGTTTGTGCATGAACTATGAGTACGGAATCATCAAGACGCCCATGAGGGGTAGTGATGCGTCCTAAGGGCACTAGACGACCTGGTGGCTATAAGGGCAGTTTGTCATTCTAGGTATCTGTGCAAAATCTGGAGTAGCACCAAGCGCATGAGACCGGGGTGGGGATGGGATGAGGTCTCTGTCCCCATATGGACACAAAGAAGTGATTTCAGGATTGTGGGTCGGATGTCACGTACATCCACTCATTCCCAGGGTAGAAGTGGTCATACTTCTATCCAGATGGCAGGAAAAGTCGCTCCGAAGCCACTAGTGGGTTCAGTAGTGATACTGACTTGCAAATGTATGTAACCTTCATGATGAAGGATGTGTGTTGGGTGATGACACACCGTGGTAAATAAGAAATGGTGGAAAAAGCCGAATTTTTTTAAATGAAGGGATTTTTGAAAACAAAGGAGTTTGACACACTCCATATAAATATTTTTCTTAAAAGTCAAAAGCTTTTAAAAACTCATTCACTGAGTAGTCGTACTCACCCCCTCCCTTATATCCCTTTCAGGAAATTTCGGAAAGCCTCCCCTTAAAGACCGTCAACTAAGATGCCTGTAAGATAGGTATGTAAAGTTTTAAATTTTATGCAGTTTTGATTATTCTATTCTAGGAAAAGGTGCAGGTTAAAGGACGCCTTACTCTTTACGGTTTACAATAAGGGGATTTAATAAACCAGGAGAGTGGCGGGTTGATCATGGGGATCCGACCAAACTGGGTCGTGGCGTGACAAAAACTCACTAGAGATGACACCTCAGTTGTTAGCACCAGTGCAATTTGAAAGCTGATTGCACGAGGAGTCCGTTGCAACTTGATCCACCTCAATTGGCTGTCTAGGCTATCTACAATGCTTGTTTTAATTAGCTCTTGTCACGTCCCGACCCAGTTTAGTCGGATCCCCGTGAGTAACCCGCCACTCTCCCGGTTTATTAAAGGTTTTTCCCTTCTTTAACCCAAGAGCAGTATGGCATCCTTTAAACTTGTACCTTTTCTGTAATAACATTAACCAAAACTGCATGAAATTTTAAACTTTACATACCTGTCTTGCAGGTGTGACTAACATGAGGTCTTTGGGTAGGTTTCCCTTGGTTACCTGAAAAGGGGTAGAAGGGAGGGGGTGAGTTTAACAACTTAGTGAATGGGTGTTTAAAGTTTGACTTTTAGAAAAATAGTTTGAATTGGAGTGTGCCATACTCCTTATTCACAATCGGTGTGTTTATCAACTAACACACGCCTTTCATCATGAAGGGAACACACATTTGGAGGACAGCACGTCCATTGCACCCACTTATGGTGTATGAGGATAGAGATCTCATCCTGACCCCACCCCGGTCTCATGCACATGAAGCTATGTCGAACTTTCTTGACTGTTGGCACGACAATCTGCCCTTATCTCCACCATATTGTCCACTAGCCCCTAGGACGCCTCACTACCCCTCTTGGGCATCTTGATGATCTCGAACCTCAGTGCATGCACAAAAAAAATAGTTTTTCTCATAAGTCATTTAATCTTTGGTGTCACTAGTCCAACGACCCTGACTCTCAACTCGACCTGCAGCTGTTTGTCTCGAGTGGTCCATCGACTTGTCATGTCGCACTACCGCCAGTCCATCGAGTATGTTGGTCCAATCTTGGTACCATGGCCAAATATATCATTCATTTAAAGTTTTCATGGCTTAAACTCATATTTGTTTATGAGCTCTTACTCATGCCAACTGGCCTTGGGCACACTATACAAGATTATCAAAATCAGATATTTTAGTCCCCAAGTTCCAAAACCAAGGCCTCTGACATATTTGAGCTATTCGAGCTCTCGTCAAAAAGGTCTCCCAAAAGTTTAAACGGTGGCACATAGTCAGAGGAGAGCACTTATAACAAAAATAAACTTTTAGCCATCCATCACACCAATTGAGTGTGAGGACATCTCTGCTTATAACCGATAAGCGGGTTTTCTACTTCCTTTCAAGAAGTTCATCATACTAACTGGGTATGATGTACTTACAACTGGTAAGTAGTTTTTCCGCATAATTTTCACATCACTCCATTTTGGTGTGATGGTTAAAATTCCACATATTAGTGGATTTTCATTTTTGAGGTGCTTATCATCCCAACCGGGTATGATATAAAAATCTCACTCACCCGATAACGCAGTAATTTCCTCTTAATCGGTTCTCTATCTTCACGCGACCTTGTACTTGTTGGTATTCCTAGTATTTCATGTTCCTACACGATATGAACATCCTTATTCATTATCCTTAGGCCTATTAGCCTTCATTCATCGTAAATTGATGAAATACTCAAAATTTTTGATTTATTATAATTAGGTCCCTAAAGTTCTTTTTCTTTAACTTTAGGTCCCTAATGTCGATTTTTCCCCAAATTGAGTCCCTAAACTTCTAAAATTCACATTAAGACCTCAATTTATTAAAAATCACAAAAAGGGGTTCAAGTTTCCCAAATTTCCAATTTGGTCCCCAATTTTTCCAAAATTACCATTTTCCCCTACTTTGGTAAATTTCACCCCAAAAATTCCAAAAATCAACCAATTGGTCCTCCAACATCTTTTCCATGCCCAATTAGCCCTCAATTTTATGAAATTGCACTTTAGTTCCTCGAATTTTCGAAATCCCCAAAATTTCCCGCAATTTCAACCTTATAACTCTGTCGAATTTGATTTTATCAAATTGATAGATCAAATGAGTTTAATTGTTGAAATTGAAGTTAGATTAGAGTTCCTACACCTCCATTCTATTCAATTGCACTTTGAATCGCACGATTTGACATCGAAACGAGCTCAAATGGAGCTTCATCGGAAAACTGAACGTAGGGAGAGAAAGATTCGAAAGCTTATCGTCGAGGGCGTGGCAATTCGAGCTTTCAATCTGAGCATATAGCTCTTGTCCTAAGGTTCTTCCTAGGATCAAGAACCACCTCAATTCATGTCGAATTGAGGGAGAATTTGGTCAATAAAGATCTTTAAGTTCTCTCTTTAGCACTGATCGAAATTGACAAAGGGGAGCCAAATTGGCTTACCTTTATGCGCTTATTCACCTATTGGAGGGCTTGGTTTGGCATGAGTAGGGCTCAAATTGGTCATTTTTAGCTTGACAAAAATAGGGCAGCTTCAGTTTGCTAGAGTTGCTTCACTGTTCTATCACGCCGACGTTACTCCAGTGATCCTCAGAGCAAATGGAGACTATAGGCGTGTAGCTGATTTAGAAATTGGTTCAATAGTAGTTCAAACCGGTTTAGGTTCGGTTCACCCTAACCAATTGGTTTCACCTCCAATTCATCCCAAAGATCTTTTTCATGACTTTTATTACTCTTTAGGTCACTAGAAATCTGTAAATTTCTCATTTTGTGATTTCTCTAACAGTTGGGGTTCACGAACCGGTTCGGTTTTCTCAATTGGGTTGGCCGGTTCTTTCCCCGGTTTCCTTGTCTTTAAGGGATGGGGTTTACAACTGTATTATTTCTTATTATATCTGGAAATTAAATGATTTAATTTTATCTCTACACTTACCCAATTCGTGTGAGGCTAGTGGCTATCGGGAACTGGTGACATGAGGATTCTACTAAATTTTTATCAGTCTTCGAGTGTTGTCGAGGCCATCAGAATTCACTCCCGAAATAGATGTTGTATTTCCGACCCGCATGGGTTCGATGCTCTGCTATTTCATCGACACCAATAGAGGGAGAGTTGAGGGTCGAGATGGGTGGTGATGGAAATCTTACACTCGTAGCTCTCTAGGGATAACAAGAGAGCTACGAGTTTGATCACTGGAAACTGGAGCTTCTCAAGTTTTAGAGAGAATTTTGATCCAAAATTGAGTAGGGGAAATCCAAGCATTATTTTGATGGATTCTAGACTTGCGTGGCTATCTATCCATATTGTGTCATTCCATAGCCTATATATCTTTGAATTAATTAATTCACCAAGGTGTAGGTTTTGGATTGTCGGATGGGATTTTCCAGGTTTAATCCAGGTCAGAGGGCTAGGAGTCGGGCGAAGAAGATGACATGTGCGCGCGTGGCCACGTCTGTGTGCACCACATGCTCTGCATGGCACACCGACCAATTTGCATTGTAGTGAACCAATTTTCAACGAATTTCTCGACCGGTTATTGGAAAAATAGTCACAAAACCTAGTTCGAACCGATTCTTTCTCGGGTCTTTCCCGATCCTTGATTTCGGGCCCTTGGATGTTCTCCATGGTTTTTTATGACCCTTCTCATCACCCTATGACTCTTTTTTGAACCCTTTTCTTACTCAAATTCGAGTAAAAAATCCCAATTCATGTTTTCTTTCTCGATTTGATCTCCTTTTTCAATTCGGTTCAACTTGGTTTCTGGTTTGGGATTTCTCGGTGTCTCACCTTATGTCAAGTCCCAACGTAATTTGGTTGGAACACTGTGATCAACCCGCCACCCTCCCCAGTATTATAATGGTACTTCTACCACAATTGTCCAAGAATAGTAAAGGCTAATCAACCTAAGTGTTTTCCACAAAAAAATTTACAAAACAAAAATAAAGGTACCTTTCTCATTAGTAAGTTGACCTACTCGTAGACTTCTATCGTTTTTGAAGTGACAACTTCCTTGAAAGGGGTTTAGGGAGAGGGGGTGAATTTATAACTCAGTGAGCATTATTATATTGACATAGTGACTTCCTATCCATGAATCAACATGCACATAAAATATAACCTTTTCTTGTTCTCTTAAAGCAACATGGATTATACAACATTATAAACAAGCTATGTCTTGTCTTATCTTTTAGAAAAAAGGGGTTCTCCTTACATTCACTACTTGTTCCTACAAGGTTAAGGTAGGTTCCTTCCTAGTTTGAGGGATTTTTCATAATTTAATTATGGCAGACCTACCACGATTTGTATCACATAAACACCCTTTCTCAATAAAGGCATCAAATAGTTGCAGAACAGACCGTTAGAGGCTATAACCTCGATCTATTCCACTATTGGTCTGAAGCACCTTTACTCTTTACCTTGATGAGAGGCCACAACCTCTACAACATTGTCTGTGTAAGCACCATGGCCCAACCCCCATACTTATCGATTCTTCGATCCCCATATAGAGGGATGAGACCTCAATTGTCACACCCCGACCCGGTTACACCTGGTTAAGCACCATCACCCAACAGACATCCTTCATCATAAAGGTTACACACATTCGCAAGTCAGTATCACTATTGAACCCACTAGTGGCTTCAGAGCGACTTTTCCTACCACCCGGATAGAAGTACGACCACTTCTACCCTGGGAATGAGTGGATGTACGTGACATCCGACCCACAAGCCTGAAATCACTTCTTCGTGTCCGTATGAGGACAGAGACCTCATCCTGTCCTCACCCCGGTCTCATGCGCTTGGTGCTACCCCAGATTTTGCGCAGACACATAGAACGACGATCTACCCTTATACTCATCGGGTCATCCCGAGCCCTTAGGACGCATCACTACCCCTCATGGGCATCTTGATGATCTTGTACTCATAGTGTATGCACAAACAATATTTTCTTATCAAGCCATGTAATATGTGGTGCCACTGATCCAACGGCCCCGACTCTCAACTCAACCTGCAGTTGTTTGTCTTGACTAGTCTGTCGACTTGTCATGTCGCACTGCCGCTAGTTGACTAAGCATGTCGGTCCTATCTTGGTACCATGGCCAAACAATTCACTTGTTAAGTTTTATGACACATATATCATGTTCGTTTACGAGCTCCTACTCGTGCCAACTAGCCTTGGGCCCACTGTATGAGATTTTCAAAAGACTAGGCATTCTAGCCCTCAAGTTCCAAAATCGAGGCCCCCAACCTATAAGAGCTATTCGAGCTCCCGTTAAGAAGGTCTCCCAAATATTTTAAGCATTAGCACACAGTCAAGGGAGAACACTTCCGACAAAATAGGTTTTCACTGTCCATTATACCAACCGGTATAAGGACATCTCCATTCATAACCAATGAACGGGTTTTCAACTTCCTTCGAGGAAGTCTCATCATACCAACTGGGTATGATCTACTTACAACTGGTAAGTAATTTTTCTACATAATTTTCACATCACTTTCTCTAAGTGGTGATGATTAAAATACCACTAAACGGTGGGTTTTTATACCAAGGTATTTATCATCCCCTATCGGGTATGATATAAAATTTTCACTCACAATCGATAAGTGGTTTTTATCTTTAAGTTGTGCTCATCATCCCAATCGGGTATGATATTAGTAAACGCACTCACCCGTTAATGTCATGAATTCCACTAGACCAGTTCTTGGTATTCACGCAAGCTTGTCCTTGCTGGCGTTCCCGGTACTTCGTGTTCCTAAACGATATGAACATCTTGGTTCATTATCCTTCGGCCTAATCACCTTCATTCATTCCAAATGAATGAGAAAGCCAAACTTTCATTTATTTGTAATTAGGTCCCTGAAGTTATTTCTTTTTAACTTTGAGTCCCAAATGCTAGTTTTTCCTCAAATTGAGTCCCAAAACCTCTAAAATTTATCATAGTACCTCAATTTATTCCATTTCACAAAAAGGGGATTAATTTCTCAAATTTCCAATTTGGTCCTCCAACTTTTCCAAAATTACCATTTTGCCCTTCCTTTACAAAAATGGTAAGTTTTGCCCCAAAAATTCTAAAATTTCTCAATTGGTCCTCCAATATTATTATCATGCCCAATTGGCCCTCAATTTCATAAAATTTCATTTTGGTCCTTTGAATTTCAAAAATCCCCAAATTTCAACACTGTCGAATTTGATTTCATCAAATTGACTAATCAAACACCTCTCATTGTTAAAATTGGGGTTGAAATTGAGTTCCTACATGCTCATACGATTCTAAGGAACTTTTGAATCGTAGATTTTAACGTCGGAACAACCTCAAACAGAGCTTCACCAGAAAATAGATTGTAGAGAGAGAAAGCTTCGATTTCTCACCGGTGAGGGCACAACAGTCTGAGCTTTCGATCTGGGCAGATAGCTCTCATCTTGAAGATCATCCTAGAATCAACAATCACATCAATTGATGCGGAATTAGATTAGAATTTCATCATTGAAATTCGGTCGACTCTCTCTCTAGCACCGATCAAAAATTGTAAAGGGGAGCCGAATTGGCTTACCTTTCTGTCCTAATTCGGTCGTGGAAAGGCTTAGGAAGTGTTGGGAGGGCTTGAAATGGCCGATTTCAGCTTGGCCGAAATAGGGCAGCTTCGGTCCGCTAGAGCTGCTTCATTATTCCATCATGCTGGCGCTTCTCCAACGATTCTCGGATTGACTGGAGTTTGCTATCAGATAGTTGTATTCTCCCCAGTTCTAAAGACCTTGACTCTCCTTCCGAGGCTAAGAAAAATGTTTAAGTCGAAACTCTAATTCGAGCTTCACCGGGAAATGGAGCAATAGAGAGAGGGAGAGAAGTGTTCAGATGTGAGGAGAATGAATGGGGATGACCTCTTTATATAGTATTAAATACACGATTTTACACCAATCATACTCCCCGAGAGGTCACCCATCCTCACACTACACTCGAGCAAGCACACTTAACTTTAAAGTTCTTATGAAATCTAGTTCACCTGAACCAATTTAGTTTTTGTTTTCTAATTTATCTTAAGTTACTTTTTCAAGGTTTAATGAACCCTTTGGATCACCCAAAAGTTGTAAATTTCCATATTGCTTGTTCCCAAATGTAAACCGGCTCAATTTTCTTATTCGGTTTGACCGGTTCTTTTCCCGATTTTCCTTAACTCAAAAGTGTGCGGTTTACATCAATCTTCTATCCCCTCGGTCTTAGTGCTCACGAAGATCCCAAAGCTTCAAGACATATTGGAACAACATAACTTTCCTTATACTAACTTTACTGTCCTACAACCTTTAGAACCAACACTACCATGTACTCGGAGTCTCCATGTCTCTGAACAATTCCAATCACATACATATGTTTTTTGATTTATGAATTTTATTTTTATGCTACTAGCCCATCGAGCTCCAACCCCACTCTAGCTCAAAAACTTCAACAAACATTATCAAATTGTGATAATTTTCTTCATGTTCTTAAATCAGAACTTATTTACATGTTTGTCTCATTTCCATTGGCCTTGGACCCCCTTTCACAAAACTAGACCTAGCCAACCTTTCGTCGACCATGGGCCTCACCCATTTCCTTCATCAACAATCAGAACTAGATCATCCCCTTTAAAGTGTATGCATACGCAATTCAAGAGTAGTCCTATTATCATTCTTAATGCTTACTTCAGAAATACAACCCTAAAATGGTTTGAGCGGTTTCACATACTCAGGGGATTATATTTATGGAAAAAATATTTTTTTTCTATGTACCAATTATAATTGATGCCAAAAATCCCACTCACCCATATTTCGAGACTTGTTTGTCACGGTGATTTTTAAGTTTGGCGTGCCAATCCCTTGCATGAACTTGTAAGTGATTCGTTCATACAATAAATTAGGCAATTAAGTCTCAAGTACTAATGTCACACCCCAACCCAATTTGGTCGGAACCCTGTGAACAACCCGCCACCCCTTCCTATACTATAATGGTATTTCTACCAAGATAGACCAAGAAAGATAAAGGCAAGCATATATGTCTTCCATAACAAAATTAATAAAAGGACTTAGTAGGAATTACCTTATTGTGGAAATTCTCACTTGCTTCTCAAGTTTTTCACCCTTCTTGGTGCAAAAGCTTTCCTAGAAGGGATTTAAGGGCGGGGTTGTGTAAACCCCACCTGTTCAGAATAAGAAAACCAAGGAAAGAACCGGTTAACCTAAGAGAAAGAACCTAACCAGTTCATGAACCCCAACCGATAGAGAAAGGGCAAAATGGGAAAATTAAAAATTTCAAGTGACCCAAAGAGTCATAAAAACCATAGAAAGGGACTATGGGACAAATTGGAAGAGAAAACCAGACTGGTTCAGGTGAACTAGTCCTGAACTTGATTGAACCGGTTTGAACCATCATTGAACCAGTTGCTAAATTTATTTTTCTAGGTAGCTTAAAATATTCAAATTGGAGAATTGAAGCCACCATTGGATAGAGAATGAATCTAGATGAATTTAAAATTTTTAATTTTGAAAAACTCAGTGGAATTGGGCATGAACTGACCAGTTTAAGCATTGAACCCGGTCGGACCGCTCCGGTCCGGTTCGGAACAGTCTCATCTTCTTCCTTCAAATGACGACACTGTTCATTCAACGGATGAACAGACAATGCTGAAAAAGATGAAACACCTCTGTTTAGGGTGTTTTTGTTCATCAATGAGCTTGACCAAGATGCAAACGGTTGGACAGAGAGTCCCCGAGCTCCCTATATAAAGAGCCCATCTCCATTCATTCTCCACACACTCTAAATCTCCATTCTCTCTCAACTACTCAGTTTTCTGGTAAAGCCCGCACCAAAGCTCCAACATTGGGGTTTTTCTGAGCCATAGAAGGTGAGGTCATGCTCTTTAGATTCCGAGAATCATACAATGAAGCAACTTCGATGGACCAAAGCTGCCCAATTTTGACCAGGTAGAAATTGGCTGAATTCAGCCCTACTTAGGCCAAACCAAGCCCTCCCCGCAGTCCCACATCCCTCACCTGAATATAATTGAGCTAAAAGGCAAACCAATTTGGCCCCCCTATGTCATTCCCGATCGACGTTAGAGAGAGAAACTGTGAAAACTTCACTAATCGAATTCTCCCTCAATTTAA
The DNA here is from genome assembly GCA_030064435.1 of Trapa incisa. Taxonomy (NCBI): domain Eukaryota; kingdom Viridiplantae; phylum Streptophyta; class Magnoliopsida; order Myrtales; family Lythraceae; genus Trapa; species Trapa incisa. The sequence continues at coordinate 4,544,814 of CM057774.1, read as the reverse complement.
TATTAATTGTATCAATTTTTTATCCTAGGAGAAACCTTAGGATGAGAGCTACCTACTCAGATAGAAAGCTCGGACTGCCGCACCTCCAACAGTAAGCTTTTGCTCTCTACTCACAATTTTTCAGCGAAGCTCTGTTTGAGCTCGTTTCGGCCTCAATTCATGCAATTCAAAGCTCAATTGAATCGTATGGATGTGTTGGAACAGAATTATACCTCCAACTGAAGAAATTAACCCCAATTGAATGGTCAATTTGATGAAATCATATTCAACTAGTTTGAAAGGGAGAAATTGGGGAAACATTTTGGGGAAATTTGGGAATTTCGTAAAATAGAGGGACCAAATTGCAATTTCCCAAAATTGAGGGCCAATTGGCCATGAAAAGGATGTTGGAGGACCAATTGGTTGATTTTTTAAAATAATTGGGGTCAAATTATCATTTTTGGGAAGTAGGGGCAAAATGGTAATTTTTGAAAAATTGGGGACCAAATTGGGAATATGGAAAACTTGAACCCCTTCAATAAATTGAGGACCCACAGTAAGTTTTTGGAAGTTTCGAGTCTCAATTTAGAAAAAATTTAGTATTAGGGACTTAAAGTCAAGGAAAATAAACTTTATGGACCCAAGTGCAATTAACTAAAAATTTTGGGTCTAGTTGTAAATACATTAGAAACAGAGGTTGTTATGCCAAATATTCACATATAAGGATGTCCAAATCGTGTAGGAACACGAGGGACCAGAACGCCATCAAGGATAAGCTAGCATGGAAGTAAAAACCGAATGGAGAAGGATACACTTCAGTTATCTAGTGAGTGGGTTTATTCACATCTTACCCGTTTGAGATGACAAGCTACTCAGAAATGAAAAAAAAAACCACTTATATGTGGGATTTTAACATCACATCCAATCAGAGTGATGTGAGAAGTAAGCGGAAAACTACTTACCTGTTGTAATAGAGAAAGCCATACCCGGTTGGTATGATAGACTCCTTGAAGGAAGAATAAAACATGCTTGTCGGTTGTAAGCGGAGATATCATCACACCTATTTAGTGTGATGAATTGAAAGATGATTTTGTTTGAAGTGTTCTCCCCTTACTGTGTGCCAATGCTTAAACAGCTTGACAAGTGCTAAAACAGCTCATTATAGCAATCGGTATAAGGACATCTCCGTCCATAACCGATGAACGGGTTTTCAACTTCCTTCGAGGAAGTCTCTTCATACCAACCGGGTATGATGTACTTACAACCGATAAGTAGTTCTTTCGCAAAATTTTCAGATCACTTTCTCTAAGTGGTGATAATTAAAATACCACTAAATTGTGGATTTTTATACCGAGGCACTTATCATTCCCAACCGGGTATGATATATAATCCCACTCACAACCGGTAAGTGATTTTTAAATTTTAAGTTGTGCTCATCATCCCAACCGGGTATGATGTTAGTAAACCCACTCACCTGATAGTGTAGTAAAATTCCACTTAGTCAGGTTCCGTCCTTAACAAACTGAACCTCGACTGTCATTCCTGATGTCTCATTCTCCTACATGAAATGAACATAATTGTTCATTATTATTTGGCCTAATAGCTCTCATTCGTTCCAAATGAATGAGAAAATCCAACTTTACGTATATTTATAATTAGGTCCCTAAAATATTTTTTTTCTTTAACTTTAAGTCCCTATTGTTGGGTTTTCCCTAAATTTGAGTCCCGAAACTTTTAAAATTTATCTTAGAACGTCAAATTATTTAATTTCGCACAAAAGGGTTTCATTTCTCAAATTTCCAATTTGGTCCCCTAACTTTTCCAAAATAACCATTTTGCCCTTCCTTTACAAAAATGGTAAGTTTTGCCCCAAAAATTCCAAAATTCCTTAATTGGTCCTACAACATTATTTTCATGCTCAATTGACCCTCAATTTCATAAAATTACATTTTGTTCCTTTGAATTTCGAAAATACCAAAAATTTCCCCAAATTTTTCCCCCAATCTCAACTCTTCAACACTGCCAAATTTGATTTCATCAAATTGACCGATCAAACACCTCTAATTGTTGAAATTGGAATTGAAATTGAGTTCCTACATGTTCATACGATTCTAAGGAACATTGAATTGCAGATTTTAACGCTGGAACGAGCACAAATGGAGTTTTGCTGGAAAATAAACTGTAGAGAGAGAAAGCATTGATTTCTCACCGGTAAAGGCACGGTGGTCCGAGCTTTCGACTTGGGCAGATAGCTCTCATCTTGAGGTTTATCCTAGAATCAAGAATCACATCAATTGATACCAAATTAAGTTAGAATTTCATCATTGAAATTATGTCGGTTCTCTCTCTAGCACCGATCGGAAATTGCAGAGGGGAGCCGAATTGGCTTACTTTTCAGTCCTAATTCGGCCGTGGGAGGGCTGAGGAAGTGTTGGGAAGGCCTGGTTTAGCTTGAGGAGGGCTCGATATGGCCGATTTCAACTCGGTTGAAATAAGGCAGCTTTGGTCCGCCGGAGCTACTTCATTGTTTCATCACGTCGGCGGCCCTCGGAGTGAACGGAGACTACATACATGTAGCAAACTTCTCCCCGGTTCTAAAGAACCAGACCTCACCTTGTTTGGCTTAGGAAAGACCCCATGTCGAAGCTCTAGTTCGAGCTTTACCAGAAAATGGAGTAGTTGAGAGAGAATGGAGTTTTCAGGTGGGGAGAGGATGAATGGGGAGGGGCTCTTTATATAGGGAGCTTGGAGACCCGTTGGCTGTCCATTTGGCACCGTTATAACTGACATTGAAGACCTAAAATGCCTCGAAAAGAAGCTTTTCTTCTTCACCGGTGTTTCTTCAGTTTTCCAACGAGTGAACAATGCTGTCATGCTGAGGAAGAAGATAACATTGTTCCAAACCGGACCAGACCGGTCTGAACCGGGTTCAAAGCTTAAACCGGCCGATTCACTGCCCATTTGATCGAGTTTTTCAAATCTAAAAATTTCTAAATTCATTCACTATCCAATGGTGGCCTCAAATCTCCAATTTGAATTATTTAAGCCACCTAGAAAAATGAATTTATGATTTGGTTCAATAGTGGTTCAAACCGGTCCGAACCGGTTTGGATCCAGTTCACCTGAACCAATTTGGTTTTTCATCCCCAATTCCTTCACAAGTACATTTCCATGTTTTTTTTTTACTCCTTGGGTCACTTAGGGTCCATAAAATTCATGGTCTCTTTATCGATTCCGATTCATAAACTGACTCGATCCTTAAATCGGTTCAATCCGGTTCGGGTCTGATTCACCTGAACCGGTCTGGTTTCTCTCTCCCACTTTGTTCTAAGGTTCCTTCCCAAGGCTTATGAATTTTTTGGAGTATAATGGATTTGAATTCCTTTGTTTTTCCCGATCTCTATCGGTTTCGGTTCATGAACCAACTCGGTTCATAAACTGGTTCAATCCTATTGGACCCGGTTCATCCAAACCGAACTAATTTTCCTCTTCCAATTCGTCCTAATGTTCTTTATCCATAGCATTTTGAACCCTTTGGATCACCTAGGAGTTGTAAATTCCTAAATTTCCCATTCACAATTATGGGGTTTTTGAACCGGTTCGATTTTCTCACTTGGTTTGACTGGTTCTCTTCTCGGTTTTCCTTAGCTCAAAAGGGCGGGGTTTACAACAGATTACATGGAATAATAAGAAAACATTGTTTGTGCATGCACTATGAGTATGGGATCATCAAGACGCTCATGAGGGGTAGTGATGCGTCCTAAGGGCCTTGGACGAGCCGGTGAGTATAAGGGTAGTTTGTCGTTCTAGGTGACCGTGCGAAATTTGGAGTAGCACCAAGCACATGAGATCGGGGTGGGGACAGGATGAGGTCTTTGTCCTCATATGGATACGAAGAATTAATTTTGGGATTGAGGGTTGGATGTCACGTACATCCACTCATTCTCAGGATGGAAGTGGTCGTACTTCTATCTAGGTGGCCGATAAAGTCGCTCCAAAGCCACAAGTGGGTTTAGCAATCGTGCTAGATTGCGAATGTGTGTAACCTTCATGGTGAAGGATATGTGTTGGGTGATAACACACTGTGATAATAAGAAATGGTGGAAAAACCCCAAATTTTTAAATAACGGGATTTTTGAAAAGTGAGGAGTCTGGCACACTCTAATATAAATGTTTTTTTTCTAAAGGTTAAAACTGGACTTTTGAAAAACCCATTCAGTGAGTTGTAGAAACTCACCCCTCTTTTCTATCCCTTTTCAGGAAAAGAGAAAATGATTAGGAGTAACACCGAGCCATACCCTTTATCAGGTATGCTTAATTTTTTCTTAAACTTGCAATTTAATTGATTTATGTCTTCCAGGGAATAAGGTTGAAATTTCGCTTGGCTCCTCTCGAGTAAAAGAAGGAGGAAACTCCTCTTGAACCGGGAAAGAGAAGCGGGTTGTTCACGGGGATCCAACCAAACTGGGTTGGGGTATGACAATGTCTTTGTCCATTAGATTTCTAGGATACTTCCTTGAGGGTCGTTCTAATCTTTCCAACCTTTCGGGGTTATATAACTTCGCCTGGCAGTATATTCTTGACTACCTTTACCGTTATTCAATCATTCATCTTGCCTTTGATGTCATGTCTCAAATAACCGTGTCGGTTTCCCTTACATGCTCATCCTTTCCCAACTTCTTTACTAGGTCTTTCCTGTTCCAATTATTGGGCTTTCCCCATGACTTACCGACACGCAGAGATTCTTCCCTTCTTATGCACTTCCTTATTTCTAGTAGTGTCCTTTCCTCAAGGACTTTCATTTTTCTTAATCCACTCTTACTCGCTCATGATCATTTCCATGATTCTTTGTTCCAAGTTATTCTCTTTCAGTCATTGTGGCGATTACTTTGTTTAGGGAAGTTCCCTTCTTACGAATTTCATTCTTTACTATGTCCCTCCCAATAGAGGCTTCCACTTTGGGAGTTACATGCTCCACCTTCTTACCATTCCTTGAAAGTTTCTTTCTTCCTTTCTTCACACTCCTTTTTATATTGGATATTTTCCCACCATTAATCCTCCATTGTCTTAAAATTCCCATCTCTTAACTGGAGGACTTACCTCTCCAAGATTTCTTAGATGTGCTTTACTCTATTCCCTTATTATGGGCAGTCCACCCATTTGTTACTCGTACGACATCTTTTGATGTTATCTTCTGACTTACCCTTTTCTTGAGTTTAACTTACCCCTTGGAATCTTCTAATATTCTTCTCTCGGTTCCTTTCACCTTAGCATGCATTTTATTTGCAAATTCATCCCTCGTCACCTAGTTCCATTTCATCTTTGTTGGGTCATGTATCCTTTTTCAAGGTTTCCTTATTTGGGAGGATTCTTACCCTTTTCTCCCGTAATTCCTTTTTCATTCATCTTTGAAGGCACCTAACTTTAAATGATGTCCTTTGATGCCATTCTTTCATGCTTACCTTTACTCTTGAGATCTTACGGGTACGTCCTTCGTACTCCATCCTCATTCTCACTCGTACCCCAGTACATGTCTATTTCTTTTTAGGGAGAGCTCACATCCCCCTAGTTTCAAAATCCCTTGATTATCCTATGAGAGGCTCACTTAACCATCTCATGGCTTTTGATCGTAAATCTGGTCTTGTCCATTGATCTCTTTAAGGATTTTCTTCATCCTTCTTTTCCAATGTTTTGGCCTTTTCACTTCTCCCTAGTCATGGTTTAAATCCATGGTTCTCCCAAAGGTCAGTTCGTTAAATGCCTTATTCCTGCTATTTTTCTTGTCCAACTGTCTTTCATGCTCATCCTATTGTTACTAGTTACTTCTTACTACTAGTTTCTTCTGTAGTCATTATTTGTCTCTTTTGCTCTTCCAAAGTAGGTCATACTTGGCCTTCGATACATCCTTCCTTTGAGAAGTTTCTAATGCTGGGTTGGTTCCTTGCACTCCATGTTATGTCCATTTTCCAATCAATGATCCCTTCAAGAGGGTACTTAATCGCATGCATCCCTCCAGAGTTCCTTTTCGTAACACATTTCTTCTCTTGCTCACACTTACTGTATCTTACCCTAGAATTTTTGGAGGACATTTTTTGTATTTGCCCCTTTCTGAGGGGGTTCTAGGCGTACCTCCCATATACCTTACCTCTATTCTTATGGTATTCCTCTATGGTTGACCTTCTTAAGAAGAAATTCGAATTTCCTTCCTTTACCTCGCTATTTCTTGTCCTCCTTGTGAATAGCTTACTTTACTCGCTCCACAGTTTTTGGCTTCCGGTCCTACCTGTATTCAGTGACCTTAGACTTCGATAATCGGCATGGTCCTTAGGAGGCATTGCCCTCAGTCCATGGGGTATGGAACAGTTCTTGACTACCTAAACTATTCCCTTATACCATATCATGTGATTTCTTGCGTGGACCGATGTGGTTCCTCTTTGACTTCAAGCATTTTAGGGTCTTTCTAGGGGATCGTTGATGGTCTAGTGTTTTGCCATCCTTGAGTCAAACACCTTGGGTCTTCTTTGTCAAAGGATCACTCTCTCAACCCTCCTAGATTTCTTCTTTTCTTTTATTCAGTTTCCTCAACTGGAATGGGATTCTCCTTAGTTTCTATGGTAGCGCGAGTTTGTTTGGTCACTTTTCTTGGGGTCATCTACCTAACAAGATCACATTGTTTGAGATATAGGGTTTTTAGGAATTTTGAGTACTTCATTAATAGAGGAGTACAAAATGTTGGGGTTTTAGCCCTATTACAAAAAGTGGCAACATAGTAGATAGGGAGTTATGGCGTTCTTGATAAGCATTCTCCTAGGCAAGTTTATACACCCATTGCTAACATTTCTGGCTTCAGGTTTAGCTGCTTTCGTACTTAGAGTTGTGACCTCAACAGGTCCTAGCACCATCCTCCTAAATACTTCCCCATTTGGTCTTTTAAGACTTCTACTACGCCTTGGGCATTGTGAGGATTTTTAGGGATGTCTTCCTACGAAGACAGGGTGTTGGGTGATGTTGGTGATGATCCTAGTTTTCTTGGTTCCTCTCTTAGAACCATCTGTAAATTTTAAAACTTTCTCTTAATTACTATATTATATAGTCTTGATAATGTATTCAAGTAAATAGGCTCTTATACCACTCATGTTGTCACACCCTAACCCGGTTTGGTCGGATCCCCATGAGCAATCCGCCACTCTTTCAGTTTATTAAGGATTTTCCCCTTCTTTAAACCATGAGGAGTAAGGCATCCTTTAAACTTGTACCTTTCCTTGAATAACATTAATCAAAATTGCATGAAATTTAAACTTACATACTTGTCTTGCAGGTGTAGCTAAGTAGAGGTCTTTAGGTAGGTTTTCCCTTGGTTACCCGAAAAGGGGTATAAGGGATGGGATGAGTTCGAGAACTCAGTGAATGGGTGTTTGAAACTTGATTTTTAGAAAAAATATTTTGAATTGGAGAGTGCTAGACTCCTTATTTTCTTAAAACCGTTTCCCCAATTTCTTAGTTTTCAAAACAATTATTCCTCATTAACCACAATCAGTGTGTATAACAATCAACACACGCCCTTCATCATAAAGGGATCACACATTAGCAGGGCAACCCGTCCACTGCACCCACTTGTGGCATCGAAGCAACTTTACCAACCACCTATATAGAAGCCCGTCCACTTCTACCCTAAGAATGAGTGGATGTACATGACAACCCTTAAACTTGAAAAGAAACTCCATGTTTGTATGATGACAGAGACCTCATCCTGACCCTACCCCGGTCTCATGCGCATGAAGCTATGTTGAGCTTCCCTGACTGTTGGCATGACAATCTACCCTTATCTCCACCATGTTGTCCAGTAGCCCATAGGACGCATCACTAGCCCTCTTGGGCATCTAGATGGTCTTGAACCTCAGTGCATGGTTTTCCTTGAGTTTTCCTCATAAGCCATTTAATCTTTGGTGCCACTTGTCCAACGGCCCTGACCCTCAACTCGACCTACAGCTGTTTGTCTCGATTGGTCCAACGACCTATCTTGTAGCCCTACCACCAGTCCATCGAGTATGTCGGTCATGTCTTGGTACCATTGCCAAACACATCAATCATTAAAGTTTTCATGGCTTAATCTTATGTTTGTTTACAAGCTGCTGCTCGTGCCAATTGGCCTTGGGCCCATTGTACGAGATTTTCAAAATCGGGCATTTTAGTGCCCTAAGTTCCAAAACCGAGGCCTCTGGCCTATCTGAGCTTTTCGGGCTCACATCAAGAATGTCTTCCAAAATGTTTAAGCAATGGCACACAGTCAGGGGAGAGCACTTGACTGTCTCTCAAATTGCTAGATATACACTGACCACAAGAGCCTTATGTATTTCCTAACCTAGAAGGAGCTTAACCTACGGCTGAGGAGGTGGCTAGAGTTGGTGAAAGATTTTGATTTAATGATAGAATATCACCCTAACAAGGCTAATGTGGTGGCTGATGCACTTAGCTACAAGTATCACACATAAGTGGCTTTGATAAGGACAAGCCATGTGTCCTTGCTAAAACAATTGTGTAGCTTGAGGGTGAATGTATAACATGTCCTCTCGTACTAAGGAACCGAAAAGGAAACCAGAAATTTCATGAGGAAACCAAAAAACTAAGTGAACCGAAAGCAGTAAGGGAAGGTTAGAACATGGAATTTAGAAATCCCAGGTGGCCAAGAAACATTTAAACACCAGGAAAAGGAACTAGGAAGAAATTAGAGGCGAAAACCAGACCGATTCAGGGTGAACCGGACCCGAACCGGATTAAACTATGAAGAATCGGTACAATAATTTATTTTTCTAGGTGGCTTAAACATGTCAAATTGGGAAATTGAAGCCACCAATAGACAGAAAATGAATTTAGAAATTTTTAATTTTAGAGAAGTAGTTGAATTGGTGCTCGAACTCGGTCAGACCGAACCGGTCAACGGTCCAACCGGTTAATGGATTGTTGCCAAGTCAATGCCGAATCAGTTGGCATGACCAATCTGCGTGTGATATGTAAACCCCACACATTTGAGTTAAGGAAAACCGGGAAAAGAACTGGTCAAACCGAATAAGAAAACAAAACCAGTTTACATTTGGGAATAAGCAATATGAAAATTTACAACTTTAGTTTAATCCAAAGGATTTATTAAATATTGGAAAAGAAACGTAAGACAAATTAGAAAACAAAAACCAAATTGGCCGACATGATGGAATAGTGAAGCAACTCTGGCGGACCGAAGCTGCCCTATTTCGGCCAAGCTGGAATCGACCATTTCAAGCCCTCATCAGGCCAAACCAAGCCCTCCCAACACTTCCTCAGCCTTTCCATAGCCGAATTAGGACCGAAAGGATAAACCTCAGGACGAGACCTATCTGCCCAGATCGAAAGCTCGGACTATCGTGCCATCACCGGAATGTTAAATACTGGAAACGCCAGCAAGGACAAGCTCGCGTGAATACAAAGAACCAGTCTAGTGGAAATCACGGCATTAACGGGTGAGTGGGTTTACTAACATCATACCCGGTTGGTGATGATAAGTGCCTCGATATAAAAACCCACTGTTTAGTGGTATTTTAATCATCACTACTTAGAGAAAGTGATGTGAAAGTTATGCGAAAAAAACTACTTACGAATTGTAAGTAGATCATACCCGGTTGGTATGATGAGACTTCCTCGAAGGAAGTTGAAAACCTGTTCATCGGTTATGAACGGAGATGTCCTTATACCGGTCGGTATGATGGACAGTAAAAACCTATTTTTGTCGGAAGTGCTCTCCCCAGACTGTGTGCCAATGCTTAAACAATTTGGGAGACCTTCTCGACGGGAGCTCAAATAGCTCTAATAGGCCGGGGGCCTCGATTTTGCAACTTGGGGGCTAAATGCCCGATTTTGAAAATCTCGTACAGTGGGCCCAAGGCCAGTTGGAACGAGCAGGAGCTCGTAAATGAACATGATATATGTGCCATAAAACTTAATAAGTGAATTGTTTGGCCATGGTACCAAGATAGGACCGACATGCTCAGTCAACTAGCGGCAGTGCGACATGACAGGTCGACGGACTAGTTAAGACAAACAGTTGCGGGTTGAGTTGAGAGTCGGGGCCGTTGGACTAGTGGCACCACAGATTACATGGCAATATAAGAAAACATTGTTTGTGCATGCACTGTGAGTACGGGATCATCAAGATGCCCATGAGGGGTAGTGATGCGTCCTAAGGGCACTGGACGACCTGGTGGCTATAAGGGCAGTTCGTCGTTCCAGGTGTTTGTGCGAAATTTGGAGTAGCACGAAGCGCATGAGACCGGGGTGGGGACAGGATGAGGTCTCTGTCCTCATACGGATATGAAGAAGTGATTTCAGGATTGTGGGTAGGATGTCACGTACATCCACTCATTCCTAGGGTAGAAGTGGTCGTACTTCTATCTAGGTGGTAGGAAAAGTCGCTCCGAAGCCACTAGCGGGTTCAGTAGTGATACTGACTTGCGAATGTGTGTAACCTTCATGATGAAGGATGTGTGTTGGATGATGACACACCGTGGTAACTAACAAATAATGGAAAAAAACACAAATTTTTAAATGATGGAATTTTTTAAAACAAAGGAGTCTGGCACACTCCATATAAATGTTTTTCTTAAAGTCAAAAGCTTTTAAAAACCCATTCACTGAGTAGTCGTACTCACCCCCTCCCTTATATCACTTTCAGGAAATCCCGGAAAGCCTCCCCTTAAAGACCATCAACTAAGATGCTTGTAAGACAGGTATGTAAAGTTTTAAATTTCATACAGTTTTTATTATGCTATTCCAGGAAAAAGGTGCAAGTTAAAGGACGCCTTACTCTTTATGGTTTACGATAAGGGGAAACCCTTTAATAAACCAGGAGAGTGGCGGGTTGATCATGGGGATCCGACCAAACCGGGTCGGGGCGTGACATGATATGTGGTGAAGCGCGCCTCGTCAGCCACTTTGTCAGTGCTTGGAAGCACTGGCCAATCAGAGGATGACACATGTCCTCTGTCATAGTCAAAGGAGGGAAATACACGACAACGACAACTGACCAATAAGAGAGTGACACGTGTCCCCGATCATCGGTCAATGTCAGAAAGGCCCCGTCAGCAAGGCTGGCCAATGAGGAACTAACACGTGGCAATGATGTCATGTCAACATCTGACAAGGATATCAGAGAAATGACCGGCCAATTAGAGGCCAACACGTGGCATTCCAATCAGAGGCTAACACGTGGAAGTGGCACTATGTGTCGGGTTGGAAACCTAACTTATTTAAATAGGCCAATCAGAGGATGCCACATGTCATGGTCATCGGTCAGTAGCCACGCATGCACTAGTAGCTAATAGAAGGCTACCATGTGTCTGGTGAATGGGTTAACGGATGACTAGGCTGCTGAGTAGGAAGCCACATCAGCAAAGCCAGCCAATCACGAAGTGCCACGTGACAAGTCTACACGTTCATGGAAAGATATCCGTTTCCATTTTCGGTGAGGGAATATTCCCTCATATAATGGTAGTTTCCAAAGAGGATAGGCTCAACCAATTTGGAAACTGATAAAGTAAAGGGTCCCCAAGCTTCCTATATAAGGAGCTCCCCTCCATTCGTCCTCTCATCCCTCAAATATTCATAGAAGAAGAAGTACTCGATTTCCCGATGAAGCTCAAACCAGAGCTTCGACTTGGGTACTTCTCTCCACCTCATAAGTCAAATTCGGGTCCTATAGATTTTGGAGGAAGTCAACTACCCGATGGCACCCTCCATTCAGCTTAAGGACCACTAGAGAAGCGCCAACGGGTCCAAATAGTGAAGCTACTTCAAAGGACTCGAAGATACCCTGTTCTGCCCAATCCCAATTCAGGCATCCCTAGCCTCCTATGGCTGAACAAAGCTCTCCTCAAGACTCCCCGGTCTACTCTCGACCTCCCGAAGTAACCATGTAAGTCAATTCGACCTTCCCTCATTAGAATAGCTTTGTTTTAGAGAGAGAATGTGCATGATTTCACTAACCAAATTCCCATTGCCCAGGACGAGAATTGGAGCTACTCTTGATCCTTAAAGTTTCAGTGAAACTTTGTTTGAGCTCGTTTCGGAACCAAAATGGTAATTCAAAGCTTTGTCATTTTGTAGGGAAGTGAATAAACTGATTAGCACCATGGTAGCGAACAATTAACACTTATTGAAGGGTCCGTTTGATGAAATCAACTTTGGAACAATGGAATGAATGAATTAGGGGAAATTTTGGGAATTTCAAAAGTTAAGGGACCTATGTGCAATTTTTCTAAAAATTGAAGGTTAATTGGTAATTTAGAGTAATCGAAGGACCAATTGATCATTTTTGGATAAATTGGGGCCAATTGGCTATTTTTGGAAAAATTGGGGCGAATTGATAATTTTGAGAAATTTGGGGACCAACTAGAAATTTCGAAGAAATTAAGTCACAATTGGCAATTTTGGAAAAGTTAAGAAACCAAGAGGCATGTTGGAAATCCTAAGGACTTAATTAAAAATAATTTAGCATTAGGGACCTAAAGTCAAGTATTATGAATTTAGGGACCTAATTGCAATAAGGAAAAATTTGGGACTTAGTTGAAATACTTGGAAATAGGAGGCTTGTCATGCCAAACCTTTCCTTAGGAGAATTATCAAACCATGTAGGAATAGGTTGAACAAGAACGTATGTAGGAGATCACAATAAGGATTGGAAATCTGATTGGGACGAACAAGTGACGGTCATCGGGTGTGTGGGCTTACTAACATCATACCCGGTTGAGGTGATGTGCACATTTTAAATTAAAAATCCACTTGTGAATAGGACTTTTTACGTCATACCCAGTTGGGGTAATGCATAGTATTTTTAAACTTTGAAAACCGTTTTCCATAAATGATCTCACCTAACTGTGTGAAACGACTTAAAAGTTTTGGGAGACTTTTCTAATAAGAGCTGGAATAGCTCCAACGGGTCGGAGGCCTTGGTTTAGAAATTATGAGGCCTAAGGCCAATTTTGAAAACTCGTGAAGTGGGCCCAATGCCAATGGGCATAGGCTAGAGCCCGTAGACAAATATGATTAAAGAGCCATGACAACTTTCATAATCGGCTAATTGTGTGAATTGCCACTATGCCAAATCCGGACTGACAAACTCGATGAGCTAGCAACTATTAAGTCGATGCTAGGTCGATGGACGAGTTGGGCTAGCAGCTATGGAGCCAAAGTCAAGAATTGGGGTCGTTGGACCAGTAGCACCAGAGATAATGGATAAAAATTCTAAAACTCTTGTTTTTGCATGCACTCTGATCCTGAACCATCGAGATGCCTAGTTGGGATAGTGTTGGTTCTAAGGGTTGTTGGATGACCCATATGCGATAAGGGTAGGTTTTTCGTCCAATGAGTCATGAAGCTCAAAGTAGCTTCATGTGCACTAAGACCGAGGCGGGTTCTGGAGAGATCTTGTCCCACATAGTGGACACGAAGTGTAAACCCCGCCCTTTTGAGCTAAGGAAAACCAGGAAAAGAATCGATTAAACCGAGTGAGAAAACTGAACCGGTTCACAAATCTAATTACAAGGAAATGGGCAATTTGGAAATTTACAACTCTCGAGTGAATCAAAGAGGTTCATAAAATCATGGAAAAGAACCTTAGGACAAATTGGAAGAGAAAAACCAAACCGGTTTAGATGAACCGGATCCAACTAGATAGAACCGGTTTATGAATCGAGTTGATTCAAGAACCGGAACCGATAGAGAATGGGTAAACCAAGAAATTTATGGATCTCTTTTGATCCAAAGAGATTTGAACATTTGAACAAAGTGGGAGAGAAAAAACCAGAACGGTTCGGGTGAACTGGACTTGAAACGGATTAAACCGGTTTAAGGACCAAGTCAGTTTATGAACCGAAATCGATAAAGAAATGGTAAACTGGGACTTTCATGGACCCTAAGTGGCCTAAGGAGTCACAAAATCATGGAAATGGGCTTGTGAAGGAATTGGAGATGAAAACTAAACCAGTTCAGGTGAACCAAATCTGAACCGATTTGGACCGGTTTAAACCACTATTGAACTGGATCCTAAATTTATTTTTTTAGGTGGCTTAAATAATTCAAATTTGAGATTTGAGGCCACCATTGGATAGAAAATGAATTTAGATGAATTTATAAATTTTTAGATTTGAAAAACTTGATCGAATGAGGGGTGAATCGGCCGATTTAAGCTTTGAACTCGATTCGGACCGGTTCAGTCTGGTTCAGAACAGTGTCGTCTTCTTCCTTCATATGATAGCACTGTTCACTCGCTGAAAAATTGAATCAGCACCAGGGAAGAGGAAATGTCTATGTTCAATACGTTGCGGCCATCAATGCCTGTCATAAAGGTGCCAATCGGATGGCCAAGAAGTCCCCGAGCATCCTATATAAAGAGTCCCTCCCCATTCATCCTCTCCACACTTGAAAAGCTCACTCTCTCTCAATTACTTAGTTTTCCGATGAAGCTCGAACTAGAGCTCCAATATAGGGTTATTTCTAAGCCAAATAAGGTGAGGTTGGGTTCTTTAAAACCGGGGAGAAGTCAGCTACATGCCTGTAGTCTCCGTTTGCTCCGAAGGTCATCGTAGAAGCGCCCACATGATGGGACAGTGAAGCAGCTCCGATGGACCAAAGCTGCCCTGTTTCGGCCGAGTTGAAATTGTCCATTTCAAGCCCTTCTTAGGCCAAACCAAGCTCTCCTACGGCCGAATTAGGACTGAAAGGTAAGCCAATTCGGCTCACTCTACAATTTCTAGCCGGTGCTAGAGAGAGAACCGGTAGAATTTTGATGATGAAATTCTAACTCAATTCAGCATCAATTTATGCGATTCTTGATTGTAAGATGAACCTCAGGATGAGAGTTTTCTGTCCAGATCGAAAGCTCGGACCGCCGTGCCCTCTCCATGAGAAATAGAAGCTTTCTCTCTCTACAGTCTATTTTCCAGCGAAGCTCCGTTTGAGCTCGTTCTGGTGTTAAAACCAAAGTTCTATGGAATCGTATGAACATGGAGAAACTCAATTTCAACTTTAGTTTCAACAATTAGAGGTGTTTTATTGGTCAATTTGATGAAATCAAATTCTAATGTGTTAAAGAGTTGGAATTAGGGGGAAAATTGGGGGAAATTAGGGATTTTCAAAAATTTGAGGGACCGAAATGAAATTTCCTAAAATTGCTGGGTCAATGGGGCATGATAAAAATGTTAGAGGGCCAATTGAGAAATTCTATAATTTTTGAAGTAAAATTTACCATTTTTGTAAAGGAAGGGCAAAATGGTAATTTTGGAAAAGTTGGGGGACCAAATTGGAAATTTGGAAAATTAATCCCCTTTTTGTGAAATGGAATAAATTGAGGTCCTATGATAAATTTTAAAAATTTCAGGACTCAATTTGAGGAAAAACTAGCATTAGGGACTAAAAGTTAAAGAGAAATAACTTTAGCTACATAATTGTAAATAAATGAAAGTTTGGTTTTTTCTCATTCAATTGGAATGAATGAAGGCTATTAGGGTGATAGATAATGAACCGAGATGTTCATATCCTATTGGAACACGAAATACTGGGAACGCCAGCAAGGACAAGCTCGCGTGAATACAAAGAACCGGTCTAGTGGAATTCACTACATTAACGGGTGAGTGGGTTTACTAACGTCATACCCGGTTGGGACGATGAGCATAACTTAAAGTTAAAAACCACTTACCAGTTGTGAGTGGGATTTTATATCATACCCGGTTGGGGATGATAAGTACCTAAGAATGAAAACCCACTACTAAGTGGTATTTTAAACATCACAACTTGGATGAGTGATGTGAAAAACATGCGAAAAATCTACTTACCAGTTGTAAGTAGATCACACCTGGTTGGTAGGATGATACTTCCTCGAGGGAAGTTGAAAACTCGTTCATCGATTATGAGTGGAGATGTCCTTATACCCGGTCGGTATAATGGATAGTTTAAAATATGTTTTTGTAATAAGTGCTCTCCCTTGACTGTGTGTCAATGCTTAAAAGATTTGAGAGACCTTCTTTACAGGAGCTCGAATAGCTCTTATAGTCTGGAGGCCTCGATTTGGAAACTGGGGGCTAATATGCCTGATTTTGAAAATCTTGTACATTGGGCCCAAGGCCAATTGGCACGAGTAGGAGATCGTAAACAAACATGAGTTATATGCCATAAAACTTTAAATAAAGGAATTGTTTGGCCATGGTACCAAGATAGGACCGACATACTCAGTCAACTAGCGGCAGTATGATGTGACAAGTCGACGGACCAGTCAAGACAAACAACTGTGGGTTGAGTTGAGAGTCGGGGCCGTTGGACCAGTGGCACCACAGATTATATGGCATAATGAGAAAATATTGATTGTGCATGCACTGTGAGTACAGGACCGTCAAGATGCACAAGATGGGTAGTGATGCGTCCTAAGGGCACTAGACGACCTGGTGGGTATAAGGGTAGTTCGTCATACCAGGTGACCGTGCGAAATTTGGAGTAGCACCAAGCGCATGAGACCAAGGTGGGGATGGGAGAATTGATTTTGGTATTGAGGGTGAGATGTCGTGTACATCCACTCATTCTCAGGGTAGAAGTGGACGTACTTCTATCTAGGTGGCCGGTAAAGTCGCTCTGAAGCCACAAGTGAGTTTAGTGGATGGGCTGGCCTACGAATGTGTGTTTGACCTTCATAATGAAGGATGTGTGTTGAGTGATGACATACTGTGATTAATAAGGAAATGGTGGCAAAAAAATCGAGAATTGAAATGAAAGGATTTTTTTTAAAGAAAGGAGTTTGGTACACTCCAATACAAATGTTCTTCTAAAAGTTAAAAGTTTTGAAAAACCCATTCACTGAGTAGTTGTACTCACCCCTCCCTTATATCCCTTTTCAAGAAATTCCGGAAAAG
Source organism: Trapa incisa (assembly GCA_030064435.1). Taxonomy (NCBI): domain Eukaryota; kingdom Viridiplantae; phylum Streptophyta; class Magnoliopsida; order Myrtales; family Lythraceae; genus Trapa; species Trapa incisa. Next base: position 4,527,910 of record CM057774.1, on the reverse strand, counting down.
CCTACTTTTAAAGACTATCAACTAAGATGCCTGTGAGACAGGTACGTTTAATTTAAAATATTATGCGGTTTTGATTTATGTTATTTTAGGAAAAGGTGTAGGTTTAAAGGACGCCTTACTCTTTACGATTTATAATAAGGGGAAACCCTTTAACAAACCGGGAGAGTGGCGGGTTATTCACAGGGATCCGACCAAACTGAGTCGGGGCGTGACACGAAGTATATTTAAGGTTTGAGGGTTGGACTATTGATGAACACTCAGAACTATGGGTAGAAGTCGAGGGCTTCTATCGGGTGGATGGTAAAGACGTTCCGATCCACAAGTGGGTGCAGTCAGTATAACTACATCTCACCAACGTTTGAACCCTTTATGATAAAGGGTGTGTGATTATTTGCTAATTATCTCTTGTTCAAGGGGAAATTTTGATGCATTTTCTTAACAAAAGATATTTTAAATGGTGTTTTGAAAAATATTACCCTAATACCCACTCACTGAGTTTTAGAAACTCACCCCCTCTCTTTAACCCTTTTCAGAAAGGAAGACAATTCAATGAGATAATCCTCCTACCAAGCCTAAAACATTCAGGTAATTTCCTCTTAAGTATTTTAGTTTTGTATAATGCTGTTCTAGGGAACCATGATAGAACATGCACCTGACTCCTTATGGTCTGGAAAGTAGTGGCTCTTCCTGGACCGAAAGGAGTGGCTAGTTGCTCATGAGGTTTCGACCAAACCGGGTCGGGGCATGACAACTAGAGTGGTATCAGAGCGAGGTTACCTCAAATTCATTATCAAGACTATATAATATGAAACTAAATGGAGTCTATTCACCTTGTAGGAATAATGGCTCCAAGAAAATTTGCCACACGAACCTGCTCAACGCATGAACCATTGAAAAAGGTTTCCACCTCGAGAAAGAAAAGAAGTAAGGGAACATCTAAGCTCAAAGGATCTCCACCGAAGAACATGGTCGTGAATTGTATGATACTCCGTGAAGAATGAATAAAGTTAATCAACTGGAAAAACTCTCCCCAAGAGAAAGAAGAACCTATACCCCCTCAAATGGACCCAACACCACAATAGCTAGAAAGAACCCCGTCATAGGAGGAGGCCTAGAAAAGCTATGGGAGGTGTATGCAAACTATGTGAGGGTTTTTCATGAGCCCCCACCCGTCCAAGTAAAACCTAAATCCATGAACGTGATGAGACGGGCCTACGAGTATGAAGCCATAGTGCTAGAATGGTACGGACTCGAAGTGACCCAGGAAGTTAGAGCTCGTGGGATACCCTACAACACCGCCCCTATAAACCCTGCCCTTTTGAGTTAAGGACAATTGAGAAAAAAACCGATCAAACCGAGTAAGAAAACTGAATTGGTTCCCTGTGAGAATTTTATTTATGATCTCACTAAGGTCTTGGGATAGTCGATCTGAGCAAAGCTTGTGGCAAACAAAGTGAGAGTGGAGAGGTAGGTTGTAAACCCCGACCCTTAAAGATAAGGAAAATTGGGGAATGAACCGGTCAACCCGGGTGAGAAAATTGAACTGGTTCATGAACCCCAACCGTTAGAGAAGGGCAAAACGGGAAATTTACAAATATCGAGTGACCTAAAGAGTAATAAATGTCATGGAAAAGGACTTTGTGATGAATTGGAGGAGAAAACCAGACCAGTTCAGGTGAACCGGACCTGAACCGGTTTTAACCACCATTGAACCGATTTCTAAATTCATTTTTCTATGTGGCTTAAAATATTCAAATTGAGGAATTGAAGCCACCATTGGATAGAAAATGAATCTAAATGGATATAGAAATTTTTAATTTTGAAAAACTCGGTCGAATCAGGCCTGAACCAGTCGGTTTAAGCATTAAACCTGGTTTGGACCGGTCCGGTCCAGTTCAAAACAGTATCATCTTCTTCCTTTAGATGATCGCACTGTTCACTCATAGGAAATTCGAACAACGCTGGCAAAGGTGAAAAGCCTCCATTCAGGGCATTTCAGTCCATGAATGAGCACCATAAAGGCACCAATCAAACAACCAGAGAGTCCTCGAGCTCTCTATATAAAGAGCTCCTCTCCATTCCTCCTCCTTACACTTGAAAACTCCTCTCTCTCTCTCTCTACTACTACTCCAATTTCCAGTGAAGCTCGAACCAGAGCTCCTATTTGGGCTTTTTTTTTTAGCCTTAGAAGGCAAGGTCAGGTTCCTTAGATTCAGGGAGAAATCAACTACCTGACGGCAATCTCCATTTACTCTGAGGATCGTTGGAGAAGCACCGACATAATCAAACAATGAAGCAGCTTCAGTAGACCAAAGCTTCCCTATTTCGGCCGAGCTGAAATCAGCCGAATTTAGCCCTCCTCCGGCCAAACCAAGCTCTCCCAACCTCCCCACAGCCCTAAGACGACCTCAACTAAGTTAAAGGTAAGCCAATTCGGCCCTACTCAATCGTTGCAAATAGGAGTTAGAGAGAGAAACTATAGAATTTCACTGACAAATTTCTCATTCAATTCGGGGTCAATTTTAGAAATTCTTGATCCTAGAAGATACCTCAAGAAGAGAGCTATCTTCCACAATAGAGAGATCGTACTGCCGCACCTCCGTTGGTAAGCTTTCGAACCTTTCTCTCTCTACGTTCAGTTTTTCGACAAAACTCTGTTTAAGCTCAATTCGAATCCAAATGATGCGGTTCGAAGCTCAATTGAATCATGTGGAAGTGTAAAAACTAATCCATACCTTCAATTGGAGCAATTAACCTCGATTAAATGGTCAATTTGATGAAATCAAATTCGGCCAGTTTGAAAGGGGCAAATTTGGTGATTTCGTAAAATTGAGGGACCAAATTGCAATTATCTAAAATTAAGGGCCAATTAGCCATGAAAAAGATGTTGGAGGACCAATTGGTCAATTTTTTAAATTTATTAGGGTCAAATTGCCATTTTTTGTGAAGAAGGGGCAAAATGGTAATTTTTTAAAAGTTGGAGACCAAATTGGAAATTTGGAAATCTTGATCCCCCTAAACAATTTTGAGTAAATTGAGGAGCCAAAGGGAATTTTCGAAGTTTTAGAACTCAATTCGGAGAAAAGTTAGCATTAGGGACCTAAAGTCAAGGGAAAATGAACTTTAGGGACCTAAGTGCAATTAATTGGAAATTTTGAGACTAGTCGTTCATACGTGAAAAACAAAGGCCGTGATGCCAAATATTAATAGATAATGATGTCCAAATTGTGTAGGAGCACGAGGGACCAGAACTCTAGCAAGGACAAGTTAGCGTGGACGCGGGAACCGACTGAAGGAGAGTATATTTAAGTTACCGAGTGAGTGGGCTTATTTACATCATACCCGGTTGGGGTGATGAGCACTTTTATCAAAAGAAAACCTACTTACTGGTTGTAAGTAGAGATGATCATACTTGGTTGGTATAATGAATTTTCTTGAGAAAAGGAGAAACTTGCTTACCGATTGTAGGCGGAGATATCATCACACCTGGTTGGTGTGATGAAGTGAAAAATACATTTTTGTCCGAAGTGTTCTGCCCTGACTGTGTGTCATTGCTTAAACTATTTGGAAGATCTTCTTGACGAGATCTAGAATAGCTCAAATAGGCCAGAGGCCTCGGTTTTTGAACTCATGGGGGGCTAAATGCTCAGTTTTGGAAAATCACGTACAGTGGGCCCAAGGCTAGTGGGCACAAGCAGAAGCTCGTAAACAAAAATGAATAAGAAAAGCAATGAAAACACTCATTAAAAGTGGAATTTACTGTGTGATTCGCCATGGTACCAAATTAGAACTGACAAGGCTCGATGGGCTAGCAGTAGTGCGTCAGGGCAAGGTCGACGGACCAGTCAGATAAACAACTGTAGGTCGGGTTGAGTGTCAGGCCTGTTGGACCGTATGCACCAAAGAGAATGGCTAAGAAAAATGAAAACTATTGTTTATGCATGCACTTGTGGTACGGGACCATCAAGATGCCCTAGGGGTAGTGATGGGGTCCCAAGGGCTGCTAGACAACATGGTAGCGATAAGGGAAGGATAAGCTACTACGTTTGGGTTTCTCGTCGTACGTTACTATGTTTGGACTTCTCAAAGTTACTGTGCTGGGACACCACGGAGTTACTGTGTTTGGACTGCACGAAGCTACTGTGTTTAGGGCTTCCTGGATCTACTGTGTTTGAGCTTTATGTGCACGAGGTCAAAATAAGGTCTCTATCCTCATACGGACACGGAGTGGTATTCGGGTATGAGGGTCGGATATCGAGAACATCCACTCAGACCCAGGGTAAAAGTGAACGGACTTCTATTTTGATGGCCAGTAAAAATGCTCTAAGCTACAAGTGGATGTAGTAGACGTGCTGCAACTGCGAATGTGTGTACCCTTCATGATGAAGGGCGTGTGTTATTTGTTGAACACACCTACCATAGAAATGGGAAAAATATTTTGAAAACCTTGGAAAGAATTTAAAAATTATTGGAAAAGAATTGGTGAGCCTTAAAAAGATGTTTTGTAAAAGAATTTGAAAAATGAGGAAATCCTATTAAAAAGAAAATGACACCTTTATAGGGTAAAGGTTTTGAAAAATCGAATTTTGAGTAAAAACTTTCTTGTTAAAAAAATGATAACCTTGATGCATCTATCTTTAAAACTAATTCTCAACACCTACCCAGTTTCTATCAGCATACCTTAGAAGCCGATAAGCATGAAGGAGGTGAGTCGTATTATTTTTACCTATATAGAAATTTGTATTGTCAAGCTAGATCGGTAAAGTGGGCAGTGAAGTAGGTAATGAAATAATTAGTAATCCTAATACCATTATTGCAAAGATAAATAAAGAGGAGGAAGAGAGCCTTGTAAAAAATTTTCAGAACCCCTAAAAAACCCCTGAGGATTAGTGGTTGTAGAGTTGAAAAGACTAATAGAAAAGAAATGATACCGTTAATAAGATATAATTTTCAGTGTATATTGAACATATTTTTATACAAGTGTTATTGTATAAATGACAAAATTATAATAAGACAAATTATCACAAGAGTGTGGGTGGTTTTACCGGTAGGAGATAAAGCATAGTAAATGTGTTGGTGGTGAAGGTGTTGGTAGAATTAGACATACTTATGAAAAAGAATTAGAAGTATAAATATAATTTGATTCAACAAAAATAATACTCATCTAACATAATTCTCAAACAGGTTTCAAATATCATATATTAATACATTAAATATTATCTATAACTCACGGTCGTTAATTACTAATCATAAAATGAAGTGACAATTCCTCCTTTATATTTTTTTAAACCTCAAGTTTGATTATTATACACATTAAGAACTACTAATTTTGTGTGCATCATGACTTTATACTACTAGAAAAAAACTTCGTGATTTCATCCTACTAGAAAAAAAATCCGTGTACAAAGATTAAGGAGTGATTTAGTTAGTTACCATACCACTTTTATCAAAATCCAATTACCCTATTCACTTAATTGAAAGAAGGAAATCTTAACATGAATATCGTCAATTAAATATTGTATACCTGTATTGAATAATCGGGCAAAGTTTATGTGCCTATTTGGCATTTTAGCCAAAATTTTAAGCTGGTTGATAATGGGGTGAGTAGGTAACTTCAAATCATTGAAGCTTTTTAGCTCCTGAGTTAGGAAGAAAGATAATGACTAGAAAGTCAAACGTCAAATTTGGATTGCCTAAATTACCCCTCTCTCCGTCCAAAAATTTCAGACATACGAGAAGTGCCAAGTGTGCACTCAATAAAACCTTAATGACGATGTTGGGCAAAAAAACACTTAATAAGGATAGGTACATGCACAAAGGTATCTAATATCAGTTTAGACATTATTGTAGCAAATCTAAAAATATTATTATCATTTTTTGTCAATTTAATTTTATGATAAATCATAACAACTGATTAAAATCATCATTCATATTTTTTTAATTTTGCAACTTTTTACACGTAATCTTATATTAATTAAAATAAACATTTATGATTTATAAGAAAATTAGTTAATAAAACTTATCATTTTTTAAACTTTTAAATGTATTACATCTAATGTTTTCTAAAATGCTAACGATATTTTTTAGATTTGTCAATTTTTAGGCATAACTTTATATTAATTAAAATAAATAAATATTATAATTTATAAAAAATAGTTAATAATACTTATTATTTTAATCTTTTAAATGTATATAAAGTTCATATTTTATATATTATTGTAATATTTATAATATAATATTAGAATCACTAAAAATATACATATTTGTTAAGAGTTCAAAAGAACTATCTTAATTACAAAAAAATTACTAAACATGAATTTGTTTTCCATTAGAATAATCTCACCTAACTTGTAAATTATTATTAAGTGCATGTTTAGTTACATCATAATGGTAAGTAATAAAAAATAATTTAATAATAATTCAAATATATAAATATTATATATTTATGAAATATTAAAGGGGCACTAATTATTAGTTTAGAATTGAAAATCAAGTTAATCCCTTATATTTACTGTCACCACATTTTCTGGCACAGCTACAGACATGTCTATAAAAGAGAGTTGAGCTTTGGCCACTCTATACTCAAATCGGCACTTTCCCGTCGCTACTCTCTATTCTTTAATACTTTACATACTTTTGTGTGTAAAGTTCTATGCGTATGGGTGTGGCTCCTTATACTATAGAGCTTGACTTCAGATGGGATTGTCTACCCTGATTTAGCCCGAAGATCTTCGAGGAAACAGAGGGTATGCGATTCTGGTTTGGGGGCGAGTTCCAATCCTGAACCAAGTTACCTTTCATCTCATTCATATCATGGAGAAGGTCAATTTCTTAAAGAACGGCGTGCTCCGGCTGCCGCCCGGGTTCCGTTTCCATCCCACCGATGAAGAGCTTGTGGTCCAGTACCTCAGGCGGAAGGTCTACGCCTGCCCTCTCCCTGCCTCGATCATCCTCGAGGTCGACGTCTGCAAGTCTGACCCCTGGGACCTGCCAGGTGAGAACCATGGAGGCTTGATTCTAACGGTTGCCTTCTGGGGTCGGTCAGTTGAGTTTGTCCGAGAATTGTTTGTGGAAATAAATGAGATGCTCTGTGTTTGTCTCTGTAGGGGATATGGACGAGGAGAGGTACTTCTTCAGCACTAGCGAGGCCAAGTATCCGAACCGGAACCGATCGAACCGGGCCACCAGTTCCGGTTACTGGAAGGCGACCGGGATAGATCGAAAGATCTTGGCCCCGAGGGGCGATGGCCGCTCCAATCAGACCCAGCTAGTGGGGATGAAGAAGACTCTGGTCTTCTATAAGGGGAAGCCACCGCAAGGGAGAAAAACCGATTGGATCATGCACGAGTATCGTCTCACCTCACCCGACCTGAACTTGAAGCGGGTAAGCACTTCGAACCAGTTATGAAACCAATCCCTGGAAAAAAAAAAACCAGTTGTCCGACAAGATTATAACTCAAAATCTCCAGCATTTTTGTATGTGCAGAGTGTGGAGAATTGGGTTCTCTGCCGTATATTCTTGAAGAAGAGGACCAACAAGAACCATGAAGACAGCAGCAGCAACGTCAACTGCAGCAATGTAGTAGTTGCAAGCGGGGCTTTTAGGAAGAGTACTAATCTGAGGCCGGTTTTTTATGATTTCATGGGCGGGAATTGCGATCTCAAGGCCGCTGATCTGAATCTCGGCCCCGATTCGCCGCACTCAGCAGGCTCTAGCGGCGTTACGGAGCAATCATCCCGTGAATACAACGAGGATCATTACGATAGCAGCAGCTGCAACAGCCTCCCGTACTTCAGAAGATCAAAGCCTTGAGCTTTTACTTCTTTAGAGAGAGAGAGAGATTAATATCAGCCCTTTGAGTTTTAAGAATTATCTTGTCAATTTGAGCTTATTTCATCCCAGTTCTTAATTAAATAACCATAATCCGATGTGAGAAAAGTGAGGGGAAGACAAACCTCTCCCTAGTGTTTGATTACCCGAACAGCACCGGTCACCCGGACCGGCATTTGTGCGGATGCTTTAGCGCTGTAATCCAACCATCGAAAATGGAGAAATATTCAAACTTTAGTTAAAGGAAATGCATTGCTCCAGCTGTGACTGTGTGCTTTATTGATGTTCGGTGTTCTCTCAATTGCATTGGTTCGAGATTTGTTCCCACTCGACATGCTAAAGACTTAGGATCACTTTTACGGAAAGGCTATACAATTAATTTAGATTTTACTATACTTAACAAAGGCAACATCTTGATACATGCTCTGATTTTACTCAAATTTCGAATTTGTATCTTTAAATTGAGAAATTCGTTATTTAAATATCGGGTAAAGTAAAAAAAACATGGGAATTTAATTCCTTTGAGAAATTCTCACTTTAGGAGGGAATCGCAGGGGAATTTTTTAGCTGAAGGGACCTTACTTTTTTTCTGGAAATCTTCACTCACACTCCTATCCAGAATCCTCAAGTTGAGTGCATAATATCTGCTCAAAGAAATGCATACTGGATGGAAACTTAAGGAGCATCTCGGGAAGATGATGGCGAAGGTTTCGAATATGTGGTCCTGTTTAGCAGTCATTGGTTTGGAAATGTGAATGCACATCCTCAATGGATAGAGTATATGATGGAGGCAGAGATAGCGGGGAGGATTGTTTACCCTATTGTCTTCCAATGCCAACAACCATTCACAACTTTGACCCTTTTATTTTTGAAAGTGGGACAGCAATTTGATTGCCACTAAAAGGTAATGAAACGGTGACATGATTCCAATATTTTAGGTTTTTTTTATATGTAATCAATCCATAAAGTATCTTTCCTATCATTTTCGGTCGTGTTACAAGCAACATCTGTCGGTCAGACACTAAGGATAAGACTAGGATAGGGCTTGCAAGGAAGATTCATTCAAGAAGCATAGTATCTTTTTTCCTGTTTAGTATTATAGTTGCTTTTTCGAGTTATCAGTATCATAAACAGGAAAGACGATAACTTACATGAGAAATGATGACTCGATTATGGTCTGCAACAGTATTGTAAAGGAGGTTCTGATGAAACTGGCAAATTGAATGGGAGAAAAAATAAGGCTGGTCTCAGAAGGGGCTTACTGAGTTCGGATTATACCATCTATGCCATATAATATTGAGCGTAAAAGGAATAATAAGCCAAGATCTAAAGGACGAAGTTCCAAGCTGGTATGTGGGGCCAGTGTTTGACAAAGATAATAGGCCTTGCGTTGCCTTGGGGACAGGGGGATCTGGTGGGCGTTGACCCATTCCAACCTCCAAAAGGAACCAAAAAAACTAGACATACATTATTGTTTATTTTGGACAACAGCTAAGGCGGATTGCTTTGTGGCACTGCGACAAGGGAAGTACCTCATTTTAATAAAATGTAATGGCCCATGGATCCGTGAATCTACCCCATAAACCAAGTAATCTCAATAATGGAAAGAGAGGTCTGTCTTAGAGGTTTAACGGATAACCTCGGATTGCATCAACAATCCTAGCTAAACAGCGGCAGAGCGTTCACTACTCCCCTTTCCGTGACAATTCATTCAAACTGGGAAAATTCAACTCTTGGGTTCCGAAAGGGACACGGCAAGGGGGCCTCTTTTCAACTTTCTTAGCCTCCTCCCCTTTCCCGTTACCTGTTTTGAATGATACAGGCATAGGTCGACTTGATGATCAGCGAATTTCAATTGCTTCGGTCCCACCACTAGATGCGTAAGGGTAGGGATAAGATACGAATTTCCGCTGGTAGCGATGGGTATATTGACATGGTAGCACAATTTTGTGTAACTTTGATGAAGGCAGATAATGCAATCCTGACTTTAGCGTTCGTTACATGCGCAAATAGCTTGATAGAACTGAATTAATATATACCCTCAGATGACTAAACTACTGCAAGGCAAGATGATAAATTTGGTTCTTTATGTACAGTATGGTATGGAAGTGGCTTGCCAACTGAACTGATTATATGGCCAAACAGCCATAACATGATTAATCTTGCGAATGAGAGGCAGGAACTCAAGCACTTAATTTACCATAAATCCACTTCCCTCGTTTGCCTTGTACAAGAAGGATTTAGCTACACCTAATGAATCTCTGTTGTAAACTGACTTAAGTGGGCAAAACTGCTGATATACTTAATAAAACCAGAAGCAAGATTATAGCCTCTTCCACTTAAGATGGATGCCCTTGCTTTGTTTCATTGTCAAACTAGCTATCCTTGCTTTTTGTTCCTCTCCTATCTGCATCCTCACCTGATGTTTCTGAAAGATGACATTCTGAAGAGATCAGCACAACAGCCTGATTCTGCACAATAAGTTCAGATGATGGGAAACAATCTATTAGAATTTTATAGATTGGATAAGATTGTGTGTAAAAAGTTTTGGCTCACCGTGCATATGGTTAAAAATTTGGTTGCTTTAGTGAGCTTTCGCTCATCACATGTCAATGTATCATTGGATGTGAATCTCCTTCTAGAGAACATTTAACTCTGATACATGGAGCACACCGTGCTTAAACCAAGGAAAATTCTATTTTAATCTTGGCAATCAAGTAAACTGTGCTGTCAACTAGAATTGCTACTTGAGATTATCTTACATGGAGCATTAGGGCATAAAAAATGTGACACTCTCGTAGTGTTCCTCTAAGCAGTGTCAGATTCAAAAGGAAAACACACTCTCGTAGTTCGGGCACCCTCAAGGTAGGCTTGCTATAGCTAATTTCCTTATGGGTCCCATCTTGGAACTGATGGATCACCAAAAGACTTGTTGAATTCAATTGCAGCTTCCTCCTCTGTTGTACCTAACGAATCCCATCAGCTCCGGCCCTTCCAGTCTCAGGTTGTTTGAATAACTGCATCGGAAATAATCACCCGAGTGACCAGCTGGTTGCATCGAAATTAAACAGTGCTAAATTTAGTTGGGACCTTCATCTTGATGAATTTTTACCTCTCCTCGGAGAATTTGGAGGAACCAGAGGTGGGAATGGTACCGCACAAGTCATTGTTTGACACGTCCCTGATATTAATTGGACAGACACATGAGTCAAAAGGGACGGCAAACTTCAGAGAAAAAGGACAATAAAAACTGGGAAATCTTCAGGTTTCCAAGTTGGGTAAGCTGCCAGGAGATCCTGCCGTTCAGCCTGTTGATATTCAGTAGCCTGCAATTGTACGGCATATCATGAGTTTTGTGGCTAGCTTAGTTCCCACTGAGCGCCATCATTATACTAACTCTTACTTTTAACAGAACACTAATAAGTGGCAGTGGTAGAGAGTGAGAAAAAAAAATAGAAGCTTTGGGGAACTTACAGGAACTTGAGGTTGGAGAGGCCAGAGAGAACGGATGGGATGGAGCCAGTGAGGTTGTTATGGTACAGGTCTAAGCTCACAAGGCTCTTGAGCCCTCCGATCTCCTTGGGTATAGGTCCCTCCAAGTTGTTCATGTACAGCTCCCTGCAGCCAACAACACACTCTCCCATTCTAATTGGGCAATGTTCCATCAAAGGCAGATAAAACACATGGGGCAATGGGGTCCTACAGATGCTGCTTCCAACTTCCAGTCATACTGAATAGAGGTTGACTTAAAAGTTTATCGCAGGTTATTCTTATTAATGACCAATGGAGGGAGGAGTCATGACCAACAACATTGGAGTAGGAAGTGATGACTCACGGATACTGAAGGAGCCCGAGCTTCCCTAGCTCAGGCACGAGCCTTCCAGACAGCTTGGCATTTCCGAGGTCCCTGTATCAATACATATCCATCCCAATTATTTACGGATAGAATTCTATTTGCTCTTGTGACTACCAAGCAAAAAAATATATCTCTTCCGTATCATAAGTCGAGACGGAGAAAAGGGCACTCACAATTGGGTTACCCGATTGTCGGAGTTGCACGTTACATGGAACCATGTGCAGGGATCGACGAGCGTCGGGTCCCAGTTCTCGAGCATGCCATCAGGGTCCTTCACTGCCCTCCTCTAAGTGTAGAGCGCATCCCCTGCAGCTCATAATACATCATCATTTAGCCTTGTTATTGCCACATCAACACCATACTAGAAGCCAAAACACAATCCCAAAAATGGAGTGATGGTCACTCACCCTCCGAGTTCGCATTCGGGGACTGGAGGTAAGCCATGGAGAGGAGAACATTGAAGAGAGCCAAACTCCCAACCACCATTGGAGGTGCAAGGAAAGGAAGGGTAGCACTCTGCGGGCTAAAAGATGCAGAGGACCAAAATGGGGTGAGAAAGAACCAAGAAAAGTTATCGGGGAGGGGCAGATATGACAATTTTGCCAATTTCTAAATTTATTTAAATTAATTTTATATATTATAATTTTAATTTTTTAATTTGATATTTTTAAGTCAAATAAAAATATAAATACTTAAATTATTCTTATTAGTTTAATTTAATTTAATTGCGGTTCACCATTAATTGTTCCGGTTTTTACTTTCTATCAATTTAATATTTTTTTTGTTATTATTTTTGTAATTTATTGATCAATGATGTTGAAATATTAGTATTAAACCATTTTTTACCTATTTTCGAATGTACACCTAATTTTCTTTTTAAAATATTTAGATTTTTTTTCTAATTTATTTTTTTATTTCTAAGGGATGAAATTTATAGCAAAAATCAAGATAAATAAAATCAATTATAACCAATAAAAACTCTAGTGATTAAAACTTTTATGAGATGGTATGATATTATAAAAGTGGTAAAAGATATTGGAAGAAGATTTAAGTTTGTTAACAATATAATCAATTACCAAATAATTTTATATAAAATGCATTAATTTTTTTAATTATTTTACTTATATTTAATCTTAATTTTAATTATTACACTTTAAATTTATAGAGATTAATAAATAATAAATTATATTGAAAATATAATAAATCACGTATAAGTAAAAAAAAAAATTTGCACAATCACGTATAAGTAAATAAATAGGTGCAATATAGCAAGAGACACGAATTTACTCATATACTACTAAATTCACTTCATATTCTCCTATTATATTACTAAATTTACCTGGTAATATTTTAACATATTATTTCTATTAATGTAAAATCCCCATTAATCTTATATAAATTATTCATTATACAAATTTATTATCGACTATTAAAATAATATTCCATCGATAATTTATATTATTCATCTTTATTAAACCACTTTGAAAGCTTAAATCACTTTGTTCCAACTATAATTTTTTACGGTGATCTTACAATGGAAAACCAAAAAACTTGTGATATTCCACAAGATTGATAGGAATTAATCAATATAAAAAACATAAATGGTTCCTTGTGTACTCATAACTTGATTCGTTGTGGGATTCACAACTTGTTGGACATGGGGATCACTGTACTCGGTCTTTCTAATTGGTGTTTGATGTTGCTAACGAGTTGTTTTGGATACTATTCCGATATACTCAATTTGTTTTGTTCATATTCGATAGTATTTAATACCCAAAATATATTTCGTGAATTTTAACCTATAATTAAACAAATATTAGTATTTATAATATATCAATTTAATTATTATTAATTATTCAAAATATAATATTTATAATATAAATAATTTTTTAGTAAAAAATTTAAAAATTCTAATCATAAATAATTTTTTTAAATTTTTTTGCCCAATCAACTTTAAAATATAATATTTATATTTATAATATATATAAATATTATTATTTGGTCTCAAATAAGGGACATGTACTATATTATTTTTTATATTCGAATCTATAACGAGTAGTATTTTTATCACGATCTAGTGGCATGCCTGCCCAACGTCCCTGCAAAGCTAAAGCCACATGGCATGTGATATGGCATTTTTCTTTCTCATGGTAGGCTGAACTACTCACACTCCTGTGATATCACAGGTAACGTGATACCATGTGTACGGGTTCACCAATGTTGGATCCCAGCACTGGAAGATTGAGTGAGAGGCCATTGAGGAACGGATGATCAAACTTGACTGCCAAGAGAATCATCTGACACAGAACCTCTAACGAGCCAGGCACATTAACTATTGAGCCACTGACTGCAATCATATGTACTATTGAGCAAAAAAATAATTATTCAAATATAGTATCCGCATCAACCATAATTTTGCATTGATCTTATATCAACTGCTCATATTACACCATCATCATGTGAGATCTTAGAAGCAAGAGGGGCAAATCCAAAAGAATGTACACACACGAGACACCGTCTCACATTCATAATCATCATCCATTGGAGGCTTCTATAGCCTTCACAAACCTCCCTTTAACCCGGCTCCTTGTGTCTGCTCTAGCCTTCCTCGACTCATACCTTATGTGCTTGTCGTACCTGCAGATAAAACCACAAAGCTTGTCGGAGATGGTAAAAAGTAGGAGATTGCGAAAGGGAAGGGGGCTGCTAACAGACCGGAAGAACGTACCTTCTGGTCTTCTTCTTCTCCTTATACCGGAGCATGGCATAGTCTCTGTGCTGCGCCAGCAGGTCCATATCAGCCTTGGTTGTTGCTGGAGTTTTCTCAGTATTGTTCCCTGCAGGAATGGTCTGACCTGAAACCTGACTATCACATTTGTCTTTGGAGACATCCAAAAAGCCTTTGGGCTTAGAATGCATGCAGTCGGACGAATTTCTCAGGATGGGCAAGTTATTGCTCTCCGAATTAGCAGTTTCTTGGCTGACTGCTGGATTGTCTATGTCCTGCATCATTGCATGTTCACATGAGAAAACAAACATACCATGTATTAGACAGTTAACATATTTCAAGTAGACTCGAGATGGATGGTGTAACAATCTGATTAATAAATGTTTATCCTCTTTCCAGAGAATTCCCATGTCTGAATGGTTTAAAGAGGCTATGGTTCTGAGCCCAGATGTCTTTTGTTTTGAAACTAATTCCATGTTATCTCAGATTTTCTGTCATCTGCCTCTTTCAAGATCGCAGAAAGACCTTCCGAGACTGTCCAGTAACCACTTAACATCAGTCAAAAGCCATAATCAATGAAGCCTGGATAGGTAGAGAGTCTGAAGAGGAACCCAATATGCTTTGATCAAGATGCTTTTGGATAATGAGTGGGTGTGAAAATGGACAGAAAGTAAACCACGGAAAAACAAGAAAATGATGTAAAATGGGTGAGAGATGCTTACCATGAAGGATGTGATATCCTTGCGAGCCAAAGGACAACTAAAATGATATATTTCTTCCACATCTTTTGTTGATGTAAATGATGTTTCTTTCATGAGCTCGCCATAACTCTTGATTGTAAAGCATGCTGAGTTTGTAACATATCCAACTTCTAATAGATCAGGCTCTTCATGACCCCTCATGCGTCCCAAATTAAAATCCCATATCTGCATAAGAGAACTCTGCGGTCCTCGGAAAAGATCTCAATGTGTAGAGAATCAAAGATAAAAAGACAGACCAACTGAGAGCAACTTTAGAGTTTTCAGCAAGAATCATATGGACAGTTCAAGGTCGTCTTAGTATCAGACACCAGTGTCTTCCATGCAATTACAAAAGGGAATCCCTACTTTGAAATGATCCCAAGTTAATATTTACAGTAAATAACGGTCAAACAAAAGTAAGATCTGAAAGAATCAATCACATATCAGGATTCAGGTGTTAATCTTCAGTCAATTGCTAAGCCATCAGTAGGGCAAAACTAACGGGGATTGAAAACTCGTGAAGCTCTTCACTTTTTGAAGTTGATAACATAGCCTTGCTAGAAAATGGATGTCCAAATCATGTGAAATCGGAATCTCACACAGATCAAAACCAATGGGTGCCATGAGCATATTATAAAGTCGTTGGTTGACGTGAAATCAGACGACTCAACAAAAGGATGCAACTTGAATGGGTTGAACTGGGTGGAATATCATTTGGACAGGAAGTTTTCGTGGAAGAGAATTAAAATAGATGCTGTACGAACCTGAGCATTCCCAATAGGATTACTTTCCCAAAGGGTGTCTCCATTAACACTCTCCTTCAAATCTCCCTGCGCTGGCATCGTCGGCCGTGACATGAACACTTCCCCCTGTGAAGGAACGGGACTCACTGCAGACGAAGTGGCTCCGCAACCAATTACGCTCATATCAATCCGGTCAAGTTTCCTTCCACACGCATTTCTTCTATTGGAAGTACCTGGGACTGTATTTTCTCCACAAACACCTCCACCGCCATTTCCACAGCCACCTCCATCATCATGACCATCAACTACATCCTGCTTAGACAGCTCAAGTAGCTGTTCGTGAATGACATGCTTATACCTCCCACAGCTTGAGTTCTGCCTCTTGGGGAGATCCAAGATTTCCCCGAAGGTCATATCGGCGAAAAATAGCGCATCCTCGCACGGCACAAGCAACTCCTGAAACCCAAAGGCTACGCTCTGCGTCAAGGAGTTCTGATTATGCTGGCCAGGTAGACCGGGCTGCTTCTTGTCATCCAAGTCCTGGCCCCATAGAGCCGCAAGCTCGAGAGCAGACGGGCAGCCGGAGAATCCATCGACGGAAGTGCGATCGTGCGATGCAGAGACAGGGGAGCTACCGTGGGCATCCCAATCGCACTCCTGACAAAGTATCAAGTTGTCCGTGAAGCACCTGACGGAGACTGGCTTCGCGTCGCAGTTATCGCAGATCTGCGACCGGATGTGCTTGCGGGAGAGCGAGTTGGCAGAGTGGACATGCTGGTCACAGAAGAGGCAGAGCCTCGCTGAATCAGCTCTGCAGTAGAGAACAGCAGCTCTCTCGCTGCAGAAATCGCAGGGTAAGCTCTCCCCTGTTCTTGATCTAGGCCTCCCCATCTGCACAGAGGACCGAGAAGCTAAACTGGCCAAGTATCACAGTGAGTGAGAGGGCTGGTGGATGGGATGCGATCACGCGATTTCACCTTTTTTTCCTGTTTGATGAGATCTGTGCATTTCTTTCTGGTTTTTGTAGTTATGGTGACAACGAGGGAACCGGGAAGGAAGGAAGGAAGAGCGGCGCAGTTGATGATGATGATGATGAGGACCGAACTGTAAATTCGACCATCAGGAAAAATATCTCAAGTACCTTTTTGCTGACCTGGCAAGGCATGTCACCTCACCAAGGCAGGCAGCATTCGAAGACGACGACTCGGTGGTAAAGATTCCTCTGACTGATCTTGAAAGATCCCACAGCCCAGATCAAGCCAACACAGCATCGTCCACATCCTACGGTCCACAAGATCCTACTGCCCATTGTGAGCTGCCCATTTAATCCATCGTAGGATAGATATCCTGTTGCATCTGCGAGATATTATTAATCACAAATTGGGATTTAGACTCCTGAATAAATTCCCAATAAGGGATTGTTGGATTCTTGATGATCGTATTTAAATATGTGATTTAATAATTAAAAAATTAAAAAGGGAAAGTATCACAGAGACGGAGAATACGGAGCAGCAGTGAAGGAGTGGGAAATTCTGACGATCATGATGATGGCATCTGGGCCGGTGTGGACGGTCGCCGCCGACGCCAACGCCTTCAGACCATCCTTATTGGTTTAAAATTAAATTGCAGTATTCCCTTTTGGTACAATAAATTGCTGGTTTAGTAATGAAAAATCCACTAAATCAACCTGCCAAATTTGGAGAAAAAAGAATTTGTATAGGTGAAAATTATTTTTAAATCTTAATATAATTTATAGTAATGTTAAAGAAAAATCAGAAAATAAAGACAAAAATATTTGATAATACACATTATCTTTCCTAGTAAACAAGCATAAAGTATAATTGTGCAAAAAAAAAAACAAGCATAAAGTATGCAGTCATGATGGTGTCAACCTTATTATTCACTTCCTGGCCGCCGGTGGTCTGCCTCTCAGCAGCTCCGGCAACTGCTCGGGCACCACCACTGTATCCCCCAACCCCACACTCCATGGCAAATATCAGACATTTTCTTGCTAGCTGTGCGTGCCTTTGTAGTATATCTGTCACTCTAAACATTTGCTTGCACTACAGTTTTTTTTTCACATGATGGCGCCCTACAGTTCAACGCGAATGAATAAATTACTGAGGTAAGCTAGAGAATGAATAAATGGGAATAATGTCGGCCTCCCTTTGTAAAAAAAACACATTCCCTCTTATCAAATAATCTACTGATTCTACATGATGAACTCATTAACGCCCAATGCCCATAACACCATTTAAATTTTATTTATGATTATAAAATAATTATGTAAAACATAATTAATATAAAACGAGAAATGTGTATTTCCATGTTTGATAAGAATTTAATATTAGAGTTAACAATTCTGTTTGTAGGAAGGGATTTGTAAGTATTCGGAGAGTAGGATTTGGTAGGTATTTGCATAGTAAATAGAGAGGAAGATTTGAAGATATTGTAAACTAATATAAATATATTATTTTTACGAATGTGTAAATTTATTAATAAAAATTAAAAAAGGATAAATTTATTATTTTAATTAAATTTAATAATTTATTAAGTAATATATAAAAATAAATTTAATTATATTAAATTTACTATAAATAAAATATGTATAATTATATTATATGTAATGAAATATAGGTGTTAAATTGTATTATATAATATAATTGAGTTGTTATTATAATAAAAATGGATTAATATTAATTATATATAAAATTTTATAATAATATATCTATATTATATTTGATATATTATTTTTTTATGTATAATATTTTATTATATAATTATATTACATAAATTTATATAAAATATTATTAATATATAAAATTATTTAAAATATATTAGGATTAACATAAATAATAATATAAATATATAAAGTAATTTAAATAAGAAAAATGACCATTATTGTAGAGATTACCTTTTTAATTTAAATGGGGTTTTTATAGGTTTCACGGTTTATTTTATTTTAAAAAATAAGTGATTATTTCAATAGGTAAACTACGGCATATCTCAATCTATAAAATGCGTTATAGTTTTTTTTGTTAAAAAAGATAATATGTATCAATAAATTATCGTACTCATATCTACTTAAAATTCATTAATTGTAAGTAATAGTAACTTTTCAATCTTATAAATCTAAAATACTTCTCTATTTTCTCCAATTTGGAATATTATTCTCAACACTTGCTGTAACGTGCAACATGCATACACTTCCCACATGCAAATTCTTAACACCCGCCTTCAACACCTGTCTACCATTCAGGTATTCCCCTTCCGGTCTTGGACGATGGGGGACAATGGCCTTGAGTTGGATATTTCTCCTTCTCCATCCAACTCGGGCAGACCACGAGCCGGGTTTATAGTATCGGGTCGGGTACGGGTGCGAGTGCACTGGCTCTGATACCATATGGGAGAATGTATTGTTATGTTGAGGTGATACATCATCTTTTCCTACAAGCAATTTGGCCATACCTTTTAAAATTTACTTCAACTCCCTTCCTATTAATGCTGCACCCGTTTTCTTCATGATACCATGTTAGAGAAGGTATTGTGGATCGATAAGGGGTCGGACCCATATTTACTTAAAAGGCATGACTTATAAGTAGTAGTACGCTTCCAACCTTATAAACCCAAAACAGTTCTCTATTTTCTCTAATGTGGGATCTTATTCTCAACACTCACCCTCACATGCAACGTGGATACACTTGCCACGTGCAATTCTCAACACCCACCCTCAACACCTGTCTACGAGCCGGGTATTCCCCTTCCGGTCTCAGACGAGGGGGGCTGACTCTAGTATCAGCAACACCAGTTTGCTCTGCTCTAGTAAAACTGATTATTGACCACCAACAATGTTATAATTGTAGGAAGAATGGACATATTAGCTG
Source organism: Trapa incisa (assembly GCA_030064435.1). Classification (NCBI taxonomy): domain Eukaryota; kingdom Viridiplantae; phylum Streptophyta; class Magnoliopsida; order Myrtales; family Lythraceae; genus Trapa; species Trapa incisa. The sequence goes on along the minus strand of CM057774.1, from coordinate 4,508,128 downwards.
GAATTGTTCCTCAACACGTATTCCTACATGGGGTGGAACAAGTCATAGCCTTAGAGGACTAGAGCCCAAGGTCAAGGTCGAGGTTGTGGACGATTTAGGGGACAAACCTATCATGCTAAAGGTGCTGACATTTTAAACGATGACATGTGTTATGGTAATGCTGACTAAGGTACTATTGCACATGCATTCTCTTCTAAACCATCTTTCACAAAATGGATTATTGATTCATGTGCATCTAGACACGTGACAGGAACATCAATAGAGTTTATTACATATACTTGTTGTCCACCTTTTTCCCATAAGAGAGTTCAAACTGCTGATGGCACATTTCAACCGGTTAGAGGATTTGACTCAATTAAATGTACTTCATCAATTAAATTATCATCAGTTCTACATGTCCTATCATTTCTTGTTAATATATTATCAGTTAGTGCAATTAGTGATCAATTGAACCGTCAAGTAATCTTTGATCGAGATTCATGTGTCATTCAGGAAAGAAATACCAAGAGAATAATTAGGACTAGACAAAGGCTTGATGAACTGTGGTATCTTAGGAGAAATGAGTCTGGCACAACTTTAACCACTGTTTTGTCTGAACGAGCAATGAATGAAGTCATATTAGAGTATCGTCGTCTTGGTCATCTATCATTTGAGAATCTTAAGAGAGTAAGACCTAACTTGATAAATAATGTAAAATGTATGAAGCTTGTATATGATACTTGTGAGTTTGGAAAACATACAAGAACACGTTATTTTTCTACTGGTTTAAGAAGTATTTCACCATTTTTGTTGATACATTCTGATGTTTGAGGACCATATCTAGTTACTTCGATTGACGGATTCAGATGGTTTGTTATATTTATTGATTGTTACTCAAGCATTACATTAGTGTATTTGATGAAAAATAAATCTGAGACATTGGTTTGCTTTAAAGATTTTTTAGCTTTGGTGCAAATATAATATAATGCCAAAATGAGTACTTTTCGTAAAGATAATGATACTGAATATGTTAATAGAGAATTCTCATCATATTTATCTACAAATGAGATTCTGCATCAGACTACATGTCCAGATACACCAGAACAGAATGGAGTGGCAAAATGGAAGAATCGATACTTGTTAGAGGTAGCTCGCACTCTTCTATTTACAATAAATGTTCCAAAATATCTATTGAGTGAAGCAGTATTGACGACATCATATTTAATTAATCAGATGCTTTCTCAAATATTAAACTTTCAATATTCTTGTGAACTTTTGATGGGACGCAACATACATATAGTTCGTCCTCGTGTATTTAGTTGCGTATGTTTTGTGAGAGATTATCGTCCCACATTAACTAAACTTGATCCACGTGCATTGAAGTGTATTTATATAGGCTATTCTAGCACCGAGAAAGGTTACAAGTGCTAGTGTACAAGCGATAAAAGACTTTTTGTTAGTATAGATATAACATTTCATGAGAATGAACTCTTTTATGGTGAATCAACAATGCCCGCCCTCATGTGCAACGTGGATACACTTACCACATGCAATTCTCAACACCCGCCCTCAACACCTATCTACGAGCCGGGTATTCCCCTTCCGGTCTCGGATGAGAAGGGATAATGATCTCGAGTTGGGACACAACATACATGACTTTTAAGTAGAAATGAGCTCAACCACTTATCGGTTCAAAATACCTTCTCTAACATAATATAAGACCCAGTGGGCTAACACCCGTAGTTGACCCGATACTGGAAACCTGGCTCGTGGTCTGTCCGATTATGGATACAGGAGAAAAAATACCCAACTCGAGGCCATTATCCCCCCACTCGCTCGAGACCGGAAGGGTAATACTCGGCTTGTAAATAGTTATTGAGGGCGGGTGTTGAAAGTTGTTGATAATTACACGTAACAAGTGTATCAAGGTTACACGTGAGGGCGAATGTTAAAAGGTGTTGATAATTGCATATAACAATTATATCCACGTTATACATAATAACGTGTGTTGAGAATAAAATTATATATTAGATAAAATAAACAAGTGTGATTAATTTATAAAATTAGAATTATTCCATTACTTAAAATTAATAATTTTTAAATAAATATGTATCCCACCATTATCGATGGCCACCTAACTCAATACTTTGTACACCTAACGCTTCCACTTTTAGAAAAAGAAAAAAAAAAGACGGTTTTTGCCTTTCCTCTCTCGGGGTTCAATAAATGCAAAGGCCTTTGAGGCATCTTTGCACCTGCTTCCAGCTGAAGAGTAGGATGTTGATTTGGTCTTTTTATTATTATTTTTAATGCCCACTGCATTTATTGCTGCCTTCCTTCCTTTCCGTTCCCCTCTTTATCCTACAGAAAAATAAAGCTAGGGTTTGTACTTCTGAACCCAGTCAGACTTAAAACAAGGCTCGAAGACTGCAAAACCCTTTTCAGCTTCGAATCATCTGAAGATTTGCTATTATCTTTGGTTAATACAAATTGTTTTTGGATGGAAATTTGAATTTTTTCTACTCCTCGATTGTTCGTGGGTGGTCTTTTATAGATGTGGGATATATGTGGACAAAACCTTTGTAAGTGCTGTGGTCGATTCCATGGGTTTGCATTTTCTGGTGGCATTCTATTGCTGTGCTTTCGAAGATCACAGGGTGAATATTAGACTCCGGTACTTATGTTAAACATTTATTCAATATTTTGAAACAAGGGTTGACTGTAAAATATGAAATCTTTACCACAGACTGATGGAATTTTTGGGAAAAAAGGTGAATTCTTTACCTTGTGTGAGTTCAAATTATAATTTGAGTCTGCTATTAGATAAATATTTTCCTTTAGTCCGAGAAAACAGGAGTGCAAGTTAAGATTTCCGGTATGTTTTCCGACGTTTTCATTCAGACAGGAGAGGTTTACTACATGAAATGGAGAGCAGGAATGAAGGCCGAGGAGGACGCTTACTACCACTCCGAAGAGGACGAAGACAACCGATCCAACTACGACTCCCACTAGTCGTTCTCCGAATCCTCCCCTGCTGACTCCCATTCTCCTGCAGCTGCTCGAGAGTCGCCGCCGTCGGCCGGCGGCACGGACAGCGTACTGGTGGTCGGCGGCTGCAAGCTGTGCCTGATGTACTTCATGGTGCCCAAGCAGGTCGAGGACTGCCCCAAATGCAGCGGGAGGCTCGTCCTCCACTTCAACGGCTCTCCGTGAAGCATCGGGTCAAGAACTTGGTAATGATCCGACTTAATTCAGCTCGGGTTGATTAAAGCCCCTCCAAGACGCCGATGATCTCTTTCTAGATCCCCCTCCCGTGTTTGAATTCCATTTTCACTTCATTTTTCATGATGATCTTCTATCCCTCTCGCATACAGTTGCTCCTGGACATTGAAACAAGCTGAGCTGTGGATTGGTGAAAATGGGAGACAAACATTGAATCCGGTTATTACTTACAAGTTGAAACCTCTTACTTCTTTCTACTGCATGTTCTTGATCGTTCTTCAGTTTCTTCTGCTTCTCGCCGTGATTGAACTTGGAGAATGAAGTTTTTCTGGTCCAGCGGATTGGTAGGTCAACGACGATGGCATAAGAAGGGGACGATGGCCTATGATGATGACCAATTTCCATGAAAGTTGTTAATTGTGGGAGTTAATAGTTAAAGCTTAATGAATCCATATACTATGGAATGCATTTCAGCATATTCAATTAGGAGTATGGAAAGATTTAACTTTTCTTACGTCATGCAACAGAATATTTTATTTCCCAATATCCACATCTCATTCCTTACTGAATATTTCTAGCAATATCAATGTGGGATCCATAAATATTTCTATTTAATCTTTATCCGGCTAACAAGTTTTTGGGTTCAGATTATCTCTATTACATAGAGAGTTTTATTTGCTAAACTCATTCTCTCATTTTACCACTTATAGCATGATTAGCCTTTTAATCATTTCTTGTGTTTGTTACAATTCGATTACAATCAACTGAATTTATCTTGGTACAAAATGTATTAATTTATTACAGACTCCTTACATACACTTTATAGTACACATTAATACCTCCCCTTAAATTAAAAAAATTTCAATTGAAGTTTAAATTTTCCTTGCATACCATTTCTAAAGCTGAACGTAAACATTAAAAAATTTCACGTTTTACTAGCATGGTGAAGATGTCTACTAATTGTTCAAAAGTAGAGCATTCCCGAAGTATTAGAGTTCAATATTTTGTTAATTCACGTAGGAAGTAAAAACGTTTACGTACATCCATGTAGCATAAGATTCTTCGAAAGCTTGATAGTAAAAGAATTATCATAGTAAATTGAGCTAGGTCAGATTATTCTTCACCCAAGAAAGCAAGTACTCTTATTAATTAAATACACTGGAAGACAACATAAGCTATTACCACAAATTCAGCTTCAGTGCTAGACAAAGCTAACCCATGTTATTTTTTTTTAGAGGTCTAGCAAACTGCTCTATATCTAAACTTAAAAATAAAACTTGAAATAATCTTACGATCATCCACACCTCCAACATAATCACCGTTGAAAAAACTAATCAAATTCTCCTTCTCATTTTTTATGTATAGAATCCACAAATTCAGAGTTTCTTTTAAGTATCTAAGAATTCTCTTAGCAACTAATTAATGACTCTCAATAGACTTTTTTTTTCATATAACGACTTATAATGAAATAAAAAAAAGCTAAATCAAGTCTTGTGACATTAAAGTACATGAAACTCCCAACTAGTTATTTATATCTTGTAGTATCAACTTCATTACTGTTTTCTTTTTTAAAGGGTTTCTGATATGGAAGAGTAAGTATTTCTACTAGGTTATATTCATTCATCCCAAATATGTTCAGAATTTCTTCTACATACTTAGAACAAATGAAAATTCCTTTAGCATTTTGAGTTACCTCCACTCTTAGGAAGTATTTTATCTTACTCAAGTCAATTATTTCAAACACGTCTTTCATAGAGCGCTCGAATTGTAGAAGAAACTGCTCATTATTACCAGTAAAAATCAAATCATCAACATATAGACTCACCAAAATCTTTAGCCCTTTTCCATTAGTCTTAACAAACAACGTATGCTCATATGGGCATTTCTAAAATCCTTGTTTCTGAAAATAATTTTTAATGTGGCTATATCATGCTCTTGTAACTTGTTTAAGTCCATACAATACCTTTTTAAGTTTGAAAACTTTATCTTCCTTCCCTTTTATTTGAAAACTTTTAGGTTGATCCACATAAATCCTCAACCAATTCACCATATAAGAAGACACTCTTTACATCTATTTGAAGAACTAACCAACCTTTAGTTGTAGCTAAGGCAAAAAGAAATTTAATAGTTTTCCATATAGCAACTGGAGCAAAAACCTCCTTGTAATCATTGCTTATCAAAGATAGTATCCTTTAACTATCAATCTAACTTTATGTTTCTCTACTTTTCATAACTCATTCAACTTCATTTTGAAAATCCACTTTAATCCAATGGCCTCAGCATTTTGGGCTAGATTTGTCAAGTACTAAGTATCCTTCCATTCAATGGCATTCATTTAATCTTCCAAGGCCTTCTTCCATTTAGGATCTTTAATTGTCTTTTCAAAATTTACATGATCATTAGTGACAACAAATATTACATAGTCTTGTAACCAAGCTGAAGGTTATCTATTTATTTATCCTCGAACCAACTCAACTGAATCTGAAACTTCTTTATCAATTGTTACTTCTTTTGCATTAATCTCATCTATTATTTCTTTTTGTGCATTAGACTCAATAATATGTTTACCATCATCAATAACTTCAATCTACTGCTTTACTTCATCATTGCAAGAGGTAGACTAAACTTCACAATTTCCTTCCCATAGCAAAAGATTAGATTCAGTTTCCTTTCCTGTGTCCCAATTTCACTTCTCATTTTCTGCACATATAACACTTTTACAGATTAAAAATTTTCCATTCATTGAATCATATAATCTGTAGGCCATAGATTCCTCGCACACACTTAACATTACACATTTGACACTTGGAATCAAGAATTTTTTTTTTGTGAGGTTCAGGAACATGAGCATAGGCAACCGTCCAAACACCCTAATTATAATTATGCAATGCAAATATTATCCTTTCTGTTCGGATCTATTATCCCCATACCTAGCAAGAGGGGGCTTCTTTAAGATTAGTTATCCTTCCTGATCGGATCCATTATACCCACACCTAACAAGAGGGCTTCTTCAAGATTATTATAATTATGCAATGCAAATATAAACTGCTGCTATCCACATTAAGCGGGTCATTCACCCTCTCTACGGTACCAATCATTTGATCAATTTTCCATCTATTACTCCAAATTAACTATGCTCTAGTGAGGCCGTGTATTTGAACCCATATAGACATCAAATTTAGCTCAAGTTGATTAAAATTTTCATCCATTTCTCATGTACAAAGGAATAAACTATGCCTCTCAATTGTACAAGGGCTCCCAAAATGATGGCTACCAAGGCCTCCAGAGGTAGTGGTAGGGAATTTTCTGTAATGGGAAAAAGCTCGAGATAGCAATATTGTGTGGATGTAGAAGGTTTATAGGTCATGAAATTATTTTCTTAAAAAAGAAGCAACGATAGTATTTGAGGAATAAGCATCCACTAAGTGTTAGCAATCATGTATATCCCTTATTGAACAAAAGGACTATTTTGCCCCATTTTAGGCAAAAATTACTATTTTACCTACCACTCGTCTAATCTGATCACTTTTCCCTCCATTTACAAAAAAATGATCATTTTGTCACTATTATGCAAAAATGACCATATACCCTTAATTTACCCAAAATGACCGTTTTGCCCTTAAACTTCTAAAAATCACATTTCTTTTCCTATATATTTTTCCAAAATTATTTCATAACCCCTTAGGCTTCCCTTAGGTACTATTTTCACAAGTTTTCTCATTTTTTTAGTCCTCAGACTTTGAAAACCACTCTAAACAACTTCAAATTTCATAATTCCACCCTAAATATTTCAATTTATCTCTTAAGGGCTCGTGGGAGGAGTTGAGAGTTTTACCTCGACAAAATTTGGCCGAATTTGGTCATTTTCCAAATATGGATGAAATTGAGCTATTGGAGGTGTGATAAGAAATAATAACTGAATAAGGCATCATCAGTGGCCAAAGAGTAAGAAAATTGTTACCAAGGTCTAGATGAGTCATTATGTGGTGGTGGGTGGTCGATGGAGATGGCCGAATTTTTTCTTAGAACCAACACGTCCAAATGTTACAGAACAAACCTATCATTAGAAAATGACTTGGGACAACCAAAAGTTGCCTTGGCAGAGGTCGGGAAAGGCCTGTGGGATGTAGAGGAGAGGCATGTCGACCTTTTGGCACCGGTGCCAATGAGAGGGTGGATAGAGGTAGTAGAATTAAGCCCCAAAAGGTTGCCTACATTGTACCTTTTCACTATTACAGAAATAGATTCTAGAAAACGACCCTCATGCGATGGTTTCTGGCCTTTGAGTTTGGACTCAACTACAAAACTCAATAGTCCATTAGTAGCATTTGAAGACAAAATTACCTCATTTGGTAGTTAGTGTGTGAGAATTTTGAGGTCAATCATTCAAGGGTCAAAAGTGTATCCTTGACAGTTATTTCTCGACCTTGGGAGAGAAATTTGATATGATAGTGTGGTGATAGCCTAATTAATTTCAAGGTGAGACTGATATGGGAGTTGTTAGCTTAGTCATGGTCTTTGTTGCATGCAAATTAGTGAAAATTAGATCTATTTGACTGATTTTTCAAAGGCGTGCATCAACAGGGTGGATGGGGAAAAGAGGCGGACGATTGGGTAAATGGGATGACCCACAAGTCAGGCCGGGCAATCCGATTGAACAATATTTTAATATTTTTTAAATCCAAAAAATTTACCCTTTACCCTTCTTGGGTCCTCTTGGTACTTTAAATCCCAATCCTCTATCCCAAATTGTTCAAACTGACTTTCCAAATATTTTTGTTTTCTTGCTTGTGTAATATAATTCTGATCTGATTCGAGTTTGGTTAGAATCTCGGTTCCACCTTGGTTTTCGATCCAATTTGGTTAGAATTTATTTTCTAAAATTTTAGTTTTACAACTACTCACTTCCTTTTAGAGTTTTGACCTCAAAACTTAAATTTCATTACAATTACGAGGTTCCACAAAATACAATGTACTCGAAATAAATGTTGATACTTTTTGCTCATAATAATATATGGTTCCCACGTTTCTTCTATGGTCATTGCACCATAACACTTTTACCATAACAATTTTCATCCTTCATACATGCTTTTCCTAGTAATTCACTATTCGTACTGGTTCCAACTCATATATCAATGTCTCTTCAAATTTCGGTTGAGGTTGGTCCAACACATGTCGTGTATTTGGTATGTATTTCCTTAACACTAATAATGGACGTACATCATGAGTTCTTTCTAGTTCCGATGGTAGTTGCAACTTATATGTAATACAACTTTTAAGAAAGCTCGATATGACCGAATCAGACCAGAAAATTGAAATTGAACCTGGAAATGAAAAATCTAACCTAGTTTAAAAGATCAAACTAAATTTGGTATCAATTTCAAAATGAGATTTGGAAAATTAATAAAGTGTGGTAAATTATCCCCAAAGGACCTCTTTCATTTGAAATCAAGGATCGAGAAATGTTCAATTGAGAACTGGTTTGAATCGGGATAGAACTAACTTCAGCCGAAAACTCTATAAAATTTACAAGGGTTTCATAAATAAAAAATGGAACCTATTGACCCTAAATAGTTTGGAATGGAACAAGAAATTTTAGAAAAACAAATTGGGCCATCCGAATTGGAGAAGAACTAGGAAAGAAGTGACCTAAATAAGATGAATCGACTAATAATTTTTCTAGAAATTGGTTCAGGATAGTGTTGAATGCGTCAATGGTTTAGGATATGGGAGCATACGCGTTGTCCCCTCTACATGACCAAAAGTCTGACAACTCGGAAATTGGATTCGATTCTCCGCCATAATGACAAAATCGCACTGGCAAGTGAAATAAATTGTTGCATGGATATGTGGACTATAACTTGATGAAAGGAACTATGATTATATAGCTGATTAACTATATAACATGACCATATATGACTTGTTCCCCCACTCGTTGATGACATGCTCTTTGAAAGTGAGATTCTCTATATTACAATTACCCAAATTGCAGAGGCCGTAACTTTCTTATTTGACCACTAAATTGAGTGTTTCAAGTACCATTGGATTCTTATTTTAGTTAGCTTTTCAATGCAACCTTGATGAGACATAGATGATCATTTTACTAGCATTGACATGATGAAATATTAACCATGCTCCAACAACCAATAATAGAGCATCAACTTCTCGGGTCATTTTCGACACCCCTAATGGCAAAAAATGTTAAAGAAAATTCCACAGATGCTTTTTGGTCCCAACTTTCGAAATCCACTAGCCTCATAAGCTTTTGTAAGTATTGAGTCAAATAAATTCTTGAAAGTCCTAACTAGCCATCATTCATGACGAAGTGTAGTAAAATGACATTTCTTGGTTACATAGTCCTCCATTTGAGGTGATTCAAATGTCCATGATGTAACATTAAGAATCTTAAACTAGAATTTTAGCCAAACTAAATTGGAAACCAATTTTAAACTAGAAAGTAAAACCCAAATCGATTTTAGAAATCAAACCAGAATGGAAATCGATTTGAACCATAACCTAAATGAATGATAAATGTCATGAAATACCCCCAAATAACATCCTTTGATAAAAAATTAAAGATTGGGAAAAACCCTAGGAAGAACTGATTCAAACCATGTTTGAATCGGTCCGGGTCACAATACCCCTCAATTTTTAGAAGCGACTAGACAAATTAGAATTGAGTGATTCTTGAGCCCATTCAAAGTGAAATTGAACAAAGAAATTTTTAAAACTGAGTTAAGAACCAATAGAATTAGGGGTGAATCGACCAAGAAACTATCAAACCGACTATGAAATTTGTTGAAAATCAATTCGAAATAGTGCCAAATTGGTCGAATCAACTAAGTGGGTAGGACATGCACGACTGTGCCTCACATTGCTCATGCGCGCATGTGCATTGCCTCGTTTGCTCGACTGAACAACCTAAACCCGATTTTCGTCTTGGATTTTCCTCAACCACAATGCAAAATGCACCACATACTTATTAATTCATTCCAAGATCCATATGCTAAGAAATTGTAAACCCCGCTCTTTGGAGTTTAGGAAAATCATGAAAGAACTAGTCAAATCGAGTGAGAAAACCCGGTTCACAAAACCAATTATTGAGGAATGAGTAAATTGGAGAAATTACAACTCCCATGTGACCCAAAAAGGATCATAAACCTTGGAAAAGAACTTTAGAACCAGTTGGGAGAGAAAAACCAAACCAGTTTAGGTGAACTGGATCTAAATCGGATTGAACCGGTTTATGAACTAAGTCGGTTTATGAACTAGAACCGATAGAGATACAAGTCAACGGACCAGCCTAGACAAATAGCTGCAGGTCGAGTTAAGGGTCGGGGTTGTTGAACCAATGGCACCAATGATAAATGACTTTATGGAAAAACTATTGTTTGTGCATGCACTTGAGTTATAGGATCATTAAGATGCCCAAGAGGGGTAGTATGCGTCCTAAGGGCTACTGGATGACCTAGTGGAGATAAGGGCAGTTGGTCATGCCAGCAGTGAGGGAAGCTCGACGTAGATCAATATCCGGATCTTTTTTATTTATATATATAAATATCCGGGTCGGGATGAGGTCTCTATTCTCATACGGACATGAATTTGTTTTCAAATTTGAGGGTTGATGTCACAAATATCCAATCAGACCTAGGGTAGAAGTGGACGGGCTTCTATCTTGGTGGTCGGTAAAGTTGCTCCAAGCCACAAGTGGGTGCAGTGGACGAGCTGCCCTGTGAATGTGTGATCCCTTCCTAATGAAGGACGTGTGTTAACTTTTAAACACACCTAATGTGAAAAATGAGGAAAAAGGGTTTTGAAAATTGGAATTTGAGGAAATAACATTTTTAAAGGAAATAAGGAGTTTAACACACTTTGATTAAAGTTGTTTTGTTTATAAAAACCCACTCCCAACACCTATTCACTGAGTTGTAGAACTCACCCCTCCCTTTACCCCTTTTCATGTAACTAAGGGAAACCAACTAAAGGCCTTTCTGTAACCGAACTCTTAAGATATGTATGTAAGATGTAATATAGTCAGTTTTGTTTAATGTTATTCCAGGAAAGATATAGGTGAAAGGACGCCTTACTCCTCGCGGTTTTATTAAGGGGAAACTCTTAATAAACCATGAGAGTGGCGAGTTACTCATGGGGATTCGAAAAAACTGGGTCGGGGCATGACAACTTGAGTGGTATTAGAGCCTATTTCCTTGAATGCATTTTCAAGACTTTAAAACCTAGTAACTAATAGGAATAAATCTTATAATTTTAGATGGATCCCAAGAGAGGAACCAAGAGACCAAGAGCCACAGTCTCTAACTCTGCTCAACCACCCCTTCCTGTGGAACTTCCCCGAGGAGCCTAGACAACCCCATCTGGACTAAGCTCGGAACACTAGAGATTGTACAAAGAATTCATGTGAGTGTTTGGACGACCTATCCTCGTTCTTGAGGTGGGCACTAACTCTCGAGCTGAACCGGAGGAAGTACAATCTCATCCCTCTCCTACTAACGATTCTCCTCTAGTTGACATCCCCAAATACCTCAAGACTCTCCGTCAATTAGGGTGTAAGCCTTTCCTTAGAGTGACGGATGCTAGAGTCACCATGGACTAGCTTGCTAACATCAAGATGCTAATAGAGATAGTAAGGATATCACCGGAGGACATGGTTATCCCGACAGAAGTTTTGTTAGAGGGTAGTGCCAAAAGATGGTGGGATAATGTCCGGAGCCTACATACCTCCACACCTACCTAGGAACAGTTTAAGGAGAGGTACACGGAAGAGTACCTGGCTCCTCATCTGATTAATGAGAACAACCAAGATTTTCTCCGACTCCGACAAGGGCCTAACTCTATATTGAAGTATGAAACTAAATTCAATGAGTTAAGACCCTTTTCCCTTGACTTGGCTGGACCAACAAATATATGCCAGCGATTCGTGGATGGTCTCAATATGGACATATGAGACCGTATGGGAGTACGAGGACACCCCACAAATCTGGCAGTAGTGATTATTATGGATCACGAGTGTTAGCGACTGGTGCAAATCTGACGCTGCCAAATGGAGTAGGCAACCCGAAAGGAGGATAAGGGCCAAGGCCTTCATGGTGGACAGAAGGAGCAAAATGGCCCAAGATGGGGGAAACAAGGTGGGTTTCCAAAAGAGAAAGGACGTACCGCCACTAAGAGTGATCCCCACCTTACTACAAGGAAATCCTTGCTGTCCTAGGTGCCAAAGGTACCACGAGGGTGCTTGCTTGTCCTGTTTCGCATGTGTTAAAGTGGGGCACTTTGCAATGGAATGACCCACTCTTAGGGAGAACAAGCAATGGAATGCACTTGGACCACCCCAAGGGAACCCATGGACTCCCCGACAGGACGCCACAACTAGGGTACTAGCTAGGGTATACAACCTCACCTAGGAAGAGGATAGGAAAGACCCTAGTACCATAACAGGTACTTCCTAAAACCCTCCCAACTAAGATTTAGATAAATCCGTAATTTGAATTTCATTCAATAAAGGAAATTTTCTTCTAAAAATATACATTTCTACAATCAGGATACGTACACTTGTGGGGAAGAAAGGTTTATGCACTCTTTGACTCAGGAGCAGAAAGATCTTTCATCAAAGAAAATCTAATCCCAAGTCTTCCCTTAGAACTTATCTCGCTAGAAAAAAATCTCAACATCCTCACACCCTTAGGAGAAGGGTTAAATAGGGACAAACAGTTGAAGGGATGTGAGATAAAGATTGGAGGAATCAAACTAGAGGCAGATTTGATCCCATTACCTCTAAGGGAGGTAGAAATAATCTTGGGAATGGATTGGTTAAATACCCATCAAGCTAAGATGGACTATGGAAGGAAGACAGTAACCTTCGACACTCTCGAAACACTTGTACTAAAATTCCAAGGAGACAGGAGGAAGGGAGAAATACAAATGGTGTCTTACATAAGAGCCTAAAAGATGATACAAAATGGTTGTAAGGCTTTTCTAGCAGGGATCATCAAGGAGAAATCCGCAGAAAAGGGACCCAAAGGTATTCCGGTAGTTGAACACTACCTAGAAGTATTCCCGTAAGGATTACCTAGATTACCCCTAAGCCGACAATTGGAGTTCACCATAGAAATTATCCTAGGAACATATTACATATCCCAAGCCCCTTATCGCATGGCTCCAATAGAACTTAAGGAATTAAAGGAGCAGTTGGACAAACTATTGTAGAAAGACTTCATATGCCCTAGTCAGTCTCCATGGGGTGCACCGGTCCTATTCGTAAAGAAAAAGGATGGGAGCATGCAACAGTGCATAGACTATAGGAAGTTGAACCAGGTCACCATAAAGAACAAGTATCCACTTCCACGGATTGATGACTTGTTCGACCAACTAAAAGGAGCACCCTAGTTCTCTAAGATAGACCTTCGTTTAAGATTCCACTAACTTAGGATTCGAGAAGAGGGTATTCCTAAGACCGCATTTCGTTCACGATATGGACATTATGAGTTTAGGGTGATGCCGTGTGGCTTGAAAAATGCCCCTACTTCTATTATGGATTTAATGAACCGAGTATTCCAGCAACACTTGGACAAGTTCGTGATAGTATTTATAAACGACATTCTCATATACTCACGAACTAGGCTGGAGCACGAAGAGCATCTGGCTATCACCTTTGAGATACTACGAGAAAATCATTTATTTGTGAAATTCTCCAAGTGTGAGTTCTGGTTGCAGGAGGTAGGGATTTTAGAGCACATAGTGTCCAAGGATGGAGTCAAGGTAGACCCAAAAAAGGTGGAAACCATATTCGATTGGAAGGCACCCAAGAATCCCTCGGAGATAACAAATTTATTAGGCTTGGCGGGATATTACAAATGGTTTGTGCAGGATTTCTCTAAGATAGCTGCCCCTTTGATTCATCTCACTAAGAAAGGGGTAGAGTATAAGTGGGATGAAAGCTGTGAGAAATCTTTCTTGGAGTTGAAGACCTGTTTGACAACAACACCTGTACTCTCCTTGCCTGACCCAAGTGCGGGGGAGTACACCGTTTATAGTGACGCATTCAGACAAAGACTCAGATGTGTATTAATTCAACAAGGAAGTGTTATCATCTACGCTTCACGACAACTTACGGTACATGAGCGGAACTACCCTACCCATGACTTGGAATTAGCTGTAATGGTGTTCACCCTAAAGATTTGGCGACACTACCTATACGGGGTTAAGTGTAGAATATATATGGATCGCAAGAGTTTTAAGTACTTCCTAACAAAGAAGGAGTTGAACCTCCGCCAAAGTAGATGGCTGGAATTGGTTAAAGATTATAATCTTGTGATAGAGTATCACCCCGTGAAGGCCAATGTAGTGGCAGATGCCCTAAATTGTAAGTACCAAATTGAGGCAGAGCAGATAAAAACTACTTACATGTTAATAACAATTGGGAAGAATGGAGGTGGACCTTAAGATGGACAAGAGGGAGAAATGTTTGCTGCCTGACGTGGTGGTGAGACCCAGCCTAACGTGGTGGTGAAACACAAAAGGTTCCTAGTACTGTAGTTAGTACTTACCAAAATTCCCCTGAACAAATATAGCCAAAAACTGTAATTCATTATCGTCATAATAAATGAAAATTCTATTCCCTACAAAAATAAAAATTATGATACAAGTAGGAGAAAATCCAAAGGAAGTACCCACCAAATTTCCATAAAAAGGGATACAGGAAGAATGGCATCTAAGGATGTCATGAAGTAGATTTGAGGTTAGATGCCCTCAAGGACAAATGGAATTCCAAGAGAGAAGGGGAAGAATCCTACCAAGGAAGGAAACCTTGGGGAGGCATACATGTCCCAACTAAGAGGTTGTGGAACCAAATGATGAGGGATAAGGAGATAAACTTTCAAAGGAAGTGCATGCTGAGGTTAATGAACCAAGGGAGGCATACTAGGAGGACCCAAGGAAGTGAGTTAAACCCAAGGAACGGGTAAGTAGGAAGATAGCATCAAAAGATACCGTGATAAGTAAGAATGGGTGGACTACCCATAATAAGGAAATAAAGGAAAGAACATCTGAGAAACCTTGGAGAAGTAAGGCCTCCAATTAAGAAGTGGTTAAGTGAAGCAAAACTATTATCAAGACTGGTTGTAGTCCACACTCGATT
This sequence comes from Trapa incisa, assembly GCA_030064435.1. Classification (NCBI taxonomy): domain Eukaryota; kingdom Viridiplantae; phylum Streptophyta; class Magnoliopsida; order Myrtales; family Lythraceae; genus Trapa; species Trapa incisa. The sequence continues at coordinate 4,492,776 of CM057774.1, read as the reverse complement.
AATGGAGCCTAGAGAGTGGACAATTGGGCATATGGTGGAGTACACGAAATAAGATCCGACAATAGGAAGTTCCTCTGATAGGGAGTAAGGGATGAAGTGGATATTTTAAGACAATTGAGGACTAAAAGCGGGCAAATGCCCAAATATAGAAAGGGTGTTAGGAGAGGAAGAAAAAGGAAACTTTCAAGAATGGTAAGAAGGATTGAACATGTAACTCCTAAGGTGAAAATCTCTAATTTGAAGGACATAGTGGAGAATAAAACCATAAAAAGGTAAATCCCCTAACCAAGCAATCTACATGTAGATCGAAAGGGATCAACTCGAAATATGGAAAGGTGAAATGGTCATGAGCAAGTTAGAGTGGATGGAAGAAAGGAAAGTTCTTGAGAGAAGGGCGCTGTTGGAACTGAGGAAGGACATAAAAGGGCAGAATCCCAATGTGTCAGTAAGTTATCGGGAAACCCGATAGTTGGAACCGTGGAAAAACCAATAAGGAAGTTGGTAAGGAATGAGTAGATAAGGAAGAACCGACATGATAATGATGTCAAAATGTGAGGGACAATTGGATAACACCGAAGGTAGTTGGTGAACACTACTGGGAAATAAGAAAGGACGAAGCCACCAGACTCCTAACGGTTGGAAAGTCATCAACCGTTATCGAGAAAATGTTTGGGAACTATAATGGACAAAAACAATTTTAGTCAGTCAATTAGTGACTCAAGTAAGAGACATGTAGGTCCAACAATCCCAAGAAAATGTGACTCAAGTAAGAAAGAGTCAGTTAGTTAAGCATGATAAGGTCAAACATAAAACTTGGATCAATGTTGTAATAAATAAAAGATGGAGGAAGGACCGAAATAAGGTAAAAAGGGAATCATATCAAAATACACAGGGTTAAAAACAAAGAGTCCGAAAGGATGCTGAGCTAAAGAGCATCAACAACCAAAGAAATAATGGAAACAGGGAAGATTAGACATTTATGGAACATCCAATCTGAGGACATAGATAAGAACCCTTAAGAAGAAGAGTTTTACTATGAGTAGAGTAAGAAGCAGACCTAAGGATGTACCTTTGGACCAGTGGGTAAGAGATGCCTAATGATGATAAACTCCATGGAGTGAGTAAACAATGGAAAGGAAAAGAAATTCCTTAAGAGTGTGATTTAAAGGGGCTAAGTGAAAGAACAACCAAAGTGTTAACATGTCAAGAAAACCCCATGTTGACATCAAGGGAAATTATTTTCGATGCAAAGGATGCTGATTAATTTTTGCGGACAAAACCCCTAAAAAGAGGGGAGAGTTGTAAACCCTATCTCTTTATAGATAAGAAAATTGGGAAAAGAACCGTCGTTTCAAAAGAGAAAACCAAGTCGATTCACAAACCGTATTCGATAAGAAAAGGGTAAATTAAGAAATTAAGAACCAATTGAGCATGATAAAGATGTATTAGGACCAATTGGACAATTTTTAGAATTTTTGTGGCAAAACTTACCATTTTGTAAAGTAGGGGCAAAATGGTAATTTTGGAAAAGTTGGGGGACCAAATTGGAAAATTGGGAAATTAAACCCCTTTTTATCAATTCGAATAATATGAGGTCCTAAGATAAATTTTAAAGGTTTCAGGACTCAATTTGAGGAAAACCAGCATTTTGTACTTAAAGTTAAAGAAAAATAATTTTAGGGACCTAATTGCAAATGAAGGAAAAGTTGGTTTTCTCATTCATTTGGGATGAGTGAGGGCTATTAGGCCAAAGAATAATGAACAAGAATGTTTATATCGTGTAGGAACATGAAGTACCAAAAATACCAGCAAGGACAAGCTCGCATGAAATACAGAGAAACGATCGAAAGGAATTCACTGAATTAACAGGTGAGTGAGATTTTTTTATATCATACCTGGTTGGGATGATAAGTACCTCAAAAAAGAAAACTCACTATTAAGTGGTATTTTAAATATCACCACTTAGAGGAGTGATGTGAAAAAACTATTTAACGATTGTAAGTAGATCATACCCGGTTGGTGTGATGAAAACTTACTCGGAGTAAGTGGAAAACCTGTTCTTCGGTTATGAGCGTAGATGTTCTCATACTCGGTTGGTATGATGGATAGTTGAAATTATATTTTGTCGGAAGTGCTCTCCCCTGACTGTGTGCCACTGCTTAAACGATTTGGGAGACCTTCTTGATGGGAGCTCGAATAGCTTTGATAGGCTGGAGGCCTCAGTTTTGGAACTTGGGGGCTAATATACCCAATTTTGTAAATCTCGAATAGTGGGCCCCATGCCAGTTGGCATGAACAAGAGCTTATAAACAAACATGAATTATATGCCATGAAAACTTGAATAATTGAATTGTTTGGTCATGGTACCAAGACATGACCGACATACTCAGTCAACTAGTGGCAGTGCGACATGACATGTCTCCGGACTAGTCAAGACAAATAGCTGCAGGTTGAGTTGATGGTCGGGGCCATTGGACCAGTGGTACCACAAATTATATGGAATGATGTGAAAATACTGATTATGCATGCACTAACGGGGCCTTCATGGCACCCAAGAGGGGTAGTGATATATCCTAGGGCCCTAGACGACCTAGTGGATATAAGGGCAATTAGTCGTACTTGTTGACCTTGGAAGGCTCGATGTGGCTTCAAGCGCACGAGGTCGGGGTGGGGTCGGGATGAGGTCTGTGTCCTCATATGGACACAGAGAATTATTACGGGATTGAGGGTCAGATGTCGCGAACATCCACTTATTCTTATGGTAGAAGTGGACATGCTTCTATATAGGTGGCCGGTAAAGTCGCTACGACGCCACAAGTGGGTTCAGTGGACGTACTAGCTTGCGGTTGTGTGATTGACCTTCATGATGAAGGAAGTTTGTTTGAAAATTGAGATTTTAAATTGGAGAAAATTTAAAGGAAATTAAGGAGTTTGGCACACTCCAACTTGAAAATATTTTTTTTCTAAAATACTCATTCACTGAGTTGTAGAAATTCACCCCTCTTTTCTATCCCTTTTTAGGAAAAGGGAAAATGACTAGGAATAACACCGAGCTTTATCCTCTATCTATTATGCTTAATTTCTCTTAATCTTGCATTTTATTTAATATATGCCTTTATAGGGAACAAGGTCGAAAATACGCCTGGCTCCTCTCGAGTAAAAGAAGGGGGAAACTCCTCTTGAATTGGGAGAGTGGCGAGTTGTTCACTAGGATCCGACCAAATTGGATTGGGGCATGAAAACTAGAGTGGTATCAAAGCCTAGTTCCCTTGAAACATTATCAATATTATGCCCTGACATTTACCCAACTCTAAAGTATCGTGTAGGAAGGAGAGTCCTGAGAAAATTCGCGGTGAAAACCAGTCTTCCACCTATAACTTTGAAAAAGACATCCAACCCAAGGGAGGAAGCCGTACAAAAGGTCCTAAAGAGGGAGAAATGAGTGCCCAAGGACATGGTGGAAGACTACCGAAAATTAGTAGTAGCCTTACTGGAACCGGAAGGCATCATATACCCTCCATCCAGATAGTGGAACTAGTATCACCTCCTAGGAGTCCGACCCCTCCTCCTCCAGTCCCACTATAAACCCCACACTTTTTAGTTAAGGAAAACCGGGAAAACAACCGGTCAAATTGAGTAAGAAAATCGAGCCGATTTACATTTGGGAACAAGAAATATGAAAATTTACAACTTTCGGGTGATCCAAAGGGTTCATTAAACCTTGGAAAAGAAATTTAAGAAAAATTAGAAGACAAAAACCAAATTGGTCTAGGTGAACCAAATTCTATAAAAACTTTGAAGTTAAGCGTGCTTGCCTAAGAGTAGTGTGAGTATGGGTGACCTCTTGGGAAGTATGAAATTTTTTGTAAACCAGAGCTTCGACTTCAACATTTTTCTTAACCTTGAAAGGAGAGGTCGAGCTCTTTAGAATCGGGGAGAAGTTAGCTATCTGATAGCAAACTCCAGTCAATCCGAGAATCACTAGAGAAGCGCCAACATGATGGAACAATGAAGCAGATCCGGTGGACTGAAGCTGCCCTATTTCGGCTGAGTTGAAATTGGTCATTTTGAGCCCTCCTCAGGCCAAACCAAGCCTTCTCAACACTCTGTCAGCCCTCCCACGGCCAAATTACGACTGAAAGGTAAGCCAATTCGGCTCCCCTCTACAATTTCTAATCAGTGCTAGAGAGAGAACCGACAGAATTTCAATAATGAAATTCTAACTCAATTCAGCATCAATTGATGTGATTCTTTATTCTAAGATAAACCTCAAGATGAGAGCTATCTGCCTAGATTGAAAGCTCGGACCGTCATGCCCTCACCGATGAGAAATCAAAGCTTTCTCTCTCTATAGTTTATTTTCCGACGAAGCTCCGTTTGAGCTCGTTCCGGCGTTAAAATCTACGATTCAAAGTTTCTAGAATCGAATGAACATGCATGAACTCAATTTCAACTCCAATTTCAACAATTAGAAGTTTTTGATTGGTCAATTTGATGAAATTAAATTCAGTAGTGTTGAAGAGTTGAAATTGGGGGAAAAATTGGGAATTTTTGAAATTCAAAGGGCCAAAATGTAATTTTATTTAATTGAGAGTCAATTGGGCATGAAAATAATGTTGGAGGACCAATTGAGGAATTTTGAAAAATTTGGGGCAAAACTTACCATTTTTGTAATGGAAGGGCAAAATGGTAATTTTGGAAAAATTGGGGGACCAAATTGGAAATTTGGGAAATTAAACCCCTTTTTGGTGAAATTGAATAAATTGAGGTCCCAATATAAATTTTAAAGGTTACGAGACTCAATTTGAGGAAAAACCAACATTTGGGACTTAAAGTTAAAGAGAAATAACTTTAGGGACCTAATTGCTAATAACTAAAAGTTTGGGTTTTCTCATTTATTGGAAATGAATGAAGGCTGTTATCCCGAGTAATAATGAATAAGGATGTTCATATCGTGTAGGAACGCGAAATATCGGGAACGCTAGCATGAACGAGCTCGCATGAATACAAAGAACTGGTAAAGTGGAATTCACTACGTTAACGGGTGAGTGGGTTTACTAAAATCATACCCAGTTGGGATGATGAGCACAACTTAAAGATAAAAACCACTTACCAGTTGTGAGTGGGTTTACTAACATGATACCCGGTTAGAATGATGATTACAACTTAAAATTAAAAACCACTTACCGGTTGTGAGTGAAAATTTTATATCATACCCAGTTGGCCAATGATAAGTATCTCGGAATGAAAACCCACTATTAAGTGGTATTTTTAACATCACTAATTAGAGAAAGTGATGTAAAAATCATGCGGAAAAACTATTTACTAGTTGTAAGTAGATCATACTCGATTGGTATGATGAGACTTCCCCGAAGGAAGTTGAAAACCCGTTTATCGGTTATTAACGGCGGTGTACTTATACCCGAGCAGTATAATGGATAGAGAAAACATATGTTTTGTCGGAAGTGCTCTCCCCTAATTGTGTGCTAATTCTTAAATAATTTGGGAGACCTTCTCGACGGGAGCTCAAATAGCTCTGATAGGCCGGGGGCCTTGGTTTTAGAACTTGAGGGCTAAATGCCTGATTTTGAAAATCTCGTACAGTGGGCCTAAGGCTAGTTGGCATGAGCAAGAGGTCGTAAACAAACATAATATATGTGCCATAAAACTTAATAAGTGAATTGTTTGGCCATGGTACCAAGATAGGACTGAGATGCTCAGTCAACTAGCGGCAGTGCGACATGACAGGTCGATGGAGTAGTCAAGATAAACAGTTGCGGGTTGAGTTGAGAGTCGTTTCCGTTGGACTAGTGGCACCATAGATTACATGGCAATATAAGAAAACATTGTTTGTTCATGCTCTATGAGTATGGGATCATCAAGACGCCCATGAGCGGTAGTGATACATCTTAAGGGCACTGGACGACCTGGTGGCTATAAGGGCAGTTCGTTGTTCTAGGTGTCTGTGTGAAATCTGGAGTAGCACCAAGCGCATGAGACCGAGGTAGGGACAGGATGAAATCTCTGTCCTCATACGGACACGAAAAAGTGATTTCATGATTGTAGGTCGGATATCGTGTACATCCACTCATTCCCAGGGTAGAAGTGGTTGTACTTCTATCTGGGTGGTAGGAAAAGTTGCTTCGTAGCCACTAGCAGGTACAGTAGTGATAGTGACTTGCGAATGTGTGTAACCTTCATGATGAAGAATGTGTGTTGGGTGATGACACATCGGTAACTAAGAAATAATGGAAAAACCCAAATTTTTAAATGAATGGATTTTTGAAAAGAAAGGAGTCTGGCACACTCCATATAAATGTTTTTCTTAAAAGTTAAAAGTAGACCTTTGAAAACCCATTCAATGAGTAGTCGTACTCACCCCCTCCCTTATATCCCTTTCAGGAAATCCCGAAAAGTCTACCCTGAAAGACCATCAACTAAGATGCTTGTAAGACAAGTATGTAAAGTTTAAAATTTCTTGCAGTTTTGATTATGCTATTCCAGGAAATGGTGCAAGTTTAAAGGATGCCTTACTCTTTATGGATTATGATAAGGGGAAACCCTTTAATAAACCGGGAGAGTGGCGGGTTGTTCACGGGGATCCGACCAAAACCGGGTCGGGGCGTGACACCCACAATAACCGGAAGGGAATCCAACCAAGAAGGAGGGATGGGATAATTATTAGGATTGGTATTCCACCTTCATGAAGGTCCACCAAGTACCTGCACCCACTCAACCTAGCTTCAATCCCTCTCAATGGGTGAAGTGGACTTATGAGTGTGAAGTTGAAGTACTATGGCAGTACGGATTGAAGGCCATACATGAAATTCATCCTATTAGGGAGCGCGAATGGACCCCAATCAATTCCTTAAAGCCTTTTGATCAAGAGTCTCATAATCGTTCTAGGGTTAACTCTAGTTCTATGACCCCAAGGGATTAGGGGGTAAAGAATTCCTATAATAAGCCAAATTATGGCAAGAAAATATTTTTTGAATAATGAAAGTTTGTTAAAACTTCTGAGTTCTTCGATAAAATTCAAGACAAAAGAATATGATAATAAAATTGAAGTAAAAGGTAGAAATTCACCTAAGGAAGAAAAAATGGGATATTTATAGTTAGACTCAACCCTTAAAACTTACCCTTAGAAAAAAAATAAGGAATAATCCATCTAAAGAAGATAGTAAAGGAAAAAAAAGTTAAAGAAGCAACCATCCAAGAGTACAGATTTTTGGAGAGTCCAAGAAATTAAAACTAAGCTCTGAGGATGAAGGATGAGGAAAAAACCCGGGAGAAGTAGAACACTATAATGAGAATCACAAGAATAAAAGCTAATTGAAAATAAGTATAGAGTCCACCAAGGAAAGATGGAGATAACAAGAAGGCACAAGTGTAACAACTACTTATAAAGAACTAAGATACAGTTCCTTAGGAACTCCAAAGGATAAGGAGACATGTGGAAGGCAAAAGTATAGATCAAAGGAAGAAGAGAAGCATGAATAGATGAATCATACAAGGTCCTTAAGCTTAGGAGAAAATTTAAAAAGAGAAATTTCTAAAAGAAAGGTAGGATGATCGAACAAAAAAAATCCCAGAATGAAAGACACTAGAAGGAGGATGGAAAATAGGAAGTTGGATTAGGAAGGAGAAAGCTCCAGGTCAAGATAATTGATCAAAGGAAGGTTGCAACACCAAAGCTGAAATAAGGTAGTAAGTAAAGAGTATGAGTGGCTAAGTGAGTGTGTTAGGAGGTTAAGTGTGATCTACTACAAGAAGATCTGGAAACTCAAAATAGAAACTTTAGACGAATCCGATTTAAGGGAATAACTTATATGGACCAAATCATTCGGAGGAGTAAACGAAGTCTAATAAGAGATGGAGAGTAGTAAAAGAATACACCCTAACCAAGACAAAAGGGGAATACCAAGGACATGAAGGTATAGAAGGTTCAGACACAATGAGGATGAGAGGTCCATCTCAATGGAATAAAGAAATACTAAAGCAAGTGGGAATGAAGCAAGATCAACAAAAGGTACTGATGGATCCAAAGAGTAAGAGTAAGTTGTTGAAAATATCAGCAAAAAGATACTCCATAATTTAAGGATTTCAATGGTAAATCTAGAAGGAAATATCGAGGGAAAGAGAATGTAAAGCCCACTAGAGAAAGAAATCTTGGGAAGACATGGGTGTACCAAGGAGAGAAAATGGAACCAATGTAATAAGAAAGAGAATAAACTCCTTGAGAACAAAATGCTGGAACAGAAAGGATCATTTACAAGGAGAAGGAAATCGTAAAGAATCAAGGGATAAGTCAAACCCAGGTAATGTATAGGTAGGAAGATGACATCAAAAGATGTCATACGAGTAAGAAAGGAACTAAACTCAAAATGAATAATAGTGGGGGGATCATTGATAAGAGCAAGTATGGATTTAGAAAGATAAGAGATCTTAAGGGGGAAGGACACCGGTGGGAATGAAGAATGAAGTGAAAGATCAGAAATTTTAATATTTCATTAAGTATCGGGAAATTAAAGGATTTCAAGGTGGAATGACTGAATAAAGAAATTTGGAAAAAGACGAGAAGTATGGAAACCAATACTATTATAGGGACATAACCTTATGACATCACGAAGAATGCCATGTGGTAAGGGGGCATGTAATCCGATTGACTTAGAGAAATACGACTTAGGCAAGGAATGGTCTATGCGTAAGGCATAATGAAGTCAAGCATAAAGGTGATAACCAAAGAATGAGGAAGGAATCTATGTAGGATGAAAAGACAATAATGCTAGAATCTGTGGAAGAAAAAAAATGACCGGAATTTATAGTTCTGAAATTTTGGGTAAAAGAAGGTTGGGATGTGAAATGGTGCCTTCGGAAAGAAGGACGTAACGAAAGGAAATGATCATAGATTTTCAAGGAAAATACTCTAGGCTAAGGTAAGCCATAGATTGAGGAAAGTGTGAGAATTTGATGAGAATCTTAGATATGTGATGAAAGAAATGGACAAAAATATCTGAGAAGGTTGTAGAACAATAAAATAGAAAATTTCATAACAATAAAAATTTTAAGCTAACATGCGAACAATATGAAATACGTTTTGGGGACAAAACTCCTAAAAGGAGGGGAGAGTGGTAAACCTGCTCTTTGGAGTTAAGGAAAACCAGGAAAGAACTGGTCAAATCGAGTGAGAAAAATCGAACCGGTTCCCAAACCCGTTTACTGGGGAATAGGCAAATTGGAGAAATTTCAACTCCCTTGTGACCCAAAGAGATTTATAAACCTTGGGAAGGAACCTTAGAACATAGTGGGAGAGAAAAACTAGATTGGTTCGGGTGAACCGGACCCAAACCGAATTGAACCGGTTTAAGAACTAAGTCGATTTATGAACCACAACCAATAGAGAGAGGGAAAATCGAGAAATTTATGGACCCTAAGTGACCTAAGAAGTCATAAAAGTCATGAAAAAAGATTTTAAGATGAAGTGGAGATAAAAATCAAACTGATTCAGGTGAACCGAATCCGAATAAGATTGAACCGATTTGGACCAGTTTGAACCACTATTGAACTAGATGCTAAATTCATTTTTCTAAGTGGCTTAAAAAATTCAAATTTGAGATTTGAGGCCACCATGGGATAGAAAATAAATTTAGATGAATTTAAAATTTTTTTTATTTGAAAAATTCGGTCGAATCGGGGGTGAACCAGCCGGTTTAAGCTTTGAACCCAGTTTTGAATAGTGTTGTCTTCTTCCTTCAAATGACAACACTGTTCAGTCACCGGAAAATCGAAGCAGCACTGGTGAAGAAGAAATGTTTCTGTTTAGTATGTTTCTGGCCATCAATGTCTGTCATAAAGGCTCCAAATGGATGGCCGACGAGTCCACGTGCTCTCAATATAAGAGCCCCTCTCCATTCATCCTCTCCACACCTAAAAACCTCACTCTCTCTTAACTGCTTAGTTTTTCAGCGAAGCTTGAACCAGAGCTCCAATATAGGGTCATTTCAGAGCCAACGAAGGTGAGGTCAGGTTTCTTAGAACTGGGGAGCTGTCAGCTACACGGTGGTAGTATCCATTCGCCTCGAGGGTTGCCGGAGAAGCTCCGGCGTGATCGAACTGTGAAGCAGCTTCGGTGGACCAAAGCTGCCATGTTTCTGCCGAGCTGAAATTGGCCAATTTGAGCCCTTCTCATACCAAACCATGCTCTCCCAACACTTCCTCAACCCTCCTACGACTGATTTAGGACTGAAAGGTAAGCCAATTTGGCTTCCCTCTGCAGTTTCTGACCGGTGCTAGAGAGAGAACCGAGAAAATTTTGATGATAGAATTCTAATCTAATTAAGCATCAATTGATGCGATTCTTGATCCTAAGAGAAACCTCAGGAGGAGAGTTATCTCTCCCAATTGGAAGCTCAGACTGCCATGCCTCTACTAGTGAGCAATTTTAACTTTCTCTCTCTACGTTCCGTTTTCCAGCGAAGCTATGTTTGAGCCCGTTCTGAAGGCAAAACTTACGATTCATAGTGCTATAGAATCATATGAAGATGTAGAAACTCAATTTCAACTTTAATTTCAACAATTAGAAGTGTTTGATCTGTCAATTTGATGAAATCAAATTTGACTGTGTTAGGAAGTTGAAATTGGTGGAAAACTTGGGGATTTTCAAAAATTCAAAGGTCCAAGATGCAATTTTATAAAATTGAGGGTCAATTGAGTATGATAAGAATGTTAGAGGGTCAATTGAGCAATTTTAGAATTTTTGGGGTAAAACTTACCATTTTTGAAAAGGAAGGGCAAAATGGTAATTTTGTGGACCAAATTGAGAATTTGGGAAAATTGAACCCCTTTTTATGAAATTTAGTAAATTGAGATCCCAAGAGTAATTTTAAAAGTTCCGGGACTCAATTTGGGAAAAATCGGCAATTGGGGCTTAAAGTAAAAAAGGGAAAATAACTTTAGGGACCAATTTGCAAATATTGGAAAAGTTGTGAATTGAGTCATTTATACTGAATGAGGTGATCAAGCCAGATGATAATGAACAATAATGTACATTTCATGTAGGAACACTTGACATCGGGAACGCCAACTGAGGTTAAGCTCGTAAGGGACCAAAAACCAACTATGTGGAAATTCACTGCACGAACGGGTCAATGAGATTTTTATATCATACTTGATTGGGATGATAAGTACCTCGAAAATGAAAACCCACAACTTAGTGGTATTTTAAACATCACAACTTAAAGGAGTGGTGGGAGAATGAAATGGAAAAACTACTTACTGGTTGTAAGTAGATCATACCCAGTTGGTATGATGAAACTTCCTCGAAGGAAGTGGAAAACCAGTTCATCGATTATGAGCAGAGATATCCTCATACTTGGTTGGTATGATGGATAGTTGAAAATATATTTTTTTTGGAAGTGCTCTCCCTTGACTTTGTGCCATTGCTTAAACGATTTGGGATACCTTCTTGACGGGAGCTCGAATAGCTCTGATAGGCTGGAGGCCTCGGTTTTGAAACTTGGGGGCTAATATGCCCAATTTTGAAAATCTCGAACAGTGGGCCCTAGGCCAGTTGGCACGAGCATGAGCTCATAAAAAAACATGAATTATATGTTATGAAAACTTGAATAATTGAATTGTTTGGCCATGGTACCAAGACAAGATCGACATACTTAGTCAACTAGCGGTAGTGCGACATGACATGTCTCCAGACTAGTCAAGACAAATAGCTGCAGGTTGAGTTAAGGGTCGTGGCCATTAGACCAGTGGCACCACATATTATATGGCATGATGTGAAAATACTGATTGTGCATGCACTATGTTTACGGGACCTTCAAGACGCCCAAGAGGGGTAGTGATATGTCCTAGGGCCCTAGACGAACTGGTGGATATAAGTACAATTAGTCGTACTAGGTGACCTTGTGAAGCTCGATGTAGCTTTAAGCACACAAGACTAGGGTGGGGTCGGGATGAGGTCCCTATCCTCGTACGAAGATGGAGAATGATTACGGGATTGCAGGTTGGATGTTGCGAACATCCACTCATTCTCAGTGTATAAGTGGACGTGCTTTTATCTAGGTGGCTGGTAAAGTCGCTCTGATGCCACAAGTAGGATCAATGAATGTACTGGCGTGCGGTTGTGTGATTGTCCTTCATGATGAAGGATGTTCTTTTGAAAACTGTGATTTTAAAGTGTAGAAAATTTAAAGGAAATTAAGGAGTCTAGCACACTCCAACTTGGAAACATTTTTTTTAACAACTCCATTTTTTTCTAAAATACCCATTCACTGAGTTGTAGAAACTCACCCCTCTTTTCTATCCCTTTTTAGGAAAATAGAAAATAACTAGGAATAACACCGAGTCTTACCCTCTATCAAGTATGCTTAATTTCTCTTAAGCTTGCATTTTATTTGATATATGTCTTTTCCGGGAACAAGGTCAAAAATACGCCTAGCTCCTCTCGAGTAAAACAAGGGGGAAACTCCTCTTGAACTGGGAGAGCGGCGGGTTATTCACTATGATTCGATCAAATCGAGTCGGGGCATGACAAGTGGCACCATAGATTATATGGTATCATGTGAAAATTGTTGATTGTGCATGCACTATGTTTATGGGAACTTCAAGATGCCCAAGAGGGGTAGTGATGTGTCCTAGGGCCCTGGACGACCTAGTGGATATAAGGGCAGTTAGTCATACTAGAAGCCTTGCGAAGCTCAACGTAGCTTCATTGCACATGAGTCCGCAATGGGGTTAGGATGAGGTTTCTGCCCTCATACTGACATGGAGTATTTTTGGTATGAGGGTAGGACGTTAGAGACGTTCACTCAGACTTGGGGTAGAAGTCATAGACTTCTATCAGGGTGGATGGTAAAGACGCTCTGATCCACAAGTGGGTGCAGTCGGCGTAATTACCTCTCGTGAATGTGTGTGTGGTCCCTTCTTGATGAAGGGTGTGTGGTTTGTGAAACACACCGAATATGGAAATGAGAAAAAGGATATGAAAAGCTTGGAAAGGATTTTAGAATCCTTGGAAAATAATTGGTAAACCTTGGAAGAAGGTGTTGAAAACCAAAATTTGAGAAAAGAATGTTTTAAAAGAAAATAAGAAGTCTGGCACCCTCCAATTCAAACTCTTTTATAAGAAACTCATTTTTCAAACACCCATTCATTGAGGTGTCCAACTCACCCCCTCCCAAGGGAAAACTAATCTTAAAAATTTATCAGTAGTCAAACCTTAAGGCATGTATGTAAAATTTATATTCAGTTGTGATTAATGTTATTCGAGGAAAGGTACAGTTAAGAAGGACACCTTACTCCCCATGGTTTAGAAGAGGGGAAACCCTGAATAAACTGGGAGAGTGGTGGGTTGTTCACGGGGATTCGATCAAACCAGGTCAGGACGTGACAACTTGAGTGGTATTAGACCCTGTTTCCTTGAATACATTATTAAGACTAAAGAACAAAGTAATTAATAGGGTTACTTTCAAAATTTTCCAATGGCTCCCAAGAAAGGAACCAAGAGAACTAGAGCTGCAATCTCGAACACTGCTCAGCCACCCTTTCTAGTAGAAACTCCCCGAGAAACTCAAACAGTTCCACCTGGACCAAGCTCAGAATACTAGAGGTTGTATGAAGAGTTCACTTGAGTATTTGGGCAACCTAACCTCGTCCCTAAGGTAGGCACCAACTCAACCATAGGAAGTGCAAACTCATCCTACTCCTGTTAATCATCCCCCTCCAATTGATATTCCCAAGTATCTCAAGACTCTTTATCAATTGGAGTGTAAGCCTTTTCTCGGAGAGAGATGCTGGAGCTACCATGGACTAGTTTACTAACATCAAGAAGCTGATGGGGATAGTCAAAATATCACCAGAGGATATGGGGATCTTGACGGAATTTTTCTTGGAGGGTAGTGCGAAAAGATAGTGGGACAATATTCAGAGACTTCATACTTCCACACCCTCCTCGGAGCAGTTTGAGGAGAGATACGTGATGGTGTACCTGGATCCTCACCTAATTAATGAGAAGAAGTAGGATTTCCTCCGACTACGACAAGGGCTTAACTCTATATTGGAATATAAGACTAAGTTTAATGAGCTAAGGTCTTTTACTCTAGACTTAGTCGAACCGGCATAAATCTTCCAACGGTTTGTAGACGGTCTCAACATGGATATAAGAGACCTGATGGGAATACTAGGACGCCCCACAAATTTGTCTGCCATCATCAGTCTGGCCCATGAGTGTGAACATCTGGTACAGACAAGACGCCATCGGATAGAGCAAGTCGGTCGGAAGGAAGAGGAAGGACAAAACAACCAGAGAGGTCAAAAGGAGCTTGATAGACAAAATGGAGGACAAGAATGGGGTCCTTTAGGAGAAATGGTGGTTACCATTCTTAAAGAGAGAAAAGTACAACCCCATAAAGGAGAAACCCCTCTTGCCTTAGGTGCCAGAAAAGTCATGAAGGGTCGTGTTGAGCCTGTTTCGAATGCGAACAGCTCGAACACTTTGCAAGGAGTTGTTCAGCCCTTCTAAGTAATACCCAATGAAGTGATCATCCACCACCTCAAGGAAACCCAAGGGCACTAGACGGAGGAAAAGACATAACCACTACGTCAAGGGTACCAACCCGAGTATACAACCTTAACCAAGAAGGAAGCACCAGATGAACGTAGTACTATAGTTAGTACTTTCCATAGCTCTCCTAAACCAATATAACCAAAAACTCTGTAATATATCATCATTATAATAAAAGTTCCATTTCTTATAAAACTTGTGATGAAATATGAGTAAAAGAAAATCTTATGGACGTACCTACCAAACCTTGATGGTGAAGCAGGAAGGATAACATCCAAGGATATCAGGAAAGTAAAAGTTGGATACCCTCAAGGATGAATAAATCTCGAGAGAGAAGGGAAAGGATTCTCCTAAAGAAGGAAACCCTAAGGAAGCATACTAGGAAGACACAAGGAGTAAACTAAACCCAAGGAGCAGGTAAGTAGGAAGATGGCATCAAAGAACACCGTGACAAGTGGACAACTCATAAAAAGGAAAGAAGGAAAAGTCTCCAAGAAGCATTAGAGTGGTTGAACTAGGATAGGAATATTTAGGTAGAGGATACAAGTAGAAAGTGACCACAAAAAGGGAAGTTCCAAAGCTAAGGTACCACCAGATGGATCCTAAGAGGCTTAAACCGACATAAAGAACCTCATAAAGAACCATAAGTGGTTAAGGATATGTCAGGATATGTCACGCCCCAACCTAGTTTGGTCGGATCCCCGTGATCAACCCGCCACTCTCCCGGTTTATTAAAGGGTTTCTCCTTATTGTAAACCGTAAAGAGTAAGGCGTCCTTTAACCTGCACCTTTTCCTGGAATAGCATAATCAAAACTGAATGAAATTTAAAACTTTACATACTTATCTTACAGGCATCTTAGTTGACGATCTTTAAGGGTAGGCTTTCCGGAATTTTCTGAAAGGGATATAAGAGAGGGGGGGTGAGTACAACTACTCAGTGAATGGGATTCAAATCTTTTGACTAAAAAAAACACATTTATATGGAGTGTGCTAGACTCCTTTCTTTTCATTATTTCTTAGTTACCACGGTGTGTCATCACCCAACACACACCCTTCATCATGAAGGTTACACACATTCACAAGTCAGTATCACTACTACACCCGCTAGTGGCTTCAGAGCGACTTTTCCTGCCACTCGGATAGAAGTACGACCACTTCTACCCTGGGAATGAGTGGATGTACACGACATCCGACCCAAAATCCCGAAATTGCTTCTTTGTGTCCGTATGAGGACAGAGACCTCATCCTGTCCCCACCCCGGTCTCATGTGCTTGGTGCTACTCCAGATTTCGCACAGACACCTAGAACGACAAACTGCCCTTATAGTTACCAGGTCGTCCAGTGACCTTAGGATGCATCACTACCCCTCATGGGCGTCTTGATGATCTCGTACTCACAGTGCATGCACAAACAATATTTTTTCATATTTCCATGTAATCTGTGGTGCCATTGGTCCAACGGCCCTGACTCTCAACTCAACCCGCAGTTGTTTGTCTTGACTGGTCCGTCGACCTGTCATGTCGCACTACCGCTAGTTGACTGAGCATATCGGTTCTATCTTGGTACCATGGCCAAACAATTCACTTATTAAGTTTTATGGCATATATATCATGTTCATTTACGAGCTCCTGCTCGTGCCAACTAGCCGTGGACCCACTGTACGAGATTTTCAAAATCGGGCATTTAGCCCCCAAGTTCCAAAACCGAGGCCCCCGACCTATCAGAGCTATTCGAGCTCCCGTTGAGAAGGTCTCCCAAATTGTTTAAGCATTGGCACACAGTCAGGGGAGAGCACTTCCGACAAAACATATGTTTTCTCTATCCATTATACCGCCCGGTATAAGGACACCTTCGTTCATAACTGATGAACGGGTTTTCAACTTCTTTCGAGGAAGTCTCATCATACCAAACGAGTATGATCTACTTACAACCGGTAAGTAGTTTTTCCGCATGATTTTTACATCACTTCCTCTAAGTAGTGATGTTTAAAATACCACTAAATAGTGGGTTTTCATACCGAGGTACTTATCATTCCCAACCGAGTATGATATAAAATTTCCACTCACAACCGGTAAGTGGTTTTAAAATTTTAAGTTGTGCTCATCATCCCAACCGGGTATGATGTTAGTAAACCCACTCACCCGTTAATGTCGTGAATTCCACTAGACCGGTTCTTTGTATTCACGCGAGCTTGCCCTTGGTGGCGTTCCCAGTATTTCGCGTTCCTACACGATATGAACAACCTTGTTTATTATTACTCAGCATAACAACCTTCATTCTTTTCCAATTAATGAGAAAACCCAAACTTTTAGTTATTTGCAATTAGGTCCCTAAAGTTATTTCTCTTTAACTTTAAGTCCCTAATGTCGGTTTTTCCTCAAATTGAGTCCTGTAACTTTTAAAATTTATCCTGGGACCTCAATTTATTCAATTTCACCAAAAAGGGGTTTAATTTCCCAAATTTCCAATTTGGTCCCCCAATTTTAACAAAATTACCATTATGCCCTTCTTCTACAAAAATGGTAAGTTTTTCCCCAAAAAATCCAAAATTCCTCCCTTTGAATTTCGAAAATCCCCAAATTTTCCCCCAATTTCAACTCTTCAACACTACTGAATTTGATTTCATCAAATTGATCGATCAAACACTTCTAATTATTAAAATTGGAGTTGAAATTGAGTTCCTGCATGTTCATATGATTCTAAGAAACTTTGAATCGTAGATTTTAACGCCAGAACGAGCTCAAACGGAGCTTCGCCGAAAAATAGACTGTAGTGAGAGAAAGCTTTGATTTCTCACCAGTGAGGGCATGGCGGTCCGAGCTTTAGATCTGGGCAGATAGCTCTCATCTTGAAGATCATCCTAGAATCAAGAATCTCATCAATTGATGTCGAATTGAGTTAGAATTTCATCATTGAAATTCTGTCGGTTCTCTCTCTAGCACCGGCCGGAAATTGTAGAGGGGAGTCGAATTGGCTTACCTTTTATTCCTAATTCGGCCGTGGGAGGGCTGAGGAAGTGTTGGGAGGGCTTGGTTTGGTCTGAGGAGGGCTCAAAATGGCCGATTTCAGCTTCGTCGAAATAGGGCAGCTTCGGTCCGCCGGAGCTGCTTCACTGTTCCATCATGTCGGCGCTTCTCTAATGATTCTCGGATTGACTGGAGTTTGCTATCCGATAACTGACTTCTCCCCAGTTCTAAAGAGCTCGACCTCTCCTTCCGAGGCTAAGAAAAATGTTTAAGTCGAAACTCTGGTTCGAGCTTCACCGTGAAATGGAGCAGTAGAGAGAGGGAGAGAAGTGTTCAGGTGTGAGGAGAATGAATGGGGATGATCTCTTTATATAGGTGTAATCTAGTTCACCTAAACCAATTTGGTTTTTGTTTTCTAGTTTGTCTTAAGTTTCTTTTCCAAGTTTTAATGAACCCTTTGTATCACCCAAAAGTTGTAAATTTCCATATTGCTTATTCCCAAATGTAAACTGGCTCGATATTCTTATTCAGTTTGACCGGTTCTTTTCCCGGCTCGATTTTCTTATTCAGTTTAACTCAAAAGTGTGGGGTTTACAGGATAGCCAAAGTATTAACTAATTAGGAGAGCAAAGAAGTCAATTAGAGATTTTCGATGAACCAAAAAAGAAGGATGCAACTGGTAGCAACAGGAAGGTCAAGAAGAATAAAGGAGACCCCAAGAAGGATCGGGAAGTAGTGGAGACTACACTCTAAAGAAGAGTAATAGAGTGGGCGTGATGAGGAGTATATGAAATAAGACCCGACAATCAGGTATACCTCGGATAGGAAAGTAAAGGGTGAACTAAGAAATTAAGGTCGATGAATGATCAAAGGTAGTTGAGGAATACTACCAAACAAAAAGAGGGATGAAGTTATACAATCCTTGAGATGTTGGAAAGTTGGGAACAACCATAAAGGAGGTATTCTGGAAATCTAATTGACATAGAGACAAGATCTAGAAAATGTCATGCTGTAAGGGGCATGTAAACCCAACAGTACCAAGGAAAACGGTGATAACAAGGAAGAGTTAGTTAGTAAGCATGACAAGGTCAAACATAACAGTTGGATTGAAATTATAATGAAAACAGATGAAGGAACATTCGAAATAGGACAAAATGGTGATAACAAGGAAACACGTGAAAATAGGTATGTAATGCTCTAAAGGACATTGAGCTAAGGGTTTCAATGACCAAAAGGTTAACCAGACACGGGAATGGTTAGGTATCTTGGAACTCCCAATTCTAAGTACACGACTTCAAAGGGAAAAATGTTGCTTTAAGCAAAGAAAGACATGAATCTAATGATATACCCTTAAGTAAGGTATCTCTAGCTATGATAAACTCCATGGAGGGAGTAAATAATATAAAGGAAAAGAAATTCCTTAAGTGAATGGTGTAAAAAGGGTTAATTGAAAGGACAAGAGAAGAGTTTGCATGTTAAGTAAATACCAAATGGACATCAAAGGAAATGGTTCCTCATGCAAGGTTACTAATTAATTTTTGTGGGACAAAACTCCTAAAAGGATGGGAGAGTTGTAAATCCCGCCCTTTTGTGTTAAGGAAAACTAGGAAAAGAACCAATAAAATCGAGTAAGAAAACCGAACATGTTCACAAAACTGATTATCAGGAAATGGGCAATTTAGGAAATTTACAACTCCCGAGTGACCGAAAGGGTTCATAAAACCTTGGAAAAGAACCTTAGAACAAATTGGAAGAGAAAAAACCAGACCGGTTTAGATGCACCAAATCCAAATGGATTGATCCGATTTATGAACTGAGTTTATTCATGAACCAGAACCGATAGAGAAATGGCAAACCGGAAAATTTATGGATCCCAAGTGACCTAAAGAGTCACAAAAGTCAAGAAAAAGGACTTTAGGATGAATTGGAGATGAAAACCAAACTGGTTCAGGTGAACCAGATCCAAACCAGATTGAATCAGTTTTAACCAGTTTGAACCACTATTGAACCAGATGCTAAATTCATTTTTCAAGGTGGCTTATAAAATTCAAATTTAAGATTTGAGGCCACCATTGGATAGAAAATGAATTTATAAATTTTTAGATTTGAAAAATTCGGTGGAATTGGGGGTGAACCGGCCGGTTTAAGCTTTGAACCTAGTTTAGACCAGTCCGGACCGGTTCAAAACAGTGTCGTTTTCTTCCTTCAGATGACAGCACTGTTCACTCACCAGAAAATCATGTAGTGCCGGTGAAGCTGAAAGGTCTCCGGCCAGGGAGTTTCAGGCAATGAATGACCACCATTAAGGTACCAATCGGACAGCCAAGAAGTCCCCAAGCTTCCTATATAAAGAGTCAGTACTCATTCATCCTCTCCACACCTAAAAACTCCATTCTCTCTCAACTGCTCCATTTTCCGATGAAGCTCGAACCAGAGCTCCGAGTTGGACACTTTTCTAAGCAAGACAATGTGAGGTTGGGTTTTTTAGAACCTAGGAGAAGTCAGTTACATGCCTATAGTCTCTATTTGCTCCGAGGGTCACTAGAGAAGCACCATCGTGATCGAATAGTGAAGCAGCTCCAGCAGACCAAAGCTACCCTATTTCAGCCAAGCTGAAATCAGCCAATTCGAGCCCTTCTCAACCTAAACTAAGCCCTCACAACAACTCCTCAGCCCTCTCATGATCGAATTAGAATGGAAAGGTAAGTCAATTCGGCTCCCCTCTGAAATTTTTAACCGGTGCTAGAGAGAGAACCGACAGAACTTCGATGATGAAAGTCTCACTCAATTCAGCATCAATTGATGCAATTCTTGATCCTAGTAGGAACCTCGGGACACAAGCTATCAGCCTAGATCAAATGCTCGAACAGTCGTGCCCCCGACAATAAGCTTTCGAAGCTTTCTCTTTGTAAGTCCAGTTTTCGAGTGAAGCTCCATTTGATCTCATTCCGACACCAAATCATGTGATTCAAAGTGCAATTGAATTGTATGAGGTGTAGGAACTCCAATTTAACTTCAATTTCAACAATTAAACTCATTTGATTGGTCAATTTGATGAAATCAAATTCGACAGAGTTAGAAGGTTGAAACTAGGGGAAAATTGGGGAAATTTTGGGGATTTCAAAAATAAGAGGGACTAAAGTGTAATTTACTAAAATTGAGGACCAATTGGGCATAATAAAGATGTATTAGGACCAATTGGACAATTTTTGTAATATTTGGGGCAAAACTTACCATTTTTGTAAAGTAAAGGCAAAATGGTAATTTTGGAAAAGTTGGGGGACCAAATTGGAAATTTGGGAAATTAAACCCCTTTTGTGAATTTGATAAATTGAGGTCCTAAGATAAATTTTAAAGGTTTCGGGACTCAATTTGAGGAAAAATCAGTATTAGGGACTTAAAGAAAAATAACTTTAGGGACCTAATTGCAAATAAAGGAAAAGTTGGTTCTCTCATTCATTTGGGATGAATGAGGGCTATTAGGCCAAATAATAATGAATAAGGATGTTTATATCGTGTAGGAACATGAAGTAAGGGAAACACCAGCAAGGATGAGCTCGCGTGAAATACAAAAAATTGGTCGAGAGGAATTCACTATATTAACGGGTGAGTGGGATTTATTTATATCATATTCGGTTGGGATGATAAGTACCTCAAAAATGAAAACCCACAATTAAGAGGTATTTTAAACATCACCACTTAGAGGTGTGATGTGAAAATGACACGAAAAAAGTACTTATCGATTGTAAGTAGATCATACCCGGTTGGTATGATGAAAACTTTCTCGAATGAAGTGGAAAATCCATTCATTAGTTATGAGCAGAGATGTCCTCATACTTGGTTGGTATGATGGACAATTAAAATTATATTTTTTCGGAAGTGCTCTCCCCTAACTATGTACCACTTGTTAAACATTTTGGGAGACCTTCTTGACAAGAGTTCGAATAGCTCTGTTAGGCTGGAAACCTTGGTTTTGTACTTGGGGGCTATTATGCCCGATTTTGAAAATCTCGAATAGTGGGCCCTAGATAGGTTGGCACGAGTAGGAGCTTGTAAACAAACATGATTTATATGCCATGAAAATTTAAATAAATGAATTGTTTGGCCATGATACCAAGGCAGGATTGACATACTCAGTCGACTAGCGGCAGTGCGACATGATAGGTCTCCGGACTAGTCAAGACAAATAGCCGTAGGTCAAGTTAAGGGTCGGGGTCGTTGGACAAGTAGCACCATAGATTATATGGCATCATATGAAAATTGTTGATTGTGCATGCACTATGTTTATAGGACCTTCAAGATGTCCAAGAGGGGTAGTGATGTGTCTTAGGGCCCTAGACGACCTGGTGGATATAAGGGCAGTTAGTCGTACAAGAAGCCTTGTGAAGCTCAACGTAGATTCATCGCGCATGAGTCCGTAGTGGGGTTAGGATGAGGTCTTTTTCCTCATACAAACATGGAGTATTTTTGGTATGAGGGTAGGATGTTAGAGACGTTCACTCAGAATTCGGGTAGAAGTTATAGACTTCTATCAGGGTGGATGGTAAAGACGCTCTGATCCATAAGTGGGTGCAATCAGCGTAATTGCATCTCGCGAATGTGTGTATGATCCCTTCATGATGAAGGGTGTGTGGTTTGTGAAACACACCGAATATGGAAATGAGAAAAAGGATATGAAAAGCTTGGAAAGGATTTTAGAATCCTTGGAAAATAATTGGTAAACCTTGGAAGAAGGTGTTGAAAACCAAAATTTGAGAAAAGAATGTTTTAAAAGAAAATAAGAAGTCTGGCACCCTCCAATTCAAACTCTTTTATAAGAAACTCATTTTTCAAACACCCATTCATTTAGTTGTTGAACTCACGCCCTCCCTTTACCCCTTTCTAGGAAACCAAGGGAAAACCAACCTTAAATATTTATCGGTAGTCAAACCTTAAGGCAGGTATGTCAAGTTTATATTCAGTTTTGATTAATATTATACCAGGAAAGGTACAGTTAAGAAGGATGCCTTACTCCTCATGGTTTAGAAGAGAAGAAACCCTTAATAAACGGGGAGAGTGGCGAATTGTTCACGGGGATCTGACCAAACTGGGTCAGAGCGTGACACCATAGGGAGTCTACAAAGTTTTTCCTAGCCTTTTTTCACTATTGAGGACATTGGAATTCACTCCCAAAATAGATGTTATGTTTATGACCGGAGTGGGTCTACTAATGTGCGATCTCACCGATGACGGTAGACAAAGCGTCAAGGGTCAAGAGGGTGGCAATAGAACGTTGACTCTCTTAGCTTTCCAAGGACACTAAGAACATCGAGTTTGGTGGACGAACAGAGGAACGATGATCTCTACAACTGCTCTTACTGGAAAATAAAGCTCTTCAGGTTTCAAAGAGAATTTTTATCCAAAATCGATTAGGGAACATCCGAGTTTTATATGGCTAGATTCTATAGCATGTGACTCTCTAAATGAATTAATTTATTAATCAGTGCGTTTTAGATTGTCATCTCGGGAATTTTAGTTTTTTAACCAGGTTGGGGGTTTTCAGTTGAGTGAGGAAGATGACATGAGCGCGTGTGCGCACACGACTGTGTGTTGCACGCCTCACGTATGCAGCATGTGCGTGCACCCGGTGTGGTGTGTCGACTGGTTTGTACTATAGCGAACTATTTTTAAGTGAATTTCTTGATCAGTTTAGTCATTTCTTGATTAGTTCACCCCTTTTTTGGCTGGTTCTTGGCCCAATAAAACTTTATGAAAATTCTTTGTCCAATTTTTGATTGAATGTACTCAAGATTCACCCCATTTCGATTTGCTTAGCCCCCTCTAAAAATCAGAAGGTTTTGTAACCTGAGTTGGTTCAAACTGGTTCTATCCCAGGTTTTTTCCAATCTTTGATTTCTGACCTTGGGATGTTCTCTAAGGCCTATTGTGACTTTTGTTATTACCTTAAGTCTCATTTCTAAACCATATTCTTAACCCAGTTCGATTTGAAATCATTGGTCGTGTTTTCTTTCTCAGGTTAGCCTTATTCCCCAGTTCGATTCGGCTTAGTTTCCAATTTAGAAATTCCCAGTATTACAATTATCCCCACCTTTTATGAGTTTTGTCCTAAAAAATTAATCATTTGTTGAGGAGGATTTTTGCCTCTTATCTCACTCGATCTTTCCATTTCCCCATATTCGCATGGTCGTAATGCCATCCTTCATTTTCGTTCTTATGCAGACCTCCATATTGTCCAATCTCTTTATTCAACTTAGCCCCATCATTTATCTCAAGTTTGGGTAACCTTTTTCCAAATCCGTCCATTGAGAATATCATTTCATTCCCCACAAGACTCCATCTAGAGTCATTATCATTAGAGGTTCATGCTAATCATACTATATTGTAGATCACACCTCTCAGTTATCTATGTATGCTCTTGTTCATGACATCCTAATATCCATGAATATATTTAGATAATACCAATATCCTGGGTATTTGTGTAAACTTTCAACTTACCTCATATAAGTATTATTTCGTACTTAACCATTTTTTTTGTGTTCACCTTTTTTCTTTGTCCTTTTTGTCATAAATGCAACTCCAATACTTTTCCAAGTCAAATAACAACACTTGTTCCTAAAGTGTCAGTTTGAGATCACATGCTTGAGGGTATAACCTCATCTAATATGTGTTTGGTCATATGAGTCTACAATCATACCAATGCTAAAATGTC
The DNA here is from genome assembly GCA_030064435.1 of Trapa incisa. NCBI lineage: Eukaryota > Viridiplantae > Streptophyta > Magnoliopsida > Myrtales > Lythraceae > Trapa > Trapa incisa. The sequence goes on along the minus strand of CM057774.1, from coordinate 4,468,525 downwards.
TACTTCTTTCATCTTTTTCTCCTTGTGTTGATATCATGGAACACTAATAAACGAGTGACAGTGGTCTTTCCCAAGACCTTCTCTTTTACCAACTTAATTCCTTTCATTTATTGCACTCACCATTTGTACATCTCATTATTCTTCCTTAGGGACTAATCCCCCTTATAGGTTATAATGACATGTAATATGTCTTAATGTCCAAAAAAGTCACATTATGCCCCTTTGACACAATTGTCCCATCATGTTCCAGTAATTCAAATCCTTTTCTGGACTATATTTTGTCTTTCCAACTTGATATTTTACTTTATTCTCATAATATCCTGGTTATGCTTGTACAAAAGGGTGGTTTTCTTTCTGTTTTCCTTTATTATCAAGTCTTAAATGCTATGAGGTCTCACTCAGGTCGGCTTTCCTAAGAAGTTCTTGCTACAATCCTCAAGTCGGCTTTGCCTTCTCTCATGTTTGGTTGTAGAGTCTTAGGTATAGTCATTGGCCTAGGTTGAGGGAGCTCATGATCCCTCTTTCTTTGTACCACTACATGATGCAAGGTTAGACCTTATTTAGAATTTTGGGTATAGTTGGGCTTGTGCTATAGAGGTCCCCATAATAGCCGTCGAGTAACCGACATTTGGGCAGCTACAAGAGAAGTGTCACGATTATTTGTACACATAACAGACTGTGTCCATACAATAACCCGAGTGAATCTTTCCACACTTTAGACATCAGGGTGGCTGGTTCCTCATATAGTTTTTACTCTTTATTTTCTTCATATGGTAATACCTTGTACTACCTAGTGTTTGCCTGATTTCCCGATTGTACTTCCCTAAAGTGGCAAGTGTTACTCCACTCTCCTTTCTCTTTCCAGCTCATTTTACAAAGTCTTAATTGGTTAGAAGGATCCACTCACACTCTTGTGCTGATTTGAATACTGCTACTAGGCCTATGGATTGCCCTATGCTCCCAACACAACATCGGATCTCTAGTGATATTCCGGCTCTGACATATATTAGCGAGACTAGCTAAATCTAGTGCAAATAACCTAAGGGCATTGAATCAGTTCTCGTACTCAATCATAAACCACAAGCCTAGACATAATTGGAGGAACTCCTGTTTATTTTCATTCACCATGTATGAAGACAAGTATTCCTCCAAGAACTTGGACTCAAACATGGTCTAGTTTGGTGGTGTCAAGGGCGTGGCATGTATGTTTAGCCACCATTTATTGGTGTTCTCTTCCAAGAATAACTCGACTATGGTCACCCTTGTCGTCTCTGGTACCTTTACAATATCCATTAGCCTTTTGGCATTACTTAGCCAATCCATCACTCCTATAACATATTTCTTGCTTGAGAAGATCTTGCATTCCAATTGCCTTATGACCTTTAGATTCTTGGGAATGTTCAAGTTTTGAACATACCAGTCTGGGGATGTTGGAAACTGTAGCACTCTCGCCTCTGAAGGTTCTAGAGGGATTGCTATTTTGGTTGGTCCAGGATTCATCCTAAGATGCTTCATGATGTCATGGTAGGCTCAGACGTACTCTAGAGTCATGACGGGTGCATAGGAGTTCTCAAAACAAACTTTCTTTTCTTCATTTTCTAATCCTCCATGGTATGGTTCTTCAATTGTTTCATCATCATGCTCCATCAAGGTTTTTTGAGTATAATCGAATGAGGTAACCCTCAACCTTCTTGGCATCTACAAAAGGTTTGTTACTCATTAAAACTCTTATATACTTGCTTCCTTATCCTTTCATGATGTATATTTTATTAAAAAGTTTTCAAAATACATATAGCTTTCATCCATGCCCATGTACTAGGCTCAGGTACAATAGTGGCAATAGCCTCACCATATTATAAAGGGTCTCAATTCTACATTTTAGTAGGTTCATAATGACTTTCCTACCAAAAGATACTTAATTTTCACTATTACATAATTTTCTTCTTATAAGGGTCACTGGATGTTCCCACACTCTTGGTTGTATCCAAACTCTAAACACCATGATGGATCTTGCCTTCTTAATCTTTTAGTGATCGAGGCTCCCTTCAGATCTCGCTACCCATTAGATTCATGACTTGACACAATGTTATTCTCTTTTCCAGAGGTCTCTATACATTGGCAAGTTGGGAAAAAGTAGAACTTGTGGTGTCTATTGAAAGTTTCCTAATGGGAAATTTCGAGCAATATGCATGGTTGCCTGCATCCAAAATAAGTTATGACTTTCTGATAATGTCCCTTGTGCCCCTCTCGACACTTTGGTCATGATGATGTCTTGATCACCTTTTATACCTCTTTTGTAATGCCCTAAATCCTTTCTGGCTGGATTTGGCCTACTCTACAATCTCGGGCATTGTGCCTTAGTTTTCCACAACTATAACATTTGATCGTCCTAAACTATTCTCAGTGGAACTTGTAGCAGTGTAGGCACCGAGGTAGTCTACCCCTTCCTGTCGTACACTTCTAGACTCTATTTCTGCAAGATAGTCCCACGCGAAAGTTTTGTAGGTTTTCTAGTGAAAGATTCTCACTTGGGTTCCTTTGCATACAAATTATTGCCCCCGACATTGCCCTTTCCTCTTTAATTGTAAAGGCTCTTGTCCTTGCCTTCTTGTCCCACCATTCCATGGGTCCACATTCCGTCTTCATTTTGAAGGTCGGGGCCTTTGGAGTTCCTTCAGGCATTATATCATAAACCTAGGGGTACACAATAGTGGTTTCTATTTGAGATGGGCCCATTTGCTGGGGTGCAGTTCCCTAGGGTGGGTCTCTCTATTCCTAGCCTTCCATGGTTATCTTCTGGCCACTTTGGTTAGGTAGCACACAGATTCCTCGGAGTTCTTTTGCTCCATAATAGGTTGGGTGGTTTGTGGTTTACTTCTAAGGACCAATTTCTACAAGAACATTTTCTTTTATTAGTCTTCTAGAATATTTTTCTCTACACATAAGTTCTTATGTTATAAATGAAGGCCTTATGAGTACTATTCTCAATTTCCATGCACCCCAAAATGTTTCATTCCCAAAATTTCATATTTTGAAAATGTGGGATCTGATACCACTAAAAGCTATCACACCCCGGCCTAGTTCTCAGTTGTCGATCTCGTGCAACCCGCTAATCCCCTTGATGTTACAATGGTGGGTAACTTTGCCAAGGTGAAATCGAAGAGACTAAGGCTCGGAATAAAAAAAATTAGCATAAAATTAAAATTTACTTTAATAAAGAGTGTGCCCAAAAAATTATACAAATAACCCAAAAATATAGCAATGGATAAGCAATAAATTAAAATGTTTGTATGTGAGCTTCGAGATTTACCTCACAATCACACTTGTTATGTAGGTGATGTCCCATCTTGAACCTCATGCCTCATGGAACTTCAATTTTCACCTATAATTGTTTGGGGAAGGGGGTGAGCTCATACCTCAGTGAATGAGATAATTATGTTGAGCCACTACATAGCTTACAACATCAAACTTCACATTAAAAATCTATTGATAGATAGTTATTTCATGGTTCTTATATTTAGATAACTTATAGTTTTCCCATGCCCTTATCACTCGGCCTTACGATTTCACATTTTATCACAACACTTAATAAATCATATAATCGGTTCCCAATGGAACACATTATCTCACCATGTTTCAAAACACACACATAATTCATGTGAACTTCAAAGATGTGTCATCGATCATCTTTATACAATGTTTGTACCCTCATACCACGTACTCAAGTATATGTATACCTTGGTTATCTCCTGCTACCACACAAATGAATATACATGGAACCCAAGTGATCTATAAGCACAACTTACACCATTCTTAACACCACTTCCAGTCTTATCATAGGTGTTGTTACTACCCCAATAGGTGTTCTAACAATGCCTATATTCACATTAACGAATATATACCAAGCAACTCAGATAAATAGAACATATGCTCAATTAGAATATCATAGAATCCGGTCCTCAAATTAACCAACACTATCTCCCATATGCATGATAAATCTTAGAAAAGATTAAGCATGTTCAATTCATATTCATGGGGGGTTTAATCCTAATTCTAACCAACTACATATCATAAAATCAATACTGGGGATATAACCCTTATCGTAGTCCAAGTATGCGACTATGGTTTTCTCACAGTCTATGGACCTTCTTCTATTTAGTCATATTCTAGAAAATGGTCTTATTTAGTAAGCATGGATCCATATAATTTTTCATTGCTTTTCAAAGGATTTTCTAAAATATACATCACATGTTTCATTATATTATAAAAAGGTAGTAAAGTGCACCGGTCGATCTAATTAGACTTGAGGTCCAGCTTTAGTGATCTCTTATTCATTCCACAAAGTTCAAAGTAGGGTATAGAGATTAGCTCAAGTACCCAAACTTTCCTTAAATTTTCTACATCGTAACTTACTTAAGAAATCATGGCATTTTGCCCCCACGGACTTGGTTTATTGGGCTTACTTGTTGAAGAACCGTCCTTAAACTAACCTTACTCTATGGTTAGTTACTATTTACTTAAGTTCTTAATCCCTCAAGATTATACTTGTCTATGTGCAAAGAATTTTCTCATTTACCACTTAGGTGTTATAATTTCCCAAAATTATATTTTGGTCCCTAAGTTGGGAAAAATTATGATTTTGGCCTTTTTACCTTAAAATCTTTCCTTATTGGATCCTATACTTTTCTAAGTCTTTCATTTGGAACCCCAAGTTTCACTGAGTCCCATTCTAGTCCCCCAAATGTCTTATAATATTTTCTAAGGCTTATTTCTCACTATTTGAAAACTAGTCAATAATTTGAGCAAAATTACCATTTCCCCCTACTCTTTAAAACTTATCTTTTGGTACCTTTGATTCTCCAAATCTATCATTTAGATTCTTGGACTTTCTTTATTTCATTTAGGTTCTTAGACTCCCTAAACAGCTATGAGTTCCGATATGACATAAGCACTTTTGGGTGGGCTGGGCCATTCCATCAACTTTATTTGCACTTTAGTCCCTAAACATTCTCTTTTGTTATATTTAGGTCCTTAAGTATTTCAATGCCAACCTAATTTCAAATTTTCACCAATTTTTTTCCAAATGGTCATAAAACTTCATTTAGACCCTTAAAAAGACCACCACATAAAATTTATTCATAAATGGGTCCTCTATTTTTTCTTTATTTACATTTTAGTCCACAACCTTTACTACCCTAACAAAACATCTTGAAAAATTCCCAAAATTTAGTATGAGGTGCCCAAGCCTTCCACTAGGTCATTTTCAACTCTGCTCGGTCGAGTTTGGCCAGAACAGTGACAATCAAGATTAATTTTAAACTAATAACTTAATGAACATGAATCGGGTCGAGGTCGGTAACTCCCAGAAGATGATGCCTTGGTCTGTGGCACTTTGCAGCTCGAAAGCTGACTCACCAATGAGTATGTGGCAACTTGAAACACCTTGAATACATGTTTGAGCCACTTACAATGTCTATTTTACTAAACTCTGTTATTATTGAAGTAAACTTGAATTTCTCAAATTTAATTTGACCTCCAAACTTACCCAAATCGTGAATGGCTAATGGTGTTCAAAAGTAGAAGCCACTTGAACTCTACTGAATTTTTCCTGGCCTTTGTTTTTCCGTTGAGGCCATCGAAATTCGCTCCCAAAACATATGCTCTATTTTTTACCAGAGTAGTTTTTGTACTGTGTGACATTATCAGTGATGGAAGAGAGAGTGTTGAGGGTCGAGAGGGATGACAATGAAATGCTGACTCTCCTAGCTTTCTCATGACATCAAGAGCACCAAGTTTTTTAGTCGAACAGAGGAACAACAATCTCTACAACTACTCTCATTGGAAAACGAAGCTCTCAGGTCTCAAAGAGAATTCTTATCAAAAATCGATTAGGGAACATCAAAGCTTTAAATGGTTGGATTCTAAACTTCTGTGGCTATCAAACCATAGCTCTCTTATGCCATTCCATATCATGTGGGTCTATAATGAATTAATTTCCCAAGTGATGGGTTTTGGATTGTCATTTGGGGAATTTCAAGTTTTTCACCAGGTTGGGGGCTTCTAGTCAAGCAAGGAAGATGACATGCGCGCGTCTGTGCGTTGCGCACCCCACGAGTGTCGCACAGTAGTTCAGTCAAAGTTTTAGATTATTCTCATGGCTTATTAGTTTGGGTTAAGCCCAGGGAGGTCACCTGGGAGGTACCCTAGCTTTCTCGACCGGTGGCCCCGACCAACTCATCGTCATTAGCAAGATTCTAGCAAATTGCTGAGACAAGCGTGATTTTTAGGTGAAGATTCGATATAGGGCTAAACGAGGAAAAAACAATTCGTTCAAAGAGTAGAATGATCCTAGGGATATATGGGAGATTATACAAAATGTTGTAGGAGTAAATTTGAAGGATTTAAGATTAGAATTGGTGGGTAATTTTGCAAAAGAGTAGAAAATTTGGAGACCCGGTGGTGCTATTAGAGGAAATAGAAGTCCTAAGGATAGAAATATGGGTTTCAACTAATATTTTGGAACATGGGACTACAACCCATATTTTTTTATGAAATATGGGTTTCAACTAATATTTTGTAACATGGGACTACAATCCTTATTTTTATGAAACATGAGCTTCGACTCATATTTTGTAAATGGGACTACAACCCATATTTTGTGGAAAATGGGTTTTAACTCATATTTTGGAAAGTGAGACTATGGGTCATGCTCTACAAAAGAAAGGCTCCAGTCATATTTTCAAAAGAGGGGGTTTATAAACTGGGGGTTTTGGAATTGAGATTATGAGATATGAGTTGGAAAGAGGGATCTCGGTCCATATTTTTGGTACGATTTTGAGATGTCTTCCATGACTTAATGACCGGAATATGATATAGGCTTAGTGGGATTGGCCATATAGTATGTCAACCTCTATTCTATTGTATACTTGTTGTGTCATAGAGGGGTTGGCTAGATAATAAGCTAACCTTTGTGGCATATGTGAAATGAATATATATGTTGCATGTGTTTGTGGCGGATGTGGAATAGTACCGGTAGACACATGTATGGAGGGGTAGTGTCAAGTACTAATGGATATCTAGGAGGTGAGGTAATATGTAACACCAAAATTTCTATAATTGAGATTCAAGGCCAATTAGACCAAAAAACCAATGTTGAACCAAGAAAGATATACCTGAGAACCAAGAATTTGAAATCAAACAAGATTGGGAATTGGTTCATATCCTAAACATGAAGAATGTGAAATAAATTAAATTATCCTCTGAGAACCTCCTTTGATCGAAAACCAAGGATTGAGCGAAGTTCAAGTTAAAACTGGTTCGAATTGGGATTAAACCAATGTAAGGTAACAAAACCCCGATTTTTAAGAGGAAGTAAATGAATTGGAAAATGGAAACTCTTGAGCGAAATTAGCATGAAATATGATGAACAAGTTTTAGAAAATGAATTGGATTAAGAACTTATCATATTGAAGGTGAACCGACCAAAACACGACCAAAACCGATCGAACTAGCTCAGAGCGGTAATAAATGGATTTTCTTGTGCACAAATGATAGGGAATCGACTGAAGCATATTTAGAAAAATAAATTAGGCCAAGAATCGATCGAGTTGGAGATAAACAGGCCAAGGAAAATGTCTACATTGATCAAACCGGTAGATGAATTTGTCTGAAACCGGTTCGCTATAGTGTGAACAGAGCGGTATGCCGTATGTATAGGGTATGGGGTGCACTCACTCGTGCATGTCCATGCATGTGTCATCTTTTCCGCCCAACTTGCAACTCATTTACCTTACACGAACCTCGAAAATAACCTAGATGCCAAACATATTTTTCTAACTTGCTTCCCCCAAGAAACTTAAATGGAAAGTGCGGTCTAGGGAGTCCCATCTGGTCTGCTATGGATGTGGCTTAATAGAGCATAGGTCCCACGAGCCTTCTACATAACTATACTCCTCTCATCGGAAGTCGGTTGAAATTCTCTTTGAAAAACAAACTCTGACATTTTTCGGTGACCTTTTGTCTACACAAATACCTCTATTTTCCTTTTAGTCATTAACTTTTCTTTAATTGCAATTAGGTCCCTAGGCATTCTAGAGCATGCCAACCTAAAACTTGAACTTTACCAAACTTTTCAATTGAGCATAAAACTTTATTTAGCATTTTAAGAAGATTCCATAGAAATCTTATTCACTTTTGGGTGCTCTAACTTTTACATATTTACGTTTTAGACCCAGACCTTTGGCCCTTAGCCAAACCATCTCTAAAACTTCTCAAACTAAGGTACCAAGTCCCACTGGCCTCCCTCTAGGCTGTCGTAGACTCTGTTCGGTCAGGGTCAGTAGGAATAGTGACGATCAGGCTTGATTAAAAATTATAAATAGAACTAGCAACAATTGGGTCAAGGTTGGGAACTCACAAAGATGATACCTCGGTTGTTGAGGCCTGTAATTCAAAAGTTAGCTACTCAAGGAATATGTGGTCACTTGAACATTGTCAATTAGTGGTCTTAGCCACTTGTAGTGTTCATTTTAGTCAGCTCTTCCATTTCTCCAAAAAATTAATAATTAAAGGGTTTGATTCTACTTCTACCCTTACTCATATCGTATAAGGCTAGTGGCAATGGAAAGTTAGTGCAACGGGGATTGTACTGAATTGTTTTCAGCCTTATAGGGCCACCAAGGCCATTGAAAAATGCTCTTGAAACATATGCTCTATTTTCGGCCGACATGGGTCTACTACTCTGTTATATCGTCGGCACTGGTAGAAGGAGAGTTAAGTATCGAGAAAGATGGAAATGGAAAGCTGATGTCTGTAGCTTTCCAGGGATACCAAGATCACCTGAGGTAGTGGCCAAACGACGGTGCATTACTCTCTAAGAATGTGATCATTGGAAACTAGAGCTTCTCATGTTTTAGAGAGAATTCTGATCCAAAACCAAAAGGGGATATCCAAGCTTTAAATGGATGGATTCTAAACTTATGTGGGTATATATCCATAGCTTCCTTGTGTCATTCCATAGTATGTAACTTTGCGAATGAATTAATTCCCTAAGAGGTGGGTTTTAGAGTGTCAAATGGGATATATTAGGTTATTTCTAGGTTGGGGGGTCTGAAGTCAGGTGAAGAAGGTAACATGCACATGTGTGGTTGTGTGTGTGTTCACACGACGTGGTGCGCCGACGAGTTTGTACTATAGCAAACTAGTTTTTGGTGAATTTATCAGTTGGTTCAGCGATTTTTTGGTCGGTTCACCCCTTTTCCAACCGATTCTTGGGAAAATAAAAATACCTAAGAATTCTACATTCAATTTTCTATTGAATGGACATAAGAAATACTTCATTCCAATTTATTTAGCCCCCTCTAAAAATCGGGGAGTTTTGTGACCTAAGTTAGCCTGAACTCGGTTCTAACTGGTTCTTTCACGAGCTTTTCCCGATCCTTGATTTTGGATCCCGAGACATTTCTGATGGTCTCTCATGACCCATTTCATCCCTCTAGAACTCTCTATTGAACCTTTCTCTATGCTCAGTTCGATTCAAACTCCCGGTTCGTGTTTCCTTCCCGATTTGATCCCATTTTCTAGTTCGGTTCGGTTCGGTCCGGCTTTCGATTTGGGATTTTTTGGTGTTATAGGACTTGTTCTCCTTACATGTGCCATTGAGAAAAATATACATATTTTAAATGAGAAAAGCTTTAAAAGAGTTTTGTGCTTCATGCTAGTATTTTTAGAAGGTGATGTATTTGTGGATATGATGCCATAATGTATGTGCCCTACTCCTAGAGTTTCGTAGCTCACCCCTCTCCATAATCCCTTACAAGTACCGTTTGACTTGAGCTAGAAGATCATAAAGTAGTCTCAATATAAAACTCGAGATATGTCACCTCGATGATAACTACATGAGTCTCTCTAGAAGTAGAGAATTTTCAGGTTATGGGTCATTTTTATTAATGGAATTTTGTATACATAATTTGTGAAAAATTGTTTGAAATTATTCCAAAAAGAAAATTGTACCTTATGCATTCTAATCCATACGACCTACCATTACTACAATAGTGATGTCACGCCCCGACCCTTTTGGTCGGATCCCCATGATCAACCCGCCACTCTCCCGGTTTATTAAAGTATATCCCCTTATTATAAACCAGAAAGAGTAAGGCGTCTTTTTAAACCTGCACCATTTCCTAGAATAACATAATCAAAACTGCATGAAATTTTAAACTTTACATACCTGTCTTACAAGCGTCTTAATTGATGGTCTTTAAGGGTAGGCTTTTTGGGATTTCCTGAAATGGATATAAGGGAGGGGGTGAGTACAACTACTTAGTGAATGGGTTTTCAAAAGTTTAGATCTTAAAGAAAATATTTATTATTGGAGTGTGCCAGACTCCTTTCTTTTCAAAAATTATTTCATTCAAATTCTTGTGTTTATCACCATTTCTTTTTAACCACGGTGTGTCATCACCCAACACACATCCTTCATCATGAAGGTTACACCCATTCGCACGTCAGGACGACCACTGAACCCACTTGTGGCTTCGGAGAGACTTTACCAGCCACCCTGATAGAAATACATCCACTTCTACCTTGGGAATGAGTGGATGTATGCGACATCCAACCCTCAATCCTAAAATCGATTCTTCGTGTCCATATGAGGACAGAGACCTCATCCCGTCTCCACCCCGGTCTCATGCATTTGGTGCTACTCCAAATTTCGCATGGTCACCTGGAACGACGAACTACCCTTAGATTCACCGGGTCGTCCAGGGCCCTTAGGACACATCACTATCCCTCATGGGCGTCTTGATGATCCCGTACTCATAGTGCATGCACAAACAATGTTTTCTTATTTTGCCATTTAATTTGTGGTATCATTAGTCCAACGGTCCCGACTTTCAACTCAACGTGTAGCTGTTTGTCTTGACTAGTCCGGAGACCGGTCATGTCGCACTGCTGCTAGTTGACTGAGGATGTCGGACCAGCCTTGGTACCATGACCATACAATTCTCTTATTAAAGATTTATGACACATATATTATGTTCATTTACGAGCTCCTGCTCGTGCCCATTGGCCGGTTTGAGATTTTAAAAAAAAAAGGCATATTAGCCGCCAAGTTTCAAAACCGAGGCCCCCGGCTTATAAGAGCTATTTGAGCTCCTGTCGAGAAGGTCTCTCAAATTGTTTAAGCATTGGCACACAGTAAGGGGAGAACACTTCTGACAAAAATATATTTTAACTGTCCATTATACTGATCCGATATAAGGACATCTCCATTTATAACCGATAAACGGGTTTTCAACTTCCTTCGAGGAAGTTTCATCATACCAATCGGGTATAATCTACTTACCACCGGTAAGTAGTTTTTCCGTATGGTTTTCACTTCACTACTCTAAGTCGTGATGTTTAAAATACCACACAGTAGTAGATTTTTATTTCGATATGCTTATCATCCTCAATCGGGTATGATATAAAATCCCACTCACAACAGGTAAGTAGTTTTTAACTTTAAGTTGTGTTTATCATCCCAACTGGTTATAACATTAGTAAACTCACTCACCTGTTAATGTCGTGAATTCCACTAGACCGGTTTTTTGTATTCACGCGAGCTTGTCCTTGTTGGCGTTCTCGGTACTTCGTGTTACTAAATGATATTAATATCTCGTTTCATTATCCTTTGGCCTAATATCCTTCATTCATTCTAAATGAATGAGAATGTCAAACTTTCATTTATTTGCAATTAGGTCCCTAAAGTTATTTCTCTTTAACTTTAAGTCCCTAATGCCATTTTTTCCTCAAATTGAGTCCCGAAACTTTTAAAATTTATCATAGGACCTCAATTTATTCCATTTCACAAAAAGAGGTTTAAATTTCTAAATTTCCAATTTGGTCCCCCAACTTTTCACAAATTATCATTTTACCCTTCCTTTACAAAAATGGTAAGTTTCACCCCAAAAATTCTAAAATTCCTCAATTGGCCCTCTAATATTTTTATCATGTCCAATTTACCCTCAATTTTAGGAAATTGCATTTCGGTCCCTTGAATTATCGAAAATTCCCAATTTTCCCCCAATTCCAACTCTTTAACACAGTCGAATTTGATTTTATCAAATTGACCGATCAAACACCTCTAATTGTTGAAATTGACTTTCTCCATGTTCATACAATTCCATAGAACTTTGAATCACGAGTTTTAACGCTGAAACGAGCTCAAATGTAGCTTCGCTAGAAAACAGACTGTAGAGAGAGAAAGCTTTGATTACTCACCGATGAGGGCACAACGGTCCGAGCTTTTGATCTGAGCAAATAGCTCTCATCTTGAGGTTCATCCTGGAATCAAGAATCGCATCAATTGATACCGAATTGAGTCAAAATTTCATCATTGAAATTCGGTCGGTTCTCTCTCTAGCACTGATCAAAAATTACAGAGTGGAGTCGAATTGGCTTACCTTTCAGTCCTAATTCGGCCGTTGGAAGGCTGAAGAAGTGTTGGGAAGGCTTGGTTTGGCCTGAGGACGGCTCGAAATGGCTGATTTCAACTCAATCGAAATAGGGTAGCTTCGGTCCGTCGAAGCTGCTTCACTATTTCATCACGCCGACGTTTCTCTAGCGACCCTCGGAGCAAACGGAGACTACAAGCGTGTAGCTGACTTCTCTTCGGTTCTAAAGAACTCGACTTCAACTTGTTTGGCTCATAAACGACCCCATATCAGAGCTCTGGTTCGAGCTTCGCTGGAAAATGGAGCAGTTGAGAGAGAATGGAGTTTTTAGGTGTGGAGAGGATGAATGGGAAGGGGCTCAGGGACCCGTTGGCCGTCCGTTTGGCACTTTTATGATAGTCATTGATAACCTGAAACATATCAAACGGAAATGTTTCTTCTTCATTGGTGCTGCTTCAATTTTCCGGCGAGTGAACAGTGTTGTCATCCTGAGAAAGAAGATGACACTGTTCTGAATCGGACCGTACCGGTCCGAACCAGGTTCAAAGCTTAAACCGGCCAGTTCACCCCCCATTCGACTGAGATTTTCAAATATAAAAATTTCTAAATTCATTCTCTATCCAATGGTGGCCTCAAATCTCCAATTTGAATTATTTAAACTACCTAGAAAAATGAATTTAGGATTCGGTTCAATAGTGGTTCAAACCGGTCCAAACCGATTGGGTTTTCATCCCCAATTCCTTCACAAGTCCATTTCCATGACTTTTGTGATGCCATAGGTCACTTAGGGTCAATAAGATTTTTGGTTTATCATCTCTTTATCAATTTTGGTTCATAAACCAGTTCGGTTCTTAAACTAGTTTAATCCAGTTCGGGTCCGGTTCACCCGAACCGGTCTAGTTTTTCTCTCTCACTTTGTTATAAGGTTCCTTCCCAAGGTTTATGAATTTCTTTGGAGTACAATGAAGTTGAATTCCTTTGTTTTGCCCGATATCTATCGGTTCCGGTTCATAAACTGACTCGGTTCATAAACCGGTTCAATCTTGTTGGACTCGGTTCCTCCAAACTGGTCTAATTTTCCTCTTCCAATTCGTACTAAGGTTCTTTTCCATAGTATTATGAACCCTTTGGATCACCTGGGAGTTGTAAATTCCTAAATTGTCCATTCACAATTGATCGAGTTTGTGAATTGGTTCGGTTTTCTCGCTCGGTTTGACCGGTTCCCTTCCCGGTTTTCCTTAGCTCAAAAGGGTGGGGTTTACAAGTGATTACCCCACTATTTTAGCATCAGCAAGGCATGGCATTTTTGACGATTTTCTAACTCGAAAGGTCGGATCATGGCATTACATGAAATTTTAACTTTCTTTCATAAACAAAGAGCCCTAAAAATGTATACAAAAATACTTGATAATACAATAATTGATAAAAATAATGAAACCTCCATACACATACTTAGAGATGTATACCTCAAAGTTCTGCGAATGATGTAGGTGATGTTTGAATCTGCTTTCTCCATGAACTTCTACCTTCACCTAAATTTTTTTTAGGGAGGGGAGTGAGCTCATAACTTAATGAATGAGTTTACTGATGTTGAGTCACTACATGGCCTCGACTCCAACCTCTACTCAAGGCATATATCATAGAAAGTTTTATCATTTCTATCACATGTGTTCAATATGCATTCCCTTGAAATTTAACCCTTTTTTCAGGTTTTTGCACAAGGCTTATAATCACGACATACAACACAAGCAATAATGCGCTTTAATAAACAACATGGATCTATCATGCCTCTAAATGTCATTCATAGACGATTCGAGTATATCAAAGTTATGTGCAAAATTGTGCACTCGCAATGCCCTAAACAAGAGTCATCACTTTGATCGATTATTTATGATGGTATGTGTTTATAATGCAATCTCAATTCCATACATAATAGTCACCCCAATCATAGGGACGTTTGAGACTCTCCTCAATTGAACATTTGCATACTAAGGTCATACTACATCATTTGTGGCCATAAGTATGCTCATGTCATGCCTTATGTCTCCCTTGGGTCTCATGTAACCTAGAAGGTTTAACATAAATATTTCACCCTTATTCACTGCTTCTAGTCAATCCCCAATAATGTCACACCCTCTTAAAAGTGTGTTTTTTATCACGACGTCCTCAATAACAAGCATAGCCCATATGAATAGCATGATGAAGCATAATCTCAAACAAACAAAGTACCCTTCATTTTGAGGGTCGGTTTGTAATCTAATTGGCCTACACTTATAATGTCGTCTCAAACAACAAGCATAATATATCATAGGACAATTCAACAAATAGAATAGATACTCTTCTCATGTATTTCTTTTAGAAAATGTTATAACCCATTTATAATTCAACTCGGGTATTTAGCCCATTTCCTTGAAATTCATGATCACACCCTAAAAACCTCATTTTCAGGGATATCATAACATTTATACTTACTCTACTATAAGGTATAACTCCATGTCATTTTCTCCAAGCTCTCAAAACATTATTTCATAATCATGCACACATTCAAGGAGTTCATAGAAAGTAATAAAGTACAACGGTCGGTCCAACCAGACTTGCCGTCAATAATCTCACTCACAATTTTAATCGAGACTTATTAGTCCCAACGAGTTTTTCAATTATCTTGGAATATGTGATCCCCATATGATAGTGTGTCAAGTTACTCTACATGAGTCAATTCATACAATCCGAGGTTAGATTTGGTTTTTAATGGGTACTATGGTATCATCTCGTATTTTTCTAAAAATTATAGTTTTGCCCATCATGCATGGTTCGCTTGACTTGCATGTCGATGAACTCATTTGGACTAAGCCATGTCTATCATATCATTCCACAATCTAAGGTTATGCCCATATTTGACCATATTCACCAAAATGCCCAAAATTTTCTAAATTTCCCACTCAAATCCTTTATTATTCCAATTTTTCATTTTGGTCCCTAATATAGGCAAAATTATCATTTTTTCACTTACTTGCAAAATTTCTCAGTTTTGCCTCTTTACTATGAAAAATTATAAAATTTCCCTCGATAGCTAAAAAATAACAATTTTACCCTCTACTAGACATAAATAACCCTTTTTCCCTCTTTTACCGAAAATTATGGTTTACTCCCAAAATTCCAAAAATCACATTAGACATATCCATTTATCACAAAATCACCTCCTAGCTCATTGGGCTACCATTGGGGACCATTTCCATAAAATTTTTCATTTTTTTCAAATCAAACTCAAACTTTTAAAAATTTATATTTTAGTCCCCAAACTTTGAAAATCCATCAAACCAACTTTTATTTTCAAAACTCACTCTCAAATATTTTCATTATACTCATAAGGGCTCGTGGGAAGAGTGGGAGGTCTTACTCCAATTGAATTTGGTCATTTTTCAAAAGTGGTCAAAATAGAGATATTAGAGGAGTTGTTAGAAATTCTCACTAGAGATAGTCAGTGAGGTGGTCATAGTTGAGGCATTTTGTAGCCAAGGTCTAGTCAAGTCGCTCGGTGCTGGTGGTTGGCCAAGTGGTCGTCGAAGTTAGGAGAATTTTCGCATTGATTGGTCATGGTTGGATGGAGCCAAATGGACCTACCAGTGGAAATTGGATCGTGGTGATAGATTATTCCCTTGTCGAAGGTCGACCCTTGCTAGTGAGGGGTAGATGAGAGAAAGGCAGTCACTTTGACATCGGTGCTCACCGGAGTGGTGGTCAGAGCTTGCCAAATTTGGCCTTGAAAAAGTAGCCACCACTAAGAGTTTTTTGTTTTGGATTGGGATGGGCCAAAACGACTTGCCTACGGCATTTTCAGGCCACTTTCCATTTAGAGCTCAACCACAAAACTAAGAGTAGTCTCATTGCAACATTTTGACACAAATATCATCTTATTTGGTGGTCACATGAGAGAGAATTTGGATCTAAATCATTCTAGTGCCAAGAGGGATTTTGGTAATGTGATTTTTTTATTTTGGATGTCAAATTTGACATGTTGAGAGAGAGTTAATATAATTAAACTCATAGGTAGACCAGTATGGGAATTATCATCTTATCCCTGTATTTTTGTGGCCTACAATTTGGTTCAAAATCAAATTAATTTGACCCATACTTCTCATGTTATGCAACCGAAATCCTTTGGGTGAAAAGGGGGCACACCACACGGTTTATGCGAGTAGGGTCAACCCGACTGGGATCTTGAAAACTCAATACCCTTTATTTTTTTATTTTAATTAAATTACATTTTTCTCTTCTAGAGTTCCCTCGATAAATTCTCGAAAAATCGATATCTAATCCGATTGGATCTCATTCCTAATTCGGGTTCCCATTTTCAACCTCGATTTCTAGTTCAATTTGATTCCAAATCCCGTTTCAAGTTTTCATTACCCATTGAAAATTTCATTCCCAATTCAATATCAGTTTTCGATCTAATTTAATTTAAATTTTGTTTTTAAAAAATTTGATATTACATGTCTCTTATTAATGTGTCACTTGTCAATTGAATGTCAATAATACATTTATTTATAATTATCTTATTAAGGATGTCTGCATAATTTAATCTATTGGGTTTGATGATCCTAGTACTCCTTATTATCGTATGTTGCCTTCGTCATTCTTGGTAAGGACTCAACTAGCTCGTTGGCATTGGCATAGTTATTTTGTCTTACCTCATTTCTTACTCAATTGTATTTTTAAATTTTTATTAGTGATAGCTCCTTATTTATTTATGGTACCAATTATTTTTCATTTTATTAATTATCTATAGTGATGAATATCATGCTCACTAATTTAAATCATTCCACTATTTATCAAATTATTGTGATCCTTAAGCACAAATTATTTCTCAAGATCTGAATACCCTCCATCACTAAGTTAGGTTCACCCGCATACTCATTATTTATCATACACAATAAAAATATGTTCCTTACCTTCTCTTTAAAGTTGTTATAACCATTTATCAACCTATCTCAAGTCCAATTACCTTTACTCCATGACTTTCTCTTATTACGAGTGATCATCACTAGTACTATCAAATGGTTGGGTCTCAACTTGACATTTACCCATGTTGTTACTTATTATGTCCATAAGATGTCTCAATTCATACCTATTTCGATATTTGCTTATTAAATCGCTATTAAACATATGCTATATTATTTTTAGTATACTATTCATTTTAAGTTTTTCATATTATAATTCACAGTTTACTATTTATTATTTTTTATATACTAATTCTCGGACCGACTACACAATTCGAATTATCGTAATTCTATAAGTGATTTTATTATATTACTCGGTTACAATTTTCACTTTTACCACTAAAATGTAAAAAGTAACCAAGTTATTACCCAATATAAGTCTTGCTAAACTCACTGTTGTACTTGTTTGGATTGAGTTGCTTCTACACCAACTTGGTCTTCCTCTTCCACAATCTCCCACCTTGTTATGTAATAATCTATCCACTATTTATCTTAATTAAAATATGATTGTAACAAATGAAGGTCAGCTGGCAAATTTCTCATCAAAGGTTCCTATTCTCGTCTCTGTATATTACTATACACAGTTGACCTTTAGAGAAATAATAGACCAAATTTCTCATCAAAGGGTTGCCCTATTCTCGTCTCTGCTCAATATTCATCAACTTCAGTTGACCTTTAGAGAAGTATTAGACCAACCTAACTCAGGCCCACCAACATTCACGAGTTGCACTCAGGACCACCAACATCACTTGCCATGGCCATTATCCTCACCTTGTACTTAGCACAATACATGGTCCCTATAACAAGATATTTTGCCCCATTATACTCTTGTACTTAGTGGGATACAAAGTGTATAAATGTAAACCAATTACTCATTGAATGATAAAGGAGAGAAATTACATACTCTTCTTCCTCATTTCTTCACAAATCCAAGGTAATGTATTACTTAATTGTCATGGTCATTATCATTAGATAAGGAAGAAGTGAGAAGGTGGTTAGACAATCATGATCATATAGACAGCTATAACTTTTGTGCCAATCTGCTTGACACATGGATCAGAGACTATGGCAGGCCAATACCTGAAGGTAAGTCGCAATTTCACATTATCACCCAAAATTCTAAATAATTGGGAATAGAAACTGGCAAGACTTTTCAGGATGGATGTGAGAGGATTCAATTCAAGGTCAATCAAGAAAACATTGCATTGCACCAGCAATCTCAATCTCCACACAGATGTGCAATAAATTCTCACTGAAAAAGTGGAGCTTGGTTACAAAATTTGAGAAGTGGAGCCAAAGAAAAAGTTTAAAGCTTTGAAGGAAAAGAGAAGCAAAGGAGAAGAAACACTCTTCAAAACTCCATTTATTTTCATCAGTAGACAAGGCTTCAAATATTTCTATGTTACATAGCAGAGGCTATCCACTCATCAAACAAGAAGAACCAACAGCGTTAACTATCATCACAACTCACGAGAACTCCTTCCGGAGCTTGAGGATGGAGGAGTACATCTTCCTCCTCGAGCCCACCGCGTGGATCCCCATGTCCTTCAAGTCCTCGAACGTCAGCGTGGGCAGCACCTCATCGTCCACCTCGTGCACCTCAAAGATCGGCATGTACCTGCTCAGCCCCAGTTCCATGAGCCAGCTCCTCACTCCTTCATCTCTCCTCTCCGATTCGGGAGCTTGATTTCCCCTCCAATGCCATGAATCCGGCACGGCCATGTTGTCGTCGGCGGAGAGGTCAGGGCTCCGGCGAAAGTCCCTGTAGGCACTACTCCTTCCTCGTCTATCCCTTTCATCTTCCTCTTCTTCAACTTCCTCGTCCACCTCCACTTCCCAATCCCTAGCCCTGAGATTCTGCTCCGCCGTCTCCTCCGCCTTGGGGTTCCAACCGGACCTCACTCGCTTTGCTGCCGTCCCGATTCCGAGCTCGCGCTTTACCTTCGGCTTCCTCTGCGCAGGATCGAGATCGGAGTCGCCGTTGCCGTTGCCGTTGCCGTTGTCGTTGTCGTTGCCGTTAACGAGGTGAGTAAGGGACCGAGCCTTCCGATTGGGGGCGTCCTTCTGAAGCCTCAACTTAGATCGCCTCACAAGCGGCTCGTGTGCTGCCGTCGCGGGCTGGTTCTCGCCGATCTCTCCCAGGCGGACGCTAGGCCGCCGCTGCCGCTTCGGGGCTGCAGGTGGAGGCCCCGCGTTCTCTGGCGCCGGAGGGAATTCTTCCTGAGAGGGAGCTTGAGCCTGCGCAGCGACGGCGGTGACCGCGGCGGAGTTGAAGGCGGTGAGTTCGTTGGACGGCTGTATTTCAGCTGCCATTTGAGTGAGCTGAGAACACCAGAGCAGCAGCCGTAACACAGTCGAATAGATAAGAAAAGAATAGACTCTTCCAGTCGGACACTAACCAGCGACATTGCAGAGTCCATCTCGATGGTCCAGGACTCCACCTGGCCAAGGCCCTTGTTCAGATTCGGCGTCAATATAGGCCAAGCCCAAATATTCTACTGCTAAAAGGGTAAATTATAACCAAATGATTTGGTATCACTTAAAAAAAGTAATATGTAACCTAAATATATATATATATATATATAATATTTTAATAAAATTTAAATTAATATTTAAAATTAACAAGATATTATTAAAAAAATTATAGAAGAAGGGATGTTATTAGTCAAATGAGTGAAAATTTTAATAAGTTTTATGATAAAATCATGTTAAATAATTTTACGGCTAAAATCCAAAGTATGATTTGTTCATAATGTTATTTGCACCAAATCTTTAATTTATATTAATTATGATATTGTTATGACCTGCCTCTTTATTTTCAGCACAATTTTTATATCAATGGTATCTAAATATTACAATATTAAATCATTTATTGGATAGTAAAAAATAGGAAATGTCATTAAGCTCAAATACAATGATATCTACATGTTTCCAAGGTTTTACTAGTGTGTGACATTTGTAACGGAAAATTATGGCAGACAATTGTTCTTTGTTACTATGCATTCGTGGTGATATAGGATAGGTAAGAGAACAACTTTTGGAGAAAAGCAAAGGCCATGGTTTAATTCTTGATCCAGTATAAAAAGGAGCATGGCGTTAGTGTAATTTCAAGTAGAACGGGTCAATCCGACAGAGATTCGATGGAAGATGAATTTCGTGAACTGGTGATGAGCCTCTTGCATGAGATGTATGCCATGTCAGCAGATGAATTGGCTGGGGTCCGGGCAGACCAACACCCCAATTATCAACAGGGTATGCTAGGGTTGACCTTGTACCAACCATGATGCCACTACACGCCTTCAATCTCTGAGCTAGAATCCTAAAAGTCCTCCACACCAGACATTTAAACTTGTCTCCAGAAAGGAAAGGATACGCTGAGAGCCGCTGTAGTAGTCGGATAGTGGTGGCTCTGTTAAGATTACATACTTTTTGTTTAGATCAATACAAAATTAGGAGAGAGTTTCAAGAATAAGAAATTATTCATTCATCAGATTACTTACAATACAAGTCTATTCACTCGTTTATATCCAGGAAAAACATACTAACATTGAAACAAACTAACTGAAACTTTAATGACAATATGACTTCCAACAAGAAAACACAATTTAAACTTTATTTACAAACTTGAACAAGATGTGACAAACTACCAAAAACATGAGCAAAAACCGGACAAGCTTGAGGGAACTCCCTCGTGAGCGAAGCGAGAGCCCATCTACCGAGATTGCTTCGATATGACATTAAATCCTCATCCTCCTAATTAGTTGTATCATTTAGCATCAAATGAGTGAGATAGACAAATTACACAATGGAGTAGTCCCCAAAAATGACCACTTTGGATAATTCTAAGTAGATCAGTTCATGTATGCATGCTTGCATATAAACAACTAAAGAGCAATTTGACTTTCACTTAGTAACTATTATAAATAATGACAAACATGTAGTCCCTCCTCTTCAAAACTCTCCAATGGCTACAACATCGTCTAGATCTCCCACCACCAAACTCGAACTTCCTATCAAGTATTCCATGATTTTTTTCACAAAGATCATCAACAACCTCCATAGAGGTACAAATTAAACTCTTATAATTTAATCTATTTAATTACACAAGTGTACATAGAAAATCAACTCTAGGTACTCCTGGAAAGCTGATTACCAACTTTTTATTCCCATCTCTTTCAACCATCAACTCTACATCTACTATCGTCGGTGAGATTACAAAGTACCCAATCTACAGCTACTATTAACAGGGTAACTGTTTTAGAAGTTAATTCTAACGACCTCGACAACCCTAATGAGCTGATAAAAATTCTGTGAGTCCCAGTACCACCAGCTTTTCATCGCCTCCGACCTTACTCGATTTGAATAAAATTTGAGTGAGAATTAAATAATTTAAATCTCATATCATGGATTAAGTAGTCAAGTTGACTAAAATATGAATTGGAAGATCTAAAGACCACTAATTAAGGTGATCCAAGTGGCCACAAATTTCTTGAGAAGTCAGCTTTCAAACTTCATTAGCGTCGACAATCGATGGTCCTTCTCGAGTGAGTTCCTAGCTTTGAGACATCTTTTGCCCATCTGCATATGAGTTTCTGATCAAGCTTGATAAGAACAACTCCGGTTGGCTTCGACCAAACTAAGCTTACGACAGCCTAGAGGGAGGCCAATGTGACCTCCCCACTTAATTTGATAATTTTTAGAGACACTTTGTTAGTGGGTGAAAGGTTCGGGAATTAAATTGTAAAGATTTGAAAGTTAGAGTACATGATTGTCATTATGCTTTTTATGGGGTCTTCCTAAAGGATAATATAAAGTATTGGTGCTATTTGGTAAGTTTGGTGAATATTGGGGACCAGGTTTGCCTATTTTGGAAAGTCTAGTGATCTATTTGCAATAAATGTAAAGTTAAGGAGTAAAGTGCAAATACAAGTATGTGTAGGACCAAAAAATAAATTTTGGGTAGTATAAAGACCTAAACTTAATTAAAGGAAGTTTAGGGACCCAAATATGAAATTTAGGGGTCAAATGAATCACGAAGACTAAGTTCTCAAGAAAATGGGCAAAATGGTAATTTTGCCAAAACTTAATGTTTTTTTGGCAATTAAAGTGAAATGGAGCTTGGAATGGTTTCAATGCCTATTTGGGACCATGATGGGACTTAAGCAAACTTGAGGGACCCAATTGAAAGACTTGAAAAATTTTAGGGTCCCAAAAAGAGAGATTTGCAAAGTATAAGGGGGCAAAATGATAATATTTCTCAAGTTAATGACCAAATAGTAATTTAGGAAAAATGGAACCACTATGTGGTGAGTTAAATGAATATAGGCACTTCAATAAGTGCTAAGTGAATAGAGATTGAATTGATCTCGAGAGGTTAACCTTAGACAAGGTTAGACCAAGGGTCAGGTTACCAACTAATAAGTCGTGTAACCGAGACCCAAGAGGGCTAAATCGTAAAACCGTAGAAAGAGTACGATCGATGAAATGGTCAAAAGTGAAACTAACCCAATATTGCTAGACATTGCAGAGAGTGCAAGAGGCACTCCAGCAAGATCAAGAGCAGATTTCAGAAACCCCATGGAACGAATGAGTTCCACACTGTGAGGTGAGTAGGTATTGACAACAAGTCCGATTGGACCGATTGAAACATTACTTATATACTTGATTTATTGAGTGAATACATGTAGAAAGCTGGCCTTAGAACTCATATAATAAGAGCAAAATGGATATGTTCATACCCATTAAAACAAATTTAATTTTAAGGGTTAAAGAAAGAACCGGTCATGAGATCATAGTAAATGACATAAATACAATTCCAAGGAGGCAAGAAAATTGTTGGGCCTTGAGCCATGTTGTGACTTGGGGAGGTGGACAATGATTGGCTGGGCTCCCAATCAAGTGTTGTTGTCATGTTGTAGGTTGTAGGCTGACTTAGCAACCAGGGCACAAAGTATGTCATGGGACCCCGAGCATGGGGCATGATGCCATGTGATATGAGGAGACGATCAAGTGACCTATCAGGCTCCCGAGACTTATTAAATTGTGTGGGGAATCGATCCAGTGAAGGACTAGACTCCAAAGTATTTCCATGTGTTTAAGCATGTTGATTTTAAGCGTGATTGTTGTGTATTTTGGGGAGTCGGGCGAATGATGCGTCGAGCTCCTGGTTATGAGATGTGGTATGCACCATTACGTGGCTTGACCATGAGCGCCAGGGGTATGACCATGAGTAATGATATTTTTTTGTTATGAATACTGTTATAGGAGAGGTGGGATGAATGAACATGTCATGCCTTGACAGATTTCCTGAACCGAATACACATGCCAACACATCAATCCTCTTGATACTACCCAAGTGGGTACTATCATTAGGGAAGTATCGATATGACCAAGGCTCATAATATAAAATATATTACAATTTACAATGGAAATTTAAAACTTTTACAAAGCATCTACTTCTCAAAGTTGATTTGTTTAACCCTAGGGAAAGAAGTGACTTACTAAATGGAAAATCAGCGTGCCCATCCTCTCAAGGAACTCCTCCTTGATTACCAGCTTTTTTGGAGCCACTTCCCAATGTACGAGATCTTCTCTCCTCCTTTGTTCTTACCTGACACTTGGAAAAATGGTTTGGGGGAGGGAGTGAGCCAACGCTCAATGAGTGAGAGGACCTGTCACGCCCCGACTCGGTTTGGTCGGATCCCCGTGATCAACCCGCCACTCTCCCGATTTACTAAAGAGTTTCCCCTTATATTATAAACCGTAAAAAGTAAGGCGTTCTTTAGACCTGCACCTTTTTGCAGGAATACCATAAATAAAAACTGCATAGTAATTTAAATTAATTGTACCTGTCTTGCAGGCATTTAATTGCGCAAGTCTTTTAAGGTTCAACTTTCCGGGACTTCCTAAAAGGGGTATAAGAGAGTGGTGAGTACAACTATTCAGTCAATGGGATTCAAATCTTTTAACTTTCAAAAAAAATATTTATATGAAGTGTGCCGAACTCTTTTCTTTTCAAAAATCTCTTTATTTAAAAATTCAGATTTTTCCATTATTTCTTAGTTACTGGTGTGTCATCACCCAACACACATCTTTCATCATGAAGGTTACACACATTCGCAAGTTAGTATCACTACTGAACCCGCTAGTGGCTTCGGAGGGACTTTTCCTGCCACTTGGATAGAAGTACGACCACTTCTCCCCTGGGAATGAGTGGATGTACGCGACATCGGACCCACAATCCTAAAATCACTTCTTCGTGTCCGTATGAGGACAGAGACATCATCCTGTCCCCACTCCGGTCTCATGCTGTAAACCCTGCACTTTTGAGTTAAGGAAAACCGGGAAAGAACCGGTCAACCCAAGTAAAAAAAATTGAACCGGTTTACAAACTAGATCATTTGGGAACAAGCAATTTGGAGATTTACAACTTACGAGTGATACAAAGGGTTCATTAAACCTTGGAAAAGAAATTTAAGATAAGTTAGAAGAGAAAAACCAAATTGGTTCAGTTGAATAAGAATCTATAAGAACTTTGAAGTTAAGTGTGCTTGCCCGAGAGTAGTGTGAGTGTGAGGATGGGTGACCTCCTGGGAAGTATGATTTTTTTTGTAACCCGAAATTTTGGTCAAAACTTTTTATGCAAATGCCTTATCATAAATAGCTATAAATTAATATATATTTAATTATTGTAATTAATGCTAATAATTTAATACCTAAATTAAATTATTGAAATTAATACAAATAATTTAATATCAAAATTAAATTATTAGAATTAATACAATAATTTATGACAATATTAATATTATTAGTAAATTCCTCCCATTTAATACACGATTTTACATCTATATAAAGAGGTTATCCCCATTCATTCTCTTCACACCTGAACACTTCTCTCTCTACTGCTCTATTTCCCGGTGAATCTCGAACCAGAGTTTCGACTTAAACATTTTTCTTAACCTCGAAAGAAGAGGTCGAGCTCTTTAGAAACGGGGAGAAGACAACTATCTGATAGCAAACTACAGTTAATACGAGAATCGTTGGAGAAGTGCCGGCATGATGGAATAGTGAAGCAGCTCCGGCGGACCGAAACTGCCCTATTTCGGCCAAGCTGGAATTGACCATTTCAAGCCCTTCTTAGGCCAAACCAAGCCCTCCCAACACTTCCTCAACCTTTCCACGGCCGAATTAGGACTGAAAGGTAAGCCAATTCGGCTTCCTTTTACAATTTTTGATCGGAGCTAAAGAGAGGGTCGACCGAATTTCAATGACAAAATTCTAATCCAATTCCGCATCAATTGATGCGATTCTTGATTCTAGGATAAACCTCAAGACGAGAGCTATCTGCCTAGATTGAAAGCTCGGACCGTCCTGCCTTCACCGGTGAGTAATCGAAGCTTTCTCTCTCTATAGTTCATTTTTCGGTGAAGCTCCGTTTGAGCTCGTCCCAGTGTTAAAACTTGCGATTCACATTTCTAAAGAATCATATGAACATGTGGAAACTTAATTTCAACTTCAATTTCAACAATTGGAAATGTTTGATGGGTCAATTTGATGAAATCAAATTCGACTATGTTAAGAAGTTGGAATTGGGGGAAAATTGGGGATTTTCGAAATTCAAAGGATCAAAATGAAATTTTATGAAATTGAGGGTCAATTGGGCATGAAAATAATGTTGGAGGACCAAATGAGGAATTTTGAAATTTTTGGGGCAAAATTTACCATTTTTGTAACGGAAGGGCAAAATGGTAATTTTGGAAAAGTTGGGGAACCAAATTGGAAATTTGGGAAATTAAACCCCTTTTAGTGAAATGGAATAAATTGAGGTCCTATGATAAATTTTAGAAGTTTTGGGACTCAATTTGAGGAAAAACTGGCATTTGGGACTTAAAGTTAAAGAGAAATAACTTTAGGGACCTAATTGCAAATAAATGAAAGTTTGACTTTCTCATTCATTTGGAATGAATGAAGGCGATTAGCGCGAAGGATAATGAACCAAGATGTTCATATCATGTAGGAGCACGTAGTACTAGGAACACCAGTAAGGACAAGCTCGCATGAATACCAAGAGCCGGTTTAGTGGAATTCACGGCATTAACGGGTGAGTGGGTTTACTAACATCATACCTGGTTGGGATGATGAGCACAACTTAAAGATAAAAACCACTTACCGATTGTGAGTGGAAATTTTATATCATACCTGGTAGGGGATGATAAGTACCTCGGTATAAAAACCCACTGTTTAGTGGTATTTTAATCATCACCACTTAGAGAAAGTGATGTGAAAATTATGCGAAAAAACTACTTACCGGTTGTAAGTAGATCATATATGGTTGGGATGATGAGACTTTCTCGAAGGAAGTTGAAAACCCGTTCATCGGTTATGAATAGAGATGTCCTTATACCGGTTGGTATAATGGACAGTGAAAACCTATTTTGTCAAAAGTGTTCTCCTCTGACTGTATGTCAATGCTTAAATTATTTAGGAGACCTTCCTGACGGGAGATTGAATAGCTCTTATAGGCCGGGGGCCTCAGTTTTGGAACTTGAGGGCTAAAATGCCTAATTTTTGAAAAATTCGAACAGTGGGCCATAGGCCAATGGATACGGGCAGGAGCTCGTAAAAGAACATGATATATATATATATATATATATATATATATATGTGCCATTAAAACTTAATAAGTGA
Source organism: Trapa incisa (assembly GCA_030064435.1). NCBI lineage: Eukaryota > Viridiplantae > Streptophyta > Magnoliopsida > Myrtales > Lythraceae > Trapa > Trapa incisa. Next base: position 4,441,407 of record CM057774.1, on the reverse strand, counting down.
ATTGTTTGGTCATGATACCAAGGCAGGTCCGACATATTCAATCAATTAGTAGCAGTGCGACATGACCGGTCTTCGGACCAATTAAGACAAACAATTACAGGTTAAGTTGAAGGTCGAGACCGTTGGGACAAATGGCACCACATATTACATGGTAATTTAAGAAAACTTTGTTTGTGTATGCACCATGAGTACGGGATCATCAAGACGCCCATGAGGGGTAGTGATTTTGGAAATGTACCATCATGCCGGCATGATGGAATTTTTAGGTGAAATGTACCATTTTTGTAAAGTAGGGGCAAAATGGTAATTTTGGAAAAGTTGGGGACCAAATTGGGAATTTGGGATACTTGAACCGCTTTTTGTAATTTTGAATAAATTGAGGTCCCAAGGTAAAATTTTCAAGTTTTGGGACTCAATTTGGGAGGAGGGGGGGAGGGGGGGAATCGACATTAGGGACCTAAATTTAAAGAAAAAGAACTTTTGAAACCTAATTGCAATTTATTGAAAAGTTTGGGTATTTCATTCATTTGTGATAAATGAAGACTATCAAGCCAAAGAATAATGAACACATATGTTCATATCGTGTAGGAACACGAAATACCAGGAACGCTAGCCAAGACAAGCTCGCGTGGAGACAAAAAGCTGGTTAAGAGGGATTCACTACATTCACAGGTGAGTGAAAATTTTTAGATCATACCCGGTTGGGATGATGAGCACCTCGGTAATGAAAACCCACTATTATGTGGGATTTTAACATCACACCTAGATGGGGTAATGTGAGAAAATATACGAAAAAACTATTTAACAATTGTAAGTAGATCATACCCAGTTGGTATGATGAACTTCCTAGAAGGAAGTAGAAAACCCGTTCATCGGTTATGAGCGGAGATGTCCTCACACCCGGTTGGTGTGATGGATAGTTGAAAAGTTATTTTTGTCAGAAGTGCTCTCCCCTAACTGTGTGCCACTACTTAAACTTTTTCGAATACCTTTTTTATGGGAGTTTAAATAGCTTTGACAGGCCGAAGGCCTCGGTTTTGGAACTTGGGGGCTAAAATGCCCGATTTTGAAAATCTCGTAGAGTGGGCCCAAGGCCAGTTGGCACGAGCAGGAGTTCGTAAACAAACATGATGTTAAGCCATGAAAATTTTAAATTAATGATATATTTGGCCATGGTACCAAGACAGGACCGACATACTCGATGGATTGGCGGCAATGCGACAAGATAGGTCAACGGACCAGTTGAGATAAACAGTTGCATGTCGAGTTGAGAGTCGAGGCCGTTGGACCAGTGGCACCAAATATTAAATGGCTTATGAGGAAAACTGTTGTTTTGTGCATACATTGAGGTATAAGGACTTCAAGATGCCCAAGAGGGGTAGTGATGCATCCTAGGGGCTACTAGATGACATGATGGAGATAATGGCAGATTATCGTGTCAATAGTTAGAAAAGCTCGACGTAGCTTCATGCACATAAGACCGGGATAGGGTCGGTATGAGGTATTTTTCCTCATATAGACACGAAGTTTCTTTACAAAATTAAGGGTAAAATGTCGCGTACATCCAGTTATTATCAAGGTAGAAGTGGACGAGATTATATATAGGTGGCCGTTAAAATTGTTTCGACACTATAAGTGAGTGCAATGAATGTGCTGCACTGTTAATGTGTGTTCCCTTCATAATTAAAGGTGTGTGTTGGTTGATAAACATACCGTTTGTGGTTAATTATGAGAAATGGCTATAAAAATTAAGATTTTGAAGATTAAATATATTAAAATAAATAATAAATTTAACACACTACAATTTAAAACTATTTTATTAAAACTTTATTTTTTTTAAAAATTTCTCATTATAGAAACCCAGCCACCATTTTTTATCTCTTTTCAAAAAATAGATAAATAGTTTTACCCTCTGTTATTTATACTTAATTATTTTGATATTACATTTTTATTAATATATGTTATTCCAAATAATAATGTTTATATTTCGTTTGGATACTTTTAAATTAAAGAATGGAGAAACCACTTTTAAAATAAGATAGCGGTGGGTTGATAATGGAAATCCGACCAAACCGGGTTAGACCGTGACAAAATCAGTTCAATCCGGTTAAGGTACGATTTAAATAAATCGATCCGGTTCAGGTTCAATTGATGTAGGGGGAAACAAATAATAACAAAAATAATATATAACTTCAAGCATAATTTATATCTAAAAATAAATTATGATAATTATAGTATATAATATGATATAATCAATTGATATATTGAATGGGAAAGCAATTCAAAAATGTTTTTTATTAATTATGTTATAAAAATTAAATTAAATTTATTTTTACTATTATCAAATAAATGTTTTATAAAATTAATTTTATGCACTTAGTATTATTATAATTAACAAAAAATTTATTCTTGGAAAAATTTTTTAAAAAAATCATACTTTCATTTCATTTTTTCCTTCTTAATATCAAGCAATATATAAAATTAGAAAATTATTTATTTATAACATAAATACCAAATTCTTATTTAAATCTTATATTCTTTTTTTGCTCAATATTTAAATCTCATATTCATTTTATTTCTTTCGTTGTTACAAAGCTAGGCCGAACCATAATTCTTTTGAAGAGGTGAGGAAATCTCGGGCTCGAACAGAGAAGAGCTGACGTACGGTCCAGAAACGGTACTATATAATCCTCGACTGCTCCTTCATTGCTCCTTCCTTCCTATCATCATTGGAACGAATTTTCCTTCCCGTTCCTTCTTTGTTCACTGTCCATCTTCAAAATTTCATCTTTTTAAGTAAAGGGATCAAATTAATCTCACAATCGGAATATTCAATGGAAATGGGTTTCTGATCGACAAATCGAGGAATCTCAAATTCTAGGGGGTGGATTCGGATCGAGGATCGTTTAAATCTTTACCCATAGTTGACGGCAGAGATAGACCCTTTTAACTTTAATTTCTTTCTCGGCGTATTATCTGAGATCGTCCAGGGGTGTTCGATTTCGTGCATATCGGCGATTGCATCGGATCGGTCTGTGAGTTTTGGTTTTTATTTGTGGAGGGATATTGGGGAAGTTGAAGGGATTGCATGGGGTCGGAGGAGACTAGGATTGTGGACGTTGAAGAGGGTGAGATTTCTGATTCCACTTCGGTGGAAGAAATCAGCGCAGATGACTTCAATAAGCAGAGCGCGAAGGCCTTCAAGGAGGAGGCGAAGGCAAAGTCTAAGTCTAGGGTTTGGACGATGCAGGATTTGTATAAATACCACTGTAAAAGAGGGTATTCTTCGAGTTTGTACAACCTTGCCTGGGCGCAGGCAGTGCAGAATAAGTCTCTGAGAGAGGTCTTTGATCTGGAAGCTCAGCAGGAGGACAACTCGGTTTCAAAGGGATCTTCTCCCAATGGAAAAGTGAATAATAATAATGCTGGGATTTTGAAGGAAGGGGACAGGGTTGTAATTGATGTTACTGGTGATGAAGTGGAAGATATGGCTGTCGATGCTAATAAGGAGGAAGGGGAACTCGAGGAAGGTGAGATTGATTTGGATTGGGATCCTGAGGCCAACGTTAATGGAGGGGAAGAAGACAGTGTCGGGGTTGGGTCTGGGAAAGGTGATAGTTCTCGGATTGAATCGAGGGTGATTCAACTTCGTCAAGCTCTAGACAGTATTATCTCGTCTAGTTCTGCAATGTAAGTCAATTGAAGAGCTGTGAAGAAAATTCTTTGTTTAATCATGCGGACTTATGATTGTTGGTTGTGTTTTTAGATCATTTGTTGAACTATGTACAAGGGTTAAGCATTCTCTGGAGGATCTACAGGGACTGGTTGTGGTTGATTGTATAACGTCAAAAAGTAGTCTCATTCAGTTATTTGTTGCAGCAGTGCAAACACTCCACAACGTAAGTCACTGGGCTGTTATGGGAACCACAGAAGAATGCAAATTTTGAAATTGCATGATTTTGAAGAAACAAATTGTTAACTTCTTTACACTGCAGGTCTTTTGCTGCATGGATCGTTTAAAGAAAGACCAGAATAAGGAAAACTGGAGAAGGTTGTTCACTGTATGTCTTATATTAGCTAGAGTTCATTTTATATTTATTTCATTTCCAGCTTTCTGATTTTGTGGAACTCCTGATGACATTGGCAGGGTGCTCTCACTTGTGAAAGATGATCAGTCCTTTCTTCCATTGAAACAACTTAAAGAGGTTTTGAGTTAGTTTATTTGGTCGTATATTTTTCTTTTGAAATGTACTGTTTCAGTCTTTCAAGTATGTTGCTTTATCTTTTGACAATTGTGCAGATGGAGGACATGCTCTGTGCATTGGAGTTTCCATCTGTTTTGTCTACCTCAGGAATCACTGGCAAGGTAAAAAGTGGACAGCTCAATGATGGATTGAATGGTGGTCCTGTGATTCCAGTTGGATACTCTGTCAATGATTTATCTCACTCAAATAATGCATCTGAAGTTATCAGTGAGCACAACAGAGCTGGTCCATCTGAATCTTTGAAGCAAGGATTCAAAGGCAGAGGAATTATGGCCCCATTGCTAGACCTTCACAAGGATCATGATGCTGATAGCCTTCCATCTCCCACCCGTGAAGCACCTCCCAGTCTAAATTTATCCCAATCATTTAGTAGTGTAGATGCGACATTTAAACCTGAGTTTGGTGATCATAAATCTGCCAATGGGATCCAAGAGTTTAGGATACACCCTTATGAAACAGAGGCCCATAAAGCATTGTCCAGTTATCAACAGAAATTTGGCCAGTCTTCTAGCTTCACCACTGATAGGCTTCCAAGTCCAACACCTTCAGAGGAACACACTAGTGGTGGTGATGACACCGGTGAAGAAGTTTCCAGCTCTATAACTGGAAATTCAAGTACTAATGTTCTCAGGAGATCTAATCCTTCTGTTGCCTCCCATTTTGACAAGGTTGATATGCATGGAGTTACTCCTAAAAACGTTCCAACATATTCTATACCTAATCTTCCCGTTAAATCATTACTGAAGAGTAGAGACCCTAGGCTCAAGTTTCTTAATGCAGTTTCTGGATCTCTGGACCTTACCCCACAGGCTTCATCTCTGACAAATAATTCCTCAAGAATTGAACCTTTTAGTGGGTTCTTAGGTTCAAGAAAACCAAGACATATTGAAGACGCTGTAGTGGATGAACCAGAGTCGAAAAGGGCTAGGAGTGAGATGGGAAATTCAGGTAAGACAATGGATGTGAAGACCTCAAGTGTAATTGGTGAACAGGGTGGGATTGCGGCATCAGGATGGCAATCCCTGAATTGGAGTCAGACAGTTGAGACTGCAAGTGGCCCACCGAAAACAGAGAATGAGATCACTTTTCCCACTTACTATAATGATAAACCTAACATGACAGTTTCTGTACCGGACTCATTCATAGGGGTTAGTACAAATGCTGTTTCTTCTTTGCCTGAATTGCTGAAGGGTATTACAGTTAATCCTACCATGCTGGCAAGTTTACTTCAGATTGGACAGCAACAGAGGTCCGTGGCAGAAAATGGTTCAAAACACATTAGTCCATTGATATCCAACTCGATTATAGCTGTTACACCTCCAGTTTCTACAGCTCAAGTGGCATCCGGGGTTGGGCAGAAACCTGCAGGAATTCCTCAAGCTCCTATTCAGAACACATCCATGGTAAGCTCTTAATTTTGTTTTCTTGCCTTTCTGCTGCTGACAATGAAAGTTCCCTTTTGGAAGCCAAAGCTTCTTGTCTTAGGTACTCTCTTTTTTTCCAGGATATTCTTCAAATCGATTTTCAATAATTTTTTAAAACTCTTAGTATGCAAAGATCGTAAAATCATTTTTTATTGCTTATTTGTAAAGTTTGTTTTCAAATTCTAAAAATTTATCACCCTCCTTTGAATTTAGTCATGTTTAGATCTTTCCTGCAAGGTTTACTCTGGCTGTGTTGCATCTTGTCTTTTGTATTATTAATAAATAAAATATAGATTTTCGACTATTTCGAAGTTATCTCAACTGGAGTTGAGGAGTCTAGTGTGGAGAAGATGTTACACGTGATATGACCTGATGAAACACAACATATGCTATTATTTGGGGTTATGATTGACATATAAATGATGCCTAGGGCCTGCAGGATGATTTAGGGAAGATCCACATGAAACCTCGTGATCCACGTCGTATTCTCCATGGAAGCAGGCATCCAAAGAGTGGCAACTTAGGATGTGAACAGTTAACGAGTGGAATTCCAACAGAAGCTCCAGCAGACAGCAGTGTAGTGATTTCTCAGCCTGTTGCAGCTCCAGATACAGCTCAGAAATTCACCAGTGCATTAAAAAGTTCAGCTGACATCGTGACTGTCTCTCATGCATTACCAAGTCTCCCTGTTGAACCAATACAAAATTCATCAGGACTGGTAGATAAAACTAAAGGTTCTAATAGCCCTGAGCAGCAAATTGGGAATGGTATGTTGGTTGATGCTGGATCATCAGTCCATTCTCAACCCCAAAATTCATGGGGATCTGTTGAGCATTTATTTGAAGGATATGATGATCGGCAGAAGGCAGCTATACAACGTGAGAGGGCAAGGAGGATAGAAGAACAAAGGAAAATGTTTGCTTCCCGCAAGCTCTGCCTCGTTTTAGATTTGGATCATACACTTCTAAATTCTGCTAAGGTAGTTTTTTTTTTTTTTTGCTTACACATAACAATGTCATTGCACAACAGTTTTATTCAATTAGAATGAATAACTTGGAAACTGATAATATTAATGCAGTTTGTTGAAGTAGATCCTGTGCACAATGATATACTGAAGAAAAAAGAAGAGCAGGACAGAGAGAAATCCCAGAGACATCTTTTTAGGTTCCCCCATATGGGTATGTGGACCAAGCTGCGTCCTGGTATATGGAACTTCCTAGAGAAGGTAAACTGTTTGACCTCATGCTTTGAGTCCACACTGATGACCAAACCTAAAGTTTTAATGCTGAGATTGTTGCTCTCGATTCATACAGGCCAGTAAGCTCTACGAGCTGCATCTTTACACCATGGGGAACAAGGTCTATGCTACGGAGATGGCAAAAGTGCTGGACCCTAAGGGTGTTCTGTTTGCTGGAAGGGTCATATCTAGGGGGGATGATGGGGATTCAGCTGATTCTGATGATAGATATCCTAAGAGTAAGGATCTCGAAGGTGTTCTGGGAATGGAATCTGCTGTGGTCATCATAGATGACTCTGTAAGAGTCTGGCCCCACAACAAATTGAATTTAATAGTTGTAGAAAGGCAAGTACTGTGATTCTTGCAGCAAATTTATTATTACTCCTTTGAGTTATCCTGATAAATTTGCTTTGGTTGACAGATATACATATTTTCCTTCCAGTAGGCGCCAGTTTGGGCTTTTAGGTCCTTCCCTTCTTGAGATTGACCATGATGAGAGACCAGAGGATGGCACTTTGGCTTCCTCATTGGCGGTGAGGCCATTTCTTGTTTTTATCTTGGTAATCTTGGAGTCATGTTGCCCTTTCTAAAACTAATTGATTCCATGTGGCGAAACAGGTTATTGAAAGAATGCATCAAATATTTTTCTCCCATCAATCCCTGGAGGATCTTGATGTTAGGAATATTCTAGCCTCAGAGCAACAAAAGATATTAACTGGTTGTCGAATAGTTTTTAGTCGGGTGTTTCCTGTTGGTGAGGCCAACCCTCACCTTCATCCTCTGTGGCAGACAGCTGAGCAGTTTGGTGCTGTATGCACCAATCAGATTGATGATCAGGTTACCCATGTAGTCGCCAATTCCCTTGGGACAGATAAGGTAAATGCTTGCTGGAAGTGGATTGCTGATACTTGTGGTGCCTCCCTCAGTCACTGACCAAATCAGCCCCGTATCCAGCACTTCCTCCTTGTCTCCTTTTCCACTCTTCCTGCACTCTCAGCATGCGGTTCATTGTTAATCATGTCTTACTCTGGCAGGTGAATTGGGCACTTTCTACTGGAAGGTTTGTCGTCCACCCCGGCTGGTAGGAACCATTATTTCCCCATGCTCTCATTTGGTGTTATCATTTATTGTTTATGCTTACGCCTATGGATTTTGATGACCACACATTTGTTGATGAAACCAGGGTGGAAGCATCAGCACTGCTATACCGGAGATCAAATGAACAGGACTTTGCAATCAAACCGTAATCCAATGATAAAACGCCCTAAATCCACGCACATGAAATGCAAACCACAAGTCGGTTCTAAGCAAACCTAAAATGGGACCAAGGGAGACGTGATCACATCCTATTAGCTCAGCTCATTTGTGAGGCGGATTTTGCAGGTTGCCTAGTTTCAAATCAGATCTTCTGTCGTTCACGTGAAATGATCCCTTCTCCCAACAACTTTAGCCGACGAGAATCCCCACGTTAGGTTGATTTGGACGGAGGGCAAATCAAGTGGGATTAGATAAGTCTATTGGGCTGTTGGGCGGGGGCGTGGTGGCCTTCACTTTCAGAATAATGGGATTTCGGAAAGATGATCCGATAATGGCAAAATGCAAAAATAGGAGTGCTAAATTGTGCGATTTCTGAGGGAACCAAGAGGGGAAGTAACTGGTGATTCCCTTTGATAGATTCTTGGTACCAAGTACTTGCAACTAATGCTGCTACCCATTATTTTCAGGCCCACAGTACCCACCAAATTGTAGTAATATCTCCAGTTTTTATGTATGGTTTGTTTCTGGGAGGAAACTCACTTCAAATGTAGGTATAGTCATGGAACCCTCTCTAATTTGGAAGTAAAAGCAGGGTTTATTTATAGTGAAAATACTAATTTCAGGCAAGCAAGAAAGAGAGAACCTCAGAATCTTGAAACGTCCTGATATAGCAGCAACGTAGAATCTGTTCTATTACGGTCCCGGACCTGAAATGACTTGCCCTCTTGGCCTACAAGGCTGCCATTGGGGGAGGGAATTAACAAGAGGTGGAGTTAATGTAAGATGTCATTACATGTCTTGGATAGGAACAGAAAATGTAAGATGTACATTGGGCATGTACGGTAAAATAAGAAAATATTACTGAACCGTTCGTATATGTAAATAAAGTATATATATATATATATTATAGTTAAAAACCTTAAAAAGCTTGGTATAATTTCTCATACTCCGTAAGTAAAATCAGTGAAATCTACATTATTTTCCATTGCTTTCATCCCCACATTTGCCTCTTAGTGCTGTTACCTTCGTGTGCACCAACATTGAATCTATAATATATCTATAATATAACAGGTGCTCACATGATTCTAAGGTCAAAATTTGTGCATGATTGTACATTTCACTAACATGTGCATCCTTACATTGTCAAATTAGTGCATCAATGTGCATTCGATCCAAATATGCGCCTTAAAATTTTCATTACTTCTTTATGCAATGATCCCACGCTAAATCTCTAATAGTAGTGCAAATTTGAAATAAAAATTCTTACCTGTTATGTGGCCCCACCCACAAAGGCTAAGTGCCATTTTTTTTATCCATATTGCCCTATCACACGAGTTTAGAGTAGGCGCCCCTTTAAATTGCTCAACAAAAAATAGAACTAATGAACATGATACAAACTATATTAAAAATAATTTATCTAATTATTTATGGGTACATTAAAATTAGTTATACATGTATTGAATAATAGTTTCATAAAATTAGTAAAAAAATTCTGAGAAAGATTGGAGTGGTTTAAATATTTTTGTTGCATGGATATGTGCATTTAAATCGTACAAAGAGAACTAAACTAGATAATAGAAGAAAAATATGTATATTAATAAATTATAATGAAAATTTTAAAAAATATAAATTATATGATTGTAAAAAAATACAATAATAAATAATGAGGAGAGGCATAATAATTTTGGAAAATAATAGTTGGGATTGAGAATATACAAATATAATAAATGAACATTTATACTTGCAATATAGAAATTTTTTAAAGACAAAATACACATTGCATTACCGATCATCAAGAAACAAAGAAAATAATATTCATATTCAGGAATATAATACCTTAGAAAATATACGGGAGAATATTGATAATGCAAACACTCGACTTTAAAAAAAAGAATTAAAAGAGCTCCGACAAATGATTACATCGTGAATATTGTAAACACATTAATATATTATCGTGAAATCGTGAAGCTAAATATGAAAAATGATTGAGATGTAATGGATAAATGAAATTAAAATATATTAAAAAATGAAAATGAGAATTAATTGATTGACGAGGAACTCAACTTATAGAGGTAAAATGGATTTTAAAAATAAAGTTAAATTAAAATGTTGAAATTGACCAATACAAGACTAATATGATACAAATAGTAAATAGTATAGTATAGCGAATTATTTACTCCAATTGTAAAAAATAGATTCTATAATATCTTACGTACATTTAAGGAATATAGGAAAAGTGAGTTTGAAATGTGAGATATAGGTAAACTCAAGGCTGAATACAAATATACGCAATGCCCAAAACTTTTCATCATACAAAAACTAATACTATCTCATAGAATCTCTGTCCCAAAGTTCGTCTCCAAATCATATTCAATCATTCCATCTCCTCAGCAATTTCCGCCCCAAGAGTAGGACAGGCACCTCAGCCTTCTAACCATAGTCTGAATCCCGTTATGAGTTGCCCTCTAGAGCACGAAGCCACGATCCCATACTCCCATCAATTCACCTTCCACACAGGACTAATAACCCATTAATCTTTATAGTGCCCTAATGAGAACGTCTCCATGTTTTGACACTTAGTAAGCATCATTGCATGCCACCCTTGCAAAATCCAAGCAAACTCTATTAGTAGTATTCACTACTCATGTGAGTTTCAGACCTCACATGTTTAAACTGTGATTGCTTTTTTTAGGGTTCCAAATATACTACTAATACATGGAAGTTATTAGGATAATTGTAATTTTCTAGCCCTTTTTTGGGTAGTATTTCCCCATAAACATGTCATTCAACCAAGTGTAAAATCGAACAATTTTCAATATATCATTTCACAAATTACTAGCTAACATCTCATTCAACCAAGCGTAAAAAGGAACCGTTCTCAATACATCAATTCAAAAATTACTAGACAAGAACGATAATAGTAGTACATCCACACTAAAACCACAATTGATGAGCATACTCAATCACATCACAAAGCTCGAACTAATAAAATCTCCTTCAAACATACTCATTCGATGTTATATCATTATTAGAAATACACCAGAGAAACGCTCAAAGAACATGTTTGTAGGGTTGATGAATTCTTAGTTTAATCAAATAAAATATTGTGATTTTAGTGCACTCCATTTTTTAAAGATTTACAAGTATTCTCACTTTTTTAGTTAAAATGATTATAATAATATTTTATATATTTATATGATTCTTTCTTTATTTTATTATTTATTTAAATTTTATTAAATCAATTAAATAAATTTATGCATTAATAATATTTTATATAAAGTTATATTATATAATTATATACTAAAAATATTATATACATAAAAATATGTCTATATAGTATCATATATATTATTTTCTTATTATTATATAATTAATATTCATTAATTTTATTATCTTTATAATAATTCAATTATATTATATAATTTAACTATTCATTATATTTTATTATACATATTTTTATAATATAGTAATATTATATTTTATTATATAATGTATATTTTATTATTAATGTAATTTAATTCAATTACATATAAATATAATATAATACAAATCAATAAATTACTAAATTTATTTAAAATTTGTAAATTCATATTTTCATGTACCCTTATTTTGGTTGGCAAATCAGGGTCCAATTGAGTCTAGAGATCCGGGTCGAGAAGAATAAACCCAACGAATCCGATGATGAGGTCTCGATCGTCGTGGTAGGACTCGGTGACTAAGCCACTTTACAGGGGATGGTCCGGTAGTTTAGTCTGGGTCCAAAAGAACAAACCCAATAGACCCACCATTTTTTTTACATCAATGGGATTTGAATACGAAATCTAAATATGAAAATAATACTATTTTACCAACTAAATTGAGATAAAATATGACCGTATATTAAAAATATAAATATTATTTAACCGAGAAATTTAAAATTTAAAAATTTTGGCAAAATTTTTTTTATACTTATAAGGTTTTTAAATTTTTCACTAAAAATTTATTTATATTATAAAATTTTATTTTAAATAAATAAAAAAATTAAAAATAAATTAGTGGGTAAAGTATCAATACTATTATTAATTTGATCAAAGATTTGAATACACTAGTTTATATAATATATTTTGATTCTTGATTTCCATCGAATTTAGTTAAACTCGACTCGGTTGGGTTCAACAAAATTAGGTGGACCCAATTACCGGGTCTAAGACCAGCAAAGTACCATGTTACGTCCCGACTCGATTTCTCGGGTTAGAGTCTAATTACAACCGATCACATCCCATTATTACTATAGTAGGTATATTTATTAAATTAGTACCGATTAAATAAATACTAATAATAAAAATTTTACTAAATTTAGGGGAAATCTAATTTTTTTTTATAAAAAATGTAGTGAGCCTAAAAATAAATTACAAATTTCTTCATTAATAATGTAACTATTAAGTAAATTAATTTTCATGTACGTATACCTCAGTTGCCTGTATTTGAATGATGAGGCTCGTATATAATCATATGTGCTGCTTTGCACAAACCTAAAATTATTTGGTAGAGTGAGTGAGATCACAACTTATTGAATTTATTTATCAACGCCATGTCATGAAATTATTTATAATCATGTTTTTACTTAATTTTTTTATTTGAGTTTATTAGTTTATCATTTGCATATTTTATAAGTTTTTTTACTTACTATTTCTTATAATAGTATTTTAACTCGTACGTTTATCTCAGAAATTTATTTCTCATTTTAAAATTTAAATATTAAATGCATACAATCAACTCCCCATTTCTCACACATACTAACTCTAGGGACCAGGGGTATGCGTCATGCGAACTCTAGGGGCAAGGGGTATGCGTATTATAACGCACTCCTAATTAACATTCTTAGATTATCTCCCCTCTTATCGTTATAGATGGTGCATCAACTATAACAACTTCTCATATGCTGGCTCTACCAATGTATCCACTAAGCTCTCACACGATAAACTCAAGACAATGAAAGGGTATGTATGTTATGTCATGCCCCGACCCAATCTCTCCGATGGGACCTGCAGACAACCCACCATATCATTATAGTTTTATAATGATGAGCACATTATCATTGTAAGTCCAACATGATGTAATGCTTAGAATAAAATAATCTTAAGTTATTTCCCAAAAATATTAAGATAGAATTGAAAAATAAACTTTATAAACTATAACAGGATCAAACATTGCATGTAAGGCATGCCTTCGGGACATTTGTAGATTTTCAATCCTTCAACATGCTAGTAAGTATCTCAATTTTATGTAAGGGGTATTGGAGAGGAGTAACTTCACAACTCAGTGAGAGGGGTTAGCATACATGATTCAACACATACTCTAAACCATTAAAAATGAATGTTTAGTAAAAACAGATTTAACCATAAAAAGGTTTAAAATTATAATAAAATATGATTGTATTTGACAAGTTTATATTATGTCCATTCCATCAGATAATGGTCTGTCATTGGATTTATTCATAACAAATCTTAAAATGTTTACTTTATAAAACTTATATTTGACAAACATATCACACATATTTTCTCCATCATGAACAAAGTCACACATTCACATAATATACATCCTATCTATTCCACTTGTGGTTTGTAGCAATTTTACCAACCAACTTGGAACGAGTCTATAACCTCTAGTTTTGGGAGACCTTCTTGACAGGAGCTAGAACAGCTCAGATAGGACAGAGGCCTTGGTTTTGAACTTGTGGGGCTAAAATGCCTGATTTTTGAAAATTACGTATAGTGGGCCCAAGGGCAATTGGCACAAGCAGGAGCTTGTAAATAAACATGATATTAAAGCTATGAAAATTCTTAATGAATGGATTATGTGATTTCACCTTGGTACCAAGACAGTACTGACATACTCAATGGACTGGCGGCTGTGCGTCAGAGATAGGTTGACGGATCGACCTAGACAAACAGTTGCAGGTTGAGTTGAGGGTCGGGGCCATTAGACCAGTGGCACCAAAGATAAATGGATTTGTGAAAAAACTATTGTTTGTGCATGCACTTGAGGTTCAGGACCATTAAGACACCCACAAGATTTAGTGATGCATCCTAACGGCTACTAGACGACATGGTGGAGATAAGGGCAGTTTGTCGTGCTAGCAGTCAGGGAAGCTCGACATAGCTTTATGCGCATGAGACCAGGGTGGGGTCGGGATGAGGTCTCTGTCCTCATACGAACACAGAGTTGATTTTGGGTATGAGGGTCGGATGTCGTGAACATCCACTCAGACCTGGGGTAGAAGTGGATGGGCTTCAATCTTGGTGGCCAGTAAAGTCGCTCCGAGCCACAAGTAGGTGTAGTGGACGGGCTGCCCTGCGAATGTGTGATCCCTTCATGATGAAGGGCGTGTGTTGATTGTTAAACACACCTGATGTGGAAATGAGGAAAAGTATTTTGAAAGAACCGATATTTGAGGAAAGAACATATCCAGATATCACATATCCTCCTCCAAGGTAGGAAGAACCTAACCCTCCTCCAAGGAGCCCAACACCTCATCTAGCCCCACAACAACCAGAGAGGACTCTCATTAAGAAGGAGGCATGGGACAACTATTGGGATGCCCACGTTACCTTCATGAAAGTCCACCAAATGCCCCCACCTACTTAATCCAGCTTCAATCCTTCTCAATGGATGAAGTGGACATATGAGTACGAGGCAGAAGTGTTGAGAAGGTACAGACTTGAGGCAATTCATGAAGTTCGTCCCATAAAAGAAATCCAAAGGGAATATGGATGGACTTCAACTAGTTTCTCAGAGCCTTTAGACCACGAATACTGCAACCGTTCAAAGGCTAACTCCTGGCCTATGACTCCAAGGGACTAGGAAGTAGAAACTTTCTATAATAAGCCGAGTACAGCGAAAAACTATCTCTTGGAATGAATGAAAATTTAGTTTTCCTTGATTTAAAATTTAATCTCATTGATAGTGACAAGTACAATTAACAGAAATGAAAATATACTAATAATGATCTGGGTAGTAAGGTAGAAAACTACGAGTCGCCTCTAGTTAACCCAAACCTTAAAGATAGCCAAATAAGTTTCCCCTACAAAAATCAAGAGAATGGAGTAACAAGGAAACAATTTTGGGAAAGAAAATTTAGAGGAATCTGCCTAGAGTTCACCAGGAAGGACATACCCTAACTAAGGGAAGGAAGAAGAAGAGTGTGAAGTTCAGTGTAAAGGAAGTATTCATCAAAAGGTGCAGGAATAGTAAAAGTATAAGGACTATAAGGAGTTAAGGAGGAGCCCATATATATAAAAGTTAGGAAAACAAGAAGAATTGGGCTGCCACAAGGGAAACCAATGGAATGGAAGCTAACCAAGAGGAAAGTAGGAAGAAGTAGGAGCACGGTAGGTGCTAAGCCACTTTAGGATAAGACAAGGAGGGAGGGAAGAGGAAAAGAAGTAGGATAAAAACCCGGAGGAATACACAAGTATCCTTGAAATAGTTCGTGATAGGCAGGACATAAATTATTAGGAACTCACCAACAATCAGGAATTCCTCGAAGGAAGGATAAGGAATAAAAAGGAATTGGAGGACAGGGACGGAGCAAGGGTGAATAATCATACCAATGTTAGAAAGGTGTAAGAAAAGAATGAAGGAAAAGTTTTCAAGAAGCATTAAGGAGGTTGAATGTGAAACTCCTAGAACGGAAATCCCAAGGAAGAAGGATAAAGATAGGAAGTGGGACCATGGAAGGAGAAATTTCTAAGCTAAGTAACCAATAGATGAACCATAAGAGGCTTGAACTGAAATAAGGAACCTCATTAAAGGGCATATGGGGTTAAGGATGTACTTGAATGGCCAGGTGTGACCTGCTCTAAAAGGGTAGAGAAGCTAAATAGGGATTTCAGACGAACCTAGCTAAATGAAATAACTAATAACAACAAGATAGTCAAGGAGAATAAACTACTTCGAAGAAGGATCGGGAAGTAGTAAGGACTACATCCTAAATAGGATATTGGGATGGACATTAAAGACAAGAAGACTCAAGAGACAACTATCTCAAAATAATTAAATGGGGGGGGGGGGGGGGGGGAATAGTAGGAACGAAGTAGTTAATGAACTGACCATTGTGAAGGTCACAACTCCAATGAAGAATGGAGAGGTGGAAAGGCCAAAACCTTTGGGAAACAAGGATGAAAGAAAGCCTTAAAGAGATCAATGGCTAAGACAGGATTAATGACCAAAAGCCATGAGAGGGTTAAGCAAGCCTCTCATAGGATGATCAAGAGATCTTAAAAACAAAGAGAATGTGAATTCTCCCTAAAAGAAATAGACGTGTACTGAGATACAAGTGAGAATGAAGATGAGGTATAAAAGATGTGCACGTAAGGTTTCAAGAGTAAAGGCAATCAAGAGAGGATGGAATCAAAGGATATCATTTAGGTTAGATGTTCTCAAAGACAAACGAGAAGAGAATTCCGGGAGAAAAGAGTATATATAAACCCTACCAAGGAAGGAAACCTTGGAAGGACATACGTGTCTCAACCAAGAAATAATGGAATCAACAAAAGTGGAAAAGAAGATAAGATCATAAATGATCTACTGGTTGAGATGGAAAGATCAAGTACAAGGGAAGAGTACTCATGAGAGCCCAATGAGTAAGTTAAATCCAAGTAACGGGTAAGTAGGGAGATAGCATCAAAAGATGTTGTACGAATAAGAAAGAGGTGCACTACCTATAAAAAGGAGACACAGGAAAGCACATCTAAGAACCCTCGAAAATGTAAGTGCTCCGGTTAAGAAGTGATTAAAGTGAATGATCACTAACATCAAGATTGGTGATGGTCTCCACTCAATTGATGGAGCCTAAAAAGAGGACAGTTGGGTATAGTGTGGAGTACACGGAATAAAACCGATAATCAGAAGTGTCTCAAGTAAGGTATAAGGGATGAAACAGAAATTTTAGATAGAGAAGGATTCAAAGTGGACAAATGCCCTAATATAGAGGGGAGTGTGAAGAAAGGAAGGAAGAAACCTTCAAGGAATGGTAAGAAGGTTGAGCATGTAACTCCTAAGGTGAAAGTCTCTACTGTGAGGGACATAGTAGAGAAAAAAAACCATAAGAAGAGAACTTCCCCAAACAAAGTAATTGACACATAGATTGAAAGAAATTAACTCAGAATAAAGAATCATGAAATGATCATGAGCGAGTAAGAGTAGATTAAGAAAAAGGAAAGTCCTTGAGGAAAGGACGCCATTGGAAATGAGGAAGGACATAAGAAGAGTCAAAATTGGACAAAAAGGTGATAACACCGAAACCTATGAAAGCAAGTACGTAGTGCTCAAAAGGATACCGAGCTAAGGGTTTCAATAATAAAGAGAATGACTAGACATAGGAATGATTGGGCATCTTGAAACTTCCAATCCTAAAATCTTGAGTAAGAACCTCAAGGGGAAGAATCTTGCCCTAAGAAAAGGAAGATGTGAACCTAAGGATATACCCTTGAACTCGCAGGTAAGACATGCTTAGCTAGAATAAACTCCAGGGAATGAGTAAGTAATGGAAAGGAAAATAAAATTCCTTAAGTGCGTGATATAAAGGGGCTAAGTGAAAATAAACGAAGTGTTACATTATCAAACAAAGTCCAAGTTGACAACAATGGAAGTTATTTCCTATGCAAAGGATGTTGAATCAATTTTAGGGACAAAACTCATAAAAGGAAGGGGGAGTTGTAAATCCCGTCCCTTAATGATAAGGTAATTGGGGGGAAGAACTAGTTCATAAACCCCAACCATTAGTGAAAGGGAAAATTGGGAAATTTACAAATCTAAAGTGACCCAAAGAATCATACAAACCATGGAAAGGGACTTTTGGACAAATTGGAAGAGAAAACTAGACCGGTTCAGGTGAACTGAATATGAATCGGGTTGAACCGGTTTGAACCATCATTGAACTAATTTCTAAATTCATTTTTCTAGGTGGCTTAAAATATTCAAATTGGGGAATTGAAGCCTCATTGGATAGAGAATGAATTTAGATGAATTTAGAAATTTTTAATTTTGGAAAACTTGGTCGTATCGGGCCTGAACCGGTCGGTTTAAGTATTGAACCCATTTCGGAATAGTAGCATCTACTTCCTTCAGATGATGACATTTTTCATTCGACGGAAGAACGGACAACACTGACGAAGATGAATCGCCTCTATTTAGGGCATTTCAGGTCATGAATGAGCACCATCAAGATGCCAAATGGTAAGGTAGGGAATCCCTGAGCTCCCTATATAAAGAGCTCCTCTCCGTTCATCCTCCTCACACTTGAAAACTCCATTCTCTCTCAACTGCTCCATTTTCTAATGAAGCTCGAACCAGAGCTCCGATATAGGCATTTTTTTCAACCTCAGAAGGCGAGATTGGGTTCTTTAGATTACATGGGAAGTCAGCTATGTGATAGAAACCTCTGTTCGATCCAAGGACTGCTAAAGAAGCGTCAACATAATCAATCAGTGAAGCTGCTCCGATGGACCGAATATGCCCTATTTCAGCGGAGTTGTATTTGGTAAAATTCAACACTCCTCCAGCCAAACCAAGCCCTCCCAACACTCCCACAACCCTCGCACAACCATAAGAGAGCTGAAAAGTAAGCCAGTTTGGCCCCCTCTATCATTAGTGGTTGGTGTTATAGAGAGAAACTATAAAACTTCACTGATAGAATTCTCCCTCAATTCGGGGTGAATTGTATCGATTTTTGATCCTATGAGTAGCCTCAGGACGAGAGCTACCTGCCCAAATAGAGAGCTCGGACTGCTGCACCTCCGACGGTAAGCTTTTGAAGCTTTCTCTCTCTACGCTCAATTTTCCGACAAAGCTCCATTTGAGCTCAATTCGGACCAAAATGACGTGATTCAAAGCTCAATTGAATCACATGGAAGTGTAGGAATTGATCCATACCTTCAATTGTAGCAATTAACTCCGATTGAATGGTCAATTTGATGAAATCAAATGTAGCCTGTTTGAAAGGGGAAAATTTATGGGAAATTTGGGGATTTCGTAAAATTGAGGGACCAAATTCCAATTTTCTAAAATTGATGGTCAATTGGCAATAGAAAAGATGTTATAGGACCAATTGGTCAATTTTTGGAACATTTGGTGTCAAATTGTCATTTTTGGAAAGTATGGGGCAAAATGGTCATTTTTGAAAAATTGGGGACCAAATTGGAAATTTGGGAAACTTGGGCTCCTTATACATTTTTTAGTAAAATGAGGACTCAAAGGGAATTTTGGAAACCTTGGGAGTTAAATTGGGTAAATGTTTGCATTAAAGACCTAAAGTTAAGAAAGATAAACTTTAGGGGACCTAAATGCAATTTATCAATAAATTGTGAGCCTAAGTGAAAAGGCTGCCCAATTCGTGTTGGGACAAGTGTGAGCGGAACACCTGCAAGAGAAAGCTCGCATCAACTTGGAAAACCAATCGAGTATGAACACATTTTGGTTAACGGATGAGTGAGATTAGTAACATCACACCCAATTGGGATGATGATCAACTTACAAATTAAAAACCACTTATATGTGGGATTTTAACATCACACCCAATTGGAGTGATGTGATAATTAAGCAAAAGACTACTTACTGGTTGTAAGTAGAGAAAATCATACTCGATTGTTATGATGGACTTCCTTTAAGGAAGAAGAAAACTCGCTTGCCGATTGTAAGTGAAGTATCATCACACACGGTTGGTGTGATGAATTGAAAGATGGTTTTGTTAGAAGTGTTCTCCTCTAACTGTGTGCCAATGTTTAAAATTTTGGGGAGACCTTCTTGATGGGAGCTACAACAGCTCAGATAGGCCAGAGACCTCGGTTTTGAACTTGTGGGGTTAAAATGCCCAATTTTGAAAAATCATGTATAGTGGGCCCAAGACCAGCTAGCACGAGTAGGAGCTCATAAACAAACATGATATTAAAGACATGAAAGTTATAAATGAATGGATTATGTGATTTAGCCATGATACCAAGACATGACCGACAAACTCGATGGACCTCGGTTTTGAACTTGTGGAGCTAAAATGCCCGATTTTGAAAAATCATGTACAATGGGCCCAAGATCAACTGGCACGAGTAGGAGCTCATAAACAAACATGATATTAAAGACATGAAAGTTCTAAATGAATGTATTATGTGATTTAGCCATGGTACCAAGACATGACCGACAAACTCGATGGACTGACTACATTAGAGCCAAGTCGATGGAGTGGCCTAGACAAATAGCTACAGGTCAAGTTGAGGGTTCGGGCCATTGAACCATTGGTGTAAACCACGTCCTTTTATAATAAGAAAATTGGGAGAAGAATCGGTTATCTCCAAAGAGAAAACCGAGTAGATTTATAAACTAAAACTGATGGAGAAAGGACAAATCAAGAAATTTATGGATCCCGAGTGACCTAAAGAGTCACAAATGTCATGATAAAGGACTTTAGGGTGAATTGGAGGTGAAAACCAAACCGGTTCAGGTGAACCAAACCTGAAATGGATTGAACCAATTTGGACTGGTTTCTAAATTTATTTTTCTAGGTGGCTTAGAAAATTAAAATTGGAGAATTGAGGCCACCATTTGATAGAGAATGAATTTAGATGTATTTATAAATCTTTAATTTTGAAAAACTCGATCGAATCGAGCCTGAACCACCTAGTTTAAGCGTTGAACCCGGTTCGGACCGGTCCGCTCTAGTTCGGAATAGTGTCATCTTCTTCCTTCAGATGATAGCACTGTTCAGTCGTCAAAAAATCAAGCAGTACTGGCAAAGATGAAAAGTCTCTGGCTAGGGAGATTCAAGCACTGAATGACCACCATTAAGGCACCAATCAGATGACCAAGAAGTCCCTAAGCTTCCTATATAAAGAGCCCCTCCTCATTCATCCTCCTCACACCTGAAAACTTCATTCTCTCCCTACTGCTCCATTTTCAGGTGAAGCTCAAACCAGAGCTCCGACTTGGGCATTTTTCTAAGCCAAAGAAGGTATGGTCGGGTTCTTTTGATTTGGGGAGAAGTCAGCTACATGACGGTAGTCTCTAATTGCTCCAATAGAATAGTGAAGTAGCTCCTGCAAACCAAAGCTGCCCTGTTTCGGCTGAGCTGAAAACGACCAATTTGAGCCCTTCTTAGGCAAAACCAAGCTCTACCATCACTTCATTAGCCCTCATATGACCAAATTAGAGTGGAAAGGTAAGCCAATTTAGCTCCCCTCTGTAAATCCTTATCAGTGTTAGAGAGAGAACCGACGAAACTTCACTAACCAAATTCTCCATCAATTTGACATGAATTGATGCGATTCTTGATCCTAGGGGTAACCTCGGGACAAGAGCTATCTGCCCAGAATAAAAGCTCAGACCGCCGTGCCCCCGATGGTAAGCTTTCGAAACTTTCTTTCTCTACATTCAACGTCAATTCATGCGATTCAAAGTGCAATTGAATCATATGGATGTGTAGGGACTCAAATCAACCTTCAATTTCAATAATTAACTTTGATTGAATGATCAATTTGAGGAAATCAATTCTGGTCGGGTTGGAAGGTTGAAATTGGGGGAAAATTTTGGGAATTTCGAAAATTTGAGGGACTAAAGTGCAATTTCCTAAAATTGATGGCCAATTGGGCATGGAAAAGATGTTGGAGGACCACTTGGTCAATTTTTGGAATTATTGGTTGTCAATTTTACCATTTTTGTAAAGTAGGGGCAAAATGATAATTTTGGAAAAGTTGGGGACCAAATTGGGAATTTTGGGAAAACTTGAACCCCTCTTTATAATTTTGAATAAATTGAGGTTCCAAAGTAAAATTTTGAAGTTTCAGGACTCAATTTGGGAAACATTGGCATTAAGGACCTAAAGTTAAATAAAAAAGAACTTTAGGGACCTAATTGCAAATAAAAGAAAAGTTTGGGTATTTTATCCATTAGTGATGAATGAAGGCTATTAGGCTAAAGGATAATGAACAAGGATGTTCATATCATGTAGGAACACGAAGTACCAGGAACGCCAACAAAGACGATTCAAGAGGAATTAACTGCATAAACGAGTGAGTGGGAATTTTCACATGATAATCGGTTGGGATGATGAGCACCTCGGTAATGAAAACCCACTACTAAGTCGAATTTTAAACATCACACCTGGATAGAGTGATGTGTAAATTATGCGGAAAAACTACTTACCAATTGTAAGTAGATTATACCTGGTTGGTTTGATGAACTTACTCGAAGGAAGTAGAAAACCCACTTATCGGTTATGAGCGGAGATGTCCTCACACCCGATTGGTGTGATGGACAGGTGAAAAGATTATTTTGTCGGAAGTGCTCTCCCCTGAATGTGTGCCACTGCTAACACTTTTTGGGAGACCTTCTTGACGGGAGCTCGAATAGCTCAAATAGGCCGGAGGCCTCGATTTTGGAACTTGGGAGCTAATATGCCCGATTTTGAAAATCTCATATAGTGGGCCAAGGCTAGTTGGCACGAGTAGGAGCTCATAAACAAACATGAGATTAAGCCATGAAAACTTTAATGAATGATGTGTTTAGCCATGGTACCAAGACAGGATCGACATACTCGATGGACTAGCGGTAGTGTGACAAGACAGGTCGACGGACCAGTCGAGACAAATAGCTACATGTCGAGTTGAGGGTCGAGGCCGTTGAACTAGTGGCACCAAAGATTAAATGGCTTATGAGGAAAACTATTATTTTGTGCATTCACTAAGGTTCGGGACCATCAAGACGCCCAAGAGGGGTAGTGATGCATCCTAAGGGCTACTAGACGAAATGGTGGAGATAAGGGTAGTTTGTCGTGCCAGTAGTTAGGGAAGCTTGACGTAGCTTCATGCGCATGAGACCGGGGTGGGGTCGGGATGAAGTCTCTATCCTCATACGGACATGAAGTTTCTTTTCGGGATTGTGGGTCAGATTTCGCGTACATCTACTCATTCTCAGGGTAGAAGTGGACGGGCTTCTATCTAGGTAGTCGGTAAAGTCGCTCCGATGTCACAAGTAGGTGCAGTGGACGGGCTGCCCTAGGAATGTGTGATCCCTTCATGATGAAGGACATGTGTTGATTGTTAAACACACCGACTGTGGTTAAATAAGGTATAATGGTTTTAAGAAAATAAGGAGTCTGGCACACTTCAATTCAAACTATTTTTCTGAAAGTCAAGTTTTAAACACTCATTCACTAAGTCATTGAACTCATCCCCTCCCTTGTACCCCTTTTTAGGTAAACAAAGGAAAAGTCTACCTAAAAACCTCGAGTTAGCTACACCTGCAAGACAAGGATGAAAGTTTAAAATTTCATGCAGTTTTGATTAATGGTATTCAAGGAATGGTATAAGTTTAAAGGATGCCTTACTCCTCACGGTTTAAAGAAGGGGAAAACCCTTAATAAGCCGAGAGAGTGGCAGGTTACTCATGGGGATCCGACCAAACCGGGTTGGCACATGACAACTTGAGTGGTATCGAAGCTTGTTTCCTCAAATACATTATCAAGACTAGAAAATATAGTAACTAATAGGAATGATTTTAAAATTTTCAGAATGACTCCCAAGAAAGGAACCAAGAGAACTTGAGTTGGAGTCTCCAACACTACCCAACCACCCCTACCTGAGGAAACTCCTTGAGGAGCCCAAACAACCCCACCTGGACTTAGCTCGAAATACCAAAGGTTGTATGAGGAGTTCACTTATGTATTTGGGTAATCTAACCTCATCTCTGAGGCAGGTACTAACTCTCGGGTCGAGCCAGAGGAAGTTCAATCCCATCCTCCTCCTATTAGCCATCCCCCTTCATTAGACATTCCCAAGAATCTCAAGACTCTCCATCAATTGGGGTGTAAGGCTTTCCTCAGAGAGAAAGATGCTGGTGTCACCATGGATTGGTTGGCAAATGTAAAGAAGGTGATGGGAATCGTCAGGATACCACTAGAAGACATGGTGATCCTGATAGAATTCTTCCTAGAGTAAAGTGCCAAAAGGTGGTGGGACAATGTCCGAAACCTGCATACCTCTACCCCAACCTAGGAGAAATTTGAGGAGAGGTACTTAGAGGACTACCTGGCTCTTCATTTGATTAATGAGAAGAAGTAGGAATTCATCAGACTTCGGCAAGGGCTTAACTCCATATCATAGTATGAAACAAAATTCAATGAGTTAAGCCCTTTGCTTTCGACCTAGCTGGGCTAGCATACATATGCCAGTGGTTCGTGGACAGTCTCAATATGGTCATACGAGACTGTATGGGAGTACTAGGATGCCCAACAAACCTATCAGCGATAATCAGTATGGCTCATGAGTGTCAGCGACTGGTGCAGACCCGACGCTGTCGAATGGAGCAAATGACCCGGAAGGAGGATAAGGGTCAAAACCGTCAGGGAGGACGGAAAGGAGCAAAATGGTCCAAAATGGGGAAATAGAATGGCATTTCAAAAGAGAAAGGACATGGCACCACCTTCCTAGAGAGTAATCCCCACCTTACCCTATGGAAACCCATGCTATCCTAGGTGCCAAAGGCACCAGAGGGAGCATGCTTAACCTACTTTGCATGTGAACAAGTGGGGCACTTTGCAAAGGAATGCCCTACTCTCTGGGAGAATAAGCAGAGGAATACACTTGGATCACCCCAAGGGAACCCCAGAAATTCCAGGACAGATGCTACAACGCGAGTACCAGCTATGGTATACAACTTCACCCATGAAGAGGCTAGGAAAGACCCTAGTACTATAGCGGGTACATCCCAAAACCCTCCCAACTAGTTCAAGAGAATCTTGTAATTGAAATTTTTATTTAATAAAGAAAATCCTTTCCTCTAAAAATATACGTTTCTTCAAATCAGGATATGTGCAATTATGGGGACAACAAGTCTATGCCATCTTCGACTCACGAACTGAGAGATCCTTCATCAAGGAAGACTTAATTCCAAGTTTACCCCTAGAACTCACTCCTCTAGGACAAAGTCTCAACATCCTCACACCCTTAGGAGAAGGGTTAAATAGGAATACACAATTAAAGGGATATGAGATAAAGATTGAGGGAATCAAACTTGAAGCATATTTGATTCCATTGCCCCTAAAGGAAGTGGAAATAATCCTTGGAATGGATTGGTTAAGTAACCATCAGGCTAGGATGGACTATGGAAAGAAGACAGTGACCTTCCACACTCCCAAGATAAATGGATTAAAATTCCAAGGAGACCGAAGAAAGGGTGAAGTACAGATGGTGTTCCATATGAAGGCACAAAAGATGATACAAAAAGATTGTACAACTTTCCTGGCCATGGTCATCAACAAAGAGTCAGAGGAGAAGAGACTTGAAGACATTCTAGTGGTTAAACACTATCCAGAAGTATTTCCAGAAGAACTACCTGGACTACCTCCAAGTAGGCAAGTGGAGTTCACCATAAAAATTATCCTAGGAATAAACCCTATATCCCAAGCCCCTTACCGCATGGCTCCAACATAACTAAAAGAATTGAAGGAGCAATTGGATGAACTATTGGAGAAGGATTTTATACGTCCTAGCCAGTCTCTGTGGGGTGCACCCGCCCTTTTCATAAAGAAAAGGGATGGAAGCATAAGACTGTGCATAGACTATAGGAAGTTGAACCAAGTCACCATCAAGAACAAATACCCACTTATGCGGATTGATGACCTATTCGACCAATTAAAAGGAGCAGCTTACTTCTCCAAAATAGACCTTCGTTCGGGCTACCATCAACTTAGAATTCGAGAGGAGGACATTCCTAAGATAGAATTTTGGTCCCAATACGGACATTACGAATTTAGAGTGATGTCATTTGGATTAACAAATGCCCCTTCAACCTTCATGGATTTAATGAACCGTGTGTTCCAACCACATTTGGACAGATTCATGATCATATTCATAGATGATATTCTCACATACTCATGAACTAGGTTGGAGCACAAAGAACATTTGGCGATCACCTTGTAGATATTGAGGGAAAACCACTTGTATGCAAAATTCTCCAAGTGTGGGTTCTGGCTACAGGAGGTAGGGTTCTTAGGACATATAGTGCCAAAGGATGGAGTCAAGGTAGATCTAGCAAAGGTGGAAGCCATATCAGATTGGAAGGCATCCATAAATCCTACATAAATATAGAGTTTCTGAGACCTGGTAGGATATTATAGATGGTTCGTGCAAGACTTTTCTAAGATAGCAGCCCCTCTGAGTTGGCTCACCAGGAAAGGTGTTGAGTATAAATGGGATGAAAGCTGCAAGAAGACTCGAATGACAACCACACCAATACTCTCCCTTCCTGACCCAAGTGCGGGAGAGTACACCGTCTATAGTGATTCATCTGGACAAGTACTCGGATGTTTACTGATGCAACAAGGAAAAGTTATTGCCTATGCCTCGCGACAACTTAAGGTACATGAGAGGAACTACACAACCCATGACTTGGAATTAGTTGCGATAGTGTTTGCCCTAAAGATTTGGTGACACTACCTCTACGGGGTTAAGTGTAGGATATACATGGATCACAAGAGTTTTAAATATTTCCTAACTCAAAAGGAGTTAAATCTCTACCAGAGGAGATGGCTAGAATTGGTGAAGGATTACAACCTTTTGATAGAGTATCACCCCAAAAAGGCGAATGTGGTGGCAGATGCCTTAAGCCACAAATATCAAACTGAGGTAGCACAAATAAAGACGAGCTACATACCCTTGTTGTAACAGCTGAGAAGAATGGAGGTGGGTTTGAGGAGGGACAAGCAGGAGAAGTGCTTATTAGCCAATGTGGTGGTGAGGCCCAGTCTAACCGAATAGATTAAGCCTCCATAAAAGGCTGATAAAGAACTCCAATCTTATTTGGACCTGGTTAATAGAGAAATGAAACTGGACTAAGACTTACAAGGTGATGGAGTACTAACCTACAAGGGTAGGGTATGTGTCCTCAAGATAAGGAGCTGAAGAGGTTAATTCTAGAAGAGGCACATGATTCGGTGTATGTAATTCATCCAGGCAGTACCAAGATGTACCACACCCTCAAACAAGAATATTGGTGGAAGGGAATGTAGAGGGACATTGTGGAATACGTAGCCCGATGTTTGTCCTATCAATTAATAAAGGTTGAGCATCAGAAACCATCAAGACTGCTGCAACCCTTTCTAATTCCAGAATGGAAATGGGAGCACATTACCATGGACTTTG
Organism: Trapa incisa; assembly: GCA_030064435.1. Classification (NCBI taxonomy): domain Eukaryota; kingdom Viridiplantae; phylum Streptophyta; class Magnoliopsida; order Myrtales; family Lythraceae; genus Trapa; species Trapa incisa. The sequence goes on along the minus strand of CM057774.1, from coordinate 4,414,055 downwards.
TCATAGGACTACTTGTGACAAGGGTCGAGATGCAATTTGGGTCATCGTGGATAGATTGACCAAATCAACTCATTTCCTCCCTATAAGAGTGACAAATACAATGGAACAACAGGTCGTCTTATACATGAGGGAGATAGTAAGACTCCATGGTGTTCCGGTGAGTATAGTATCAAATAGAGACCCAAGATTCACTTCAAGGTTCTGACCAAGCTTAAGAAGTGCCATGGGAACCAAGCTCCACATGAGCATGGCGTTTCATCCTCAGACTGATGGACAGTTTGAGCGACTGATTAAGACCTTGGAGGACATACTAAGGGCATGCATACTCACCATGAATAAAGGTCGGGAAGAATACTTGTGCCTAATGAAATTTGCTTACAATAATAGCTACCAGGTCAGTATTCAAATGGCTCTTTATGAAGCCCTTTATGGATGACCATGTCGTACCCCTCTATTTTGGAAAGAAATGGGGGAAAGGAAGTTGGAAAGGGTAGAGCTAATCAAAGATGCCACAGAGAAAATAAAGTTAATCAAGAGTCACCTTAAGACTGCTTAGGACAGGCATAAGAGTTATGCGGACCATCGGAGGAAAGATCTGGAGTTTGATGTGGGAGATCAAGTATTTCTCAAGGTATCCGCATGGAGGGGAATACTTAGGTTTCAACAACGGGGAAAGTTGAAACTGAGATATATCGCTCCATATCCTATCATTCAAAGGATAGGACCGATGGCTTATAAATTGGAACTACCTCCAGACTCACAGAGAATACACGATGTATTTCATATATCGGTACTTTGGAAGTACTAACCTGATCCTAGCCATGTATTGGACCGACCTCCACCAGAGCTGGAAGAGAACTTGACCTAACAAACAGAGCCGGTACAAATCATCAATCAGAGGGATAAGAACTTGAGGAATTAGAGGATTCTTATGGTCAAAGTTCTTTGGCAAAACGAACCCGTGCAAGAAGAGACATGGGAAATTGAAAGTGTAATAAGGAAAGATTACCCTCAATTATTTAACATGTAACTGTTTTGGGGACAAAACCCCTAAAAGAAGGGGAGAGTTATAAACCCCATCCTTTAATAATAAGAAAATCGGGAGAAGAACCGGTCATTTCCCAAGAGAAAACCGAAACTGATGGAGAAAGGACAAATCGGGAAATTTATGGATCTCGAGTGACCTAAAGAGTCACAAAAGTCATGATAAAGGACTTTAGGGTGAATTGGAGGTGAAAACCAAACAGATTCAAGTGAACCGAACCTGAATTAGATTGAACTAGTTTGAACCACTATTGAACTAGTTTCTAAATTCATTTTTCTAGGTTGCTTAGAAAATTCAAATTGGAGAATTGAGGCCACCATTTAATAGAGAATGAATTTAGATAAATTTACAAATTTTTAATTTTGAAAAACTCAGTTGAATCGAGCCTGAACTGGCAGGTTTAAGCATTGAACCCAGTTCAGACCAGTCCGCTCCAGTTCGAAACAGTGTCGTCTTCTTCCTTCAGATGATAACACTGTTCACTCACCGGAAAATCGAGCAGCCTCAGCAAATATTAAAAGTCTTGTTTTTCGGCGAAGCTACATTTGAGCTCGTTTCGGCGTCAATTCATGCGATTCAAAGTGTAATTGAATCATATGGATGTGTAGGAACTCAAATCAACCTTTAATTTCAATAATTAACTTTGATTAATATTTCAATTTGACGAAATCAAATCCAGTCAGGTTGGAAAGATGTAATTTGGGGAAAATTGGGGAAATTTTGGGAATTTTGAAAATTCGAGGGACTAAAGTGCAATTTCCTAAAATTAAGGGCCAATTGGGCATGAAAAAGATGTTGGATGACCAATTGGTCAATTTTTGGAATTATTAGGGTCAATTTTACCATTTTTGTAAAGTAGGGACAAAATGGTAATTTTGGAAAATTTGGGAAAACTTGAACCCCTCTTTGTAATTTTAAATAAATTGAGGTTCAATAATAAATTTTTGAAGTTTCGGGACTCAATTTGGGGAAAATTTGGTATTAATGACCTAAAGTTCAAGAAAAAAGAACTTTAGGAATCTAATTGAAAATAATTAAAATTTTGGTTATTTTATCCATTCGTGATTAGGGATGTCAATAGCTTGGGTTAGGTTTTAGCGAACCTGCATTCTACCCGAGCTTGGGTCCATTTGGTGGGGTCCAGACCCAATGGAATCTTTATGCCCAAAACCCCGATTCAAGTAGTCATTTATTTGGTACCTCCCAAGGATCAGGAACTGCTATTCTGGAAATTTATAATTCTTCTATTTTATTGGCCGATTTTTGGTCTTCTAGACCCGAGACTCGCTTGGACCCGAGGCTTGTGTTCAGAAATTGGACCCAAACTCGCTGCTCGGGTCTATATTATTTTTTTAATATATTTTTTACCAAATAAAAAAATTCAAAATTATTGTAATATATAAATTTTCTAATATATGTTTGATAATTTAATTTTTTAAATATTTATTATCTTTAATATACCTAATAATTTATTGGTATAATTTTTTATTAACTTTAACTTGTAAATAATAAGAAACGATTAATCAATAATATGATCAATTAGTGAAACAGTGAATTTGAGAAAATTAGGATATAAAAATGAATTAATTGACAAATTATAGGAAGCAAGGCGAGTAACACCAAGAACAGTCCCACGAACATCTTTATCTCCATCACTCTCTTATTTTCGGATCACTTTTTTACTTTTAAATGCTTATATTCATTTATATACATAAAAATGATAATGGTGTGTATACGTGTGGGGTCCCATATTAAAATTGTTGATTTATGTGACATTTTTTACTGTATAATTATTAATATATAAAATTTTATTTATAAAATTAAATTCAATTTTTTTTAGTTAAAAATAGATTATAAATCTATTAAACATGTAAAAAATTTGAATATGTGTATAATTTTGTATAAAATAATACAGTGTGATGTTAATTTAATGTAATATAAATTTTATAGTGTAATTATTACAAGTATTTATAAATTTTTTATGGTATAAGAAATAAAAAATAATATATTAGGTTATAAGAAAGGAAAAATATAATATAATATAATGCGAATATATTTATAAATTTAGTAGGGTATAAGAAAGGAAAAAATAATATAGTATAATGATAATATATTTATAAATTATTAGTATATAAGAAAAGAAAAAATAATATAATATAATGAGAATATATTTATAAATCTATTAGGGTAGAAGAAAGGAAAAAAAATAATTAAGGTTTAAGAAAGAAAAAAAATAATATAATCTAATGATAATATATTTATATATCTATTAGGGCAAAAGAAAGAAAAAAAATTAATTAAGGTTTAAGAAAGGAAAAAATAATATAATATGACGAGAAAATATTATGTGATAGAAAAACGATAGAGCAATTTTTAAATCACTTTTTTATTATAATTTTTTAATATTTTTTATTACATTTAATGAAACAATGTGGTTGCATTAAAAAGGAAAAAAATTCAAAATGACCGTGGACCCACATTCAGGTCCAACCAGCGGGACCCGAGCCAGTAAGAATCATACCAGTGGGACCCGAGGCGCGGGTCTCACATCCAATCTATGGACCCGAACCCGAGCACGAACTCAAGCAGACCCGAGGCTTCTCGGGTCCGCTCGGGTCAGGTAGGGACCCAAAGCTCAGGTCTTGGGTCCCATTGACATACATATTTGGCCAAATGATAATGAACAAGGATGTTCATATCTTATAGGAACACGAAGTACTGGGAATGCCAGCAAAGACAAACTCACATGAAGGCAAAAAGTTAGTCAAGAGAAATTCACTACATAAACGAGTTAGTGGGAATTTTCACATCATACCCGGTTGGGATAATGAGTACATTGGTAATGAAAACCCACTACTAAGTGGAATTTAGACATCACACCTAGATGGAGTGATGTGTAAATTACGAGGAAAAACTAATTAGTGGTTGTAAGTACATCATACCTTGTTGGTATGATGAACTTCCTTGAATGAATTAGAAAACCCGCTTATCAGTTATGAGCGGAGATGTCCTCACACCCGATTGGTGTGATGGACAGGTGAAAAGATTATTTTGTTGGAAGTGCTCTCCCCTTATTGTGTGTCATTGCTTAACTTTTTGGGAGACCTTCTTGACGGGAGCTCGAATAGCTCAAATAGGTCGGAGGCCTCGATTTTGGAACTTGGGGGCTAATATGCCCGATTTTAAAAATCTCGTACAGTGGCCCAAGTCTAGTTGGCACGAGTAGAAGCTCGTAAACAAACATGAGATTAAGCCATGAAAATTTTAATGAATGATGTGTTTGGTCATGGTACCAAGACAGGACCCACATACTCGATGGACTAGCGGTAGTGTGACAAGACAGGTCGACGGACTAGTCGAGACAAATAGCTCCAGGTCGAGTTGAGGGTTGGGGCTGTTGGACTAGTGGCACCAAAGATTAAATGGCTTATGAGGAAAACTATTGTTTTCTACATGCACTAAGGTTCAGGCCTATCAAGATGCCCAAGAGGAATAATGATGCATCCTACGGGCTACTGGATGACATGGTGGAGATTAGGGCAGTTTGTCATGCTAGCAGTCAAGGAAGCTCGACGTAGCTTCATGCGTATTAGACCAGGGTGGAGTTGGGATGAGGTCTCTGTCCTCATACGTACACAGAGTTTCTTTTCGGGATTTAGGGTCGGATGTCATGTACATCCACTCATTCTTATGGTAGAAGTGGACAGGCTTCTATCTAGGTGGCTGGTAAAATCGCTCTGACTCCACAAATGCATGTAGTGGACGGGCTGCCTTGCGAATGTGTGATCCCGTCATGATGAAGGGCGTGTGTCGATTGTTAAACAGACCGACTATGGTTAAATGATGAATAATTGTTTTGAAAACCAAGGAATTAAGAAAATAATTTTAAGAAAATATGGAGTCTGGAACACTCCAATTCAAAATATTTTTCTAAAAGTCAAGTTTTGAACACCCATTCACTGAGTCATTGAATTCACCTAGTTTCTTATGCCACTTTTCAGGTAACCAAAGGAAAAGCCTACCTAAAGACCTCGAGTTAGCTACACATGCAAGACATGTATGAAAGTTTAAAATTTCATATAGTTTTGATTAATGTTATTCTAGGAAAGGTACAAGTTTGAAGGACACATTACTTCTCACAGTTTAAATAAGGGGAAAACCCTTATTAAGTCGAGAGAGTGGCGGATTGCTCACGGGGATCCGACCAAACTGGGTCGGGGTGTGACAAGTGGCACCAAAGATAAATGGCTTTGTGGAAAAACTATCGTTTGTGCATGCACTTGACGTTCAAGACCATTAAGATGCCCAAGAGGGGTAGTGATGCATCCTAATGGCTATTGGACAACATGGTGTAGATAAGGGCAATTTGTTGTGCCAGCAGTTAGGGAAGCTCGACATAGCTTCATGTGCATGAGACCAAGGTGGGGTCGGGATGAGGTCTCTGTCCTCATATGGACACGAAGTTGATTTTAGGTCTTAGGGTCGGATGTCGCGAACATCAACTCGAACTTAGGGTAGAAGTGGATCACCTATCACCACACCTCCCATGATTAGCTTTCAAAGCTTTCTCTCTCTAAGTTTAATTTTTCAATGAAGCTCCATTTGAGCTCGTTACAGCCTCAATTCATGCGTTAAAGCTCAATTATATCGTATGAATGTGTAGGAACTCAATTATACCTTCAATTTCAACAATTAACCTCGATTGAATGGTCAATTTAATTAAATCAAATTCGACCAGTTTGAAAGGGGAAATTGGGGAAACTTTTTGGGGGAAATTGGGAATTTTGTAAAATTGAGGGACCAAAGTGCAATTTACCAAAACTATGGGTCAATTGGCCATGAAAAGGATGTTGGAGGACTAATTAGTCAATTTTTGAAATAATTGGGGTCAAATTGCCATTTTTGTAAAGTAGTGGCAAAATGGTATTTTTTTAAAAGTTGGGGACCAAATTGGAAATTTTAGAAACTTAAACCCCTTAAGTGATTTTGAGTAAATTAAGGATCCAAAAGTGAATTTTGGAAGTTTTGGGACTCAATTTGGGAAAAAATTAGTATTAGGGACCTAAAGCCAAGGAAAAAGAACTTTAGGGACCTAAATGCAATTAACTAAAAAGTATGGGTATTTTTGTTCATATACGAGGAATGAAGGCTATCATGCCAAATGTTAATAAACATGGATGTCCCAATCATGTAGGAACACGGAGGACTGGAACGTCAGCAAGGATAAGCTCAAATGGAGGCAAAAAGCCGATTAAAAAGGAATACAGTACAAATATCACGAGTGGGTTAATTCACATTATACCCATTTGGGATGATGACCACATCGGAAATAAAAAACCACTATTATATGAAATTTTCACATCACACTTGGTTGGAGTGATGTGAGAAATACGCGGAAAAACTACTTAATGGTTTTAAGTAGATCATACCTGGTCGGCATGATGATCTTCCTGGAAGGAATAAGAAAACTCGCTTGCCGGTTGTAAGCAGAGATGTCATCACACCTAGTTGGTGTGATGGATGAAAAAAAAATTTTTTGTCAGAAGTGTTCTCCCATGACTGTGTGCTAATGCTTAAAACTTTTGGGAGACCTTCTTGACGAGAGCTAGAAAAGCTCAAATAGGCCAGAGGCCTCGGTTTTGGAACTTGGGGGCTAAAATGCTCGGCTTTGGAAAATCACATACAGTGGGCCTAAGGCCAGTTGGCATGAGTAGGAGCTCGTAAACAAACATAATGATAAGCCATGAAAATTCTTAATGAATGATTTATGTGATTTTTCCATAGTACCAAGACAATACCGAAATACTCGATGGACTGGCGGCAGTCCGACAAGACTATGTCGACGGACCGGTCTAGATAAACCGTTGCAGGTCGAGTTGAGGGTCAGGGTCATTGGACTAGTGGAACCAATGATAAATGACATTGTGAAAAACTTTTGTTTGTGCATGCACTTGAAGTTCGGGAACATAAGACGCCCAAGAGGGGTAGTGATGCGTCCTAAGGACTACTAGATAACGACATAGTGGAGATAAGAGCAGTTTGTCATGCCAGCAGTCACAAAAGCTCGATGTAGCTTCATGCACATGAGATCAGGGTGGGGTCAGGATGAGGTTTTTGTCCTCATACAGACACAGAGTTGATTTCGAGTATGAGGGTCGGATGTCGCGAACATCCACTCATTCCTAGGGTAAAAGTGGATGGGCTTCTATCTAGGTGGCCGATAATGTCGCTCCGACGCCACAAGTGGGTGCACTGGACAGGCTTCTATCTAGGTGGTCGATAAAGTCGCTCTAATGCCACAAGTGGGTGCAGTGGACGGGCTGCCTTGCGAATGTGTGATCCCTTCATGATGAAGGGCATGTGTTGATTGTTAAACACACTGATTGTGGATAATGAGGAAAAGTGTTTGAAAACTAAAATTTGAGGAAGAAATAATCTTAAAGGAAATAAGTAGTTTGGAACACTCTATCTAGGTGGCCGATAATGTCGCTCCGATGCCACAAGTGGGTGCACTGGACAGGCTTCTATCTAGGTGGCCGATAAAGTCGCTCCAATGCCACAAGTGGGTGCAGTGGACGGGCTGCCTTGCAAATGTGTGATCCCTTCATGATGAAGGGCATGTGTTGATTGTTAAACACACCGATTGTGGATAATGAGGAAAAGTATTTGAAAACTAAAATTTGAGGAAGAAATAATCTTAAAGGAAATAAGTAGTCTAGAACACTCCAATTAAAAACTATTTTATGAAAAAAAATTTAAACACACATTCAATGAGTTGTAGAAACTCACCCTCCTTTTCTATCTCTTTTTAGGAGTAGATAAAATGACTAATTAAAACACTAGAACCTAACTCTTATTAGGTATGCATAAAAGTATTTTCTTTTTTTTTAAGCTTGCATTTTTATTGATATGTGTTATTCCAAGGAACAAGGTTGTGATTTTGCATGGCTTCTCTTGAATTAAGGAAGGGGGAAACCCCTCTTGAACCAAGGGAGCAGCAGGTTGTTCACGAGGATCTGACCAAACCGGGTCAGGGCATGACAACATGAGTGGTATAATAGGTAAGTTCCCTTGAAACATGATCAATACTATGCTCTGACATTAATGAAATCTTAACTACCATGTAGGAAGGAGAACCCCTAGAAAGTATGCCGTGAAATCAAATCCTCCATACTTGACCGTGAAAAAGACGCCTACCTCGAGGGAGGCAGCTGTTCAACGATTTCTGAAGGGCAAGAAGAGAGTGCCCAAGGATATGGTTGAGGATTAGAGGAAACTCATGGGAGCCTTGCTAGAGCTAGAAGGCATTATTTATCCTCCTCCAAAATAGGAAGAACTTGTCCTTCCTCCAAGGAGCCCAACACCTCCTCTAGTCCTACAACAACTAGAGAGGAATCCCATTGAGAAAGAAGCATGGGACAACTATTGGGACGTCTATGCCACCTTCATGAAAGTCCACCAAGTACCCCCACCTACTCAGTCCAACTTCAGTCCTTCTCAATGGATGAAGTGGACATATGAGTGTAAGGTTGAGGTGTTAAGGCAGTACGAATTGGAGGCCATACATGAAGTTCGTCCCATAAGGGAATATGGATGGACATCAACTAGTTTCTCAGAGCCATCAGATCATGAATCCCACAATCGTTCCAAAGCTAACTCCTGACCTATGACCCCAAGGGACTAGGGGGCAGAAAATCTATGTAATAAGCCAAGTATGATAAGAAACTATTTCCTTAATGAATGGAAATCTTATTTTTCCTTAAATAAATTTTTAGTCTCCTTGGTAAATACAATTAACAAAAATAGGAGCATGCCAATAAGGATCGAAGTAACGAGTAGAGAAGAGATCACCTAAGGAAGGAAAACTACGGGTCATTACTAGTGAACTCGACCTTTAAAATAGCTAAGTTTCCCCAGCCAAAGAATGGAAAAACAAGACAATAAGACTTGGAAAGAAATTATAGAAGAATCTACTAGAGTTCACCAAGGAAGACAAATCCTAACTAGGGAAAGGAAGAAGAGGTTTGGTGCAAGAGAAGTAAGCATCAAAGGGTACAAGATTATTGGAAGTTTAAGAACTTAAGGAAAGACTCTATGAATAAAAGTAAGGAAACCAACAAATGAACCATCATAAACTAAAGCTGAAATAAGGACCTCATTAAAAGATATAGGTGGCTAAGGAAATACCTGGATGGCCAGGTGTGATCTATTTTCAAAAGAGCAGAGAAACCAAATAAGGATTTCAAACAGACCTAGTTGAAGGAAATAACTCGTAACAACTAGATAATCCGGGAGAATAAATGAAGCCCTAAGATGGATAGGGAAGTAGTGAGGACTATGCCCTAAAAAAAGGAAATGAGATGGATATTAAGAATAATACGACTCAAGAGACGACGACCTCGGGATCACTTGACAAGAAGAAGGATGGGCTCGAGGCAGTTAATGAACGAACCCTTGTGAAGGTCAATACTCCAGTTAAGAAGGGAGAGGGGGAAAGGCTATATTTGGGAAAATGAGGATGAAGGAAAGCCTTAAAGGGATTAATGGTTGAGACGGGAGTAATGATCAAGAGCCATGAGAAGGTTAAAGCAAACCTCTTGTAGGACGATCAAGAAATCGTGAAATAAAGAAGAGGTGAATTCCACTTGAAGAAAATAAATGGATACAGGAAAGAAAGGAGAATGAAGATGAAGTATAAGAGAAGTACATGTAAGTTCTCAAGAGTAATATAAGCAGGAGAGGATGGTATCAGAGAATATCATTTAAGGCTATAGGTTTTAAATGGCAAAACTGGAAGAGAAACCTGCAAGAAAAGAGTAGAAACTACCAAGGAAGGAAACCTTGAAAGGACATAAATGTCCCAATTATGAGATAATGGGATCAACAGAAGTAGAGATAAAATAAACTCATCCAAGATATTCTGGTTGAGATGGGAGGACACGAGGAATAAGTTAAGTCCAAGTAATGTGTAAGTAGGAAAACAGTATCAAAAGATGTTGTGCAAGTAAGAAGGGGTGGACTGCCCATAAAAGAGGAAACTAAGGAAAGCACACCTAAGAAACCATGGAAAAGTAAACCCTCCAATTAAGAAGTGATTTAAGTAGATGATCACTGACATCAGAATTTGGGGTCGTCAACGCTCGATTGATGGAGCTTAAGGAGACGACGAGTAAACATAGTATGGAGTACAAGGAATAAAATCGAGAATCGGAAGTGTCCCAAGTAACGAATAAGGGATGAAACTGAAATTTCAGTTATAAAAAAGGATTTAAACAAGCAAATATCTCAATATAGAAAGGAACATGAAAAAAAGGAAGGAAAGAAACCTTAAAGAAATGATAAGAAGGTTGAGGATGTAGTCCCTAAGGTGAAAGTCTCTACTAGGAGAGACATAATAGAGAACAAAATCGAAATAAGGGAGCTTTCACAAACAAGTAATCGACACTTAAGACCAAAAAAGATTAACGCGTAATAAGAATCGTGAAGTGATCACAAGAGAGTAAGAGTTGACTAAAAGAAAGGAAAGTCCTTGAGAAAAGGATGCCACTAAAACTAAGGAAGGATATAAGAAGGGTCAAAACTGGATAAAAGAAGTTAACACCGAAAACCTATGAAAACGAGTAGGTAGCACTCGAGAGGACACCGATCTAAGGGTTTTAATGATAAAGGAAGTGACTACATGCATGAATGATTAGGTATCTGGGAACTCTCAATCTTGAAATCCTGAGTAAAGAACCTAAAGGGGAAGAACCTTGCTCTAAGCAAAGAAGGATGTGAATCTAAGGATATACCATTGAGCTCTTAGGTAATATTTGCTTAGCGAGGATGAGCTCCATGGAATGAGTAAGCAATGTAAGGGAAAGAAATTTCTTAAAATGCATGTTAGAATGGGGCTAAGTGAAAATAATCGAAATGGTTTTATGTCAATAAACTTCAAGTTGATATCAAAGGAAGCTATTTCTAGTGCAAAGGATGTTGAAGAAGTTTTGGGGACAAAACTCCTAAAAGGAGGGGTGTCATGCCCCGACCCGGTTTGGTCGGATCCCCATGAGCAGCCCGCCACTCTTCCCGGTTTACTAAAGGTTTTCCCCTCTTTTAAACCTAGGAGGAGTAAGGCATCCTTTAAATTTGCACCATTCTTGGAATAACATTATACAAAACTGAAAAACAAACATACCTCATTTTATAGTTCCTATACAGGGAAGTCTCAAAAATTGGTTTTCCCTTGATTTCTTGAAAGTGATATAAGGGAGGGGGTGAGTTCTACAACTCAGTGAGCGGGGGGTTGGGAGTAAGTTTTCATAAACAAAACAACTTTAATCGAAGTGTGCCAAACTCCTTATTTTCTTTTAAAATATCCTTTCCTCAAATATTGGTTTTTAAACCTTTACACTGCCGAGGGGGACATTTTCAAGTTGGAGTGTGCCAGACTCCTTAATTTCCTTTAGATTTTCTCCACTTTAAAAATCTCACTTTTTCACCATTTCTTATTAATTACGGTGTGTAATCACCCAACACACATCCTTCATCATGAAGGTCAAAACATACAATCGCAGGCTAGCCCGTCCACTGAACCCACTTGTGGCGTCGGAGTGACTTTACCGACCACCAAGATAGAAGCATGTCCACTTCTACCCTGAGAATGAGTGGATGTATGCGACATCCGACCCTCAATCCTGAAATTAATTCTCCGTGTCTGTATGAGGACAGAGACCTCATCCCGTCCCCACTCCGGTCTCATGTGCTTAGTGCTACTCCAAATTTTGCACGGTCACCTAGTACGATGAACTACCCTTATATCCATCGGGTCGTCCAGTGCCCTTAGGACGCATCACTACCCCTCTTGGGTGTCTTGATGGTCTCTTAATCATAGTGCATGCACAATCAGTATTTTCTTATCATGCCATATAATTTGTGGTGCCACTGGTCCAACGGCCCTGACCCTCAACTCAACCCACAGTTGTTTGTCTTGACTGGTCCGTCGACTTGTCATGTCGTACTACTGCTAGTTGACTGAGTATGTCGGTCATGTCTTGGTACCATGGATAAACAATTCCTTTATTTAAAGTTTTATGGAATATAACTCATGTTTGTTTACGAGCTCCTGCTCGTGCCAACTGGCCTTGGGCCCACTGTACGAGATTTTCAAAACTGGGCATGTTAGCCCCCAAGTTCCAAAACCGAGGCTTACAGCCTAACAGAGCTATTCGAGCTCTCGTCAAGAAGGTCTCCCAAATCATTTAAGCAGTGACACACAGTCATGGGAGAGCACTTCTGACAAAATATGTTTTCAACTGTCCATCATACCGACTAGGTATAAGGACATCTCTGCTCATAACCGATGAATGGATTTTCCACTTCCTTCGAGGAAGTTTCATCATACCAACTGGGTATGATCTACTTACAACCGGTAAGTAGTTTTTCCGCGTGATTTTCACATCATTCCTCTAAGTTGTGATGTTTAAAATACCACTAAGTAGTGGGTTTTCATTTTGTGGTACTCCCCAACCGAGTATGATATAAAATTCCACTCACAATCGGTAAGTGGTTTTTAACTTAATTTGCTCATCACCCCAATCGGGTATGATATCAAAAGTCCCACTCACAATGACTTCTAATTTAGAAAAGATGCTCACCATCCCAACTGGGTATGATGTGAATACCCCACTCACCTGTTAATTGTGACGTGTTTGTCCACGGTTGGTTTTCCAAGTTGATGCGAGCTTTCTCTTGTCAGCATTCCGATCACACTTGTCCCATCGGAGGTGCGACAGTCCAAGCTTTCTATCGGGAAAGGTAACTCTCTTCCTAACGTACCTTCTAGGATCAAGAATTCCTACTATTGACCTTTCACCATCGTTGAGGTTGTATGAGGGTTGTGACGATGTTGGGAGAGCTTGGTTTGGCTAGACGATGGCTGAATTCGGCTAATTTTAGCTAGGCCGAAACAGGGTAGCTTCGGTCTACTGTAGCTGTTTCACTGTTTGATTATGTCGGTGCTTCTTCGGCAATCATCGGATCATCGGTTCGAGCTTCACTAGGAAATGGAGTATTAGAGAGAGTAGTTTTCAGGTGTGAGAAGAATGAACAGGGATGAGCTCTTTATATAGGTATTAATGTTGTCATTATTCTTAGGAAATTGATGGGCATTTATTAGTATAAATTCCTATAATTAAATATATATATATATATATTAAATTATTGATATTAATTTCAATAAATAAATATAGTTATGGATGTATGGTTAATACTAATTAAACTAAAATATATATATATATTTATCTCATTATTTTTACCTAATAATTTACACTTTTCATTTTATTTATTCAAATTATATCAATTTAATTTTAAACTTATAATATAATTTCATAAACTACTTTTAACCGAAATTTCGAGTTATTAAAAAAATAACTTCCCATGTTTTAATAGAATCTGGTGCATTAGTGCTAATATGTTATTAAATTTTGGGTTACTAAAAAATATGGTTTAACAACTATTGAGTGGATGCAACATGAATACTTCCAAGTCACCCATCCTAGCACTATTCTCACCAAGCACGCTTAACTTCGAAGTTCGAAACGGATCCTACATTAGTGCCGGTATATATATATATTTTTTAATTTTGGATTACTAAAAAAAATATGATTTGTCAACTATTGATGGGCATTTATTAGTATTAATTCCTATAATTAAATATATGTATTAAATTATTGGTATTAATTTCAATAAATAAATATAGGTATGGATGTAGGGTTAATACTAATTAAACCAATATATATATATATATATATATATTTATTTATCTCATTATTTTCACCTAATAATTTACACTTTTTATTTTATTTATTCCAATTATATCAATTTAATTTTAAACTTATAATATAATTTAATAAATTATTTTTAACCGAAATTTCGGGTTACAAAAAAAATAACTTCTCATGTTTTGATAGGATTTGGTGCATTAGTGCTAATATATTATTACATTTTAGGTTACTAAAAAATATGGTTTGACAACTATTGAGGGGATGCAACATGAATACTTCCAAGTCACCCATCCTAGCACTACTCTCACGAAGCACGCATAACTTTGAAGTTCTAAAGGGATTCTGCATACATGAATATTTCCCAGTAGGTCACCCATCCTAGCACTTCTCTCGCCTAAGCATGCTTAACTTTGGAGTTCTAATTGGATCTTTGTGCATTGGTGTTGGTATATTATTTATTTTTGGGTTACTAAAAAATATGGTTTGACAACTATTAAGGGGATGCAACATGAATACTTCTCAGTAGATCACCTATCCTAGCACTACTCTCACCCAAACAAGCTTAACTTTGGAGTTCTTACTAAAACAATATGGTTTAAAAACTTTGGAGGCAAGCACGCTTAACTTCGGTATTCTAATGGGATCGAGTTTATCTAAACAAATTTGGTTTTTCTGTTCTAAATTTTTTTCTAGTAACTAAAAATACGGTGTTACAAGGGGAGAGTTGTAAACCCTGTCCCTTTAAGATAAAGAAAATTAGGGAAAGAACCGGTCAACCCAAGTAAGAAAATTGAACCGGTTCATAGACCTCAACCATTAGAGAAAGGGCAAAATGGAAATTTTACAAATTTCGAGTGACCCAAAGAGTTATAAAAATAATGGAAAGGGACTTTAGGACAATTTGGGAGAGAAAACCAGACCGGTAAAGGTGAACTGGATCTTAATCGGATTGAATCGGTTTGGACCATTATTAAACTTGATGCTAAATTTATCTTTCTAGGTGGCTTAAAATATTCAAATTTGAGAATTGAAGCCACCATTGGAGAGAATAAATTTAGATAAATTTAGAAATTTTTTATTTTAAAAACTTGGCCGAATCAGGCATGAACCGACTGGTTTAAGCATTAAGCCCGGTTCGGACCAGTCCATTCCGGTTTAGAATAGTGTCGTCTTCTTCCTTTAGATGACACCACTATTCACTCACCGAAAAGACGAACAGCACAAGAGGAAGGGAAATGTTTCCATTCAGAACATTTCAGGCCATCAATGAGCACCATTAAGGAGCCAAATGGATGGCCAACGAGTCCCCGAGCTCCCTATATAAAGAGTACCTCTCCATTCATTCTCCGCACACCTAAAAACTCCACTCTCCCTCAGCCACTCAGTTTTCCAACGAAGCTCAAACCAGAGCTCCAACATAGGGGTTTTTCTGAGCCAAACAAGGTGAGTTCGGGTTCCTTAGACTCGGGGAGAAGTCAGCTACCCAACGGTAGTCACCATTCAATTCGAGGATAGCCGGAGAAGAGCTAGCCTAATCAAACATTGAAGCAGCTCTGGTGGACTGAAGCTGCCTTGTTTCGACCGGGCTAAAAATGGCCAAATTGAGCCCTATTCAGGCCAAACTAAGCTCTCACAACACTCCCTCAACCCTCATACGATTGAATTAGAGCTGAAATGTAAGCCAATTTGGCTCCCTTCTGTAAATTTCGATTAGCATTAGAGAGAGAAATAGTGAAACTTCACTGACCAAATTCTCACTCAATTTGACATGAATTTTTACAATTCTTGATCCTAGAAGTATCCTTAGGATGAGAGCTACTTGCACCGATTGAAAGCTCAGACTACCGCACCTTCGACGATAAGCTTTCGAAGCTTTCTCTCTCTAAGTTCAGTTTTCTGATGAAGCTCCATTTGAACTCGTTTCAGCCTCAATTCATGTGATGCAAAGCTCAGTTGAATCATATGGATGTGTAGGAACTCAATTATACCTTCAATTTCAATAATTAACCTCGATTAAATGTCAATTTAATGATAACAAATTAAGCTAGTTTGAAAAGGGGAAATTGGGGAAAAAATTTGGGGGAAATTGGGGATTTCGTAAAATTGAGGGACCAAAGTGTAATTTCTCAAAACTGAGGGTCAATTGGCCATGAAAAGGATGTTAGAGGACCAATTGGTTAATTTTTGAAATAATTTGGGTCAAATTGTTATTTTTTGTAAAGTAGGGACAAAATGGTAATTTTTGAAAAGTTGGGGACCAAATTAGAAATTTGGGAAACTTGAACCCTTTAAGTGATTTTGAGTAAATTGAGGATCCAAAAGTGAATTTTGGAAGTTTCGGGACTCAATTTGGGGAAAAGTTAGCATTAGGGATCTAAAGTCAAGGAAAAAGAACTTTAGGGACCTAAATGCAATTAACTTAAATGTATGGGTATTTTTGTTCATACGTGAGTAATGAAGACTATCATGCCAAATGTTAATAAACAAGGATGTCCCAATCATGTAGGAACATGAATGACCGGAACGCCAGCAAGGATAAGCTCTTGTGAGTACCTATGTAAGGTTATAAACATGGAGGGACATGGAGGGTCATACGGACACAGAGTTGATTTTGGGTTTAAGGGTCGGATGTCGTGAACATCCACTCATTCCCAGGGTAAAGACGCACCAAACCATAAGTAGAACGGTCGAGTACTGTTCTACGAACGTGTGATCGCTTTCTATGATATAAAGAGCGTGTGATTGTTTGCTGAGACACCTCCCGATGAAAGGGAAATGTTAAATAAGAGATGAACTCATATTACAATAAACTAAAAGTTTAAAATATTTTGATAAAACTATTTGTTTGAAAATTCACTTCCCAACACCTTCTCATTGAGTTATGGAAACTCACCCCCTCCCATTAAACCTTTTTCAGGAGAAACACCTCACCAAGAAGAGCAGAAACTAAGAGAAAAGTCAAGGGTACCGTAACCAGGTAAACTATTATTTAGGTGTTTTGTTAACTTTGTTATGAAAAACAAGTGCACTTCAATGCATTTACCTCCCTTGTTCTAATTGGTAGAAATACTAAATTAGTACGAGTAAGGGTGACGGGTTGATTACAGGACTCCGAACAAACCGGGTCGGGATGTGATAGAATATCCGGGTTAAAAATCAGGTGAAGGGGATGATCACGCGCATATGTGTGGGTTCGCCCGTTTCACACTATAGCAAACCGATTTTCGATAAATAAACCGATTGATTCAACTGATTTTGGTTGTTTCTTGTTAGGTTCAATTCAATTTGACCGGTTATTAACCTAATTTATTTTTCTAAAAATTACTTGTCTAATTCATTATAATTTGGACTTAAAAAACATTATTTTCTGATTTATATTACCAATTCTAAAAAATAAAAAATTCTGATTATTTAAGTCAGTTCAATCGGTTTTAGTTGATTCATATCTAATTCAGTCAATTCTTAATCTAAATTATTTATAATATTTTTCACTTTTATTCGATCCCAATTCTCACTTTTCTATTTTTATTACCGATTCAATTTTGATTTACTTATTTATATCTAATCTCTTATTTCAAAATTTTAAATATGACAGTCCGGATTTGGATGTGCGTGTACCCGAACCCGGCGGAATTAATTATCGGCCGTACTCTGGTTGCTATCTCTCTAATGAATTTGTATCAAACCCCTACTAGCTTAGTTTACCTTCTATCTAGCTGACTCCACTACAACAAAATACTTTATAGTTTAATCCAATTTGATTCAAAATGATTCTCCATTCCAATTTGTATACCGCCAACCTAATTTTTCTTTTTTAATATTTTTGTATTTAGTTAAAAATCTCGTAAATGATAAAATAAGGGAAAATACAGAAAAAAAACTATGGATTCTCTTCGAGTAAATGATCCGGTTCACAATCAACATTTCGGCTCGTTCTAAGAATGATAATTACATTTACATATTAATAGAACAATGAAGCTCTATTTAACGTTCAGCATAAGGAGACTCCTGCGCTTGATCCACTCCTCAGCAGCGTGGTTTGCGAGCCGGTGGATTGCTATGCTTAGCAGCAGAAATGCAGTTATTACAGGGTCATACTTAACAACCATCGTGCAGATCCTCACTGTTTCCTTTGCAGCCGCGGAGACGGCCGAGCTTGCCTTGCCGTACACTGTTGCTGCTCTGTTCAACTGATTGTCCTGCATTGCGAAGGAAAAAAGAAATTATAGATGCCAGAGAAGTTGGTGTGTAAAAATACATTCAATCCGAGGGCGAGGCTAAACATGTAGCTTGGGAAAGTAGGAAATGGCAGCAGCTATGGGAACAGGAAGAGTTTTCATGCATGGAGTTGGAGGTAAGGCTATCGGAAGCGACAAGAGGACCTCGGTATCACGGATCGGATATTCATCTGAAATGGTATGATCTGCTGCTGTCTCCTTGGAGGGCAACACCCGAATGGGTTCTCCGGCGACAGGAACATCCTGCAGCTTCAAGTGTCAGATTGGAGGAGGAGGCTGATGAGAATGTGAATAAAATTATAGAATTCGTTGCCTCACATTCAAGAGGAGGGCTGTTTGATAAGCAAATGGCTGCAGGAAGGTCACCAGAGCTGACTGCGAACTATCATTGTTCCTAATGGTCACCAGACGAAAACAAAAAAAAAAAGAGGACGGCAAGTAAATCAAAATCCATATGATCTTTCATGAGCAAAAAGGGTTATAACTAATGAACAAGCCTGGGCTTGCCTCTGGAGCCTAACCATCTCCACAGTGCCGCAGTAAGAGAACAGGGTTTCCAGCTCGGATCGGCTTGCATTCAGTGAGAGGTTGAGAACCTGGACAGTTAGATTCAGCATGATGATTGAACACTAGACATAACATGACTCGAGGGAAGCTTTAGATGTCACAAGAACGATGGAAAATGAAGGGCCCTGAGGATTCCTTCCCCTCCCAAAGGGTGAAAGAATCTTCCAGCAGCAGCAATTGCTTGGCTCCCAAGGTATCCCGGTTAGGACTTAGGATGTCTACACTCAAAACCTCTTCCACAATCAAGATTTGATTCCATACTGAAAACCGACGCCGTATATACGTAGGATAACATATATTTAATAGTAGTCTTCTTCTGCAGAAACAGCAGCAATACATTCGACCCGGAAGATAGATGATGAAGCCTATTAGTACTACAATACATGCATTTTCATTACTGGTCTGTCTATATTCAACACAGATCTACTTTCTTGCCTCTTCCAATAGAATCTATTCCTTTTTGCAGAAGAATTTTTATTTGATTAGATCTCGTAAGTCATACCGACCCTGAGAAGCTTCGTCCTGGGGATGGCCATGACCTTCTCCCCCTGCCGGAAGTTTTTCCTGAGGAAACTATAGGCGTAGTTCACAACTATCTTCTTTAGAAAAGAAGAGCTCGGCTTAGCAACCACCTCCGCCTCTCCGATGAGGTACACCACGCCTTTCTCCGCCGCCACTTGCACGAACTCCATCTCCGCCTCGGCCCCTTCATCCCGGCCGATCACCCCCTGTGCAGATGAGACTGCCGACCTGATCGCATTGAGCAATGAGTCCGACGAAGGACAGGTCTCATGGTTGCTATTGATCGGCTCCCGGAGCGATTCTGCTGCTGAACCGTTCGCCTTCTCCTCTCCGGCGAGGAGGGACGAATCGGCCAGGCTCACAGGCTCGAGCTTATGGTTCTTGGTGGACTCGAAGAAGCAAGACTCCCTACGGATAAATTCTTTCAGGCTCTCCACCATGTCCCTTTCGAACTCCGCTGGCTCTTGAACAGCATCTTTGTAGCCGTATCTGCTCACAAATTCCGAATGATCAGTTACAGAAAGACGAAAATGAACAGGATCTTAGGTCGAAAGGTCAATGGGACAATAACAGTGCCAAAGGTTTGGTTAATGTGCCGTGCAAGAATTGATAAATACGTTGTAGCAAATTCAATAGATCGGTTATTCAGTAAATTACCGGACGACGCATCGGAACACTCGGAAGTGTCGGGGCTCCATCTGCCGGAAGAGGAAGCGCTCCTGGGGGAGGACCTTACTGATGGGGAGGTTCTTGATCGACACGATGATGAGGACGGAATGAACGGAGGGGATGTTGGAGACGAAGTGGGGGAGGATGGGCGGGATCCCCTGAACAAGTTCGGAGTAGAGGAGGCCGATCCCCGGGATCCTGGTCACTTGGGCGTTCTTGGCCAGATCCCCGACGAAATCGCCGGAGGCCTTGTGGTTGAGCTCGTACATGTACCGCTCCTTGTGGACGTAGTGCCAGATGATCATGGCCGTCATGAGGACGAGGGAGAAGAGAAGCGGGAGGAAGCCGCCCTGCACGAACTTGTAGAGCACGGAGGAGAGGTAGAGCACTTCGATGGAGCCGAAGACAAAGAAGAAGATAGCGATCCACCATACATTCGTCTTCCATATCACCAGCATTATCAGGCTCACCATGCTGGTGGTGATCAACATGACCGACACCACAGCGATCCCTAGTGAAGATCAAAACAAGAAATTTGAAATACTGTCACAATTGTTGTCCTTGAGTAAATACCCCCGAGTTTCTTTGTGGTGACATGACAACAAACTACTAGGATGATCAGCTAGGGTTCTTACCGTAAGCATTTCCGATCTTGTCGGTGGTCTTGAAGGCAGCAGTGACGATGACGCAAGCGACCATCAGGATGTAGTTAACCTCCGGGATGTACACTTGGCCCTCATACTTGGCGGATGTGTGGACAACCTTAACCCTGGGGAAGCACCCGAGGGTCAGCGACTGCGAGACTATGGCGAACGCCCCCGAGATCATGGCCTGGCTTGCCACTATGGTTGCTGCAACAGCTGACACGAACACCGGCCAGTACAGAGGATCTACATAACAGAGGCCCACACAGTATTGAAGCCAAGTATATGAGATTTTTGGGTAACGAGTTATTTTGATGGTATATGGTATGTGTAGCTCACCTGGTATGCTCTTGTAGAATGTGTCAGACACCTGGTCAGGGTGCTTGGTGAGGAAGGCAGCTTGACCGATGTACGCAGTTACTATTGCCGGGAATGTGATGCAAGAGAAACTAATCTGCACATTTTCAAATTAACAGACTTTGATTATATGACTCCTGTGACTGTAGATAAACAATCATATATCGGACTACAAGATGAAAATCAAATCTATTTACCTGAATCGCTCGGATGTTGAAGTGACCCAGATCGGCGAACATGGCCTCGGTACCTATAGATCATTAACACAGAATTTTGTAATGCTATGCAAAATTTTCCAAGTATTTGGAACATCCTGACGTGCTACTATCAATCTATATGCGGTACCTGTGATGCAAAGAAAAACTCCACCCAGAGAGACCCAAGCTTGCTTTCCGTTCCTCTGGAAGTAATCTACTATGTACTTGGGGTTGAATGCACGCAGCACTCCTACATCGTACTTGAACAGGTTGAACAGCCCGATCCCCCCGATGAAGGAGAACCATATAAAGACTATAGGGGCAAAGCTGAACCCGATCTTGTCAGTGCCGAACCTCTGTATGCTGAACAACGTTACCAGGATGGCTATGGAGATCCCCACCACAGCATCTGCAAGAACCCCGGCGGTGTCAGTCATGAGTTACTGCTGCTTATATACACGTGTCATAAGAAAATGCATGTGTTATGTAAGAGAGGAATTATGGAACTTTTGAGAAGATTGAGCACCATTATCTATTAGTTTAGATTTTAGATGAAAATGGATCCGATCCTTATGGGTCAAGGACGGATTGGATTCAACAGCATGATTCGAATCGTATAGGCAGTGGTAGTTAGTGCATATGCATGGCTGGTTTACCTTGGCCGAGCGACTTGATTCCACCGACTGCAGAAAGAACTGCAAGAAGAGAGCCACAGAGAGGGTTAGATATGATACATAGAGATATATGTGTCCTCCTTTAAAGATTGCAGTCATTAAATTCTTATTCATATGATAGACCGACCTGATATGGATGGCGTGAGGACCCCATCGCCGATGACCATTGATGTGCCCATGATGGTGACGAGGAAGAGGATAATCTTGGCGGTCCGGCTATTCTCAATCTTCTCCTTGATCATCTGTGACCGCTTCAGCTGCCTCGAAGGCGTGTCCAGCTTGTAGTGCGACAGCTGCGTATCCTCTGGCTGGTGGTTCGGGATCAGGCTCACCTTCGCGTACCTGCATATCACCGAGTACAGCGCAAACGTCCCTCCTGCATCAAACAATTATATTAGTCACCAAACTTGTAGTCAACTTACCAGCATACATATCAATAGTAAGAAAAGGGAATTTTTACCGTCGCCGTTGTCGTTGGCTCTGAGGACGATAAAGACGTACTTGATTAGAGGGATGAGGGCAATTGTATAGATGATGAGGGACAGGACTCCGAGGATGTCATCCTTGTGGTCGATATGGTCTCCAAAGGTGCTGGAAAAAACGTAAAGGGGCGATGTCCCGATGTCCCCGTACACCACTCCGATACTCTGGAAGGCCAAACTCAACGTCCTTGCCCAGTTCACCTGCAGTATATATGCAGGTTTGGAAGAATATTTATGTTTTGGGCATATCAAGAGATTTAGAGCTCAATCCGTCCGAAAATTACATAAGGATATAATAGAAAAATTTCTATTCTAATATTTGATTTTAGAGCAATTAGTATGTACATGCTAATGGCTGATAGTTCAGCATACACATGTTGCATATGAGTTCGTTCTATTGCACCTGAGAGGAGTGGTGGCCATGGGCCATGGAGAAGCGGCCGGCCTCCAGGTTGAGGGAATCCACGCGGCGGAGTTTTGCCCACGACATCTTACGGTCTCTCGGGAAGGCGGCAACCTCCTCTATCTCCTCTTCCTGCATCTCCACCTGCCCGTTTTCCTCCCTCCGCACCTTGCTCTCCGCCATGTCCTTCTTATTGCAGTCGCTTAAGCTTATCGCCTCTTAGAGAGGCGCTGCTTTGGGCTCACTTCAAGCACTGAATCTACCAGATTTCTTCCTCAACCTTCCCCATTCTTTATATAGTGGGCTGAAAGTCAAAAGTTCCTGCTAAAACTATTTTTGTTTTTTTTTTCCGGATATTAAACTAAAATTCCTCGTTAAATATTATGATAATTATGGTGAAATGAGAATACAGCGTTTTTTTCTTAAACAATGCACTAAATTGGAAAAATGAGGAAAATTTTGTTGATAAAATTTGCACGCACTCTAGATTCAGTCAAACCCCATTTGTAACCTACGATGATCCGGTTGTGTTCCGGTCACCATATTGGACCCCTGTGTTGTACAGGTGCGGATCCTTCCTACTAGACCTAGGAAAATGGTTAGGAAACCAATCCGTTTGGTACAAAAAATTAAAAAATGTTCAAAAAAAATTTAAACTGATCAACCCCACCTCCACCAATTCAAATTAAACCTGAACTAATATAATTCGTCAATTCATCCCTCTGGTACAATTTGGATCTCCATATAATTATTCAATTATAATTCGGATCATTATTCACCTAAGTAGCTTTTATTAGATTTCAATTCATTTCATCTGCACAATTAGAATTTTCATACATATAACCAATATTGCAATACACTAGACGTGTGTACCTGACCCGTGTCTCTAAAACCCGGTATGAACATAGTGTGCGGGTCCCAAAGGTACTCTCCCCATCCCTACCTGTAGGCTTGGCTTAGTCTTCGAGTCTTAAATGTCTCTTCAAGCACATCCACTTTAACGTGCTCATAGAGTTTTTTTGGTGGGTACCTCACCTCCAAACTAGCAACCAATGCCATTGGCCCGTATAATCTCATAAACAAAGTTCAATAGAAAAATCAATGCTTATATAAATAACCAAAAAATTTTACCAAGAGAATTGATTATATATATATATATTAAAATAAAAAATTATATTAAATTTATAAAATTAAAAATATTCTATTAATTATAATTTATAATTTTAAATGAATATAAGTTAACTTAGGTTTTCCTCACATGTTATTATATGTGTTGTGCACGCATGCTCAATCGTCTCCATAAGGAAATATCCTACTTTAATCTTTTCCAATATAGAAAACAAAAATAATCCATTTAAGTTGATTTTTATTCTTCAAATAAAAGTAATACTAAGTTTGTAAACCATTGTTTATAGCATATTTAATTGAATATAGTAAATATATACATGTTAAATATATAGTTAATATAGAAATATATTGTTATAAATTATAAATTAATATTATAAAATTATTTATTTTATTAAATAAACTAAGTTATATTTTTAAAATTAATATTATATAACCATTTATTTTATCAAATAAACCTATGGAATAGACGGGGATAGAGGATAAATTTCTTTTAAATAATTTTTAATTCATTTTAATGAGCAAAAGCGTGTTGATTTCGCGTCCAAAAACCCTACACATTTTAATGCATAAAGTTTTGTGGCCATTAATTGGTTAAGGGCGCAAAGACGGACGACTCCCAGTCACATAAGGCACCATCACGTGAAGTGTAAGTGGGATATTTAAATTTACATTACAATTATCCTATTAAATATTTGTAAAAAAAATAATAATTTGAAATAAAATAATTTTAAAACGTTTTGGTGACAAACTGTAATAAAATACATAAATTTAGTGTAATAACTAAAATGTATTTATAATATTAAACGAGTGTATTTTATCAAATATTTAATAATAAAATAGTATTTTAAAAATAATTTATATAAAACTATTATTTTTTTTCTAATATATAGTACTTTAATGTAATCTAATTTAATTGTTTCATACCTAAATAGTAATTTGTCACTTTTTTTATAAATAGTTAATCAAATATAATTTACCTAATAATAAAAAAAAGGGTAAGGAATCACAATTGATTTAGCTTTTTACAAGTATTTTGAATCTTATCACCAACCCTCAACGTGTGAATGCATTTTAAATGTACAAAAATGTGGTCTTGATTTGTCTCCATTTTTTGGAAGCTAATAAATTGGTTAGTGCTTCTTTGGACCAACATCAAGACATCGACCCATACAACTTCATTAATATCATCACGTGTCGTACTCACCCAATCTTAATCACGGGCTTCATGCCATGCCAAATTACAAGGAAGAATGATGCATATGTGGACTTCACCGCGTGCATGCCAAGTCTACGCTGCACTGCACTATGGAATCACAGGATACCCACAAAAGAGAAGCGTACACCATTAGTTAGTCTCGGCTGATAATAATGGAGTTGGAAGTAAAGGAGCCCCAAAATTTGACCACTGTGGGTTTAAGCGCAAGCCTTCGGTAGAATTTTCCACCCATTATTATTGTATTTTTTATACACAATAATTCACATGACGCACCAATTAAGACTTGGGGGGATGCATCCGTAATTGGACTGTTCAATTATTTGGGATATCCCAAATTATCGTTGACGTTCCATCATAATTTTATTTTTAGTAAATTAAATATTTTATTACAATATAATATATCATAATAATATATTTAATCATAATTAGTTATATAAAAATGAGAAAAAATAAAATTAATTGAAAAAAACAAATAAAAGAGAGTCGTAGACTAAATATAAGAAATACTGTGTTTTATTATATAATTAAATAATTATATATTATTTAATATATTTTATGTTATCTCGTTCATCCCTTAAATTCGACCACATATTTTTATATTGAATTCCCCTCTAATTATTTTTTATGAATACTGGTTGACATATCCTAATAATTCATCTTTTAATATGCGAGCATTATTGGAAGTGATTTACGGAATAATGCTAAGGATTCAAGCTATTGGATGGAGGAGTTGAAACCAAGTTCTTGGAACATGGGAGTGGGACCTAGCGGTAGGCAGATAGCGTCGCAGGTCGCCATCTCACAGTTTTAGTAGGAAAACAATGCCAAGTTCCTCTTTTAGAATAATTATTTTAATATATATGAAAAAAAGTTATTATGTTATTTCATTACTCATCGGATACGTAGATTTAGGCCCAATAAAAAACAAGAGAAGAGTTGACGAATTGTACCCTATACTTTATATAATATATATATTAAAAAAATTTGGAGACAAAGCATGTTTGAGGAATCTTATTAGATCCAATAGAATCAATTCGAGGGCCTTATTTCATACAAAGTGTATACTCTTTCACTATAATTGGTTCAATATGAGTACAATCATTGACTTTCATGAAAAGGACCGAATAAAGTAGAGAATGATTCAACATGTTAATTATAATAGTTATCCCAACTTGAACCTAAGTAAATTTGAGTTCATTTAGGTTTATGGTTATGTGCGAGTCCATTCGACTACATCCCAGATTAGGATATAGTGAACCCAATCATGGACCCATGCTTATTTTTTATTTTAAAATGATTTCGTTTAGTTTAACGAGTCTATTAAATAAAACGATGTCATTTTATTAAAAAACGTTTAATAGTATTTGTCATTTCTAAGTAAAACCCTAACCTATTCACAAAATCAAACAATGCTTTCTCACCCCGAGCTCCTAAGACCTCGATTAGTGAGCCCCCATTCGAGTAGTTCCGAGCCCCCTTGAGCACTTTCCAACCCTTAAGACCTCGACCAGCAAGCCCCCATCTTAGCAGTCCCGAGCGGCAATTTAACATTAGGAAACCTGCCAAAACCTGCACTTTTAGATTAAACCGAGAAAAAATCCGACAAATTTATGAGAAAATTGAGTTATTTAAATGAACAAAAGATGGTAAATAGGAGTTAAAATAGGAAATTGAAAAATCCCAAATTATCAATAAGTAATAAAAATTATAGGGAAGAATCATTAAATAAGTTGGATCGAAAAATCGGATCGATTCATGGTGAACCAGGTTGAATCAGGGTGAACCAGATTGGATAATTCATTTTTTTAGGTGAATTAAAAATGTCAATTTGGAGAATTGAGCCCCACTAGATAGAAAATGAATTTAAATTAATTTAGAAATTTTTAATTTTTAGAAAACCGGTCGAATTGGGCTTAAACCGACCGATTTTTGTCATCGAACCCGGTCTGATCAGACCGGTCAATGAACAGTGATGTTATTCCTTAGAATGCAATGACACTGTTCATTGAGGTAGTAATACTTTCCTTTTTCATCGAGGGAATATTCCCTCCGATTATGGCATTTTTCGATAAGTATAAACTCAACCAATATGAAAACTAATAAGAGTAGAGGGTCCCCAAGCTCTCTATATAAATAGCTCCGCTTCATTCATTCTCCACACACCTCAAACCTTCGAATACGGAGAAGTGCTCAATTTTTCGATAAAACTTGAACCAGAGCTCTGAATTGGGCACTTCTCTCAACCTAAGAAAGTGAATTCGGGTCTTATAGACTCCGAAGGAAGTTAGCTACCTAATGACACCCTCCATTCCACCTTAGGACCAATGGACAAGCGCCAGTGGGCCCAAACAGTGACACAGCTCTGTCGGTCCCGAACCTGCCCTATTTTGCCCGATCTGAATTCGACCAATTTAGACCTCCTATGGCCGAATCGAGCCCTCCCTTTGCCCCCACAACTGTCACACGACCTTCCATATGGGAAAATGTAAGCCAATTTGACTCTTCTTCGTTAGAGCAGTTAGTTTCTTGAGAGATAAAGTGCTGGATTTCATTGATCAAATTCCCAATAATCCTGAAATCAATCGTAATAATTTTTTATCCTAGAATAACCCTGAGGATGAGAAATATCTTCCCAAATCACAAGCTCAAACTGCCGCACCTTCGATAGTGAGTTCTCCAATCTCTCTCTACACTTAGTTTTCCAACGAAGCTTCGTTTGAGCTTGTTTCGGACCAAAAAACGGTGATTCAAAGCTTGGTCTGATCGTAGGGAAGTGAGAAAATCGATTAGCACCATGATAGGGGGCAATTAACACAAATTGAATGATCAATTTGATGTGATCATATTTGGGTCAATGAGAAGAGTGAAATTAGGGGAGAAATGTAAACTTCGCCCCTTAAAGACAAGGAAACCATGAAAGAACCGACCAACTCGGGTGAGAAAACTGAACTAGTTCACAAACCCCAACCGTTAGAGAAAGGGCAAAATAGAAAATTTACAAATCCTAAATGACCGAAAGAGTCATAAAAGTCATGAAAAAGGACTTTGGGATGAATTGGAAATGAAAACCAGATCGATTTAGGTGAACTGGACCTGAACCGGATTGAACTGATTTGAACCACTATTAAATTGGTTTCTAAATTCATTTTTCTAGGTGGCTTAGAAAATTCAAATTGGAGAATTGAGACCACCATTTGATAGAGAATGAATTTAGATAAATTTAGAAATTTTTAATTTTGAAAAACTTGGTCGAATTATGCTTGAACCGACCAGTTTAAGCGTTGAACCCGGTTTGGACCGGTCCGGTCTGGTTCGAAATAGTTTCATCTTCTTCCTTCAGTTGACAACATTGTTCACCCGCTGGAAAATTGAGCAGCACTAGCAAAGATGAAAAGTCTCTAGTCAGGGAGTTTTAGGTAATGAATGACCGCCATTAAGGTGCCAATCAGATAGCCAAGAAGTCCCTGAGCTTCCTAAATAAAGAGCCTTTCCTCATTCATCCTCTTCACACCCGAAAACTCCACTCTCTCCCTACTGCTCCATTTTCCGATGAAACTCGAACTAGAGCTTTGACTTGGGCATTTTTTTGAGCCAAAGAAGGCGTGGTCGGGTTTTTTGGATTTGGAGAGAGGTCAGCTACATGTCTATAGTCTCGATTTGCTCCGAGGATCGCCCGAGAAACACCAATGTGATAGAAAAGTGAAATAGCTTCGACGGACCGAAGCTGCCCTATTTCGGCCGAGCTAAAAATGGCCAATTCGAGCCCTTCTCAGGCCAAACCAAGCCCTCTCAACACCTCCATAACCCTCCTACAGTTGAATTAGAGTGGAAAGGTAAGCCAATTTGGTTCCCCTTTGTAAATTCCGATCGGTGCTAGAGAGAGATAACCGACAAATCTTTACTGACCAAATTCTCCTTCAATTTGACATGAATTGAGGTAATTCTTGATCCTAAAGAAAACTCAGGATAAGAGCTACCTGCCCAGATTGAAAGCTCGGACCGCCATGCCCTTGACGGTAAACTTTCGAATCTTTCTCTCTCTACGCTCAATTTTCCGACGAAGCTCTGTTTGAGCTCGTTCTGGCGTCAAATCGTGTGATTCAAAGTGCAATTGAATCATATGAAGGTGTAGGAACTCTAATCTAACTTCAATTTCAATAATTAAAATTATATGATCGGTCAATTTGATAAAATCAAATTCAGCTGAGTTGGAAGGTTGAAATTGGGGGAAAATTGGGGAAATTTTGGTGATTTCAAAAATTCAAAGAAATAAAGTATAATTTCATAAAATTGAGAGCCAATTGGGCATGATAAAGATGTTCGAGGACCAATTGGACAATTTTTGGGGTAAAACTTACCATTTTTGTAAAGTAGGGGGCAAAATGGTAATTTTGGAAAAATTGGGGACCAAATTGGAAATTTGGAAAACTTGAACCCCTTTTTGTGTTTTTGAATAAATTGTGGTCCTAATATGAATTTTAGAAGTTTCGAGACTCAATTTGGGGAAAAATCAGCATTAGGGACCTAAAGTTAAAGAAAAAGAACTTTAGGGACCTAATTGCAATAAATAAAAAGTTTGAGTATTTCATCCAATTACGATGAATGAAGGCTGATAGGCCAAGGACAAGCTCGTGTGAAGACAAAGAGCCATTTAAGAGGAAATCACTGCGTTATTGGGTGAGTGAGATTTTTATATCATACCCGGTTGAGATGATAAAGACCTCAGTTGTACGAGATTCATTCATTTAATCTGTTGTGCCAACTGAGGTGCAGTTGAGGGTCGGGGCTGTTGGACCAGTG
Source organism: Trapa incisa (assembly GCA_030064435.1). Lineage (NCBI taxonomy): Eukaryota > Viridiplantae > Streptophyta > Magnoliopsida > Myrtales > Lythraceae > Trapa > Trapa incisa. The sequence goes on along the minus strand of CM057774.1, from coordinate 4,384,349 downwards.
GCACCACAGATTAAATGGCATATGTGGAAAACTGTTGTTTTGTGCATGCATTGATGTACGAGACCTTCAAGATACCCAAGAGGGGTAGTGATGCATCCTAGGGGCTATTGGACGACATGGTGGAGATAAAGACAAATTGTCATGCTAGTAGTTAGGGAAGCTCGACGTAGCTTCATGTGCATGAGATGGGGGTGGGGTCGGGATGAGGTCTTTGTCCTCATACGGATACATAATTTTCTTTACGGGATTGAGGATCAGGTGTCATGTACATCTACTCATTCTTAGGGTATAAGTGCATGTGCTTCTATCTAGGTGGCCGGTAAAGTTGCTCCGATGCCACAAGTGGGTGCAATGGACGTGCTGCCCTGCGAATGTGTGTTCCCTTCATGATGAAGGGCGTGTGTCGGTTGACAAACACACCAGGTATGAGTAATGATTGAGAAATGGCTATGAAAGACCAAAATTTTGAGGATAAATTGTTTTAAAAGAAAATAAGGAGTCTGGCATGCTTAAATTCAAACTATTTTTCTAAAAGTTAAAATTTAAATACCCATTCACTGAGTTGTTGAACTCACCCCCTCCCTTATATCCCTTTTTAGGTAACAAAGGGAAACCTACCCAAAGACCCCCTGTTAGTCACACCTGCAAGATAGGTATGTAAAGTTTAAAATTTCATGCAGTTTTGATTAATGTTATTCTAGAAAGGTACAAGTTTAAAGGATGCCTTACTCCTTCCGAGTTAAAGAAGGGGAAAACCCTTAATAAACTAGGAGAGTGGCGGGTTGCTCATAGGGATCCAACCAAACTAGGTTAGGGCGTTACAAGAAATTTAGGGAAAATTGGGGATTTCGAAAAAAATTGGAGGACCTTAGTGCAATTTAAAAAAAAATTAAAGGTCAATTGGTAAAGAGGAAGATGTTGGAGGACCAATTGGTCATTTTTGAAAGAATTGGGACCAATTTGGCCATTTTTGAAAAGTTAGGGGCAAATTAGTAATTTTTTAAAATTGAGGGACCTAATGGAAATTTTAGAAAAGATTGAGTCCCGATTACAATTTTGAGAAAATTAAGGAACCAAGGAGGATATTGGAAATCCTAGGGACTTAATGGAAGAAAAGTTAGCATTAGAAACCTAAAGTCAAGGAGTATAAACTTTTAGGGACCTAAGTGCAATAAAACTAAAGATCAGGGCTTAGTTGCCAATACATGAGAACAAGAAGGATTTCACGCCGAACCCTTCCTTATAAGGATGTTCAAACCATGTAGGGACACTTTGGACAAGGAAGTGAGCAAAAGGGAGCACGACCTAGACTTGGAAAGCCGACTTGGGACGAACACATCACAATTATCGGGTGAGTGAGACATTTTAAACATTATACACGGTTGAGGTGATGAACACACTTTTATTAAATTAAAAACCTACTTACCGGTTTTGAGTGAGATTATTTAAGGTTGTACCCGGTTGATATAATGAACTCCTTTATTAAAAGGGAAGACTACTAAGAGTGGGAATTTTTCTCATCATACCCGATTGGTATGATGAGTGCATTTGAGCTAAAAACTATTTTATCGGAAACGATCTCCCCTGATCGTGTGCCAATGCTTAAAACATTTGTGAGACTTTTCTGATGAGAGCTGAAATAGCTCTAATAGGCCAGAGACCTCATTTTTGAACTTAGAGGGATCAAGATCCAGTTTTGAAAAACTCGTATAGTGGACACAAGGCCTGTAGGAATGGGCTGGAGCTTTTAGGCAAACATGAGTAAAAGAACAATGAAAACTTTCATTAAACTAGAAATTTTGTGTGACTTGCCACGATACCAAATCAGGACTGACAATGCTCAATGGGCTAGTGGCGGTGTGCTAGGACTAGGTCGACGGATCGGTGAGGCAAACAACTACAGGCCAAGTTGAGTGTCGGGGCCGTTGGACCAACGACACCAAAGATAATTGCTAATATTCTAAGACTGTTGTTTGTGCATGCACTCTGATTCGAGACCATCGAAATGCCCATGAGGGGGTAGTGATGGGTTCTAAGGACTGTTGGATGACATGATGGTGATAAGGACAGGTTGTCGTACTAGTTAGTCATGAAGCTGATTGAAGCTTCTTGTGCATGAGACCGATGTGGGGATAGGATGAGGTCTCTGTTATGATACATATATAAAGTGATTTCGAGTTTGAGGGTTGGGTGCCTAGGGCAACACTCAGACTCAGGGTGTAAGTTGTCGGACTTCTATCAGGGTGGACAACAAAGTCGTGCTAATCCCTAAGTGGGTACAATCTGGGACTGCCCTGTGAATGTGTGTACCCTTTATAATAAAGAGTGTATGTATGTTTGTTAAACACCTTTAGAGTGAGGGGATGTGCTAAAAAGAGCTAAACACACATAATAAGCAAAAAGAAAGGAATGTATTGAAGAAATGAATTTGTTAAATGGTTTTGATAAACTATTTTTGAAAACTCACTCCCAATACCTGCTCACTAAGTTGTAGAAACTCACCCCTCCCTTCAACACTTTTTTAGGAAAGGAGACAAACCCTTAGAGAATTTCTTGAACTTGAATCCCTAAGTCAGGTATGCCTAATGTAAACCCCACCCTTTGGAGTTAAGGAAAACTAGGGAATGAACCGATCAAACCAAATGAGAAAACCAAACCGGTTCATAAATCCCGATCATCAGATAATGGGAAAATTGGGAGATTTACAACTCCTAAGTGAAACAAAAAGTCATAAAAACCTTGGAAAAGGACCTTAAAACAATTTGGGAGAGAAAACTAGACCGGTTCAGGTGAACCGGATCCGTACCGAATTGAACGGTTTGGACCGATTTGAACCACTATTGAACCATATGCTAAATTTATTTTTCTAGGTTGCTTAAAAAATTCAAATTAGAGAATTGAGACCACCATTTGATAGAGACTGAATTTAGATGAATTTACAAATTTTTAATTTTGAAAAACTCAGTCAAATTGGGCATGAACCAACGGTTTAAGTGTTGAACTCGCTTCGGACCGATCCGGTCCAGTTCGGAACATTGTCGTCTTTTTCCTTCAGATGACAACACTGTTCACTTGCCGAAAAATCAAGCAGCACCGGTGAATAGGAAATGTTTCCATTTAGTATGTTTCACTCTATCAATGACTGTCATTAAGGTGCCAAACGGATGGTTGGATAGTCCCCGAGCTACCTATATAAAGAGCCCCTCTCTATTCATCCTCCACACACTTGAAAACCTCAGTCTCTCTTAGCTACTTAGTTTTTCGATGAAGCTTGAACTAGAGCTCCGACATAGGGTCTTATCTAAGCCAAATAAGGTGTGGTCCGGTTTCTTAGACTCGGGGAGAAGACAGCTACACAGTGGTAGTCTCCAATTGCTCTGAGGGTCGCCGAAGAATCGCCAACGTGATCGAACAGTGAAGCAGCTCCGGTAGACCGAAGCTGCCCTGTTTCTATCGAGCTGAAATCAACCAATTCGAGCCCTCCTCAAGCCAAACCAAGCTCTCCCAACACTTCCTCAGTCCTCCTACGACCGAATTAAAGCGGAAAGGTAAGCCAATTTGGCTCCACTTTGTGAATTTCGATCAGTGCTAAAGAGAGAACCAACAAATCTTTACTAACTAAATTCTCCCTCAATTTAACATGAATTGAGGTGATTCTTGATTTCAAAAGAAACCTCAGGACGAGAGCTATTTGCCCAAATTGAAAGCTCAGACTAACGCACCCCCGATGGTAAGCTTTTGAAGCTTTCTCTCTCTACATTTAGTTTTTCGGCGAAGCTCCGTTTGAGCTTGCTATGGCGTCAATTCATGCGATTCAAAGTGAAATTGAATCATGTGGATGTATAGGAACTTAAAGCTACCTTTAATTTTAACAATTAACCTTGTTTGATCGGTTAATTTGATAAAATCTTATTTGATCAAGTTGAAAGGTTGAAATTGGGGGAAAATTGGGGATTTCAGAAATTTGAGGGACTAAAGTGCAATTTCCTAAAACTGAGGGTCAATTAGGCATGAAAAAGATGTTGGAGGACCAATTGGTCAATTTTTGGAATTTTTGGGGTGAAATTTACCATTTTTGTAAAGTAGGGGCAAAATGGTAATTTTAAATTGGGGACCAAATTGGGAATTTAGGAAACTTGAACCCCTTTTTGTAATTTTGAATAAATTGAGGTCCCAAAGTAATTTTTTGATGTTTCGAGTCTCAATTTGGGGAAAATCGGCATTAGGGATCTAAAGTAAAAGAAAAAGAACTTTAGAGACCTAATTGCAATTAATTGAAAAGTTGGGTATTTTATTTATTCGTGATAAATAAAGGCTATCAAGCCAAAGGATAATGAACAAGGATGTTCATATCGTGTAGGAACGCGACGTACTAGGAACGCCAGCTAAGAAAAGCACACAAGGAGACAAAAAGTCGATTAAGAAGGATTCACTACATTAATGGGTGAATGCAATTTTTACATCATACCTGTTTGGGATGATGGGCACCTCGGTAAAAAAAACCCACTACTATGTGGGATTTTAACATCACACCTGGAAGGAGTGATGTGAGAAAACATACGGAAAAACTACTTAACGGTTGTAAGTAGATCATACCTGATTGATATGATAAATTTCATGGAAGGAAGTAGAAAACTCGTTTATCGGTTATGAGTGGAGATGCCCTCATATGCGGTTGGTGTGATGGATAGCTGAAAAATTATTTTTGTCGGAAGTGCTCTCTCCTAACTATGTGCCACTGCTTAAAATATTTGGGAGACCTTTGTGATGGGAGCTCGAACAACTCAGATAGGCCAGAGGCCTTAGTTTTGGACCTTGGGGGCTAAAATGTCCGATTTTGAAAATCTCATACAATAGGCCCAAGGCCAAAGCAGGAGCTCGTAAATAAGCATGAGTTTAAGCCATGAAAATTTTAAATGAATGATATGTTTGGCCATGGTATCAAGACATAACCGACATACTCGATGGACTGGCGGCAGTGCGACAAGACAGGTCGACGGACCGGTCGAGACAAACAGCTGCATGTTGAGTTAAGGGTCGGGGCGGTTGGACCATAAGCTCCAAAGATTAAATGGATTATGAGGAAAACTAATGTTTTGTGCATGCACTGAGGTATGGAACCTTCAAGATGCCAAGAGGGGTAGTGATGGGTCTTAGGGGCTACTGGACAACATGGTGGAGATAAGGGCATATTGTCATGCTAGTAGTCAGGGAAGCTCGACGTAGCTTCATGCGCACGAGATCGAGGTGGGGTCGGGATGAAGTCTCTGTACTCATACAGACACTGAGTTATTTTTACGGGATTGAGGGTCGGATGTCGCGTACATCCACTCAGTCCTAGGGTAGTAGTGGATGGACTTCTATATAGGTGGCTGGTAAAGTCGCTCTGATGCCACAAGCTGGTGTAGTGGACGTGCTGTCCTGCGAATGTGTGATCCCTTCATGATGAAGGGTGTGTGTTGGTTGATAAACACACCATTTATGGTTAATGATGAGAAATGGCTTTGGAAACTAAAATTTTAAGGATGAAATATATTAAAGGAAATAAGGAGTCTAGCACACTCCAATTCAAAAACTTTTTTATTGTAACTTTATTTTTTTAAAATTACCCATTCACTGAGTTGTAGAAACTCACCCACCCTTTTTGTCCATTTTCATGAAATAGAGAAATGACTAGTGATAACACCATGTCTTACCCTTTGTTAGGTATGCTTAATTATTTCGAGTTGCCTTTTTATTTATATATGTTATTTTAGGGAACGAGGTTGAGATTACGCCTGGCTCCTCTTGAATTAAAGAAGGGGGAAACCCCTCTTGAACCAAGAGAGCGATGGATTGTTCACGGGGATCTGACCAAACTAGGTCAAGGTATGACAACTTGAGTGGTATCAAAGCTAAGTTCCCTTGAAAAATGATCGATATTATACCTGGCATTAATCCAACTTTAACTCTTGTGTAGGGAGGAGAATCTTTAGGAAATTTGCTATAAAATCCAATCCTCCACCCATAACCCTGATAGAGACACCTACCACAAGGGAGACAGCCGTTCAGAGATTCTTAAAAGGTGAGAAAAGAGTACCCAATGACATGGTGGAAGATTACTGTAAACTGGTGGGAACCTTATTGGAACCTGAAGGCATCACATACCCTCCTCCAAGACAAGAGGAACTTGTACCTTCCCCTAGGAGCCCAACTCCTCCTCTAGCCCCGCAACAACCGGAGAGGAATCCAACCAAGAAGGAGGCTTGGGACAACTATTGGGATGTGTATGCCACCTTCATGAAAGTCCACCAAGTACCCCCATCTACTCAGTCCATCTTTAATCCCTCCCAATGGATGAAGTGGACATATGAGTATGAGGTAGAGGTATTAAGGTGGATTGGAGGCCATATATGAAATTCATCCAATAAGGGAATACAAATGGACCCCAACTGGTTCCTCAGAGCCATCTGATCAAGAGTCTTATAACCATTCTAAAGCTAGCTCTCGGCGTATGACCCCAAGGGATTAGGGGGTAGAAAACTTCTGTAATAAGCCAAGTATGGCAAGAAAATGTTTCTTGAATGAAAGTTATTTTTTCTTGATAAAACTTTTGAGTCTCCTTGATAAATTCAAGGAAAACGAGCATGCTAATAAAGTAAAAGGTAGAAAATCACCCATGGAATGAAAATTGGTTATTTCTAGCTAAACTCAGCCTTTTAGATTTTCCCTCAAAGGTTCAATAAAATTTGGCAAAGAAGAGATTCTTAGAGTTCACCAAAGGGAGATAAATCCTAATTAAGGAAAGGAAGGAGGAGTTTGGAACAAGGGAATAGAGCATAAAAAAGCATGGGACAAGTGAGAGTCTAAGGGTTAAGGAAAGACTTAAAGAAGGAAAACAAGAGGGATTAAACTATCCCAAGGAAAACCAAAAGAATGAAAGTTGATCGAAAGAAAGTAAGAACGAAATGGGAGCACTGAAGCAGTTAAATCGAATGAGATAACACAAGGAAAAAGGGGAAAGGAAAGAAGTACGATAGGAAGAGAATCCCATGAATAATACCTTCTTGGAAAGAGTTAGGATACAAGTTATTAGGAACTCCATGAAAATAAGGAGACTTACTGAAAGCAAGGATATGGAACAAGAAGGGAGGAATCTAGAGTGAATAACCATACAAAGGTCTGTAAGTATAAGAAAATAATAAAAGAAGAACTTTCAAGGAGCAGTAGGGAGATTGATCGTAAAAATCCTAGAACAGAAGACCCTTGAAGAAGGATGAGAATAGGAAGTGGGATCGTGAAGGAGAAAGTTCCAAGCTAAAGTAATCAACAGAGGAAATATCACAAACTAGAACTAAAATAAGGCCCTCATTAAAAAGGTACAAGTGGCTAAGTGTGATCTACTTGCAAGAAAGCAAGGAAACCAAATAGGGATTTTAGATGGATTCAGTTGAAGGAAATAACCCATAATAACCAAATCATCCAGGAGAATAAACTACGCTCTACGAAGAACTGGAGAGTAGTAAGGACTACACCCTAAATAAGGCAAAGGGATGAATACCAAGGACACGAAGAGTCAAGAGACGACCATATCAAAATAATTAAACTAAGAGGATAATACAGGTAGGACAGTTAATGAACTGACCCTTGTGAAAGTCACGATCCCAATAAAGAAGGAAAGGATGGAAAGACCAAAACCTTTGGGAAATAAGGGAAGATGAAAGCCTTAAAGAGATCAATGGTTAAGACCGAAGTAACAACCTGAAAGCTATGAAAAATGTTAAATAGATTTTTTGCAGGATGAACGAGAGATTGTGAAACAAAGGGGATGTGAACTCCACCTTAAAGGAATAGATTAGTACTGAGAGAAGGTGAGAATGAGATGGGATAGACGAGAAGTACTCATAGGATCTCAAGGGTAAAGGTAAGCAGGAGAAGATGGCGTCAAGGAATGTCATTTAAGGTTAGATATTCACAATGGTAAAACTAGAAGGGAATTCCGAGAAAAAAGAAGTGTAAAACTTACCAAGGAAGGAAACCTTGGAAAAACATGTGTTTCAATTAGGAGGAAATGGAACCAATAGAATTGGAAAGAAGATAAGCTCCTCAAAGATAAGCTGTTGGAGATGAAAGGATCAAGTGCAAAGGGAGGTTCAAGGGATAAGTTAAACCCAAGTAACGGGTAAGTAGGAAGATAACATCAAAAGATGTCGTACGAGTAATAAATGAACTAACTCGGAATTGAGAATCATAAAATGATCACAAGTGAGTAAGAATGGATTAGGAAAAAGAAAAGTCCTTAAAGGAAAGGATGCCATTGGGAATAAGGAATGACATAAGAAAGGTAGAGTTTCAGCATGTGGAACAAATTTATAATAACCAACGAATGAGAGAAGGATCAATGTAGGATGAAAAGGTGACAACATCAACACTTGTGAAAGTATGTACATGGTGCTTAAATGGATACTGAGCTAGGGAGGTCAGCAATAAAGAGAATAACTGAATGCAGGAAGGATTGGGTATTTTGGAACTCCCAATTCTAAAATCTTGAGTAAAGAATCTTGGAATGGAGAAATAGTGCTTTAAGGAATGAAGGATGTGAATATAAGGATATGACCTTAAATCTTCCAGCGAGATATGCTTAGCTAAAATAAGCTCCATGGAAAGAGAAAGTGATGGGAATAAAAAGAAAATCTTAAGTGTATATTGTCACGCCCTGACTCGGTTTGGTCGGATCCCCGTGATCAACCCATCACTCTCCCAATTTATTAAACGGTTTCCCCTTATTATAAACCGTAAAGAGTAAGGCGTCCTTTAAATCTACACCAATTCCTGGAATAGCATAATCAAAACTTCATGAAATTTTAAACTTTACATACCTGTCTTACAGGTATCTTAGTCGATGGTCTTTAAGGGTAGGCTTTCCAGGATTTCCTGAAAGAGATATAAGGGAGGGGGTGAGTACGACTTCTCAGGGAATGGGTTTTTAAAGGTATACTTTTAACTTTTAAGAAAAATATTTATATGGAGTGTGCCAGACTCCTTTCTTTTCAAAAATCCCTTCATTTAAAAATTCAGGTTTTTTCATTATTTCTTATTTACCACAGTGTGTCATCACCCAACACACATCCTTCATCATGAAGGTTACACACATTCGTAGGTCAGTACGACTTTACCGGCCACCCGAATAGAAGCACAACCACTTCTACCCTGGGAATGAGTGGATGTACACGACATCTAACCCTCAATCCTGAAATCACTTTTTCATGTCCATATGATGACAGAGACCTCATCCTGTCCCCACCCCGGTCTCATGCGCTTGGTGCTACTCCAAATTTCGCACAGACATCTGGAATGATGATCTGCCCTTATACTCACCGGGTCGTCCAGGGCCCTTAGGACACATCACTACCCTCATGGGCATATTGATGATCTTGTACTCATGGTGCATGCACAAGCAAAGTTTTCTTAAATTTTCCATGTAATATGTGGTGCCATTTGTCCCAACGGTCCCAAACTTCAAGTCAACATGTAGTTGTTTGTCTCGACTGGTTCGGAGACCCGTCATGTCGCACTGCTACTATTTGATTGAGTATGTCGGACTTGCCTTAGTACCATGACCAAACAATTCACTTATTAAGTTTTAATGGCACACACACACACACACACACACACACACACACACATATATATATATATATATATCATATTCTTTTACCCGCTCCTACTCGTGTCGATTGGCCTATGGCCCACTGTTCGAGTTTTTCAAAACTTGGGCATTTTAGCCCTCAAGTTCCAAAACTGAGGCTCCCGACCTATAAGAGCTATTCAAGCTCCCATCAAGAAGGTCTCCCAAATAGTTTAAGCATTAGGACACTGTTAGGGGAGAACACTTCCAATAAAAATAGGTTTTTGCTGTCCATTATACCGACTAGTATAAGGACATCTTCGTTTATAACCGATGAATGAGTTTTCAAATTCCTTCGAGAAAGTCTCATCATACCAACCGGGTATGATCTACTTACGACCCGTAAGTAGTTTTTCCGCATAACTTTCACATCACTTTCTCTAAGTAGTAATTATTAAAAATACCACTAAGCAGTGGGTTTTTATATCAAGGTACTTATCATCTACAATCAGGTATGATACATAATCCCAATTGGTCCTCCAACATTATTTTCATGCCCAATTGACCCTCAATTTTATAAAATTGTATTTGGTCCTTTGAATTTTGAAAATCCCCAATTTTCCCCCAATTTCAACTCCTTAGCACAACTGAATTTGACTTCATCAAATTGACCGATCAGACACCTCTAATTGTTGAAATTGAAGTTAAAATTGAGTTCCTCCATCTTTTTACGATTTAATAGCACTTTGAATTACAAGTTTTGACACCGGAACGAGCTCAAACGGAGCTTCGCCGGAAAACGGACTGTAGAGAGAGAAAGATTCGATTACTCACCGGTGAGGGCACGACGGTTCGAGCTTTCAATCTAGGCAGATAGCTCTCATCTTGAGGTTTATCCTAGAATCAAGAATCGCATCAATTGATACCAAATTGAGTTAGAATTTCATCATCGTAATTCCACCGGTTCTCTCTCTAGCACCAGTTGGAAATTGCAGAGTTGAGTCGAATTGGCTTACCTTTCAGTCCTAATTCGACAGTGGGAGGACTGAGGAAGTGTTGGGAAGGCTTGGTTTGGCTTGAGTAGGGCTTGAAATGGCTGATTTCAACTCAACCGAAATAGGGCAGCTTCAGTCCATCGGAGTTGCTTCACTGTTTCATCACGCCGATGACCCTCGAAGTGAATGGAGACTACAGACGTGTAGCTGACCTTTCCCCTATTCTAAAGAACCCTACCTCACCTTGTTTAGCTTAGAAAAGACCCCATGTCAGAGCTCTGGTTCAAGCTTCACCGAAGAAATGGAGTTGTTGAGAGAGAATGAAGTTTTCAGGTGTGGAGAGGATGAATGGGGAGGGGCTCTTTATTTAGGGAGCTCAGGGACCTGTTGGTCATCCATTTGGCACCGTTATGACTGACATTGAAGACCTGAAATGCCCTGAACAAAAGAATTTCTTCTTCATTGGCATTTCTTCAGTTTTTCGGTGAGTGAACAGTGCTGTCATCTGAGGAAGAAGATGACACTGTTCTGAACCGGACTGGACCGGTTTGAATCGGGTTCGAAGTTTAAACCGGTCGGTTCACCCCCCATTCAACCGAGTTTTTCAAATCTAAAGATTTCCAAATTCATCTAAATTCATTCTCTATCCAATGGTGGCCTTAAATCTCCAATTTGAATTATTTAAGCCACCTAGAAAAATGAATTTAGGATTCGATTCAATAGTGGTTCAAACCGATCCGAACCGATTCACCTGAACCAGTTTGGTTTTCATCCCCAATTCCTTCACAAGTCCATTTCCATATCTTTTGTGACTCCTTGGGTCAGTTAGGGTCCATAAAATTCCCACTTTACCATCTCTTTATCGATTTCGATTCATAAACCGACTTGGTCCTTAAACCGATTCAATTCGGTTCGGGTCCGGTTCACCCAAAGTGGTCTGGTTTTTTTCTCACACTTTGTTCTAAGGTTCCTTCCCAAGGTTTATAAATTTCTTTGGAGTATAATTGAGTTGAATTCCTTTGTTTTGCCTAATCTCTATCAATTTCAATTCATGAATCGACTCAGTTCATAAACCGGTTCAATCTTGTTGGACCCGGTTCATCCAAACCGGTCTAATTTTCCTCTTCCAATTCATCCTAAGGTTCTTTTCTATAGTATTTTGAACCCTTTGGATCACCTAGGAGTTGTAAATTCCTAAATTATCCATTCACAATTATTGGGTTTGTGAACTGGTTCGATTTTCTCACTTGGTTTGACCAATTCTCTTCCCGGTTTTCCTTAGCTCAAATGGGCGGGGTTTACATATATGATATTAGGGATAAACAGAAACAACCGATAAGGTTGTATGTCGATAAACTCTAGGTTGATATCAAGGGAAGTTCATTCTGGTATAAAAGTGTGAAATAAGTTTTCGGGACAAAACTCCTAAAAAGGAGGGGAGTGTTGTAAACCCCGCCCTTTGGAATTAAGGAAAATTGGGAAAAGAATCGGTTAAATTGAGTGAGAAAACCGAACTAATTCATAAACCCTAACCATCAGAGAACGTGCAAATTGGGAGATTTACAACTCATGAGTCACCCAAATAGCCATAAAAACCTTGGAAAAGGACCTTAGGACAATTTGGGAGAGAAAACCAAACCGGTTTAGGTGAACCGGATCCGAACCGGATTGAGCTGGTTTGGATCGGTTTGAATCACTATTGAACTGGATGTTAAGTTCATTTTTATAGGTGGCTTAAAAAATTCAAATTGGAGAATTGAGGCCACCATTTGATAGGGAATGAATTTAGCTGAATTTACAAATTTTTAATTTTTAAAAACTCGATCGAATTGGGCCTGAATAGACCAGTTTAAGTGTTGAACCCAGTTTGGACCGGTTCAAAACTATGTCGTCTTCTTCCTTCAGATGACAACACTGTTCACTCGTCAAAAAATCGAGCAAAACCTGCGAAAAGGAAACGTTTTTGTTTAGTACGTTTCAGGCCATCAATCACTGTCATTAAGGTGCCAAACGGACGACTGGATAGTCCCCAAACTACCTATATAAAGTGCCCTTCTCCATTTATCCTCCACACACCTGAAAAACCTCACTCTCTCTCAACTACTCAGTTTTCTGATGAAGCTCAAACCACAACTTCAATAGAGGGTTTTATCTGAGCCAAAGAAGTCATGGTAAGGTTCCTTAGACTTGGGGAGAAGTTAGCTACACGACGGTAGTCTCCAATTGCTACGAGGGTCGTCGGAGAAGTGCCAGCGTGATCGAACAGTGAAGGAGCTCTGTTAGACCGAAGCTGCCCTATTTTTGTTAAGATAAAATCAACTAATTCAAGCCCTCCTTAGGCTAAACCAAGCTCTCCCAACACTTCTGCAGCCCTCCTACGTAAAGGTAAGCCAATTTGGCTCCCCTCTGTGAATTCTTATCGGTGCTAGAGAGAGAACCGACAAATCTTTACTGACTAAATTCTCCCTCAATTTGACATGAATTGAGGTGATTCTTGATTCTAGGAGGAACCTCAAGATGAGAGCTATCTGTCCAGAATGAAAGCTTGGATCGCCGTGCCCCCGATGGTGAGCTTTCGAAACTTTATCTCTCTACTTTTAGTTTTCCAGCGAAGCTCCGTTTGAACTCATTTCAGCGTCAATTAATGTGATTCAAAGTGCAATTGAATCGTATGGATCTGTAGAAACTTAAATATACCTTCAATTTTAACAATTAACATCGTTTGATCAATCAATTTGATGAAATCAAATTCGACCAAGTTGAAAGGTTATAATTGGGGGAAATATTGGGGATTTCAAAAATTCGAGGGACTAAAGTGCAATTTCCTAAAATGAGAGCCAATTTGGCATGAAAAAGATGTTGGAGGACCAATCGGTCAATTTTTGGAATTTTTGGGGTGAAATTTACCATTGTTGTAAAGTAGGGGCAAAATGGTAATTTTGGAAAATTTGGAGACCAAATTGGGAATTTGGGAAACTTGAACCCCTTTTGTAATTTTGAATAAATTGAGGTCCCAAAGTAAACTTTTGAAGTTTTGGGACTCAATTTGGAGAAAATTGGCATTAGGGACTTACTGTTAAAGAAAAAAAACGTTAGGGACCTAATTGTAATTAATTGAAAAGTTAGGTATTTTATTCATTCGTGATGACTGAAGGCTATCAAGCTAAATGATAATGAACAAGAATGTTCATATCTTGTAGGAACGTGAAGTACTGGGAACGCTAGCTAAGACAAGCTCGTGAGGAGACAAAAAGCCGATTAAGAAGGATTCACTACATTAATAGGTGAGTGGGATTTTTACATCATACCCGATTGGGATGATGGGTACCTCGGTAATAAAAGCCTGCTAGTATGGGGATTTTAATATCACACCTAAAAGGAGTAATGTGAGTGAACATACGTAAAAACTACTTAACAGTTGTAAGTAGATCATACCCGATTTGTATGATTAATTTCCTAGAAGAAAGTAGAAAACCCGTTCATCCATTATGAGCGGAGATGTACTCATACCTGGTTGGTGTGATGGACAGCTGAAAGATTATTTTTGTTAGAAGTGCTCTTCCCTAACTATGTGCCATTGCTTAAAAGTTTTGGGAGACCTTCTTGACGGGAGCTCAAACAGCTTAGATAGGCTGGAGGCCTCGGTTTTGAAACTTTGGGGCTATAATGCCCGATTTGAAAATCTCATACAATGGGCCCAAGGCTAGTTGGCACGAACAAGAGCTTGTAAACAAACATGAGTTTAAGCAATGAAAATTTTAAATGAATAATATGTTTGGCCATGGTACCATGATAGGACCGGCATACTCGATGGACTGGTGGTAGTGCGACAAGACAGGTTGACGGACAAGTCGAGACAAACATCTACAAGTAGAGTTGAGGGTCGGGACCGTTGGACTAGTGGCACCAAAGATTAAATGGCGGATGAAAAAATCTATTATTTTGTCCATGCATTGAGGTACGGGACCTTCAAGATGCCCAAGAGGGGTAGTGATGCATCCTAAGGGCTACTAGATGACATGGTGGTGATAAGGGCAGATTATCATGCCAACAGTCACGGAAGCTCGACGTAGCTTCATGCACACGAGACCGGGATGGGGTCGGCATGAGGTCTGTGTCCTCATATGGACACGGAGGTTTTTTACGGGATTGAGGGTCGGATGTCGCTTACATCCACTCATTCCCAGGGTAGAGGTGGACGAGCTTCTATCTAGGTGGCCGGTAAAGTCGCTCCGACGCCACAAGTGGGTGTAGTGGACGTGATGCCTTGCGAATGTGTGATCCCTTCATGATGAAGGGTGTGTGTTAGTTGATAAACACACTGTTTGTGGTTAATGATGATAAATATTTTTGAAAACTGAGATTTTGAGAATGAAATATATTAAATGAAATAAGGAGTCTAGCACACTCCAATTCAAAAACTATTTTTTTGAAACTTTATTTTTTTTAAATTACCCATTCACCGAATTGTAGAAACTTACCCACCCTTTTTATCCATTTTCAAGAAATTGAGAAATGAGTAGGGATAACACCAGGCCTTATCCATTGTCAGGTATGCTTAATTATTATGAGTTGTATTTTTATTGATATATGTTATTCCAAGGAACATGGTTGAGATTACGCCTGGCTCCTCTTGAATTAAAGAAGGGGGAAACTTCTCTTGAACCAAGAGAACGGTGGGTTGTTCATGGGGATCTGACCAAACCTGGTCGGGGAATGAAACCTAAAGTCCCTATTAAGTATTCAAGTTTTGTATAATGCTATTTCAGGAAACTAGGTCAGAAGGACGCTTGACTCCTTGCGAACTAAAAGAAGGAATCATTCTTAGACCAAAGGGAGTGGCAGGTTGTAAACGGAGATTCGGCCTATCATGCCCCAACCTAGTTTGGTCGGAACCCCTGAGCAACCTATCACTCTCGTTGGTCTAAGAAGGATTTCCTTTCTTCTAGATTGCAAGGAGTCATGCGACCTTCTAACTTGGTTTCCTAGAATAGCATTATACAAAACTTGGGTAAATAAAGATTTTTAAGCATACATGTCTTAATGTGCAGCTTCATGGAATCTTCTAGGGTTTTGTCTCCTTTTCCTGAAAGAGGTTAAAAGGGAGCGGGTGAGTTTCTACAACTCAGTGAGTGGGTGTTGGGAGTGAGTTTTAAAAATAACTACTGTATTAAAACACCTTTCTTTTCCACAACATTTTTATCATTTCCACTTATTGTGTGTTTAGCTCTTTTTAGCACTTCCCCTTTCCTCGGGAGGCATTTAGCACACATACACACGCCCTTTCTCATAAATGCTACACACATTCGAAGGACAGTCTTAGATTGCACCCACTTGGGGATCAGTGCGACTTTGTCATCCACCTTGATATAAATACGACCACTTCTACCTTGAGTCTGACTGATACCCTAGGCACCCGACCCTCAGACCCAAAATGTAAACCCCACTCTTTGGAGTTAAGGAAAAACTGGGAAAGAACTGGACAAACCGAGTGAGAAAACTGAACTGGTTCACAAAATTGATTATTGAGGAATGGGCAAATTATAGAAATTTCAACTTCCATGTAACCAAAAAAGAATCATAGACCTTGGGAAGGAATGTTGGAACCAATTGGGAGAGAAAAATCAGAACGATTTGGGTGAACCGAACTCGAACCGGATTGAACCAGTTTAGGAACCAAGCCAATTTATGAACCGGAACCGATAGAGAGTGGACAAACTGGGAAATATATGGACCCCAAGTGATCTAAAGATTCATATAAGTCATGAAAAAAGACTTTAGGATGAATGAGGGATAAAAACCAAACCAGTTTAGGTGAACTAAATTCGAACCGAATTGAACCAGTTTGGATTGGTTTGAACCACTATTGAATCGGATGCTAAATTCATTTTTCCTGATAGCTTAAAAAAATTCAAATTTTAGATTTGAGGCTACCATTAGATAGAAAATGAAATTAGAAATTTTTAGATTTAAAAAATTCAGTTGAAGTGGAGGTGAATCGACTGGTTTAAGCTTTGAACATGATTCAGATCGGTATGGTCCGGTTCGAAAAAGTGTCATCTTCTTCCTTCAAATGACAACACTGTTCACTCATCAAAAAATTGAAGCAATGCCGATGAAGAAGAAATATTTCCATTCAGTATGTTTCAAGCCATCAATGACTGCCATAAAGATGCCAAATGGACAGCCGACGGGTCCCCGAGCTCCCTATATATAGAGCCCCTCTCCATTCATTCTCTCCACACCTGAAAATCTCACTCTCTCTCAGCTGCTTTGCTTTTCAGCTAAGCTTGAACTAGAGCTCTGATATAGGGTCTTTTTTGAGACAAAGAAGGCTTGGCTGGGTTCCTTAGAACCGGGGAGAAGTAAGCTATACGGTGGTAGCATCCATTCGCCTCGAGGGTCGTTGGAGAAGCGCCGGTGTGATTGAACAATGAAGCAACTCCGACCGACTGAAGCTGCCCTATTTCAACCAAGCTTAAATTGGCCACGTCGAGCCCTCTTCGGGCCAAACCAAGCTCTCCTAACACCTTCTTAGCCTTCCCATGGCTGAATTAGAACTGAAAGATAAGCCAATTCGGCTCCCCTCTGTAATTTCTGATCGGTGCTAGAGAGAGAATCAATAGAATTTTGATGATGAAATTCTAACTCAATTTGGCATCAATTGATACAATTCTTGATCCTAGGAGAAACCTCAGGAGTAGAGTTATCTGCCCAGATTGGAAGCTCGGACCACCGTGCCCCTCACGGTGAGCAATTGAAGCTTTCTCTCTATACGTTCTGTTTTCTGGGAAAGCTCCGTTTGAGCTCATTCCGGAATCAAAACTTACGATTCAAAGTGCAATTGAATCATATGAAGATGTAGAAACTTAAATTTAACTTCAATTTCAACAATTAGAAGTGTTTGATCGGTCAATTTGATGAAATCAAATTCGATTGTGTTAAGAAGTTGGCATTGTTGAAAATTTTAGGGAAAATTGGGGATTTTTGAAAATTTTGAGGGACCAAAATGTAATTTTATTAAATTGAGGGTCAATTGGGCATGATAAGAGTGTTAGGGGACCAATTGAGCAAATTTTAGAAATTTTGGGGTAAAACTTACCATTTTTGTAAAGGGGGGCAAAATGGTAATTTTGGAAAAATTGGGGACCAAATTGGGAATTTGGGAAACTTGAAAACCCTTTTTATGAAATTGAATAAATTGAGGTTCCACGGGGAGTTTTAAAAGTTTTAGGACTCAATTTGGCGAAAAACTGTCAATTAGGGCCTAAAGTAAAGGAAAATTAACTTTAGGGACCAAATTGCAACTAATTGAAAAGTTAAAAATTTAGTCATTAATAATGAATGAAGGTAATCAAGCCAAATGATAATTAACAAAAATGTTCATTTTGTGTAGGAACACGAGACATTGGGAATGCCAACTGGGATTAAGCTCATAAGGGACAAAAAGTGACTAAGAGGAATTTCACTTCATGATCGGGTGAGTGGGATTTTTATATCATACCCGGTTGGGATGATACACACATCGAAAATGAAAACCCTTTGCTAGGTGGTATTTTTAAACATCACACATGAGAGGAGTGATGTGAAAATCACGTGAAAAAACTACTTACTAGTTGTAAGTAGATCATACTCGGTTGGTGTGATAAAACTTACTCGAAGGAAGTGGAAAACCCATTCATCGGTTATGAGCGGAGATGTCCTCATACTCGGTTGATATGATGGACAATTAAAAATATATATTGTTGAAAGTGCTCTCCCTTGATTGTGTGCCACTGCTTAAACAATTTGGTAGACCTTCTTGACGGGAGCTCGAATAGCTCTATTAGGCCGGAGGCCTCGGTTTTGGAACTTGGGGGCTATTCTGCCCAATTTTGAAAATCTCGAACAGTGAGCCCTAGGCCAGTTGGCACGATCAGGAGCTTGTAAACAAACATGATTTATATGCCATGAAAACTTAAGTAAATGAATTGTTTGGCCATGATACTAAGACATGACCGACATACTCAATCGACTAGCGGCAGTGCGACATGACAGGTCTTCGAACTAGTAAAGACAAACAGTTGTAGGTCTAGTTGAGGGTTGGGGCCGTTGGACCAGTGGCACCACAGATTATATGGCATCATGTGAAATATTTTGATTGTGCATGCACTGTGTTTATGGGACCTTCAAGACATTCAAGAGGGGTATTGATATGTTCTAGGGCCCTGGACGACCTGGTGGATATGAGGGCAGTTAGTCATACCAAAAGCCTTATGAAGCTCGATGTAGCTTCAAGCGCATGAGACCTATGTGGAGTTGGGATGAGGTCTCTGTCCTCATATGGACACGGAGAATTGTTACGGGATTAAGAGTCGGATGTTGCAAACATCCACTCATTCTCAGGGTAGAATTGGACGTGCTTCTATCTAGGTGGTTGGTAAAGTCGCTCCAATGCCACACGTGGGTTTAATGGACGTACTAGCTTGCGATTGTGTGTTTGACCTTCATGATAAAGAATATGTTTTTGAAAACAGAAATTTGAAGATGTGAAAATTTAAAGGAATTATGGTGGCTTGCACACTCAAACTTGAAAACTATATTTTTATAGAAACTCCATTTTTAAAATACCCATTTAGTGAGTTGTAGAAACTCATCCATCTTTTCTATCCCTTTTCAAGAAAAGAGAAAATGAATAGGAATAACACCGAGTCTTTCCCTCTATCAGGTATGCTTAATTTCTCTTAAGCTTACATTTTATTTGATATATGTCTTTCAAGGGAACAATATCGAAAGTATGCATGACTCCTCTTGAGTTAAAGAAGGGGGAAACTCCTCTTGAGCTGGGAGAGCAACGGGTTGTTTATGGGTATCTGACCAAACCGGGTCGAGTCGTGACACAAAATCACTTTGTGTCCGTATGAGGATGGAAACCTCATCCTGCCCACTCGCTCCGGTCTCATGCGCAAGAAGCCTAGACACAGTAGCTTCATGAATAACTGGTACGAAAAACTACCATTATCACCACCAAGTTGTCCAATATTCCTTGGAACCGATCACTACCCCTTACGGGCATCTCAATGGTCCTGAACCAAAGTGGATGCACAAACAATCATTTTTCACATAATATCCATCATCTTTGGTGTCGTTGGTCCAATGACCCCGACACTCGACATGGTCTATAGTTGTTGCCTGACCAGTTCGTCGACCTAGTCTTGACGCACTGCCACTAGCCCATTGAGCCATATCAGTCCTGACTTGGTACCATGGAAAATCATACATCATTTCCAGTTTAATGAGAGTTTTCATGGCTCTTTTTACTCATGTTTATCTATGGGCTCTAGCCCATGCCCACTGGCCTTGGGCCCACTTCACGAGTTTTTCAAAAAACTAGACCTTTAGCCCTATGAGTTCAAAATCAAGGCCCCCAGCATGTTAGAGCTATTCTTGCTCCCGTCAGAAAGTCTCCCAAATAGTTTAAGCATTTGCACATAGTCATGGGAGAACATTTTTGACAAAATGGTTTTAGCTCAAAGTACTCATCACACTAACCGGGTATGATGACAGAGGTATGTCCACTCACAAGTGGATTTTTATTACCAAAAGCCGTGCTCATCACTCCAACCGGGTATGACGTGTAATTAAGCCCACTCATAAGTGGGTTTTCATTTTAAATTGTGCTAATCATCCCAACTGGTATGATTTGTAAAATTCCCATTCAAAGTGGTTTTTTAGTTCAAAATGTACTCATCACCCCAACTGTGTTTGACATTTAAAAGGTCACACTCACCTGATTACTATGATGTGTTCGTCCCCAATGAGCTTTCCAAGTCCTATTCGAGCTCATTTGCTCATGTCCTTATCCGAATTCGTTCCTACATGGTTTAAGTATCCTTATAAGGAATGGTTTGACTTTAGGTCCCTAATACTCAACTATTTTCAATCAAGTCCCTAGGGTTTCCAATATCCCTTTTGGATCCTTAATTTTCTCAAAATTGTAAATGGAGCTCAAATTTTCTAAATTTCCAATTTGGTCCCCAACTTTTCCAAAATTACCGTTTTACCCCTAACTTTCCAAAAATGGCCAATTGGTCCCAATTCTTTCAAAAATTGACCAATTGGTCCACTAACATCTTTCTTATTGCCAATTGACCTTCAATTTTGAAAAATTGCACTAAGGTTCTCAAATGTTTTGAAATCCCCAAATTTCTCCCCCAATTTCACCCTTTTGATTGATCTGAATCTAATCACATCAAATTGACCATTCAATTCATGTTAATTGTCCCCTATCATGGTGCCAATCAAATTCCTCACCTCCTTACAATCAGACCAAGCTTTGAATCACCGTTTTCGAGTCTGAAATGAGCGCAAACAAAGCTTCGTCAAAAAACTTAGTGTAGAGAGAGAGAGAGAGAGAGAGAACTCATTGTCGGAGGTGTGACGGTCTGAGCTTTTGATTTGGGAAGATAGCTCTCGTTCCAAGGATCCTTCTAGGATCAAGAATTACTACAATTCTTATCCTAAGTAGCGGGAATTTGGTTAGTGAAATTTGACACTTACTCTTTCTAGATGTGAACTATTTTGATGAGAGAGGGCCAAATTGACTTATCATTTTCCTTGGGTAGGTCGAGTGCAACCTATAAAGGCTAGGGGAAGGCTTGGTTTGGCTTTAGAAGGTTTGAATTGGCCGAATTTAGATCGGAAAGAACAAGGTAGCTTTGGGATCGATGGACCTACATCACTGTTTTGACCCGCCGACGCTTTTCTGATAGTCCTCAGGTGGAATGGAGGGTGCTGTTAGGTAGCTTACTTCCTTCGGGATCTATAAGACCCAAATTCGCCTTGTAAGGTTAAAAGAAGGGCCCATGTCAGAGCTCTGGTTTGAGATTCATTGGAAAATGGAGCACTTCTCCTTCTTCGAAGGTTTGAGTGGTGTGTGGAGGATGAATGGAGGGGAGCTCTTTATATAGGGAGCTTAAGGACCCTCTGTTCTACCAGTTTCCATATTGGTTGAGTTTGTACTCTTCAAAAACTTCCATAATCGGAGGGAATATTCTCTCACTAGAAAAGGAAAGATTTCTGCCATTGATGAACAGTGCTGTCATCCTAAGGAATATGATGACACTATTCATCTGACCAGTCTTGTCCGACCGGGTTCGGTGATCCTTACCGAGGCCACTCCGGTGTGGTGTTTGTGGGTGAGCGTGTCAGCCACCATGTTTGCCTTACCGGGGTGGAACTTGATCGTTAGGTAGTAGTCCTTCACCAACTCTAGCCATGTCACGCCCCAACCTAGTTTGGTCAGATCCCCGTGATCAACCCGCCACTCTCCCGGTTTATTAAAGGGTTTCCCCTTATTGTAAACCATAACGAGTAAGTCGTCTTTTAACCTGCACCTTTTTCCTGTACTAGCATAATCAAAACTGCATGAAATTTAAAACTTTAGATACCTGTCTTACAAGCATCTTAGTTGACGGTCTTTAAGGGGAGGCTTTTCGAGATTTCCTGAAAGGGATATAAGGGAGGGGGGTGAGTACGACTACTCAGTGAATGGGTTTTTAAAAGCTTTTGACTTTTAAGAAAAATATTTATATGGAGTGTGTCAGACTCCTTTATTTTCAAAAATCCCTTCATTTGAAAATTCGGGTTTTTCCATTATTTCTTAGTTACCATGGTGTGTCATCACCCAACACACATCCTTCATCATAAAGGTTACACACATTCGCAAGTCAGTATCACTACTGAACCCGCTGTGGCTTCGGAGCGACTTTTCCTACCACCCGGATAGAAGTACGACCACTTCTACCTGGGAATGAGTGGATGTACGTGACATCCGACCCACAATCCCGAAATCACTTCTTCGTGTCCGTATGAGGACAGAGACCTCATCCTGTCCCCACCTCGGTCTCATGCGCTTCGTGCTACTCCAGATTTCGTACAGACACCTGGAACGACGAACTGCCCTTATAGCCACCATGTCGTCTAGTGCCCTTAGGACGCATCACTACCCCTCATGGGCGTCTTGATGATCCCGTACTCACAGTGCATGCACAAACAATGTTTTCTTATATTGTCATGTAATCTGTGGTGCCACTAGTCCAACGGCCCCTACTCTCAACTCAACCCGCAGTTGTTTGTCTTGACTAGTCTGTCGACTTGTCATGTCGCATTGCCGCTAGTTGACTAAGCATGTCGGTCCTATCTTGGTACCATGGCCAAACAATTCACTTATTAAGTTTTATGGCACATATATCATGTTCATTTACGAGCTCCTGCTCGTGCCAACTGGCCTTGGGCCCACTGTACGAGATTTTCAAAATCGGGCATTTAGCCCCCAAGTTCCAAAATCGAGGCCCCCGACCTATTAGAGCTATTCGAGCTCCCGTCGAGAAGGTCTCCCAAATTGTTTAAGTATTGGCACACAGTTAGGGGAGAGCGCTTCCGACAAAAATAGGTTTTTACTATCCATCATACCGACCAGTATAAGGACATCTCCATTCATAATCGATGAACAGGTTTTTAACTTCCTTCGAGGAAGTCTCATCATACCAACCGGGTATGATCTACTTACAACCCGTAAGTAGTTTTTCCGCATAACTTTCACATCACGTTCTCTAAGTAGTGATGATTAAAAATACCACTAAGCAGTGAGTTTTTATACCGAGGTACTTATCATTCCCAATCGGGTATGACATAAAATTCCCACTCACAACCGGTAAGTGGTTTTTAAATTTTAAGTTGTGCTCATCATCCTAACTGCGTATGATGTTAGTAAACCCACTCACAACCGGTAAATAATTTTTAAATTTTAAGTTGTGCTCATCATTCCAACCGGGTATGATGTTAGTAAACTCACTCACCCGTTAATGCCGTGAATTCCACTAGACTAGTTCTTTGTATTCATGCGAGCTTGTCGTTGCTGGCGTTCACGGTATTTCACGTTCCTACACGATATGAACAACCTTTTTCATTATTACTCGGCATAACAACCTTCATTCATTTCCAATGAATGAGAAAACCTAAACTTTTAGTTATTTGCAATTAGGTCCCTAAAGTTATTTCTCTTTAACTTTAAGTCCCTAATGTCGGTTTTTCCACAAATTGAGTCCAGTAACTTTTAAAATTTATCCTGGGACCCCAATTTATTCAATTTCACCAAAAAGGGGTTTAATTTCCCAAATTTCCAATTTGGTCCCCCAATTTTTCCAAAATTACCATTTTGCCCTTCTTTTACAAAAATGGTAAGTTTTGCCCCAAAAATTCCAAAATTCCTCAAATTGGTCTTCCAACATTATTTTCATGCCCAATTGACCCTCAATTTCATAAAATTGTATTTTGGCCCTTTGAATTTCGAAAATCCCCAAATTTCTCCCCAATTTCAACTCTTCAACACTACCGAATTTGATTTCATCAATTTGACCGATCAAACACTTCTAATTATTGAAATTGGAGTTGAAATTGAGTTCCTGCATGTTCATACAATTCTAAGAAACTTTGAATCGTAGATTTTAACGTTAGAACGAGCTCAAACGGAGCTTCGTCGGAAAACAAACTGTAGAGAGAGAAAGCTTCGATTACTCACCGGTGAAGGCACGACGGTCCGAGCTTTCGATCTAGGCAGATAGGTCTCGTCCTGAGTTTCATCCTAGAATCAAGAATTGCATCAATTGATGCGGAATTAGATTAGAATTTTGTCATTGAAATTCGGTCGACCCTCTCTCTAGCACCGATCGAAAAAAGTATAGGGGAGCCGAATTGGCTTATCTTTCGGTCCTAATTCGATCGTGGAAAGGCTGAGGAAGTGTTGGGAGGGCTTGGTTTGGCCTGAGGAGGGTTTGGTTTGGCCTGAGGAGGGCTTGAAATGGTCGATTTCAGCTTGGCCGAAATAGGGCAGCTTCGGTTCGCCGTAGTTGCTTCACTATTTCATCATGTCGACGCTTCTCCAACGATTCTCAGATTGACTGGAGTTTGCTATCAGATAGCTATCTTCTCCCCGATTCTAAAGAGCCCGACCTTTGTTCAAGTCGAAGCTCTAGTTCGAGCTTTACCGGGAAATGGAGCAGTAGAGAGAGAGAGAAGTGTTAAGGTGTGAGTAGAATGAAATGGGCGAGATTTATTACTAGTATTAATATTGCCATAAATTATCGGTATTAATTCCAATAATTTAATTTTGGTATTAAATTATTTGTATTAATTCCAATAATTTAATTTAGGTATTAAATTATTGGTATTAATTACAATAATTAAATATATATTAATTTATGGCTATTTATGATAAGCCGTACGTTCCCATAAAAACTTTTGACTGAAATTTCGGGTTACAAAAAATCCTACTTCCTAGGAGGTCACCCATTCTCACACTACTCTTAAGCAAGCACACTTAACTTTGAAGTTCTTATGGAATCTAGTTCACCTGAACCAATTTGGTTTTTGTTTTCTAGTTTGTCTTAAGTTTCTTTTTCAAGGTTTAATGAACCCTTTGGATCACCCGAAAGTTGTAAATTTTCATATTGCTTATTCTCAAATGTAAATCAACTTGGTTTTCTTATTCGGTTTGATCGGTTCTTTTCCCGATTTTCTTAACTCAAATGTACGGGGTTTACAAGCCACCTCCTCTTCCACAGGTTGAGTTCCTTTAGGGTTAGGAAGTATTTCAAGCTCTTGTGGTTGGAGTAGATGTGGCACTTTACTCCATACAAATAGTGACGCCTTATCTTGAGGGCGAACACTATTGCTACTATCTCGAGGTCATGGGTGAGGTAGTTTTTCTCATGGGGTTTCAGTTGTCGTGGGGCATAGAAGATGACTTTCCCCTATTGCATTAGGACACATAACAATCCCTATCTGGATGCATCACTGTATACAGTGTACTCACCGGCGTCCGAGTCGGGCAAAGCCAGCACTAGGGCCATCGTCAATCGAGATTTAAGATCTTGGAATGACTCCTTGCACTTAGCGTCCCACCTATAATCTACCCCCTTTCTCGTGAGGCGAGTTAATGGAGTCGCAATTCTAGAGAAGTTTTCCACAAACTTCTAGTAGTATCTGGCGAGGCCAAGGAAACTACGCACTTCGATTAGGTTGGTGGGAGCTTTCCAATTTTGAGATGGTCTCTATCTTGGTTGGGTCCACCTTCACTCTAACCTTTGAAACTATATGACCTAAGAAGCCCACCTCTTGTAGCAAAAACTCGCACTTTGAGAATTTGGTGTAGAGCTTGTGTTCTCGCAAAGTACTCAACATTGTCTCTAGGTGCACTCGGTGTTCCTCTTCAGTTTGGGATTACATGAGGATGTCGTCTATGAACACGATCATGAACTTGTCCAAGTATGGCTGATCAGAAAGCGATTTTCTGTATGTCCTCCTCCTGAATTTTCAGTTGATGGTAACCCAACCGCAGTTTGGCAGGCACCATACAGTAGGGCGCTTGTGATATGGGGTGAGTCTCTGGCTCCACTTCAATCATGAACTCCTACTGGCGATCCGGGTGTAGGCCAGGTAGCTCCTCCGGGAAGACGTTGGGGTAACTGTTGACTATTGAGATTCTTGCTAACTCCTTATTTGGAAAATCCTTGCAAGTGATATGGGCAAGGAATACCTTACATCCTTTCTGTAGTAGGTCATGCACCTCCATGCAGGATACCAGGTGTATCCCGGCTCTTTCCTTATCCCCTTCGAATACAACACCCTCCTTTCTAGGGGCACGAAACGTTATCCTTTTCCTTTCGCAGTCTATGTGGGCTTGATGTGTGCTCAACCAGTCCATTCCTAGGATGACCTCTACTTCTCTTAACGGAAGGGGAATCAAGTCGGCCTCTAAGGTGATTTTTCCAATCTGCACTTCGCATGCCTTAAGGTACCCCTATCACTCCAGCGCCTCTCATATGAGTGTAAGGATGTTGAGGGGGTGGTACGAGGGAGAGAGTTTCATGGGGAAGCCTAGAACTAGGGTTTCCTTGATAAAAGATCGTTCTGCCCCCAAGTTGAAGAGGGCGTACCTTTCCTTTTCGAATAATTGTACGAAACTTGAGGGAGAGTTAACGAAGCTTTTTGAGGAAATGCATTTTATTAAATTGAAAAAGGGGGACTACATGACTCCAGCCACACAATTGATTATAGATGAGGTTGTGACGTACCATCCACCACGCTAGAGTCTTTCTAGGCTTCCTCCTGGGTCAGGTTGTAGACCTGGGCCAGAAATCTTGTGGGTGCTTCCCTTCCACCATTGGATGCCCTCTGGTTTCTGGGCGTTGGTGATAGAGCATTTCGTGGAGTGTTGTCTCGTGGCCTTGTGCAATTCCTTATGTAATGGTCGGGCTGCCCGCACCCATAGCATATCATACATGCCCCCTCATGGTTTCTCCAGCATCGGGGGCAGTAGGGGCTTCTCCTTGGAGGGGGTGCGTTCACCTCCATGTGGACGTGGTGGCCTTCTTCCCTTCGTGAGAACCTCGGTCGGTTCCCCCATCATGGCCTGCCCTATTCTCTCAGGCCTACTTTGCTGCTCTACCCCTGTCTTCCCTTTGACCACCCTGCTCAATCCCGCAGTGCCTTGTTTGGACCAATTGCTCATATTTGTGTGTCATGCTGACGATGGCAGCCAAATCGGTGGGGCGTCCCAAAACCCCCATCTGGTCTCTTATGTCCATATTGAGACCGTCGATAAATTTCTAACAGATGTCTGTCGGTCCTGCCAAATCAGGGGCAAAGGGTCACAACTCATTAAATCTGGTCTCATACTCTGAGACTGTGTTTGCTCCTTGGTGGAGCTGGAAGAATTCCACCTTCTTTTTGTTAATCAGGTGGAGAGCCATGTACTCCTCAGGTGGGTATGGTCGGAAAGAGGCTCCTTACGTCATCCCACCATTGCTTCATGTTGGACTCCAAAAAGAATTATGTTAGCATTACCATCTCTTACATGGATGTCCTGATGATCACCATGAACTTATTGAGGCTTGCTAGCTAGTCCATGGCAGCCCACGCATCCTTCTCCCTGTGGAAGGGCTTGCACCCTAATTATCGGAGTGTCTTCAAATACTTGGGGATATCAAAGAGAGGTGAAACAGGTGTGGAAGGAGGTTGGCATTGGACCTCTTCTGGATGGGTCTAGGACTCAGAGTCCAGGTGGGGCTTGTTGCTGAGGTGGGGTTCCCTGAACACTCTTGTAAACTCCTCATACAGCCTTTGGTGCTCGGAGCTAAGACCTTGCAGGGTTGGCTGTGCCCCCAGGAGTTCTATCTCCGGGAAAGGGTTTTCGGTGGAATCGACGATTGTCGCCATCGTTCTCTTGGCTCTTCTCTTTGGTGCCATAGCTAGGATAAAATTTTCTTTGATTAGTATTTAGGTTATAAAGTCTTGATAGTGTATACAGGAAAACACACTATGATACCACCAAAGTTGTCACGCCCCGACCCGATTTGGTTGAGGTCCTGTGATTAACCCACCATTCTCCTAGACCTCGAAGAGTGCCCTTCCAAGAGATCAAAGAGAGTAAGGTGTAGTACCTATCATGTTTTCCCTGGACAACATTAAAAAAAAAACTGAAACTTTAAATCTTTATACATGGGATAGGTTTTGGGGAGGAAGAGGCTGACATGGTCACATTCCTTCCTGGAGGGAAGGGTGAGTTGACAACTCAGTGAGTGGGAGATATCTTTTAGGAAATGTTCACTTTAGCACTTTCAAATGTTTGATATTTCACAAGTAGTTCCTTCTCAGGTTTTGCACATGATCATCAACCACCCTCCTATCATAGGAGTGATCACACGTTTGTAGAACAGTTCCCGACCATTCTACTTGTAGACCGGGGCGCCTTTACCGTCCACCTTGATAGAGGTTAACTACCTCTACCCTGAGTTTGAGTGGACATCAATAGTTCACTCAAATCTTTATACATGTGATAGGTTCTAGGGAGGAAGAGGCTGACGTAGTCATGCTCCTTTGTGAAAAATGTATAGAGGGAGGGGTTAAGTTTGACAACACTATGAGTGGGAGAAATCTTTTAGGAAATGTTCAATTTAACACTTTTAAATGTTTGATATTTCACAAGTAGTTCCTTCTTAGGTTTAGCACATGATCATCAACCGCCCTCCTATCATAAGAAGGATCATATGTTCGCAGAACGGTCCTTGATCGTTCCACTTGTGTATTAGAGGGCCTTTACCGTCCACCATGATAGAGGTTAACTGACTCTACCCTAAGTTTGAGTAGACATCAATAGTCTGACCCTCAAACCCAGATCACTTCAAAATGTCCACTTTGTGAGACGAGACCTCCTTTCCCCAACTACCTTGGTCTCGGTACGTAGGAAGCTCTCTAAGCTTCTCGACCTACTAAACGCCATACAACCCTTATGCACCCTGGGTCATCCAACAATACTTAGGATCCATCACTAACTCATGCTAGGTGTCTCGAAGGCCCGAATCTCATAGTGCATGCACAATCAATAGTCCTTTAAGTTATAGCCATTATCTTTAGCCCTCCAGCGCAATGGTCTGTTGGCTTGGTTTCGGCCAACATGTACTAGCCGAATAGGTTTGATGACCTGGCTTCGACTTAACAGCGGTTTGGCCCAATAAGCCCAACATCTCAAACTTGGCTCGGTGGGTATCACACATAATTTCTCATTAATTGGGTCTTTTAGCATTAGTCATCACATGCTAGTTCTAGATGGGTCCATACTCATGTCCATCAGCCTTGGGCCCACTTGCATACCGAGCCTAAGCCTTGGAACTAGCTCCCAAATATTTTAAGCAGAATCACCAAAATAGGGGAGGCTAATTCCGAGAAAATCATTTTCAAAATTGAACATCATTCCAATCGGAATGAACATTATATCATTCCCACTCACCCAATAATCTCGACGGGATTGTCCCAATGGAGTCTAGCTTCGTTGTGTGCTTCTGGAAGTTGGTGCTCGAGTAGTCTACTCCTACACAACACGTATATCCATATTAGGATGCTTTGACTAAGAGGCCTCATCTTTTGGGCATTTGTACATAGGCCCTTACATTGTGCCTTAACTATAATCTTGTCCCTAAAGTTTGTACTTTTACCTTTAGGTTCTTATTTTCCCCAAAGTTTCAATTAAGCTATAGGATTTCCAATTATCCACTTTGGGTCCTTAGTTTTATCAAAATCACCCATTGACCCCTCAATTTTTCAAAATTTCCATTTAGTCCATAATTTCCCCAAATTGTAATTTGACCCCAAACTTCTCAAAATTACAAATTGGTCCTCCATTTTGTCTAAATTGCTCAATTGGCCCTCAATTGTGAGTAAATTTCATGAAAATGCCCTCAATTTCATCAATATGCTATTGGCCCCCAATTTTTCTAAATTTCACAAAAATTACACTTTGGCCCCCGAATTACAATCTTTTTAAACTAATCATCAAAATGTTGTTAATTGCCCCCATTCATGATTTAGATCACCTTCCTTACATTTCCCTCGTCATTTTAAGCCCTGAACCGCTTCATTTGGCAAGGAAATTAGCTCAAACGGAGCTTCGTTGGAAAATACAATTTATAAAGAGAAAACTTCAATATCTTACTGGTGGAGGTCCGGTGATGGAGCTTTGGCCGTCACTGCATTGCTCTCTTCGTGAGAATCCTCCCTGCATCAAACCATGCCTCAATTGATGACCTAGGTAGTGTGAATTTCAAAGTTAATGTTTTTGTAGAATTTAGCCATGAATAATATTTTTCAACAAAGGGCGTCAGAGAGAGCTTACCTTCTTAACTCAGGGGGAAGGTTGGGGCACCTCTAGGTGGGGTGTAGGGGGTCTGGCTTGGTCGCAATTAGCTCGAGGAAAGTTCGAAGTGTGCTGCAAAAGGTCAACTATTTTTTGTCCGAGGAGTGGCAACACTATTTGAGCTCCCTTGCTCCTCCTCAGTGGTCCTCAAGTGAAAAGGAGGGTATGGCTAGGAAGAGGTCTTCCTCCTTGTTCTAAAGACACCTAATGTGGCTTCGGAGGATGAGAAAAGTCCCGTTGCCGAAGCTCTTGTTTGCTGCTGGTCGAAATATGGTACTCTTCTTCTTCTTCTTTGCTCGATTGTTGGATGTTGAGTATGAATGGAGGGGTGCTCTTTATATAGGGAGCTTGACAACTGTTTAGGCTATCGACCAGCATGAGACTTAGCCTCTAGTGACCTGACTTGAGAGATTTCTAAGTCGCTAGAGACTCTCATTCCTTCGCCCTCTCTCTCTCCTTTGTTCTCTCTATTAGCAGCTAGAGGTTAAAGACAATGACGTAGAAGGCGTGCCATGTGGCGTACTGTGATTGGTGGGTTTTTCTAACTTGGAGGTCCAACTCGGCCGTCGCATCAGCTATTGACCGGTTGACCAGACACATGGCAGCCTCTCATTGGTTGTTTGTGTCTGCATGGCTGGTTGATAAGTCATCCGCTGACCATTGATCGAACATGTAGTAGTCTTTGATTGGCTATCCTTGTCTGTGTGGCTACTGATTGGGCGCTGTTGATCGGTTGGATCGTTGATTGATCAACGGTCCGACTGGGTCTGGTGACCTAAATTCAAAAATCGATCGATTCAGACCTGATTTAATCGGTTCTCTAAAATTTAAAATTTTCTAAATTTATCTAAATTAATTTTCTATCTAATGGTGGCCTCAATTTCCCAAATTGACATTTTTAAACCACCTAGAAAATGAATTATTGAACCAATTCACTATGGTTAATCCCGGTTCAGTCCGGTTCACCTCGACCCGATCCGATTCTCTCTTCAATTCCTTCGCGATTCTTCCTCACAATTTTTGTGAATTTTTTGTCACTTGTGATCTTCCAATTTCCCACGTTAACCCTTGTTTACCATTTTTTGTTCTTTAATTGGCTCGGTTATTCACATGAAAATCTTACCTTTTCTTTTTTTGGTTTTCCTTGGTCCCAAAGGACGGGTCTTACAATTAAGGTAGGGATACCGTGATTGTCACGCCCCTACCCAGTTTGGTCGGATCTCTATGATCAACCCGCCACTCTCCTAGTTTATTGAAGGATTTCTCCTTATTATAAGCTGTAAAGAGTAAGGCTTTCTTTAAACCGGCACCTTTTCCTGGAATAACACAAATCAAAACTGTATAATATTTTAAATTTGTCATACCTGTCTCACAGGTAACTTAATTGATGGTCTTTAAGGGTAGGCTTTCTGAAATTTCCTGAAAGGGATATAACGAAGGGGTGAGTATGACTACTCAGTGAATGGGTTTTTCAAAACTTTTACTTTTCTGAAAAAGATTTGTATCGGAGTGTGTCAGACTCCTTTCTTTCAACAATCCTTTCAATTTAAATCTCAGTTTTTACCACCATTTTCATATTAATCACGGTGTGTCATCACCCAACACACATCCTTCATCATGAAGGTTAAACACACATTCGCTGGCCAGCATGACCACTGAACTCACTTGTGGCTTTGTAGCGAGTTTACCGGCCACCTAAATAGAATCATGTCCACTTCTACCCTAAAAATGGGTGGATATACGCGACATCCGACCCTCAATCCCAAAATCAATTCTCCGTGTCCGTATGAGTATAGAGACCTTATCCTGTCCCCACCCCAGTCTCATGCACTTAGTGCTACTCCAAATTTCGCATGGTCACCTGATACGACGAACTACCTTTATACCCACCAGATCGTCTAGTGCCCTTAGGATGCATCACTACTCCTCTTGGGCATCTTGATGGTCCCGTAATCATAGTGCATGTACAAACAGTATTTTCTTATCACGCTATATAATTTGTGGTACCACTGATCCAACAACCTCGACCCTTAACTCAACCCGCAGTTGTTTGTCTTGATTGGTCCGTCGACCTATCATGTCGCACTTCCGCTAGTTAACTGAGTGTGTCGGTCCTATCTTGGTACCTTGGCCAAATAATTCCTTTATTTAAAGTTTTATGGCATATAACTCATGTTTGTTTACGAGCTCCTGCTAGCCTTGGGCAAACTGTACGAGATTTTCAAAATAGGGAATATTAGCCCCCCACCTATAAAAGCTATTCGAGCTTCCATCAATAAGGTCTCCCAAATTGTTTAAGCATTGGCACACAGTCAGTGGAGAGCACTTCTAATAAAAATATAGTTTCAACTGTCCATTATACCGACCGGGTATAAGAACATCTCCCCTCATAACTAATGAACGGGTTTTCAACCTCCTTCGAGGAAGTTTCATCATACTTACAATCGGTAATTAGTTTTTCCGCATGTTTTTCACATCACTCCTCTAAGTTGTGTTGTTTAAAATACGACTTAGTAGTGGGTTTTCATTTCAAGGTACTTATGATCCCCAACCGGGTATGATATAAAATCTCGCTCACAACCCGTAAGTAGTTTTTAATTTTAAGTTGTGATCATCATCCCAACCAGATATGACATTAGTAAACCCACTCACCCGTTAACGCAGTGAATTCCACTAGACCGGTTCTTTGTATTTCACACAAGCTTGTCCCTACTGGCATTCCTAGTACTCCGTGTTCCTACACGATATAAATATCTCGGTTCATTATCCCTCAGCCTAATAGCCTTCATTCATTTCAAATGAATGAGAAACCAAACTTTTATCTATTTGCAATTAAGTCTCTAAAGTTATTTCTCTTTAAGTCCCTAATGCCAGTTTTTTCCTCAAATTGAGTCCCGAAACTTTAAAAATTGATCTTAGGACCTCAATTTATTCAATTTCACAAAAAAAGGGTTTAATTTCCCAAATTTCCAATTTGGTCCCCCAACTTTTCAAAATTACCATTTTGTCCTTCCTTTACAAAAATGGTAACTTTTGCCCCAAAAATTCAATAATTCCTCAATTGGTCCTCTAACATTATCATCATGCCCAATTGACCCTCAATTTCATAAATTTGCATTTTGTTCCTTCGAATTTAAAAAATTCTCAATTCCCCAATTTCAACTCATTAACGCAGCCGAATTTGATTTCATCAAATTGACCGATCAAACACTTCTAATTGTTAAAATTGAACTTAAAATTGAGTTCCTTCATCTTCATATGATTCAATAGCACCTTGAATTGAAAGTTTTGACGCCGGAACGAGCTTAAACGAAGCTTCGCCGGAAAACGGACTATAGAGAGAGAAAGCTTCGAAAGCTTACCATCAGAGGCACGACAATCCAAGCTTTCAATTTGGGCAAATAGCTCTCATCCTGAGGTTCATCCTAGAATCAAGAATCACATCAATTGATGCTGAATTGAGTTAGAATTTCATCATCAAAATTTTGTTGGTTCTCTCTCTAGCACCGGTTGAAAATTGCAAAGGGGAGGCGAATTGGCTTACCTTTCAGTCCAAATTCGGCTGTGGAAGGACTGAGGAAGTGTTGGAAGTTCTTGGTTTGGCTTAAGGAGGGCTCGAAATGGCCGATTTTAGCTCGGCCGAAACAGGGCAACTTCGGTCCGCTGGAGCTGCTTCATTGTTCCATCACGTCGGCGCTCCTCTGGCGACCCTCGGAGCAAACGGAGACTATAGGCATGTAGCTGACTTCTCTCTGGTTCTAAAGAACCCTATCACACCTTGTTTGGCTCAGAAAAGTGCCCATGTCAAAGCTTTGGTTTGAGCTTCACCGAAAAATGGATCAGTTGAGAGAGAATGGAGTTTTTAGGTGTGGAAAGGATGAATGGGGAGGGGCTCTTTATATAGGGAGCTTGGGGACTCGTTGGTCGTCCGTTTGGCACCTTTATGACAAACATTGATGGCCTGAAACGTACCGAATGGAAATGTTTCTTCTTTGCTGGTGCTGCTTCGATTTTTCGACGAGTGAACAGTGCTATCATCTCGAGGAAGAAGACAACACTGTTCCGAACCGAACCAGATCGGACTGGTCCGAACTGGGTTCAAATATTAAATCAGCCGTTTCGCCTCCATTCGACTGCATTTTTCAAATATAAATATTTCTAAATTCATTTTCTATCCAATGGTAAAATATCAAATTTAAAAATTTTAAGCCACCTTGAAAAATGAATTTAGTATCCGGTTCAATAGTGGTTCAAACCGGTCCAAACCAGTACAACCTAATTCGGATCCGGTTCACCTGAACCGGTTTTTTTATCTCCAATTCACCCTAAAGTCCTTTTTCATGAATTTTATGACTCCTTAGGTCACTTAGAGTCCATAAAATTCCCGCTTTACCATTTCTCTATCAGTTCCGGTTCATAAACCGGCTCGATTCTTAACTTGGTTTAATTTGGTTCGGGTCTGGTTCACCTGAACCGGTCTGGTCTTTCTCTCCCACTTTGTTCTAAGATTCCTTCCCAAGGTTTATAAATCTCTTTTGGTCACAAGAGAATTGAAATTTCTCTAATTTGCCTGTTCTCTATTGGTTCCGGTTCATGACCGACTCGGTTCATAATCCAGTTCAATCTAGTTGGATCTAGTTCATCTAAACCGATCTGGTTTTTCTCTTCCAATTTGTCCTAAGGTTCTTTTCCATGGTTTTATGAACCCTTTGATTCACCCAAGAGTTGTAAATTTCCAAATTGCCCATTTCCCGATAATTGGGTTTGTGAACCGGTTCAGTTTTCTCACTCGGTTTGACCTGTTGTTTTCCCGGTTTTCCTCAGCTCAAAAGAGCGGGATTTACAACTCTCCCATCCTTTTAGGAGTTTTGTCCCCAAAACTTAATTATCAACCTTGCATGAGGAATCATTTCCTTTGATGTCCCTTTGGCGTTTGCTTAACATGCAAACTCTTCTCTTGTTCTTTCAATTAGCCCTTTTTACATCCTTCACTTAAGGAATTTCTTTTCCTTTATATTATTTACTCCCTCCATGGAGTTTGTCATAACTAGACATACCTTACTTCAAGGTATATTCTTAGATTCATATCTTTCTTTGCTTAGAGCACGTTCTTCCCTTGGGGTTATGTACTCAAGATTGGGAATTTCAAGATACCTAACTATTCTCGTGTCTAGTTAACCCCTTGGTCGTTGAAACCTTTAACTCAATGTTCTTTCGGGCGTTACATACTTGTTTCTACAGTTTTCTTTATTATCACTTTTTCATCCTATTTTGGCCCTTCCTCCATTCGTTGTCTATTATAACTTCGGTCCAAATTTTTATATTCGACCTCGTCATACTTATTAGCCGACTCTTCCTTACTTTGAGTCATATTCTCCTCGGGATTGTTGGGCTTACATGCCCCTTACAGCATGGCATTTTCTAGAACCTGTCTCGGTCCATTAGATTTCTAGAACATCTCCTTGAGGGTTACTCTTAGCTTTTCAACCTTTCAGGGATCATATAACTTCATCCCTCTTTTCTTTTGATAGCATTCCTCAACTATCCTTTTTACCGTTATCCTCTCATCCATCATGCCTTTGAAGTTATGCCTCACATAACTGCATGGATTTCTCTTACCTACTCATCCTTTCCCAATATTTTTATTGGGTCCTTTCGATTTCAGTCATTTGGGTTTCCTGATGATTATTGACATATGAGGATTTTTCCCTTCTTATGTCCTTTCTCTTCTTTAGTGGCATCCTTTATTAAAGGACTTCCTTTTTCCTTAATCCACTCTTACTTGCTTATGACCATTTCACGATTCATTATTTCGAGTTGATCTCTTTTTGGTAGATGTATTGATTGTTTTGTTTGAGGAATTCCCTTTTTACAATTTCATTCTCTACTACATTCCTCAAAGTAGAGGTTTTAACCTTAAGAGTTACATGTTCAACCTTCTTACCATCCTTTGGAGATTCCTTCCTTTATTTCCTTACACCTTCTTTTATGTTGAGGAAATTTCCCACTTTGAATCCTTATTCATCTTAAAATTCCCTTTCATTCCTTATCTAAGGAATTTCTGATTGCTGGTCTTATTTCATATACTCTACACTATGCTTATTCATCCATTCTTTAGGCTCCATTAAGTGAGCATGGACCACAACCCGTCCGGATGTCAGTGGTCATTTTCCCTAATTGATTTCTTAATTGAGGGCTTACTTCTCCAAGATTCCTCATATATTCTTTCTTTTATTCTCTTATTATTGTAGTCCACCCACTCCTATTCGTTACGACATTCTTTGATGCAACCATGCTATTTATCCATTCCTTTGATTTAATTTACTTCTTAGGACCTCATGAGTACTTTTCCTTGGTACTTGATCTTTCCATCTTAACCAACATTACATTAGTGAGCTTATCGTTCTTTCTATTTCAGTTGGTTTCATTTCCTCTTAATTGGGATATGCATGTCTTTTCGAGGCTTCCTTCCTTGGTAGGATTCTTTCCCTTTCTCATGACATTCCTTTTTACATTTGCTCTAGGGGATTTCTAACCTTAAATGACATCCCTTGATGTCGTCTTCTCTTGTTTACCTTTACTCCTCAAATCTTTCATGCACATCTTTTATACTCTATTCGCATTCTCATTCATAACCAATATCTGTCTATTTCTTTAGGGAGCGTACAAATCTTCCTTGTTTCAAGATTTCTTGACCATTATGTGAAAGGCTTTCCTATTCCTTTCTTGGCTTGAGTTTAGTCATTAATTGGCCTTTGGTCCTTTTAAGGATATCCTTCATCCTTCTTTTCTCGAGTATTTGGCCTTTCCGCCTCTCTCTTCTTTATTGGAACTCAAATTATGGTTTTCCCGAGTATTAGTTCGTTAACTGCTTCACCTTCACCATTCCTTTGGTCTAAGTTTATTAGAGCAGTTGTTTCTCAAGTACTCCTGTCCTTAACGTCCATCTCATTGATCTTTTTAGGGTATAGTCCTTTCTACCTCCCGACCTTCCTTAGGCTGTCATTTATTTTCTTTGACTATTTTGTTGTCACGGTTTGCTTACTTCTGCTATGTTGCTTCGAATCTCCAATTTGATCTCTCTACTTTTTCCAAAGGAAGTCGTACTTGAAATCCCCCTTTGTCGTCAAACGCCAGCTTGTCTTCTTTTGTGGATGCACTCCCTCCTTTGCACCTAAATTGTTGGAATTTCTTTTTTAAGGGAGGATTCTCTTTAGCTACCTTTTTTTTTGGTTTGTGGTTTTATTGAGGTCCTACATTTAGCTTTTTTTTTTCCTTCTAGCCACTTCGCTAAAATCTTGAAGAGCTTCCTCCTATGGTTGAAACTACGAGCTGGAATCGTGTTTCTTGGGATGGTATCCTTTTGGATTTCCTTTAACTGTAAGGGCATCTTTCTTGTAAAGTATTGTTCTAAATCCTAGTGGTGTGGGACAATCCTTCATGTTCTATCTCCTTTGTACCTTATAATAGGTTGTTTCTTACTTAGTTACTCCAAGAGTTCTCCTATACTCCTTACCATGATGGTTTTCTTGTCATGCCTTCTTTGCCTAATAATCTCTTTGATTCCTTTGCCTAAGGAATTGCGGTTGTGTTTGGTTACTTTTCTTGGGGCCATCTTCCCAACAAGATTACATTCTTTGAGACACAAGGTTTCTTAAAATTGGAAGTACTTCATTAATAGAAGAGAACAATATGTTGGGGGTTTTCGCCCTATTACAGAAAGTGGTCATAAAATAAATAGGGAGCTATGGGGTTCTTGATAAGAATCCTCCTAGGTAAGGTTATACAAACTTTGTTGGCGTTTATAGCTTCACGCTTGGCTTCCTTTATACTTAGAGTTATGCCCTCAATAGGTCTTAGCACCATTCTTCGCGATACTTCCCCATTTGGTCTTTTGGGATTCCTACCATGCCTCAAGCATTTGGGAAGCTTCTAGGGTTGTCTTCCTATGAGGACAGGGTGTTGAGTAGAGCCATTTCTAGTTTTCTTGGTTCCTCCCCGGGAGCTATCTGAAAATTTTAAGATAAATCCTATTAGTTACTATATTTTCTAGTCTTGATTATGTATTCAAGGAAACAGACTCTGATACCACTCTATTTGTCACACTCTAACTCAGTTTTCTCGGATCCCCGTGATCAACCCACCACTCTCCTAGTTTATTAAAGAGTTTCCCCTTATTATAAACTGTAAAGAGTAAGACGTCATTTAAACCTGCACCTTTTCCTAGAATAACAAAAATCAAAACTACATAATATTTTAAATTTTTCATACCTGACTTACAGCCATCTTAGTTGATGGTCTTTAAGGGTAGACTTTCCAAAATTTACTGAAAGGGATATAAGGGAGGGGTGAGTACGACTACTTAGTGAATGAGTTTTTCAAAACTTTTACTTTTATGAAAAAGATTTGTATCGGAGTGTGCCAGACTCCTTTCTTTCAAAAATCATTTCAATTCAAATCTCGGTTTTTACCACCATTTCCATGTTAATCATGGTGTGTCATCACCCAACACACATTCTTCATCATGAAGGACAAATACACATTCGTAGGCCAACACGATCACTGAACCCACTTGTGGCTTCGAAGCGACTTTACCGACCACCTAGATAGAATCACGTCCACTTCTACCTTGAGAATGAGTGGATGTACGAGACATTCGACCCTCAATCCTGAAATCAATTCTTCATGTCTGTATAAGGAAAAAGACCTCATCCTGTCCCCATCTCGGTCTCATGCGCTTAGTTCTACTCCAAATTTAGCACGGTCACCTAGTACGACGAATTGCCTTATACCCACCAGGTCATCCAATGCCCTTAGGATGCATCACTATCCCTTTTGGGCATCTTGATGGTCCTGTAATCACAGTGCATGTACAAACAGTATTTTCTTATCATGCCATATAATCTGTGGTGCCACTGGTCCAACAACCCTGACC
This sequence comes from Trapa incisa, assembly GCA_030064435.1. Lineage (NCBI taxonomy): Eukaryota > Viridiplantae > Streptophyta > Magnoliopsida > Myrtales > Lythraceae > Trapa > Trapa incisa. The sequence goes on along the minus strand of CM057774.1, from coordinate 4,345,080 downwards.
CTCAACTCAACCCAAAGTTATTTGTCTTGACTGGTCCGTTGACCTGTCATGTCACACTGTCGCTAGTTGATTGAGTGTGTCGGTCCTATCTTGGTACCATGGCCAAACAATTCCTTTATTTAAAGTTTTATGGCATATAACTCATGTTTGTTTATGAGCTCCTCCTTATGCCAACTGGCCTTCAGCCCACTGTACGAGATTTTCAAAATCGGGCATATTATCCTCCAAGTTCCAAAACCGAGGCTCCTAGCCTATAAGAGCTATTCAAGCTCCCGTCAAGAAGCTCTCCCAAATTATTTAAGCATTGGTACACAGTCACGGGAGAGAACTTCCGACAAAAATATATTTTCAACTGTCCATTATATCGACCGGGTATAAGGACATCTCTGCTCATAACCGATGAACGGGTTTTCAACTTCCTTCGAAAAAGTTTAATCATACCAACTGGGTATGATCTACTTACAATTGGTAACTATTTTTTCCACATGTTTTTTACATCACTCCTCTAAGTTGTGATATTTAAAATACCACTTAGTAGCAGGTTTTCATTTCGAGGTACTTATCATCCCCAACCAGGTATGATATAAAATCCCACTCACAACCGGTAAGTGGTTTTTAACTTTAAGTTTCCCCATTTTTTCCCCCAATTCCAACTCCTTAACACAGATGAATTTGATTTTATCAAATTGACCAATCAAACACTTCTAATTATTGAAACTAAAGTTAAAATTGAGTTCCTCCATCTTCATACGATTCAATAGCACTTTGAATCGCAAGTTTTGATGCTGGAATGAGCTCAAAAGGAGCTTCGCTGGAAAACGGACTATAGAGAGAGAAAGTTTCGAAAGTTTGCCGTCGGGTGCACGACGGTCCGAGCTTTCAATCTGGGCAGATAACTCTCATCCTGAGGTTCATCCTAGAATCAAGAATCGCATCAATTGATGTTGAATTGAGCTAGAATTTCATCATCGAAATTTTGTCGATTCTCTCTCTAGCATCGGTCGGAAATTGTAGAGGGGAGCCGAGTTGACTAATCTTTCAGTCTTAATTCGGCCGTGGGAGGGCTTGGTTTAGCCTGAGGAGGGCTTGAAATGGCCAATTTTAGCTCGGCTGAAACAGGGCAGCTTCGGTCCGCCAGAGCTGCTTCACTGTTCCATCATGCTGGTGCTCCCCTCCGGTAACCCTTGGAGCAAATGGAGACTACTAGCGTGTAGCTTACTTCTCCCCGGTCCTAAAGAACTCAACCTCACCTTGTTTGGCTCAGAAAAGTGCCATGTCAGAGCTCTAGTTCGAGTTTCACCGAAAAATGGAGCAGTTGAGAGAGAATGAAGTTTTTAGATGTGGAGAGGATGAATGGGGAGGGGCTCTTTATATAGGGAGCTCGAGGACTCATTGGTCGTCCGTTTGACAACTTTATAATAGACATTGATGGCCTGAAATGTACTGAATAGAAATGTTTCTTCTTCGCCAATGCTGCTTCAATTTTCTGGCGAGTGAATAGTGTTGTCATCTGAAGGAAGAAGACGACACTGTTTCGAACTGTACCGGATCGGTCTAAACCGGGTTCAAATCTTAAACCGACCAATTCACCCCCCCCCCCCCATTTGACTGAGTTTTTCAAATCTAAAAATTTCTAAATTTATCTAAATTCATTTTCTATCCAATGGTGGTCTCAAATCTCAATTTGAAAATTTTAAGCCACATAGAAAAATGAATTTAGTATCCGGTTCAATAGTGGTTCAAATCGGTTCAAACTAATTCGGATCTGGTTCACTTGAACCGGTTTGGTTTTCATCTCCAATTCACCTTAAAGTCCTTTTTCATGACCTTTATGACTCCTTAACTTAGGGTCCATAAAATTCCCACTTTACCATCTCTCTATCAGTTCTAGTTCATAAATCGGCTCGGTTCTTAAACCGATTTAATCCGGTTCGGGTCCGGTTCACCCGAATCGGTCTGGTTTTTCTCTCCCACTTGGTTCTAAGGTTCCTTCCCAAGGTTTATAAATTTCTTTGGGTTACAAGGGAGTTGAAATTTCTCTAATTTGCCCATTCTCTATCAGTTCCGGTTCATGACCAACTCGGTTCATAAACTGGCTCAATCTAGTTGGATCCGGTTCATCTAAACCGGTCTGGTTTTTCTCTTCCAATTTATCCTAAGGTTCTTTTCCATGGTTTTATGAACCCTTTGATTCACTCGAGAGTTGTAAATTTTTAAATTTCTCATTTCCTAATAATCAGGTTTGTGAACCAGTTCAGTTTTCTCACTCGGTTTGACTGGTTCTTTTCCTAGTTTTCCTTTGCTCAAAAGGGCGGGGTTTACACGGATGATGCACAGAAGGGTGGCAAGTTGATCATATGACCTCAAACAAACCGGGTCGGGGCATGACAAATTAAGTGGTATTAGAGCATAACCTTCCTTATAAGTACCCCACCCATCCTAATCCTCAATTCCTTACAACCCTTGTAGAAAATATGAATGAAGAATATATTTCGTTGATACATGCCATGGAGCAAATGCTGGAGGCATTACAGGTGCCTATTCCGTGGGATGCACCCCGAGAGAGAAGTCCTCCCTACTAGATGGAGGACGAAACTCCCCTACCCAGGGAACTAGATCATGCCTAAATCCGAGAAGAGTCTGAGAGAAATTTATGGGAGGCATACGCTAATTATGTGAGGGTTTTCCATTGACTCCCTCCAATATACAGTAGCGCATGTACTGTAGGCCCCCTACAACACGCCCACAATGTTGATGTCTTGAATTGATATGGAGTGGATATCGCACTAGTAGTGCAAGCCAGGAGGGCTCCTAGTTTGTCGGCATCCATAGAGTTCGAGGAACCCAGATGAACTCGTGCCCCCACTACAAAAGATACCATGGAGGCGACTGCCCACCTAGAAGGAGAAGACTCGCCAAGGCCCCCGATGCTGAGTCTTGTAACCCACCTAGGTTTAACTCTAGGACAATTAACTCGGTAGGTTAGAGAAACAATAACAAATTCTTGAGATTGGTCACTGTAATAAACCATAACCAAGGTTTTTCCGGTCAAGTAAATAAAAGATTTCAATTATCCTTGTAAAATGCCAAGTGTGAAGGAGGTGAATAACCCTAGCATAGAAAACTCGAGAAGGAACCCAAAAAGGTACCAGAAGATTCTTGACCTTACCCTCGTAAGCTGAGAAACCCTAGAACTACAAACCACCGGAAGTAAGTACTTACAAAAAGGGGAATACAAAGGAGGCACGAGGTGCCGAGGAACCTTAGGAGAGTTGGATAAGACACGAAGATAGCCAAATGCGGGGTGGACCAGCCGCACCACTTCCCAACATCTGTACTAAATGCCCCAAGTGAAGACACCAGAACTAGGATAGGCTAGAGGAAGGGCAGGAGGACCTTGAAGGAGACCCCAAAGGACAAGAAAAGTTTAGACCCAACAAAGTAAACCATAGTAAGCCTAGAAAGACAAAAAGGGAACCGTATGAAACGGGTTAGGATGAGGCACCGTAGATGAGCCGAAAAGGCATCAAAAATCGGCAACCCTACGTAGGAAGACCATCAACAAGGATGAAGGTAAGGTAGGCTCAATGAAGCAAATGGAGATCGAGGAGCCATAGCAAGGACTAGGAAGGCAGCCTCACAAGCGGACATTAAGACAGAAGGGAAGGACATTGGCCAAAGATAGTGTTAGGATGAAAGCCCGGTCATGAAGGAGGAAGTCTGGGACTAGAGACACGAACAAAAACGGAGGGCAGATCAAGGACCTCCCTTGAGGGCGAATCAAAAGAAGCCCTAACAGCCTTAGAGGAACCCCAGTGAGTGACAGCCGGATGATGGGGAAATAGCGATAAGGTATTCCATCGAACGAAGGAGTGAGAGGCGATCCGATTGCAAGGGGATAGGAAACCTCGACCCTAGGGATCAGGGAAAAGTAAAACAACAAGGAGGATGGGCAGACAAGCATGGAGCTGATAAGGTTGGTTAGGATGCCGCATAAGGAAACCATGCAAAAAATCCGATACCCAAGGGAAACAAAGATCGGAAGGGTATCATACCCGTAAGGGGGAAAACGTGGGAGGACACGCCCACCAAAATTGAAAATTTCAAGGGAATGGACACCTACAGGGTTAGGGAGAAGTGACCAAGCTAGGGGAGTATGTGTTAAATAACCAGGCGGTCCCAATGTAATGAAGAAACACTACTAAGTTATAATGAAGGGCAGAGCCAAGATCCCAATAAATTAGGGGATTGCAGGAGAGACATCCCAGAAAATGAGTACGTGTCTGAAACACGTCAAACTATAAGGAATATGTGGGTCCCGAGCCCTAAAAGGAGGTACCACCTAGGGAAGGAAAGGTCCCTCATCCCAACATGACAAAATCGGGTGAGGGTGAATGGACCTGAGAAACAAGGGGGAATAATGACGAAAAGGAGTAATAGAGGACAAAATGAGGGGGAGAATCCACTCCAAGCCATCGAAGAATAGGATCTAGGATCACACTCTTGAACAAATGGGGAAGCCTCTAGAAAGCAGTGTAAGCCCCATGAGGTAGGTAAACGTCGGGAGAGAGGAGAAGTTCCCCGAGGGCGAGTTAGATATGAACTAAGCAAGGAGGCAATCGTGGGGATAAACTCCAAACCTTGCATCTGGAATAATGGAAAGGACTAAACCCAAGGAAGTCCAGTTGCTATGGGTTAGCAGGCAAAATGGCCCCAAAGCAAAGAGAAAAGAGAGGAAGAAGGGAAGGGGAGAACCCCTCACTAGTTGAAGAATGCCAACGGACATGAGAATAGACTCAGGGAGGAGAAGCCCGTTAGGTCGATGGGAACAGAAGGGGGCGAGAGACTCGACGGTCAGAAACGTGAAGACTCAATAAGGAAATAGAGTAGGACGAATAAATGTGGGAAACCCAAACTCTCACAAGGAGCCTAACATCTACATCCAAGGGACATCAAAGCATGGAGGGGACATATGAAACCAAAACCTATGGGTAAATTGAATCAAGTAACAAAGTAACTTAGACAATGCGAAAGTAAGGACAAAAAGAAAGTACGCTCTAAGAAAAAGAGTGGAAGGGTGTGGTCTCAACCACAAGGCAAGCTGGGCTTTAGGCCTAGGGTGGAGCAATAGGATGCATGGGTCATACTGCCAAGAACATGTAGGCCCAATAAAAGGGAGGCTCGAGTACGAAAGGACGGACTCAAGGAATAGGAAAGGGGAATAACACCAAAAATCGAGGAATAGGAAAGGGGTTTTAGCGGACGCCTGTCCGACCCAAGCTTAGGCCCAGCAGACTCGCGCCCGAGTGGACCCGAGCTCGGGTCTATTTGGTCGGGTCTAGAAGTTGGATCCGAACCCGCTACTCAGGTCTATCTTATATTTTTTAATATATATTTTTTACTAAAAATAAAAAATTTCTAATTATTATAATATATAATTTTTTAATATTTGTTTGAGAATTCAAAATTTTAATTGTTTATTAGCTTTAATTTACCTAATAAATTACTATTATAATTTTAAATTAACTTTAACTTGCAAATAATAAAAGAATGATCTGACAATCAAATAGTTAAACTGTGAATATGAGAAAATTAGGATATGAGAATAAATTAAATGCTAATATTCATTTATATACATAAAAATAAAAAGGATAATGGTGTGAGTTAGTGGGTCATTCCTTTTTATTCATTTGATATTTTTTTGTATAATTATTGATATATACAATTTTATTTATATATTTTAAATTAAATTTTTTAGTTAAAAATAAATTATAAATCTCTTAATTATGTTAAAATTTTGAATATAAGTTACATATTAAATAATACAATTAATTAGAAATATAACTTAATATAATATGAATTTTTCCATTGTAATTCTTTTAAGTACTTATAAATTTATTAGGGTTTAAGAAAGTAAAGATAATCTATTAGGGTAAAAAATAAGTAATATAGTATGGCGATAATATATTTATATAAATATCTTATATTATAATAAAGTAAAAATAATCTATTAGTGTTTAATAAAGGAAAAAAAAGAATATAGTATGGCAAGATTATTACTGATAGAAAAAAATAAAATAATTTTTAAATCACATTTTTTATTAAAATTTTATAATATTTTTTCCTAAATTTAATGAAAGGACGTGTTTTAATTAAAAGAGTGAAAAAAAATTCAAAGAGACTGTGAGTCCACCTTCGGGTCCATTTGGACCTGAAGCTCGAGTCTAGCTAACGGGACCTGAGGCTCGAGTCTCGAGTCCAATATATGGACCTGAACCCGAGCACGGACTTGAGGCTCCTCGGGTCCGCTCAGGTCAGGTAGAGATCCCAAGCTCAGGTCTCGGGTCACATTGACATGCCTAATGTCAGAACCCCAATTCTAGACAAAACCCTCATGAACAAAAAGTCTGACCCCAAGCAGCAGGGAGAATTGGACCTAAGGAACTGCGAGAAAACTTGAGGGGGGAGGGGGAGAGATGAGTCGAACTAACTAAACCTAGGAGAGTAAGGGAATTGAGGTAAAAGAAGTAACCAAATTGGTAAGGTATCGACTTGTACCCTGAGTGGACCTCACAGGAATCCCCATCTGGCATAAAGGATGAACAATAGAGTTTTGAGGACAAAACTCCTAAAAAAAGGGGAGAGTTGTGGAACCCATCCCCTCGGACCAAGGAAACCGAAAGGAGAACCGACACTATTTTTGAAAATCGGGCCAATTTAATTAATAAAAAATAGAAAAGAAGGGTTAACAAGGGGAAAAATCCCAAATGACCAAAAATTTACAAAAAAATTATGAGAAAGAACCTGGAAGTGGATTTGATGGGTGAACAGGACTAGAACTGGACTGAACTAGGATGAACCATAGTGAACTAATTCAATGATTTATTTTTTTAGGTGGCTTAAAAATATCAATTTGGGAAATTGAAGCCACCATTAGATAGAAAATAAATTTAGAATAATTTAGCAGCTTTTTAAATTTTAGAAAACTAGTTGAATTAGGTTCGAACCCGTCGATTTTCAAATTTGAGTCACCGAACCCGGTCAGACCGAATCAGTTAACGGTCCGAGCAGTCAACGATCCAGCCGGTCAACAGTCAATGAAGCCCCATCAGCAGCCATGCAGACATGGGTAGCCAATGGGAGGCTACCACATGTCCAGTCAATGGTCAGTGGACGACCAGTCAGCTTGCCACACATACATAAGCAGCCAATGGGAGACTACTACATGTTTGGTCAACCGGTCAGCGATTGACGTGGCGGCCAAGTTGGACCTCCACGTTAGAAAAACTGGTCAATCAAAGTGCACCATGTGGCACACCCACCACATCATCATTTTCAACCTTAGTCCGCTGACAGAGAAGAGAAAGAAACTAGGAAAGCTGGAGTCTCCGACGACTCGAAAATCTCTTAGGTTAAGTCTCTAGCGAGTGGGGCAGGGACCGAGTCTCACATCGGCCGATAGCCTGAACAGTTGTTGAGCTCCCTATATAAAGAGCACCCTCTCACTCAGCCTCCTCACCTCTTAGGCGCTTTCTAACAACAAACAATCCACTTTTCGACAAAACTCTGATCGAGGCTCCGACAAAGAGTGATTTCGCAACCAAAGAAGCTATGAAGGGTGGCATTAGAACTAGGGAAGAGTCCTCTTCAAAGCGATCAGAGGACAACTAGAGAAGCATCGGAGCAATAGCATAGTGAAGCTGCCCTAAAGCCTCGAAATAGCGAGCTCTCGACAAACTCAACCCTGACTCCCTCAGCCTTCCCGCCACAAGAATTGGCCACCTCCGACCACCTAAGCCCCTCCCAAGCCACTCACAGACCCCTGGTAAGCTCAATTTCGCCTCTACTCGTCGGATTTTTTGAGTTTCAAAACTTTACCTCCCCGAAACTTCTCTTTTCAAATTTCCACAGTGCATTGACAAATTACAGTAGGATTCAATCCTGGTAGGTTCCCCCTTGACGAGCACTAGTTGCCCCCACCTAATGCTCCGGCCACCGTTCCTCCATCGGTAAGCTAAGCAAGCTTTCTCTCTATATTGTAAGTTTTCCGATGGAGCTCAAAACTCAACCATATTTGGAAATTCGAAGTGTAGGACGATCGAGAGAGCTAGAGGAGGTGAATTATAGCAAGAAACGAAGAAATCAAGGACTTTTAGGTTGTCAATTGAACGAGGTAAGATTCAAATGTTCTTATACTCAAATTGTGGGAGAAGAAGAAGGGAAATTTAGGGATTTGGGGGCTTTCGTGTAATTTCTCAAAAATTGGAGGGTCGAATGGCAAATTGACGAAATTAAGAGCGTTTTCATAAAATGTACTTCCAATTGAGGGCCAATTGGGCAATTTGAACATAATAGAGGGCAAATTAGAAATTTTAAAAAGTTCAATACCAAATTACAATTTTTGAAAAAATTAAGTACTAAATAATAATTAAAAAAAATTAAGTGCTAATGGATGAATTTAAAAAGAGTTAAAAACCTAAAAAAGATAATTGAAAATACTAGTAACTTAATTGATACTAAGGGACAATAAATGACCTAAATGTAATTAAATTATATTTATAATTATATTTATATTTTTTTTATAGTTTGGATTTGAATTAAATTAATACCAAGATTTATTTAACTAATTCAGGTCACATTAGCTTATTAATCTGGAATTGTTTAGTTAGTACGAGGTTGGATTAATCAAATATAAAATTAGATATATATTTGTATTTATAATTAAAAAATAATTTAATTAAATATTTTAAAATAAAACAAATACTTTTATATCTATTTTTTAAATTAAAAATTTAACTCGATTCAAATTAATTCAAATTCGATACCTTTTCCAATTCGGAATTTGTGTGTTAATACTTATATATAAACTCTATTTTTTTTATCTGTATTCGATAACACCGACATAAATTTCGAGTGCAGGTTCATAATCTTAATTTTGGATCCGGGTCGGGTCATGTCAAACGTACCTCGATCCAAAGTTCTGTCATACATAAGCGAGATTGGATACCAGAATCTGACCCAAAGTTCTGTCATAGATAAGCCAGATTGGATGCCAGAATCTGACCGGATGACTGCAGCTCATCATGCCAACCCAAAATTAAGCCGCTATTAGAATTCCTAACTCTGTATTGTTGGCCTTGTGTCCATTATAATCACTGATGAGTGGGCCAATTATGGATATTTATGGCCCAATAAAACGGCCTATGTGCTGATATGGTAGTTCCTTCGTGGTTGCTAAAAGTCCAGATTTCTAATGCATCAGCTCTCTCGTTGTACTTCTATTAGATAGGCGATCAGAAAACCCTAGATTTACTTCCATGCGCCTCTGGCCATGGTAACCTTACGACTCGCAAATTCGAGACCTCTTGCTTCTGCTAGCCTCTCTCGCCTCTGCTAGCCTGGATCTTTCATCCGCTGACTCTGGATCTCCTACTGTACTTGACCACGCTCTCTGGCTCCTGTCATCTGAGCCAACCGTCTCTAATCTCGCCCAACTCCTTACCTCCTCCACTTGCCACCAGCTCAGCTTCTAACCGAAATTTATGTCAGTCTGTCCTGACCTCCAGTATGCCTCGATGGAGTTGCTCTATAATTTATGCTCTTTACTGTCCATTTGGTTTTCCTCTTGGATTAGTTATTCTATTGGATTTTTACATTTTATAAAAGTTTTTCAATTTTCTCTTACTCCCGAAGTTGGAAGGAGAAGAAATAGAACATTGTTGATCGAGATTACTTATCTAAACATATCACTGTCCTCCATTCTTCTTTAATTCTCCCTACTGATATGGATGATCCACTTCACAGCCTCTGCACCGATGAATCAATCAGCTGATGATGCCATTCAACCCACCGTGGGCCCCTATGCCCTTGTCAGGCCTGTTTTCCTCACCAAGACCCAGCGCCATGAACTCGCACTAAAACGCCGCGAAGAGGAAGTTGCTGCCCAGAGGCGCCGTCAGGAACAGCATCTCTCCCAGAACCGCTCCAATGAGCACTTTCCTGGTAACCGCAAGCCCGCTGATTCCGATGGCAGGGACCGCGGTCGGGATAGGGATAGGGACAGGGACAGAGATCGCGAACGTGACAGAGATCGAGAGCGAGATCGTCGAGAGCGTGACTCAGATAGGAGGAATAGGGAGAGGGACAGGGAGCGAGAGGATTCTAGGGAGAAGGAGCTTGCTAGGTTGGAAAAACTAGCTGAGAGAGAGAGGGAGAAGGAACTGGATGCAATTAAGGAGCAGTATCTGGGTTCAAAGAAACCTAAGAAGAGAGTTATAAAACCTAGTGAGAAGTTCAGGTTCTCTTTTGATTGGGAGAACACAGAGGACACTTCGCGAGACATGAATACGCTGTATCAAAACCCGCATGAGGCGCAGCTACTCTTTGGCCGAGGGTTTCGCGCGGGAATGGATAGGAGGGAGCAGAAGAAGCTTGCTGCTAAGAATGAGAAGGAGCTGAGGGATGAGATTCGTAAGAAGGAAGGAGTTGAGGAGAAGCCCGAAGAGGCCCTGGCTCAGAAGCAGAAGGAAGAAGCTGCTGATTTGTATGACACATTTGATATGCGGGTTGATAGACACTGGTCGCAGAAGAAGCTTGACGAGATGGCTGAGAGGGATTGGAGGATCTTCAGGGAGGATTTCAATATATCATACAAGGGCTCAAAGATTCCTAGGCCAATGAGGAACTGGACGGAGAGTAAACTTAATCCGGAGCTGTTGAAAGCTGTGGAGAGGGCTAATTATAAGACTCCATCTCCCATTCAGATGGCTGCTATCCCTCTTGGCTTACAGCAGAGAGATGTTATTGGTATTGCCGAGACAGGGTCAGGTAAGACGGCAGCCTTTGTGCTTCCTATGTTGACCTACATTTCAAAGTTGCCCCCATTGACTGAAGACAATGAGGCTGAGGGGCCGTATGCTGTTGTACTGGCACCAACTCGCGAGCTTGCCCAGCAGATTGAGGAGGAGACACTCAAATTTGCACACTATATGGGTATCAAGGTGGTTTCTATTGTGGGGGGGCAGTCAATTGAGGAGCAGGGTTTTAGGATTAGGAATGGCTGTGAAATTGTGATTGCAACTCCCGGGCGGCTGATTGATTGTCTGGAGAGGCGGTACGCTGTCCTGAATCAGTGTAATTATGTGGTACTTGATGAGGCTGATAGGATGATTGATATGGGTTTTGAGCCACAGGTCATGGGTGTATTGGATGCTATGCCTTCTAGCAATTTGAAGCCTGAGAATGAAGATGAGGAGCTTGATGAGAAGAAAATCTATCGTACGACTTATATGTTTAGTGCAACAATGCCCCCTGGTGTGGAGCGCCTTGCAAGGAAGTATTTGAGGAATCCTGTGGTTGTCACCATTGGCACAGCGGGAAAAGCAACCGACTTGATTACCCAGCACGTGATAATGGTGAAGGAATCAGAGAAGTTCTCCAAGTTGCAGAAGTTGCTGGATGAACTAGGCGAGAAGACTGCAATTGTGTTTGTTAATACAAAGAAGAATGCGGACATAGTTGCTAAAAACTTGGACAAAGCAGGCTATAAGGTTACGACTTTGCATGGTGGCAAGTCGCAGGAGCAGAGAGAGATAAGCCTTGATGGTTTTAGATCGAAGAGATATACAGTCCTTGTGGCAACTGATGTTGCAGGCCGCGGTATCGACATTCCTGATGTGGCCCACGTCATTAATTACGACATGCCAGGAAATACAGATATGTATACTCATCGTATTGGGCGAACTGGTCGTGCGGGAAAGACTGGTGTGGCTACGACATTCCTGACTTTCGGTGACACTGATGTCTTTTATGATCTCAAGCAGATGCTTATCCAGAGTAACAGTCCTGTGCCTCCTGAACTAGCTAGGCACGAGGCTTCCAAGTTTAAGCCCGGAACAATCCCTGACAGACCCGCTAGACGTAATGATACTGTCTTTGTTCACTAGCAGTAATGAGGTTCTCGTTTTATTCCTGCAATACATTGTGTTTGGCAGGCATCATGTATATTACATCTGTGCTCCAAACTGGTAAAGTAATCTCTCTTCCAGGGAGGGGTATATAAGTTGGATGTAGATGTAGTAGTCTCTGTTATCCCACTTTGGTCCTGATATTGCCTGATCCCTGCTTAGTTCGCCTTGGCTTACTGTTCCGGGCAAAGTCTTCCAGCCTCTGGTATTATGGATATGCCAATCGCTCAACTTCTTACCTTCAGTGTTATTTCCCCTTCAATGCTACTACCCTTTTGCTCTCTTGTGAGGTAATCCCAATGGATTTCCCTTGTCCTTTACTATTTACTGCCTTCACAAGGAGAAGACAGGGATTGGGGTGTTTAAGTATTTGGAGTGGAGTTTTGTTAATTTAATTAAAATTTAAAAAGATGAATTATTATCATTTAATTAAATTAAATAATTATATTATATTATATAATAAAATGTTAATATGAAATAATATATAATATTAAATGTGTAATTATATTATTTATGACCAGTTATACGAATAAAATCTTATTATATAATTTATATAAAATAATTGAATTGTTATTATAATAAAAAGAACTAATATTAATTATATAATAGTACTTTATATAAATATTTTTATAATTATAATAAAAAATAATATATATTCATATATTAATAATATTTTATATGAAATTATATGATATAATTATATAATAAATTATATTATATATATTTGTCATATTATTTATTATATATAATATTTTTATTATATAATTATATCATATAATTTTATATGAAATATTATTAATATATAAATTTATTTAAATTATATAAAAATAAATTAAAATAATTTAAACAAAAAAATAAAACCTTCTAAAATTTTCAACAAAATATTATTTACATTTTAGTTTTAATAAATAAATTTAAAAAATTTAATACATATATTCAATTTTCTAAATTTTATTTTATCAAATAAATAATATACAGTCACTATATCCCTAATCTCCAAATAAATACAAATCTCTTAATCCAAATAATAAGTTACACTTGGATTTATTGCCCCCACCTTTTATAAATATAATTTAGATGGCCAATATTTCCAATCATGCATCAACCTTTTGTGCGAGAATATAAGAAGTGCACCTGTTTTTTTTTTGTAGAGAATATAAGAATTACACTTCACACATGATCTCCTTAGAAACTTTGACCCCTTATGACCAATCATGCCTGCCACCATTGAAGCTCTAGTGTATTCTTATCTACTCACCCTCATCAAAAAAATCTACGTGGGCATGGGCTAAAGCCCATAAGAAAATATGAATAGGAAAACCTATGAAAATTCTCATTAAAAGTGGAATTAACTATGTGATCTGTAATAGTGCCAAGTTAACACTGACAATGCTCGATAGATTGGTGGTAGTGCGTTAGGGCCAGGTCGACGGACCATCCAGACAAATAGCTGCAAGCCAAGTTGAGTGTCAGGGCCATTGTACCATCGAAACCAAAGAGAATGGCGAAATATATGAAAATTTTTGTTTGTACATGCACCTATGGATTCAGGACCATCAAGACACCCAAGGGGGTAGTGATGGGTCCTAAGGACTACTGGACAACATGGTGGCAATAAGGGAAAGAGAAACTATTGTGTTTGGGTTTCTCATCATACTAGTTAGTAATGAAGCTACTGTGTTTGAGCTGCACGGAGCTAATAGGTTTGGGCTCTACGAAACTACTGTGTTTAGGCTTCCCGAAGTTACTGTGTTTGGGTTTCATGCGCACGAGACCAAGATAAGGTCTTCATCCTCATATGGACACGAAATGACATTCGGGTCTGAGGGTTGGACGTCTAGGACATCCACTTAAACCCATTGTAGAAAATGAGCTCAAATGGAGCTTAACGAAAAATGGTTCGTAGAGAGAGAAAGATTCGAAAGCTTATTGTCGGAGGTTCGGTGGTTTGAGCTCTCGATCTGGGGAGGTAGCTCTCGTCCTGAGGTTTATTCTAGGATCAAGAATTGCTACAATTGAAGTCCAAACGAGGGTGAATTTAATTAGTGAAATTCAATAATTTCTCTCTCTAACACCGATCTGTAATGATAGAGTAGGGCTGAATTGGCTTAACTTTAAGCTTTATTGAGGCCGTGTGAGGGTTGCGGAGGTATTGGAGAGGTTTGGTTTAGCCAGATAAGGTCTAAATTTGGCCGAATTCAGCTCGGCCAAAATAGGGTAGCTTCGAACCATTAGAGCTGCTTCACTGTTTGATTATGTCGGCGCTTCTCCTATGGTCCTTGGGTCGAAAGGAGGCTGCTGCCAGGTAGCTGACTTCCTCCGAAGTCTATAGGACCTGACCTTGCCTTCTGAGGCTAAGAGAAAGGCCCAAGTCAAAGCTTTGGTTTAAGCTTCACCGAAAAATGGAGAAGTTGACAGAGAATGGCAATTTGAGTTGTGTGAAGGATGAATGGAGAGGAGTTCTTTATATAAGTAGCTTGGGGACCCTCTACTCGACTACTTTCCATTTTGGTCGAGCTTATCCTTACCCAAAAATGCCCTGATCGAAGCGAATATTCCTTCGCCAGAGAAGGAAAGTTTCTGCATTGATGAACAGTGTTGTCATCTTGAGGAAGAAGACGACATTATTCCGAACCGGACCGGTCTGGTTCGACCGGGTTTAATGGCAAAAATCGGTTGATTGAGGCTCGATTAGACCGATTTTCTCAAATCTAAAAATTTCTAAATTCATTTTCTATCTAATGTTGGCTTCAATTTCCCAATTTGATTACTTTAAGCCACCACAAAAAATGAATTTAGAATCTGATTCATGTATGGTTCAAACCAGTTCAATCTAGTTTAGGTTCGGTTCATCCTAAACTGGTCTAGTTTTCCCCCTAAACTGGTCTAGTTTTCCCTTCCCATTTGTTCCAAGGTTCTTTTCCGTGATTTTTATGACTCTTTGAGTCACTTGGGATTTGCAAATTTCCCATTTTACCTTTTTTTTTACCTGTTTGGATTCATTAACCGACTCAATTTTCTCTTTTGAATTGACCGGTTCTTTTCCCAATTTTCTTATCTTTAAAGGATGAGGTTTACAACTCTCCCCTCCTTTTAGGGGTTTTGTCCCCAAAACTAAGTCATCAATCTTTTGCATCGAGGGTAACTTCCCTTGATGTCCTCTTGGGGTTTGCTCGACATGCTATCACTTTGGTTGTTTCCTTCACTTAATCCTTTAGCCATGCATTTAAGAAATCTTTCTTCTTCTCCATTTTCCACTCACTCCATGGAGTGTATCACGATCAGTTATATCCTACCCACTAATCCCAAGGTGTTTTAGGAACTTGTAATTTTTATTTAGTTGAGAACGAGTACAATACCTTGAGGTTTTAACTTTTCGTCAAGGAAAATTGTTATATTGATGGTTCGAGAAGTACTATTCTTGGATCTTGAAGAGCTTTCTCCGGGGTGTGGTTGAAATTTCGGGCAAGAGTCGTGTTTCATGGGGTGGTATCCTTTCGAACTCTTGTAGCTAAAGAGGTGTTGTTCTTGGAAGATATTACCCTAAATCCTCGTGGTGTGGGACAGTCCTTCTCCATATGTGCTATTCCTCTACATCTATAACATGTTATCTTGGTACATGTCCTCAGTAGTATTGGACACTTTTTCATGTAGTGTCCCCATCGTCCACACCTGTAATAGATCATTTCCTTGCATGGACCTGTGTGGTTCCTCCTATACTTTGTGCATTGAGGGCCTTTCTAGGAGATTGCTGGTGATTTGGTGCCTCTCTGTCCTTGAGCCCGAATGCCTTGAAGGTTTTCTTGTTGAGTCTTCTTTGACCAAAGGTTGCTCCAAGAGTCATCCTGGACTCCTTAGTTCCCTGGTTCATTTCCTTATTTGGGATGGGATTCTCCTCAGTTTCCATGGTGTCTAGGGTAGTGCGGGTTTGTACAACTACTTTTCTTGGGGCCATCTTCATACAAGGTAGGTAGTTTTCATTTAATTCTTATGTTATATAGTCTTAATAATGTATTTGAATAAACAAGCTCTAATACCACTCAAGTTGTCATGCCCTGACCCGGTTTGGTCAGAACCGCGCGAGCAACCCGCCACTCCCGTTAGTCTAAGAAGGATTTCTCCTCCTTCTAGACTACGAGGAGTCAGGCATCCTTTTTACCTGGTTTCCTAGAATAGCATTATAAAAAACTTGAGTAATTTAAAGGCATACCTGGCTTAGGGTTTAGCTTCAAGAAATCCTATGAGGTTTTTGTCTTCTTTCTTGAAGGGTTAAAGGGAGGGGGTGAGTTTCTACAACTTAGTGAGCGGGCGTTGGGAGTGAGTTTTAAAATAACTAGTTTAATAAAAACACATTTCTTTTTCATAGCCTTTTGATCATTTTCACTCATTGTGTGTTTAGCTCTTTTTAGCACTTCCCCTTTCCTCGAAGGGCATTTAGCACACATACACATGCCCTTTCCCGTAAAGGGTTCACACATTCGCAGGGTAGTCCTAGACTGCACCCACTTGGGGATCAGTATGACTTTGCTATCTAACCTGATAGAAGTCCGTTCACTTCTACCCTTAGTCTAAGTGATGCCCCAGGCGCCCGACCCTCAGACACAAATCACTTCGTGTCCATATGAGGATGGAGAGCTCTTCCAGCCCACTCACCCCACTCTCATGCACAAGAAGCCCAGAAACAGTAGCTTCAAGAAGCCAAGACACGGTGGCTTCATGACTAACTGGTACAACAAACTGCCCTTATCGCCACCAAGTCGTCTAATAGTCCTTGGAATCCACCACTACCCCTTATGGGCGTCTCGATGGTCCTGAGCCAAAGTGCATGCACAAATAATAATTCACATTATGGCCATCATCTTTGGTGGCGGCAGTCCAACGGCCTCGACGCTCAACCTAGCCTATAGTTGTTTGTCAGACCGGTCCGTTGACCTCGTCCTGGCGCACTGTTATTAGCCCATTGAGCCTTATCAATCCTAACTTGGTATCGGGACAAGTCACACAAAATTTCCATTTTTATGAAATTTTTTCATTGCTCATTTACTCATTTTTATCTATGGTCTCTAGCTCTGCCCACTGGCCTTGGGCCCACTTCACAAGTTTTCCAAAATGGGGCCTTTAGCCTTGATAAGTTCAAAAATTGAGGCCCCTAGCCTGTTGGAGCAGTTCTAGCTCCCGACATAAAGTCTTCCAAATAGTTTAAGCATTTGCACATAGTCTGGGGAGAACATTTTCAACAAAATGGTTTTTAACTCAAATTACTCATCACACCAACCAGGTATGTCCACTCACAAGTGGTTTTTTATTTCCAAAAGTCGTGCTCATCACTCCAAGTGGGTTTGATGTGTAAAATTCCCACTCACAACCAGTAAGTAGATTTTTAACTTTAAAGCAGTGCTCACCACCCCAATTGGGTATGATAAGTTAAAGGTCCAATGCACAAGTGGATTTTCATTTTAAATTATGCTCATCATCCCAATAGGTTATGATGTTTGAAAGGTCTCACTCACCCGATGACTGTGACATTTTCAACCCTAGTCAGCTTTCCAAATCATGTTCAAGCTCCTTTGCTCAAGTCCATATACGGATTCGTTCCTACAAGGTTTGAGTATCATTATAAGGAACAGCTTGGCATGAATAGCCCTTCTATTTCGATGTATTTACATTTAGGCCCTTATTTTTGCCATATTGCAGTTTGGTCTCTAAAGTCCATAATCTTTAACTTTAGGTCCCTAAATGTTCAATTATTTTCAATCAAGTCCCTAGGGTTTCCAATATCCTTCTTGGGTCCTTAATTTTTTTCAAAATTGTAAATAGGGCTCAAATTTTCCAAATTTTCAAATTGGTCCCCCAAACTTTTCCAAAATTATCATTTTGCCTCTAACATCCAAAAATGGCCAATTGGTCCTAATTCTTTCGAAAATTGACCAATTGGTCCTCCAACATATTTCTCATTACCAATTGACCTTCAATTTTGAGAAATTGCATTTAGGTCCTTCAATTTTTTGAAATCCCCAATTTTTACCCCTTTCTACTGACCGAATTTGATTTATTCAAATTGGTTGTTCAAATGGAGTTAATTTCTCAAATTGGTACCATGAATTGGTTTCTATACTTCCATACAATCAAATTGAGCTTTGAATTGCAGGATTTGAGTCTGAAACGATCTCAAACGGAGCTTCGCCAGAAAATTGGACGTAAAGAGAGAAAGCTTCGAAAGCTTACCGTCGAAAGGGCGACAATCCGAGTTCTTGATTTGGAAAATTAGCTCTTGTCCTAAGGGTCCTTCTAGGATCAAGAATTTGGACAATTGGTGTCAAGATAAATGGGAATTGATCAAGAAAATTCAGCACTTTCTCTCTCTAGAACCGAACTGTTCTGACAATGAAAGGCTAAATTGGCTTACCTTTCTCCTCAAGAGAGGTCGTGTGATGGCCTTGGGGGCAAAGCAAAGGCTCGATTTGGATGTAGGAGGTCTGAATTGGCTGAATTCAGATCAGCCAAAATAGTGTAGCTTCGGACCAATGGAGCTGCTTCACTATTTGATCTCGCCGACACTTCTCTGGTGATCCTTGGGTCGAGGATATGTTCTCATCAAATAGTTGACTTCCTCCAGAGTCTATTGGACCCGAGTTTGTCTTCTAAGGCTGAGAAAAGTGCCCAAGTCAGAGCTTTGGTTTGAATTTTACCAAAAAACTAACCTCTTTGAAGAAGGAGAAGATTTGAAGTGTGTGGAGGATGAATCAAGGGGAGATCTTTATATAGGGAGCTCGGGGACCCTCTACTCTACCTGTAAACCCCGCTCTTTGGAGATAAGGAAACCGGGAAAGAACTAGTCAAACTGAGTGAGAAAACCAAATCGGTTCCCAAACTCATTTATTGGGGAACGGGCAAATTAGAGAAATTTCAACTCCCTTGTGACCCAAAAAGATTTATTAAACCTTGGGAAGGAACCTTAGAACAAAGTGGACTAGAAAAACTAAATCAGTTCAAGTGAACTGAACCCGAACTAGATTGAACCAGTTTAAGAATCGAGCTAGTTTATAAACCGAAACCGATAGAGAGAGGGAAAACTGAAAACTTTAAGGACCCTAAGTGACCCCAGGAGTCATAAAAGTCATGAAAAAGGACTTTAGGATGAATTGGAGATGAAAACCAAACCGATTCAGGTGAATCGAATCGAACTAGTTTGGACCGGTTTGAACCACTATTGAACTAGATGCTAAATTCATTTTTATAGGTGGCTTAAAAAATTAAAATTTGAGATTTGAGGCCACCATAGGTTGTATCGACCTATGGTCAAGGTTCTATGGCAAAACGGACCCTTATAGGAAGAGACATGGGAAATTGAAAGTATGATGAGGGATAGTTACCCTCAATTATTTAGCATGTAACTATTTTGGGGACAACATCCCCTAAAATGAGGGGAGAGTTGTAAATCCCATCATTTGATAATAAGAAAATAGTGAAAGAACTGGTCATTTTCAATTTAAAAACTGAGTTGGCCGACAAATGGGAACCGATAGAGAAAGGACAAACCAAGAAATTTATGGATCTCGAGTAACCCAAAGAGTCCCAAAAGTCATAGAAATGAACTTAATAAAGAATTTGAGATGAAAACTGAACCGGTTCAGGTGAACCGGATTGAACCAGTTTGGACCGGTTTGAACCACTATTAAACCGGATTCTAAATTCATTTTTTTAGGTGGCTAAAAAAAATTCAAATTTGAGATTTGAGACTACCATTAGATAGAAAATGAATTTAGATAAATTTAGAAAATTTTAGATTTTAAAATTTTGGTCGAATTGGGAGTGAACTAGCCGGTTTAAGCTTTGAACCCGGTTCTGACCAGTCCGGTCCGGTTCAGAACAGTGTCGTCTTATTCCTTTAGATGACAGCACTTCTCACTCGTCGAAAAATCACGCAATGCCGAAAAAGCTGAAAAGCCTCCAACCAGGGAGTTTCAGGCAATAAATGACTGCCATTAAGAAACCAATCGAATGGTCAGGAAGTCCCCCGAACTTGCTATATAAAGAGCCCCACTTTATTCATCCTCTCTACACCTGAAAACTCCATTCTTTCTCAACTACTCCAATTTCCGACGATGCTCAAACCAAAGCTCTGACTTGGGCATTTTTCTGAGCCAAACAAGATGAGGTCAAGTTTTTTAGAACCAGGGAGAAGTCAGCTACACACCTGTAGTCTCCATTTGCTTCGAGAGTCGTCAGAGAAATGCTATGTGATAGAACAGTGAAGCAGCTTAAGGGGACCGAAGCTGCCCTATTTTGGCTGAGCTAAAATTGGCCAATTCGAGCACTACTCAAGCCAAACTGAGCCCTTCCAACACCTCCATAGCCCTCCATAGCCAATTCGACTCCCCTCTATAATTTTTTACCAGTACTAGAAAGAGAACTGACAGAACTTCGGTGATGAAATTCTCACTTAATTTGGCATCAATTGATGCAATTCTTGATCCTAGGAGGAACCTTAGGACACAAGCTATCTATCCAAATCAAAAGTTCGAATCGTTGTGCCCTCGATGGTAAGCTTTCAAAGCTTTTTCTCTCTAAGTCCAGTTTTTCGGCAAAGCTCCGTTTGAGTTCATTCTAGCACCAAATCGTGTGATTCAATGTACAATTGAATCATATGTGAAGGTGTAGGAACTCCAATTTGACTTCAATTTCAATAATTAAACTCATTTAATCGGTCAATTTGATGAAATCAAATTCGGTAGAATTAGAAGGTTAAATGGGGGGAAATTTTGGAATTTCAAAAATTTGAGGGACTAAAGTGCAAATTAATAAAATTGAGGACCAATTGGGCATGATAAAGATGTTGGAGGACAAATTGGGCAATTTTTGGAATTTTTGGGGCAAAACTTACCATTTTTTGTAAAGTAGGGGAAAATGATTATTTTGGAAAAGTTGGGGGATCAAATTGGAAATTTGGGAAATTAAACCCTTTTTTTTGTGAATTGGAATAAATTGAGGTTCTAAGATAAATTTTAAAAATTTCAGGACTCAATTTGAGGAAAACCTAGCATTAGGGACTTGAAGTTAAAGAAAAATAACTTTAGGAACCTAATTGCAAATAAAGGAAAAGTTGGTTTTCTCATTCATTTGGGATGAATGAGGGCTATTAGGCCAAAGAATAATGAACAAGAATGTTCATATCGTGTAGGAACAAGAAATACTGAAAACGCCAGCTAAGACAAGTTCAAGTAAGGACAACAAGTAGGCTAAGAGGAATTTCACTACATGATCGAGTGAGTGAGACTTTTATATCATACCCGATTGGGATGATAAGTATCTCAAAAATGAAAACCCACTACTAAGTGGTATTTTAAACATCACACCTGAGAGGAGTGATGTAAAAATCACGCGAAAAAATTACTTACTAATTGTAAGTAGATCATACATGGTTGGTGTGATAAAACTTCCTCGAAGGAAAACCCGTCCATCGATTATAAGTGGAGATGTCATCATACTCGGTTGGTATGATGGACAGTTGAAAATATATTTTTGTTAAAAGTGCTCTCCCCTAACTGTGTGCCAGTGCTTAAACAATTTGGGATACCTTTTTGACAAGAGCTCGAATAGCTCTATTAGGCCGGAGGCCTCGGTTTTGGAACTTGGGGGCTAATATGCCCAATTTTAAAAATCTCAAATAGTGGGCCCTAGGCCAGTTGGCATGAGTAGGAGCTCGTAAACAAACATGATTCATATTCCATGAAAACTTAAGTAATTGAATTATTTGGCCATGGTACCAAGACAAGACTGATATACTCAGTCAACTAATGGCAGTGTGACATGACAGGTCATCGGACTAATCAAGATAAACCGTTGTAGGTTGAGTTGAGGGTTAGGACCGTTGGACCAGTAGCACCACAGATTATATGGAATCATGTGAAAAATGTTGGTTGTGCATGCATTGTGTTTACGGGACCTTCAAGACGCCCAAGAGGGGTAGGGATGCGTCTTAGGGCCCTAGACGACTTGGTGGATATAATGGTAGTTAGTCGTACCAGAAGCCTTGCGAAGCTCGACGTAGCTTCAAGCATATGAGACCAGGGTGGGGTCGGGATGAGGTCTCTATCCTCGTATAGACATGGAGAATTGTTATGGGATTGATGGATGAATGTCGTGAACATCCACTCATTCTCATGGTAGAAGTGAATGTGCTTCTATCTAGGTGGCCAATAAAGTCACTCTGACGCCACAAGTGGGTTCAGTGGATGTACTGGCCTGCGATTTTGTGTTTGACCTTCATGATGAAGGATGTGTGTTGGGTGATGACACACTGTGGTAAATAAGAAATGTAGATGAAAATAGGAACTATGAAATGAAATGTTTTTAAAAGAGAATAAGGAGTCTGGCACACTCCAAATCAAACATTTTTCCTAAAAGTTAAATTTTGAAAACCCATTCACTGAGTCATTGTACTTACCCCCTCCCTTATATCCCTTTCAGGAAATCCCATAAAGCCTACCCAAGAACCATCAACTAATATGCCTATAAGACAGGTATGTTCAATTTAAAATTTTATGTAGTTTTAATTTATGATATTCCCGGAAACGTGTGGGTTTAAAGGACATTTGTCACACCCCAACCCGGTTTAGTTGGATCCCCGTGAACAACCCGTCGCTCTCTCAGTTCAAAAAGAGTTTCCTTCGACTTTAACTCGAGATGAGCCATGCGTAATTTCGACCTTGTTCCCTAGAAAGACATATATCAAATAAAATGTAAGCTTGAGGAAAATTTAAGCATAACTGACAGAGGGTAAGGCTCGGTATTATTCCTAGTCATTTTCTCATTTCCTGAAAAAGGGATAGAAAGGAGGGGTGAGTTTCTACAACTCAGTGAATGGGTTTTCAAAAATCAACTTTGAAGAGAAGAATTATATTAGAGTGTGCTAGACTCCTTTCTTTCAAAAATCCTTTCATTTAAAATCGGGTTATATCACCATTTCCTTATTGAATCACGGTATGTCATCACCCAACACACATCCTTCATCATGAAGGTTACACACATTCGCAAGTCAGTATCACTATTGAACCCGCTAGTGGCTTCAGAGCAACTTTTCCTACCACCCGGATAGAAGTACAACCACTTCTACCCTGGGAATGAGTGGATGTACGTGACATCCGACCCACAATCCCGAAATCACTTCTTCGTGTCCGTATGAGGACAAAGATCTCATCCTGTCCCCACCCCGGTCTCATGCGCTTCGTGCTACTCCAGATTTCGCACAGACACCTGGAACGACGAACTGCCCTTATAGCCACTAGGTTGTCCAGTGCCCTTAGGACGCATCACTACCCCTCATGGGCGTCTTGATGATCTCGTACTCATAGTGCATGCACAAACAATGTTTTCTTATATTGCCATGTAATCTGTGGTGCCACTGGTCCAACGGCCCCGACTCTCAACTCAATCCGCAGCTGTTTGTCTTGACTAGTCCGTCGACCTGTCATGTTGCACTACTACTAGTTGACTGAGCATGCCGGTCCTATCTTGGTACCATGGCCAAACAATTCACTTATTAAGTTTTATGGCACATATATCATATTCGTTTACTAGCTCCTGCTCGTGCCAATTGGCCTTGGGCCCACTATATGAGATTTTCAAAAAAAAACTGGGCATTCTAGCCCTCAAGTTCCAAAATCGAGGCCTCCGGCCTATAAGAGCTATTCGAGCTCCCGTCAAAAAGGTCTCCCAAATAGTTTAAACATTGGTACACAGTCAGGGGAGAACACTTCTGACAAAATAGGTTTTCACTGTCCATTATACCAACCGGTATAAGGACATCTCCGTTCATAACCGATGAACGGGTTTTCAACTTCCTTCGAGGAAGTCTCATCATACCAACTGGGTATGATCTACTTACAACCGGTAAGTAGTTTCTTTCGAATAATTTTCACATCACTTTCTCTAAGTGGTCATGATTAAAATACCAGTAAACAGTGGATTTTTATACCGAGGTACTTATCATCCCCTACCGGGTATGATATAAAATTTCCACTCACAACCGATAAGTGGTTTTTATCTTTAAGTTGTGCTCATCATCCCAACCGGGTATGATGTTAGTAAACCCACTCACCTGTTAATGCCGTGAATTCCACTAGATTGGTTCTTTGTATTCACGCGAGCTTGTCCTTGCTGGCGTTCCTGGTATTTCACGTTCCTACACGATATGAACATCTTGGTTCATTATCCTTCGGCCTAATCGCCTTCATTCATTCCAAATGAATGAGAAAGTCAAACTTTCATTTATTTGCAATTAGGTCCTTCAGTTATTTCTCTTTAACTTTAAGTCTCAAATACCGGTTTTTCCTCAAATTGAGTCCCGAAACTTCTAAAATTTATCATAGAATCTCAATTTATTCCATTTCACAAAAAGGGGTTTAATTTCCCAAATTTCCAATTTGGTCCTCCAACTTTTCCAAAATTACCATTTTGCCCTTCCTTTACAAAAATGGTAAATTTTGCCCCAAAATTTTCAAAATTCCTTAATTGGTCCTCTAACATTATTTTCATGCCCAATTGACCCTCAATTTCATAAATTTTCATTTTGGTCCTTTGAATTTCGAAAATCCCCAATTTTCCCCAATTCCAACTTCTTAACACAGCCGAATTTTATTTTATCAAATTGACCCATCAAATGTTTCTAATTGTTGAAATTGAGTTTCTACATGTTCATACGATTCTTCAGAAATGTGAATCGCAAGTTTTAATACTGGGACAAGCTCAAATGGAGCTTCGCCGAAAAATGAACTATAGAGAGAGAAAGCTTCGATTACTCACCGGTGAAGGCACGACGGTTCGAGCTTTCGATCTGGACAGATAGCTCTCATCCTGAGGTTCATCCTAGAATCAAGAATCACATCAATTGATGCGGAATTGGATTAGAATTTTGTCATTGAAATTCGATCGACTCTCTCTCTAGCACCAATCGAAAATTATAAAGGGGAGCCGAATTGGCTTACCTTTCGGTCCTAATTCGGCCATGGAAAGGCTGAGGAAGTGTTGGGAGGGCTTGGATTCGCCTGAGCAGGGCTTGAAATGGCTGATTTCAGCTTGGCCGAAATAGGTCAGCTTCGGTCCGCCAGAGCTGCTTCACTATTCTGTCACACCGGCACTTCTCCAACGATTCTCGTATTGACTGGAGTTTGCTATCAGATAACTGTCTTCTCCCCAGTTCTAAAGAGCCCGACCTTTGTTCAAGTCGAAGCTCTAGTACGAGCTTTACCTGGAAATGGAGCAGTAGTGAGAGAGAGAGAAGTGTTCAGGTGTGAGGAGAATGAAATGGGGATGACCTCTTTATATAGTCGTAAAACCCTATGTATTAAATGGGCGAGATTTATTACTAGTATTAATATTGCCATAAATTATTGTTATTAATTCCAATAATTTAATTTCGGTATTTAATTATTTATATTAATTCCAATAATTAAATATATATTAATTTATGGCTATTTATGATAAGCCGTACATTCGCATAAAATTCCTAGGAGGTGACCCATCCTCACACTATTCTCAGGTAAGCACGCTTAACTTTGAAGTTCTTATGGAATTTAGTTCACCTGAACCAATTTAGTTTTTATTTTCTATTTTGTTTTAAGTTTTTTTCCAATGTTTAATGAACCCTTTGGATCACCTAAAAGTTATAAATTTCGATATTGCTTATTCCCAAATGTAAACCGGTTTGGTTTTCTTATTCAATTTAACCGATTTGGTTTTCTTATTCAGTTTAACTGGTTCTTTTCCTAGTTTTCCTTAACTCAAATGTGCGGGGTTTACATCACTACTCTAAGTTGTGATGTTTAAAATACCACTTGGTAGTGGGTTTTCATTTCGAGGTACTTATCATCCCCAACCGGTTATGATATAAAATCCCACTCACCCATTAATACAGTGAATTCCACTAGACCGGTTTCTTGTATTCACGTGAGCTTGTCCTTGCTAGCATTCCCGGTACTACATGTTCCTACATGATATGAACATCTCGGTTCATTATCTCTCAGCCTAATAGCCTTCATTCATTCTAAATTAATGAGAAAAACCAAACTTTTATTTATTTGTAATTAGATCCCTAAAGTTATTTTTCTTTAACTTAAGTTCCTACTGCCAATTTTTCCTCAAATTAAGTCCCAAAACTTTTAAAATTCCCCCTAGGGTCTCAATTTATTCAATTTCACAAAAAGGGGTTTAATTTCCCAAATTTCCAATTTGGTCCCATAGCTTTTCCAAAATTACCATTTTGCCCTTCCTTTACAAAAATGGTAAATTTTACCCCAAAAATTCTAAAATTCCTCAATTCACCCTCTAACATTTTTATCATTCCCAATTTACCCTCAATTTTAGAAAATTGCATTTTATTCCTTCAAATTTTCAAAATTCCCCAAATTTCCTCAAATTTCCCCCAAATCGAACTTTTTAACACATCCAAATTTGATTTCATCAAATTGACCGATCAAACGTTTCTAATTGTTGAAATTGAAGTTGAAATTGAGTTTCTACATGTTCATACGATTCTTTAGCAATTTGAATCGCAAGTTTTAACGCCAAAACGAGCTCAAACAGAGCTTTACCAGAAAATGGACTGTAGAGAGAGAAAGCTTCAATTTATCACCGGTGAAGGCGCGACAGTCGGAGCTTTCTATTTGGGTAGGTAGCTCTCCTCTTGAGGTTGTTCCTAGGATCAAGAATGACATCAATTGATGTCGAATTGGATTAGAATTTCGTCATTGAAATTTGGCTGACTCTCTCTCTAACTCCGATCGAAAATTGCAGAGGGGAGCCGAATTGGCTTACCTTTCCATCCTAATTCGGCCGTGGGAGGGTTAAGGAAGTGTTGGGAGGGCTTGATTTGGCCTGAGAAGGGCTCAAATTGGCCGATTTCAACTTGGTCAAAATTGGGCAGCTTCGGTCCGCTGGAGATGCTTCACTGTTTGTTCACGCCAGCACTTCTCCGATTACTCTCGGAACAAATGGATGTAACACCGTATAGCTGACTTCTCCCCAGTTCTAATGAACCTAACCTCACCTTTTTGGCTCAGAAATGACCCTATATCGGAGCTCTGGTTCGAGCTTCACCGAAAAACTAAGCAACTGAGAGAGAGTGAGCTTTCCAAGTGTGTAGAGGATGAATGGAGAGGGGCTCTTTATATAGGGAGGTCGGGGACTCGTCGGCCGTCTGTTTAGCACCTTTATGATAGGCATTAATGGCCGGAAATGTATTGACCAGAGACGTTTCTTCTTCGCCGGCGCTGATTCAATTTTCCGGTGAGTGAAGAGTGCTGTCAACTAAAGAAAGAAGACGACACTGTTCTAAATCGAACCGGACCGGTTCGAACTAGGTTCAAAGCTTAAACCAGCCGGTTCACCCCTCATTTGACAGAATTTTTCCAATCTAAAAATTTCTAAATTCATTTTCTATCCAATGGTGGCTTCAAATCTTGAATTTGAATTCTTTAAGCTACCTAGAAAAATAAATTTTGAATCTGGTTCACTTGAACTGGTTTGGTTTTCATCTCCAATTCCTCCTCAAATCCATTTCCATGACTTTTAGGACTCTTTGGGTCACTTGGGATCCATACATTTCCCAGTCTACCCTCTCTCTATCGATTCTGGTTCATCAGTCGATTCGGTTTATAACCCGGTTCTATTCTGTTCAGACCCGGTTCACTTGAACTGGTCCAGTTTTTCTTCCCCAATTTGTCCTAAGGTTCTTTTCCAAGAATTATGAACCATTTTGAGTCACATGTAAGTTGTAAATTCTCAATTTGCATGTTTCCTAATAATCGAGCTTGTAGACCGATTCGGTTTAAAAATTCAAAACTAACCAGTTCTTTCCCCGGTTTTCTCATTATCAAAGGATGAGGTTTACAACGTCTTACTCTTCACAGGGCAACCCGTAGTAAACCGGGAGAGTGGCGGATTGTTCACGAGGATCCAACCAAACCGGGTTGAGGTGTGACATATAGTAGAAGTCCCAAAGAATCAAGAGACATTAGGGGGAAGTATCTAGGAGGATGGTGCCAGGACCTGTTGTGGTCACTGCCCCAGGTACGAAGGGAGCCAAGAACGCTAGCAAGGGCTTATATCCTTACCAAGGAGGATGCTTATCAAGAATCCCGTAGCTCCCTATCTATTTCATAACCAACTTTTTGTAATAGGGCTAAGACCCCAACATAATGTAATCCTTCTCCATTAATGAAGAACTCCAAATTCCTAAAACCATTTCTCTCAAAAATGATGTGATCTTATGCCTCACCTATAGGAAGATTGCCCCAAGAAAAGTAACCAAAGAAACTCGTGTTACCCTAGACACCATAGAGATTGGGGAGAATCTCATCCTAAATAAGAAAATGAACGAGGGGATTAAGGAGTCTAGGAGAACTCTTAGAGGAACTATTGGGCAAGGAAGACTCAACAAGAAAATTGTCAAGATGTTCATGCTCAAGGATGGCAAAGCACAAAACCACTAGAAACCCCTAGAAGATCCCCCCTCTCCACCCCCCCTCACCTCCCCACCCCCCCCCCCCCCCCCCCACCCCCCAATGCTTGAGACATAGGAGGAAACACAAAGGTCCACGTAAGGAAATGACCTATTATAGATATGGACAATGGGGACACTATGTGAGAAGGTGCCAACACTACAGTGGACAGGTACTAACATAACATGTTATAGGTGTAGAGGAATAGGACATAATCTTGTGCTTCATGAGGAGGAGTCACGGAAGCCAAGAAGGATCGAAGGTAGGACCTTGAGAAACCGCAAGCCGAGCAAAGCATAGGTGAAGCAATTTTTTCCTTAAGGAGAGTTACAAGCCATCTAGGAGTAAGGAAGGAAACGCCTTCACAAGAGAAGACAAGCTCGCATGATGGACAACAAATAGGATGTCTCGGAATGGCAAGTGTGACCTGTTTTGGAAAAGTATATGAGCTAATTGGGAAACAACTAGTAACAATGGGATGGACAAGGAGAATAAACGAACCCTAAGGAGGACCGGGAAGTAGTGAAGACTACACCCTAAAAAGGGTGATAGGATGGGCATCAAGGACAAGTGAATTCTAGAGACAACTGTCTCAAAACAATTGGACAAGGAGAGCAGTAGGGACGAAATAGTTAACAAACTGACCCTCGTAAGAATCATGGATTTAAAAACCTGGGTGATGAAGGGAGAAATGAAAAGGGGCCAAACGTCAGAAAAGAAGGATGAAGGAAATCCTTAAAGAAATTCACTGGCCGAAAACGGACTGGCAACCAAACTCAAGCCACTAGAGGGATTAAGCAAGCCCTTAGAAGGAGGATAAGAAACCTTTAAACAAAAAGAAATCAAAATTCCTCCCTAATAAAATAAACTTGAAGTGATTACAAGTAGGGATAAAGACAAGGTACAAAAGAGGTGCCAGCAAGATTCCCAAAGTTAAGGCAAGCAGGAGAGAGTGACATCAAAAGGTGTCATGAGGTCGATTTAAAGGACAAATACCTACAAGGACGAAGGAAAAAGGAAATTCCGAGAAGAGGAGGAGCCTACCAAGGAAGGGGTCATGGGAAAGACATATCCCAACAAAGAGGCAAAGGACCTGACTGAGTTGGGAAGAGAAGGCAAAACTCACAGACAAAGTATAGGTTGGAATGGAAGGGGGTAAATAGAAGGAAAAACCTATTTTCAAGGGTCTAAGGAGTAAGTTAAATCCAAGGAATAGTAAGTATTAAAATAGCATCAAATGATGTTGTAACAAGTGGAAATGGGAGGAGTACCCATAATAAGAAAATAAAGGAAAATATATCTGAAAACCCCCAGAAGAATATATGCTTTTCAATCAAGAGGAGTAAGGGAAACGAATTCCGAAGGGAGTAAAGCCTTGGGAAAGGACATACTCCAGTCAAAACGTGATTTAAAGGAATAACGGTGGACACCATGACAAAATTCTAGTCCACCCCCATGGAGCATAAGATTGATTGTCGATGCCTAATGTAAAGGACATAAAATAAGACTCGACAATCGAAGATACCTCGGATAGGAAGTAAAGGGCGAATTGGGAATTTTAAGACAATGAAGGATTACAAGCGGGAAAATGCCCCAATATAAAAAGGGTATAAGGAGATGAAGAAAGGAAATCTTCAAGGAATGGTAGGGAGGTTGAACATGTAGTTTGTAAGCTGCAAATCTCTACTTTGAAGGACATAGTAGAGAATGAAGCCATCAAAAGGGAACTTCCCAAACAAAGGAAATCGACATGTAGACCGAAAGTGATCAACTCGAAATAAAGAATCATGAAATGGTTAGGAACAAGTAAGAGTGGATTGAAGAAAGGAAAGTCCTTGAGTAAAGGATGCCATCGGAAATGAGGAAGGATAGAAGAGAGGAAGAATCTCAACATGTCGGTAAGTCATCGGGAAACCCGATGGTTGGAACCGGGGAAAAAAACCAATAAGGAAGTTGGTAAGGAATGAGCAGATAAGGAAAAACTGACATGATCATGATGTCAAAATGTAAATGGACAATTGGATAATGGTAAATGTAGTTGAGTTATACTATCAAATCAAAAGAAGGGGCGAAATTATGTGATCCCCGAAAGGTTGGAAAGTTGAGAACAACAGTCAAGGAAATGTTCTAGAATCACAATGGACAAAGATAAGTTCTAAAACATGTCATGCTGTAAAGGACATATAGGTCCAACAGTCCCGAGAAAAGTGTGACTCAAGTAAGAAAGAGTCTGTTAGTTACATATGACGAAGTCAAACCTAAAAACTGGGACCAGAGTTGTAGTAAACAAAAGATAGAGGAAGGACCAAAATAAGATTAAAAGGAATCCCATCAAAACCCATGGGGTTAAGGACGAAAGTCTGAAAGGATGCTGAGCTAAAAAGCATCAACAACTAAGGAAATAAATGGAAACGAGGACGATCTAACATTATGGAACATCCAACCCAATGACCTGGATAAAAACCCTCTAGAAGAAGAGACTTACCCTAGGCAGAGTAAGAAGTTGACCTAAGAGTGTACCTTTGGATTTGTGGGTAAAACATACCTAATCATGATACACTCCATGGAGTGAGTAAAAAATGGAAAGGCAAAGAAATTCCTTAGGTGTGTGGTTTAAAGGGGCTAAGTGAAGGAACAACCAAAGTAGCAGCATGTCAAGAAAACCCCAAGTTAACATTAAGGGAAAATTATTCCTAATGCCTTGATGCTAATTATGTTTTAGGGACAAAACTCCTAAAAGGAGGGGAGAGTTGTGAAACTCATCATCTCAGATCAAGGAAAACCGGGAAAGAACCGGTCAATTAAATGACAAAATTGAACCACTTAAGGAACTAAGAATGATAAAGAGGGGTAAAAATGGTAAATTGAAAAATCCCAAGTGACCAAAAAGTCATGAAAATCACGGGGAAGAACCATGAAGTAAATTGGTTGGGAAAACCGGACAGGTTCAAGGTGAACCGAACCTAAACCGGTTTAACCTATACATGAACCGGTCTCTAAATTCCTTTTTCTTGGTAGCTTAAAAATCTTAATTTGGAAAATTGAAGCCACCATTAGATAGACAATGAATTTATATTAATTTAGAAATTTTTAATTTTGAGAAAATCAGTCGAATTGGGCCTGAACCGACCAATTTTCACCATTGAACCCGGTCGAACCGATCCGGTCCAGTTCAGAACAGTGTCGTCTTCTTCCCTAGGATGACAACACCGTCCATATGGTAGAAAAACTTTCCTTCTCTGATGAAGGAATATTCTCTCCTATTTGGGCATTTTCTGAAGAGGATAAGCTTGACCAAACTGGTAGGGCAAAGGGTTCTTGAGCTCCCTATATAAAGAGCTCTCCTCCATTCATCCTCCACACACCTCAAATCCTCTCCTTCTCTGAATTGCTCCATTTTCTAGCGAAGCTTAAACTAGAGCTTTGACTTGGGTACTTTTCTCAGCGTCGAGACCTACAGACTCTAAGGAAAGTCAACTAGAAATCTCCCTTCGACCAGAGGATCATCGGAGAAGCACCGGAATCAAATAGTGAAGTAGCTTTGATGGATCGAAGCTGCCCTATTTTGGTCAAGCTAAATTTGGCCAAATTTAGACCTACTCTGACCAAACCAAGCCTCTCCAACATCCCCACGGCCCTCACATGACCGCCAAGGAGGTGAAAGGAAAGCTAATTTGGCCCTCCTTCATCATTGCAGATCAATGATAAAGAGAGAAAGTGTCGAATTTAACTAACAAAATTCACCCTCAAATGGAATTCAATTGTAGCGATTCTTGATTCTAGAAAGACCCTAAGGACGAGAGCTACCTCCCTAGATAGAGAGTTCAGACCGTCACACCTTTGACCATAAGCTGTCAAAGCTTTCTCTCTCTAAGAATAGTTTTTCGGCGAAGCTCCGTTTGAGCTCATTTTATACTCAAATTCTGCAATTCAAAGCTCCATATGATCGTATGGAAGTGTAGAAATTGATCCATGCCATCAATTGGAGCAATTATCCCCAATTGAATGGCCAATTTGATGAAATCAAATTCGGTCAAAAAAAGAGGGAACAAATTGGGGAAAATTGGGAATTTTGAAAAATTGAGGGACCTGCATGCAATTTCTCATACTTTAAGGTCAATTGGCAATTAGAAAGATGTTGGGGACAAATTGGTCAATTTTCGAAAGATTTGGGTCCAAATAGCTATTCTTGGAAAGTAGGGGCAAAACCGTAATTTTTGGAAAATTGGAACCAAATTAGAAATCTGGAAAACTTGTGCCCCTTACACAATTTGGAGTAAATTGAGGATCCAAAGAGGATATTAGAATCCTTGGGATTCAATTTGGGGGAGATTTTAGTATTAGGGACCTAAAGTACAAAAAATATTTTTCCACAATGCCATTTATCTTTGGTATCAATATTCCAATGGCCCCGGCCCTCAACTCGACCTGCAGCTGTTTGTCTAGGTCAGTTTGTCAACCTGCCCTGACGCACTGCTGCCAGTCCATCAAGTATGTCAGTCCTGTCTTGGCACCATGTAAAAATCACACATTCCATTCATTTAGTATTTTCGTGGCATAAACATCACATGTTTGTTTACGAGCTCCTACTCGTGCCAATTGGCCTTGGGTCCACCGTACGTGAAGTTCATCCACTTCTACCTTAGGAATGAGTGGATGTTCACAACATTCGACCCTCAAACCCAAAATCAACTTCGTGTCCATATGAGGAGAGAGACCTCATCCCGACCCCACCCCGGTCTCATGCGCATGAAGCTACGTTGAGCTTCTTTGACTGTTGGCACGACAAACTGCCCTTATCTCCACCATGTCGTCCAATAGCCCTTAAGATTCATCACTACACCTCTTGGGCGTCTTGATGGTCACAAACCTCAAATGCATGCACAAACAATATTTTTTCCACAATGCCATTTATCTTTGGTGCCACTAGTCCAACGGCCCCGACCCACAACTGTTTATCTAGGTCGGTCCGTCGACCTGGCCATGACACACTGCCACCAGTCCATCAAGTATGTCGGTCCTGTCATGGTAACGAATATTAATATTCTTTAATTAAATACTAATTTATATTAAATTAATAAGTTGATTAAAAAGTTGCTCCTACCTATTATGTGGATATACCAAGAAAGATGTACGGTCTAATGAGGCTACTATGAAATATTTACTCATGGGTGGGGCAAGCTCTTCTATTCTGGTTCATGGTTTCTCTTGGCTATATGGTTCATCCGGGGGAGAGATTGAGCTTCAAGAAATAGTGAATGGTCTTATCAATACACAAATGTATAACTCCCCAAGAATTTCATGAAAAAGAGTTCTTAAAACCCTGTAAAAAATCGAAACAAAGAACAGTAATCTTTAAGAATAGTAATCTTTTATGAACGAGAAAAAAAAACCATTATAATGTCAGCTCCATCAAGTATGCCGGTCCTGCCATGGTACCATGGCAAAATGACACATTCCATTCATTTAGAATTTTCATTGCATAAACATCACATGTTTGTTTACGAACTCCTGCTCGTGCCAACTGGCCTTGGGTCCACTGTACGTAATTTTCCAAAACTGGGCATTTTAGCCCTTAAGTTTCAAAACTGAGGCCTTTGGCCTATCTCAGTTGTTCTAGCTCTTATCAAGAAGGTTCCCCAAAATTTTTAAGCATTGGCACACAGTCAGGGGAGAACACTTCTAACAAAATAATTTTCCATTCATCACACTAATCGGGTATGATGACATCTTCGCTTACAACCGGCAAGCGGGTTTTCTCCTTCCTTCGAGTAAGTCCATACCAACCAAGTATGATCTCCCTACTTACAACTGGTAAGTAGTTTTTCCGCATAGTTCTCACATCACTCCAACCGAATATGATATTAAAATTTCCACATATAAGTTATTTTTAATTTTCGAAGTGCTTATCATCCCAACCGGATATAAAGTCAATAAACCCACTCACCCCGTAATCAATGTGTATTCATTCTTAGTCAGGTTTTGCCTCCACGCTATCTTATCCTTGTTGGCATTTTGGTCCTTCGTGTTCCTACACGATTTGGACATCCTTATCTATTAATATTAGGCATGATAGCCTTCATTCCTCACGTATGAACGAAAATACCCAAAATATTCAGTTAATTGCATTTAGGTCCCTAAATTTCATTTTCCTTGACTTTAGGTCCCTAATGCTAACTTTTCCCCAAATTGAGTCCCAAAACTTCTAATAATTCACTTTGGGTCCTCAATTTACTCAAAATCATTTAAAGGATTCAAGTTTTCCAAATTTCCAATTTGGTCCCTACTTTATAAAAAAAATGGCAATTTGGCCCCAATTATTTTCAAAAATCGACCAATTGGTCCTCCAACATTCTTTTCATGGCCAATTGGCCCTCCATTTTAGGAAATTATAATTTGGTCCCTCAATTTTTTGAAATCCCCAAATTTCCCCAAAATTTTCCCCAATTTCCCCCTTTCAAACTGACCGAATTTGATTTTATCAAATTGACCATTCAATCAAGGTTAATTGTTGAAATTGGAGGTACAATTCAGTTCCTACTCATCCATACGATTCAATTAAGCCTTGAATCGCATGAATTGATGCTAAAATGAGCTCAAACGGAGCTTCGATGGAAAATTGTGAGTAGAGAGAGAAAGCTTTGAAAGCTTACCGTCAGAGGTGCGGCGGTCTAAGTTTTCGATCGGGGTAGGTAGCTCTCATCCTGAAGTTCATCCTAGGATCAAGAATTGCAACAATTCATGTCGAATTGAGTGAGAATTTGGTCAGTGAATTTTCATAGTTTCTCTCTCTAATGCCGATCGAAAATGACTTAGGGGAGCCGAATTGGCTTACCTTTCAGCTCTAATTCGGTCGTGTGAAGGATGTGGGGGTGTTGGAAGAGCTTGGTTTGGCTTGAGGAGGGTTGAATTTGGCTGATTTCAGCTCGACCAAAATAAGGCAGCTTCAGACCGCCGGAGCTACTTCACTATTTGATTACGTCGGCACTTCTCCAGCGGTCCTCGGATCGAATGGAGACTGTCGTTAGGTAGCTAACATCACCCCGAGTCTAAGGAACCTGACCTCGCCTTCTAAGACTCAAAAAACCTCAATGTAGGAGCTCTAGTTCGAGCTTCACTAGAAAACTGAGTAGTTGAGAGAGAGTGGAGTTTTCAGGTGTGATAAGAATAAATGGAGAGGAGCACTTCATATAGGGAGCTTGGGGACTCTCTAGCTGACCGTTTGGCACCTTAATGGCACTTATTCATGGCATGAAATGCCTTGAACATAAATGTTACATTTCCATTGGCACTGTTCATTTTTCTAGCGAGTGAACAGTGCTGTCATCTGAAGGAAGAAGATGACACTGTTCTGAACTGGACTGGACCGGTACGAACTGGCTTCAATGCTTAAGCTAGCTAGTTCCGACCCAATTCGACTGAGTTTTTTAAAATTAAAATTTCTAAATTCATTCTCTTTCCAATGGTGGCTTCAATTCCCCAATGTGAAAATTTTAAGTCACCTAGAAAAATAAATTTAGCAATCGGTTCAATGATAGTTCAAACCGATCCAAACCGGTTCAATCCACTTCGGATCCAGTTCACCTAAACCGGTTTGGTTTTCTCTTCCAATTTTTTCCAAAGTCCCTTTCCGTGGTTTTTATGACACTTTGGGTCACTCGAGATGTGTAAATTTCTCAATTTGCCCTTTATCTAATGGTTGGGGTTCGTGAACCGGTTCAATTTTGTCACTCGAGTTGTTCGGTTATTTCCCTGGTTTCCTCATCTTTCAAGGGACAGGGTTTACACTCAGGGTAGAATTCTAGGACTTCTATCAAGGTGGACAGCAAAGTTGCATTGATCCCCAAGTGGGTGTAGTCTGGGACTGCCTTACGAATGTGTGTACCCTTCCTAATGAAGGGTGTGTATTTGTTTTCTAAGCACCTCCTAAGGCAATGTGATAGGCTAAGAGAGCTAAACACACCTAATATGAAAATGGAAAAAGGTTTTGGAGATTTGAGTTTGAGGAAACTCTTAAAAAGGAATTGTTAATCTTGCATGGTTTTGATAAAGAAACTAAATATTTTTTAAAACTCACTCCTAACACCTGCTTACTGAGTTGTAGAAACTCACCCCCCCCCCCTCTCCCTTTAACCCTTTTTAGGTAAAAGAGAAATACCAACCTTAAAGACCCCTCGTAGTTGAACTGTAAGATAGGTACAAAAATTTTAATATATTTAGTTTTGTATAATGCTATTCTAGAAAAAAAATAGGAAAAAGGACGTCTAACTCCTCGCAGTTTAGAAGGGGGCAAAACCCCTCATAGACCAAAAGGAGTGGCAGGTTGCTCATGGGGATCCAACCAAACCAAGTCGGGGCATGACAACTTAAGTGATATTAGAGCCTATTTCCTCGAATACATTATCAAGACTATATAACATAAATAATTAATTGAAAACTACATACATTATAGGATGATGGCCCCAAGAAAAGTAGCCAAACAAAATCGTGCTACCCTAGCCACCATGATTTTGGCTAGGGATTTCAACCTCACCCAGGGAGAAGTCCTTCTAAACCCTAGCATTGTAGTGAATATTCCCAATCCATCATTGTAACAATCTCCCTTAAGAGAAGTTAAAATCTCAAACCATATTCCTACCTCAATGATTAATAAAGAAAATTATAAATTTCTAAAAACTTTCTGTCTCACAATAATGAGATTATGTGTCTCAATTACATGAGGAAGGATCATGGAAGAAGACCGAGGGTAGGACACAGTAAGAGTGAAGAAGGGAACTCCAGAGTAGTGTATACAACTAAATACCACTCGAAGAGGTCATTGATGGGCAGTTGGATATTAAACGGAGTGCTAGGAACCAACCCATCGTTAGGAATTCCTCCAAGGGAGGATAAGGAACAAAAAGAGTGTTGGAGGACAAGAAAGGACAAAGAGCGGACAACCATCAGAAGGGTGTAGGAAAGGAAGGAAGGAAAAGCCTTTAAGGAGCGTTAGGGAGGTTGAATGTGAAACTCCCAGGATGGAAGTCCTTAGGTAGAAGGATAAAGGTAGAAAGTGAGACCATAAAAGAGAAATTCCCAAGCTAAGAAACCGACAGATGAATCATAGGAGGCTTAACCCGAAATAAGGAACTGCATAAAAGGGCATAAGTGGGTAAGGATGTATCGGGATGGCCAAGTGTGACATGTTGTGGAAGAGCAGAGGAGCCAAATAGGGATATCGGACAAACCTAGAGAAAGGAAGCAACTAGTAGCAATGGGATGGTCAAGAATAATAAACAATGCCCTAAGAAGGATAGGGAAGTAGTAAAGACTACACTATAAGAAGGGCAATAGGATGGGCATCAAGGACGAGTAAATTCTAGAGATAGCTGCCACAAATAGTTGGACAAGAAAATAGTAGGGACGAGGTAGTCAATGAACCAACATTCGGGGGAACCATAGATTTAAGCCCCGAAAAAAAAAAGGGAGAAGTGAAAAGGCCAAAACATGTGAAAAGAAGGATGAAGGAAATCCTTAAAGAGATCAATGGCTAAGACCGGATTTACAATCAAAAGCCATGAGATGGTTAAGTGAGCCTCTCACAGGATGATCAAGAGATCTCGAAACAAAGAGGATGTGAGCTCTTCCTAAAAGAAATAGACATGTACTAAGATACAAGTGAGAATGAAGATAGGGCATAAAAGAAGTATACGTAAGATTTCAAGAGTAAAGGTAAGAAGGAGAGGATGGCATCAAAGGATGTCATTTAAGGTTAGATGTCCTCAATGGAAAATGAGAAGAGAATTATGGAAGAAAAGAGTATAAATCCTACCAAGGAAGGAAACCATAGAAAGACATACATGTCCCAACTAAAAGGTAATGGAACCAACAGAAGTGGAAAAGATGATAAGCTCATAAATAATATGTTGGTTGAGATGGAAAGATCAACTACAAAGGAAAAGTACTCATGAGGGCCCAAGGAGTAAGTTAAACCCAAATAACGGGTAAGTAAGAAGATAGTATCAAAAGATGTCGTACGGGTAAGAAAGGTATGGACTGCCCATAAAAAGGAAACAAAGGAAAGCACATCTAAGAACCCTTGGAAAAGTAAGCCCTCCAGTTAAGAAGTGATTAATGTAAATGATTACTAACACCAAGAATGGTTATGGTCCACGCTCAATTGATGGAGCCTAAGGATTGGACAGTTGGGCATAGTGTGGAGTACACGGAATAATATCGATAATTGGCAGTTTCTCAAGAAAAAAATAAGGGATGACCGGTCAACGGTCCAACTGATCAATAGACCGCTGACCGGTCAGCACCCAGTCAGCACATGTGTGCCAATCAGAGTGTGACGTGTGGCAAGGCACGCTCTATTAGCTGGTCAATGGTCAATAGGTGCCCAATTAGCAGCCATGCATGCACGACCAGCCAATGGGAAGCTACCATGTGTCCGATCAACGGTTAACGGATGACATGGCAGCTGAGTTGGATCACCATGTTAGCATGACCGACCAATCACCAACTGCCACATGTCCTATCAATCGATCAATGACTGACGTGTTGGTTGAGTTGGACCGCCATGTTAGTAGGACTGGCCAATCACGTGCTGCCATGTGGCCGACCCGCATGTGCGGAACATTGTCATCTTCTTCCTCCGTCCGATGACACTGTTCATTGAGGAAAGAAAATCTTTCCTTTTTCGACGAATGGAAATTTGCTCCAATTTTGGGCAATTTTCGATCAGGATGAGCAAATTCTCTCTTCTCTCTAAAGTACTCTGTTCTCCAATGAAGCTCGAACCAGAGCTCCGATTTTGGAACCTCTTTTAGCCTCATAGGTCAAGATTGGGTCCTACAGACTTGGGAGGAA
Source organism: Trapa incisa (assembly GCA_030064435.1). Classification (NCBI taxonomy): domain Eukaryota; kingdom Viridiplantae; phylum Streptophyta; class Magnoliopsida; order Myrtales; family Lythraceae; genus Trapa; species Trapa incisa. Next base: position 4,305,764 of record CM057774.1, on the reverse strand, counting down.
GTCAGCTACCTAACGCCTACCTCCAACTGACCCGAGGATCACTCGAGAAGCGCTAACGAACTCAAATAGTGAAGCAGCTCTAGTGGACTAAGACTGCTCTATTTCGGCTGATCGAAATTCAGCCAATTCCGACCTCCCATGGTTGAATTGAGCCCTTTCATAGTCCCAACGACCACCACACGACCTCTACAGAGGCGAAAGATAAGCCAATTCGGCCTCCTCTGTCATTACAGTCTAGTTCTAGAGAGAGAAAGTGACAGAATTCTTTGATCGAATTCCATTAATCCTGACATCAATTACCCCAATTCTTGATCCTAGGAGGACCTTGAGATAAGAGCAATCTTCTCCGATCAAGAACTTGGATTTTCATGCCCCCAATGCTAAGATTTTCAAGCTTTCTCTCTTTACATTTAGTTTTTTTGGTAAAGCTCCGTTTGAGCTCGTTTCGGACCCAAATCCTGCAATTCAAAGTGCAATTTGATTGTAGGGAGGTGTAGATACTGATGCATGTCATCAATTTGAAGAAATAACCCCGATTGAATGGCTAATTTGAAGAAAGCAAATTCGGTCATAAAGAGGGGTAGAAATTGGGGAAAATTTTCGAGGAAATGCGGATTTCAAAAAATTAAGGGACATCCATGCAATTTCTTAAAATTGAAGGTCAATTGGCAATGAGAAAGATGATGAGGGACCAACTGGTCAATTTTTGAAATATTTGGGACCAAATTGCTATTTTTGGAAATTAGTGGCAAAACCGCAAATTTTAAAAAGTTAGGGACCAAATTGGGAATTTGGAAAATTTGAGCCCCTTACACAATTTTAAGTAAATTAAGGACCCGAGATATTGGAAGTCCTCGGGACTTAATTTGAGGAAACTTTAACAATAGGGACCTAAAGTCAAAGTGTATGAACTTTAGGGACCTAATTGTAATAAACTAGAAATATGGGCCTAGTAGCCGATACTGAAAAGCCGAGAAGCTTTTATGTAAAACCCTAATGTATAAGAGTGGTCAAACTTTGTAGGGACTCTTGAGATCGGAACGCTAATAGGGGAGTCAGACTCGAATTTGGAGAATCTACTAGGGACAAGTGCGTCAGAGTCACCAAGTGAGTGGGACTTTTATAAATCATACCAGTTGGGATGATAAGCACTATTTTTAATGGATAAAACCTACTTACTAGTTGTGAGTAGTTATAAACAAACATCATAACCGGTTGGTATGATGAGTTTCCTTAAGGAAAGTAGAAAAGCGTCTACCAGTTGTAAGCGGATCCATCGTCACACATGGTCGGTGTGATGAGATGAAAAGTGATTTTTGTCATAAGCAGTCTCCCCTGATTGTATGGAAACTACTTAAACTATTTGGGAAACCTTCTTGATGGAATCTAGAGTAGCTCTAATAGGCCAGGGGCCTTAGTTTTTGAACTTATAAGGCTTAAGGCCCAGTATTGGAAAACGCATGTAGTGGGCCCAAGGCTAGTGGGCACGGGCTGGAACCTGTAAACAAACATGATTAGGAAGAGCCATGAAAACTCCTAATTAAACTGGATAATGATTGTGTGATTCGCCATGGTATCGAGTCAAGACCGACAATATTGATGGACTGGCGACAGTGCGTCAAGGATAGGTTGACAGACTAGCCTAGACAAATAGATGTAGGTCGATTTGAGTGTTAGGGTCATTGGACCGTTGGCACCAAAGAGGATGGTTTAATAATGAAAACTTTTTTTTGTGCATGCACTTAAGGTACAGGACCATCAAGACACCCTAGGGGGTAGTGATGGGTCCCAAGGGCTGTTGGATGACATGGGGCGATAAGGGCAGATTGTCGTGACAGTCAATCATGAAGCTCTAAGAGTTTCTTGCACATGAGACCGGGGTGGGGTTAGGATGAGGTCTTCATCCTCATACGAACATGAAGTGGCATTTAGGTCTAAGGGTCGGACGTTTGAGACGTCCACTCAGACTCAGGGTAGAAGTCTCAAACTTCTATCAAGATGGACAACAAAGTTGTGCTGATCCCCAAGTGGGTGCAGTATGGGACTGTCCTGCGAATGTGTATACCCTTTCTAATTAACGACGTATGTTTATTTGCTAAACACCTCCCGAGGCAAGGGGGTGGACTAAGAGAGCTAAACACACCCAATATGAAAATGTGAAAAAGGTTTTGGAGATTTGAGTGTGAGGAAATACTTAAAAAGGAAATGTTAACCTTGGCATGGTTTTGATAAATAAAACATATTTTTGAAACTCACTCCCAACACCCACTCACTGATCGTAGAAACTCACCCCCTCTCTTTACCCCTTTTTAGAAGTAAGGAGATCAACTAAGAGAGAGCGTGAAGATGTACCCTCCGTCATGTATGCTTAAATTTTCTTTTAAACTTGTCTTAGATTGATTTATGCTATTCTAGGGAACAAGATTTGAATTTACGTCTGGCACCTCTTGAATCAAAAAGGGAAAACCCCTCTTAAACTAAGGGAGCAGTGGGTTGATCACGGTGATCCAACCAAACCGGGTCGGGTCGTGGCATGACAATCGTTATACAGAGAACTTTGTGCAATGGCCCACGAGTCATACAACGAGCAAGTCCATGTAAGGTCGTCGTCCCCTCCAACACTAAGTTTGGCACTCACTTCTAACTCTTTAACACACGAGCAGGTCATCACAATAGTCTTTTATTTGGCCATTGATGATGAATCCATGGCTTTTTTTTTACTAGGCTATTGGGTTCGAAAAATTTGCCTATTTTATGAGGCTTTACATAGTCTATGCCAAGTCTTTGATTGGGAATGATAATATGGAGAGAGCCTAGGAAGTTCTACAGTGCATGGATTAGCATGTGAGATGGAGCTTATTGAGTATGTTGAGTATGTGTTCGATGCAATGGTTAAGAAAGGGGTCTGCCCTAATGCCACTGGTTATAAACTAATGATCATTGCTCATTGTCAGGTAGGCTAGGCACTTCAAGCAAACAATTGGCTTGCTACTATGATAGAAAGAGACTTTTGGGTGGACAATGCTACTTGTAGTTTGATCAGTGAAGCATTTTTTGGCAAGGGTCTTGTGCACCGAGCAATTTGGTACTTTGAAAAGATAGTCTAGATGGGTTAGAATCCCAATGTAATCAATTTCACTTGTCTCATCAATGGACTGTGTCAGAAGGGCTATATCAAACATGTCTTTGAAGGATGCAAGATGCCTCCTTCTATGAACATGGTTCTTGAACTCGAGCGACTACTATTCTAACATTCAAAGAGGTTTAGTGGAGATGACTTTCTAGAGATGGAATGGGAAAGGAGTTACTGAGACAACATCAAATAAATTCTCCACCTAGTAATCAGAGAGATGTGACAGATGATGTTGTAAAAATAGATGACACATGCTGGTGGCGACTTGAAAGAAGAAGTAATCACTAGCCTAATTATGACAATGCATGTTAGACTACGCATGTTAAAGGGGCTCACAAGATATATATATATAAGTTATCATGGCTTACATAAAATAGAAATTGGTTTAGATGGTAGAGAGGGCTTCTTTACGGGGTTGACCAAGTACACCGGTGAAATGTTGAAACTGACTACTTACAAAAGGAATAAACGTCAAACGCTAAAGACGGTCTCCGATGACCCAAAATCCTCTCCGATCTAAGCATGGAGGGCGAGATTGTGGTCGAGTCAAGGATGGTTGAGTAGCTCTATCAGTTGCCAAGCTCCCTATATAAAGACCTCCTCCTCAAACAACTGAAGAAGATGAAGTACTCCATTTCCTAATGAAGCATGAACCAAAGCTCCGACATGGGTATTTTTTGCCACCTCAAAAGGTGAATTTAGACTCTCTAAAACTAGGAAGAAGTCTTCTACCTAGCTACAACCACCTTTCAGCTTGAGGATCAACGGAGAAGCGTTAGTGAGCTCGCACAGTACCGTCACTCCGGCAATCCCAAAGTAGCAGAATCCCTAGAGCTAAACTTCGAGCACCTCCGACCTCCTATGACCAGACCAACCATCCCACAGCCCTACTCGACCGACCCTCGACCTCCTAGAACCTTCGAGGTAAGCCAATTTCGTCTCCCTTTATCAAAACAGTAGAGTTGCAGAGTGTAAAATGGGAAAAACCTCTCTCATCCAATTCTCATTGTCAAGTTGTTAATTGCTACGAAACTCGATTCTAGGAGGATCCCCTTGAAAAGCACTAGCTGTCCATATCCAGAGCTCCGATCACTGCCCCTTCACCGATAAGAAAACGAAGTTCTCTCTCTATAGAAAATGTTTTCTAGCGAAGCTCCATTTTAGCTCAATTTTGGGTCAAATGAGGTCATTCAAGGTTTAGGATGCTCGTAGGAAAATGGGGAAAATGATTAGAATCATGCTATGAGGGAATTAACAAGTTTTCGAACGTTCAATCTGATGAATCAAAGAATAAGGGGGCTAAAATGTAATTTTGGTGAAAATTAGGAATTTTTGAAAATTTGGGGGACTTTTATGAAATTGGAATAAATTGGGGGCCAATTGGTGATTTAGAAAAAATTAAGGACTTAATTACAATAAAAATAATTTTGGGATTTTGATTGTAATTAAAAGAAGTTATAAGGAGTAATTTACAAATTTAATTAAGTTTAGTTCATAAATAGATAAATATAGAATTTTAGTAATTAATTGGGGATTAATTGCTAGTAGAATAAACCTAGAGACTTATATGCAATTAGGAGAAAACCTAGGTACTTAAATGAAATGAATCAAATAACTGAATGATTCGTTATCTATAATATTATAGGTACGAAAAGGAGACTCCAACCTACGACCGTGGAACGCCTCGAAAGTATCGGCAATCGAATAAACGAGTCACGAAATACGGGTGAGTGTGATTCCCAACATGCATCTGGTTGGGGTAATAAACATACTTTCCCTTTTAAAAACTATTCTTCCGGAAATAGTCTCTACTGTATGCGTGAAACTACTTAAAAGTTTATGGAGCTATTTTTTAGAAGAGCTAGGGTTGCTCTAGTGGGCCTAAGGCCAATGTGCACGAACTTAAAGCCGTAGACAAATAAACAAGTTATGAGCTTGTGAAAAATCCACAAATAGTAAATTGTGTGACATAGCTATCGAACCAAGGTCAGGTTATTGAACTCGTTGTAAATGGTAATTTGCGAAGGCGATTCAAGTCTGGGGGATAATAGAGCTCAATCAGACTCGTGGTAGAACCTTCTATTAGGGTGGTTAGTAAAAGCGCTATGGATCACAAGTGTATTAGTCGGGAACTATGATTCCCTTTATCTGTAAATGGTGGTTGCTTGTGTGCTAAGAACTAAATTAAGAAAATGAAAATGATAAGTTATATTCCCATAAACTTTTTCTTAACTTATTACCTACTCACTTAGTTATAGAGTCACCCCCTTCCTCCACCCCTTTTCAAGGCGCAACATTAAGAGAAGTGATGAGGAGGAATATATTTTGTAGGAAGTCTATGCAACTATTATATTCTGATATATTTTATAAATTGTTTAAAATGTTCTAGATTTAATCTGACTACCGGTATCAAAATAATTGGTACACTAAGAGAAGTGATAGATTGATTATGGTGATTCAATCAAATCGAATTGTAACGATATAATAATAATAATAATAATAATATATTTTAAATAAAATAAACCTCAATTGTGTGAGAGGTAGCATATTAAAATGAGATAAAAATGTCACATAATCTGTAATTCCTAATCATCAACGATATATGTTATTATTTATATAACATTTATATACTTATAATATTTTGATTCAAGCTATTATCAATATTTATAAATGTTGTATAAAACTATAACACAATAAATGAATTACATTTTCATTTATATACAATTTATTTTAGTATTTAAGAAGGTATATCATAATAATTTGAGACAGCAAGGCAAATGAAAGGAAGAAATAATATTATGAGAATATTTTTTTATGAGAAATAAAATGCATAGTCTTAAATTTGTGATAAATGAATTAGTGGAGAGTGAGGGGCATTTTCCATAGGGTGCATTCACGTCCTCCTCTTCTTGCTATCTAAAACAATATTCTTTTTTTCTTATCTAGTTTCCCACTTTAAATTAATTTATTTTGCCTCTTTTCTTAATAAAATCATGAAATTTTGATTAAATTAAATTTATAAACGAATTATATATATCCTTTATTTAAAATATATTTCATTTATTAAGAATATTCATTTATATTAGTATTAAATATCTATTATTAATTACTCTGTTATTGATATTATTATTATTATAATAAATATTATTTAATAAATAGCATATGTTTTGCAAGACTTTTATGTGCTTGGCTATTTGATCTTAATTTAAAATTCATAATAAAATTTTATATTAATTGAAAAAAAATCCTGATTATTTTATTATTTTCATTTCATACTTTAATGAAAATGGGAGATCTTGTAAAACCCAACAATATTATCACAAATATTGAACGATTTAAAACCAATTTGGGAGGTTATATAATTTATTTTTAAAGAATAGGGGCCAAAGTGTTAATTTATCAAACATGAGTACTAAACCTGCAGGTTTTCTCGGTTTACATTGCTCTGGTTAAGTAGAACTGGCGCTATTCCATCTCTATTTTCGAAGAATCATTTCGGCGTTCGGGGGAAGAGCTGCTCTGCTGCCAGGAGGAGGTGTAGAAGAGGAGATCAGCTTTGGGTTGTCTTTCCAGCTAGCACGAGAATGCCGGAGAAAGGCAAGAGGAAGGACGAGGGCAACGCCTCTGACGGCGACTCTGAGGGCCACGCCCCGCGCAGGAAAACCCTCAAGAAGGATTCCGATGATTCCGACGGCATCGTCGTCTGCGAGGTCTTCTTCAAGAATATTCGTCTTTTTCATTTGAATCTAGCTTCCTGCGCCATTTATTTTCCGCTTAGCTCTTTGAAATTGGTGGTCTTCTCAAGGGTTTAAATGACTGTGCAAAAGAGGAAGAAAGGAGGGTTTTCTTTTTTACCTTTAGGTTTTGCTCATGAATCTTTCTCCCTGTTACTGATATCTTCGTTTGCAGCTATCGAAGAGCAGGCGGGTCATGGTGAGGAACTGGCAGGGCAAAGTGATCGTGGACATTCGTGAGTTCTACTCCAAAGACGGGAAGCAGCTTCCTGGCAAAAAAGGTCGCTAACCCTCGTCTCCTAATCCGCGCCGTCTCTTCCAAGCTACCTCTGTTTGTACTGTGTTGATTCTGAGTGCTTTTCTAGGGTTTTCTGCTCTATTTTGTGTTTCATGAGCGGCAGTGAGGTGAATGCCTTAATTTTTAACTTGTCCTCTCTTTTGAGGATCAATAGTTATCTGCATTCACAGGATTCTGCCTACTGATTCATAATTCAAAAGCATATATAACTAAGACACCGTCATAAACTAACTAAGTAGAGGCATTGCCACAATGCTTGCCATTCATTGTTTAAGGTTTCTGCCCAATGTACCACACTTGTTTGGTTCGTATTGTCTTTGATGTGTCTAATTGTTTTTATTATGCCAGGATAGCTATTGATGTTTCTATCTATATTGCCTCTTTATTCCCCTAATTGTGTAAATTGTCTGATTAACGGCTAAAAAAGTTGAATAATCTTAATTTTGGTCTGAACTTAAAAGTGCATGAACTTAGATTTTTGTACTCTCCGTCTAATTGCATTTGTTTTCATTTTTACAAAATGATATATGTTTTTTAATATTATTTTACATTTGGGACAAAATCAGTATAAAAATGAAAGAAGTAACATATTTAGACCAAGAATCTAAGTCCGGGCCAAAATTGGACTATCCATACTAAAGTTGGGGACTTTTTGAGTCATTACCTCTAAATTGTTTAGTATGACTTATCTAATGGCAGTTTTCTTTCTTGATATAGGGATCTCCTTATCCATGGATCAGGTATGCTTGTGCTCCTTAGCTACGGCTAGTTCTGTCTATGTTATCCTTGATGGTGCAGGAGTCTCACCTATTATATTGGCATGCAGTGGAAGAAACTAGTTGATCATGCGGATGAGATCGACAAGCTAATGTCAGAGAACTCATAGGAAGAAGCTGGATTGCAGCTACAAGATACTTTTGGGGATGTAGCACTAGAAGCAGCAGTTACTTCGTTGGTTGGTGGGTGGGTTTCCTTTTTGCGGAGCATGGAAATATATTACCTGCTACACTTAAGTACGGCTATATAGTAAATGCACTGGGAATCTTGTAGCAATGGATGGTCATGGGTTGATAACACTCAGGAGTCTGGACTGAAACATATATTATATATCAGTTATCAGTCTCTGGTAAAGGGGGCTCTGTCTGGAATTTTTTTTGCACAGAAGCCTTCTATGGAATTGACAACACAGTTTTTGCAAGTCTAGCCAAGTCCAAGGATAAATTAGTATAAAATATGCTATACTCAAATTTTGTCCATCAACAACATTATGTTGCTGTCATTTCTAGCTTGCTGTCCCAATTAGATGTATGAATCAACCTGGGGTAATAAATATCCATAACTAATAAGAACTGTGATTTTTGGATCCCATAATTAATGGGTAATTCATGAACCATCTCATCTAATGTTATTATGTAAAATGTGGAATCCCTACATCTCCGTCATCGTTCATTTACAACATGAAACAAGTATGCTCCATATCATTGCTTGATAGCATTTGCATTGCATACTTCCATTAAAGAGCAGGTATACTGAGTGATCCCATATTTAGCACCCTAGGGAGAATCTGCTAAGAAACACCATAAATAAAACAAGAAATCAGCATAACAATCTACGAGGTGTGAATGCTCATTTGATATTTGAACAGTATTGAGAATATCTAGACACACCTCTCCCAGTCTAGCATTAATTTTCAAGGGCACCATGTTGTCTGCCCGTGTTGGACCTATATTTACAATAGCTGTGGCAGCACCTACTTCATGAGCAGCCCTGCAGTAAACGAATATTACAGTGGAAAGAAAAACCGTGAGATTCAATAAATTTGGAAGAGGGAATGCCTCAATAGTTCCCTTTAAAGAAACTGTAGACATTAGACTAGTTATTCCAGCATTTGGAATCATGGCTATGTTCATTAGCATTTCATGAAAAAAACTGAGAAAGATATCCGTTTATCAGATGAAGTGAATCATCCCAAGTTTGGTTTCAATCTGCCTCCATTATTAAGAAGTTGGCAATTCTGAAAAAAAAAAACACTTTATCCTCTAGCCCAACAATAAGTGAAAAATATAATGCTAAAGACTGATTTAGAATTAGTTTCACGGGAAGTCCCTCTAGTTCATGTCTCCAGCTCATATATGCTAGCTTCTCATGTGGGTGGGGACATTCACTGGGAATGCAAAATAATCTGACAGTGTCTACAAAAAAGAACATACTTGACAAGCCGATAGGCAGACATAGTCATCATAGATGATCCCAATACAAGAAAAGCGTCACACCCTTTGGCTGCCTCCATGGCTCTATCAGCTCTCTCTTTGGGCACATTATCACCAAAAAAAATGACCTTCAAAATAGAGAGAACAAAGTCTATTTATAGAAAGAGTTGTACCATCAAGATGCAATGCAGAGAAAGGTTTCACCAAATATAGAAAGAATGGAAGTTCAACCAATCACAAGGAATATAATGGGCTAGTAATATAAGTCTGTCCCAGTCCAAATTTGTCTAGCCTTGCAATCAAATTGCTTTGACAAGAAAAACATGCATGCAAAAAATTTGCTTCTGGCAATTAAATCATTATGATCCACTTCATAGTTGCAGATAAAATATGTAATCCATTTCTAGCCATTACATCCCAAAAAGCCACCTCACAGAGAATGTAATCAAGTTAAAAGCAAAAATAAAGAAAGAATTTCAAGGAAACCATACAGATGGATATCCAAAGGGAACCAACTCCTAGTAAAAGAATACCAAAGTTCTTTCACCAAAAAAATACACATGGTCAGATCTCGACATCAGTGGTATCACAAAAGTTTGCATGAAAAGTCATCCCTGAGGGAGAAATTTTGAGCAGTCAACTAATAATATAATTCTTCTTTAAAGCCCATATTATCAGAATCTTAGGGAAAACACCTTTTTTTGGAGGGGAACAACCCGTGTAGGGCTTTTCTAGAATTTGGTTATAGATTTAGGTCAATTTCCTCCCTTTCCTTCAAACAAAATGAAATTAAGCTACCTTCTCAAGCATGTGAACAAAGAGCCCTTTGACCTGCAATTGAAAAATGTATACAACTCTATTCAACCACAACAAAGGTTTCTTACATCAGGTTTGAGCACCCCATGACACTGTTGGCAGGTAGGAACAATGAAATCTTCCTCCCAGAATTTCTCATCAATCTCAATGTCACCATCCGGCCTCTGCTTCATACCAAAGCTTTTGTCTGAGCCAGGGCTTCCAGAGTCCAAACTCTCAATTGCAGCTGCCCACTGCAAGAAAAGATAGCTTGAATGACAACCATGGATCCAAGATCATAACCATATGACTCAAACTTTCTTATACATAGACTTGAAAAGGTTAAGTCAAAGATGGCTGGTCATTACACAGTCTACAGATTTTCCAAAATCAAAAGTAATTTCACATCTTATTAGCTAACAAGGTTGTGAGTTCAGTTCTCCACATGCACTGTCCTTGAGGTCCTCCATGGGTGTACTTTCATGTGGATTTATCTGGATGGGTCATCTAGGTGTTCATAGGTCCAGAGAATAATCTCTTTGTTATAAAATTTAAAAATTAGGAAAATAATTCATGCAACTCACGAATGGGAATCACATGTATAGGCTAGTCTAATGCAATTTAATTTAGAATGCAAAAGCATCCTACCAACATGTATAAAGTATCATACATAAACTAATAGAGGAAAAATCAATTATTAAATGGCCATACTTAAATTCCTCTGAAACGTATGAGCTGTGAGTCATTCAGGCAACATAAAATTCTCCATAAAGAACTGAACTGACCTTTGGATTGAGAGACTTTATTTCTTCCTGGAACAACTCCCGACTAAATGAAAACCCACAATCTATGCATGTTACACTAAAAACAGTTCCATGCAACTCCAGGGGATTGCTACCAGCATGATGGTGCAATCTACAATAATTTAGACAATAAAGAGTCAGAAATTTACATTAGCAGATTTCTTCATATATCAAGAGAGAAATCATTTTTTAAAGAAAGCATATAGTTCGTTTAAAGAATATAACACATGGAAATTTACCTATCAACATTTTGTGTAATCATAAAATTTAACCGTCCAGCCTTTTCCAATTCTGCTAATGCGCGATGAGCAGGACTCGGCTGTGCAGCGGCAAATTTTCTCCATCCAGCATAACTCCTTGCCCAGTATCGCCTGCGGGCCCATCTAGAGCGAATGAATTCCTATAGAGATACCTCCAAGTGTTAATAAGATTAAAACATACGAAAAAGCATAACAAAAGAAACACAAAGAAGCTAGGACAAATAAAAGAAAATTTCTCACTTCTCATGGAAGAAACTTATCTCGTGCAAATAAATTACACAGATAATTACTTGAATTGAGATAACCATTGTTAGGATAGGGAAAGGGATGGGACTAAACAATGATGACAATATTCTTGAGAGATTGATTACAAGCAGAGAATTACCCCATTTTTTTGTTACAGAAAATATTTTTTTCTTATAATGTATTTCCAGACCATGCAAACAACGAGAGAGAGAGAGAGAGAGAGAGAGAGAGAGAGAGAGAGAGAGAGATCTTCATGGAACAAGCAGAACCAAAAAAGAAGTTAACCAATTATGCCAGATATACAGCACATGCCTTTCAAATCACCTGGTGGGTAATTGGTCTGAAACCTGAGCTATAAGCGCCATTGGGACTGCAGGAGAATAATAACGACTTAGAAGGAAATCACATTGTCAAATCTTAGGACTGAAGGTATATTAGGGAATGAGGAAGAGTGCTTTTCGTGCAATAACACAAACAGCAATTAAGGAGACAGTCTAGTTAAGCTGGTGCACTTAAAAAATACATGGGAGATTAGAACAGTGAATGAACTTGTGAGTAACATCAATCATGTAGATTTGCCCACGCGGAGAATTCTGATAATTCTAAAAAGCCTATCACTGCAGAAACAGAAGCAAATAAGAAAACAATGTAGCTGATTAGTATTCACCTTCTATAGTCCGGAATGCCACACTCCGTGCTAATCCCTGCCCCGGTAATCACCATGAGCTTTTTACTGAAGATAGAAAAATGATTGAATCAGAAGCAACAAGGTAAACAATTCCTCATGCAGATAACCACTCAATGAGAAGACAGTTTCAAGGCTAGCAGAGCACAGCACCTTTTATCAATAAACTGATGCAACTGATTGACATCTTCATGACTCGGAGGATCTGCATCAGGAACAACCTTCCTGTTCCTCTGAAAATCCAGAGGCTGGTCCCGTTTACTTATGGGAACAGTTCCAGGGGCTGCTATTCCCGAATTTATTCCTATAGAGTTCACGAATGCAGCTCCACTGACTCTCCTTCCCAATTCTGAAATTAAATCATTTGCGGCCATAAACCAAAATGAGGTGAGAGAAAAAAAGATGGCTCAATAAAATGAGGAAACACTGTTGTCTCGATGAATGCAGGTTATGCGGTCAGTCCTCATAAAGAGATGATAAACTTACCAGAAGATTTAGCTCCAAGCATCCCGCTCACGCCTCGAAGAATCTGCCAATTGAAACTCGTAAATTGGAGTCAGGACTTTCAGGTTGCGAGTCACATTAACACACCAAACAGTGAAATTTATGGAAGAGGAAAGAAAAATATGCGGCAGCCCGACCACAAATCAATTGAGAGACGGATGAGCACGTAGCCCTATTCGTCAGTGCTGTTAAATTATCTCACCACAGATATATATATTATATATATATACTCACAGAGAACAGAGGCGAACGTGTAGGCGAACGGAGGACCACGGTAGACATTTCCCGATTGATTTCTCGAACGCCTGGATCGGAGCCTGTCTGACTGAAGACGATGATCAGCCAAGCCAAGAAAGGGGAGAGGGATAATGACGAAGTGAGTCGTTGCAGTTGAGTTAGTTTTTCCATATTACTTTCAAGAAAATAATTTTTTTTATTAATACATGTGGTGTCCAGTGTCCAGTTAATGAGTGTCATCTTCTGTGCCACATCAGCAGGAGTCCTGATAGGCATAAAGCACAGAGCGAGGAGATTGTCACTTGTCTCGCAATCCAGTAAAAGATCTCAATCACTTACTTTATACATAATATATATTAAAGCACAGAGCGACCATATTTATCAATAATTTCTTTTATAGATTAAATTTATTTATTTATATATCATAATATATATTAAATATTTCTACATATTAATGAGTATTTTAGTTATTATAAATCAAATCAATTCAAAATTATAAAGATAATATCATCAATCCGTCCAACCTATTTTAATACTCCAATAATAAAAGTAATATTACCAAATATTGTCTATTTTCCAAAATTACACCATAATTAGACAACTTTTCAAACACATAACAACCTAACAACTTGTCATATTTATATTAATCTAATTTATATTTATTGACACGTCATTGTTAATATCAATAATTTTTTATGTGATATTAATATTTTAAAGAGAATTGGTTTTGAATCTAATTATAAGTGACTTGTTGACCACAACTCATTTTAGATAATACACTTGTTTAATTCAAGAGACAACTTTGATTGATAATTTAAATACTTTTATTTTAAAATATTATTAAATTATACACAATAACTATTATTCTTAAATTAATCTGGTGATTAAAATATCATATATGAATGAAGTCAAATATAACTTTCTAATCTAAATTGAGCCCATTAGTTAGTTTATGAACTTAATTGGCATTTTAGCGAGAAGGAAATGGCCAAGAAATAGTATGTTATCTATAACATATTGGTGATAATCAGATCAAAGGCGCAAAACGCAAGAGCCAGAGGTGGTTCACATACTTCAAACATCCACGGTACATATCTTTTCAGCACTGTTTTCACCTAATTATAGGGTTTGTGACGAATCTAGACTTTGCAATATGTGAGTTGTTTACGGAATTTCATCTTACTTATTTGTGAGTAATATTATCCATATTTTTTAAATTTAGGTGTAATGTTATCCAAATTTCTCTTATTTTTATTTTATTTATGCACAAATTACTTTTATCAGTTGCCCATATTTTTTTCAAAATTCTTTATTGTCTTTTTCAAAATTTTGAAATTTTATAATTTAATCCTTAAACTTTATAAAAATTTCAATTTAATTTTCAATTTTTTTTAATTATATTTAAAGCTATAAAATATAAAACTCAATCACTTATCACCCTAAATAACTATATTTCGAAAATTCTTCCATATTTTTTCTCAAAATTGTAAAATATTTTCTAACAATTATAAATTTACAATTTAGTTTATAAACTTCTCTTAATTTCATTTTACTTTCAATAACCATACAACTTCTACTTTAATCGTTTTAAAAACTTGTGTTTAAAATTAGATTTTAATATTAACTATTTTTACACAATAATAATTCACTAACTTCACAAATTTATCATTTATTCTTTAAACTTTTATTTTCTTTCCAAATCAATTATTAATCTTAGAAAAACCATTCAAATCCTACTTTTCCATCTAATACTTTTTCTAACCATTTATAATTGAGCAGTTTAAGTTATTTCTAAATATTTTAAAAAATTATAAAAAGATAGTGTAAAATTTGTGAGAAAATATTATCAAAAGTTTGTGCATATTTTTATTTAAAAGTAATTATTTGTAAGTAATAAAATTATTCTAATATTATAAATTCATAATAATTATCTATTTTATTAAATTTATTATTATATTACTTACGTTTAATTAATTTTTTTTAATATTTAATCATATCACGAGAATAGTTTCCGATTTTGAATTAGAGAACACGAGCTCTAATACTATATAACAAAATAGCTCCGATACTATGTAACAAATTATTGTACTTAAATTTACTTAAAATTTATAAATGATAATTAATAAATATTCTAACTTTATAAATTCAAAATAATTTTATATTTAACCTAATTTGAAATTATATTATTAAAATAATAAATTAAAATATTTTAGCTCGTAATAGCCAAATAAACAATTTTGGAGGCTGGAATTGATCATATTATTCCCATGGGTGTTCATTGGTTCCTAAAACCATAAGTGAAAGTGTGGAATTTGTCTAAAAATGTTTTATTTAACTGAAAAAGGAAAATTTGTAGAAAATAGAACATTCAAATTAATGGACGGGAAGACTTACTATGAAGGGGCGGTATGAATATGAGAGACTAAGGGAGGTTGAGGGATTACTTTGATTCAAAATTGGATTGGTAGAGATACAGAGGAGCATCCTATATTTCATGGTGCAAATCAGAGCGCTAAGTTGGTCCAGACCACGCATGGTCGGGCTCCCTCAACGGTGGAGAGCTTGGAGGAGTGTTCGTGGAAGTGAATCTGACCCAGCCTAGGAATGGTGGAGGGGTCGTCCTAGGAAGTCTCCGTTTGCAAAAAAAATAGAACTTCAAGTTTTCGATGGAACTTTCAAAGTGAATTATAGATTATGAGAGTCGTCTTAATGGGAGTGGTAGAAATTAGCAGTTTAATTATATCTTTTTTTCATGAAAAATGATAAAAAAAAAAAAAGGTTTTTGCCAGTATTTTGTGTAGTGTGTGCAACGGATAAAATAAAATAGGTAAAAAAAAGGGCGGGATGGTTTCCATGCACGAGAAATAAGATCAGTTTAGTTTGACTTGTTTGATCATATTCAATTCTATCGATTTTATTGTGCAAAAAAAAAAATTATCGATTTGATTTCTTTTTTAATTTTTAAAATTTTATTTATTTAGCTATTTTATATAAAATTTTAATATTTATCAAATTTGATTAATTATCTAAAATAAATCTGAATTTAATGTTATTATGTATAAAAGTCTTACTATATTAGACATTCTTCCATTTACCATTACCATGTAATACATTGAGATGTGCATAGCATAATCCAATTTATAAACTTTAAATAAAATTTCATTCTTTCTTAGGGAACTCTCAATCTGCCGTAAAGTTTCATCATATTAATTTTCATTGCACTTCACAATTTATTTTCTCATTTTTTATTTTGCAGAAAATAAATTAATTTATTAGCATAAATAACAACAAAATGACTTTTATGGTAGAAAATAAGATTCCACTTGACTAGGATCACACTTGCATATTAATTCATTAATAATATTATCTTAGGAACCGAAATTATTTTGGATGTGGCTAGTCTTAATCATAAGATTTACCTAATAAGGTTGTTGCAAATAGCAAATTTATCTAAATTTATAAATTTACATATTTCCATTATTTCTATTCTTAAAATGTATATATATTATATATATTTTTAGTATTTAGTAATAAAAATGAAATTAATAAAAAAATCAACATGTATGGATTATTTTGTTTGGTCTTCCATAAGATTCTCTAGTCATATGTGGTTTCACAACACGACAAATTTACATAAATTCATTAATATCCGACTTTTATTCTTAGATATGGTAACCTCCCATTGGTCACCATTTCAGCTTGGTCACTTACCATACTCAATTAGTGCTTGACCGTGATATGTGGCGTGTTCTAATTGGCTGATTTAAATAAATCATATTTTCCTATTCGCGCACTGTGCGACTGTTACGTGTCAACCTCTGATTATCTGAATTAAATAATCTTTTATCTCTCCCGGCACACTGTGTGGCTGCCATGTGTTAGTCGCTAATTAGCTGAGTCCATTAGACGTGGCTTTGCCACGTGTTGACCTCTGATTGGTCGACCGACATCTTTGTCAACTACTGATGTGACATCTTTGCCACGTGTTAGCTCCTCATTGGTTAGCCTTACTGACAAGGATTGTAAAACTCGTCCTTCCATTTAGCTTGAGTGCATTTTCCGACAAGCAACGAACTAGAGCTTCGATGACGGGACTTTCCTCAGTCTTCGAAGTCACATTGGGTGTCTCTGGAATCAGGAGGAAATCCTCTACCTGACCATACCTTCCATTCAGCTTGAGAGCCGCCGAGGAGGAACAAGGAAGCTCAAACAGTACCACCGCTCCTCAGCCAGAAAACTACTCAGCCCCCTATAGCCACTTTGAGCCTTTCCATGGCCAATTACGGCCAAACCAGACCCCCCACGCCCTACTAGAGGTGTTCTGACTTTCCCTCGAGCTAAGAAGGTAAGCACCCTCCACTGTTCTTCGCCGGAAAACACTGTTCACAGTCGAATTTTGCAAAAAATATAACACAAAAAATTCACACTGCCCAGGTCATCAATTGAAGCGTGGTTTGATCCAAGAAGGATCCCTGTGACGAGAGCAATATAGTGGTAATTGAAGCTCCGATCACCAGACCACCACTAGTAAGATATCGAAGCTTTCTCTCTCTAGATTATATTTTTCAACGAAGCTCCATTTGAGCTAATTTCTAAATCAAATGAAGCAGTTTAGGGCTTAAAATGACAGGGGAAACATAAAGGAAGTGATCCAAATCATGAATGGGGGACAAATAACCACGTTTTGATGGTCAATTTAAGAAAATTGAAATTTGGGGGCCAAAATGCAAAATTTAAGAAGTTTGGGCAAATTGGGGGTTTTTCGAGAATTGGGGGTCAAATGGAAAATTGATAAAATTGAAGGTCTTTTCATGTAAAATTGAGGGTAAATTGGATAAAATGGAGGACTAATTTGTAAAATTTGAGAATTTGGGGGTCAAATTACAATTTTGGGAAAATTTGGGGCTAAATGGCAATTTTAGAAAATTGAAGGGCTCATGGGCAATTTTGATAAAAATAAGGACCATAAAAGATAATTGGAAAACCTAAGGAATGAATTGAAGAAACGAGGGCAATCAAGGACTTAAAGGTAAATGCACAAACCTTAGGGACCAAAGTGCAAATAAGGTAAAATATGATGGCTGATACGTGAATGCTCAAAGAGATGCGGTCCCTTATTCTAATACCCTAATAAGGATATTTGTGCCGAGCAGACTGCTCGAGCACTAGCTTCCAAAAAGAGACCGCGAGGCCAGACTCCGTCGAAACGACCCCGCCAAAGTTACCGAGTAAGTGGGAACCGCTATAACATCAATTCCAATTAGATTGACGATTCAACTTTGAAAATAATTTTCTCAAAATTAGCCTCCCCTAACTGGGTGACTCTGCTTAAAATATTTGGGAGATAATTCCGGGCTTAGGCTCGAGATGCTATGTAAACCCCGTCCTTTGGAGTTAAAGAAATCCGGGAAAAGAACCGGTCAAATCGGGTGAGAAACTCCAATGTAAATTTAATTTCAACAATTAAACTCTTTGATCAGTCAATTTGATGAAATCAAATTCGACTGAGTTTGAAGGTTAAAATTGGGGAAAATTTGGGAATTACAAAAATTCCAGGGACTAAAGTGTAATTTCATAAAATTGAGGGCCAATTGGGCATGATAAAGATGTTGGAGGACCAATTAGGTAAATTTTGGAATTTTTGGGGGCAAAACTTACCATTTTTGTAAAATGGGGGCAAAATGGTAATTTTGAAAAAGTTAGGGTCCAAATTTGGAAATTTGGGAAATTGAACCCCATTTTTGTGAATTTGAATAAATTGAGGTCCTAAGGTGAATTTTAAAAGTTTTGAGACTCAATTTGAGGAAAAATCGGCATTAGGGACTTAAAGAAAAATAACTTTAGGGACCTAATTACAAATAAATAAAAAGTTTGGTTTTCTCATTAATTTGGGATGAATGAAGGCTATTAGGCTAAATGATAATGAACTAGGATGTTCATATTGTGTAGGAACACTAAGTATCAGGAACGCCATCTAAAACAAGTTCCCGTTAAGGCAACAAGCCGGCTAAGTGGAAATTTACTGCACTATCGGGTGAGTGGGATATTTAATTTTATACCCAGTTGAGATGATAAGCACCTCGGAAATGAAAACCCACTGCTAAGTGGTATTTTAACTATCACACTCGAGAGGAGGGATGTGGAAATCATGCAAAAAAACTAATTATTGGTTGTATATAGATTATACACGGTTGGTATGATGAAACTTCCTAGAATAAAGTGGAAAACCCGCTTATCGATTATAAGCATAGATGTCCTCATACTCGGTTGGTATGATGGACAAATGAAAAGTTTATTTTATTAGAAGTGCTCTCCCCTAACTGTGTGCCACTACTTAAACATTTTGGGAGACATTCTTGACAGGAGCTCGAATAGCTTAGTTAGGCTAGAGGCCTCGGTTTTGGAACTTGGGGGCTAATATACCCGATTTTGAAAATCTCGAACATTGGGCCCTATGCAAGTTGGCATGAGAAGGAGCTCATAAACAAACATGATTTTAAGCCATGAAAATTTAAATGAATGAGTTGTTTGGCCATGGTACCAAGATAGAACCGACAAACTCAATGGACTGGTGGTAGTGTGACATGACAGGTTTACAGACCCATCGAGATAAACAACTGGAGGTCTAGTTGAGGGTCGGGGCTGTTGGACTAGTGGCACCATAGATTATATAGCTTATATGGAAAACTGTTGATTTGTGCATGCACTGTGTTATGGGACCTTCAAGACACCCAAGAGGGGTAGTGATGCGTTCTAGGGCTCTAGATGACCTAGTGGAGATAAGGGCAGTTAGTCGTACTAGAAGTTTTGAGAAACTCAACGTAGCTTCATTGCACATGAGATCGGGGTGGGGATGGGATGAGGTCTCTATCCTCATACGGACATGGAGTTTTGTTATGGGATTGAGGGTCGGATGTCGCGTACATCCACTCATTCTCAGGGTAGAAGTGGACGTGCTTCTATCTAGGTGGTCGGTAAAGTTGCTCCGACACCACAAGTGGGTACAGTGGACGGGCTGGCCTACAAATGTATGTGTCCTTCATGATGAAGGGCATGTGTTGGTTGATAAACACACTGTGGTGATGAGAAATGGTTATGAAAACCAAGATTTAAGAATAAAATATTTTAAAAGAAAAATAAGGAGTCTGACACATTCCAATTCAAACTATTTTCTGAAAGTCATACCTTAAAAATACTCATTCACTGAGTCGTTGAATTCACCCCTCCCTTATATCCCTTTTAGATAACCTCGGAAAGCCTACCCAAGGACTTCTAGTTAAATACACCTGCAAGACAATATGGAAAGATTAAATTTCATGCAATTTTTATTAATGTTATTCCAAGAAATGTACAGGTTTAAAGAATGCCTTACTCCTCATGGTTTAAAAGAAAGGGAAACCCTTAATAAACCAGGAGAGTGGCGGGTTGATCACGGGGATCCGACCAAACCTGGTCTGGGCATGACATGCCAGTGAGCCTAAGGCCGATAGATACAGGCATGAACCCGTCCAAAACGAATATGTGATGAATGATACAAAAAGATCTGAATAATGGGAACTCTGTATGATACCCATCGAGCCAAGTCTGAGTTGTCAATCTTGTTGGGCCGAACCGCTGCTCTGCCGAAGCTAGGTCATCAAACGTTTTGGGCCAGTACGTGTGGGCCAAAGCCAAGCTGACAGACTGTTGCGCTGGAGGGCCAAAGATAAAGGCTATAATTTAAAAAGACTGTTGATTGTGCATGCACTATGATGTATGGGCTATCAGGATACCTGGCATTAGGTAGTGATGGAGCCCAAGGACTATTGGATGACCCGTGGTGCATAAGGGTGGTTTTGTCATTCAGTAGGTCGTGAAGCTAGAGGAAGATTCCTACACCCTGAGACCAATGTAGTAGGGGGAATGAGGTCTCGTCCCATTACGCGGATAGGGTGAAGTGATTAGGGTTTGAGGGTTGGATTATTGATCTCTCTTTAAACTCTGGGTAGAGGTAGTGTCACGCCCCGACCCGGTTTGGTGGGATCCCCGTGATCAACCTGCCACTCCCTTGGTTTAAGATGGGTTTCCCCTTTTCTTTAATCAAGAGGAGCCAAGCGTAATTTAAACCTTGTTCCCTAAAAGAGCATAGATCAATAAAAATGTAAGCTTAAAAGATATTTTTAAGCATACTTGACAGAGGGTAGATCCTGGTGTTTTCTTTAGTCATATTTACTCTACTTCTGAAAAATGATATTAAAGAGGGGGTGAGTTTCTACAACTCAATGAATGGGTGTTGGGAGTGAGTTTTCATAAAAACAACTTTAATCAAAGTGTGCCAAAATCTTTATCTCCTTTAAGAATAATCTTTCCTCAAATTCCGGTTTTTCAACACCATTTTCCTCATTTCCACATTCGGTGTGTTTAGCATACAACACACGCCCTTCATCAAGAAGGGAACACACATTTGCAGGTGCAACCCGTCCACTGCACCCACTAGTGGCTCGAAGCGTCTTTATCGACCACCAAGTTTGAAGCTCGTCCAATTCTACCCTGAGTTTAAGTGAATGTTCGTGACATCTGACCCTCATACCTAAAAACAACTCAGTGTCCATATGAGGACAGAGATCTCATCTTGACCCCACCCCGGTCTCATGCACAAGAAGCTATGTTGAGCTTCCTGACTATTGGCATGACAAACTGCCCTTATCTCCACCATGTCGTCCAGTAGCCCTTAGGACACATTACTACCCCTCTTAGGCGTCTTGATGTTCTTGTACCTCAAGTGCATGCCAAACAAAGTTTTCACATAGCCATTTATCTTTAGTGCCCCTGGTCCAACGACCCCGACCCTCAACCCGACTTGCAGCTATTTGTCTAGGCCGATTCATCGACCCGACCTTAATGCACTACCGCTAGTCCCTTGAGTATTGTCGGTCCTGTCTTGGTATCATGGCTAAATCACACATTCATTTCATTAGAAATTTCATGGCTTTATATATCTCATGTTTGTTTATGAGCTCTTGCTTGTGTCCTCTAGCCTTGGGCCCACTATACGTGATTTTCCAAAACCGGGCATTTAGCCCTACATGTTCAAAAACCGAAGCCTCTGGCCTATCTGAGCTATTCTAGCTCCTGTTAAGAAGAGCTCCCAAAATTTTAAGCATTGGCAAACATTCAAGGGAGAACACTTCTGACAAAACACATTTTTCACTTCATCATACCAACCGGGTGTGATGATATATCTGCTTACAATCGACAAGCAGGTTTCTTCTTCCTTCAAGGAAGTCCATCATACCAACCAGATATGATTTCCTCTACTTACGACCAGTAAGAGGTTTTAAATTCGTTTTCCCATCACCCCAACTGGGTATGATGTTAAAATTCCACTTACAAGTGGTTTTTTGTTTCTAAAGTACTCATCATCCCAATTAGGTATGATGTGAATAAGTTCACTCACCTGATAACCGTGACGTGTTCATCCTCAGTCGGTTTTCCAATTCTACACAAGCTTTCCCTTACTTGTGTTCTTGTCACACATGTTCCTACACAATTTGGACAACCTTATCATTTATGGTTTGGCCTAAAAGCCTAGGTTCACAATTATCGATTAATTGCACTTAGGTCCCTAAAGTTCATTTCTCTTAACATTAGGTCCCAAATGTCAATTTTTTCCCAATTTGAGTCCCAAGGTTTCCAAAATTCTCATTGAATCCTCATTTTACTCAAAATTGTATAAGGGACTCAAGTTTTCCAAATTTCCAGTTTGGTCCCCCATTTTTCAAAAATTACCATTTTGCCCATACTTTCCAAAAATGGCAATTTGGCCCCAAATGTTTCAAAAATCAACCAAGTGGTCCCTCAACATCTTTCTCATGGCCAATTGGCCTTCAATTTTGGGAAATTGCGAAAAGGTCCCTCAATTTTATGAAATCCCCAATTTTCCCCCTTTCAAACTAATCGAATTTGATTTTTTCAAATTGGCCATCCAATCAGGGTTAATTGCTTCAATTGGAGGTATAATTTAGTTCCTACACTTCCATACGATTCAATTGAGCTTTGAATAACATGAATTGAGGCCGAAATGAGCTCAAACAGAGCTTTGTCGAAAAACTGTGCGTAGAGAGAGAAAGCTTCTAAAGCTTAGCGTCGGAGGTGCGGCGATATGAGCTCTCTATCGAGGAAGGTAGCTCTCTTCTTGAGGTAAATTCTAGGATCAAGAATTCCTATAATTGACCCCAAATCGAGTGAGAATTTCATTAGTGAAATTTTAAAGTTTCTCTCTCTAACTCCGACCTGCAACGATTGAGTAGGGCCGAATTGGTTTACCTTTCAGCTCAGTTGAGGTCATATGGGGGCCGTAGGAGTGTCAAGAGGGCTTGTTTTGGCCAAAGGAGGGTTGAGTTTGGCTGATTTTAGATCGGCCAAAATAGGGTAGCTTTGGTCCTTCGGAGCTGCTTCACTGCTTGATTCCGTCGACGCTTCTCCAATGGTTCTTGAGTCGAATGGCGATTGCTACCGGGTAACTAACTTCCCACGTAATTTAAAGAACCCAACCTCGCCTTCTGAGGCTTAGAAAAATGCCTATGTCGGAGCTCTGGTTTGAGCTTCGCTTGAAAATGGAGCAATTGAGAGAGAATGGAGATTTAAGGTGTGAGGACGATGAATGGAGAGGAGCTTTTTATATAGGGAGCTCGGGGACTCTTTACTCGACTATTTCACATCTTGGTCAAGCTTATCCTTGACCTAAAACGCCCTGAACGAAGACGTTTTTCCTTCACCGGCACTGTCAGTTTCTCATTGAATGAACAATGTTGTCATATGAATGAAGAAGATGACACTGTTCTGAACCAGACCAGACCAATCTGACTAGGTTCAATGCTTAAACCGGCTAGTTCAAGCCCAATTCGACTGATTTTCTCAAAATTAAAAATTTCTAAATTTATTCTCTATCCAATGATGACTTTAATTCCCTAATTTGAATATTTTAAGCCACCTAGAAAAATGAATTTAGCAATCGGTTCAATGATGGTTCAAACCGGTTCCATTTAGGTCCGGTTCACCTGAACCAGTTTGGTTTTCTCTTCCAATTTGTCCCAAAGTCCTTTTCCATGATTTTTATGAGCCACTTGGTTTTTTTCATTTTCCCATTTTGCCCTTCCTCTACTGGTTAAGGTTCATGAACCAGTTTGATTTTCTCTCTTGAGTTGACCCAGGAATTATTTGTTTTAGAGGCGACTTCCTTGCTATTCTCTTGAGGTTTGCTTGGTGTGCTATCTCTTTGGCTACTCCTTTCATCTAGTCCTTTAGCCATGTACTTGAGAAGTCTTTCTTCCTTTATATCTTCCATTCACTCCACGTAGTGTATCATGATTTGTCATGTTCCAATTACCTATCCCCATGTGCTTCCTTAGGTCTCCTTCTTACTCCACTCAGGGTACGACTTTTCTTCTTAAGGGCTCTTATTTGTATCATTGGGTTGAATGTTCCATATACATTTGATCTTTCTTGTTTTCCCTTCATTTCCTAGATTATTGATGCTCTTCATTTAGTATCCTTGCTAACTCTTCACCCTTAATCCTGTGGATTTGGACATACTTTCGTCCTTATCTTATTTTGGTCCTTCCTCCATTTGGTTTAGCATAATTCTGATCCCATTTCTTAGGTTTGACCATCAGACTTGGTTCTACTTAGCCCACCTTTCTTGGAATTGTTGGCACTACATGTTTCTTATAGTAGGCTTGGTTTTGGAATTATTCTTGCCTCTTATGGTTTCAAAATGTATCCTCAATAACGGTTCATGCCTTTCCATCTTGTTTAGGAGTCGTATGGCTTTGTTCCTTCCCACTACTCGGTAGTGTTTCCAATTATCTTTTATGTTGTCCAATTATCTTTTAAATTTCTTAACACTAGAACCGTGTCGGTTCCCCTTTATCTATTCATTCTCTACCAACGTTTCTATGGTGTTTCTCCCGGTTCCAACCGTCGATTTTCTCAATAGCTTATCGACACATTGGGATCCTTCCTCCCTTATGTCCTTTACATTAGTGTCTTTCACTCAAGAACTTTCCTTTCCTCCATTCTTTATTGCTTGTTTGTAACCATTCGCCAATTCCTTATTATGAGTTGACCCCTTGTTCTAGTCCGCGTACCGTTTCCTTGTTTTGGGGGAGGTCTTCCTTTTAAGGTTTCTTTTCTCTAATGTTTCCTTCAAGGTAACGCCTTTCACTTTAAGGCTATACCTTTGATCTCCTTACTTATTCTTTGAAGGTTCCTTCCCTTAAACTCCCTACACTCTCTTTATTTTAGGGCATTCACCCACTTTTAAATTTCTCCTTTGTCTTAAAATTCTCATTCCAGCCCTTATTCCCTATCTCATGAACTTCAAGTTTTCGGGTCTTATTTCTTGTATTCCACACTTTGTAAATAACGCAATTGTTATCCTTTAGGTTCCATTAAGTGGTTGTGGACCACGACAAGTCTTGATATCTAAGGTCGTTTCCATTCTTCACTTCTTAATTTGAGGATTAATTCTCTCAAGGTTTCTCAGTTAATCTTTCCTATATGTCCTTATTATGAGCATGCACCCCTTTCTTATTTATATGGCATCTTTCGATGCTATGTCCTTCTCTACTCGTTCCTTGAGTTTTAATTTACTCCTTGGGTTTTGGGTAAACTTCTCCCTTGGAATATGTATGCCTCTTCCGAGCTCCTTTCCTTAGTAGGCTTCTTCCTCTTTTCTCAAATTTCCTCTTTCCTTCATCATCTTGGTTATCTATCTTTAAGTTGACCTCATAACATCCTTGGTATCATCCTATCTGACTTATCTTTACTTTGAGAAGTTTTGCTAGCACATCTCTTATCCTTGTCTTTATCCCAACTTGTTATTCATTTCGACTTTTACTCCCATTGGTGAAGGGTCCTCGGTCTTTTTCCTTTTGAGGTTGCTCCATCCCCTTCTAAGAACTTACTTAATCCCTTCCTTGGCTTGGGTTTGGTCGCCGATTTGTTCTCGACCATTTATTTCTTCAAGAATTTCTTCATTCTTGCTTTCCAGTAGTTTGACCTTTACATCTTTCCCTTCCTTGCTGGTGTCAAATTTATGGTCTTATAGAGGGACAGCTCGTTTAACTGCCTCATCCCCACTATCTTCTTTGTCCATCTGTCTTGGAGTAGTTGTTCTCCATGTTTACTTGTCCTCAATGTCTATCCCGTTGTCCTTTTTAGGATGAAATCCTTACTATGTTTTTGGTCCTTCATAGGGCGTTGTTTATTCTCCTTGTTTATTTCATTATTTCTCGTTGTCTCCCACTTGACTACTCTTCTTTTTCCAAAGCAAGTTGTACATGTCATTGAGAGACATCCTTAACTACTTATGCCCATTTCTAGTTTTCTTATTTTGGGTTATGCCTCTTATGATTCGCCCTTCAATTCCTTTAGCTTAGAGATTTTCTTCTCGTGGTCTCTCTTTCTACCTTCATCCCTTTTCTTAGGGACTTCCATCCTAGAATTTCCACGTTCAACCTCCCTAATGCTCCTTGTGGGGCTTTCCTTCTTTCCTTTCGTACACCCTTCCAATGTTGGTATGGTTATCCACCATTTATTCCTTTCCGTCCTCAGATTCCCTTCTTATTCCTTATCCTTCCTTTGAGAAGTTCCTGATTGGAGCGAGTTTCTAGCACTCTTCATTTTTGTCCATTTGCCTATCAGTATCTCTTTCGAGGGTACTCGTGCATTCCCCTAGAGTTCTCTCTCTAGCACACTTCTTTCCCTCTTCCCTTTTACGGTGTCTTATCATAGAGTTACCTGAAGAGATCTTCCACATTCTCCCTTTTTGAGGGGGTTCTTGTAACTTATCTCTCCTCTTGGTATCTCTCCTACTCTAGGTTCCTCTTAGAGGTCACCCAATTCCTCTCAATTTCCTAACTCTCTTATGAGGATTCTTTCTCAATCCCTTATGGTCCTTAGGCTTTCCTTTACTACTCTTGCACCTGTTGATGCTTACTTCCATTATACCGAACCTCACACTCTTTCTCTTCTTCCTACCCTTGGTTAGGGTATGTCCTTTTTGGTGATTCTAGGCAGGCTCTTGGTCCTTCTCTAGAGCTCCTTTTTCCTAGTCTTGTTGCCTTTTTATTCCACATCCCTAGTTCTTGTGAGGAACTTATTTGGCTATCTTAGGGTTAATGTTAACCATAGGTGACCCGTAGTCTTCCTCCTTAGGTGGTCTTCTCTCCATTTACTACCCCATTCATGATTGGTATATTTCTAATCCGTTAGTTGTACTTGTCATTATTAGGGAGATTAAATTTTAATTAAGGAAAACTGAGTTTTTTTATTCATTCAAAGAGTTAGTTTCTTGTCGTACTCGACTTAATATAGGAATTCACTACTTCCTAGTCCCTTGGAGTCATAGGCCAAGAGTTAGCCTCTAAACGGTTGCGGGATTCATGGTCTGAAGGCTTTGATAAACTGGTTGAAGTCCATCCATATTCCCTTTGGATTTCCCTAATAGGACGAACTTCATGAATGGTCTCAAGTTCATACCTTCTCAACACCTTAGCCTTGTACTCGCATGTCCACTTCATCCATTGGGAAGGATTAAAGTTGGTTTGAGCTAGTGAGGGTACTTGGTGGACTTTCATAAAGGTGGCATAAGCATCCTAATAGTTATCTCAGGCCTCCTTCTTGGTTGGAGTCCTTTTAGGCTATTGAGGAGCTGGAGGGGGTGACAGGCTCCTTGCAAGAGGGATATGTTCTTCCTGCCTTGGGGGAGGATATATGATGCCTCCTAGCTCTAATAGGGCTTTAACAAGTTTTCTATAGTCTTCCACCATATCATTGGGCACCCTCTTTTCTCCCTTCAAGAACCGTTGAATGGCCGCCTCTTTGGGAGTAGGCGTCTTTTTCACAATCTCATGTGGGGATTTGGTTTGCACGATAAATTTCCTAGGGACTCTTCTTCCTACAGGGTAATTAAGTTTTCATTAGTGTCAGGGCATAGTATTGATAATGCTTTCAAGGGAACATGGCTCTAATACCACCTAAGTTGTAACACCGTGTTTTAATAACCCGAAACTTTAGTCAGAAAATTTTCCAGAATTTTAATTTAAGCTTAAACCCCAAATTGATATAATTGAAAAAAAACTAATTTAAAATATGATGATAGTGGTTGATTTCATGGAAATAAATAACTCGATGGAATCGAGTTAAGTCTGTTGTAATTAAGCAGAACAATAAATATTTCTATATATACATATTTATATATATTAGATATTTATATATATATATATAAATATATTGTGAATAAGAGAATTTTACATATGAAGGTACATATACCTATATATGATTAATTTTCAATTGTATATAGAGGAGAAAAGAATTTGAGAGTTGAGGTTGTATTAATATTACATAAATAAATACATTAATATATTAACATATTCAAGTACATGCACAATTATGTCTCTGGGCTAAGTACAAGTGCTCCTAAAGGGGGTGAACGACCATGACCTTAAAAATAAAAATACTTAACAAACATAGTAAGTAAATGTGAAATAAACAGAAATGTTGGACTTTAGTATAATTGATAAAGACCTTGGGAAACTTCAGACTTGACTGTCCTAGAATCTGAAATGTGACCTTCCTTATATTTAGCAAACACCCTTGAAAATCCATCCATGATGATCTCTGCGAGGATAAGGAGTTGCCTATTTGTGGTTACTTGTGTCAAGGATTGAAGTAAGTGGCTTGAATCCCTCATCTACTAGGGCCTACAATTTCGACAAACAAAATTATACAGGACAACCAAATCACTTGAAAAGTTTAATGAAAAGTATGATAATAATTTTACTTAAAGTATGATATGCTTATGAAAGTGATAAACAACCCAAGTAATCAAATTCATATATTGTATAAGCTAGGATTTATGGTATAAACTCTATAGAGTTCCAAAGTACTGATGTTTGATTAATAGTAAATTGAGCCTAGAAATGAAAAATAAAAGATATGTTTTTTGAGAGACTAGTATGAAAAGGGTGAGGTAACAATCTATCAATTATTGTGGCTTACATAGAAACTAACCATCATAAAGTTCTATAAAAGTATGGTACATTATGATATTATGCATTACCAACAAAACAACTAATCAACTCCTAGTAACCAACATCAAACAACTAAACATCATAGGTAATGTTAGTCTATAATAATGTTAGTTTCTCAACTACCAGTAAACTAAGGGCTAAGATATCGAACCACTTGAGGGTAATACATATTTATCTAGGAAAAATCAGTATTGCAATTAAAGGGAAAGAGTTTTAGAATATAAGGAAATATTTACCAAATGGTGAAGATTCAAATCATGTTGTTCACAATAATGATAGTTAGAAATTTACAGTACATTTGACATTTTCTTGATCTGTAGATGGTTCATGGACGTTGTGCAAAGCTATATACAAAGTAGAATCCACCATGTCAAAGAATTTCATGCTTCATAAAGCAATTATACTACATAGCATATCATTTCTGAAATCTTAGAACATAAGACAATTCATTCACAATAAAGATCAATGCAGATCTTTGCATATGGGACTAACCAATCCAATACTTATCTATTAGTCACGAAATAAATTACTATAATTTAATATAAATGAGTGGAAGAATAGGAGCAATTACCTCTAGAATTTCTATAGGAT
The DNA here is from genome assembly GCA_030064435.1 of Trapa incisa. Lineage (NCBI taxonomy): Eukaryota > Viridiplantae > Streptophyta > Magnoliopsida > Myrtales > Lythraceae > Trapa > Trapa incisa. The sequence continues at coordinate 4,276,192 of CM057774.1, read as the reverse complement.
GGGAGAGATATCTCTTAGTAAATTCATTTCCTAGAAGATAATATAACTGTAGAATTTCTATCATACCTTTATTTGATGAACTTTAATGCTTAAAAAAATCAATGGGGGCTAAAGTTAAAGCGGTCTCCCATTTATTCAATGCAATGCATTAAAGGAAATATAAATTACCTAAGGATTAAGGAAACCGTGTTAAATAATAAGATTGGCATTAAGCCTTGCATAAAAATCAAAAGTGGAGTTAATGAGAGGAGTAATTTGGGGTATCATGAATGAGAATGAGAAAGGGTTAGAGATACTTCTCATTCAAAAATATAAGGGCTGGAATTCCATCACATTACAACTAATTAAAATATATCAAAGAGAAATAATGGAGTAATAACTCTTCCCCATTTAACAAACAATTCTACAACTATATAAGAAACTTGGAACAATTGATCAAAGCCATACCAACTAAGCTAAGAGAGCAATTCGAGTAGAAGAGAGATCCCTGGTTCACTAGTCCTTGCTCACATCTCAAACATCATCTTTTCCATGATCACATTAAATCTACCAGAATAATAGCCCATACCTATGAAATTCTCAATCTCAGCATCCACCCTACAACAACCAAATACAAGAAAAATTGGGAAGTATAAAAAAAAAGAAGGATCAATAAGACCAATAAGGGATTCGTACCTAGGAATCCCTCTGGGATGAACATGTCTCTAGATAAATGGTGAGTGGGTTTATTCACATCATACCCGGTTGAGATGGTGTGCACTTTAGAAACGAAAAATCACTTATATGTGGGATTTTAACATCACCTAGGTAGGAGTGATGTGTGAATTAAGCTAAAAACTACTTATCGGTAGTAAGTAGAGGAAATCATACCCGATTGGTATGATGGACTTCCTTGAAGGAAGGAGAAACCTGCTCGTCGGATGTAAGTGAAGGTATCATCACACCCGGCTGGTGTGATGAAGTGAAAATGTTATTTTTGTCAGAAGTGTTCTCCCCTGACTTGTGTGCTAATGCTTAAATCTTTTGGGAGACCTTTTTGACGAGAGCTTGAACAACTCAAATAGGCCAGAGGCCTTGATTTTAAACTTGTGGGGCTAAAATGCCCGATTTTGGAAAATCACGTACAGTGGGCCCAAGGCTAGTGGGCATGAGCAGGAGCTCGTAAATAAACATGAGATTAAAAAAGCCATGAAAACTCTTAATAAAATTGTTATGTGATTTCATCATGGTACCAAGACAGTACTGACATACTCAATGGACTGATGATAGTGCATCAGGGCCCGGTCGACGGACCGGTCTAGACAAATAGCTACAGGTCAAGTTGAGGGTCAGGGCCATTGGACTAGTGGCACCAAAGATAAATGGCTATGTGGAAAAACTATTGTTTGTGCATGCACTTGAGGTACAAGACCATTAATACATCCAAGAGAGGTAGTGATGCATCCTAAGGGCTACTGGACGACATGGTGGAGATAAGGGCAATTTGACATGCTAGCATTCAAGGAAGCTCAACATAGCTTCTTACGCATGAGACCGGGGTGGGGTCAGGATGAGGTCTCCATCCTCATATGGACACGAAGTATTTTGGGTTTGAGGGTAGGATGTCAGAGATGTTCACTCAGACTCTAGGTAAAAGTTAGGAACTTCTATCAGGGTGGATGGTAAAGACGCACTAATCCATAACTGGGTGCAGTCGTCGTAACTGTATCTCGCAAATGTGTGTGTACTCTTCTTGATGAAGGGTGCATGTTGTTTTTCTAAGCACACCTAATGGGGAAATGAGAAAAAAAGTTAAGAAAACCATGAAAAGGATTTGAGAATCATTGGAAAAAAGAAATGGTAAAACCTTAGAATAAGGTTTGAAAAAGAAATTAAAATCCTTTTGAAAGGAAATGACACCCTTGGCAGTGTAAAGGTTTTTAAGACCAAACTTTGAGGAAAAACCTTCTTCTTAAAAGAAATGTTAACTTTTAAAACTTACTCCCAACACCTGCTCACTGGGTTGTAGAACTCACCCCCTCCCTTTTACCCCTTTCAAATAACCAAGGGGAAATCAAAACTTAAAACCTTCTTGTAAGACAAATATGTCCATTTTAATATATTTAGTTTTGCATAATGCTATTTTAGGAAAGACAAGAAAGAATGATGCCTTACTCATCGCGATTTAAAAAGAGTGAAACCCTTTATGGGTTGCTTATGGGGATTTGGTCAAACCGGGTCAGGGTGTGACACAAGTTGTCATGCCTTGACCCAGTTTGGTTGGATACCCGTGATTAACCCGCCTCTCCCTTGGTTTAAGGGGGGTTTTCCCTTTTCTTTAATCAAGAGGAGCCATGTGTAATTTAAACCTTGTAACTTGGAATAGCATAGATAAATAAAAATGCAAGCTAAAAAGAACTTTTTAAGAATACCTAGCAGAGGGTAGATCCTAGTGTTTTCTTTAGTAATGTTTACTCTACTCCTGAAGAAGACGACACTGTTCCGAACCAGACCATACCGGTCCGATCGAGTTCAATGCTTAATCCAGCCTGTTCAGGCCCGATTTGACCAATTTTCTCAAAATTTAAAATTTTTAAATTCATCTAAAATCATTCTCTATCCAATAGTAACTTCAATTCCCCAATTTTAATATTTTAAACCACCTAGAAAAATGAATTTAGCAACCAATTCAATGATGGTTGAAACTGGTTCAAATCGATTCATTCTGGTTCAGGTTCGATTCACCTAAACCGATTTGGTTTTCTCTTCCAATTTGTCCCAAAGTCCTTTTCCATGATTTTTATTACTCTTTGAGTCACTTGGTGTTTGTCAATTTCCCTTTTTGCCCTTCCTCTACCGGTTAAAGTTCATGAATTGGTTTAGTTTTGTCTCTTGAGTTGACCAGTTCTTTCCCTAGTTTTCTTATCTTTAAGGGGCGGGGTTTAGAGGCAGTACACCTCTATCAGGGTGGACAGTAAAGGCGCTTGAATCCACAAGTAGGGCAGTTGTTGACATGAATTTGAGAAATTTGAAAAAGGAACTACTGAAATATCAAACATTTGAAATTTCTAAATCGAATCTTCCTAAATTTTTTCCCCACTCACTAAGTTGTCAAACTCACCCCCTCCCTCTAAACATTTTAAGGAAGGAACGTGACTACGCCGACTTTTCCTCCCTAGACCCAAACCCAAGTACACAAAAATTTAAAGTTTCAGTTTTGTTTAATGTGGTTCAGGTAAAACATAACAGGTACTACGCCTAACTCTCTTGATCTCCTAGAGGAGTCTCTCTTCAAAGATCGGGATAGTGGCGGGTTGTTCACGAGACCTCAACTAAACTAGGTTAGGGTGTGACAACTTTGGTTGTATTAGAGCCTGTGTTTTCCTGGATACATTATCAAGACTTTATAACATATATACTAATTAAAGAAATTTTTAACCCAACTATGGCACCCAAAAGAGTAGTCGAAAGAACAAGGGCGACAACTACTGATTACGCCAAAACCCCCTCCTAGAGGCAGAATTCCCAGGAGCGCCCTCAGCCCCATAGGGCATCAACTCCGAGCACCAAAGGCTATATGAGGAGTTCACTAGGGTGTTCGGGGAACCCTACCTTAGTGACAAACCCCACCTGGACTCCGAGTCCTAGACCCACCAGGAGGAGGTCCAATCCCAACCCCTTTTGCATCCATCCCATCTCTTTGACACCTCTAGATACCTAAAGATGCTCTGACAACTGTGATGCAAGCCCTTCTACGGGGAGAAGGAGGCAAGGGCTGCCATGGACTAGTTGGCGAGCCTCAAGAAGTTCATAAGTATCATTAGGATACCCTTGGAGGAGATGGTTATGCTGGCAGAATTCTTTCCGGAGTCCAGCGCGAAGAGATGGTGGGATAATGCAAGGAGCCTCTTCCCGACCACACCTATCTGGGAAGAGTTTGAAAGAAGGTACTCGGAAGAGTACCTGGCTCCCCACCTAACCAACGAAAAGAAGGTGAAATTTTTCCAACTCTGCCAGGGAGCCTACACGCTCTTGGAATATGAGACCAAGTTCAATGAGCTGAGACACTTCTCCCCCGACCTGGCATGACCAGCCGACCGCTGCCAGAAGTTCATTGACGGTCTCAATGTGGATATGAGACTAGATGGGGGTTTTGGGACGCCCCACCAATGTAGCCGCCATAGTTGGCATGGTGCATGAATGCGAGAGACTGACCCAAACAAGACACCGCCGGATGGAGATGGGTGGGTGGAGGGAGGACACGTGATAGAGCAACAAAGGAGGCCCAAGAGAACAAGGCCAACCATGATGGGGGAACCAACCGAGGTTTCCACATAGGGAAGAGGGCCATCACGATCACTGGGAGGAACCCACGCCCCCTCCACGTAGAAGCCCCTACTGTCCCCGGTGCTAGAGGAACCATGAAAGGGGCCTGCATAACCTACTACGAATGCGGACAATTCGGGCACTTCCTTCAAAATTGCCCTAGGACACAGGATAACGCTCCATGAAATACTCCACCCCCACCGCCCAAAAACTAGAGGGCATCCAATGGAGGGAGGAAAACACCCATTAGAGTCCCAACCAGGCCCGAAAAGACCCCAGCATGGTGGCTGGTACGTCCCAACCCTTCTCTTAGATTGAGTCTATAGCTTGGAGTCTTGTAATTACCCTATTTTCAATTAATAAAATATATTTCCTATAATAAGTCCATTAACTTCCACTCAGGTTTCATACAAGTGTTCAGAAAGGGAAGATACACCCTCTTTGACTCAGGGGTGGAACGATCTTTCATCAAGGAAGCCTTAGTCCCAAAACTCCTTAAAGAACCATCCCCTCTCCTGCCACCCCTCCACATCATCACCCCCTTAGGAGAAACACTGGAGCAGCACAAGTACATTAAGGCCTACAAAGTGCAGATAGGAGGGACCACCCTAGAAGTAGACCTGATTCCCCTTCCGCTACGAGAAGTAGAGGACATCTTGGGAATGGACTGGCTAAGCACGCATCGAGCCCAGGTAGATTGTGGGAGTAAGAGGATAACCTTCTAGGCTCCTGGAAAGGAGGAGGCTGTGTTTGAAGGGGACAAGGGAAGAGTAGGGATACACCTAGTGTCCTACAAAGAAGTGCATGACTTACTGCAAAAAGGGTGTAAGGTATTCCTCGCACAAATCACTTGCAAGGACTCACCAGAGAAGGGACTAGAAGAAATTCTAGTCGTCAACCATTACCCCTAAGTTTTCCCAAAAGAACTACCCGGACTACCCTCAGAAATTCTAGTCGTCAACCAGTGGGCCCAAGGTCGATGGATACAAGCATGGACCTGTCCAGAATGTATATATGATGAATGATGTAAAAATATATGAATAATGGGGACTTTGTTGATACCCATTGAGCCAAGTCTGAGTTCTCGAGCTTGTTGGGTTGAACCGCTGCTCTGCCAAAGCTAGGTCATCAAACCTATTGGGCTAGTACACGTGGGCCGAAGCCAAGCCAATAGACCGTTGCACTAGAAGGCCAAAGATAAACGCTATAATTTAAAAAGCCTGTTGATTGTGCATGCACTATGATGTACGATCCATCAGGACACCTGGCATGAGGTAGTGATGGAGCCCGAGGACTGTTGGACGACCCAAGGTGCATAAGGGTGATTTTGTTGTTTAGTAGGCCATGAAGCTCGAGGAAGCTTCCTGCGCACTAAGACCGGGGTAGTAGGGGAAATGAGATCTTGTCCCATTATGCGGATAGGGTGAAGTGATCAGGGTTTGAGGGTCAAACTATTGATGTCCTCTCAAACTCCTATTAGAGGAAGTGCACCCCTATCAGGGTGGATGGTAAAAGCAATCTGATCCACAAGTGGCACGGTCGAGGACCGTTTTGTGAACGTGTGATCCCTTCTATGATAGTAGGGCGGTTGTTGACATGAATTTGAGAAATCTGAAAAAGGAACTACTGAAATATCAAACAATTAAAATTGTTGAATTAAACCTTCCTAAAAGATTTTTCTCCACTCACTGAGTTGTCGAACTCACCCCCTCCCTCTAAAAAGTTTAAGGAAGGAACATGACTACACAGACTTTTCCTCCCCAGACCCCAACCTAGGTACACAAAAATTTAAAGTTTCAATTTGGTTTAATGTGGTACAGGGAAAACATGATAGGTACTATGCCTAATTCTCTTGATCTCCTAGAGGAGTCTCTCTTCGAAAATTGAGAGAGTGGTAGGTTGTTCATAAGACCTCGACTAAACCGGGTTGGGGCATGACAAGGATTCTCCTCAATTGACTGTTGACTGGGGAAACATGTCGCTCTCCTATTGGTCGGTCGTCGGTGATGTAGCATTTACCATTGACTAGGGACACGTGTCACGCTCTAATTGGTCAGCATTTCTAGGCGCTCGGTGCTACCTGAGCACGCTTTGCCACGTGTCGCTTGCTGATTGGTCATGATCCGACCCATATTAGTGGAACCCCGTGAGTAACCCGCCACTCCCCTTAGTCCATGAAGGATTTCTCTTCCTTCTAAACCGTGAGCAGTCAAACGTCCCTTTCACCTAGTTTCCTGGAATAGCATTATATAAAACTTATATAATTTAAAAAGGGCATACCTGACTATTGGTTCAACTTCAGAAAAATCCTTGGAAGGTTTTGTCTTCTTTTCTGAAAGGGGTAAAGGGAGGTGGTGACTATTGGTTTAGCTTCAGAAAAATCTTTGGTGGGTTTTGTTTTCTTTTTTGAAAGGGGTAAAGGGAGGTGGTGAGTTTCTACAACTCAATGAGCGGGTGTTAAGAGTGAAGTTTTCAAAAATATAAAGTTTATTATAATTATTCCCAAAATCTTTCGCCATTTTCACTCATCATGTGTGTTTAGTTCTTTTAGCATATCCCCTTTTCTCGGGAGGCATTTAGCAAACATACATACGCCCTTTATCATAAAGGGTACACATGTTCGCCGATGCATCATGCCCACTACACCCACTTGTGAATTAGGGTATTTTTATCATCCACTATGATAGAAGTACCTAACTTTTACCTTGAGTCTGAGTGACGCCCCAAGCGCTAGGCCCTCAAACTCAACATCTCTTCATGTCTGTATGAGAACAGAGACCTCATCCCATCTCCACCCTAGTCTCATGCGCAAGAAGCCCCAACACAGTAGCTTAATGACTAATTGGTACAACGAGAAGCCCAAACACAATAGCTTCTCCTTCCCTTATCGCCACCATGTCGTCTAGTAGTCCTTGGAACCCATCACTACCCCCATTGGGCATCTTGATAGTCCCAAATCAAAGTGTATTCACAAACAATATTTTTTCATATATAACCATTATCTTTGGTGCTAACGGTCCAACGACTCCGACACTCAACCCAACATGTAGCAGTTTTCCTAACTGGTCCATCACCTAGTCCTGATGCACTACCACTAGTCCATCGACTCTTGTCAGTCCTGATTTGGTACTATGGAAAATCACACAAACATTTCCATTTTTATGAGTTTTCATGGCTCTTTTATTCATGTTTGTTTACGGGCTCTAGCCCATGCCCACTGGCCTTGGGCCCACTTTTACGAGTTTTTCAAAATTGGGCCTTGAGCCATATGAGTTCAAATTCGAGGCCTCGGGCCTGTTAGAGCTATTTTAGCTCTCGTTAGGAAAGTCTCCCAAATAGTTTAAGTAATGGAACACAGTTAGGGGAGAACAATTCCGACAAAAATCTCTTTTAGCTTCATCACACCAACCGAGTGTGATGATAAAGGTAGGTATGCTTACAACCGACAAACAAATTTTTCCTTTCTTAAAAAGGGTGCACATCATCCCAACCGGTATAATGTATAAACTTCCCACTCACAACCAGTAAGTAGGTTTTCAGCTTTATAAATACTCATCACCCCAATCGAGTATGACGTTTAAATGTCCCACTCACCCAATGACTTTGACGTGTTCGTCCCTAGTCAGCTTTTCAAGTCCTGCTTAAGCTCCTTTGCTCACGTCCTTATCTGAATTCATTCCTACATAGTTTGAATATCCTTATAAGGAATGACTTGGCATGAATAGCCCATCTATTTCCAAGTAATTACATTTGAGCCCTTATTTTTATCTTATTGCAATTAGGTCCCAAATGTCAAAAATATTTGACTTTAGATCCCCAAATGCTCATTTATTTTCAATCAAGCCGTCGGGGCTTCCAATATCTCTCTTGGTCCTTAATTTTCTCAAAAATGGTACATGGGGCTCAAATTTCCCAAATTTCTAAATTTGTCCCCCAACTTTTACAAAATTACCGTTTCGCCCTTAAGTTCCAAAAATGGCCAATTGATCCCAATTCTTTCAAAAATTGACCAATTGGTCCTTCAACATCTTTCTCATTGCCAATTGACCTTCAATTTTGAGAAATCGCATTTAGGTTCTTTAATTCTTTTGAAATTTCCAATTTCACCCCTTTCTACTGAATGAATTTTATTTCTTCAAATCGGCCATTCAAATGGGGTTAATTGCTCCAATCGATGGCATTGATCAGTTTCTACACTTCCATACAATCCAATTGAGCTTTGAATTGTAAAATTTGGGTCTAAAACGAGCTCAAACGGAGATTTGCCAAAAAATTGTACCAAGAGAGAGATTCGAAAGCGTACTGTCGGAGGCGCGACAATCTGAGTTCTTGATCTTGGGAGTTAGCTCTTGTCCTCGGGGTCCTCCTAGGATAAACAATTGGGACAATTGTTGTCAGGATCAGTGGAAATTTGATTAATGAAATCTAACACTTTCTCTCTATAGAACCGAACTACAACGATAGAGGAGGGCCAAATTGGCTTACCTTTCTCCTCTAGAAAAGTCATGTGATAGCCTTAGGGGCTGAGGGAAGGCATGGTTTGGTTGTAGGAGATCTGAATTGGTTGAATTCATGTTGGCCAAAATAGGGCAACTTCGAACCGACGGAGCTACTTCACTATTCGATCTCATTGGCACTTCTCCGACGATCGTTGGGTGATGGGAGGTTGTTGTCAGGTAGCTGACTTCCTCCAAAGTCTGTAGGACCTGAGTTTGCCTTCTAAGGCTGAGAAAAGTGCCCAAGTCAAAGCTCTGGTCTGATCTTCGCTAAAAAACTGAGCACTTCAGAGGAGGAGAGGATTTGAGGTGTGTGGAGGATGAATGGAGGGGATCTATTTATATAGGGAGCTCAGGGTCCCTCTGCTCTACCAGTTTCCATACTGGTTGAGCTTATCCTAGCTAGAAAATGCCTAAATCGAAGGGAATATTCCTTACAAGGAAAGGAAAGTTTTCTACATTGATGAACATCCCAAGAAAAAAGATGACACTATTCTAGACCAAACTAATTCAGTCCAACCGGGTTCAGTGACGAAAATCAACCGGTTCAGGCCCGATTTGACTAGTGTTCCAAAAATGAAAAATTTTAAATTAATATACATCCATTTTCTATCTAATGGTAGCCTCAATTTTCCAAAATGAAAATTTTCAAGCCACCTAGAAAAATGAATTATATAATTCGGTTTATTATGGTTCAACCCGGTTCAATCTGGTTCAGGTCTAGTTCATCCTAAACTGGTCCAGTTTTCTCCTCTAATTTCCTTCATAAACCTTCCCCATGATTTTTGTGACATCTTGGTCACTTGGATTTTCCAATTTCCCATTTTAACCCTTCTTTATCATTCTTAGTTCATTAAGTGGTTCGGTTTTCTCATTAAATTGACCGGTTCTTTCTCGATTTCCTTGATCCAAGAGGATGGGTTTCACATGCCCTCTGACCTGGCAGACGATCCGTTGACCGGTTGGATCGTTAACCGGTTTGGTTAGACCTAGTTCGGTGAACCGAAATAAAAAATCAACTAGTTCAAGCTCGATTAAGTTGGTTTTCTAAAATTTATAAATTTATAAATTTGTCTAAATTCATTTTCTATCTAATGTTGACTCCAATTTTTCAAACTGGTATTTTTAAGCCACCTAGAAAATTTAATTTTTGAATAGGTTCTTCACGGTTCAATTTGGTTCAGGTCTAATTCATGTCCGGTTCACCCTGAACCGGTCCGATTTTCACATCCAATTCACTTAATGGTTCTTTTGCATGATTTTTAGGTGTTTATTGGCCACTTGAAAATTTTTAAATTCCCATTTTAACCCTTTTTTTCCAATTTCATTTCACTTAAATCCTCAATTTTCTCTAAAAAATTCTCGATTCCCCTTTCCGATTCCTTATTCTGAGAGGACGGGGTTTATAATCTGAATCGACAGATCAGTCTATATGATGTGAATTCGATTCATGTTCATAAGAAGAGCGGGTCTGAGCAGTAGAGGATGTGAGATCTAATTCATATAATGGACAATGATGGGCCAAGTGGCCAATGAGCCCACATAGTTGGTATATCACAATGTAGTAAGAGGTGGGTTTGGGTAAGTTTTGTCTAACATGAGAAGTCGATTAAATTACAAAAGGCATAAGAAGTTTGGCATCCATATGATGTGGGTTGAAACGTGGTCCATATTCGCGCAATCTAAATCCTTACAGAGAAAAATGCCCACAATTTTCAAGAGTATTTCCCCAACCTCTACCAAGTGAGGGCGAGGTGGAGTCGGGAGGAGGCCTCATGGTCCGTGACTGAAGAAGGTAGTGGCAGGAAAAGCAGCTTGAGAAGAACCTCCAAGTAGGCTAGAGAGCAATGCACCCCTAGAGCCGGAGTCAAAACCATATTTTTGAACCCATTTGTCCTAGGCGAGGAGAAGGGCCTTCAGTGAATCATGAGTCATTGTTTCAAGAACATGCGACATTACAAGGGTAAGAGCTTTCTATTCCCGATCTGTTCTTGATTTCATGATCTAGTTTCGAACGACCAATTTAAGCAAAAGAGGTAGTTAAGGTGGAAATGGTTGCCAAATATGATGTCATGGGTCAATCTCCCTTCTACAACTCACTCAATTATTGATCAATGATATCTTTTTTAGCGCAGGATTGGGAGCTATAAAAAATTTCAAGTCGACTCCAAGCGTCTACATAGGTAAGAGGTCCAATTACCTATAAATTCACCTCAGTAGATAAAAAAAAAAGACAATTATAGTTGTTAAAATAAACTTATCCCAAATAGTCCATGCTTCATATTTTGGGTTGATTACTTCAAGCTTAGTAGCTCCTTTTTTAGTATCAAAATAAGTTTGGGTTGAAGGATACTACCATCTAAATAGCCAAATAACTAATATACTTGCATCAAATTTGTGATATTTTTCCACCAAATATAGTAATTAATATTGTCTAACTTGATAGGCAAGCAAGATATGCAATGAAATAGAAATGATTATTATAGTGAAAGAACTCATTTTATAGAGAAGGATGAGAAGATTGATGCCACACATGGAGAATATTAGTTTATGTTCAAGAGTTTCTAATAGTAGACGACAAAAATGTAAAAAGTAATTAATGAGAACTTGGAAGCCTGTTGTAAATCTTCAATACTGGAAAAATGCTATGTAGATTTAACGTAGCTATAATACCATAAAGAAAAAAATGAAAGATAGAATAGAAAGATCACACTTAATAGATATTAGATTATAAATGGTAGTATTTTATTAAGTGGAATAACTCATTCTATTTATACATAAATAATAAGTAATTATAAAATAATAAATAAATATAAACAATCAATACATTAATGTATTATAAATTCAAATAAATATTTATAACCAATACATTAAATAATATTTTAGTTATTATTTCCATTTACTAGTAATATGTAATACATTAAAGATATGCATGTCATAATTCAATTTATAAACTTCATATAAAATTTCATTCTTTTTAGCAGCCTCTTAGCCAACTCTCAATGTGTCGTTTCATTATATCAATTTTCATTGCACTTCACAAATTATTTACTCATTTTTTAATTTTGCGGGAAATGAAATAATTTATTAGCATATCATGAATAACTGTTGCCATAACAAAACAGACTTTTCTGGTAGAAAATAAAATTCCAATTTTACTAGAATCAAACTTGCATATTAGTTCATTAATAATGTTATCTTAGGAAGGGGATTATTTTGGATGTGATTGGTCATAATCATAAAATTTTCACCTAATAAGGTTGTTGCAAATAGCAAATTTATCTAAAACTCCATATTCTTAATAAGGTTGTTGCAAATATCCATTATTTCTACAAGTTAAACTCCCTATTCTTAATATATATATATATATATATATTATTTGAGACTTAGTATTTAGTAATAAAAATAAAATTAATAAAAAAATCAACATATATGGATTATTTTTCGTGTGCTTGGTTTTTCATAATTCTCTAGCTAGTATGTGGTTTTAGAACATGGCGAATTTACCTAAATTTATTAATATGCATATTTTCATTAATTGGAATGAAATTAAACTATGTATTCTTAATATATATATATATAGATCTCAGTAATATAAATGAAATTAATAAAACAAATCGACCAATATTGATCTAAAAATAAAAGTCGGATAAAATAGCAAGTTACATCCACAAATATGAAATTTGTGGTCTTTTGTGAGTATATATATTATATATGAACTTAAGGTGGCACCTCTCTCTCCCGAAGTCGAGAACTCATCCTGATCACCTAGTTTTATTAAGTGGTTTGTAGGAATTTAAAGAAAAGGTGAAACAAGTGATTTAGAAGGTAGATAAAGTGATAATTTGGAGTTGTTAAATTTTTTTAATATTGGATATAGAGAAAGTGGGTAAAATGATTATTAATAAAAAAAATTAGAAAGATAAATTTATTATTTTAATTAAATTAAATAATTTATTAGTTATTATATATCATTAAATTATATTAAAAATATTTTTACAATAATTTTTTATTTATAATATTTATATTTATATTTATATTACTTTATTTTATATAAAATATTATTAATATATAAATCTATTTAAAGTATATAAAAAGTAATATAAACATTAAATAAATATATTAAAGTAATTTAAGTAATAAATAAAACAATTTCTCAAAATTCTTCCATTTTTTATAAATCTCTTCCTCCCAAATTTCTCAATCCAAACATAGCATTAATTTCCCTACTACTTCCAACTACTACCCTCCAAATCCCTATAAACCAATGTTAATTATTTAGTATTATTGCATTTACTATATATATATATTCCTTTTATTATATGCATCATTATTTAGAATTCATTCATAAACTGCTCTAAGATAGAAAATGGTTGTATTTAACTCAATCCTCTCTTTTATTTTAAAATAATGCATGCCACATGAGATGTCCTTGAGGTAAAAGAGGTGTCCCCTATCTTTAACAGTCAGTTTGATATAAAAGAAAAAGAAAAAGGCATTCATCTTACTCAATAATTTAGTCATTGAAAATAGTTTTCATTTATTCATTCAATCTATATACAAAACATAACATTCTATCACCTCTTCTATTGTCTTCTTCGTGCTTTAATATGGCATATTTGAAAATGTGATATAAAATAAGTTTTGAATAAAGTTAAATTTTGTATGTGAAAGTTGAGTTTGAAAGAATGTGCATCATAAAAATGACTCTTACTAAAGTCTTATTTATATACTTCCTTGGTTAGAACTTGGCACAGGAAACTGCAGCTTTCTGTACAATAATGTCAACTACCATGAATTAAATTGGTTTAGATTCATTCACACAGGGTCCCGGCAGTACTTTTGATATTTTCCATTTTTGGGCACATTTTGTTTTCTACTGTTGATATGATTTCCATTTGGGGTATCCTGCTGTTGTTTTGAAATGAAATGATTAAAATAGATCAAAGCAATGCCTAAACTAATAGAGCCAAATGGTTTATTTATGCCACTAGAGTTAAAATAGATCCATCCAAAATGCACCAGCTAGTAGTAACTGATAATTAGACTGTGACCTGGTCTCACCATCTAAACAGGCACATCCTTGGGGTAATCTTGCGGGTGTCTCTTGATGGTTTCTCTGATTAATTTCTCTTGTTCTTGGAGATTCAAAGGAGGGACATCGTACACATCTGTGAAGAGATCAGCAATGGATGGCTTCTCCACTTTCTCCGCCACTTGAATTGCATGCAGCAGCTGTGAACGGAGATAAGAAAAATTATAATAGGCTAAACCAAGCTTTTAAAGACAACGAATGAACTATCTTAGGTATCCAAGCTTGAGATTATTTGTTCATCTCACTGCCTCCTCTTGAAAATAAAGGGAACTGACTACATTCAACTGGATGTCCTAGCATCCGACAAACCTTCTTGATCTGATTAAAGAATGTTATATCATGCATTTTCTTGCCTTTTTCACTTATGAAGTGACAGAAAGTGTATTACATTATTTCAGAACAAGAACCAGCGAGTTCTCTAAGTTTTTACCTGCTGTCTGACACTGCTGCGAAGTTCGGACTCAGCTGTTCTACTCCACCAGCCATTACTCTCAATCCATTTTCTATGTCTAGTCACTGGGTCACTCTCTGTTCTCCACCGTTCGATCTCATCAGCAGGCCGGTATTTGGTAGAATCATCAGATGTGGAGTGGTGGCCCACTCGATAGGTCATGGCCTATAAAGTACATAGTAATTATGGGACGGGAGTTAGAAATTGTGACTACTAGTTCAATCATAGAAGACAAGCTTAATCTCCACTGGTACATAAACTAAGCTCAAGAATATATCCTTTGCATTACCTCAATCAAGATAGGCTTTTGCTCATTAATTGCCATTTCACGGGCAGCACAAACTGTATTATACATGGCAACTGCATCGTTACCATCTACCCGGATGCTTTTAACTCCATAAGCTTGACCTCTAATAGCAATCCCATCACCTTCCAAATAACAAGGAACTGTCAATAGAAAACCATTTTCCTAGATCATACTAGCCCGTGAGTAGTTGACATGAAAAGGTAATTATTAAATATATAATAAAGAAAACAGATTGGATGTGTACTTCGAAACTGGTCTGATGAGGGTGTGCTAATTGCCCACCCATTGTTCCGGCAAATAAAAATGACAGGAGCCTCCATTACCGCTGCAAAATTCAGAGCAGCATGGAAATCCCCCTATGATAATGTAGAGAACGAGGAAGATAAAGAAGTCATCTTTAGACAAGTATTTTTTATCCTATGCAATAAATCAACCTTGAATCATCAATGTAAAAAGATCTTGAGTGTACAAATATAATATTTGACCTCACTAGAGCCACCATCACCAAAATATGTGATTGAACAAGCATCTTGTTTGTCCATCTTCAAAGAATACGCGGCACCAACTGCAGGGGGAAGTTGTGTGCTGGAAAGGAATGTTGTTAAGAAGATGAACACCTTAAATGTCAGTTTATGTCATAATATGATCATGTCCTATATAATAGTACAAAAATAATTTAACCATTCCCTAATGATCTAGCAAAAGAATGGGGAAGATGATATGAATGAGAGGGTTATATCTTACGCGATTGTCGATGAAACAGTGAAGTAATTGAGCTTTTTCGACCCATAATGGACAGGCATCTGCCTGCCTTTTCCATAGTCGGCTTGGTTTCCAAACAATTGGTGGGCAAATTCTTGCAAGGTGAACCCACGCCAAAGTAGAACTCCAGGCTCCCTGTACTGCATCAACCCAAAAATCCCAATGGTCAGATGTCTACAACTTTCTTCAAGATTCAAATAGATATCTAATGAGACCCAATGCCAGTAGGACAATTTGACCTAGTGCAATAGCCTTCACAATTTCTTATAATTTTGATGACCATTTCACTTAAATATCAATGTCAAATCGTTATTGAACCTCTTTTAATCATCCAATAGAAATATATCAATAATTTCCCCACTTCCATATAGAAAAAAGCAAAGCATCTGGATATTTACTTAATAACAAGGTTCACAGGTATAGCTAGGGAATGCTTGGAACCTGAGGGAAGACAAGATCATGCGCTGTAAGTGCGGCAGCAGATGCAATGTTGATGGCCTCTTCTCCAACCGTGGTCACGTAAAATGAGATCCTCCCTTGCCTTTGCGCCTCGTAGAAGATTGTGTCCATTACTTGAAGTGTGACCATCCCAGTGTACATTCCCACAGCAACTTCCTCGCTGATCTGAACACAAAAAACAGACACGTTATTGTATATTATAATCCACACAACAGCAAAAGAACAAAAAGGAAAGATTTCGCATGCTTGAAAGCAAATATACAAATAAAAACCTCTGTTAAGTTGCTGTGTGCAATGGGCCGACCTTCTTCATTGATAACCCGGTAGCAGTGTATGCGTTCCTCGAGGGACTCGGGTATGAACTTCATCTTGGATGTGAACGCTATCTTCCCACCAGGAAAATCCATCTTCTGAAAAATAAACTATTTTCCTTTGAGTGGGATATCAAGGCAGAATCATGGTTTCATATCCTGATCGGAAAATATGCTGTCTTTAGCATCCACCATTATAAGATGAAGTGCATGCAATGAAACAGAATATGGGAACTTCCTTCGAAAAGCAAAGCTAAAAGATCACAAGTCAGCAAGCTTTTGATGCAAAAACATGTGGGGCCTACCCCAATAGTATATTTCCTCAAACTGCAAATTTTCTAATTACAGGCTCTCGGATATCTTCAAAAATAATTATTGGGGGCGTTGGACTTGACATGCAAAGGTGAATATACTAAATAATGCCTGCAACAACATGGCTTTATAACAGAAGAATTGCAAGAACGTTGAAATTCCCAAAACACAGCAGAAGTCCCCATCAAGAATTAATCGAGAAAAACTCGAAGATTATCAAAGACCTATACCCAGAACCCACAAAGAAGATGCTAATCAACACAATAAATTTACAAATCCACTGAGATCTCAGATGGAATGGAGCGAAAGCTCCAATAGCGCAGCATCAGAATACCTGGTCGAAATCACCGATTTCATTGGAACAATCGGACTGCCTCCCTGCATCGGTCGATTCCAGACGGAGATGGTGAGGGGAGCATAGCGCTGGCTGGCTGGGCAAGGAAGGGACTGTTGTGCTGGCTGGGAGAATGGGGCAATGGTTCGGACGTGACGAAGCTAAGTGCGTCTGCATCAGGACACCGGGAGACTGAATCCGGGAGCTGAGGAGACGATTGATGAAGTTCACCGATTTCCTCATGCGGAGAGCCATGGAAGGTAGAAGGCGCAGTGACCACCGTGTGCTATGATCAGTCTCTAGCGGGCAATGGATTATCAACAGAAAAGCTCTTCCAAAAAATTATCATTAATTTTAAAAAGAAACGTGAGAAATCTATAAATCTATATTTTCAACTCTCATTTTTTTTCTTTGGGCAAACAAAAAACTCTCATTTTTCTTATTTAAATAATATTTATATCCTATTATTTTAATTTTTAATAATAATAATATTGATATTGATACCAGTAATGGAATGGGTTAGATATATTCAACTTCAAATTGTAGCCTAAAGGATACAAATAAAATATAAGAGAAAGCTTTTGTGTAAAAAAAAAAACAGAAACCCAAGGATGAAATGACGTGTCAGTCTTCTCCCAGCCTCTCGGATTGTGATATGATAAGGCCTGGCAAAGGACGTGGTGGGGTGCGGGATCGCCCGATTTTCCTAGACCCAACTTGGTGGGATCCCACTGAGTCCGTATGGTGTCCAATCTGATACGGACATGGGCACCCAGCACTCTAATTGTTTCCGCCCGGGCTGGGGGCAGTGGGGATCCCATTCCTGGGCACCCGGGCCCTATTGAGGTCCTCTCCTCTCCCCTCACCTTTCTGGTGACGTTGGAAATGAGTATTTATTTCATCTCATGTAAATAAAAGTTCATAAAAAAATCTAAATAAAAATGAATTATTCTACAACCTATGGAAAGTCGGAGCAAAAAAAAACATATGGATAAAAAGTCTTAAATGCACAGCTCACTCAGTTTTTTCTTATCGTATAATTTCTATTTTTATTATTAATTATTTAATTATATTGTTCATTTAATGCTTAGATATTTTTCTTATTTTTTAAAAAACAATTACCATTTTTTTTCTTGGATAGTTAATGTCACATCAAGATAATCAGTGCAAATGTAATACCATTCAGTCTTAGATTTCTCCATTATATCAGCGGTAATCATCTCACATGGACATGACTATAAATTTAGTGATCTCAATGGATGGAGTATAATACTTGGATTGATAATAACCTGTTAAGTATTTAAACAATAAAAAATAGTGTTTTAATGAACATATTTATATTAATAATATTTTTTAAAACCAATTAAAATTGGAAATCGTGAATTTAATAATTCAATCAAATGGTGACACATAATATTAATAACTAATATATTAATATATATCATATATGAATATACTTATGAATGCATAATTAATATATATTTATTGAAATGCATGCATAATTCTATATACATGTTTTTATCCATTGCATGATTGCACTTTTAATTCTATACATACGTTTTCCCGCCAAATTCGAGTTCAAGTTGTTCCAAAATGGATCATGAAATCGCACCAGGATAGCACCTAATTATATAAAATAGACCATACCATGGAGATAAAATGCTGATGCAAAAGTAAAGCCCATAAGTAAGCTATTTGTAACGAGGGAACTGAGGCCAAAGGAGGAAATTTGTTTTGTCGAACAAAAGAACGCTAGTCAGCAGACGACCCACATGCTCAAATAGGTCCATTCAAGAAATCAGGTGTTGATAAATTAAATCAATTATCATCATAACTGGGAGGAGTTTGCCAAAATCAAATTGGAAAAGGGAACGTGAGAGAGTGAGAGAGACTATGAGACTGTGCGGTTGGCTTGAGCAGTACATGTTTATCATGTTTATCATGTTTATCCTCTCATGGTTTAAAATCCGACTTAACAATTCAAACACGCCAAGACGTATTTAGGAAGAAAATATCTAATTATATCGTACTAATTAAAATAAGAGCAAAAGATTATCACCTCTAAAATATTGTATAGGTTGAACCCAAAACAGTTGCAGAGATTTTAAGGGGAGGTGATGGAGCATGCATCCCATATTATACTAGTACGTATCATTACTAAATTAGTATCAAATAACTAAAATTCAGAATATAAAACACATATTATTTTATAATAAAAATTAAAACTTTTTACAATTATTTACTTCTCTAAGTATAATTGTTTATACTTGTGGAAAATAATAACTTATTTAATTAAAAATTTTCATACCCTTATTTTTGAGATTCTATTCATCAATCGGCACCACCAAAGATAAATGTACGAGATTTTTCTCTGCTAATTCGTTCTTACCTGATAGAAAACGTATTGGGGAGATGGTGAGCCAACGCTCAGTAAGTAAGAAAATTACTTATCGAGTCTTTTATGACTTAAAGTCGACTCTACTTAAAATAACGATAATTATTTATTAAAACCATCTTGGGATCCGTGCCAATTTTAATTCTAGAGGAGAGGATTTTACTATTCTCTTAGATTGTGTTCCTTACATTCGCATCTACTCTAGAGATGCGGGTCATAAGGCAATTGTCATACTCAAATCAGTTTAGTTAGAATCTTGTGAATAACTCGCAACTACTCCAATGCTATAATAGATATTTCTTCCATAATCATAGTATTGGTAGCAAAAAAGTGTAAACAAAAAAAAATATTGTATCGGATTATATTTTCTAAAATATGACGAAATGTATATAGTGTTATACATAAATTTATAAAATGGATTTAATGTATTAATGTGGTAGTTCGTATTCCAATGTCTTCCTTGACATTTTGTGCCCTCAAAGGGGTAAGAGAGGAGGTGAGTCTAAAACTCACTATGTAGGGTTAACTAATATGGTTACTTCGTGTACACTATTCAACACATACTAAAAATATAACTTTTACTTTTCTTTAAAAAACCAACGGTTTATATGAAATGATAAACATGCTATAACTTGTCTTATTTTTTTAGAAAAAAATTATCATTTAAGTTCCCTGCTTGTTTCCCCCAAATTTTAAGGTAGTTTATTTTTTAGTTGGAAGAATTTTCATAATTTATTTATGGTTGACCTACTATGAGTTTGTATCACATAAACACACAATCACCCTTTCTCGATAAAGTGATTAAAAGTCACAGAATATACCCTTAGAAACAACAACATCGATATGTTCTACTAGTGACACAGAGCGTATTTACCGTCCACCCTGGTGAAAGGCCACAACCTCTACCATACTGTATGTGTGAGTACCATTGCCTAACCCCTAGACATCATCGATTCTTCTACTCACTATTGAGTGACGAGATCTCTCCCCTTTCTTCCTCGATCTTAGTACGCATGAAGCTACTTGAGCTTCAACAACATAATTGCCATTGTGCCAACCTTGCTGTCCAACAATCCTTAAAACCAACAGTACCTTGTATTAGGCGTCTCTTTGGTTCTACATGATTGCAATCACACACAATAATTTTTTTATTAAAGACCATTATCTTTGCAATGCTAGCCCAATAGGCTTCGACCTGGCTTCAAGTCAGCAGCTTCAGCAAGCATTATCAAATTGTGATAATTGTGATAATTTCATCGGTTGAACCAGGAGACGATCAAGAACCGTTAAACACTCCAGATGATCGACGACCTGTTTGACCAACTGACAGGGGCGTCACACTTTTCCAAGATCGACCTTAGATCCGGGTATCACTAGTTGAGAGTTAATGAGGAGTATATACAAAAGACTGCCTTTAGGATAGGGTATGTACGCTATGAGTTCAAGGTTATGCCTTTTGGATTTACAAATGACCCATCAACATTCATGGACTTCATGAACAAAATATTTCATCCCTACCTTGGTTGGTTTGTGATCATCTTCATCGACAAAATTCTGGTGTACTCCCAAACCGAAGTGGACCATGAGGTATATCTTCGAATAGTGTTAGATGCTCAATGAAAGGAATGATTATACACCAAATTCTTGAAGTGCGAGTTTTGGCTAAGAAACGTGGCATTCCTAACACCATAGAAAAGGGATTTAAGTAGATCCTACCAAGTTTGAGGTGGTATCCAACTGGAAAGCATCTAAGAACCACACAAAAGTGAGGAGCTTCATAGGACTGACTGGATACTACTAGAGATTTGTGGAAGGATTCTCCATAATAGCGGGCCCAATGACACATCTGACATAGAAGGGAGTCAAGTACGAGTGGAGCCCATAATGGGAAACAACATTTTAAGAGCTAATGAAATGGCTCAGGATGACTCTAATACTGACCTTGTCATGCTTCAACCTAGTTTGATCGGAACCCCATGAGCAAGCCGCCACTCCCTTTGGTCTAGGAAGCGTCACCACTTCCAAAACCACGGGGAGTCAGACGTACATTATGTAATTATTCCCTAGAATAACATTATACAAAATTGAAAACATTAAGAGTAAATTACCTAGATTTTAAGACTTGGTGTAAGAATTCCCTAATGATTTGTCTTCTTTCTTAAAAAAGTTTTAAAAGGGAGGAGTGAGTTTCTACAACTCAATGAGCGGGTGTTAGGGTGAGTTTTCAAAATAATTCATAGTATCTTTCTTATTCATAGATTTGTGAGTTCACTTCCTCTTTGAAAAACATCTAAATTCTTCTCCTTGCTCGGGATTTGTTTAGCATTCAATCACACGCCCTTTATCATAAAGGGTTTAAATATTCCCGATGCAGTATGCCGACTGCATCCACTTGTGGACTAGAGTGTCTTTACCATCCACCCTGATAGAAGTCCCTCACTTCTACCCTGAGTCTGAGTGGACATCAATAGTCTGACCCTCAAACCCAAAAATACTTTGTGTCCACTAGGGGACGAGACCTCTTCCCCTTCCACCTCGGTCTCAGTGCGTAGGGAGCTACTCTAAGCTTCGAGATATCTAGATGACGGGCTTCCCTTATACTTTGTAGGTCATCCGACAACCCTTAGAACCAATACTACCCTAGATTGGGTGCCTCGATTGTTCCAAAAATTGATGCATGCACAAATAATAATTTTAGAAATTATATCCATCATCTTTAGTGCTACCAACCCAATGATCCCAACACTCAGCTTTGGCTTCATAACTGTTATGCTCGATAGGTTTGACAACCTGACTTCGGCTTAGCAATTACTAGCCCAACAAGTTTATAGACCAGATTCAACACGATGGCGATTCACACAATTAACCAGTTATAAAAGATATTCATAACTCAATAACTTATTTGTCTACGGGCTTCAGCCCATGCCCACTGGCCTTGGGTCCACTTCACTAGTTTTCTAAAAATGGGCCTTGGGCCCTATCATTTTCAAAATTGAGGCCTAAGGCCTACTAAAGCAAATTGCAGCTCTCAGAAATGTCTACCAAAATGTTTAAGCAGTTTTGCACAGTAATGGTAGACCATTCTTGGAAAATAGTTTTTAATACTAAAATAAAAAATGGTACTCATCACCTCAACCAGATATGATGTTGGAAAATCCCACTCACCAGATGTGCATTGACTTATTTCTCTTGGGCTAGTTTGCCCATATTCCTGGGATGTTTTGCGGTTGTAAGTTGATGCGCTTCCTTTTGGTCCTACATAATTCTAGTTTAGGAATGTTAAGTCCCCGTTTATTTCAAAGTTCATGAACTCTACCCTCATGGTAATTAACTCCCAGTTAAATACCATCTTTATAAGTCGTTAACTCCGTAAATGTTCACAAAACTCTCTTTTTGGACTTTGAAATCTCAATTTTTGCTTATTTTCACTTTAATCCCCAATTTTTCTAAAATTACCAATTTACCCCAAAATTTCCAAAAATGACCAATTAGTCATCAATTTCCTTAAAATCACTACTTGGCCCCCAATCTCATCAAAATTGTTAATTGGCCCTCAATTGAGAGTTATTTTCATGAAAATATCCCGAAATTTTCTTTAATTGATATTCAACCCCAAATTTCCAAAAAACCCCAAATTGCCCAATTTTCCAAAAATTGCAATTTGACCCCTAAAATCTTATTTCATCAAATTGACTTCTTAAAATTGGATAATTGTCCCCTTTTATGATTTGAATCATCATCCCTATGTCTCCCTCACCATTTTAAGCTATAGCACGCTTAAAATATTGAAAAATGAGCTCGAATGGAGCTTTACTGAAAAAATTGGTCTAGGGAGAGGGCTTTGATTTCTTACCGGTGAGGCTCTCGTGATTAGAGCTCGTGTTTCCTTCGAGTTGCTCTCTCCTTAGGGATCCTTCCTAGATCAAACCGTGCCTCAATTGGTGGTCTCAGTAGTGTGAATTTTACACTTTAGTTTTCGGGCAAAATCGATTGTGAATAGAAATTTCCGGTGAAGGGTGGTGGAGGGGACTTACCAATGTAGCTCAAGGAAGGTCGAGACACTTCTGGGGATGGTCTAGGGAGCTTGGTTTTGCCGGAATTGGGTCATGGTCTAGGGCGCCCGTTTTGCCCCTTTCTCTCTCTTCGATCTTGAGGTAGACGATGACATTGTATCGTGCGTGCGAGCTTTGCATGTATGAGCTTGCCACATGGTGCTCTGTGATTGGTTGACATTGCTGATACGACTTCCTACTCAGCAACCTAGTCAACCTTTGACCTGTTGACTAGACACGTGGTGTCCTCCTATCGGTTGCTCATTCCTACATTGTTGTTAACTGTATTCGGTCAATCGTTGACAATAACACGTGGCATCCTTTGATTGGCTAATTTAAATGCGTCAAATTTTCCTTCTGATGCATAATACCACTATAAACCCCTTTCCTTTAAAGATAAGAAAATTGGTCGAACCGATTCACAAACCATAACCAATAAAGAAAGGGTAAATTGGGAAATTGGAAAATCCCAAGTAACTCAAAGAGTCCCAAAAATCATGGAAAGGAACCTTGGGACAAATGGGAGGACAAAACCAGGCCAGTTTAAGGTGAACCGGACCTGAACTAGATTGAACTAGTTTGAACCATACTTGAACCAATTTCTAAATTTATTTTTCTTTGTGGCTTAAAATATTCAAATTGGAAAATTGAAGCCACCATTAGACAGATAATGAATTTAGATTAATTTAGGAAATTTTAATTTTGAGAAAATCGATCGAATCGGGTCTGAACCGGCCAATTTTTGCCATTGAACCTGGTCAGACCGGTCCGGTCCGGTTCGGAACAGTGTCATCTTCTTTCTCAGGAAGACAACACTGTTCATAAATGTAGAAAACTTCCTTCTTTGATGAAGAAGTAATAGTTACGATCAAGCCATTTTTGGGCAAGGATAAGCTCGACCAAAATGGAAAGTGGTCGGGCAGAGGGTCCCCGAGCTCCCTATATAAAGAGTTACTCTCTATTTATCATCCACACATCTCAAATCACCATTATGTCTCAACTGCTCCAATTTCTGGTTAAGTTCAAACTAGAGCTCCAACTTGGGTAGTTTTCTTAGCCTCAGAAGGCAAGGTCAGATCATACAGACTCTAGAGGAAGTTAGCTACGTGATAACAACTTCCTTTCAACCCAAGGACTGCGAACGGAATAAAAAAATAAAGTAGCTCTAACGAACTAAAGCTGCACTATTTTGGCCGAGCTGAATTCAACCGAATTCAGGTCTCCTCTAACCCAAACCAAGCCTTCCCGACACCCCTACGGCCCTCACACAGCCCTCACATGGCCTCAACTGAGCTGAAAGGTAAACCAATTCGGCCCTCCTAAGACATTACAAATCGAGGTTAGAGAGAAAAAGTTCTGAATTTCACTGATTAAATTCACCCTCAATTTGACTTCAATTGTAGCGATTCTTGATCATAGAAGGAACCTCAAGACAAGAGCCACCTCTCTCAATTGAGAGCTCAGATTGTCGCACCTCCGATGATAAGATTTCGAAGCTTTCTCTCTCTACGAACAATTTTTTGGCAAATCTCTGTTTAAGCTCGTTTTAGACCCAAATGATGCAATTAAAAGCTCAATTAAATCGTATGGAAGTGCATGAATTGATCCATATCATCAATTGGAGCAATTAACCCCAATTGAATGGCCAATTTGAAGAAATCAAATCCAGTTAGTTTGAAGAGGAGAAATTGGGGAAAAATTTTAGGGAAAACTGGAGATTTCAAAAAATTAGGGACCTCTTTGTAATTTCCCAAAATTTAAGGCCAATTGGCCATAAGAAAGATGTTGAGGGATCAATTGATAAATTTTTGAAACATTTTGTATCAAATTGCCATTTTGGAAATTAGGGGTAAATTTGTAATTTTTGAAAAACTAGGGACCAAATTGGAAATTTGAAAAACTTGAGCCCCTTACACAATTTTGAGTAAATTGAGTACCCAAAGGGAATTTTGGAAGCCTTGAGACTCAATTTGGGGAAAAGTTAGCATTAGGGATTTAAAGTTAAAGAAAATGAACTTTAGGGACCTAAGTGCAATAAACCAACCATTTTGAGCCTAATCACTCATACGTGAGAAAACAATGGATGTCATGTCAAACCTTAATTGATAAGGATGCCCAAATCGTGTAGGGACATGAGAGACTAGAATTCCATCAAGGAAAAAGCTAGTGTGGAAGTGGAAAACCGACTGGGGACGAACACGTCACGTTCATCAGGTGAGTGGGATTATCTAACTTCATACCCTGTTGGGATGAGGAGTACTATCTTTAACTGATAAAACCTACTTACTAATTGTAAGAAGAGATAATCATACCCAGTTGGTATGATAAATTTCCTTGAGGAAAGGAGAAACTCGCCTACCGGTTGTAAGCGGAGATATCATCTCACTCGGTGTCACGCCCCGACCCGGTTTGGTCGGATCCCCATGATCAACCCGCCATTCTCCCGGTTTATTAAAGGATTTCCCCTTATTGTAAACCGTAAAGAGTAAAGCGTCCTTTAATTTGCACATTTTTCCTGGAATAGCATAATTAAAACTGTATGAAATTTAAAATTTTACATACCTATCTTACAGGCATCTTAGTTGACGGTCTTTAAGGGGAGGCTTTCCGAGATTTCCTGAAAGGGATATAAGGGAGGGGGTGAGTACAACTACTTAGTGAATGGGTTTTTAAAAGCTTTTGACTTTTAAGAAAAACATTTATATGGAGTGTGCCAGACTCCTTTATTTTCAAAAATCCCATCATTTAAAAATTTATATTCATTTCCATTATTTCTTAGTTACCACGGTGTGTCATCACCCAACACACATCCTTCATCATGAAGGTTACACACATTCGCAAGTCGGTATCACTACTGAACCCGCTAGTGGCTTCGGAGCGACTTTTCCTGCCACCTGGATAGAAGTACGACCACTTCTACCCTGGGAATGAGTGGATGTACATGACATCCTACCCACAATCCCGAAATCACTTCTTCATGTCCGTATGAGGATAGGCACCTCATCCTGTCCCCACCCCGGTCTCATGCGCTTCGTGCTACTCCAGATTTCGCACAGACACCTGGAATGACGAACTGCCCTTATAGCCACCAGGTCGTCCAGTGCTCTTAGGACGCATTACTACCCCTCATGGGCGTCTTGATGATCCCGTACTCACAGTGCATGCACAAACAATGTTTTCTTATATTGCCATGTAATCTGTGGTGCCACTAGTCCAACAGCCCCGACTCTCAACTCAACCCGCAGCTGTTTGTCTTGACTAGTCCGTCGACCTGTCATGTCGCACTACCACTAGTTGACTGAGCATGTCGGTCCTATCTTGGTACCATGGCCAAACAATTCACTTATTAAGTTTTATGGCACATATATCATGTTCATTTATGAGCTCCTGCTTGTGTCAACTGGCCTTGGGCCCACCGTACGAGATTTTCAAAATCGGGCATTTAGCCCCCAAGTTCCAAAATTGAGGCCCCCGGCCTATTAGAGCTATTCGAGCTCCCGTCGAGAAGGTCTCCCAAATTGTTTAAGCATTGGCACACAATCAGGGGAGAGCACTTCCGACAAAAATAGGTTTTTACTGTCCATTATACTGATCGGTATAAGGACATCTCCGTTCATAACCGATGAACGGGTTTTCAACTTCCTTCGAGAAAGTCTCATCATACCAACCGGGTATGATCTACTTATAAGCCGTAAGTAGTTTTTCCGCATAACTTTCACATCACTTTCTCTAAGTAGTGATGATTAAAATACCACTAAATAGTGGGTTTTTATATCGAGGCACTTATCATCCCCAACCAGGTATGATGTTAGTAAACCCACTCACCCGTTAATGCCGTGAGTTCCACTAGACTGGTTCTTTGTATTCACGCGAGCTTATCCTTGCTGGCATTCCCGATATTTCGCGTTCCTACATGATATGAACAACCTTGTTCATTATTACTCGGCATAACAGCCTTCATTCATTTCCAATGAATGAGAAAACCCAAACTTTTAGTTATTTGCAATTTAGCCCCTAAAGTTATTTCTCTTTAACTTTAAGTCTCTAATGTCGGTTTTTCCTCAAATTGAGTCCCGTAACTTTTAAAATTTATCTTGGAACCTCAATTTATTCAATTTCACCAAAAAGGGGTTTAATTTTCCAAATTTCCAATTTGGTTCCCCAATTTTTCCAAAATAACCATTTTGCCCTTCTTTCACAAAAATGGTAAGTTTTGCCCCAAAATTTCCAAAATTCCTCAATTGGTCCTTCAACATTATTTTCATGCCCAATTGACCCTCAATTTCATAAAATTGTATTTTGGCCCCTTTGAATTTCAAAAATCCCTAAAATTTCCCCCAATTTCAACTCTTCAACACTACCGAATTTGATTTCATCAAATTGACCAATCAAACACTTCTAATTATTGAAATTGGAGTTGAAATTGAGTTCCTATATGTTCATATGATTCTAAGAAACTTTGAATCGTAGATTTTAACGTCGGAACGAGCTCAAATGGAGCTTTGCCGGAAAATAGACTGTAGAGAGAGAAAGCTTCGATTACTCACCGGTGAAGGCACGATAGTCCGAGCTTTCGATCTGGGCAGATAGGTCTCGTCCTGAGGTTCATCCTAAAATCAAGTATTGTATCAATTGATGTGGAATTGGATTAGAATTTCATCATTGAAATTCGGTCGACTCTCTCTCTAGCACCGATCGAAAATTATAAAGGGGAGCCGAATTGGCTTACCTTTCGGTCCTAATTCAGCCATGGAAAGGCTGAGGAAGTGTTGGGAGGGCTTGGTTTGGCCTGAGGAGGGCTTGAAATGGCCGATTTCAGCTTGGCCAAAATAGGGCAGCTTCGGTCTGCCGGAGTTGATTCACTATTCTATCATGTCGGCGCTTCTCCAACAATTCTCAGATTGACTGGAGTTTGCTATCAGATAGATGTCCTCTACTCGGATCTAAATAGCCCGACCTTTGTTCAAGTCGAAGCTCTGGTTCGAGCTTTACTGGGAAATGGAGCAGTAGAGAGAGAGAGAGAGAGAGAGAAGTGTTCATGTGTGAGGAGAATGAAATGGGGATGACCTCTTTATATAGTTGTAAAACCCATGTATTAAATGGTCGAGATTTATTACTAATATTAATATTACCATAAATTATTGGTATTAATTCCAATAATTTAATTTCGGTATTAATTCCAATAATTTAATTTCAGTATTAAATTATTTGTATTAATTCCAATAATTTAATTTAGGTATTAAATTATTGGTATTAATTTCAATAATTAAATATATATTAATTGATGGCTATTAATTAAAATCATACTTCCTAGGAGGTCACCCATCCTCACACTACTCTCAGGTAAGCATGCTTAACTTTAAAGTTCTTATTGAATCTAGTTCACCTAAACCAATTTGGTTTTTGTTTTTTAGTTTGTCTTAAGTTTCTTTTCCAATGTTTAATAAATCATTTGGATCAACCGAAAGTTGTAAATTTTCATATTGCTTATTCCCAAATGTAAACTGGTTTGGTTTTCTTATTCGATTTGACCGGTTCTTTTCCCGGTTTTCCTTAACTCAAATGTGCAGGGTTTACACTCGGTTAGTGTGATGAAGTAAAAAAAACTGAAATTTTGTTAGAAGTGTTCTCCCCTGACTATGTGCCAATTCTTAAACTATTTGGGAGACCTTCTTGATTGGAGCTAAAATAACTCAGATAGGCCAAGGTCCTCGGTTTTTGAACTCATGGGGCTAAATGCCTAATTTTGGAAAAACACGTGTAGTGGGGCCCAAGGCCAGTGGGCACGAGTAGGAGCTCGTAAAAAAATATGATTATGAAGAGCCATGAAAATTTCTAATGAAATTGATTGTGTGATTTTGCCATGGTACCAAGTCAGGATCGACGGTGCTCAATGGACTGGTGACAGTGCGTTAGGGCTAGGTCGACGGACCGGTCTAGACAAACAACTGTAGGTCGGGTTGAGCGTCGGGGCCGTTGAACCGTTGGCACCAAAGATGATGGCTAATATGTGAAAACTATTGTTTGTCCATGCATTTATGGTACGGGACCATCAAGATGCCCTAGGGGGTAGTGATGGGTCCCAAGGGCTATTGGACGATATGGGGGGCAATAAGAGTAGTTTGTCATGCCAGTCATTCATGAAGCTTTGGGAACTTCTTGAGCATGAGGCTGGGGTGGGGTCAGGATGAGGTCTCCATCCTCATATGGACACGAAGTGGCATTGGGTCTGAGGGTCGGACATTTGGGACATTCCACTCAGACCCAGGGTAGAAGTGGACGGGCTTCTATCTTAATGGACGGTAAAGACACTTTGATCCACAAGTGGGTGTAGTGGATAAGTTGCAAATGCGAATGTGTGTACCCTTCCTAATGATGGGTGTGTGTTTGTTTGCTATACGCTTCCCGAGGCAAGGGGATGGGCTAAGAGAGCTAAACACACCTAGGAAATGGAAAAAGTTTTGAAAACCAAAGTTGAGGGAAAATCCTTTTTAAGGAAATGATAACCTTGGCATAGGTTGGATAAAGCTATTTTGAAAACTAAATCCCAACACCCACTCATTGAGTTGTAGAACTCACCCCCTTTCTTTTTAGCCCTTTCAGGTAACCAAGGGAAACATACAACCTAAAGACTCTCCTGTATCGGTATTATAAGATAGGTACGTCTATTTTAAAATATTCAGTTTTGTGTAATGCTATTCCAGGAATGACATGTAAAAATGACATCTTACTCCTCGCGGTTTAAAAATGGGTGAAAACCCTTCATGGACCAAGGGAGTGATGGGTTGCTCATGGGGATCCAACCAAACTATGTTAGGGCGTGACAACTTGAGTAGTATCAGAGCATGTTTTCCTTGAATGCATTATTAAGACTATATAATATAGTAACTAAGGGGAATAAGCTTTAAAATTTACAGATAGCTCCCAAGAGAGGAACCAAGAGAACAAGAGTCGCAATTATTGACACTGTCCAACAACCCCTCACTGTGGAAACTCCCAAGAAGCCCAAACAGTTCCACCTAGACTTAGCTTGGAGAATCAGAGACTGTACGAGGAGCTCACCCGAGTATTTGGATGGCCTAACCTCACCCCTGAGGTGAACACCAACTCATGAGCTTAGCCCAAGGAAGTACAATCTCACGCCCCCTCCTATTAATAATCCCTCTCCAGTTGACATCCCTAAATACCGCAAAACCCTCCGTTAACTGGGATGTCGACCCTTCCCAGGCTGCTATTGACTAGCTGGCCAGCATCAAGAAATTCATGGGAATGGTCAGGATTTTACAAGGGGATATGGTGATCCTGACGGAGTTTTTCCTAGAAGCCAATGCAAAAAGGTGGTAGGACAATGATAAAAGCCTGCATACCCCTACCCCCACCTAGGAACAATTCGAGGAGAGGTATACGGAGGAATACCTAGCTCCGCATTTGATCAATGAAAAGATGCAAGACTTCCTCCAACTCTAACAAGGGCTTAACTTTATCTTGGAGTATGAAACCAAGTTCAACAAGTTAAGATCCTTTACCCCCGACCTAGCCAGATTTGCAGATATATGCCAACGATTCATGGACGGTCTCAACATGGACATATGAGACCGGATAGGAGTACTTGGACACCCCACGGATTTCGTAGCTAAATCAGTATGACTCACGAATGTGAGCGTCTGGTGCAAACCCGACATTGTCGGATGTAGCAAGCCACCTGAAAAGAGGACAAAGGCCAAGGTCGTCATGGGGGATGGAACGAGCAAAACGACCCAAAGTGGGGAAATAGTGTGGGTTTCCAAAAAGAGGAAGGACACGTAACCACCTCAAAGGAGAGTGATCCCATACTGCAAGGGAGCCTTTGTTGTCCTTTATGCTAGAGATACCACAATGGAGCCTGTTTATCCTCTTTCAGATGTGTGCAGGTGGGGAACTTTGCAAAGGAATGCTCCAC
The DNA here is from genome assembly GCA_030064435.1 of Trapa incisa. Taxonomy (NCBI): domain Eukaryota; kingdom Viridiplantae; phylum Streptophyta; class Magnoliopsida; order Myrtales; family Lythraceae; genus Trapa; species Trapa incisa. Next base: position 4,244,974 of record CM057774.1, on the reverse strand, counting down.
TCTTAAGGGAGAATAAGCAACAGAACACACTTGGACCACCCCAAGGGAACCCAAGGACTCTAAGGTAGGATGCCACAGCAAGGGTACCAGCTAAGGTATACAACCTCACCCAAGAAGAGGCCAGAAAAGACCCTAGTACCATAGTGGGTACTTCCTAAAACCTCCTTAACCAAAATTGAGACAAAACCTGTAATTTGATTCTATTCAAAAAAGAAATTTAGATTTTCCTTCTAAAAGCGTGCGTTTCTTCAATCAGGGTACATACACTTGTGGGGGAGAAAAGTCTATGCTCTCTTTGACTCGAGAGCAGAGAGATCCTTCATCAAGGAAGATCTAATCCTAGGTCTTCCCCTAGAACCTACCTCCCTAGAACAAAGTCTCAACATTCTCACACCTTTAGGAGAAGGGCTGAATAGGGACAACAAGTTAAAGGGATGTGAGATCATAATTGGAGGAGTTAAACTAGAGGCGGGTTTAATCCCATTACCAATAAGGAGGGCAGAAATAATACTGGGAATGAATTGGTTAAGTATCCATCAAGCCAAAGTGGATTGTGGGCAGAAGTTAATAACTTTCCACACTCCCAACACACTCAAACTATGTTTCCAAGGAGACTGGAGGAAGGGAGAAGTGCATTTGGTATCCCACATAAAGGCTCAAAAGATGATACAAAAAGTTTGTAAGGCTTTTCTCACAATGGTCATCAACAAGAAGTCAGAGGAGAAGAGACAAAAAAGTATTCCGGTGGTTGAACACTACCTGGATGTATTTCTTGAGGAACTACCCGGATTACCCCCAAGCCGACAACTAGAATTTACCATAGAGGTAATCCTCGGAACACATCCCATATCCCAAGCCCCCTATCGCATGGCTCTAGCGGGGTTAAAGGAATTGAAGGAGCAGTTGTGGTGCACCAGTACTATTCGTGAAGAAGAAGGATGAGATTATGCATAGATTATCGAAAGTTGAACTAGGTCAACATAAAGAATAGATATCCACTTCCATAGATCGACAACCTATTTGAACAATTAAAAGGAGCAGCCTACTTCTCGAAGATAGACCTTCAGTCAGGATACCACCAACTCAGGATCTGAGGGGAAGATATTCCTAAGACCGCCATTCGGTCTTGATACGAACACTCTGATTTGGTCTTGATACAGACACTATGATGAATGCCCCTGTAGCCTTCATAGATTTGATGAACCATGTGTTCCAGCTGCACTTGGATAAGTTCATGATAGTATTTATAAATGACATACTTATATACTCACAAACTAGGCTGGAGCACGAAGAACATATGGCTATCACCTTAAAGACTCTACAAAATAACCGCTTATATATAAAATTCTCCAAGTGTGAGTTTTGGTTGCAGGAGGTAGGGTTCTTAGGGAACATAATGTCCAAAGATGGAGTCAAGGTGGATCTAGCAAAAGTGGAGGCCATATCTGATTGTAAGGCACCCAATAATCCCTTTGAAATACGTAGTTTCTTGGGATTGGAAGGGTACTACCAACGGTCTATGCTAGATTTCTCTAAGATAGCTGCCCCTTTCACTCATCTCACAAGGAAAGGAGTGGAGTATAAGTGGGATGAAAGCTGTGAGAAATCCTTCTTGGAGTTAAAGACCTGTTTAACAATGGCGCTTGTGCTCTCTCTGCCTAACCCAAGTGTAGGGGAGTATACAGTTTATAGTGAGGAATTTGGACAAGGACTCAAGTGTGTATTAATGCAACAAGGAAAGGTTATCGCCTACGCCTCACGACAACTAAAGGTACATGAGAGGAACTTCCCTACCCACAACTTAGAGTTAGCCGCAATAGTGTTTGCCCTAAAGATTTGGCGACACTACCTATACGAGGTTAAGTGTAGGATATATATTGATCACAAGTCTTAAGTACTTCCTAACTTAGAGTGAGTTGAACCTCCGCCAGAGGAGATGGCTAGAGTTGTTAAAGGACTATGTCCTTGTGATAGAATACCACCCCAGGAAGGCCAATGTGGTGGCAGACGCTCTAAGTCGCAAGTATCAAACCGAGGCAACATAGATAAAAATGAGCTACCTTCCCGTATTGTAGCAATTTGGAAGAATGAAAGTGGACTTTAAAGTGGACAAGGGAGAAAGATTTCTATTGGCTGGCATAGTAGTAAGACCCTGCCTAATGGAGCAAATAAAGGTCCATCAAAAAGAGGATAAGCAACTCCAACCCTATTTGGATTCGAACAATGAAGGGACAAACCCAGACTACAACCTTAGAGGCGATAGAGTGCTGACCCATAAAGGTAGGGTGTGTGCCTTAAGATATGGAACTAAAGAGATTAATATTAGAAGATGCACATGACTCTGTCTATGCAATGCATCCAGGCAGTACCAAGATGTACCGCACCCTCAAACAGGGTTATTGGTGGAGAGGGACGAAGAGGGATGAAGAGGGATGAAGAGGGATATCGTGGAGTATGTAGCATGATGTTTGTCCTATTAATAGATTAAAGATGAGCACCAAAAACCTTCAAGAATGTGCAGATAGAAAGCTCAGACCGTCACACCCCCATCGGTGAGCAATCGAAGCTTTCTCTCTCTACCGTCGATTTTCCGGTGAAGCACTGTTTGAGCTCTTTTGGGCATTAAAACTTGCGATTCTAAGTGCTAGAGAATCGTATGAACATGTAGAAGCTCATTTTCAACTTCAATTTCAACAATCAGAAGTGTTTGATTGGTCAATTTGATGAAATCAAATTCAGTTGTGTTATGAAGTTGAAATTGGGGAAAATAGGGGATTATCGAAAATTTGAAGGTCCAAGATGTGATTTTATAAAATTGAGGTCAATTAGGCATGATAAGAATGTTAGAGGACCAAATGAGGAATTTTAGAATTTTTGTGGTAAAATTTACCATTTTTGTAAACGAAGGACAAAATGGTAATTTTGGAAAAGTTGGGGGACTAAATTGGAAATATGGGAAATTTAACCCCTTTTTTATGAAATTGAGTAAATTGAGATCCCAAGAAGAATTTTAAAAGCTTTGGGACTCAGTTTGAGGAAAAAGCGGCATTTTTGGACTTAAAGAAAAATAACTTTAGGGGCCTAAATGAAAATAAAGGAAAAGTTGGTTTTTCTCATTCATTTGGAACGAATGAGGGTTATTAGGCCAAAAAATAATGAATAACTATGTCCATTTTTGGAGGAAAATGCGACATCAGGAATGCCAGCTAAAGTTAAGATTGCTAGGGAAGGAAACCGACTAAGTGGAATTTCACCACACGATCGAGTGAGTGGGCTTACTAATGTCATACCTGGTTAGGATGATGAGCACAACTTAGAGTTAAAAACCATTTACTGGTTGTGAGAGTGATTATATATCATACTCGGTTGGGAATGATAAGTACCTCGAAATAAAAACCCACTACTTAGTGGTATTTTAAACATCACAACTTAAAGTAGTGATGTGAAAATCGTGGAAAAACTACTTATCGATTGTAAGTACATCATACTCGGTTGGTATGATGAAACTTACTCGAAAGAAGTGGAAAACCCGTTCCTCGATTATGAGCAGAGATGTCCTCATACTCAGTTGGTATGATAGACAGTTGAAAACATATTTTTGTCGGAAGTGCTCTCCCTTGACTATGTGCCTATGCTTAAACAATTTCGCAGACCTTCTTGACGGGAGCTCGAATAGCTCTTTTAGGCTGGGGACCTCGATTTTGGAACTTGGGGGCTATTATGCCCTGTTTTGAAAATCTTAAACATGTTCGTTTAAGAGCTCCTGCTCGTGCCAACTGGCCTTGGGCCCACTATACGATATTTTCAAAATTGGGCATTTAGCCCCCAAGTTCCAAAACTAAGGCCCCCGACCTATCAGAGCTATTTGAGCTCCCATCGAGAAGGTCTCCCAAATTATTTAAGTATTGGCACATAGTCAGGGGAGAGCACTTCCAACAAAACATATGTTTTCTCTATCTATTATACTGCCTAAGTATAAGGACACCTCCGTTCATAACCAATGAACGGGTTTTCAACTTCTTTTGAGGAAGTCTCATCATACCAATCAAGTATGATCTACTTACAATCGTTTAGTAGTTTTTCTGCATGATTTTCACATCACTTCCTCTAAGTAGTGTTGTTTAAAATACCACTTAATAGTGGGTTTTCATACCGAGGTACTTATCATTCCCAACCGGGTATGATATAAAATTTTCACTCACAACCGGTAAGTGGTTTTTAAATTTAAGTTGTGCTCATCATCCCAACCGGGTATGATGTTAGTAAACCCACTCACCCGTTCATGCCTTAAATTCCACTAGACCGGTTCTTTGTATTAACGCGAGCTTGTCCTTGCTAGTGTTCCTGGTACTTCATGTTCCAACACGATATGAGCATCTTGGTTCATTATTCTTCAGCCTAATCGCCTTCATTCATTCCAAATGAATGAGAAAGTAAAACTTTCATTTATTTGTAATTAGGTCCCTAAAGTTATTTCTCTTTAACTTTCAGTCCCTAGTGTCGGTTTTTCCTCAAATTGAGTCTCGACACTTCTAAAATTTATCATAGGACCTCAATTTATTCAATTTCACCAAAAAGGGGTTTAATTTCCCAAATTTCCAATTTGGTCCCCTAATTTTTCCAAAATTACCATTTTGCCCTTCCTTTAAAAAAATGGTAAGTTTTGCCCCAAAAATTCCAAAATTCCTCAATTGGACCTCCAACATTATTTTCATGCCCAATTGACCATCAATTTCATAAAATTGCATTTTGGCCTTTTGAATTTCGCAAATCCCCAAATTTTCCCCCAATTTCAACTCTTCAACACTACTGAATTTGATTTCATCAAATTGACCGATCAAACACTTCTAATTATTGAAATTGGAGTTGAAATTGTGTTACTGCATGTTCATACGATTCTAAGAAACTTTGAATCACAGATTTTAACGCCGGAACGAGCTCAAATGGAGCTTCGCCGGAAAACAGACTATAGAGAAAGAAAGCTTCGATTTCTCACCGACGAGGGCACGGCGGTCCGAGCTTTCGATCTAGGCAGATAGCTCTCATCTTGAGGTTCATCCTTTCAGTCCTAATTCGGCCGTGAGAGGGCGGAGGAAGTGTTGGGAAGGCTTGGTTTGGCCTAAGTAGGGCTCGAAATAGCCAATTTCAACTCAGCCGAAATAGGGCAGCTTCGGTCTACCGAAGCTGCTTCACTGTTCCATCATGTTGGCGCTTCTCTAGTGATTCTCAGATTGACTGGAGTTTTTTATCAGATAGCTGACTTCTCCCCAGTTCTAAATAGACCTACCTCCCCTTTTGAGGTTAAGAAAAATGTTCAAGTCAAATATCTAGTTTAAGCTTCACCAGGAAATGGAGCAATAGAGAGAGAGAGAAGTGTTCAGGTGTGAGGAGAATGAATGGGGATGACCTCTTTTATATAGGTGTAAAACCGTGTATTAAATGGAAGAGATTTATTACTAGTATTAATATTGTCATAAATTATTGGTATTAATTCCAACAATTTAATTTTGGTATTAAATTATTTGTATTAATTCAAATAATTTAATTTTGGGTATTAAATTATTGGTATTAATTACAATAATTAAATATATATTAATTTATGGCTATTTATGATAAGTCGTATGTTCGCATAAAAATTTTTGACCGAAATTTTTTGTTCGGGCAAGCACACTAAACTTTAAAGTTCTTATGGAATCTTGTTCACCTGAACCAATTTGGTTTTTGTTTTCTAATTTGTCTTAAGTTTCTTTTCCAAGGTTTAATGAACCCTTTGGATCACCCGGAAGTTATAAATTTCCATATTACTTGTTCCCAAATGTAAACCGGCTCGGTTTTCTTATTCGGTTTGACCGGTTCTTTTCCCAATTTTCCTTAAATCAAAAGTGTGGGGTTTACAGTAGCAAAGGGTCTTGTTGAATTTTGTTTCATACTCCAATATGGAGTTAAGCCCTTACCGAAGTCGGGGGAAATCCTGCTTCTTCTCGTTAATCAAATGAGGAGCTAGGTATTCCTTCGCATACCTCTTCTCAAATTGTTCCTAGGTGGGGGTTGAGGTATGTAGGTTTCAGACATTGTCCCATCATCTTTTGGCACTCCCCTTGTAAACCCCGCCCTTTTTAGCTAAGGAAAACCGGGAGGGGAACCGGTCAAACCGAGTGAGAAAACCGAACTGGTTCACAAACCCGATCAATTGTGAATGGGCAATTTAGGAATTTACAACTCCCAAGTGATCCAAAGGGTTCATAATACTATGAAAAAGAACCTTAGGCTGAATTGGAAGAGGAAAATTAGACCGGTTTGGATGAACCGGGTCCAACTGGATTGAACTGGTTTATGAACCGAGTCGGTTCATGAACCGGAATCGATAGAGATCGGGAAAAACAAAGGAATTCAACTCCATTGTACTCCAAAGAAATTCATAAACCTTAGCAAGGAACCTTAGAACAAAGTGAGAGAGAAAAATTAGACCGGTTCGGGTGAACCGGATCCGAACCCGATTGAACTGGTTTAAGGACCGAGTTAGTTTATAAACCGGAATCGATAAAGAGATGGTAAACCGGGAATTTTATGGACCCTAAGTGACCCAAGGAGTCACAAAAGACATGGAAATGAACTTGTGAAGGAATTGGGGATGAAAAACCAAACCAGTTCAGGTGAACCAGATCCGAACCGGTTCAGGCCGGTTTGAACCACTATTAAACCGAATCCTAAATTCATTTTTCTAGGTGGCTTAAATAATTGAAATTGAAGATTTGAGGCCGCCATTAGATAGACAACGAATTTAGAAATTTTTAGATTTGAAAAACTCGGTCGAATGGGGGGTGAATAGTTTAAGATTTGAACCCGGTTCGGACCAGTCTAGTCCGGTTCGGAATAGTGTCATCTTCTTCCTTAGGATGACAACACTGTTCACTCGTCGGGAAACTAAAGAAAACGCCGATGAAGAAGAAACACTTCTGTTTGGGGCATTTCAAGTCTTCAATGTCAATCATAACGGTGCCAAACGAATAGCCAACGGATCCCCGAGCTCCCTATATAAAGAGCCCCTCCCCATTCATCTGCTTCACACCTGAAAACTTCATTCTCTCTCAACTGCTCCATTTTCTAGCGAAGCTCGAACCAGAGCTCTGACATGGGGTCTTTTCTAAGCCAAACAAGGCGAGGTCTAGTTCTTTAGAACCGGGGAGAAGTCAACTACATGCATGTTGTCACGCCCCGACCCGGTTTGGTCGGATCCCCGTGATCAACCCGCCACTCTCCCGGTTTATTAAAGGGTTTCCCCTTATTATAAACCGTAAAGAGTAAGGCGTCCTTTAACCTGCACCTTTTTCCTGGAAAAACATAATCAAAACTACATGAAATTTAAAACTGTACATACCTGTCTTACAGGCATCTTAGTTGATGGTCTTTAAGGGGAGGCTTTTCAAGATTTACTGAAAGGGATATAAGGGAGGGGGTGAGTACGACTACTCAGTGAATGGGTTTTTAAAAACTTTTGACTTTTAAGAAAAATATTTATATGGAGTGTGCCAGACTCCTTTGTTTTCAAAAATCCCTTCATTTAAAAATTTGAGTTTTTCCATTATTTCTTAGTTACCACGGTGTGTCATCACCCAACACACATCCTTCATCATGAAGGTTACACACATTCGCAAGTCGGTATCACTACTGAACCCGCTAGTGGCTTCGGAGCGACTTTTCCTGCCACCCGGATAGAAGTACGACCACTTCTACCCTGGGAATGAGTGGATGTACATGACATCCGACCCACAATCCCGAAATCACTTCTTCGTGTCCGTATGAGGACAGAGACCTCATCTTATCCCCACCCCAGTCTCATGCACTTCGTGCTACTCCAAATTTCGCACAGACACCTGGAACGACGAACTGCCCTTATAGCCACCAGGTCGTCCAGTGCCCTTAGGACGCATCACTACCCCTCATGGGCATCTTGATGATCCCGTACTCACAGTGCATGCACAAACAATGTTTTCTTATATTGCCATGTAATCTGTGGTGCCATTAGTCCAACGGCCCTGACTCTCAACTCAACCCGCAGCTGTTTGTCTTGACTAGTCCGTCGACTTGTCATGTCGCACTGCCGCTAGTTGACTGAGCATGTCGGTCCTATCTTGGTACCATGGCCAAACAATTCACTTATTAAGTTTTATGGCACATATATCATGTTCATTTACGAGCTCCTGCTCGTGCCAACTGGCCTTGGGCCCACTGTACGAGATTTTCAAAATTGGGCATTTAGCCCCCAAGTTCCAAGACCGAGGCCCCTGGCCTATCAGAGCTATTCGAGCTCCCGTCGAGAAGTTCTCCCAAATTGTTTAAGCATTGTCACACAGTCAGGGGAGAGATCTTCCGACAAAAATAGGTTTTTACTGTCCATCATACCGAACGGTATAAGGACATCTCCGTTCATAACCGATGAACGGGCTTTCAACTTCCTTCGAGGAAGTCTCATCATACCAACCGGGTATGATCTACTTACAACCAGTAAGTAGTTTTTCCGCATAACTTTCACATCACTTTCTCTAAGTAGTGATGATTAAAATACCACTAAACAGTGGGTTTTTATATCGAGGCACTTATCATCCGCAACTGGGTATGATGTTAGTAAATTCACTCACAACCGGTAAGTGGTTTTTAACTTTAATTTGTGCTCATCATCCCAACCGGGTATGACGTTAGTAAACCCACTCACCCGTTAATGCAGTGATTTCCACTAGACTGGTTCTTTGTATTCACGCGAGCTTGTCCTTGCTGGCGTTCCTGGTATTTAACGTTCCGGTGAAGGCACGACAGTCCAAGCTTTCGATCTGGGCAGATAGGTCTCATCTTGAGGTTCATCCTAAAATCAAGTATTGTATCAATTGATGCGGAATTGGATGAGAATTTCGTGATTGAAATTCGGTCGATTCTCTCTCTAGCACCGATCGAAAATTATAAAGGGGAGCCGAATTGGCTTACCTTTCGGTCCTAATTCGGCCGTGGAAAGGCTGAGGAAGTGTTGGGAGGGCTTAGTTTAGCCTGAGGAGGGTTTGAAATGGCCGATTCCAGCTTGGCCGAAATAGGGCAGCTTCGGTCCACTAGAGTTGCTTCACTATTCCATCATGTCGGCGCTTCTCCAACGGTTCTCGGATTGACTGGAGTTTGCTATCAGATAGCGTCTTCTCCCCAGTTCTAAAGAGTCCGACTTTTGTTCAAGTCGAAGCTCTGGTTCGAGCTTTACTAGGAAATTGAGCAGTAGAGAGAGAGAAAGAGAAGTGTTCAGGTGTGAGGAGAATGAAATGGGGATAACCTCTTTATATAGTCGTAAGACCCGTGTATTAAATAGGCGAGATTTATTACTAGTATTAATATTGCCATAAATTATTGGTATTAATTCCAATAATTTAATTTCGGTATTAATCCCAAGAGGTCACCCATCCTCACATTACTCTCAAGTAAGCACGCTTAACTTTGAAGTTGTTATATAATTTAGTTCACCTGAACCAATTTGGTTTTTGTTTTCTATTTTGTCTTAAATTTCTTTTCCAATGTTGAATAAATTTTTTGGATCAACCGAAAATTGTAAATTTTCATATTGCTTATTTCCAAATGTAAACCAGTTTGGTTTTTCTTATTCAGTTTGACCGGTTCTTTTCCCGGTTTTCCTTAACTCAAATGTGCGGGGTTTACACATGTAGTCTCCATTTACTCCGAGTGTCGCCGGAGAAACGCCAGTGTGATAAAACAATGAAGCAGCTCCGACGGACTGAAGTTGCCCTGTTTCGGCTGAGTTGAAATTGGCCATTTCGAGCCTTCCTCAGGGCAAACCAAGCCTTCCCAACACTTACTCAGCCCTTTCACGGCCGAATTAGGACTGAAAGGTAAGCCAATTTGGCTCCCCTCTGCAATTTTCGGTTGGTGCTAGAGAGAAAACCAGCGAAATTTCAATGATGAAATTGAGGGAAAATTGGGAAAATTTGGGGATTTTTGAAATTCAAAGGACCAAAATGCAATTTTATGAAATTGATGGTCAATTGGGCATGAAAATAATGTTAGAGGACCGATTGAGAAATTTTGGAAGTTTTGGGGCAAAACTTACCATTTTTGTAAAGGAAGGGCAAAATGGTAATTTTGGAAAAGTTGGGGGACCAAATTGGAAATTTGGGAAATTAAACCCCTTTTTTTGTTAAATTGAATAAATTGAGGTTCCAAGATAAATTTTAAAAGTTTCGGGACTCGATTTGAGGAAAAATCGACATTAGGGACTTAAAGTTAAAGAGAAATAACTTTAGGGACCTAATTTAAAAAGTTAGGGTTTTCTCTTTCATTTGAAATGAATGAAGGTTGTTATGCCGAGTAATAATGAACAAAGATGTTCATATTGTATAAGAACACGAAGTACTAGGAATGCTAGCATGGACGAGCTCGCGTGAATACAAAGAACCGATCTAATGGAATTCACTGCGTTAATGGGTGAGTGGGTTTACTAACATCATACCCGGTTGGGATGATGAGCACAACTTAAAGATAAAAAAAACTACTTACCGATTGTGAGTGGGATTATATATCATACCCGGTTGGTAATAATAAGTGTCTCGGTATAAAAACTCACTGTTTAGTGGTATTTTAATCATCATCACTTAGAGAAAGTGATGCGAAAATTATGCAGAAAAATTACTTACTTAACCGTAAGTAGATTATACCCGATCGGTATGATGAGACTTCCTCGAAGGAAGTTGAAAACCCGTTCATCGGTTATGAACGGAGATGTCCTTATACCGATTGGTATAATGGACAGTGAAAACCTATTTTGTCGGAAGTGTTCTCCCCTAACTGAGTGTCAATGCTTAAACTATTTGGGAGACCTTTTTGATGGGAGCTCGAATAGCTCTTATAGGTCGGGGACCTCGGTTTTGGAACTTAGGGGCTAAATGCCCGATTTTGAAAATCTCGTATAGTGGGCCCAAGGCCAGTAGGTATGAGCAGGAGCTCGTAAACGAACATAATATATGTGCCATAAAACTTAATAAGTGAATTGTTTGGCCATGGTACCAAGATAGGACCAACATGCACAGTCAACTAGCGGCAATGCGACATAACAGGTCGACGGACTAGTCAAGACAAACAACTGCAGGTTGAGTTGAGAGTCGGGGCTGTTGGACCAGTGGCACCACAAATTATATGGCATAATGAGAAAACATTGTTTGTGCATGCATTATGAGTACGAGATCATCATGACACCCATGAGAGGTAGTGATGTGTCCTAAGGGCATTGGACGACCCGGTGAGTATAAGGGCAGATCGTCATTCCAAGTGTCTATGCGAAATTTGGAGTAGCACTGAGCGCATGAGATTGGGGTGGGGACAGGATGAGGTCTCTGTCCTCATATGGACACGAAGAAGCAATTTCAGGATTGAGGGTCGGATGTCGCATACATCCACTCATTCCCAGGGTAGAAGTGGTCGTGCTTCTATCCGGGTGGCCGGTAAAGTCGCTCCGAAGCCACTAGTGGGTTCAGTAGTCGTACTGACCTGCAAATGTGTGTAACCTTTATGACGAAGGATGTGTGTTGGGTGATGACACACCGTGGTAACTAAGGAATAATGGAAAAATCCGAATTTTTAAATGAACGTATTTTTGAAAAGAAAGGAATCTGGCACACTCCATATAAATGTTTTTCTTGAAAGTCAATTTTGATTATTTATCGGTTGTTTCATATTCAATTTGACTGATTTTTGCCAAATTTGTTTATCTAAAAATTCATTATACAATTTCATACCAATTGGGCTCAAGAATCTTTTTTTCGATTTATATAACTCATTCTAAAAATTGTTGAGTTTTCGGCCTAAACTAGTTTGATCTCGAGTTGAACCAATTTTCATAGTACTTTTCACGATACTTAATTTCTAAATCAAAGAAGTTTATTACGAAATGATTTAAGTCATGTATTCCTTGTCCAAAATCTTGTCTGAATTAATTTCCTAATTGGTTCGAATTATCAATCATGTTTTAACCTCTATTTCTATTCCAATTAGCTTAAATTTTAGTTTCAGGTGATTTGATGTTATAAGGGATCTCAATGGAAGGGCTAAAAGGTCTAGGGTTTCTAGTAGAAGAAGTTGGAAGTATAAGGGCCTAAGTGAAATCTTGAAAGAACTTAATAGGCAAAATGGTCAATATTTAAAAAGTTGTGAATTAAATGTAATTTTAGGAAAATTGGGAACTCAAATGAAACTAAGAGGGATACAGAACCTGAAAAGAAGTTTGGATAATATAGGAACCTAAATGTAAGATCTAGAAGTTTAAGGGTAAAAATGTAATTTTAAAAAGTGTGACTAAAATAATAATATTAGAAAAGTTAAGACCTTAATTATAATGTGTAGAGATTTGATGGAAAATTTATAATTAAGAGGAATTTAAAATGAGTTAGTATAAAGATGGATCACATATTCTCCACTCCGGAGAACCATACCCTAAAGATTAAATAGTAATTATAAAAAATTATGGGATAACATGATAAAATACATATGGGATAACATGATAAAATACATATGTATATCCACCCTATTACCCGTGAATTATATAATGGTGCATAATTTGTTTTAGAATTGTGTATTAAACAATAGTTTGTGAGAACATAAAGATTTATAGGAACAAAAAAATTATCAGGACGAACAAGTTCTAATATCAATGTAAATGAGATTTATTGACATCGAGTCTAATTAAATCAACTAATACTATTTATAATTTTTGAAACCATTAAATATTGTATAAATTTTTAAAATATTTAAGCATATGAGGTAAAATTGTTACAAAAGTTGTATTCAAATATATCCGTATAAATTTTTGAAAAATTTGTTAAAATCTAAAATATTTTTTAATAATAGAGTTGATATTTGGAAGCACCGTAAGAAAATTTATATTTTTATAATCATGGGACTAAGGTTTATTCATCTATTAAATTTTGAGTGAAACATCAATTATTTTATGTGATGTGTAGTGTTAAGATTCATTTAATGAAAATAAATGGTTTTGTTGGATTGAAGTCGTCCTAACCTTGCATTCATACAAATATTTTTATTTATTAATATGATAGAAGAAATAAGATAATACTATAATCATCTAAATAGATATAAGAAATGTTATTTTAATAACTATTGGAGTTAGTGCTATAAGTGGGATAAATTTTTAGTTTAGTGTGCCATTGAAAGTATATTTTTTTTTATCGAAGATAATGAAAGTGAGTATATTTTTTACCAAGAGTTAATTAGTTAATTATAACAATTAGTTATGTATAATACGGTGACAAATTTTCAACCATCAAAATTATTTTTAATTGATAAGAAAACTTTATTTTTTTGATGTTGTACATGAATTAATGTTGGAACTTATGACTTAATCTTGATATTTAGGATTTTTTTTGAAAAAGTAATTATCATCATTCATCTTTAGAAGTTGAGATAACAACACCTAATATCAGTTTTGGTATTCATTGAAATTTAAGCTCACACTTTTTAACCCATTTTAAATAAAAGTTAAATATTAAGAGAACTTAGAATTAGGTGTGATATAATTAAAATATAAGATATCATGAAAACTTCACAAAAATATGAAGTAAATTGCACATAAATTTAAATTGAGACGAAAATAAAATTAGAGTAAAATATATGTTTATGTTGTGTATATTGAATTAGATTATAAATTTTTTATGATTATATTCAAGTTATAATTAAATAATTTAATATATGAGATAATCGAATACAAATATTTTTATTATTCATTTGAGTTTATAAATTCTTGATATAGTAGTCTAGTAATAAGATGAGAAAAAAAAGATGTTAATGTGAAATTTAGATATGTATCATTACAGTTTAAAAATGTTATATAGACAGCATGTTTAAATTCACTAGTACATAGAGACAACTTAAATCAACATTTTTGAATTATTATCTTAATTTTCATTTTTTTTGTAATAAATAAGATATCATTGATCATTTATTATTGTTATTATTTACCTCTAAATGGTAAATAAACACATTTTTAAGTAAATATGTTTATGCCTCCATTGAGTTATAAATTATAAATAAAAATTTATTATAAATAATTCATATGGTATCAATATATTAGATAAATTAGAAATAATTATACAATTCAAGTGTGAAAGAATACAAAAATGCTGAAATAGATGACAACTAACTTGTCAGGATAAAGAAAATTTGAATAAAATTGAGTACTAGATCGTTCTACAAGTACTAAAAGTTCACAATAGTGATCTATCCCCAAATATTATATAATGACATTGTATAATAGCTGAACTTAATATTAGTGACAAGTAAAACCTTGTGTACACAAGTAATAAAAAAAACCACTAAACTTAGAAATAAATTCTCATATAGATAAAATTGCACACATATAAATATCAACAATGCCTTAATAATTTATTTTCTATTGTAAAGATAATATTAGTATTTTTGTTGTTTAGGACATAATATATTAGGAAGGTTGGCTGTTGGCGTTGGAAAAATAGAAAGCATATTGATAATTTGAATGTAATAAAATAAATAAATAATAGTAAATTTGAAAATTATTTGCACAAGTTGTGTTTTATCCTGCTTCTTCTCAACCACCACCACTTTCACCACCCAGTAGAGACTTCCTCCTACACCACTTCCATTTCCCGTTGCTCTGTAAAGACGATAGCTTCTGGACGATTCTGTCACTAGCTCACAGAAGGAAACCAACAGTTTTTCTTCCTTCTCTTTATATTCATTTGCTAAGCGAACTTTGTCGCATTTTCTCTCTTTCGAATTCGGCCGAATCTGCTTTGCATCGCCGTGAATTCTTTCAGGTTTCTTCAGGAAAGGAGCGCAAAATCGTTGATCTGTATCGGAATTCAGGTCATCTGTGAGCACTGCAGCCCTTGGCTATCCTATCAGTCGAGGTGTTGCATTTGGTTCTTGGAAGTTAACGTAGGGTTTTATCGGCTAATTTGTTCAAAATTTTCAGAATTCTCGATTGAGCCGAGGTTTATTAGGATGGTTAGATTGGCAGGGTCGGATTTACGGTTTTGTGTCTTATGATGGTAGATTGATTAAGTTGGGATCTGATAATGGTTAGGCTTCTTGGGCTCACTCTCAGGGAAACTGATGATTCGCCCCGGGAGATCCCGAGTTCTCATGATACCCTAGGGAGTGACTCAGGTGAGACTGGGTGGCTTATCAGATTTTTCAACTCAGCATTCTTCTGTGAGTGGATTGCTGTCAGCTACCTGTATAAGCATGATCATGCTGGGGTTCGTGATTATTTATGCAATCGAATGTATACATTGCCTTTGACTGGGATTGAAAGCTATCTCTTCCAAATCTGCTACATGATGGTGCACAAACCAAGCCCCAGTTTGGACAAATTTGTGATTGATGTATGCTCCAAATCATTGAAAATTGCACTGAAAGTGCACTGGTTTTTGATGGCAGAGCTGGAGGACAACGATGACAATGAAGGGATTAGTAGGATTCAGGAAAAGTGCCAGATTGCAGCTACTTTGATGGGTGAGTGGCCTACACTTTTGAGGCCGCCTGAATCTAATTCTAGTCCAGGGAGTAGGAATCATGTATTGAATAGAATATTGTCTTCTAAACAACGACTGCTATCGCTAACATCATCTCCGGATGATAACAAGAGGAGGTCCTTATCGTTCTCTCCTTCTATAGGGAACAATCTGCAAGAAGATGTTGGTCAGCCAACCCAAGAAGAAAATAAAATATTTAAAAAATTTATTCCTGGTCCAAAGGTTCGGGATGCCTTTTCATTTAGAAAGTCAGTGGAGAAGGATGCTGAAGATTCTGAGAAGGAAGGTTTCTTTAAGAGGCTTTTGAGGGACAGTAGAACTGATGATGAAGATGGCTCAGAAGGTTTCTTCAAGAGGCTGATAAGAGAAAGTAAAGGTGGGGATGATGAGTTTACATCAAGTTCTGATGGATTTTTCAAGAGATTGTTTCGGGATAGCAAGAGTGATTCTGATGATAAATCACTCACAAAATCACTGGAAGATGATGAGAAAGAAGGGTTCTTTCGCAAATTTTTCAAGGATAAAATTGAGGACAAAAAGGATGGTAATGATGATGAAGGGGTGGGTGAAGAGAGATTTTCAAAATTTTCTGAAGATGATGACAAAGAAGGATTCTTCCGGAAATTTTTTAAAGAGAAGTTTGAAGATAAGAAAGCTGGCCATGATAAATCTGAGGGTAATTCTCATATTGAGGAGGAAGAATTCTCATTGCTCCGAAGGTTATTCCGTGTACATCCTGAAGATTGTGGTAGCAATGTAGGAAATGAGAAGGGTGCTCCTGGCGGCTTGATTGAAAGCAGTCCTGGCACAGAAAACTTTTTCCGCAAACTCTTTAGAGACCGTGACCATTCAGTTGAAGACTCTGGGCTAGTTGGTTCTAAAAAGCAATATGAGGTTTGTTTCTTGTTATGCTAGAGTGTCTGGCACCGATCAAAATGACACTATCATTATCAGTGGTTCTTGGCTCTTATCTAGTTGGTCAATGAAATAAATGAAAATACAAAATTTTATATAGGCATTTTTTTCTCTGAATAAACTGAAGTAGAATATTAAAAATAATATTTCTGCTGAATAAAACTAGGTTCTTATGATATTGAGAGTTGCCTTGGCTCAATTTTTGGTACGTATTTTGATTGTCCATTCATTATTCCAATGATATATATAGATTAGCAAATCTGATGAAAGGTGATTGCTAAGACCATGCGACTATAAGAATAGTGAAAATGCTTGCTAGTATTTATGGTTCCCATGACCTGGCTAGCATGTTAAAATAGTTGAAACATTTGCCAACCACCAATACATTCTTATGGTCTGGAAGGACATGATATGTACTGCACTTACCTCATAGATCATTATTTTAGTAGTAGGTTACTTTGACCAATTAAAGTTAACTAGGAACCTTTGTTATGATTCCTTCTTTGCATCCAGAATTAGTGACACTTTTTGTAATTTTTGCAGAAACATCCAGGATCACCTAGACAACGAAATGAGCAATTAATTGAGAAGCCTCCCCTCCCAAGCTATTCTGCCTCTCATTTTCGCAAAGGAACATATCATGAATCTTTGGACTTTGTGCAGTCATTATGTGATATCTCATATGGGCTAGTTGATGTATTTCCTGTGGAGGACCGAAAAAGTGCTCTTCAGGAGGTTGTTTATGCCTTGTACCTTAGCCTATTGATCTTTGATTATGTTTAAGAAGTAGCATAAAATATCATTTATAACAACTTACCGCTTCTTATGTCCAGTCACTTGGAGAGATGAATGCGCATGTAGCTGAGGCCCATAATAGCGGAGGTGCTTCTTCTTCCTAATTAAAAGTAAATGCTCTATTTCCATATAGCTCATAAACTTTAATTTTTAGGTATATGCTTCCCAATGGGAAAGGGGATGTATCGAATGGTTCATATACCTGAAGATGAAGCTGTTCTATTAAACTCTAGGGAAAAGGCGCCATACTTGATATGCATTGAGGTTTTGAAGAGTGAGATG
The DNA here is from genome assembly GCA_030064435.1 of Trapa incisa. NCBI lineage: Eukaryota > Viridiplantae > Streptophyta > Magnoliopsida > Myrtales > Lythraceae > Trapa > Trapa incisa. The sequence continues at coordinate 4,227,413 of CM057774.1, read as the reverse complement.
CCAAGGTATTTTATCATCTAAAGATGTTTATTGCCCCAACTAAGTGGAGGAAAGTCTGGAGCTTTTGTACATAATTTATCTGCTTCATTTGATTATTCTGTGGTGCCTTCTATGATTAATGTGTCAGAAAACTGAGTCACTGTATGCAGTAAAATAATTACTAAACAAACTTGTTTGGATAGTAATATATTTGGCAACATGGTAGATAATAATTCATTGTGATTTTTTCTGATTGTATTGCTATTCAGCAATACCAAGGATAATTATGGAGTGCATAAGCTTTCTAAAGGAGGAATCCCTCTGGCAAATGGAGATGTACTGATGGCAAAACCACCTTCCTGGGCATATCCTTTGTGGACTGCCCAAGAGGTATATCGTAATAGTACTGAGAGAATGTCCTCTTCTACTGCACAAGCAATTGACCAAGTGATGGGCCATAAAGCCAATTCTAGAGTCAAATTTGTCAATGCAAATCTCTCTGTGGAGAAGATGTTTCACTTCACTTGCTCAACGAGTGACATTATTCAAGATGAAGGTGAAATTACAGATTTGGAGTGGGTTAGAGTTGTCCTGACCGCAGATCCTGGAGTGAAAGTGGAAGATATTGAGGATCAACAACTTCCCAGGAGGAAAGAACATCGTCGAGTTCCAAGCACTATAGCTATTGAGGAAGCAAAGGTAATATTGTCATGGTTTTTTCTGGTTATTCTTTTATTCATTTAAAAATGGGTTATTAATTTCATCTATATGTGTCCGATTTATTTCCCCCAACTCTAAATGTTTTATTGTGCATGCTTTTTCCTTTTCGGAAAAAGTATACCCTTTCCCTTACCATCATTTATTCCTAGTAACTCAAAGAATCCGTGTAACCTTATATAAACGTTAAGGTTATATGATTATCGATGCAAATGTCATAAGGGTTCTGCGTAGTTCTAGGCATTCTCATTACCTCTGAAAGTAGCCGCTGACTTGTCCAAATCGTCACCTTACTCCAACTGTTTCTTGCCTGCTTTTTCATTCCATGAAAAAGTATACCCTTTCTTTTGCCATTCTGTAAGAACCTAAATATGGGCTTCTATCAATTTTATGTTAGATGATTGTTGACTTCAATGTTTAAGGAGGGTACTGCATAGATCCTCACATTTTCATTGCCTCTGCAAGTAGTCACATATTTGTGACTTGGAGAAAAATAGTACATGTGGGCTTTCTTCAGTTGTGAACTTATTAACATGAAGGATTGCTTGAATAGGTGTATCACTTCAAGTAGTTTTATGCCTCTATTTAGGCTTTGTTCGGAAACAAACAGATTATTTCAAGCTGAAACTGAATTTGAAGTTGAAGCTGATGTTGATGTTGATTTTACGAGCTGAAATATAAAAACTTATTTTTAAAGGTGTTCGGTATAACATAACTTATCAGTGTTTAATTTATGTATAAAATTACGATAAAGAGCATAGTTGTTTAATTGTTTTTTAGAATTCAACCATTATTTTTTCATTCATTCCTCTTCAAGGCTGTTGTTTCTTCTTCTTCAACATCCTTCTCATCTTACTCCTCCAACTATTCATTTTAAATCACATAACATGAAATTAACGTAGAGTCTGGAGGCTCAACATTGAAAGGCTCATAAAACACATCAAGCAAGAGAGCTATTTTTTGTTCACCTCCCGCTTGTTCAGATTGAAGATTCTTTAAAATGTCAAATCGAGACTTCAAAAACTCATTTTCTAGCCTAAGTTGAATGACCATTTGTAGAAGCTCGTCATGAGATATAGTAGTCTCCTCCATAACAGTTCCATTGCCTTCATGTTTGGTATTATTTTTTCTGCTGAATTGTGATTGAGTTTTCTCCATTGGAGAAGAATCTCCTCCCTCTGTTGCCATTCTGAAAATCTTCTAGTATATTTTCTTCTTCCTTTTGCTATCAAGAAAAAATTTAGGCACATTAGCTTGATGGAGACAATAAAATTAAATGTCATCCATGATCTCACCTTAGATAAACGTTCCATGAAAAATTCAGTTGGTTTAGCTTTGTCACGACTCTCTATCAGCTCCAGGGAATAAGCAGCTCTGTAATACCGATCGTTGCAGATGCTCTACTTGAGCATAGACGAACAAAAAGTCTCTCCTCTACTCGATGCAGAAGCTACTGAGGAAACCAATTTTGGATCTCCAGAAGCAAAACTCTGGTGAACTGTATTGAGGCATGAAAGAGGAGCTGGCAGGAGAGATCTCTTCGCTTTAGGGGGGTGTGCCGAAAGCAAGGAAGGGGCGGTTATCATCTGGCTCTCCTCCAATGGCCAGACATGCGGGGAAAGGAAGTAGGGTTCTTGGGTGGTGGATATTTTTTCGTTTGAGAAAAAAATTTATTTTTGAGAAAAGGAACCAAGGGAAAAGGTGAAACAATGTGAGATAAGCTTAAAATTTATTTTTGAGAAAAGGAACCAAGGGAAAAGGTGAAACAATGTGAGATAAGCTTCCATAAGCTTGGGTTATGAGCTTATGTTTTCAGTCAAATTTCAACTATGATAAGCTTGTATAAGCTTTAATAAGATTTGCAGGTTGAACAATAGTTAGTAGCTTTTTTTTTTTTAAATAGGCTCCCATAAGCTTGAAATAAGCTTTGTAGAACGGGGCCTTAATCATGTACTTGGACACAATGAAGAGTCCCTGAGATTAAGAAATCTTACTTATCACTTCATTTTGGTTTACATTATTTTAATTTATCACAACAAAGTCCCTTTATGCAGGCTGCTGCAGCAAAAGGGGAAGCACCTCCAGGACTCCCTCTTAAGGGAGCTGGTCAAAACTCATCGGATACAGAACCTCGTGTGAGTTGAATGGACATACATTTTCTGATTCATTCATTGGTGTGAAAATTGTCTTTACTAACATTTTCTTTCTTATATCTTAAAAGGTTGGCATAGCTCCAAAGGCCAGTGATGCTTTAGCTGGTGAACTTTGGGTGGCTAAGAAAGATAGAATTCGTAAATCTTCAGAGTTTGGAAAATTATCTAGTTGGGACTTACAATCTGTAAGTGCAATTTCTCCAATGAAACAACAAAGTCTTAATGGATACTTTTGTTTTTCAGATCTTTTAATTCTCCAAAGTGAATCATCTGCCCAACCAAAAAATCAACACATTTATTTGAGTCTTTTTTATTATCCTTTTACTTTCTGTAGAGTAATTTGCTGTGCCTATGAATTTCCAATGGATGGAGGCGTGCTAAGAATGTCTCTGGTCCTGAAAGCTAGAAGATATTGTCTTTTTGGCATGGCCTATCTTAAAATCTGGCTTCAGCTGGTTAGCTTTTTTTACTAGTAATAAAACTATTTTCCTTTTGTTCTCTTTGTGTAGGTTATTGTAAAGAGTGGCGATGACTGTCGGCAGGAACATCTAGCTGTGCAACTTATTTCCCATTTCTATGGTTAGTATCTTCTTGTAAAGAATACCATCAAACCCTGCATTAGCACGATTTATTGTTTAGGCAGTGCTTTCTTGCCTCCTTGAAGATAGCTAGTGAATGGTTACAAAATTTACCAGATATATTCCAAGAAGCTGGTCTTCCTCTTTGGTTGCGACCTTATGAAGTCTTGGTCACTTCATCTTACACGGCTCTCATTGAAACAATTCCAGATACAGTAAGATCTATTACATATCTCAATTTTCTGTGTGAGAATTTTATATTAGTGATGATGTCTTTTGTCATGCAGGCTTCACTTCATTCTATTAAGAGTAGATATCCCTATATAATGAGCTTACGTGATTTCTTCATAGCAAAATATGAGGAAAATTCTCCTAGCTTTAAACTTGCCCAGGTAATGAATGAATAATTTATAGTTTAGGATAAACTTCTTTGTTTAGGATACTAATGCACAAAACATCTTAACAGAGGAACTTTGTGGAGAGCATGGCTGGATACTCCTTAGTGTGCTACCTCCTCCAGGTATGAGTGGGCCATTTCTTGCAAAAGATTCTTTTATGATACTCGATGGGTCAATGGAATATGACAGTGTGAGGTTCATGCTGGTTCCACTTATAAAATCAGTTTTCCACATGAGAGGCATAGCGAATGGATATTTAGGTTGGGGCAGCTTCAATCTCTTGACCTTTTAGGAGTATCACTTGGATTGGTTTGAATGCATTCATTGCATCACTAATTAAAGAAATATTCTAGAGCAGGAAGTGCTCATAATTTACAACCATAATTATAATGCTACATTCATAAGTTGACTGACTGTGTAGAGTGCCTTGTAGAATATAACTCTAGTTTGTGAGAAGATGGTTGGATTTTACGGGAACAGTTTTCTTAGAAAGTACCTAACCATTCTTTTTTAATGTCACAGGTGAAGGATCGCCATAATGGAAACCTCTTGCTAGATGAAGAAGGTCATATCATACATATTGATTTTGGCTTCATGCTCTCCAATTCCCCCGGTGGTGTAAATTTTGAGAGTGCTCCATTCAAGCTAACACGAGAACTTCTTGAGGTAGGCACAAAGCTTCTTTTTGTCTACAGGGTTTCAGAACCCTTGCAATCATTTTTTTTCATTACAGAGAAATTTTAATATTTTTATGATGTTAGGTCATGGATTCTGATGCTGAGGGAGTTCCAAGTGAATTCTTTGACTATTTTAAGGTATGATGCAATGGCATTCAAGAGTCTAGAGTTCGATTGAGTTCATATTTTGCATCAGATTCAGTTGTTAATAATATCTGCTCTTCTTATGAGCAAAAAAAATAATATCTACTCTTCAGGTTTTGTGCATTCAAGGGTTTCTAACTTGTCGGAAACATGCTGAGCGTATTATTTTGCTTGTTGAGATGCTCCAGGTTAGATTCTCCCACAGCCCCACTCCATAGTAAAATATTCTCACACTAAGGTTTTATTATCCTTTAAGATTTAGTCAGCAGTGATCTTAATTTTCCCTTGTATAGGTAAGACATTTACTTATTGTTTGTATTGAGTGGAGTGGATTGGAGGGTTCATCCACCCTTCCATTTTATTTTATAGTGTGAAATTTTTTGTTTAAATTACTTTAGTACCCTTTTATATATTTATGCTATTCTTTATTTATTTTAATTTATTTTTATTCTTATATAATTTAAATAAATTTATATATTAATAATATTTTATATAAAATTATATAATAAAAATATTATATATAAAATAGTATGTTGAATATATATAATATAGTTTATTATATGTATATATACTATTTTTCTTATGATAATTATAAAATATTTGTATATAACTATTATTATATTATTAATATTAACCTCTTTTTTATTGTAATAACAACTCAATTATTTTAACCTTTGATTATATAATAAAAGTTATATATATTTAATATTATATTTTATTATATATATATTATTTATATTAATATATTATTTATATTAATATTATATTTTATTATATAGTTAGTATAGTTAATATAATTTAATTAAAAGGGTAAATGCGTTTTTTTTAATTAACAAAGCTCCAAATGTTTGTAACACCTCCAAACCCTTAACTGGACCTCCCTCCAAATATCTCTAAACCCCTCCAAACACCTCAATGCAAACAAAGCCAATGGCTGTAGATTTTCTGTATCTTCATCTTGATAATTGTGCATAGAAAGGAGGAAAAATGTTAAACTGTTGTTTTCTGTTCATGTTGGAGTTGGCCGATGAAATAAATGTTCCCAAAAAAAATATATTCTAGCTAGTTGCTTTGATTGGTATATGAATATATGTTGTTGACTGGGCTTGTGATGAGTTTTGACCAGGATTCGGGCTTCCCTTGCTTTAAGGGTGGTCCACGGACTATACAGAACTTAAGAAAGCGATTCCATCTTAGCTTGACTGAAGAGGTTTGCCTTTACTTCACAAATTAGGGCATTTTCAACATGCGTAGATCATATCACTATTGTATGCTTAATGCCCTTTATTCATGGCAGCAATGTGTATCATTGGTGCTTTCCCTAATCAGCAGTAGCTTAGATGCATGGCGGACCCGGCAATATGATTACTATCAACGAGTCTTGAATGGCATCTTATGATAAGGAGAAAAGTATTGTTTAGTCTTCTAAGATGGTTCTATCGGGTGGTGACATCCATTTGGACCTCTACTTTGCCTAGTCAAAGTCCTTTTGATGAAGGGCTGCAGATATGTTGTATGATCGGCTTTAGATTTTGTTTTTGTTTGTGGCATAAATGCAAAGAAATGTTTATAGTGGAGAAGGCCCTTACCGTGAAGTCACACTTGAATGAGTACTCTATTGGTACAACTGGCTCTCCAATATTACTCAGACAAATCACTGTACAGAAGATTTTTTCTGTTGGGGGTGAAGCGGCAGAATCAACCATGCATGGGAAACCGAATTTCCCTGGAAGTTTCTCCATGTTTGTAAGTGATTTTTCTCGTTTCATTTGCCATTTTGCACTTGTGGGTTGATGTTTTTTTTTCTCTGGGTAATTTTGTTACCAAGGTGGCAGTCCTGTAAACTATTCTCATATTAGAGATTTAGAAGAAATTGGTCTCCCCCGAACATATCTTATTATTTTCAGCAGGGTATAAAATGATATAGAAGCATTATGGTTTCTCTTTTCAATCTACCTGATATGTAAATTCCTATTTATTCATATGGAAGATGAATTGTGGTTTGCTCTTGGTGTTGTATGAATTCATTTTTTTATTCATCCCATTTCCTTGCGAATTCGGATTTCGATTGAGCCCAGTACTTCAATGAAATCTCTTTGCCTTCTGTTCAGGGTCTCGAAATCTTAACCTTTTCCCTATGCATATCAATTTCAGCACAATATACTTGGGAGTGATATCTCTTTTTTTCTTTCATTATCCACAGGTTCCTTGCCTTCATGGATACTATCCATACTCTTATGCTCTTGTAAAGTGTTCAATCACTTCGTTATCTTATGGCAGTCTTTTTTTGATGATTTCTCCAAACTGACAAATTTAACATTGGCAACCAATGTTCTATAGTTTCTTCAGTTACATAGAAAGGGTATACGTTAGAAATATATATTGAAGGCTTATATAAATTATATCTAGTAGAAATATGTAAGCACTTGGCATAAAATGCATGATCTTATGTTGAAATTTCATTGCACGTACCTGTTTATTCACATTAAGTTGGTCTAAGACAACATAAACTAATTTTACCGTAACTTCCCCACTAGAATCCCATCAGTTATATATATCTTCTCTATATAACCGAAGTTATTTTGCCCTTATTTCATACTTGTTGATGGACCTTATTGGTTTTGGGATGTCAGTTTTTTTAGATGCTGTCCTATCATACTTTTAACCTTTCCGTCATTCCATATTTCCCATGTCACCCATTCATTCATTAGCTCTTTACCTCTACATATCCTTCTCCAAGTTAAGACGGTCCTTTGTGCAAAAAAAAAAAAATGTTAAGAGGGCCCTATTTTTGTCTTTACGAACATAGTTTAATAGTTTTACTTTATCCTCTAGCATTTCTTTCAAAAGCTTATATAGACAAATAGCATGTAAACATATAATAAATGAGATATAATTAATTAGTTTTACTCATTTTTTTAACACTAACAGGTCATTTTTGTAGCTAGGATATGTTATATGTTATCAATAGGTAAGGTAGAAGAGGATCACCTTTTCTGTTACCTCAATTGGTTTGATAGTGTAACATTTTAACCTAGTATATTAAATCAATCTAAAAATTATGTCAAAATTGGGATGGAAAATCAATCATAACATAATCTTAATTTAATTTTCCAAAATAATCTAAAAATAATAAAAATATAACAAATGAAATTTTTAAAAATATAGAAAATAAAATTTGAAAACAAGTTGAAAAAAAAGTAATACCACACTCTTGAAAAAAATTAAATCAAGAGTTAGATAAAAAATTAGAATTTAATATAATATTAAAATATAGTATATTAGTAATTAATAATTTTGGAAAATTATTAAATTTAAGTTGGAATATATAACAGAAGAAAATGATAAAAATAAAAAGTCCATTCTAGCATTTAACTTTGGAATTTTGATAGAACTTTTTAAATTTATGTTAAGATTATATTTGTAAAAATATATAATTTTTATTATAAAATACAAATAAATAAATTTAGAAAAATAAAAAAGATGGGTGTGCCATATAGTGTGCATCTCCCCTAAATAATTATGTGAAAGGAAATAAACGAGTGTTACATAACACACATTTTCTAATGTGAACGATTTATGCCTACCAAAGCTTAAAATGTACTTCCCAATATTTACATAAACTTTCTATAAAAATGCAACCCTACTCTCCATATCAACGTATCATAATTTTTTCTCAAATCCCTATGACTTTTCGGATAAATCTCACACAAGAGCTTATAAATGGTGCTTTTTGCTAACGAAATGTACTAATTTTTTTGTTCATTAGAATTCTAGAGAAATATTCTATCCAATAGTGGTATGGCTGGAGTTAAAGGGTGATGAGAGTGTCATCGAAGGTAACAAACAATACCATTGCCAATAAGCTAAAAATGGAGCAGATTTTTTCGAACCAATTCTAACATCTTTTTTATGACAAAAAATGGTTAGTAAAACACGTTAAGGACTTTGTCTATGTGATTAAGCTTCCCTCATAGGTTTACCTTAATGAGCTAGTTGTCGTCCTGATTACGGTTAGTTGGTTTTGCCATAATTCTGATCTAGAGAAATTACGGGCACTTCCAGTGACCGAATTAGTTTTCATTTGATAATAAGAGATCCTTAAGGGGATTAGCTACATTTCCATACCCCAACTATGATCAAGTCATTTTTTTGCTCAACAATGATCAAGCCGTTGACACTTGGTAAGATTCCAACAATTCTCTCTCTAAAATTATTTTCTATCGAATCTCGAAAATGAATCAAAATTAGGCCAAATCATTCGGTTAAATACTTGAAATTATGTTGGGGACATAAATGAATTTATTAGAATCAAATTCAAATATTTAGATATCAAATTTTAAGTAAATAAAGAATTTAGAAACTAATTTATAATTTTGAAAAAGTTGGAAATCTAACTACAAATAAAGAAAACTAGGAGGATTAAATGAGTAAGAGAAAAATTTAATACACTAAAAGAAAAGATTATAAAAAGCTGTTGAAATGAGAAGAAAATAAAGTTTAGGTACCTAAATGTAACTAGAGTAAAATATAGGGATTTAAGTGTAAGTATTTAAAGTAAGGACATATTTATAAATAAAAAAAAGTTTAGAAGAAAATTTATAATTTAAGAGAATTATTGATCAAGTAGTAAAATAATATTTGAAAAATGGTCAAATGGATAAATTAAAACTTAAATAATATAATCATAAGTTTAAAGGAAAGGTTAATGATGAATAAAGGTTAGCTGATTTAAATATCTGAATAAAAATATAACCAGTATGAGGGAGTACTTGTAATATTTGTAAGTTAAAAAATTGTGTGTTAACACAAGTTGAAACACAAGGAATACACTCATCGAGTCAAATGGGTCCAAGTTGAGAATAGTGAGATTGGATTAATAAAGTTAATAATTACAATTTTATAAATTGTGTGCATATGTATACTTACAAAAGAAAATAAAAATATATAAAAATAATATGAAGATAATATGCCTAAAAATAAGAAATAATTGGAACATTTAAGAAAGATGTGGGAGATCCAATCGAAATTTAAAAAAAAAGATTAATATTCAAATTATAAGAAAAATGGATAAGGGCCAACATTTAAAAAAAATGGTTAAAACTCAACATTTAAGGAAAATGATTACACTCCAATGTTTAAACTCAAGGTTTGAGAAAGGGGTATTAACCAATGTATAAGAAAGATAGTATATGGCCCACTTTTTAAGAAAATAGGCTAGGATCCAATTATTAATAAAATAGGTAAAGTTTCAATATTTTAAAAAAAGTGGGTTAATATCTAATGTTTTAAGAAAGATGGACAATGAATCAACTTTAAAAAAAATGCACTACAAACCACTATTTACGAAAGATGGACTACGACCCAAATTTTTAGAAAGATGGACTACAATTCAAGATTTATGAAAAATGGACGAGAACCCAATATTTATAAAAGATGAGCTAATATTTAACATTCTTTTTAAATATGGGCAATGTATCGATGTTTTAAGAAAATGAGAATGTAACTCTACATGAGAGGGTATGGATTTGAAGTTTGGTTTAGCAAGAATATTGATGTCGGTAAAGAGGTTGAACAAATAGCATGCTAAGCCTTGTATTATGAGTAAATATGTGATTGGCTATAAATTTTTGTGTGAGTGATTTGGTCTTAAGGGCCTAGATTTTAGCATCAACTTAGATGCTAATAATGTGGTTGACTAGAAATAAGACAATTACTCATTTTGAATGAATATATGGTTGACTATAATATAAACTTAACCTTAACTTTGTGTTTATTTACTTTTGTGACGATTCATGATTAAAGATAGTGATCCATGATCAAAGGTTGTCTAAAGAGATTGAGTGATCTCGAAGAGGTTTTAATTTACTTTTGTGACGATTCATGACTAAAGATAGTGATCCATGATCAAAGGTTGTCTAAAGAGATTGAGTGATCTCGAAGAGGTTTTAGGATAACAATAGATATATGAAAGATGTTCTTTTTACTTCCCTAGGGTGTGGTATATTATATTTGACTAGGTGTAAGATGGAGAATATCAATGCTTTTTGGGATGGAAAAACTTGCATGAAGTTTCATTACTTCAAACGAATTTTAGATGAGTTGTTGGTAATATATCCCCATACTACAATGCATTTATTGAATTATTAGAATGATATGTTTATAGTGCCACTTCATTCAAATCCCATTTAGGTTGCTTTACTTGAGTGATTTGTTTGTAGTACATAGACCCCTTTTTATGTTGCATTATCAAGTGTCGTGTTACGCTCCACTCAGGATATTTTTAATTTAATGGTAAATCACATAGAAGAAGTTGTGTTATAATAATATAATTTAATAAAAGAGAGAGTTATAAATGAGTACATGAATCTTATTTTGATAAATGAAAAATCATGTGTATTAGTATTTTAATTAGAGACTGAATCGATTACATGAGTACTCGATAATAATCATCTCATTCACTATGCGTAATGTTACCTCCCTCCAACACCCTTTCTAGAAAGACAAGGAGGAATAAAAGAAAAAGAGTAGAGAAACTCTTATCAACAAAACTTTGAGGTATATCCCTCAAACATAATACATGTTTATCCATATTAGTTATTTATTTTTTCTAGGTTGTTTAAGTAACACCCTGATTCGATTATTCGGATTAGGGTAACACTACAACCGCCACGTCCTTCTAATACTATAATAATGGGGTCAACACTTATAAGCCTTATCTTCCTCAAATAAAAGAACTGGAAATGAGAATCAAGAAATTTCAAAATAAAACTGAAATCCCAATCGAACCATGAATTTCACAAAGTAATCAATGTGAGATGTGAAACAACCCAAAAATCCTAAAAGCTCGGAACATCAAAGATTATATGAAGACTTCACCGAGTGTTTGGAAGGCCTAACCCCACTCTAGAAGTGAACACCAACTTCCAAGTCAAGCCCGAGGAAGTACAATCCCACCCAACTCCTATCAACATCTCTCCTATAATTGATATCCTCAAATACCTCAAGACCCTTTGTCAATTAGGATGTAAGTCGTTCCCGGGAGAGAAGGATGCCGGAGGCGCTATGGACTGGATGGCCAGTATTAAGAAACTTATGAGAATAATTAGGATTCCACCAAAGGAGATGGTGATCTTGGCAAAATTCTTCCTAGAAGTTAGTGTGAAAAGGTGGGGGGACAACATCAGGAGCCTGCACACTACCACACCCACCTGGGAGCAATTCGAGGAGAGGTATTTAGAAGAATACTTAGCTCTACATCTAATCAATGAGAAAAAATAAGAATTCTTTCGACTCCGACAAGGATCCCAAACCATCTTGGAGTATGAGACTAGATTTAATGAGCTAAGACCTTTTGCTCTAGACTTAGCCGGACTGGCAGATATCTACCAACGGTTCATGGATGGCCTCAACATGGACATATGAGACTGGATGGGAGTACTAGAATGCCCCACGGATTTGGCTGCTATCATCAGTATGGCCCATGAGTGTGAGCGTCTGGTACAGACAAGATATTGCCGGATAGAGCATGATGACCGGAAAGAAGAAGAACATAACAGTCACGGAGATCAAAAGGAGCCTTGTGGACAGAGATGGGGGACAAGAATAGGGTCCTTTAGGAGAAATGAAAGTCATCATGCCCAAAGAGAGGCAAGTACAAACCCACATAGGAGAAACCCCTATTGCCCTAGGTGCCAAAAAAACCATGAAGGGTTGTGTCGAGCATGCTTCAAATGTGGACAGCTCGGACACTTTACAAAGAGTTGTCCAGCCCTTCGAGGTAATACACAATGAGGTAACCATTAACCACCTCAAAGGAACCCAAGGGCACTAGATGAAGAACAAGACATAACCACTACATTGAGGGTACCAACGAGAGTATACAACCTCACCCAGGAGGAAGCACGAAATGATCCTAGTACCATAGCTAGTACTTACCATAGCTCCCCTAGACAAATATAGCCAAAACCTTATAATTCGCTATTATTATAATAAATAAAAGTTCCATTCCCTACAAAAATAAACTTGTGATGAGATACAAGTAGGAGAAAATCCTAAAGATATACCCACCAAATCTCCAAAGAAAGGGAAATAGGAATGATGGCATCCGAGGATGTTAGGTAAGTAAATTTAAAGTTTCGATACCCTCAAGGACAAATAAAAAGGAATTTTGGGAAAGAAGGGGAAGAATTTTCCCAAGGAAGGAAACCTTGGGGAGGCATACATGTCCCAATTGAGAAGTAATGGACCAAGTGACGAAGGATGAGGAGATGAAGTGCATGTTGAGGTGAAAGAACCAAGGGAAGCATACTAGGAGGACCCAAGGAGTAAGTTAAACCTAAGGAACATGTAAGTAGAAAGATAGCATCAGAGGATGTCATGACAAGTAGGAAAGGGGTGGACTACCCATAACAAATGAATAGAGAAAAGAACACTTGAGAAACCTTGGAAAGGTAAGCCCTCCACTTTAGAAGTGAATAAGAGAAACGACCACTAACATCAAGATTGGTTGTGGTCCTCGATCGCCTAATGGAGCCCAAAAGAGTGGATGACTGAGCATAGGGTGGAATACACGAAATAAGACCAACAGTAGGAAGTTCTTGGATAGGGAATAAGGAAGGAAATGAAGATTTTAAATACAATGGAGGATTGAAAGTGGGCGGATGCCTCCAATATAAAGGGTGTAAGGAGATGAAGAAAATGGAACTTGCAAGGGATGTTAAGAAGGTTGAACGTGCAACTTCGACAGTGAAAGTCTCTACTTTGAGGTACATAGTAGAGAACAAAATCATAAGAAAGGAATTACTCAAACAAAGCAATCGACACATAGACCAAAATGGATCAACTTGGAATAAATAATCGTGATATGGTCACAAGCGAGTAAAAATGGATTAAGGAAAGGGGAAAGCCCTTGAGTAAAGGATGTCACTGGGAATGAGGAAGGACCTAAGAAGGGAAGAATCCTAGTGTGTCGATAAATCATCGGGAAACCAAATAGTTGGAACCAGAAATACAAAATAAGGAAGTTGGGAAATGACGAGTGGTTAAGGAAAATTGACACGGTTATGTAAGTTGATTAGATAACGGTAAAGGTAGTTGAGAAATACTACTAAATGAAAAGATGGATGAAGTTATACGATCCCTGGAAGGTTGGAAAGTTGAGAATGACCCTAAAGGAAGAGTAATTAGTAAGCATAATGAGGACAAACATAAGTTGGATCGAAGTTGTGTAATAAATAACAGATGGGGGAAAGGTTGAAATAGGATGAAGGGGTGATAACACCAAAACCTGTGAAAACAAGTACGTAATGCTCGAAAGAACACCAAGCTAAGAGTTTCAATGATCAAGAGAATAATAAGACACAGGAACGATTGGGCATTTTGGAACTCCTAATCTTGAAGCCTTGGGCAAGAACCCCAAGAGAAAGAATCTTGCCCTAAGTGGAGGAGGAAGTGTACCTAAGGATATACATTTGAATTAGTGAGCAAGACATGCCAAGTTATGATCAACTCCATGGAAGGAGTAAACAATGTAAAGAAAAGGAAATTCCTTAAATGCGTGATTTTAAAGGGGCTAAGTGAGAGAACAACCAAAATGTTAGCATGTCAAGCAAACCCCAAGTTGACATTAAGGAAAATTATTCCCAATGTGAACTATGTTGATTAAGTTTTGGGGACAAAACTCCTAAAAGTAAGGGAGAGTTATAAACCCCGTCCCTTAAAGTAAGAAAACCAGGGAAAGAACCGAACAACTCAAGAGAGAAAACTGAGCCGATTCATGAACCACAACCGATAAAGAAAGGGCAAATTGAGAAATTTACAAATCCCGAGTGACCCAAAGAGTCATAAAAACCATGGAAAGGAACTTTGGGATGAATTGGAAGAGAAAACCAGACCGGTTTAGGTGAACTAGACCTAAACCCGATTAAATCGATTTGAACCATCATTGAACCGGTTTCTAAATTTATTTTTCTAGGTGGCTTAAAATATTCAAATTGGGAAATTGAAGGCACCATTGGATAGATAATGAATTTATAAATTTTTAATTTTGAAAAACTCGGTCGAATCGAGCATGAACCGGTCGGTTTAAGCATTGAACTCAGTTTGGACCGGCCCGGTTCGGTTCGAAACAATGTCGTCTTCTTCCTTCATATGATGACATTGTTCATTCAATAAAAGAACGGACAGTGTCAGTGAAGATGAATCGCCTTCGTTCAGGGTATTTCAGGTCATGAATGAGTGCCATCAAGATGCTAAACAGTCGGGCAGAGAGTCCCCCAACTCCCTATATAAAGAGCTCCTCTCCATTCATTCTCCTCACACCTAAAAACTCCATTCTCTCTCAACTACTCCATTTTCTGGTGAAGCTTGAACCAGAGCTCTGACTTGGCTAGTTTTCTTAACCTTAGAAGGCGAGGTCGGGTTCTTTAGACTTCGAGTGAAGTTAGCTATTTGATAGCAACCTTCGCTCGATTCGAGGACCACCGGAGAAGCGCCGATGGAATCAAACAGTGAAGCAGCTCTAACAGACCGAGCCTGTTCTATTTCGGCCAAGCTGAATTCGACCAAATTCAGCCCTCCTCCGGCCAAACCAAGCTCACCCAACATCCACACAGCCCTCATACGATCTCAACTGACCTAAAAGTTAAGCCAATTCAACCATACTCAATCGTTGCAGGTTGGAGTTAGAGAGAGAAACTATAGAGTTTCACTAACGAAATTCTTCCTTGATTCGAGGTCAATTGTAGAAATTCTTGATCCTAGAAAGTACCTCAGGAAGAGAGCTCCTCCATAGGGAGCTCGGATCGCTGCCCTCCGATGGTATGCTTTCGAAGCTTTCTCTCTCTACGCACAATTTTTCGATGAAGCTCCGTTTGAGCTCAATTCTGACCCAAATGACACGTTTTGAAGTTCAATTGAATCGTATGGAAGTGTAGAAACTGATCCATACCTTCAATTGGAACAATTAACCCCAATTGAAAGGCCAATTTGAAGAAATCAAATTCGATCAGTTTGAAGATGAGAAATTGAGGGGAAATTTTTGGAAAAATTGGGGATTTCGTAAAATTGAGGGATTTTTTTTGCAATTTCCCAAACTTTAGGGTCAATTGGCCATGAAAAAGATGTTGGAGGACCAATTGGTTGATGTTTGGAACATTTGGGGTCAAATTTCCATTTTTGGAAAGTATGGGCAAAATGGTAAATTTTGAAAAGTTGGGCAGCAAATTGAAATTTGGGAAACTTGAGTCCCTTATACAATTTTGAGTAAAATGAGCACTCAAAGGGAATTTTGGAAACTTTGGGAGTCAAATTGGGAAAATTGGGACCTAAAGTTAAGAAAAATAAACTTTAGGGACCTAAATGAAATTTATTGATAAATTATAAGTCTAGGCTTTTATGACAAACCTTAAGTGAAAAGGCTGCCCAATTTGTGTAGGGACAAGCATGATCGGAATGCCAGCAAGAGAAAGTTCGCGTCAACTTGAAAAACCAACCGAGGACAAACACGTCACTGTTAATAGGTGAGTGGGCTTATATACTTAATACTCGGTTGGGATGATGAGTACTTTAGAAAAGAGAAACCACTTGTAAGTGGAATGTTAACATCACACCCGGTTAAAGTGATGTGTGAATTGAGCTAAAACCTACTTATCAGTTATAAGTATAGATCATACCCGGTTG
The DNA here is from genome assembly GCA_030064435.1 of Trapa incisa. Taxonomy (NCBI): domain Eukaryota; kingdom Viridiplantae; phylum Streptophyta; class Magnoliopsida; order Myrtales; family Lythraceae; genus Trapa; species Trapa incisa. Next base: position 4,211,085 of record CM057774.1, on the reverse strand, counting down.
GTAGGATGGACTTCCTAAAAGAAAGGAGAAACATGCTTATCGGTTGTAAGTGGAGATATCATCACACCCGGTTGGTGTGATAAAGTGAAAGTATGCTTTGTCAGAAGTTGTAAACCCTGTCCCTTAAAGATAAGAAAATCGGAGAGAGAACCGATCAACCCAAGGGAGAAAACTAAACCGGTTGACGAATTGCAACCGTTAGAGAAAGGGCAAATTGGGAAATTTACAAATCTCGAGTGACCCAAAGAGTCATAAAAACCATGAAAAGGGTCTTTGGGATAAATTGGAAGAGAAAACCAGACTGATTAAGGTGAATCGGACCTGAACTAGATTGAATCGATTGCTAAATTTATTTTTCTAGGTGGCTTAAAATATTCAAATTGGGGAATTGAAGCCACCATTGGATAGAGAATGAATTTAGAAATTTTTAATTTTGAAAAACTTGATTGAATTGGGCCTAAACTAACTGGTTGAAGCATTGAACTCGGTTCGGACTGGTACGGTCCGGTTCAGAACAGTGTCGCCTTTTTCCTTTAGATGATATCACTATTCACTCATCGGAAGAATGAATAGTGCCAAAGAAGTTGAATCGTCTTCATTCAGGGCATTTTAGGCCATGAATGATCACCATAAAGGTGCCAAACAGACGACCAGAGAGTCCCTGAGCTCCCTATATAAAGAGCTCTTCCCCATTCATCCTCCTCACACCTAAAAACTCCACTCTCTCTCAACTGCTCCATTTTCTAGCGAAGATCAAACCAGAGCTCCGACTTGAGCAATTTTTTCAATCTCAAAAGGCAAGGTCAGGTTCTTTAAACTCTAGGAAAAGTCAACTATCTGATAACAACCTCTGTTTGATCTGAGGACCATCAGAGAAGTGCTAGCGTAATTAAACAGTGAATGAAGCATTTCCGGTGGACCAAAGCTGCCCTATGTCAGCCGAGCTGAAATTGACCAAACTTAGCCCTCCTCCAGCCAAACCAACCTCTCCCAATATCCCCACAGACCTTAGACGACCTCAACTGAGCTTAAAGGTAAGCCAATTCAGCCCTTCTTAGTCGTTGCTAGTTGAAGTTAGGGAGAGAAACTGTAGAATTTCACCGACAAAATTCTCCCTCAATTCGAGGTCAATTGTAGAAATTCTTGATTCTAGAAGACACCTCAAGAAGAGAGCTATCTTTCCTGATAGAGAGATTGAACCGTTGTACCTCCAATGATAAGCTTTCAAAGCTTTTCCTCTCTACACTATGTTTTCTGGTGAAGCTTTTCCTAAAAGTAAAATTTTAGGAACTCCAATTCAAACATTTTTCCTAAAAGTAAAATTTTAAAAACCCATTCACTGAGTCGTTGTACTCACCCCCTCCCATATATCCATTTCAAGTAATCCCAGAAAGCTTACCCAAAGATCACCAGCTAATGCACCTATAAGACATGTATGATAAGTTCAACATTTTGTTTAGTTTTGATTTATTTTATTACAAGAAAGGTTCAGGTTGAAAGGACGCCTTACTCCTTACGATTTATAATAAGGGGTGACCCATAGTAAACCGTAAGTGTGGCAGGTTGATCACGGGGATCCGACCAAACTAGGTTGGGGCGTGACAACCAATTGGTCAATTTTTTAAAATAATTGTGGTCAAATTTCCATTTTTGTAAAGTAGGGGCAAAATGATAATTTTTAAAAAGTTGGGGACCAAATTAGAAATTTGGAAAAATTGAACCCCTTAAACGATTTTGAGTAAATTGAGAACCCAAAGTGAATTTTTGGAAGTTTTGGAACTCAATTTGGGGAAACGTTAGCATTAGGGACCTAAATCAAGGAAAAAGAACTTTAGGAACCTAAATGCAATTAACTAAAAATTTTGGGCATAGTCATTCATATGTGAGGAATGAAGGCTATCATGCCAAATATTAATAAATAAGAATGTTCAAATCGTGTAGGAACATGGAGGACCGGAATGCCAGCAATGATAAGCTAGCGTGGAGGCAAAAATCGACTAAGAAGGAATACCCTGCAATTATCAGGTGAGTAGGCTTATTTACATCATACTCGGTTGGGGTGATGAACACTTTTATTAAAAGAAAACCTACTTACTGGTTGTAAGTAGAGATGATCATACCCGGTTGGTATGAGAAATTTCCTTAAATGAAGGAGAAACCCGCTTACTAGTTGTAAGCGGAGGTATCATCACACGCGGTTAGTGTGATGAAGTGAAAATTTTATTTTTTGTCAGAAGTGTTCTCCCTTGACTGTGTACCAATGCTTAAACTCTTTAGAGACCTTATTGAGAAGAGCTAGAATAGCTCAGATAGGCCAGACGCCTCGATTTTTGAACTCATGGGGGCTAAATGCCCGATTTTGGAAAATCACATACGATGGGCCCAATGCTAGTGGGTCTAATGCTAGTGGGCATGAGGAGAAGCTCATAAACAAATATGAATAAAAAGAGCCATGAAAACTCTCATTAAAAGTGGAATTTACTATGTGATTTACCATGGTACCAAGGACCAATAAGCTCGATGGGCTAGCAACAATGCACCAATGCTAGGTCGACAGACCAGTCAGATAAACAACTGCAGGCCGAGTTGAGTGTTAGAGTCATTGGGCCGTAGTCACCAAAGAGATTGGCTAAGCAAAATTAAAACTATTGTTTGTGCATGCACTTGTGGCATGGGACCATAAAAATGCCCTAAGGGGTAGTGATGGGTCCTAAGGGCTACTGGACAACATGGTGGCTGTTGAGAATAAGATCCCACATTGGATAAAATAGAGAAATGTTGTGGGTTTATAAGGTTGAAAATGTTCCATTACTTAAAAGTCATGGCTTTTAAGTAGATATGGGCCTCACCCCTTATCGATTCACAATACCTTCTCTTACAGTGGCGATAAGGGAAGGATAAGCTACTACGTTTGTGATTCTCGTCATACCAATTAGTCATGGAGTTACTATGTTTGGACTCCATAGAGTTACTGTGTTGGGACTCCACAGAGTTAATATGTTTGGACTCCACGAAGCTATTGTGTTTGGGGCTTCCTAGATGTCACGCCTCGACCTGGTTTGGTCGGATCCCCATGATCAACCCGCCACTCTCCCGGTTTATTAAAGGGTTTCCCCTTATTGTAAACCATAAAGAGTAAGGCGTCCTTTAACCTGCACATTTTTTCTAGAATAGCATAATCAAAACTACATGAAATTTAAAACATTACATACCTGTCTTACAGGTATTGACGGTCTTTAAGGGGAGGCTTTCCGGGATTTCCTGAAAGGGATATAAGGGAGGGAGTGAGTACGACTACTCAGTGAATGGGTTTTTAAAAGCTTTTGACTTTTAAAAAAAAAATATTTATATGGAGTGTGCCAGACTCCTTTGTTTTAAAATAATAACTTCATTTAAAAATTCAAAATTTTCCATTATTTCTTAGTTACCACACGGTGTGTCATCACCCAACACACATCCTTCATCATGAAGGTTACACACATTTGCAAGTTAGTATCACTACTGAACCCGCTAGTGGCTTCAGAGTGACTTTTCCTGCCACCTGGATAGAAGTACGACCACTTCTACCCTGGGAATGAGTGGATGTACGTAACATCCGACCCACAATCCCGAAATCACTTCTTCGTGTCCGTATGAGGACAGAGACCTCATCCTGTCCCCACCCCGGTCTCATGCGCTTGGTGCTACTCCAAATTTCACACAGACACATGGAACGACGAACTGCCCTTATAGCCACCAGGTCGTCCAGTGCCCTTAGGACGCATCACTACCCCTCATGGGCGTCTTGATGATCCCGTACTCACAGTGCATGCACAAACAATGTTTTCTTATATTGCGATATAATCTGTGGTGCCATTAGTCCAATAACCCCAACTCTCAACTCAACCCGCAGTTGTTTGTCTTGACTAGTCCGTCGACCTGTCATGTCGCACTGCCGCTAGTTGACTGAGCATGTCAGTCCTATCTTGGTACCATGGCCAAACAATTCACTTATTAAGTTTTATGGCACATATATCATGTTCGTTTACGAGCTCCTGCTCGTGCCAACTGGCCTTGGGCCCACTGTACGAGATTTTCAAAATCGGGCATTTAGCCCCCAAGTTCCAAAACCGAGGCCCCTAGCCTATCAGAGCTATTCGAGCTCCCATCGAGAAGATCTCCCAAATAGTTTAAGCATTGGCACACAATCAGGGGAGAACACTTCCGACAAAATAGGTTTTCACTGTCCATTATACCAACCGGTATAAGGACATCTCCGTTCATAACCGATGAACGGGTTTTCAACTTCCTTCGAGGAAGTCTTATCATACTAACCGGGTATGATCTACTTACAACCGATAAGTAGTTTTTTTCGCATAATTTTCACATCACTTTTTCTAAGTGGTGATGATTAAAATACCACTAAACAGTGGGTTTTTATACCGAGGTACTTATCATCCCCTACCGGGTATGATATAAAATTTCCACTCACAACCGGTAAGTGGTTTTTATCTTTAAGTTGTGCTCATCATCCCAACCGTGTATGATGTTAGTAAACCCACTCACAACCGGTAAGTGGTTTTTATCTTTAAGTTGTGCACACCATACCAACCGGGTATGATGTTAGTAAACCCACTCACAACCGGTAAGTGGTTTTTAACTTTAGACTGTGCTTATCATCCCAACTAGGTATGATGTGAATAACCCACTCACCCGTTAATGTCGTGAATTCCACTAGACTAGTTCTTTGTATTCACATGAGCTTGTCCTTGCTGGCGTTCCTGGTATTTCGCGTTCCTACACGATATGAACAACCTTGTTCATTATTACTCGACATAATAGCCTTCATTCATTTCCAATGAATGAGAAAACCCAAACTTTTAGTTATTTGCAATTAGGTCCCTAAAGTTATTTCTCTTTAACTTTAAGTCCCTAATGTCGGTTTTTCCTCAAATTGAGTCCCATAACTTTTAAAACTTATCCTGGGACCTCGATTTGTTCAATTTCACCAAAAAGGGGTTTAATTTCCTAAATTTCCAATTTGGTCTCCCAATTTTTCCAAAATTACCATTTTGCCCTTCTTTTACAAAAATGGTAAGTTTTGCCCCAAAAATTCCAAAATTCCTCAAATTGGTCCTCCAATATTATTTTCATGCCCAATTGACCCTCAATTTCATAAAATTGTATTTTGGCCCTTTGAATTTTGAAAATCCCCAAATTTTCCCCCAATTTCAACTTTTCAACACTACCGAATTTGATTTCATCAAATTGACCGATCAAACACTTCTAATTATTGAAATTGGAGTTGAAATTGAGTTCATGCATGTTCATACGATTCTAAGAAACTTTGAATCGCAGATTTTAACGTCGGAACGAGCTCAAATGGAGCTTCGCCAAAAAACAGACTGTAGAGAGAGAAAGCTTCGATTAGTCACCGGTGAAAGCACGGTGGTCCAAGCTTTCAATCTAGGCAGATAGGTCTCATCCTGAGGTTAATCCTAGAATCAAGAATTGCATCAATTGATGCAGAATTGGATTAGAATTTTGTCATTGAAATTCGGTCGACTGTCTCTCTAGCACCAATCGAAAATTGTAAAGGGGAGCCGAATTGGCTTACCTTTCAGTCCTAATTTGGCTGTGGAAAGGCTAATGAAGTGTTGGGAGGGCTTGGTTTGGCCTGAGGAGGGCTTGAAATGGCCAATTTCAACTTGGCCAAAATAGGGCAACTTCGGTCCGCCGGAGTTGCTTCACAATTCCATCATGTCGGCGCTTCTCCAACGATTCTCGGATTGACTGGAGTTTGCTATCAGATAGCTATCTTCTCCCCGGTTCTAAAGAGTCCGACCTCTCCTTTCGAGGTTAAGAAAAATGTTGAAGTCGAAGCTCTAGTTTAAGCTTCACCGGGAAATGGAGTAGTAGAGAGAGAGAGAGAGAAGTGTTCAGGTGTGAGGAGAATGAAATGGGAATGACCTCTTTATATAGTCGTAAAACCTGTGTATTAAATGGGCGAGATTTATTACTAGTATTAATATTGCCATAAATTGTTGGTATTAATTCCAATAATTTAATTTCGATATTAATTCCAGTAATTTAATTTCAATATTAATTCCAATAATTTAATTTCGGTATTAAATTATCGGTATTAATTCCAATAATTTAATTTAGGTATTAAATTGTCGGTATTAATTCCAATAATTAAATATATATTAATTGATGGCTATTTATGATAAGCCGTACGTTCTCATAAAAAATTTTGACTGACCACACTACTCTCAAGTAAGCACGCTTAACTTTGAAGTTCTTATGGAATCTAGTTCACCTGAACCAATTTGGTTTTTGTTTTCTAGTTTGTCTTAAGTTTCTTTTCTAATGTTTAATAAATCTTTTGGATCAACCGAAAGTTGTAAATTTTCATATTACTTATTCCCAAATGTAAACCGGTTTGGTTTTCTTATTTGGTTTGACCGATTCTTTTCCTAGTTTTCCTTAACTCAATTGTGCGGGGTTTACACTAGAGCTACTGTGTTTGAGCTTAATGTACACAAGACCAGGATAAGTTCTCTATCCTCATATGGACAAAGAATGGTATTCGGGTCTAAAGGTCGGATGTCGAGTACATCCACTTAGACCAGGGTAGAAGTAGACAGACTTCTGATGAAGGACGCGTGTTGTTTGCTAAACAAATCTAACATATAGATGGGAAAAAGGTTTTGAAAACCTCGGAAAGGATTTAAGAATCCTTGGTAAAGAATTGGTAAACCATGGAAAGAGATTTTTGGAAAAGAAATTGAAATTGAGGAAACCCTATTGAAAGGAAAATGTCACCCTTGACAAGGTAAAAGTTTTGAAAAATTAAACTTTGAGGAAAAACTTTATTCTTAAAGAAATGATAACCTTGGCATGTCTATGTTTAAAACTCACTCCCAACACCTGCTCACTAAGTTGTAGAACTCACCCCCTCCCTTTTACCCGTTTTAGGTAGCTGAGGGAAAACCAAACTTAAAGACCTCCCTATATTGAGATTGTAAGTCAAGCACGTAAATTTTAAGATATTCAGTTTTGTATAATGCTATTCCAGGAAAGAAAGGAAAGAAGGACGTCTTACTACTCGTGGTTTAAAACGGGTGAAACCCTTCATGGACCAAAGGGAGTGGCGAGTTGCTCACGGGAATTTGACCAAACCGGGTTGGGGCATGACATAAGTGTTCTCCCTTGACTTGTGTGCCAATATGTAAACCTTTCGGGAGACCTTCTTGACGGGAGATAGAACAGCTCAGATAGACCAAATGCCTCGGTTTTGAACTTGTGGGGGCTAAAATGCCTAGTTTTGGAAAAATCACGTATAGTGGGCCCAAGGCTAGTGGGCACGAGCAAGAGCTCGTAAACAAACATGAGATTATGAATGCCATAAAAACTCTTAATGAAATGGTTATGTGATTTCGCATGGTACCAAGACAAGTTCGACATACTCAATGGACTAGCGGTAGTGCGACAGGGCCAGGTCAACTGCAGGTCGAGTTGAGGGTCGGGGCCATTGGACCAGTGGTACCAAAGATAAACGGCTTTGTGGAAAAAATATTGTGTGTGCATACACTTGAGGTACATGACCATCAAGACGCCCAAGAGGGGTAGTGATGTGTCATAAGGGCTACTTGACGACATGGTGAAGATAAAGGTAGTTTGTCGTGCCAGTAGTCGGAAAGCTCGACATAGCTTCTTGCGCATGAGACCAGGGTGGGGTCGAAATGAGGTCTCCGTCCTCATATGGACACGAAGTATTTTTGGGTCTGAGGGTTGAACATCTGAGATGTTCACTCAGACTCCAAGTAGAAGTCAGAGACTTCTATTAGGGTGGATGGTAAAGACGCTCCGATCCACAAGTGGGTGCAGTTGGCGTAAACTGCATCCCGCGAATGTGTGTACACTTCCTGATGAAGGCTGTGTATTGTTTGTGAAACACACCCAATATGGAAATGAGAAAAAAAGTTTGAATACCTTGGAAAGGATTTAAGAAATCCTTGTAAATAGAATTGGTAAACCTTAGAAAAAGGTTTTGGAAAAGAGATTAAAAATTGAATAAAAACCCTTTTAAAAGAAAAGGTCATCCTTGGTAAGGTAAATGTGTTGAAAACCGAAATTTGAAAAAAGAATATTCTTAAAAGAAATAAGTAGTTTGACACATTTCGATTAAAGCTGTTTTGTTAATGAAAACTCACTCCCAACACCCATTCACTGAATTATAGAATTCATCCCCCTCCGTTTTACCCCTTTTAGGTAACCAAGGGGAATCCAAAACTTTAAGACCTTCTTGTAAGACATGTATGTCTATTTTTAAGATATTCAATTTTGTATAATGCTATTTTAGGAAAGACAGGAAAAAAGAACGCCTTACTCCTCGTGATTTAAGAAGGGTGAAATCCTTTCAGAGCAAATGGAGTGGCGGATTGCTTATGGGGATCCGACCAAACCGGTCGAGGCGTGATATCTTACCTATCCCTTTTCATATATTTAGATAGTGTATATATGAGGCTCACATTGAATGCCTCTTCCAAAATTTAATGATCTCTTGGTATTTCCATTTGGAATCACATAGTCATGCCCCTATTAGTTATGTGAAGTTCTTCCATAACCTCATTACTCCTTCAGTATGTAATTCATCCATTACTATGGACTGAAAAACTCAAATTTGGTTACTCAAAACTCAAATTTGATTACTGAGTTGTCACCTCCGCAAATTCCATCTTATATGGATTCCATTTGTCACTTGTTACGCATTTTAGTTTGTATTATCCAAGCTGCCACTAACTTTGGTATTATATAAATACTCGTGCTATTTAATTTCCCTCTAAATATTTTAGGGTACTCTTTTTCTCGTTTCTTCGTCATAACGCACGTTTCTCGAGTGTGTGACTCCTTATTTTTCCAACAAGTAGTTTCTACTTTAATTTTGCAACACTGCGGTCTCGTGAAATTTGAGTACTATTTCTCCTGTAGCCTTTAACTCCTTTCCTTTCTTAATTCTCATACAAACTTCACTAGTTTTTTTTTCCCAATTTCAAGAGTTTATTCGATAATCACCAGGCCAGTCTCGACAGTGTCATGTATCTTCCTTACCTATATCTATTCTGGATAGACATATATTTGACCTATATCCTTGTAACTTAAAACTCAAGTCCTCATTTCCCTAAATCAAGAAATTTTCAATGATAAACATATAGTAGGTGTCCTATCACTCTTTCTTAAGACACACCAAGTTTTCATTCCTCTAGTTTCTCATGTTCATCGGTCTCAAGGATCGTAGTAGTTCATGTATTCCTTGATTCCCTAGGGTGCAGGTAATCCGTTCCCTAGCCAATTGACAGTACTATTATACTTCCTAATTTTTTACCATGGCCCAATTTCATTATTTTCCTCAAACTATAAGCCTTTTGTATGCTCGTTATGCTAATTAGGAGTTTTGATATAATACCCAACTTCCTTCTCCGTCACCAAAATCCATCATTCCACACCCTTGATAAGATACTTAGGGACACTTCCCTTAGTACGAGTCTTGTCTTGGTTTTTCTCGAGCTTAGTCTTTAATATTTTCACTTTTAACATAACCATTCATTTGATCATGTGCAAATCCTTTCCTTTCCACTCGAGATCCTTATATTGAGTTTCTTATCGTATCGTTAGGGTACATAACTCATTGTTATTGCATTATTTCTTCAATGCTTGGTTCCCTCATCCTTCCCTTGTACTTTACATACTACCTCTTTATTTTCAAACTTTTAATGAGGCCTCGATGACTTCTTTACCTGATTGTTCCTCTTAGAACTATATATTAATTTAGCTGTACATATCTCAAAATCTTTATCCTTCATTCCCTTTTTTTGAAAAGGTTCCTCTTATGTAATCCTCCATGAGTATATAAGCTAGTTGCTCCTTTCTTTTAGTGATCCTATTCTCAATTCCTTTGTAGGATTTCTTCATTCTCTTCATTATTACCATTTTTTTCATTTGATTCTACACTTCATATCCACTTTCATAGAGTGGATCCTTCTCATTCAGGGATACTAGCGTACTGATAGGGTTATTTTCGGTGTAAGACTCCTTCATTCAATACCAACTTTCTTGTTGTCCTACAACTTAAAACCATATTTTGGATGGCTTCGTATCTTTGTGCCTTCACTTGCTTACCCTTTGCACCCCTTCCCCCCTCCCACCCCTTACACTTAGTCTCATTTCATCAATATTTGATCCAATGATCTAGAATCCTACTCATGACCCTACTCCATTAGTAATACTTCTTTTTCACAAATCATTGTTACTCCAAGATCGTTCCATCCTCACTCGATCTATTTCCCAAATCTCACCCTATGTGAAACCGATGCATGAAGTGCTCTAGATACTCTCTCCTCATCCCTTCACTTAATGTTATACATAGGATCTCGATACTTGCATTAGCATATTTTAGGTTCCTTATGAAGCTTAATGGAAAGATGTAATCCTTTGTATGTCCTTTCACTATCACCATTTGCACCTCATGTGTACTCAGTAGCTTGAGTAATGTCCTAGCTTAAATCTCCTTTATGATGGGTGTCATAGATATGAAACCTTCCTCCATTTTTATCGTCACCTCCTATACTGTCTTTTACTGTGTAATTATTTGAACACAAAAATATGTACGCATAAATAAAATACTTTATTAATAGTTTTCATAAGTACAACTTTTATTTCTTATCATAACTTACTCCTAATGCCCACAATGCACGAAATTTAATTCAAAAGATAGAGTTGTTTCCAATACCCACACTAAAATTCCACTAGTCTAAGAATCGTTGGAAACATTCTCTTCTCTCGCTTCATTCTGTGGTAAAATTTTTCCATGCAACTCATTCCTTGTGAGCTCATCTTTCCGTGTAGTACTTTCGAGTCAATCCGACCGTGCAAGTAGCTCATCCTTCCGAGTAGGCCAATCTCGCTGAGATTCTAGCTACGTACATTTTAAGGTTGGATGCTCTTGGCTCCCATATGGGTCACACAATCCTTCTCCATTGACTTCCCATGTCTATCAGGGAATGGTTGCTTGGGCATGTTTACTTTCTCTTGAATCCCCCTCTTCTCTTATATTCCTAACATATGGAATTTGAACATTGCTAAAGGGTCAATTCCTGAGCATATGTCTCGGTTGATCACCTTCTCCATTGACTTCCCATGTCTATCAGGGAATGGTTGCTTGGGCATGTTTACTTTCTCTTGAATCCCCCTCTTCTCTTATATTCCTAACATATGGAATTTGAACATTGCTAAAGGGTCAATTCCTGAGCATATGTCTCGGTTGATCACACCCATAGCATCTTATCCCAATTAAAAGTTGTCAATGGGACCTAAACCTTAGTTGCTCTCCTTAGAGGTCCCTTTCACTCCCAGTATTCCTCCAAGAATTTTTAACTAAGTTATGCATAGGGTTATAAGTTGACCTCGTAGATACAGGGACTCCCTCTCTTCCTCACCTCGAAGGTTTTGGCGATGCCTTTAGTAAGCTAACTTCTACTAATGGTTTTCATCCTTGATATCACCTCACTAAAGTGTCCTTTAAACCTTCACCTTTCTATAGACCTTCTACTTTCCTCTTCAATTTATACCTAATAAGCACAACCTCTTCCCATTCATATAACATCTCAAAGTCTTGTGCAAAGTTATTCAACTTCTTGTGTTGCCTTACCTCTGGGGATTCTACCGATCCTCTAAAAGTTCAGTGTCACCCATATTTACTCGTAATACACCCTCATCTCTTGTGCATTCATCTCTAGATGAGGAACTTCTTTAATAGGGCAAGAGTAATACACCCTCATCTCTTGTGCATTCATATGAGGAACTTCTTTAATAGGGCAAGAGTCGATGGGTAAGATGAGTGGTACCCAAGCTTTGGGTCATTGCTCTCTTAAGGCTTCTTGGTAATGATTTTTTGGGGTTTGGGGTTCCAAAGTTGAAGTAGTACTTCATATGATTCTTATCTTTATAATTATTATTTTTTACAAATTTTAACTTACCTTATATTCTAAGATTTTTAGTCTTGTATTTAAAATATATAGAAGCTCTCTCAAGTAGAGTTTTCTTTTCTCATCATTCAAATTTCCAACCATCACCTTTTAAAAATTATTTAAAACAAGGTTTTGATACATATTTTATTATAATATCCCGACTTAATATTTTAGTTAGACCAATGCGATAACTGGCACACCATCTCTATGCTACAATGATGAGAACCTCACTATTGAAGCGTCGACGGGTTATGATAATTGTGACATTAGTCCAACCAAAATATCGAGTTGAGGCATTATACCATTGGTGTCACAATAATCGCAGGAGTATTACCTCATTCGATATATGCCAAATCCGACCCTATAGATTATTTGGCTAAAGATTATTTGTAAGGTTTTTATCTTCCCTTTTTATTTTGGGCTTATCTTCTGTAATTGTATTTTAGAAATTCCAGAATTTTGATCCTAAATTGAATTGGAAAATAAATAATGATTAAATTACATAGAAGAGAGTAACCTTAATTTTGAAATAAAATTAATCTGATATGTAATAGGATGTGAATTAGACTTAGTTATGGGATAAGATGAGTGAGTAACTAAGAGAGCTAAAATAATTAATTCTAAACAAATTAATGTAATAATAAACTATTATAATTAAATATATTAGTATATATATATTTCAAAGGAGATACAGTGTGTATCGTCTAATTAAAAATGAAGCCAAGTGGATTATCCTTCTACAAGCAAAATAACAATAATATTACAGAAATAAATAAATAGACCTAAGCTTATATCTCAATATTCAGACCCAAGGATACCGTGCTAGATTTGCTATTGTATATTTCACTAAAGCCAAGGCCACAGGTTGGACCTACCCTCATTATTGTACAAGAAAAATATAAAACCATAGATGTAAAAATACAACTTGTGAAATTACAAGAGTGCTCTAAAGAGCTAGGCCTAGATTACATCCAAATAGTTGTTTTTTACAACTGTGAAAAATCTTGTCCCTTAAAGGCCCTCGAGAAAGTCATTAACCCTTAAAGCCCTCCTAATAGTCGTCCCAAAATAGCCCATGAAACTCTATTCAACATTTCCTTTTTATCTAAACCTGAAAAGAACCTAAATTAGCAGTTCAATCACGGTAACAGACGTTTCAAAACTTCAAAACTTCAAAACTTCAAAACTTCATTTACCATTTTGCAACACAAACCAAATGCTAATTCCTAGAAATTATTAAGAACGAAAGATAGTGACTTAAAGTTACCTATGCTTAGTGTCCATGGGGGTGTTGGAATTAGGATGTCTTTATCATGGTACTTAAGGACCAATAATGAGGCACTTAGAGCACTACCATAGAAGAATAACCTAACTCCAAAAAATGCAGCTTAAATTCCTTAAGGGGCGCCTCCTTCTATTCAAAAGGAAACTCACTGTTTCTTTCCCCCTAAGTTGGAAATAAATAGAAAGAAAGTCAAGTAATTACCTTATGAAAATCTCATGAGACCAGGAGGTTCCTACCTTTACTCTTGTATTGGCAGACAATTCTTCCCAACGGCATCATGAAAAAACTCACAAGGAATTTCTTTAGTTACAAAAAAATTCTATCATTCATAAGAATATATTAAGCAACCTAACTTTCATGTTAGGACAAGATAGGGTTGATACCGAAAGGTAGGATGAGAGAGGTAAGTTAATTACCTTAAAGACCGGAGAGAAGACAAACTAATCATCACGATCCTTGAATAACCAATATTTATTTAATCCGAGACCTTTTATTTCCACCTGCAATTATGTATGGTATTAATTGAAAAATACATTTACTTTGTCCAATTCATTAAGATAAATTGATGTAATATTATGTTATGGAATTTGGGTTAAATTATTAAATGATTGGAAATGGATAAGAAGTTATACTTGCAGAATGCTAAAATAAATCCCATACCCAAAAACTTTAAATTCCCAAAGGAGCTTGTCTAGTAGAAAAATTGGAATTTAAGGTGGACATTCTTGGAACATTTAACAATTGTATTCCTAAGACTTAACTAACCATATCATTCAGTTTCTAAATTTATTAAGGATAAATGTGATAATTCAATAAAAGAAAAATGTTTCTGAAATCCATTATTCCTATCTAGCAATAAATCTTTGTAATTAAGAAAATTTAATCATAGGAGGATGGAGCGTACCTAAGGAAGACAAAGAGGTAATGCCTTACCCTTCTCCTATACAGGCGGAATGGGAGAAACATCAATAATTGAAAAAAAAGAAGAATATTCATACAATCAAACAATAAGGAAGGAGAATTTCCTAAAACTCCAGAGGTTAAAACAACCTATGTGGAAGTAGGAGAATTATCTCCCTCTCAGGATTTCCCTTCCTCGAACAAAATTCACATATAGGACGGCTATCCTATTCTTGATTTCCTGCATATTAGAGATAACAAAGCTCAAAGGAAAGTTCTAGAAAACAAACTTGAGGCTGATGAGAGCATCCAGATCGGGTGAGCAGCCATAGGGATGAAACGTGGAGACAATTGATATCAATGGAGCACCGATACACTTAGGGCATGTCACCAGAGCAAGAGCAGAATCTCCTCAGGACGAAGAACTGAACAGATATCAGTGACGGTAAGGGTGCTCGGGCAAGGGTGCTCGGGCGGGGAGACATCGTCATGAAGATGGAAGGATGAGGATTAACAAAGGACTCGATGGGTACCAGTTGATAGCAATTGACGAAATAGGGATGATCTATATATACCGAGGCAAAAACGAATGACAAACCCAAAATTGAAACCTTCCCAGTTAATCGAAGTAACTCTAGGATGTAATTCAGATAAGTGAGAAGTGAGCAGAGAAGTTAGAAGGTACTGCGTGATCGTGAGACACTAGAGCTCGATCATCATTCCGCCTAGAAGTACGAGAGGAATTGGAAAATTCATGACATGTAACAAAAGAATAGAGGGAACGGAGCCATCAGATCTCCGAGCTAAGGGACCAATAGAAGGAACGACATGCAACTGTGGGGCACGAACGAGCAAAAGACAAAGCTGGGAGGGAGATTGCATGCAACGTAAAACTTAGAGGGAAGGAACGATGAAATAAAAAGAATGGGTGATGTTGTGGATGGAGGTCATTCGTGCAAAGGGTGGAAGCCAAATAACTAAAATTCCCTCAAGGATGGAGGCAAATTCCCCAAATACTTCAGGACATGCTTGAATGGGCAAAAGTATGGGACTCCTTATGCCTAGTTTGGCTATTGAAAAAATTGGAGAAAATTATAAATTTACCCAACTTTGAAAGATGAATCTAATGTCCATAGGAACGATTTCAAATTTTCCCCATATTCTAAATTAAGATCGGAAGGTATAAATTTTAGAATTTTTATTAGAAATTTCTTAATTAATTAATTTAGAAAATTCTCATGAAATTATGATATAAGGGCAAAAATTATAATTTTTTAAAATATTACTATTGAATATATAAATACTCAATATAACTGCACAAAATATGTTGATAAAACACTATATGAATTGTAGGGTACAATCATACTCGAGGATACAAGAGGAGCATGAAAACTCGGGAATCTCTCGGGACGAAATTGTCCTCGGATAATGATGGGTGTGATTTCTGATATCGATTTTGATTGTACCAATAACACGATAGTACTTCTACATCTAATAGGTTGAGTTAATTAAAATATTTTTTAGGCATATATTCCCCTAAACCCTACTAAAATTATTTTTGAAGATATATTCTTGATATAAACATTGACATAACTTAGAAGATTTACCATTTATATTATGTTGTGAAAAAAAATTATGGTATATAGATCCATTCCTCGATTCATGAAATGAGTCTAGTCCATGGTCAAGGAAAATTGTTTAAATCCATAATTTTAGAAGTGGGCCTAAGGCCAGCATTTTCAAAAAATTAGTGGGCCCAATGTCGTGTTTTGGAAACTCATAATAGTGGGACCAGTATTAATGGAAACGGACTTTGTCTCATAAATAATCTTGATTATAAATTTTGAAGTATGTTAAAATACTTAAACATGTGAATTTATGTGAAAACGGGGATGCCTAGTGAATACTATCGAGTTGGAGGTGAGTCTCATCCCGTAGGGCTAATAGTACAAAGATAATTATCTTAATTTAAACTCCTATGTGTGTTTGTTTAGAAATGGGGCCATGAGACATATGATACGAGGTAGTGATGCTTATGAGGACTACTAGTCAACAAGGTCAGTACAAGGGAAGTTATAGTTGAATTGGTGCATCGAGGGCTCTAGGAGTCATGTGTGCATTAGACCTAGTAAAGGTGAATAGTCTAATCCCTTTATAGTGGACAATTCAATTAATATGTCTAGGATTGGACAATGGTGCTCACACATATAGTCTGACATAGACATCAAAATCTAATCAGACATATGGTTGAGGTTGTGACCTCATATTAGAGTGGTTGGTAAAGTCGCTCTAAACAACAAGTGGAAGAGATAAGATTTTGGTTCTACAAATGTATGATCTTTTCCATGATGGAAAAGAGGTGTATGGTGCTTGTCCAATAGAAGTTTTGTCTATTAACTTTAATCCTTATATGATCAAATCATATTTACTAAAATACCCCTTTTAACTATTTTAGAGTATGTGCTGAATCATAGACATAACGTTACGATGTCAGTTAACCCTACTCACAAAGTTATGAACTCATTCCCCTCCAATACCCCTTTTAGGAAACTAAGACGTATTCAGGACATGTTGAAGAGATAGAAAGTTGTAAAATTTCTAAAGGTATGCCTTATACACATTACTTGATCCCGATATTGTTTGTTAAATTTATCTACAAATTCAAATGAATATTTTTGAAAATAACCTAATATATTTTATTTTGAGCTTTATATCATGTTAAGCTTACAATGATGAGGCGCTCATCATTGTAAAATTGAGAGGATGTAGTGGGTTGTTCACAGGTTCCGATCGGACAAACTAGGTTGAGGTCTGATAGCTTAAGTGATATCAAAGCCCAAGGTTTTTCGAACTTACTTTTGGAGGTGGAAATATTTTTGAAAAAAAAAGTATCGGGAAAGTATTATATGAGACTTATACATGTATAACCATAAATACCCCTATTGAATTGAGACCCATGTATATGACCCTAGGATGGAAATGACATCGAGGAATAGGTCATAAGTGAATACTGACCCAAAGAATGTCGGGAAACCAAAAGAGGAAAACCTTCACAAGAATAACACAATTGATACTAAGAAAGTGATCTGAGGATTACATTGAGAAATTGAGAAAATATCCTTAGAAAGTTTTTACCAAAATTTAGGAAGTTGAAGGATATCCAAATAACCCTTATGAATAATACTCGACAAGGAAGCTGAAGGAAATAGAAGAGAAGACCCAATTTATTACCTTAAACTATGGAATACACACAAGAACTAGTATTTTCACATGAAGCAAAGTAACTATACACTTAATGAAACCCCCAAAGGGAATTTTGTCGCAACTAATGAGTAACTTGCCATTCTCTTTGGTGCCAACGGTCCAACGACCTTAACACTCAACCTGGCCTGCAATTGTTTGTCTATGTCGGTCCGTCGACTTGGCCGTGACACACTACAACCGGCCTACCGAGTATTGTCGGCCTTGACTTAGTAACATGGTGAATCACACAATTATTTTCCATTTTAAATAGGAAATTTCATGGCTCTTCCTAATCATGTTTGTTTACGGGCTTCAGCCTGTGCCCATTGGCCTTGGGCCCACTACACATGCTTTTTAGAACTGGCCTTGAGCCTTATGAGTTCAAAACTGAGGCCCCTGGCCTGTTAGAGTTGTTCTAGCTCATGTCAAGAAGGTCTCCCAGTTTAAGCAGTGACACACAGTTAGGGGAGAACACTTCTGACAAAAATCCTCTTTAAGTCATCACACCAACCAGGTGTAATGATAGATCTGCTTGCAACTGGTATGCGGGTTTTTCCTTTAAAAAACTCATCATACATAGGGTATGATGTATGAAATTTCCACTCATAACCGGTAAGTAGGTTTTTAACATTAAAAAAATGTGTTAATCACCCCAACCGAGTATGAAGTGTAAATAAGCTCACTCACCTGGTGACTTTGACGCGATCGTCCCTAGCCAGTTCTCCAAGTCTGAGTCTGGTTCCCCTGTTAGAGGTCTGGTCTCAAGAGTCCCTACATGGTTTGACCACTCTTATACATCAAGGTTTGCTGTAAAAGCTTCATAGCTTTTTAGTATTAGCTACTAAGCCCAAATTTCTAGTTTATTACACTTAGGTTCCTAAAGTTTATACTTCTTAACTTTTGGTCCCTAGTGTTAAATTTTTCCCAAATTAAGTCCTAAGGACTTTCAATATCCTCCTTGGGTCCTTAATTTACTTAAAATTGTGCAAGGGGCTCAAGTTTTTCAAATTTCCAATTTGGTCCCTAATTTTTCAAAAATTACGATTTTACCCCTACTTTCCAAAAATAGCCATTTGGCCCCCAAATCTTTCAAAAATTGACCAGATGGTCCTCCAACAACTTTCTCATGGTCAATTGACCTTCAGTTTTGAAAAATTGCATGGAGGTCCTTCAATTTTTCGAAATCCCCAAATTTCCCCCCAATTTCTACCCGCTATACTGACCGAATTTGATTTCTTCAAATTGGTCATCCAATTGGGGTTATTTCTTCAAATTGATGATATAAATCAGTTTCTACACATCAATACAATTCAATTGCACTTTGAATTGCCGGATTTGGATCCGAAATGAGCTCAAACGGAGTTTCACCAGAAAACTAGACATAGAGAGAGAAAGCTTACCGTTGGAGGTGCAACAATCCGAGTTCTTGATCGGGGTAGACAACTCTTATCCATAGGGTCCTCCTAAGATCAAGAATTAGGGCAATTACTATCATGATTAGCATGAATTTGATCAAAGAACTATGTTGCTTTCTCTGTCTTGAACTAACTGCAACGATGGAGAAGGGCCGAATTGGCTTATCTTTCGCCTCTCTAGAGGTTGTGTGGTGGCTGAGGGGGCTATGCAAGGGCTCGATTCAGCTGCAGGAGTTCAAAATTGGCCGAATTCCGATCGGCCAAAATAGAGCAGCTTCGGTCCGCTGGAGCTACTTCATTGTTTGATCTTGCCAATGCTTTTCTGGCTATCCTCAGGTCAGTTAGAGGTAGGCATCATGTAGTTGACTTCCTCTCGAGTCTATAAGACCTGAATTTGACTTCTGAGGCTGCAGGAAGTGCCCAAATCGGAGCTCAGGTTTAAGCTTCGCTGGAGAACAAAGCACTTCAGAGAGAGAAGTGAATTGAGGTGTGTGGAGTATGAATGGAGGAGAGCTTTTTATATAGTGAGCTCGGGGACCCTCTGCCCAACTAGTTTCCATACTAGTCGTGCTCATCCTTATCATAAATTGCCCAAATTGGAGCAAATTTCCCTTCGTTGGAAAAGGAAAGAATTTATTTTCTCGATAAATAGTGTCATCGGACGAAGAAGGAAGATAACACTGTTCCGCACATGCGAGCTTCGCACGTATAGGCCAACCATGTGGCACCATGTGATTGGTCAGTCCTGCTGAAATGGCTATATGACTCAGCCACCACGTCAGTCATTGACCAGTTGATCGAACATGTGGCAACCCGTGATTGGTCAGTCCTATTGACATGGCGAACTGACTCAGCCACCACGTCAGTCATTGACCAGACACGTAGCAGCCTCTCATTGGCTAATCGTGTCTGCATGGCTGTTGACTGGGCACCCTTTGACCGTTGATCGACTGACAGAGTGCACCTTGCCATGCTTGTTGCTTTGATTGGTCACACACATGCTGATTGGGTGCTGACTAGTCAGCGATCCATTGACTGGTTGGACTGTTGACTGGTCTAGTCCAACTAGATTCAGTGACTAGAAAGTGAAAATCGGCTGGTTCAGGTCCGATTCGATCGATTCTCTAGAAAATTAAAAATTTCTAAATTTGTCTAAATTCATTTTCTATTTAATGGTGGCCTCAATTTCCTAAATTGATCATTTTATGCCACCAAGAAAAATGAATTTGGAGACCGGTTCATGTATAGTTCAAACCGGTTCAATCCGGTTTAGTCTGGTTTAGGTCTGGCTCACCTCGAACTAGTCCGATTTTCTCATCCAATATCCTTCATAATCCTTCCCCATGATTTATGTGACATCTTGGTCACTTAGGATTTTCCAATTTCTTATTTCAATCCTTCTTTATTGTTCTCAAGCCATCAAGGGGTTCGGTTTTCTCCTCAATTTGACTGGTTCTTTCCCAGTTTCCTTGACTCATGTATGACGGGTTTCACAACTCTCCCCTCCTATTAGGAGTTTTGTAACAAAAACTAAAATTTGCCTTCTTTTTCCTTGGGACAATCTCCCTTAGTGTCAACTTAGGTTTACTTGACATGCCATCCCTTTGTTGTTCCTTTACTTAGTTTTTTTAATCCATGCATTAATGGAATTTCTCTTCCATTCCATTAATCACTCACTCTATGGAGGGTATCTAGATTTGGTGTGTCTTACCCACTATTCTGAAAGTAACCCTTTAAGTCTACTCCCTATTCTACTTAGGGTAAGGTCCTTCCTCTTGAAGGTTTTCATCCATATCTTTGAGTTAACTATCCTATGATCATCCCTTCCCTTATAATCTTAGGTGGCCCCCTTGATGGTGGTTCATACCTTTCCAATCTCCTTAGAGTTACTATGATTGTGCCTTCTTGTCACCCGATAGTGTCTCTCGTCTACTTTCGGTCTCCTCCAGTCATCATTTTTCCTTGACATCATGTCATTTTGGTAGTGTTTGGTTCTCCTTATTTACTTGTCCTTCCTCATCTCCTTTATTGGGTTTCCCGATTCCGACCACTGGGTTTCCCCTCCACTTCTAGGCTTGTTGCCTCTCTTATGATTTGCTTTCCCTTCTGGTTCTTTCCTTATTCCTAGTGATATCCATGCACGAGGACTTCCTTCCTATACATCCTCAACCATTTGTGCTCCCTTCTTGGGTTTCTTGTTTCAGGTTAAGCCTCCTTTTCTTGGCATGATCTCACTTCCTACCTTTACCCCTTTTACATAGGAATTTTTGCCTTGGGAGTTTCACGTTCAACCTCCATAACATTCCTTGAAGGCTTTTCCTTCCTCCTTTTTTTTACACCCTTTAGTTATCAGTATGGTTGTCGGCCCTTAATCCTTCATTGCCCTCCAATTTCACTTTTTATCCCTTATCCCCTATGCGAGGGAACCCCAGTTCCGTTGGGTTCATCGTCTCTTTGTTGGGGCATGCTCTACTCCAGTACTCCTCCCTTTACTGGGCTCTTCCCTCTCTTTGCCTTTGTGAGTATTCGACCTTAGAGTAACTTTATGTCGTCCTTTATCATTGTCCTCCTTGTTGACCCTTCCTTGGAAATCTTGATGTACATCCTTGTACTCCTATTTATTAATTTCACATGCATCTCGTACAAGTATGCTTCCTTGGGAAGGGTTTAGGTACAGTTTCCTTCAAGACTTTTTGGCCTCCTTGTTTGAGGCTTTCTTAATCCTTCTCATGGCTTGAGTGTGGTTGCCAATTCATTTTTCAGCTATTAATTCCTTAAGGATTTTCTTCAACCTTATTCCCCAATGTTTGGCCTTTTTATCTTTCCCCTCTTAGTCGGGTTTATATCCATAATTCTGAGGAAGGTTTGTTCGTTAACCATCTTGTTCCTACTACTCTTCCCATTCCATTGTATTGGGATAGTCATTTCTTGAATTCACTTGTTCTTGATGCCCATCCTATTGCCCCTTTTTAGGGAGTAGTTGTAAACAACGTCCTTTAAGGATAAGAAAAACCCGAAAAAGAACCAATCATTTTAGAAGAGAAAACCGAACCGGTTCATAAACCTCAATGGATAAAGAAAGGATAAATTGAGAAGTCGACAAATCCCAAGTGACTCAAAGAGTCATAAAATTCATGGAAAAGAACCTTGGGACAAATGGGAAGAGAAAACCAGACTGGTTCAGGGCAAACCGGACGTGAACTGAATTGAACAAACTCAAACCATGAGAAGGTTAAGTAAGCCTCTCGTAGGATGATCAAGAGATCTTGAAACAAGGAGGATTTGAGCTCTCCTTAAAAAAATAGACATGTACTGGGGTACAAGTGGGAGTGAGGATGGGGCACAAAGGATATGCTGCAAGATTTCAAGAGTCAAAAGTAAGCGGAAGAGGATGGCATCAAAGGATGTCATTCAAGGTTAGATACTTTCGAAGATGAATGAAAAAGGAATTCTGGTAGAAAGGGGAAGAATCCTACCAAGGAAGGAAACCCTGGAAAAGCATACATATCTCAACTAAGAGGCAATGGAACCAAGTGACGAAGGACGAGGATGATGAACTTTCAAATGAAGTGCATGCTGAGGTGAAAGGACCAAGGAAGCATACTAGGAGGACCCAAGGAGTAAATTAAACCCAAGGAATGAATAAGTAGGAATGATAGCATCAAAAGATGCCATACGAGTAAGAAAGGGGTGGACTGCCCATAAAAAGAAAATAAAGGAAAACACATTTAAGAAACCTTGGAGAAGTAAGCCCTCCAATTAAGAAGTGATTAAAGGAAATGACCACTGACATCAAGACTGGTTGTGTTCCACGCTTACTTGATGGAGCCTAAGGAGTGGATAATTGGGCATAGGATAGAGTACACAAAATAATACCAATAATAAGAAGTTCCTCAGATAAGGAATAAGGGATGTAATGGAATTTTTAGAAGAGGAAGGATTCAAAGTGGGCAAATGCCCCAATATAGAAAGGGGTTTGAGGAAATGAAGAAAGAAACTTCAAGGAATGGTAAGAAGGTTGAGCATGTAGCTCCTAAGGTGAAAGTCTCTACTTTGAGGGACATAGTAGAGAACGAGACCGTAAGAGGGGAACTACCCAAATAAAGTAATCGACACATAGACCGAAAGGGATCAACTAGGAATAAAGAATCGTGAAATTGTCACAAGCAAATAAGAGTGGATTAAGAAAAGGGAAAGTCCTTGAATAGAGAACATCACTGGAAATGAGGAAGGACATAAGAAGGGAAGAATCTCTATGTGTCAGTAAGTCACCGGGAAACCCAATGATTAGAACAAAAAAAAACCAATATGAAAGTTGGGAAAGGATGAATAGGTAAGGAAAATCGACACAGTTATGTAAGACATGGTGTTAAGGGCAAGAAGGATGATTGGATAACGGTAAAGGTAGTTGAGGAGTGCTACCAGACGAAAAGATGGACGAAATTATACGATCCCCGTAATGTTGGAAAGTTAGGAATAACCATCAAAGAAGTATTCTATAATTGTAATGGGCAAAGACAAGTTCTTGGACATGTCATGCTGTAAGGGACATGTACGTCCAATAGTCCCAGGTGAAAAATGTGACTCAAGTAAGGAAGAGTCAATTAGTTAAGCATGATAAGGTCAAACATAAAATTTGGACCAAAGTTGTAATAAACAACAGATGAAGGAAGGGACAAAATAGGATGAGAAGGTGATAACACCAAAATCCATGATCACAAGTATGTAATACACAAAAGAACACTAAGCTAAGGGTTTCAACGATCAAGAGAATAACTAGACATAGGAATGATTGGGCATTTTGGAACTCTCAATCCTAAAATCTTGGGTAAGAACCCCTAAGAGGACGAGTCTTACCCTAAGTAGAGTAAGGAGTGAACCTAAGGATGTGCCTTTGGACTAGTGGTAAGACATGCCTAATCATGATGAACTCCAAAGAGTGAGTAAACAATGAAAGGAAAAGAATTTCTTAGGAATGTGGTTAAAAATGGGTGAGGTGAAGGAACCACCAAATGACAACATGTCAAACAAACCCCGAGAGGACGTCAGAGGAAAATTTCTCTCCATGCAAAGGACTGCTGACTTAGTTTTGGGGACAAAACCTATAAAAGGAGATGAGAGTTGTAAACCTTGTCTTTTAAAGATAAGGAAAACCGGGAAAAGAACCGATCATTTTAGAAGAGGAAATAGATCCGGTTCACAAACCTTAACCGATAAAGAAAGGGTAAATTAAGAAATTGGTAAATCACAAGTGACCCAAAGAGTCATAAAATTCAAGGAAAAGAACCTTGGGACAAATGAGAAGAGAAAATCAGACCGGTTCAGGGCGAACCAGATATGAATCAAATTGAACTGGTTTAAACCATACTTGAGCCGATTTCTAAATTCATTTTTCTTGGTAGCATAAAATGATCAAATTGGGGAATTGAAGCCACCATTAGATAGAAAATGAATTTAGAAATTTTTAATTTTTTGAAAACCAGTCGAATCGATCTTGAACCGGCCAATTTTCGCCATTGAACCCGGTCGGACTAGTCCAATCCGGTTTGAAATAGTGTCATCTTCTTCCTTAGGATGACGACACTGTTCATTTAATATAGAAAATGGATAACACCGGAGAAGGAAAAATGGCTCAGATCAAGCCGTTTCAGGTCGAGGATAAGCTCGACCAAAAAAGAAAGTTATCGGGTAAAGGGTCCACAAGCTCCCTATATAAAGAGCTACTCTCCATTTATCCTCCACATTCCTAAAATCTCCATTATGTCTCAACTACTACATTTTTTGGTGAAGCTCGAACCAGAGATCGATTCTCTTTCAAAGCTTTCTCTCTTTACGAGCAATTTTCTAGGGAAACTCTGTTTTAACTCAATTCAAACACAAATGATGTGGTTCAAATCTCAATTGAATCATATGGAAGTGTAGGAACTGATCCATAGCTTCAATTGAAGAAATTGAATGGCCAATTTGAAGAAATCATATTCATTTAGTTTGAATGAGAGAAATTGGGTGAAATTTTTGAGGAAAATTGGGAATTTCAAAAAATTGAGGGACCACTTTGCAATTTTCCATAATTGAAGGCCAATTGAAAATGAGAAAGATGTTGAGGGACCAATTGGTAAATTCTTTAAACAATTGGGGTCAAATTGCTATTTTTGGAAACTAGGGGCAAAATGGTAATTTTTGAAAAGTTGGGGACCAAATTAGAAATTTGGAAAACTTGAGCCCCTTATACAATTTTGAGTAAATCGAGGATTCCAAGGGAATTTTGGAAACCTTAGGACTCAAATTGGGGCAAAGTTGGCATTAGGGACCTAAAGTTAAGAAAAATAAACTTTAGGGACCTAAGTGAAATAAATCGATAATTTGTGACCTTAGGCTTTTATGTCAAATCGTAATTGATAAGGCTGCCCAAATCATGTAGGGACAAGTGTGAGCGGAACACAAGCAAGAGAAAGCTCACGTAGACTTGGAAAATTGAATGAGGACGAACACGTCATGGTCATCGGGTGAGTGGGCTTAATTACATCATACACGATTGGGTGGTGAGCACTTTAGAAATGAAAAACCACTTGTGAGTAAGACTTTTAACACCATACCTGGTGGGTATGGTGAGCAGTTTAAGCAAAAACCTACTTATTGGTTATAAGTAAAGATAATCATACCCAGTTGGTATGAGGAAATTCCTTGATAAAAGGAGAAATCCGCTTATAGGTTGTAAGTATGGATATTGTCATGCCCCGACCCGGTTTGGTCGGATCCCCGTGATCAACCTGCCACTCTCCCAGTTTACTAAGGGTTGCCCCTTGTTTATAAATCGTGATGAGTAAGGCATTCTTTAGACCGGCACCTTTCCTGGAATAACATAAATCAAAGCTGCATAAAATTTTAAACTAATCATACCTGTCACATAGGTGTTTTAATTGGTGGTCTTTAGGGTAAGTTTTTCGGGGTTACCTGAAAGGGATATAAGGGAGGGGTGAGTACAACGACTCAATGAATGGGTTTTCAAAATTTATCTTTTAGGAAAAATGTTTGATTCGGAGTGCACCATACTCCTTATTCTCTTTTAAAAATCTTTTATTTCAAATTCTGGTTTTATCACCATTTCTTATTAACCACGGTGTGTCATCACCCAACACACATCCTTCATCATGAGGTCAAACACACAATTGCAGGCCAACTCATCCACTAAACCCACTTGTGGCATCGGAGGGACGTTACTGGCCACCTAGATAGAAGCACGTCCACTTCTACCCTGAGAATGAGTGGATGTTCGTGACATCCAACCCTCAATCCCGTAATAAATCTCCGTGTCCATATGAGGACATATACCTCATCCCAACCCCACCCTGGATTCATGCGCTTAAAGCTACGTTGAGCTTTGCAAGGCTTCTGGTACGACTAACTGCCATTATATCCACCAAGTCGTCTAGGGCCCTAGGATGCATCACTACCCCTCTTGGGCGTCTTGAAGGTCCTGTAAACATAGTGCATGCACAATCAACATTTTTCACATGATGCCATATAATCTATGGCCCCATTTGTCCAACGGCCCCAACCCTCAACACAACCTGCAGTTGTTTGTCTTAACTAGTTAGAAGACCTGTCATGTCACACTGTTGCTAGTTAACTGGGAATGTCGGTCCTATCTTTGTACCATGGAAAATAATTCAATTACTTAAGTTTTCATGGCATATAATTCATGTTTTTTTATGAGCTCCCGCTCGTGCGAACTGGCCTAGGGCTCGCTGTTCGTGAATTTCAAAATCAGGCATATTAGCACCCAAGTTCCAAAACTGAGGCCTTGGGCCTTTATGAACTATTCGAGCTCTCGTCAAGTTCTCCCAAAATGTTTAAGTAGTGGCACACAGTTAGGGAGAGCACTTCCGACAAAATATATTTTTCTACTGTCCATCATACCAACCAAGTATGAGGACATCTCCACTTATAACCGATAAGCGGGTTTTCCACTTCCTTCAAGGAAGTTTCATCATACCAATCGAGTATGATCTACTTACAACCGGTAAATAGTTTTTCCGCATGATTTTCACATCACTCCTCTGAAGTGTGATGATTAAAATACCACTTAGCAGTGGGTTTTCATTTTCGAAGTGCTTATCATCCCAATCGGGTATGATATAAAAATCCCACTCACCCGATAGTGCAGTGAAATTACTCTTAGTCGGCTTGTTGTCCTTACTCGAACTCGTCTTAGCTGGCGTTCTCAGTACTTCGTGTTCCTACAAGATATGAACATTCTTGTTCATTATTCTTTGGCCTAATAGCCCTCATTCATTGCAAATAAATGAAAAACCTAAATTTTTAATTATTTGCAATTAGGTCCCTAAATTTATTTTTCTTTAAGTCCCTAATGCTGGTTTTTCCTCAAATTGAGTCTCGAAACTTTTAAAATTTATCTTAGGACCTCAATTTATTTAAATTAACAAAAAGGGGTTTAATTTCCCAAATTTCCAATTTGGTTCCCCAATTTTTCCAAAATTACTATTTTGCCCCTACTTTACGAAAATGGTAAGTTTTGCCCCAAAAATTGCCTAATTGGTCCTCCAACATCTTTATCATGCTTAATTGGTCCTCAATTTTATGAAATTGCACTTTAGTCCCTCTATTTTTTGAAATTCCCAAATTTTCCCCAATTTCCCCCCTATTTCAACCTTCTAACTCTGTCGAATTTGATTTTATTAAATTGACCAATTGAATGAGTTTAATTGTTTAAATTGAAATTAATTGGAGTTTCTACACCTTCATACAATTCAATTGCACTTTGAATCGCACGATTTGGTGTAATAATGAGCTCAAATGGAGTTTCGTAGGAAAACTAAACTTAGAGAGAGAAAGCTTCAAAAGCTTACTGTCGGGGGCATGGCGGTCTGAGCTTTCGATCTGGGCAGATAGCTCGTGTCCTGAGGTTTCTCCTAGGATCAAGAATTGCATCAATTGATGTTGAATTGTGTGAGAATTTCATCATCAAAGTTTTGTCGGTTCTCTCTCAAGCACCGGTCGGAAATTGTAAAGGGAAGCCGAACTGGCTTACCTTTCAGCTCTAATTCAGCTCTAGAAAGGTTGTAGAGGTGTTGGGAGGGCTTGGTTTAGTTTGAGGAGAGCTCAAATTGGCCAATTTCTACTCAGCCAAAATAGGGCAGCTTCAATCCGTCGGAACTGCTTCATTGTTCGATCACGCTGGCGCTACATCGGTGACTCTCAGAGTAAATGGAGACTACATGCATGTAGCTTACTTCTCCCTGGTTCTAAAGAACTTGACCTCGCCTTGTTTGGTTTAGAAAAGTACCCAAGTCGGAGCTCTGGTTCAACTTGAGCAGAAAATGGAGCAGTTGAGAAAGAATAGAGTTTTCAGGTGTAGAGAGTATGAATGAGGAGGGGCTCTTTATATAGGAAGCTCAGTGTCATGGCCCGACCCGGTTTGGATGAATCCCCTTGAACAACCTACCGCTCTTCCGGTTCAAGAGGAGTTTCCCCCTTTATTAACTCGAGAGGAGCCAGACGTATTTTCAACCTTGTTCCCTAGAAAGACATATATCAAATAAAATGCAAGCGTAAGAGAAATTAAGCATACCTGACAGAGGGTAAGGCTCAGTGTTATTCCTAGTAATTTTCTTTTTCCTGAAAAGTTATAGAAAAGAGTGGTGAGTTTCTACAATTCAATAAATGGGTATTTTAAAAATGGAATTTTAAAAAAAATGTTTTCAAGTTGGAGTGTGCCAGACTCCTTAATTCCTTTAAATTTTATCCATTTTAAAATCATATTTTTTCAAAAACACATCCTTCATCATGAAGGTCAATCACACAATCACAGGTCAATATGTCCACTGAACCCACTTGTGGCGTTGGAGCGACTTTACCGGTCACCTAGATAGAAGTATGTCCACTTCTACCCTGAGAATGAGTAGATGTATGCGACATCCGACCATCAATCTCATAACAATTCTCCGTGTCCATATGAGGACAAAGACCTCATCCCATCCTAACCTAGTTGGTATGATGAAACTTCATTGGAGGAAGTGGAAAACTCGTTTATCAATTATGAATAGAGATATTCTCATACTCGGTTGGTATGATAGATAGTTGAAAATATATTTTGGTCGGAAGTGCTCTCCCTTAACTGTGTGCCCCTGCTTAAACGATTTGGGAGACCTTCTTAACGAGAGCTCGAATAGCTCTATTAGGCCGGATGCCTCAATTTTGGAACTTGAGGGCTATTATGCCCAATTTTTGAAAATCTTGAATAGTGGGCCATAGCCAGTTGGCATGAGCAGGAGCTCGTAAAAACCAGGAATTATATGTTATGAAAACTTGAATAATTGAATTTTTTGGCCATAGAACCAAGATAGGATCGACATACTCAGTCAACTAGCGGCAGTGCGACATGACATGTCTCTGGACTAGTCAAGACAAATAGCTACAGGTTGAGTTGATGCTCGAGGCCGTTGGACCAATGACATGACAGATTCTATGGTATGATGTGAAAATACTGATTGTGCATGCACTGTGTTTATGGGACCTTCAAGATGCCCAAGAGGGGTAGTGTTGTGTCCTAGGGCCCTGGACGACCTGGTGGGTATAAGGGTAGTTCGTCGTACCAGGTGACCTTGCGAAGCTCGGAGCAGCTTCAAGTGCATGAGATTGGATCTACTTACATCCTGTAACTAGTTTTTAGGTGTCATTTTCATATTACTCCTCTAAGTTGTGACGTTTAAAATACCAGTAATAGTGGATTTTTATTACCGAGGTACTTATCATCCCAACCGGGTATGATATAAAAATTCCACTCACTTGTTCGTACAGTGAATTTTCACTTAGTTGATTTTTGTCCCTTGCAAGCCTAACCTCAGCTGGCATTCCCGATATCTCGTGTTCCTATACGAAATGAATATTGTTTTTCATCATCATCCATCTTGATCACCTCATTTAGTATAAATGACTCAATTCACAACTTTTCCAATGTTTGTAAATTGGTCCCTAAAGTTAGTTTTCCTTTTACTTTAGGCCTCAATTGCCAGTTTTTCCGCAAATTGAGTCTCAAAACTTTTAAAATTCCTCTTGGAATCTCAATTTACTCAATTTCATAAAAAGGGGTTCAAGTTTCCCAAATTCCCAATTTGGCCCCCAAATTTTCCAAGATTACCATTTTGCCCTTCCTTTACAAAAATGGTAAGTTTTACCCCAAAAATTATAAAATTGCTCAATTGGTCCTCTAACATTCTTATCATGCCTAATTGACCCTAATTTTTTAAAATTACATTTTGATCCTTCAAATTTTAAAAAATCCCCAATTTCCCCAAATTTTCCCCCAATTACAACTCCCTAACATAGCCGAATTTGATTTCATCAAATTGACCAATCAAACATTTCTAATTGTTGAAATTGAGTTTCTAAATCTTCATACGATTCCATAGCACTTTGAATCGTAAGTTTTAACACTGGAACTAGCTCAAAAGGAGCTTCACCAGAAAATAGACTATAAAGATAGAAAGCTTTAATTGCTCACCGATGAGGGCGCAGCGGTTTGAGCTTTCTATATGGGAAGATAGCTCTCCTTCTAAGGTTCCTCCTAGGATCAAGAATGGCATCATTTGATGCCAAATTGAATTAGAATTCTGTTATTGAAATTCTGTCGGCTCTCTTTCTATCATAGGTCGGAAATTGCAGAGAGGAGCTGAATTGGCTTACCTTCCAGTACTAATTTGGTCGTGGTAGGGCTGAGGAGTGGTTGGGAGAGCTTGGTTTGGTCTGAGGAGGGCTCGAATCAGCCAATTTCAACTCGGCCAAAAGAGGGTAGCTTCGGTCTGCCGAAGCTGCTTCACTGTTCAATCACGTTGGCGCTCCTCCGGTGACTCTCGGAGCGAATGGATGTCACCACCGTGTAGCTGATCTCTCCTCGATTCTAAGGAACCCGACCTCACCTTCTTTGGCTCAGAAATGACCCTATATTAGAGCTCTGGTTCGAGCTTTGCTAGAAAACTAAGTAGCTGAGAGAGAGTGAGCTTTACAGGTGTGGAGAGGATGAATGGAGAGGGGCTCTTTATATAGGGAGCTCGGGGACTCGTCGGTCATCCGTTTGGCACCTTTATGATAGACATTGATGGCCTGAAATGTACTGAACGAAAACGTTTCTTCTTTGTCAGTGCTGCTTCAATTTTCCAGCGAGTGAACAGTGCTGCCATCTGGAGAAAGAAGATGACACTATTCTGAACCGGACTAAACTGGTCAGAATCGGGTTCAAAGTTTAAACCAGCAAGTTTACCCCCAATTCGACCAAAATTTTGAAATCTAAAAATTTCTAAATTCATTTTCTATCCAATGGTGGCCTCAAATCTCAAATTTTAATTTTTTAAGCCACTTAGAAAAATGAATTTCACATCTGGTTCAATAGTGGTTCAAACTAGTCCAAATAGGTTCAATCCGGTTTACCTGAGCAGGTTTGGTTTTCATCTCCAATTTATCCATAAGTCCTTTTTCATGAATTATTTAACTCTTTAGGTCACTTGGGATCCATAATTTCCCCGGTTTGCCCTCTCTCTATCGGTTTGGGTTTATAAACTGGCTTGGTGCATTAACCGGTTCAATCTGGTTTACATCCAGTTCACTCAAACCAGTCCGATTTTTCTCTACCAAATGGTTCTAAAGTTCCTTCCCAAGGTTTATGAATCTTTTTGGGTCACATGGGAGTTAAAATTTCTCCAATTTTCCCGTTCCTTAATAATCAAGTTTGTGAACCGGTTCAGTTTTCTAACTCGGTTTGAATGGTTCTTTCCCGATTTTCCTTAACTCCAAAGAGCGGGGTTTACAACTCTCCCCTCCTTTTAGGAGTTTTATCCCCAAAATTTATTTCACACTATTTGTGTATTGGCTTAAACTTTTTTATTGTTATGAAATTTTCTATTTTATCGTCTTACAACCTTTTAGATTATTTTCGTTCATCCCTTTCATCACATACCTAAAATTTTAGCCTCATTCTCATCCTTCCCTCATTCCATGGAATTTACTTTAACCTAGAACATCTTCCTTGAAGAACTAGGATCATTTCTTTTAGTTATATCTTCCTTCCCAAGGCACCCTTTCCCATTCCAAGCTTCTTTTACCCAAAAATTTCAAAACTATGAATTACGATCATTTTTCTTCCACAAACTTTGGCGTTTATCACCTCTTCATCCTGCATGGATACCTTCCTCATTCTTTGGTTATCACTTTTGTGCTTGACTTCTTTATGCTTTACTTATAGAACTTTCCTTGCTCAAGTCGTATTTTCTTGAGTCAGTTGGGTTTACATGCCCCTTACCACATGACATTCTTCATGATGTTTTGACTTTACGTCCCTATAGCCGTATTGGTTTTCGTACTTACTCGTCTTTTTCCAAACTTCTTTATTCGGTCATTCAACGTTCAATCCCTTGAACTTTTTTATACTCACTGACATATTAAAACTTTTGATCTTTTACTTCATTCCACATTCCCACTAGTGTCCTTCCTCTTTAAGATATCTTCTCTTTCCAAATCTATTCTTACTCTCATCAATGTTTCTTCCACTATTCTTTATTCTGAGTTAGTTCCTTTCTCACTCGTATGGCATCTTTTGATGTCGTCCTCCTATTTGCACGTTACTTGGGTTTGACTTATCTCTTGAATCTTTACGATTTTCTTCCCCTTATACTTGATCCTTTCATCTTCAATATCTTGTTCTTGAGGAGCTTATTCTCTTTTTTATTTTGTTGGTTCCATTTCCTATTCATTGGTACACCCATGTCTTCCCAAAATTATTTTCTCTGGTGAGCTTCACATTCCCATTCTCTCGATATTTTCTTCTAGTTCTACCATTGAAATCATTAAATTCTAGAGTATCTTTTATCGATATCTTCACTAGCTTACTCTTACTTTTTGGATCCATGAGTACCTTCTATTTATCATGCTTCATTCCTACTTGATACAACATTTGTTTATTCCTTTGAGGTGGACCTCTCATCCTTATTGTGTCCAAACCTTCTGTATCTTCATATCCTTGGTATTCCCCTTTTGTCTTGGTTAGGGTGTATTCTTTTACTACTCCCCATCTCTTATTAGACTTTGTTCACTCCTTTGAATGATTTGTTCCATATAAGTTATTTACTTAAATCGGATCCGTCTAAAGTTTCCATTTTGGTTTCCAGGTCTTCTTGCAGTAGATCATGCTCAACCTCTCAACACTCTCACTTAGCCACTCATACTTCTTACCGAGGACCTTATTTCAACTTCGGTTTTGCAACCTTTCCTTGATTGAATGTCGTGACCTAGAGCTTTCTCCTTCCTCGCTCCAACTTCCTATTTTTATCCTCCTTCTAGTATCTTCCATTCTAGGATTCCCTTTTTGTTTAATCACCTTATCGTTCTTTAGAAATTCTTTCCTTTAAATCTTCTCCTAACTTAAGGGTCTTGTATGACTAATCCACTCCTGTTTTTCTTCCTCTTAGTTTATTAAGTAGTTGTTACACTTGGGCCTTCCAATTATCCTACTTTATTCCCATCTTTCCTTGGTAGTCTCTATACTAATTTTTTTCCTTACTGATAAACTTCTATTCTTGTGGTTCCTTTTAGAATGTTCAACTACTTCTTGTTTTTCCTTACTCTTCATTCTCTGAGCCTATTTTTTTTAACTCCTTGGACTTTCAATGATTATGTACTCCTTGATGATTGCTTTCCTTTGTTCCACTTCCTTTTCTTTTTCTTAAGATCTCCCTTAGATGGATTCTTCATTATCGTATTCTAAGGGTATGTCTTAAGGGTTAAGATTTGCTCGTATTTTCTTCCTTAGATGATTGCCTATATTTTACTTAGATTTTTATTATTATACTCTTTTATTTTGAATTTATCAAATGACTCAAACATTTTTAAAAAACCTTTACTTTCATTCATTCAAGAAATATTTTTCTTGCCATACTTTGGCTTATTACAGAAATTTTCTACCCCATAATCCCTTGGGGTCATAGGACTAGAATTAACCCTAGAACAGTTGTGAGACTCTTGATTAGAAGGCTCTGAGGAATTGATTGGGTTCATTCACGCTCCCTAATAAAACAAATTTCATGTATGGCCTCCAATCCGTACTGCCTTAGTACCTCAACCTCACACTCATAAGTCCACTTCACCCATTGGGAGGGATTGAAGCCAGGTTGAGTGGGTGGAGTTATTTGGTGGACCTTTATGAAGGTGGTATACGCATCTTAATAATTATCCCATGCCTCTTTCTTGGTTGGATTCCCTTCCGATTGTTGTGGGACTGGAGGAGGAGGGTACGACTTCTAGGAGATGATACTAGTTCCTCTTTTCTAGGAGATGATACTGGTTCCTCTTGTCTAGGATGAGGGTATATGATGCCTTCCGGTTCTAGTAAGGCTCCTACTAGTTTTCAGTAGTCTTCTACCAAGTCCTTGGGCACTCATTTCTCGCCCTTTAGAAACCTTTGTACGACTTCCTCTCTTGGGTTTGATGTCTTTTTCAGGGTTATAGGTGGAGAACTGGATTTCACCACGAATTTTCTAGGGACTCTCCTTCCTACATGATAGTTTAGAGTTGGGTTAATGTCAGACCATAATATTGATAATGTTTTAAGGGAACTAGGCTCTAATACCACTCTAGTTGTCACGCCCTAACCCGATTTGGTCAGATCCCTGTGAACAACCCACTGCTCTCTCAATTCAAGAGGAGTTTCCTCCTTCTTTAACTCAAGAGGAGCCAGACGTACCTTCAACCTTGTTCCGTGGAAAAACATATATCAAATAAAATGCAAGCTTAGGAGAAATTAAGCATACTTGATAGAGGGTAAGGCTCGGTGTTATTCTTGGTCATTTCCTTAAAAGAGATAGAAATGAGAAGTGAGTTTCTACAACTCAGTGAATGGGTATTTTAAAAATGGAGTTTCAAAAAAAATAGTTTTCAAGTGGAGTGTGTCAGACTCCTTAATTCCTTCAAATTTTCTCATCTTCAAATCTCGGTTTTAAAAAAAATATATTTCTTATTACCACAGTGTGTCATCACCCAACACACATCTTTCATCATGAAGGTAAAACACAATATCGCAGGCCAGCCCATCCATTGAACCCACTTGTGGCATCAGAGCAACTTTACCGGCTACCTAGATATAAGCACATCCAATTCTACCCTGAGAATGAGTAGATGTTCGCGACATCCGAACCTCAATCTCATAACAAATCTCTATGTCTGTATGAGTACAGAGACCTCATCCTGACCCCACTCCAGTCTCATGTGCTTGAAGCTATGTCGAGCTTCATAAGGTTTCTAGTACGACTAACTGCCCTTATATCCACCAGGTCGTCTAGGGCCCTAGGACACATCACTACCCCTCTTGGTCATCTTGAAGGTCCCATAAACACAATGCATACACAATCAACATTTTTCACATGATACCATATAATTTGTAGTGCCACTGGTTTAACGGCCCCGACCCTCAACTCGACCTATAGTTGTATGTCTTAACTATTCTGGAGACCTCTTATGTCGCATTGCTGCTAGTTGATTGAGTATGTTGGTCATGTCTTGGTACCATTGCCAAACAATTCATTTACTTAAGTTTTCATGGCATATAAATCATGTTTGTTTATGAGCTCCTACTCATGCCAATCAGCCTAGGGCCCACTATTTGAGATTTTCAAAAATTGGGCATATTAGCCCCCAAGTTCTAAAACCGAGGCCTCAGGCCTAACAGAGCTATTTGAGCTCCCATCAACAAGGTCTCCTAAATTGTTTAAGCAATGGCACATAGTCAAGGGAGAGAGCACTTACGAAAAAATATATTTTTCAACTGTCCATCATACCAACCAAGTATGAGGACATCTCCGCTCATAACCAATGAACGGGTTTTCCACTTCCTTCGAGGAAGTTTCATCATACCAACTGGGTATGATCCACTTACAACCGTTAAGTAGTTTTTTTTTTTGCATGATTTTCACATCACTCCTCTCAGGTGTGATGTTTAAAATACTACTTAGTAGTGGATTTTTATTTTCGAGATGCTTATCATCCCAACCGGGTATGATATAAAAATCTCACTCACCCAATAGTGTAGTGAAATTCCTTAGTCGGTTTTCGTCCCTTGTGAGCTCAAACTCAGCTGGCATTCCCGATGTCATGTGTTCCTACACAAAATGAACATTTTTATTCATTATCATTTGGCTTGATCGCCTTCATTTATTATGAATGACCAAATATTCAACCTTTTAAATATTTACAATTTGGTCCTTAAAATTATTTTTCCTTTAATTTAGGCCCCATGTCATGCCCGACCCGATTTTGGTTGGATCCCCATGAACAACCCGCCACTCTCCCGGTTTATTAAAGGGTTTCCCCTTATCATAATCCATAAATAGTAAGGCGTCCTTTAAACCTGCACCATTTTCTGGAATAGCATAATCAAAACTGCATGAAATTTTAAACTTTACATACCTGTCTTACAGGCATCTTAGTTGATGGTCTTTCAGGTTAGGCTTTTCTAGATTCCCAGAAAGGGATATAAGGGAGGGGATGAGTATGACTACTCAATAAATGGGTTTTCAAATATCTACTTTTAACTTTTAAGAAAAACATTTATATGGAGTGTGCCATACTCCTTTCTTTTCAAAAAAATCCCTTCATTTAAAAATTTGGGTTTTTCCATTATTTCTTAGTTACCGGTGTGTCATAACCCAACACACATCCTTCATCATGAAGGTTACACACATTCGCAAGTCAGTATCACTACTAAACTCGCTAGTGGCTTCGTAGCAACTTTTCCTGCCACCTAGATAGAAGTACAACCACTTCTACCCTGTGAATGAGTGGATGTACATGACATTTGACCCACAATCCCAAAATCACTTCTTCGTATCCGTATGAGGACAGAGACCTCATCCTATCCCCACCCCGATCTCATACGCTTGGTGCTACTCCAAATTTCGTACAAACACCTGGAACGACGAACTGCCCTTATAGCCACCAGGTCATCCAGTGCCCTTAGGACGCATCACAACCCCTCATGGGCATCTTAATGATCTCGTACTCACAGTGCATGCACAAATAATGTTTTCTTATCAAGCCATGTAATCTGTGGTGCCACGGTCCAACGGCCCCGACTCTCAACTCAACCCGCAGTTGTTTGTCTTGACTGGTCCGTCGACCTGTCATGTCGCACTACCGCTAGTTGACTGAGCATGTCGGCCCTATCTTGGTACCATGGCCAAACAATTCACTTATTAAGTTTTATGGCACATATATCATGTTCGTTTACGAGTTCCTGCTCGTGCCAACTGGCCTTGGGCCCACTGTACGAGATTTTCAAAAAACTGGGCATTCTAGCCTGTAAGTTCCAAAATCGAGGCCCCCGGCCTATAAGAGCAATTCGAGCTCCCGTTAAGAAGGTCTCCCAAATAGTTTAAGCATTGGCACACAGTCAGGGGAGAACACTTCCGACAAAATAGGTTTTCACTATCTATTATACCAACCGGTATAAGGACATCTCCGTTCATAACCGATGAACAGGTTTTCAACTTCCTTCGAGGAAGTCTCATCATACCAACCGAGTATGATCTACTTACAACGGTAAGTAGTTTTTCCGCATAATTTTCACATCACTTTCTCTAAGTGGTGATGATTAAAATACCACTAAATAGTGGGTTTTTATACCGAGGTATTTATCGTTCCCTACCGGGTATGACATAAAATTTCCACTCACAATCGGTAAGTAGTTTTTATCTTTAAGTTGTGCTCATCATCCCAACCGTGTATGATGTTAGTAAACCCACTCACCCGTTAATACCGTGAATTCCACTAGACTCGTTCTTTGTATTCATGCGAGCATGTCCTTGCTGGCATTCTCGATATTTCACGTTCCTACATGATATGAACAACCTTTTTCATTATTACTCAACATAACAACCTTCATTCATTTCCAATGAATGAGAAAACCCAAACTTTTAGTTATTTGCAATTAGGTCCCTAAAGTTATTTCTCTTTAACTTTAAGTCCCTAATGTCGGTTTTTCCTCAAATTGAGTCCCGTAACTTTTAAAATTTATCTTGGGACCTCAATTTATTCAATTTCACTAAAAAGGTGTTTAATTTCTCAAATTTCCAATTCAGTTCCCCAATTTTTCCAAAATTACCATTTTGCCCTTCTTTTACAAAAATGGTAAGTTCTGCCCCAAAAATTCCAAAATTCCTTAATTGATCCTCCAACATTATTTTTCATGCCCAATTGACCCTCAATTTCATAAAATTATATTTTGGCCCTTTGAATTTCAAAAATCCCCAAATTTTTCCCAAATTACAACTCTTCAACACTACCAAATTTAATTTCATCAAATTGATCGATCAAACACTTCTAATTATTGAAATTGGTGTTGAAATTGAGTTCATGCATGTTCATACAATTCTAATAAACTTTAAATCACAGATTTTAACGCCAGAACGAGCTCAAACAGAGCTTCACTGGAAAACAGACTATAGAGAGAGAAAGCTTCGATTACTCACCGGTGAAGGCACGGCGGTCCGAGCTTTCGATCTGAGCAGATAGGTCTCATCCTGAGATTAATCCTAGAATCAAGAATTGGATTAATTGATGTGGAATTTGATTAGAATTTCGTCATTGAAATTCGGTCGACTCTCTCTCTAGCACAAATCGAAAATTGTAAAGGGGAGCCGAATTGGCTTACCTTTCGGTCCTAATTCAGCCGTGGAAAGGCTGAGGAAGTATTAGGAGGGCTTGGTTTGGCCTGAGGAGGGCTTGAAATGGCCGATTTCAGTTTGGCCGAAATAGGGCAGCTTCGGTCCGCCGGAGTTGCTTTACTATTCCATCATGTCAGTGCTTTTCCAACGATTCTTGGATTGACTGGAGTTTGCTATCAGATAGTTGTCTTCTCCCCAGTTCTAAAGAGCCTGACCTTTGTTCAAGTCGAAGCTCTGGTTCGAGCTTTACTAGGAAATGGAACAGTAGAGAGAGAGAGAAGTGTTCAGGTGTGAGGAAAATGAAATGGGGATGACCTCTTTATATAGGCGTAAAACCCGTGTATTAAATGGGCGAGATTTATTATTATTATTAATATTGCCATAAATTATTGGTATTAATTCAAATAATTTAATTTTGATATTAAATTATTTGTATTAATTCTAATAATTTAATTTAGGTATTAAATTATTGGTATTAATTATAATAATTAAATATATATTAATTTATGGTTATTTATGATAAGGAGTACCTAAAAATTTTTTACCGAAATTTCAGGTTACAAAAAAAATTCATACTTCCCAAGATGCCTCACACTACTCTCAAGCAAGCACGCTTAACTTTGAAGTTCTTATAAAATCTAGTTCACCTAAAAAAATTGGTTTTTATTTTCTAAAGTTTCTTAAATTTCTTTTCCAAGGTTTAATGAACCCTTTAGATCACCCTGAAGTTATAAATTTCCATATTGTGTGTTCTCAAATGTAAACCGGCTCGGTTTTCTTAATCGGTTTAACGGTTCTTTTCCCGATTTTTTCTTAACTCAAAAGTGCGGGGTTTACAGCGGTGGTCCGAGGTTCCAATCTAGGCAAATAGCTCTCCTCCTAAGGTTTCTCCTAGGATCAAGAATTGCATCAATTGATGCTGAATTAGGTGAGAATTCTATCATCAAAGTTCTATCGGTTCTCTTTTTAGTACCGGTCAGAAATTGTAGAGGGGAGTCAAATTGGCTTACCTTTTAGTTCTAATTCGGTCGTAGGAAGGCTGAGGAGGTGTTGGGAGAGCTTTTATTGGCCTGAGGAGGGCTCAAATTGGTTGATTTCAACTCAGCTGAAACAGGGCAGCTTCGGTTCACCAAAACTGCTTCACTGTTCAATCACGCCGACGCTTCTCCGGCGATCCTTGGAGTGAATGGATGTTACCACTGTATAGCTAAGTTCTCCTTGGTTCTAAGGAATCCGACCATGCCTTCTTTGGCTTAGAAAAGACCCTATATCGGAGCTCTAGTTTAAGCTTCGCTAGAAAACTAAGCAGCTGAGAGAAAGTGAGGTTTTTAGGTGTAGAGAGGATAAATGGAGAGGGGCTCTTTATATAAGGAGCTCAGGGACTCGTTGGCCATCTGTTCGACACCTTTATGACAGTTGATAGCCTGAAATGTACTGAATGGAAATGTTTCTTCTTCGTCGGTGGTGCTTCGATTTTTCAACGAGTGAACAATGCTATTATCTTAAGGAAGAAGACGACATTGTTTCAAACTAAACAAGACCGGTCTGAACAGGGTTCAAAGCTTAAACCAGCCGGTTCACCCTTAATTTAGATTTCTAAATGAATTTAGAAATCTAAAAATTTCTAAATTAATTTTCTATCCAATGGTGGCCTCAAATCTCAAATTTGAATTTTTTAAGCCAACTAGAAAAATGAATTTAGCATCTAGTTCAATAGTGGTTCAAACCGGTTCAATCCGGTTCGGATCCGGTTCGCCTAAACTAGTTTGGTTTTCATATCCAATTCATCCATAAGTCTTTTTTCATGACTTATGTGACTCTTTAGGTCACTTGGGATCCATAGTTTCTCTGGTTTTCCCTCTCTCTATCGATTCCAGTTCATAAATCGGCTTGGTTCATTAATCGGTTCAATCCGGTTCATATCCGATTCACCCAAACCAGTCTGGTTTTCTCTCTCAATTGGTTCTAAAGTTTCTTTCCAAGGTTTATGAATCTTTTTGGGTCACATGGGAGTTGAAATTTCTCCAATTTGCCCATTCCTCAATAATCAATTTTGTGAACTGATTCGGTTTTCTCACTCAGTTTGACTAGTTATTTCTCAGTTTTCCTTAACTCCAAAGAACGGAATTTACATGTAAC
This sequence comes from Trapa incisa, assembly GCA_030064435.1. NCBI lineage: Eukaryota > Viridiplantae > Streptophyta > Magnoliopsida > Myrtales > Lythraceae > Trapa > Trapa incisa. The sequence goes on along the minus strand of CM057774.1, from coordinate 4,170,371 downwards.
ATAAAACTATTATAATTAAACATGTTAGATATATATATATATATATGCATGTGTGTTACAAAGGAGATAAAATGAGTATGGTCTAATTAAAAAGGAAGCCAAGTGGGTTGTCATTATACAAGAAAAATAACAATAATATTATAAAAATGATAAGTAAACCTAAGTCCACATCTCAATATCTAGACCCAAGGACATAGGGCTAGATTTGCCATTGTACATTTCACTAAAACCCAAGGACGCCCAACTTGACCTACTTTAATTGTTGTACAAGAAAAACATAAAATCACTCAAGAGTGGGCTGAGAAAATAGAACTTGTGAAACTACAACAAGACTCTAATGAGCCTAGGCCCATATTGCATCTAACTCGGTGTAAAAATCATCGATGAAAGACCTTGTCCCTTAAAGCCCTCCAGAAAGTCATTGACCCTTAAAGTCCTTCTAATAGTCTCAAAAATTGCCCATGGAACTTTATTATGCATTTACTTTTTACCTAAGCCTGTAAAGAACCCAAATCATAAGTTTAGTCATGGTAACATACATTTTAGAACTTTATTTACTTTTTTGCAACTCAGACTAAATGCTAATTCCAAGAAATTATTAAGGATAAAAGAAAGAGACTTAAACTAACCAATGCTTAGTGTCCGTCGGGATGTTGGAATTGGAGGACGTCTTCATCATGTTCCTTAGGGACTAGTAATGAGGCACTTAGAGCACCATTGTAGAAGAATAACCTAACTCCAGAAAACATAGCTTGAATTCCTTCAAGGTGCCTCCTGCTATTCAAAAAGAAACTCAATGTGTCTTTCCCCCTAAATTGGAAGAAAATAGAATAAAAATCTTACTGTCATATACTCCAATGTGGTAGTTATCCGAATTTGACTGTGAAATATTGTTAAAAATTTACCACGTGGTTTTCTCTAATTAGATAATTAAAATAAATCAAATTCCCCATTAGACATTTTATGTCACTACCACATGTCCTCTCATAATTGGTTAGGGGTTTCTGATATGGAAATGTCATATGTCATTTGCTGATTGGTCAATAATTCTCCGATGTCTAAGTTGGCTCAAGACTTAGCCTAATTGTAACGTGTCGTCCTTTAATTTATCAATCTCACTAACATGAAATTCTATTAGTTGACCAATGATTATTGACATGTGTCACTCTCTAATTGCTCAGACGAACTGATGTGAATTTTTGATAGTTGACTGTTGATGATAGACAAGTGTTGTTCTCTTATTGGTCAACGCTTCTAGTCAATGATCCATCGATTGACTAAGCGCACTTACCACGCATTGTGTATTGATTGGATGCGCATGTTGGTTGACCACTGACTTGGCAGGCAGTTTGTTGACCCAGCTAACTAGTTCAATTAAACTAGGTTCGTTTACCCAAAATTAAAAATCGATTTGTTTTGGCTCGATTCGATTGGTTTTCTATAAATTAAAATTTTTTAAATTTGAATAAATTCATTTTTTACATGGTGATGATTTCAATTTACCATTTCCCTTTTTGTGTCACCCCATAAAATAAATATTCGAATTAGTTTCTCTCAATTCAGTTTGTTTGATTTGGTTTAGTCATGGTTTACCTTTATATGGTCTGGTTCTTACTTCTAATTATCAATTGGGTCAATTCCCTTTGAATTTTTTTTATAATTTAAGTTTCACTTGGATCAATTTAGATCATATTTGATATCTTTTATGATCTCGGTTCAATTTGAAACTCTATTTTATTTAGAAATTTTCCGATTCTCACTTATATTTTTTTTATGAAAAATAGGTTTTACAACTTTTCTCTCATTACTCAAATTTTTTTATTGGGTAAGGGCTCAAATCGATCATGATAAATATGGGGAAGTCAATTAGGAACGTGCTAGGTCTGATCTCGAACCTTAAAACAAAGTAAAGAAGGAATTAAAAGTTAGGGAACTAAAATATAAGTTTCAAGAAATTGGGAGACCAAAATGTAAATAAGGAGAAATAGAAGGACTCAAATGAAATAGAGAAAAGTCTAAGGAATTAAAGAGATGGTTTAGAAAGATGTGGGGTTTAAATGTTACGAAGAGTAGTTTCAAGACCTAAAAATAAATATTGGAATATTTAAGGACCTAAATGAAAATAGAGCAAATTTTAGATAATTATGTAAATTTAATAAAAATATGGACTCCGTGGTAAAATAAAATTTCGCTAGTATCACATTAAGTGAATCAAGACATAAAATATCAAAATCGTAAATATGGTAAATGTTAAGCAATTGTACAAAAAGTATCGTTAGAGCCCGACCAAAAAAGTAAACGAGTACATGAAATATGTTGAAAATTTGTGTGATTGTATTAGTTGAAATGCAAAATGAGCACTCACCATTAAAGATAGAGAGAGAGCCTTCCATCCCTTGAATGCGGTCAATACTAGCAAATTGTTCATGAGTAAATGAATATCCTTTTCTTCATTTTTGGAAGAGGTCGAACATGGCAAGGCAATTGAGGCTAAAATTACCTGTAGTTTCTTCTCTCAAAATACCAGAGGTGATTGCCCTTCTATGTTGAATTTCTCCAATATAAAATGGTAAAACAAAATCCTCATCTTTATTAAACTCGAGCTTAGTTTTAGTGAAGTTCCCATAAAACCAATCATGTACATGTACACTAAAGCTGAGAATAGTAGGAAAATTACCTAAATCACTAAGCAACAGCCTCATCTATTTTAGAACCAAAATTTCATTTATTTACAGTAGAGTATCCTTTCCTTGTGAGGGATGCTACCATCTTTTTCGTAAGCAAGTTCTTGATCAATTCCTAATCCAATCATTTTGTATCCTTCCCTACAAAAATTTGAACAATGGGTTCCTCTAGACTAAATACTCAATAGATTTTTCCTTACATAAAATCACCAAGCGCACCCAAGAAATCACTTTATGGAAAATTTTTATGGCGGAAGCTGAGAAGAACCTACTCTCTATATGGCTGATAGTCTTTAGAAAAATGGGGCTCATTCTCAGCATTCAAGGATGATATTCAAGGATGATCTTCCACTTTAGAAGTTCTATTATGCAGGAAACAACCCACTCTTGCCTCAGAACTCCTAGTCGATGTTTCTATGTAACAAAACCCAACTTTAGCAAGATGTAATTGATACATTCTTCATGCTTGCGATGTTGCTGCATTTTACCCATCAAACTTCGAACTGAGACATGTTAGGATTGAGTATCATCGATCCGAAAGTGAGACACCTAGGAACCCCAATTGAGATTGTGTGTTAAGGGAAGTTGGGAGATTTGGGTGAGGGTTGGAACCTAGGTACCCGAATAGTGGATAAGGCAGGGTCTAGTCTACTCTATCAATGGAGCTACAAGTTGGGGATGACGGTATATATAGCTTCATGTCGCTATCAGGGTTAGAAATCGGGGTTTCCTGTGAGTGGGTCATAGGAAATATTGACCGTAGGCTTGATCGAGAAAAAAGGAAGAGAGGGGATGTGATTAGAAACTCACTTGAGCTTTCGGGAGATTCAAGGAGTAGTTGTGCCATGCCATTGCAAGTAGGATCAGAACCTTAACGAAGGTCACTCCTTGCTGGATCATCCGTATAATAGAAGTAACAAGCTCATACAAAAGAATATGATGAATATGGGTTCTTGGGGCGCTGGCATACAAGCTTCAGCTTGCGAAGCTCATGCTAGTACGAGAATGAGGAGAACCTTGGGAATGTAAACAAATGGTGAAGCATGGGTTTTAAAGACAGAATATTGGGTTGTAACGCTAGAAATTCCGGAGAGGAAATTTAAACTCAGTTGAATAAAAATTCGAACTGAAAATGAAACTTAATCAATCAAATTAGAGTGTAAATAGAGATTGAACTAAAATGAGAACCTAAATAGAAAATTAAAATTTTTTATTAAAAATTGATTTACCAGGTAAAATACTAAAATTTTTAGAAAATACAATTCAAATTAGTTGAAATAAAAAAAATTTAGGTTAAATTATCAAGATAATTTGAGATTAACAAAATTGTAATTTAATTTTAAAAAATGATCAACCAATGAATACAAATGAGTTGAGTGGATCCAAGTTTGACCCGACTCAAGTTTTAATCGGGCAGCACCCCCGATTAGAATTAACACTTGCCTATGTATGCAATGGGTAACCCATTTTTGGAAGAATTCAATTAATTAGATTTTTTTATTAAATTGCATATAACAAAAAGTATATTTGAGTCTGAAACTCTTATATCGGTCTCTGTACAATATTAATTGAGTTATCTAATGCTAATTAGATCTACCTTTACATCTAATGTCAGAATATCCCAACACCCAAGTGATTGATCAAGAAATTCAACCTCAACTAACCACCAAATGAGATGAATTTTATCTCAAAATGTTGTTAAGGAAATCCTATTGAGTTATTTGGTTAGGTCCCTTGAAAGTGGTTGAAAAACACTGATAACCATTTTCTTAACTTTGTTTTTGGGACTAAAAATTATATTGTTCTACTGCCCTTTTAAGATTAAATATAGTCACCACTAGGTGGCAAAAGAAAATTATGCCTTTCATCTACCTCCCACTAGTCTTGACTAACCTCTAAAATTTGTCTTTTGACTACCACATGTATATTTCCTTCGATAAGTTTGTTCTATAACTCTCGACCATGATGGTTAAAGGACAAACTTTTCATAGTTTCGGCAACCACTTGGTGGATCATCACTACAAAATGAGCCAACTAGTCATTTTCTTCATTTTCTCTACTCACCTGCAACTAGTGATGCACTTTCCGGTCAGAATTTTCAACAAATTCTCTAATACCTCTATTTTAGAAAGCATAGTAAAATAGTCAAATTCAGCTAAGGTAATATCCCCATAATACTTATGAGTTTAATTGAATTAATTAGGAGTGATTTGTGAAAATTAATGTAGGTTTGAATGATTTTGAAAGTTTGAGGATTAAAGTATAAATTTTGAAATATTTGGAGTCGATTTACAAAAAAATAAGAAAACTTATGAAAGTACTCCATAATGCCCTAATGGGCAATAATGTAATTTTAGGAAAAATGAAGAGGTTCAATATGATTTTTGAAAGTTTAAAAGTAAAACTGTAAATTTTGATAAATTATGGGTAAAATAATAATTTTTACTCAAAGATAAACATAGTGTTCGTACCTAATAGAATATAAAATGGTTATTTTTGGATGATTGACAAACTAATGATCATTTATGTAAAAATAAAAAATAATAAATTTTATATAAATAATAACAAAATAGTAATTTTATAAATATAAAAATATTATTATGATTTTTAGAAAATAAGATGTTAAAATACCTAAATTTGAAAAAAATTATTAATTAGATTAATGTGAATTATGTGACTGGTCTATGAACATGAGTGATTAAAAATTGGCTCACTGATGGAATTTTTTAGTGTATTATAGAACCTAAAATATATTTTTTAACTAAGGTTATGAGTGAAGATGCTTTTGCTAAGTATATGATAAGTTATAAATGACTAGGATATAAAATATAAAATGAATTCACAAGAGAAATTAGTTTAAGGGGATGTTGAAGTAGACCTAGAGCATGATAAGTAGATTTAGGTTTGTCTAAAGATAGAAATTATAAGAAATTATATTTTCAAACTCTTAATAATAAACATATTATATTAATGGAGATAAAATAACACATTATATTAGTAAGACTAAATTTCAAGAGCAAGACCTAAATCCTAATATTACATACCTAAATCGTAGCAGTACACCTACATTTGTATTATAAACAAACTAAAATATTTGATTTAACTAGATTTAGGTATCCATAACAAAATTTGTTGTCAAGAGTTAGTCAATAAATCACTTGAACTACCATTAAACAATTAATAATTTGATTGGAAGATAAAGTTTAGAATATAGGGTGAGTATATATCATAATTGTTATTTTTTCATCTTAATAGATTAATGAAATAGTGGAATATTGAGATTAAATGTGTTGACTTTGCTTCGTATTACGAGTTAGCCATTGCGGAACGTTCAATCCCTAGAATCGCAGATGGCTACTTCATTGTTGTTCAGTAATGCAATAAGAGAGATAAAAGAGAGTGAGTGAGGTGTATTTTTTTGTGCAAGTTAAAGTGGGCATCTGAGTTTTGCCCCGCTTCCTTTCATCCATCCCATCTTCACTCGAAGCTTAGGAGTTCGCAATAGAATATCTGTTGCAAAAGCACAGACTTGCCAGTGTGATAGACATGCCCACTGTTTTCACCTGCCATCAAAATTTTTAACTCAAATTTCTCACTTAAGAAATCCAAGAGTGTGAAGTGAATTATTTCCTCCATCAAAATTATTTCGTCGGTTATTGATTTTAATTAAACCAAAAGAACTACTCTTAGTCTATTGATAAAAGGTTGAAATTCTAAGATAATGATTGAAAATCGCCGTGATCACATGGTTAAAAGCCATGCGCTCTACCGGCTGAGCTAAAACGGCGTTTCATATTATTTAATATATATCTAACTAATTGTGGCTTCGATCATATCACAAACAAAGTGACCGACCTGACTAAAATGCTAATTGTAGTAGCTACATATCACCATTTGAGCTAATTCAAGTGGTCACGTAATCCCGAGAAAGTCTATTATCCATCCCCAATAGCCTTGTCGACCGATGTTCCACCTCTGATGAGTTTCTAGCTTTAATCCAACTTACGTTGTACTATGTCTGTAGTTTTGATCAAGCCCGATCATAGCAATTTCGATCGACTCCGGCTAAACTAAGTTTATGATGGTCTAGAGGGAGGCTAGGGGGACCTCCCCACTTAATTTTATAATTTTTAGAGACACTTGAGTCATAGGTCAAAGACGAGGGGACTAAAATAAAAATATTTGAAAGTTAGGGGAGCCAAATAGGTTTGAGTTTTTTATGGGGTCTTCCCAACGGTCAAAATAAAGTTTTGGGATGTTTAGGAAGTTTGGAGACCGGTTTTGCCTATTGGGAAAGGTCTAGGATACTTTTTACAATAAATGTAAAGTTATGGACTAAAGTACAAATATGAGTATTTACATGGTCAAAGGAGGACATTTGGGAAGTACAAGGACCTAAACTTAAATTTGAGAAGTTTATGGGCCCAAATAAAAATTTTGTGGGCCAAATGATTCTTGAAACCTAAGTGCTCAAGAAGAGAGGCAAAACAGTAATTTTGCCAAAAGTTAGGGGATTGTCGGGAATTAATGGGAAGTAAGGCTTAGAATTTTCCCAATGCCTACTTGGGACCATGGTATTACTATACCTTGCAGTGAATGAAAGGAGAAGGTCACATGAAAACAATGGTAGGATTTCAGACAACTCGTAAGACTAGCAAGTACCGCATGAAAGAGGTGAGTGGGTTTTTTATGACGAGTCCTATTGGACCGACCAAATTCAATTAACTTGCTTGTGAGACCATGTGAATTTAAGTAGCAAGTTGCTCTTAGAAACTTGTATAAGCAATGCAAAATGGATAATAGCATGCCCACTAAAGGAAATAGGATTTTCGAAAGAAATGAGTAAGAACCAGTTATAAAATTGAAGTATGAAATTTAAAACTCGTCCTAAGAGATCGGGAAAGCTATTTTGAGCTTACAACCATTGTGTGAACTTGGGGAGATGGCTGATGAGGTCGGGCTCCCTGTATGCTTGCTATACTGTCATAAAGATTGGGTCAATGATCATACAGTGAGACCTGAGTCTAGTGTTAGATGGCTAATTGTTTGTTCGGGAGAGTCGGCCCATGACGGGTCGGACTCCCTGTGTTGTGTGCACGAATTTAAAGGGATTCGGTCGGTGAAGGTATGAGCTCCCATGTTTAGCATGTTGATTTAAACATGAATTGCTTGTGTGTGTGATGTGGGGGAAAGTCGGGCTTGAGTGCGCCAAGCTCCCGGTAACGTGATACCTGTAGCACCGTTACATGAATCGCCATGAGTGCCACGATTATGACTATGCATCATGTTATTATTTGTGAATACTAGTATGAGAGAAGGGAGTGACGGATGGACGCCTAAGAAGTAGTGTTGTCACTCAAGGGAAAAATAGAAAGGAGATCGGGGAGAACTAGTGAAATCTTCCATGTTTTCCTGGGACACCCAAATGATGTACGAGTACCATTCCAATACACCACTGTGACCAGGAGTATGACGGGATGAGTCATATGTATACGAGCATGGGCCGACGAGAGGCGAGTATGCGGCCATGACCTGGGTGTTGAAACATCCAATTGTGAGATGACACATGAGCGTGTCAGCTGCGGAGAGGGTTCGCGACCACTGCATTCCAATTTTCATGTATGATATCATCTAAGAGAGGCGGCACACATAATGAGTGGTATGTGTTTATGTGTGGGGCCTGAGTAGCCCATTTATATGTGGGCCTGAGAGTCATCTTATGCAGGAGAGCGACTACAAGGCTGCCAGGACCCTGGTTTTTGAGGCACCGAGCTGTGAGACTATAATGAAATGCTGGTTGTGGGAAGAGAACCTTGGGGCCTCCCACACATTAGCTCTCAATCAGGGATCATAGGAGTGACGACCCAATTCTAGGCCTGTGATTGTTTGTTTTAGGGCCATGAGACACCCATTATTTTGTTAAGGCCTAAGCGAAACTTTTCTTTCAATGTTTCTCATAGGTGCCTACAAAACAGTTTATCAAAATATCCCAGAAATGATAGCAACATGATAAAACATAAACACATTTGTGAGGAAGGTATAAGGATACCTTAGGTGGATGTGCGCTTTAGGAAGATCCTTCCCTTTATTGCCTTGCGCCTTCCTAGCTTAGCCTGCAATATGTTTATTGGAGGGGGTAAGTTAATAACTCAAAGAATGAGACATTTACATCGTGTCGCTACATGGCTTGCAACCGAGATATTTCCTGTAAACCACCTAGCATGATCTTCTATCTTATTACTTATACTTAACATTCTGAGTCCCATGGTTTACTTTGCCCTTGGAGACACTGGTCGTGGGCTATCTGACTCGTAGTTTATACAACAGTTAGGTTATCCTCAGTCTCTCCCTTTGGTTTAATATAACCATTAGTACATCACGACAATATCCATACAGCGGGAACTCATGTCTTGTACACAAGGGATAACCTTCACTCGGCCGACACTTCTGGGCAACTCACGACCGATGCCTCATCCCGTGTCATGCTCTAACCTGATTCATCAACCGGTAGTCTCATACATCTAGCCTATCCCCTTGATGTTACATTGGTGGGAACCATCACCAAAGTAAAACCGATGGGACTACGGCTCAGAACAAAAAATACTCCTCTATTTTTTAGCGAAAATTTAAAACTTTTCTTTAAAAAATGGTTCCCCAAAAATGGTTTAACAAAAACCTAGGAATACAACGGTTAATAAGCAATAAATTACAACCTTTGTATCAGAGAAGAGGGTTAACTTAGACAGTGATGATATGGGGAGATCCTCTTACTTTTGTCTCTAGCTTCCTCAGCTTTCACTTGCAATAGTTTAGGGGAGAGGTGAGCTCAGAGCTCAGAGCTCAGTGAGTAGGACACTAACGTTGTGCTGCTACATGGCTTACGACCCAAATCTTTCCCATAAACTACTTAGCATGATATGCTATTAGCCTCACATATATTTCCATACACGAGTTTTGTGGTTTATTTTTGTCCCTTAAGATGCATGCATTGGGCCATCCAACTCGTAGTCTAAGCTACGATCAAGTTATCATCAGTCTCTACCTTTTTTTCTCTTACAATTTTAGTGCATTAAAGACAAACATCATGACTCAGTCCTGCACACACGCATGGTCTATGCTCGGGCAGCACTACTAGACTACTCACAATTCACACCTTAACCTGACAACTTAGGCCTAAACAAAAGGATGGCATACACTCGGGTGACACTACCTGTCTACTTAATCTCGCACCTTGACCCGGCAACTCAAGCTTAAACAAAAGCATGGCATACGCTCGGTGGCATAACTGAGCTAATTACAACTCGCGCCTCGACTTGACAACTCAAGCATCAATACAAAAATAGTGGGCAACTCATGGCCCTAAAACACACATTGCATGGCCTATGCTTGGATGACACGTTTAGACCATTCACAACCCGCGCCTTGACCCGACAACTTAGACCTCAACATATCACTCATCCATAATGTATCGCCTCGTGGACAATACTAGACTGGGAATTGAAGTGTGGGAGTTACAAGGGGAATCTCACCACCACACTCACAGTTAGGTGTCTCATCACCCTAGGGTCCTAGCAGAACTCATGTTGCTTACCCACACAACATGGCACTCAGGCAAGCACATCAATTAGGCTACTCGGGTCCCACATATAACATAAAACCTACCTAGAATGCACCACCCTCATGGGATGACACCAGACAGGGAACTAGAGTGCGGGGGTCGTGAACCCTCACCACAACCGACACCCTCACGTGTGTCTCACAACTAGTGTTTGAGCACTCAGGTCAGAGTTGTGTAACTACCTCTCGCTGGCCTATGGCCCCTATATATACGACTCATCTCCACCATCTAACTGTTGTAGAGGTGTACTAGGACAGTACCTATACATATTCCAGGTGTCACAGGAAATATGAAGATAACACTATGCACTCCCCGATCTCCTTTTCATTTTCCCGTGAGTGACGACACAACCACAAATACGTCCATCTATTGTCCCTATTCTCCCACACCGGTATTCACAATAACAATTCATATGACTACAGGTCATCATGTGGCACTCATGGCCATTTCTCGTAATGGTACTCCAAGCACTGCGTTACCGGGAGTTGAGCATAACACATGCCCAACTCCCTATCATTTTGCACACAAGAATGCACACAACAATCAACATGCTAAAAACGGATAAACATTAGGAGTTCAAACCCTCACTGGTTGTCTCCACTTAAATGATGTATGCACAAACACTAGGAGCTTAGCTCTACAGGAGTCGACTTCCCTTTGCAAACAACTAGCTTAGCGTCCTCGGGCTCGGTTCTCACCTCATGGACCAAACCTGGTCACTATCATAGCAATGCACACATTACAATAGCCTTACCTTCATTGACCCTTTCACCAATCCACACAACGACTCTAAGTCAAAAATGGTTTTCCCTCAGTTTCTTAAATTCGATATTTATTTCATACCTCGATCCTCATGCCTGGTTCTTACTCACACTTTTAAAATGATATTTGATTTAATGGGAATGCTATTACCAATTCACACTTATTATATGAGTTCTCAAAGTTCAGTTTACTATCTTAGCACACAAGGTTACACAAGCATAAGTGCTCGGAACTCTGTTAGTTCAATAGGATGTGCCATCAAACACACCTACTCACATATTCATTGGGACTTGTTTGTCTCGACCGTTATTTCCTCTATCTCTAGTTGTGTGATCTACTGCATGATTCATTCTACATGAATCAAATTGTACAACCAAGTCAGTTTAGAGGTTTACTAAATACTCATAACTATTATCTTATAAATTTTCACAAATTATGGTTTCGCCACTCGGACTATATTCTCTTGGTTAACATGTCGATGACCCTTTATGATTACTAGCTCTACCTATGGTTTCCTTCAAAATCAAGTTTAGACCACATTAGATCTTATTCACCAAAATGCCCTAAAAGTTTCTAAGTCGTTTACTTAGATAACCTAACTTTTCCAAAATTTTCATTTTGGTCATTAAGTGGGGCAAAATTGCCATTTTGCCCCTTCCTAACTCAGAAGGAGTTGAACCTCCACCAGAGGAGATGGTTGGAATTGGTTAAGGATGACCTTGTGATAGAATATCATCCTAGTAAGGCCAATGTGGTGGCAGACGCTCTAAGTCGCAAGTATCAAACTGAGGTAGCACATATAAATATAAGCTACTTACCCTTGTTGCAACAGTTGGGAAGAATGGAAGGAGACCTTAAAGTGGACAAAAGAGAAAAATGCTTATTGGCCAACGTAGTGGTAAGACCCGGCCTAATGGAGCAAATTATGGTCCAACAAAAAGGAGATAAGGAACTCCAATCCTATTTGGACTCGGTCAACGAAGGGACGAACCTAGATTACAACCTTCGAGGCGATGGAGTGCTAACCTATAAGGGTAGAGTGTGTGTGCCTCAAGATAAGGAATGAAAAGTTTAATCTTGGAATTGGCACATGACTTTGTCTATGCGATGCATCCAGGCAGTACCAAGATGTATCGTACCCTCAAACAAGCTTATTGGTGGAAAGGGATGATGTCTTGCCCCGACCAGGTTTGGTCAGATCCCTCTGATCAACCCATCACTCTCTTGATTTATTAAGGGTTTTTTCCATCCTTTAAACCGTGAAGATAAGACGTCTTTTAAACCTGCACCTTTCATGGAATAACATAAATCAAAATTACATAAAATTTAAACTTTACCATACCTTTCTCACAAGTGTGGTTAACTTGTAGTCTTTGGGTAGGCTTTCCCCGAGTTACCTGAAAGGGGTATAAGGGAGGGGGTGAGTTCAACAACTCAATGAATGGGTGTTTAAAGTATGATTTTCAGAAAATATTTTGAGTCGGAGTGTGCTAGAATCCTTATTTTCTTTAGAATTCTTTCTTCCTTGTTTTTCATGATTTTTCAAGCTATTACTTCATCATCAACCACAACTAGTATGTTTATCAACCAACACACACCCTTCATCATGAAGAGAACATACATTCGCATGGCAACACATCCACTGCACTTGTGGCATCGGAGCGACTTTACCGGCCACCTAGATAGAAGCACACCCACTTCTACCCTGATAATGAGTGGATGTACGCGACATCTGACCTTCAATCCTGTAAAGCAAAATCTGTGTCTGTATGAGAACAAAGACCTCATCCCGACCTCACCCCAGTCTCATGCACATGAAGCTACGTCGAGCTTCCCTGACTGCTGGCACGACAATCTACCCCTATCTCTACCATGTAGTCCAGTAGCCCCTAGGAAGCATCACTACCCCCTCTTGGGCATCTTGAAGGTCATGTACCTCAGTGCATGCACAAAACAACAGTTTTCCAAAAAAGCTATTTAATCTGTGGTGCCACTGGTCCAACGGCCTCGACCCTCAACTCGACCTGCAGCTGTTTGTCTCGACTGGTCTGTCGACCTATCATGTCGCATTGCCACCAATTCATCGAGTATGTCAATCATGTCTTGATACCATGGCCAAACATATCATTCATTTAAAATTTTCATGCCTTAAACTCATATTTGTTTATGAGCTCCTACACGTGCCAACTGGCATTGGGCCTACTGTATGAGATTTTCAAAATCGGGTATATTAGCCCCCAAGTTCCAAAACCGAGGCCTCCAGCCTATATGAGCATTTCGAGCTCCCGTCAAGAAGGTCTTCCAAAAAGTTTAAGCAGTGGCACACATTCAGGGGAGAGCACTTCTAACAAAATAATCTTTTCATCTGTCCATCACACCAACCGAGTGTGAGGACATCTCCGCTTATAACCGATAAGCGGGTTTTCTACTTCCTTCTAGGAAGTTTATCATACCAACCGGGTATGATCTACTTACAACCATTAAGTAGTTTTTCGCGTAATTTCTACATTATTCCATTAAGGTGTGATGGTTAAAAGTAGTGGGTTTTCATTTCTGAGGTGTTTATCATCCCAACCAGGTATGATATAGAAATCCCACTCACCAGATAACATAGTGATTTTCTCTTGACCGGTTCTTTTTCTTCACGCGAGCTTGTCCTTACTGGCGTTCCCAGTACTTCGTGGTCCTACATGATAACACCCTTGTTCATTATCCCTTAGCCTATTAGCTTTCATTCATCATAATTGGATAAACTACTCAAACTTTTCGATTTATTGCAATTAGATCCCTAAATTTCTTTTTCTTTAACTTTAGGTCCCTAATGCCAATTTTTTCCCAAATTGAGTTCTGAAACTTCTAAAATTCACTTTGGGACCTTAATTTATAAAAATTTCCGAAAGGGGTTCAAGTTTCCCAAATTCTCAATTTGGTCCCCAACTTTTCCAAAATTACCATTTTGCCCCTACTTTAAAAAATGGTAAGTTTCACCCCCAAAATTCCAAAGGTTGACCAATTGGTCCTCCAATATCTTTATCATGCCTAATTGGCCTTCAACTTTATGAAATTGCACTTTAGTCCCTCGAATTTTTGAAATCCCAAAAATTTCACCCAATTTCAACCTTCCAACTCAGTCGAATTTGATTTCATCAAATTGACCGATCAAATGAGTTTAATTGTTGAAATTGAAGTTAGATTAGAGTTCCTCCACCTCCATACGATTCAATTACACTTTGAATCGCACGATTTGACACCAAAATGAGCTCAAACAGAGATTTGCCGAAAAACTAAATGTAGAGAGGGAAATTTTTGAAAGCTTACCGTCGGGGGCACGGCAGTCCGAGCTTTCAATCTGGGCAGATAGCTCTTCTTCTGAGGTTCTTCCTAGGATCAAGAATCACCTCAATTCATGTTGAATTAAGGGATAATTTTGTTAGTAAAGATATTATGGTTTTCTCTCTAGCACCGATCGGAATTTACAGAGGGGAGCCAAATTGGCTTACCTTTCTACTCTAATTCAGCTATAGGAGGAATGTGGAGGTGTTGAGAGGGATTGGTTTAACATGAGGAGGGCTCAAATTGGCCATTTTTACCTCGGCCAAAACATGGCAACTTCGGTCCGTAGGAGCTGCTTCACTATTCTATCATGTCGGCATTTCTCCGACTATCCTTGGAGCAAATAGAGACTACAAGCATGTAGCTGACTTCTCCCCGAATCTAAAGAACCCGACCATGCCTTCTTTGGCTCAGAAAAATGTCCAAGTCAGAGCTCTAGTTTGAGCTTCATCGAAAAATGGAGTAATAGGGAGATAGTGGAGTTTTCAGGTGTGAGGAGGATGAATGAGAAATGGCTCTTTATATAGGAAGCTCAAGGACTTCTTGGCCGTCCGATTGGCACCTTAATGGCGATCATTTATTACCTAAAACTCCCCGACAGGAAACTTATCATCTTCGTCGGTGCTGCTCGATTTTCTGACGAGTGAACAGTGCTGTCATATGGAGGAAGAAGATGACACTGTTCCAAATCGGACTAGACTAGTACGAACCGGGTTAAAAGCTTAAACTGACCGGTTCATGCGCTATTTGATCGAGTTTTTCAAAATTAAAAATTTCTAAATTCATTCTCTATCCAATGGTGGCCTCAATTCTCCAATTTGATTTTTCTAATCTACCTAGAAAAATAAATTTAACATCTAGTTCAATAGTGGTTCAAACCGGTCCAAACTGGTTTGGATTTGGTTCACCTGAACCGGTTTGGTTTTCATCTCCAATTCATCCTAAAGTCCTTTTTATGAATTTTGTGACTCTTTAGGTCACTTGGGATCCATAAATTTCCCAGTTTGCCCTTTCTTTATCGGTTCTGGTTTATAAACCGACTTGATTTTCTCTTTGGAAATGACTAGTTCTTTCTCCGGTTTTTCTTATTATCAAAGGACGGGGTTTACAAATGAAGAGGGATATTGCAGAATATGTGGCCTGATGCTTGTCTTGCCAGCAGATTAAAGCTGAGCACCATAAGCCTTTAGGACTACTACAACCCTTACCAATCCCCAAATGGAAATGGGAACACATTACTATGGATTTTGTCACTGGACTACCTGTGACTAGGAAGGGACGAGATGTCATTTGAGTCATTGTGGATAGATTAATCAAGTTCACCCACTTCTTACCAATAAGAGTGATAGATTTGGTGGAACAATTAGCGATGTTATACATGAGGGAAATTGTGAGACTCCATAGCATCCCGGTAAAAATAGTGTCGGATAGAGACCCTAGATTTACCTCAAGGGTCTGGCCTAGTTTACAAAATGCATTGGGGACAAAGCTCCACATGAGTACGTCATTTTATCCTCAGACCGATAGACAGTTTGAGCAAACAATCCAGACCTTGGAGTACATGCTGCGAGCATGCATACTCACCACGAATAAGGGTTGGGAAGAATACTTGTACCTGATGGAGTTTGCCTATAATAACAGTTATCAGGCCAAAATTCAAATGGCTCCTTATGAGGCCCTTTTATGGATGACCATGTCGTACCCCCTTATTTTGGGAAGAGGTGGGAGAAAGGAGGCTAGAAAGGGTCAAATTAATAGAAGACGTCACATAAAAGATTAAGATTATAAAGTGTCGACTTAAGGCCGCTCAAGACAAGTAGAAGAGCTATGCAAACCATCGGAGAAGGGACTTAGAGTTTGAAGTAGGAGACCAAGTGTTTCTCAAGGTATCCCCATAGAGATAGAATACTTAGGTTCCAGCAATGGGGGAAGCTGAAACCTAGGTACATCGGCCCCTACGCCATAGTCCAAAGGATAGGCCTAGTGGCTTATAAATTAGAACTGCCTCCGGACTTACAAAAAATAAATGATGCATTCCATATCTTGGTACTCCGTAAGTATTAGTCTGATCCTAGTTATGTGTTGGACTGATCTCTACTAGAGTTAAAAGAGAACCTGACTTATCAAGCAAAACCGGTGCAAATCATTGACCAGAGAGACAAGAACTTGAGGAACAAGAAGATTCCTATGGTTACGGTTCTTAGGCAGAACAGACCCATGCAAGAGGAGACATGGGAAACCGAGAGTGTTATGAAGGATGGGTACCCTCGGTTATTTGACATGTAAATTGTTTTAGGGACAAAACCCCTAAAAGGAGGAGAGAGTTGTAAACCCCATTCCTTTATAGTTAATAAAACCGGGAAAAGAACCGGTCATTTTGAAAGAGGAAACTAAGCCGGTTCACAAACCATAACCAATAAGGAAAGGGTAAATTGGGGAATTGGTAAATCCCGACTGACTCAAATAGTCATACAAATCATGGAAAAAAACCTTGGGACAAATGGGAAGAGAAAACTAGACCAGTTAGGGCGAACCGGACCTGAATCGGATTGAATGGGTTTAAACCACACTTGAACTGGTTTCTAAATTCATTTTTCTTAGTGGATTAAAATGATCAAATTAGGGAATTAAAGCCACCATTTGATGGAGAATAAATTTTGAGAAAATCAGTCGAATTGGGCCTGAACCAACTGATTTATGCATTGAACCCTGTCGGATCAGTCCAGTCCAGTTCGGAACAGTGTCATCTTCTTCCTCAGGATGACAACACTGTTCATTAATGTAGAAAACGAATAACGCCCGTGAAGGAAAAATGACCCTGTTCAGGCTGTTTCAGGGCAAGGATAAGCTCGACCAAAAAGGAAAGTTGTCAGACAGACGGTCCCCGAGCTCCCTATATAAAGAGCTACTCTCTATTCATCCTCCACACACCTGAAATCTTCATTCTCTCTCAACTGCTCCTTTTTCCAGTGAAGCTTGAACTAGAGATCTGATATAGGCATTTTTCTCAGCTCCTAAAGTCAAGGTCGGGTCCTATAGACTTCAGAGGAAGTTAGCTACCTGATAGCATCTTTCTTTCAACCCAAGGACCGTCAGAGAAGCGAGAAAGAATCAAATAGTGAAGTAGCTCCAACGAACCGAAGCTGCCCTATTTTGCCTGAGCTGAATTCAGCCAAATTCAACTCTCCTCCAGCCAAACCAAGCCTCCCCAACATCCCGACAGCCTCATACGACCTCAACAGAGCTGAAAGGTAAGCTAATTCGACCCTACTCAATGGTTGCAGATTGGAGTTAGAGAGAGAAAGTGCTAAAATTTATTGACAAAATTCCCCATCGATTCGATATCAATTGTAGCAATTCTTAATCCTAGAAGGAACCTCAGAACAAGAGCTACCTTCCCCGATCGAGATCTCATATTGCTGCACCTCCGACAATAAGCTTTCGAAGCTCTCTCTCTCTCTATGAGCAGTTTTTCGACAAAGCTTCGTTTGAGCTCAATTCGGACCCAAATGATGCAGTTCAAAGCTCAATTGAATCATATGGAACTATAGGTACTAATCCATAATTGGAGCAATTAACCCCGATTGAATAACCAATTTGAAGAAATCAAATTCGATCAGTTTAAAGGGGAGAAATTGGGAGAAATTTTTGGGGAAATTTGAGAATTTCAAAAAATTGAGGGACCTCTTTGTAATTTCCCAAAATTGAAGGCCAATTGACCATGAAAAAGATGTCGAGGGACCAATTGGTTAATTATTGGAAACTTTTGTGCCAGATTGTAATTTTATGGAAAGTAGGGGCAAATTTGTAATTTTTGAAAAGTTGGGGACCAACTTGGAAATTTTGAAAAATTGAGCCCCTTATACAATTTTGAGTAAATTGAGGACTCAAAGGGAATTTTGGAAGCTTTGAGACTCAATTTAGGGAAAAGTTGGCATTAGGGACCTAAAGTTAAGGAAAATGAACTTTAGGGACCTAAGTGCAATTAATCGATAATTTTTTAGCCTAGGCTATTATGCTAAATTTTAATTGATCAAGATTCCCAAATCGTGTAGGGACACAAGTGACGAAACACCAGCAAGGATAAGCTAGCGTGGATTTGAAAACCGACTAGAGACGAGTATGTCACGGTCATCACGTGAGTAGGCTTATGTACATCATACCTGGTTGGGATGGTGAGTACTTTAGAAATGAAAAACCTACTTATCGGTCATAAGTAGAGGTAATCATACCTAGTTGGTATGATGAAATTCCTTGAGGAAAGGAAAAACCCGTTTACCAGTTGTAAGCGAACTATCATCACACCCGGTTGGTGTAATGGAGTTGAAAATATATTTTTCTCAGAAGTGTTCTCCCATGACTGTGTTTCATTTCTTAAACTATTTGAGAGACTATATTGCAAGAGCTAGAATAGCTTAGATAGGCTAGAGGCCTCGGTTTTTGAACTCATGGGGGGCTAAATGTCCGATTTTAGAAAAACACGTGTAGTGGGCCCAAGGCTAGTGGGCATGAGCAGGAGCTTGTAAACAAACTTGATTAAGAAA
Source organism: Trapa incisa (assembly GCA_030064435.1). Taxonomy (NCBI): domain Eukaryota; kingdom Viridiplantae; phylum Streptophyta; class Magnoliopsida; order Myrtales; family Lythraceae; genus Trapa; species Trapa incisa. The sequence goes on along the minus strand of CM057774.1, from coordinate 4,151,430 downwards.
GCCATGAAATTTCTAATGAAATTGTTGATGGTACCAAGTCAGGACCAACAATACTCGATGGACTGTCGGCAGTGTGTCAAGGCCAGGTTGATGGACCGACCCAGACAAACAACTGCAGGTCAGGTTGAGGTTTGAGGTCGTTGGACCAATGGTACCAAAGATAATGGCCATATGTGAAAAATTATTGTTTGTGCATGCACTTGTGTTACATGACCATTAAGGCACCCAAGAGGGGTAGTGATGGGTCCTAAGGGCTACTGGGTGACATGGTGAAGATAAGGGCAGTTCATAGTGCCAATCAGTCGAGAAGCTTGGTGTAGCTTCTTGTGCATGAGACTAGGGTGGGGTCAGGATGAGGTCTTTGTCCTCATCGGACACGGAGTGGCATTCGGGTCGGATGTCAAGAACATTCACTCAGACCTAATGTAGAAGTGGATGGCCTTCTATCTTGGTGGATGGTAAATACGCTCCAAGTCACAAGTGGCTGTAGTGGATAGGCAGCACCTACGAATGTGTGTACCCTTCCGGATGAAGGGCATGTATTGTTTGTGAAACACACCTAACATAATAATGGGAAAAAGGTTTTGAAAATCAGAATTTGAGAAAAGATTCTTAAAGGAAATGATAATATTGGTACGGTTTAAATAAAGTTGTTTCTTAAAAACCCACTCCCAACACCCGCTCACTGAGTTGTAGAACTCACCCTCCCTTTTACCCCTTTCAGTTAACTAAGGAATGACCCTTTTTAAATACCCTCCTAATCTAAATAGTAAGAGGATTAGTATGTCTATTTTAAAATACTTAGTTTTGTATAATGTTATTCCAAGAAAGATAGGTAAAAAGGATGCCTTACTCCTCGCGGTCTAGAAAGGGTGAAACCCTTGATGAACTAAAAGGAGTGGTGGGTTGCTTACAGGGATCCAACCAAATCAGGTTAAGGCATGACATTGAGTGTCGGAGCCGTTGGACTGTCGGCACCAAATAAAATGGCTAATTATGAAAAAATTATTGTTTACGCATGCACACATGGATTCGGGACCATCAAGATGCCCTAGGGGGTAGTGATGGGTTCCAAGGGCTATTGGACGACATGGTGGAGATAATGGCAGTTCGTCGTGCTAATTAGTTAAGAAGCTTTGGGAGTTTCTTGCGCATGAGACTGGGGTGGGGTCAAGATGAGGTCTCCATCCTCATATGAATAAGAAGTGGATTTCGGGTTTGAGGGTCGGACGTTTGGGACGTTCACTCAAACTCAGGGTAGAAGTTTGGGATTTCTATCAGGGTGGACAATAAAGTCATGCTAATCCCCAAGTGGGTGCAGTCTAAGGCTGCCATGCGAACATTTGTACCCTTTATAATAAATGGTGTGTATTTGTTTGCTAAAAGCCTCTAGAGGCAAGGGGGTGAGCTAAGAGAGCTAAACGCACCTAAAATGGAATTGGAAAAGCCCCTGAGATTTGAGAAAAACTTTGAAAAGAATGTTAAACATTGGCATGATTTTAACTAAGCATTTATGAAAACTCACTCCCAACACCCGCTAACTGAGTTGTAGAAACTCACTCCCTCCCTTTAACCCTTTTCAAGAAAAAGGAAAACTAACCTTAAAGACCCCTCGTAGTTGAACCATAAGACAGATATGTAAGTTTTAATATATTCCATTTTGTATAATACTATTACAGGAAAAATAAGGAAAAAAGATGTCTGACTACTTGTAGTTTAAAAGGGGGTGAAATCTCTTATAGACCAAAAGGAGTGATGGGTTGCTCACGAGGATCCGACCAAACTGAGTCGGGGCGTGACAATCTAGCTAACCTCTCTAAGGTTGTATAAGTATTCACTTAAGGACTGTCAAGGTCCAAAACTGTCATGGAGGACATCACTTTGATTATCATTCAAAACTCGTATGTCTATACATTTATAAATGTTAACCAAAATCACTTTCATAAACTGCAGACCAAGGTCCTTTCTCAACTTATGGGTTGTAGCCCCATTTTCAAAATATGGGCCGAAGTACTTCCTTCACAAAATACATGTCATCACCTCATTTCCAAAATATGGGATGAAGCAATTCTTTCAAAAATATGAATCATAGCCCTATGTTCAAAATATAGTTGAAGTGTTTATTTAACAAATTATGTGTTGTATCCCAATTTCAAAATATGGGTAAAAACCCTTCTTTTACAATTGTGGGTCATAACCTCACTTTTAAAATATGGGTAGAAGCACTTCTTTCACAAAATATAGGTTATAGTTTCACTTTCAAAATATGGGTAGAAACATTTTTTTCATAATATATGAGTTGTTGTCCCTATTTTCAAAATATGGGTTGATGCATTTCTTTCACAAATTATGGTGAATGCCCTCATATGATTTTTCATTCGCATTTTTATAGTTCAAAGCACACCTAACATATAATGACAATTGTATAAAACATATGTTGATCGACACTATAGTCATAATCTCACTCACCTAGACTAGTGTTCAATCCTTAGGGTGAGTTTGCTTCAAACCTCATGATAGCGAGTTATCTCCAACTATTAACAATTATGTATAGATTCAATTAATACTCAATTCGAGTATTCTATTTTTTTTTTTTATCGGTATCTCATATACTGTGCACAATTCTCATTTATTATTTACCATTTGATCCCAAAGTCCACTTGTCATTATACTTAGGTCATTATAAACTTCCAATCTCAATTTTAAACTTCTAATCTTTTTAATATTTTCATTAGCCCCATATTTTCTATTATTGAATTGGTGTCCTACAGTTTACACAATTACCCCAATTTAGAGTTTCATGAAATTCCACCTTAAATAATTTAAATTTGCTCCCAAGCCGCCTATCATCAGAATGATCAATCTTTTTTTTCATTTCTTTTTATCTAAGTTCAAGTAAAATATTTTTTAATAATTAAAATGTAAAATTCTTATTTTTTCAATGTAACTGCCAAAAAACAGTCATTTTGGATGCCAAAAATACATCATTTAGTGCGCCCTACAGAGGGATAATTTGTATTCGGGTTTGAATATTCAGTCAAGTTAGAATTGGAGGGAGCACATCAGATGGGATCCGGGTCCATCGATTTCCAAACCTAACCGAGTCAATCTAAGTTGGAAGTGCCACTGACACCAGGATTAGCTTCAATGTCTTGGAAACGTGTATACAAAATTAACTAGGTGCAGAATACTCTTAAAATCGAGCACCCCATACCGGCAGAAAATGACATGTTGCCCTCAGGACCTCAACCAAGAGAAAATCGAGCACCGCCGGATAACAGAGAACCCGAGAACAACCTGCTGTTACAGAACGAAGAGAACATGCCGGCCTAGAGATCATAATCGAATGGAGCGCAGAAACCCGAATAGAGACAAAATGACCACCAGCGCTCCAAGAAAACAAGCGCTAACAGAGGACAGAGTGTTGTTGTAGAAGATTGGGTAACAATGGAACAAGCACATGTTCAATTTTTACAAATGTTAGAAATTTAAATCTAGTATCCCAATCCTAGTTATAGATATTCAACCCATCGTGTAACTTTGCACGATTCCAACTTACCGTCATGAAAAGGGAAGGAGTAACGCTTTCCGGTAGGTATTTCTCAATAGGATCCTAATCAAACCATGATAACAAAAGACTAACAAAGGTCATGATAAAATTTGCACAGCTAAAAGCTTTCTGTTGCGGCTACTGACCAAAGAGGCCCATTTTAATATTCTCAAGAGAAATGCAGAACACTGCCAATACTACTCTACCAGAATTTATCCATAGACAGCTCAGACATTCAAGTATGGTCAAGAACATGTGACAAACCTGGGTAATTTTGACTCTAACTTTGAAGATTTGCTACACCGGATAGTGTACAATGAGCCTGCCTTTGAACTAGATATACTTCAATCCAGATATGTGTTGCTGTCTGGAGATCAAATACTGTGCCAATGAATAAACCACTCCCAGCAGACCCAGTATCTGGACCTTTCGGACATCAGTTATCAAAATTGATGGCAGGTTAAGGGGCAGGGCGAGCAATGGCATCGTATCCGCTTGCTTTGTGTAACTCCACATGTACCGGTTGAAGAGGATATGGCTCGGAAATGTGAGGATTAAGAGAGCTACATTTTTCACTGCAAAGAACCAATCAGCACCACCGATCTGCAGGCCCCAGCCTGAGCTCCCATGCCACACATCCTCCCATATATTGTAAAGGGCTGTCAAGACCAAGTAGCCTGAGATTACTACTGCCACTGGGAAATATCTTTGCTTGTCCCCAAATCCAGCAACAAAATCTGAATCTTGGTTTAAAAGAAGCAGAATTGGTGCGAGGAAGAAGATTGCCCGGTCTGAACCACCCGTGAGATTTACATTCAAGATCAAGCAGATTGCAAAGCACATGATTGTTGCAACATTACCAACTGCAGGCATCCACGCCCCATCTGCAGCCATTCTCTTGATAGTGAAGGCAGGCACATTAGAGGCCAAACGATGCTGCATGAATCTAATCCTAGGGAATGCAGAAGTGTTGCTACTGCTACTTTGACCTGATCTGTTGTGCTTGATCCCACTACCCCTATCAACTGCTTTCTCCCGCATCAACGAGGCCAACTCATACTTGATCTCCAGAGCGATAAGCATAAATATTGCTGCATAGAGGCCGAGAAGTGAGGTCCTTGCACCCTCGACAGCCAGAAGTGTAGTCAGCTTCTTATCTTCCTCTCCCACATCTCCAACAAGACCATCTCCAAAGATGCTGTTGATCCTCACTTGACCCTCCAAGAGATATGTAACTGGGAATAGAGCCACAAGCAAAGCAAATACCCATGGTAGGAGCTTTGTGCTCGAAGCAGATGGGAAATGAGTGAAGACAGCAAATACAGAGGTACAAACCATGGTTACAACAATGAGAGCATGCAAAACAGAAGCTTGAAGGAAGAATTCTGCCGATATATATACCCCGAGGGCAATTCCCATAGCTACTGAGTAGAATGTCCTCAACTCAACTATGTATTTGAGAGATCTGAGGGATGTTACTGCAGTGAGAGTAAGCAGCAGAGCAGCTATAAGCAACCAGGAAGGCCATGTTGGCTTTGACACAACAAACCCATAGATAGAGATATCATCAGCTGATTGGCGTGCAGCTCTAATTAAGTCAGACCGGTAAGTCCAAGATACAGGAATCGGTGGCTGCATTATGATAAATAGCAATCCTGTTGCTATTACAAGCACCAAGCTCCTCTTAGCAGGCTGCAGCCACAACAACTCAATTAGTTCAACAAGTAAAAATGCTAAGGGAGCAAAATACAAGTATCTTATTTACTTTTCATTTTATAACTGCATTTCACAGTTCTACTAGGCAGATTTTATACTTTAGGATAATCTACCAGAAATATCAGTGCAAAAACTAGTGAAATCACAAACATCAAACCAATTGCCAAATCTCCTATTAGAGAGAAAAATTCCAACCAGAATTAGTATCCTATATTTCCTTCCACTATCTAAAGCTCAAGAAAGATGACTTCTTTATGAGCAGAAAGGGGAAATTCCATGTGAAGAAGAATATAACAATGAACATACCATCACATGGGAAAAGTGAAGAGCAACTATGGGTATGCAAGCCAACCCAATCAGAACAACACAGAAGCCCAAAAGTAAACCATCAGATGGAGGCCTCCCATTCCACCACTGGAGAGCTTCAAAGATGGTTTCACGACAAAACCAAACTGATAAAGCAACAACAACAGCATGTGCATAACCTTGCCAAGGTTTCATTTTGGATGCAGTCCTGGACCTATCCCTGCCAATAACATTTGAGACTAAATAAGCTTTGACATGATCAAGAAATAAGGAACATATATCTCTTAAATGAAAAGGTCATCTTTATACTTGTATAGTAGGAGTGGTGGGGAAATGGCCAATAGAAGGATAGCAGACATCCAAACTACAGATTTTGATGTGATAACCAGCATTGTGAGCTTTGAAGAGTATAAGCAAGTCAATATCCAAACTGCTTTTGGTCCAACTCGATGGTCAGCAGAAAGTCTTCTCACCATAGCCAAGCCAATAAAAGTCGTCAAGATAACCATGTAGCTAGGATACATCACTTCATCCTCGAACCCGTAATAGTATATGCTAGAGTAACTGAACAAGTGACTCTCAATATAACATAGAATCAAGGCATGGCTGGTCAAACCAATCTCGGTAAGAAAATGAAGTTTTGGCGGTAGAAGTGTTAAACCAGGAACAAGGAAGGCAACAACAACATTTGCAACAAGAACCTTACAGAAGGACTTAAGTGACATGCCCGCCATCCAAATATTGAGATCCCAAAAATTATGCATTATGAACCAGGTGACTGTCAAGCTTCCAAGGACTACAAATGCAAAGTATGATGGCAGACTCTTCTTTGTAAAAAATCTTGCAAAACAAAAGCCCGCAATCGATGGTAATGGAAGGAACTGAAAAGACAAAGATGACAAAGGGAAGGAGAAACTGTTAAACATATATATTTGAACACAAGGACCAGATATACATATAGCCCTTCAGAGATGATAGAATGAATATACTCAATAGAAAATGCACATAGGTAAAAAGTATAAAACAAAATACAAAGAAACGTATCAGGAGCCACAACCAAAGCATAGCTGCCTATACATCAACATAGTACATTCACCCTTCTGCTAAATTCCTTATATCTAACAAACAAAATACCCAGTATAACAAATTAGAAATGCTCCATACGACTAATAGTTCAATAATCAAGAAAGTGATTCATTTCATCAATGGCCATCACACATCACTAACAGAATATCAGCAACCATCAAAGACATTTAGATACATCAAGGGAAGAGAAAACTCAGCATGAGCACTCTAAAAACATAACTGTTCCCGTAATTTCTTCTACATTCAGTTCCTATTAAATGCCATCATATTCTATGTATATGTACAGTACTACTTCCCCATAGTATCCCCTTCAACATAACTTTAATAAAGAAACATATACTTCTTCCCACTATCATATAGAAATTCTATACAACAAGTCATCTGAAGATAAAACTTAGTGCTACAAATAAGGTGCGAACCATTACACTTCGCTCAATTTAGGTGCAAACCGTTTTTGGCTTAGTTCACAAACAAAACTTTCTTTGAACTGAGTGGTCAATGGACTATTTGTATGTGAATTACGACAACAATAAAAGATTTATCAGTGATTTTATCCAAATAAAATTTTTGCACATAAATTGAGCCAGCACACAAAGATTTGCACCTTATATGGGATTTTAGCCTTAAAACTATATAAAATTCTTCCATTTTTAAAGTTTGAGGCACAAAAGTATAAAACAAATCAATTAGAACTTGCAAAAAAAAATACTAATCAATTGGGATGCATCTTAAGGCATACCATAATGGGTAGTCCTATGACGATTGCTCCAGAAGCACTGACAACGACAGCCAAGCTAGTGAAAACCATGGAGCTGAAAGCATCAGAGACCATTCCAAGAGAGTAGGCACCAGCACCAGCTGCTCCACCAAGCATTGTAGTGGTCACAAGAAAATAATTAAAAGGTGGGGGCACTTGAATGTACCTCCCTAACGAGTGAAAAATGAGCCTAATCTCCAAGCAGATCACAACTACCACAAGTGCAAAAGCACCATTCACTATTCTAATGCTCTGAACCTGCTGGGGATTCTTAGTAACCCACCATAGAGCACCCCTGGTGGATGCATAAAGTTGGAACAGAAATGGAATGAAGAAGAGCAAGAACAGGTCGCTGATTGAAGCTGCTGATGAAAATACCACCGAATAATGAGAAGCGATATGAAATAGCACAGGGAAGAACAGCAAATTTAGCGTGTGTATGCAGCTCTCCAGAGGACCGAGTATTAGATTCTCGTCAGGGATCTCTCCTCCATGATACTTTAGCTCCTGCTTAGCTTTGAAGGATGAAAGCCTTGGGATTGAGTAAAGCCAGTAGAACACACAGTTAAAAGCCATGAGATAATAAGCCGCGTTATTCATGCCCACAGCGGACACTGTAGCCCAGGTGAAGAGGGACGAGGCTGCAAATGGCACACACGCGAACAGGAGCCGCTCCAGGGCGAGAACTATCGAAGGATTCTCCAGTTGGATCCACTTAAATTGCATAGAGGCCCATACGCCGATCAGGAAGTTGGTCTCAGCGCAGAGGAATGCAACAAGAAAAGCAAGGGGGTAGGAATTAAATGTGGTGATGAGGGAGGAGCTGAAGAAGAAGGCGACCTGAGCGGCTAACAGGGAGAACCACACTCCAAAAAATGACGCAGACTTGAAGCTAAGTGAATCGAGTATGTAAGCAACCATCAGGCCGAGGGTCAAGGTGGCCACCACGGGCGTGCCTCCGAGGTCCAGGAGGAAGGCAGCGCAAGGGACAAGGGCGATAGCGATCCGGGCATTGTGGGAAAAGGCAGTAGGGGAGAAGCGCGAAGGTCCCTTCATAGACCTGGAGGAAGGGAAGCCCGAGCTGGAACCGCTGGAGAAGACGCCGGAGCCTGGGCTGGGGTTTTGGGAGGGGGAGAGAGAGGGAGAGCCATTTCTGAGCGAGGAGAAGCTCGGTGCGCTGATGGATGACGATATGTAGGGGCGGAAGGAGCGCGGATGCAGCTCCGGCGGCATCATCTTTGCTTTGCCGGTGGTCAAAGAGAAGGGAAGGAGACAGTGAGCGAATTTTCGGTCTGATCTACTTCGACCCACCGGAGAAGGAGACGGCTGACTGGAGCAATTTGGAAAGAATGACGTGTTTGGAAGGCTTTGAACCGTCAGATTAATTTCCATGAGGATCCAAGATCGACGGTGTGCATATGCTTCCCTCGGAGCCTATAATGGGCTTGAAGCTTTCATCATTGAGACCCACATGGGTATTAGGCCCATCAGCACAAGAACGGGAGGTCAATTCCATGTAAGAAAATGATTAAATTAAACTATTATATCAAATAGTTAGTCTAAATATCATTTTATATAAAAAAAAAAATTTAATATTATATTTTAGTATAAACATTTTATAAAATAAATATATCTATATGAATTTTATTTTTTAAACGTGTACATGAATTTAAAGATATGGTGAGTTAATGTCATAATTTGTTCATTTAAAAATAATTCTAAATAAAATAAATATTATAAAAAAATTGATATTGTACGGAATCGTGGGCAAAAGTCATATACTAACTAATGGAAGAGAATTAACTAAGATATATAATTTATATTAAATACTATTATATTTTTTTCTTGATAACAAGAAAAGTTGCCGCCAGTCATGAGTATAGGCAAGATCTCTCAAAATGGAGAAAATTCCAACGAGTATATCACATTGAGTGATGAAAAGGAGGCTTTACAAGCAGAAAAAAAGGGACAGACTAGACTGGAGACAGCCTAGCGGATGATGCAAAGCCAAAACACAACCCAAGTCTACCATGAAATTCAGCCGACGAGTGTCATCCGAGGAAAAAGCTGAATGAAAAGACATTTAGAGTCACACGAATGATAGAAAAATAAGTTGTAATAGCTGCCCTAAAACAACCATACAGTTCAAAGAACAGTTTATTTGAAATTGTTAGTGGTTAGTTTGTGTCTCATAAGTATTTTGTTATAAATGATAGGATGGATATAATCTTTCTGAAATTTTTTAAAGGTAAAATATAATTTAATTAAACGGAAAATTTAAATTTGAATTGAAAATACAAATAAAGAATTGTAATTGAATTGGATAGAAAATAATTTGTGGAAATAAGAGCACAAGATTTATGTAAAGTCAGTTTATATTAATAAGGGTGAGAGTGGATAAATGGTTTAAATTATCAACGTATATTCAAAAGGTAAAAAAATAATTTAAAAAAAATGTAAAATTATAAAATAAAAGTAAGAAGGTATCAAATCAGCTTATGGATTTGACTACTCTCTGCCATTCACACGCTCCCCACCAGAGGCAGCAACCAAAATTTCTTGGAAAATCAATTAAATTAACTTGAATACACAAAAAAGTCCATATTTGAGCTTAAACTTGCATATTAATCTACTAAAGCTTGAAAACGGATATATGACTAATATTTAGTAATTCTCATTAACTCAACAACTAAATAAATTACTTTATGTTAAAATGTGACTAAAGACTATCATGAAATTTTGTAATCTATCCATAATATATGTAATTGACTGGAATATAACGTAGAAGTAATGTTTTGGATAACTCTAATTAAGGATAGAAAAATTGTACTGTATCCCTTTCGAGGGGAAAGGAGGCAATTTTGACCACCACTTCAATCAATACTAATGCTAAAAAGATACCTTCTCTTCTATACTTTCTATAATTCTAGGCTAACCTTTGATAAGATGACTTTTAAATGCCACAATATCATTTTCTCTTGTGGGTTTATTTTGAAACTTCTATTTATTGTTGTCCAAGACCAAAATTCACCAATATTCAGCGATTACTTGACTGACAATCACCATAAAAATAAATCGTATGGTTCTTAGCTTCAAAACACTTATCATTCGACCATTGGCGATGCACTCTCGATAAGAATTTCTGACATCTCAGATGCCTTTATTTCGGCTAGTTTTGTAAAACAACCAAATTCATCCAAATTTGGTCAGAATAAGACTCCAACTACTCTCACAAGCCCTTAAGAGATAAATGAAACTATTTAAGGTGAATTTATGAAATTTGAATTTGGTTGGAGTTGTATTCAAAATTTGAGAATTAAAATACAAACTTTAAAAATGTTTGGGGTTAGTTTGCAAAAAAAGAAAGAGAAAAACTTCGGAAATAGCCCCTAAGGAAGCTTATGGGTTAAAATGTGATTTTATGATAAATGGAGATGTCAAAAACGATTTTTAAGATTTTTTTAGAGGTAAAACAATTTTTTTTTTATAAATTAATGGTAAAATAATTATTTTTATATAAAATGGGCAAAATAGTCATTTTGGGTGAATGTTGGGAAAAATATATTTTTTACTTAAATAGAGAAAATTGTCATTTTGCACCATAAGGGCAAACGGAGTATGGAAATTTGAAGTACTTTTGAGATTAAAAAAAATCCTAAATAATAGACGAGTGTGATTTTTAAATTTACATTCGATTGGACCAATATAGTAAATATTTCTTGTTTTATAAAATAGTGATATGATTGGTTGGAAAAATTTTAAGAATTATATAGAAAAGTTGACTTGGAGGCTTTTTTCAAAATACAATAGATATCTCAAATGATTTTGAAAAGCTGATCGAAACCCGATAGCCTAAAATAGACGGACATGAACCTATGTGTTTAAAAAAAGGAATAAGAACTCGATCTTTTATAATGTTCAAGAAAGGGGCATAGGGCCTATGTAAAAAGATGAGTTAATCTTATGAAAAGGGCTAACACTCATGTTTATGAAAGAGAACTAATGCCATGTTTATGAAAGAGAGCTAAGGCTAATGGTTATAAAATAAGCTAAGGCACACATTTATAAAATGACTTATACCACTATTTATAAAAGGGGCATAAGACCCAATGATTATAAAATGGGTTTGAGCCCATTTTTATCAAATGACTTGGCTAATTATTTATGAAAGAGGCATAAGACTGTTATAAAAGGGGTATAAGGCTCAATGGCTATGAAATGAGCTAAGACCTATTTTTATAAAATGACTTATTACACTATTTATAAAAGGGGCATACTACCCAATATTTATAAAAATGTCCTAATACTTATGTTTATAAAATGGATTAGGCCACTATATATAAAAGGAGTATAAGATCCAATTTTTATGAATGAGGCTAAGGTCAATATTAGAAATGGGACTAGGGTCCAAAAAGTTTAAAAGTGGGTTGGGATCCACTATTTAGGAAATAGGGCGAATGCCCGAATAATTTATTTGAAATAGGATAAGGCCTATGACTATAGATGTCAGTCCATGTAATTCTAAGAAATAACGAGATACGTCTCGAGATCATTTTTAAGATAGGTAGCAACCCAACACTTTATGATATATAGTATATGTGTGTTTTTCCTTGAATGAGAAAATAGGCCTTAAAGATCATATGATGTGTTGTGCTTTCTGATAGAATGATTGAACATATAGCAAATCAATCCTTAAATATATATGATATTCTGAACAACATCATTTGTATGACAATTGTATCGGGTTTGTGATAAGGGTATAAAATCTATTCTAATCTAGGGATGGTGATAAGGGGAGATATTAGATATAACTAAGGAGAGTGATAATGGGAAAAATGTATTACTTATGGGGATGAAACTAAGAGTGGTACTTGTCACACTTCGACCTGATTATGTTAGTCGGAGTCCCGTAAACCCCTCGCCAATCCCCCACAATGTCACCATGGTGGGTACCTTCACCATAATGAAACCAAAGGGCTAATGCTTTCAATAAAACTTTTCTGTATTTTGCAATAAAAATTTTGAAACTTTTCTATAAAGACTCGCATTCGAGCCCAAAGTGGTTTATATAAATACCCCTAGAAAAAATAGTAAGTTGATAAGAAGTATAATCAAACCTTCGTGTATAGGATAAGAGGGCTACCTTAGATGGTGAGTCGCTTTGGGACGTTCTTCTGCTTTTGTCCCTAGTATCCTCAGGTTTTACCTGCAATTATTTGGGGGAGGGGCTGAGCTCACAACATAGTGAGTGGGACACTAACGTCGGGCCACTACATGACTTACGACTCACGTACCCTTTAAACCACCTAACCAATTTTCCTTTTTTTTCGGGGGGAGGGGGGAGGGGGAGGTTAATACAAATGTAATTCCCATGGTTTATCTCGTCCCTTGAGATTGGTGTCTCGGGCCACCCCTAACCGTAGCCTACCCTACGATCGAGTATTTCTCGGTCTCCCCAATAGTTCCTACAAGTAAACACATTATATCAAAGCATGATAACAATCACCAGGAACTCTAGTCCTGCATATACATGGACAGCTCACAGCTCGCACATATGGGCTACTCAACCCCATTCACACCACGGAGTGTATCTAACAATATCAAACTGGGCTAGCTGAGAGTGTGGGAGTCACGTGCGTTCGACCACAACCGATGCCCCACTAGAATCATCTCTCAATTAGATGTCTTTGCATACCAGGGGTCATGGCTGCAACTGCTCCCACTTGTCGGTGCATGCTGCATGCGACTAAATCCTACCATTTCTTATCAACGAGGTGTATTGGGACGGTACCCGTACATCACCCGGGTGTCCCAAGAAATTTGGAAGATATCACACATCATCTCCCCGAACTCCTTTCCAATTTCCCTTGAGCGACGACACAACCTTAGAAGGCGTCCTTCCGCGCCCCTCCTATATCGGTATCTCAAAGCAGTAACAAGACACACAATCATAATCACATGCACTCTCAACCCTAATTCAATATCTTACGAGCATAGTCCTTATTCCGACCATCTTCAAATCAATGCACACAACATATCATTAACGGGAGTTCGGTCTATCATTCGACCATTTCTCCAATTAACAAGTGGGCACAAAACCCTAATGGGCCTCAACACAGCAATAAACCGGTCTAATGACCTTTCCCTTACTTTTAACTTTTAAAGTAATATTTGCTTTAGTGGACATGTACTTAGTTATTTTACACTACAAGTTCTATAGTCAATGTTACTATTCATTTCAAGGCATTCATTTAAGCAAGCAAGTGCTCCAGTAGGTCCAATTGGACTCACCGTTATTACTCCCACTCACTTTAATTTTTTGAAACGTGTTCATTCTGGGTGGGTTCCGGTATTCTCGCTCTAGTAGTCTTGCACGAATGATCTATTTCTCCTCTACAATTTTTAGCATGGCAAGGAGATCAATTTCTACTCTTAGTACCCTTAGACTAGTACTCTAGAAATTTTCTCATGAATTCACAGTTTCACCCCACGAGCCCTGTTTACCCGACCTACTAGTTGAAGAACCGACCCTTATTCTAACCTTCTCCAAGGATAGTTCCTAGGGCTTTAAGGTCATCATCTTTCAACTTTACACTTGTCCAAGTGCTCAAAATTTCCTTATTTACCACCTAGTGGCCTTAGTTTTCCAAATTTATAATTTGGCCCTTAACTTGGGTAAAATTACCCTTTTACCCTTATATTTGAAAACTTACTTCTTTGGTCCTTAGACTTTCCCAAGTCTTCCATTTGTGTCCCCAAGTTTCCTTGAGTCTTATTCTAGTCATCAATATGCTTTAGAACATTTCTAAGTCTTATTTCTAAAAATTTACAAAATGGTCCATAAGTGGGGCAAAATTACCATTTTCCCTTCTTCGTTACCACTGAACTTCCGAGACTCATTTGTTCCTTCATTTTCCATTTAGGTCCATAAACATTCTTTAATTTAATGTAGGTCCTTGGACTAGTAATGTCACGCCCCGACCCAGTTTGGTCGGATCCCTTTGATCAACCTGCCACTCTCCCGATTTATTAAAGAGTTTCCCCTTATTGTAAACCGTAACGAGCAAGGCGTCTTTTAACCTGCACCTTTTTCCTGGAATAGCATAATCAAAACTACATGAAATTTAAAACTTCACATACCTATCTTACAGGCATCTTAGTTGACGGTCTTTAAGGGGAGGCTTTCCGGGATTTCCTGAAAGGGATATAAGGGAGGGGGTGAGTACGACTACTTAGTGAATGAGTTTTTAAAAGCTGTTGACTTTTAAGAAAAATATTTATATGGAGTGTGCCAGACTCCTTTATTTTCTAAAATCCTTTCATTTAAAAATTCAGGTTTTTCCATTATTTCTTAGTTACCACAGTGTGTCATCACCCAACACACATCCTTCATCATGAAGGTTACATACATTCGCAAGCCAGTATCACTACTGAACTCGCTAGTGGCTTCGGAGCGACTTTTCCTGCCACCCGGATAGAAGTACGACCACTTCTACCCTAGGAATGAGTGGATGTACGTGACATCCGACCCACAATCCCAAAATCACTTCTTCGTGTCCGTATGAGGACAGAGACCTCATCTTGTCCCCTCCCCAGTCTCATGCGCTTAGTGCTACTCCATATTTCGCACAAACACCTGGAACGACGAACTGCCCTTATAGCCACCAGGTCGTCCAGTGCCCTTAGGATGCATCACTACCCCTCATGGGCGTCTTGATGATCCCGTACTCATAGTGCATGTACAAACAATGTTTTCTTATATTGCCATGTAATATGTGGTGCCACTGGTCCAACGGCCCCGACTCTCAACTCAACCAACAGCTGTTTGTCTTGACTAGTCCGTCGACCTGTCATATGGCACTGCTGCTAGTTGACTGAGCATGTCGGTCCTATCTTGGTACAATAGCCAAACAATTCACTTATTAAGTTTTATGGCACATATATCATATTCGTTTACGAGCTCCTGCTCGTGCCAACTGGCCTTGGGCCCACTGTACGAGATTTTCAAAATAAACCGGGCATTCTAGCCCTCAAGTTCCAAAATTGAGGCCCCCGGCCTATAAGAGCTATTCGAGCTCCCATTAAGAAGGTCTCCCAAATAGTTTAAGCATTGGCACACAGTCAGGGGAGAACACTTCTGACAAAAATAGGTTTTCACTGTCCATTATACCAACCGGTATAAGGACATCTCCGTTCATAACCGATGAACGGGTTTTCAACTTCTTTCGAAGAAGTCTCATCATACCAACCGGGTATGATCTACGTACAACCGGTAAGTAGTTTTTTTTTGCATAATTTTCACATCACTTTCTCTAAGTGGTGATGATTCAAATACCACTAAATAGATGGTTTTTATACCGAGGTACTTATCATCCCCTACCGGGTATGATATAAAATTTCCACTCACAACTGGTAAGTGGTTTTTATCTTTAAGTTGTGCTCATCATCCCAATCGGGTATGATGTTAGTAAACCCACTCACAACTGGTAAATGGTTTTTAAATTATAACATGTGCTCATCATCCCAATTGGGTATGATGTTTGTAAATCCACTCACAACTGGTAAGTAGTTTTTAAATTATAAGGTGTGATCATCATCCCAATCAGGTATGATATTTGTAAACCCACTCACAACCGGTAAATGGTTTTTAAATTATAAGGTGTGCTCATCATCCCAATCGGGTATGATGTTTGTAAACCCACTCACAACCGGTAAGTGGTTTTTAAATTATAAGGTGTGCTCATCATCCTAATCGGGTATGATGTTTGTAAACCCACTCACAATCGGTAAGTGGTTTTTAACTTTAAACTGTGCTCATCATCCCAACCGGGTATGATGTGAATAACCCACTCACAACCGGTAAATGATTTTTAAATTATAAGGTGTGCTTATCATCCCAATCGGGTATGATGTTTGTAAACCCACTCACAACCGGTAAGTGGTTTTTAAATTATAAGGTGTGCTCATCATCCCAATCGGG
Organism: Trapa incisa; assembly: GCA_030064435.1. Taxonomy (NCBI): domain Eukaryota; kingdom Viridiplantae; phylum Streptophyta; class Magnoliopsida; order Myrtales; family Lythraceae; genus Trapa; species Trapa incisa. Next base: position 4,135,035 of record CM057774.1, on the reverse strand, counting down.
TATGATGTTTGTAAACCCACTCACAACCGGTAAGTGGTTTTTAACTTTAAACTGTGCTCATCATCCCAACCGGGTATGATGTGAATAACCCACTCACCCGTTAATGCTGTGAATTCCACTAGACCGGTTCTTGGTATTCACGCGAGCTTGTCCTTGCTGGCGTTCCCGGTACTTCGTGTTCCTACACGATATGAACATCTTAGTTCATTATCCTTCGGCCTAATCGCCTTCATTCATTCCAAATGAATGAGAAAGTCAAACTTTAATTTATTTGCAATTAGGTCCCTAAAGTTATTTCTCTTTAACTTTAAGTCCCAAATGCCGGTTTTTCCTCAAATTGAGTCTCGAAACTTCTAAAATTTATCATAGGACCTCAATTTATTCCATTTCACAAAAAGGGGTTTAATTTCCCAAATTTCCAATTTGGTCCCCCAACTTTTCTAAAATTACCATTTTGCCCTTCCTTTACAAAAATGGTAAATTTTGCCCCAAAATTTTTAAAATTCCTCAATTGGTCCTCCAACATTATTTTCATGCCCTATTGACCCTCAATTTCATAAAATTTCATTTTGATCCTTTGAATTTTGAAAATCCCCAATTTTCCCCCAATTCCAACTTCTTAACATAGCCGAATTTGATTTTATCAAATTGACCCATCAAATGTTTACAATTGTTGAAATTGAAGTTGAATTTGAGTTTCTACATGTTCATACGATTCTTTAGAAATGTGAATCGCAACTTTTAACGCCGGGACGAGCTCAAACGGAGCTTCGCTGGAAAATGAACTATATAGAGAGAAAGCTTCGATTACTCACCGGTGAAGGCACAGCAGTCCGAGCTTTCAATCTGGGCAGATAGCTCTCTTCGTGAGGTTCATCCTAGAATCAAGAATTGCATCAATTGATGTGGAATTGGATTAGAATTTCGTCATTGAAATTCGGTTGACCTTCTCTCTAGCACCAATCAAAAATTGCAAAAGGGGAGCCGAATTGGCTTACCTTTCGGTTCTAATTCGGCCATGGAAAGGCTGAGGAAGTGTTGGGAGAGCTTGAAATGGCCGATTTCAGCGTGGCCGAAATAGGGCAGCTTCGGTCCGCCGGAGCTGCTTCACTATTCCATCATGTCGGCGCTTCTCCAACGATTCTCGGATTGACTGAAGTTTGCTATCAGATAGTTGTCTTCTTCCTGGTTCTAAAGAGCTTGACCTCTCCTTTCGAGGTTAAGAAAAATGTTGAAGTCGAAGCTCTAGTTTAAGCTTCACAGGGAAATGGAGCAGTAGAGAGAGAGAGAGAGAAGTGTTCAGGTGTGAGGAGAATGAATGGGGATGACCTCTTTATATAGGTGTAAAACCCGTGTATTAAATGGGAGAGATTTATTATTAGTATTAATATTACCATGAATTATTGGTATTAATTTCAATAATTTAATTTCGGTATTAAATTATTTGTATTAATATTTATGTATTAAATTATTGGTATTAATTACAATAATTTAATTTCAGTATTAAATTATTTGTATTAATTATAATAATTTAATTTATATATTAATTTATGGCTATTTATGATAAGCCGTAAGTTCGCATAAAAATTATTGACCAAAATTTCAGGTTACAAAAAGATCATACTTCCGGCAAGCACGCTTAACTTTGAAGTTCTTATAGAATCTAGTTCACCTGAACTAATTTGGTTTTTGTTTTCTAGTTTGTCTTTAGTTTCTTTTCCAAGGTTTAATGAAAGCTTTGGATCACCCGAGAGTTGTAAATTTCCATATTGCTTATTCCCAAATGTAAATCGGCTTGGTTTTCTTATTCGGTTTGACCGGTTTTTTTCCTGGTTTTCCTTAACTCAAAAGTACGGGGTTTACAACTCTTCCCTCCTTTTAGGAGTTTTGTCCCCAAAACTTAGTTAACATCCTTGCATGAGCAATCATTTCCTTTGATGCCCCTTTAGTGTTTGCTTAAGATACAAACTTTTCTCTCGTCCTTGAAATTAGTCACTTTTACAACTATCGCTTAAGAAATTCCTTTTCCTTAATATTATTTACTCCCTCCATGGAGTTTGTCATAACTAGACATACCTTACCTCAGGGTATGTTCTTAGATTTTATCTCTCTCTTTGCTTAGAGTAACATTCTTCCCCTTGAGGTCCTGTACTCAAGATTAGGAATTCCAAGATAACTAACCATTTTCGTGTCTAGTTAACTGCTTGATCAATTAAAACCTTAGCTTGTCGTCCTATAGAGCATTTCGTACTTATTTCTATGGATTTCTTTATCACCACCTTTTCATTCCATTTCGACTCTTCCTCCATTCGTTGTCTATTATAACTTCGGTCCAAATTGTTATATTTGACCTCGTCATGTGTATTTACCGACTCTTCCTTACTTTGAGTCATATTCTCCTCGGGTTGTTGGGCTTAAATGCCCTTACAGCATGGCATTTTCTAGGACCTGTCTCTGTCCATTTGATTTTTAGAACATCTCCTGAATTGTCTCACTTAGCTTTTAGACCTTTCAGGGATCGTATAACTTCATTTGTCTTTTCTTTTGATAGTATTCGTCAACTATGCTCTTTTTTTTTTTACCATTATTAACTCCACTTACTCAATTGTGTTGGTTCTCCTTACCCACTCGTTCCTTTTCGACTTCCTTATTGAGTATTTCCTGTTCCAATTAATTAAATTCCCAGATGTTTTACCGACATGCTGGGTGAATTAGGCAAAAACCTATTGAACATACCAAGAAATTCGTCAGAAATCGGGTCTCTAGTGTATATCGGTCAGTGCGCCATGCCGGGCACACGCACGCACGACACATGCATAGACCAAGGTGCACTCACACATGGCCACACACATGCGTGTCCTCCCCTTCATTCAACCCCCAACCTAAATGGCATAATTAACTCAAAAAATCTTGATAGAGAACCCGAACTACACTGCTTAGGGAAATTAATTCATCAACATGCTATAAGCTATGAAATGATGAAAGAAAACTAATGATCGATTGCCACGTGAGTCTAGAATCCTACTATATAAATATCATGTGTTTCCTCATTAGAAATCGATTAAAATCCTCTTTGAAACACAAACAACACATAACTCTAGTGTCCCGACTTAAAGAGACTAAATAAAGTGTTGGAGTTGATTGAAAAGTTTGGCAAAGTTTAGGGTCTAGGTTGGTATACTTGGGATGGTCTAGATACCTATTTGCAACAAAGGTAAAGTAAACCTCGTTCTTTCAAAGATAAGAAAATCGGGAAAAAGAACTAGCAATTTTTATAAGAAAACTGAACCTTTAAATTTATAAAAAATGGTAAAGGAGGGTTAAAGTGGGAAAAATTGAAAATTCGAAGTAACCAAGAAGTCATAAAAATCATGGGGGAAAACCATGAGGTGAATTGGACGAGAAAATCAAATTGGTTTTGGGTGAACCAGACCTGAATCGGATTGAACCGATTCAATAATTCGTTTTTCTAGGTGGTTTAGAAAGGTCAATTTGGAAAATTGAGGCAATCATTTAATAGAAAATAAATTTAGATTAATTTTGAAAATTTTAATTTTTAGAAAACCGGTTGAATCGGGTCTGAATTGACCGATTTTCGTTTTCGGGTCACCGAACCTGGTCGGACCAGACCGGTCAACGGACTATTGCTAAGTTAGCGCCCAGTTAGCATGCACGACCAATTAGCACATGGTGTATGGCAAAGCTTGCCCAATCAACTGATTGGCCAGTGCATGGAAGCACTAAATAATCAGAGCGAAACACGTGTTTGGTTAATCAGTCAATAGTTAGAAGACACCCGGTGTAAACCCCACACTTTTGAGTTAAGGAAAACCGGGAAAAGAACCGGTCAAATCGAGTAAGAAAACCGAGCCGGTTTACATTTGAGAACACGCAATATGGAAATTTACAATTTCCGGGTGATCTAAAGGGTTCATTAAACCTTAGAAAAGAAATTTAAGAAAATTTAGAAGACAAAAACCAAATTGGTTTAGGTGAACAAGATTCCATAAGAACTTTGAAGTTAAGCATGCTTGCTCGAGAGTAGTGTGAGGATGGGTGACCTCTTGGGAAATATGATTTTTTTTATAACCCGAAATTTTGGTAAAAAAAATTTATGTACGCCTTATCATAAATAACCATAAATTAATATAAATTAAATTATTGGAATTAATACAAATAATTTAATACCAAAATTAAATTATTGGAATTAATACCAATAATTTATGACAATATTAATACTAGTAATAAATCTCGCACATTTAATACACGGGTTTTACGCCTATATAAAGAGGTCATCCCCATTTCATTCTTCTCACACCTGAACACTTCTCTCTCTCTCTACTGCTCCATTTCCCGGTAAAGCTTGAACCAGAGCTTCGACTTGAACAAAGGTCGAGCTCTTTAGAACCGAGGGGAAGACAGCTATCTGACAGCAAACTTCAGTCAATTCGAGAATTGTTGGAGAAGCGTTGACATGATGGAATAGTGAAGCAACTCTGGCGGACCGAACCTGCCCTATTTTGGCTAAGTTGAAATCGGCCATTTCAAGCCCTTCTCAGGCCAAACCAAGCACTCCCAACACTTCCTCAGCCTTTCCACGGCCAAATTAGGACCGAAAGGTAAGCCAATTCGGCTCCCCTTTATAATTTTCGATCGGTGCTAGAGAGAGAGTTGACTAAATTTCAATGATGAAATTCTAATCCAATTCCACATCAATTGATGCAATTCTTGATTCTAGGATGAACCTCAGGACTAGACCTATCTGCCTAGATCGAAAGCTTGGACCGTCATGCCTTCACCGGTGAGTAATCGAAGCTTTCTCTCTCTACAGTTTGTTTTCCGGCGAAGATCCATTTGAACTCGTTCCGGTGTTAAAATCTGTGATTCAAAGTTTTTTTAGAATCGTATGAACATGCAGGAACTCAATTTCAACTCCAATTTCAATAATTAGAAGTGTTTGATCAATCAATTTGATGAAATCAAATTCGGTAGTATTGAAGAGTTGAAATTGGGGTAAAATTTGGGGATTTTCGAAATTCAAAGGGCCAAAATACAATTTTATGAAATTAAGGGTCAATTGGGCATGAAAATAATGTTGGAGGACCAATTGAGGAATTTTGGAATTTTTGGGGCAAAACTTACCATTTTTGTAAAAGAATGGCAAAATGGTAATTTTGGAAAAATTGGGGGACCAAATTGGAAATTTGGGAAATTAAACCACTTTTTGGTGAAATTGAATAAATTGAGGTCCCAAGATAAATTTTAAAAGTTACGGGACTCAATTTGAGGAAAAACCAATATTAGAGACTTAAAGTTAAAGAGAAATAACTTTAGGGACCTAATTGCAAATAACTAAAAGTTTGGGTTTTCTCATTCATTGGAAATGAATGAAGGCTGTTATGCCGAGTAATAATGAACAAGGTTGTTCATATCGTGTAGGAATATGAAATACCAGGAATGCCAACAAGGACAACCTCGCGTGAATACAAAGAACCAGTCTAGTGGAATTCACGACATTAACGGTTGAGTGGATTTACTAACATAATACTCGGTTGGGATGATGAGCACAACTTAAAATTAAAAACCACTTAACAGTTGTGAGTGGAAATTTTATATCATACCCGGTTGGGAATGATACATACCTCGATATGAAAATTCACTATTAAGTGGTATTTTAAACATCGCTACTTAGAGGAAGTGATGTGAAAATCATGCGGAAAAACTACTTACCGATGGTAAGTAGATCATACCCGGTTGGTATGATGAGACTTCCTCGAAGGAAGTTGAAAACCCATTCATCGGTTATGAACGGAGGTGTCCTTATACCTGGGTGGTATAATGGATCAAGAAAACATATGTTTTATCAGAAGTGCTCTCCCCTGACTGTGTGCCAAAGCTTAAACAATTTGGGAGACTTTCTCGATGGAAGCTCGAATAGCTCTGATAGGCCGGGTGTCACGCCCCGACCCGGTTTGGTCGGATCCCCGTGATCAACCCGCCACTCTCCCGATTTACTAAAGGGTTTTCCCTTATATTATAAATCGTACAGAGTAAGGCGTTAACCTGCACCTTTTTCCAGGAATATCATAAATCAAAACTGCATAGTAATTTAAATTAGTTGTACCAATCTTGCAGGCGTTTAATTGCGCAAGTCCTTTAAGGTTCGGCTTTCCGGGACTTCCTGAAAGAGGTATAAGGGAGGGGGTGAGTACAACTACTCAGTGAGTGGGATTCAAATCTTTTAACTTTCAAGAAAAACATTTATATGGAGTGTGCCAGACTCCTTTGTTTTCAAAAAAAATCATTTCATTTAAAAATTCATCTTTTTCCATTATTTCTTAGTTATCGATGTGTCATCACCCAACACACATCCTTCATAATGAAGGTTACACACATTCGCAAGTCAGTATCACTACTGAACCCGCTAGTGGCTTCGGAGCGACTTTTCCTGCCACCCGGATAGAAGTACGACCACTTCTACCCTGGGAATGAGTGGATGTACGAAACATCCGACCCACAATCCCGAAATCACTTCTTCGTGTCCGTATGAGGACAGAGACCTCATCCTGTCCCCACCCCGGTCTCATGCGCTTAGTGCTACTCCAGATTTCGCACAGACACCTGGAACGACGAACTGCCCTTATAGCCACCAGGTCGTCCAGTGACCTTAGGATGCATCACTACCCCTCATGGGCGTCTTGATGATCCCGTACTCATAGTGCATGCACAAACAATGTTTTCTTATATTGCCATGTAATATGTGGTGCCATTAGTCCAACAACCCCGACTTTCAACTCAACCCGCAGCTGTTTGTCTTGACTAGTCCGTCGACCTGTCATGTCGCACTGCCGCTAGTTGACTGAGCATGTCGGTCCTATCTTGGTACCATGGCCAAACAATTCACTTATTAAGTTTTATGGCACATATATCATGTTCATTTACGAGCTCCTGCTCGTGCCAACTGGCCTTGGGCCCACTGTACGAGATTTTCAAAATCGGGCATTTCGCCCCCAAGTTCCAAAACCGAGGCCCTTGGCCTATCAGAGCTATTCGAGCTCCCGTCGAGAAGGTCTCCCAAATAGTTTAAGCATTGGCACACAGTCAGGGGAGAACACTTCCGACAAAAATAGGTTTTTACTATCCATCATACCGACCGGTATAAGGACATCTCCGTTCATAACCGATGAACGGGTTTTCAACTTCCTTCCAGGAAGTCTCATCATACCAACCGGGTATGATCTACTTACAACCCGTAAGTAGTTTTTCCGCATAACTTTCACATCACTTTCTTTAAGTAGTGATGATTAAAATACCACTAAACAGTGGGTTTTTTTATCGAGGTACTTATCATCCCCAACCGGGTATGATGTTAGTAAACCCACTCACAACCGGTAAGTGGTTTTTAACTTTATAAGGTGTGCTCATCATCCCAATCAGGTATGATGTTTGTAAACCCACTCACCCGTTAATGCCGTGAATTCCACTAGACCGGTTCTTGGTATTCACGCGAGCTTGTCCTTGCTGGCGTTCCCGGTACTTCGTGTTCCGGTGAAGGCACGGCGGTTCGAGCTTTCGATCTGGGCAGATAGGTCTCATCCTGAGGTTTATCCTTTCTGTCCTAATTCGGTCGTGGAAAGGCTGAGAAAGTGTTGGGATGGCTTGAAATGGCCGATTTCAACTTGGCCGAAATAGGGCAGCTTCGGTCCGCCGGAGTTGCTTCACTATTCCATCATGTCGGCGTTTCTCCAACGATACTCGGATTGATTGGAGTTTGCTATCAGATAGCTGTCTTCCCCCCGTTTCTAAAGAGCCCGACCTTTGTTCAAGTCGAAGCTCTCGTTCGAGCTTTACCGGGAAATGGAGCAGTAGAGAGAGAGAGAGAAGTGTTCAGGTGTGTGGAGAATGAAATGGGGATGAACTCTTTATATAGTTGTAAAACCCGTGTATTAAATGGGCGAGATTTATTACTGGTATTAATATTGCCATAAGTTATTGGTATTAATTCCAATAATTTAATTTTGGTATTAATTCTAATAAATTAAATTTCAGTATTAATTCTAATAATTTAATTTCGGTATTAAATTATTTGTATTAATTCCAATAATTTAATTTAGGTATTAAATTATTGCTATTAATTATATATTAATTTATGATAAGGCGTACATACAAATTTTTGACTGAAATTTCGGGTTACGAAAAATTTCATGCTTCCCAGGAGGTCACCCATCGTCACATTACTCCTAAGTAAGCATGCTTAACTTTAAAGTTCTTATGGAATCTAGTTCACTTGAACCACTTTGGTTTTTATTTTCTAATTTGTCTTAAGTTTCTTTTCCAAGGTTTAATAAACCCTTTGAATCACCCGAGAGTTGTAAATTCCCAACTTGCCCGTTCAGAAATAATCGGGTTTGTGAACCGGTTCTAAATCCTCACTTGGTTTGACCGGTTCTTTTCCTGGTTTTCCTTAGCTCAAAAGGGCGGGTTTTACACCGGGGGCCTCGGTTTTGGAACTTGGGGGCTAAATGCCCAATTTTGAAAATCTCGTACAGTGGGCCCATGGTTAGTTGGCACGAGCAGGAGCTCGTAAACGAACATGATATATGTGCCATACAACTTAATATGTGAATTGTTTGGCCATGGTACTAAGATGGGACCGACATGCTCAGTCAACTAGCGGTAGTGTGATATGACTGGTCGACGGACCAGTCAAGACAAACAACTGCGGGTTAAGTTGAGAGTCGGGGTCGTTGGACCAGTGGCACCACAGATTACATGGCAATATAAGAAAACATTGTTTGTGCATGCACTGTGAGTACGAGATCATCAAGACGCCCATGAGGGGTAGTGATGCGTCCTAAGGGCACTGGACAACCTCGTGGCTATAAGGGCAGTTCATCGTTCCAGGTGTCTGTGCAAAATTTGGAGTAGCACCAAGTGCATGAGACCGGGGTGGGGACAGGATGAGGTCTCTGTCCTCATACAGACACGAAGAAGTGATTTTGGTATTATGGGTCGGATGTCACGTACATCCACTCATTCCCAGGGTAGAAGTGGTCGTACTTCTATCCGGGTGGCAGGAAAAGTTGCTCTGAAGCCACTAGCGGGTTTAGTAGTGATACTGACTTGCGAATGTGTGTAACCTTCATGATGAAGGATGTGTGTTGGGTGATGACACACAATGGTAAATAAGAAATGGTGGAAAAATCTGAATTTTTAAATGAAGGGATTTTTGAAAGGAGTCTGGCACACTCCATATAAATGTTTTTCTTAAAAGTCAAAAACTTTTAAAAACCCATTCACTGAGTAGTCATACTCACCCCCTCCCTTATATCTCTTTCAAGAAATCCCGGAAAGCCTACCCTGAAAGACAATCAACTAAGATGCCTGTAAGACAGGTATGTAAAGTTTAAAATTTCATGTAGTTTTGATTATGCTATTCCATGAAATGGTGCAGGTTTAAAGGACGCTTTACTCTTTACGGATTATAATAAGGGGAAACCCTTTAATAAACCGTGAGAGTGGCGGGTTTTTCACGAGGATCCAACCAAACCGGGTTGGGGCGTGACAGCCGGTCAGCAGCCACATTGACACGAGTAGTCAATAGGAGGCTGCCACGTGTTTAGTCAACCAGTAAACAACTGATAAGGAGGCTGAGTAGGAATGCCATGTCAACTGAGCCAACCAATCTTGCGCTGCCACGTGGCATGTCTGACGTGCTAAGTTTGCACGTGTGAAATATTATCATCATCTTCCTTCATCTGATGACACTGTTCATCAAGGAAAGTTCCCAAAACAATTTACATTTCGAACAAATGAGGGTACCCCTCTCTCATCACACTCTCGGTCTCCCATGTCTCTTCTTGCATTGGTCTATTCTGCCAAAGAACCTTGACCATGGGAATCTTCTTGTTCCTTAAGTTTTCTCTCTCCGGTCAATGATTTGGACCGGTTCTGCTTGATAGGTCAGGTTCTCTTCTAGTTCGGGTGGAGGTCGGTCCAACACATGACTGGGATTGGGCTGATACTTCTGGAGTACCAAGATATGGAATATATCATGTACTCTATGTAAGTCCTAAGGCACTTCTAATTTATAAGCTACTCGCCCTATCCTTTGGATTATGGTGTAGGGACCGATGTACCTTGGTTTCAACTTCCCCCATTGTTGAAACCTAAGTATTCCCCTCCATTGGGATACGGTGAGAAACACTTGGCCTCCCACATCAAATTCTAGATCCCTTCTTCGATGGTCCACATAGCTCTTTTGCCTATCTTGAGCAGCCCTAAGTCAACTCCTTATGATCTTAATCTTTTCTATGGCGTACTCTATTAGTTCAACCCTTTCTAGCTTCCTTTCTCCCACCTCTTCCCAAAATAAGGGGGTACGTCATGGTCGTCCATAAAGGGCCTCATAAGGAGCCATTTGAATATTGGCCTGATAATTGTTATTATAGGAAAACTCCATTAGGCACAAGTATTCCTCCCAACCCTTATTCATGGTGAGTACACATGCTCGTAGCATGTACTCTATGGTTTGGTTCGTCTGCTCTGAATGTGCATCGGTCTGAGGATGAAATGTCGTACTCATGTGGAGCTTGGTCCTCAAGGCACTTTGCAACCTAGGCCAGAACCTTGAGGTGAACCTAGGGTCTCTATTCGATACTATGCTTACTAGGATGCCATGGAGTCTCACAATCTCCCTTATATATAAGACGACTAGTTTTTCCATTGAATCCATCACTCTTATTGGTAAGAAATGGGAAGACTTGGTCAACCTATCCACAATGACCCAAATTGCGTCTCATCCCTTTCTAGTCACAGGTAGTCCCATGACAAAATCCATAGTAATGTGTTCCCATTTCCATTCAGGGATTGGTAAGGGTTATAGTAGTCTTGAAGGTTTCTGATTCTCAGCTTTAATTTGTTGACAGGACAAGCATCGGGCTACATATTCCGCAATATCCCTCTCTACCCCTCTCCACCAATTACCTTATTTGAGGGTGCAGTACATCTTGCTATTGCTCGGATGCATCGCATAGACAGAGTCATGTGCCTCTTCCAAGATTAATCTCTTTAGTTCCTTGTCTTGAGGCACACACACTCTACCCTTATAGGTTAGCACTCCATCGCCTTGAAGGTTGTAGTCCGGGTTTATCCCTTCATTGACCGGGTCCAAATAGGATTAGAGTTCCTTATCCCCTTTTTATTGGACCTTAATTTGCTCCATTAGGTTGGGTCTTACCACTACATCAGCCAATAGGCCTTTTTCCCTCTTGTCTACTTTAAGGTCCACTTCCATTCTTCCTAGTTGCTACAACAAGGGTAGGTAGCTTGTCTTTATCTGTGCCGCCTCGATTTGATACTTACGACTTAGAGTGTCTGCCACCACATTGGCCTTCCTGGGGGTGATAGTCTATCACAAGGTCATAATCCTTTACCAACTCCATCCATCTCCTATGGTAGAGGTTCAACTTCTTTTGAGTTAGGAAGTACTTAAAACTCTTGTGATTGGTATATATCCTACACTTAACCCGTAGGGTAGTTCCTCTCATGTACTTTCAGTCGTCACGAGGCATAGGCGATAACTTTTCCTTATTGCAGTAATACACATCTGTGTCCCTGTCCGGACGCGTCACTATAGATGGTATACTCCCTTGCACTTGGGTCAGGCAGAGAGAGTACATGTGCCGTTGTTAAATGGGTCTTCAACTCTTGGAAAGATTTCTCACAGCTTTCATCCCACTTATACTCCACTCCTTTTCATGTGAGGTGGGTCAAAGGGGTAGCTATCTTAGATAAATCCTACACAAACTATTTGTAGTATCATGCCATGCCTATGAAACTGCGTATCTCATAAGGATTCTTGTGTGCCTTCCAATCAGATATGGCATCCACCTTTTTCGGATCTACCTTTACTCCATCTTTGGACACTATGTGCCCTAAGAACCCTGCTTCCTACAACTAAAATTCACACTTGTAGAATTTCGCATATAAGCGATTATCTCGTAGTGTCTCCAAGGTGATACCCATATGTTCTTCATGCTCCAACTTAGTTCATGAGTATATAAGTATGTCGTCTATAAACACAATCATGAACTTATCCAAGTGCGGTTAGAACACTCGGTTCATCAAATCCATGAATGCTATAGGGGATTCGTCATGCCAAAAGGCATCACCCTAAACTCATAGTGTCTCTATTGAGACCGAAAGGCGGTCTTAGGGATATCTTCCTCTCGGATCCTAAGTTGGTTGTATCCTGACCGAAGGTCTATCTTGGAGAAGTATGCTGCTCATTTTAGTTGGTCAAATAGGTCGTCAATCCGTAGAAGTGGATACTTATTATTTATGGTGACTTGGTTCAACTTCCGATAATCTATGCATAGCCTCATGCTCTTGTCCTTTTTCCTTACGAATAGGACCGGTGCACCCCATGGAGACTAACTAGGGTGTATGAAACCCTTCTCCAATAGCTCGTCCAACTGCTCCTTTAACTCTGTTGGAGACATGCGATAAGGGGCTGGGATATGGGATGTGTTTTGGGGATTTCCTCTATGGTAAATTCTAGTTGTCGGCTTGGGGGTAATCTGGGTAATTCCTCCGGAAATACATCCAGACAGTGTTCAACTACTGGGATGCCTTCTGTATAATCTTTTGAGCCTTTATGTAGGGCACAAATTATACTTCTCCCTTTCTCCTATCTCCTTGGAAACGTAGTGTGAGTGTTTCGGAAGTGTGGAAAGTTATTACCTTCTTCCCACAGTCCATCTTTGTTTGATGGGTACTTAACCAATCCATTCCCAATATTATTTCTACCTTTCTTAGATGTAGTGGGATCAAATATGCCTCTAGTTTAACTACTCCAATTATGATCTCACATCCCTTTAACTTTTTGTCCCTATACAGTCTTTCTCCTAAGGGTGTAAGGATGTTAAAGATTTGTTCTAGGTAGGTAAGTTCTAGGGGAAGACCTGGGATTATATCTTCCTTGATGAAGGATCTCTCTGCTCCCGAGTCAAAGAGGGCATAGTCTTTTCATCCCCACAAGTGTATGTGCCCTAATTGAAGAAACACTTGTCTTAGAAGGAAAATTTTCTTTATTGAATAAAAATCAAATTACAGGTTTTGTCTCAATCTTAGTTAGGGAGGTTTTGGGAAGTACCCACTATGGTACTAAGGTCTTTTCTAGCCTCTTCTTGGGTGAGGTTGTATACCTTAGCTGGTACACTTGTCGTGGCATCTTGCCTAGGAGTCCTTGGGTTCCCTTGGGGTGGTCCAAGCGTGTTCCATTGCTTATTCTCCCTAAGAGTGGGGCATTCCTTTTCAAAGTGCCCCACTTGCCCATATATGAAGCAGGATAAGCAGGATCCCTTGTGGTGTCTTTGGCATCTAGGACAGCGAGGGTTTCCTTATAGTAAGGTGGGGATTACTCTCCATTGAGGTGGTGGCACATCCTTTCTCTTTTGGAAACCCAACCTATTTCCCCACTTTGGACCATTTTTCTCCTTCCATCCTCCATGATAGCCTTGGCCCTTGTCCACCATCCGGTTAGCCTGCTCCATTCGGCAGTGTCAAGTTTGCAACAGACGCTCACATTCATGAGTCATGTTGATTACTGCTGCCAGATTTGTAGGGCGTCCTAGAACTCCCATCCGGTCTCGAATGTCCATGTTGAGACTGTCCATGAATCATTGGCATATATCCACAAGTCTGACTAGGTCAGGGACAAAGGGTCTTAACTCATTAAACTTAGTTTCATACTTCGTGATAGAGTTAAATCCTTGTGAGAGTCGGAGGAATTCTTGTTTCTTCTCATTAATCAAATGTGGAGCTAGGTATTCCTCTATATACATTTCGTCAAATTGTTCCTAGGTGGGGGTGGTGGTATGCAGGTGTCATGCACTGACCCGATTTAGTCGGATCCCCGTAAGCAATTTGCTACTCTCCCACTTTATTAAGGGTTTTCTCCTTTTTTAAATTGTGAGCAGTAAAACATCCTTTAAACATGTACCTTTCCTAAAATATATTAATCAAAACTACATAAAATTTAACCTTACATACTGTCTTGGTGTAGCTATTTTTTTGCACAATAGTCTTATAGGTGTAGCTAACTAGAGGTCTTTAGGTAGGTTTTCTCTTGGTTATCTGAAAAGGGCATAAGGGAGGGGTGAGTTCGACAACTCAATGAATGGGCATTTAAAATAGGATTTTCAGATAAATAGTTTAAATTGGAGTGTAGCAGACTCCTTATTTTCTTTAAAATCATTTCCTCAATTCCATGGTTTTCAAAACCAATTTTCCTCATTAACCACAGTTGGTGTGTTTAACAATCAACACGCGCCCTTCATCATGAAGGGATCACATATTCGTAGGGCAGCACATCAACTATAGGCACTTGTGGCGTCGGAGCGACTTTACCAGTCAACTAGATAGAAGCCCATCCACTTCTACCTTGGGAATGAGTAGATGTATGCGACATTCGACCCTCAAACCCAAAAAAAAAACTCCATGTCCATGTGAGGACAGAGACCTCATCCCGATTTCACCCTAGTCTCATGCGTATGAAGCTACATCAAGCTTCCCTGAATGTTGGCACGACAAACTGCCCTTATCTCCACCATGTCGTCCAGTAGTCCCTAGGACGCATCATTACCCCTCTTGGGCGTCTTGATGGTCCTGAACCTTAGTGCATACACAAAATAATAGTTTTCTTTATAAGCCACTTAAATTGATGCCACTAGTCCAACGACCCCAAATCTCAACTTGAGCTGCAGCTATTTGTCTCGACTGGTCCGTCGACATATCTTGTCGCACTACCGCCAGTCCATCGAGTATGTTGGTCCTGTCTTGGTACCATGGCCAAACACAACATTCATTATAATTTTTATGACTTAATTTCATTTTTTTACGAGCTCCTACTCGTGCCAACTGTAATTGGATCCACTGTACGAGATTTTCAAAATTGGACATTTTAGCCTCCAAGTTCTAAAACTGAGGCCTTCGATCTATTTGAGCTATTCAAGCTCCCGTCAAGAAGGTTTAAGCAGTGGCATACCTTAAGGGAGAGCACTTCCGACAAAATAATCTTTTCATTTGTCTATCACACCAATCGGGTGTGATGAAATCTCCAATTACAATCGGTAAACGTGTTTTTCACTTCCTTCTAAGAAGTCCATCATACCAACTGGGTATGATCTACTTACAGCTGTTAAGTAGTTTTTCTGCGTAATTTCCACATCATCCCATCCTAGTGTGATGGTAAAAATTTCACATGATAGTGGGTTTTAAGTTCTGAGGTACTCATCATCCCATCCAGGTATGATTTGAAAAATTTTACTCACCCGTGACTGTAGTGAATTCCTCTTAATTGGTTTTTTATTTCCATGCGAGCTTGTCTTGGCTGGCATTCCCGGTACTTCGTGTTCCTACACGATATGAACATCCTTGTTCATTATCTTTTGACTTGATAACCTTCATTCATCACAAATGAATGAAATACCCAAACTTTTCAATTAATTGCAATTAGGTTCCTAAAGTTCTTTTTCTTTAACTTTAGGTCCAAAATGCCGATTTTCCCCCAAATGGAGTCCATAACTTCAAAAATTTACCAAGGGACCTCAATTTATTCAAAATTGCAAAAAGGGATTCAAGTTTCCCAAATTCCCAATTTGGTGCCCAACTTTTCCAAAATTACTATTTTGCCCCTACTTTACAAAAATGGTAAATTTCACCCAAAAAATTCCAAAAATTGACCAATTGGTCCTCAAACATCTTTTACATGGCCAATTGGCCCTCCATTTTAGGAAATTTCACTTTAGTGCATCGAATTTTTAAAATTCCCAAAATTTCCCCAAATTTCAACCTTTCAACTTGACCGGATTTGATTTCATCAAATTGACCGATCAATCGAAGTTAATTGTTGAAATTGAAGGTGAATTTGAGTTCCTACACATCCATATGATACAATTGCACTTTGAATAGCATGAATTGATGATAAAATGAGCTCAAATGGAGCTTTGCTGGAAAACTGGAATTAGAGAGAGAAAGCTTCAAAAGATTACCGTTGGGAGTGCGGCAGTCCGAGCTTTCGATCTAGGTAGATAGCTCTCGTCCTGAGGTTCCTCCTAAGATCAAGAATCACATCAATTGATACCGAATTGAGGGAGAATTTGGTTAGTGAAGTTTCGTCAGTTCTCTCTCTATCACTGATCGAAAATTACAGAGGGGAGCTAAATTGGCTTACCTTTCAGCTATAATTCAGTCGTATGAGGGTTGTGGAAGTGTTGGTGAAGCTTTGTTTAGCCCAAGAAGGGCTTGAATTAGCCATTTTTAGCTCAACCAAATCAGGGCAACTTCGCTCTACCGAAGCTGCTTCACTGTTCGATAACACAGACATTTCTCCGGCGATCCTCAGAGCAAATGGAAACTACCGTTGTCACGCCCTGACCCTGTTTGGTCGAATCCCCATGAACAACCCTTCGCTCCCTTGGTTCAAGAGGAGTCTCCCCCTTCTTTTACTCGAGAGAAGCTAGGCGTATTTTCAACCTTGTTCCCTGGAAAGACATATATCAAATAAAATGCAAGTTTAAAAGAAATTAAGCATACCTAACAGATGATAAGGCTCTGTATTATTCCTAGTCATTTTCTTTTCCTGAAAAAGGATAGAAAAGAGGGGTGAGTTTCTACAACTTAGTGAATGGGTATTTTAAAAATGGAGTAAAAAAATATTTTCAAGTTGGAGTGTGCCAGACTCCTTAATTCCTTTAAATTTTCTCCACTTTAAAATCTCGATTTTCAAAATAACGTCCTTAATCATGAAGGTCAATCACACAATCGCAGGCCAGTATGTCCACTAAACCCACTTGTGACATCAGAGCGACTTTACCGACCACCTAGATAGAAGTATGTCCACTTCTACCATGAGAATGAGTGGATGTTTGTGACATACGACCCTTAATCCCGTAACAATTCTCCATGTTAGTATGAGGATAGAGACCACATCCCAACCCCACACCAGTCTCGTGCACTTGAAGCTACGTCGAGCTTCGCAAGGTCACATGGTACGATGAACTGCCCTTATACCCACTAGGTCGTTTAGGTCCCTAGGACACATCAATACCCCTCTTGGACGTCTTGAAGGTCCCATAAACACAATGCATGCACAATTAGTATTTTCACATCATGCCATATAATATGTGGTGCCACTGGTCCAATAGCCCTGACCTTCAACTCAATTTGTAGCTGTTTGTCTTGACTAGTCCGGAGACCTGTCATGTAGCACTGCCACTAGTTGACTGAATATGTCAGTCTTGTCTTGGTACCATGGCCAAACAATTCATTTATTTAATGTTTTATAGCATATAACTCATGTTTGTTTACGAGCTTTTGCTCATGCCAACTAGCCTATGGCCCACTGTTCGAGATTTTTAAAATTGGGCATATTAGCCCCCAAGTTCCAAAACCGAGGCATCCGACCTATCAGAGCTATTTGACCTCCCATCAAGAAAGTCTTCCAAATCGTTTAAGTAGTGGCACACAGTCAGGGGAGAGCACTTCTAACAAAAATATATTTTCAACTATCTATCATACCAATCGAGTATGAGGATATCTCCGCTCATAACTGATGAACGAGTTTTCCACATTCTCCGAGTAAGTTTTATCATACCAACCAGGTATGATCTACTTACAACTAGTAAGTAGTTTTTACGTGTCATTTTCACATCACTCCTCTAATTTGTGATGTTTAAATTACCACTAAGTCGTTGGTTTTCATTTCTAAGGTACTTATCATCCCAACCGGGTATGATATAAAAATCTCACTCACTCAATCGTACAATGAATTTCTACTTAGTCAATTTTTGTCCCTTGCAAACTTAACCTCAGTTGGCGTTCCTAATGTCTTGTGTTCCTACATGAAATGAACATCGTTATTCATTATCATCTAGCTTGATCACCTCATTTAAGTATAAATGACTCAATTCACAACTTTTCCAATATTTGCAAATTGGTCCCTAAAGTTATTTTTCCTTTTTTTTCTTTAGGCACCAATTGCCGATTTTCACCCAAATTGAGTCTCGAAACTTTTAAAATTCCTCTCGGAATCTCAATTTATTCAATTTCATGAAAAGGGGTTCAAGTTTCCCAAATTCTCAATTTGGCCTCCAAATTTTCTAAAATTACCGTTTTGCCCTTCCTTTACAAAAATGGTAAGTTTTACCCCAAAAATTATAAAATTGCTCAATTGGCCCTCTAACATTCTTATCATGCCTAATTGACCCTCAATTTTATAAAATTGCATTTTGGTCCTTTGAATTTTTGAAAATCCCCAATTTCCTCCAATTTTAACTCAGTAACACAAACAAATTTGATTTAATCAAATATAACGATCAAACACTTCTAATTGTTGAAATTGAAGTTATTTCTACATCTTCATATGATTCCATAGCACTTTGAATAGTAAGTTTTAACACCGGAACGAGCTCAAACGGAGCTTCGCTAGAAAACAGACAGTAGATAGAGAAAGCTACAATTGCTCACTGGTGAGGGCACGACGGTCTAAGCTTTCTGTCTAGGCAGATTTCTCTCCTCTTGAGATTCCTCCTAGGATCAAGAATGACATCAATTGATGACAAATTAGATTAGAATTCTATCATTGAAATTTTGTCGGCTATCTCTCTAGCACTGGTCGGAAATTGTAGAGGGGAGACGAATTGGCTTACCTTTCAATCCTAATTCAGTCGTGGAAGGGCTGAGGAAAGGTTGGGGGAGCTTGGTTTGGATTGAGGAGGGCTCGAATCGACCAATTTTAGCTTGGCCAAAATAGGCAGCTTCGGTCGATCGGAGCTACTTCACTGTTCAATCATGCCAACACTTCTCCAGCGACTCTTAGAATGAATGGATGTCACCACTGTGAAGCTGACCTCTCCCTGGTTCTAAGGAACCCGATCTCACCTTCTTTGGCTAAAAAATGACCCTATATCAAAGTTCTAGTTTGAGCTTCGTCGAAAAACTAAGCAGCTAAGAGGATGTGGAGAGGATGAATGGAGAGGGGCTATTTATATAGGAAGCTCGGGGACTCGTCGACCGTCCGTTTGGCACCTTTATGGCAGACATTGAAGGCCTGAAATATACTGAACATAAATATTTCTTCTTTGCCAGCATTGCTTCAAATTTTCGGCGAGTGAACAGTGCTGTCATCTGAGGGAAGAAGACGAAACTATTCCGAATCGGACCAAACCGATCTGAACCGAGTTCAATGCTTAAATCGGTCGGTTCACCCCCGATTTGACCGATTTTTTCAAATATAAAAATTTCTAAATTCATTCTCTATCCAATGGTGGCCTCAAATCTTAAATTTGAATTTTTTAAGCTACCTAGAAAATTGAATTGAGCATCCGATTCAATAGTAGTTCATCGGTTCAATCTGGTTCAGATCTGGTTCACCTGAACTAGTTTTGTTTTCATCTCCAATTCACCCTAAAGTCCTTTTTCATGATTTTTTTATGACTCCTTAGATCACTTAGGGTTCATAAATTTCCCAGTTTACCCTCTCTATCGGTTTCAGTTCATAAACTGGCTCGGTTCTTAAACCGGTTCAATCTGGTTCGTGTCGGGTTCACCCGAACCGAATTGGTTTCTCTCTCTCCATTTATCCTAAAGATCTTTTCCAAGGTTTATGAACCTCTTTGGGTCACTTGGGAATTAAAATTTCTCCAATTTGCCCATTCCCCAATAATGGGTTTGTGAATTGGTTCGATTTTCTCACTTAGAATAATCGGTTATTTTCCTGGTTTTCCTTAACTCCAAAGAGCGGGGTTTACAACTGTCTGTAGTTGACTTCTCCCCAAATCTAAAGAACCCAACCTTGCCTTATTTGGCTTAGAAAAATGCCCAAGTCGGAGCTCTGGATCGAGCTTCAACAAAAAAATGGAGCAGTGGGGGAGAGAGTGGAGTTTTTAGGTGTAAGGAGGATGAATGAGTAGGGAATCTTTATATAAGAAGCTCGGGGACTTCTTGGTTGTTAAATTGGTGCCTTAATGGCGGTCATTCATTGCTTGAAACTTACTGGCCAAAGACTTTTCATCTTTGTTGGCGCTGCTCGATTTTCCGGTGACTGAATAGTGTTGTCATCTGAAGGAAGAAGATGACACTGTTACAAACTGGACTGGATCGGTTCGAACCTAGTTCAATGCTTAAACCAGTCGGTTTAGGCCCGATTTGTCTGAGTTTTTTAAAATTAAAAATTTATAAATTCATCTAAATTTATACTCTATCAAATGGTGGCTTCAATTACCTAATTTGAATTTTCTAAGTCACCTAGAAAAGTTAATTTAGAAATAAGTTCAATAGTGGTTCAAACCGATTCAATTTGGTTCAAATCCGGTTCACCTAAACCAGTTTGGTTTTCACTTCCAGTTCATTCTAAAGTCCTTTCTCATGATTTTTGTGTCTCTTTAGGTCACTCGTGATTTATAAATTTCCCGGTTTACCATTTCTCTAACGGTTGGGGTTTGTGAACCGGTTCGGTTTTCTCACTAGGGGTGATAGGTTCTTTCCCCGGTTTTCTTATCCTAAAGGAGTAGGGTTTACAACTCTCCATTCCTTTTAGAAGTTTTGTCCCCAAAACTTAATCAGCATTTTTCACTCCACGATAAACTTCTCTTAATGTCAACTTGGATATTTTAATACTTTGGTCGTTCTTTCACTCAGCCCACTTTAAATCACGCGCTTAAAAATTTTCTTTTCTTTTACATTGTTTACTCCTTCCATGGAGTTTATAATAACTAGTATATCTTGCCTGTGAGTCCAGTGGTATATCCCTAGGTTCACATCTCCCTTTACTTAGAGTAAGATTCTTCCTTTTGAGGTTATTACTCAATATTTCAATATTGGGAGTTTAAAGATGCCCAATCATTCATTTATCTATTTATTTTCTTTATCGTTGAAATTGTCACACCATATTTTTAGTAACCTGAAATTTCGATAAAAAATTTTAAAATAAAATAAAAGGTGTTGTTTTTACCGAAATAAATAATTCGATAGAATAGATATGGTAAATAACTACTAAATTCTTTTAGGTGAAAATAATAAGATAATTATGTGAATTTGGTTTAGTACAAAACAATTAGCACTTTGTAGTATTAGTACTACGCCACTACATAAATACCCATAAATTAATATCTACATTCAATTATTAGAATTAATACCATAAATACCCATAAATTAATACCTAAATTCAATTATTGGAATTAATATCATAAATTAATTCCTACATTCAATTATTGGAATTAATATCATAAATATCCATAAATTAATACCTACATTCAATTAGTGAAATTAATACTCATAAATTAATAACTACATTCAATTATTTTAATTAATACACATAAATACCCATAAATTAATACCTACATTCAATTATTAGAATTAATACCCATAATGTAGTAATAAATATTCTCCATTTAATAAACAATTTTATACCTATACAAAGAGCTCCTCCCTATTCATTCTCCACACACCTGAAAACTTCTATCTCTCTCTAATGCACCAATTTTCAGTGAAGCTCAAACCAGATCTCTGACATGGGCATTTTTCTCAACCTCAAAAGGTGAGGTTGGGCTCTTTAGACTTTGGGGGAAGTCAGCAATCTGATAGCAACCTCCATTCGATCCGAGGATTGCTGAAGAAGCGTCGACCTAATCAAATAGTGAAGCAGCTCCGATAGACTGAAGCTGCCTTGTTTCGGCTGAGATGAAATTGGTCGAATTCAGCCCTCCTCTGGCCAAACCAAGCTCTCCCAACATCACCACATCCCTCACATGACCTCAATGAAGCTGAAAGGTTAATTGTAGGAATTCTTGATCCTAGAAGGTACTTTAGGAAGAGAGCTACCTTTCCTGATAGAAAGCTTTGATTGTCACACCTCCGACAGGAAAAGTGTGATCAAAATGCCAGCAAGAGAAAGCTCAAGTCAACTTGAAAAATCAACCGAGGACGAACACGTCACAATTAATGGGTGAGTGGGAATTTTCACATCATACCCGGTTGGAATGATGAGTACCTTGGAATGAAAAACCATTACCACGTGAAATTTTAACATCACACCTGGTTGAGGTGATGTGAGAAAATACGAAAAAAAACTACTTATCGATTGTAAGTAGATCATACCCGATTAGTATGATGAATTTCCTGGAAGGAAGTAGAAAATCTGCTTATCGGTTATGAGTGGAGATGTCCTCACACTAGGTTGGTGTGATGGACAGATGAAAAGTTATTAGGTCCACTTTTGTTAGGGTAAGATTTTTCCTCTTGGGGTTCTTATCCAAATCACTCGGTTGGGTTTTCTATATATATATATCCGATCGTCCCCGTTTCGGATCAATCCCTTGGTTATTGATGCTTTTAGCTTAGCATCCTTTCTGACTTTTCATCCTTAACCCTAGGGGTTTTCATATTAATTCCTCCTTATCTTATTTTGGTCCTTCCTCTATCTTTGGTTTACTACGACTTCGATTCCAGTTCTTAGGTTTGGCTAACGGACTTTGTCTTACTTGAGTTACCTTTTCTCGGGACTATTGGAACTACATGTCCTTTACAGCATGACATGTTCTAAAATGTCTTTATCCATTATAGTTCTAGGATATGTGTCCTCGATAATGGTTCATGCCTTTCCAACTGTTTAGGAGTCGTGTGGCTTCATTCCTTCTTATTACTCAGTAGTGTTCCCCAACTACCTTTGGTGTTAACTAATTGTACTTTAAAATTTGGACATCAGAATCGTGACATTTTTTCCTTATCTACTCATTCATTACCAACTTCCTTATTGGTTTTTTCCCTAGTTCCAATCATCGGGTTTCTTGATGACTTATCGACACATTGGGATTCTTTCTCTCTTATGTTCTTCCTCATTTCCAATGGCATCCTTTTCTCAAGAACTTTCCTTTCTTCTATCCACTCATACTTGCTCGTGACCATTTCATCATTCCTTATCCCGGGTTGACCCCTTTCAGTCTACATGTTGATTTTTTTTGTTTGGGAAGTTCTCCTTTTATGATTTTCATTCTCTACTATGTCCTTCAAAGTAGAGACTTCCATCTTAGGGTTATACCTTCGATCTTCTTACCATTCCTTGAAGGTTTCCTTCCTCCATATTCTTACACCCTTTTGAATTTGAGCTTTCACCCACCTTTAGTCCTTCACCGACCTTAGTTTCCCAGTTTACCCCTTTACTTCTTATCTGAGGTATTTTTTATTGTCGAATCTTATTTCGTGTCCTTTACATTAGACCTCAACAATCAATCTTAAACTCCATGGGTGTGGACCGGAATTTTTCTTGGTGTCCGTTGTGACTCACTTAAATCATGTTTTGACTAGAGTATGTTCTTTCCCAAGGTTGTACTTCCTTCGGAATTCATTCCCTTGTTCCTTCATTTGGGGTCCACTTATTACTACATTATTTGATGCCATTCTACTACCTATCTATTCCTTGGTTTAATTTACCCCTGGGTCTTCATTAGTATGTTTCCTTTGTACTTGATCTTTACGTCTCACCCTACAATACATTTGCGAGCTTATCTTCTCTTCCCAATTTAATTAGGTCCATCACTTCTTCATTGGGGCTTATACTTCCTGAAGACATCTTCCTTGTTTGGCTCCTTCCTTTCTTCACCCTTACAGGTACCTGACCTTAGAGTAACTTTACGACATCCCTTGATGTCCTCCTCTCTTACTTACCCTCAGTTTTGAAATCTTGTGAGCACGTCTTTTGTACCATATCCTCATTCCTACTTGCATCCCAGTACCAGTTTATTTCTTTAGGGAGGGGTTTAGAAGGAAATTCATGTCAGCCTAAATGAGCAACGAGAGGGTGACACATGGAAAGTGTGCCAGGTCAGTAACCAACTAGGATTACTAGGAAGGACTGACCAATTAGTGACCGACATGTGGCAAAGCAATGACGGATGGCCACAATCATCTAGAACATAATATGTGACAATGAAACAATGTATTAGGTTAGAAAGTTGATGCATTTAAATCAACTAATCAGGAGATGCCACATGACAAAGTCAACAATGGTCATTTGACAGTTAGATTCGGTCAACTACCATGCCAGATAAAGTGACCAATGGGACGTTGCCATGTGGCCATTCAACAGGTCAAAGGGTGACTCGAACGCTAAATGGGATGTTAGGTCAGCAATGCTAGCCAATCATAGTGTGCCACATTGTAGCTCACACGCACGTGCATAATGTTGTCTTCTACCTTCAAACTTTTAAATAAATGAGGAGAGGGAAGGACACCTTAACTTTAGCGATCCATAAATCACTTCAACAGTGCCTTAAATTAGAGAGTTAATGGATGACTAATGGTAGAATGAATAGAACCTTCAGTTCCCATGCTCCATATATAGAGATCTCTTGTTCATTCATCCTCTCCACACCTCAAAAGCTTAGAGAACCTGAACTTCTCTAAATTATGATCATCACTGAACCAAAGCTCTGATATCAACCTTTTTCTCCACCTCTAAATGTGAAATTAGGTTCCCTAGATTTATGATGAAGTTCTCCATCCAAACACAATACACCCTCGGTGACGACCGGTGAGATTGCATAATACCACCACTCTGACGATTGAATGCAATCAGATTACTTTGGGCTAAATTCAGGCCACCCTCGGACCTCCTACGACCAAGCCAACCATCCATCGACCATCTACAAATGAGTCACGTCCTCAATGAGTCCTAGTGGTAAGCCCTTATCACCGCCCTTCATCGGAATAATGAATTTACAAATCGAATTTCATTCAAATTTATAAAATCGAATTCTCATTGCTCATGCCATCAATTAAGGTGCAATTTGATCTTGGGAGGATCCACTTGAAGAGAGCTAGCTTTCCATACTAAGAACTCTAGAAACCGTACATTTGTTGGTGAGAAATCAAATCTCTCTCTTTAGAAAAAGTTTCCAACAAAGCTATGTTTAAGCATGTCAATTTGATTATTTAAGAATTGGGGGCCAAAATGCAATTTTTGAAAAAATTGGGCGAAATTGAGATTTTCGAAAATTTGATGATTCTTGTTAAATTATGAGAATTAAGGACCAAATTATAAATAAGGAGAATTTAGGGATTTAATTGTAAATACAATTAAAATTTGAGATTTATTTGCAATTAAATATGAACATAGGGATTTAATTGTAAATTAATCTACCTCCAACCGTCCTAAGGATCGCCGGATAAATGCCGGTGAGCTCGAACAGTGAAGCAGCTCCAGCGAACTGAAGCTATTCTGTTTCGACCGATCAAAATTCGACCAATTATGTCCTCTTGGGGTCAAATAGAGCCCTCCCACAACCCCCATGGCCACCACACGACCTTTACAGAGGTGAAAGATAAGCTAATTTGGCCCTCCTCTATCATTACAGTTCAGTTCTAGAGAGAGAATGTGACATAATTTTTTGATCGAATCCCTACTAATCGTGGAGCAATTGTTCCAATTCTTGATCCTAGGAGGACCTTGAGAAAGGGAGTTGTCTTCCTCGATCAAGAACTAGGATTGTCGTGCCTCCAACGATAAGCTATCAAATCTTTTTCTCTCTACGTACAATTTTCCGGTAAAGCTCAATTTGAGCTCATTTCAGACCCAAATCCCGCAATTCAAAGTGCAATTGAATTGTATGAAGGTGTAGAAACTAATTCATATCATCAATTTGAAGAAATAACCCCAATTGAATGGCCAATTTGAAGAAATAAAATTTGGTTAGTAAATGGGGTAGAAATTGGCAGAAAAATTGGAGATTTCAAAAAATTGAGAAATCTCCATGCAATTTCTCGAAATTGAAGGCCAATTGGCAATGAGAAAGATGTTGGGGGACCAATTGGTTAATTTTTGAAATATTTGGGGCCAAATTGCTATTTTTGGAAAGTATGGGCAACACTGCAATTTTTTAAAAATTGGGGACCAAATTGGGAATTTGGAAAACTTGAGCCCCTTACACGATTTTAAGTAAATTAAGGACCTAAGGAGGATATTGGAAGTCCTTAGAACTTAATTTTTTTGGGAAATCTAACACTAGGGACCTAAAGTAAAAAAATATGAAATTTAGGGACCTAAGTGTAATAAACTAGGAAAGTTGGGCCTAATGGCCAATACTGAAAAGATAATAAACTTTTATGCCAAACCCTAACGTATAAGAGTGGTCAAACCCTGTAGGGACTCTTGAGACAGGAATGCTAACAAGGGAGCCAGACTCGGACTTGGAGAATCGGCTAGGGACAAGCGTGTCAAAGTCACCGAGTGAGTGAGAACTTTATACTTCATACCCGGTTGGGATGATGAGCACATTTTGAACATTAAAAACCTACTTATCGCTTGTGAGTGGTATTATCTAACATCATATTAGGATGGTATGATGAGCTTTCTTAAGGAAAGGAAAAACCCGCATACCGGTTGTAAGCGAATCTATCATCACACCCGGTTGGTGTGTTGAATTAAAAGAGATTTTTGTTAGGACTGTTCTCTCCTGACTCTGTGACAACTACTTTAATAATTTGTGAGACCTTCTTTATGGGAGCTAGAATTGCTCTATCAGGCAAAGGGCTTCAGTTTTTGAACTCATAGAGCTCAAGGCCTAGTTTTGGAAAAACTTGTGCAATAAGCGCAAGGCCAGTGGGCACGAGCTAAAGCTCATAAACAAACATGATTAGGAAGAGCCATGAAAACTTTTATTAAAAGTGGAATCAATTGTGTGATTCACCATGATACCGAGTTAGGATCGACAATGCTCGATGAGCTAGCGGTAGTGCGTTAGGACTAGGTCGACGGATCGCCTAGACAAACAGCTGTAGGTAGGGTTGAGTGTCGGGGCCATTGGACCGTTGGTACCAAAGAGAATGGCTTAATCATGAAAACTCTTGCATGCACTCATGTTACGAGACCATCAAGACACCCTAAGAGGTAGTGATGGGTTCCAAGGGTTGCTGGATGACATTGTGGAGATAAGGGCAATTCGTCATGTCAGTTAGTCATGAAGCACTGGGAGCTTCTTGCGCATGAGACCAGTGTGGGGTTAGGATGAGTTCTCCGTCCTCATATGGATATAAAGTGGAATTTGGGTTAGAGGGTCGGATGTCTAGGACCTTCACTCAGACTCAGGGTAAAAATCTGGGACTTCTATTTGGGTGGACAGCAAAGTCGTGTTGATCCCCAAGTTGGTGTTGTCTGGGATTGCCCTACAAATGTTTCTACCCTTCTTGATGAAGGGCGTGTGTTTGTTTACTAAACATCTCTCAAGGAAAGGGGATGCACTAAGAGAGCTAAACACACCTAATATGAGTACCGTCTCAGTACACCGATGTGATTAGATGAGGGTGGAATTGAGTCGCATGTGTAAGGGGTATGTGTTGGCAAGTGGTAGTAATGTGGTCATGACTCCGAGTGCTGAGACACCTAGTTACAAGATGACACACGAGGAGTGTCGGTTGTGGTAGAGTTTTCATGTGACTCCCACTCTTTGGTTTCCCGGACTAGTATCATCCATGTGGTGGTATACTTTCACAGTAATATATGTTTAGGGCACGAGTAGCCCATTCTTTCGGAGTGAAGGGAAGGATCTTCCTAAGGTAACCTCGTGCCCTCCTCATGAAAGTATTTATATTTTATCATGTTCCTATTGTTCCTGGAATATTTTAATAAACCGTTTTATGGGCTCTAGCCCATCCAATTCTACTGTATTTTACAGGTATTTTATCAGAAGCCCTAGCCCATCCAATTCTCACTATGGTGAAAGTACCCACCATAGTGCTTATCTATTGGGACGAACGGAGGGGCATGAGTCCCCGACTAATAGAATTAGATAGTGGCATGACACTATATGTCTTAAAATTACTTCTAATCCCCAAAGGCTACTCATAGGGATATTTTCCATATTTTTCCCAAATTTGCATTTTGGTCCTCAAACTTTTCATAATTTCATTTTTAGTACCTAAACTTTGGAATTTCGATCAAATGAACTTATAATTCATAATTTACCCCCAATTGATTTTAACATACCCCTAATGGCTGGTGGAAGGAGTGGGGGTCTTGGTTCAACCAACCACAATTGAAATTTGTCATTTTCCAAAATTGGCTGAAATAGAGCAACTAAGGGGGTTGTTAGAAATTCTCATCGGAGGTAGCCAGAGAGGTGCTCGAAGCTTAGACTTTTTATAGCCAAGGTCCAGTCGAAGCTTTCTATGGTGGTGGCCAATCAGGAGGTCATCGAAGTTGGGTGAATTTGTTTATCAACTAATCGCGATCGGGTTAGACCCACTAGTGGAAATTGGCTCCCACCAGCTATTTTCGCCCTTGTTGGAGGTCAACCCTACCCATAGAGGGTTAGAGGGGCGACAGGCTGTCACACCTCGACTGGGTTTGGACGGTCAGAAATTGTGAATAACTCGCCACTCCACTCGGTACTATGATGGCAACTACTATGATAGTCTCGGCATGAGTCTGGTGAAAAACATAAAATTTAATATTCTTTCAAAGAAATATTTTTCCATAAAAATATATCGAAATAATATTGTACTTGAAACATACTAGGAAGGGATATCATCAAAAGCATTCCTATTCATGTTTTGCTAAAACGTTGAAGGGAATAGGGTGAGTTTGACAACTCAGCGAGTATCTTCCTAAGGCTAAATATAATCTAAATTTATTTCCAAATTTTCTTAAGGATTTTAAATACTATTTTCTTTATAATTTATTAAAATTTATAAGGAGAACTTAACACATAAGTCAAACACCCTTTCCTTCCTGGAAGGGATCATCGAGTCGCATGATAGAAATCCATCTACCCCACTTGTGGTCCGGAGCGCCATTACTGACCACCTTGGTATAAGACTACAACCTCGACCTTTAGTTTGTGGGAGCACCATTGCCTAACCCTCAAATATTTTGGATGAGTTTGTCCTTTATTAGAGTGATAAGACATTTCACCTTCGTCGGGTCAATTGCGCATGGGACTCCTAAATCCCTAAGACATACTGGACCAGTGATAGCTTCCTTTGTTTCATCCATGCTAACCAACAACCCTTAGAACTATCACTACCCCATATTGGGCATCTCATGGTCCTATATCATTATCAAACGCAAATAATAGTATTTTGTTTAAGACATTTCTCTTTGTACCATCTGTCCAATAGGCTACAACCTAAGTCTGACTCGGTAGTTTAAACACACATCATCAATTTTATGATATCTTGTATCATGCTCATAAATTAGAAATTGTTTATGGGATTAGACCCGTTCCCATTAGCCTTGGACCCATTGTACAAGTTTTTAAAACATATGGTTTTAGGCCCACTTCTCATTTAAAAACTATGGCCTTGGTCCTACTGGAACATCATGATTAATAAATGGGTCTATAGGTTTTATACTTGATGCTTTTATCATAAATATCTCCCAAAATTTATTTTAAGTAGTTTCTCACAATCAAGGAAGAGCATTTATGAAAAATAGGGTTTAACTTTCTTGTACAAAGTAATTTACATTCATCAACCTAACCAAGTGTGATGCTAAAAATCTCACACATCTGAGTTCCATGATTTCTTCATCTCGAAAGGATTTCTAAAATCTCTAACCGGCATTACCTACATATGTAAGGGTTTTTTGTACATACATCATTATGAACAATTGAAATCTTATAAAATTAAAATTTATACTTAGTTCCAATGCTTTCATTTAGTTATATAAGAGTCACTATGTTTATTTTATTTACAAATAAATCCTAAAATTTATTTTATTTACCATTAGGCCCCTAAATTTACTATATTTAGAATTTAATCCTTAAAGTTACCTTGTTTATAAATAAACCCCTAAAGGTAGCTGACTACCTCCCGGGTCTCTAGGATCCAAATTCAGCTTCTAAGGCTAAAGGAAGTGCCAAAGTCGGAGCTTTGGTTCGAGATTTTCCAAAAAATAGAGCACTTTAGAGAGAAGAGTGAATTGAGGTGTGTGGAGGATGAACGGAGAGTAGCTCTTTATATAGGGAGCTCGGAGACCCTCTACCCGACCAGTTTCCATATTGGTCGTGCTCATCCTGATCGGCAATTGCCCAAATCGAAGCAAATTTCCATTCGTCGGAAAAGGAAATATTTTCTTTCCTCGATGAATAGTGTCATCGGATGGAGGAGGAAGATGACACTATTTTGCATGTACAAGCTTCACATGCAGGTCGACCATGTGGTAGCACATGATTGGTTGGTCCTATTGACATGGCGGTCCAACTTAGCTACCATGTTAATCGTTGACCGGACACATGGTAGTTCATGATTGGTCGGTCATGCAGACATAGTCAGCTGCCATGTCATTTGTTGATTGTTGACTGGACATGTGACAACCTCTCATTGGTTTATTGTGTCTGTGTGGTTGCTGACTGTGTAAACCCTGTCCTTAAGTAATGAGAAAATCGGGGAAAGAACTGATAAAATTGAATCTTTAAACCGAATTAGTCTATAAGACCGATTGTTAGAGGACAAGCAAATTTGAAAAAAAAATTCTAACTCCCATGTGACCCAAAAAGGTTCATAAACTTGGCAAAAGAACCCTTGGATGAAATAAGGAGGAAAGACTGAAGCAGTTCAAGAGAACTGAGTCCGAACCGGATAGAACCGGTTTATGAACCAGGTTGATTCATGAACTGGAACCGATAGAAAATGGGTAAACCAAGAAGCTTGTGGATCCCTTGTGATTCAAAGAGATTTAAAATCCTTGGGAAGGAACCTCAGAACAAAGTAGGAGAGAAAACCCATATCGGTTCAGGTGAATCGAACCCGAACCGAATTAAACCAATTTAAGAACCGAGCCAATTTATGAACCAGAATCGATTAAGAGATGGTAAACTAGGAATTTTATGTACCCTAAGTGACCCAAGGAGTCACAAAAGACATGAAAAGGGACTTGTTAAGGAATTGGGGATGAAAACCAAACTAGTTCAGGTGAACTAAATTCGAACTTGTTTGGACTGGTTTGAACCACTATTGAACTAGATCCTAAATTCATTTTTCTAGGTGGCGTAAATAATTCAAATTTGAGATTTGAGGCCACCATTGGATAGAAAATAAATTTAAAAATTTTTATATTTGAAAAACTCGGTCAAATGAGGGGTGAATAGACCGGTTTAAGCTTTGAACCCGGTTCAGAACGGTCCGGTCCGGTTCAGAACAGTGTCATCTTCTTCCTCAGGATGACAGCACTGTTCACTCATCAAAAAATTGAAGCAGTGCTAGCAAAAAAGAAACATTTTCATTCGATACACTTCAGGTCTTCAATGTCTGTCATAACGGTGCCAAATGGATGGCCAACGGGTCCTCGAGCTCCCTATATAAAGAGCCCCTCTCCATTCATCCTCTCCACACCTAAAAAGCTCATTCTCTCTCAGCTACATAGTTTTCCGGCAAAGCTCAAACCAGAGCTCTGAAATAGGGTCAATTTTGAGCCAAAGAAGGTGAGGTCGGGTTCATTAGAACCAGGGAGAAGTCAGCTACACGGTAGTGATATCCGTTCATTCCGAGAGTCATCGGAGAAGCATCGGCGTGATCGAACAGTGAAGTAACTCCGACGGGCCGAAGCTGCCATATTTCGGCCGAGTTGAAATCGTCCAATTTGAGCCCTCCTTAGGCAAAATCAAGCTCTCCCAACACCTCCTCAGCCTTTCCATGATGGAATTAGGGCCGCAAGGTAAGTAATTCGGCTCCCCTTTACAATTTCCAATCAGTGTTAGAGAGAGCGTCAGTCGAATTTCAATGACGAAATTCCAATCCAATTTGACATCAATTGATGTCATTCTTGATCCTAGGAATAACATCTGAAGGAGAGATACCTACCCAGATAGAAAGCTCAGACCGCTGCGCCCTCACCGGTGAGAAATCGAAGCTTTCTCTCTCTATAGTCTGTTTTCTGATGAAGCTCAATTTGAGCTCGTTTCGGCGTTAAAACCTGTGATTCAAAGATCTTTAGAATCGTATAAACATATAGAAACTCAATTTCAACTTTAATTTCAATGAATAGAGGTGTTTGATTAGTCAATTTGATGAAATCAAATTCAGTTGTGTTAAAGAGTTGAAATTGGTGGGAAAATGGGGGATTTTCAAAAATTCGAAGGACTAATATGTAATTTTCTAAAATTGAGGGTCAATTGTTCATGATAAGACTACAACCTGCCACTCTGCGGTTTATCAAGGGTTTTCTCACTTTCTAAACCACAAGGAGTAAGGCGTCCTTTCTACCCGTCTTTCCTGGAATAGCATTATACAAAATTGAGTAATTTAAAATAGATATACCTGTCTAGATTTCAAAATTTGTAAGGTCTTTAGCAAAGGTTTTCCCTTGGTTACCTGTAAAGGGGTAAAAAGGGAGGGGTAAGTTCTACAACTCAGTGAGCGGGTGTCGGGTGTGAGTTTTCATAAATAACTATGTTCAAAGTGTGCCAATATTATCATTTCCTTTAAGAAATATCATTTTTCTAGTTTTGTTCTCAAAATCCTTTTTTCCCATTTCCACATTAGGTGTGTTTAGCAGACAACACATGCC
Source organism: Trapa incisa (assembly GCA_030064435.1). Lineage (NCBI taxonomy): Eukaryota > Viridiplantae > Streptophyta > Magnoliopsida > Myrtales > Lythraceae > Trapa > Trapa incisa. The sequence goes on along the minus strand of CM057774.1, from coordinate 4,102,472 downwards.
CTTTATTAGGAAGGGTACACACATTCGCAGGTGCAGCCCGTCCATAGCACCCACTTGTGGCTCAGAGCGTCTTTACCGACCACCAAGATAGAAGCCCGTCCACTTCTACTCTACGTCTGAGTGGATGTTCTTGACATCCAACCCACAGACCCGAAAGCAACTCCATGTCCATATGAGGATAGAGACCTCATCCCGACCTCACCCCGGACTCATGTGCAAGAAGCTTCATCGAGCTTCCCGACTACTGACACGACGAACTGCCCTTATCTCCACCATGTCATCAAGCAGCCCTTAGGACCCATCACTACCTCTCTTGGGTATCTTGATGGTCTTGTACCTCAAGTGCATGTACAAAACGATATTTTCACAATTGGTCATTTATCTTTGCTGCCACTAGTCCAACGGCCCCAACCCTCAACCCGACCTATAGCTGTTTGTCGACCTGGCCCTAATGCACTGCCGCCAGTCCATTGAGTACTGTCGGTCTTGACTTGGTACCATGGCAAAATCACATATTCATTTCATTAGAAATTCCATGGCTTATATAACTTATGTTTGTTTATGAACTCCTGCTCGTGCCCACTGGCCTTGGGCCCACTATACGTGATTTTCCAAAAATCGAGCATTTAGCCCCACCAGTTAAAAAACTAAGGCATCTAGCCTACTTGAGTTGTTATAGCTCCCGTTAAGAATATCTCCCAAAAAGTTTAAGCAATGACACATAGTTAGGGGAGAACACTTCCGACAAAATCATATTTCACTTCATCTCACCAATCAAGTATGATGATATCTTCGCTTACAACCAGTAAGCGGATTTCTCCTTTCTTCTAGGAAGTCCATCATACCAACCGGGTATGATTTCCTTGACTTACAACCGGTAAGTAGGTTTTAGCCTAAATCACCCATCACCCCCATTCAGTTATGATGTTAAAATCCCACTTACAAGTGGTTTTTCATTTTGATAGCACTCACCATCCCAACTGGTTATGATGTAAATAAGCCCACTCACCCAATAACCGTGACATGTTCGTCCTTGGTCATTTTTTTTCAAGTCTACGCGAGTTTGCTCTTACTTGCGCTCCGGTCACACTTCTCCCTACATGATTTGGGATAGCCTTATTACTTTCGGTTTTGCATAAAAGACTAGGCTCACAATTTATCGATAATTTGCACTTAGGTCCCTAAATTTTAATTTTCTTAACTTTAGGTCCCTAATGCCAATTTTTCCCAATTTGAGTCCCAAGATTTCCAAAATTTCTTTTGATTCCTCACTTTACTCAAAATTCTATTAGGGGTTCAAGTTTTCCAAATTTCCACTTTGGTCCCTAACTTTTCAAAAATTACCATTTTTCCCCTACTTTCCAAAAATGGTAATTTGGCCCCAAATGTTTCAAAAATCGAACAATTGGCCTTTAATTTTGGGAAATTGCAAAAAGGTCCCTCAATTTTACGAAATCCTTAATTTTCCCAAAATTTTCCCCCAATTTCTTCTCTTTAAATTGGCTGAATTTGATTTCTTCAAATTGACCATTCAATCGGGGTTAATTGCTCCAATTGAAGGTATGGATCAATTCCTACACTTCCATAGGATTCAATTGAGCTTTGAACCACATCATTTGGGACCTAATTGAGCTCAAACGGAGCTTTGCCAAAAAATTGTGTGTATAGAGAGAAAGCTTAGAAAGCTTACCGTCGGAGGTGCGACAGTCCGAGCTCTCTATCGGGGAAGGTAGTAGCTCTCGTCCTGAGGTTACTCCTAAGATCAAGAATTGCTATGATTGACATCAAATTAAGGGAGAATTTTGTCAGTAAAGTTTCACATTTTCTCTTTCTAACTTCGACCTACAACGACTTAGTAAGGCCGAATTGGCTTACATTTCAGCTTAGTTGAGGTCGTATGAGGGTTGTAAGGGTGTTGGGGAGGCTTGTTTTGGCTAGGGGAGAGCAGAATTTGGCCAAATTTAGCTCAAGCAAAATAGGGCAGCTTTGATCCATTGGAGCTGCTTCACGAATTGATTCCACTGATGCTTCTCTGGTAGTCCTCGGGTCAAAAGCGAGTTGCTATAAAGTAGCTGACTTCCCTCAGAGTCTATAGGACTCGACCTCGCCTTCTAAGGCTAAGAAAACTGCCAAAGTCGAAGCTGTGGTTTGAGCTTCACTGGAAAATGGTGTAGTTGAGAGAGAATGAAGATTTCAGATGTGAGGAGGATGAATGGAGAGGAGCTCTTTATATAGGGAGCTTAGGGACCCTCTGCCCGACAACTTTCCTTTTTGGTCGATTTTATCCTTGCCATGAAATGGCATGATCGGGGCCATTTTTCACTTTTCGGCGTCAACCATTTTTGCATTGAATGAATAGTGTTGTCATCTAAAGGAAGAAGACGACACTGTTCCGAACCGGAATGGTCCGGTCTGACCGATTCAATGCGTAAATCGGCTGGTTCATGCCCGATTCGACCGATTTTCTCAAAATTAAAATTTTCTAAATTTATCTAAATTCATTCTCCATCTAATGGAGGTTTCAATTCCCCAATTTAATCATTTTAAGCTACCAAGAAAAATAAATTTAGAAATCAGTTCAGTTTGGTTCACCTTGAACCAGTCTGGTTTTCCCTTCCCAATTATCCCAAGGTTGTTTTCCACTCTTTTTATGACTTTTTAAGTCATTTGGGATTTGTAAATTTCCTAATTTACCCTTTTCTTATCAGTTATGATTTGTCAACCAGCTTTGTTTCTTTTTTTTAAATAACTGGTTCTTTCCTCGATTTTCTTATCTATAAAGGGACGAGGTTTACAGAGAGGGATACTTAGGTTTTAACAGCGAAGAAAGTTGAAACCAAGGTACATCAGCTCATACGCCATAATTCAGAGGGTTGGACTAATGGCATACAAGTTGGAGTTACCCCCAGATTTGTAGAGAATAATCGATGTGTTCCACGTGTCGGTACTTTGAAAATACGAGCCCGACCCCAGCCATGTACTAGTCCAACCACCACTACCTGAGCTAGTGGAAGATTTGGTTTATGGGGTGGAGCCAATACAAATCCTCGACCGATGAGAGAAAAACCTAAGGAACAAGAGGATTCCCATGGTGAAAGTCCTTTGGCGAAACGACCAAGAAGAAGAGGAGACATGGGAGATGGAGTCAATCATAAGGATAAACACCCTTAACTGTTCAACGCATAAAAGTTTTGAGGACAAAACTCATAAAAGGTGGGGAGAGTTGTAAACTCCGTCCCTTCGAAGTAAAGAAATAAACCTGGGAAAAACCCCTAAATTTTTTAAAAGAAAACTCATGATCTATTGGGACTGGAAATAGTAAACAAGGACTTAAGACGAGAATGTGGACATCTCAAGTGGCAAATAAATCACAAAAGTCCTAAAAGGGAAACATGAATTGGATTGAATGTGAAAACTAGACAGGTTCAAGGTGAATCAGACCTGAATCGAATTGAACTGTGAAGAACCGATTCAAAGATTCATTTTTCTAGGTGGTTTAAGAATATCAAATTGGAAAATTGAAGCTATCAACTGGTAGAAAATGAATTTAGACAAATTTAAAAATTTTTAATTTTGGGAAAACCTGTCAAATTGGGTTTAAACCGACCGATTTACAATTTTGGGTCACCGAACCCGGTTGGACCGAACCAGTCAATGGATCGTTTCTAGGTCAATGCTCAGCTAGCAAGCGAGACCAATCAGCATATGAAACGTTGTGAAGTGCGCCTAGTCAGCCGCTCAATTAGCGTTGACCAATCAGGAGGCAACATGTGTCCTCGGTCGAAGGTCAAAGGATGAAAACCCATGTTAGCGACAACCAACCAATAGGGGAGAGATACATGTCCTAGTCAATGGTCAATGTGGGAAAAGCCCCGTCAGCAAAAACTAACCAATGAAGAGCTGACATGTGGTAAAAGTGCCATTTTAGTGTATTATTGGGATGTCTGAAAAATGACAGACCAATCAGAGGTTGACACATGGTAGTGCTATGTCAGATGACCTCAGCCAATCAAAGGCTGACACGTGATAGTGGCGTTGTGTGTCAGGAAGGAAATATGATGCATTTAAAATTGCCAATCAAAGGACGTCATGTGTCACAATCAACGGACAATAGAATCTGGTCAGCAGCCACCTAGGAGGGAGTAGCCAATGGGAGGCTACCATGTGTCCACTCAATGAGTCAAATACTGACTAAGTGGCTGAGTGGGACGCTACATCAGTAATGCCAGCCAATCCCGGCACACCACGTGGCAAATTCGCACATGCGAAGCTCGCACGCATGCCATAGTGTCATCTTCCTCAGTTGGCTGACAAGGAGAAGACGATAAGGGAGATGGGAAAGTCTCCGACGACTAGGAAAAAGCTCTAATTCGGTCATTGGCAAGTGAGGTGGGGGCCGAGAACTACACCGGTAGGTAGCACGGACAGTTGTAGAGCTCCCAATATAAAGAGCACCCCTTTCCTTGCATTCCTCATCCCACCAACAAGAGCTCTAACAAGGACCTTTCCTCCAACCTCCAAAGGTGCACCTGACTTTATGGAACCGGGAAGAAGTCCCCTACCTCGCTACCATCTCATTTCAGTCAAAGGATCATTAGAGAAGCATCAAGAAGTTGGTATAATACCGTCATTCCGGCGACCTTGAAACAACAGAAAATCTCGAGCTGAATTCTGACCACCTCCGACCTCAGGTGATCGGGCTGAACCTCCCACAACACTCTTCGACCAACTCTGACCTCCAGGAATCTTTGAGATAAGCCAATTATGCCCCATTTCATAGGAAGAGTGAAGTTGCAGAAAATGAAACACTAAAACTTCTCTCCTTAAATTCTCCATGCTCAGGCAGCCAACTGACCCAAAGTTTATCAAGGTGACCTTGAAACAACAGAAAATCTCGAGTTGAATTTTGACCACCTACGACCTCAGGTGACAGGGCTGAACCTCCCACAACTATCTTTGACCAACTCCGACCTCCAGGAACCTTTGAGATAAGCCAATTATGCCCCATTTCGTAGGAATAGTGAAGTTGTAGAAAATGAAACACTAAAACTTCTCTCCTCAAATTCACCATGCTAGGCAACCAACTGACCCAAAGTTTATCAAGGGAGACTCCTCTCAAAGAAAACTAGTCACCCCTATCTAGAGCTTAGACCATCGCCCTCTCACCAGTAAAGAAATCAATCTCTCTTTAGAAAAATTTTCTGATAAAGCTCCATTTGAGCTAAAAAAATGAATCAATTGAAGTCGTTCAAAAGTCAAGATGATCGTAGAAAGGTGGGGGAAGTGATTAGCAAAATTTTAAAGGGCAATTAAACAAGTTTAGATGGTCAATTGGAGGAAATGAGAATTTGGGTGGCCAAAGTGCAATTTTGGGGAAGAATTGAGCGAATTGGGAATTTTTGGAAAAATTGGGAGTCGAAATGCAAATAATGAAAAGTTGAGAATTTGAAGGGAAATAGAGAGAAATTAGGGACCCAAAGGGGGGAATTAAAAACTTATGGGTCCAAATTGGTAATAAATGGACATTAGGGACCAAATAGAAAATCTTTGGAGCTCTAGGGACTTAATCGTAATTATGGAATAAGTAAGGACTAGATTGTTGATACGACAATTGTGGGATTTTTCCTATAAATAGTACTGATGTGAATGCTTGGGCAGTTCAAGGATCGTGCAAAGGAACGTGTGGCCGGCTAGGACACAGTCGAGAACAAGTTACATGTCATGCCCCGACCCAGTTTGGTCAGATCCCCGTAAGCAACCCGCCACTCTTCCCGGTTTACTAAGGGTTTTCCCCTCTTTTAAAACCAGGAGGAGTAAGGCTTCCTTTAAACCTATACCTTTCCTAGAATAACATTATACAAAACTGAAAAATAGACATACCTAATTTTATAGTTCCTATACAGGAAAGTCTTTAAGATTAGTTTTCTCTTGATTTCCTAAAAGGGACATAAGGGAGAGGTGAGTTCTACAACTCAGTGAGCGGGGGTCGGGAGTGAGTTTTCATAAACAAAACAACTTTAATCGGAATGTGCCAAACTCCTTATTTTCTTTTAAAATATCCTTTCCTCAAATACTTGTTTTCAAACCTTTAACCTACAGAGGGTGACATTTTCAAGTTGGAGTGTGCCAGAATCCTTCATTTCCTTTAGATTTTCTCCACTTTAAAAATCTCAGTTTTTCACCATTTCTTATTAAACATGGTGTGTCATCACCCAACACACATCCTTCATCATGAAGCTCAAAATACACAATCGCATGCCAACCTATCCACTGAACCCACTTGTTGGGTAAAAGCGACTTTACCGGCCACCTAGATAGAAGCACGTCCACTTCTACCTTGAGAATGAGTGGATGTTCACGACATCCAACCCACAATCCCGTAACGATTCTTCGTGTCCGTATGAGGACAGAGACCTTATCCCGTCCCCACCCCGGTCTCATATGTTTGGTGCTACTCCAAATTTCACAAGGTCACCTGTTACGACGAACTGTCCTTATACTCACCAGGTCATCCAAGGCTCTTAGGACACATCACTACCCCTCTTGGGTGTTTTGATGGTCCTGAAATCACAGTGCGAGCACATATTTTCTTATCATGCCATAAAATTTGTGGTGCCACTGGTCCAACGGCCCCGACCCTCAACTTAACTTGCAGCTGTTTGTCTTGACTGGTCTGGAGACCTGTCATGTCACACTATCACTAGTTGATTGAATATGTCGGTCATGTTTTGGTACCATGGCCAAACAAGTCATTTATTAAAGTTTTATGGAACATATCTCATGTTTGTGTATGAGCTCCTGCTCGTGTCTACTGGCCTATGGCCCACTTGTTCGAGATTTTCGAAATCGAGCATAATAGCCTCCATGTTCCAAAATCGAGGGCCCCGACCTATAAGAGCTATTCGAGCTCCCATCAAGAAGGTCTCCCAAATCATTTAAGTATTGGCACATAGTCAGGGGAGAGCACTTCCGACAAAAATATGTTTTCAATTGTCCATCATACCAACCAAGTATAAGGATATCTCCGCTCATAACCGATTAATGGGTTTTCCACTTCCTTCGAGGAAGTTTCATCATATCAACCGGGTATGATCTACTTACAACAGGTAAATAGTTTTTCCGTGTGATTTTCACATCACTTCTCTAAGTTGTGATGTTTAAAATACCATTGAGTAGTGGGTTTTCATTTCAATGTGCTTATCATCCCCAACCGGGTATGATATAAAATTCCACTCACAACCGGTAAGTGGTTTTTAACTTTAAATTGTGCTCATTATCCCAACCGGGTATGACGTTAATAAGCCCACTCACAGTGACTTCTAATTTAGAAAAGGTGCTCATCATCCCAACTGGGTATGATGTGAATAACCCACTCACCTGTTAACCATGATGTGTTCGTCCACGGTTGGTTTTCCAAGTTGACGTGAGCTTTCTCTTGTTGGCGTTCCAATCACACTTGTCCCGTCGGAGGTGCGACGGTCCGAGCTTTCTATCAGGAAAGGTAACTCTCTTCCTAAAGTACCTCATAGGATCAAGAATTCCTACTATTGACCTTCTAGCATTGTTGAGATCATATGAGGGTTGTGGGGATGTTGGGAGAGCTTGGTTTGGCTAGAGGAGGGTTGAATTCGGCTAATTTTAGCTACGCCGAAACAGGGTAGACCGAAGTTGTTTCACTGTTTTATTATGTCAGTGATTCTTCGGCGATCCTCAGATCAAATGAAGGTTGCTATCAGATAGCTGACTTCTCCTGGAATCTAAAGAAACCGACCTTTTTTTCTAATGTTAAGAAAAATGCCTAAGTCAAAGCTCAGGTTACGTTAGGGATGTGGAGGTCACCCATCCTAGCACTACTCTCACCCAAGCACGCTTAACTTCGATATTTTGATAAGATTTGGTGCATTAGTACTAGTATGTTATTATATTTTAGATTACTAAAAAAATATGGTTTGACAACCATTGAGGGGATACAACATGAATACTTCCAAGTCATACATCCTAGCACTACTCTTACCAAGCACGCTTAACTTCGAAGTTCTAAAGGGATCATGCATTAGTGCTTGTATGTTTTTAATTTTGGATTACTAAAAAAATATAATTTGTCAACTATTGGAAGGGTACAGTGACCCTACATGAATATTCCCAATAGGTCACCCATCCTAGAACTTCTCTCGTCTAAATACGTTTAACTTTGGAGTTCTAATAAGATCTTTGTGCATTGGTGTTGGTATGTTATTTAATTTTGGGTTACTAAAAAAATATTGTTTGACAAGGATGCAAAAATGAATACTTCCTAGAAGGTCACCCATCCTAACACTACTTTAGCCCAAGCACACTTAACCTTAGAGTTTTGATAGGATCTGATGTATTAGTGCTAGTATGTTATTTAATTTTGGTTTACTAAAACAATATGGTTTGACAACTATTGAGAGAATGCAAAATAAATACTTCCCGAGAGGTCACCCATCCTATCACTACTCTCATACAAGCACGCTTAACTTTAACATTCTAATGGGATCAAGTTCATCTAAACCAATTTGGTTTTCTATTCTAAATTTTTTTTCTGGTTAAAAAACCACGATGTTACATTACACCACCCCGAGTGCGTGGGTTTAATATCACACCCGGTTGGGCTGATGAATACAATATTCCTACATTAAAAATTGTTTTTCCGAGACTGCCCTCCCTTGACTGTATAAACAAGATTAAAACATTTGGGAGGCAGTCCTAATATTGCATGAAACATGCAAAAGTCGCGTAATACCGTTTAAGTGGGCCCAAGGCCAATGGGCACGGGTGTAAGCCCGTCGACAATATAAGGTTTATGTGCTTGAAAACTCTCATGAGAACTGGTAAATTGTGTGTGATTTCGTTACGGTGTCAAAGTTGGACAAACGAACTCGTTGGGTAGTAGCCACTAAGCCAAAGTCAGGTCATCAAACTCATTGGGCTATTAGTTATGTAAACCCCGCCCTTTTGAGCTAAGGAAAAACCAAGAAAAGAACTGGTCAAACCGAGTGAGAAAACCAAATTGATTCACAAACATGATCATTTGTGAATGCCAATTTGGGGAATTTACAACACCCGGGTGATCCAAAGGGTTTATAATACTATGGAAAAGAACCTTAGGATGAATTGGAAGAGAAAAACTAGACTGGTTTGGATAAACCGGACCCAACTGGATTGAACCGGTTTATGAACTGAATCGGTTCATGAACTAGAACCAATAGAGATCGGGCAAATCAGAGAAATTCAACTCCTTTGTGATCCAAAGAAATTCATAAACCTTGGGAAGGAACCATCAAACAAAGTGGGAGAGAGAAACCAAACCGGTTCGGGTGAACTAGACTCAAACCTGATTAAATCGGTTTAAGAGTCGAGCCAATTTATGAACCGAAGTCGATAAAGAGATGGTAAACTGGGACTTTTATGGACCCTAAGTGACCCAAGGAGTCACAAAAGACATGGAAATGGACTTGTGAAGGAATTGGGGATGAAAACCAAACCGGTTCAGGTGAACCGGATCCAAACCAGTTTAGACCGGTTTGAACCACTATTGAGCTGAATCCTAAATTCATTTTTCTAGGTGGCTTAACTAATTAAAATTGGATATTTGAGGCCACCCTTGGATAGAGAAAGAATTTATATGAATTTAGAAATTTTTAGATTTGAAAAACTCGATCAAATTGGGGGTGAACTAACTTGTTTAAGATTTGAACCCGGTTCGGACCAATACGGTCCGTTTTGAAATAGTGTCATCTTCTTCCTCAAGATGACATCACTGTTCACTCACCGGAAAATCGAAGCAGCGCCAGCAAAGAAGAAACGCTTCCATTCGGTACGTTTCAGGTCTTCAATGCCTATCATAACAGTGCCAAACGGACGACCAACGGGTCCCCGAGCTCCCTATATAAAGAGCCCATCCCCATTCATCCTCTCTACACCTGAAAACACCATTCTCTCTCAACTCCTCCATTTTCTGGCGAAGCTTGAACCAGTGCTCCGATATGGGGTCTTTTCTAAGCCAAACAAGGTGAGGTCAAGTTCTTTAGAACCGGGAAGAACTCAACTACACGCTTGTAGTCTCTGTTTGCTCCAAGGGTCGCCAGAGAAGCATCGACGTGATGGAATAGTGAAGCAGCTCCGGCGGACTAAAGCTGCCCTATTTCAACCGAGTTGAAATCGGCTATTTCGAGCCCTCCTCAGGCCAAACCAAGCCTTCCCAACACTTCCTCATCTCTCCCACGGCCGTATTAGGACTGAAAGGATGAACATCAGGACGAGAGCTATCTGCCCAAATTGAAAGCTCGGACCGCCATGACCTCACTAGAACATGAAGTATTGGGAACGCCAGCAAGGACAAGCTCGCGCGAATACAAAGAATCGGTCTAGTGGAATTCACGGTATTAACGGGTGAGTGGGTTTACTGACGTCATACCCAGTTGGGATGATGAGCATAACTTAAAGTTAAAAACCACTTACTGGTTGTGAGTGGGATTTCATATCATACCCGGTTGGGGATGATAAGCACGTCGTAATGAAAACCTACTACTATGTGGTATTTTAAACATCATGACTTAGAGTAGTGATGTGAAAACCTTGCGAAAAAATTACTTACCGATTGTAAGTAGATCATACACAATTGGTATAATAAAACTTCCTCGAAGGAAGTTGAAAACCCGTTCATCGGTTATGAAAGGAGATGTCCTTATATTGGGTCCGTATAATGGATAGTAAAAACATCTTTTTGTCGGAAGTGTTCTCTCCTAACTGTGTGCCAATGCTTAAACAATTTGGGAGACCTTCTTGACAGGAGCTCGAATAGCTCTTATAGGCTGGGGGCCTCGGTTTTGGAACTTGGGAGATAATATGCCCAGTTTTTGAAAATCTCGAAGAGTGGGCCATAGGCCAATGGGCACAAGCAGGAGCTCGTAAATGAACATAATATATGTGCCATAAAACTTTAATAAGTAAATTGTATGGTCATGGTACCAAGGCTAGTCCGACATTCTTAGTCAACTAGCAGTAGTGCGACATGACCGATCTCCGGACCAGTCAAGATAAATAGTTGTAGGTTGAGTTGAAAGTCAGGACCGTTGGACTAATGACACCACAGATTACATGGCATATTAAGAAAATATTGTTTGTGCATGCACTATGAGTACGGGATCATCAAGATGCCCATGAGGGGTAGTGATGCGTCTTAAGGTGTAAACCCCGCACATTTGAGTTAAGAAAAACCGGGAAAAGAACCGGTCAAACCGAATAAGAAAACCAAGCCGGTTTATATTTGGGAATAAGCAATATGGAAATTTACAACTTTCGGGTGATCCAAAAGGTTCATTAAACCATGGAAAAGAAACTTAAAACAAACTAGAAAACAAAAACCAAAATGGTTCAGGTGAACTAGATTCCATAAAAACTTCAAAGTTAAGCGTGCTTGCCTAAGAGTAGTGTGAGGATAATTTAATTATCAGAAATAGCCATAAATTAATATATATTTAACTATTATAATTAATACAAATAATTTAATACCGAAATTAAATTATTGGAATTAATACCAATAATTTATGGCAATATTAATACTAGTAATAAATCTCGCCCATTTAATACACGAGTTTTACGACTATATAAAGAAGTCATCCCCATTTCATTCTCCTCACACCTGAACACTTCTCTCTCTCTCTCTCTCACTACTGCTTCATTTCCCGGTAAAGCTCGAACCAGAGCTTCGACTTGAACAAAGGTCGGGCTCTTTAGAACCGAGGAGAAGACAGCTATCTGATAGCAAACTCCAGTCAATACGAGAATTGTTGGAGAAGCGCCGGTGTGATAGAATAGTGAAGCAGCTCTGGCGGATCGAAGCTGCCCTATTTCGGCCAAGCTGAAATAAGCCATTTCAAGCCCTCCTCAGGCCAATCCAAGCACTCCCAACACTTCCCCAGCCTTTCCACGTTCGAATTAGGACCGAAAGGTAAGCCAATTCGACTCCCCTTTATAATTTTTTATTAGTGCTAGAGAGAGAGTCGACCGAATTTCAATGACAAAATTCTAATCCAATTCCGCATCAATTGATGCGATTCTTGATTCTAGGATGAACCTCAGGATGAGAGCTATCTATCCAGATCGAAAGCTCGAACCGTCATGCCTTCACCAGTGAGTAATCGAAGCATTCTCTCTCTATAGTTCATTTTCCGGCGAAGCTCCGTTTGAGCTTGTCCCGGCATTAAAACTTACGATTCACATTTCTGAAGAATCGTATGAACATGTAGAAACTCAATTTCAACTTCAATTTCAACAATTAGAAACGTTTGATGGGTCAATTTGATGAAATAAAATTCAACTATGTTAAGAAGTTGGAATTGGGGGAAAATTGGGGATTTTTGAAATTCAAAGGGCCAAAATACAATTTTATGAAATTGAGGGTCAATTGGGCATGAAAATAATGTTGGAGGACCAATTGAGGAATTTTGGAATTTTTGGGGCAAAACATACCATTTTTGTAAAAGAAGGACAAAATGGTAATTTTGGAAAAATTAGGGGACCAAATTGGAAATTTGGGAAATTAAACCCCTTTTGGTGAAATTGAATAAATTGAGGTCCCATGATAAATTTTAAAAGTTACAGCACTCAATTTGAGGAAAAGCCGACATTAGGGACTTAAAGCTAAAGAGACATAACTTTAGGGACCTAATTGCAAATAAATAAAAGTTTGACTTGCTCATTCATTTGGAATGAATGAAGGCGATTAGGCCGAAGGATAATGAACCAAGATGTTCATATTGTGTAGGAACGCGAAATACTGGGAACGCCAGCAAGGACAAGCTCGTATGAATACAAAGAACCAGTCTAGTGGAATTCACGGCATTAACGGGTGAGTAGGTTTACTAACGTCATACCCGGTTGGGATGATGAGCACAAATTAAAGTTAAAAACCACTTACCGGTTGTGACTGGGTTTACTAACATCATACCCGGTTGGGATGATGAGCGCAACTTAAAAATAAAAACCACTTACCGGTTGTGAGTGGAAATTTTATATCATACCCGGTAGGGGATGATAAGTACCTCGGTATGGAAACCCACTGTTTAGTGGTATTTTAATCATCACCACTTAGAGAAAGTGATGTGAAAATTATGCGAAAAAAACTACTTACCGGTTGTAAGTAGATCATACCTGGTTGGTATGATGAGACTTCCTCGAAGGAAGTTGAAAACCCGTTCATCGGTTATGAATGGAGATGTCCTTATACCGGTCGGTATGATGGACAGTAAAAACCTATTTTTGTCAAAAGTGCTCTCCCCTAACTGTGTGCTAATGCTTAAACAATTTGGGAGACCTTCTCGACGGGAGCTCGAATAGCTCTAATAGGCCGGGGGCCTCGATTTTGGAACTTGGGGGCTAAATGCCCGATTTTGAAAATCTCGTACAGTGGGCCCAAGGCTAGTTGGCACGAGCAGGAGCTCGTAAATGAACATGATATATGTGCCATAAAACTTAATAAGTGAATTGTTTGGCCATGGTACCAAGATAGGACCGACATGCTTAGTCAACTAGCGGCAGTGCGACATGACAGGTCGACGGACTAGTCAAGACAAACAGCTGCGGGTTGAGTTGAGAGTCGGGATCGTTGGACTAGTGGCACCACAGATTACATGGCAATATAAGAAAACATTGTTTGTGCACGCACTGTGAGTACGGGATCATCAAGACGCCCATGAGGGGTAGTGATGCGTCCTAAGGGCACTGGACGACCTGGTGGCTATAAGGGCAGGTTGTCGTTTCAGGTGTCTGTGCGAAATCTGGAGTAGCACCAAGCGCATGAGACTGGGTGGGGACAGGATGAGGTCTCTATCCTTATACGGACACGAAGAAGTGATTTCGAGATTGTGGGTCGGATGTCACGTACATCCACTCATTCCCAAGGTAGAAGTGGTCGTACTTCTATCCGGGTGGCAGGAAAAGTTGCTCCGAAGCCACTAGCGGGTTCAGTAGTGATACTGACTTGCGAATGTGTGTAAACTTCATGATGAAGGATGTGTGTTGGGTGATGACACACCGTGGTAACTAAGAAATAACGGAAAAACTTAAATGTTTAAATGAAGGGATTTTTGAAAACAAAGGAGTTTGGCACACTCCATATAAATATTTTTCTTAAAAGTTAAAAGCTTTTAAAAACCCATTCACTAAGTAGTCGTACTCACCCCTCCCTTATATCCCTTTTAGGAAATCCTGGAAAGCCTCCCCTTAAAGACCGTCAACTAAGATGCCTGTAAGACAGGTATGTAAAGTTTTAAATTTCATGCAGTTTTGATTATGCTATTCCAGAAAAAAGGTGCAGGTTAAAGGACGCCTTACTCTTTACGGTTTACAATAAGGGGAAACCCTTTAATAAACCAGGAGAGTGGCGGGTTGATCACGGGGATCCGACCAAACTGGGTCGAGGCGTGACATAAGGGACCTAGACGACCCAGTGAGTATAAGTGCAGTTCATCGTTCCAGGTGACCGTGTGAAATTTGGAGTAGCACCAAGCGCATGAGACCGGGGTGGGGATAGGATGAGGTCTCTGTCCTCATATGGACACGAAGAATTTATTTCGGGAATGAGAGTCAGATGTCATGAACATCCACTCATTCTCAGGGTAGAAGTGGACATACTTCTATCCGGGTGGTCGGTAAAGTTGCTCCAAAGCCACAAGTGGGTTCAGTGGTCGTGCTGACCTGCGAATGTGTGTAACCTTCATGATGAAGGATGTGTGTTGGGTGATGACACACCATGGTTAAAAAGAAATGGTGATAAACCCGAGATTTGCAAATGAAATGGTTTTGAAAGAAAGGAGTCTGGCACACTGCAATAATAAATGTTTTCTTAAAAGTCTAAACTTTTGAAAACCCATTTACTAAGTAGTCGTACTCACCCCCTCCCTTATATCCCTTTCAGGAGATTTCGAAAAGCCTACCCTTAAATACCATCAACTAAGACGTCTGTGATACAAGTATGATAAATCTAAATTATTATGCAGTTTTATTTATGTTATTCCTAGAAAAGGTGCAGGTTTAAAGGATGCCTTACTCTTTACGGTCTATAATAAGGGGAAACCCTTTGATAAACTGGAAGAGTGGCGGGTTGATCATGGGGATCCGACCAATTCGAGTCGAGGCGTGACAAGTTACGAAGTTGAAGCTGGATTGTCGAGTTCGTTGGGCCATTAACACTAAAGATGACGACTATAACTAATGAAGACTGTTGATTGTGCATGCATGAGATGCGGAGCCATCGAGACGCCCGGTATGGGGTAGTGGTGGTTCTAAGGGCTACTATGTGTCCTAGGGAGTATAAGGGCAGTCCATTGTCCAGTATGTCAAGAAGCTCTAGGAGATTCATGCACATTGAGACCGAGGTCAGAGGGGGGAGATGTCTCATCCTACATTGTGGACACGAAGTATGGCTCAGGTCTGAGGGTCGGACAATTGATGTCCACTCAGACTCATGGTAGAAGTTATGAACTTCTATCGAGGTGAACGGTAAAGATGCTCTGATCCACAAGTAGAACCGTCAGGGACAGAACTGCGAATGTGTGATCCCTTTTTATGATAAAAAGGGTGTGTGATTGTGTGCTAACCCAAGGAGGGGTAAATAATGGAACACTACAAATTAATGGAAAGCCCCAAACAAATCTATCTTAAAAAATATATATTCCTCACTCACTGAGTTGTAAAACTCACCCCCTTCCCTTAACATTTTTCAGGAAAGAGAGGTCACCCACAAACTTCCCTGGCCAAGCCTTGAAACCCAAGTATGATTTATGATATCAGTTTTGTATAATGTCATAGGGAACAACAACAACAAATAATAAATATGCCTGACTTTTCACGATTTAGGGAAAGAGCAACTCCTCTAGGTCAAGAAGAGTGGCGGGTTGATCATGAGGTTCCGACCGAACCGGATCAGGGCGTGACAGTAATTGCATGTGTTATATATGTAGGTTCAATAATGGGGTATTAATGACAACATGTGGTTCTAACTCATCGGAGACATCTGCTAGTGGGTCTCGATTAAGTAATAATGGAAAAGAGTGAGAAGATAAATGAAAGAAGGGGAAATTACCTAGAATCATTGGAGTTGTACTATCTATGTGCAAACATTTATTAAAAACAAAGTTTGTCTCATTAAATTACACAATTTGATAGATAAAGAGATAAATTGTATGAGGATTCAAACAACAATAGCCCAGAAATTCAATCTGATACCCAAGGAAGACACAAGCATTGGAACGAGATTGTAGCTTATGGGTTTGATAGGATTGAAGGTAGGGAAAGCACAAATACTAAAAAAACTTGCAAATGATTATAATCGGGTGATATTTGGTGAAGAGTCTAATAGAAAGATTGAGAATTGAGAGAGTGAGTGGGTAATAAGTTGATAAGATAGACAATAGTTTCAAACACAATGTCCCAAAATTTTATTTATAAGATTGAGCTTCATGTCAATAATATGTCTATATTTCATTTTAATTGAATTATTTTGTTATGGTGTATGCGAATATGAAAGATGATAAGTGGTCCCATAACTGCGAAGTCTAGTTAGAAGACTTATGATAAAAACTCTTTAGCAATGTTAGATTGAAGGGATTTTATTTTTGTATCAAAAAGATTCTCAACTTGTAATCGAAATGTGCAAAAATTTTGGAAAGCATCTTAATGATTTCTCATAAAAAAATATTTACTAAAATGATCGAGAAAATAAATATAATAGATATGTCCTTTGTAAGATCATATTAGAGTAGCTTCCCAAATGTTAGTATGAATAAGTTGAAAGGGACAAATACTTTTATGATAAGTAAGTGGATAATGTTTTGAGTAATTTTATTTAATAAATATATATTACAAAATTGATATCTAACATAATTACTATTTACTTAATGATTTAATAAAATTTGAGAGACAATAGATATATTAGGGTGTCCAAGTCTATCATGATAATCATTTGAAAATATATGAGCACTGAAAGCATAACTACTAATTAATTATAAATATGTTCCACGTATATAATATAAACCTACTTTACGAGCTCCCAGAAAAATTATTTATGTGTGAGACAATTCTTTACAATAATAAATTAGAATGGAATTCAAAATAATAGTGATTATGTTTAATAAATTAGGAAAAATAATATATTAATGGAGATAATAGGAACATAAAAAAAATTTTGTTAAGGAAAATCGTATTGAATAAGTAGAAAATGAAATAGAACCGACAAATATAAATCTAAAACTTGAATTATCTCCAATAAGAAGTTTATATGAATGTGATGTATCCCCATGTAATGGCAAATGGTTTATTTTATTTGTCATGCCATTGGTAGCTCTTTAGTCAATATACCAATCAAGTGTATGAACTATTTAATCATTTTCATATGTCAATTAACATGTGAATACCAAAAATTAAATGGAAATTATGCACAATGGGGAAAATATGACTCGATTTTTTACAAAATTGGCAAATAAGTGTATGAGCTTGTGAATGAAAGATTTGTGCACCCATTCGTAATGCGTCGGTTCGGATCAGAGGAAATGCAGACTCTATGGGTATCGCAATTGGATTGCTTACTCAATTGTTCATACTTGTTGAACTATTGAAGCCCAAGTCTATTTTTCTTGTGCAACCCACTATTCACTTAGGTATAAATGGGAAAATGGTTAGCAGAATAATGTATTTCACTAACAACGGTATTCGGCGTACATTAAATGCTCTCTCCCAATTCTCAAATCACATTCGTCTAGAGATTGAAAATTGACCATGAAACTTTAGAGCTCCGATAAAAAGTCGAGGACGATGATTTCCATATGCCAGAGTGGAAGTACCACAACAGTAGCTAAAGTGAGAAGCTTTGGTGAGTGAAAAGCTACCCAAGTAGCGAAATTCAAACAATAGTAGAGATTTTAGTTCGTCAAATTTGGTGTGAGTAAAGGTATGTGCTAGAGCAAAACAAAGCTATTATTTTTACTCTTCTAATATCGCAAGAATCTAATCTTTAATTTTTTATTTGAATTTGGGGAGACCAATACATGGTTAGTTTTTTATTTGAATTTGGGGAGACTAATACGTAGGTAGTTTATGGATATGCTCATGATAGTGGTCAATTAAATACTTATAATTATATATTATTTGATTTTATCTCTCCATTCCAAAATATCTTATTGAACTCAAACCTCACTAAAGAATAGTTGCTCCAACTTGTACTACGTGTTGATTGAGAAAAATGGTCACGAATTTTATATGTGATATAAGTTGTAGTAAAAGTAGGGGTGGAATCATATTCCTTTTGGTTTGACATCAATTCTAAAATATTAGGATGTTAGTATACCATAAAAGTTGATATAATTTAAGTAAATATTATATTATTACAATATAAAAAATAGTTGATTTGATCAATATTAATTAATAGCACGTAAATGTTTCTGGCAAGATAATACTTGGTATTTTTAGACATTTTAATCATAAATATATCTTGTTTTTAAAGATATTTTAACAATTGTAGGTGGTGGTATAACAAATTTCCATTATTTTGGAGATTGTTTTCCATTGCTTTGTGTTTGAATATAATTTATTGATCATTTTGTTTTCCGTAGATTAATAGAAAATAATGTTTAAAATTTTTATGTTGTTGTATGTATTAATATTTTATCTTATAATACAATCAACATTTATATTTATATCTTCTATTTATATGATAATAGAGCTAAATGAATAGTTAAATAATACAAATGTTATTGAATACATGTATAAATGATGAATTGATAATGACATTTTAACAAAAAAAATACTTCATTACAATGGTTTGTGAATGGGATTAATTTTATTCGAAGTGTATGTTTGAATAATATGAGTTTACTTTAATGACGGTAATAAATCACGTTATATTATTATAAACGTATCCAAAAATAATAAAATAATATAAATGAACGAATATTTTATGCATGGTGCTCGAATCTTCTCTGTTTCTTTCTTTGTTATAATGAATTGGGTTACGTGAATGAATGAGGAGCTCCAATATCTTCCAGGTTACAATAGAGTGGGGCAGCATTGAATTACCATGTGGTGTCCTTTTATATTTTGGGCAAGGTTGCAACATCACTGAATAGAGGGGACGATTACTATTAATTCGTTTTCTGCTTCCTCTGCTTTAACCCGCGGCCATGCCCAGACAAACTCTAGAGCTTGTTTCATGGGCTTCCATTGTTTGGGAGACTAGGGCAAGCCTGTCCCTTAATCAGTGCACATGTGTACCGCTGATAATGCATTCAATCTAGCATTAATAAATCAAACCTCTCATTAAAAAAAAAGAAAGAAGAAAAATGATATTATTGGAAAAAATGTGGGTCCAATGGATTAATCAATCTCAATTCCCATCTAGAAACTCTCATAGTTCAGGCAAGGAAAATGGAGCATCCTAACTACAACATAGTCCATTCTGATCATCAGCATATGGGAAGTAGACTGAGCCATTACAAGTAATGAAAGACAGATTATCTGTAAAAATAAATTGGGTCATTGTCACCCGAGTCAGTTATTTTGAGCACCAAGCTTGGGGCATCCATCAGCAAGAGGCAAGTCCAAGTTCTGCGTGATTCTGAATGTTTTGGGGACCATCTTATCAACATAAATAGTTCCATCAAGATGGTCACATTCATGCTGTAGAATCCGAGCCTGCCACCCGGTCGCATCTACTTTGATTGGCTTACCGTCTCGGCACAAGCCTGAAACCTCAACATCTAGGTTTCGCTCCACCAATGCCCGATATCCATCAACACTAAACAACAGGCAGCAAATTGGTAAATGTCATGCAATATGAACTCAAACACTGTGGAACCTATATCTGGAATCCATTTATTTCTCTTAGGAACAGTTTCCAACATCAATTGCAAAGACATCCCCAAGTGTTCTTTCACCACGACCCATTCTATGCCTGTTTGAACCCCATGCCATGAAGATTGAACCCTAGGGTCAAATTCTGCAAAGCAGAACCACTGAACACTTGCCACCTAATTAGGATGTTGTTTTACTTAAAGAGTTTATAGAGATGATTTCAGAGCAGCTCTCAAAACTCTGCGGTCAGATATCAGTAAAATACTAGAGATTTGAAAACCTAAAACAGCCATGCAAACTTTTCCAAACATATTATAAATATATCTGAGCCTCCTTTTATTACCTCAAGCAACCCTCAAAGAACAGTGCCGTTCTGTTGCTCTTCTTAACAAGTCTTGGGTTTAAGATCACCTGGTTGCACATAAAAAATTAATCAGCACATTTTAACAATCACTCTAGTTCTTTTTTCTGTTGCAGCAGAATTCATTTCTGATAAAGTGATCAATAAATAGTAAGTGGATATACCAACATATCAAAAGGGCGTCGATCTTGAGCTTTAATCTCTTCTTTTGGAGCATAACTGATGTACTCTATTGTATCTTCCAAAACTATTATCTGCACACTTGATAATCACAATGTTGTTACAAATTAAACCTAAAGGAAAAATGAAAGGTCTATGTAATGAAATTTGTAGTCAGGTTTGACTTGCAAGACTAGGCTTTTGCAAAGATATAAAAGAGATATGCACTCTAGTAACAATAACTAAATAACAAGAAATCAATAATTCTCAATTACTTACAATAAAAAACAATCATGTCATATCTTCAGATAGATTTGCAAAAGCTAATTAAATAATCTAAGCAACAAATGGACATGCAATTCTTTCTCACTTTTCACTAGTAATAGATAGATATCCTTGAATGTTTTGTGCCAGGATCAGGGGTCAAAAGGGGACGGTCTTAATGTCATTGGTATAACTGAAATTTGGGAAAGCAAAGATTATTGAGGCAAATTCTAGGCAGGAAAGAGTCCATTTCCTCCAAATTATACAATTTCACAACTCATAATCAGTTTATATACAATTCTTTCTTCTGATGTTTCTCCCTGTCAAAAGAAAATGAAGAGTTAAGGAAATATGAAAGAGAAGGAAAGGAAAACTGGCCTCAGGTTAGATAATTTTGGTAAAGAAGACAAGGAGACTTCATTTTTTTAAGTAATTCAATCACAGAATTCACTGGGACAAGCCATTGTATGCAATACAGGAGGACCCATAGATTACCCCTGTTTTCGAAGGGGTCATATTTGCCGCCTAATCACTCCTAAAAGTGTTTCTCAGACTAATGAAAGAACTCTCCTTAAAGTGTCTCTCAGATGAAGATCACTCTGCTAAGTTCCCCATTAAAGCAAGGTGTAAGATCCACAGAACCCGAACATCAACTCTACCGTCAGCAACCTTCTGAGCAAATTATATACAGTAAATGTCACAAGTTGAATCTCTTCATCCATCATCAAATGGCACAAAAAAGGTTTCATGCTAACAAGACATTCCAATACATCAACCACCACTCCAACATTGTACTAATAAAATCATTTCACTCTCCAACTGCCAACATTGTCACAATTATAGCAGAAAGAAACTAAAAATGAAAAATTGATTGGAGAGAGACGGCTTAGCTAAAATAACCAGAGAGAGCACATTCTCTATTAGAGATTTAAACCTCAAGGTAGGGACCTTCTTGTTATTCGGGTAAAAACGCCGCGGAAGGATAAAATTGGAAAAGGGAATCAAAATCCTATCAGAAAATTCAAAATGGGAACTCAACTGACCCGCAAGGGGATTCCAATCTGAGGAGCGGCAAGTCCAACTCCAGGAGCTCTCCGCATGACAAGCACCATATCGTCAATAATCTTCTGGATCCTCTCCGACCCGATTTCAGCCGGATCGACTTCCTGGGCGGGCTCGTGCAGGACCGGGTCGCCCGCCTTCACAATCTCCGGCAAGTCCGCCTTCCTCTTGCCCTCTCCACCGAGACCAAGGAGCCATCCGGCCCTTGCGATAGAAGACAAATGATAAGAGGGAGAGGACGTGTTGCAGCTCTGAGCTCGCCGGGTAAGGTTGAAGCTCAAATTGGGGTTTGGGTCATGTAATATCCGAGGTGTCTCCTCACGGAATCTTTTGATTAAGGAGAAAGAGCGATAGCGGGAGTGAGAGGCGGGAAGAGGGAGAAGAGGGAGAAGACGGAGTGAGAATGTGTGTAGAGAACCCATTGGAGCTCACTGCCTCCCCTAAAATTGAGATATTGTCTGCTCTCAAAAACTCTAGCAGGTTGACTTGGCGCCTTAGACTCCCTCAGTATTGTGTGCAGTGTTTACGAGTTATTGATAGATGAGATGGACTCATTAGTTTTAATAAGAAATAAAAACAAAAAGTCAAATTGTTATTCTTATATTATTAATTATTTATTTATTAAATAATTTAATAAAAATAAATATAGCTAAATTGTTATAAAAATATATTTAAATATATTTATATATATTATAATACTTTAATTTTTAAAAACAAAATTTAACACAATTATATTTACAAAATAGTTTAAATTAAAATCTAAACTCAATTGAAATTTGAAAATATGATCGGAATAACAATTTTTTCTTATGGAGGAGTAGTAACATCAATTTTTGGAAATTGGTCAAAAATAAATAATATTAATCTCTAAATATTTTTTTAATAAAAAATTGAAAGTTTTAAATTTTTTGAAGTGATATTCGCAAAAAAAAAACGAAAACACACCAGAGAAAAATTGAATCAAATTCGATCAACTTAGCTTAAAAATAGTAAAATAATAAATTTAGATAATAATAAATAAATAAATAATAAATTTAGATAATAAAATAAAATCAGATTGGACAATAACCTAATAAAAAATCAAGATAAAAACTGCATTAGAGTTGCCTTCCCTAAAAATGGTAAAACCCTATAGCCCAAAAACCCTACTTGTGATATCACATATCATCCTATCTCTCTCCGAGTTGTCTTCCATGAGCGTGTTGTCCTTTATTCCAAGTACTTAAGAATGGACGTCCTAGATTTCGAATATTTCCTCACAGTAGCTCTCTTTTAGACAGAAATGACAAGATATAAAGAGTGCGACACTAACTTTATTGGATCTTATTAATGCTTTCACTCACCTTTGAAAACTTTGTAGTACCCAAATTCAAATAATATTAATAAAACATGAAAATTGTGAACTTGATAAATCCGAAAATAAAATTAGAACTAGTAAAAAAATAAGTTAAAAGTCGAATTATGATGAAAATCAAGTAGATTATCCTTTAAGTTAAATATTTATAATAGAAAAACTAAAATACAATATATGAAATAATGAGAAAAAAAATTAAGTTAAAATTAAAACAAATCTTACATGTAACACTAAAATTTTTTTATTCAAAAATTTAATCAAAAAATTGAATATAATAAAATTATTTAAGATTGAACAAATTAAATATTTGTTTAAGCCGAATTAGATTAATTAATAAAAAAATGATCTAAATATGTGAAAATAAATAAATATTATATAATTAAATATATATTTAATATTTATCTATATGTATATAAAATTTAGATGTACTATTAATGTAAATGAAAAGGAATTTGAGAGTTGGAAATACTGTAGAGTATTTATATCAAATATATATAAGATTGCATGTATTTGTTCCATTGTAGATTTAAAATTGTCATACAAAAATAATATGGAAATATATGAGCTTAATTATATGGGCCAATAAAAGGAAGACTATATAAACCCAATACATTTTATTAAAATGCGTTGTAAGGCTTAAAAGTAAATTTTATACAAATAACAATTCAGATACATGTAAATTTCAACCATAAATAAAGACTAAATACAATCAGTTAATTACAATGATTAGTACCCTCAACCTCCTCATGAAAAAAGGTAAGAGAGTTCCACCTGATTAGTACCCTCAACCTCCTCATGAAAAAGGTAAGAGAGTTCCACCTGAATTCCCGTAAGATTCCTCCCGCTTGCAGGTAGGGAGATGCACCTACACGTAGCGAGATACACCTACACGTAAAATCATGTTACTACCAGCCTTCAAAATAAAGTACACCAGCAACTATGTTGATAATCTAAGACATAGAATAAGGGATAATTCTTATTATGTTGATACTCATTAGACCAAATTCAACTAATAAATAATTGGCTTAATTCACAAAATGCAATGAGAAGAGCATTTATCAAATTGTTAAATAAAGGTTTGTACTAAGGCATAATGTACTAATATTAGTACCTATCATGAATCCTACATGAAACAATTTATCTTATACAAAAACTATCTATAACAGGTAGGTTCTAAGCTAATTCAAATCTCATACAACGATATGGAGAACGGTGAAATAAAACAAGAAAGTCTATGGTATATAACAACAAAAAAGAGAGATTAGGAGTTTTGGTGGTTATCCTACTGAGACACTGACCCTACAACCAACTCCTAAGACACATGTGAAAGAGACCATTAAAATATAAAGAGAAAATAACTTGTGCAGGAATTGAAGTTAGCTAAGGACTTGTAGGGAGTCAAGCAACAAGAGTTGAGGGACATACCTGTACAACAATGATAAAATAATAAGTTATGCATTCCCAAATATTAAGGAATCTAGCAAACAATTGGAATGAGATTTTGGCTAAAAGTCTAATTGACATATTAAAGCAAAAGAGGAGCTTCACCTTCATTATTGTTGGAGGTCCCAATAAGGCAATGGTGTTCTATGGTTGAAGCAACATTAGAGATTGAAAACCAAGTCGCTTTTAGGACAACTACACCTGAAATAAAATGGTATGTAAAAATATAAACATCCAAGATGGAGTTTATATATGTAAATTCCACACATTTGAGTTAAAGAAAACCAGGAAAAGAATCGGTCAAACCGAATAAGAAAATCAAGCCGGTTTATATTTGAAAATAAGCAATATGAAAATTTACAACTTTCGGTTGATCCAAAAGATTTATTAAACATTGGAAAAGAAACTTAAGACAAACTAGAAAATAAAAACTAAATTAGTTCAGGTAAACTAGATTCCATAAGAATTTCAAAGTTAAGTGTACTTACCTAGGAGTAGTGTGAGGATGGGTGACCTTATAGGAAGTATGATTTTTTATAACCCGAAATTTCGGTCAAAACTTTTTATGCGAACGGCTTATCATAAATATCCATCAATTAATATATATTTAATTATTGAAATTAATACTAATAATTTAATACCTAAATTAAATTATTGGAATTAATACCAAAATTAAATTATTGGAATTAATACCAAAATTAAATTATTGGAATTAATACCAATAATTTATGGCAATATTAATACTACTAATAAATCTCGCCCATTTAATACACGGGTTTTACGACTATATAAAGAGTTCATCCCCATTTTTTATAACCCGAAATTTCGGTCAAAACTTTTTTATGCGAACGACTTATCATAAATATCCATCAATTAATATATATTTAATTATTGAAATTAATACCAATAATTTAATACCGAAATTAAATTATTGGAATTAATACCAAAATTAAATTATTGGAATTAATACCAATAATTTATGGCAATATTAATACTACTAATAAATCTCGCCCATTTAATACACGGGTTTTACAACTATATAAAGAGGTCATCCCCATTTTATTCTCCTCACACCTGAACACTTCTCTCTCTCTCTCTCTACTGCTCCATTTCCCGGTAAAGCTCAAACCAGAGCTTTGACTTAAACAAAGGTCGGACTCTTTAGAACCAAGGAGAAGAAAGCTATCTGATAGCAAACTCCAGTCAATACGAGAATTGTTGGAGAAGCGCCGGTGTGATAGAATAGTGAAGCAGCTCTGGCGGACCGAAGCTGCCCTATTTCGGCCAAGCTGAAATCGGCCATTTCAAGCCCTCCCCAGGCCAAACCAAGCCCTCCCAACACTTCCTCAGCCTTTCCACGGCCGAATTAGGACGAAAGGTAAGCCAATTCGGCACCCTTTATAATTTTTTATTGGTGCTAGAGTGAGAGTCGACCGAATTTCAATGACGAAATTCTAATCCAATTCCGCATCAATTGATACAATACTTGATTTTAGGATGAACCTCGGGACGAGGCCTATCTGCCCAAATCGAAAGCTCAGACTGTCGTGCCTTCACCGGTGAGTAATCGAAGCTTTCTCTCTCTATAGTCTATTTTTCGGCAAAGCTCCGTTTGAGCTCGTTCCGATGTTAAAATATGTGATTCAAAGTTTCTTAGAATCATATGAACATACAGGAACTCAATTTCAACTCCAATTTCAATAATTAGAAGTGTTTGATCGGTTAATTTGATGAAATCAAATTCGGTAGTGTTGGAGAGTTGAAATTGGGGGAAAATTTGGGGATTTTCGAAATTCAAAGGGGCCAAAATACAATTTTATGAAATTGAGGGTCAATTGGGCATGAAAATAATGTTGGAGGACCAATTGAGGAATTTTGGAAATTTTGGGGAAAAAAACTTACCATTTTTGTGAAAGAAGGGCAAAATGGTAATTTTGGAAAAATTGGGGAACCAAATTGGAAATTTGGAAAATTAAACCCCTTTTTGGTGAAATTGAATAAATTGAGGTCCCACGATAAATTTTAAAAGTTACAGGACTCAATTTGAGGAAAAACTGACATTAGGGACTTAAGTTAAAGAGAAATAACTTTAGGGACCTAATTGTAAATAACTAAAAGTTTGGGTTTTCTCATTCATTAATGAATGAAGGCTTTTATGCCGAGTAATAATGAACAAGGTTGTTCATATCGTGTAGGAACGTTAAATACCGGGAACGCCAGCAAGGACAAGCTCGCGTGAATACAAAGAACCAGTCTAGTGGAATTCACGACATTAATGGGTGAGTGGGTTATTCACATCATACCCAGTTGGGATGATGAGCACAGTTCAAAGTTAAAAACCACTTACTGGTTGTGAGTGAAAATTTTATATCATACCCGGTAGGGGATGATAAGTACCTCAGTATAAAAACCCACTATTTAGTGGTATTTTAATCATCACCACTTAGAGAAAGTGATGTGAAAATTATGCGAAAAAAACTACTTACCGGTTGTAAGTAGATCATACCCGGTTGGTATGATGAGACTTCCTCGAAGGAAGTTGAAAACCCGTTCATCGGTTATGAATGAAGATGTCCTTATACCGGTTGGTATAATGGACAATGAAAACCTATTTTGTCAGAAGTGTTCTCCCCTGACTATGTGCCAATGCTTAAACTATTTGGGAGACCTTCTTAATGGGAGCTCGAATTGCTCTTATAATGGTATAATGGACACAGAGAAGTGATTTCGGGATTGTGGGTCGGATGTCATGTGCATCCACTCATTCCCATGGTAGAAGTGGTCGTACTTCTATCCGGGTGGCAGGAAAAGTCGCTCCGAAGCCACTAGCGGGTTCAGTAGTGATACTGACTTGCGAATGTGTGTAACCTTAATGATGAAGGATGTGTGTTGGGTGATGACACACCGTGGTAACTAAGAAATAATGGAAAAATCCAAAATTTTAAATGATGGGATTTTTGAAAACAAAAGAGTCTGGCACACTCCATATAAATATTTTTCTTAAAAGTCAAAATCTTTTAAAAACCCATTCACTGAGTAGTCGTACTCACCCCCTCCCTTATATCCCTTTCAGGAAATCCTGGAAAGCCTCCCCTTAAAGACCGTCAACTAAGATGCCTGTAAGACAAGTATGTAAAGTTTTAAATTTCATACAGTTTTGATTATGCTATTCCGGGAAAAAGGTGCAAGTTAAAGGCCGCCTTATTCTTTACGGTTTACGATAAGGGGAAATCCTTTAATAAATCGGAAGAGTGGCGGGTTGATCACGGGAATCCGACCAAACTAGGTGGGGGCGTGACAATATAACCCTCTAGATAACCCAATAAATTATCCAAGTTACCTAGTTTAAGGATACCATTTGTGTCACGTCCAGACCCAGTTTGGTTGGATCCCCGTGATCAACCTGCCACTCTCCCGGTTTACTAAGGGTTGCCCCTTCTTTTATAAACTGTGAGAAGAAAAGCGTCCTTTAAACCTGCATTTTTTCCTGAAATAACATAAATCAAAACTACACAAATTTTAATCTTGTCATACCTGCCTTGTAGGTGCGTTAGCTAGTGGTATTTAGGGTAAGCTTTCTAGGGTTACCTGAAAGGAATATAAGGGAGGGAGTAAGTTCAACGACTCAGTGAATGAGTTTTCAAAGATTTACTTTTAGAAAAATAGTTTGAATTTGGAGTGTGCCAGACTCCTTATTTTTCTTTAAAATATTTCATTATAAATTCTTGGTTTCCATAACCATTTCTTATCATAATGGTGTGTTTATCAATCAACACATGCCCTTCACCATGAAGGAACACACAATCGCAGGTCAGCTCGTCCATTGTACCCACTTGTGGTGTCGGAGCAACTTTACCTGCCACCTAGATAGAAGCACGTCCACTTCTACCCTGAGAATGAGTAGATGTTCGCGACATCTGACCCTCAATCCCGCAATAAAACTCCATGTTAGTATGAGGATAGAGACCTCATCCCGTCCCCACCCTAGTCTCATGCACTTGAAGCTATGTCGAGCTTTGCAAGACTTCTGGTACGACAAACTACCCTTATTTCCACCAGGTCATCCAGAGCACTGGGACGCATCACTACCCCACTTGGACGTCTTGAAGATCCCATAATACAGTGCATGCACAAATCAACAATTTTTCACATAAACCATATAATCTATGGTGTCACTGGTCCAATAGCCCTGACCCTCAATTCGACCTATAGCTGTTTGTCTTGACTAGTCCGAAGACCTGCCATGTCGCACTACTGCTAGTCCATTGAGTATGTCGGTCCTATCTCGATACCATGGCCAAACAACTCATTTAACATAAGTTTTCCTACCTTAATAATCATGTTTGTTTACGAGTTCCTACTCGTGCCAATTGGCCTAGGGCTCACTATTCGAGATTTTCAAAATTGGGCATATTAGCCCCCAAGTTCCAAAACCGAATCCTTCACCCTATATGAGCTATTTAAGCTCCTGTAAAGAAGGTCTCCCAAAAATTTTAAGTAGTGGCACACAGTTAGGAGAGAGCAACTTCTAACAAAATAAACCTTTCCTTTGTCTATCATACCAACCGGGTATGAAGACGTCTCCGCTTATAACCGATAAGCGGGTTTTCCACTTCCTTCTAGGAAGTCTCATCATACCAACCGATTATGATCTACTTACAGCCATTAAGTATTTTTTCCGTGTAATTTTCACATCACTCCTCTCAAGTGTGATGTTTAAAATACCACTTGGTAGTGGGTTTTCATTTCCGAGGTGCTTATCATTCCAACTAGGTATGGTATAAAAATCTCACTCACCCAATAGTGAAGTGAATATCCTCTTAGTTGGCTTGTTGTCCTTACTCGAACTTGTCTTAGCTGGCTTTCTCGGTACTTCATGTTCCTACACGATCTGAACAATCTTATTCATCATCCTTTGACCTAATAACCTTCATTCATCCCAAATGAATGAGAAAACCAAACTTTTCCTTTATTTGTAATTAGGTCCCTAAAGTTATTTTCTTTAACTTTAAGTCCCTAATGTCGATTTTTCCTCAAATTGAGTACTAAAACTTTTAAAATTCACCTTGGGACCTCAATTTATTCAAATTCACAAAAAAGGGGTTTAATTTCCCAAATTTCCAATTTGGTCCCCAACTTTTCCAAAATTACCATTTTGCCCCTACTTTACAAAAATGGTATGTTTTGCCACAAAAATTCCAAAATTTGCTTAATTTGTCCTCCAACATCTTTATCATACCTAATTGGCCCTCAATTTTATGAAATTGCACTTTAGTCCCTCGAATTTTTGAATTTTTGAAATTCCCAAATTCCCCCCCAATGTTTCCCCCAATTTCAACCTTCTAACTCAACTGAATTTGATTTCATCAAATTGACTGATTAAATGAGTTTAATTTGAAATTGAAGTTAGATTGGAGTTTCTACATCTTCATACGATTCAATTGCACTTTGAATCGTGCGATTTGATGCTGAAATCAGCTCAAATGGAGCTTCGCTGGAAAACTAGACTTAGAGAGAGAAAGCTTTTCGTTGGGGGCACGTCGGTCCGAGCTTTTGATCTGGACAGATAGCTCTCGTCCTAAGGTTACTCCTAGGATCAAGAATTGCATCAATTGATGTAAAATTAAATGAGAATTTAGTTATCAATGTTTTGCTAGTTCTCTCTCTAGCACCGATCGCAATTTACAGAGGGAGGGTCAAATTGGCTTACTTTTTAGCTCTAATTCAGCTGTAGGATGGCTGTGGAGGTGTTGGGAGGGCTTGGTTTGGCATGAGGAGGCTCGAATTGGCTAATTTCAGCTTGACCAAAATAGGGCAGCTGTGGTCTGTCGGAGTTGCTTCACTGTTCGATGACGCCAACACTTCTCTGGCAACCCTCGGAGCAAATGGAGACTACAGGCATGTAGCTAACTTCTCCCTGAATCCAAAGAACCTGACCTTGCCTTGTTTGGCTAAAAAAAGTGCCCAAGTCGGAGCTCTGGTTCGAGCTTCACTAGAAATTGGAGCAGTTGATAGAGAATGGAGTTTTTAGGTGTGGAGAGGATGGATGAGGAGGGGCTCTTTATATAGAAAGCTTGGGGACTTCTTGATCATTCGATTGGCGCCTTAATGGCGGTCATTAATTGCCCGAAACTCCCTGGCCAGAGACTTTTCAGCTTCGTCGGTGCTACTCGATTTTTCGGCCAAAGAACAGTGTTGTCATCTAAAGGAAGAAGATGACACTATTCCAAGCTAGACTGGACCGGTCCAAACAGGGTTCAAAGCTTAAATTGAGCAGTTTAGGCCCAATTTGACCGAATTTTTCAAAATTAAAAATTTCTAAATTGAGTCCCCAATTTTTCCAAAATTACCATTTTGCCCCTACTTTTCAAAAATGGTAAATTTCACCCCAAAATTCTGAAAATTGACCAATTGGTCCTCCAACATATTTATCATGCCCAATTGGCCCTCAATTTGAGGAAATTTCACTTTAGTCCCTCAAATTTTTGAAATCCCCAAAATTTCCCCTAATTTCAACCTTTCAACTTGGCTGAATTTGATTTCATCAAATTAACTGATCAAATGAGTTTAATTTTGAAATTGAAGTTAGATTTAAGTTCCTACACCTCCATACGATTCAATTGCACTTTGAATCGCATGATTTGACATCGAAATGAGCTCAAACGGTGCTTCGCCGAAAAACTAAACGTAAAGAGAGAAAGCTTCGAAAGTTTACTGTTGGGGGCATAGCGGTTTGATGTTTCGATCTGGACAGATAGCTCAAATCCTGAGATTTCTCCTAGAATCAAGAATCACCTCAATTCATGTCGATTTGAGGGAGAATTTGGTCAATAAAGATCTATCAGTTCTCTCTTTAGCACCGATTGGAATTCATAGAGGGGAGCCAAATTGGCATACCTTTCCATTCTAATTCAGTCGTAGGAGGGCTAAGGAGGTGTTGGAAGAGCTTGGTTTGACATTAGGAGAGCTCAAATTGGCTTATTTCAGCTCAATAGAAATAGGGCAACTTCGGTCCGCCGGAGCTGCTTTATTGTGCGATCACGTCAGCGCTTCTCCAGCGACCCTCAGAGCAATTGGAGACTACTATCGTGTAGTTGAATTCTCCTTGAATCAAACGACCATGCCTTCTTTGGCTCAAAAAAATCCTATGTCGGTGCTCTAGTTCGAGCTTCGTCGAAAA
This sequence comes from Trapa incisa, assembly GCA_030064435.1. Taxonomy (NCBI): domain Eukaryota; kingdom Viridiplantae; phylum Streptophyta; class Magnoliopsida; order Myrtales; family Lythraceae; genus Trapa; species Trapa incisa. Next base: position 4,070,780 of record CM057774.1, on the reverse strand, counting down.
ATCGAGTAGCTAAGAGAGAGTAAGGTTTTCTGGTGTGTGGAAGATGAATGTAGAGGTTTTCAAGTGTGCAGAGGATGAATGGAGAGGGGCTCTTTATATAGGGAGCTTAGGGGACTCTTCGGCCATCCGTTTGGCACTTTAATGGCAGTCATTGATGGCTTAAAATGTACTTAATGGAAACGTTTCATCTTCTCCGACTCTAGTTCGATTTTCCGGCAAGTGAACAGTATTGTCATCTGAAGGAAGAAGATGACACTATTCTGAATTGGACCGGATGGGTCCAAACTAGGTTCAACGCTTAAACTGGTCAGTTCAGGCCCGATTCAACAGAGTTTTTCAAAATTAAAAATTTCTAAATTCATTCTCTATCCAATGGTGGCCTCATTCTCCAATTTGAATTTTCTAAGCCACCTAGAAAAATGAATTTAGCACTTGGTTCAATAGTGGTTCAAACCGGTCCAAACCGGTTCACCTAAATTGGTCTTGTTTTCTCTCCCAAATTGTCCTAAGGTCCTTTTCCAAGGTTTTTATGACCCTTTGGGTCATTCAGAAAATGTAAATTTCTCAATTTTCTCGTTCTCTGGTGATCGGGTTTATGAACCGATTTGGTTTTCTCGCTCAGTTTGACCGGTTCTTTTCCTGGTTTTCCTTAACTCTAGAGGGTGGGGTTTACAACTCTCCCCTCCTTTTAGGAGTTTTGTCCCCAAAACTTATTCCACGTCATTTGTACTAGAATGAACCATCATTTATATAAATTTTGTAGTTTATCGACCTACCACCTTCTCGGTTGTTTCCGTTTAGCCCATATATCACATACTTTAGATTTTATTTTCATTCACATCCCTTTCTCATTCCATGGAGCTTACTTTAGCTAAGCATATAAGCTTTAGGTCATATCCTTAATTTACATGCTTCGTTTCCCCAAAGCACTATTTCTCCTTTCCAAAATCCTTAAGATTTCAAGATTAGGAGTTCCAAAATACCCAATCCTTCTTCCATCCGGTTATTTTCTTTATTTTTTACCTTTTTAGCTTAGTGTCTGTTCCAGCATCACATACTTCAACAGGTGTTGGTGTTATCACATTTACATCTTACATTGATCCTTCCCTCATTCTTTGGTTATTACTTCTTCGTTCCACATTTTAACGCCTGACCTCGTCATTCTCTAATCATAGACTCTACCTTACCTAAGTCATATTTCCCTGGGATAGTTGGGCTTGCACGTCCCTTATCGCACGTTATTCTTCGAAACTTGTCTTTGACTTCATATATTTTATAACTGTATTAGTTTCCTCACTTACTCATCTTTTTCAAACTTCTTTATTAGGTCCTTCAACTTTCAAGTCTTTGAGTTTCCCAATAACTTACTAACATGCTAAAACTCTTACTTTCTTATGTCATTCCTCATTCCCAGTGGTGTCCTTTCTTTTAAGGACTCTTTTCTTTCTTAATCCATTCTTATTCACTTGTGATCATTTCACAATTCTCTTTTTTGACTTATTTCCTTCCTTACTCGTACGACATATTTTGATGTTGTCTTCCTACTTACCCGTTACTTGGGTTTTAATTTGTCCCTTGGACCTTCACGATTTCTTCCATTTCCCTTCCTTTGTAAGTTTTACACTTCTTTTCTCCCATAATTTCCTTCTAGTTTTACCATTGCAAATGTCTAACCTTAAATGACATTCCTTGATGCCATCTTCTTCTGATTACCATTATCCTTGAGATCCTACGAGTACTTCTCATCTATTTCGCTTCATTCTCACTTGTTACCAGTACTTATCTATTCCTTTAAGGTGGAGTTCACATCCCCTTTGTTTCACAATCTCTCATTCATCCTATAGAAAGTCTATTTAAAATTTCATAGCTTTTGAGTTGTTATTCCGATCTTAGCCATTGATCTCTTTAAGGCTTTCCTCTTCTCTTATTTCCCAAAGGTTTGGTCTTTCCATCCTTTCCTTCTTTACTAGAATTGTGACTTTCACAAGGGTCAATTCGTTAACTGCCCCCACTCGTATTATCCTCTTAGTTTAATTATTTTGAGATGATTGTCTCTCGAATCTTCTTGTATTTGGTATCCATCCCTTTGGCTTGTTTTGGGTATAATCCTTGCTACTTTCCCATCCTTCTTGGAGTGTAGTTTATTTCTTGGAGGATCTAGTTGTTATGGATTATTTCCTTCAATTGGATTCATCTAAAATCCCTATTTGGTTCCCTGCTCTCTTGGAAGTGGATCATGCTTGGCCTTCCAGGTATTTACTTAATCGCATACATCCTTTAATGAGGTACTGGTTCTTGCTCTAGTTTATGATATCTCATCTGTTGATTACCTTAGCTTTGAACTTCTTCATTTCCACGATTCCACTTCCTATCTTCATTCTTCTTCTAGGGACTCCCATACTGGGATTTTTACATTCATTTTTCCTACTACTCATTGAAAGTTCTCCCTTTATTCCTTTCTTATACTTCTCGACCTTTGTATGGTGATTCACTCTGGCTTTCTCCCCTATCTTCTATTCCTTTTTGCTTCACATCCTTATCACCAAACAAATTCCCTTATTACTATCAAATTCCTAAGGATGTGTGTCCTAACTCCTTTCTAGTATTGGTATTATTCTCGGGGTTTCTTTCTATCGTACTTCTTTCCCTTCTCTTTTCCATGTCATGTCTTACTTGTCTTAACATCTTCAGTGCACCCCCTAACCTTCATTCTTTCTTCTTCTTGATCAACTTCCATTCCTTTGGTTTTCTTTAGAATAGTTTATTTATTTTCTTTACTCTTATCCTTTGAACCTTTCCTTAACTCCTTAGATTAATCCCCTATTCTAAAATGCTCACTTCCTTTTGTTCTAACTTCTCCTTCCTTCCCTTAGTTAGGATTTGTCTTCCTTGGTTGAACTCTAAGAGTTTCTTTCTTGCCAAATTTCATTGTACTTCTTGAGGAAAATTTTAAAGGTTAAGGTTAACTAGAAATAACTCGTTTTTCCTTCCTTGGGTGATTTTCTATGCTTTTTTTTTTGTTGATCTTTATTAGCATATGCTCATTGTTTGAATTTATCAAGGAAATTCAAAAGTTTTATCAAGAGGAATTTAACTTCATTCATTCAAGAAATTTTCTTACCATACTTGGCTTATTACAAAAATTTTCTACCCCCTAATTCCTTGGGGTCATAGGTCGAGAGTTAGCCTTAGAATGGTTGTGGGATTCTTGATTAGAAGGCTCTAAGGAACTAGTTGGGTCCATTTGTATTCCCTTATGGGATGAATTTCATGTATGGCATCCAATCCGTATTGCCTTAGTACCTCTACTTCGCACACATATGTCCACTTCATCCATTGGAAGGGATTGAAGTTGGGCTGAGTAGGTGGGGGTACTTGGTGGACTTTCATGAAGGTGGCATATGCATCCCAATAGTTGTCCTAGGCCTCCTTCTTGGTTGGATTCCTCTCTGGTTGTTGTGGGGCTGGAGGAGGGGTTGGGCACCTAAGAGGAGGTACCGATTCCTCTTGTCTTGGAGGATGGTATGTGATGCCTTCTAGTTCCAATAAGGCTCTTACCAGTTTCTAGTAGTCTTCCACCATGTCCTTGGGTACTCTTTTCTCGTCTTTTAAGAATATTTGAATGGCTTCCTCCCTTAGGTTGGGTATCTTTTTTAGGGTTATGGGTGGAGGATTGGATTTCATAGCGAACTTCCTAGGGATTCTCCTCCCTACACGATAGTTAAAGTTTGATTAATGTCATAGCATAATATTGATAATGTTTCAAGGGAACTTAGCTCTGATACCACTCAAGTTGTCATGCCCCGACCCGGTTTGGTCATATCCCCATGAACAACCTGCCACTCTCTTGGGTTGAGAGGGGTTTCCCCCTTCTTTAACTCAAGAGGAGCCATGAATAATTCTCAACCTTGTTCCTTGGAATAACATATATCAATAAAAATATAACTTAAAATAATTAAGCATACCTCACAAAGGGTATGGCCTGGTGTTATCCCTAATCATTTTCTTTATTTACTGAAAATGGATAAAAAGGGTCGGTGAGTTTCTATAACTTAGTGAATGGGAAATTTAAAAAAAAAAAATAAAGTTTCAGTAAAATAGTTTTTGAATTGGAGTGTGACAGACTCCTTATTTCCTTTAAGATATTGGTTTTCTCAAAATTTTAGTTTTCAAAGCCATTTCTCATCATTAACCACAAACAATGTATTTATCAACCAACACACAGCCTTTATTATGAAGGGAACATACATTCGCAATGCAACACATCCACTGCACCCACTTGTGGCATCGGAGCAACTTTAGTGACCACCTAGATAGAACCTCGTCCACCTCTACCCTGAGAATGAGTGGATGTACGTGACATCCGACCCTCAATCGAATAAAGAAAACTCCTGTCCGTGTGAGGATAGAGACCTCATCCCGACCCCACCCCGATCTCATGCGCATGAAGCTACGTCGAGCTCCCCTAACTGCTGGCATGACAATCTGCCCTTATCTCCACCATGTCATCCAGTAGCCCCTAGGACTCATCACTACCCTCTTGGGCATCTTGAAGGTCTTGTACCTTAGTGCATGCATAAAATAATAGTTTTCCTCATAAGCCATTTAATCTTTGGTGGAACTGGTCCAACGGCCCCGACCTTCAACTCGACCTATAGCTCTTTGTCTTAATTAGTCTGTTGACCTAACATGTCGCACTACCACCAATCCATCGAGTATGTCGGTCTTGTCTTGGTACCATGGCCAAACATATCAATCATTTAAAGTTTTTATGGCTTAAACCCATGTTTGTTTATGAGCCTTTGCTCATGCCAACTGGCCTTGGGCCCACTGTATGAGATTTTCAAAATCGGCATATTAATCCCCAACTTCAAAAACCAATGCCTCCGACCTATCTGAGCTATTCGAGGTCCCATCAAGAAGGTCTCCCAAAAAAGGTTTAAGTAGTGGCACACAGTTAGGGATGAGAACTTTCGACAAAATAATCTTTTAGCCATCCATCACACCAATTGGGTGTAAGGACATCTTCGCTTATAATCGATGAACAGGTTTTCTAATTCCTTCTAAGAAGTTCATCATACCAACCGGGTATGATATACTTACAATTGGTAAGTAGTTTTTTCCATGTAATTTCCACATCACTCCATTCAGGTGTGAAGTTAAAATTTCACTTAGTAGTGAGTTTTCATTTCCGAGGTGATTATCAACCCAACCGAGTATGATATAAAAATTCCACTCACTAGTGAATGGCGTGATTCCTTCTTAACCGGCTTTCGTCTCCTCGCGAGCTTTGTCTTAGTTGGCATTGCCGATACTTCATGTTCCAACATGGTATAAACATCCTTGTTCATTATCTTTTTGGATTGATAGCCTTCATTCGTTATAAATGAATAAAATACCCAACTTTTCAAATATTTGCAATTAGGTCCCTAAAGTTCTTTTTCTTTAACTTTAGGTCCCGAATGTCAATTTTCCCTAAATTGAGTACCGAAACTTCAAAAAATTTACTTTGAGACCTCAATTTATTCAAAATTTCATAAAGGGGGTCAAATTCCCAATTTGGTCCACAATTTTTCCAAAATTACTATTTTGCCCCTACTTTACAAAAATGGGAAATTTCACCCCAAAAATTCTGAAAATTGACCAATTGTTCTACCAATATCTTTATCATGCCCAATTGGCCCTCAATTTTAGGAAATTGCACTTTAGTCCCTTAAATTTTTGAAATCCCCAAAATTTCCCCCAATTTCAACCTTTCAACTTGGCTAAATTTTATTTCATCAAATTGACCAATCAAATGAGTTTAATTGTTGAAATTGAAGTTAGATATAAGTTCCTACACCTCCATATGATTCAATTGCACTTTGAATCGCACGATTTGACATCGAAATGAGCTCAAACGGAGCTTCGTTGAAAAACTGAACGTAGATAGAGAAAGCTTCAAAAGCTTACCGTCAAGGGCACAGCGGTCCGAGCTTTTGATCTGGACAGATAACTCTCATCCTGAAGTTCCTCCTAGATTCAAGAATCACCTCAATTCTTGTCGAGTTGAGAGAGAATTTGGTCAATAAAGATCTGTCGGTTCTCTCTCTAGCACCGATCGAAATTCATAGATGGGAGCCAAATTGGCTTACCTTTCCATTCTAATCCAGTCATAGGAGGGCTAAGGAGTTATTGGAAGATCTTGGTTTGGCCTTAGGAGTGCTAAAATTGGCTGATTTCATCTCGACAAAAATAAGGCAGTTTCGGTCCGCCAGAGCTACTTCAATATTCGATCACGACGACACTTCTCTGGTGATCCTTAGAGCAATTGGAGACTACCACCGTGTAGCTGACTTCTCCCCAAATCTGAGGAATCTGATCACACCTTCTTTGGCTCAAAAAGGACCCAATGTCGGAGCTCTGGTTCGAGTTTTATCAGAAAATTAAGTAGCTGAGAGAGTGAAGTTTTTAGATGTGTAGAGGATGAATGGAGAGGGGCTCTTTATATAGGGAGCTCGGGGACTCTCCAGCCATCCATTTGGCACCTTAATGGCAGTCATTGATGGCCTGAAACGTACTGAACGAAAATGTTTCCTCTTTGCTAGTACTGGTTCGATTTTCTTGTGAGTGAACAGTGTTGTCATCTGAAGGAAGAAGACAACACTGTTCCAAACTGGACCAGACTGGTCTGAACCATGTTCAATGCTTAAACCAGCCGGTTCAGGCCTGATTCGACAGAGTGTTTCAAAATTAAAAATTTATAAATTCATTCTCTATCCAATGGTGGCCTCAATTCTTGAATTTGAATTTTCTAAGCCACCTAGAAAAATCAATTTAGCATGTGGTTCAATAGTGGTTCAAACTGGTCCAAACCAGTTCAATCCGGTTCAGATTCAGTTCACATGAACCGGTCTGATTTTCTCTCACAAATTGTCCTAAGGTCCTTTTCCAAGGTCTTTATGACCTTTTGGTCATTCCTAAGATGTAAATTTCTCAATTTGCTCGTTCTTTAGTGATCGAATTTGTGAACCGGTTTGGTTTTCTCATTCAGTTTGACCAATTCTTTTTTTAGTTTTCCTTAACTCTAAAGGATGGAGTTTACAGTTCCTCTCTTTAGTAAAGAAGCAATGGCTAATTATGCCTCAGATCGCTTCAGTAGGATCATGCTATTTGGTAGGTGTGATATGCATTGGGCAGCTATATGTCGCAAATACAAGAGATTCCCATGCTGTGTTGGGTAGACATGAGAGGGGAACCAAAGAGACGAAGGAAATCCAATTGTCTTCAAAGCATAACGTGAGCTATGAATCCGTTAGAGAGAAATTGCGATTGTTGCATCCCAATGATTAGTATATACTAATGTTGAAGCACAATGTTTAGAGAGTGAAACGTTTAATATAGGTTTCAAGGTTGATTGGAGATGCAAACTTGAAGAAGGCAATGTCAACAAAGAGCCTCTCCTTGTGAAATTTAGGCTGCCCAAATTCTTGAGTTGCTTCTGGCACCCTGATGGGTGACCTATCCACTTGGTGCATGATGATCTAGAGAAATTACTCTTCCTAGAGGGGATACACAAAACAATGGATGACTATGAGACAGTTGCCATTTTCTTGGCTGCCATCTACTCCTTTGTAGGGGGCGGTAGCTCAGGCCATGCTTGCAACGGTGCTGGTAGAAGTATTATGAGTCAGGTGCCTCCTGGTAATAACTTGCCTAGCTATAGCGGCAACAACATAGTGAGCAACTCGAGCATCTAAACAGTAATATAGAGAGGACATTCACACACGATGGTGCAGGAGGAACTATGTGCACTCACGATCCCTCTAGGATGAACATGACCTTGGATACCGGGTGAGTGATATTTCCGACGTAGGTACTAATTGGATTGATGATGCAATAGTACTTACAGTCTTCTATCTTTTATTAATTAAAATATTTTGAGAATATATTTCCCCTTAACTGTGTGAACCAAGCTAAAAAATTATTTTTGGGGGAATATATTATGTATGGGGATTATGATGACCTAATGGGCCCAAGGCCACATTTTTTAAAGAGAAGTGGGCCCAAGGCCATGTTTTGGAAATCTCGTGAAAGTGGCCCCAAGGGCAATGGACACGGGTATGGATCCATTCAAAACTAGCATGTGATGAGTGATGCTAAAATATCCAAGTAACAGGAAATTGTGTGTGATACCCGTCGAGCCAAATCTGAGTTGTTGAGCTTGTTGGGCCAAACTGCTACTCCGCCGATGCCAGGTCGTCGAACTTGTTGTGCCAATACGCGTGGGTCGAAGCCAAGCCAACTGGTCATTGCACTGGAGGACCAAAGATAAAGGCTATAACTTAAAAGACTGTTGATTGTGCATGCACTATGAGATTCGGGCCATTAGGACACCTGACATGAGGTAGTGATGGATCCCAAGGACTATTGGACAACCTAAGATGCATAAAGGTGGTATGTCGTCCAGTAGGTCAAGAAGCTCGAGGAGCTTCCTACACATTGAGACCGAGGAAGTAGGGGAAAGGAGGTCTCGTCTCTCGAAGTGGACATGATGAAGTGATCAAGGTTTGAGGGTTGGACTATTGATGTCCACTCAAACTTAGGATAGAGGCAATGTACTTCTATCAGTGTAGATGGTAAAGGCGCTCCAATCCACAAGTGGAATGGTTGGTGATCATTCTGCGAATGTGTGACCCCTTTGATGATAAAGGGCTTATGATTGTGTGTGCTAAACTTAAAACATAAGGTGAAATGATAACTTGAGATCATGTGAAACAATGTTTAATAACTAACAAGTGGTGGCTTGTTAAGTGGAATCCCAACTAATAGGGATTTATGGAAAAGTGATATGTATGAACATTCGGGCGTGTGAGTTGTTGCTTATTTCAAGTACAACTAAACCTTCAAGACCCGTTATGCTGGACCAGATGATAACTTTCTTCTGATGAAATAAATGTATTTCAAACTTGTCAAATACAAGTCAATTCTTTAATATTTTTGAAAAATCCCAAATTGCCCCCAATCTTCCCCAAATGGTTCTCTTGGCTCTAATTTCTTGCCTCTTCCAATTGACTGCTTAGACTTCCTTAATTTCTTCATCTTGTGATGCTATGCACTTCCTCCAGCTCCCTACGACCATTCTACACTTTGAATTTCTGAAATTAACTGAGTTTTGAGCTTCAACGAAGCTTCATCGAAAAATAGTCTTAGAGAGAGAAAAGTTCAAGTTCTTACCTATGGAGGCACGATCGTCGGAGCTTACGATTCGTGGAGTTACCCCTTACCGAAAGGGTCTTCTAAGAATCGAAATTCACCCCAATTGGTGACCTAGGCAGGGGGATTTGGTTAGTAAGTTCTGACCACTTTCTCTGCCTAGAATCATAGAACTCGAGCTAATTGGAGGTGTAAGGGCATACCTGGAGACTAGAAGAGGTCAGGAGGTGTCTCAGAGGAATCATGGGAGGTCGATTCTAGTTGTAGGAGGCCAGGGGAAGGGGGCGGGGTCTTGAATTCAGATGGTCGAAGGCTAGCTGCTCCGAGCCGTTGGAGCAGCTTCATTGTGCAATCACTCTAGCGCTTCCAAGGGGATCCTTAGGTCAGGTTGAAAGTTTGACTAGCTGAAGGACTTCTCACTGGTTTCATTGCCACTTACCAAAACTCATTTGGTTTAGAAAAGACCCGTCGTTGGAGCTCTGGTTTGCACTTCATTAAAAAGTGGGTTGTTAGTCTTTTGGAGGCGCTCGAGCTATGGGAAGGCCGAGTGGGAGGGTGCTCTTTATATAGAGATGTCGGTAACTAACAGGGCTACCGATCGGCATCTGTCTCACCCCCTTCTGTCGACTGTGGCGAAAGGTCCGATCTTCCTCCAGCAGTCGTAGGTCGTCTATCAGCCTAACATTGAATATGACACTTCTCCATGTGTGCGAGCTTCGCACATGTAGATTTTCCATGTGGCACACTATGATTGGTTGGATTTGCTGATGCAACTTCCCACTCAGTAGCCTAGTCAGCCTTTGACACTGGACATGTGGTAGCCTCCAATTGGTTGCTCCCTCTTACGTGGCTACTGACCAGATCCTGTTGACTGTTGACCGTGACATGTGACTCCCTCTAATTGGCTGATTTAAATGTGTCAGATTTCTCTCCTAACGCACGGTGTCACTTCCATGTGTCAGCCTCTAATTGCTTGAGGTCATCCGATGTGGCACTGCCACATTTCGGCCTCTAATTGGTCGGTTGTTTCTTCGACATATTTATTGGATGCTAACATGGCACTTTTTCCATGTGTCAGCTTCTCATTGGTCGGTCTTTGCTGACGAGCCTTTCTGACATTGACTGTTGACCTAGACACATGTCACTCCCCTATTGATCGGTCATTGTTGATGTGGATTTTCCTCCTTTGTCTGTTGACCGAGGACACGTGTCACTCGTTGATTGGCCAACACTTCCAAGCGCTCACTGAGCAGATGACTGGCCACGCTTCGCCACGCGATGTGCACTGATTGGTCATGCCTACTAATTGGACGCTCACCTAGCAGCGGTCCGTTGACTAGTTGGACCGTTGACCAGTCCGGTCCGATTGGGTTCAAAGACCAAAAATCGTAAATTGGTTAGTTAATGCCCAATTCAACTGGTTTTCTAAAAATTAAAATTTTCAAAATTCATCAAAATTCATTTTCTATCTAATGGTGGCTGCAATTTTCTAATTTAATTTTTTAAGCCACCTAGAAAAATGAATCTTTGAACCGGTCCTTTACGGTTCAACCTAGTTCAGTCTTGTTCATGTTTGGTTCATGGTGAAGCAGTCCAGTTTCCACACCCAATCCACTTCATGTTTCTCCTCCATGATTTTTGTGATTTATTGACTAATTTGAATTTTCCAAATTCTCATTTTTACCCTTATTTACCAATTCTGGATCTTTTAGATTCTCGATTTCTCTCTCGAAAATTTTCAGTTCTCTTTCCTAGTTTCCTTGGTCAAGGAGAATGGGGCTTATAGCCCAAATGTTTCCAAAAATTACTCTTTGACCCCCAAATTCTCATTTCATTCAATGAGCAACTTAAACATGGTTAATTTTCCTATCGTGCCGCTAATCATTTTCCCCATCTCCCTACAAGCATTCTAGCCTTTGAACGACATCAATTGGCTCACCGTTGAACTCAAATAGAGCTTCGCCGAAAAAACTTTCTAGAGAGAGAAAGCTTGGTTTCCTTTTCGGCGGAGGGGCAGCGGTCAGAGCTCTAGATAGGGGCAGCTAGTGATTGTATAAAGGTCCTCCTAGGATCAAAAAGTGAGTTAATTAGTGGATGGAGCAAGGTCAATTTGATGAGAGAAGTTTTAGTGCTCCAGTTTCTACAACCTTACTACTTCAGCAAAACTAGGCAGAATTAGCTTACCTTCTAGGTTCCAAGGGGTCGAGGGTCAGTCGAGAAGGGTTGCGAGAGGTTTGGCCGAGCTGTAGGAGGTTGGAGGTGATTGGAATTTGACTTGGGAATTTTGGCTCCTTTACGATCATCGGAGCAGCAGTACTGTTTGAGCTTGCCAACGCTTCTACGGTAGTCCTCAAGCCGAATGGAGAGTGCAGCTGGGTAGAAAACTTCCTCCTGGTTTCAGAGACACCAAATGCAGCTTCAGAGGTTGAAGAAAGGCCCATGTTGGAGCTCTAGTGTTACACCCTGACCCGATTTAGTCAGATCCCCGTGAACAACCCGTCACTCCCTTTGGTTCGTAAAGAGTTTCACCCTTTTTAAACTACGAGTAAGGCGTCCTTCTTTCCTGCCTTTCCTAGAATAGTATTATACAAAACTAAATATCTTAAAACTGACATACCTATCTTACATGGAGATCTTTAAGTTTTAGTTTCCCCTTGGTTATCTAAAAGGGAAAAAAAGGAGAGGTGAGTTCTTACAACTTAATGAGCGGATGTTGGGAGTGAGTTTTCAAAATAGCATTAGTTTAAACAAACCATGCCAAGTTATCATTTCCTTTAAAAAGAATTTTTCCTCAATTTCAGCTTTCAAAACCTTTACCCTGTTTAAGGGTGACATTTTCTTTCAAAAGGGTTTCAAATAAAATTTATTTTCCAAAACCTTTTTCCAAGGTTTACCATTCGTTTTTCCAATTATTCTCAAATTCTTTACAAGATTTTTAAAACCTTTTTCCTTATTCACATTACGTGTGTTTAGCTTTCTTAGCCCATCCCCTTACCTCGGAGGCATTTTAGAAAACAAAACACACCATTCATCAAGATTTAAAAATGAATTTGGCTTAATTTGGGCTTTGAAAAATAAATTAGCATTAAATGAGAAAAAAGAGTTAGTAGGAGAAGAAAATTTGGATTAAAGATATAGTTAGGCTTTAGGTTTAAATTTGATAATAATTGGGTTGAAACTCATTTTGGGTCAAAAATAAATTGAGCTAATAATATTGGGGCTAAATTAATGAGAGCTGGATTGAAATAAAATATTGATCTACGTTAATAAAATTGGAATATGGGTTGAGATTTAAATGGATGGGAGCGTTAATTATGTAGAGTTCTTACATAGGAGGCTATATTTGATTAAATGGTCATAATTGACGGTTAAACTTGATTATACAAATGATCAAAAATAAAATTTTTACATTAATATTAATTATATATTTATTATTTGGAATATAAAGATTGTATTAGTTTCCATTTAAAAATATATAATTGTTGATATAATATAATATATGGTGAGAAGTATGTATATCTAAATGTATATATATATATATGGTTAAAATCTAAAATATAAGGTATAATCATTGAGAAAATATAAAAAGTAATATAATATAAAAATTTACGAAATTTTTTTCATGTATATATATTTTGAGTTAATTATAAGGTTGTAAGGTACCTAGTAAATTGAATTTACTAAACTAATACAATAAAAAATTTACTTGTTTGCATATAAAATTATTATACGTTTGAGACCTTACCTTTAACACTAGCCCAACTAACTTGATTTATAAATCTTAAAATGCGTAAATAAATATTTAATATTATACTTATAAATTATTATATTATTAAAAAATTTTGTAATATTTTTTTAATACATTATTTTTATTAAAAAAATTTAAAATATTTTTAAAAATTTTAATATATATTTTATTATGAGATTTGATAGTACAATACTAATTTAGTAAAATTACATATTACTATAATATAAATAGTACGTGACAGGTTGTATTGGAACTTGGGAACAGGATGTTACATATATTTATATATAATTTTTTAAAAAATTAATAAGTATATTATTTTTGTAATATTGGATCATGTTGGTTCTAAGTGAGGAAAAGTTATTTCCTCATATACTTTAATGGGTGTGATTAAATTAATTATGAAAGCTCCAACATCTTATAAAATTATGTCACCCCCAATATTTTTAGAAATGAACTAATGATTTATTCATAAAGTTGCTCAAGCCTACACTTTGGTATAAAAGATTTGTTCTAATAAAAGTGTTCCACAAAAGGTGTAAAATTTTCACAGCACTAAGGATATTTTCTAATAAAGACTCTCTCAATATTAACAAATTAATACTCAACTCAATTAAATTTCAAGAAAATCTATATGTATTAACATTTTGTGATAAAAAAGGGCGATGAACCAAATTGTTAATATTTTCATATTTTGAGAGATTTTTTTTATTGTAATGGTTTAATGTGAGAGTGTTAGTTTAAATATTTTTAAGCAAATTACACTCCATTGTTAATATTCCATATATGATTTTCTCCGCTTAATCTTTTATTTTATTTCTCTTAACATTCAATTTTAATATTAAAATTATGATACCACTTACTTTTTTATAGGTTAACCTGTGAAGTGAACACAGCTGACTAGCAAGCCTTAGGTAAGTTTATTCTTCATCCTAGTTGAAAAAGAACAGTGCATAGGACTAGATAAGCAGCACTCTCAACAAGAAACAGGTATGTAGAGATAGAAAAATACACGATCATGAAGAAAATGAGAAATCATTAGTCTTGGCTACTTGTAACGATTCTACGCCAACTTCCTACTGCGAACACTAAGCAGCTTCACATCATCAATCACCGGCCCACAGAGGGAGCCCGAGTTGTCACTCGTCATGGTGTAAATCGAGCTGAGGAACATGACCCTTGTGCGTGTGGAGATGGCCCTGAACGGAAGCTTTGCACGGATAAAACCGCCCTTGCCCTTCGAAGTGTACGAGACCCTCACAGACTCCTTGCCGGCGTAGGCCTCCACCGCCAAGGGTCCCTCGCACGAATTCCTCGCATCCCCAACAGCAAAAGTGAGGACATACAGCATCCCCGGCTTGGTGTAGACGACCTGGGCGAGGGCGCTCTCTTTTCCGGCCACAAGCTCCACCGCCCTCTTGCCGTCTGGGACAGAGAAGTGCTCGGAGTCCACGTACTTCACGGCCTTGAGGGACTCGACAATCCACCCAGGCAAGGGGCTGTGGTCATCCTCGATGTGGGGCGGGATGAGAACTCCCCATGATGTCTTGGGAATGATGTAGGGGCCTTCCTCGAAATTGCCATTCTTCAACAAGTTGTCTGTCAAGAAACATCACAAGTAAGGATAGGATAATATGTTGACAGATCTTTTATTGTTTTGATCATAAGGCTAATATTATGTAGTTAATATAGATGATGGAGAAGATGATAGTAGGTAAATTGTGCACCTCTGGTACGCTTGGGAAGATTCAGGACCTTCAATGCAACCGAATCGACAAGAGGGCCGCAAGCCGGATCCTCCTCCACACCCGGGTTATGAATGGAGATCCCGACCTCCTCGGCGTCGGCCTTGAATCCCCAGGCGTACGAATCCCACCCGCTGCTGCTGTACATCGTCTGTATCGGCAGGATTCCATCGTCATTGTCCTGCTCCGATTTGGGGAATATCGACACGTTCAACTTCTCCTCCTGGGCACAGGTGCGGGCAGCGCTGAAAGTGATGGAGTAGAAACCACCCTTGGTGACCTTTACCTTCTGCTTTATCAGGGCGTCGTTGCCGAGCCTGACCGCAAAGGCTCCCTCCGGCACGACCAGCAACATGTCACCCTGTTTTTGACCCGATTTAATGTATTCCACGTAGCCCGAGATCTCCCATTCCGGGATGGCAGTCTTGCTTGTCACCACGCTGCCTTTGAGCTGTGAAGGCTTGGGGCCGTACTCGAAGTTGCCGTTTGGTAGTAAACCTGGACTTTGGCAGGATTTATCAGTTCGGTTCTAATATGCAGTAACAATTACAGGTAACCACATGGATGTGGATGGATTAAATTTCCAAATAAATACTTTTTATTCCATTTTATAATCATTAAGATTATATTATAATCGAAAAAATTCATGTGCAACTTGAAAAAAAATATTCATATTATCTGATTTTGGATCCATGGACCTTATATTAAGTGCCCTATCTGCCATGCTAATTAATTAGTTTCTATTACAATACTATCAATTAATAACTCAGACCTAATAGCCGGAAACGGCAATCTATTTTGGACAGGATTTGAATATTTAATTCAACAAATGCATTGGAACTAAGCAATTCAATCGATCAAGCACATGGCTACTGACAACATTAAATTAGCATCACCTTTTTTTAACTTTTTGTTGGTGAAACTCAAAATGTTTCTTACGCGAAAAATAGTCTGAATTAATTGAACCTTATAAATATTTATTTTTTAGTTTAAATCTTATGAATAAAGTAATTTCATGTCAAATATGATTTTTTTTGCACATATGTCAAATATGATTTCTGATGATTATATATGGATGATGCAACGGACTCTAATAGATTGGGCTCTACATATGTCCATAAGGGACCTCCTCCAGGTGTCTCCTATGAATACTAACATAAAAGATCTGGCATACATCATCATCTATCGTTTCCAATTGAGATACGGGACAGACTATTATATCTGGTGACTGCAATGAACAAAGAGTATTCTCAGATGTGTCCTAGGCTGCTAGTGTGACTGAGCTCAAAAGAACTACAAGAAGCAAAAACAAGTGAAGTGATAATCCATGCTAATATCAACAAATCATGAAATTGGGTGTCCAGATGGATTTCATGGTGCAAATTCGTCTATTTTATCGAGATATCTTGTTGACCTTCTTGAACACAACGCGTCCTTATAGATCCGCCTTATGATTTCCTTTTTTTCTCTTTACCTTAACTTTAGAATCGACACACATCTTGGATATATTCTAGGCGAAGTTTTAGGAATATAATGGGAAATAGAAGAGAGAGAAACGTTGGAATATGCAGCAGTGCCCCTAATATCAGAGAGAGAGAGAGAACTCACCGTCAATGACAGATGAGGCAGTGGAGCAGAGGACACTTAGCAACAGCAACAGCAACAGCAACAACAACGTCCTGGCTTTCTCCATTCTGTTGCTTGTTATTGTGTCTCTGTGTGTGTGTGCTGACGACGGAGGTCAGAAAGCGAAAAACTTCTGTATGACCAGAGAAGAAAGGTGAACATGTTGGGGGTGGATATAAATAGGAAGCAATAGGATCAGAAACAAAGGAAAAAAAAGGATATACATATTATATATGCACACATTTAATATATATTATAGTAAACTCAACCATTCTTGAAGCGAAAAGTATAGTTTCCCTCCATAATCCTTCTGCTTTTTTATCAATTTTGTCATAATTATTTTTTGCAATAATTTTAATCTTTAATCTTTTTTTAATAGTATACTTTTAGTCATTTCACATTTTTTAAAATAAAAATGATTATTATAATAAAGAAAAAATTTATAGCTATATCACATGTTAAGCAATGCTCTTCATAAATATATTATACTAATCTAATAGCTAAATATAATCTATAAAAATATAAATTAAAAACATTTGCCATAAAAAATAGGTTACAATACTACCAATTATTAATTGGTGATTGAGAATAGTATGAATAAATCAGAAATCATGTAAATACCGGTGATCTTCATTTACTAACAATATATATTTTTATTTAATAATGATACTATTTATATATTTTATATATATTAAAAATGATTAAACATGTACGAATATAAGGAGGTTGAGAACCATGGGCTCCAAAAATATTGCCTAGGATCAAACTAAAAAAAATCATTATTGAGGGCAAAAATGTACTTTACCCTTCTTAATATCTTATGTGACCAATATATTGATTCTACCCATCTATAGATCAGTAGATCCAATAAAGAAAATCTTGTGTTGGGAACTTGAGCTCTTGCCAAAGCTTTCATCTCTTGTGAAGTGGGATAAATTCAACCGTCTTCTCTATCCAATTATGTTTGAGCACATGCTTCTTCTCGCTCCTTATTTGGTTGCCTACCTACTGGTCTATCAGCTTTCCCCAATCTACATTCAAACATTGGGCTCTCTTATGTTTAAGCTAATGGTATGAATTTTATCTCTACTTGTTCATTTTTTTACTTGGACGACTAGAATCTCAAATAGTTCCTACTGATAAGGATAAATTCCTTTGAAATCAAATAAAGGTTAAGTTCATCCTTCAACTTGGTGTGATACTCGTTATATTTCTCATTCTAGTTATATATGTTGGATTATCATTAAGAATCATTTTCTATAAAAGGTTCAACTTTTATAAATTTTGCTAATATTTGGTACTTTTAATACAATACAACCAAAGTTCCAGAAAAAAAATCATGTGGGCGCTAATTTTAAACTAAATTTATTAAAAGGAACAATTATTGACTCAATTATTGTAACTCAATTATTGTAACTCATTTGCGCAAAAAAATATTGTATCTTATGACTAAAGACTAAAGTGTTATGACTACTAACACCATAGCCACCCCATACGTGCGATGCATGAGATTTGGAAGGAATAATCAATTATGATATAAGAAAGTATATAATTTTAAACTATAAATAAATGACCTCTACTATTAGCTTGCATCAACGTCAAGAGCACTAGCAGTTTTCACCTAATTTAAAATGAGTCTATCTCTCAACAAATAACAAGTAGAATAATTAAAGACACTAAAGTAGTCAATAAGCTAAAATAAATTACCATAAACTCAATTGAACACCATTATAAACCAAATGAAGTCATCCATAAAAACTAAAAGAGTGATAATCTCTTTTTCGTAATTAAAGAGAAATAAGATACCCTACTCTTGAAACTATTTTAATTCCGATCGATAGTATCAAATCTTATGAATACTACTTATATAAAATATTAAAAATTCCTAATAAATTAGCTTAAATATGTGAAATTGGAGATTGTTAACAAGAAAAGATTATACTCATATCTTAAATTTGTTAGTCTAAATATTGAATGAATAGGTGATGAGATTGTGAACATTAAATACAAAATTACCAAAAACTATATAGAAGAGTAAACAATTATCAACCTAACATGTGCAATCAATTATTTATACACAAGCCATATGATAGATCATACCAATTGAGGCCCAAGCACATAAAATCATATCCATTCTAACATAATTGTAAATCAAAAAAATTCTTAATATTATAATGATCATTTAAAGTAGGGCAATTGATACCAAAGTTGATAATTTCTCCTATTCAACTAAGCTTGAATTTTTAGCCGACTCAAAGCATTTTAATAATAACCTCTATCAAAGACTTCATGTGGCTTATTAGGTTTGAGAGGTTGGGTCCCCTCAATATCTCATAGAATATTATTGTGTCCGTAGCACATAAAAATTTGACTCACGAAATAGTCTTATAATATCATACCCCAACGTAAGTGAATAGGTAAATAACTCGTCACGCTACCAAAGTTGATAATTTCTCATATCTCAATCTTATAACAATGGAAATCACAAGTGTATGATCAGGAGTACGTAAAATTTGTAATATTAAATACATAAATAAAAATAAATTTTAATAAAAACATTTATAATCAATCCAAAATAATCTGAAAAAAAATATAGGATATAAATTAATCAATCTCCTTAAATTTATAATTGAGATTTATTATTTGAAAACTCGTCCACAATTATTTCCACAACCATATTAATTTATTTACTTCACATGTTTTCCTAAAATGGAAAGACTGAGTGTAGCGAGTCTTTTAGGATTTTTTTAATAGTGAGTTCAGTGAGTAAAAGTCCTGGTCAATAATTACTCAACATATAACATAAGGGTGTTTAAACTTTCGTAAGCATAAATCTTCGTATAAATCACAATATTATCAAACGGTTATGCACACAATATGATTCAAAAGTATTTTAAGACCGAATTATCCCAGTATTATGGTAACCATGCAGATTTACTTTATAACCTAAGAAAGTTATGATTTACATAACCTACTTTGGGTCACTAAAAGTGTAAGACTAGTCCTTTGTAATCAAGGAAAAATGAAAAAAAAATTGGTAAAATTTTCATGTGAATGATCGAGTTAATTAATAAACAAAAAATGGTAAAAAAATGGTTAACATAAGAAATTGAAAAATCTCGAATTACAAAAAATTTACAAAAATTTTGAGAGATAACTAAACCAGAATTATAATGAACCAGGATGAACCATAGTTAATCGGTTCAATAATTAATTTTTCTAGCTGGCTTAAAATGTCAATTTTGGAAATTGAGACCACCATCAGATAGAAAATTAATTTAAAAAATTTTAAATTTCTGAAAACCGGTTGAATTGGGTCCGAACCTAGTTGGACCGAATTGGTCAATAGACCAGACCGGTCAATGGTCAACAACGCCCCGTTAGTAGCCACACAGACACGAGCAACCAATGGGAGGCTACCATGTGTCTGGTCAATGGTCAGCACGTGACCCATCAGCATGCCACGTAGACACGAGCAACCAATGAGAGACTACCATGTGTCTAGTCAATGGGTTAACAACTGATGCGGTGGCTGAGTTGGACCTCCATGTTAGAAAAATTGACCAATCACAGCGTGCCACGTGGCATGCCGCCACATCATTATCTTCAACCTCTAGCTGCTGACAAAGAGAATAGAGAAGAGAGGCCAAAAAAGCTAGAGTCTCCAGCGACTCAAAAATCTCTTTGGTCAGGTCGCCGATGGCCGATTCGTAGGCCGAGTCTCATGCCGCTGGTAGTCATAACAGTTGTCGAGCTCCCTATATAAAGAGCACCCCTCCATTCATCCTCAACATCCCACAATCAAGCGAATAAGAATAAGAGTACCACTTTCCGATGAGCAACAAACCAGAGCTCCGATAAAGGGACTTTTCTTAGCCTCCGAATCCACATTAGGTGACTTTGGAATTGGGAGGAGGTCGTCTACCTAACATATCTTCCTTTCAGCCTGAGGACCATCAAGGAGGAATGAGGGAGCTCAAATAGTGCTATCGCTACTCGGCCAGAAAACAGCCGACCTTCTACAGCACACTTCGAGCTTTCCCTCGGCCAATTGCAGTAGAGCCCGACCCCCTACACCCCACTTTGAGGTGCCCCAACCTTCCCTTGAGCTAAGAAGGTAATCTCCCTCTGCCGTCCTTTGCCGAAAAATACTATTCATGGCCAAATTCTAAAAAACTTTGACTAAGAAATTTACACTGCTCAGGTCCGCATGGTTTCATCCATGGAGAATCCCCACGACGAGAGCAACGCAGTGATAGCCAAAGCTCCAGTCACTAGACCCCCACCTATAAGATACCAAAACTTTCTCTCTCTAGTCTATATTTTTCGGCGAAGCTCCATTTAAGCTCATTTCTGAGCCAAATGAAGCGGTTTAGGGCTTAAAATGATGAGGGAAACGTAAGGAATGTGATCCAAATCATGAATGGGGGCAATTAACAACGTTTTGATGATCAATTTGACAAGATTGTAATTTAGGGGCCAAAGTGCAATTTTTGTGAAATTTGGGCAAATTGGGGATTTTTCATAAATTGGGGGCCGAATAACAAATTGCTAAAATTGAGGGCATTTTCATGAAATTCCCTCCCAATTGAGGGCCAATTGGGTAATTTGGATAAAATGGAGGATCGATTTGCAAAGTTTGAGAAGTTTGAGGTCAAATTGCAATTTTAGGGAAATTAGGGATTAAATGAAAATTTTGGAAAATTGAGGGGCCAATGGACGATTTTGATAAAATTAAGGACCCAAGAAGGATAATTAAAAATTCTAGGGGCTTAATTGAAATTAAGGGGCAAACAAGGACCTAAAGGTAAAAGTACAAACTTTAGGGATCAAATTGCAGTCAAGGTAAAAATGTGAGGGCATATGTGAAAATGCCCAAAAGATGCGGCCTCTTAGTCAAAGCATCCTAATATGGATATTCGTGTCGTGTAGGAGCAAACTGCTTGAACGCTGGCTTCTGAAAGCACCGTGAGGCCATACTCCGCCGTGACAAGGGGCAACCCTTAGTAAACTGGGAGAGTGGCGGGTTGATAATAGGGATCTAGCTAAACCGGGTTGGAGCGTGACAGGGTAACTCTACTTAAAATATGTGGGAGCTAATTTCGAGGTTTTGGATCGGTATGCAAGTGGGCCCAAGGCTGATGACCATGGGTATGGAACCGTCTAGAACTAGCATGTGATGAGTAGTGCTAAAAGATCCAATTAATGGGAAATTGTGTGTAATACCCGCCAAGCCAAGTCTAAGTTGTTGGGCCAAACCGCTGCTTCGCTGAAGCCAGGTCGTCGAACCTGTTGGGGCAACACACGTGGGCCGAAGCCAAGCCAATAGACTGTTGAGCTGGAGGGCCAAAGATAATGGCTATAACTTAAAAAACTCCTGATTGTGTATGCACTATGTGATTCAAGCCATCAAGACACCTAGAATGAGGTTGTGATGGATTCCACGAATTGCTGGACGACCCAAGGTGTATAAGGGTGGTATGGCATCCAATAGGTCGAGAAGCTCGGGGAGCTTCATGCGCACTGAGATCAAGGTAGTAGAGGAAAGGAGGTCTCATCCCACAAAGTGGATATGATGAAGTGATTAGGGTTTGAGGGTCGGACTATTTATGTTCACTCAAACTCAGGGTAGAGGTAGTTAACCTCTATCAGGGTGGATGGTAAAGGTGCTCCGGTCCACAAGTGGAACGGTTGAGGACCGTTCTACAAATGTGTGATCCCTCCTATGATAGGAGGGCAGTTGACGATCATGTGCAAAACCTGAGAAAGAACTTCTTGTGAAATATCAAACATTTGAAAGTGCTAAATTGAACATTTCCTAGGAGATTTCTCCCACTTACTGAGTTGTTGAACTCACTCCCTCCCTTTAAACATTTTTAAGGAAGGAACGTGACTATGTCAGCCCCTTCCTCCCCAGAACATATCCCAAGTATCAAGATTTAAAGTTTCAGTTTTGTTTAATGTTGTTTAGGGAAAAGATGACAGGTACTACACATGACTCTCTTTAATCTCTTAGATGAGTCCCTCTTCGAGGTTCGGGAGAGTGGCGGGTTGATCATAGGATCTCGACCAAATCGGGTCGGGGTGTGACAACTTTGGTGGCATTAGAGCCTCTATTTTCATAGATACATTATTAAGACTTTATAACCTAAATTCTAATCAAAGAAAATTTTAACCTAGCTATGGCACCAAAATGGGGAGCCAAGAGAATGAGGGCAACAATTGCCGATTCCACCGGAAACCCTTTCCCGGAGGTAGAATTCCCAGGAGCACAGTCAACCCCGCAAGGCCTCAGCTCCAAACACCAGAGGTTGTATGAGGAGTTTACATGGGTGTTCGGGGAACCCCACCTCAGCGACAATCCCCACCTGGACTCCGAGTCCTAGACCCACCTAGAAAAGGTACAATCCTAGCCTCCCTCCACACCTATCCCACCTCTCTTCGATATCCCCAAGTACATGAAAACACTCTAACAACTGGTGTGCAAGCCCTTCCATGGGGAGAAGGATATTGCGGCCACCATGGACTGGCTGGTGAGACTCAAGAAGTTCATGGGGATCATCAGGACACCCCCAAAAGAGATGGTAACACTGGTGTAATTCTTTCTAGAGTCTAGCGCGAAGCGATGGTGGGATAACGTAAGGAGCCTCTTTTCGACCTGTTGTGAGTCCAACTAAAGCGAATATGAACTCACAAGACCAATCAACCAAACCTACAATAGAGTTGAACAATTTGTCACCAAATGATATGAAGGATCATTTGAGACTACAAGAGGGTCTAATAACAATACTATGGGCTAAAAGATTCAAAGATGCTTTATATGGGCTGATTAAAGAGATTGCAGAAAGTTCAAGTAGAAGCCCAACAGAAGAGCCCAAAAGAAGGTATATATTTAATTAATAAGGAGAGATTTATTAATATAATAAATCTTTTAGGATATTAAATTATAATATTAGATATTTAGTTAGTTAAGTTCAGATTTTTAAAGTAGTTATTTAAATATTCAAGATATTTAGATTAGATATGGTCAGAATGTAACCATAAGTTCCTTGTTTTTAGGCTAATAAGTTGTTATCTGTGCCTATAAAAGGCATATTCCACATCATTGGAGAAGACACTTTAGAAATTCAATTTTGTGAGGTTTTTGTATTCTTTCTCCCTTGAAAGAACTTTTTGAACTTATCAGGTTTTTACCTGTGGCGTTCAAGTAATCAAGAAGTATCACCAGGGTTTATTAAGAGTTTTTGTTAGAGAATTTGGGTGTGGTGTCTACATATCTCACTAGGTTTTTACCTGGCTCCCCACCTGATTAACGAAAAGAATGTGGAATTCTTCCGACTCCACCAAGCAGTGAGCACGATCTCGAAGTATGAGACTAGATTTAATGAGGTGAGAACCATCGCCCCTAATCTGGCGAGACCGATAGACATCTGCCAGAAATTCATCGACGGTCTCAATATGGACATAAGAGACCGGATGGGGATTTTGGGATGCCCCACCAATTTAGCCGTCATCATCGGCATGGCACATGAATGTGAGCGACTGGTCTAAACAAGGCATCATAGGATTGATCAAGGTGTGCGATTGGAAGACAAGGGGCAGAGCAACAGAGGAGGCCCAAGAGAATAGGGCAGGCCACGATGGGTGAATTGACCAAGGTTCCCACGAAGGGAAGAAGGCCACTACGACCAAAGGGAGGTAAATGCACCCCCTCCAAGGAGGAGCCCCTACTACCCTTAGTGCTTAAGAAACCATGAAGGGGCATGCACAATATGTTACTGGTGTGGGCAGCCCATGCATTACATTAGGAATTACCCAACGCCTCAAGACAATGCCCCGCAAAATGCTCAACCCCTGCTGCCCAAAAACTAGAGGACATCTAATGGTGGGAGGGAAGCACCCACTAGAGTTTCGGCTCGGGTCTACAACCTAACCTAGGAGGAAGCCAGGAAGGACCCTAGCATGGTGGCTGGTTCATCCCAACCTCTGCTATAATCGAGTATGTAGTGAGAGTCTTGTAGTCACCCTTTTTTTCAATTTAATAAATTACATTCCCTTAAAAGTTTCGTTGTCTGTCCCTGAAGTTTCATACAATTATGTGGAAAGGAAAGGTACACTCTCTTAGTCCCAGACTTTCCCACAAAGCTCACTCCCCTCATACCACCCCTCAACATCCTTACACCATTAGGAGAGGCACTGGAGTGGCGTGAGTACCTTAAGGCATGTGGAGTGCAGATAGGAGAAATCACCTCTGAAGCCGACTTGATTCCCCTTCTACTAAAAGAAGTAGAGATCATCCTAGTAATGGATTGGATGAGCACATATCAAGCCTAGGTAGACTACGAGAGGAAAAGATTAACCTTTCGCTCCCCTAGAATGGAGGGGGCTATATTTGAAGGGGATAAGGGAAAAGCCAGAATACATCTGGTATATTGCATGGAGGTGCATGACTTACTACAGAAAGGGTGTAAGGTATTCCTTGCCTAGATTACTTGTAAGGATTCCCCATAAAAGGGCTAGAAGAAATTCCGATGGTCAACCATTACCCTGACGTTTTCCTGAAAGAACTACCCGACCTACCCCTAGACCACCAGCTGGAGTTCATGATTGAAGTTGTGTTGGGGACTCACCCCATATCACAATCTCCCTACCGTATGGTGCTCATTGAACTTAAGGAGTTGAAGGACCAGTTGGACGGACTCCTAGAGAAGGGCTTGATATGCTCGAGCCAATCCCTGTGGGGTGCGCCGGTCCTATTCATCAAAAAGAAGGACGAAAGCATACGACTCTGCATTGACTATCGGAAACTCAACCAAGGGACAATCAAGAACAAATACCCTCTCCCTAGGATAGACGACCTATTCAACTAGCTAAGAGGGGTGACGTACTTCTCCAAGATCGACCTACGGTCAGGATACCACCAATTGAAGATTCAGGAGGAGGACATATAGAAGACCATGTTCCGATCCTGATATGGGCATTATGAGTTTAGGGTAATGCCCTTGGGGATGACAAATGCACTTGACACCTTCATGGACCTGATGAATCAGGTGTTCTAGCCTTTCTTGGATAAGTTCATGATCATGTTCATAGATGATATCCTCATTTACTCCCGAACTGAAGAGGAACACCGGGCACACTTAGAGACCACCCTATGTACCTTGCAAGAAAACAGGCTTTAAGCCAATTTCTCTAAATGTGAATTTTGGCTACAAGTGGTGGGCTTCGTAGGGCATATAGTGTCAAAAGATGAAGTGAAGGTGGCGCCAACAAAGATAGAGACCATCTCAAATTGGTAAGCTTCCACCAACCCAAGCGAAGTGCATAGTTTCCTTGGTCTCGTCGGATACTACCGGAAGTTTGTGGAAGACTTTTCTAGAAGTGCATAGTTTGTGAAGCTGGACCCAGCATGATTCCCCTGAATGACGTATGAGATAGAGTTAGTCGGATTAAGGATCAGACTTTGAGATGTTTTGAATTGAACATGCATGAGTTTTGGTATATACCTGTTATGGAAGTTGGGGTGTGGACAAAACATCTATCGAGGTAGTGCCGATGCTTGTGGTAGATTGGAAGTGGTGGATATGTAGAGATTAAATATGCTTCCAGATTACCCATGGCCCCTGAAAAAATGTACGAGTGAGTCCCAAATACACCATTGCAACCATGAGTTGGTAGGATATTGTCGCATGTGTACGGAGGCATGACTAGGAGTTCGTGGGATATCATCATAGACCTCAGGATGTGTTAATATCCATATGAGATAGTGAACCCATATTGTGTTGGCTGTGTGAGTGCACATGACACACAGTCTTATAACTCGAACGTACCTTTGCGAGGCTTTCCGTTCATGGCTATGCCATGTGATTTTTATTGTTTTATGAAATTACATGTATTTGATTGATTTATTATTGTATTTGGAGAGTGAGAGCTCAACCTAATTATATATGATTACAGAAAGCCTAAGGCATGAGTCCTATGGGATGGAAAAGTTATGAAAGTAACATAATATATAAAATTAAGAATAAATCCCCATGTATATACATTTTAGTGAAGTTAGAGGTTGTAAGCCATGTAGTGACCTAACGTTAGCAACCTCATTCAATGAGATATGAGCTCACTCCCCTCTCCAAAATAATTACACGTGAAATTATAAGTTTGCAAGGCATAGAGCTGATATATCACCTACATCCCACACGCCACTTGAGGTACAAATCTCGAAGCACACATACAAAGGTTTTAATTTTTATACTTACTATTTGTTGTATTCACGTGTTGTTTTCTATAAGTTTTTGGGTGCATTGTTCATAAAATAAAAGTTTAAATTTTTTTCTAAAATCGATATATACATTTTATTATGAGCCTTGGTCTCATCGGTACTACATTGGTGAAAATACCCACCATTGTAGTATCGAGTGGATGTGGCAAATTGTTACTGGACCCTTGACCTTGAGATTGAGCTAGGGCATGACAACTTTAGTTGTATGAAAGTACACGATTTCAAAATATTGTATTTTGTGAATGAAAGGATTTGGGATGGTTGGAAAAACATAGTTATTCCAACTGCAATGGACGTTTTAGCGGTTCTCACTCACCAGGTGATCTCACTGGGATCACACCAGCGTAATCTCTCTACTCGGTGCGCTTCTAGGGTTGATGCTTGAGTAATCCATTCCTGCAATGTGTGCACGAGTGTTCTTATTAGGATGCGGTGACAAATGGGTCACATACTTTCTCATATCTGCACCTAAGGCCCCTTACTTTGCTTAAATTGTGCTTGGGTCCCTGATTTCCCTTTAATCTCTATTGGGTCCCTTCGAACCTCAATTATTCTTGTTGGGTCCTTAACTCTTTCAATTTCACCAATTGGTCCTTAATTCACCAAATTTGCCTTTTTGTCCTCAATTTTCCAGAAATTGTAATTTGGTCCCCCAACTTTTAAAACTTTCCAATTTGTCCAAATTGCCCAATTGACCCTCAATTGGGGTGAATTTCATGATAACACCATCAATTTCATGAAATTATCATTTAGCCCTCCAATTTTTGAAAATTGCACAAAATTCCCCTAAAATCCTCAAATTGAATTTTATCTTCTTCCCCAATTTAAGCACATGAAGCTTCAGATCTTACCTCATCCAATTGGTAGCATGTAAGTCCTTATTTTCTTCGATCTTGCTTCTATTCGCCTCTTCCAGCTCCCCTCGATCGTCCTACACTTCGAATTTCTAAATTTGGTTGGGTTTTAAGCCCTTGTCAGAGCTTCATCGGAAAATTCATAGTAGAGAGAGAAAGCATGTGTTTCTTACCAACGAAGCGGTGACGGAGCTTGAGGTGGGGGCAGCTAGAACTAGTTGAGAGGGATCTAGCAGGACCGAATCCTACTGCAATTCACTGTTTTCTGACAAGAATTTGAAGAGAGAAGTTTCAGATGGTGCGACTATGAAATTTTGAAATTCCGATGAGGGGAGGCAAAATTGAGCTTACCATGGCCTATACGGGTGTTGTGAAGGGTCTTAGGTGGTCAGAGGTGGTCGATGTGGATGGTAGAAGGGCCGAGGTTGTGTTGGGCAGGAGGTCGCTGCTTCGAGCTTCAGAGCAGCTTCACTGTGCAGTCACTTGCGCACTTCTTTGGGCATCCTCCGATCGTTCTAGGATGGTCTAGAGCTAGAGCACTCTTCGCTGGTTCCAATGCACCCTTCAGATTTCCTTTGGTGGAGATTTCGCCCGTTGTCGGAGATCTGGTTTGCAACTCACCGGAAAATGTACTCTTCTTCTTCTTCGCTCGATTGTGGAATGCTGAGAATGAATGAGAGGGTGCTCTTTATATAGGGAGATCGACAACTATTTAGGCTACCCACCGATGTAAGACTCGGCCTCCAACTCGGTTGCCGGTGACCTGACCGAAGAGTTTTTTGAATCGCTCGAGACTCTAGCTTTTTCGATGACTCTCTCTCTCCCCTTCTTCTCTATCAACGTTTGAAGGTTGAAGATGATGACGTGGCAGTCATGACACATGGCTCGCTGTGATTGGTTAGTTTTTTTGACATGGAATGCCCACTCGGCCGTCACGTCAACCGTTGACTGGACACGTGGCAACCTCTCATTGGCTGCTTGTGTCTGCATGGCATGCTAACGGGGCGGCATATGTTTGTTGTCGAACATGTGGCAACCTCCCATTAGCTGCCCATGTCTACATGGCAGTTGATGGGGTGCCAGCTGGTGTTGACCGTTATTTGTTGACCAGTTCATTTATCGGTCTGGTCCGATCGGGTTCGTTGTCCAAAATTTGAAAATCGGCTAGTTCGTCCGATTTTCTAAAATTTAAAATTTTTTAAATTTATCTAAATTTATTTTCTTTCTAATGGTGGCCTCAATTTCCCAAATTGACATTATAAGCCCCCTAGAAAAATTAATTAGTGAACCAATTCACTATAGATCATGCAGATTCGAGTCCGGTTCACCTCGAATCAGTTTGGTTCTACCCTCAATTCCACTTCTTGGTTTTTCCTTATCACTTTTTGAATTTTTGGTCAATTGAGATTTTCCATTTTCTCACATTAACTATTCGTTCGTTAATCGACTCGTTTCCCCATGTATAAACCTGTATCGGTCCCTTTTTTTCTATGGTTTTCTTTGATTCCAAGGGACGGGTTTTACAGAAAGTGTCAGAGGTTGTACCACCACCGGAGATAACCCTACCTCAAAATCTAGATGACTGAGGTTTTGATGTTCCTATGAACCTCAAAACCCTAACGCAATTGGGGTGCAAGTCTTTCTCAGCCGAGAAGGAAGTAATGACAACTATGGACTAGCTGCAAAGTACTAAGAAGCTATTAAACATGATTAAAATATCCATAGTAAAGAGTGTTACCATGATTGAGCTCTTCTTTGAAGAGAATGCAGATAGATGGTGGCTAAACTAACATACCACGTTCCCTCACCACTAGACTGAACATAGTTTGAGGCTAGATTCTTTGAGGAATATTTGTGTGTGTACATGATAAATGCAATAAAACAAGAATACCTCAAACTAAGATAGGATTTGGGATTAGTGACAAAGTACGAGAACCGATTTAACACCCTTAAGTTGTTTGCCCCAAATTTCATTAGCCCCATTGATATATGTCAGCGATTCTTGGATTGAATATGCCTTGAGATTCAATGTTGCAAGGGGAGTAGTAATCAACTCTACTTATGAATACAAACACATCTTACTTATTCATCAACACCCTTAGATTCATTAGAGAACAGGAAGGAGAGTGGGATGTCATTAACCACTCCTTGGAAGTATCTGCATGGAGCGGGAAATACTACACAAAGTCACACCCAAGTACCACTAGTCACTACTCTAAGCATAAGAGGAAAGGGCCTTCTAAGAGAAGGCATCAAACTAGAGAGTCCTAACCCTCTTGTGTTAGTAGTTCATGGAGTAACTTTAGTGGGAGGAATGAATTCCTACATTGTTAGAAGTGTAGAATACTCCACATGGGATTTTGCTAGGGCACAACGTGATATCAATGTGGATAAGTAGGGCATAATGATCATTACTGCACAAAAATTAACGTTTGGGCAGCCCCTTTTGGGAACTTCGTAGCTTGAACACCGCTATACTAGGGTTTTGGTAGGACCTAGTATTGTTCTATTCATCGAGTCAATGAATATGCGACCTAGAGCTCCTATGACTCAACCTAGTGTATTTGCCAAAGTATACACCATGACATAGGAGGAAGCCAATGCTGACCCAAGTTTCGTGGCTGATACTTCTCAGAATCCTTAACTAAGAAATTTACTCAATTATATTTTTGAAATGGTGATTAGGATAATGTCTTTTTTGTTGTGAAAAAAGTCCCCCACTCTAGTCTCATTTTTTATGTTGGGAGTAGTAAATGTATTTAGTCCTATTTAATAATAAATTTAATGTAATAGTTTTTATGAATATATGTGGCATATAGGCCTTTTCCCTTATTGATTCGAGAGTCGATCAATCCTATCTAATAGAGGAGTTTTGTCACGCTCCGGCCCAAACCCTCGGCTGAGGACCCATGAACCCCTCGCCAATCCCCTTGGCATTATAGAGGTAGGTACCTTAACCAAGGTAACACCCACGGGACCAAGGCTTAGAATTGTAAAATAATAAAACCTGCCGCATATAAGTTTTTAGAATTTTGGTAGTAAGTACCATGTGGGGCTCATAAAATGCCTAGGTAAAAACCACAGGAATGGAAAAATATGATATGATAAGGAGCTCAAAC
Source organism: Trapa incisa (assembly GCA_030064435.1). Taxonomy (NCBI): domain Eukaryota; kingdom Viridiplantae; phylum Streptophyta; class Magnoliopsida; order Myrtales; family Lythraceae; genus Trapa; species Trapa incisa. The sequence continues at coordinate 4,040,217 of CM057774.1, read as the reverse complement.
CTTCGTAATTGGAGGTGTGCACACCTCGTAGTAAGGAATTTGGTTTTTGACATCCCTTCCACTTGTTGTCAGCTTCATCGGCTTATCTACACAATTGATTATGGGGGGGAGGGAGGTGAGCTCACACCTTTCCCTTTAACCAACTAGCATGCACGATCTACTCCTACTCCTCGTATTCCCCATACGAGTACCGTGGTTCACTTCCTCCCCTTTGAGACATAGTCTCGGGTCATCCGACCCACTTCTATCTTGCGACTAGGTATTCTCGATCTTATTCTTACCAGGTTTCCTGTATCTAAATCACATAATTGATATAGGGACGTGGTCCCACATAGTCATATAGACTCCGTGGGCGGTACTTTTAGGTTATCTCAACCTATGACCCAGCTCGAAACCAACCAAACAAGGGGCACTCATGGCCCTAATCACACAAGTAAATGTCCACACGAAGTCAATAGCCATCGACCTAACACAGTATGGGAGCTGGAGTGTGGAAGGCGCTGCAACTCTCATCTTTATCACCCAACACTTCACTGTGCTGCCTTTCTAGCACCCTAAGATCCTAGTGGAACTCATGCCACTCACCCACACACTTTGGGCACTCAGGCTCGTACATATCTGGGCTACTTGGGCCCTACATGTTCATACAATACCCCATAATGCACTGCCTCGCAGGACGACACTAGACATGGACTAGAGTGAAGGGGTTGCAAACCTTTGCCACACTCATAGCTGGTGTTCTAAGCATCGGATCATAACCCTTTACCACCTCTTTCCAGCATATAATTGTACACTTATGACTCATCTCAGTATCTACCTATTGTAATTGGGACGATACCTATATGTGTTCCGAGTGTCCTGAGAAACATGGAGATTTCTCATTTGTTTCTCCCCAAGTCTCCTATCCATTTTCCCTAGAGCGACAACAGAACTACAGAGGTACCCCTTCGTCAACCAAAACCACCAATATCAATTTTAACAATATTTTTCACAATCATATTATGGCTCTAATAGCCTATCATCATAACGGTGCTACTTGCACAACACTACTAGGAGTTTGCACAACATATGCTATCTTCCCATCACTTGGCATACCAAATGCATTCCACAACTTTCGTGCTAAAAACGTGCTTAAAGCATGGGAGGCTGGAACTCTCTGGAATCTCCCCTTTTCATTTGATGAATGCACAAATACCGGGAGCTCGATTCTACATGAGCCGCCTCTCTTTACAAGAAACTGGCCCAACGACCTAGGCTTGGGTTTCACCGCATAAACTCAGCGAGATCATAATCACAACAAGCATGGCATACACAAATTGGGAGTCCAGCCCTTCACGACCCTCTCCTCAATTTCAAACAAGCCACTAAGCCAAAACTATGTCTTTTTTCTTAGTTTTTCGTGACTCATTGGTAAATACTAGCATTGAACTCATTCCCAATTATCATGACCGGTTCCTTTCTTTACTTTCAAAATAATCTTTGCTTTAGTGGACATGCATGTTACTGGTTACACTTCTCATATCAATTTTTAAATAGCAACTTCATTATTAAAGCAGTTAGGGCTACACACAATTCAATCCACGACTCGTTCAGTCCAATAGGACACGCTGTCAACCAATGGTATTTAACTGAAAACCCACTTACCCAGTTCAAATAACTTGTTCAATCTGTGATACGCCTGGAATCCATTCTGGTTCTGGTTTGATGCTCCTTACGTTCTCTCTAAGGTATAATAAACTCAGGGTCAATCCTTCTACTAATCCCCTATACTTATTGTTGGACCTAAGAATTTTCCCTAATCCTTTCCAAATTGGTCCTTAAAGTTCTTTGGATCCCATTTAGATCCCAATATATCATGGAATAATTCCATCCCATATTTTTCTTTTATTTCCAAAAGGCCCTAAGCTTTAGCAAAATTATAATGTTTGCCCCCTCAACTTGATTACTTATGTTCTAAGATTCATTCGACCCCAAAATTTCTCACATAGGTCCCTAAACTTCTTTTTATTATGTTTAGGTACTTGGACTTTCCAAATATCCACTTTGGCCGTTCAAATGTTCATATTTTCACATTAGCCCCAAACTTTACCTTTATTACAAAAAAGGTGTATGTACCTTTCCCAATAGGAAAATTAGTCCTCACACTTTACCAAACTTTCCAATCATCATCGCCACCTTATTTAGACCATTTGAAAGGCCCCATAAAAAGCTTATTCCCAATTGGGTCCCTTAACTTTTAAATTTTTACAACTTGGTCCCCACCTTTGACCCAAATTTCAAGTGTCTCTAGAAATTATCAAATTAAGTGAGGAGATCCCCCTGGCCTCCCTCTACCCAATCATATCATTGGTTTGATTGTGCGTCATCTAGAATTGCTATGACTGAGCTTGATCAGAAAAATCAACATATCCCATAGTAAATTACGTCAACTTAGGAAACTCACTAAAGGTGGCACGTCGGCCATCGATGCTAGTGGGGTTGAAAAGCTAGCGCTTTGGAGGGTCTGCATCCACTTGAATCGACTCAATTGGTGGTTTGTAGATCCTGCAATTTACATTTTATTTAGACAGGTCTCTCTACCCATGATATGTTACTTCCAATATATAATTCAAACCCATTTCTAAATCATTTCAAGCCAATCTAGTGGCTATGGAAAGCTGGTGATGTGATCACCAAATTTTTCTAAGCTCAAGAGCACCGTTGAGGCCATCGCAATTGGCCTCGAAAACAGGTGCTCTGTTTCGGCTCGCCCAAGATCAGTTACTATGCCATCTCACCAACACTAGTAGATGAAGAGTTGAGGGTCGAGAGGGATGGTAATAGAAAGCTAGGGTCCTCAGCTTTCGAGTGATAATTAGAATGTCATCAAAGATTGTTGGATGACGAAGTTATGGTCTTTGGTATTGAGGTCGCCGGAGTTGGTAGTAGTCAGTGGTTGAGAGAGAATTCTGAGCAATTGTTAGTGAGGTAGCAACACCAATTTATATGGTTTTGTTGTAGACCTCTGTGGCAATCTATCCATAGCTTCCTTTCATAAGTTCATAGTATGTGGTGGTAGCAATGAAGTAATATTCCTAAGTAGTGGAATCTGTGGGTCAATGGATGAGGTGTCGAGTAAAATAGGGGACCCGGGTCGAGGAGTCGGGTGAGGAAGACGACACGTGTTCCACACATGTAGTGCATGCATGCATCCAGTTTCCCTACAAACTAGTTCGACACTATAGCAAACTGGTTTCTAGGGAATTTTTTGGTCGGTTCTGCGATTTTTGGCTGAATTCACCCTCTTCCCTACTGATTCTCTAGAAAATAAAATACCTAAAGATTCTAAATTCAATTTCCTATTGAATGAACTCAAGAATTGCCAAATTTGGGTTTGTTCCAATCCTTTAAAAATTGGGGTGGGGGGGGGGGGGTGAGATTATGACTCTATCCAGCTTGAATCCGGTTCAAACTAGTTTTCTCCCAATCCTTGATTCCGAGCCCCCCAATCTTCTTAAGGGTTTTTCCTATCCTTTTTTTTCACCCCTCATGGCTTCTTATTGAACTCTTTCCTCCTTTTAGTTTGATTTACTCATTTGTTACCTATCGGTTCCCATGTTTAATACCACTTCCCAAATCGGCCTAGTCTAGTTATGAAGTTTGGATCTTTGTTTGGTTTTACAACCATCCCCTCCTTTTTAGGAGTTGTCTTCAAATATTAACATTTCATTTATATGGTAAAACCATACATCATATACATTAGTTATTTACACTTCCTGGTCAAGGGAGGGTCCGAACAACCTCGGATATTTTTCCCTCATCCTTGCCTCGGGTTCCCACGTTTCCTCCTCTCTCTGATTGTTTCGCCATAGGAACATCAATTCTACCAGGCATGCCAGCGTTTCTTCTAGTTATGGTGGAGGGCAATTTAGCATGTTTCTTGGATTCGATTCGCACTTTCTCAATATGGACACATGGAAGATATCGTGGATCTGGTCAAACTTTGGTAGATGCGACAACTTGTATGCCATCGGTCCAATCTTTTTTGTAATCAGGTAGGGGTCGATGTCATGCCCTGACCCGGTTTGGTCAGATCCTCATGATTAACCCACCACTCTCCCAATTTATTAAGGGTTTCCCCTTGTTTATAAACCGAAAAGAGTAAGGCGTCCTTCTAACCTATACCTTTCCTAGAATAACATTAATAAAAACTAAATATAAATTTACATACCTGCCTTAAGGGTTGACTTTCGATAAATCTTTAAGGTTAGTTTTCCCTTGGTTTCCTGAAAAGGGGTAAAGGGAGGGGGTGAGTTTGACAACTCAGTGAATGGGTGTTTGGAAAATGGATTTCTTATAAAAGAGTTAGAATTGAAGTGTGCTAGACTCCTTATTTTCTTTTAAAATATTTTTTTCTCAAATTTTGGTTTTCAACACCTTCTTCCAAGGTTTACCAATTTTTTTTCAAGGATTCTCAAATCCTTTCCAAGGTTTTCGTAACCTTTTCCCCATTTCCATATTCGGTGTGTTTCACAAACCACACACCATTCATCATGAAGGGATCACACACATTTGCGAGATGTAGTTACATCGATTGCACCCACTTGTGGATCGGAGCATCTTTACCATCCACCCTGATAGAAGTCTCTGACTTCTACCAGAAGTCTGAGTGAACATCTCTAACGTCCTATCCTTAGACCCAAAATACTCCGTGTCCATATGATGACAGAGACCTCATCTTGACCCCACCAGGTCTCATGCGCAATGAAGGTACGTCGTGCTTCGAAAGGCTTCTAGTATGATTAACTGCCCTTATATCCACTAGGTCATCTAGGGTCGTAGGACACATCACTACTCGTCTTGTGTGTTTTAAAGGTCTCGTAAACACAATGCATGCACAATCAACATTTTCCTCATAATGCCATATAATCTGTGGTGCCACTGGTCCAACGGCCCCGACCCTCAACTCAACCTGTAGCTATTTGTCTTGACTAGTCTAGGGACCTATCATGTCGCACTGCCACTAGTTGACTGAGTATGTCAGTCCTGTCTTGGTACCATGGCCAAACAATTCAACTAGTTAAGTTTTCATGGAATATAATTCAAGTTTGTTTACGAGCTCTTGCTCGTGCCAACCGGCCTAGGGCCCACTGTTTGAGATTTTAAAAAATTGGGCATATTAGCCCCTAAGTTCCAAAACTGAGGCCTCCGACCTAACATAGCTATTCGAGCTCCCGTCAAGAAGGTCTCCCAAATTTTTTAAGTAGGGACACACAATCAGGGTAGAGCACTTCTGACAAAATATATTTTCAACTGCCCATCATACCAACCGAGTATGAGAACATCTTCATTCATAACTGATGAACGAGTTTTCCACTTCCCTCGAGGAAGTGTCATCATAGCAACTGGGTATGATCTACTTACAACCGATAAGTAATTTTTTCACGTGATTTTCACATCACTCCTTTCAAGTGCGAAGTTTAAAATACCACTTAGCAGTGGGCTTTCATTTTCGAGGGGCTTATCATCCCAACCGGGTATGATATAAATATCCCACTTACCCGATCGTGCAGTGAAATTCCTATTAGCCGGCTTGTTGTCATTGAACTCATCTTAGCTGGCGCTCTTGGTACTTCACGTTCCTACACGATATGAACATTCTTGTTCATTATTCCTTGGTCTAATAGCCCCCATTCATCCCAAATGAATGAGAAAATTAACTTTTCCATAATTTGTAATTAGGTGCCTAAAGTTATTTTTCTTTAACTTTAAGTCCCTAATGCATGTTTTTCCTTAGATTGAGTCCCAATGTTTTTAAAATTAACCTTGGGACCTCAATTTATTCAATTTCACAAAAAGGGGTTCAATTTCCCAAATTTCCAATTTGGTCCCCTAACTTTTCCAAAATTACCATTTGCCCCTACTTTACAAAAATGGTAAGTTTTGTCCCAAAAATTCCAAAATTACCCAATTGGTCATCAATTTTATGAAATTGCACTTTAGTCTCTCTAATTTTTGAAATTCCCAAATTTCCTCTAATTTCCACCCAATTTCAACCTTCTAACTCTGTCGAATATGATTTAATCAAATTAACCAATCAAATGAGTTTAATTATTGAAATTGAAGTTAGATTGGAGTTCCTACACCTTCATATGATTCAATTGCACTTTGAATCGCACAATTTGGTGCAGGAATGAGCTCAAATGGAGCTTTGTCGGAAAACTGGACCTACAGAGAGAAAGCTTCGAAAGCTTATCGTCGAGGACACGATGGTCTGAGCTTTCGATCTGGGCTGATAGCTCATGTCGTGAGGTTCCTGCTAGAATTAAGAATTGAATCAATTAATGCCAAATTGAGTGAGAATTTCATCATCGAAGTTCTTCTAGTTCTCTCTCTGGCATCGGTTAGAAATTACAGAGAGGAGCCGAATTGGCCTACCTTTCAGCTCTAATTCAGCTCTAGGAGGGCTGTGAAGGTGTTGAGATGGCTTGGATTGGCATGAGAAGGGCTCGAATTGGCCGATTTCAGCTCAGCCAAAATAGGGCAGCTTTGGTTCGCCGAAGCTACTTCACTATTCCATCATGCTGGCACTTCTCCAATGATCCTCAGAGCAAATGGAGACTACACGCGTGTAGCTGACTTCTCCCCAGTTTGAAAGAACCTGACCTCGCCTTGTTTGGCTCAGAAAAATGCCCAAGTTAGAGCTCTAGTTTGAGCTTCATCGGAAATTGGAGCAGTTGAGAGTGAATGGAGTTTTCAGGTGTGTAGAAGATGAATGAAGAGGGGCCCTTTTTATAGGAAGCTCGGGGACTTCTTGGCAACCTGATTGACACCTTAATAGCTGTGATTCATTTCTTGAAACTCCTTGGCCAGAGACTTTTTAGCTACACCAGCGCTACACGATTTTCCGGCAAGTGAACAATGTTGTCATCTGAAGGAAGAAGACGACACTGTTTTGAACCAGACCAGACCAGTTTGAACCGAGTTCAAAGCATAAACCAGTCGGTTCACGCCCAATTCGATCGAATTTTTTAAATCTAAAAATTTCTAAATTCATTTTCTATCGAATGGTGGTCTCAAATCTCAAATTTGAATTTTTTAGCCACCTAGAAAAATGAATTTAGCATCCGATTCAATAGTGATTCAAGCCAGTTCAATCCGGTTCGGATCCGGTTCACCTGAACCGGTTTGGTTTTCATCTCCAATTCTTCCTAAAGTCCTTTTTCTTGACTATGTGACTTTTTAGGTCACTCGAGATCTATAAATTTCCCGGTTTTCCATTTCTCTATTGGTTCTGATTCAATAACCAACTCTGTTCATAAATCGATTCAATCCAGTTGGATCCGATTCACCTGAATCAATCTAGTTTTTCTCTTCCAATTTATCATAAGGTTCTTTTCCAAGGTTTTATGAACCCTTTGGGTCTCTCGGGAGTTGTAAACTTCCCAAATTACCTCTTTCTTGATAAATCGGGTTTGTGAACTAGTTCAATTTTCTCACTCGGTTTGACCAGTTCTTTTCCCGATTTTTCTTAACTCAAAAGGGTGAGGTTTACAACCGATGTATCTTAGGTTTAGTTTACCCTAATTTTGGAACCTGACGACCCCTTTCGATGGGGACACCTTCAAAAACACTTGGCGCCCTACCTCGAAGCTTAACTCTGAGAGTTGATTGTCGGCATAGCTCTACAACCCATCCTGCGCCGCCTTGAGCCTATCATGAATGATGCAGATCTTGTCCGTCACATCTTCGATCAACTCAAACCTTTCTAAATTGCTTTTCCCCACCTCCTTTCAATATAATGGAGTTCGACACTTTTTGCCATATAGAGCTTCATATGGGGCCATCTGGATGGTGGCTTGGTATTGGTTGTTATATGTGTACTCCATGAGGCAAAGGTAGTCTTCCCACCTTTTTCCAAAGTTCAGGAGGCATGATCAAAGCATGTTCTCTAATATTTGGATTGACCTCTTGGATTGCCCGTCCGTCTAGGGATAGAATGTAGTGCTCATATGTAACCTCATTCCTAAGGACTTCTACTAAGTTGGCCAAAATCTTGAGGTGAACCTCGAGTATTTATTAGAGACTATCGATTCTAGGACCCCGAGCAGTTGTACTATTTCAAAGATACACTATCTGGCGAGCTTCTCTTTGGGGTCAGTTAGTCTCATGGGTAGGAAGTGAGCAACTTTAGTGAGACGGTCCACTCTAACCCATATGTAGTTGTGTCCTCGAGCCGACGGGTGTAATCTCATCATGAAGTCCATTATAATCTTCTCCCACTTCCATTCTAGAATGGGCAATAGTTGGAGAAGTCATGCGGGCTTTTGATGCTCACATACTTCGCGGTCTCTCTTTTCATACCCATCCACCAGTACCCTATTTTAGCATCCTATACATTTTGGTACTATCAGGGTGCATTGCATATACGGAGTCGTGTGCCACCCCTAGTATGACATTCTTAAGCTCGGTGTCCTTAGGGACCACCATCTGACCCTTGTAGGCCAATAACTCATTTGCTTGGAAGCAGAATTCTGTGGGTGTGTCTTCCATCATTCTATCCATGTACCTTTTCATACTGGGTCTATTTTCTGTCTGACTCTTATTTAGTCCACCATGGTAGGTTGAACGGTTATGTTAGCCCCCAAACACGGAGTCCCCTTCTCATTTAGGGAGATGCAGAGGTGCTCTAGTTATTCTAGCACATGTAGGTACATCGTCCTAATGTGAGCTAGACTCACCTCATGCTTTTGACTTAAAGCATCAACCACCATATTTGCCTTCCCTGGATAGTACTCTATGACCAGGTTGTAATCTTTTATTAGCTTTAGCCATCGTGGCTACCTCAAATTGAGCGCCTTTTGAGTCAATAGATACTTGAGGCTCTTGTGATTAGTGAAGATACGACACAGTACCCCATAGAGGTAATGCCTCCATATTTTTAATGCAAATATGATGGCCGCCAATTCCAGTTCATGGGTTAGTTAGTTTACTTCATGCTTCTTTAACTATCTCGATGCATAGGAGATGACCTTCCCCTGTTGCATCAGCACACATCCTAGCTCGTGTTCAGACGCATCACTGTACACTGTGTACTCTCCTCCATTCATGTTGGGGAGGGTTAGTACTAGAGCTTTGGTGAGTCATTTCTTTAACTCTTGAAATGTCTTTTTGCATTTTGGGCTCCACTCGTACTTGACCCCCTTTCATGTCAACTGATCAATGGGCCCGTAATTATGGAAAATCCTTCCACAAATCTCTGATCACCAAGAGAAACAGTTGTGGAGCAATAAAATCAAAATGGTAATGGTATTGTGACAAAATAATGAGGTGAAGGAAGAAATATTAGAGGTAGAAGCCGCCATGAGAGAGAAATACACTAATTTATTTATGTAATATGTGTATCAATTTTAGGGAAAATTCTTAAAGGGAGTGGTGATGTTGTCATACCCAAATTTGGGTACTATCAATAAGACTTGAGAACTGTAAATCATATGAGATCAGAAATGAAATAAGTTTTAATAAGATATTAAGTGAAAACCAAATTATTGGATCAAAACATGAAACATAGAGAATAAAAGCGAAGAAGATTACCTTTGAGTTGGGGATTTAGAATGAGAAACCTATAATACGGGGTGTGGAATGACTAGAAGAAAGACTGATTTAAATTGGAAGGAACCAAACCGATCATAGAACAATGGTAATTTTTGAGTAAATTCGGAAGGTGTAAAAACTATTTTTGGCTCTAGAATGAAGAAAAAGATCAAAGAAAATTTTGAAAACTAAAATGGGTCAATAACCTACCAAATTAGAGGTGAACCGAGCCAAAACAGTAGAAAATGGTTGAACCGGTCAGAAAATTCATCGTAAACTAGTATAAATAGTGTCACCTAGGGGTCGTGGATTAGACTGACACATTGAAGGTTGCGACCAGTCATAGCGTGCCACGTGGCTGGGCAGTCAATCATTGTGTGCCACATGGAGAAGTAGTCCAATCAGTAAATGATGATCCATGACATCAAGCATGACTAATCAGGGTGTGACACATTTCAAATGGACAACAAGGACGATAGTTAAATATGTTAGACAATGGCAATCAATCACATAGCGCCATGTGGTAACAAATTCATAATCAACAATATCTCAATAAAAAAAATTAAACATATCCAATCATTAAGTGCCACGTGGTGAGGAAATTTAGTCAGATTATTTTTATCCAATTAGCCACACACGTCAGCATGTAATAGCCAATCACTGTGTGTCATGTGGTGATGCGTCATTCATGCATGATCACACGTGCGCACTATCATCTTATATGATGAACACATGTCGGAAACAGAGGATTTATGAGTGAATCTTTCGAAAAATGTCCAATCACATTTGGTAGCTCTAAACTATGACAAATCTCCACCAAATGACCCCATCCCACACCGACGAATTCATATAGACCTCAAAGAGCTTCATCTAGAAATTCAACCGCCATTTTCCACTTCATTAATTAGAATTCCCTCTAAAACTCGACTGCTCAATCATTTTAAGAGTAGACTTTTGAGCTCAAGTTTGAGCAAACCAAGGCATGAGGGAAGTTTAATCCTAGTTCAAAATATTTTTGGGAGCCTTCCCTGCACGAGAAAACCCATATCGGAGTCTACTAATGACTGAGGTACCATCGGTGTGGCCAAATAGTAGCAACATCCCCTATACAAAGAATAGAGCACCTACTATGTTGGTGAATTTTGGCCTCCTCCGTCAAACAAATCGATTTGGAAAGGTGTACCAAGCTCTCTAGTGTCTCCTTCTTCATCATTCGTGGTTGACTAGAATAATCGATAAGACTCTGACCTTAGTTTTTCGTTATTTTCCTTAAATTTTCTTGCTTAGATATAAGGGTGTAGTTTGACCATAGTGTTATATGACTTCAGTGTCTGATTAGGGCAAAGCCATATCCAGGGAGGTCACCTGGAAGGTCTCCTAGTTTTCTTGCTAGTGCCCTTGGCCAATTCGTCGTCGTCGATGAGATTCTAAGAAATTATGCAAACTACGTAATTTTTCTAACGAAGCTCCTATGAGGGGCTATACAAGGCCAAATTGGTTCGTTCAAAGTGTGGATTGATCCTAGTGAGATGATAGAGATGAGAGGATAAGTTGTAAAGGAAAATTTGAAGGGTTTAGGGTGAGAATTGATGAAACACGAATGGCAAAAGAGTAGTAAGTTGGGTGACCTGAATATAATTAGTGGAAATTTGGGTACCCAATGGAGCTATTAGAGGAATTAGAAGTCCTAAGGATAAGAATTTTTATGGTAGGGAAATAAGTGAGATGTGAATGTTACTTAGGGACCAAACGACGAGAGAAAATGGGGATCAGGAAATAGTATCACGAAGTACCAATATAACATAGTTGAAATGCTTGATTTGAGTTTTGATTTTTGTATTGTAATGTTAACAGTTGGACATATGTTAAAATGTAAATCAAGGTGAAACTCATCAAGGAAGTTGGACATTAGTTGAGGGGAATGGAATTATCATTCTAGTGTTAGATCCGATGTGATCGACATATGCTTGCTACTCCTTTTGAATTGTGTGCATCATGTTTTATAACTGCTTGATTGAAATGAGGTTAGCATGGAGTCATTCAACTATATTTTTTTTGTGAAACAAGGATTTCGATACAAATTTTAGAAAATGGGGTTTCCAATTATTGGGTCTCCCCATCCACTTCTTGACTTACCAACTTACTGGTGGGTTCTTCCTTTAAGCCCTCCCTCATGTCCAATGGCGTCCTTACTTAAGGACTTCTTTTCTTAGGTCCATCCTTACTTGCTTGTGATCATTTCACAATTCTTTAATCCGAGTTGATCCCTTATGGCTTACTTGTCCATTCCTTGATTTCCCCTTAAGTAGTTCCCTTCGTTGGTTTTATCTCATACTCTCATACCTTGAAGTCGAGATTTTCCATCCTTTGAGTTGCGTGTTCATCCTTCTCATCATTTCTTGAAGGTTTCCCTTAATCACCTCTTAGTTGAAGGGCGTACTCTCCAAGGTTTTTTTCGAATATCCTTCCCTATATTTCCTTATTATTGATATTACATCCATTCCTACTTGTTATGACATCATCTGAGGTTATCTTCCTACTACCCATTCCTTAGGCTTCGCTTTGCCCATTGTGCTATGGGTACACTTCCCTTTGCATTCGTCTTTGAGGGTATCAAACCTTTAATCAACTTCATGACATCCTTTGATGCCGTCCTTTTCTACTTACCACTCCTTTGTACCCTTTCCTTATTCCTACTTGTAATTATTACCAGTTTACTTGATTTGGGGAAAGTGTAAATCCTCTTTGTTTTGAGGTCTCTTGATCACCATACTAGAGGTTCACTTAATCCTTCTCGTGGCTCAAGGGTGGTCGCCAATCTCTTTTGACCATTGATTGCTCTAATGATTTCCATCATCCTTCTTTTTCCAATGTTTGACCATTTCACTTCTCCCTCCTCCGTTGAGGTTTAAATCCAAGATTCTCACAAGGAGCAGTTCATTTAACTGCCTCGTTCTTACTGCTCTCCTTGTCCAATTATCTTGAGATAGTAGTCTCTCAAGTTTAATCGTCCTTGACGGCCATCCTATAATTATTAGTGGCCTACTTTCGCTAGGTTCATTTGTAACCGTGCTCGATTCCTCTACTTTTCGAAAAAAGGTTACACTTTGCTATTTGAACTTCATGTTTTCACCCAAGGAATTTCTAGTTATCGATCCTCATCTTGTGCACTCCATATTACACCTCGTCATTTTATCCTAAGTTCCTTTAAGTAGGTGTGGGTAGAAACCAGTCTTGAAGTTCATTGTTTCTTAGTTAGTCAGCGTATTTTTCCTAGATTCCTCTTCCTTTAAAAATTCCTTACTTTGTTTCTTGGTCATGGTTGTCGTACCCATCCCAATTGGGTTGTGATCTCTTTTGATGTTGTCTCCTCGTCTACCCGTGCTTTGGGTTTAGCTCTATACATGGTCCCATATTCCTTCTTTATAGGCTTGCCTCTTTCGGGGAGGTTAGAGTACCTCCTTAACTAGGGGATTCAAAGGTGTTATTTGTTCTTCCTAAGATTAAACATGTCGGCCACAAATTTTGGGCCTTAGTTCATTCTGACCTTTCTTATCTGAGGTTTGTCCTTCTCATTCCTTATTTGTTCTAAGGCACAAGATCTTGATTAAGCACATTATGATTTGGGTGACAGAAGTTTTTGGGAACTTGAAAATTTATTTATAGGAACAAAATTCAATACATTTGGGACCTCTTCCCTTCTAAGGGAGGTGTTTAAAAAGAAAGGTCGGGAAGCACTATGCTAGGATTTTGATGAACTCTCTCCTAGGTGAGTTTGAAATTCACATTTGGGGTTGAGGCTCTTGGGGCGACCTCCTGTCTTTCATCCCCTCAAACGCTGGTAGTTGGGGAAGTATTATCTTAGGAGGTATTGCCATCAATCCTCATGGTGTGGGACATCTCCTCAACATATGTCCTCTTTGTTGACACCTATATTAGGTCATCCCGACACATGCTCCTATGTGGATCCTCCATCTTTTACGTTGAGAGATTTCCTTCTCCTTGTTTGCTCTCTCTTCCTTTCTCCTCCTTTCTTCGTGTCCCTTGTCGTCCGTGGAGGTAGTGCCCCTAGGAGTGGGTGCCACTTTTGTCACGCCCCGACCTAGTTTGGTTGTATCTCTGAGAGTAACCCGCCACTCCCTTTGGTCCATGAAGGGTTTCACCCTTTTCTAAACCACACAGACTAAGACATCATTCTTTCCTAGAATAGCATAATATAAAACTGAATATCTTAAAACTGACATACCTGTCTTATAGGAGGCCTTTAAGTTTGGTTTTCCCTTGGTTACTTAAAAGGGGTAAAAGGGAGGGGGTGAGTTCTACGACTCAGTGAGCAGGTGTTAGGAGTGAGTTTTAAAAATAGTCATGCCAAGATTATCATTTTTTTAAAAAGAAGGTTTTTCCTCAAAGTTTAGTTTCAAAACCTTTACCCTACCAAGGGTAACATTTTTTTTTTAAAAAAGCGTTTCCTCAATTTCAAGTTCTTTTCCAAAAACCATTTTCCAAGGTTTACCATTCCTTTTTCCAAGGATTCACAAATCCCTTCCCAATGTTTTTAAAACCTTTTTCCCATTTCCATATTAGGTGTGTTTAGCAAACAATACATGTCCTTCATCTAGAAGAGAACACACATTTGTAGGTGCAGCACATCCACTACACTCACTTGTGGTTCAGAGCGTATTTACCGGCCACCAAGATAGAAATCTGTCACTTCTACCCTAGGTTTGAGTAGATGTTCTCAACATTTGAGCCTTAGACCTGAAAGTAACTCTGTGTCCATATGAGGACAAAAACCTCATCCCGACGCCACCCCGATCTCATGTGCAAGAAGCTACTATGAGCTTTTTGACTGACTGGTACAACAAACTACCCTTATCTCCACCATGTTGTCTTGTTGCCCTTAGGACACATCACTACCCCTCTTGGGCGTCTTGATGGTCCTGTACCTCAAGTGTATCCACAAAATAATAGTTTTCACATATAGCTATTTATCTTTGGTGCCACTGGTCCAACAGCCCCGACCCTCAACCCAACCCGACCTACTGCTATTTGTCTAGGTTGGTCCATCAACCTGGCCCTGACACACTGCCGCCAATCTATCGAGTATTGTCGGTCCTAACTCTGTACCTTGGTGAAATGACACAACCATTTCATTAGAAATTTTCATGGCTTTCATAACTCAATTTTGTTTACAAGCTTCTACAAGTGCCTACTGGCCTTGGGTGCACTGCACGTGATTTTCCAAAACCTGGCATTTTGCCCCCATAAGTTCAAAAACTGAGGCCTCTGGCCTATCTAAGCTATTCTAGCTCCCGTAAAGAAGGTTTCCCAAATAGTTTAAGTATTGACACATAGTCAGGGGAGAACACTTTTGACAAAAATATATCTTCACTTTATCCCACCAATCGGGTATGATGATATCTCTACTTACAACTAGCATGTGGGTTTCTCCTTCCTTCAAGGAAGTCATCATAACAACTAGGTATGATTTTTCTCTACTTACAACTGGTAAGTAGGTTTTAGCCTAAATTGCCCATCACCCCATCTAGGTATGATGATAAAATCCCACTTACAAGTAGTTTTTTGTTTCTAAAGTACTCACTATCCCAACCGAGTATAATGTAAATATGCCCACTCACCCGATGACTGTGACGTATTTGTACCCAGTTGATTTGATAAGTCTAATCAAGCTTTCTCTTACTTGCATTCCAGTCACACGTGTACCTACATGATTTGAGCAACCTTATAAATTTTGGTTTGGCAAAACAGCCAAGGCTAACAATTTATCGATTAATTGCACTTAGGTCCGTAAAGTTCATTTTTCCTTAACTTTAGGTCCCTAATGCCAATTAATCTCAAAATGGAGTCCCAAAACTTCCAAAATTCCCTTTGAGTTTTTATTTTACTCAAAATTGTATAAGGGGCTCAAGTTTACCAAATTTCGAATTTGGTCCCCAACTTTTCAAAAATTACCATTTTGCCCCTACATTCAAAAAATGGCAATTTGGCCCCAAATGTCTCAAAAATCGACCAATTGGTCCCTCAACCTCTTTCTCATGGCCAATTGGCCTTCAATTTTGGGAAATTATAAAAATGTCCCTCAATTTTATGAAATCCCTAATTTTCCCCAAAAGTTTGCACCAATTTCTCCAATTTAAACTGACTAAATTTTATTTTTTTCAAATTTGCCATTCAATTGGGGTTAATTGCTCCAATTGAAGGCATGTATCAGTTCCTATACTTCCAAATGATTCAATTAAGTTTTGAATCACATCATTTGGGTCTGAATTGAGCTCAAACGGAGCTTTATCGAAAAACTGTGCGTAGAGAAAGAATGCTTCGAAAGCTTACCATCGGAGGTGCGAAGGTCTGAGCTCTCAATCAAGAAAGGTAGCTCTTGTACTGAGGTTCCTTCTAGGATCAAGAATTGCTACAATTGACATCGAATCGAAGGAGAATTTTGTTAGTAAAGTTTAGCACTTTCTCTCTCTAACTCCGATCTGCAACGACTGAGGAGGGACAAATTGGCTTACTTTTCAGCTCTGTTAAGGTCATAGGAGGGCTGTGGGGGTGTTGGAGAGGCTTGGTTTCGCTGGAGGAGGGCTAAAATTGGCCAAATTCAGCTCAGCCAAAATAGGGCAGCTTTAGTCCGTCGGAGTTGCTTCACTGTTTTATTCCGCCGAATGCTTCTCCGACGGTCCTAGGGTCGAAAAGAAGGTGCTATCAAGTAGTTAACTTCCACTAGAGTCTGTAGGACCCAACCTTGCCTTCTAAGGCTAAGAAAATGACCTATATCGGAGCTCTGGTTTGAGCTTCGCTGAAAAATGGAGTTGTTTAGAGAGAATTTAGATTTTAGGTGTGTGGAGGATGAATGGAGAGGAACTCTTTATATAGGGAGCTTGGGGACTCTCTGCCCAACAACTTTCATTTTTTTGGTTGAGCTTATCCTCATCTTGAAACAGCCTAATCAGAGTCATTTTTCCTTCACCGACGTTATCCGTTTCTACATTAAATGGATAGTGCTATCATCTCGAGGAAGTAGATAACACTGTTCTGAATTGGACCAGACCGGTCCGACTAGGTTCAATGTGTAAATTCGTTTGTTCAGGTCCAATTCGACCGATTTTCTCAAAATTAAAAATTTCTAAATTCATTCTCCATCTAATGGTGGCTTCAATTCCCCAATTTGATCATTTTAAGCTACCAAGAAAAATAAATTTAGGAACCAGTTTAAGTATTTTTCCAACCGGTTCAATCTAGTTCACCCTTAATCGGTCTGATTTTCTCTTCCCAATTGTCCCATGTTTCTTTTTCATGCTTTTTATGACTCTTTGAGTCACTTGGGGTGTGTCAATTTCCCATTTTACCCTTTCTCTATCAGTTAAGGTTCATGAACTGGCTCGATTGTCTCCTTTGAATTGACCTGTTCTTTTCTCGGTTTTCTTACCTATAAAGGGACGAGGTTTACAACATCACTTTGTGGTTTTGGTCACTTTCGTGCGTAATGTCCCTGTTGTCCACAATCGTAATAGGTTAATTCCTTGTGTGGACATTTATAGCTCCATCTCGGACCTTGGGGAGTTTTTCTTGGTGCTTGTTGGTTGTCTCTATGTTTCACAATCCTTGGGCGCATACTTTCTATGGGACAGTCCCCCTTCCTTTGCGTGAAGCAAGGTCTCCTTAATACCTTGACAAATTCCTCGTAAAGTTACCTCGGCTCAAGAATTATCCTTGGTCTAGTGGTTTGGGTCCTCCTAGATCCTTGATCTCCCAAGCTAATTTCCTCACTTGGGGTAGGATTTCTTCCTTGTCCCGTGATGGTCGTGGCAACATGGTTTTGTTCGGTTCCTCTAGGAGGGGTCATATATGTCTAACAAAAGTTTATTGTTGGTTATGGTTCTAGGGTTTTAGTTTTGAAAACATTTTTGGAAAACCAAGCTCTGATACAACTTAAGTTGTCACACCTCGACCTAGTTCAGTCGGAGTCCTATGATCAACTCACCACCCTTCGTTGTACTAATTTAGTATTTCTACCAAATAGACTGGCGAAAGTAAAGGCATTGAAGTACACCTATTTTCCAAAACATCTAAATAATGGTTTACCTATTTTCGGTACCTTTGGCTTTCTCCCCTATCTTCTACTCTTCTTATCGAGGCGTTTCTCCTAAAAAAGTTTTAAGGGGAGGGGTGAATTTCTACAATTCAGTGAGCGGTGGTTGGGAAGTGAGTTTTCAAAACAATTAGTTTATCAAAACTTTTTATACTTTTAGTTTATTGTAATATGAGTTCATCTCTTATTGAACAATTTCCCTTGCTTGGGAGGCATTGCAGCAAACATTCACATGCCCTTTCTATTATAGAAAGGTATCACACGTTTGTAGAACAGTTCCTGACTGCTCCACTTATGGAGTGGAATGTCTTTATCATCCACTCGAGTAGAGGTTAACAACATATAACCAGAGTTTGACTAGAAATCTTGCGTCTAACCCTCAAACCCTAATCATTTCATCATGTCCACTTTGTGGGACAAGACCTCATTTCCCCTGCTGTCTCGATCTCAGTGCGTAGAAAGCTCTCCGAGCTTCATGACTAACTGGCATGATAAACACGCCCTTATTGCATCCAAGTTGTCCAATAGCCCTTGGGACCTATCGACTACCCCTCTTGAGTGTCTGGATGCTTCTGGATCCAATTGCATACATAAAAAAGTTTTGAATCATTAACCATGATCTTTGGTGCCGACGGTCCAACGACCCCGACACTTGACCTAGCCTGAAGCTATTTGCCTTGACGGACCCGTCGATCTAGTCCTAGCGCACTACCACTAGCCAATCGAGCCTTGTTAGTCTTGTCTTGGCCCCATGGCAAGTCACACAATATTTCCAATTTTATGAGATTTTTCATGGTTCTTATCATCCTATTTGTATACAGGTTCCAACCTGTCACACCCTAACCCAGTTTGGTCAGATCCCCGTGAACAACCCGTCGCTCTCTTGGTTCAAGAGGGGTTTCCCCCTTCTTTAACTCAAGATGAGACAAGGGTAATTTCAACCTTGTTCCTTGTAATAATATATATCAAATAAAATGCAAGCTTAAGAGAAATTAAGCATACATGACAAAGGGTAAGGCTTGGTGTTATCCCTATTCATTTCTCTATTTCTTGAAAATGGATAAAAAGGGTGGGTGAGTTTCTACAACTCACTGAATGAGTATTTAAAAAAATAATTTTTAAATTGGAGTGTGCCATACTCCTTAATTTCTTTAAAACTTCTCATTTTCAAAATCTCAATTTTCATAGCCATTTCTCAATCCATAATCATAACTAGTGTGTTTATCAACCAACATACACACTTCATCATGAAAGGAACACACATTTTTAGGCTAGCACCTCCACTGTACTCACTTGTGGTGTCAGAGAGACTTTATTGGCCACCTAAATAGAAGTACGTCCACTTCTACCCTGAGAATGAGTGGATGTACACGACATCCGACCCTCAATCCTGTAACAAAACTTCATGTCCATACGAGGACAAAGACCTCATCCTGACCCCACCCCGGTCTAATGCGCATGAAGCTACATCGAGCTTCTAAGACTGCTAGCATGACTAACTTCCCTTATCTCTACCATGTCATCTAGTAGCCATAGGACACATCACTACCCCTCTTGGGCATCTTAAAGGTCTCATATCTCAGTGCATGCACAAAACAACAATTTTTCATATAAGCCATTTAATATGTAGTGTCACTAGTCCAATGGCTCTGACCCTCTACTTGACCTGCAGCAATTTGTCTCGACTAGTCTGTAGACCTATCATGTCGCTCTGCCACCAGTCCATCGAGTATGTTGGTCCTGTCTTGGTACCATGGCCAAATAAATCATTCATATAAAGTTTTTAAGGCTTAATCTCATGAATTTTTACGATCTCCTACTCGTGCCAACTGGCCAAGAGCCCACTGTACGAGAGTTTCAAAATCGGGCATATTAGCCTCCAAAATCCAAAACCGAGGCCTCCAGCCTATCAGAGCTATTCGAGCTTCCATCAAGAAGGTCTCCCAAAAGTTTTAAGTAGTGGCCACAATTAGAGGAGAGCACTTTGATAAAATAAACTTTTCATTTGTCCATGACACCAACCAGGTATGAGGACATCTCCACTTATAACCGATAAGTGAATTTTCTACTTCCTTTTAGGAAATTCGTCATACCAACCGGGTATGATCTACTTACAATTGGTAATTAGTTTTTCCGCGTATATTTGACATCACTCCTACCTGGTGTGATTGTTAAAATACCCCTTAAGAGTGGGTTTTCATTGCCGAGGTACTTATCATACCAACCGGGTATGATATAAAACCCCACTCACCCGATCGTGCAGTGAATTCCTCTTATTTGACTCTCTTCCTCCACGCGAGCTTGTACATGCTAGTGTTCCCGATACCTCATGTTCCTACATGGTATGAACATTTTTTGTTCATTATCCGTTGGCTTGAGAGCCTTCATTCATTATGAATGAATAAAAACTTTCAACTTTCCAAATATTTGCAATTTGGTCCCTAAAGTTCTTTTTCTTTTACTTTAGGTCCCAAATGCCGATTTTCCCCCAAATTGAGTCCCAAAAATTCAAAATTATACTTTGAGACTTCAATTTATTCAAAATTACATAAAGGGATTCAAGTTTCAATAATTCCTAAGTTGGTCCTTCATTTTTCCAAAATTATCATTTTGCCCCTCCTTGACAAAAATGATATGTTTTACCCAAAAAATTCCAAAAATTGCCCAATTGGTCCTCCAACATCTTTAGCATGCCTAATTGGTCCTCAATTTTATGAAATTTCATTTTAGTTCCTAAAATATTCGAAATCCCCAAAATTTTCCCCAATTTTAACTTTCTAACATAGTCGAATTTAATTTTATCAAATTGACTAATCAAATGAGTTTAATTGTTGAAATTGAAGTTAAATTGGAGTTTCTACATCTTTATATGATTCAATTGCACTTTGAATTGCATGATTTGACGTCGTAACGAGCTCAAATGGAGCTTCGCCAGAAAACTGAACGTAGATAGAGAAAGCTTCGAAGCTTACTGTCGGGGGCGCGATGGTCCGAGCTTTCAATCTAGGCAGATAGCTCACATTTTGAGGTTTCTCCTAGGATCAAGAGTTGCATCAATTGATGCCGATTTGAGTGAGAATTTAGTCATTGAAAATATGTCGGTTCTCTCTTTATCACCGATCGGAATTTACAAAGTGGAGCCATATTAGCTTACCTTTCCGTTCTAATTCGGCCGTAGGAGGGCTGAGGAGGTGTTGGGAGAGCTTGGTTTAGCCTAAGGAGGCATCAAATTGGCTGATTTCAGCCTGACAGAAATAGGGCAGCTTCGGTCTATGGGAGCTGCTTCACTGTTCGATCACACTGACGCTTCTATGGTGAGCCTCGGAGCAGTTGGAGACTACCACCGTGTAGCTAACTTCTCCCCGAGTTTAAAAAACCCGACCACGCCTTCTTTCGATCAGAAAAGACCTTATATCGGAGCTCTGGTTCGAGCTTCACCGAAAAACTAAGTAGCTGAGAGAGTGTGAGATTTTCAGGTGTGGAGAGGGGCTCTTTATATCAGGAGCTTAGAGACTTGCCGATCGTCCATTTGGCATCTTTATGGTAGTCATTGATGGTCTGAAACGTACTAAATGGAAATGTTTTCTCTTCATCGGTGATGGTTTGATTTTTCGGTGAGTGAACAATGTTTTCATCTGAAGGAAGAAGACGACAATGTTCCAAACCAAATCGGACTGATCTGAATTGGGTTCTAAGCTTAAACCGGCTGAATCAGGCCTTATTCGACCGAGTTTTTCAAAATTAAAATTTTGAATGTGATATGAGGATTTTAGGGAGAAATCAGAAAATATCCTTAGAAAGGATTCACCAAAAGTTTGGAAAGCTTATAAGAGCCTAATCTAATTGATGAGATGTAACGGATCTGAAGCATGAGTCTAGAAGAAGATACTTAAGGAAATGTGAGACAAAGGTTTAATAATCCAAATACTCATACAAAACCCAAAGAGTACTCTAATTTGGATTAGTAGACACAACCAGTTACAAATTGTACGACAACGGAATTTCTAGAGCAGTTAAGTGAACGTGAGGGAAATCCTCAAATATTAAGCGAATTGGCTCCTAAAGTGGAAAATGCTTTGGGTGGGCATAAAAGAAAAGACAGTCACATATGACTGAGATAAAATTTTCTAAAGCAATAGACTCAAGTGTACAAAAAGAAGTCCAAAGATATAAAAGCCTTTAAATAAAGAATGACTTATAATGTAGTATGTCATAAAGGATAACCACAGAATGGTTATAAACAAATATCTCAATACAAAAGTATGTGAAGAATAAAAAAAATTTGGAGAATGATATACAAACATGTCATGCCATGTGGAGGGAATTATGATGAGCGATGGAATAAATCATAAAGTACATAGTATATTAGACAAAAAAAAGTCGATATAAATCTTAACGGAAAGAAGACCCTGAAATGGGAGGATATAGTCCAATAATGGATGCATGAACTAGTGAAGGAAAATTGTTAAAGATTTTAGAACATTTGATGGATTAGAAGGTGTCCAATGAACATCCTAAACTAAAGGAACAACGAGTAAATATAAACAATCATATTATCATATAACATAAACTCTCCGATGAGATATAGGTATTTGAAAATACACAAAAAGTTATAAATGATTTTTCCTTTATAATGGTATAAATCATTTCTCACCATTTGGGGGCTAAGGTTTTACATAAACACTATTGAGATTAGATAAAATCTAAAGAGACCTGACATACAATACAACCTTATAAAGGAAGCCCCAAACAAAAATATTAAATGAAAAGAATGTATGGTTGAATACTCAAATTGCTTTAGATGGATTTAGCAAGACAACCTATGTAAAAAATTTGTCCTATGACTAAATAAAGGGGTCTTGAAAATGAAACCACGAAAATGCCCAAAGGGGTAAGAATTGTGGACTAATGTTACATGAGTTTTGGGGACAAAACTTCTAAAAAGGTGGGAGTAGTTGTAACACCGTATTTTAGTAATCGTGTTTTAGTAACTGTGTTACATTAAGTTTTGGGTACAAAACTCCTAAAAAAGGTGGGGAGTAGTTGTAACACCGTGTTTTAGTAACCCAAAATTTCAGTCAGAAAATTTTATGAAATTTTATTTTAAGTTTAAAACCCAATTGATATAATTGAAATAATTTTAATTTAAAATAAAATGATAAGTGTTGACTGAAATAAATAACTTGATGGTATTGAGTTAATTCCATTGTAATTAAGCGA
This sequence comes from Trapa incisa, assembly GCA_030064435.1. Lineage (NCBI taxonomy): Eukaryota > Viridiplantae > Streptophyta > Magnoliopsida > Myrtales > Lythraceae > Trapa > Trapa incisa. The sequence continues at coordinate 4,017,314 of CM057774.1, read as the reverse complement.
AAAAATAAATATTTATATATATATATATAATTGATAATTATGTATATATATAAATATATATTGTGAATAAGAGACTTTTACAGTGTATAGGGATAATTGCCAAAAGTATATAGAGTAAAAATGGATTTGTATTAATATCAAATAAATAAATACATTAATGTATTAACATATTCAATTACATGCACAATTATATCTTTGGACTAATTACAAGTGCTCCTAAAGGGGTGGATTACCCATGACCTTAAAAATAGGAAATACAAATTTTATCTAGGAAAAATCAACATATCCCTTTTGAAATCTTAGAACATGAGACAATTAATTCACTATAAAGATCAAATCTCTACATATGGGTCTAACCAATCCAATACTCATCTATGAGTCAATAAATAAATTAATATAATTTAACATAAATGAGTGGCAGAATAGGAGCAATTACTTGGAGAATTTCTATAGGATGGGAGAGATATCTCTGAGTACATTCATTTCCTATATAATAATATAACTGCAAGAATAATAATCATATATTCTGTCATAAAACAACTTCCATATCAACTTTCCAAATAAATATCAATTCTTAAAATGGATCAAAGGAAGTCTATATGTTATCAATCCACTACATGATGAGTCCTAACTACTCAAAGGGGTAATTAGTTATTAATTTTAATGCTTAAAAATCAATGGGGCTAAGGTTAAAGGGGTGTCCCATTTAACAAGGGCTATTTAATGTTGTTCCTTCTCATTTATGAAGATAAATGTTGGAATTTCATGAGACTACAACTAATCAAAATATATCAATGAGAAATAATGTATTAATAAATATTTCCCATTTAACAAATAATTTTACAGCTATATAAAGAGCTTAGAACAATTGATTAGAGCTACAAGACCAATCAAGGACTGGTACCTAGTAATCTCTCTACAATGAACATGTTTCTGGATAAAAGGTGAGTGGGACTTTTAACGTCATATCTGGTTGGGTGATGAGTACCATTTTCATTTTTAAAAATCATTTTCTAGAAACATTCTCCCTTGACTATGTGAAACTACATAAACATTTTGGGAGACATCTCTATCGAGAACTAAGATAGATCCAATAGACTGGAGGCCTCGGTTTTGAAACTATTAGGGTCCAAGGCCCAATTTTGGAAAACTCTTGAAGTGGGCCTAAGGCCAGTGAGCACGAGCTAAAGCCCATAGACAAATAAAGCTTAAGATCCATGAAATGTTTCATAAACTAGTTATTTGTGTGAATCGCCACCGTGCCGAAGTCGGTTTGTCAACTTGTTGGGCTAGTAGTTGCAAAGCTGAAGACAAGTCATCGAATTTATTGGGCATAGCAGTTATGGAGCCGAAGTCCAATGTCGGGATCATTGGGATGGTAGCACTAAAGATAAGGGATATAATATCTAAAATTATTGTTTATGCATGCACCGATGTTTCGGAACCATCGAGGCACCCATTCAGGGTAGTGTTGCTTCCAAGGGTTGTTGGATGACCCAGGGAGTATAAGGAAAGGCTATCATCTAGTATGTCTTGAAGCTCAGAGTAGCTTCCTATGCACTAAGACCAAGGTGGAAGGGGGAAGACATCTCGTCCCCTAGTAGACACAAAGTATTTTCAGGTTTGAGGGTTGGACTATTAATGTCCACTTAAACTCATGGTATAAGTAAGGGACTTCTATGAGGATGGATGGTAAAGATGCTCCGATCCACAAGTAGAGTAGTCGAAGTCTACTCTGTGAATGTTTGAACCCTTTTTTCTTATAAAGGGTGTGTGATTGTTTGCTAAACAAATCCTGAGCAAGGGGAAGTATTGAAAGATTTAAATCCACACACCCATGAACAAGAAAGATGCTATGAAATTTTTGAAAACTCACCCTAACACCCTCTCTCTGAGTTGTAGAAACTCACTCACTCTCTTTAAACCCTTTTTATAATAGATGCGGACCCTTTAAGGGAATCCTTATGCCAAGACTAAAAATCCAGGTAATTTACTGTTAACGTTTTCAGTTTTATATAATGTTATTCCAAGGAACAATGATAGAAGGTACACCTGACTCCTCGCAGTTTTAGAAGTGGTGACTCTTCCTAGACCAAAGGGAGTGGCGAGTTGCTCACGGGGTTCCTACTAAACCGGGTCGGGGCGTGACATGGCAACTCCACATGTGCGAAGCTCGCACACGTGGTATAGTGTCGTTGTCTACCTCTAGAGTGCTAGAAGAGAGAAAATAAAAAATGGTCGCCCTTTCTCCAATGGCCAACAAACTCCTCCGATAAAGCCATAAATTGGAGAGTTAATGGCCAATCAAGGGAGAAATAGATAGAACGATCAGTCCTTGAGCTTCTTATATAAAGAGTTCATCTCCATTTGTCCTCCTCATCCCTCAAATGCTCGAAGAAGAGGAAGTGCTCAGTTTCTTGACGAAGCTCGAACCAAAGCTCTGACTTGGGCACTTTCCTCCACCTCTAAAGGAAAATTTGGGTTTCCTGGAATCCTGAGAAAGTTAGCCACGCAACTGCAACCTCCATTTAGCTCGAGGAACACTGGAGAAGCATTGGCAAGCTCGCAAGGTACCTATGCTCCTCAGCAGTATGCAACTCAAACTGGTCCAACTCAATTCGAGCCATCTCTGAGCCAATTCTAGCCAAACCAAGCTCCCCAATCCACACCTAGAAGTGCCATGTTCTTCCCTGAGCTGAGTTGGTAAGTCCCCTCCACAATCGGTTTTGCCTAAAGATTAAATTGAGAAATTCACACTACTTAGGCCACCAATTGAGGCATAGTTTGATCCAGGGAGAATCCCCAGGAAGTGAACAATTCAGTGGAAGTAATAGCTCCGATCACCGGATCCTCATCTGTGAGTAATCGAAGCTCTCTCTCTCTCGGACAATATTCCGATGAAGCTATATTTGAGCTTATTTCTAAGCCAAATTAAGTGTTTTAGAGCTTGGAATGAAGAAGGAGATATAGGGAACATGATTCAGATCATAATATGAGACAATTGTCCTACTTTCCAATTTGGTCCCCAACTTTTAAAAAATTACAATTTTTTTCATATTTTCCAAAAATGGCAATTTTACCCCAATTATTCCAAAAATTGACAAATTGGTCCCTCAACATCTTTCTCATGGTAATTGGCCTTCAATTTTGGAAAATTGAAAAGAGATCCCTCAATTTTTTGAAATTTCTAATTTTCCCCAAATATTTCCCCCAATTCCCCCCTTTCAAACTAACGAAATTTGATTTCTTCAACTTGGCCATTCAATTGGGGTTAATTTTCTCAATTGGAGGTATAAATTAGTTTCTACACTTCCATACAATTCAATTGAGCTTTGAATGGCATGAATTGAGGCCGAAATGAGCTTAAACAGAGCTTCGTTGGAAAATCATTTATAGAGAGAGAAAGCTTCATAAGCTTACCATCGGAGGTGCGGCGGTCTGAGCTCTCTATTTAGGGAGGTAGCTCTCATCCTGAGATCCCTTCTAGGATCAAGAATTGCTACAATTGAAATTGAATCGAGGGAGAATTTCGTTAGTGAAGTTTAGCACTTTCTCTCTCTAAATCTGACAAGAAATGACAGAGTAGTGCCTAATTGACTTATCTTTCAGCTCTGTTGCAGTTGTGTGAGGGCTGTTGGGGTGTTGGAAAGGCTTGGTTTTGCTAGTTGAGGGTTGAATTTGGCCGAATTTAGCTCAGCCAAAATAGGGTAGCTTCGGTCCTTCAGAGCTGCTTCACTATTTGATTTTGCTGACGCTTCTCCAATGATCCTCGATCGAAAGGAAGTTGCTGTTAGGTAGCTGACTTCCCCTGGAGTCTACAGGACCCAACCTTGCCTTCTCAGGCTAAAAAAAATGCCTATATCGAAGCTCTAGTTCAAGCTTCGTCGAAAAAAAATGCCTATATCGACCTAATTATAATAAGACATAAATTAAGGACCTATATGCATATATATGGAAGTAAGAGGTGTTTTATTCCAAACTTTAATTATGTGAATACTCGAACCATATAGGAACTGGTTGTGTAAGTCCTTATGCATAGTCGCACACTTGCGATTGGAATCCATCTGGGACGGACACGTCACATTACCCGGTGAGTGGGATTTTCTAACATCATACCTGATTAGGGTGATGAACACCGTTTTCACTTTTGAAAACCATTTTTCAGGAATGTTCTCCCGTGACTGTGTGAAACTACTTAAACGTTTTGGGAGACATTTCTGATAGAAGCTGAAATTGCTCTAGTAGGCCCGAGACATCGGTTTTGAAACCAAAAGGGTTCAAGGCCTAGTTTTGAAAAACTTGTGAAGTGTGCCCAAGGCCAATGGGAACGGGCTCAAACCCTTAAATAAAATCTTGATTGCTACACATTATGAAAGTTAACAAAAAATGGTTAAGTTCTGTGATGCAGCCACCCAATCAATGCCTGATCGTAATACTCGATTGGCTAGTAGTTACTGAGTCGAAGCCGAGTGGATGAACTCGTTGGGCTGGTAGTTATCGAGCTTCAGTAGGGGTATCGAATTCATTGAACAGGTGGCACTAAAGATAAAAGTTCTAAGTTAAAAAACTTTTGTATGTGCATGCTAGACTATGAAACCATCGAGGCGCTCGACATGGGATAGTGTTGGTTATAAGGATTGCTGGATGACACCGAATGTATAAGGGAAGTTTGGTCATCTAGTAAGTCTCGAAGCTTAGAGTAGCTTCCTGCGCATTGAGACCGAGGCAAAGGAGGAGTGGTCTCATCCCCATCGGACATGGAGTATTTTCGGGTGTGAGGGTCAGACAATTGATATCCACTCATACTAATAGTAGAAGTTATATAATTCTATTAGGGTGAATGGTAAAAATGCTTTGATCCACAATTGGATGCACTCAGTGTACAAAATCTGCTAATGTTTGAACCCTTTTTGTTGAAGGGCGAGTGATTAAATGCTAAACTAATCCCGAGCAAGGAGAAGTATAGAATTATTTTTCTAAAAATAGAAAAACCACAAAACCTATTTTTCTGTTATGAAAACTCACTCTAACACTAACTCAAGTACTTTATTTTAACTTATTAGTTTTGCATAATGTTATTTTAGGGAATAATAATAGAATGTACATCTAACTTCTCGCAGTCTTGGGAGTGGTGACTGTTTTTAGACCAGCAGGTGTGGCAGGATGCTCATAGGGTTTCGACTAAGGCGGACTGGGGCGTAAAAACTCATATGTTTTAGGAAGACAATTGTGTACCTAGCATGTAATGGCTCGCCCTCAACGTGCATTGACCGATTTGTGTAGTAGTCAAAACACTTTAAATGATTTACCTGTTGTTAGTGGTTCGATCGATTTTTTGGTTAATCTGAGTTCATTTCAATCAGTTTTTCTTTCCCTTTTACCGTAGTATCTATAATATTTATTTATATATCCAAAAACCGTATTATATGTAATATTTATTTATATATCCAAAAACATGTAGTGGTTTACATTTAAATTTTTTAATTTGAGTTATTTATTTTCCCTTAATATTGTTGTCATTCCAAAATTTCTATTAACTTGGTAGTAAATTCATCCCCTTGCATTTTACTAATTTTGCAATTATGTCTTTGCACGTGCGTTAAATCATGTAATGATCTCCTTTGTTGAAGGCTAAGAAATTTTTATTTCTTAACTTTTTTTATAACTACACTCTAATAGTTAAAAACTATATTCTAAAGCTTCAGTTCAATTAGTTCAATTTCTAACCTGTATTGTGTTTCATTGATTTATTGACTTCGAACTTGGTTCAATGCGATAATTCCAATTTCATTCATATATATATATATATATATATGGTACTTTTTACCTTCTTCTAATCTATTATTTACTCATTTTTTTGTTAACACTTGCATACTCTTTACCCACATTCAACACTTCCTTTCCAACTCATGGGTAAATGATACTCTCTACCTCTCTTTTTATGTCTCACAACTATGAGAAAAACTCAGCACCAAATTATTTATTATTACTGGTAAAACGTGCCGCCTTCAAATTTTCTGTGGTATGACCTTCCTTACCTATTTGTTTAAGGAAATAGTGCTAGTGGTTTAGATGAATAATGATTCTATTATTGATTAAAAAAACACGGGCTTGCTTGCTAGCTAGATGGTCTTGAATAATTGTACACTACTTGCATGGAGCTTCAAGGAAAGTTATGGGAAGGGGGATCTATCTGATGATGAATATCTGACACCGGGAACACATATCAATCAGCCAAGAATGGTTCAAGCATATTGGAGATTTTATTAGTGGAGAGGAGATATTTAGACCCTATTACCAATGAAGTCCATGTGCGTGTATGTGGACATGTTATATCTGTGCGGTCTGCGAATGAAATGTAAATAAATATCAGCTTTACGGATAGTTTAATCGAGTGTAACAGTTTGGCAGAGCACATAAACGCGAGTGCATGTGTTGTTGTTCACTGCATGTGCTATTATATTTTTATATTTGATTAGTTCAGGCAGGCAGGATCGGCAGAAGGAGGAATTGAACGGGTTATTTTAGTATAGAAGATGAAAGAAAAATTGCGAGGGATAATTATCTAATAACAAGAAGGTATATCATAGTCTGCTGATAAGGGATGGATCCCCCGTATGACAACCACCACTCCTATTGCAAACTATATTTGTGGAGCTCTTACAATAACCACTCTTATTCTAATCTGCATGTGGGCATATGTGGCCTCTTACAACAGTATCATAGCGATCATAAAAGATAATAATTTTGTTGCTCATTATTTTTCATCACATTAATACATAAATTTTATAATCCAATCACAATTTGAGCTTACACGTTTCGAATCATAAAAATATTTATATCAAATAAATATATTACCATACTAAAACTAATTAAGTTATCACACAACCCGAGTTTTGCAATCTGTGTTAACTCATTAAATTCTTACGATACTATTATTCATCAAATTAGTAACAAGTGTCAAAATATAAAATACACTATTTTTTAATAAAAACTAAAATTTTTTTATAAAAGTTTATTTATGAGATTATAACATTTTACAACACTTGGAAAAATTATAATATAATGGAAAGATAACATGTCTTTTTTCTAAAATTATACCTCAATAATTTGTTCTATTAGAGTTGCTTTTCGATTTTCGAGATATTTCTCTCCATATTTATCATTACATGATACCTAGAAAAACGTATTGGGTAGTGGATGAGCGAGAACCAATTATCGAGTTGTTCATTACTCAATTTCGCCTCTACTAAAAAATGGTTAATATCGATTTTCATATCCTTTTCTTTATTTATAATATTGTTGTGATATTGAAAATTTTCGAATCTAGTGAGCCCAATTAAACTGAAAACTGTTGTTTAACTAGTACTGGATACTCAAGAATAGATGGTTAGAAGTAAATCAATTTGGCAGTTCAAACTAAAAAAATTGAGAAAATGAGTAAGTCCACTAGAATAACTTCAAGAGACCTATATGGACCATGAATAAAAGGGCGAGAAAAATCCGATTAAAAACCGACCCAAACTGGGATCGAACCAATTTAAAAGAAAATGCCCTCAATTTTTTAGAGCATCTAAACAACTCATAAAATAGAAGATTTTTAGTCCATTCAAGAGATAATGGGAAGTAATATTTTTAGAAAAATGGATTGCGCCAATAATTTGTCAAATCAGAGGTGAATCATAGTATAGTCGAAACCGATTGAAACGACTCAGATCGGTAAAACATTCGATTTGTACAAGAGGCTAAATAACTCAGAATGTGACAGTTCTTGAGTCCATTTAATAGTAAATTGGACAATGAATTTTTAGGTATTTTTATTGGACCAAGAACCGATCGGAAAAGGGGTGAACCAACCAAGAAATATTCAAATACATCCATATAAATATTGGATGTTCCCTTGTTGGGTTTTAATCGTAATTCTCTCTATAATCCGAAAGTCTCCAATTTTCAGTGAGCTTATTTGTAGAGATCACTGTGTCTCCGCCCGACCACCAAACTTGGTGTCCCTGGAAAAATATGAAAGTCAGCTTTCCATTCCCACTCATCTCAACCATCGACATTCCTTCTACTATCATCGATGAGGTCAAATAATACTGGACCTATTCCGACAATAAATAGAGCAATTATTTTGAGAGCCAATTTTGGCAGCCATGATAACCGTCGATGGCTGAGAAAAATTAAGCAGACTACTTGGGGTTTCATCTTTCGTACGCCACCAACCTTGCATGATTTTGGTAAGTGTAGAGTCATAATTAAATCCATGAAATTCAAATTAGCCTCTATGATAATATAGTTTAGTAAAATGACAATTGCATGTGGATCATACCTCCGTTGGAGGTGATCTAGATGGCTATGGACTCCACTAGGAGTTAGCTTCAAACTGCACCGGTGCCGATGACCGAGTCATCATCTCTAGTGAATTCGCGACCTTAACCTAATTTTAGTTTGGTAAATTGATAGTTAGGAAATAATCTCAATCATCATTGTTCTGACCAAGCTTGACCGAACGGAGATCATAATGACCTAGGGGAAGGCAAAGGGACCCCATACCTAACTTTTAGAAACTTTTGGTGGTCATTATTTAGGAAGAAACAGTCAAAGACTAAAATACAAATATGCATAAGTTAGAGGATTCTATTTGGAATAAGTTTTCATGGGGGTCTTTTTAAGGGTGTGATTGAAGTTTGAGGACCCTTTGGGGAGATTGGTTACATTTGAGAAATCGGGAGGCATATTTCGAAGGTAAAATGTTTTAAATATTAAAGGGAATGATTAGAGACTAAAGTGCAAATAATGGGATTTGTGCAGTCAAAAAGTGATTTTAGGGAGTGTAAGGACCTAAACGAGGCAAAAGAAAACCTTAGGGCCCAAATGGAAGATTTGAGAAATTTAACGCCCCGAAAAGAAAAGGTTTAAAGAGTTGGGGCAGAATGGTACAATATTCCAATTTTGGTGACTATTTTGCAAATATTAGAAAACAAGACTTAGGAAATATTCTGAGGGGTTTTGGTGACTTGAATGAAAATTAAGGAAACTTGAGAACTCAAGTAAAAGACTTCGAAAAGTCTAGAGTACCAAAAGAAAATATATAAGTTATAATGGGCAAAATGATAATTTTACCCAACTTAGGGACCGAAATGAGATTTCAGGAATGTAAGATACCAAAGTGGTAGATTAAGAATTTCTAAGTACATAAAAAAGTATAACCTCGATAGTTTATGACCCTAAGCCATTACTAACTAACCTTAGAAGAAAGTTAAAGAATAGTTTTTCGACAAGTAAGTTGAGTAAACCAAGTCCAAGGGGGGAAACTGTAATTCTTAGGGAAGTTACAATGTAAGAGTTGTAGGCTTAACGGAGGTACTTGAAGTGATCTCTATACACTATTATGGCTCTTTTAGAGAGGATACGAGATCACTCAAATTGAGAGCTCAAGAGCTAAATAAAAGGAAACATGTTTGTACCAACAAGTTCCAGTGAAAATGGTGAGTGGGAGTAATGATGACGAAACTAATTGGACTGACCAAATTATTTTTTTTACAGGTTTGAGTGATACTATGAAATAATTGCTATGTTGATTTTGAAACTCATATAAGAAGTGTAAAATGGCATAACTCTATGTCCACTAAAGAAATACTTATTTTAAAGGTTAAGAAATGGGGTAAGGGTCTTAAGGACAGGGATAGATTAACCATAGTCGTATGCTAGGGCTATAGATTTGGAGCTTCATGCATGTCATATCTGTTGAAGAAAGTGGGTCAATAAATGGACCAAACTCCCAATGTGTATTAAGTCGCCCTATATTTTGTTGAGGGGAGTTAGTCGAGTGAGGGACAAAACTCTCAACATGCATTGAACCGCATTATAATTGTTAAGCAGAGTGGGTCGAGAGATGGACCAAACTCACAATATGAATTGACCTTGCATCATATCTGATAAATTATGTTTGTGTTTGCATAGAGATGATCGGAATAAGAACCATACTTAAGCAAATGTGATATACATGAATATGGCTTGGGAATATGATGCTTAACTGCTGAATTGGTATATACCTCTTGTTTGTCAATTTCATTGGTGTCATAATGCTTAGCAAGGTAGTAATAATGCCTAGGGTAAGACTAGAAGTGGTGTAAGGAGTGTGGAAGTGGTGCTTCCAGAACGCCTCAGGTTACATATATACCAATGTGCGTGATAGTAGGGGATAGCCGAGGTATACGTATACTTGTGTCACGCCCCAACCCGGTTTGGTTTGAACCTCATGATCAACTCGTCACTCCTCCTAGTATAGAATAACACCCATTATGTTACCGATAGGAGTTAGGCGTAACCTGAAAAAAAAAATATTTTCAAAATAATTTGTGAAAAAGTACATTTTTCCATAAGACATACCAGCATATAATTATGGCATAAGCCTTACTAGAGTATGTACTCTTCCTCCATGGTCCTCTTCATATAAAGATTTAAGGGAGGGCGGGATGAGTTCGACAACTTAATGAGTGGGCAAGAAGTAATTATCTAAAATGTTATTCTTATAACACCATTTTCTTTTATGGGTTTCCACAATCAAACACATGCCCTTTATCATCAAAGGGATCAGACATTCACATAACACTCTCCGACTATTCCATTTGTGGTCCAAAGTAATTTTACCGACCGCTCTAATAGGAGGTCACCCCTCCTACCATAAGTTTGAGTGAGCTCTATAGCCCATCCCCCAAACTTAAATTGAGCCTTCGTGTTTGCTATTATAGGACGAGACCTCTCCCCCTTCTTCCTAGGTCTAAATGCGCATGAAGCTCCCAAAGCTTCTTGACTTACTAAACAACAAATCTTCTCTTATACTACCTGGGTCATCCAGTCATTAGAACCAACATTGCCTCATATCGGGCGCCTCGATGGTTTTGTATCTCAGCATGCACAAGCAAAAGTATTTTAACTAAGGCCATTATCTTCGGTACTACCAACCCAACGAGTTCACTGACCTAGCCAAATCACACAATTAACCATTTTTTAAGATTTTTCATAGGTTTACCATGTAAATTTATCTACAGGTTTAAGCTTATTTTCATTGATCTTGGGCCCACTAGAGCAATTCTAGCTCTAAGTATACATGATTCATGCACTCATCGGAAATATCTCCCAAAATATTTAAGCGGGTTCACATAGTAAAGGGAGAAATTTTCTAGAAAACAGTTTTCTAACAAAATAGCGTTCATCATCCAAAATAGGCGTGTTGTCGAAAATCCCACTCACCCGTATCCCATGACTTCTTCGTCCAAGGCGAATTTCCGATGTCTCGGGGCCTTTCACAGTCATAGGTAGAAGTCTCTCGATACGTACCTACATTATCATGGATAATAATTCATTGAATTATCCGAATATTTCACTTAGATCCCTAGTTTATTTTATTTGCAATTTCACCCCTTATAAAATCAATTGAATTACAAATAAATCCATATAAATACTTTTAATTGTAATTAAATTCCTAAAAATTATTTTTATTACAATTAAGTCCTTAATTTCACCTTAATCACCAATTATCCCTCAATCGAGGTTAATTTCACAAAAATTCCCAATTTTAGAAAAAAATCCCGAAATTGTCCAATTTCATCAAAATTTGCATATTGGCACCGAATTCTTAATTCATCAAATTGTGGGTTGAAATCCTGTTAATTCCCTCCTAGCATACTACTAATTGTTTCCCCCATCTTTCTACGAGTATCCTGACCTTTGAATAACTTCATTCAACATAAATTTGAGCTTAAACGAAGATTTGTCAGAAAATGTTTTCTAGAGATAGAGCTTCATTTTCTTACCAGCGAGAGGATGGTGGTCGAAGCTCTAGATAGGGGCAGCTAGTGTTGGTCCAGGCAATCCTCCTAGGATCATATTGTGTGCCAATTGGTAGCCTAAGCAATGAAAATTTGATGAGAGAAGTTTTCGTGCTCCATGTTCTGTAATTTTACTATTCTGACAAAAGGAGGTAGAATTGGCTTACTTTAAAGGTTCCCGGAGGTTGAGAGTCAGTTGAGGAGGGTTGTGGGAGGGTCAGTTTGGTTGAAAAAGGTTGGAGGTGACTGGAACTTAGCTCAAAGGATTTTTCTATTTCATGATCGTCGGAGTGACGGTACTATGCGAGCTCCCTGGCACCCCTCCGGTGATCCTCAAGCTAAAGGAAGGTTGTAGCAAGGTAAAGGATTTCTTCCCAGTTTTGATGAACCAAAATTTGCCACCGGAGGTTGAGAAATAGGCATGTGTTAGAGCCCTAGTTCATGCTTCATCAAAAAAAGGAGTATTGCGTCTTCTTTGATCATTTGTGGAATGAGGCGTACAAATTGGGAGGAGTTCTTTATATAGGGAACTTGACAACTAATAGGGCTAGCCATTCGTCCATAACTCAGCCCCTATCTTGCCCATTTATGGTCAGATCAGAGGTTTTTTCAGTCATTGGAGGAAACGAGGCTACTCCATCGGCCTTATCTTGACAACATTCCAAGGAAGAAGACAACTCTGTACGGTGTGTGCGAGCTACCACATGGGCATTGTGATTGGATGGCTTCGCTAATGCAACTTCCCACTCAGCATCCAAGTCATCCTTTGACTCGTTGACCGGTAATGTGGCGACCTCCCATTGGTCGCTCATTCCAACTTAGCTGCTGACTAGACTCGACTAGCCATTTGACTATGACACGTGGCTTCCTCTGATTGGTTGATTTAAATAACTTAGATTTTCTACATGATGCTTTGTGTCACTACCACATGTCAACCTCTAATTGGCTGGGACCATCCAACAAGGCTCCGCCACATGTCGATCACTGATTGCTCAACCGTTTCTCCAATATCCTAGTCGATTGTTGGATGTGGCATCTTTGCCATGTGTCATCTCCTCATTGGCCAGACTGGGTGAAGAGGCTACTCCTCAAAAGACCGTTGACTAAGGACACGTGTCTCTCTCCTATGGGTCGATTGCCAGTAACGTGGATTTTCTTTGAATGACTGTTGATCGAGGACACATGTCACGCTCTGATTGTTCAATGCTTCCAAACACTAATCGAACGGTTGACTAGGCACGCTTCACCATGCGTCATGCGCTCATTGGTTATGCATGCTGACTTGGCACTGACCTCGTAGACTTTACATTGATCGGCTAGGCTGTTGACCGGTTCGATGACCCGAAATTGAAAATCGGTTCATGCCCAATTCAACCGGTTTTCTAAAATTTGGAAATTTCTAAATTTGTCTAAATTCATTTTCTACCTAGTGGTGACTTCAATTTCTAAAATTGATATTTTTATGTAATCTAGAAAAATGAATCTTTGAACTAATTCTTCATGGTTCAATCCAGGTTAATCTGGTTCGAGTCCGGTTCAATTTGAACCGATCCAGTTTTCACACTCCATCCCAATCATGGTTCCTTTCCCTATTTGTTTGGTGTTTATTGACCACTTGAAATTTTCCGAATCCCCATTTTGGATTCTCCTTACCAATTTTAGTTCACTTAGATCCTCAGTTTTCTCTAGAAAATTTTTTATTCCCCTTTCCGATTTCTTATTTTGAGGGAACAAGATTTATAACTTGAGTGTGTGGTCGAATGTGACGTCCAACGTATACGAATAGTAGAGGGCACATCCTCGACATCCATATAAATCGTGTGTGGCTCGTAACATGGTGAGATCATGTTCACTCCATGTGAGAACTTAATAAATGATTTATGAAAGAAAAAGTTGGCCATGAGTTGCTCATGTGTGCGGCCCATGAGTTACTCATGTGTGCCAACCATGAGTGCTTGGGTTTTATGTTGCATTGTGTATGTCATGTATTTTATTGTTGTTAAGGGAAAGTAGAGTTAGACCTCGCGTAATATGGATTTATGGATCCCGAGTGGGCCAAGACAAGAGTCTCAATGGTTTGGATAACTCTATGAATATAGAATGGCCCGAGACAAGAGTCTCGAGGGGCCGAATAAACAAATGTGAAATGAAGGTTTCTTGTAAACTGGTAATAAATGCATGAAACAAGAGTCTCAAGGGGCTGAATAAAACCTTGCAAGATAACATGTTTTCGTAAATCTAAAATGAACGGCTCAAGACAGGGGTCTCGAGGGGTCGAGTACAACAATGGGGAATAGGGGATTTTGATAACTTGATAATAAATATCTATGTTAGGATATTTCATGAGATGTCTAAAGTCTTAAGCTATGAAGTAGTTCGACATTAATGCCTCATTCACTTGGTTGTGATGTTACACCTTGACCCAATTTTGTTAGCCGAAGACTCGTGTCCCTCTCCACTCATCTCCGTCAATAACTACTATTATGGGTACCTTCACCATAGTGAAAACCATGGAGATGAGGGCTTTCGATAAAACACCAATAAAATGAAATAGAAATTTGAAACATTTCTTGCAAAGTTTCTCAGTTGAGACCCCAAAATGGTTTACCAAATTATATAAGGAAAATAGCAATATGATAAGAAAAATCAAAGCACCTTCATGAGCAAGTTACAAGGTTACCTTAGGTGATGTGTGCCTCAGGAAGATCCTTCCCCTTACTACATCATGCCTCATCGGCTTAATCTACAATTTGTTTAGGGAAGGGGAGTGAGCTCACAACTCAGTGAATAATGCACTGATGTCGGACCACAACATGTCTTATGACTCAGACATTCCCCAAAAATCTTCTAATATAATTTTTCATCTTATTACTTGAACTTAACGAGTTCGAGTCTCATGGTTTATTTTTCCCCTTTGAGACATTTGTCTTGGGCAATCCAAACAAAACTCTACCCTATGGTCAGGTTATTCTTGGTCTCCTCCCCGCTCCCTCGTTGGTTTCACATGAATCGTGGTAAGTACATATATTACAAAGTATGCAAACATTGGGAACTCATGTCCCACACACAAGTATGGCCTACACTCGGTCGGCACTTTCGGGGTACTCACAGTCTGTGCCTTATCCTAGGCTACTCATGCCCCATACAATGAGCTACTGAGGCCCTAAATAATGGGATACTCAGGCCATAAACACAACAAGCTATTTAAGCCCTAAACATAATACATGCTAAGAAGTGTACTATCGCATGGGTAGTACCTATTTAGGAAACTGGTATGTGGGAGTCACGTGATCACTCAACCACCGACACTTCTCAAGTGTCTTATCACAGCTGAGTGTCTTAGTACCCAGGGTCATGGTCACATTACCCCCACTCGCCAATGCATGTCCCTTACACGTGCAACTCAATTTCTCCGTCGTCTCGTCGTATTGGTGTAATGAGATAGTACCCGTACATCATCTGGGTGTCCCAAGAAACATGGAAGATTTGACAATGACTCCCTAAAAACCTTTCCATTTTCCCTCTTGCGACGGTATAGCTTCACTAGGCATCCCTCCATCGCCCCTCTCTCTTATACCAGTATCTCAATAAAAATCACATGACACATAGTCATAATCATGGCTTTCAAGGACAAATCACGTAATGGTACACACAACATCTCAATAAGGGAGGTTGGTGCGTCACTTGCCCGATTCCCCAATCACACACAATTTGTGAGACCAAGAAAAATCATGACTTCATAATAAAAATGAACTAGGAAGTGGGATCAAACTAGGAACTGAAGCATAACCGAGGAATAGATTGAATTAGAGGAAGAGAGGGATTGATGGAATGGCTAAGGGGGGTGAATAAGGGTGAGGAGAAACCTTTAGGATGGTCATGGGACTCAAAAACATGTATTAGGAGAAAACCAGGATGGAACCTGTAAACCCCATCCTTTAAAGGTTAGAAAACCGAGGAAAGAACTGGTCAACCTGGATGAGAAAACAGAGTTGGTTCACAAACCACAACCGATAAGGAAAGGGTAAAATGGGAAATTTACAAATCCCAAGTGACTCAAAGAATCATAAAAGTCTTGGAAAAGGACTTTGGGATGAATTGGAATAGAAAACTAAACCGGTTTAGGTGAACCAGATTGAACCGGTTTAAACCACTATTGAACCGCTTTCTAAATTCATTTTTCTAGGTGACTTAAAATATTCAAATTGGGGAATTGAAGCCACCATTGGATAGATAATAAATTTAAATAAATTTAGAAATTTTTAATTTTGAAAAACTCGATCGAATCAGGTTTTAACCGATCGGTTTAATCATTGAAACCGTTTCGGACCGTTCCAGTCCTATTTATAATAGTGTCGTCTTCTTCCTTCAGATAAGAGCACTGTTCACTCGCAGAAAAAGTGAGCAAAGTCGACAAAGGTGAAAAGTCTCTGTTCAAGGCATTTCAGGCCATAAATGATCACTATAAAGGCACCAATCAAATGACCAGAGAGTCCCCGAGCTCCCTATATAAAGAGCTCCTCATCATTCATCCCCCTCACACTTAAAAACTCCTCTCTCTCTCTACTACTCTAATTTCTTATGAAATCCTTTGTTTATTACAACTTTGGTCCAATTTTTTATGTTTGACCTTATCATGCTTAACTGACTAACTCTTTCTTACTTGAGCCAGATTTTCTTGGAACTGTTGGTGTAAACTCCATCCTTTTATAATAAGAAAATCGGGAAAACAACTGGTCATTTCCAAAGAGAAAATCGATTTGGTTCATAAACCTTAACCGATAGAAAAAGAGCAATTTGGGAAATTTAAAAATCCCGAGTGACTCAAAGAGTCATAAAAGTCATGGAGAAAGACTTTGGGATGAATTGGAAAAGAAAACCAAACTGGTTTAGGTGAACCAGACATGAACCAAATTGAACCGGTTTGAACCACCATTTAACTGGTTTCTAAATTCATTTTTCTAGGTGGCTTAAAAAATTCAAATTTGGGGATTGGAGCCACCATTGGATAGAGAATGAATTTAGAAAATTTTAATTTTGAAAAACTCGGTCGAATCGGGCCTAAATAGGCCGGTTTAAGCATTGAACCTAGTTTGAACTGGTCCGGTTTGGTTCGAAACAGTGTCGTCTTCTTCCTTTAGATGATAGCACTGTTCACTCGCCAGAAAAATGAACAGCGCCAGCGAAGGTGAAAAGTCATTGTGAAGGGCATTTCAGGCCATGAATGAGTGCCATAAAAGTGCCAATCTGACGACCAGAGAGTCCTCGAGCTCCCTATATAAAGAGCTCATCTCCATTCCTTCTCGTCACACCTAAAATTTCTACTCTCTCTCAACTAAGTTTTTTAGTGAAGCTCGAACCAGAGCTCTGATATTGAGGTTTTTCTAAGCCTTAGAAGGCAAGGTCAGGTTCCTTAGGTTTAGGGAGAAGTCAGCTACCCGACACTAGTCTTCACTTGATCTGAGGATTGTCAAAGAAGCACTAGCGTAATCAAATAGTGAAGTAGCTCTGACGGACAGAAGCTGTCCTATTTCGGCTGAGCTAAAAAAAAGTCGAATTGAGCCCTACTCAAGCCAAACCAAGCTTTCCCAACATCTCTATAGTCCTTAGACGAGCTTAACTGAGCTTAAAGTTAAGTCAATTCGGCCCTCCTGATTCGTTGTAGGTCAGAGTTAAAGGGAGAAACTACAAAATTTTACTAACGAAATTCTCCCTTTATTCAAGGTCAACTATAGGAATTATTGATCCTAGAAGATACCTCAAGTAGAGAGCTATCTTCAACGATAGAGAGATCGGACCGCCGCACCTCTGACGGTAAGCTCTCGAAGCTTTCTCTCTCTAAGTTAAATTTTTTAGCAAAGCTTCGTTTGAACTCAATTCATACGCAAATGATGCGGTTCAAAGCTTAATTGAATCATATGGAAGCGTAGGAATTGATCCATACCTTCAATTGGAGCAATTAACCCCGATTGAATGGTCAATTTGATAAAATCAAATTCGACTAGTTTGAAAGGGGGAAATTAGGGAGTATTTTGGGGAAATTTGGGGATTTCGTAAAATTGAGGGACCAAATTACAATTTCCCAAAATTGAGGGTCAATTGGCCATGAAAAGGATGTTGGAGGACCAATTGGTCAATTTTTTAAAATAATTGGGTTCAAACTGCCATTTTTGTAAAGTAAGAGAAAAATGGTAATTTTTTAAAAGTTGGGCACCAAATTGGAAATTTGGGAAACTTGAACCCCTTAAATGATTTTGAGTAAATTGAGGGCCCAAAGTGAATTTTGGAAGTTTCGGGACTTAATTTAGGGAAAATTTTGCATTAGGGACCTAAAAGTTAAGGAAAATGAACTTAAGGGACCTTAGTGTAATTAACTTTAAGTTTTGAGTTTAGTTATTCATACGTGAGGAATGGAGGCTGTTATGCCAAATGATAATAGATAAGGTTGTCCAAATTTTGTAGGAGAACAAAGGACCGGAACGCCAACAAGAGAATCTCTCATCGATTTAGGAAAAATCAACCGAGGACGAACACGTCCCAATTAAAGGATGAGTGTGTTTATTCACATCATACTCGGTTGGGATGATGAGCATATCGGAAATGAAAAACCACTTCTATGTGAAATTTTGACATCACACCCGATTGGAGTGATGTGAGAACTATGCGAAAAAACTACTTATCGGTTATAAGTAGATCATACCCGATTGGTATGATGGACTTTCTGGAAGGAAGTAGGAAACCTGCTTACCAGTTGTAAGCTGAGATGTCATCACACCCGGTTGGTGTGATGGATGGAAAGTTTATTTTTGTCAGAAGTGTTCTCCCCTAACTGTATGCCAATGCTTAAAAATTTTGGAAGACCTTCTTGACAAGAGCTAGAATAGCTAAGATAGGCTAGAGGCCTCAATTTTGGAAAATCACGTACAATGGGCCCAAGGTTAGTTGGCACGAGCAAGAGCTCGTAAACAAACATATGATATTTATGCCATGAAAATTCTAAATGAATGGAATGTGTGATTTCACCATGGTACCAAGATAGGATTGACATACTCGATGGACTGGCGGCAGTGCATCAGGGACAGGACGACGGACTGGCCTAGACAAACAACTGCATGTCGAGTTGAGGGACGGGGCCATTGGACCAGTGGCACCAAAGATAAATGGCATTGTGGAAAAACTTATTGTTTGTGCATGCACTTGAGGTTCGGGACCAACAAGAAGGGTAGTGATGCATCCCAGGGGCTACTGGACAACATGGTGAAGATAAGGACAGTTTGTCGTGCCATCAATCAGGGAAGCTCAATGTAGCTTCATGCGTACGAGATCGAGGTGGGGTCAGGATGAGGTCTTTGTCCTCATACAGACACAGAGTTGATTTTGGTTTGAGGGTAGGATGTCACGAACATCCACTCATACCCAAGGTAAAAGTGGACGTGCTTCTATCTAGGTGGCCGGTAAAGTCACTTCGACGCCACAATTGGCTGTAGTGGATGGGCTGTCATGCGAATGTGTGATTTCTTTCTTGATGAAGGGTGTGTATTAATTGTTAAACATACTAGATATGGAAATGAGGAAAATGGTTTTGAAGAGCCGGGAATTTAAGGAAAGAATATTTTTTTAAAGAAATAAGGAGTCTAGCACACTCTGATTAAAGATGTTTTGAATACTCTCTCCCAACACCCATTCATTGAGTTGTTGAACTTACCCCCTCCTTTTACCCTTTTTCAGGTAACCAAGGAAAAACCCACTTAAAGACCTTCTGATAGCTGAACCTGCAAGACAAGTATGTAAGGTTAATATATTCAGTTTTGTTTAATGTTATTCCATGAAAGACACGAGTGAAAAGGATGCCTTACTTCTCATGGTTTAGAAAAGGGAAAAACCCTTAATAAACTGGGAGAGTGGCAAGTTATTCACGGGGATTTGACGAAACTGGGTCGGGGTATGACAGTTGGGCCTACATCTCCCTTACAACATGACATGTTCTAAAACTTATATTTGTCCATTAAAACTCTAGAACATTTCTTGGATGGTTGTTTTCGACCTTCCAACCTTTCGAGGATCGTATCCTTTCATCCTTCCTTTTCATATGATAGTATTCCTCGACAACCTTCACCTTTATCCAATCATCATTTTACCTTTGGCGTCATGTCTTTCATAATGGTGTCAATTTTCCTTATCTATTTGTCCTTTACCAACTTCCTTATTGGTTTGTCCCTAGTCTAATCATCGGGTTTCTCGATGTCTTACTGACACGTTGGGATTCTTCTTTTCTTATGTCCTTCCTCATTTCTAGTGGCATTCTTTACTCAAGGACTTTCCCTTTTCTCAATCCACTCTTACTCGCTCATGACCATTTCACAATTCTTTATTCCGAGTTGATCCTTTTCGATCTATGTGTCGATTGCTTTGTTTGGTGGAATTCCTTTTGTATGGTTTCATTCTCTACTATGTCCTTCAAAGTAGAGATTTCCACCTTAGGAGCTGCACATTCAACCTTCTTACCATTTCTCGAAGGTTTCCTTTCTTCATCTCCTTGCACCCCTCTCTATCTTGGGGCGTTTTCCTACTTTTAATCCTTCATCATCTTGAAATTTTCATTTCATCCCTTATTCCTTATTTGATGAACTTCCGATTATCAATCTTATTTTGTGTACTCCACCCTATGCCTAGCTGTCCCCTCTATAGGCTCCATTAAGTGAGTGCAGACCACGACCAGTCTTGATGTTAGTGGTCATTTCCTTTAATCACTCCTTAACTGAAGGGCTTACTTCTCCAAGGTTTCTTAGATGTGCTTTCCTCTATTTTCCTTATTATGGGTAGTCCACCCCTCTCTTACTTGTATGGCATCTTTTAATATTATCTTCCTACTTACCCGTTTCTTGGGTTTAAGCTATTTGAGCCCTCATGAGTACTTTTCCTTTGTACTTGATCTTCCCAACTCAACTAGCATTGCATTTGCGAGCTTACCTTATCTTCCCACTTTAATTAGGTCCAACACTTCTTCGTTGGGGCATGAACTTCCCTAGGACTTCTTTCTTAGGTTGGTTTCTTCCTTCTTCGCCCTTATAAGTATCCGGCCTTAGAGCAATTTTATGACCTCCCTTGATATCGTCCTCTCCTGGTTACCCTCTCTTTTGAAATCTTGCGACATGTCATTTGTACTCTATCATAATTCTGACTTGTATCCCAGTACCAATTTATCTCCTTGAGGGAGGTGTTCAATTTATCTCCAATTTACTTTTCCTTTGTACTTGATCTTCCCAACTCAACTAGCATTGCATTTGCGAGCTTACCTTATCTTCCCACTTTAATTAGGTCCAACACTTCTTCGTTGGGGCATGAACTTCCCTAGGACTTCTTTCTTAGATTGGTTTCTTCCTTCTTCGCCCTTATAAGTATCTGACCTTAGAGCAATTTTATGACCTCCCTTGATATCGTCCTCTCCTGGTTACCCTCTCTTTTGAAATCTCGCGACATGTCATTTGTACTCTATCATAATTCTGACTTGTATCCCAGTACCAATTTATCTCCTTGAGGGAGGTGTTCAAAGCCTCCTTGTTTCAAGGTCTTTTGATCACCTTGTTGGATGCTATTTATTCATTCTCATGGTTTGAGTTTTGTCATTAATCCATTTTCGGCCATTGATTTCCTTAAGGATTTCCTTCATCCTTCTTTCCAGATGTTTGACCCTTTTCACTTCTCCCTTCTTCGTTTAGGTTTAACTCCATAATTCTTACGAGGATTAGTTTGTTAACTGTGTCGTCCCTACCACTCTCCTTGTTCAATTTTTCAAGACCGCCATCCCTTGAGTCCTCCCATCCTTGATGTCCATCCCATCACCCCTTTGTAGGGTGTAGTTAGAATTACTTTCCAGTCCTTCCTTCCTCCTTCAATGGACTTCTAAGCATCAGATCCCTTTCATACGTTTTGTAATATGTCTAATTGTGCCGTTATGACTCCCTTTGAGTTGTACCTACCTTTTCTAGGCTTTCTTCCCTTAATATTTATTTTCCTCTCCTTGTTCTTAAAGCTACCGATCCTAGAACCTCCAAATGTCGTTTCCCAAGTTTACTTCTTTCTGGGGAAGTCTCGTGGATACGTCTTAATTGTAGTATTATTTGTTGTCTTTCTTTCAACTTATCCCTTTTAGAGGCAAACTTAGTTTCCCCTTTGTTCTGAAATTTCTTTCCTCTTTTACGAGGTCTCACTTAATCCCTTGTCGGTCCTTAGGTCTTCTTCTTTGTATGAATCCTTCCACTCCTACTGCATCTCTTGATGTCACCTTTTCCTTTCCCTTTTCCTAGGTTTATCCTATCCTTTGACCCCATAGAAGTATTGCTTCCCTTACACTCTGGCCTTTATGCAGACTCTTTACTTTTTCCATTTCAGTTGGGTTCTCTGTCTTTTGGTTAGGGCATGTCCCTTCCGACGACTCTCCTTCTAGGTAGGCTCTTCGTTCCTTCCTAGAATCCTTCTTCTTAGTCCTTTGACTTGTTGCCTTGTTACTCTGCGTTGGGAGTTCCTAATTCTTGTGGGGGACTATTTAGGTTGGCTATCTTAGGGTTAGTATTGACTAGAGGTGGCATGCAGTCTTCCTTCTTAAGTGGCCTTTTCTCCACTTACTACCCCAGGTCCTAATTGGTATATTCCAATCTGTTAGTGGTACTTTTCGTTAATAGGGAGACTAACTTTTAAATGGAAAATTTTATTTTTTATTTATTCAAGGAGGTAGTTTTTTGGGTATCCTTCCTGGTGTTTCGGTCTCTTGTGTCCCTACATAATTTGGGTATCCTTATCAATTAAGGTTTGCATGACAGCCATCATTTTCTCACGTATGAGCGACTAGGGTCAAAATTGTTAGTTTATTACACTTAGGTCCCTAAAGTTCATTTTCCTTAACTTTAGGTCCCTAATGTTAACTTTTCCCCAAATTGAGTCCCAAGACTTCCAAAATTCTCTTTGGTTCCTCAATTTACTCAAAAATTGTGTAGGGGGCTCAAGTTTTCCAATTTTCCAAGTTTCCAATTTTGTTCCCAACTTTTCAAAAATTACAATTTTGCCCCTACATTCTAAAAATGGCAATTTGGCCCCAAATGTTCCGAAAATTGACCAATTGGTCCCCCAACATCTTTCTCATTGCCAATTGACCTTCAATTTTGAGAAATTGCATGAAGGTCCCTCAATTTTTTGAAATCCCCAATTTTCCCCTTATAATCAAGAGTAGAATCGTGAAGTGCCTCATAGGTGAGAAGGCAATTAATAAGGAAGACAACGGTCTTAAAGGTGAATGGAGAATATTTGGTGGCAAAATGAGAGTGAATAAGAAAAATAAGACCCATATCAATAATGTGACGATGCTTACGTTCAATGGGCCCATTTTGTTGAGGTGTGCGTGGACAGGAGATCTAGTGGAGAATGCCTATGGATTGTAACTTAGATTGGAAAGCAGTAGATAAATATTATTTAGCACCGTCAGATTGGAGAGATTCAATTCGTTGACCAAGTAACTTTTCAACTTGTAAATGGAAGGCACGAAAAATAGAAAGAACATCAAATCATTATTTCATAACAAAATACCATGAAATTTTGTTATATTCATCTAAGAAATGAACATAATAGTAGTGACTTATAGAGGAAATAATGGGGGATGGTTCCCAAATATATGTGTGAATTGATTCGAGAGGATGGGTACTCTTAAGGTGAATGACTGGAAATGGTTGTTGAGTAATTTTACCACAAGAGCATGAGTCACAAAATGGTAAGGGAGAAATATTACTCATTGATAAATGATGAGAAAGCACATGACTCATAATTTGAAAAGAAGGGTGACCCAAACATTGATGCCACAAAGGAATAGACTCTATGTGACTAATCTAACCAATAGAAGAAATATTATGATGAGTGCGCAAATATTAGATATCGTTCCTATGACTACCGCGGAGTAGCTTCTGATCAGAAAAGAGATTTTTGATAAGAAAATGAATGGAATAGAATTCAAATTGGCATGCATTGTCTTGAGTGAAATGAGAGACAGATAATAAGTTGAGAGAAATTTTGGGAACATAATAAATACTAGTATGTGAGAAATATCGGGTATGTGAGGTTAAATAGGTAGATCAAGAAGAGATAATAGGTAAACATGTCATGTCTCCAATCGTGAGGTGCTCAGGGAGTGTCAAATCATCCTGAATAGACAAGTGTGAAAGATCATTAGTAATATGACTAGTAGCACCTAAATCAACATACTAGTCCAAATGATGTGGAATGGGTTAATGTCCATTAGAAGAGTGGTCTTGAGAAGTAGAGGATGTGGGCTTTAATTCAAATGATGGACAATGATGGGCCGAGTGGCCAGTGAGCCCACATATTGGCATATCACACTATAGGAAGAGGTAGGCATAGGTGAAGTGGGTCGAATTTCAGAATGTATAAGAGGTTGGGCATCTGTCTGATGTGGGTTGAAATGTGGTCTAGATCCATGCGGTTTAAATCCCTGAAGAGAAAAATGCCCACTATTGTGAATAGGCTTTCCCAATCACTATCAGTTCCTCCATTGCATCCTCCTCTAGGATTAAGGTTTCCAAGATCATGTTGTCGAGAAATTGGGTGATCACTAAAGCGAGGTTGGGGTGTAGTTTGAAGGAGTCCATGTGGTCCACGACTGGAGAAGGTAGCGGCAAGAGAATTAGCCTGAGAAAAACCTATAAGTAGGTCAGAGAGCGATGCGCCGCTGGAGCCAGAGTCAAAACCATATTTTTTAACCCTGTCGGGTATCCTAGTTGTGGAGAAGGGCCTTCAACAAATTAAGTGTCATTGCTTCAAGAACATGTGACATTGCAAGGGTAAGAGCTTCCCATTCCCCATATAAATCATCAAATAATTTTTCCTTGATTTCATGATCTATTTTTGGACGATTGATTTGAGCAAAAGAGATAGTTAAGTTGGAAATGGTTGAAAAATAAGATGTCATAGGTTGTTCTCCCTTTTTCAGCTCCCTCCATTATTGATAAAGGATATCCTTTTGAGCACGGTTTTGGGAGTCATACAAAATTTCAAGTTGGCTCCAAGGGTCTGTAGAGGTAACAGCTTAGATTACCTGTAAATTCACCTCAGTAGATAAAGAGGCAATTATAGTTGTTAAAGTGAACTTATCCCGGATAGTCCATGTTTTATATTTTGAGTTGATTATTTCAAGCTCAGTAGCTCCTTCTTTAATCATCACAATGGGTTTGGGTTGATGGATACTACCATCCGCATAGCCAAATAGCTAATATACTTGCAGCAAATTTGGGATATTGTTCCGCCAAACATAGTAATTAATATTGTCTAACTTGATAGGCAATGTAGGGAGTGAAGTATGAAGGATTACTACGGTAGAGGAACTCATTTTTATAGAGATTGATGAGAAGATTGACATCACGCATGGAGAATATTGGTTTTTTTTTTCAAGAATCTTCAATAGTAATCAGCAAAAATGCAAAGAGTCACGGATGAGGACTTGCAAGCATGATGTGGATCTTCAATGTTGGAACAATGTTACAAAGCTTTAACGTGGCTCTAATACCATAAAGGAAAGGAAGAAAGCTAGAAAAGAAAGAACACACTCTAGAGATATGGTATTGTAAATTGTAGTATGTTATTCACTGGAGTATCTTATTCTATTTACACACAATTTAGTCATAAATAATAAGAAATTACAAAATATTGAATGAATATGGATAGTCACTACATTAAGTGGTGTTTTGGTTATTAATAAGCAAACACAATTACAAGCCATGGTGACTAAAACAGTTATAGCAGAGTTTCAATTAGAAAAGGAATTGAAAAAGCTTAAGCTCGGGTCCAGGTTCTAGACCCGAACCTCGGATCGGGTCTAGACCCGTACAAGTGGACCCAAAATTTAGGTCCGCTTGGGTGCGGGTACATTATACCCGCCTTCAGGTCGGGTGTGAGTCAGCAAAAATTAGACCCAATTCGAAGTTTTGACATACCTACCAAAGCTTGTTCATTCCACGAGATTCCTAGAATCTGTTCTCAGTTCCACTAGTATTCTTCTTGCATTCTCTGTAAGATTAAGAAATTATAAGGTCAGCTTCACTTTTGACCATTAACAAATTAACCTACCGTATTGTTTCAACATTTTTATGGTTTAGCCCTTATAGGTCCTAGTTACTCGACTCGTTAATTAGTAATCCGACTCTCGATCCAATCTTCCTTGAGTTAATTTTTCTCGAGATTAAGCTTATGCTCTTTTCACTTAGCACTTATTGAAGTGCCCACATTTTATTTATTGACCACCTAGTGGTTCCATTTTTACCAAATTACCATTTGGTCCTCAACTTGGGAAAAATTACCATTTTGCCCTTATACTTTACAACTTTCTTTCTTTGGAATTTTAACTTTTCCAAATCTTTTATTTGGGTCTCTCAAGTCCCATTGAGTCCCATTTTGGTCCCAGATAGGCATTGTAACTATTCCAAGCTCTATTTCTTGTAAATTACCGAAAGGCCCCTAAGTTTTGGCAAAATTACCATTTTGCCCCTCTTCTTGAATTCTTAGGTTTCGACATCTATTTAAACCCAACATTCCTCATACATGTCCCTAAACATTTTTAAATTAAGTTTAGGTCCTTTTGCTGCCCAAAAGTTACCTTTTGGTCAGGCAAATCCTCATATTTGTATTCGATTCCTTAATTTTGCCTTTATTGCAAATAGGTCCCTAGACCTTCCACAATAGGCAAACCTAGTCCCCAACCTTCACTAAACATTCTAATCAGTCCTAAGATTTTATTTTTCACCTTAGGAAGACCCCATGGAAAGTTCAATTACATTTGGGTCCCCTAACATTCAAATCTTTGCATTTTGGCCCCCAACTCTTGACCCATAACTAGAGTATTTCTAAAAATTATTGAAGTAAGTGGAGAGGTCCATATGGTCTTCCTCTAGGTCATCATAAACTTAGCTTGGCCAAAGATGGTCAAAATTGCTCTGATTAGGATTCTTCAAGAATGTGCATGCAGATGAGTAAAAGTTGGGTTGGAGCTGAGAACTCACCAGAGGTGCCATATCAATCATCGAGGTAGTGCGATTCGAAAGTTGACTCCTCTAGAAGTCCATAGACACTTGAATCACCTCCATTGGTGGTATGTAGCTCCTAAAATTTTCATTTTAGACAGATCACCTACTTAGCCTGCAATATGAGATTTAGATGATTTAATTCTCCCACAAATCTTGCTCAAATCGGGTAAAGTGGGAGGCTATGGAATGTTTGTGGTATAAGGGACTCATCAAATTTTTCTCAACTCATGAGGGTCATCATGGCCATTAGAATTGGCCCTCGAAATAGCTACTCTATTTCGGGCCATCGAAAATTGCGTACTATGCGATCTCATCGAAAACTGTAGAGGCAGAATTAAGGGTTGAGAGAGGTGACAATGGAAATTTGAGGTCCTTAGCTTTCTACGGGTACCCAAGTCAAGCATCGGAGGTTGTCAGACGGCAGAGCTAGGCTCTCTAGTAGTCGAGTCATCGGAGTTGAGAGCAATCTCATTTTTTGAGCAATTTCTGATGGGGGAACACACAAGCTTTATATGCACATGTTCTAGACTTACATGGTTATCTATCCATAGCCTTCTTTCTTCATTCCATAGCATGTGGCTCTAGGAATGAATTGATTTCCTCAAGTGGTAGATTTAGGTTGTTTGGGTGACTCATCGGGTAAAAATAGGAGAATCTGGGTAAACTATCGTGTGAAGAAGACGACACACATATGCATGGTCGCGCATGTTGCACGTGCATGTGCCTGGTATCACACTTCGGTTGGTTTTCACTTTTGCGAGCCAGTTTCTAGCAAATATTTAGGCCGGTTCGATGGGTTTTGGCCCAATTCACTCCTTTTCCAATTGATTCTTGAAAAAAAAATAAAAATAACAAAAAATTCTACATTCAATTTTCTATTGAATGGATTCAAGAACCGCTCCATTTGGATTCATTTTACAGCCTTAAAAATTTGGGGGGTTTTGTGACCCCCTAGCCCAAACCTGGTCCAAACTGGTTCTCTCCTGGTTTTCTCTCAATCCTTAACCTCGTATTCCAAAACACCCTTAAGGATCTCTCACGCCCCTTTTTACCCCTCATCTACTCTCCATTAATCCCTTTCCTTGTTCCAGTTGAATTTTACTTCCTAGTTCACGCTCTACCTCCCAGTTCAATCCAATTGTCTAGTTGAACTTAGCCCGGTTATCGAGTTGCGATTTTCCAGTCTTACACCCCCAACACCATTGTAGGTAAAAAAACCAAGGAAACTCGATGCAAGAATGGGGAAGCACCTCCACACAAGCACAACTGAAGGTAGACATCTTTACTGGCATGCAAAGGTTGTAATTTACTACTTATGAATAGATATATTCTCAGGTTGTTATTAAATCATTTTTGCACACTATTCTTTAAAGAAAGGTTTCAAATTTCCACTAAAATATAGAGAATGGTTTTCAATTTAGAGCTTTAGTCCTTTCAGTTTTACTTTGGTGAAGGATTTCACCACTATAACATCAAAGGGATTGGCGAGTTGCATGGGACCACCAACCGATGAATTGGGTCATGTGTGACAATTTTCCTTCAAAATTATTTTAAGGTTTATACCCCATGGGCATCCTTCAAGAGCAATTGTCTATGGTGGTTCCTTTCAGAATCCCACTATTATGGTTTAGTTAGCCATCCTACAATACTTTCAAATGTAGTTGGGTGAAACTTCTTTCCCGCACCAACTAACCTAGTGACGTCCATGGACTCCACTCCTTTCCCTTGTCTAGTTTTGATGGATTTCACATCCGTGTTATTTTCATTTTTGGAGGATTTCACTATCATTTTCGATCATATTCATTACAATTGAATCACCTCTAGAGACGAGGCTTATAAGGGTATTCTACCCTTTGACCCTAATCTACAAGTCAGGCATAGTTCTCGAGTAGAGTCGCACCTCTCATGGGAACCCATTTCATTATAACATATAAAATATTGCAGCACAATGCAAAACGTACATATATATCTCTTTCCCAGTCTTCAAGTGTCACTCTTATGTCTCATACCTCACAAAAAAATACACAATTCTCCCCCTTATCACATCTCGGTTAAAAGGTATCATCTCCTTGATCGGGTATGCAAATGACTCCCCCTTATATATACCCATATTCAAATACAATGCATAAATGCAATATATCATAATTTATTATGAATTACTTCACTATCAACCCAATCCACCTATTGGTAATTCATCTCACGTGTTAGGAATTCCTACATTGCCTTAATACACATGGTTCATTTGTCGTATTCATTCTCGGAACATGATCCTCTCTAGATCGTCTCCATTTCCTATTCATTTGTGGTTATATCATTGTTGCATACAGTGGTATCATTAGAACCCAATCATCATATGATCATCTCCTTAAATGATACATTTAGGTTTAGTACACCCACTTATATATTTCCTCAAATCTAGGCAGGCATTTGTTTATCATTGGGGTTTGACTCACTATTAATCGTCCCAATACACAACCCTCTTTAGGAATGTTAGCTCATGATTCATATGGATATGTTTGGTCCCATATTTGGACCTTATTTCATTTCTAGGTCCTATGTCTTAACATTTCATATATAAGTTATTTGGGACATTCACTTGGTCCCCTAAGTCCATGGTCTTCAAACTCGACAAACATTATGCTCCCTTGTTCGACCGGTGGACCTACGTCCTTTTTCGAACATGGGC
Organism: Trapa incisa; assembly: GCA_030064435.1. NCBI lineage: Eukaryota > Viridiplantae > Streptophyta > Magnoliopsida > Myrtales > Lythraceae > Trapa > Trapa incisa. Next base: position 3,987,714 of record CM057774.1, on the reverse strand, counting down.
ATGGCCTCATTTCATCAATACAATCCTTGTCTCCTTATCCGAGAGAAGTCCTTAGCCTCTTTTATGTTAGGGGCACCTACTAGGTTCTACGAAAGCTCTATGTCCCCCTTTCCTTGTGGTAGTGTAAGGGTCGAGATTTCATCCCTACTTGATCCTCAATTCCTACTTGACCATATTTCATTATTGGTATTTGGTTCGTTCTTTCCAGAACGATCAATTTATTTCTTTAATTAATGGTAAAATCTACTGTGTCGGCTTTTCTAGGTTTTTTAAAGATATTTTTTCAAAACATCACATCAGTATTTTATATAAATAGGAGTAAATGTAGCATCGATCTAATCGTACACGAAGATAGAAATCTCACTCATTGTTTTATCATAACTTGTTCATTCTAACATGTTTCCTCTTTACTCTGATATGGAGATCCTTGCTCATGCAATCTTGTGGCTTTTCTAATTGAGTTCAACTCAAGTATCGAAGTTCAAACTTGCAATTTTCACTATAACTTTCCTAAAAAACTACGTTTTTGCCCTTCGGGTTCGGTTTACTCAACTCACTTGTTGAATAATTGTCCTTTAACTAACATTTCTCTAAGGTTGGTTAATATTTAATTTAGGGTAATAACCTTTCGAGGTTATACTTACCTGTGTATTTAGACTTTCTTAATCTATCACTTAGATTCTCTAATTTCTCAAAATTACACTTTGGTTTTTAAGTTGGGCAAAATTACCATTTTACCCCTTATAACTTAAAAAACTTTTTTGGACTCTAGACTTTTCCAAGTATTTTACTTCGGTACTCAAGATTTCTTGAGTTTCATTTTGGTCCCCACAATATCTTAGTACATTTCCAAAATCTCATTTTCCATTATTTGAAAAATAGTCCCCAAGTTTGGTAAAATTACCATTTTGCCCCTACTCATCCAAAGTTCACTATTTTGGACCCTAAACTTTCAAATTCTCTCATTTGGGTTCTCAAAACTCTTGTAGATATATTTGGGCCCCAAAAATATATTTATTACACTTTGATGCCTATAAAGGGTTACCAATTTGCCCCTTATTTGTAAAAATACTCATTTTTGCATATTTATTTTGGCAAAATTATTATTTTGTCATCCATTGTTCAAAATCAACTATTTGATATCATTTTGGGCATAATTGATAATTTTATCCCTTTTTTACTTAAAATTTATGGTTTTGCCCTCAAACTCCTGAAAATAACTTTAGATATTCTCATATGTCTTCAAATCACTTCTATGCCCCTTATGCTATTCTTAGGTACATTTCCCACAATTTTCCCACATTTTAATTCTTGAACATTAGAATTTAAATTAAATAAACTTTTAAATTCACAATTTACCCCTAAATGATCTCATCATAATCATAATGGCTCATGAAAGAAGTGTGGGGCCTTACCCTAGTAATTATGACACAATTTGGTTGTTTTCCAAAACTAGCTAAAATTGACCTACTAATGGTGTTGTCAAAAATTCTCAAGGATGTTTCTAGAGATTAGTCATTTTGTATCTAAGGGCCAAGCAAATCTTTTTGTGGCAGTGGTCAACCAAAAGGTCGCTGGAATTTGGCGAATTTAGTCGTTGATTGGTCGTGATCGGGCTGAACCTGATAGAACCACGGGTGGAAATCGGCTCATGCTGGTTGATTTCTCCCTTGTGGGGAGGGGGATCATCCCTTAACATGGAGGGGTAGAGAGGAAGCAGGCGGTCACTTTGGCACTGGTGGACACTAGAGTGGTGGTCGGAGATGACCGAATTCGGCCTTGTATGGTCGTCGGTAGTGGGCTATAATTTTGTCTTAGGTTGAGGTCAGCAAAAATGGCATTTGTGTGGCATTTTTTGGCCACTAAAAGGTTAGGACTCGGTCACAAAACTCAAGAGTAGTCCATAAGCATCGAGATAAGAGATAATTGTCATTTAATCATTAGAAGGTCAACGGGGTGTCTGAGATCGAGATTTCTGATTTTAAACTCAAAATTCAATTTATCCATGTGGAGTTAATTACACATTAACTCCATAGGAAGACTATTAGCTAAGTTCTTAGCTAATCTCTACAATTTTTAGTACTCAGTTTGATCAAAAATCAAATCAATTAAAGTGATATTTGAACCGGTGCAGCATAAATCATGTCAACCGGTAGGGAGTGGCTCGTTGGTGAGTTGGGTCGACTCGAATTAGTTCCAACCAACCAAACTTCCTTTATTTTTCTTTTTATTTTATAATTTAAATTACCATTTTACCCTTTTTAGTCCATTCAGTAATTAAATTCGAAATTACGGACATGTTCAAGCAAAAACTAGCTTTCCCTAAAAGCTCGATTTTTGTGCACGGAAATCCTATCCCAAATTTGATCGGATCCATAGTCCCAACATCGGTCTCCTATCACATTTACAACATTTTATTATAATCTAAATTTTACTTTACAAATTCCAATTCGGGTTTTATCCTTAGTTTAGTTTTCCATTCTCAAATTTCATTTTTATCTTTGTTCGATATTTTATTTCCAATTTCATATATCATTCTATCTTTAGAATTTTATTCTCAGTTTTAGTTCTACTTTTCGGATTTAAAGTTTTATTCTCAATTCGAAATTGTATTTCTTATTTATAATCAAAATTTCCGTTACACTCGAATTTAACCATAATTCCGATGTTACATGGGTAACTACCTTGAAAATGTTGTTGATTATGATTGTTTAATTATCTTCAAGAGTATATACCCTATGTTTAAATTTCAAACTACATCAAACATGGTGTTGGTAGATTATCTTCTTACACGGCTACAAATTACCTCATGTTACTGTAAGAGGAGCATGCATACTCAATCAAAACATGTCAATAAAATTTTAACAAAATTGTTTAAAATTATCATTAACTTTTTATCTAAGACATGCACGATATTTTACATTTATTTTTATATCTCAAAAATGTAATTATTAACTATATGATCAAATTTAAAAATGAGTTTTTGAATAAAATTATTCAATTTAATATCATTTTATTAAATATTTGGAAAGTTACACTTTACCATTAATTTTTTTTAAATTGATTATTTTAACATTATTTTTAAATTATACTGCAATTTATCATTAATAATTATATGAAAAATAATGTTGGCTTTTATAATTAAATTATTAATATTATAATAGTTGTACCACAGCATAAGCAGTTAAAATTTTTAATTAACTTTTCACTAATAATCAAATTGTTTATGTGGTGAATATAAATTATATTAAAAGTATTTTTTTATAAAATTTATAATATTTTATTTAACTTAAATTAATTATATATTTTTATGTAATAAAATTATAACTAAAAATCATATAAAATTAATAATTTTTAATTAATTTAAATCAATAAAGTAAATATATTACACATATGTATCTTTTATTATTTATAGTAATATAATTTTTTTAGTAAATTATATAATTTTATTAACACTAAAATATCAAATTTAATTTAGGTATTTGTATAATAACATAATTTATATATAAATATTTTATTGTATAATTTATATTTAATAAAATATTAAAAACTATATATATATTAAATTATTAGTAATAATTATATATGTAATTTTACTTAAATTTTATTAAGTAAAAATATATATTTATTAGATATATTTTTTAAATTTAAATAAAATATTAGAAATTTAATAAAATAAGTTTATTTTTAATATAATTTGGGTTGATATAGAAAATTGTTTAATTATAACTGAAAAATTAATTAAAAACTTTAACTATATCTATTATATTATATTATTATTTTTTATATTTAAATTGACATGTTAAATTTATTTAAAAGTAGACGTTAAAATTATTGATAAAAAAATTATTTTATAAAGAAATAAATAGTAAAATATAATATTCGAAAATAATATTTACTTTATATAAATTTATGATTTAACATTTAAAAATGATAAAACATCTCATAAATATCTAAAAATAAGAACCTAACTCTCCTATTCTCCTTCCTTTTCCGTCTTTATATGGAGCTCCTCGTTTATGCGTTGATTCTTGAACTTTCTCGTCTTTTTTTTTTCTCTTGCCAAAAATTAGATGACCTAATTTATGTAAGAGAGGACCAATTGAGATTGATCCAAGCCAATTGGAGGGAAGCCCAACTCTTCTTGAGTATGATTTCGCAAACACAAAAGTAAACAACTCTGACGCCTTTACGATTCGGCGGGTTCTTAATTTAAATTAGTAAAAAAATTGAAATACAACTAACTGTTCCTAGGAAAGACCTAAAGCAAGAATCACAGTTGTTTAATCCCCAGATCTATCTATCGATTTTGCAGTCTCAGTCTACTTATCTGTTTTTCGATGTGGGTGATGGGTTAAGAGAGGAACAATTCTGGTACAGGGAAGCAACTACAGCAGTATGAAAATGCTTCCATCAGAAAGGCTAAGTTCAAGATTTGATCAGAATAACAATGCAATGAATTGCAGGCCTACATATTGCTACCACTAATGTGAGTGATCAGTTGGAGCCGCAGAAATAAAATAAAGGAAAAAGTACTGTTTGCAATTCACATATATAAAACTCTGAGCTTCAGCTGGTCTACTTTAAAGAAAATAGAAAGAACCGCAGATGTTTGATCCCCAGATCTATCAATTTTGCAGTCTCAGCTTCATGGCATTGGAAAAATTTTGGTTTTAGAGAGGAGCAATTCTGCTACAGGTAACAACTACAGCAGTAACAACACGCTTCCACCAGAAAGACTCAGCTCAAGATTTGATCCCAACAACAATACAATGAATAACTTCTAAATTAATGTGAGTGATCAGTTGGAGTTGCAGAAATAGAATGAAGAAACGGCATCATTTGGAATTCACATGTATAAAACTCTGAGCTGAAGCTGGTCTACTTTCAAGAAAAAAGAAAGAAACTTCATATGTTTGATTCCCAGATCTATCTATCTATCAATTTTGTAGCATCAGCTTCATGGAAATATGAAAACATTTCCCCAGTCGCCATCTCTACTTCCCTGATGTTATCCAGTATCCTTTGACGTGGGTTTTGGGTTAAGAGAGGAGCAATTCTACTTCAAAGAAGCAATCATGGCAGTAACAAAAAGGCTCAGCTCAAGATTTGATTAGAGGCTCAACAACAATATATTGATGACGTCTACATATTGCTAGACTAATATAAGTGATCAATTGGAGCTGCAGAAATAGAATACAAGACAGCATCATTAGCAATTCACATGTATAAAACTCTGAGCTGAAGCTGGTCTACTTTCAAGAAAATAGAAAGCAATGATTTTTAAGAAACAAAATATTACTTGTACTCTGAAATGAAGCCAATAGATTCTTTCCATAAATATGGAAATGATGTCTGTCCACTACGTTTATTATATAGCAGGCTTCCTGCGGGACCATGGAGAAAAGGATCACCACCTTACGGAACAACAGTGTTCTTCATCACACACACACAAGAAAAACAGGACACAGAACCTAGCAGAAACCATGGCTCTTCAGTACAATTTCATTTGAGTATCCATCAGAAAGCAAAAATAGTACATTACATACTTATTTACATATATTACATGAGAGAATCGAATGCCATTTAAATTTATTCAGATCCTTTTGTCTCCATTATCAAGCAAGAATGTAATGCACTATGGTGCAATATTTTCTGCAAATCAAATCAATCAACTATTCTCACCTACTACCAACTGCAATCGATAATTCTTTTCTCTTCACACATCCCTCTCACTGTCGACAGTAAAACAGAAACAAATCATCACAAGTAGAACGGTCATGAAAATGTCCAAAATTTTTACAGTGGTGAGGATGAGCAGCATTTGAGAGATGCATGTTGCATTATCATGGACTTGTACTTGAGTTTTTCGTTCTGTCTCTACACCTCTCCCCTTCCATTGTGAAGGACTGAAATCCCCGAGGTGTAGACAAATGCCCGGACCCACTACTGCTGACTGATCTCTCGATATCGTCTCTATCGGCCACCAGAGGGATAGGACGTTCAGGAATGAAGGGAACAGTAAGATCTGTCTCCAGCATCTTAACAACCTGGTCCATTGTAGGTCTTGCATATAATTGAGGATGTGAACATAAAACCGCTACTAAAACGTACTTCTCCAAAATCTGTGGTGATCCCAGCTCAGGCATCCCATCCTCAATAACATCAAGGGCCTTCCCTTCCCTAACTAAGGACCAAGCCCAGTCAGTCACAAGGGAAGGCTGATTCTCCTCATTGCTCATGAGTAGGGCCTTCTTCCCACTAAGAAGCTCAAGCAACACAACCCCAAAGCTATACACATCGCTTCTCTCAGTTAACTGCCCATATAGTGCATATTCAGGAGCAACATACCCCATTGTGCCTGCGACCCGAGTGCTCAAATGGGTCATCCCCTCCGGTGTAAACTTGGCGAGACCAAAATCAGCCACCTTAGGCTCGAACCTCTCATCCAAAAGGATGTTACTGGCCTTGATGTCCCGGTGGATGATCATAGATTGAGCACCATGATGCAAGTAGGCCAGTCCCCTAGCAGTCCCAAGGGCAATCTTCTGCCTAATTGGCCAGCTGAGTTTCACCTCCCAAGAACCGAATAGGTGATCATACAGACTTCCGTTCCTCATCAGATCACAGACTATAATCCTCTGGTGACCCTCGAACTGGGTCGTGGCGATACAGTATCCTCTAAGGGCAACCAGATTTACATGCCTAACGCTAGCAATGACCTCAACTTCGTGCGCGAAATTAGCATCACCTGAAGCCGAGCAGTTCTTAAACCTCTTTAGGGCGACCTCTGTGCCATCAGACAGGAAACCTCGGTACACATTGCCATAGCCACCCCGCCCAATGATGTTATCCCGACAGAAGTTGCGAGTCGCCATTTTTATTTCCTCGAATGTGTATCGGACAACTGTGGTGCTGTCTTTGATTGAGTCAAGCTCTGGTCCAAGGCTGATTTCGTTTTCCTGTCCAAACCCAAACCCCCTCATCTTCCTTGGCTTCTTCAGCCCACCATTCCTTCTTTTCCATATAAAGAATCCGCTGACAATAATCAATAACAATCCTATTCCACCACCAATAAGAACCGACACGATCAAAACTATCCTCTTCTTCCTGCTGCTTGAGGCAGAGTTAGTGAAATCGAGCAGGAAGAGACATTTTGCAGTGCCCTTGTCCGTGGGGCCCAGATAGTTGGCGAAGGCGGCAGCATACATCCGACCATAGGCAGTGCAGTCCGAGACGTTCCCAACAGAAGGGCCCTTGAGATAGTTGGCCTGGAGGTAGGACAAGCTCGTCATACAGGAGGCACAGGGGGAGTTGTTCTCCAGAGATTGATTGCAACTGGAGACGACGCTGTCTATAGTGGAATTGGGGATCTGCGCTTCAAACTCCGCCCGGGTTGAGATGTTCATGCAGCCCTCCGAGATCCACGAGGTCTGGAAGCCACAGGAAGACCGCACATCGAAGTTAGGGATGAAGGTGTCGATGAGAGACTGGTAAGATGACCAGCAGGATTCGGCGGCTGCGGCCGGGGGGAGGAAAGAGAAGGTAAGGCGGAGGTGGGCGGATTCGACGAGGCGGAGGCCCTGGAGGATGTAGCCGCAGGAGGTGGAGACGTCAAGTGTGGGGCGGGAAGAGGAGCTGGAGATGAGATCGCTGAGGATGGTGAAGTTCAGGGGGCAGGCAGCGTCGTTCTGGGAGAGGGATGGGAAGCTGAAAAGGGAGAGACATAAGGTGAAGAAGAGGAGTCCGGGTGGGAGGCGGAGGCCGGACATGGTGGGCGGTGGGTGGGTTTGTTAGTTGGTGGGCTGGATGCTAGAACGGCTGAGAAGTTGGGATTTCCATTGATTGAATTGGCTGCTGAGAGAGGCTGCTTTAGGGGAGGACAGGAGGGAAGAAAGAGCAGAAGAGTTGAAATTTCGAGACAGGACGACGCAAGCTCGCCACCAATGTTTGGTTTTATCATTTACTTTCAATATTAATTTTTAATAATATTATAATTCTTTATTTATTTTATATTTATAATTTACCTTGTACTCTTACCATTCAATCACCAATTCAACTGATTTAATAAAAAATGGACATCGATCCTATTAGTTATATTATTAAAGATAAATTACTTGAGAAAATACAACATTTTACATAAGTTTCTAAAATATATTCAAACTTTAATAATTACCTAAAAATTATAATGCTTGTTATTTAGTTAATAAAAATATATTTATACATATAATTTAATTTTTAAAAATATGTACAAATATATATTTTACGAACAAAATAATATACTATTTTAATTTTTTTTTTTGCTCAAGAAACAACTATTTGAATCATTCTTTTTTTCCGTACATGCATGCAACTTGTATTTTATCTAAGTGTTTGTAGTATGCTTTATCATTCATGAGTATGTTTGACCACTTTACTTGGAAATTACTTATTTATATAAGTCCGTTTTAACTTCATTTGTTTTAATTTTTATTCGTATAAATCCCGTACTTCATTTTTTTTTTCGATTTTCGTTTTGGTGCAAGTAATTTTTATAAATTTCTAAGGTTTCCATCCATATATATTCTTTAATCTAAATTATATTTTTAATTTCAATTTAAAATTTTCTTCCCGTTGCAATATTCATTTTGATAATTGTCTTCATTTATATATTTTTTTTGGAGATGGTAGAGTTACATATAATACCCATTCCCATAGCCTAAATTAAACGGTGGATTTTAAATAAAAAATAAGATGAGTGAACTGAAATCAATTGGGAGAGAAATCACTCACCAATTTATTTTAGACCGAAATAAAACTACTTCATTTGAAAATAAAAAGTTTTAAAAAATTATAATTTAATGTAATTTAATTAAAAACTAGATTGTAATTTTTATTAAATCAAATAAGATGAATGGAACTTGGGTAAACCTTAAAAGGATAATTTATTAATTTTAATATAAAAAATAGGTTTCATTTGACTTAAATAAACAAGTTGTCAAAATCTCTAAAATCGGATAAGATTTATTCAAATGAGTTATATATCGATTTCCTTTATTTTAAACATATACCAAGTAGGAAATCAGATTGGGTTGAAAAGAAATTGTTAAAGGGCTTAATTGGACACTAGCCTAAAAAGGGGCAAGGAGCAAGAGAAGGTTAAAGTCCATAGAGTAAAAAATTTGCTCTATTCTATTCTTTTAGGAAAATATTTTATATTTAATATAGTTTAAGAAGTGGATCTCTTCATGAAGTTAGTGTACTTATGGTTGCAATCCATGACTCATTTTAGATTCAAATTTCCCTACTCCTTCGTTAAATTGATATTACGCCATAATAAAGAATTAGTTTGGTTTAGATCAATGTATTACCCTTAAAATTTTAAAAGAATCCAAGAAGGTAAGAAGTAACAAATTAAAGATAAGTTAAATGGACTTAATCTAAAATTTATGGGCTCTCAACACCTTTATTGATACTAATAATAATGTTAAATATTGGTGGATGAACACTACTAGAAGTGATTAATTACGTGGATAATCCAATCCTATACAAAATTTAGAGATTTATCGAAACAAAGTCGGATAAATTCACTTATATAAATTAAATTATTGATAAAAATATTTTTGTATGATCTCTACTATAAAGAAATAGTTGTTTCACCATTTATCTATGTTAAAATATAAATTTGGTAGACTATAAAATTAAAACACGATAATAATTATTTAATGATAGATAACTTATTAAATTATATTAAAACTTTGTATTTATATACTTAAAATAAGATAAATATGAAAATAAATAATACGATAATATATTATACAATCTTAACTAATAATATTATATAATATATTATAATTAATTAAAATATTATCCTATCAATCTATCGTAATATTACAACATTTTTCTCTCAACGAGCATGTAATCATATAAAATATTTATTTTATAAAAGTATAACTCACACCAATTAAAAATTATTTTTTATTATATAATACAAGAAAATAACCAAACAACTAAAAACTATTTTATATTATGTTAGTATAGGAGATATCAAATAAAAGTTATTTTATATTGTATCAATAAAATAGACAACAAATAAAATTTGTTTTATATTTCCTATAGCACTTTCTTTACACTATAAAAATATTATATTCCACTTTAGTTATAATACATAGGTAGTAAACATGTTAGATGTTTTGTAATAAAATTTATTTGATGGAACCTACTCATATAAAATTCTAAAATGCGGGAGTATACAAGGTTGACATAAGCTTGTTAGGCCACACGACGAAACTATAGAAGTAACTCTTTATTATTAAGGTAATTCACTCAATCACATAGAAACACGTTTATTTATAAGCTTATAACAATATAAATATAAAAAAAATAATATATGAATATATGATATAATCTTAATTAATAATATTATATTATATATTATATCTACCTAAAATATTATAATAACAATGATGAACATTTGTTCATCTTGTAAAATCATAAACTTAAACTATCATATGTTAAATTAGCTCCTAGTTTTCTATTATACTGATATAGTGGACACCAACCAAAAACCATTTTCTATTATGTTGGTATAACGTATATAAAATAAAAGTTATTTTTTATTCCACTGGTATAATAGATAACAAATAAAAGTCATTTTTTATTCTGATGATATAAGAGATAATAATTAAAAGTAGTTTTATATTCCAACTTTATAGCACTTTCTTCACATCTTAAAAATATTATATTTTACTTTAATTGTAACATCTTCCACATAATTTATCTAATCGAACCGGCTCTAATATTATATAAAAATCTAAAATAGTGAAGGAAAAAATATTGAAAAATAGACTTAATAGACTATAGACTAAACCACAAGTATAATTATTTATTGATAAGTGACTCACTCAGAATCATACCTATTTATAGGCTCATAATAAAATAAAGATAAAACAATAATATGAGAATATAGTATCAAGGGATAGTAAACAAATTACAGTTTATTTATAGGCTCATAATAAAATAAAGATAAAAAAATAATATGAGAATATAGTATCAAGTGATAGTAAACAAATTACAGTTTATTGAGCTTTTGGAGTGTGCGTGCCAAGAATGTTGGAGGTTGTGTTGTCTCTTGTGTGCCTCATATTCTTTTTCTTTATGGCAATACCTTGTGTCAAAGGAATCAACGGAGGATATTCATTAACAATCATTTTGTTGGACATTATTGTCCACAAATAAAGGCTAGTTAACGGAAGGGAGCAACATTCGAGCCAAGGATGACATTTGGTCTTAGGATGTTGTTTGCCTCATTTAGCTTATAGATGACTTTCTTCTATGATAAAACCTCATGAATCTATACTAAATTTATCAATGCCTAAGATTATAGTTTCTAGAGGTAGAAATGTTGGCATGCTAGGAAATTGTGGTACTTATAGCACGATCCAAATTCATCCACCAATGACGAGAAACTAGGTGGACGTGTTCAGGTAACTAGATGTTGAATGGAGAAGTTGTGATTGAGGACGAGCTTGGGTTCTAGGAAGATAGGTCCTCATATGTGTAGACTAAATGTCAAACAAGCTAGAAAGGAAGAAGGAAACAAACAGGGTTGTAGATCATGTTAGGCTTCTTTAGAGGTATGAACCAGAGAGTATTTTTGGAGATTTAGTTTGAAGGCATGGGCTTATAAATTTCAAAGTTATTAGTCTAAACAATAATTTCAGTTGAGGGAGTGAATTGGACTTGGACTTAGATTGTTACAAATTGAGCCTACATCAAATAAGTAATGAGGCCATGATTTAAAAAGAGTTGGACATTTTAAAAGAAAAAGAGAAGAGTGGGCCTTTCTTCCTAAAGGCATGGGATTAAACGAGTTGGGCCTAAGCATTTAAGGAGATGTGCTTGGGTATTATGAAGAAAAGAATTTTGAACTCTAAATAGATGAGCTTGGACACCATGAGAAAATGGAATTGGACATGAAAATCAACTTAGATTTTTAAGGAAAATAATTCAGAATTATTTATCATATTGGCCTTGATTTAAGTGGTATAATTAAGGAGTTGAGTTTTTATTTATATATATAGTAGTGCATGTTAATGAGGTTAGAGCCACTAACATATTTCAACCGAATTTGACTAGTGGGTATTAGACTACAGTGCAGTTGTGTAAACCTCATTTCCTCAAAACATGGAAGATGGAAATGAGAACTAAAAATTTTTGAGAGAAAATCATGATTTAAAGTAAACCTAAATTGGTAAAAAGAAACCAAAATAAGAATTTGAATAATCACAAGTGACTAATGAAGATCCAAAAGTTAAGTAAATGGATCATGTTGCCAATTGGATAAGGAAACCCTAACACTAGAACTTCCGTAACCTAGGTCAAGCCTAAGTGGACTAGAACCCGAGTGAGAACCGAGAATGAAATCCTAAACTAAGGATAAAACTATAAGAATGGAAGTGGGATATGAAATTGAGAAAGAAAATTCAAAACCCCGTGGAAAAAGGCCAAAATCGAGAATGGAGCCTCGAGTCAGGAATGGGACCCGAGCCTGGATTTGGAGAGTCGATTCAAAGGAAGGAATCTATGATGGAAGTTGGTAGGACCCCTAAATGACTCTAAAGAGCCTCCCAAGATGATGAGTCAGGAGATGGAAAAGTACAAAGTGAAAACCGGTCCAAAATGGGACCGAGCTGAATTATGGGAATTAGCCCCAGAAGGGCCGAAATCAATCAAATAGACTCGGAGCGGGAAAATCCCCCAAAATTTTGAGGGTGCTAAACAAATCCAAATGAGACGATTATTGAGTCCATTCAAAAGAAAATTGAATGTAGAATTTTTGGGTATTTTAATTTTTCCATGAACTAGTCGAAAAGGAGGTGAAATATGCCATAAATTGCTGAACTAACCAATAAATTCACCGGAAACTAGTTTGCTAAAGTGCAGATCGGTCGGAGCATCACATTGGGCACACATACACACATGTCATCTCCTTCACCTAACCTCAACCAGATTTCAATGAAAATAACCAATAAACATCGGCAGATAACCCTATAACCACTACTTGGGGAAATTAATTTCTTCCTAGGGCTATAGGCTATGGATTGATGAAAGAAAGCTATGGTTGGATTGCTACATAAGTCTAGAATCCAACAATATAAATTGGAGGTGTTCTCTCTTCAGAATTCAATTGGAATCATCTCTAGAACACAAATTACTCTCAATTTCAGTGACCTGACTTGTAGAGAGTCTAGTTCCATCGTTTGACCACCTTAGAACTTGATCTTAGTGTCTCTAGAAAGTTGAGGAAGTCAATTTTCTAACGCCACCTATACCAACCCTCAACTCTCAATCTCCCGACGTCGGCGTGATCACACAATGATGAAACTCTAGTGACTAGAAATAGAGCAATTGCTTTTAGGGCTAATTTTGGCGGCCTCGATGGTTGATAAAAATTCAGCAGATTCCACATACTACCAGCTTTCCATAGCAACTAACCTTGCCCAATTTGAACAAGTATAGAGGTAGAATTAATTCATTCAAGTTTGATTTTCTGGTTGAGTGGGTGAGCTTACTAAAATGGACATTACATGAGCTGCATACCACCAATCAAGGTGATTCAAGCTGCCACAGTCTCCTTAGAGATTCAACTTTCCAATCCATAGACTCGTTAGTCAATGTGCCATCTCCACTAAGTTCCCGCCTTTGACCCGACTTTGACTTATTTTTTGTTAAGTATTTGATTAAGGTCGATCAAAGCAATTTCGCCTAACTTCAGCCAACCATGGTTATGATGGAGTAAAGGGAGGCCAGGAGGACCTTCCTACTTAATTTCATAAATTTTGGAGATACTTTGGTTATGGATCAAAGGTCGGGGACTAGAATGCAAATAAGTGAAATTTAGGGAACCTAAATAGGAATGATCTTTTTATGGGGTCTTCCTAAGGGGATGGAGGAAGTTATGGGACTGTTTGGAAAGTTTGGCGAGGAGAGAGGACTTGGTTTTCCTATTGCAGAAGGTCTAGGGACCTATTTGCAATAAATGTAAATTTAGGGACTAAAGTGCAAATATGTGTTTGCATGGCCAAAAGGCAACTTTTGGGCAGTACAAGTTCCTAAACGTAATTTGTAAATTTTTAGGGACCTGCATAAGGAAATTTGGGGTCAATTGGATTAAAAAACCCAAGTTCTCACGAAGAGGAGCAAAATGGTAATCTTGCCAAAATGTTGGGGTCTTTCGATAAATTAAAGGAATAGAGGTTGGAAACATTCAAATTCCTATTTGGGACCTGAATGGGACTCAAGAGAACTTGAGATACCCAAATCGAAGACTTGGGAAAGTCTTAAATCCAAAGAAAGGCAAGTTGTAAGGTATAAGGATAAAATGGTAATTTTGCCCAAGTTGAGGACCAAAGTGAAAATTTGGGAAAAATGGGACCCAAAGGAATTTTATGGACTGATTGGAAAGACTTGAGATAAGTCTTAGGTCCAAAAAGAGATATGTAAACCCTGTCCCTTAAAGATAAGAAAACCAGGGAAAGAACCAATCAACATAAGGGAGAAAATCAAACTGGTTCATGAACTCCAACTGTTAGAGAAAGGGAAAATTTGGAAATTTACAAATCCTGAGTGACCTAAAGAGTCATAAAAACCATGGAAAGGGACTTTGGGACAAATTGGAAGAGAAAACCAGACCGGTTCAGTTGAATCAGATCTTAACCATTTTGGACCAGTTTGAACAATCATTAAACCGGTTACTAAATTCATTTTTCTAGTTGACTTAAAATATTCAAATTGGGGAATTGAAACCACCATTGGATAGAGAATAAATTTAGAAAATTTTAATTTTAAAAAAATCGATCGAATTAGGCCTGAATCGGCTGGTTTAAGCATTGAACCCGGTTCAAATAGGTCGGGTCTGGTTCGGAACAGTGTCATCTTCTTCCTTTAGATGACGACACTGTTCATTCACTAGAAGAACAGACAATGCCGTCAAAGATGAATCACCTCCATTCAGGGCATTTCAATCCATGGATGAGCACCATAAAGGTGCCAAATGGTCGAGCAAAGAGTCACTAAGCTCCCTATATAAAGAGCTCATCTCCATTCTCTCTCAACTGCTCCATTTTGTGGTGAAGCTCAAACCAGAGCTCCGACATGGGCAGTTTTCTCAACCTCAGAAGGCGAGGTCGGGTTCTTTAGACTTCAAGGGAAGTAAGTTATCTGATATCAACCTCTATTCGATATGAGGACCATTAGAATCAAATAGTAAAGCAGCTACGACAAACCGAAGCTGCCCTATTTCGGCCGAGCTGAATTCAGCCAAATTTAGCCCACCTCCAACCAAACTAAGCTCTCCTAACATCCCTACAGCCCTCATACGACCTAAACTGAGCTGAAAGGTAAGCCAATTCGACCATACTCAATTATTTGTGCATGCACTTGAGGTTAAGGACCATTAAGATACCCAAGAGGGGTAGTGATGCGTCCTAAGAGCTATTGGACGACATGGTGGAGATAAGGGTAGTTTCTCATGCCAGTAGTCAGGGAAGCTCGACATAGCTTCATACGCATGATATTGGAGTGGGTTGGAATGAGGTCTACATCCTCATATGGACACGAAGTACTTTTGGGTCTGAGGGTTGAACATCTGAGATAAGTGGGGGACTTCTATTAGGGTGGATGGTAAAGACGATCCGATCCACAAGTGGGTGTAGTCAGTGTAACTGCATCTTGTGAATGTGTATACCTTGGAAAAAGGTTTTGGAAAACAAATTAAACATTTAGGAAAAAACCTTTTAAAGGAAAAGGTCGCCCTTAGAGGGTAAATGTTTTAAAAACTGGAATTTGAGTAAAAAACATTCTTAAAGAAAATAACAAGTTTGACACACTCCGATTAAACTAGTTTTGTTTATGTATACTCACTCCCAACACCCATTCACTGAGTTGTCAAACTCACCCCTCCCTTTACCCCTTTTTAGGTCACTAAGGGAAAAACAAAACTAAAGACTTCCCTGTAGTTGAACCTGAAAGACAAGTATGTTAGATTTAGTGTATTCAATTTTGTTTAATGTTATTCTAGGAAAGATACAGGTGAAAGGACACCTTACTATTCGTAGTTTAGAAAAGAGGAAACTCTTAATAAACTGTGAGAGTGGCGAGTTGATCATGGGGATCCGACCAAACCGGATGTGGTTGTGACAAGATACCTTAAAAAGTATAGGGACTGTAGGAAGAGTACGGTCATAAAGAGTATAAGGGATCAATAGAAAGACTGACCATGGTTTTACCATGCCTTTTAGAGAATGCAAGGAGCATCGAAAAAGAACTAGAACGAATTCTAGGTGTCTTACAGAACGAGCAAGTTTTGTGAACTAAATGAGTGCATTTTTAGTTCCATTGCTAACAACGCATCCTATTAGACCGACCAAGATCACTACATTAATTTTGAGTGGCCTTTTGTGCTTTATTTAAGTTGCAATTTGATAACTGATATAAGAAGTGTCAACCGCTAAGAATCATGGCTACTAAATCAAAGATCATTTTGAAAGTAAAGGATATAACTGGTCATAAGAACTAGAGGATAGATGAATGTCGATTTTTGAGAAATTGAGGAAAATACATAGTTTGGCTCAGTACCTTTTGTGAAATCAGGGAGGGGCCTGCGGAGGACCGGACTCCCAATATGTGTGTGATATGCTTGCTGTGCTTGTGATCGACCTGGATTATGCGGTGAAACCCGAGCTCGGGGTCATTGGGCATTTTGCTTAAATGGGAAGCCGACTCACGTAGGGGCGAGTTCTGAATATTTGTGCATTCATCAAATGAAAAGGGGAGACTTCAGAGAGTTCTGACCTCCTCTTCTTAGAGCACATTTTTACCATGAAAATCGTGAAGTGCATCCGATATGCAATGTGATGGGGAGATAACATTTGTTGCACAAGCTTTCGGTAACGTAGTGCATTGGCACCGTTACGAGAAATGGCCATAAGTGCCATAATTATGAATTGAAGTGATGCATGTTTAATTGGTATATATATACATGTGTTTATGAAAATGGGAATTGTCAACACACCCAAATGGGTAGTAACGACGCCTGGGGTAAGACTTGAGTGGATTAAGAAGGGTGTAAGTGATACTTCCAGATTGCTCGAGTTCCATGTATACTTCCCTGCGTGGCAGCAAGGGACAACCGGGGTATACGTATACTCACGTGTGTGGCAGTAGGGAACAACCAGAGTATATGTTGTGATGGGTGAGGACACATCCTCAGCATCCATGAATGAGATATTGAAGTGAAAAGAGGGTCATGAGTAAACACCGTCCCTTTAAAGATATGAAAATCGGGAAAAGAGCCAGTTGTTTCAAAATAGAAAATCGAGTCGGATAACGAACCATAACCAATAAAGAAAGAGTAAAATGGGAAATTGATGTGAATCTGACAAAACAGTTTACAAATTCACAAGTCCAATCAACCGAACGTGGAATGGAGCTAAACACTTTGTCACCAAATGGGATAAATGATTATTTGAGACTTCAAGAGGGCCCAGTCACAAGGTCAAGGGCTAAAAGATTCAAAGAAGCTTTATATGGGCTGATTAAAGAGATTGCTGAATATTCAAATAGAAGCCCAAAATGAAGAGCCCAAGATGAGCCCAAGAGAAGGTTCAAATTTAATTAATAAGGAGAGATTTATAAATATAATAAATCTCTTAGGATAATATTAGGTGGTTAGATTAGATAAGGTTAGCTTATTATGTGGGTCATTCGGTTATTTTCTGAGCCTATAAAAGGCATACTCCACAGCATTGGAGAGACACACACTTTGGAATTTATATCTTGTGAGGTTTTATCTTCTTTCTATCTTGAAAGAGCTTTTGAACTTATCAGGTTTTTATCTGTGGCGTTCAAGCAATCAAGACTTATCACCCGGGGTTTTCTAAGAGTTCTTCTTAGAGGATTTGGGTGTGGCGTCTACATATCCCATACCTTGTTTCTCACATAAACAAGGTATATTCCATCTTTTCGCACTTGCGTCGTGAAAGTCTTGGGATCGTTGCCATATTTGGTGTAGGGTGTCGTCAGCATATTGGCGAGGTTCGCATCAGTTGGTATTAGAGCACACGGTTGCACGGCAAGTTTCATACCATTTTGTTTATCTAGTTCTTTTTTTTTATCTTCTCTACCTATTTCTATTCTCTATAAAAAAAATTATCATATTCTTCTATTAATCTTCTCTTCAGTAGGTTAAAAAAAAAGGAGAAAAAAAAAGCCAAAAAAAAAATTCGTGCCAAAAAAGAAAGAGCGAAAAAAAGTTCGTGCTAAAAAAAAAAGAAAAAAAAATAGTTCGTGCTAAAAAAAAGAGCAAAAAAAATCGTGGAAAAAAAAGGCAAAAGAAAAAAAAAGGTGGCACACAATTATATCTTATATCTCATTCTTATTCTGCTATATCTAAGTCTATTACTTCATTCCATCTTAATTTCTTTCTTCTCATTTAAATTCTTTGGAATTACTTTTTGGAAACCTTTATTGATATGTCTTGATTGTCCCTCAAGTTGAACTGATTCGTAAAAAAACGATTTGTTTTTAAAGTTCAATTCAGATTGAAAGAAGACATATGAGTGGAAAAAGGCAAGAGTGTTTTAAATCTTTAAGAAAAAGCCATTTGAGTTTTAAACAGGAGTGTTTGAGAGAAACATGTGAGGGAGAGTTGCGAGGTTCTTTTGTTTCTAACAATTGGCAGGATACAATTTCCAACAAAGAGAAAACACATGGAAAGAAGCCAGTTTTCCTCAGCCCGTTCAAAATCTAGATTGGAAAGCCACGATGAAACAAGTTGTAAAGTCTGGATTTGAGCCACTTCACACGCGAATGGATCGCTTGGAGGAAGGTGTGATACGTCGTTCACATCAACATACTTCCGTTGAACAACAACCTTGGTGCTTTCAATCTAGGCGTTTCGATACTCAAGAACTCGAGGAATTTGAAGATCTTCAAGTTAATTGTGATAGCGCCGGACATGATTGCATCAATCAATGTACTCCAAGTGAAAGGCCATGGATTGATGACATCATGGACAACCAACGTGAGAATCTGTTTCATACTCGTTGTTTTATGAAAAATAGAGTTTGTTCTGTTATCATAGATGGAGGAAGCTGCACTAATATGGCTAGCACCGAGCTTGTGGAGAAGTTGGCATTACCTACACTGAAGCATCCGAAACCTTATCAAATTCAAAGATTGAACGATCACCACAAACTCGAGGTAACCAAGCAAGTGTTGGTTTCATTCTTTATTGGAAGATATAAGGATGAGGTATTATGTGATGTGGTGCCAATGCAAGCATGCCATATTCTATTGGGACAACCTTGGAAGTTTGATCGTAAAGTTACACATGATAGATTAACAAATAGGTACTCATTTATGATGCATAATAGACCGATATCTCTTGTACCTATGACTCTACATCAAATACATGAGGATCAATTGAAAAGGAAAAAGGCAAATGAAAAGAAAAAAGCAGAAAAACAAGAAGAGATAAAAGCCATGATTGAAAAAAAAGATACAAAAGGCAATGTTGAAAAGGAAGAAAGAGAAACAGAAGAGAGAAAAGCCAAGTTTGAAAAAGAAAAGAAAAAAGTCATAATTGAAAAGAAGGAGAGTAAAAATAATTTTATAAGTTTACATGTCCTTACAGTACCTATGTACAAGGATATATTTTTAAATACTAACCCCATTGTCGGATATCTGCCGAGCAATATTATATCTTTTTTGCAGGAATTTAAGCATGCTGTAATAAAGAAATCTCGTGGTTTAGCACTAACTCAAGGAATCAAGCATCAAACTCAACACCAAGTCATAAAGCTGATGACAAAGAGAATTATACCAAGGAGAATTAATCCACCGGTTGTGCAACTATCCAAACGGGGTAAAACTTATCAAGCATACATTGATTGTCGAGTTATTGACAGTACCCAGGTATATTTTCGATACTCTAATCCTTATTTAGATCATATGTTAGATGATTTGTATGGATCTTATTTGATTGCAAAAATAAATTTTAAAAGTGAATATAATAAATTTCGAATTAAAGATAAATATAAATTGAAAAATGCATTAAAGACAAAACCTGGTTTATATGATTGGTTGATTATGATATTTTGTTTGAATAATGCAACTTATACTTCTATTAGGATAGTGAATTATTTCTTAAATAATTTTATTGAAAAATTGGTTGATATATATTTTGATTATATAATAATATCTAATTATATATCTAATATGTCCTCATATGAACATGAATATATTTAAAAGTGGCCTTAAATATTTTTAGGAAATATATATATGGTATTAATAATCTTATATTTGCTCAATATGTTACTATTTCTAAATGGATTGAAATTAAAAAGGAAATTAAAGCAACTCAAGGTTGGTCAATATCTTATTTGGTAAGTGAGATGAGAAGTTTTCTTAGATTAACTTACTTTTATATAGATTATGTTTCTAAATTTAATAGTTGTCATTTACCTCTCACTATGTTTTTAGAAAAGAATATTTTATTTAAATTATGTGATGTGCAAGAAAATATATTCAAATATTTAGGGGATAAACTAAGTAGTTTCCTTTTTATTGCATTACCTAACTTTGTTAAATTATTTAAACTTAATTGTGAAGTATCAAAAATAGGCAGTTTAGATATATTGAAATTATATTTTAGTGAAAAGTTGAGCAAAGTAGCATTCAACTATCATACTTATGATAATGAGATATTTATGTTTTCTCAACCTCTACAAATATGGCAGCTAAGGCAAAAAGAATCTATTATTCACATGAATCATGTATTTGATTTGCATATTAAGAGGAAGTATAGGTTGAAGAAGCGTCATGCAGGGTTGGTGGTTTTCATCAAGACTTTTCCATATGTGATCGAGTATAGACAAGGTATGAAATATATAGTTATTGATGCACTATCACGAAGGTATGTCTTTCTTACAATCATTGATACTAAATTGCTTAATTTTTCTTGGAATACTGTGTTGGTTACAAAACTTCTATTTTCAACTGCATGTTTACCACATATTGTGTTTGCATATAATCGTTATATTTATTCAGTAACTAAGTTATCACCAATGGAGATTATCCATGATTTTAATCCATTGGATAGAAAACAGCAGACTCAAGAAAATATTAATCTTTACAACAAGAGTTTCATGAAAGTTGTTTTTGATCCAGGGATTTGGGTTAGTTTACATATGAGGAATGAATGGTTTATGAATAGAAAACTATCAAAATTTCTTAGATTAGAGGGATTATTTAAGGTGTTAAAACTCGATAGTAATAATTATAACAGGAAGTTATCTAGCAAATATATTGTTAGTAATAGCATAAATATTTATAAGTTAATGTCTTTTGATGTAGGTGATGAAGGAAAAGAAGATTTGAGGACAAATCATTTTCAAGAGGGGGAGAATGATGTGAATCTGACAAAACAGTTTACAAATTCACAAGTCCAATCAACCGAACGTGGAATGGAGCTAAACACTTTGTCACCAAATGGGATAAATGATTATTTGAGACTTCAAGAGGGCCCAGTCACAAGGTCAAGGGCTAAAAGATTCAAAGAAGCTTTATATGGGCTGATTAAAGAGATTGCTGAATATTCAAATAGAAGCCCAAAATGAAGAGCCCAAGATGAGCCCAAGAGAAGGTTCAAATTTAATTAATAAGGAGAGATTTATAAATATAATAAATCTCTTAGGATAATATTAGGTGGTTAGATTAGATAAGGTTAGCTTATTATGTGGGTCATTCGGTTATTTTCTGAGCCTATAAAAGGCATACTCCACAGCATTGGAGAGACACACACTTTGGAATTTATATCTTGTGAGGTTTTATCTTCTTTCTATCTTGAAAGAGCTTTTGAACTTATCAGGTTTTTATCTGTGGTGTTCAAGCAATCAAGACTTATCACCCGGGGTTTTCTAAGAGTTCTTCTTAGAGGATTTGGGTGTGGCGTCTACATATCCCATACCTTGTTTCTCACATAAACAAGGTATATTCCATCTTTTCGCACTTGCGTCGTGAAAGTCTTGGGATCGTTGCCATATTTGGTGTAGGGTGTCGTCAGCATATTGGCGAGGTTCGCATCAGAAATTGACAAATCCCAAGTGACTCAAAGAGTCATAAAAATCATGGAAAAGAACCCTGGGACAAATGGTAAGTGAAAGCCAGACCTATTCAGGATGAACCGAACCATAATCGGATTGAACTAGTTTGAACCATACATGAACCAATTTCTAAGTTCATTTTTCTCAGTGGCTTAAAATGTTCAAATTGGGAAATTGATGCCACCATTAGATAGAAAATGAATTTAGATTAATTCAAAAAATTTTAATTTTGAGAAAGCTAGTTGAATCAGGCCTGAACCAATCGATTTTTGCCATTGAACCCGATCGGACCAGTCCAGTCCGGTTCAAAATAGTATCGTTTCTTCCTCAGGATGACAATATTGTTCATCAATGTAGAAACTTTCCTTCTCCGACAAAGGAATAACTGCTCTGATCAAGGGATTTTCGAGCAAGGATAAGCATGAACAAAATGAAAAGTGGTCAGGCAGAGGGTCCCCGAGCTCCCTATATAAAGAGCTTCTCTTCATTCATCCACCACACACCTCAAATCGCCATTCTCTCTCAACTGCTCCATTTTTCGGTGAAGCTCAAACTAGAGCTTCGACTTGGGCAGTTTTCTTAGCCTCAGAAGGCAAGGTTGGGTCCTACAGACTCTAGGGGAAGTCAGTTACGTGACAACAACCTCTTTTCGACTCGAGGACCATCGCAGAAGTGTCGGTGGAATCAAATTGTGAAGCAGCTCCGACTGACCAAAGCTGTCATGTTTTGGCCAAGCTGAATTCGACCAAATTTAGACCTCCTCCGACCAAACCAAGCCTTCCTAACATTTCCACGACCCTCACACATCCTCAACAAAGCTGAAAGGTAAGCCAATTTGGCCCTTCTCCGTCGTTGCAGATCGATGTTAGAGAGAGAAAGTGTTGAATTTCACTAATTAAATTCACCCACAATTGGACTTCAATTTTAGAGATTCTTGATCCCAGAAGGAATCTCATGACAAGAGCTACCTCCCTCGATTGAGAGATCGATTGAGCTACCGCACCTCTGAAGGTAAGCTTTCAAAGCTTTCTCTCTACTAACAGTTTTTCGGCGAAGCTCCGTTTGAGCTCATTTCGGACCTAAATATTGCGGTTCAAAGCTCAATTGAATCGTATGGAAGTGTAGGAACTGATCCATACCATTAATTGGAGTAATTAACCTCGATTGAATGGCCAATTTGAAGAAATCAAATTCGGTCAGTTTGAAGGGAAGAAATTGGGGCTTTCAAAAACTTGAGGGACCTCTATGAAATTTCCAAAAATTGAAGGCCAATTGGCCATGAGAAAGATGTTGGGGGACCAATTGGTCAATTTATGAAATATTTGGGGCCAAATTGCTATTTTTGGAAAGTAGGGGCAAAATCGTAATTTTTTAAACATTAGGGACCAAATTAGAAATTTGGGAAACTTGAGACCGTACACAATTTAAAGTAAATTAAGGGCCCAATTAGGATATTGGAAGTCAAAAAGTGTGAACTTTAGGGATGTAAACCTTGTCCTTTGATAATGAGAAAACATGGGAAAGAACTGTCCAGTTTTGAATTTTAATTCGAATCGGTCTACAAGCTCGATTAATAGGAAACTGACAATTGAGAATTTACAAATTCCATGTGACTCAAAATGTTTCATAAATCTTGGGAAAGAACCTTAAGATGAATTGGGGAAGAAAAAAAAACTGGACCGGTTCAAGTTAACCGGGTCCGAACCGGTTTATGAACCGAGTCGACTCATGAATCGGAATCGATAGAGAAAGGGTAAACTGGGAAATTTATGGATCCCAAGTGACACAAAGAGTCCCAAAAGTCATAGAAATGGACTTGAGAAGGAATTGGAGAGAAAAACCTAACCGGTTTAGGTGAACTGGATCCGAACTAGATTGAACCGGTTTGGACCACTATTGAACCAGATTCTAAATTCATTTTTCTAGGTGGCTTAAAGAATTCAAATTCAAGATTTGAAGCTACCATTGGATAGAAAATAAATTTAGGTGAATTTAGAAATTTTTAGATTTGAAAATTTGGTCAAATGAGGGGTCAACTGGCCGGTTTAAGCTTTGAACCCTGTTCGGACCGGTCCGGTCCGATTTGGAACATTGTCATCTTCTTCCTTCAGATGACAGCATTGTTCACTTGTTGGAAAATCGAAGCAGAGCCGGCGAAGAAGAAACATCTCCGTTCAATACATTTCTGGCCATTAGTGCCTATTATAAAGATGCCAAACGGATGGCCGACAAGTCCATGAGCTCCCTATATAAAGAGCCCCTCTCCATTCATCCTCTCCACACCTGAAAAGCTCACTCTCTTTTAGTGAGTTCTCCAGTGAAGCTCAAACTAGAGCTATGATATAGGATCATTTCTAAGCCAAAGAAGGAGAGGTCGAGTTCATTAGAACTGGGGAGAAGTCAGCTACACGGTGGTGACTTCCATTCGTTCCGAGAGTCGCAGGAGAAGTGCCGACATGATCGAACAATGAAGCAACTTCAGCGGACCGAAGCTACCCTATTTTGGCTGAGTTGATATTTGCCAATTCAAACACTCCTCAGGCCAAACCAAGCCCTCCTAACACTTCCTCAGCCCTCCCATGGCCGAATTAGACGGAAAGGTAAGCTAATTCGACTCCCCTCTACAATTTCCAATCAGTGTTAGAGAGAGTCGGCCGAATTTCAATGACAAAATTCTAATCCAATTCGACATAAATTGATGCCATTCTTGATCCTAGGAAGAACCTCAAGAGGAGAACTCCTGCCCAGATAGAAAGCTCGGACCGCCATGCCCTCACCGGTGAGCAATCGAAGCTTTCTCTCTCAACACTTCATTTTTCGGCGAAGCTTCGTTTGAGCTCATTCTGGCATTAAAACTTGCGAATCAAATTGCTAAAGAATTGTACAAACATGTAGAAACTCAATTTCAACAATTGGAAATGTTTGATCAGTCAATTTGATAAAACCAAATTCGACAATGTTAAGTTGGAATTTGGGGGAAAATAGGGGAAATTAGGGATTTTTGAAAATTCAAAGGACTGAAATATAATTTCTTAAAATTGAGGATCAATTAGGCATGATAAAAATGTTATAGGGCCAATTGAGGAATTTTAGAATTTTTGGGGTAAAATTTACCATTTTTTGTAAAGGAATGGTAAAATGGTAATTTTGTGAAATTAAACCCCTTTTTGTAAAATTGAATAAATTGAGGTCCCAAGTGGAATTTTAAAAGTTTTGGAACTCAATTTGAGAAAAAACCGGCATTAGGGACTTAAAGTTAAAGAAAAATAACTTTAGGGACATAATGGCAAATAAATAAAAGTTTGGTTTTTCTCTTTAACTGGATGATAGATTTATTTTTCTAGATGGCTTAAAAATTTAAATTGGACAATTAAGGCCACCATTGGATAGATAATGGATTTAGATGAATTTAGAAATTTATAATTTTGAAAAACTCGATCAAATGGGTCTGAACCGGCCGGTTTAAGCGTTAAACCCTGTTCAAATCGGTCTGGTCCGGTTTCGGAACAGTGTCGTCTTCTTCATTAAGATGATAGCACTGTTCACTCGCTGAAAAATTGAACCAGCGCCGACGAAGAGAAAACATTTCCATTCAGTACGTTTTAGGTTATTAATGATTGTCATTAAGGTGCCAAACGGACGGCTGACGAGTCCTTAAGCTCTCTATATGAAGAGTCACTCTCCATTCATCCTCCACACACCTAAAAACCTCACTCTCTCTCAGCTACTCTATTTTCCGATAAAGCTTGAACTAGAGCTCCAATACAGGGTCTTTTCTGAGCCAAAAAAGGCGTGGTCAGGTTCCTAAGACTCGGGGAGAAGTAAGCTACATGGTGGTAGTCTCCAATTGCTCCGAGGGCCATTGGAGAAGTGTCGGCGTGATCGTACAGTGAAGTAGCTCGGGTGGACAGAAGCTACCCGATTTCTATCGAGCTAAAATCAGTCAATTCGAGCCTTCCTCATGCCAAACCAAGCTCTCCCAACACCTCCTCAGCCCTCCTACGACCAAATTAGAGCAGAAAGGTAAGCCAATTTAGCCAGCCTTTGTGAATTTCGATCGATGCTAGAGAGAGAACTGACAAATCTTTAATAACCAAATTCTCCCTTAATTTGACATGAATTGAGCTGACTCTTGATTCTAGGAAACCTTAGGACAATAGCTATCTACCCAGATTGAAATCTCGGACCGTCGCGCCCCTGACGATAAGCTTTTGAATCTTTCTCTCTCTATGTTCAATTTTTAGGCGAAGCTTCGTTTGAGCTCGTTCTGACTTCAAATCATGCAATTCAAAGTCCAATTGAATCATATGGAGGTGTAGGAACTCCAATCTAACTTCAATTTTAACAATTAAACTCATTTGATCAGTTAATTTGAAGTTTTGCTCAATAATTGGGTTGAGTTGGAAGGTTGTAATTAGGGAAAATTTGGGGATTTCAAAAATTCGAGGGATTAAAGTGCAATTTCCTAAAATTGAGGGCTAATTGGGCAAGATAAAGATGTTGGAGGACCAATTGGTTAATTTTTGGAATTTTTGGGGGTGAAACTTTCCATTTTTTGTAAAGTATGGACAAAATGGTAATTTTGGAAAAAAAAATGGGGAACCCCTTTATGTAATTTTGAATAAATTGAGGTCTCAAAGTAAAATTTTGAAGTTTTGGGACTCAATTTGGGGGAAAATCGGCATTTGGGACCTAAAGTAAAGGAAAAAGAACTTTAGGGACCAAATTCCAAATATTTAAAAAGTTGGGTATTTTATTCATTCATAATGAATTAAGGTAATCAAGCCAAAGGATAATGTACAAAGATGTTCATACCGTGTAGGAATATGAGGTTTCGGGAACGCCAGCTAAGACAAAGCTCATGAGGAGACGAAAGCCGATTAAGAAGAATTCACGTCATTCACGAGTGAGTGAGATTTTTATATCATACCCAGTTGGGATGGTAAGCACCTCGGAAATGAAAACACGCTAAAATGTGGGATTTTAACATCACACCCGGATGGGGTGATGTGAGAAAACACAGAAAAACTACTTACAGGTTGTAAGTAATCATACCCGATTGGTATGATGAACTTTCTAAAAGGAGGTAGAAATCCCGTTCATCGATTACGAGTGGAGATGTCCTCACACCCAGTTAGAGTGATGGATGGTTGGAAAATTATTTTGTTGGAAGTGATCTCCCCTGACTGTGTGCCACTGCTTAAACTTTTTGGGATACCTTATTGGCGGGAGCTCGAATAGCTCGATTTTAAAAATCTCGTACAGTGGGCCCAAGGCTAAATTATTTTGGTAGCCTCAGTATTGGAACTTGGGGTCTAATATACTCAATTTTAAAAATCTCGTATAGTGGGCCCAAGGCTAGTTGGCACAAGCAAGATCTCGTAAACAAATATGAGTTTAAGCCATGAAAATTTTAAATGAATGATGTGTTTGTCTATGGTACCAATTCAGGACTGACATACTTAATGGACTAGTAGTAGTGCGACAAGACAGGTTGATAGACTAGTCGAGACAAATAGCTGCAGGTCGAGTTAAGAGTCGGGGTCATTGGACCAGTAGCACCAAAGATTAAATTCTAATGAGTAAAACTATTGTTTTGTGCATGCACTAAGGTACAAGACCTTCAAGATGCCCAAGAGGGGTAGTGATGCATTCTAGGGGCTACTGGATGACATGGTGGAGATAAGGGTAGATTGTCATACCAGCAGTCAGGGAAGCTCGATGTAGCTTCATGCGCATGAGACTAGGATGGGGTTGGGATGAGGTCTCTGTCCTCATATAGACACGAAGTTTTCTTTATGGGATTGAGGGTCGAATGTCATGTACATCCACTCATTCTTAGGGAAGAAGTGGAGAGGCTTCTATCTAGGTGGTTGGTAAAGTCGCTTCGACGCCACAAGTGGGTGCAGTGGACATGCTACCCTGCGAATATTTGTTTCCTTCATGATGAAGAGCGTGTGTTGGTTAATAAATGCATCGGTTGTGATTAATGATGAGAAATGGCTATGAAAACCGAGATTTGATGATAAAATATTTTAAAGAAAAATAAGGAGTCTAGCATACTTCAATTCAAAAACTATTTTATTAAAACTTCATTTTTTTGAAAATACTCATTCACTGAGTTGTAGAAACTCACCCACCCATTTTATCGCTTTTAAGGATATAAAGAAATGACTAGGGATAACACCAAGTCTTACCCTCTATTAGGTATGCTTAATTTTTCTTAAGCTTGCATTTTATTTGATATATATTATTCCAGGGAACAAAGTCGAGATTACGCTTGGCTCCTCTTGAATTAAAGAAGGGGGAAATGCCTCTTGAACCAAGAGAGAGACGAGTTGTTCACAGGGATCCGACCAAACTGGGTCGGGGCATGATAACTTGAGTGGTATCAGAGCTAAGTTCCTTTAAAACATTATCAATATTATGCCCTGACATTAATCAAACTTTAACTATCGTGCGGAGAGGAGAATCTCTAGCAAGTTCGCTGTGAAATCCAATCATCCACCCATAACCTTGAAAAAAACACCCAACCTAAGGGTGGAAGTCATTCAAAGATTTTTTAAAGGCGAGAAAAGAGTAACAAAGGACATGGTGGAAGACTACCGGAAACTGGTAGGAGCTTTATTGGAACCAGAAGGCATCACATACCCTCCTCCAAGACAAGAGGAGTCGGTTCCTCCACCTAGGAGCCCAACCCTTCCTCCAACCCCATAACAACTAAAGAGGAATCCAACCAAAAAGGAGGCATGGGACAACTACTGAAATGCGTATGCCACCTTTATGAAAGTCCACCAAGTACCACCACCTACTCAACCCAACTTCAATCCCTCCTAATAGATGAAGTGGACCTATGAGTGCAAGATAGAGGTACTAAAGCAGTACGGATTGTAGACCATACATGAAATCCATCTCATAAGGGAATACGAGTGGACCCCAACTAGTTCCTCAAAGCCTTTTGATCAAGAATCTCACAACTGTTCTAAGGTTAACTCTCGGCCTTTGGCCCCAAGAGATTAGGTGGTAGAAAATTTATGTAATAAGCCAAGTATGGCAAGAAAATTTCTTGAATGAATGAAGTTAAATTCTTCTTGATAAAACTTCTGAGTTTCCTTGATAAATTCAAACAATGAGCATATGCTAATAAAGATCAACATAAAAGAATAGAAAATCACCCAAGGAAGGAAAAACGAGTTATTTCTAGTTAACCTTAACCTTTAAAATTTTTCTCATAAGTACAATGAAATTTGGAAAGAAAGAAACTCTTAGAGTTCGCCCAAGGAAGACAAATCCTAACTAAGGGAAGGAAGGAGAAGTTAGAATAAAAGGAAGTGAGCATTAAAGAATAGGAGATTAGTCTAAGGAGTTAAGGAAAGGTTCAAAAGATAAGAGTAAAGAAAATAAATATACTATTCTAAAGAAAACCAAAGAAATGGAAGTTGATCGGGAAAAAAGAAGGAAGGTTAGGGGGAGCACTGAAAATGTTAAGACAAGTAAGACATGACAGGGAAAAGAGAAAGGAAAGAACTATGATAGAAAGAAACCTCAAGAATAATACCAATACTAAGAAGGAGTTAGGACACACATCCATAGGAATTCGATAGTAATAAGGGACTTTGTTTGGAGATAAGGATGTGAAAAAAAAAGGAATAGAAGATAGGGGAGAAAGCTAGAGTGAATCACCATATAATGGTCGGGAAGTATAAGAAAGGAATAAAGGGAGAACTTTCAAGGAGCAGTAGGGAAAATGAATGTGAAAATTTCAGTATGGGAGTCCCAAGAAGAAGAATGGAGATAGGAAGTGAAGGAAATAATCCATAACAACCAGATCCTCTAGGAAATAAACTACACTCCAAGAAAGATGGGAAAGTAGTAAGGATCATACTCAAAACAAGCCAAAGGGGTGGATACTAAGGACATGAAGATTCGAGAGACAATCATCTCAAAACAATTAAACTAAGAGGATAATATGAGTAGGAGCAGTTAATGAACTAACTCTTGTGAAAGTCACGATTCCAGTAAAGAAGGAAAGGATGGAAAGACCAAACCTTTGGAAAATAAGAGAAGAGGAAAGCCTTAAAGAGATCAATGGCTAAGACCGGAATAACGACTCGAAAGCTATGAAATGTTAAATAGACTTTTTGCAAGATGAACAAGAGATTGTGAAACAAAGGGGATGTGAACTCCACCTCAAAGAAATATATGAGTACTGATAACAAGTGAGAATGAAGTGAAATAGACGAGAAGTACTCGTAGGATCTCAAGGGTAAAGGTAATCAAAAGAAGATGGTGTCAAGGAATGTCATTTAAGGTTAGACATTCGCAATGGTAAAACTAGACGGAAATTTCAAGAGAAAAGAAGTGTAAAACTTACCAAGGAAGGGAACCTTGGAAAACATATGTATCCCAACTAGGAGGAAATGGGACCAACAGAATTGGAAAGAAGATAAGCTCCTCAAAGACAAGTTGTTAGAAATGAAAGGATCAAATACAAAAGGGAAGAAATCATGAAGGTCCAAGGGACAAGTTAAAATCCAAGTAACGGGTAAGTAGGAAGACAACATCAAAAGATGTCATACGAGTAAGGAAGGAACTAAGTCAAAAAGGAGAATCGTGAAATGATCACGAGTGAGTAAGAATGGATTAAGAAAGAAAAAAGTCCTTAAAAGAAAGGATACCACTAAGAATGAGGAATGGCGTAAGAAAGGAAGAGTCTACGATTAGAGCACGACGAGGTTAGGCATTAAAATGTGGAACGAAGAAGTAATAACCAAAGAATGAGGGAATGATCAATGTAGGATGAAAAGGTGATAACACCAACACCTGTCCGTATGTACGTGATGATGGAATGGACATTGAGCTAAGAAGGTCAACAATAAAGAAAATAACCAGATGCAAGAAGGATTGGGTATTTTGGAACTCCTAATCCTAAAATCTTAAGTAAAGGATTTTGGAATGAAGAAATACTACTTTGGAAAAACGAAGGATGTGAATTTAAGGATATGACCTTAAGCCATCTAGTGAGATATGCTTAGCTAACATAAGCTCCATGGAATGAGAAATGGATGTGAATGAAAAGAAAATCTTAAGTATCTGATATAAGGGATAAGCAGAAATAACCGAGAAGGTTGTAGGTCGATAAACTATAAATTTATATCAATTAAGGTTCATTCTAGTATAAAGAATGTGGAATAAGTTTTGGGGACAAAACTCCTAAAATGAGGGAAGAGTTATAAACCTCGCCCTTTGAAGTTATGGAAAACCGGGAAAAGAACCGGTCAAACCGAGTGAGAAAACCGAATCGGTTCACAAACCCGATTCTTAGAGAACGGGCAAATTGGGAAATTTACAATTCCCGAGTGACACAAAGAGTCATAAAAACCGTGGAAAAGGACCTTAGAACAATTTGGGAGAGAAAATTAGACCGGTTCAGGTGAATCGGATTGAACCAGTTTGGACTGGTTTGAACCACTATTGAACCAAATGATAAATTCATTTTTCTAGGTGGCTTAGAAAATTCAAATTGGAGAATTAAGGCCACCATTGGATAGAGAATGAATTGAAATTTTTTATTTTGAAAAACTCGGTCGAATCAGGTCTAAACCGACAGGTTTAAGCGTTGAACCCGGTTCAAACCAGTCCGGTCCGGTTCGAAGCAGTGTCGTCCTCTTCCCTTAGAAGATGGCATTATTCACTCGCCGGAAAATTGAACCAGCGCCGATGAAGAGGAAAATTTTACGTTCTATACATTTCAGGTCACCAATGACTATCATTAAGGTGCCAAACAAACGACCGACAAGTCTCCGAGCTCCTTATATAAAGAGCCCTTCTCCATTCATCCTCCACACACCTTAAAACCTCACTCTCTCTTAGCTACTCAGTTTTCCCATGAAGCTCGAACTAGATCTCTGATATAGGGTCTTTTCTAAGCTAAAGAAGGCAAGGTCGAGTTCCTTAGACTCGGGAAGAAGTTAGCTACACAGTGGTAGTCTCCAATTGCTCCAAGGGTCAATGGAGAAGCGTCGGCGTGATTGAACAGTGAAGTAGCTTTGGCGGACTGAAGCTGCCCTATTTTTGTCGAGCTAAAATCAGTCATTTCAAGCCCTCCTCAGGATAAACTAAACTCTCCCAACACCTCCTCAGCCTTCCTACGACCGAATTAGAGTAGAAAAGTAAGCCAATTTGGCTCTCCTCTATGAATTCTGATCGATGCTAGAGAGAGAACCGATAGATCTTTACTAACCAAATTCTTCCTCAATTTGACATGAATTGAATTGATTCTTGATTATAGGAGGAACCTCATAATGAGAGCTATCTACCCAGATCGAAAGCTTGGACCGTTGCGCCCCCCACGGTAAGCTTTCAAAGCTTTCTCTCTCTACATTCCATTTTTCGACGAAACTCCATTTGAGCTTGTTTCGGGATCAAATGATACAATTCAATTGAATTGTATGGAGGTGTAGGAACTCCAATCTAACTTCCATTTTAATAATTAAACACATTTGATCGCTCAATTTGATGAAATCAAATTCGATTGTGTTGGAATGTTGAAATTGGGTGGAAATTGGGGATATTTGGGGATTTCAAAAATTCAAAGGACTAAAGTGCAATTTACTAAAATTGAGGGCCAATTGGGCATGATAAAGATGTTGGAGGACCAATTGGTCAATTTTTGGAAATTTTGGGGCGAAACTTACCATTTTTGTAAAGTAGGGGCAAAATGGTAATTTTGGAAAAATTGGGGACCAAATTGGGAATTTGGGAAACTTGAACCCCTTTATGTAATTTTGAATAAATTGGGATTTCAAAGTAATTTTTGAAGTTTTGGGACTCAATTTGGGGGAAAATCAGCATTTGGGACCTAAAGTAAAGGAAAAAGAACTTTAGGGACCAAATTGCAAATATTTGAAAAGTTAGGTATTTTATTCATTCATAATGAATGAAGGCTATCAAGCTAAAGGATAATGAACAGGGATGTTCATACCGTGTAGGAACATAAGGTATCAGGAACGCCAGCTAAGACAAAGCACACGAGGAAACGAAAGTCGATTAAGAAGAATTCACTGTATTCACAGGTTAGTGGGATTTTTATATCATACCCGATTGGGATAATAAGCACCTCGAAAATGAAAACATGTTAAATGTAG
This sequence comes from Trapa incisa, assembly GCA_030064435.1. NCBI lineage: Eukaryota > Viridiplantae > Streptophyta > Magnoliopsida > Myrtales > Lythraceae > Trapa > Trapa incisa. The sequence goes on along the minus strand of CM057774.1, from coordinate 3,954,422 downwards.
GATTTTAACATCCCACCTGGATGGGGTGATGTGAGAAAATACAGAAAAACTACTTACCAGTTGTAAGTAGATCATAGTCGATTGGTATGATGAGCTTCCTGTAAGGAAGTAGAAAACCCGTTCATCGATTATGAGTAGAGATGTCCTCACACCCGGTTGGTGTGATAGACGGCTGAAAAATTATTTTGTCCTCACACCCGGTTGGTGTGATAGATGTCCTCCCCTAATTGTGTACCACTACTTAAACTTTTTGGGATACCTTCTTGATGGGAGCTTGAATAGATCAGATAGGCTAGAGGCCTCGGTTTTGGAACTTTGGGACTAATATGCTCGATTTTGAAAATCTCGTACTGTGGGCCCACAATTGGCACGAGCAGGAGCTCGTAAACAAACATGAGTTTAAGCCATAAAAATTTTAAATGAAGGATGTGTTTGGCCATAGTACCAAGTCATAACCGACATACTCGATGGACTAGCGGTAGTGCGACAATATAGGTTGATTGTCTAGTCGAGATGCAGGTTGAGCTAAGAGTCGGGGCCATTAGATGAGTGGCACCAAAAATTAAATGTCTTTTGAGGGAAATTGTAGTTTTGTGCATGCACTAAGGTACGACACCTTCAAGACGCCCAAGAGAGGTAGTGATGTGTCCTAGGGGCTACTACATGATTTGGTAGAGATAAGGGTAGATTGTCGTGCCAACAGTCAGGGAAGCTCGACGTAACTTCATGCGCATGAGACCGGGGTGGGGTCAGGATGAGGTCCCTGTCCTCATACGAACATAGAGTTTTCTTTACAGGATTGAGGGTCGGATGTTGCGTACATCCACTCATTCTCAGGGTAGAAGTGGGCGTGCTTCTATAAAGGTGGTCGATAAAGTCGCTCTAACGCCACAAGTGGGTGCAGTAGACGTGCTGTCTTGCGAATGTGTGTTCCCTTCATGATGAAGGGCGTGTGTTGATTGATAAACACATCGGTTGTGATTAATGATGAGAAATAGCTATGAAAACCAAGATTTGAGGATAAAATATTTTAAAGGAAAATAAGGAGTCTGGCACACTCCAAATCAAAATTTATTTTTTTGAAACTTCATTTTTTTTAAAATACCCATTCACTAAGTTGTAGAAATTCACCCACCATTTTTATCACTTTTTAGGAATTAGAGAAATGACTAGGGATAAAACCAAGCCTTACCCTCTATCAAGTATGCTTAATTTTTCTTAAACTTGCATTTTATTTGATATATGTTATTTTAGGTAACAAATTTGAGATTACGCATGGCTCCTCTTAAATTAAAGAAAGGGGAAACCCCTCTGGAACCAAGAGAGCGACAGGTTGTTCATGGGGATCCGACCAAACCAGGTCGGGGCATGATAGACCAAATTGGGTCGGAGCGTGACATTAGTGAAAAGATTCGAATATTGAAAAATTCATTATCTGTTATAATGTAGGTACAAAAAAGAGATTTCTACCTACAACTACAACACGATCCAAAGAAATCAGAAATTTATTTGGGACAAACAAGTCACGAAATTCTAGTGAGTGGGATTTCCGCCATCATGCTCATTTGGGATGATGAACATACTTTTATATTATCAAAAGTTATAAACATTTTCCAGAAATAGTCTCCCCTATATGTGTGAAACTACTTAAAAGTTTTGGGAGATATTTCTGTAGAGAGCATGAAGCAAGTATCCTATAAGAGCTAGAATAGATCTAATGGGCCCAAGGCCTTGGTTTTTGAACTAAAGTGGGCCCTAGGCCATGTTTTGGAAATTTCTTGAATTAGGCTCAAAGCCAATGGAAACAGGCATAGACTCATAGATAAATTATGATTTATAAGCCTTATGAAAACTTTTATAAATAGATAAATTGTGTGACTTAGCTATCGAGCCAAAGTCGGATCGTCGAACTCGTTGGGCTGGTAGCACTAAATATAAAGGTCTTAACTAAAAAGACTATTGCTTGTGCATGTTGAGATATGGAACCATCGAGGTATCCGGTATGGGGTAGTGTTGGTTCTAAGGGTTGTTGGATGGCTCATGGAGCGTAAGGGAAGTTTTGTCATTCTAGTATGTCATGGAGCTTTGAGAGCTTCATGTGCATTGGGATCGAGGAAGAAGGGAGAGAGGTTTTGTCCCACAATAGTGAACACAAAGATTCAGTTAAATTCTGGAGGTTGGGCACTAGTGCTCACACAGACTTGTTGTAGAGTTTGTAACCTTCTACCAGGGTCAATGGTAAAGGCGTTTTGGACCACAAGTGGAGTCGTCGGGGATTGTTCTGCGAAAATATGACCCCTTTGATGATAAAGGGCATGTGACTGATTGTTAAACCAAATTCATTTAGAAGAATAGTGAAAATATTCCTTTTAATGATAAAAGGTGTGTGGTTGTTTAAATAAAAAATGAGAATGGTGATAAACTTTTGATAAATGGAACCGTCCTTTATATACATGAGTAAATCACCTTAATACCTACTCACTGAGTTGTCGAACTCACCCCCTCCCTTAAACCCTTCCAGGAAAAACCATGAAGAGGGACGTGTATGAAGAAATAACTTCTTGGTAATTCTTATGCTTTCATCATATTCTAGTATATTTTTATGGAAAGATATTTTCTTTAAATTATTTTAAAATATTTACAGGTTACGTCTAACTCTTGTCGGTATCATAGTGATGGTTATTATTAACTACCGAGAAGAGTGATGGATTATTCACAGGGTTCCGACCAAATTGGGTCGTGGTGTGACAAATAAAGTGGTATTAGAACAAAATATTTTCAAACTTGAGTTTGGGAAATGAACTATTTTCGAAAATCAGGATGGCTGGGAAATATTTTTGAAATAATATCGAAAATAATTAATGCATGAGACTTGTCTTACAAAAATGTTTAATAAATTTATAAAGAAGAATTCACCTATAGGAAAATTCACAAAATAAAGAGAACCTCCCAAATCTTGTTGGAAGATGAAACACCTACACCAAAACCCTAAAAGCCAGAGATGACTCAAGCCCAAATGGAAGCCAAAAAGAACTTATGGGAAGCCTATGCTAAATATGTAAGAGTCCTCAACAAACTATCACCTATTCATACAAATCCAAAACCGATATATTTTATGCGACAAACTTATGAGTACGAAGTAGTGGTGCTGGAAAAGTATGGGGTTTCTATAACTAAAAAAATGGTAAATTCAAGTGTCCATGGAGTGAGATGTCTTCATCAAAGTATGAAGAGCCTAGTATAAATCAATGTACTAGGTGTGGGAAGTACCATGGAGGACCATACCCACCATCAAAGGTGAAACCTCTCAACTGGGCACCCCCAAAAGGATTGTCTCAAACTCTAGTGAAGAATTCTAAGTTAGTCAACAAGTGTGACTAGTAGTGAGAGATAGTGAGGATGTTAGGTGTAACTCCTTACATTTGTAATAATGTCATAAAATGACTGATGAAATCAATAGAGTAAAACTTTATATACCCAAGATTGTTCTCTTTAATTTGAGCAAAAGAAATACCATAGTAAAAGGTTGCGAAGGTCAAAATCTCATAAAAGAAGGATGAAGGAAATCTTTAAGGCAATTAAAAGCCAAAAGAGCCAATACTCTAAATACAACTACCAATAGGTTAAGAATAAAGTTTAAGACAAACTGAAAAAGCAAAAGGAAACTTGGATGATGAATTTAAAATTTTGGGGGAATAAACTATTTATATTTTGACAAGGAAGTTAGGGAGCCGAAACCCAAAATTATCTCTTAACAAGGGAACTTGTAAATGGAATACAAGTAGAGATAAGGAAGGGGAACAGAAGACAAGAAGGTGAAATCATGAGATTCTAAGAAGGAGGATAAAGACTTATGGTCCTCGGAGAGGATTGGTCAAGTTCCACCTCTATCATAAGGAACTCAAGCTATTGTACGTAAAGTTCCAAAGATGGAAGTCTCTCTACTTCATGGGACAAGAGTAGAGTGAGTGACAAAAAAGGAAAACTCTTAAGGAAAAGCCCACGAAAGGGAAAACACTTACAATGTGGGATCATTTATAAGTAAAGAAGGGATATTTGTGAAATGGTCACCATCAAGCACCAATCGATTACGGAATAGAAACCCTTAAGGAAGGATATCTCCAACCAAGTGGAGAGGTATGATAAGAATTAGAAGAGGGGTAGCCACAACTATGTCGTTAGTCAAGTTGAGAAAAATCAGGAAAACCGATAGTTAGAGTAAGAAGGGGCCAATAAGGAAATTTGTAAGATAAAAGTAACTCGGAATCAAGAAGTCGCTTAAAGAAAACTCATGACAAGTACCCAAGGACCTTCATTGGTTAAGAGGGCATCAAATAAAATTCCAAAAAAAAAAAGGAATGGTCACGACATTGTGGGAAGAGTCCAGAAGGTAGTGAGATGGAAACTCACCCATGACCTTGGTGTGGTGAGTGGATAAACAAGAAAAACTTTGGAAATCACTAACTGTCATAATGACCATAACATCCTAGATAAGGAGAAATAAGGAAAGGTGTATGATACAAGGTCTATTGTGCACACAAGACAAGGTCGAGCTAAGGAGGAGAAACTCATTTGACCACGAACGCATACAAAAAGTAATGAGGACAATAAGGGTAGAATAATCTACACTGTCCATCCGTTGGAAGGACTTTAAGCCAAATTTTTAAATGAAAGAGGAAAAAAGTAAAAAGTTTAAAAGTTGTCATAGGATAGCCAACAATCCATTGGGAGGAGATTTATATGTAAAAATAAAGGGAAATACTACAAAATGGACCGAAAAGAGAACCTCAAAACCTTGCAACCGAACGCAATACAAGTTGAAGAATTATAACTGTCAAAGCATATAGTTAATATGCATAAACCACCCTAGAGCAAAATGGGTAAAGGAAATACCACATTAAGACCTAATTGTAAAGTAGAAGGTGTTGGAACTCGAAGGGAAGACATAGAAGGTCAAGCTTAGTGACAAGTTAATATGATTCAAGGACTCGGGGCTGTGTAACCTCGTGACAAGTTAGTATAATCCCGATTATAACTGAATTTCATTTAAACTTTTCTCGATTCTTGATTTTCAATTAAGTGAAGTTCTTTTAGGATAGTTTTCTTAATTTATTCTTTATCTAAATTCATAGTTTGAATTAGTTTCCAATTCGGTTTAATTCCAAATCTCGATTTTCATTATCGATTCCACATTGGTTTATGGTCCAATTGAGCTTAAATACCACTTTTGGTCATTCTGGTTTTACATAATGTAAATCCCGTTGCCAAATAATGAGAAAACTAGGCTGGAAGACCAGGAAATTTCAAGTAAGAACCAAGGTTGAACCTAACCAGAAATCAATAATTGAGGGTCAAAACGAGAAATTTGAAAACCCTAAATAACCGATAAATACCCAAAAATCATAGGAAGGGACCATGGATGAAATGGGGGTGTAAGAAACAGATTGGTCCAAGCCGAACCAGACTTGAACTAGGACGGACAATATGAAACAGGTTCAAAGATTCATTTTTCTAGTTGGCATAAAAATATCAATTTGGGAAATTGAGTCACCATTGGATAGAAAATAAATTTACAAGAATTTAGAAATTTTTAAATTTTAGAAAATCAATCAAATCGGTCCTAAACCGACCGATTTTCGATTTTGGGTCACTGAACCCAGTCGAACTGCTGCTAGGTCAGCGCCCAGTCAGCAGGCGCGGCCAATCAGTGCGCGACGTGTGGCAAAGCGCACGCAGTCAGCACCAGTCAATGCTTAGAAGCGCTGACCAATCGGGGAGCGACACGTGTCCCCGGTCAACGATCATTGTTAGAGAAGCCCAGTTAGTTGGGCCAACCAATGGGAAGTGGAAATGTGGTAAAGGTGTCACATCAACATCCAACTAGGGTATCGGAGAAATGGTCATCCAATCAAAGTTTGACACGTGGAAAAGCCACATCGGATAGTCTCGACCAACCAAAGGCTGACACATGGCAGTGGCACTGTGCGTTAGGAGGGAAATCTAATGTATTTAAATTGGCTAATCAAAGGACGCCACCTGTCACGGTCAATAGTCAACAAAAATATGGTCAGCAGCCACGTGGGAATGAGCTGCCAATGGGAGGTCGTCACATGTTCGGTCAGCTAGTCAAAGGTTGACTAGGCTGTTGAGTAGGATGTCGCGTCAGCAAAGCCATCCAATCATGTAGCACCACGTGGCAATCCCGCACTCATGATACAATGTCATATTCCTCATTTGGATAGCTGATAGAAAGGGATAAGGGAGAAGGGGTAGTCTTCGGTGACCAGGAAAATGTGCCGATCTGACCGCCGGCGAGTGAGACGGGGATCGAGTCCTATGCCGACTGGTAGCCCTAAAGTTGTCGATCTCCCTATATAAAGAGCATCATTCCTCTCGCCTTCCTCATTCCACAAGCGAGAGAATAATTAGAAGTACTTAGTTTTTCAATGAGGCGTAAACTAGAGATATGATGTCAGGTCTTTTCTTAACCTCCAAAGCTCCCATCGATGTCATTGGAACCAGGAGGAAGTTCTCCACCCGACAACAGCCTTAGCTCTGCCTAAGGACCACTGTCGGAGCTTCAACGAGCTCAAATAGTGTCACTGGTCCACTGATCGTGAGCAAGCCAAAATAGTCCAAGCTTTCCTTCGGTCACCCCCGACCTTCTATGGCTAGGTTGACTCCTCCCCAACCCTCCTTGACTAATATTTTACTCCCTGCAACCTCCAAGGTAAGCTAATTCCGCCCTGAATCGTCAAAATTTCGAAGTTGTAGAAGCTAGAACCCCTGAATTTCTCTCATCAAATTAACTATGCTCTGACAGGAAATTGGACCGCAATTGGATCCTAGAAGGACCCCCCCTCCCCCTCCCAAGAGTACTTGCCGCCCACATTGAGAGCTCTGACCGTTGCCCCCTCACCAGTAAGAACACCAAGCTTTATCTCTCTAGAAAACTTTACCGATGAAACTCCATTTGAGCACAAAAATGGACCAATTGAAGTTATTCAAAAGCCAGAAGGATCGTAGAGAGATGAGCGGAGTGATTAGCATCATGCTAGGGAACAATTAACTAGATTTGTGAGATCAATTTGATGAATTTGGATTTGGGGGCAAAAAGGAGTAAATTGGGGAAGAAAATTTGGGCGAATTTAGGGATTTTCGAAAATTGAAGGACTTTTGTGCAATTATTTTGCAATTGAAGGTCAATTGACAATTTTGAGGAAATTGGGGACTTAATCACAATTAAGCAAAAATGTGGAATTTCATGTCCAAAAAGGGGATTGTTGTGAATCTTGACAAAGTTAACGACTTCATAAATGTTGGTATTTATCCCATAGTTAATTGTCACGAGGGTAGAATTGGAAATTCTGAAATGACATGGGACTTAATGTTCCTTATCTGAACTAATGTAGTTACGAGAGGAGTACGTCGACCTACAATCGCAGAATGCCTCGAGAGTACCAACAAGCCAGCCCTAGAAAAATGAGTTACTGCATACCGAGTGAGTGGGTTTAGCATCACATCCGGTTGGGCTGATTAGTACATTTTCCCAAATTGAAAACATATTTTTTTTTCAAGACTACCCTCCCCTGACTGTTTGAACAAGCTTAAATATTTTGGGAGACGGTCCTGATGAGAGCATGAATCATGTGATGGTAGAGCTAGTATCGCTCGAGTGGGCCCAAGGCCAATAGGCACGTGTGTAGGCTCGTATACAAGTTAAGGCTTATGTGCTTGAAACTACTCTCTTAATGGATAATTATGTGAATTAGCTAATGTGCCAAAGACGGACAATCAAACCCATTGGGCTAGAACCAAAGTCGGGTTGTTGGGTCCGTCGAGCCAGTAGCACCAAAGATAATGGTCATAAGTAATAAGACTATTAATTGTGCATGTCATGAGTTTGGAACGATGGAGGCACCCGGTATAGGGAAGTAGTAGTTCTAAGGGCTACTGGACGACCTAGGGAGGATAAGGGAAGTTTGTCGTCCAGTATATTAGGAAGCTCGGGGAGCTTTATGTTCACTGAAACCGAGGTCGGAGGGGGACAAATCTCATCCCACATTCACAGACTTGAAATATGATGTGGGTTTGAGGGTCGGGTAATTGATGCCCAATCAGACTCTTGGTAGAAGTTATGGACTTCTACCAGGGTGGACAATAAAGGCATTCCGGTCCACAAGTGAAATAGTAGGAAACTGTTCTACAAATGTGTGATACCTTTATTGATAAAAAGGGTGTGTGATGTGTGTCAACCCAATTTTATGAATGAAATACCTCACAATGAAAATCAAGAAATGACAGGAAACATAAGTATGACTATAATAAAATGAAAAAGGTCCAAACGGACCCATCTTGATGATACCCGCTCACTGTGTTGAAAGACTCATCCTCTCGCCTTTCTTTTTTTTAGGAAAGGAGGCCTCGCTAAAACCCGATTGTTGGATTCTTCAAACCTAGGTACTTTAGTAATTAAGATTTCTTGATATAAAAATTTTGATAGTGTCATTCCAAGGAAACTATGATAAGAAATACACATGACTCCCCATGGTTCCAGAGTGAACGACCCCTCTGAGCTAGATGGAGTGGTGGGTTACTGATGAGTTCTGGCCAAATTAGGTTGGGGCATGACATAGGAATTGTAACCAAATGTCCTCCTCTTTTGGATTAAGACACCATACTCTAACTGGCAAAAGGTTATTCACGTTAATCTTGACCCACAATCTAAGAAAAATTGAAATACCATCAAAAGTTAGAGGTCCATCAACATGTACTACCTACCCAATGTTCCTATTTATTTTTCAACCGTTACTAACTACTACTTGATTCTACACGTCCATGAATTTGAACCCGGGTGAGATAAATTCATTAGTGTAATACTTTTATGCACATCTCATTCACATTATAATATATTACATCCATTTAGGGATCAAGTGCTGACAACCAAAATGTGAGCATCCACTTTCGGATCAACAAAACTGAATATATTATCATATATATTTTCGAGTTTTAATAGACCAACATCTCTCCAAGACCACTTAATCACCCCATTGATCATATTCCAATACACCCCTCATTAAAAAATTACACGACTTAGAAGTACAACTTTTCTAATAGGGGACTTAATCGCAATATCTATATTTATTACTTGAGACCTTTTATCGGGAATTCCTCTACCACACGAAGGTTTATGTCAATTTTGTATTTTATTGCCATGTCACCTACCCAAAAAATCTAACTAGAGGACAATGAGAGGTCGATAAGATAACGTGCAAAAATTAATTGCTCTATACAATGAGGGAGAATCAAGAATAACACTAGATAAAAACTCTAGTAAATACTACACCATAACACCATTAATTGTGGAACAAATAGAAAATTAATAGAAAAAGGGACAAACATGAAAATGATCAAATAGGCGTATGGAATGAAATTACATTGAGATGAAAAAATTGCTTGTATTAAAGTTAGAAAATGACACTGATGGACAATTTTAATCCGGCATTCCTGTTTCTATGGCCAAATAGAAGTCAAACCTCCTTGGATCTTAGGCTCCCTCTTCTCTATAATTCATAATTCACTCTACAATAGGATTTTGATCAGAAAATAAAAAAAATATCGCTGATCTAAGAAACTCCTTTCACCAAACGGGCATTAATATTTGACCACCTACTTTGCATAGATTAGGGATATAGGCATTTCAACCCATTTTAGTGAAATGATGTGCTATTTTTTTACCTCCATTAGTTTGTAAGGGATTCAATACAAACTTTGATGAGAATCAAATGGCCGTTCATGTACCTTTATCTTTGGAGGCTCAAGTAAAAGCTCATTTACTTATGTTTTCTCATATAAATCTCTTATCTCAAGCCATTGGAGATCCTATTGCCGTGCCAACCCAAGATATGCTTATTAGTTTATACACGAGTGGAAATTCTCGAGTTATTTATACAAATAGATATAATTGTGAAATCATAGAAATTATTAAAAAAAAGAATTTATGATAATAATTAAAAAAAACATGAGAAACTATAAAAAAAAAATTTATGATAATAATTGGAAAAAAAGAACTTTTTTTTTTGTAAGATTCTACGAGAATAGCTAGAGAGTAACACGATATCTCAGGAATAGAAATTAAAGATCAGTTGTTTTCGGTGACATTTGCAAAGATTGACGAAAAAAATTTTTAGTCCAAAACTCATTTCATAATTTGTTTCCCTTTTATGATTTTTGTCCTCTTCCACGAAGGATTTGCAACCTCCTGCTCTTAATAATAATTTCAGGCATACTAATAAATTAGGTTATATTAAATAAGTATAAAATTAAACTTTTAAATAAGTTTTAATTTTATATCACAAAATAAGTTTCTAACTGATATTTTGATGGAAAGGTAACGTAATAATGGGATCATTATATTGGGTACGTTACTGAATATAAAATGTGTAAATAATCTATCACAATACAAATAGTGGATTATATTACATGAATATCTCAAATATCACGTGTCCCTCTACTTGCACGGAAATTTTTAGTATGTGGCATTAGTTGTCATGATTAATTTCTGTAGGTATTGTACCAGAGTTTATCTCCTAGCGTACTTTATTTTAAACTTCAATCCTTCTTATTGGGAATTCATGCTTATCGACTTCAAGTGTGGAGATTCATTGAGGGATGTTGTCGCGCCAATATTGGAAGGATATCTGATGAACTTTTTGACAACACTGTTTTCTCGCTCTTCATGGTGTTGATCATTTTATCAAATTTTCTTTACCAAAGAAGTGGACAATTGTGATGGTTATGGCACAGTGACATAAAACATAAGATTAATTTAATTATTTATATATTTATTGATCTATATTACAAAAATTAGAATAAATTAATTGCATGATCAGTACTTGAGAAAGAAATCAGTTAGTAACAATATAAGAAAAATATAACACTAATGCTCTCCCAAAGCTTGAGAAAGAAAGGATGTAGTTTATTAAATATGTTATTAATTCATCCAATGAATACAATGATGAAAGAGGGTGTTAAAGAGTTAGTTTGATCCGTCATTTATCCAAACCTGAAGTCAAAGTCAACATCACAAAGCCCCTAATTACTTTCTCTTTTAAATCAATTTTCCATGTCAGCTCAATGTGATTTGCCCATTGGGGATGGGCCGCGTCGATTTAGCCGCAACAACCAATGATAAGCTGCCAACCCATCTGAGTGACGTGCCTCGTCGGCACCCCCACCACACATATATTCATTCCCTGTTCATTCGAGCGTTAGGTTGGGTGGCACTCTGCAATTCGTTTGCCCTGTGCTCTGTTTTCGTCTAGAAGGTTCGTTGAGTCTCCCTCTCTGTCTCTCGATCATTCTTCCGATTCGCCTTCTGTGCCAGTCGATCGGAAGGCGAGTTTCTCTCAGATCTGTCCATCTGCAGCCGGCGCTGTTTTTTTGGTGAAATTTTCATTCTGATTCTTCCTGTTCTGACGTTTCAGGGATTGAGAATGATGGAGGCCAGGAGTATCCATCGGCTTTCATCCCCCGCATTGCTGTTGGTGCTCAGCTGCCTAGTGTTTCAGATCCGTGCATCTAATGTGGTATTTACTTCGAATCTCATGTCACTTAACGTAGTATTTGTGCAATTTGTTTTTTTATTATTGCGTCGGTTTCTGTGGACTTGATCTGACGTAGTGTCTGCTTATTCTTCTAGATCTTGTACGAGTCCTTTGACGAGTCGTTCGAGGGACGGTGGATTACGTCCGAGAAGGACGACTACAAAGGTGGGAATTTTATTTTCTTTAAAAACAGTTTTGTTTTGCATTTTTATGATCCGATTCGTGAGATGCTCTGATGCTATTAATGGAAATAAGCTACCGAATGTGTTTGTACTTCGTGCTAGATTCATGAGTTGGCATGGCCAGTATGACTTTACAGGTTTGTTTTGTAACTAGTTTTGTTCTTAGATCGACATGAGCCTTGTTTCATGATATAGGAATTAGGACCATATCAGATATGAAAAAAATGCTCACAACATCCTCTGAATGTACTTTCATTCTCAACCGATTGGAGAATAAAGTTACTAGGAGAAGGTTAATAACCTTGAGGTAAATTGGGAAATCTTATGGAAGAAAAACTGGGTGCTCTATCGCTGATTCATCTCAACTGTCTCTATGCGTTTCTATGTTTCAATTTCCGAATGTACTAGGAGCTATAGCGTTACACTTTTTTATTTTGTCAGACGAAGTTTTCTCTACCTGTAGGATTGTTTGTAAATGAGCGATCATTTCAGTACGCCATTGTCCAGTATATGGTACAAATTATTCATAATCTTTGAATTTAATACTGGTGCTAGTTAATTGTCTGAACTGTACATAACATGCTTGAGCTTTGTTTTATATCTTTAGTGATTATAATCACTACATTGATTGCATTATCCTCATTTGACATGCAAGAAAGCTGTTTTCAGTCCTAAATGCATGGTTTATTATATTAATGTTTCTCTTTCTTCTCTGTATCTTGATTTCTCCCTGGTAAAAAAAGTTACTCGTCTTAGAGGGTTTGTCATTATGATTGAAACATTAATGATAAAGTGCAAGTGTCACTCTGTAGCACTCGGAAAAGTAGTATTTAGGCGGTTGATTTTAGCTTGGATCCCATATTATTGCAAGTGTTTCATTAATCCCAGCTAGTTTTCACTAAATCTAAATTTATACTTATGAATTCTTGTCATCTCAGGTGTGTGGAAGCACTCCAAGAGTGATGGACATGAGGACTACGGTCTTCTTGTCAGTGAGAAGGCTAGAAAATATGCCATAGTGAAGGAGCTGGAGGAGAACTACAGTCTCAAAGATGGGACTGTTGTTCTGCAATATGAGGTTCGGTTACAGGATGGTCTTGAATGTGGAGGTGCATATTTGAAGTATCTCCGACCTCAAGAAGCTGGGTGGAAAGCCAAGGAATTTAACAATGAGTCCCCATACACAATAATGTTTGGACCTGATAAATGCGGTTCCACAAATAAGGTTCATTTCATCTTGAAGCACAAAAATCCGAAGACTGGAGAGTATGTTGAGCATCATCTCAAGTACCCACCTTCAGTCCCATATGACAAACTGACACATGTTTACACTGCAATCTTGACATCTGACAATGAAGTGAAGATCCTGATCGATGGGGAAGAAAAGAAGAAGGGGAACTTCCTTTCAGCTGATGATTTTGAGCCTGCCCTCATACCATCTAAGATGATCCCTGATCCTGAGGACAAGAAACCTGGGGACTGGGATGAAAGGGCAAAGATCCCGGATCCAGATGCAGTGAAACCAGATGATTGGGATGAAGATGCTCCCATGGAAATTGAAGATGAGGATGCGGTGAAACCAGAGGGTTGGTTAGATGATGAGCCTGAGGAAATAGATGACCCTGAGGCTACTAAGCCCGAGGACTGGGACGATGAAGAAGATGGTGAATTTGAAGCACCTAAGATCGACAACCCCAAGTGTGAAGCAGCACCTGGTTGTGGAGAGTGGAAGAAGCCAATGAAGAGGAACCCTGCCTACAAAGGAAAATGGCATGCCCCTATGATTGACAACCCAAACTACAAGGGCATCTGGAAGCCTCGTGATATACCCAACCCAGAGTACTTTGAGCTGGATAAGCCTGATTTTGAGCCCATAGCTGCTGTTGGTATTGAGATATGGACTATGCAAGATGGCATTTTGTTCGACAACATTCTGATCACCAGTGATGAGAAGGTTGCCGAGTCCTACAGAGATACTGCATGGAAGCCTAAGTTTGATGTGGAGAAGGAGAAGCAGAAGAAGGAAGATGATGTACCTGAATCTAGTGGTCTTTCAGGCTTACATGTAAGAATCAGATCTACTTTGTTTTCCTACTGAAGTTTTACAATTTGACAATTTTTGCAGGTAGTCAGTCTAATGGAACATTGGCTTTTTTTTTTTTTTTGCAGAAGAAGGTGTTTGATATTCTCTACAAGGTAGCGAATGTTCCCTTCTTGGAGCCACACAAGCCTAAGATACTGGTCAGTTTGCTAGTATATTCTTCCATGAATTCAGGGATTTTTACCTGACAAATTTCTGCAGAATTCAAGTCTTGGATCTCTTATCTTAATTTCCTGATGCATCTTTGCAGGATCTCCTCGAGAAGGCTGAGAAGCAACCTAACATTACCCTTGGTGTTCTTGTGGCTATAGTGATCGTGATCCTGACCGTGATCTCCAAAATCCTCTTTGGCGGCAAAAAGAAGGTATTGCTTGCTACCTTCCTTCTTAATGACCATCCTTTTCGCTTATAGACCAATGCATCCATCTTTTCGATTTCCAAACAAGTGGAGAATCTTGCTCATTATGAAAAGAAATCCCGGCGTTACCCCCCTAAGAACAAGCACTTCCCTGGTTAAGATATGTCATCGATTCTGTTGGATGTGACTAAAATTTCTCTATTAAATTCGCAGGTCAGAAGTGTTGCTGAGGCACCGACCGAAACCGCAGAGCAGTCTGCGGATGGCCAGGGAACCAGTGCGGAGGAGATCAACGAGGGTGAGGAGGATGCAGCCCCTCGCAGAAGGACTAACAGGAGGGAAACTTGAAAGCCGACCACCCACTCCTGCGCGTTTGGGCCCCTATTTTGTCGATTTTGTTTTGTAGAACTAGTTGCTTCTGCTGCTGCGTGAATCATTTGTCGGCACGATCTTGTCGGATTTCTTCTTTTAGAGTCCACCGTCTGCTCCACCTCTTCCTAGTTAAGCTACTCATAGACAATAGTTATATTTCTCTGTATTTTGCTTAATTTTTATGCGCGATCTTGGAATGTGACTCGGAGTTGCATACTGTCATTTAAATCCATTTTCACGAACTCAAACTAAACCCATCCAATTCATTTTCCGCAAATTCGGAACAGATGGTAATTTGGGTCGGCAAGGATAATATTTTATTATAAAAAATTATTTAATTGAATTATATAATTTTAAAATAATATTTAATTAAATTATATAGGTAAGTGATTAATAATAATATTTGTGCAAAAAAAGTGATTAAAAATAATTGATATTAATAAATTATATAATCTATTCATTTTTTTATTTTTATGCTTATCAAACTAATAAGCTGATATTGTCCAAAAAATCTAATAAGCTGACGTGATCCAATAGGTTAATGATGCCCAATATAATTATTGGGTTGTCCAAACCCGACTTGTTAAACTTAAAGTCCAATCAGTATTGGTATAATCTTAATCCCTTTGTTATTGGGCCGGGCGTTTTATTGGTTTAGCCCATTTCTGCCAGCCCTATTTGCTGTTTTTTTTTTTGCATAGTGATATTTGCTGTTTGCACGCACGCCAGGAAACGAATATGGAGCAAAACGGGTTTTGTGCAAAAAAAGGATAAACGGGCTAAAACTGTTGCAGTCTCGGCCCATCTATTTGAATTGGGCTCTTAAAGTCCACGATGCCCATTTCGGTCCATCGTCGACTCTCATGGGTCACGTCGATGACGTCATCCAAGACAAAAGTTTTTTTGCTCAATTCATCCAAGACAAAATTTGCCACTTTTTTTTTCTCTGCTGCGGTCTCCGTACCTGAGCACGGCGCACCTTGACTGAGCTTGTGACTGGGAATGGGAGGTAGGAGGTGGAAGATCGCAGTGGCTGTGGCGGCAGTCGCGGCGATGAGGGAGGCGAGCAGGCGGTACGGGCTCGACAAGGATAGCGCCCTCAAGGCATTGGAAGAAATGTCCGACAGGCTTGGCGTCTGGGCCATCCCCGCGTACGTTGGGATCCACACCCTCACCCTTGCCCTCTGCCTCCCCTATGCCATCTTCTTCGAGGCCGGCTCTTCTATGCTCTTCGGATTCGTCACTGGCATTATCTGCGTCTTCGCCGCCAAGATTCTCGGAGCATCCCTCTCCTTCTGGATCGGCAGGTTCGCCCTTTTTTTAATTTCCCCTTTTCTATTTTTGTATTTCTGTAACTTATAAATTATCTTTTCTCACTCTTCCGGGTGGGCTTGAACTGCTCATGCACTGTGAATCTAAGGGCGATGCTTAAATTCGAGCAATGCTCAGTTGCAGGACGGATCATAGATTTTGTTCAGGGTGGAAATCAATAGAATAATATATGTTCAAATTTAGGGACAAATTAAGCTAATGTGTTATAATTTAACTAAAATACATACATTACACACTCACCCTTGCCCTCTTTGATCACCATGCGTTGGAGAAGGTTCCTTTGGGAGTGATGAATCAAATAAACATATTTGCAAAACACCTTCATTTTAGGAGTAGAGGCTACTGTAACTTGCTTCTGTTGCTATATATATATATATATATATATATTGTCCAATAACTGTTTGGAAGAAGATATGGGATGATTTATTGCTTCATGTTGTTGGTTTAGTCAATAAGCAATTATATTATTAGTATTAAGTAAAATGTGTGATCCTTACAACATTGTATGTGGATTTTATGCTTGAAAGGTCTGTTTGGTTCTAAAGGCTCTTCCTCTCGTCAGTGAGAACCAGTAGCATCTCCGAGAAGGAAATGGTTTGATAATGGAGCTAATGCATGCTGCTTTGTATTTGTAAATTACCAACAAGACGATTTTGTTTTGAAAATTCAGGGCCTGAATATTATGAAATACTGTGAGAATATGTGTTAGTATTGGCTTTTTGCCCTTTTAGTGAGAACATGGTCAATTGAATAAGAAGATAACTAAGAAAAAGGTATATGGATGAAAATATTATCTGTGCCTGCAAAAGCTGTTCATTGTGATTTCTATTGGCATTTTGCTTACTTGGAGGGAGAGCACTTTGGGTGGACATAGGTTGCACTTCATAACTGGATTTCAAAGATTGATGAGTTCACTTTGCTGGTTATAGAAAATTTGCAGCTGACTTGGATTTCATGCAAATATGTAAATCATTTGTGAGGGCACATTAATTATAGTTTGAAATAAGAGATCAAGTTGAAGAGCAAATTACATATAGCCATTGATTTATCTAAAAAATATCATTATAGATATAAATAACTGACATGTTTTCTTTCAAATTGTTCATGTTAATTGGCTTTTTGAGATGTTAAAATTGGCATGTTTTTTAAGTTGTATCATCAGCCAGCTTGTGTTTCCTATCTACTACATGACAGCTGTATTCTTGTTTTTTTGGCCTCAATTTTTACATCCCTGTTGAAGATATCACTATATTATGTTCATTCTGCATCATGCATGTTTTTTATTGGAATGTATGCATGTTTATCTTTTAGAATGCGCATTTTGAGTGTTTCCAGCTTCCTACCGTATAAACTGTGTTTGGTTTCTGAAGTTTAACTGTGGATGATCAACCTCTGATTTTCTTAACCATCTAAGGAGTGGGCATGCGGTCCATGCTCTCTGCAGGATCACTAAGTTTCAAATTTTGCATACTTTGCTCCATTTTTTCCTTTTCAAATGGCCCAATAGTAATCATTCCTTACAATTTTGTTATCTATATCAAGCAGGTTCAGTATGGAGGAATTGTGGTCCAATATGTTCCAAGTCTTCTGATGTGCATAACCGTCTTCTTTTTAATAAACTTTTATGTTTTCTCCAGGCTACTTTTTAGAAGTTCAACTACAGCTATGGAATGGGTTCAGAGAAAGAAGTACTTCCACCTGCTCTTGAAAGGAGTCGAACGAGATGGATGGAGATTTGTCCTTCTTGCCCGTTTCTCACCCATCCCTTCTTACATCATAAACTATGCCCTGGCAGCTACTAATGTTAGATTCTTGCTAGACTTTCTACTTCCAACAGTCATTGGCTGCGTTCCTATGATCTTACAGAACACATCAATAGGGAGCCTCGCCGGTGCTGCCGTGGCCACAGCTTCAGGCACCAGTAAGTCCAGAGTTTGGCCTTTTGTTTTCCCTCTTATGGGGATCTTGTCAAGCATACTCATTTCCCTGAGAATCAAGAGCTACTCTAGCAGTATTGTTGCCAATGAATCTTCAAGTGGCAACAAGTCCAACGAAGACCTGAGTGGCACCTCAGACCCGTCCAGTAAAGGAAGCAAGGATTTGAAAAAGAGCGGTTGAGGCTGAGAAGGAACAATGCCAACTCCAATGACTATCCATTGGATCTGAGGATATTTTTGTAACCCTAGAAATTATATTTAATCAAATGGATTATAAACTGAAATAAGTTAACTAGCCAACAGAAGAATGAGCTTAGTGTCCTTAATTTGATCCATCATCTTTGAGGATTGATTATATTATGAATCCACTGTGTGGACATGCAGTCAGTTGCCTTATATTGCGCACTACTCAGTTGGTAGAGGTGGAACTTCTTGCATAGGAATTGATTAGTCTGTCAATTATGCACCAACATCTTGTTTCACATCAATTATTGAATCATCAGAGATGTTGTAGCACCTTCTCTTCGTCATGCTGGGTCCCAATGGCTCCCCATCATCAATATAAAATAACGGAGACTACCAACAGTCAGTCGGCCATTAATGTAATCCCTTTATTGGAAGCAGGAAGGATTCAGTCGATCAAAGGGTCCGATAATGATATAAGACATGAAGATCTTTGACAGTCTGCGACACCTGTTCTTGATACTGTTGCTGTTCAAGCTTTGAATCTAGGCTTTCCATTGCTCCCTTTTTCCCTTACCAGGTTCTTCTTCCGATGAGGCGTTTAAATTTTTAAAAATTCCCTAGCCTTACTTTGAATTCTCAGACAAAACCCTTAATTTTTTTTTATCATGGAAATGGAAGCAAACATGAGTATTTTTTTTTCTCCAAGAGGATATGATCATGCAAGCAAATCATTTTATGGATATTACTCTGATTTTTCAGCCGATGAGAGTAGGTGGATGCCACCTAACCCGGCCCTAGGCGTTTATTTGCACAAGTGGCATCATCATCAATTCATGACGAGTGTGGGTGTGCCGCCGGATTTTCTTTGATGTTTATAGTTGAACTGTTTGTGAATGTACGTTCCAATTCATCAAGGTGAAGATGAAAGAAAACAAGAAGAAAAAACAGGAGGAATAGGTAAAAGTGGATACCACCAAAGGTTCAATGGCCATCGTGTTTCATTTGTTAATTGACTCGTTTAATTTCAGCAATCCATGGATACCCAACAATGGAGCTGCATGTATAGATTCAAGTTACTCACTTCCTTGGACATGCAGTCCGCAAAATGAGGTCGTTTTCTTTCTAATAGACCCATGTAAAACAAACCTAACAAGTGAGTATATTCTATTAATATGAAAAACAAGTACGTGGGTATACTATCACTTAAAAAATTAAATTAGAAAAAAATATGTTGATAGAAAGGTAATAATTATAAAAAATTAAAACAACTCATTTTTTTTTACTTATTTATAAATTTATATTATATTATAATTATTTTAAATATAATATATTATATAATTTTAACTAATAACATTATATTTTAACTATCTTAAAATATATGATATAATCTTAACTGGTAAGATTATATCATAATTAACTTAAATATTTTAGAATATTTTAGTACTCTCCCTCAAGAATTCATATATTGTTACAAATATTAATAACTTGTTTAAATTCTAACTTTTTAGTTAAACAATCGGCAAATGATTCGTTAATATTCATATAGTGTAGCTTCATAATCTTACACTCAAGTTTCTATTTGAAAAATAATCAATCAATTTTAATATTTTTGGTTTTATCTTGTTAAACTGAATTGTTAACAATGATTATTGCTTATTTATTATCACACTAACTTAATGAGTTCTTTTTTGAATAAAAATAATTCTATTAATAAGTTTTTTATCCATATTATTTCACATATACCTTTAGTTATAACTCTGTATTTTGTCTCTACCGTTGATCGGGCGACTACCTTTTATTTCTTACTTCTCTAGAATACAAGATTACCCCCAACGTAGTAGCCTAATATCGATCTTCTATCATTTGCATAACTAGCCCAATTAGAATCACAAAATTATTCCACTCTAGTATGATTTCGAGACTTGAACCAAAGGCTTTTTCTTGAGCTACTCCTTAGATATCTCAATATTTGCATAACTGTCTATCAATGTTCTGTTCTAGGATTATGCATATATATATATATATATATACTTACAATACTAATTGCATATGTGATGTCTGGTCGTGTGTGACACATGTAAATAAGTCGTCCCACAATTTTCTGGTATTGTTCTTTATCGATTGGATCCCATGACTAAGCACATAGCTTATGATTTGATTCAATTGGAGTGGAAGCAGTTCAACAACTCAACATCTTTGTTTCAGTAAGTAGATCCAATACATATTTTCTCTGAGAAATTACTATACCTGTCCTAGACCTGACCATCTCAATAGCGAGAAAATACTTAATGGGACCCAAATCTTTTACTTCAAAGTTTTTGCTCAATCTTTGCTTTAGTTGTAATATCTCATGGGTATCATCTCCAGTTATAATAATATCATTTATATATGTCGCGAGAATAGCAACTCGACTATTTGAGTATCGATTAAAAACTATGTGATCTCCATTACATTGTTGATGCCCCATTCTAACTACTCCATGTTAAAATCGGTCAAACCAAGCTCTTGGTGATTGCTTGAATACATATAAAGACTTCTTAAGTTTGCATACCCTCCCAGTAGTCTTCATCATATCAAATCCAGGTGAAACCTCCATATACACCTCTTGTTATAAGTCTCCATGCAAAAATATATTTTTTATATCTAATTGATGTAATTTCCATCCAAAGTTGGCAACACATGATATAAGCATTTTGAAGTACTCATCTTAGCAACTGGTGCAAATGTCTCATCATAATCTATTCCATATGTTTGGCTATAGTCTTTTGCTACCAATCTTGTTTTATACCTTTCAACCTTTCCTTCAGCATTTTACTTAAAAGTGAATACCCATTTGCATCTAACAACCTTCTTTCCACTTGGAAGTAATGCCAGTTCCCAAGTCTTATTTTTCTCTAATGCATGCATCTTCTCATGCATTGTTGCAAGCCACTTTGGATCATTTTTTGCCTCTTGGCAATTTTTTGGTATGTGTATTGATTGTAATGATACAATAAAAGTCTTGTATACAGATGTAACAGATGCATATGGGACATAATTAGATATATCATGTTTATAACCATATCTAATTGGAGGTTTTGTAAAGTAGGGTAAAATAGTAATTTTTGAAAAGTTGGGGACCAAATTGGAAATTTGGAAAACTTGAACCCCTTAAACGATTTTGAGTAAATTGAGGACCCAAAGTGAAGTTTTGGAAGTTTCGAGACTCAATTTGGGGAAAAGTTAGCATTAGGGACCTAAAGTCAAGGAAAAAGAACTTTAAGGACCTAAATGCAATTAACTAAAAATTTTGGGTTTAGTTGTTCATACGTGAGGAATGAAGGCTATCATGCCAAATATTAATAGATCAGAATGTCCACACCATGTAGGAACACGAAGGACCGGAACACCAGTAAAGATAAGCTAGCATGTAGGCAAAAATTAACGAAGAAGGAATACATTGTGAATATCAGGTGAGTGGGTTTATTCACATCATACCCAGTTGGGATGATGAGCACTTAGGAAATGAAAAACCACTTCTATGTGGAATTTTGACATCACACCCGATTGGAGTGATGTATGCGGATAAACTACTTACCGATTATAAGTAAAGAGATCATATTCGGTTAGTATGATGGACTTACTAGAAGGAAGGAGAAAATCCACTTACCGGTTGTAAGTGGAGATGTCATCACACTCGGTTGGTGTGATGGATGGAAAGTTTATTTTGTTAGAAGTGTTCTCCCTTGATGAGACCTTCTTGATGAGAGCTAGAATAGCTCAGATAGGCTAGAGGCCTCGGTTTTGGAACTTTGGGCTAAAATGCCCAATTTTGGAAGATCACGTACAGTGGGCCCAAGGCTAGTTGGCATGAGCAGGAGCTCGTAGACAAACATGTGATATTTATGCCATGAAAATTCTAAATGAATGGAATGTGAAATTTCGTCGTGGTATCAAGTCAAGACTGACATACTCGATGGACTGGCGGTAGTGCGTTAGGGCCAAGTCGACGGACCGACCTAGACAAACATCTAAAGGTCAAGTTAAGAGTCATGGTCGTTGGACCAGTGGCACCAAAGGTAAATGGTTTTGTGAAAAATTATTGTTTGTGCATTCACTTGAGGTTCAGGACCATCAAGATGCCCAAGAAGGGTTGTGATACATCCTAGGGGCTAATGGATGACATGGTGGAGATAAGGGCAGTTTGTCATGCCAGTAGTTAGGGAAGATCGATGTAGCTTCATGCGCATGAGACCGAGGTGGGGTCGGGATGAGGTCTCTGTCCTCATACAAATAGGGAGTTGATTTCGGGTTTGAGAGTCGAATGTCGTGAACATCCACTCATTCCTAAGGTAGAAGTGAACGGGCTTCTATCTAGGTGGCCGGTAAAGTCACTCCGACGCCACAAGTGGGTGTAGTGGATGGGCTGCCCTACTAATATGTGATTCTCTTCCTAATGAAGGGTGTGTGTTGATTGTTAAACACACTCGTTGTGGATAATGAGGAAATAAATTTTTGAAAACTAAAAATTGAGGAAGAAATGATCTTAAGAGAAATAAGAAGTTTGACACACTACAATTAAAACTATTTTTCTCAAAACTCATTCCCAACACCCATTCACCGAGTTGTAGAAACTCACCCCTCTTTTCTATCCCTTTTTAGGAGTAGGGAAAATGACTAAGGAAAACACCAGCACCTACCTTTTGTCGGGTATGCTTAAAAGTTAATTTTAAGATTGCATTTTTATTGATTTATGTTATTCCAGGGAACAAGGTTAAATTACGCCTGACTACTCTTGATTAAAGAAAGGGGGAAACCCCTCTTAAATCAAGGGAGCGACGGGTTGATCACGGGGATCCGACCAAACTGGGTCGGGCATGACACTGGTACTCTAATTGTGGTGTCCTGCCTAGGAGTCCTTGGGTTCCCCTGGGATGGTCCAAGCATGTTTTGTTGCTTGTTCTCCCTAAGAGTGGGGCATTTCTTTGTAAAGTGCCCCACCTGCTCACATGCGAAACAGGTCAAACAAGCTCTTTGGTGATACCTTTGGCACCTAGGACAGTGAGGGTTTCCTTATGGTAAGGTGGAGGTTACTCTCCTGGGAGGTGGTGGCACATCCTTCCTCTTTTGAAATCCCACCCCATTTCCCCATCTAGGACCATTTTGCTCCTTTTGTCCTCCATGACGACCTTAGCCCTTGTCCTCCTTCCGATTTTCCTACTCCAATCAGTGGCATCGGGTTTGTACCAGTTGCTCACATTCGTGAGCCATACTGATCACTACTACCAGATCCTAGGGCATCCTAGTACTCCCATCTAATCTTGTATGTCCATGTTGAGACCATCCACAAATTGTTGGCATATATCTGCTGGTCTGACCAGGTTAGGGGCAAAGAGTCTTAACTCATTGAATTTAGTTTCACACTTCGAAATAGAGTTAAGCCCTTGTCGGAGTCGGAGGAAATCCTTCTTCTTCTCATTAATCAGATGTGGAGCCAGGTACTCCTCTATGTACCTCTCCTCAAATTGTTCCCAAGTGTGTGTGGAGGTATGCAGGCTCTGGACATTATCCCACCATCTTTTGGCACTACCATCTAGGAAAAATCCTGTCAGGATCACCATGTTCTTTGGTGACATCCTAACTATCCCCATTAGCTTCTTGATGTTGGCCAGCCAGTCCATAGTGGCTTCAGCATCCTTCTCTTCAAGGAAAGGCTTACACCCTAGTTGACAGAGAGTCTTAAGGTATTTGGGGATGTCAATTGGAGGAGGATGGTTAATATGAAGAGGATGAGATTGTACTTCCTCCGGCTCAGCTCGATAATTGGTGCCCACCTCAGGGACAAGGTTAGGTCGTCCAAATACTCGGGTGAATTCCTCGTGCAATCTCTGGTGTTTCAAGCTTAGTTCAGGTGGAACTATTTGGGCTTCTTGGGGAGTTTCCACATGAAGGGGTTGTTGGGCAGTGCTAGAAACTACAACTCTTGTTCTCTTGGTTTCTCTCTTGGGAGCCATATGAAAATTTAAGATTTATTCCTATTATTCACTAGGTTTTATAGTCTTGATAATGCATTTAAGGAAACATGCTTTGATACCACATAAGTTGTCACACCCCGACCTGGTTTGTTCGGATCCTCCTGAGCAACCTGCCACTTCCTTTGGTTTATGAAGAATTTCACCATTTTCTAAACCGCGAGGAGTAAGGCATCATTGTTCCTATTTTTCCTGTAATAGCATTATATAAAACTGGATATATTAAATCTTACATACTTGTCTTAAGGTTCGACTACATAAAGGTCTTTAAGGTTGGTTTCCATTGGTTACTTGAAAAAGGGGTAAAGGGAGGGGATGAGTTCTATAACTCAGTGAATGGGTGTTGGGCGTGAGTTTTCATAAAAAATAGATTTAATCAAAGTGTGCTACAATCTTTATCTCCTTCAAGAATCATCTTTCCTCAAATTTCGGTTTTTCAAAACCTCTTTTTTTTCTCAATTCCACATTAGGTGTGTTTAACAGATAACACACACCCTTCATTAGGAAGAGAACGCACATTCGCATGTACAGCCCATCCATTGCACCCACTTGTGGCTCGGACCGTATTTACCAGCCACCAAGATAGAAGCTCGTCCACTTCTACCCTGAGTCTGAGTGAATGTTCACGACATCTATCCCTCGGACCTGAAAACAACTCAGTGTTCGTATGAGGACAAAAACCTCATCCCGACCCCATCCCAATCTCATGCGTGAGAAGCTACTCTAGGCTTCTCGACTGCTGGCATGACAAACTGCCCTAATTTCTACTAGGTCATCTACTAGCACATATGATGTATCAGTAGCCCTCTTGGGCATCTTGACGGTCTTGTACCTCAAAGTGCATGTACAAACAACAGTTTTCACATAGTCATTTATCTTTGGTGCCACTAATAAATGGCCCCGACCATCAACTTGACTTGTAGTTGTTTGTCTAGGCTGGTTCGTCGACCTAGCCCTGACGCACTACCGCCAGTCCATTGAGTATTGTTGGTTTTGACTTTGTACCATGGCGAAATCACACATCAGTTTCATTAGTGTTTTCATGGCTTTCTCAATTCAAGTTTGTTTACGAGCTACTGCTCGTGCCCACTAGCCTTGGGCCCACTACACGTGATTTTCCAAAATTGAGGACGTTTAGCTCCCGTCAAGAAGGTCTCCCAAAAAGTTTAAGCATTGGCACACAGTGAGTGGAGAACACTTTTGACAAAAATGTATTTTTCACTTCATCTCACCAACCGAGTGTGATGATACCTCCGCTTACAACAGGTAAGCGGGTTTTTTCCTTCCATCTAGGAAGTCCCTCATACCAATCGGGTATGATTTCCTCTACATACAAGTAGTAAGTAGGTTTTAGCCTAAATTACCCATCACTCCATTCGAGTATGATGTTAAAATCCCACTTATAAATGGCTTTTCGTTTCTAAAGTGCTCACCATCCCAACCGAGTATGATGTAAATAAGCCCACTCACCTGATAACCATGACGTGTTCGTCCTCGGTCAATTTTCCAATTCTACACGAGCTTTTATTGCTTGTGTTCTTGTCACACGTGTCCCTACACAATTTGGGCAGCCTTATCATTTACGATTTGACATAAAATCCTAGGCTCAAAATTTTTTATTAATTGCACTTACGTCCCTAATGCCCATGTTTACCCAATGTAAGTCCCAAGGTTTCCAAAGTTTCCCTTTTAGTCCTCATTTTACTCAAAATTGTATAAGGGGCTTAAGTTTTCCAAATTTCCAAATTGGTCCCTAACTTTTCAAAAATTACCATTTTGCCCCTACTTTCCAAAAATGGCAATTTGGCCCCAATTGTTCCAAAAAAATTGACCAATTGGTCCTCCAACATCATTTTCATGGCCAATTGGCCCCCAATTTTAAGAAATTGCAAAGAAGTCCCTCAATTTTACGAAATCCCTAAATTTCCCCAAAAATTTCTCCCAATTTTCCCCTTTCAAATTGGCCAAATTTGATTTATTAAAATTAACCATTTAATCGGGGTTAATTGCTTCAATTGGAGGTGTAAATCAGTTCCTACACATCTATATGATTCAATTGAGCTTTGAATTGCATGAATTGATGCCAAAACGAGCTCAAACGAAGCTTTGTCAGAAAACTGTGCGTAGAGAGATAAAGCTTTGAAAGCTTACCGTCAGAGGTGTGGCAGTCCGACCTCTCTATTGGGGAAGTTAGCTCTCTTCCTGAGATACCTTCTAAGATCAAGAATTTCTACAATTTACTTCAAATCAAAGGAGAATTTTGTCAGTGAAATTTCGTAGTTTTTCTCTTTAACTCTGACCTGCAACGACTAAGGAGGGCCGAATTGGCTTACCTTTCTGCTCAATTGAGGTCGTGTGAGGGCTGTGGGGATGTTGGGAGGGCTTGGTTTGGCCGGAGAGGGCCGAATTTGACCGATTTTTGCTCGGCCGAAAAAGGGCAGCTTCGGTACTTCGTAGCTGCTTCACTGTTTGATTTTGACGGCGCTTCTCTGACAGTCCTCGAATCGAATGGAGGTTGCTGTCTAGTAGCTGACTTTGCCCGCAGTCTAAAGAACCTAACCTCACTTTCTGAGGGTGAGAAAACTGCCCAAGTGAGAGCTCTAGTTTGAGCTTCACTGGAAAATGAGTAGTTGAGAGAGAATGAAGATTTCAGGTGTGAGGAGGATGAATGGAGAGGAGCTCTTTATATAGGGAGCTTGGTACTCTCTTCCCGACCATTTCACATCTTGGTCAAGCTTATCCTCGACCTGAAATGCCCTGAACAGAGTCGTTTTTCCGTCTCTAGCGCTGTCCATTTTTGTATTGAATAAACAGTGTTGTCATCTGAAGGACGAAGATGACACTAATATGAACCAGACCAGACCAGTCTGACTGGGTTCAATGCTTAAACTGGTTGGTTCAGGCCTGATTCGACCGATTTTCTCAAAATTAAAAATTTCTAAATTCATATAAATTCATTCTCTATCCAATGGTGGCTTTAATTCCCCAATTTGAATATTTTAAGCCACCTAGAAAAATTAATTTAACAATCGGTTCAATGATGGTTCGAACCAATTCAATCTGGTTCAGGTTGGTTCACCTGAACTGGTTTGGTTTTCTCTTCCAATTCATCCCAAGGTTCCTTTCCATGGTTTTTATGACTCTTTGGGTCACTCGGGATTTGTAAATTTCACATTTTGCTCTTTCTCTATCGATTAAGGTTCATGAACTGGCTCCGTTTTCTCTTTTGAAATGACCGGTTCTTTTCCTGGTTTTCTTATCTATAAAGGGACAGGGTTTGCAACCAAACTCAAACCATGAGAAGGATTAAGTAAGCCTCTCAGAAGGAGGTTAAGAAACCTCGAAACGAAAAGAGATCAAAGCCTCTCCTAATGAAATAAACTTGTGGTAATTACAAGTAGGAATAAAGACAAGGTACAAAGGATATGCCAGTAAGATTCTCTAAGTAGGGGTAAGCAGGAGAGTATGGCATCAAAGGACATCATGAAGTTGATTTAAGGTCAGATACCCTCAAAGACGAATGCAAAAGGAAATTCTGAGGGAAAAGAGGAAGAAGCCTACTAAGGAAGGAGAGGCACACCCATCTCAATGAAGAAGTAATGGACCTAATTGAAGTGGAATAGAAGGTAAACTTGCAAATGGAAGGCAAGTTGGGATGAAGGATCAATTACAAGAGAAGTGTACCCAAAGCTCAAGGAGTAAAGCTAAACCTAAGGAATGGGTAGTAGGAAGATAACCTCAAATGATGTCATAACAAGTGAGAATGGGTGGAATACCCATAATGAATGTTTATGAAACACCCAACCCACTGACTCAAATAAGAGCCCCTAAGAAGAAGGATCTTACCCTAAGCAGAGTAAGAAGTGGACCTAAGGATGTACCTTTCGACTAGTGGGTAAGACATGCACAATCGTGATAAAATCCATGGAGTGAGTGGATAATGGAAAGTAAGAGAAATTTCTTAAACACGTGATTTAAAAAGGGCTAAGTGAGAGGGGTAACCAAAGTGGTAAGGTATCAATCAAACCCTAAGATGATTGCAAGGAAATTCGTTCCCGATGAAAAATGGTGAATAACTAAATTTTGGGGATAAAACTTGTAAATCCCGTTCCTTTAAAGATAAGAAAATCGGGAAAAGAATTGGTCATTTCAAAAGAGAAAACTGAGTCAGTTAACGAACCATAACCGATAAAGAAAGGGTAAAGTGAGAAATTTTAAAGTCCCAAAAGACTCATAAAAATCATGAAAAAGAACCTTGAAACAAATGGGAAGAGGAAATCAGACCGGTTCAAGGTGAACTAGTTTGAACTATACATGAAGAAAATTCTAAATTCATTTTTTGTGGGGGCTTAAAGTGATCAAATTGGAAAATTGAAGCCACCATTGGATAGGAAATGAATTTATAAGAATTTATAAATTTTTAGATTTGAGAAAACTGGTCAAATTAGGCACGAACCGACCGATTTTCGCCATTGAACCCGGTCAAACCGGACCGGTTCAGAACAATATCATCTTTTTCCTCAAGGTGACAACACTATTCATTGGTTCAAAAACTTTTCTTCTCTAACGAAGGAATATTCATTCTGATCAGGGCATTTTTGGGTTAAGATAAGCTCGACCAAAATGGAAAGTGGTCGAACAGAAGGTCCCCGAGCTCCCTATATAAAGAGCTTCCCAACATTCAATCTCCACACACCTCAAATCGGCATTCTCTCTCAATTGCTCCATTTTCCGGTGAAGCTCGAACCAGAGCTCCGACTTGGGCATTTTTCTTAGCCTCAGAAGGAAGGGTCGAGTCCTATAGACTTCCGAGGAAGTCAACTACCTGATAATAACCTCCTTTCGACTCGAGGACCGTCGGAGAAGCATTGGCAGAATCAAACAGTGAAGCAGCTCCGACGGACCAAAGGTGCCGTGTTTTGGCTTAGTAGAATTCGGCCGAATTTAGACCTCCTCCAGCCAAACCAAGCCTCCCTGACACCCTCACGACCTTCATAAGGCCTCAACAGAGATGAAAGATAAGCTAATTTAGACCTCCTCCATTGTTGTAGATCAGTTTGAAGGAGAGAAATTGGGGGAAAATCTTGAGAAAATTAGGTATTTTGAAAATTTGAGGGACCACCATGTAATTTCTCAAAATTGAAGGCCAATTGGCAATGAGAAAGATGATGGGGGACCAATTGGTCAATTTTTGAAACATTTGGGGCCAAATTGCCATTTTTGGAAAGTAGGGCTAAAATCCTAATTTTTGAAAAATTAGGGACCAAATTGGGTATTTGGAAAACTTGAGCCCCTTACACAATTTTGAGTAAATTGAGGATCCAAAGGGGGTATTGGAAACCCAAGGACTCAATTTGAGGAAAAGTTAGCATTAGGGACCTAAATTTAAGAGAAATGAACTTTAGGGACCTAAGTGCAATAAACTAATAATTTTGAGGCTAGTCGCTCATATGTGAGACAACGATGGTTGTCATGCCAAACATTAATTGATAATGTTACCCAAATTGTGTAGGGACACAAGAGACTGGAACGCCAACAAGGAAAAGCTAGCGTGGACTTGGAAGTTGACTGGGGATAAACGTGTCACGACCATCATGTAAGTGGGAATTTTATACATCATACCAGTTGGGATGATGAGTTCAACTATATGAAAAGAAAACCTACTTACCAATTGTGAATGGGCTAATTTGCACATTATACTAGGTTGGTATGATGAACACTATTTTTAACGGATAAAACCTACTTACCGGTTGCAAGTAGAAATAAATGAACATTATACCTGGTTGGTATGATGAGTTTCCTTGAGGAAATAAGAAACCTACCTATCGGTTATCAGCAGAGATATCGTCACACTCGGTTGGTGTGATGAGTTAAAAGTGAATTTTTTTAGAAGTGTTCTCCCCTAACTGTGTGACAATGCTTAAAAAATTTGGGAGACCTTCTTCATAGGAGCTTGAACAACTCAGATAGGATAGGGGCTTCGATTTTTGAACTCATGGTGCTAAATGCCCAGTTTTGGAAAAACATGTGCTGTTGGCCCAAGGCTAGTGGGCACGGGCAGAAGCTTGTAAACAAACTTGATTAAGAAGAGCTATGAAATTTTCTAATGAAATTGGTTGTGTGATTTTGCCATGGTATCGAGTTAGGACCGACAATGCTCGATGGACTGGTGGCAGTGCTTTAGGGCTAGGTCGACGGACCGGCCTAGACAAACAGATCTAGGTCAGGTTGAGCATCAGGGTTGTTGGACCATTGGTGTCACGCCCCGACCTAGTTTGGTCAGATCCCCGTGATCAACCTACCACTCCCTTGGTTTAAGAGGGGTTTCCCCATTTCTTTAATCAAAAGGAGCCATGCGTAATTTAAACTTTGTTCCCCGGAATAGCATAGATCAATAAAAATGCAAATTTAAAAGAACTTTTAAGCATACCTGATAGATGGTATGTCACACCCTAACCCGGTTAGGTTGGATCCCCGTGATCAATCTACCACTCTCTTAGTTTACTAAGGGTTTCCCCTTGTTAATAAACTGTGAAGAGTAAGGCATCCTTTAAACCTACACCTTTCCTGGAATAACATAAATCAAAACTGCATAAAATTTTAAACTGATCATACTTGTCTCACAAGTGTATTGATTGATGGTCTTTAGGGTAGGCTTTCTGGGGTTACCTGAAAGGGATATAAGGGAGGGGTGAGTACAACGACTTAGTGAATGGGTTTTTAAAATTTAACTATTAGGAAAAATGTTTGATTTGGAGTGTGTCAAACTCCTTATTCTCTTTTAAAAGACTTTCATTTCAAATTTCAGTTTTTATCACCATTCCTTATTAATCATGGTGTGCCATCACCCAACACACATCCTTCATCATGTAGGTCAAACACACAATCGTAGGCCAACCAGTCCATTGAACCCACTTGTGGCGTCGGAGCGACTTTACCGGCCACCTAGATAGAAGTACATCCACTTCTATCCTAAGAATGAGTGGATGTTCACGACATCCGACCCTCAATCTCGTAAAAATTCTCTATGTCCGTATAAGGATAGAGACCTCTACCTAACCCCACCCCAATCTCATGGCTTGAAGCTACGTCGAGCTTCGCAAGGCTTTTGGTACGACTAACTGCCCTTATATCCACCAGGTCATCCAAGGCCCTAGGACACATCACTACCCCTCTTGGGTGTCTTGAAGGTCCCGTAAACATAGTGCATGCACAATCAACAATTTTCATATGATGCCATATAATATATGGTGCCACTGGTCCAACGACCCTAACCCTCAACTCAACTTGCAGCCATTTGTCTTGACTATTCCAAAGACCTATCATGTCGCACTGCTGCTAGTTGACTAAGTATGTCGGTCCTGTCTTTGTGTCATGGCCAAACAATTCATTTATTTAAGTTTCCATGGCATATAAATCATGTTTTTTTATGGGCTCCTACTCGTGACAACCGGCCTAGGGCCCATTGTTCGAGATTTTCAAAATTGGGCATATTAGCCCCTAAGTTCCAAATCTGAGGCCTCCGGCCTAACCAAGCTATTCGAGTTCCCATCAAGAAGGTCTCCCAAATTGTTTAAGTAGTGGCACACAGTCAGGGGAGAGCACTTCCGACAAAATATATTTTCAACTGTCCATTATACCAACCGAGTATGAGAACATCTCCGCTCATAACCGATGAGCGAGTTTTCCGCTTCCTTCGAGAAAGTTTCATCATACCAACTGGGTATGATCTACTTACAACCGTTAAGTAGTTTTTCCGCATAATTTTCATATCATTCCTATCAGGTGTTATGTTTAAAATACCACTTAGCAGTGGGTTTTTATTTTCGAGGTACTTATTATCCCAAATAGGTATGATATAAAAATCCCACTTACTAATCGTGCAGTAAAATTCCTCTTAGCTGGTTTGTTGTCCTTACTCGAACTCGGCTTAGCTGGCGTTCTCGGTACTTCGTGTTCCTACACGATATGAACATTCTTATTCATTATTTTTTGGCCTAATAGCCCTCATTCATCCCAAATGAATGAGAAAACCAACTTTTCCTTTATTTGCAATTAGGCCACTAAAGTTATTTTTCTTTTACTTTAAGTACCTAATGATGGTTTTTCCTAAAATTGAGTCCTAAAACTTTTAAAATTTATCTTAGTACCACCAAATTTCCAATTTGGTCCCCCAACTTTTCTAGAATTATAATTTTGCCCCAACTTTACAAAAATGGTATGTTTTCCCCTAAAAATTAAAAAAAATTGCCCAATCGGTCCTCCAACATCTTTATCATGCCCAATTGGTCATCAATTTTATGAAATTGCACTTTAGTCGATCTAAGTTTTGAAATTCCCAAATTTCCCCCTAATTTCAACCTTCTAACTCTGCCTAATTTGATTTCATCAAATGACTTTAATTGTTGAAATTGGAGTTACATTGGAGTTCCTACACCTTCATAAGATTCAATTGCACTTTGAATCGCACGATTAGGTACCGGAATGAGATCAAACGGAGCTCTGCCAAAAAATTGGACTTAGAGAGAAAGCTTTGGAAGCTTACCGTTGGGAGCGTGGCGGTTCAAGCTTTCGATCTGGGCAGATAGTTCGTATCCTGAGGTTCATCCTAGGATCAATAATTGCATTAATTGATTTCGAATTGAATGAGAATTTCATTATCAAAGTTCTGTCAGTTCTCTCTCTAGCACCGATCGAAAATTATATTGAGGAACCAAATTGGCTTACCTTTTAGCTTAAATTTAGTTTTAGGATGATTGTGGAGGTGTTAGAAGGGCTCGATTTGGCCTGAGGAGGGCTCTAATTGACCGATTTCAGCTCGTAGAAAATAGGGTAGCTTAGGTCCGTCGGAGTTGCTTCAATGTTCTATCATGCCAGCGTTTCTCCAACGACTCTCGGAGCAAATGGAGACTACATGCGTATAGCTGACTTCTCCCTGGTTCTAAAGAACCCAACCTCACCTTGTTTTTCTCATAAAAATGCCCAAGTGAGAGCTCTAGTTTGAGCTTCACCGGAAATTGTAGCAGTTGAGAGAGAATGAAGTTTTCAGGTGTGGAGAGGATGAATAAGGAGGGGCTCTTTATATAAGAAGCTTGGGGACTTCCTAGCCGTTTGATTGGCGCCTTAATGGCAATCATTCATTGCCTAAAATTCCTTGGTCGGAGGCTTTTCAGCTTCACTAGCGCTGCACGATTTTCCGGCGAGTGAATAATGATGTCATCTAAAGAAAGAAGATGACATTATTTAGAACTGGACCGAACAGGGTTCAAAGCTTAAACCGACAAGTTCACCCCCAATTCGATCTAATTTTTCAAATCTAAAAATTTATAAATTCATTTTCTATCCAATGGTGGCCTCAAATCTCAAATTTGAATTTTTTAAACCACATAGAGAAATGAATTTAGTATATAGTTCAATAGTGGTTCAAACCGGTTCAATCTGGTTCAAATTCGATTCACTTGAACCAATTTGGTTTTCATCCCCCATTCATCCTAAAGTCCTTTTTCATGACTTATGTGACTCTTTAGGTCACTTGAGATCTATAAATTTCCTGGTTTGCCCTCTCTCTATGGGTTCCGGTTCATAAAATGGCTCATTTCCTAAACTGGATCAATCAGGTTTGGATCCAGTTCAACCGAACCGGTCTAGTTTTTCTCTCCCAATTTGTCCTAAGGTTCTTTTCCAAGGTTTATTAACCCTTTTGGATCACTCAGGAGTTGTACATTCCCTAATTTGCTCGTTCCCCTATGATCTGTTTTGTGAACCGATTCGATTTTCTCACTCGGTTTGACTGGTTCTTTTCCCAGTTTCCTTAACCTCAAAAGGGAGGTTAAGGTTCTTTTCCAAGGTTTATTAACCCTTTTGGATCACTCAGGAGTTGTACATTCCCTAATTTGCTCGTTCCCCTATGATCAGTTTTGTGAACCGATTCAATTTTCTCACTCGGTTTGACTGGTTTTTTTCCCAGTTTCCTTAACCTCAAAAGCGAGGGGTTTACATAGTAGATCTGTCACGCCCCGACCCGGTTTGGTCGGATCCCCATGATCAACCCGCCACTCTCCCGATTTACTAAAGGGTTTTCCCTTATATTATAAATCGTAAAGAGTAAGGCGTTAACCTGCACCTTTTTCCAGGAATATCATAAATCAAAACTGCATAGTAATTTAAATTAGTTGTACCAATCTTGTAGGCATTTAATTGCGCAAGTCCTTTAAGGTTCGGCTTTCCGGGACTTCCTGAAAGAGGTATAAGGGAGGGGGTGAGTACAACTACTCAGTGAGTGGGATTCAAATCTTTTAACTTTCAAGAAAAACATTTATATGGAGTGTGCCAGACTCCTTTGTTTTCAAAAAAATCATTTCATTTAAAAATTCATCTTTTTCCATTATTTCTTAGTTATCGATGTGTCATCACCCAACACACATCCTTCATAATGAAGGTTACACACATTCGCAAGTCAGTATCACTACTGAACCCGCTAGTGGCTTCGGAGCGACTTTTCCTGCCACCCGGATAGAAGTACGACCACTTCTACCCTGGGAATGAGTGGATGTACGAAACATCCGACCCACAATCCCGAAATCACTTCTTCGTGTCCGTATGAGGACAGAGACCTCATCCTGTCCCCACCCCGGTCTCATGCGCTTAGTGCTACTCCAGATTTCGCACAGACACCTGGAACG
Source organism: Trapa incisa (assembly GCA_030064435.1). Classification (NCBI taxonomy): domain Eukaryota; kingdom Viridiplantae; phylum Streptophyta; class Magnoliopsida; order Myrtales; family Lythraceae; genus Trapa; species Trapa incisa. The sequence continues at coordinate 3,919,655 of CM057774.1, read as the reverse complement.
ACGAACTGCCCTTATAGCCACCAGGTCGTCCAGTGCCCTTAGGATGCATCACTACCCCTCATGGGCGTCTTGATGATCCCGTACTCATAGTGCCATTAGTCCAACGGCCCCGACTCTCAACTCAACCCGCAGCTGTTTGTCTTGACTAGTCCGTCGACCTGTCATGTCGCACTGCCGCTAGTTGACTGAGCATGTCGGTCCTATCTTGGTACCATGGCCAAACAATTCACTTATTAAGTTTTATGGCACATATATCATGTTCGTTTACGAGCTCCTGCTCGTGCCAACTGGCCTTGGGCCCACTGTACGAGATTTTCAAAATCAGGCATTTCGCCCCCAAGTTCCAAAACCGAGGCCCTTGGCCTATCAGAGCTATTTGAGCTCCCGTCGAGAAGGTCTCCCAAATAGTTTAAGCATTGGCACACAGTCAGGGGAGAACACTTCCGACAAAAATAGGTTTTTACTATCCATCATACCAACCGGTATAAGGACATCTCCGTTCATAACCGATGAACGGGTTTTCAACTTCCTTCCAGGAAGTCTCATCATACCAACCGGGTATGATCTACTTACAACCCGTAAGTAGTTTTTCCGCATAACTTTCACATCACTTTCTTTAAGTAGTGATGATTAAAATACCACTAAACAGTGGGTTTTTATATCGAGGTACTTATCATCCCCAACCGGGTATGATGTTAGTAAACCCACTCACAACCGGTAAGTGGTTTTTAACTTTATAAGGTGTGCTCATCATCCCAATCAGGTATGATGTTTGTAAACCCACTCACCCGTTAATGCCATGAATTCCACTAGACCGGTTCTCGGTATTCATGCAAGCTTGTCCTTGCTGGCGTTCCCGGTACTTCGTGTTCCGGTGAAGGCACGGCGGTCCGAGCTTTCGATCTAGGCAGATAGGTCTCATCCTGAGGTTCATCCTTTCGGTCCTAATTCGGTCGTGGAAAGGCTGAGAAAGTGTTGGGAGGGCTTGAAATGGCCGATTTCAGCTTGGCCGAAATAGGGCAGCTTCGGTCCGCCGGAGTTGCTTCACTATTCCATCATGTCGGCGTTTCTCCAACAATACTCGGATTGATTGGAGTTTGCTATCAGATAGTTGTCTTCCCCCCGGTTCTAAAGAGCCCGACCTTTGTTCAAGTCGAAGCTCTCGTTCGAGCTTTACCGGGAAATGGAGCAATAGAGAGAGAGAGAGAGAAGTGTTCAGGTGTGAGGAGAATGAAATGGGGATGAACTCTTTATATAGTTGTAAAACCCGTGTATTAAATGGGCGAGATTTATTACTGGTATTAATATTGCCATAAATTATTGGTATTAATTCCAATAATTTAATTTCGGTATTAATTCTAATAAATTAAATTTCAGTATTAATTCTAATAATTTAATTTCGGTATTAAATTATTTGTATTAATTCCAATAATTTAATTTAGATATTAAATTATTGCTATTAATTATATATTAATTTATGATAAGGCGTACATACAAATTTTTGACCGAAATTTCGGGTTACAAAAAAAATTCATACTTCCCAGGAGATCACCCATCCTCACATTACTCTCAAGTAAGCACGCTTAACTTTAAAGTTCTTATGGAATCTAGTTCACTTGAACCACTTTGGTTTTTATTTTCTAATTTGTCTTAAGTTTCTTTTCTAAGGTTTAATAAACCTTTTGGATCACCCGATAGTTGTAAATTCCCAACTTGCCCGTTCAGAAATAATCGGGTTTGTGAACCGGTTCTAAATCCTCACTTGGTTTGACCGGTTCTTTTCCTGGTTTTCCTTAGCTCAAAAGGACGGGTTTTACAAGATCCTGGTGTTTTCTTTAGTCATGGGGTGAGTTCTACAACTCAGTGAGTTGGGGTTGGAAGTGAATTTTCAAAACAATTAGTTTTAACTAAATTGTGCCAGGGTTGTTGTTTTCTTTCAAAGAAAGTTTTTCTCATGTTCCAGTTTTAAAAACCTCTTTCCTCATTTCCACATTAAGTGTGTTTAACAAACAACACATGCCCTTCATCAAGAAGGGAACACACATTTGCAGGTGCAGCCCGTTCACTGCACTCACTTGTGGCTCAGAGCATCCTTACCGTCCACTAATATAGAAGTTCGTCCACTTCTACCCTAGGTCTGAGTGAATGTTCTCGACATCCGACCCTCGGACTTGAAAGCAACTCCGTGTCCATGTGAGGATAGAAACCTCATCCCGACCCCACCTCAATCTCATGCGCAGGAAGCTACATTGAGCTTCTCGACTACTAGCACAACAAACTGCCCTTTTCTCCACCAAGTCATCTAGTAGCCCTTAGGACACATCACTACCCCTCTTAGGCATCTTCATGGTCCTATACCTCAAGTGCATGCACAAAATAATAATTTTCACAATTGGCCATTTATCTTTGGTGCCACTGGTTTAACGACCCCGACCCTCAACCTGACCTAGAGCTGTTTGTCTAGGCCAGTCCGTCGACCGGGCCCTGATGAACTACCACCAGTCCATCAAGTATTATCAATCCTGACTTGGTACCATGGTGAAATCACACAACCATTTCATTAAGAGTTTTCATGGCTTTCATAACTCATGTTAGTTTACGAGTTCCTGCCCGTGCCCACTACACGTGATTTTCCAAAATCGGGCATTTAGCCCCACATGTTCAAAAACTGAGGACTTTGGCCTATCTGAGCTGTTCTAACTCCCGTCAAGAAGGTCTCCCAAAGTGTTTAAGCATTGGTACACAATAAGGGGAGAACACTTCTGATAAAACACATTTTCACTTCATCACACCAACCGGGTGTGATGATATCTCTGCTTACAATCGACAAGTGGGTTTCTCGTTCCTTCAAGGAAGTCCATCATACCAACCGAGTATAATTTCCTCTACTTACAATCGGTAAGTAGGTTTTAACTTCATTCGTCCATCACCCCAACTGAGTATGATGTCAAAATTCCACTTATAAGTGGCTTTTCTTTTCTAAAGTGCTCATCATCCCAATCGAGTATGATGTGAATAAATCCACTCACCCGATAATTGTGGTGTATTCTTCTTCAGTCATTTTTCGCCTCCACGCTAGCTTATCTTTGTTGGCATTCCAGTCTCTCGTGTTCCTACATGAATTGGGCATCCTTATTTATTAAAATTTGCAATAGCAGCCTTCGTTTCTCACATATGAGAGACTACACTCAAAATTACTAGGTAATTTCACTTAGGTCCCTAAAGTTCATTTCACTTAACTTTAGGTCCCTAATGCCAACTTTTACCAAATTTGAGTCCTGAAACTTCCAAAAATTCTCTTTGGGTTCTCAATTTACACAAAATTGTTTAAGGGACTCAAGTTTTCCAAATTTCCAATTTGTTCCCAACTTTTCAAAAATTACCATTGTGCCCCTACATTCCAAAAATGGCAATTTTACCCAAAATGTTTCAAAAATCGACCAATTGGTCCACCAAAACCTTTTTCATGGCCAATTGGCCCTCAATTTCTAGAAATTGCAAAATGGTCCCCAAATTTTACGAAATCTCCATTTCCCCCCAAATATCCTCCTTTCAAATTGGCCAAATTTGATTTCTTCAAATTGATCATTCAATCTGGGTCAATTGATTCAATTGGAGGTGTAAATTAGTTCCTACACTTCCATATGATTCAATTGAGCTTTAAATTGCAAGAATTGAGGCCGAAACGAGCTCAAATGGAGCTTCACCATAAAATTGTTTCTCTCTCTATTTTGACTGGAAATGACGGGGGGGGGGGGGGGGGGGGGGGGGTGAATTGGCTCACCTTTTAGCTTTATTGCGGTCATGTGAGAGCCATTGGGGTTTCAGGAAGGCTTGGTTTGGATAGAGAAGGGCTGAATTTGGCCGATTTCAGCTCGACCGAAACAGGGCAGCTTCAATCCTTCGAAGCTGCTTCACTGTTTGATTCCATCGACACTTCTCTGATGGTCCTCAGGCCGAACAGAAGTTGTTGTTAGGTAGCTGACTTCCCCCAGAGTCTAAAGAACTCGACCCCACCTTCCGAGGATGACAAAAATGCCTATGTCAAAGCTCTAGTTTGAGCTTCACCAGAAAATGGAGCAGTTGGGAGAGTAGCTCTTTATATAAGGAGCTCGGGGACTCTATGCCCGACTGTCTCACATCTTGGTCAAGCTTATCCTCGCCCTGAATGAAGCTATTTTTCCTTTGTTGGTGCTATGCATTTCTGTATTGAATGAACAATGTTGTTTTAAATCTGTCCTTTGATAATAAGAAAAACTCGTAAAAGAACCGGTCATTTTCAGAGAGAAAATTGAGTCGGTTTATAAACCGTAACTGATAGAGAAAGGGCAAAACTGGAAATTTATAAATCCCAAGTGACCCAAAGAGCCACAAAAGTCATGAGAAAGGACTTTAGGATGAATTGAAAGTGAAAACCAAACCGGTTCAGGTGAACCAGATTAAACTGGTTTGAACCACTATTGAACCAATTTCTAAATTCATTTTTCTAGGTGGCTTAGAAAATTCAAATTGGAGAATTAAAGCCACCATTGGATATAGAATGAATTTAGAAATTTTTAATTTTGAAAAACTTGGTCGAATCAGGCCTGAACCGGTTGGTTTAAGCATTGAACCCAGTTCGGACCGGTCCAGTCCGGTAAGAAATAATGTTGCCTTCTTTCTTTAGATGACAGTACTATTCACTCACCGGAAAAGGTAATAGTGCTGGGGAAGATGAAACGTCTCCGTTTAGGGTATTTTTGGCCATGACTGATCACCACAAAGGTGCCAATTGGACAGTTGAGGAGACCCCGAGCTTCCTATATAAAGAGCCCCTCCTCATTCATCCTCCTCACATATGAAAACTCCTCTCTCTCCCTATTGCTCCATTTTTCAGTGAAGCTAAAACCATAGCTCTGACATTGGGATTATTCTAAGCCATAGAAGGTGAGGTCGGGTTCCTTAGATGTAGGGAGAAGTTAACTACCCGACGGTTGTCTCCATTTGCTCCAAGGATCGTCGGAGAAGCGTCGGCGTGATCGAACAATGAAGCAGCTTTGGTGGACTAAAGCTACCCTATTTCGGTCGAGCTATAAAATGGCCAATTTGAGCCCTTCTTAGGCCAAACCAAGCTCTCCCAACACTTCTACAGCCCTCATATGACTGAATTAGAGCGAAAAGGTAAGCCAAATTGGCTATACTCTGTAATTTCCAATCAGTGTTAGAGAGAGAACCAACAAAACTTCACTCACCAAATTCTCCCTCAATCCGACTTGAATTGATGTGATTCTTAATCATAGGAGGAACCTCAGGATGAGAGCTATTTTCCTAGATCAAAAGCTCGAATCGCCGCATCCCCAAGGGTAAGCTTTCAAAGCTTTCTCTCTCTAAGTCCAGTTTTCCGACGAAGCTCTGTTTGAGCTCAATGCGAATCCAAATGACGCGATTCAAAGTTTCATTGAATCGTGTGGAAGTGTAGGAACTCAATTTTACCTTCAATTTCAACAATTAAACCCGATTGAATGGTCAATTTGATGAAATCAAATTCGACCAATATGAAAGGGGGAAATTGGGGGAAAATTTTAGGGAAATTTGGGAATTTCGTAAAATTGAGGGACCAAAGTGCAATTTCCCAAAATTGAGGGCCAATTGGCCATGAAAAAAATGTTGGAGGACCAATTGGTCAATTTTTGGAATTTTTGTGGTCAAATTGCCATTTTTTTAAATTAGGGGCAAAATGGTAATTTTTGAAAAGATGGGGACCACATTGGAAATGTGGGAAGCTTGAACCCCTTTTTCTAATTTTGAATGAATTAAGGTCCCAAAGTGAATTTTAGAAGTTTCGGGACTCAATTTGGAGAAAAGTTTGCATTAGGGACCTAAAGTTAAGGAAAAAGAACTTTAGGGACCTAAATGTAAATAATTGAAAAGTTTGGGCATTTTGTTCATACGTGAGGAATTAAGGCTATTTTTCCAAATGTTAATAAACAAGAATGTCTAAATTGTGTAGGAGCATGAAGGACCGGAAATGCCAGCAAGGATAAGCTCACGTGGAGGCAAAAAGCCAACCAAGAGGAATACACTGCACTTATTGGGTGAGTGGGAATTTTCACATCATACCCGGTTGGGATGATGAGTAACTCGGAATGAAAAACCACTACCATGTGGAATTTTAACATCACACCTGATTAGAGGGATGTGGAAACTACGTGGAAAAACTACTTATCAGTTGTAAGTAGATCATACCCGGTTGGTATAATGAACTTCCTAGAAGAAATTGGAAAACTCGTTTACCGGTTATAAGAGGAGATGTCATCACACCCAATTGGTGTGATCGATGAGTGAAAATATATTTTGTCAGAAGTGTTCTCCCCTAACGATGTGCCACTGCTTAAAAATTTTGAAAAACCTTCTTGACAGGAGCTCAAATAGCTTAGTTAGGCTAGAAGCCTTAGTTTTGGAACTTGGGGGCTAAAATGCCCGACTTTGAAAATCTCGTACAATGGGCCCGTGGTCATTTGGTACTAGCAGGAGGTCGTAAACAAATATGATGTTATTCCATGAAAATTTTAATGAATGATGTGATTTGCCCATAGTACCAAGACAAGACTCGATTGACAACCGCACCGGTACTCTCCTTTCCTGTCCCAAATGCGGGAGACTACACCATCTATAGTGATGCATCCAAACAAGGACTCAGATGTGTACTGATGCAACAAAGAAAGGTTATCGCCTTTGCCTCACGACAACTTAAGGTACATGAGAGAAATTACCCAACCCATGATCTACAATTAGCTGCAATAGTGTTTGTCTTAAAGATTTGGCGACACTACCTCTACGGGGTTCAGTGTAGGATATACACTGATCACAAGTGTCTTAAGTATTTCTTAACTCAGAAAGAGTTAAATCTCCACTAGAAGAGATGGTTAGAATTGGTGAAAGACTATGACCTTGTGATAGAGTATCACCCCGGAAAGGCAAATGTGGTGGCAGATGCCTTAAGTCACAAATACCAAACTGAGACAGTGCAAATTAAGACAAGTTACATACCCTTGTTGCAACAGCTAAGGAGAATGGAGGTGGACTTGAAGATGGATAAACAGGAGAAATGCTTGTTGGCTAATGTGGTGGTGAGACCTACTCTAAACGAGTAGATTAAAGTCTAGTAAAAGGTCGATAAGGAGCTCCAATCCTATTTGGACCCAATTAATAGAGGGACGAAACCGAACTACAATTACAAGGTGATGGAGTGCTAATCTACAAGGTTAGGGTATGTGCCTCAAGATAAGGAACTAAAGAGGTTAATTCTGGAAGAGGCACATGATTCGGTGTATGCGATGCATCCGGGTAGTACTAAGATGTATCACCCCCTCAAACAAGGATATTGGTGGAAGGGAATGAAGAAGGATATTGTAGAATACGTAGCCCGATGCTTTGTCCTTTCAGCAGATAAAGGCTAAGCATTAGAAACCATCAAGACTGCTGCAACCCTTGCCAATTTCGGAATGGAAATGGGAGCACATTACCATGGACTTTGTTAGAGGACTACATGTGACTAGGAAGGGTCGAGATGCAATTTGGGTCATTGTGGATAGATTGACCAAATTCGATCATTTCCTCCCTATAAGAGTGATGAATACAGTGGAACAACTGGTCGTATTACACATGAGGGAGATAGTAAGACTCCATGGCATCCTAGTAAGTATAGTATCGGATAGAGACCCCATATTTACTTCAAGGTTCTGGCCAAGTTTACAAAGTGCCCTAGGAACCAAGCTCCACATGAGTATGAAATTTCATCCTTAGACCGATGGACAGTCTAAACGAACGATTCTGACCTTGGAGGATATGCTGAGGGCATGTGTACTCACCATGGATAAAGGTTGGGAGGAATACTTATGCCTAATGGAATTTGCTTACAATAATAACTATCAGGCCAGTATTCAGATGGCTCCTTATGAAGCCCTTTATGGATGACCTTGTCGTACCGCTTTATTTTGGGAAGAAATGGGGGAAAGGAAGTTGAAAAGGGTTGAACTAATCGAGGATGCCATAGAGAAAATCAAGTTAATCAAGAGTCACCTTAAGGCCGCTTAGGATAGATGAAAGAGTTATGCGGACCATTGGAGGAGAGATCTGGAGTTTGATGTGGGAGACCAAGTGTTTCTAAAGGTATCCCCATGGAGAGGAATACTTAGGTTTCAACAACGGGGAAAGTTCAAGCCGAGGTATATCGGTCCTTATCACATCGTCCAAAGGATAGGACTGGTGGCCTATAAATTGGAATTACCTCCAGACTTGCAAAGAATACACGATGTATTCCATATCTCGGAACTTCGAAACTACCAGCCTAATCCTAGCCATGTGTTGAATTGACCTCCACCATAACTGGAAGAGAACTTGACCTATCAAACAGAACTGGTACAAATCATCGATCGGATGGATAAGAACTTGAGGAATAAGAGAATTCCAATGGTCAAAGTTCTTCGGCAAAATGGACCCGTGCAGAAAGAGACATGGGAAACCGAAAGTGTAATGAGGGATGTTTAACCTCAATTATTTGACATGTAACTGTTTTGGAGACAAAACCCCTAAAAGGAGGGGAGAGTTGTAAACCCCGTCCTTTGACAATAAGAAAAACTAAGAAAAGAATCAGTCATTTCTAAAGAGAAAACCGAGTCGGTTTATAAACCGTAACCAATAGAGAAAGGGAAAACCAAGAAATTTAAATCTTGAGTGACCCAAAGAGTCACAAAAGTTATGAGAAAGTACTAGAGGATGAATTAGAAGTGAAAACCAAACTGGTTTAAGTAAACTGGACCTGAACCGATTTGAACCACTATTGAACCGGTTTCTAAATTCATTTTTCTAGGTGGCATAGAAAATTCAAATGGGAGAATTGAAGCCACCATTGGATAAATAATGAATTTAGAAAATTTTAATTTTGAAAAACTGGGTCGAATCGGGCCTGAACCAATCGGATTAAGCATTACCCAGTTCGGACCAGTCTGGTCCGATTCGGAACAGTGTCGTCTTATTCCTTCAGATGACAGCACTGTTCACTCACCGAAAAAGCTAATAGCGCTGGCGAAGATGAAAAGTCTCTATTCAAGGAATTTTTTGCCATGAATGATCGCCATAAAGGCGCCAATCGAACGGCCGAGGAGTCATCGAGCTTCCTATATAAAGAGGTCCGCCTCATTCATCCTCCTCACACCTTTCTCTCTCTAAGTCCAATTTTCCGATGAAGCTCCATTTGAGCTCAATTCGGATCCAAATGATGCGATTCAAAGTTCCATTGAATCATGTGGAAGTGTAGGAAATCAATTTTACCTTCAATTTCAATAATTAAATAAAATGAAAGCTTTATTGTTCCAGGTGTAATTTCAACAATTTTACCTTCAAAGTTCCAAGCGTACTTTCGATCTTGTTCCTTGGAGAGACATATATCAAATAAAATGCAAGCTTAAGAGAAATTAAGCATACCTAACAATGGGTAAGGCTCGGTGTTATTCCTAGTCATTTTCACTTTTTCCTGAAAAGGGGTAGAAAAGAGGGGTGAGTTTCTACAACTTAGTGAATGGGTGTTTTTAAAAATGAAGTTTCTATATAAAAAAAATATTTTTCAAGTTGGAGTGTGTTAGACTCCTTATTCTCTTTTAAAAACCTTTCATTTCAAATTCCGATTTTTATCACCATTTCTTATTAACAACGGTGTGTCATCACCCAACACACATCATTTATCATGAAGGTAAAACACACAATCGCATGCTAGCCCATCCATTGAACCCACTTGTGGCATTAGAGCGACTTTACTAGCCACCTAGATAGAAGCACACCCACTTCTACCTTGAGAATGAGTGGATGTTCGTGACATCTAACCCTCCATCTCGTAACAAATTTTCATGTCCGTATGAGGATAGAGATCTCATCTTGACCCCACCCCAATCTCATATGCTTGAAGCTGTCGAGCTTCACAAGACTTATAGTACGACAAACTGCCCTTAAATCCACTAGGTCGTCTAGAGCCTTGGGACACATCACTACCCTTTTTGGGCATCTTAAAGGTCTCGTAAACACAGTGCATGCACAATCAACATTTTTCACATGATGCCATATAATTTGTGGTGCCACTAGTCCAACGGCCTCGACTCTCAACTCAACCTGTAGTTGTTTGTCTTGACTAGTCTGGAGACCTGTCATGTCGAACTACCACTAATTGACTAATTATATTGGTCCTATCTTGGTACCATTGCCAAAAAATTCAATTACTTAAGTTTTCATGGCATATAATTCATGTTTGTTTACGAGCTCCTGCTCGTGCCAACAAGCCTAGGGCCCACTATTCGAGATTTTCAAAATTGGGCATAATAGCCCCTAAGTTACAAAACTGAGGCCTCGAGCCTAACAAAGCTATTCGAGCTCCCATCAAGAAGGTCTCCCAAATTGTTTAAGAAGTGGCACATAGTTAAGGAGAGAACTTCTGACAAAATATATTTTTCAACTGTCCATCATACCAACCGAGTATGAGGACATCTCCATTCATAACCGATTAACAGATTTTCCACTTCCTTCGAGGAAGTTTCATCATACCAACCGGGTATGATCTACTTACAACTAGTAAGTAGTTTTTCTGCGTGATTTTCACATCACTCCTCTCAGATGTGATATTTAAAATACCACTTAGTAGTGAGTTTTTATTTTCGAGGTGCTTATCATCCCAACCGGGTATGATATAAATCTCTCACTCACCCGATCGTGTAATGAAATTCCTCTTAGTCAGTTTTCGTCCCTTACGAGCTTAATCTCAGTTGTAGTTCCCAATGTCTTGTGTTCCTGCACAAAATGAACATTGTTGTTCATTATCATTTGGTTTGATAACCTTCATTCATTATGAATGAGTAAATTCTCAACTTTTCAAATATTTGCAATTTGGTCCCTAAAGTTATTTTTTCTTTACTTTAGGCCCCAATTGATGGATTTTTCCCCAAATTGAGTCTCGAAACTTTTAAAATTCCCCTTGGGACCTCAATTTATTCAATTTCATAAAAAGGGTCTCAAGTTTCTCCAGTGGAGTTGCTTCACTATTCAATCACGCTAGTGCTTCTTTAGCGACCCTCAGAGCGAATGGACACTACCACTGTGTAGCTAACTTCTCCACAGTTCTAAGGAACCTGACCACGCCTTCTTTGGCTCAGAAAAGACCCTATATTGCAGCTCTGGTTTGAGCTTCACTGAAAAACTAAGTAGTTGAGAGAGAGTGAGGTTTTCAGGTGTGGAGAGGATGAATGGAGAGGGGCTCTTTATATAGGGAGCTCGGGGACTCATCGACTGTCCGTCTGGCACCTTTATGACAGTCATTGATGGCATGAAATGTACTAAATGGAAACGTTTCTTCTTCGCTGGCACTGCTTCGATTTTCCAGTGAGTGAACAGTGCTTTCATCTAAAGGAAGAAGACGACACTATTTTGAACCGGACCAAACCGGTCCGAACTGGATTCAAAGCTTAAATCGATAGGTTCACCCCAATTCGACAGAATTTTTTAAATCTAAAAATTTTAAATCCATCTAAATTCATTTTTTATCTAATGGTTGCCTCAAATCGCAAATTAAAATTTTTTAAGCCACCTAGAAAAATGAATTTAGCATTCGGTTCAATAGTGGTTCAAACCAGTCCAAACCAGTTCAATCCAGTTCACCTGAACCGGTTCGGTTTTCATCCCCCATTCATCCTAAAATCCTTTTTCATGACTTATGTGGCCCTTCTTTTAGGAAATGTCATTCCTCATTTACCTAAAAGGGGTAAGAAGAGAGGGGGTGAGTTCTACAACTCAGTGAGTGGGTGTTGGGAGTGAGTTTTTAAGAAAATAACTTTATTTAAAGTGTGCCAAACTCCTTATTTCTTTTAAGAAAAATCTTTCCTCAACATTTCTGTTTTTTTAACACCCCTTTCCATTTGCCATCTGGTGTGTTTATTAAACAACACACGCCCTTCATCAGGAAGGGAACACACATTCGTAGGTGCAGCCCGTCCACTACACCCACTTGTAGCTTGGAGCGTCTATACCAACCACTAAGATAGAAGTCTGTCCACTACTACCCTGGGTATGAGTGGATGTTCTCGACATCTGACCATCATACCCGAATACCACTTTATGTCCATATAAGGACAGAGACCTCATCCCTACCCCACCCCGGTCTCATGCGCAAGAAGAAACTTCGAGCTTCTAGACTAACTAGCACGACAAACTTCCATTATCTCCACCATGTCGTCTAGTAGCCCTTAGGATCCATCACTACCCCTCTTGGGCGTCTTGATGGTCATGTACCTCAAGTGCATGCACAAAACAATAGTTTTCACATATAGTCATTTATCTTTGGTGCCACTAGTCCAACGCCCCCAACCTGCAGCTGTTTAGCTAGGCCGGTCTGTCGACCTAGCCCTGACGCACTGTCGCTAATCCATTGAGTACTGTGGTCCTGACTCTGTACCATGGCGAAATCAAATAATCATTTCATTAAGAATTTTCATGGCTTTCATAACTTATGTTTGTTTATGAGCTCCTACTTTCCAAAAATGGCAATTTGGCCCCATATGTTTCAAAAATTGACCAATTGGTCCTCCAACATCTTTTTCATGGCCAATTGGCCTTCAATTTTGGGAAATTGCAAAGAGGTCCCTCAATTTTCCAAAATTCCCAAATTTCACCCAATTTCTCCCTTTTAAACTGATCAAATTTGATTTCTTCAAATTGGCCATTTAATCAAGGTTAATTGCTCCAATTGAAGGTATGGATCAGTTCCTACACTTCCATATGATTAAATTGAGCTTTGAACTGCATCATTTGGGTCCGAATTGAGCTCAAATGGAGGTTCGCAAAAAAACTATGTGTAAAGAAATAAAGCTTCGGAAGCTTACCGTGGGAGGTGCGACAGTCCGAGCTCTCAGTTAGAGAAGGCTCTTGTCCTGAGGTTCCTTCTAGGATCACGAATTGCTACAATTAATATCAAATTGAGAGAGAATTATGTCAGTAAATTTAGCACTTTCTCCCTCTAACTCTAATCTGCAACGACTGAGAAGGGCCGAATTGGCTTACCTTTCAACTCTGTTGAGATCGCATGAGGGTCGTGGGGCTATTGGGGAGGCTTGGTTTTGCTGGAGGAGGGCTGAATTTGGCTGAATTCAGCTCAGCCAAAACAAGGCAACTTTGGTTCGTCCGAGATGCTTCACTATTTGATTTCGCTGGTGCTTCTTCGTCGGTCATCGAGTTAAAAGGAAGATGCTATCAGGTAGCTGACTTCCCCCGGAGTCTATAGAACTCGACCTCACCTTTTGAGGCTTAGAAAAATGCCTATGACAGAGCTTTGGCCTGAGCTTCATCGAAAAATGGAGTAGTTGAGAGAGAATGGAGATTTCATGTGTGTGGAGGATGAATGAAGAGGAGTTTTTTATATAGGGAGCTCGGGGACCCTCTCTCCGACAAATTTCCTTTTTAGTCGAGCTTATCATGCCCTAAAATGACCTAATTGTTGTCATTTTTCCTTCATCAGTGTTATCTATTTTTGCATTGAATGAATAGTATTGTCATTTGAAAGAAGAAGACAACACTGTTCTGAACTAGACCAGACCGGTTTGATCAATTCAATGTGTAAATCAGCTAGTTCAGGCCGAATTCGATCAGTTTTCTCAAAATTAAAATTTTCTAAATTCATCTAAATTCATTCTCTATCTAATGATGACTTCACTTCCCAAAATTTAATATTTTAAGCCACCTATAAAAATGAATTTAGAAACCGGTTCAAATTGGTTCAATCTAGTTCAGTCCAATTCATCTTCAACCGGTCTGGTTTTCCCCTCCACATTGTCCCAAGGTTCTTTTCCATGCTTTTTATGACTCTTTGATTCACTTGAGGTTTGTCGATTTACCATTTTTCCCTTCCCCTATCGGTTAAGGCTCATGAACTGGCTCGGTTTTCTCTCTTGAGTTGACTAGTTCTTTTCCCGATTTTCTTATCTTTAAAGGGCGGGGTTTACAAACACTAATCTACGATGATAGAGGAAGGTTGAATTGGCTTACCTTTCAACTCTGTTGCGATCATGTGACGATTGTGGGGGTGACGTGGAGGCTTAGTTTGGCCAAAGGAGGTCTGAATTCGACCAAATTTAGCTCCGAAAATCAGGGCAACTTCGATCTGTCGAAGCTGCTTCTCTAATTGATTTTGCCGACACTTTTTTGGTAGTCATCGAGTTGAAATGAGGTTGCTATCATGTAGCTGACTTCCCCTATAATCAGGGCAACTTGACCTTGCCTTTTAAGGATGAGAAAAATGCCCAAGTCGGAGCTCTAGTTCGAGCTTACCCAGAAAATGGAGTAGTTGAGAGAATGACGATTTGAGGTGTGTGGAGGATGAATAGAGAGGAGCTCTTTATATAAATGACCCTCTACCAGACCACTTTCCATTTTGTTCGAGCTTATCCTAGCTTCAAAATGCCCTGATTGCAACAAATATTCCTTCGTCGGAGAAGGAAATTTTCAACATTGAAGAATAGTGTTATCATTCTGAGGAAGACAACGACACTGTTCCGAACCATACCGGACCGGTCCGATCGGGTTCAATGGTGAACATCGGTTGGTTCAGGCCCGATTCGACAGGTTTTCTAAAATCTAAAAAATTCTAAATTCATTTTCTATCCAATGGTGGCTTCAATCTCCCAATTTGATCACTTTAAGCCACCACGAAAAATGAATTTATAATCTGGTTTATATATGGTTCAAAGCGGTTCAATCCAGTTCACCGTGAACCGGTCTGATTTTCTCTTCCCATTTGTTCCAATGTTCTTTTCCATGATTTTTATGACTATTTGAGTCACTTGGGTTTGCCAATTTCCCATTTTACTCTTTCTTTACTGGTTTGGGTTCGATAACCGGCTCGGTTTTCTCTTTTGAATTGACCGATTCTTATCCCAATTTTCTTATCTTTAAAAGACAGTGTTTACACACATAATATGGAAATGGAAAAAGGTTTTGAAAACATGAATTGGAGGAAAATCTGTTTAAAAAGGGAAATGATGTGTATAACTCACCCCCTCCCTTTTACCCCTTTCAGGAACCGAGGAAAAACCAACCTTAAAGACCCTCCTATATTGGAACTGTAAGATAGGTATGTCTGTTTTAAATATTCAGTTTTGTATAATGTTATTCCATGAAAGACAGGAAAAATAACGTCTTACTCCTTGCGGTTTAAAAAGGAGAGAAACCCTTCACGGACCAAAGGAAGTGGCGAGTTGCTCTCGAGGAACCGACTAAACCGGGTCGGGGCCTGACAAAACTCCTAAAAGGAGGGGAGAGTTGTGAAACCTATCCTCTGGGACCAAGGAAATTGGGAAAAGAACCGGCCAATTTCCATGAGAAAACCAAGAAGGGATAGTAACAAAATGGGAAATTGGAAAATCCCAAGTAACAAAAAAGTCTTGAACCGGATGAATCGGACTGGTTCAGGGTGAATCGGACTTGAACCGGATTAAACCATGGTGAACCAGTTCAATGATTTATTTTTCTAGCTGGCATAAAAATGTCAAATTAGGAAATTGAAGTCACCATTGTGTAGAAAATAAATTTAGAAATTTTTTATTTTTTATATTTAGAAAACCAGTCGAACCGGTCCTAAACTGGCCGATTTTCAAATTCAGGTCACCAAACCCAATCAAACCGGACCAATCAATAGTCAAGCCGGTCAACGGTCAGCGAGCACCTAGACAGCAGCCACACAAACACGGGCAGCCAATGGGAGGTTGTCATGTGTCTAGTCAATGGTTAGCGGACGACTGATCAGCCTGCCACACAGACACGAGCAGCCAATAGGAGGCTGCCACGTATCCGGTCAATTGGTCAACAGCTAACGAGGCAGTTGAGTTAGAATGCCACGTCAAAAAAACCAACCAATCACAGCATGCCACATGGCACACCCGCCACGACATCTTCCTCAGTCAGCTAATAGAAAGGATAGATAAAGAGGGAGGGTGATTCCTCCGGTGACCTAGAAAGAGCTACGGTATGACTGTAGGTGACCGAGTTAGAGGCCGAGTCCTATGCCGGTCGATAGCCTGGTCAGTTGTCGAGCTCCCTATATAAAGAGCACCCCTTCATTCGTTCTCAACATCCCATAAATGAGCGAAGAAGGTGAAGTACTCCATTTTCTGGTGAGCAGCAAACTAGAGCTCCAGCAGCGGGTTTTTCTTCAACCTCAGAAGCTACATTCAGTGTCCTTAGAATTGGGAGGAAGTCCTCTACCTAGTTGCACCCTCCCTTCAGCCCGAGGACCACCGGAAAGTAGCGGAGAAGCTCAAACAGTACCATCTCTCCACGATAGTCTCCAACTCGAGGTACTCCATTTTCCAATGAGCAGCAAACCAGGGCTTCGACAGCGGGGTTTTCTTCAACCTTAGAAGCTACATTCGGTGTCTTTAGAATAGGGAGGAAGTCCTCTACCTAGTTGCACCCTCCCTTCAGCTCGAGGACCATCGGAAAGGAGCAGAGAAGCTTGAACAGTCCGTCTCTCAACTGCGATCTCCAACCTGAGCTACTTGAGCTCCATTCGAGCCATCCTCGACCATTTTTCGGCCAAACCAAGCTCCCTAGACCACACCTAGAGGTGCCCCGACCTTTATTGAGCTAAAATGGTGAGTCCCCTCTGCCGCCCCTTGTCAGAAAACACTGTTCATAATGCGTTTCTGCAAAATTTTAAACTAAGAAATTCACGCTGCTCATACCATCAATTGAGGCGTGGTTTGATCTAGGAAGGATCCTAAAGAGGTGGACAATTCAGAGAAAGCAAGAGCTCCGGTCGTCGGACCCTTGCCAATAAGATATCGAAGCTTTCTCTTTCTAGACTTAGTTTTCTGATGAAGCTTCGTTTGAGCTCATGTCTGAACCAAATGAAGTGCTCCAAAGCTTGAAATGATGAGGAAAACATAGGGAAAAAGATTCAGATCACTAATTAGGACAATTAACCAAGTTTTGGTGATCAATTGAATGAAAGGATGATTCGGGGACCAAATTGCAATTTTTGAAACAATTGGGCAATTTGTGAATTTTTGGAAAATTGGGGGTCAAATTATAATTGAAGGAAAATTATGGCATTTTTATGAAATTAACTCCTAATTGAGGCCCAATTGGACAATTGGATGAAATGGAGGGCCAATTTGTAATTTTTTTTGGAAATTTGAGGATCAATTGGCAATTTATGAAAAATTAGCGACCAATTGGCAATTTTGGCAAAATGAGGGCCAATTAGTGATTTTAGAAAAACTAAGGACCCATGAGGTAAAATTTGAAGTCCTAGGGAGCTAAATGAAGATTAGGAACCTAAATTTAAAGTTATAAACTTTGAGGGAGCTAAATGCAATTATGGCATAGTGTGAGGACCTATGTGCAAATACCTAAAAAAGTATGAGGTCCCTTATGTTAATTCTCCTGATGTAGATACTTGAACCGTGTAGGAGCTAGTTGTTCAAGTACCGATGCAAAGGAGCATACCACGAATCGAGATCTCATTAGGATGGCCACGTCACTTTTACCGGGTGAGTGGGATTTTCAGCGTCATACTTGGTTAGGGGTAATGAGAACCGCATTAAGTTTGAAAAATCATTTTTCTAGGAATGGTCTCCCCTAACTACGTGAAACTGCTTAAACATTTTGGGAGACGTTGCTAATGGGAGCTAGAATTGCTCTAATTGGCTTGAGGCCTCAGATTTAAAAATGATAGGGTTTGAGGCCCAGTTTTGAAAAACTCGTGAAGTGGGCCCAAGGCCAGTGGCATGGTTTGGAGCCTATAGACAAACATAATTATAAGGACCATGAAAATATCATAAAACTAGCAATGTTGTGTGACTTACCACAGGACCAAGACAGGATTGACAAGGCTCGATGGGCTAGTGGGAGTGCATCGAGACTAGGTCAATGTGCCGATCAGGCAAACAACTATAGGCCAAGTCGAGTGTCGGGGACCGTTGGCACCAAAGATCATGGTTAATAATTCAAAAACTATTGTTATGCATGCATGAGGATCTAGGAGCATCTAGATGCCCGAGAGGGGTAGTCAATGGTTCCCAAGGGCTGTTGGACGACCTGGATGAAATAAAGGCAAGTTTGTTGTGCCAGCTAGTCAAGAAGCTCTAGGAGCTTCCTGTGCACTGGGACCGAGGCAGCAAGAGAATGAGGTTTCATCCCACAAAGTGGACACGAAGTAGCATTTGGGTTTGAGGGTCGGAAAAATTAATGTCCACTCAAACTTAGGGTAGAAGTCTAAGACTTCTAATCAGGTGGCCGATAAAGATGCTTTGAACCACAAGTGGAAAAGTCGGGGACTGTTCTACAAACTTGTGATCCCTTTCTATGATAGAAAGGGTGTGTGAATGTTTGCTAACTACCTCCTGAGCAAGGGGAAGTGCTAAAAAGAGATTAAACTCATATCATAGTGAACTAAAAGATAAAATTCTTTGATAAATTGTTTGTTTTGAAAACTCACTCCCTAACCGCTGCTCACTGAGTTGTAGAAACTAACCAACTCCCCTAAACCCTTTTTCATGAAAAACAACAAGTCAAGAAGAGTAGAAGCCAAGAGAGCAAGGAAAAAGTACCGCGTACAGGTAAACCATTATTTAGATATTTTGTAAACTTTGTTATAAAAAACAGGTATACTCCTATACCTTTACCTTCCTCGGTCTATTTGGTAGAAATACTAATTAGTACAGGGAAGGGTGGCGGGTTGATCATGCGGACTCAGACCGAAACGTGTCGAGGTGTGACAACCGGAGTGATCACACAATGAAGTTACTCCAACAGCCCAAAGCAGCTAACCTCTGACCAACCCAATCTAGGACATCTCCAACCTCCTACAGCTAAAATTGACCTCCCACGGCTCCCCAAAGACACCTCATGATCCCTCTCAGTCGCCAGGTAAGCCAATTTCATCTCTCCTCATCAGAACAATGGAATTGTCGAGCTCCACCCCTAAGAAACTTATCTCATCTAATTTCTGTCACCCGATGGTCAATTGCTACAGGACTCAATTTTGATAGAACACCCTCGACAAGTACTAGCTGCCCATATCTACAACTTCGCCTACCGCCCCTCCATTAGTAAGCTCACCAAGCTTTCTCTCTCTAAGTCAAGATTCCAGCAAAGCTCCGTTTAAGCTCATTTTGGGTCCAAAAATTGCAATTCAAAGTGTAGAGCTATCGTGGGAGGGTAGAGAAATCAATTAGAAGCATGCTAGGGAAGAATTGGCAGAGTATTAGTTGTCAATTTGATGAAATTGATTTCAGGGAAAAAAGGGGGATGAATTGGGGGAATTGGGGATTTTTAGAAATTGAAGGGCCTAAGTGAAATTTTCAGAAAATTTGAGGACTAATGAGTAATTTCGAAGAGATTAGGGGCCAATTGACCATTTCGGAAATTTTGGGGCAATACGGTAATTTTCAAAAAATTGAGGGTAAATCGGTAATTTCTAGAAAAACATGGGGCCAATTGGGAATTTTCAGAAATGTTAGGATCGAATTTCAATTTTTGAATAATTGAAGGCTCGAGTCATGTAGGGCAAACTGTACGAGGACCTATGCCGAGGAGCACGCCACGAATCGGAACCTAGTCGGACAAACGCGTCGCGACTAGTGGATGATCTTGCTCTTAAATTAAAACTATTTTCTCAGAATTAGCCTCACCTGACTAGGTGACTCTGCTTAAACGATTTGGGCGCTAATTTTGGGACTTGGGTAAGATGATGCAAGTGGGCCCATGGCCGATGGGCACGTGCATAACGAGTCCATTAAGACTTTCAAAATGAATAATTATGTGTTGCACCTACCGAGCCAAGAGCAGGTTGTTGGGCTTGTTGGGCCAAACAACTACTAAATCGAAGCTGAGTCATTGAACCCATAGGACTGGTACGCATGAGGTCGTAGCCAAGCCAACGGAACCTTGGGGCCGGTAGGCCAAAGACAATGGCCATAATGGATAAAATTTCTTGATTATGCATGCTTGAGATGTGTAACCATCGAGTTGCCCGGAATGGGGTAGTGGTGGTTCCAAGGGTTGCTAGATGACTTAGGGAGCCTAAAGGCGGTCCGTCATCCAGTATGTCAAGAAGCTCCGGCAGTTTCCTACACATTGAGACCGAGGTCAGAGGGGGAAGAGGTCTCGTCCCACACTCCAGACATGAAGTATGGCTAGGGTTTAACGGTCGGACAACTGATGTCCACTCAAATTTCGCGTAGAGGTCATGAACCTCTATCAGGGTGGATGGTAAAGGCGCTTTGGTCCATAAGTAGACTAGTCGGGGACTAGTCTATGATCGTGTGATCCCTTTTTATGATAAAAAGTGTGGTTGATATGTGAACCCTACATGGATCATGGGAAAGAGGAAAATAAATAAATTTAGGGTATTCCCCTCACTAAGTTGATTATTGTAGAAATATTCCCCTCACTAAGTTGTATACTCATTCCCCTCCTTTCACCCCTTTTAGGAAAACCTAAGAAGAGGGTCGGGACAAGCATAATTGAAGTCCAAGTGAAGCCTTGA
This sequence comes from Trapa incisa, assembly GCA_030064435.1. Lineage (NCBI taxonomy): Eukaryota > Viridiplantae > Streptophyta > Magnoliopsida > Myrtales > Lythraceae > Trapa > Trapa incisa. The sequence goes on along the minus strand of CM057774.1, from coordinate 3,899,095 downwards.
ACCCTCAAGGTAAGTTCCATATAATGAAACCCAATTATTCCAAATTGTTATGGAAAACTTGTAATTGAACGTCTTTACCTTCCCTAACCCATCAAGGTAGGAATACTAGGATGGTCCAGAGAAGGGTGGTAGGTTAATCACAGGACTCCGACCAAACTAGGGCAGGGCATGATAGGATAAGTTATATATTGAAGAAATCATGAGGTTACACAAGATTCCAGTAAGTATAGTTTCTAATCGGGACCCAAGGTTTACTTCATAGTTATGGTCAAGTCTACAAAATGCCCTAGGGAAAAAACTCCAATTGAGTACGACATTCCACCCTCAAATCGATGGGTAATCAGAGCGTACAATTCAAATACTAGAGGACATGATTAGAGCATATGTTTTGACTATGAATCAAAAGTGGGAGGATTATTTGTGTCTTATGGAGTTTGCCTATAATAATAGTTATCATGCCAGTATACAAATGGCACCATACAAAGCTCTATATGGTAGACTGTCTCATACATCATTATTCTGGAAGGATGTGGGAGAAAGAAAACTCTAAAAGATTGAATTTATCAAGGATGCTACTGAAAAGATTAAGTTGATAAGAAATTGCCATAAAGCCACTCAAGACAGACAAAAGAGCTACACAGGTCGGAGACGAAGAGAGTTAGAGTTTGAAGTAGGGGATAAAGTATTTCTAAAAGTATCACCTTGGAGAGGGATTTTGAGGTTTCAACAAAGAGGAAAATTGAAACTAAGATACATAGGCCCCTAACCAATTATCCGAAGAATAAGATCAGTTGCTTATCAACTAGAGCTACCTCCAGAATTGCAAAGGATACATGATTTGTTCCACATATCCGTATTGAGAAAGTATGAGTCTGACCCAAGTCATATACTAGCATGTCCCCCACCGACGTTAGAAGAAAATATAACCTATGAAGTGGAACCTATAGACATCGTCGATCGATGAGAGAAAAATCTCCAAAATAAAAACTTCCCATGGTGAAGGCACTCTAGAGAAGTAACCAAATAGAATAAGAAGCATGGGAAATGGAGTCTGTAATTTGGGAGAAATATCCCTATTTATTTAATGTATAATAAGTTTTGGGGACAAAACTTCTTAAAGGAGTGGAGAAGTTATAAAACCTATTATCTCAATATAAGAAAGTAGGAGATAAGAACCATAATTTTTTAAAAGGAAACCATGAATCAAAGTGAACGAGAAAATTTAAAGAGAAAACAAAAACAGGAATTTGAAAAATCACAAGTGATCAATGAGTATCCAAAAACCAAGAAAAATAACCATGAACCAAATAGGATGTGAAAATCGAACCAATTAAGGGTTCACCGGACTTGAACCAAGTTGAATCGAACCAAACTAGAAAGAACCAGCTCAAAGATTTATTTTTCTAGTTGACTTAAAAATATCAATTTGGGAAATTGAAGTCGCCAATGTGTAGAAAATGAATTTAGATGAATTTAGAAAATTTTAGTCATTAAAAAATCAGTCGAATCGGGCCTAAACCAATCGAATCGGGCCTAAACCAGTCGATTCTCGATTTTGAGCCACCGAACCTGTTCCAACCGAACTGGTCAACAATCTAGCCGGTCAACGGACCGCTTGTCAGGTTAGCACTCAATCAGTGCACACAACCAATCAACACATGACATGTGGCGAAGCGGTCCAGTCAGCCGCTCAAACAACATCTAGAAGCGATGACCAATTAGAGCATGACACGTGTACTCAATCAATGGTCAGACAAAAAAAATCCACATCACCGAAGACTAACCAATGAGGGATCGACATGTGTCCTTAGTCAACAGTCAACTGAGTAGAAACCTTGTCAATAGGGCTAACCAATGAAGAGTTGACATGTGGAAAAGTGCCACATCAGCGACCAACTAGGATGTTGGAGAATAGTTGACCAATCAGAGGTTGACATGTGGCAAAGCCATGTCAGATGGCCATAGTCACATCAGATGGCCACGACCATGTCATATGACCACAACCAATCAGAGGCTGACATGTGGCAATGGCACAGTAGGTCAAGTGGGAAAACTAACAAATTTAAATTAGTAAATCTGAGGATGCCACGTGTCACGGTCGAATGGAGGGCTAGATTCAGCTAGCGGCTATATCAGTTTAGGTGACCACTGAGAGGTCATCACATGTCTGATCAACGGGTCAATGGGTGACTTGGATGCTGAGTGAGAGGTCACGTTAGTAACATCTACCAATCCCAGTATGACACATGGCAGTCTACACGTGCGTGCACAATGTTGTTTCCTATTTCAGAACAGGAAAGGAGAAGGACTTACGCCATAACTTCAACGAGTCTTTAATGGCTTAGACAAGGCCTTAAATCGGCGAGTTAATGGCTGACCGATGGATGGATGACAAGAATGGTCAGTTGTCGAGCTCCCTATATATAGATCTCCTCTCCATTCGTCCTCTACACTCTTTCATTAATCAGAGAACCCAAACAACTCCACATTCTGATCATCCCCGAACCAGAGCTTCCACTTCAACCCTTTTCTCTACCTCCAAGCATGCAATTAGGTTCCTTAGAATCCTGAAGGAGTCCTTTATCCTCCTCCAAACTCCTTTTAGCTCGAAGATTATCGGAGAAGCTCTAGTGAGGTCACACAGTACATCCACTTCGATAATCGAATTTGGGTATAAGTTTTTTAGCCAAACCTCTGACCCCCCCCTTAAACTAGGCCGACCCTCCCATGACTCTTCTCGGCCGAACCTCAACCTCCATGAACTTGTGTGATAAGCCAATTTTGTCTCCCTTCGTTGGAATAGTGAAATTTCAGATCATAAGTTGCGAAAACTTTGCTAACAAAATTCTCATTGCCCAAGCTGTCAATTGACACAAAATTTGATCATAGGAGGATTCCCTTGATGAGAGCTAGCCCCCCATACCTAGAGCTCTGACAACCATCCATTCACCGGTAATAAATCAAAGCTTTCTCTTTCTAGAAAGATTTGTGAAGCTCCTTGAGCTGATTTTGGGCCATATTAAGTAATTCAAAGCTTAGAATGCTCGAAGGAAGATTAAGAAGATGAATAGTAGCATGTTAGGAGGAAATTGACAAGCTTTTAATGTTCAATTTGATGAATCAAGGATTCAATGGCTAAAGTACAAATTTTAATGAAATTGGGCGAATTGGGGATATTTGGAAATTTGGGGATTTTTGAGAAATTAACATCAATTAAGGGTCAATTTGTAAATAAGAGGAATTTAGGGTTTTAATTGCAATTAAAAATAATTTTGGTAATTTAATTATAATTAAAAATAATTATAAGGATTTATTTACAATTTTAAATAATTTTATTGTGATAAAATTATATAAGAGTTGAAATTGCAAATAAAGAAAACTTATAAATTTTGGTAAATAATTTGGGAATTATTGCCATTAAAATAAATTTAGGGACTGCTATGTCAATGAAAGAAAACATAGGGATGTAAGTATAATTCAGATAATTGACGGGCTCATTATCTATGACAATGTAGGTGTGGAGAGAAGATACTTGACCTACAACTGCAACATAGTTAAGAGATATCTGAAATTAATCTAGAACGAACAAGTCACAGAATTCAGGTGAGTGATATTTTCAGCATCATCTTTGTTTGGTGTGATGAACGTACTTTCATATTACCCAAAAGTTAAAACCATTTTCCCAAAATATTCTCCCTTGACTGTGTGAAACCAGTTAAACAAATTTTGAGAGTTATTTATGCTGAGAGCATGAGGCATGTGCCTTATAGAGCTAGAATTGCTCCAATGAGCCCAAAGCCATGCTTATTGAACTGAAGTGGGCCCAAGGCCATGTTTTGGAAAACTCATGCAATTGGCCCAAGGCCAAAGGAAACGGGCTCAGTTTCATAGACAAATTATGATTTGTGAGCCCTATGAAAATGATCATAAATGGATAATTTATGTGATTTAGCTACTAAGCCAAAGCCAGATAGTCGAACTCGTTGGGCTAGTAGCACAAAGATAAAGATCTTAATGAAAAGACCATTGAATGTGCTTATTGAGATACAGAACCATCGAGGCATTTAGTATGGGGTAGTGTTGGTTCTAAGGGGTGTTGAACAACTTAGGCAGCATAAAGGAAGTCTTGTTGGTCTAGCATGCTATGGAGCTTTGGGAGCTTCATGCGCATTGAGACCAAGGAAGAAGGGGGAGGTGTCTTGTCCCACAATAGCATACATGAAATATTAGAAATGTATGGGGGTTGGACAATGGTGCTCACACAAACTATATGGTAGAGGTTGAAAGCTCTCACCATGGTGGATGATAAAGTCGCTATGTGCCACAAGTGAAATAGTTGGGGACTATTTTGTAAAGGAATGGTCCATTTAATGATAAATGGCATGTGATTTTTTGTTAACCAAAACTCTGAAGGAGAATGGTGAAGTGTATTGATGAATAAACAATCATTTAAACATTCTTGAGTAATTACTTATTACCCACTCACTAAATTATCGAACTCACCCCCTCCATTTTCTCCTATAGGAAATTTCCAACCTTGTCAAGAAGAAGAACAAGCCACTTCATTGATTAAGGTACAACATGTATAAATCTTTCATATGAGATAGTTTTGATAATATTATTTTAGGGAAATACTGGAAAAGTTACCCTTTAACTTGTTCAGACTATTATGGTAATTGATACTGTCATAGTATGGAGAGATTTGGTGAGTTGCATACTGGTCTGTTCTTCCAAACAGGATCGGAGTATGATAGATTTCTCTATAGAAATTGAAGATTCAAACGAGTTGAGTGATGACGAAGGTGGTCCAACTAAAGAAATTTTTGGCCAAACATATGCAAATTCAAAAAGAAGAAATATGCAACCTCTAGTGTGGATGCAATACTGTCATTTTTGCAACTACTAAAGACCATATAAGTTTTGAAGAGGCAACATTGATCCTAAATTGAGGAAAGCAATGGATGAAATTAATGCTATTGAACAAAATGAGACTTAGGATTTAACTAAACTACAAGTTGGTGCTAAAGCTATTGGGCTAAAATAGATTTACAAGACCAAGTTGAATAAATTAAGAGTTGTGAAATGATAACTAAATAATAAATAATCTCACTAATGTGTTTGCCACAATGGCTAGATGTGAAACTATTCGAACTTTACTTGCATTAATTGCAACTTGAGGATGGATTGTATTCCAAAAGTATGTTAAGAGTGTATTCTTGTATAGGGAATTAGTGGTGAAAGTCTATGTTAAGCAATCCAAAGCGGTTTTAGATTAAAGGGAAAGAAGATAAAGTATACAAGTTGAAAATGACATCGTATAGGCTAAAGTATAAAGTATGCTCTAAGAGTTTGATATAATCGTATTAGATGTTTTTTTAAGGATGAATTTCTAAAATGTCATTATGATCGTACTATATTTGTTAAATGTATTATGATAGTATTGGTAATAATAGTCCGTCTATATATTAACGACCTAACATTCACATGAGACGCATATCAATTGCCGCAACATTCATAGGAGACGCATATCAATTGCCGCACGAATTCAAGAAATCAATGAAAAAAGAGTATGAGATGACTAACTTGGAAAAATAAAACATTTTCTAAGGGTGGAAGTGGTTCAAATTGAAGGTATTTGTGTGTCTTAATCCCGATATGATGGTGATATTTTGAACAAGTTTGGCATGAGTTAGTGCAATTTGATTGAAATAAGTGCATGTAAGTAAGTTATATAAGGAATAGAATGAAATCAAGGTAGATTCAACTAAGTTCAAACACCTAGTCGGGTTAGTCGGATTATTGATGTATCTAATATAGTAGAATTCAGTAATAGTGATTATGTAGGAGATGTGAATTACTAGAAAATTACCTCTGATTTTCTTTCAAATTATGACCATGAGCAATCTCTTGGGCTTCTTAAAAATAACACGTAGTGGAATTATCAACTAATGAGATTGAAGTTGTGGTAATTGTATATAATAGCTATTAGTACATATAGCTAATGAGAATTCTTGTATTTATGGGGAATAGCAATTGAATGCTAGTACTATATTCTGGTAGAATTTATTTTAAAGTTGTCTAGAAATCATGTTCTACACGGTGGTAGAAGTAAACATACATATTTCCGTTTTCATTTCCTAAAACAATTGACCAAATAAGATTATTTGGAACAGGTGGAGTGCTCAACTGAAGAATAGGTGGCTGGTAGTTTTACTAAGAGTGGTACGAGGCATTTGAACAAATGAGAGAAAAACTTGGAATGATAACTAAAGAGTAGGTGGCTGGTATTTTTACTAAGAGTGGTACAAGACATTTGAACAAATGAGAGAAAAACTTGGAATGATAACTAAAGAATAAATAATCTCAATTAAAGAACGAATAAAGTCAAATTGCCCTACTTGAGTTTAAGGGCAAGTATGTAAATAAATAGTTTTATTTCATCAATTGAGTCCATAAAGTGAGGTTGATTTCTTTGTAATAGACCAATGTAAATCAAAACCTATTGGATATATTCCATTATTGAGAAAATTAAACTATATGGATATAGACTTGTACATACTCGCAATTGAACAATTAAGAAAATCACAGAGTATAGCAAAACTTGATATAGGTTTCTCTCTCCAAGAAGTTACATATGCCTGAACATGGTTAGCCTTTTATTTTCTCGAAAATGAAGCTCTATCTCTATAATAACTCAAAATAGCCTACCTTAATATCTGACCACCCATTCGGAAATTGATTGTTTGTGAGGTTGCAATATAAAGACGATAATTTAAAAATGGTACGAAAACGTATTAATTTTTAATCATTTTATACTCACTTGTTAGTAGAAATTTAAAATAATATAGCAGAAAATGAAAATATTAAAAATGATATTAATAAAATATAAGCATAAACCAGAAAAATACGCACTTATTTATACAATAAAAATAACCTAAAAATATATAATATAATTTTAAATAATAATATTATATCATATATTATAATTAAGTAAAATATTATCGTAATAATTTATTATAATATTTCACACTTACACTCAAAATTAATATAAAATCATGTAAAGTATTAATTTTGTAAAATTATAAACGTAAACTATTAAATGCCAATTTACTTATGCAAGTATATTTCGTTTTACATTCCGTTGATAACGTGTAAATCAACTAATAATCCTTTTCTATTCCATAATTATAGAAATTAATGAAAAATTATTTTCTTTTTTTTTGCACAATAAATACACCAACCAATTGTAATATTTGGATAGTAAGCTTTTTATATATTATAAAACAAAATTATTTAATTGAACCCGATCTAATAAAATATAGAAATCTAAAATATTTAAGAATAATATTTTAAAAATTAGACTAGATAATACAAGAATTTAATGAATTAAATAATAATTGCGCTTATTTATAGTATTAAAATAACCTAAAATATAAATAAATAATATAAAAATATATAATATAATATTAAATAATAAGATTATATAATAAATATATTATAACTGAATCAAATATTATTATAATAATTTGTATTAATATTTCTACAAAATTCAAACATAATAAATTACCCTACTCTTGCAACTATTAACACTTTTTACCACATAAATTTGTGAAATTAGCTAAAACTGGCAATATTGTGTGTAGCAATTATCATGCTAGCGATTACAAGGCCATTTTTTAGCACACCGAATCATATCATATGAGACATGCTTGTACGAACCTGCAAATTTCACACCATCTTCCTTGACATAGCTGAAGTTAAGAAGGTTAAATCACGTGGTCAATGCTCAAACACAGACATAAGCGACCAGTTCACGCTTTGATGAAATGCAATTTGTCTTTTCATAAGAGAAAACGGCAAGCTTTTTTTTCCTGAACCCATCATGAACTGCATTCCTCTTTTTGGCTTATGGTCGATTTTCAGGTCAGACTAACACATTCAAAGACCTTTTGAGTCAATGATATATTCTCTGTTAGCTTAGACCAACATGATCTTTAGGGTGCCATCATCTTGTGCCATATACCTTCAGTATTGCGAGAAAATCAGTCCATTCCGATCTCAGGGGCAACCATCATGCTCGATAATATATGAACCTCCCTTCCATTAAAGGGATAGCCTTTTCCCACTTTTCAAATGTCAACCATTTTGCAGTTACACCATTATATGTTTTTTTGGCATATCTTTTTATATATCTTAATATAAATAAATGTAATTTTATTATGATTATTTTTATTAAAATAATATATGTAGAATACAAAAAAACTACGAGAAAAATGTCAAAAAAAATCATGTTATATGATAAAAATTATTGCACCAAGTATTTGCATGTTTGATGATGCAGTGTTATTTTAAAAAATTATATTTATATAAGTAAGCCCCACATCACTATATTTATCAGAATGTGAAGAACATTATAAGGAAATTCACCTATTATAATAAATAACCATATATATATATATATATATATATTTGCTGCTATCAAGGTCTTTATGCGGGCGTTTCTGTCGAGGAAGAGTAACCCAATCTTCTTTTCATTTCTTCGACCCATGCTAACAGGACCTTTTGGAATTAAGAAAAAGCATAAGTAAACACAACAAAGAGACGCACATTCTTCAACTACACATGATTTACATGTTGAGACGTTGAACACAAGCTAACAGGCTTACTAAAAGAACAGACTATACACTCTCTGAACATTACAATTTCATCTTGCAGCAGTGGCAGTGGCAGACACCGAAGAAAAGAGCCGACTTAGCCATGCAATTAGTGCGATTGCCAGCTGATCAAAAGTTCTCCTTGTGGAAATCAAACTTGGTGGATGTTTTGTGTGAAAAGTCCAAAGCCAAGTTCTTCAGCTCCTTTGTTGGTGCTGGTGCCCCACAGTAGAACACTCCTGCAAGTTTCCAATTTGGAGCACAACCCAATGTGATTATAGAAACTTGCTATGATGCTTTTCACTTTTCTGGAAGTGGCTTTTCTGGGTTCATTGCAACTATGAGGTGGAGGACATGCATTTGAATTTTTTTTATTCAGATAATATTGCTTTGTAAAAGGGTGGTGGCTGTGGATAATACTAACCTACTTTCGTGTCGGGGTGTTGGAGTGTTATCCTCTTGTAGACCTGCCTCCAGTCGGGCTTGGCGAAGTGGGTTTTAACGCGCGTACCCGAGACCACGTCAACCCCACTCTTGGCATGGTGGAGCGACTGCAGCATCGTGATCAGTGCCGACCTCGCGTCGCCTTCCTCATACACGCTCGTGCAGTAGCTGTGCATCTCGATCACCCTCTTCTCGTCCATCTCCGCCACCTCGTTCATGATCCCCTTGAACCACTCAAACGAGCCCTGCTCCCTTGTCACCCAGTAGAAGTAGGCCTTTCGGGTCTTGAACCCATTGCTGGCGGTCCTCAGCTTCTGTTCATCAAAGCCGCCGCCGCCGCCCACCTCCACGGCCTCCTCTTCCTTCTCCTGGACCCTTATGTTGCTGATGATGTCCTTCACAATGCTGACCATCGGGGTGGCCCCGATCCCGAGCCCCACCAGGAGGACCACATCATACTTCTGGTAGTCCTGTGCTGGCGCTCCATAGGGTCCATCTATCAGTATCTTCGGAAAGCTGCACATGGTTTTTCAAGATAATTAAACATCTCCACTTGCTGTATACTGCTCGCGATGATAATACATCGCACTTTGACAAGTTGGATAAGTAGTGGGACTCGTCCCTTTGGACGAACGCGGCGATTTCGATCCACTGACGATCTCAAACAACCTCGTAGCCTAGCCAGGTTTATCCGGTTCAAGCGGCAGCTCAAGAAAAGAGGCAGAACACTTGCCTTGGAGGAGCACCTTGTTGATTGTAGTCTACCCGCAACGGCCCATTCTTCCCACATGGCGGTGATTGGCAAACCTGAACAATATTTTTGATCTAACAACAACGTTAGGAAAATTTTATAATAACACGGCTCTAGACATATTAGCACCCACGAACCTCTGAAAACACGGTTTCTAGCTGCCTTGTCCAGTCGCCAAGAGTTCGGATGTGGACACTCAAGTAGTCATCTCCTGGTGCAGATGTGATGGAGAAAGGATGCCTACCGTAATTTTGGTTTTGTTATAGATAAGCAATGAAAAGACAGAAGGAGAAAGTTTTGTAAGAAAGGGAACCAACTACCATACCATTCCAAAGGAGACACAGCAGAGCAGTTCAGGAAGACGTACTGCCCGCTCTTGTACTTGAACCCGCTCGGTTTCAACATGTGAAGCGTCAGTACGTTCCCCGGATAGAGGGCGACCTGCAAGATTATCATCCTTCTTCCATCATCAGAAACTTGCAGGTCCGAAATTCTAAAAGCCCGGATTCTCTTCCGGTTGGCATATTTTATTTACCTTTTGGATCTTGACGGGCTTGACGCTCGATCTGAGAGCCCTCAACAACCGCTCCGAGGTATAGAGAATCACGGGCACTGTCAAGTACATCCATGTCTGTACTCCAGAAATTCCAAGAACAATTAAAATGTCACGTAAGAAAGGGACCAAAGTCAATGGAGGTCCACGAGCAAACTCTTACCGTTTTCTGGTACCACTTCTTGATGAGGTAGAGCTCGATACCATGAACGATGAGCAGGGCGTAGACGATCACGAACATGTGGTGCGAGTACCAGAAGGCATTGAACCCAGTCAGCCTCCTCAACGGCTTGGGAACACTGACCTTGTTCTTTCTAAACCACGGCGTGGCCAGGGTGAACACGACTGCCATCAGCACCACCATCACGACCCCCGTGACGCCCTCGAGCCCCTTCACGAACCACCAGTAGTCCGGCGGCTGCGTCTCCCCGAAGTAGGGCTTCATAGGTGCGTACTCCTCGGGGGTCGCGTGGAGCAGCCTCGGGAAGTCGCAGGCCAGGTGGGCGATCGCGTGGAGGCCGATCCCCACGGCCACCCCTCCGGCGACCACCTTGTGGAAGTTGAGGTTGTCATCGAAGGGCACCGCAGTGCCTAGCCAGGTCTTGTTGCGGAGCCATGTCATCATGTTGCGGCAGACGGGGAGGAGAATGAGGGCCATGTTGAGCTTGAGGGTCTCCGCGCCGCCCTTGGCCACGCAGACACAGTAGCCCATGACGTGGAAGGCGACCTTGTGGCGGTACTGGACGAACTTGTAGCCGAAGAGACCGCAAAAGGCGGCTAGGTAGAGTGCCATTACCCAGGCCCGCTTCCAGTTGTCCATGAAGAAGTAGCTGAGCCTTTGGTAACAGCTTACGAGTGGATTGGTCTCCTGGATCGGCCCCAACTTCTGGCTGAGCATCCGGCTCAGGACACGGCTGTTGGTCACTCGGACCGACTGGTCCGGGGTCTGCAGCAGCAGCAGCGTCTCCAGGTTTTGGACATGTACGCATATCGGAACAAGCGTTGGCAGGTCAGTTTATTCAAGTATAAAAGACCGGACTGTGTGGTTGGGACGTACGTACCATGATGTAGCCGGCATTGTCCGGGTCAAGCTCTTCCATGATAAGAGCCGCATACTCCTTGGCTTGCTTCTGGATGTTGTTCAGCTTGTTGGCCGAAGCACTCACATTAATAATCTGCAAATGTTAATGCTATTCTTATACAGTATTAAGAAAACCTCAAATCCTCCATTGTTTTGTACTAAACTTCTCATTACCTCAGTGACTTCTTCCTTTGTGATCCTTCCATCTGCATCTTTGTCCACCCTGCATTATGGCCAGCACCTAATCTGATAAAATTTCCTTGAAATAGGATCCACTCATATTTGCATAATACTGTGGATGAACGAACTCACATGTCAAAGAAAGTACGAAGTCGAGAGTCCAAGCTCTCATCGGAGATGTGATCCCAGAACTTTCTGAGCTGGTCCTTGTCGATCGAGTCACCCGAGATATTCCACTTCCGCGCAAGTGCCCTGAAAAGCTCGTTTGCAAATTCCTTGGATTCTTTGTTCATTCCTGTTTTATTTTTCCTATCCTATTGAGATAAGTTCGCGGTTCATCCCATCATTCGTGAAAAAGTTTGATAACAATTATTAGGTTCATTTACCGATGCATTCTCCGAACAAGGAACAGTGGAGGAGGCCGTCCGTGGAGACGGTGAGCTGGTCGAACCGTTCCTCGACGGCGGGCCAGCCGGAGGCGCCAGAACCTCCGCCAGTCGTGGACGCGATGAACCTGAGCCCCTTAAGTGCATGGAGCGCCACCGACTTCGTCCTGTCGAGACGCCGCGCGGAGGGCCGCGACGCCAACCGCTTCAGCTCCTGAGAAACCTGCCAAATGCTGGATGTGGCTTTCCTGAACAGCGACAACCTCGTCCGCTTGGCCAGCGTCTGCATGTCCGGGTCGTCCCCCGCGTGGTGGCTCCAGGAGGGACCTCCGGCGGTGTGGATACTGTGCACGGCGACGGAGTCGTCCCGTATGTCGAGAGTGATTTCCACGTGCTCATCGCGGCCGTCAGCCATGGAGTGGAGGCTGCTGCTCCCTCTGGTCACACTCTCAACGTCAGAAGTGAAATTCGCTTCAGAGAAGCTCCCCTTTCCATTTTGGCTCCTCATCTTCCAAAGAAAAAAGAGGGGAGCTTGTGCAGTGGATAAATCAAAGAGGGTGTCTTAGAGTAAAAAAGAGCTTGGGAAGTGTCCAATACATGAACTGGTCAAGCTTTGGGAGGGAGCTCTGTATTTATGGAAGGGAATCTGCAGAAGACACACCAAATGCATAATCGTGTATCATTCTATTAATATTATATTTTATTATTTTTATAATTAAATATTATTAAAGAAGAAAAGGTTGGGATCAATTGGTAGGGATGATGGGTAGTGTTCGCCACATGCATGATATCAATCAGCAACACAAAAATCTCATTTTCATACTGATATAACAAAAAAAAGAAATAAGGGTTAAACGCCTATGAGAAGGACTCAATTTTAGGCCTAGCTTTATTTGTATTGGTCCAAACGTGCAAAGAAGGGTTACTGGTCTCTAAAGAGGACTCAATTTTAGGCATAACTTTAGTTGTATTGGTCCAAAAATGAATGTGAACTCTTATTTTGATCACTTTTGGATCAAATATAAAATAAAATATCATTATTATCTTAAAAAATAAACAAAAATAAAAGAATCATAGTTTTAACACTGGTCAAAATTAAGGGTAAGAATCAAAATTCATGAGCCAAGTAAGATTTGGGTTAAAATTGAAATTCTCATAAAGTTAGGGTCTGCTAAGCTATATTTAAAAAGGTATGGGTTAAATTTAAGCATGCATCAAATATTCTAGTTATTTAAAGAAAAAAAATGCGAAAAAAGAGAGTAAAATAGTGTGTGATAACTATTTTCAAGGAAAATAAAAAATGAAATGATAATAATTTTGTGGTAGAGGTCTTAAATTTGATCTTTCACCACCCATTATATATAATTAAAACAAAAGATGTAAAATTTTAATGGTTTCAAGAGTTTAAAGACATAAAACAAAAGAAAGCAGTAGAGTAGATATTTTAAATATTTGCCTTTTTTCTATAAATAATATTTCTAAAAATATCTTAATATAATAAATGTGTGAAATATTTGTTTCTCCATAATATCAACTATATAAATTATTGGAAAAATAAAAGTTTTGATCAAGATGTGTTTTGTTTAATAGTTCTAGAGATGATGATATTGTTATGTTATAAAAGGTGATATTTCAAATATTTGATATAAAATTGACATTTATTTTAAATGTTTGGTATAATACTTTAATTTGATATTATTAAAAGTGGTTTTTTAATCGTAATTATTTTTTAAAAGCCATAACTTTACTCATATATAATTGAAAAAAACTTTTTAAATCATACACCTTACACATTCAGTTCTAAAAATATTAATTGATGTGATCATAAGTATTTTTTTAAAATGTATAAGACTTCAAAAATTATATATGATTGATATATATATATATATATATGTGTGATTAAAGTATAAACAAAATAAAAAATATAGAAAACCATATCTTTTATCCCGTAATTCTAGTTCATACTCATGTGTTCATTATTATTCAGACCTAAACAAAGAGATATTGGTAACTCATTAAACTAATTATACTCAAGTTGAATTGATGTTTTAAAGGTACACTTTTTTCAGCCTAAACTGTTTTATTTATCACGTGTGATGTAATATCTTGGTTAAACCAAGAAAATTGGAGGGTCATCTAGTTTGACTATACCTTTGACTAGAAGTTATATTAGGTAGAAAGTGCCTTTCACACTAACTAATATGCATGATTAAACCAAATAAAATAAAATATGTCACACCTCAGTCAACCGGTGTGATCATTACTACATTCCATACCACTCGATAGTTAGTAATGAAATCGGCATATTTTCAAGTTTATATAATATTAATAATATAAGAAATATCTAATTTTTTAGAAAAAAATAAAATTTTCATAAATTTAATTTGCAAGTTTACCAATTATAAATTATGTAATAATAAATGTAAATATCTCGTGCATTCTATTCAAATATGTCTATATTGAATTCGCCATCCGAATATAAAATTTAATTCTAATTATATTTTTCACTTCTTTCTTTATTATATTTTTTCTTAATTTGATAGAAAAAAAGTGAATCACACTTAATTATTAAGTGTGAATACCGATAATCATCTGTTAGTAACATTGATTTGATTAATACAAAATTTATAAATATTTACTTTCTAGTTTTAAAATTAAATTAAAAGTTAATAATCTCACATTAATAGTATTTTTTTTAAATTATATAAACAAATATTTCTAAAAATAAAATGTTATTATTTTAAGATTTGACATCATTTTATTTATTTATTTATTAAACCCTACTTTTACATCAATTCAACACATGTCAACAAGCAACCAGGCCCATCATACTCTTGAATATCACTTTTTTTTGTACAATACTCTTGAATATCACTTAATCAACCATTCGAGTTCAACGAGTGGTATGTACGCTACTTGTATTTATTACTCAACTCCAAACGAGTTGTCACGTTTCGATCCGCTTTCATTCGATCAAATACCTGTGAAATCTCTGTCAATTCTCTCAATGTTATACATACAAGATCAACCTAGGGAATCTAGACTTATACTCGTGAACTTTTTTTAAAAACTAACGAAAATTTTAACTTTTCATGTAAGAAATGCAACACGAGCTCATTTACTTTTTCCCATTACAAACCCGGTAAACATTAGCAAAATAATAAATAAGTAATTCGTGCATAAGTCATGGGGTTACCTTAGGCAGTATGGTGTCTGGTTCTCACCACAACTCCCCATACTTATTATAATATTAGTTACCATAATAGTCCGAACATATTAAATGCTAAAATTCTCCGTGTTTCCCTAAAATAAAATTATCAAAACTATCTTATATAAAAGATATATATATATTTGGTATCTTAATAGACAAAATAACTTGTTCTTTTTCTCAATAAGATTGTGAATTTCCTATAGGGAAAAGAGGGAGGGAGGGGTGAGTTTTTTAGGGGTGAGTTCGACAATTTAGTGAGTGTGTAATTATTCATAGATGTTTAAAGGATTGTTTATTAATATATTTCACCATTCTCCTTCATGAGTTTTAGTTTAACAAATAATCATACGCTCTTTATCATCAAATGGTTCATTACTTCGCAGAACGGTCTCCGACTATTCCACTTGTGGACCGAAGCGACTTTATCGTCCATCCTATTAGGAGTTTGCAACCTCTACCACAAGTCTATGCGAGCACCATTACCCAACACCAGACTTTTCCGAAACTTCGTATCCGCTATTGCGGGACAAAACATCTCCCCATTCTTTCTTAGTCTCAATGCGCATTAAGCTTATAGAGTTTCTTTACGTACTTGATCATCTAGACTTCCCTTATGCCTTTAGAACCAACAATATCCCTATATCGGACGCCTCAATGATTCCGTTTTTCATCAAACACAATCCATAGTCTTTTTGTTAAGAGCTCTTATCTTTTTGCTACCAGCACAATGAGTTTGATGACACGACTCTAGCTCGGTAGCTAAAACACACAAATTATCCATTTATGATAATTTTTCATAAGACTCATAATGCATAATTTGTCTACAGGACTGGGCCCATTTTCATTGGCCCTTGGCCCAATGTACGAGTTTTTCAAAACATGGCATTGGGCCCACTTTAGTTACAAAATCATGGCCTTGGGCCCACTAGAGTAATTCTAGCTCTATAAGGTACACGATTCATGCTATCAGCAGAAATATCTCTCCAAAATTTATTTAAGCAGATTCACACAGTTAAGTGAGACTATTTCTATAAAATGGTTTTAACTTTTAGTAATTCGAAAATATATCCATCATATCAACTAGATATGATGCCAAAAATTTCACTCACGAGAAATTCGTGACTTGTTCATCCCAGATGTATTTTCGCTTGTTATTGAACGATATTGCAATTATAAGTAGAAGTATTCTTTTCGTACCTATATTATCACATATAATGAATTTACTCAAATATCTGAATTTTTCACTTAAATCTCTATGTATTCTCCTAATTATATTTAAATTCCTAAATTTATTTAATTAATAATTAATTCCTAATTAATTACGAAAATTTCCCAACTTTACTTTATTTACAATTTCATCCCTTATATAATTTTATAAAAATAAAATTATTTAAAATTACAAATAAATTATTATAATTATTTTAATTACAATTAAATTCCCTACAATTATTTTTAATTAAATTTAAATATAAAAACTCTTCTTATTTGTAAATTGATCCTTAATTGAAGTCAATTTAATAAAAATCCTCAAACTTTCAAAAATACCCAATTTTCCAAATTTCCAAAAAATTGAACTTTAGCCTTCATATCCTTAATTCATCAAATTAAACATTTAAAACTTGTCGATTTCCTCCTAACATGCTACTAATCACCTTCTCCATCTTCTTACGAGTATTCTAAGCTTTGAATCACTTTATTTGACCCAAAATCGAGCTCAAACGGAGCTTTGCCAGAAAATCTTTTCAGAGAGAGACATTTTTGTTTTCTTACTAGCGAAGGGACAATTGTTGGAGATCTAAGTATGGATGGCTAGTGCTCATTATGGGGATCCTCCTAGGATCGAATTTTGTGTCAATTGATTTCCCGGGCAATGAGAATTTCATTAGCAAAATTTTTCATGTTTTTGCTTGGTAATTTCATTGTTTCGGCGAAGGGAGGCAGAATTGGCTTACCACAAAGGTTCAGGGAGGTCGAGGTTTGGTCGTGAAGAGGTGTGGAAGGGTCGGCCTACTCTTAAAGGGTCGGTGGTTGTCACAGTCCGACTCGATTTGGTTGAAATCCCATGAACAACCCGCCACTCCCTTTGGTTTAGGAAGAGTCACCACTTTCCAATACCGCGAGGAGTCAAACATATTTTCTAACTTTGTTCCCTGGAATAGCATTATACAAAACTTGATAGCTTAAAATTTTGAAAATACCTAACTGAAGGGCTTTGTCCTCAAAATTTCTTTAAGGGTTGTCTCCTTTCTTGAAAAAGGTTTAAAGGGAGGGGTGAGTTTCTACAACTCAGTGAGCTGGTGTTATGGTGAGTTTTTAAAAACACAACTTTCAACTGATCATTTTAGTTCACAGGTATGTGAGTTCAGCTCTTTTAACACTTACCCTTTCTCGGGAAGTGTCTAGGAACCAATCACACGCCCATTATTATTAAGGGTATAAATGTTCACAGGTGCAGTGCTTCGATTGCATCCACTTAGGGATTATAGAATCTTTACTATCCGCCCTGATAGAAGTCCTCAACTTCTACTCTGAGATTGAGTGGACGTTATCCGTCCGACCCTCAGACCCAATTATACTTCGTGTCCGTTATGTGGGATGAGACCTCATCCTCACCCCACCCCAATCTCTATGTAGGAAGCTACTACGAGCTTCATGACTCACTATGTGAAACCTGTCATCTCAGATCAAGGAAATTTGGGAAAGAACTAGTTAATTTAATGAGAAAACTCAACCACTTAAGGAATTAAGAATGATAAAGAGGGGTTAAAATGGGACATTGGAAAATCCCAAGTGACCAAAAAGTAACGAAAATCATGGGGAAGAACCATGAAGTAAATGGGGTTAAATTGGACGGTTTAGGGTGAATCAAACCTGAACCAAATTGAATCGAGTTGAACCATGAATGAACTGATTTCTTAATTCATTTTTCTAGGTGGGTTGAAAATCTCAATTTGGAAAATTGAGGCCACCATTAGATAGAAAATTAATTTAAATTAATTTAGAAAATATTTAATTTTGAGAAAATCGGTCGAATCGGGCTTAAACCGGCCAATTTTTGTCACCGAACCCGGTTGGTCCAGTCCAGAATTTTACGCCCTGACCCGATTTGGTCAGATCCCCGTGATCAACCCGCCACTCTCCCAGTTTATTAAAGGGTTTCTCCTTATTGTAAACCGTAAAGAGTAAGGTGTCCTTTAACCTTCAACTTTTTCCTGGAATAGCATAATCAAAACTTCATGAAATTTAATACTTTACATACGTGTCTTATAGGCATCTTAGTTGGTAGGCTTTCTGGGATTTCTTAAAAGGGATATAAGGGAGGGGGTGAGTATGACTACTCAGTGAATGGATTTTTAAAGGTCTATTTTTAACTTTTAAGAAAAACATTTATATGGAGTGTGCTA
This sequence comes from Trapa incisa, assembly GCA_030064435.1. Taxonomy (NCBI): domain Eukaryota; kingdom Viridiplantae; phylum Streptophyta; class Magnoliopsida; order Myrtales; family Lythraceae; genus Trapa; species Trapa incisa. The sequence goes on along the minus strand of CM057774.1, from coordinate 3,880,431 downwards.
GACTCCTTTCTTTTCAAAAATCCATTCATTTAAAAATTTGGGTTTTTCCATTATTTCTTAGTTACCAGTGTGTCATCACCCAACACACATCCTTCATCATGAAGGTTACACACATTCACAAGTCAGTATCACTACTGAACCCGCTAGTGGCTTCGGAGCGACTTTTCCTGCCACCCGGATAGAAGTACGACCACTTCTACCCTGGGAATGAGTGGATGTACGCGACATTCGACCCACAATCCTGAAATCACTTCTTCATGTCCGTATGAGGACAGAGACCTCATCCTGTCCCCACCCCAGTCTCATGCGCTTAGTGCTACTCCAGATTTTGCACAGACACCTGGAACGACGAACTGCCCTTATAGCCACCAGGTCGTCCAGTGTCCTTAGGATGCATCACTACCCCTCATGGGCGTCTTGATGATCTCGTACTCACAGTACATGCACAAACAATGTTTTCTCATATTACCATGTAATCTGTGATGCCACGGGTCCAACGGCCCCAACTCTCAACTCAACCTGCAGCTGTTTGTCTTGACTAGTCCGTTGACCTGTCATGTCACACTGCTGCTAGTTGACTGAGGATGCCGGTCCTATCTTGGTACCATGGCTAAACAATTCACTTATTAAGTTTTATGGCACATATATCATATTCGTTTACGAGCTACTGCTCGTGCCAACTGGCCTTGGGCCCACTGTACGAGATTTTCAAAAAAAACTAGGTATTCTAGCCCTCAAGTTCCAAAATCGAGGCCCCCGGCCTATAAGAGCTATTCGAGCTCCCATCAAGAAGGTCTCCTAAATAGTTTAAGCATTGGCACACAATTAGGGGAGAACACTTCTGAAAAAAAATAGGTTTTCATTGTCCATTATACCAACCGGTATAAGGACATCTTCGTTCATAACCGATGAATGGGTTTTCAACTTCCTTCGAGAAAGTCTCATCATACCAAACGGGTATGATCTACTTACAACCGGTAAGTAGTTTTTCCGTATAATTTTCACATCACTTTCTCTAAGTGGTGATGATTAAAATACCACTAAACAGTATGTTTTTATACCGAGTTACTTATCACCTCCTACCGGGTATGATATAAAATTTCCACCCACAACCGGTAAGTGGTTTTTATCTTGAATTTGTGCTCATCATCCCAACTGGGTATGATGTTAGTAAACCCACTCACAACCAGTAAGTGGTTTTTAAATTATAAGGTGTGCTCATCATCCCAATCAGGTATGATGCTTGTAAACCCACTCACAACCGGTAAGTGGTTTTAAAATTTTAAGTTGTGCTCATCATCCTAATTGGGTATGATGTTAGTAAACCCACTCACCCGTTAATGCCGTGAATTCCACTAGACCGGTTCTTGTTATTCACGCGAGCTTGTCCTTGCTGGCATTCCCGGTACTTCGTGTTCCTACACGATATGAACATCTTGGTTTATTATCCTTCAGCCTAATCGCCTTCATTCATTCCAAATGAATGAAAAAGTCAAACTTTCATTTATTTGCAATTTAGTCCCTAAAGTTATTTCTCTTTAACTTTATGTCCCAAATGCCGGTTTTTCCTCAAATTGAGTCTTGAAACTTCTAAAATTTATCATAGGACCTCAATTTATTCCATTTCACAAAAGGGGTTTAATTTCCCAAATTTCCAATTTGGTCCCCCAACTTTTCCAAAATTACCATTTTGCCCTTCCTTTACAAAAATGGTAAATTTTGCCCCAAAATTGTCAAAATTCCTCAATTGGTCCTCCAACATTATTTTCATGCCCAATTGACCCTTAATTTCATAAAATTTCATTTTGATCCTTTGAATTTCGAAAATCCCCAATTTTCCCCCAATTCCAACTTCTTAACATAGCCGAATTTGATTTTATCAAATTGACCCATCAAACATTTCTAATTGTTGAAATTGAAGTTGAATTTGAGTTTCTACATGTTCATACGATTCTTTAGAAATGTGAATCGCAAGTTTTAATGCTGGGACGAGCTTAAACGGAGTTTCGCCAGAAAATGAACTATAAAGAGAGAAAGCTTTGATTACTCACCGGTGAAGGCACGACGGTTCGAGCTTTTGATCTGGGCAGATAGCTCTCGTCCTGAGGTTCATCCTAGAATCAAGAATCGCATCAATTGATGCGGAATTGGATTAGAATTTCATCATTGAAATTTGGTCGACCCCCTCTCTAGCATCGATCAAAAATTACAAAGGGGAGCCGAATTGGCTTGCCTTTCGGTCCTAATTCGGCCGTGGAAAGGCTGAGGAAGTGTTGGGAGGGCTTGGTTTGGCCTGAGGAGGGCTTGAAATGGCCGATTTCAGCTTGGCTGAAATAGGGCAGCTTCGGTCCGCCAGAGTTGCTTCACTATTCCATCATGTCGGCGCTTCTCCAACGATTCTCGGATTGACTAGAGTTTGCTATCAGATAGCTATCTTCTTCCTGTTTCTAAAGAGCCCGACCTCTCCTTTCGAGGTTAAGAAAAATGTTGAAGTCGAAGCTCTGGTTTAAGCTTTCATCGGGAAATGGAGCAGTAGAGAGAGAGAGAGAGAGAAGTGTTCAGGTATGAGGAGAATGAATGGGGATGACCTCTTTATATAGGTGTAAAACCCGTGTATTAAATGGGAGAGATTTATTACTAGTATTAATATTGCCATAAATTATTGGTATTAATTTCAATAATTTAATTTCGGTATTAAATTATTTGTATTAATTACAATAATTATATATATATTAATTTATGGCTATTTATGATAAACCGTACGTTCGCATAAAAATTTTTGACTGAAATTTCGGGTTAAAAAAAAATTCATACTTCCCAGGAGGTCTCCCATCCTCACACTACTCTCAAGCAAGTATACTTAACTTTGAAATTCTTATGGAATCTAGTTCACCTGAACCAATTTGGTTTTTGTTTTCTAGTTTGTCTTAAGTTTCTTTTCCAAAGTTTAATGAAACCTTTGGATCAGCCGAGAGTTGTAAATTTCCATATTGCTTATTCCCAAATGTAAACCGGCTCGATTTTCTTATTCGGTTTGACCGGTTCTTTTCCCGGTTTTCCTTAACTCAAAAGTGCGGGGTTTACAAGAACAGTGTAATCTTCTTCCTTGGGATGACATCACTATTCATATGGCAGAAAACTTTCCTTTTCTGGCAAGGGAATATTCCCTCCGATTTGGGCATTTTCTGATGAGGATAAGCTCAACCAATATGGAAAATGGTAGGGCAGAGGGCCCGTGAGCTCCCTATATAAAGAGCTCCCCTCCATATACCTCAAATTGTCCTACTCTCCAAATTACTCCATTTTTCGATGAAGCTCAAAACAGAGCTCCAACTTGGGAAGTTTTCTTAGCCTCAAAAAGCAAAGTTGGATCCTATAGACTCTATAGGAAGTCAGCTACATGACAGCAACCTCTCTTTGACCCAAGGATTGCCAGAAAAGTGTCAGTGGGATAGAATAGTGAAGCAGCTTCGTCGGTTTGAAGCTGCCCTATTTCGGCCGATCGGAATTTGACCAATTCAGACCTCCTACGGCCAAACCAAGCATCCCCATAGTTCCAACGACCATCACATGACCTCCACAGAGGTGAAAGGTAAGCCAATTTGGCCCTCCTCTATCGTTGTAGATCGGTTATAGAGAGAGAAAGTGCTGAACTTCACTAACCAAATTCACCTTGATCCTGGCATCAATTGTAGCAATTCTTGATCCTAGAAGGACCTTAAAGATGAGAGCTACCTTCCTAGATTAAGAGCTCTGACCGCCGCACCTCCGACGGTAAGCTTTCGAAGCTTTCCATCTTTATGTACAATTTTCCGGTGAAGCTCCATTTGAACTCGTTTTGGGCCCAAATGCTGCAATTCAAAGCTCAATTGAATCGTATGGAACTGTAGGAACCGATCCATACTGTCAGTTAGAGCAATTAACCCAATTGAATGGCCAATTTGAAGAAATAAAATTTGGTTAGTAGAGAGGGGTAAAAATTGAGGAAAAATTGGGGATTTTGGAAAATTGAGGGACTTCCATGCAATTTCTCAAAATTGAAGGCCAGTTGGCAATGAGAAAGATGTTGGAGGACCGATTGGTCTATTTTTGAAAGATTTGGGACCAATTGGTCATTTTTGGGTTTTTTAGGGGTAAAATGATAATTTTGGAAAAGTTGGGGACCGATTTGGAAATTTAGAGAATTTGAGCCCCTTATAAAATTTTAAATAAAATTAGGGGCCCAAGGAGGATATTGGAAATTGTCATGCCCCGACCCGGTTTGGTCGGATCCCCGTGATCAACTCGCCACTCTCTCGATTTATTAAAGGGTTTCCCCTTATTAAACCGTAAATAGTAAGACGTCCTTTAACATGCACCTTTTTCTTGGAATAACATAATCAAAACTGCATAAAATTTAAAACTTTACATACCTGTCTTACAGGCATCTTAGTTGACGGTCTTTAAGGGGAGGCTTTCCGGGATTTCCTGAAAGGGATATAAGGGAGGGGGTGAGTACGACTACTCAGTGAATGAGTTTTTAAAAGCTTTTAACTTTTAAGAAAAATATTTATATGGAGTGTGCCAGACTAGTTTGTTTTAAAAAATCCCTTCATTTAAAAATTCGGGTTTTCCCATTATTTCTTAGTTACCACGGTGTGTCATCACCCAATACACATATTTCATCATGAAGGTTACACACATTCGCAAGTCAGTATTACTACTGAACCCGCTAGTGGCTTCGGAGCGACTTTTCCTGCCACCCGGATAGAAGTACAACCACTTTTACCCTAGGAATGAGTGGATGTACATGACATCCGACCCACAATCTTGAAATCACTTCTTCGAGTCCGTATGAGGACAGAGACCTCATCCTGTCCCCACCCCGGTCTCATGCGCTTGGTGCTACTCCAGATTTCGCATAGACACCTTGAATGACGAACTGCCCTTATAGCCACCAGGTCGTCCTGTGCCCTTAGGACGCATCACTACCCCTCATGGGCGTCTTGATGATCTCGTACTCACAGTGCATGCAAAAACAATGTTTTCTTATATTACCATGTAATCTGTAGTGCCACTAGTCCAACGGCCCCAACTCTCAACTCAACCCACAGCTGTTTGTCTTGACTAGTCCATCGACCTGTCATGTCGCACTGCCACTAGTTGACTGAGCATGTCGGTCTTATCTTGGTACCATGGCCAAACAATTCACTTATTAAGTTTTATGGCACATATATCATATTCGTTTACGAGCTCCTGCTTGTGCCAACTGGCCTTGGGCCCACTGTACGGGATTTTCAAAATCGGGCATTTAGCCTACAAGTTCCAAAATTGAGGCCCCTGGCCCATTAGAGCTATTCAAGCTCCCGTCGAGAAGGTATCCCAAATAGTTTAAGCATTAGCACACAGTCAGGGGAGAACACTTCCGACAAAATAGGTTTTCACTGTCCATTATACCAACTGGTATAAGGACATCTCTGTTCATAACCGATGAACGGGTTTTCAACTTCCTTCGAGGAAGTCTCATCATACCAACCGGGTATGATCTACTTACAACCAGTAAGTAGTTTTTTTCGCATAATTTTTACATCACTTTCTCTAAGTGGTGATGATTAAAATACCACTAAACAGTGGGTTTTTATACCAAGTTACTTATCATCCCCTACCGAGTATGATATAAAATTTCCAGTCACAACCGGTAAGTGATTTTTATCTTTAAGTTGTGCTCATCATCCCAACCGGGTATGATGTTAGTAAACCCACTCACCCGTTAATGCCGTGAATTCCACTAGACTGGTTCTTTGTATTCACGCTAGCTTGTCCTTGTTGGCGTTCCTGGTATTTCATGTTCCTACACGATATGAACAACCTTATTCATTATTACTCAGCATAACAGCCTTCATTCATTTCCAATGAATGAGAAAACCCAAACTTTTAGTTATTTGCAATTAGGTCCCTAAATTATTTCTCTTTAACTTTAAGTCCATAATGTCAATTTTTCCTCAAATTGAGTCCCGTAACTTTTAAAATTTATCCTAGGACCTCAATTTTTTCAATTTTCCCAAAATGGGGTTTAATTTCCCAAATTTCCAATTTGGTCCCCTATTTTTTCCAAAATTACCATTTTGCCCTTCTTTTACAAAAATGGTAAGTTTTGCCCCAAAAATTTCAAAATTCCTCAATTGGTCCTCCAACATTATTTTCATGCCCAATTGACCCTCAATTTTATAAAATTTCATTTTGGTCCTTTGAATTTCGAAAATCCCCAATTTTCCCCCAATTCCAACTTCTTAACACAACCAAATTTGATTTCATCAAATTGACGCATCATACATTTCCAATTGTTGAAATTGAAGTTGAAATTGAGTTTCTACATGTTCATATGATTCTTCAGAAATGTGAATCGCAAATTTTAATGTTGGGACGAGCTCAAACGGAGCTTTGCCGGAAAATGAACTATAGAGAGAGAAAGCTTTGATTACATACCGGTGAAGGCACGGCGGTTCGAGCTTTCAATCTAGGTAGATAGCTCTCGTCCTGAAGTTCATCCTAAAATCAAGAATCGCATCAATTGATGCGAAATTAGATTAGAATTTTGTCATTGAAATTTGGTCGACCCCCTCTCTAGCATCGATCAAAAATTACAAAGGGGAGCCGAATTGGCTTACCTTTCGGTCCTAATTCAGCTGTGGAAAGGCTAAGGAAGTGTTGGGAGGGCTTGGAATGGCCGATTTCAGCTTGGTCGAAATAGGGCAGCTTCGGTCCGCCGGAGTTGCTCCAGTATTCCATCATGTCGGCGCTTATCCAACGATTCTCGGATTGACTGGAGTTTGCTATGAGATAGCTATCTTCTCCTCGGTTCTAAAGAGCCCGACCTTTGTTCAAGTCAAAGCTCTGGTTCGAGCTTTATCGGGAAATGGAGCATTAGAGAGAGAGAGAGAAGTGTTAAGGTGTGAGGAGAATGAAATGGAGATGACCTCTTTATATAGGCGTAAAACACGTGTATTAAATTGGCGAGATTTATTACTAGTATTGATATTGCCATAAATTATTGGTATTAATTCCAATAATTTAATTTTAATATTAATTCCAATAATTTAATTTCGGTATTAAATTATTTGTATTAATTACAATAATTAAATATATATTTATTTATGGCTATTTATGATAAGCCATACGTTCGCATAAAAAATTTTGACCGAAATTTCGGGTTACAAAAAAATCATACTTCCCAGAAGGTCCATCCTCATGCTACTCTTAGGCAAGCACACTTAACTTTGAAGTTCTTATGGAATCTAGTTCAACGGAACCAATTTGGTTTTTATTTTCTAGTTTGTCTTAAGTTTCTTTTTCAAGGTTTAATGCACCCTTTGGATCACCCAAAAGTTGTAAATTTTCATATTGCTTATTCCCAAATGTAAACCGACTTGGTTTTCTTATTCAGTTTGACTGGTTCTTTTCCCAGTTTTCCTTAACTTGATTGGTTTACAGAAATCCTTAGGACTTGATTTGGGAAAAATTTAACACTAGGGAACTAAAGTCAAGAATTATGAACTTTAGGGACTTAAGTGTGATAAAACCAAGATTTGGGCCTAGTCGCCCAAACGTGAGGAAAGAAAAAGATGTCATGTCGAACCCTTTCTGATAATGATACCCAAATCATGTAGGGACACTTGGGACCAGAACGCAAACAAGAGAGCTAGCGTGCACTTGGAAAACCAACTGGGGACGAACATATCAAAGTTATCGGGTGAGTGGGACATTTTAAATGTAATTCTTGGTTGGGGTGATGTGCACACCTTTATTGAATTTAAAACTGAAAACCTACTTAACGGTTGTGAGTGAGATCTTTACACATTATACCCGGTTGGTGGCGATGAGCACTTTTATTAAAGGAAAACCCACTTATCGGATTGTAAGTGGGATTAATTAAATATCATACATGGTTGGTATGATGAACTTCTTTACCAAAAAAGAAAAACTTGCATATCGGTTGTAATCGAATTGATCATCACACTCGGTTGGTGTGATAAGTTAAAAAGGAAGTTTTTGTCGGAAGTGTTCTCCTCTGATTGTGTGCCATTGCTTAAACTATTTGTGAGACCTTCTTGACGAGAGTTAGAACAACTCTAACAGGCCAGGGGCCTCGGTTTTGAAATCATAAGGCTCAAGGCCTAGTTTTTGAAAAATACGTGCAGTGGGCCCAAGGCCAATGGGCATGGGCTGAAGCCTGTAAACAAACATGAATAGGAAGAGCCATGAAAACTCTTATTTAAAATGGAAATTAATTGTGTGATTCACCATGGTACCAAGTAAAGACCGACAATGCCCGATGGGCTGATGGTAGTGTGTCAGGGCAATGTCGACAGACTAGCCTAGACAATCAGTTGCAAGTTGGGTTGAGTGTCGGAGTTGTTAGACCATCGACACCAAAGAGAATGGATAAATTATGAAAACTATTGTTTGTGCATTTACCTATGGATTCAGGTCCACCAAGACACCCAAGGGGATAGTGATATGTTCCAAGGGCTGTTGGACGACATGGTGAAGATAAGGGCAGTTCGTTGTGTGAGTTAGTCATGAAGCTCTGGGAGCTTCTTACGCATGAGACCGGGGTGGGGTTAGGATGAGATCTCTGTCCTCATATGAACATGAAGTAAATTTTAGGTTTGAGGGTCGGATAATTGATTTACACCCAGACTCCAGGCAGAAGTTAGGGACTTCTATCAGGGTTAATGGTAAAAACACGCCGAACCGTAAGTGGGTGGAGTCGTAGTAACTATATCTCACGAATGCTTGAACCCTTTATGATAAAGGGCATGTGTTTGTTTGCTAAATGCCTCTTGAGGCAAGGGGATGTGCTAAAAGAACTAAACACACATAATAAATGAAATGATGAAAGGTTTTAAAAACATGTATGGTTGTACTACGTGAAACACTTCCCGAGCAAGGGGAAGTGTTAAAAGAATTAAACTCACATAATGGTTAATAAATTTTATAAGGATGATTTGTTTTTTTAAGATAAAGAGAAACCCCAAAATTTTAGTGAAGAAAGAGTATTTTTGAAAAAACTCAATTCCTAATACCCATTCATTGAGTTGTAGAAACTCACCCCCTCCCTTTAACCTCTTTTTTAGGAAGGAAAACGAACCCTTAAGGAATACCTCGAAGCTAAACCCTTAAGAAAGGTATGTAAATTTGTTAACATATTAAGTTTTGTATTAGGTTATTTTAGGCGTCGGAGCGACTTTACCGGCCACCTAGATGAAGTGTATCCACTTCTACCCTAAGAATGAGTGGATGTATGCGACATCCAACCTTCAATCTTGTAAATAAGACTTTGTGTCCGTATGAGGATAGAGACCTCATCCCGACCCCATCCTGGTCTCATGTGCATGAAGCTACATTGAGCTTCCAAGACTGTTGGTATGACTAATTGCCATTATCTCCAACATGTCATCTAGTAGCCCTATGATGCATCACTACCCCTCTTGGGCATCTTGAAGGTCATGTAACTCAGTGCATGCACAAAACAACAATTTTCCACAAAAGCCATTTAATATGTGGTGCCACTGGTCCAACGGCCCCAACCCTCAACTCGTCTTGCAGCTGATTGTCTCGACTGGTTCATCAACCTGTCATGTCACACTATCGTCAGTCCATTGAGTATGTCGGTCCCATCTTGGAACCATGGCCAAACAAATCATTCATTTAAAGTTTTCATGGCTTAACTAATGTTTGTTTACGAGCTCCTACCCATGCCAACTGGCCTTCGGCCCACTATACGAAATTTTCAAAATCGAGCATATTAGCCCCCAAGTTCTAAAGCTGAGGCCTCCAGCCTTTCTTGAGCTATTCGAGCTTCCGTCAAGAAGGTCTCCCAAAAAGTTTATGTAGTGGCACACTGTCAGGGGAGAGCACTTCCGACAAAAAAAAAGCTTTTATCTGTCCATCACACCAACCGAGTATAAGAACATATTCGCTTATAACCGATAAGTGGGTTTTCTACTTCTTCTAGGAAGTTCAATCATACCAACAGGGTATGATCTACTTACAACCGATAAGTAGTTTTTCCGTGTAATTTCCACATCACTCCTCTCAAGTGTGATGGTTAAAATACCACTTAATAGTGAGTTTTTATTTTCGAGGTACTTATCATCCCAACCAGGTATGATATAAAGATCTCACTCATACGTTAATGCAATGAATTTCCTCTAGATCGGTTCTCTGTCTTCACGCGAGTTTATCCTTGTTGGCGTTCCCAGTACTTCGTATTCCTACATAACATGAACATCCTTGTTCATTATCCCCTTGTCTAATAGATTTCATTTATCATGAATGGATGAAATACTCACATATTTCGATTTATTGCAATTAGATCCCTAAAGTTCCTTTTCTTTAACATTAGGTCCCTAATGTCATTTTTCCCCCAAATTGAGTCCCGAAATTTCTAAAATTCACCTTAGGACCTCAATTTATTCAAAATCCCAAAAGGGGCTCAAGTTTCCTAAATTTCCAATTTGGTCCCCAATTTTTCCAAAATTACCATTTTGCCCTTACTTTACAAAAATGGCAAGTTTTGCCCCAAAAATTGCCCAATTAGTCCTCCAACATCTTTATCATGCCCAATTGGCCCTCAATTTTATGAAATTGCATTTTAGTCCCTCAAAATTTTGAAAGCCCCAATTTTTCCCCAATTTCAACCTTTCAACTCAGCTGAATTTGATTTTATCAAATTGACTAATCAAATGAGTTTAATTGTTGAAATTGAAGTTAGATTGGAGTTCCTACATCTTCATATGATTCAATTGCACTTTGAATCGCATGATTTGACACCAAAACGAGCTCAAATGGAGCTTCGCCAAAAAATCGAATGTAGAGAGAGAAATCTTCGAATGTTTATCGTCGGGGGCGTGGTGGTCCGAACTTTCGATCTGGACAGATAGCCCTCATCCTCAAGTTCCTCCTAGGATCAAGAATTGCATCAATTGATGGTGAATTAAGTGAGAATTTAGTCATTGAAAATATGTCGGTTCTCTCTCTAGCACTGATCGAAATTTACAGAGGGGAGCCAAATTAGCTTATCTTTCTACATTAATTCAGTTGTATGAGGGTTGAGGAGGTGTTGGGAGAGCTTGGTTTGGCCTGAGGAGGGCTCAAATTGGTTGATTTCAGCCCCATAGAAACAGGGCAGCTTTGATCCTTCTGATCTACTTCAGTGTTCGTTCACACTGGCACTTCTCCGGTGACCCTCGAAGCAATTGGAAACTACCATCGTGTAGTTGACTTCTCCCCGAGTCTAAGGAACCTGACCACGCCTTCTTTGGCTTACAAAAGGCCCTATATTAGAGCTCTGGTTTGAGCTTCACTGAAAAACTGAGTAGCTGAGAGAGAGTGAGGTTTTCAGGTGTAGAAAGGATGAATGGAGAGGAGCTCTTTATATAGGGAGCTCGGAGACTCGTCAGTCGTCTGTTTGACACCTTTATAACAGTCATTGATGGCCTGAAATTTACTAAACGGAAATTTTTCCTCTGTATCGGCGCTGGTTCAATTTTTCAGCGAGTTAACAATACTGTTATCTGAAGGAAGAAGACGACACTGTTCCAAACCGGACCGGACCGATCCGAACCGGGTTCAAAGCTTAAACAGGTCGGTTCTGGCCCAATTCGACCTAGTTTTTCAAAATTAAAAATCTCTAAATTCATTTTCTATCTAATGGTGGCCTCAATTCTCCACTTTTAATTTTCTAAGCCACCTAGAAAAATGAATTTAGCATACGGTTCAATAGTGGTTTAAACCGGTCCAAACTGATTCAATCCAATTCGGATTCGGGTTACCTGAACAGGTTTGGTTTTCATCCCCCATTCATCCTAAAGTCCTTTTCTTGACTTTTGTGACTTTTTAGGTCACTCGAGATGCATAAATTTCATGGTTTACCCATCCTCTATTGGTTCTGGTTCATAAACCAACTCAGTTCATAAGTCGGTTCAATCTAGCTCGGATCCGGTTCACCTGGACTGGTCTAGTTTCCTCTCCCAAATTATTCTAAGGTCCTTTTCGAAGATTTTTATAAACTCTTTGGGTCACTTGGAAGTTGTAAATTTCCTAAGTTGCCCATTCTCTAATGATCGAGTCTATGAACTGGTTTGGTTTTCTTACTCAATTTGACCGGTTCTTTTCATGGTTATCCTTAACTCCAAATAGCGGGGATTACAACTCCTCTCTCTAATTTCCTATCAGTGTTTGAGAGAGAATCGATGAAACTTCACCAAACAAATTCTCCCTCAATTTGGCATGAATTGATGTGATTCTTGATCCTAGTAGGAACCTTAAGACGAGAGCAATCTACCCATATCAAAAGCTCGAACCACCGCACCTCCGACGATAAGCTTTCAAAGCTTTCTCTCTCTAAGTCCAATTTTTTGACGAAGCTCCATTTGAGCTCAACTCTAATCCAAATGACACAATTCAAAGTTCCATTGAATCATGTGGAAGTGTAGGAACTCAATTTTACCTTCAATTTCAACAATTAACCTCGATTGATCGGTCAATTTGATAAAATCAAATTTGGCCACGTTGAAAGGGGGAAATTGGGGATTTCAAAAATTCAAGGGACTAAAGTGCAATTTTCTAAAATTGAGGGCCAATTGGGCATGGAAAATATGTTGGAGGACCAATTAGTCAATTTTTTTGAATTATTGGGGTCAAATTTACCACTTTTGTAAAGTAGAGGCACAATGGTAATTTTTGAAAAGTTGGGGACCAAATTGGGAAGTTGGGAAACTTGAACCCCTTTTTGTGATTTTGAATAAATTGAGGTCCCAAGGTAAATTTTGGAAGTTTCGGGACTCAATTTGGGGGAAAATTGGCATTAGGGACCTAAAGTTAAAGAAAAAGAACTTTAGGGACCTAAATGCAAATAACTAAATGTTTGGGCATTTTATTCATTCGTGATGAATGAAGGCTATTAGGCCAAATGATAATGAAAAAGGATGTTCATATCTTGTAGGAACACAAAATAGCAGGAATGCTAGCAAAGACAAGATCGCGTGGAGGCAAGGAGCCACATCAAAGGAATTCACTAAACAATCGAGTGAGTGTGAATTTTCACATCATACCCAGTTGGGGTGATGAATACCTCAAAATGAAAAACCACTACTAAGTTGAATTTTAAAACATCACACCTGGATGGGGTGATGTGGAAACTATGCGGAAAAACTACTTACCAGTTGTAAGTAGATCATACTCGTTTGGTATGATGGACTTCCTAGAAGGAAGTGGAAAACCCATTTACCGATGGCAAGCGGAGATGTCATCACACCCAATTGGTGTCATAGAGGAATGAAAATATTATTTTGTAGGAAGTGCTCTCCCCTAACTGTGTGCCACTACTTAAACTTTTTAGTAGACCTTCTTGATGGGAGCTCGAATAGGCCGGAGGCCTCGGTTTTGGAACTTGGGGGCTAGAATTCCCGATTTTGAAAATCTCATACAATGGGGCCCAAGGCCAGTTGGCATGAGCAAGAGCTCGTAAACAAACATGATGTTAAGCCATGAAAACTTTAATGAATGATGTGATTTGGCCATGGTACCAAGACAAGACCGATATACTCAATGGACTGGCAACAGTGATATAAGACAGGTCGATGGACCAATCAAGACAAACAGTTGCAGGTCGAGTTGAGGGTTGGGGCCGTTAGACCAGTGGCACCAATGATTAAATGGCTTATGAGGAAAATTATTGTTTTGTGCATGCACTGAGGTTCGAGACCATCAAGATGCCTAAGAGGGGTAGTGATGTGTCCTAGGGGCTACTAGATGACGTGGTGGAGATAAGGGCAGTTTATCATGCCATCAATCAAGGAAGCTCGACGTAGCTTCATGCGCATGAGACCGGGGTAGGGTCGGAATGAAGTCTCCATCCTCATATGGACATGAAGTCTTTTTGGTTTGAGGGTAGGACGTTGGAGACGTTCACTCAGACTTCAGGTAGAAGTCAGAGACTTCTATCAGGGTGCATGATAAAGACGCTCCGATCCACAAGTGGGTGCAATCGGCATGACTGCATCTCGTGAATGTGTGTGAACCCTTCCTGATGAAGGGTGTGTGTTGTTTGTGAAACACACCTAATTTGGAAATAGGGAAAAGGTTATGAAAACCTGGGAAAGGATTCAAGAATCCTTGGAAAAGAATTGGTAAACCTTGGAAAAATGTTTTGAAAACTAGAACTTGAGTAAAGAATGTTTTTAAAGAAAATAAGGAGTATAGCACACTCCAATTCAAACTATTTTATAAGAAACTCATGTTTCAAACACCCAATCACTAAGTTGTCGAACTCACCCACTCCCTTTACCCCTTTTCAAGTAACCGAGTGAACAACCTACCTACAGACATTCTGCTAGCTAAACTTGCAAGACAGGTATGTAAGTTTAAATTATTCAGTTTTAATTAATGTTATTTTAGGAAAGGTGCAAGGTTAAAGGACGCCTTACTACTCGTGGTTTAAAGAATGGGAAAACCTTTAATAAATCGGGAGAGTGGTGGGTTGCTCATGGGGATCTAACCAAACTGAGTTGGGGTGTGATACCACGTTAGCAAAGCCAGCCAATCACAAGGCAACATGTGGCACTTCCGCACGTGCCAAATGATCTGTGACCACCAGAGGAAGACCAAATCTTCCATCATCAGAAAATTGGTCACCGCCGATGGAATAGGGCGAGTCAGGCATTGAAATTGCCGTCGGTCGGTAGCCTTACCAGTTGTCGAGCTCTCTATAAATAGAGTACCCTCCCACTCGGCCTCCTCACCACTCAAGCACCCTCTAAAGACAGACATTCCTTTTTCCCGATGAAGTGTTGATCAAAGCTCTAGCAGTAGGCCTTTTCTCAACCAAAGGAGCTCCGATTGGAAGCATCAGAACTAGGGAGAAATTCTCTAGCTAGGATGGTCCAGGAAAGGGTGGCGAATTGATCACAGGACCTTGACCAAACCAGGTCGGGGTGTGACAAGTACTCTCACTCGCTGAGTGTTGGCTCACTCTATCCCCCAATATGTTTTCCAAGTGATAGGGAAGAATGGAGAATGATGGGGAGTAGCTCTAGTAGAGTGAGGGACTAAGGAGGAGGACCTTGAAAGGAAGGGCACGAGGATTTTTCATTAAGTAAGTCACTACTTTCCCAAGGGTTAAACAATATAAGATAGGGGACAAAATAAGTTTTTCACACAACAACATAATATAACTACCTAAATTAAGATTACAACAACTAAGTGAACAACCAACAATAACTTTATATAAACAAGCCATACCTTAGTCAAACTTAGATCAAGATAAGTTATAACTAATAACTAAAAAGTAGATACAAACCTAGCTTCTAAATGTATCTATGCTCTTAGAAAATCTAATGATAATATTAGAAAAACGTTTTTTTGCACTTGATATTAGAAAGGAATTGAAACTCTTATCTTGTGGGCAATCTTCTTTCTTTTTATCTTAGTTCTTCATTTCTCTTCAGATCCACATCAATTTCTATTTGTCATCTAGGAGAGAATTGAGTGTGTCCTACCTATGAGGAGAAGAAATAAATAAGTCAAGAAAAAGTCTAAAGAGTTCACGGGTCAAGGCAAGAGCCCAATATTAGAATTTGGGGCTAACAAGTTGTATTAGATCATGCAAATAAGAAACTTATATTGTAAATTATAGGTTGTTTTGAATTACCTATTTCACAAGGATAGAAATCTAATACTAAAGTTCTTGCTAGTAAAATACATTATCTACAAACAATGGAAAGTAATATTATTCAATAAACCATGCCAAAGTTTGATGGTTTTTACGATGAGAAGAACTTCTTAAAGGCTAAAGATATATGAGATTTGGTGGTGGAAGTCATTCCAAGAACTGAAGAATGAGCAATTATGGATCCTAAGGTATTAAGTAACAAAAAATGAAAGATTGTCAAGATAATTAAATGTTTTTATCCATAGAAGCATCATAGAAGCCATCCTTATGAGAGACTTAGTAAAACAAATATGGAAAACCATGAAACATATGTAATCGGGAGATAGGGAAGTTACTAGCTATTACAAACAAAATGAAGTCATATAGGGAAGAGATAGAGCAAAAAATATAATAGGAAAAATCTTGAGGTCACTATCACCCAAATACAACTATGTAGTATGTGTTATTGAGGAGACATACAACACTGAGACTATGACTACTCAATAACTATTGAGCATTCTTCTATTATATGAAAGGAGAATCAAAGGACAATAAGATCAAAAATAATCATTGAATATTTCTAAAGATATTCACATTGAAGAGAGAAATTAGATAAGTTACCGAGTAAGAGGAATCTCTAGAGTAGCTCCATGAGGTATCTTTTGGGTATGGGAAGAAGCAAATTATCTCAACAATACTTTAAAAAAGATATGATTAAATGTTATAAATGTAACAATGTGGGATACTATCAATATGAGTATCCTATTTGAGAAAAATCTTATGTAAATTTTGCAAAAATAGTAGAAACAACTAAGGAATATGATATTAGGTTCATGGCATATGTGGAAGCAATTAAAAAAGTAACAGAGGAAACATGGTACTTAGATTATGGATGTAGCAACTATATGTGTGGGAGCAAGGCTTGGTTCATTAAACTAAATGAAGATTTGAGACATTAAGTCAAATTAGGTGATAACTCTAGAATGGAAGTCATGGGTATGGGAAAGGTAATGTTACATATCAATCAATTGACTCAAGTATTTTAGAGGTTTATTATGTGTCTACCTTGAAGAACAATCTACGTAATCTTGGACAATTACAAGAAAAAATCATTGAAAAAATCTTGCAAAAATGATTTGACAAGGTATATGTGAGATATATCATCCATCTAAATGGTAGATAATGACATCAAACATAACTGAAAATAGAATGTTGGTAGTTATAGCTACTTGAAAAAGTGAGATCACAAGAAATATATGCCTAAATGCTTTAATTGAAATTTGTGGCATAGGAGTATTTAAACATAAAAAGGACTCAAACTCTTGTACAACAAGCACATGGTAAGAGTAGTGCCATATCTAACAAACATAAAGAGATGTGAAACTTATACAATGGGAAACATGCACATATATGTTTTCCCTAAAGATGGAGCATGGAGAATTGAAAGAAGACTCCAGTTTCTCCACGCCGACATATATGGGTTATCCAACATCCCTTAAATAGTGTCATACGCTACATACTCATTTTTATAGATGACTTTAATAGGAAAATTCATGATATTTTTTTACTGAAAAATCTGAAGAAATTTTAATGTTTAAAAGGTTTAAATTAACTATAGTAAAAGAAAGTAATGAATTATTATAATGTTTACACGTATATAGGGGTGCAAGTTTACCTTACTTGAATTTCAAGAATTTTGTATTGAAAATGGAATGAAACAACATGTAACAACAACATATACCCCTTAACAAAATGGGGTGGATTAGAGGAGAAACCAAATAATAATGAACATGATCCAAAGTATTTTATTTGAAAAAGAAGTTTTAAAAGAAGTTTGGCTAGAGATCATAAATTGGTGACTTCATATATTAGATAAAAGTCCTATTATAGTGGTTAAGATTTTGAAAAAGATTTGAGCAAAAGAAAACCAAATGTGAGTTATTTTCAAATATTTGGTAATTTGGCTTATGTAGATGTATCAAACAAAAATATGATTAAAAAATAATCAAATATATACTTTTAGGATTAAGTGATGAATCTAAAGCATATATAGGTTATATGAGTTATTGACAAAAAAAAATATTAATTAGCTATGATGTTATATATATTTGATGAAGAAGGCTATTGTTATTGTACATAAATTAAGAAAATTGCTAAAATTAAATGCAATGAAGATTCGAAAAATTAGAATTGAAGAAGTTAGTATTTATGTAATGAAGAAAATAAAAGGAATGAAGTAGAAGACTTCGAGAGAAAATTAATGGAAGGAAGAAAATTATGAAACTATAGAATCTCGTGAAATAAATTGTTGATAATAAGATCCTATGATAAAATAGGGAAGCATTGTATGTTTATAAAATTGGAAACTTTCCACTACTTACAAGTTATGAGTTTTAAGTAGACATAGATCTAATCTCTTATCAGTCTACAATACCTTCACACATGGTATCAGAGCTAGTGGGCTCGCACCCATACCTGACCCGAGACTGGAAACACGGCTCGTGGTCTGCCCGAGTATGAAAGAAAAATACCCAACTTGAGACCATTGTTCCCCCTTGTCCGAGACCAGAATAATAATACCCAGCTAGTAGACAATTATTGAGTGTGGGTTTAAAATTACACATGGTAAGTGTATCCATATTGCAGTGAAGGCGGGTGTTGAGAATATGATCCCATATTGGATAAAATAGAAAAGTGTTGTGGATTTATAAGGTTGAAATGGTTCCACTACTTACAAGTTATAATTTTTAAGTAGATATCAACCTGACCCTCGCACTTGTACTCAACCTAGATAGTTGAGAATAAGATCATAGTTGGATAATCATAAATGGAGATAGGATATGGATATAATGAAATAAGTACCATAACTAAAATAATACATGAGAATTAATGGATTTACTAACAAATGGAAAAGTATAGGAATAAAATGGATATATAAAACTAAATATGATAAAAATGAATAATTACTAAGAATAAAAACTTATTATTATTAAAATACTACAAACAAAAATATGGTATTGATTATAATGAAGTTTTTGTCCCAATAGCTAGGTGGGATACCATAAAAATAATTCTAGTATTAATATCCATAAAATGATGGCCTTTACTTTAAAATAATATCAAAAAGTGCATTTTTACATGAAGAATTAATAGATAACATTTAAATTGAACAAACCAAATTTAAAGAGAAGAAAATAAAGTATACAAACTCATTAAAGGTATTATATGAGTTAAAACAAGTCATAAGGGCTTCGTATAACAAATTGAAAGGATAATTTGAAAATGGAGGTTTTGAAAAAAAAATTTGTGAGCATGATTTTGTTTGTAAAAATGAATAATGGGAAAATATTATTATTTAGTGTATATGTAGATGTTAAAAATATGTGTGATGAGTTTGAAACAAGATTTTGAAATGCTAGATATAGGAAAAATGAGTGATTTTTTGGGAGTGTAAGTAATGCAAAATAAAATTTTAATTCTTATCAAACTATCAAAATATACTGAAGAATTTCTTGAAAAATTCAACATCTAGGATTGTAAATTTGTTACTAATACTTTTGTACCATGTAATCATTTGACTAAAAAAGTAGTGAAGAAAAGATATACGTCACTTACTATAAGCAAAAAATAAGGTGTTTGATGTATTTAACAATAATTAAACTATATATCACTTATTCAGTGTCATTATCCACTCCATATATGCAAACATCCATTGAATAAGACATTCTGGCAATAAAGTGTATCATTTGGTATTTAAAAGTAAACAATAAGTTATGTATATTTTATAAATGATACTATGTAGATATTATTTTTTGTTATATTAACAATGATTATGCAAGTGATCAAGATCATCATAAAAGTATTTTGGAATTTCTATTCAAGCTAGGTGAATGAACAATTTTATTGTCTTAAAAAAATAATCAGTGGTGTTATTATCCACTAGAGCTCGAATCTATCTCAATTATTGAAGGAGTTAGTTATGGGTAATATTGGATTTTCTAAATAATACTGAAAAACTTGAACTATTATGATTTGTGACAATAGTTTAACCATAGATTGTATAAGTTAACATAGAGATTTTATTTCATTTTTTTTGAGAGAAATAATAAGAAAATTGATTATGGAATTGAAATTTTGTAAAAGACAGTATCAATTGGCTGAGTATGGGATCTTGCATGTGAGAAAGTAAAATTAGACCCTTAGAAAATAAAACAAGAGAAAAAAAATGAAATTCAAAAGGTAGTATTATTTGCATTTTCTCAAAAATACAATATAATGGACAAAATAAGATTTTCACACAACAATAACTGAATGTAACTACCTAAATTAAGAATACAACAACTAAGGAATCCATCAACAAAATTTTATCTAAACGAGATAGAATTCAGTAAAACCTAGATCAATATTAGTTGTAACTAATTGCCAAGTTGTAAATCTAGCCTACATATTCTCACGTAAAATCTAATAAGAATATTATAAAAGAGTTTAAACACTTGTATGTAATTTTCTCTCTAGTTGAGCGCTTGAATAGAGTTGTTAAAGAGTATTTTTTTATTAAGAGTATCATCAAAAGTAGTAGACTTACTGAACACCATAGAAGTGCTTCACAAATTCAGTGTGGACCTCCCAAAGAAGCACCGCAGATCCGTTTTCCTCGTTTGTGCATGGAAAAGCGTCACAGTTATGTCCGTAAAACAGCGAACCCACTTCTTCATCAACCCTTCCACCAGCCAGCCTAACTTGTCAGGCTTGATCCTGGCTAGGTCAGCTGAGTTCAAGACTGAGGTGAGTCAGTCAGACATGTTTGATGTCCGCATGCAAGCAAAGATTCTTAATGATGTGGATGTCTCTTATGGAGGGGAAAATGGGTTCAATCAGGCAATTGAGCTGTCTGCAGAGATCTTGATCAATGTTAAGTTCATTCATGAGAAAAAGTTGATTGGCATGTACTTTGAGGAGATCAATCACTACACGGGAAAGTGGACTTTTGGGGTGATGATACACTCAAAAGTTCTTGAAATGGGTGCTATTGAGATAGTTGTGTGGGAGAATCAGGACATTAATTGTCACACTTTAAAGAACTCCTCAACATGTGAGGTTGTCATCAACCACCTGAACAAGATAGGACGGTGACCATAATAACTTTCCAGATGAAATCTGCTTAGTAGATAGAAAGACTAATAAACTGATACCTTCATTGCATACAATAATTGCTCAATGGTAGGAGCCTCATCTTTAGGACCAAAATTTTCTTCTTCAACCCGTAACTTTTCGGACCTCTTCAGGTTTAAGCTTTTAGGGTTGGCATGGCCGGTAATAGGCCATCCAGACCTAACCCTGCATGCAATGAAAGCCCATATATGAAATGGGCCATTGGGCTTCCCCGTTATGGGCTCATTTGAATCGACCGTATAGCGCACACATTAGACCAAAGAAAAACATTCGAATTAAAAAGGGCTAATTGCTTTAAAAGGGCGGCTAACCGATACAGGTAATAACAAAATTATCAAATTAGCACTAATTGCAAATTTGCCATCCAACAACCCCAGTTAGGTAGCTTTCGACGTTTGTGCAAAAAAGGTAGCCTTCGACGAAGCTGAAGTAGCAAGAGATTCACCGGCTACCACCAACTTCAGCTTCCACACTACCTGTCAACAAATCCATCATCCGATCCGTTCTCGCCGATATCAGGTGTCTCCCCCTGTCGATGGCTCTGCAAGGATGCGCCTCTCGTCTCCTTCCCTCGAGGTTGTCACCGTCCGATGACCTCGTCGGCGGCTTTACAGTGGCTGTCTCGGTCAGGTCGTGCAGAAGCGTTTACCCCGTACGACAGTGTCAGCGCCTCCGTTTGACAACTGCTAGCGGCGCCGGAGACTCTAGTGCCGGAAACGGCGGCGGGAATGGAAGTGGGAGTGGGAAGAAGAAAGGATCGGTGCCGAACTCTAACTATGTGGTGCCGCTGGACAAGTCGTTCTCGTCGTCTTACATCACCCGTCCTCTGGTCGAGATCCTGCGTGACCTCAACAAGAGGATTCCGGAGAACATCATCAAGCCCCTTCCGTATCAAGACCGTGACTCCGATCAGTCCACCTTCATTCCCTGGTAATCCCCCGGCTTCCGTTGTCATTTACAATTTTGTTTTGATTTCTCAATGTGGTGCTGCTCTGATCTTGCCTGCTCATGTAACAGGTACCACGCCAACAGAATGCTGAGCTTCTTTGCCCCTGGTCTGCTAATTTCTTCCTTCTTTCTTCTCCATTTGAGTTGCTTGAAGAATTGCAGTTTGGCATTCTGCTATTTTTTGGCATTCCTTCAATCAGACATCTTTATAGACACATTTTTTTGCGATTCCTTGCCGTATGTAATACATTTTTCTTTTGGGGGCTCAACATATGGAGATGTTGCTCTTTTCTTCGTTCATCTGATGATAATTTGATCAAAGGATGAATCTATCATTTGTGCAACCTGCCATAGCTTGCGCTGCATTTATAAGTATAGATCTCTCTTTGGGCGTGTCTTGGGAAGATTCAGCGAGTAATGCCCATAGTTATTGTCCTGCTGTTGCTGTGATTGTAGTAGGCAGTAGGCATCGTGCTTTCATGACTTTACTGACTAATCTTACACATTTTTGCAGGATGGTGCGGAGAAATACGCGATGTTATATTTTCTGACAATGGTTGCGTAACTGTAGTATACCGAGTGACTATCAGAGGATCTGACGGAGAGGTGACTCTTCTTTACTTGAAATGAATGATTGTTTATTCTACCCTGAGTAACAATCTATTATGCAGCATGCATAGTCTATAATTTTGGAGCAAATTCTCATGTCTTCATAGGATGCCTGGGGTTACTTTGTATATTGCTCCAGTATTTTTGCCCTCAGGGTTGTTCTTTCTTTTCTGGGTCTGCCGGCTATATGTTTACTCTCTTATGGAGTGGCCAGTATAAAGGATTGTTGACATGTGGTTTCTCTAAAATAATTGTTTACATTCTGGTAGAAGTCACAGCTCACTGATTGATTTGGTGTGCTTCCACTCCACCTTTCACTTAGATGATTCTGCTCAAAAGCGAACCCATGATGTAATCTCGGAATACCACACGTCTGACCTGAGACCATTTATTTCAATGAGAACTGCAACCTGCTCATGTAGACACGATTGATTAATCACCATCTTTTTAAATGAGGTGTTCATGAATTACTTGGTGTTATGCTACTGGTATAGGCACATCGGGAGGCAGCGGGGACAGTACCAACCAGTATTGGCCATGACCCAGTAGCTGCAGCAGAAGAGATAGCTTTTTGTAAAGCATGTGCTAGGTTCGGGCTCGGCTTATATCTGTACCATGAAGAGTAATCGGAATCATTGATGAAGTCAAAATGGATGGAAGATGCCATCTCACCATGGGATTATCGATGCAAATGAGATGAGAACCAGTCAGTAACTATATTTCAATAGCTGTATGATACTGAACTATAAAATGAGCTTTAGTCCTCCAACATTTTTATTTCTCACAGCCGGACCCTGAATGCTGAAGTTTGTTTCACTTCTCCTAGAAAAATAGTCTTAGTAGGAGTACCTTTCTATTCAATGCTTATGTTTTCTGCTTCACCCAGTGCAGCAACACATGCCTGAGACTTGACATTATCAAGTGTAGTTTCATTTATTAAAAAAAAAAAAAACTGAACTTCTATTTCTCAAAATGTTCACTTTAGACTCTTATCCATGCTAATGAAAAATTAGGCAAGGTTTCTTCAACAAAACTGAACCAAGTTCCTTCCTATCCTACTTACATCCATTGTCACTGCATGCAACTCAAAGGAAAATGAATAATAGTCGAGCAATATTTAATCCATACACCAGACTTCAGATCCTCACTTGCAGGGTAACTTATCCTGTTTGTATCCCCTTCTCTTTTTGGGCAACTTAATTGTGGTAGTCAATATAAGGCGTGCAATGGATGTCATTACCATCAAAACTTGAACAGCTTCTTGTGAACTTTAAGCACCACCCGACATGTCAGCGAAATTCGGGTTTTAGTTCTCTCGATGCACTTTAGGTCACCGTTATTAACTACTTTAACAGCAACATTCTCTGAGCCCGAGCAGTTTCCATGACCAAGAGCCTCATTCTCATTCACAACCTCCTGAACAAAAAGAAAGTTTCTCCAAAGTATGAACCATGGTATAGGGCATTTAATAATGTTCATTTTCAGAAAAAAAAAACTACCAGAATTATAAAGGCAAAACAAGAATCAACACCAAATTACCTTGTTAATTTGGTGTAAAGCAGTATCTTTTATCCCATGTAGATATACTGAAAGTTATGCAAGCAATGGATAGTTGATTAGATCATTGAAAATTCAAACTACAGGCAGGAGGAAACTGCATTATGTGCTCACCCATGTAGGCCTCATCCTTGAAGATCAGCAAACTTCTAGGCATCATTGCCACGGAAAAGGAGTGATGATCGTCCAAGCACTCATTAGTATATTTGCTGGCACTTTCGCACTTTGGAGCTGGCTCAATTGTGCCTGGTCTGAGACTTGAGTGGGGGCTGAAGTCCATCACAACAGGAGAACCAAGAGAAAGAATGGCAACAACTGGATAATAAGCTGGGCCATCTTGGTGCGGCTGCATAATAGAACAAGCAAAGAAATAACAACAAATCACTGGAAAGAAAATATTATCCAGATAAAGAGGGTACAATGACAGTGCTAAATTTGTTAGTTGTGCCCTTGCTTGGTACAGAAAAAACTTGCAGATAAAGACTGGACAAAGAAGCTGGCCTAAAAGGAATACTGACCATGATGCCTTGGCTGGGAAGGTATTCATTTATGAGGACATGATTGATTGCTGATGGAAATAACCCTGATTCTTCAGTGATTCTCTCGGTAATCTTTGTTAACCAAGAGGGCACTGCCATATACATAGAAAGAGAAAGGACTTTACAAAATTTCAGTAGACTTCCCTCTAAGTTGGATGCATGAAATTATCCTCTGCCAAGACTGACAGGCTCATATTTACAGTGGCCAAATTGGGTCAGGTCATTGTGGCAAGTTCATAAACAAAACTGTGTAGCATAACAAATGTCCAACATGCACTGATATACGGTTTACTGTTATTAAAGATGGTTATACATTATATAGAGCATCATTTTAAAATCTAGACTAAATTAAACAGTTGAAACTTCAAAAGCATCAAATATTATCTGCCTCTTACATTCTTGGGGAAAAAGGCCTTTTTCATGGACGATACCACCTGCCAATAATCATTACACAGAGAACAGTCAAATAGAATTTTCAGGCCCATTTATATATAGCAATCATATGCCCAAAAGAATGAGAGAAAATCACAATTTCTGTTCATATTCTTTTGGATTTACTAGTTGGAGGCTACATACATACCCCAATTCTGTAATCTCCTATTCTTTAAAGATTTCCACTTTGACTGAGGAGATTTGTATACCTAAAGAAGAATTTGATAACCGTTAACTCTAGATATAAGTTGGAACAAGACAGAGAAACATGATGTAAGAGAAGCATAAGATAGGCATTATTCCTACATTCTCCAATAGTTCAGTTTCTTCACTTTCAGTGATGAAATTCGGAATATATATCACCGTTGGCAGAGACCCAACAACAAAGTTCTTCAGCTTATCAACTTCTTCCATTGAGCTATGAAATATGAACATTCGGTTTACAATATATACGAAGACTTGAAACGAGAAAAGTATGAAATCAAAATTCTTGAGCAGTAGACATGGATAGAAAAAAAAAAAAGAGGCTGAAATGATGCAGGAAAAGAAATCTGAAGAATCGAATTTCTCAATGGATTTCATGCTACTTGTCTTTTTCATGACCATTCAAAGACCACGCATTATCTACAATAAATGATCGCATTTGCAGAAAAATCGTGCTACTGGCTAGGTACTACGCAGTAGGGTTCTTCATATAACGATAAGAGCCCATCACCAAGCAGAATTCAAATACAGTGGCCAATAAAAAAACGTCTGCTTGTGATGAATTGAACAGGGATGCCGTTCTTGGCTAATCTCTTAACTTTCTAACAAATACCTAAACTGCTCATATACTAAAACCCTTCCTTTTCAAGCCTCCCATTTGAACAACTATCGCTCGGAAAAAAATCAATGTAATCCTGCAGATGTGAATACACTCCATCATGAGCTTCTGCCCCAATTGAAAATTAAAAGCACCATCTTTTACATGCCTCTAGAGCTGCAAGAATCTGAAATTGATGAACAAAATAAAAAAAAAATACTGAAGAAATTTTGGAAGACAACAAATTTGTCGGTAAGGTCAACCTTACTAGTTGAGCAAAAAAAAACCTGAATATAATCAAGCTTAAGCACACTCCAATTTTTTAAAATAAAATAATATTTATCAGTATAACATTATTTTGTTTTTTACCTATTTTTTTAATAGTTTTTCTTCTTGAATTCATGTTTATGAACGCCTAAAGTTAGCTAGCATATTATATTCTTATTATGTTACTATTAATTTAAATGTTATTTTTAAAAATATATATAATCATTATAAAAATAACTGAATTACAATTAATTTATTTAATGATTAAAATACTAATTCATTTATGTTATAAAGTTTTATGGCAACAAAATATTATATATATATATATGATACATAAAACATCATGTATATGATATATTTTATTATATATATTACTTTTATTATTATAATAAAATATTTATATTTAAACATTATTATTTTAATTATTATTATACAAAATTATTTATAGTAAAATTATTAAATTTATTGATATATAAATAAATAAATATAAATTTAGTTTAAAAACTATTTAATTCAATTAGTATGGTATCACGGTCAACTAAATCTACGTCACCACCATTGACATGTTAGGGTACTCAACCAATATGGTTGGGAAAACATATTTGAATAGGTGGAAATTTTGGAAAATTTAAATAAGCACGTCGTTAGGCGCAACATAACAATACTATAGTGGGCTGCTGGCATACAAGTTTAGTTAGTAGCCAGATAATACAACTAATGGATGGTATATTTGGCAAGTCAAATATTCATAAAGTAACATCTATCATGCGTTAAAATAAATGGGACTTTCTATTAAATTACACGTTAGCTCAGCATGTCAATTGAAGGTGGACCAAATAAATGAGACTTTCCATTCTACACTCCCCGAACTTTCTATAAATGGAATCCACTCTCCATTAGAGAAATCCACTCTCCATTCCAATACACTTCAATTCTCTCTTAATGGATAGTAGCTCATGTTTCCAACTAACTTCTAATCATATATCCAACAAGGGTATTTTTATAACAAAAAATGGTGGTGTTTGGTCCTAAAAATTCCTCTCAGAGTTTTATGCATACTAATTGTAAAATCGAGAATACTGAAATAGGAAAATAAGACTAAATGAAGAAAGTAAGTATCAACAGATACTTCAAATAGAAACTGGTCAAAAAAAGAGTTTCTGAATGAGTATCAAGCTAATGAGAAAGGTTATAATATATCTTAAAAAACATAGGGGGATTCGAAATCAAGTATCGTATAAGTAACCGATTTGAACCAGATTAGGCTGACTCAAGTCATAAAACTCTCCAATTTTTAGAGTGAATTAAATAAATCAAAATAAGAATGTTCTTAAGTCAATTAAATAGTAAGTTAAATTAATAAATTTTAGGTATTTTTATTGGGTTAAGAATGAATCGGAAAAGTGATGAACCAACATTGCTCAAGAAATTCAGTAGAAACTAATTCGCTATAGTGCAAATTGATCTATATGTCACGTCAAGCACACAAACGTGTGTGCAGATGTGCGTATTTCATCTTTCTTGCCCAACGTTCTATTGGGATGGAGGCTTCAAACTCAAACTTTTCCCAACTACTTTCCAAAACCCACTGTTTAGGGAATTAATTCATTCTAAGAGTTACAAGATATGAAATAATTAATGAAATCTATGGTTGGGTAGTCACATAAGTATAAAATTCAACCATATAAAAATTGGATGTTCCTCCATTGAAATTCTCTATGAAAACCCAAGAGCTCAAGTTTCTAGAAAGCTTACTTCGAGAGAGCACCCTATCTTTGTCTGACCACCAAACTTGGTGCTTTTTATGTCATTGGAAAGCTGAGAGCACCAAATTTTCAATGACAGTCCTCTGACACCACTCTATTAGTGTAAGCGAGATCAAATAGTACCAAGTACTATTCAGTCATAAATAGAGCAACTCTTTCAGGTGCCATTTATGGTAGCCCCAATGACCAACTAAGACCAGAATAAATTCATTCCAAGACCACTTACCTCACACATTTTGGGTAAGTGTATAGACATAATTAAACCGTTGAAGATTGGATTTGCTTTAGAAATAATAGAAACGGTTAAAATATTGATTGCATCGGACTAAGACCTCCCTTGGAGGTGAAGTTGGTGTCCATGAACTCCTTTAGGAACCAGCTTTCAAATGGCACTAGTGTCGATGACCAATGCACTGTCTCTAGTGAGTTATCAACTATTACACCTTAACCCTGTTTAGTTGGAACCCCGTGAACAACCTATACCACTTCCTATACTAAAATGATATTCCTACCAAATTAGACCAATAAAGGTAAAAACTTATAAACTTATATATTTTTCATAACAAAAATTAATAAAATGACTTTAATAGAAATTACCTTGTTGTATTAATTCTACTTGCTTTTCCATTTTTACCCTTCTTAGTGCACAAGCTTTCCTAAAAGGGGTTTAAGGAAGGGGGGCAAGGGAGGGTGACTTCGACAACCTAATGAATAGGATTTACAGGACATAATGACTTCCTATCCATGGTTAAGTATGCACTTAAGCAAACTTTTCTGTTTAAAAAATATATATGATAAGCAAGACACTACTTACCTTATTTTTAACAAAAGATTTTTATAAAACTTTTTGCTCATTTCATTGACCTAGAGTAGGCTCCTTTCTATTTAGAGGGGTTTAATTTTATAAACCTACTCGAGTTTGTTTCAAACAAATACAATCGCAAAACAGACCCTATAGGTTAACAACCTCGATATGTTCCACTAGTGGCCCGGAGCGACTTTACCGTCTACCCTAGTGAGAGGCCACAACCCCAACCACATCATCTGTGTGAGCACCATTGCCCATCCTACAGACGTATCGATACTTCAATCTCCAAATTTGTGGGGGTGAGACCTCACTCTTCTATTCCCTTGATCTTAATGCGCATGAAGCCCCGAGAGCTTTAAGACATACTAGAATAGTGTTTTATGCCATTGTAGCACCCTTGTTGTCCAGTAGCCATTAGAACCCATACTACCCTATATTGTGCCTCTCTTTGGTTCCGTATGATTGTAATCACATACAAATGTATATTGATTTAAGACCATTATCTTTGTGCTACTAGCCCAACATGTTGCAATGGCTTGGGCATAGTAGCTTCATCAAGTATTATCCAATTGTGATAATTACTGACGGACTCTTAAATCAAACTTATTTAAGGGACTAGACCCATTTTCATTGGCCTTGGGCCCACTTATGCAAGATTTTCAAAACATGGCCTTGTGCCCACTCGCACAATATTAGATCTAGCCCACCATTGTCGATCATAGGTCTTACCCATATCCTACATCGACGGTCGAAGTAGACCATAACTCTTGAGGTGTACCCGTACAACATTCATGGGTTGTCCTAATATCATGCTTAATGCTATCGTAAAAAATATAACCCCAAATTGTTTAAGCATATTCACACAGTTTTGAGATTATATTTTTTGGAAAATTGGGTTTCAAAATGAAGAATGATCTTATCATCGGTTCAATCAGTCCCGATGTCAGAAATCTCACTCACACGATATTCGGGACTTGGTTGTCCTAGTGATTTCTAAGCTGGAAGTGCCTTTCTCTTGCACAGACTTGTAGGAGATTCATACCTACAATAATTTGGGCAATTAGGCCTCACAAAATATCGTAATCATACTTAAGACCCATAATTTTTCCAAAATTATGATTTAGCCTTTAAGTTATACCTTAATTTTGAATTAGGCCCTTAAGATTTTCAAATATTCCATTTGGGTCCCTAATTTACTCAAATTTCCAATTGGACAATTAATTCTTCATAAATTACAGAAAATCCTCAATTTTTTGAAAATTACAAGCAAGTCCCCAAACTTTTCCAAAATTACAATTTAGTCCCCCAACTTGAATTTTATTAATTTGACCTTAATTCTTCCCAGGTGAGTCTTAACATGATACTAATTTTCTTATATATGTCCCTTGATTCATTTCAAGCTTTAAAACACTAGATTTGGCTTATAAATGAGCTCAAATGGAGGTTTACCGAAAAATCATCCTAGAGAGAGAAAGCTTCGATTACTCACCAGTGAGGATCCAGAGATTGGAGCTTTTGCTTTCACTAAATTGTTCTCTTCATAGGAGTCCTTCCTGGATCAAATCGTACCTCAATTGGTGCCCTGAGTAGTGCAAATTGCTTAATTTATTTTTTGGACAAAATGCATTGTGCATAGTCATTTCTAAACTCTGTTTGTGCATACATTATGAGTACGGGATCATCAAGATGCCCATGAGGGGTAGCGATGCATCCTAAGGGCCCTAGACGACCCGGTGAATATAAGGGCAGATCGTTGTTCCAGGTGTCTGTGCGAAATTTGGAGTAGCACCAAGCGCATGAGACCGAGGTGGGGACAAGATGAGGTCTCTGTCCTCATACGGACACGAAGAAGCGATTTCGGGATTGAGGGTCGGATGTTGCGTACATCCACTCATTCCCGGGGTAGAAGTGGTCGTGCTTCTATCCGGGTGGTCGGTAAAGTCGCTCCGAAGCCACTAGTGGGTTCAGTACTCATACTGACCTGCGAATGTGTGTAACCTTCATGATGAAGGATGTGTGTTGGGTGATGACACACCATGATAAATAAGAAATGCTAGAAAAACCCAGATTTTTGAATAAAGAAAGGAGTATAGCACACTCCAATAATAATTATTTTCTTAAATGTCAAAACTTTTGAAAACTCATTAATTGAGTAGTCGTACTCACCCCCTCCCTTATATCCCTTTTAGGAGATTTCGGAAAGCCTACCCTTAAAGACCATCAACTAAGACACCTGTAATACAGGTATGATAAATCTAAATTATTATGCAGTTTTATTTATATTATTCTTGGAAAAGGTGCAGGTTTAAAGGACGCCTTACTCTTTACGGCCTATAATAAGGGGGAACCCTTTGATAAACCGAAAGAGCAGCGGGTTGTTCACAAAGAGCGGAGGATTGTTCACATGTAATGAGCATGTGTTTTGACATGAACAAAAGTTGGAAGGATTACTTATGTTTGATGGAGTTTGCATATAACAACAGTTATCAAACCAATATACAAATGGCATCGTACGAGGTTTTGTACAAAAGGTCGTGTCATACCCCCTATTATAGGATGAAGTAAGGGAAAGGAAGCTTGAGAAGATTAAGCTCATTGAGGATGCCACATAAAAGATTAAGTTGATAAGAACTCGGCTTAAAGCGACGCAAGACTGGCAAAAGAGTTATGCCGACCGTAGGAGGAGGGATTTGGAGTTTGAGGTGGGGGATAAAGTATTCCTAAAAGTGTTATCCTAGAGAGTGATTTTAAGGTTCCAATAGTGAGGAAAATTGAAACCATGGTATATTAGTACGTACACCATTATTCAAAGAGTTGGACCGATGGCATAAAAGCTCGAACTACCACTAGACCAACAAAGGTCACCATGTGGCCGATCAAAGAGTAAAAGGATGACTCGGACGCTAAGTGGGAAGCCACGTTAGTGAAGCTAGCTAATCACAGTGTGCCACATGGCAGCTCACACACAAGCGCATAGTGTCATCTTCAACCTCTTAACTAGGCGGATAAGGATGATGGGTTGGTTGCATATTCTCTGACGGACAACAAATCCTCCCATTATGACTATAAATGGGATAGATTGGGGCTAAGTGATAGACAAATGGATAGCCCTGTCAGTTACTAAGCTCCCTATATAAAGAGCTACTCCCCATTTATGCTCCTCATCCCTCAAACGCTTGAAGAAGAGGAAGTGCTCCTTTTTCTGACCAAGTGTGAACCAAAGCTCCAACTTAGGCACTTTTCTCCATCTCTAAAGGCAAATTCGGGTTCCCTGGAATCCTAAGTATGTCAGCTACACAACTGCATACTCCATTCAGCTCGAGGATCACCAGAGAAGCGTTAGCGAGCTCGTAGAGTACCTTCACTCACTCGGCAGTCCTCGAATAAAGTTTGTCGAGCTCAACTCGAGCCACCCTTAGGCCAACCCCGACCAAATCAAGCCCTCCATATCTTCCCTAGAGCAGTCTAGACCTACCTTGAACCGTAGTGGAAATTGTCATGTAATATGTGGTACCACTTGTCCCAACAGCCCCGACTCTCAACTCAACCCGCAGTTATTTATCTTGACCGGTCCATCGAACTGTCATGTCGCACTGCCGCTAGTTGACTAAGCATGTCGGTCCTTATCTTGGTACCATGGCCAAACAATTCACTTATTAAGTTTTATGGCACATATATCATATTCGTTTACAAGCTCCTACTCGTGCCAACTGGCCTTGGGACCACTATACGAGATTTTCAAAATCGGGCATTTAGCCCCCAAGTTCAAAAATTGAGGCCCCTCGCCTATCTGAGTTATTCGAGCTTCCATCGAGAAGGTCTCCCAAATTTTTTAAGCATTGGCACACAATCAGGGGAGAACACTTCCGAAAAAATGGGTGTTCACTGTCCATTATACCGACCGGTATAAGGACATCTCCGTTCATGACCGATGAACGGGTTTTCAACTTCCTTCGAGGAAGTCTAATCATACCAATCGGGTATGATCTATTTACAACTAGTAAATAGTTTTTCCACATGGTTTTCACATCACATTCTCTAAGTTGTGATGATTAAAATTCTACTAAACGGTGGGTTTTTATACCGAAGTACTTATCATCCCCAACCGGGTATGATATATAATCTCACTCACAACCGGTAAGTGGTTTTTAATTTTTAAATTGTGCTCATCATCCCAACCGGGTATGATATTAGTAAACTCACTCACCCGTTAACGTAGTGAATTCCACTAGACCGGTTCTTTATATTCACGTGAGCTTGTCCTTGTTGGCATTCCTGATACTTCGTGTTCCTACACGATATGAACATCTTGATTCATTATCCTTCGGCCTTCATTCATTCCAAATGAATGAGAAAGTCAAACTTTCATTTATTTACAATTAGGTCCCTAAAGTTATTTCTCTTAAACTTTAAGTCCCTAATGCCGGTTTTTCCTCAAATTGAGTCCCAAAAATTTTAAAATTTATCAAGGGACCTCAATTTATTCCATTTCACAAAAAGGGGATTTATTTCCCAAATTTCCAAATATGGTCCCCCAAGTTTTCCAAAATTACCATTTTTCTCTTCCTTTACAAAAATGGTAAGTTTTGCCCCAAAAATTCCAAAATTCCTCAATTGGTCCTCCAACATTATTTTCATGCCCAATTAACCATCAATTTCATAAAATTACATTTTGATCCTTTGAGTTTCGAAAATCCCCAATTTCCTCCAATTCCAACTCTTTAGGTTATTGATTTCTTTAAGGATTTCCTTTCTCCATTTTTTTTTAACATTTTAGTCTTTTTACTTCTCTCTTCTTTTTCAAATATTGGATATAAATAAAATAATTGAATAATTAATGCATGATACATTAATGAATATGTTTGCTAAGAAAAAAATGATAAAAAAATCCATTGACGGTAGAATGAGTCAAATGGGAAAAATACTTTAAGAGAGCTGGATAAAATATATATATATATATATATATATATGGATAAACCATTTTTGTTGAGGTCTAAAAAAATTGAACTAATTTTGATAGACTAATCATAATTTTGATATAGATACTAAATATCAGAAATATTTTAAATGAGAAAGATATCTGCTAGAATAAGGAGCCATCTATTAATGTAAAAAAGAATAAACCTATTGAGAAATAAAGAAATTGTGTCAATATTTTACTGAATTTAAGCAAAATTAAAATTTTCTCAGAAATTAAAACTTTTTTTTTAAATTTCATAAAGGACAAAGGAAAAAAAATAAAGATTACAATGAAAGCGATAAAATGATAGAGATCTCGAATTGAGAAGTGTTATATATAATGAAGACGAATGGATTCAGTGCCGGGTGAGTGCACTCAACCCCTTAGGATCGTATTTTAGGAGTTTTCCTCAATAAGACTCTAATACCATAAAGAATAAAGGAAGGGTAGAGGATAATAAAAGAAGGGGAGATAGACAATATGTGTAAATATTGTTGAAATATTTTATTTTATTTATGTACAATCTCATAGGTTTATATAAGCTTAATAAAGCCTTTACATGAACATAATCTAATAATATCTAGATAGAATCTAATGAAAATCTAGCCGTATCTGAATATAATCATTTCTCTTGGTAATACCCGTTGGAGTTTGTGTCTCTTGACTTGTGCGGACTCATATTTTGTGGTCTCTTGGTAATGTTCGTTGGGACTTGTGTAGACTCATATTTTGTGGTCTTTTGATAATGCCCATTGGGGCTTGTGTGGACTCATATCTTTTGGTATCTTGGTAATACCCATTGGGACCTGTATCTCTTAACTTATGTGACTTGTGGCTTCAACATAATTTATTGTCTATTAACACCAAACTTACAAAAAAAAAACTCATTATAGATTGGATTAAAATGAATAACCAATTTTTAAGAACTTTCCATCCACTTTGTATTAGATGATTGATCTTCCATCCTTGTAATTTTCACATAATCTTGTGGGTTAAAAATTGTAAAATGTGTATTTTGCTCTGATCCATAAAATGGGGAGGCGTAAACACAAGTTTGATCGTTGCGCAACTACCGAAAAGGATACAATATCATTCTTAATATAACTCCTAACATTCAAACTAAAATAGTAATATTGATTCAATATGTTTTAAAAACTTTGTATATTGGTCGTGTCAGGTTTTGGTCGATCCTAAGTATGGTCCTATGGAACTGAGCCAGCACAGACCCGATCTTCGAGTCTTGGACTCGGGCCATGAGACTAGAACCTATGTTCTAAAATGAAGATGCATCCATAATGATTTGAACTTGGACAGCCAAATCTCAAGTTTATGTCCTTAATCACTTGATTATATTGAATTTGATATAATTTTAAATAGAAATACATAATAAAATTGCTCTCCTTTAAACATTTTTTATTCGAATAAATAAAATAAACATGCGAGGGATTTAAATCTGCAAAAGCAAAGCTCGTATATCCTTAACAACTTAATTACATTGATTTTTATGTAATTTTATAGAGTAATAAATAATATAATAACTTTTTATTAAAAAAAATTTTATTCGAATAAATAAAATAAATATACATACACATGTATATGAACCTGTAAAGCAAATCTTAAGTATATGTCATTAACCACTCATACATATTGATATTAATGAAATATTATAGAGTAATGATATATTTAAAATAAAGTATAAAAAATTAAAAAACATTAATATATCTAAATTTTGGTTTATTAAAGATTTTTTTTATTTTTTAGTAGATTAATTTAATTGTTTTGAATATATTATTACTATTTAAAATTGCATAAAATTTAATATGGACATGTGGTTAAGAACATTGATTTAAGATTTGTACGTGAAGGTTCAAATCACACATTTTCTTTTTATTTATTCATTCAAATACAAAAAAAATTAATTAACGAATTCTTTTATTTTTAATATATTATTAATTTATAAAATTATATCAAAATCAATATAACTAAGTGGTTAAAGACATAAACTTAAAATAAACACACATTTTCTTTTTATTTATTTAAATACAAAAAAATAAAAAAAATTAATTGACGAATTCTTTTACTTTTAATATATTATTAATTTATAAAATTATATCAAAATCAATATAACTAAGTGGTTAAACACATAAATTTAAGATTTTTATGACAGGTTTGATTCTCTGTGTACTTATTTTTTTTATATTTTTTAATCTAAAAATAAAAATTAATTTTATTATTTATTACTATGTAAGATTACATAAAAGTCCATATAATTAAGTGATAAATTACATAGACTTAAGTTTTGCCTAGTGGGTTAAAATTAATGGAAACTAATTTGATTATTTATTATTATGTAAAATTGTATTAAATTCAATATGGTAGAGTGATTAAGTACATATATTTAATTTTTACCTTTGGAAGTTTAAATCCTATAGAGATAAATTTTATTGTTTATTACTCTATAAAATTGAATCAAACTCGATGTGACTCAGTCGTTAAGTACATAAACTTGAATTTTACTAAATTTAAATTTAGATATATTTTTTTTATTTATTTAAATCTATAAAATAAAAAAATACTTAACACATACCAATGATATTATTTATTACGTGGTAAAATTACATCAAAAATTAATATAGTATAATGGTTAAGTACGTAGACTTTAGTTTTATATTTGGAGGTTTAAATCACTTTGAGTGCATATTCATTTTAGAATGGTCCAGTTTCCAATCCCAAGCTCTAGGACTCGGGTCCACGACCTCATTAGATCTAGGACCCGAGACTCGAACTTCGGGTTCAGGACTTGGACCCGAACCTGACCAAACTCGAAAAACCCTGAAGTTTTTCGGGTTGGGTTTCGAGTTTTTCTAACATGCCTATTTCCCGAAAACGAGTGACATCATGATTTCTTGTGAATTTTTCACTTGAAATTTGCTTCACTTTTCAAGTTGCCATTGAGTAAATTTGGTTATAGTGAATATTTCCTTTTAATTTTGTACTCATGATCTAGACCATTATGCATCCACCATTCCCCTATGGTCAAATGGTCCATTTATTCTCAAACTAGAACCTGTGAATATAGGATGGAGGTTGTTCACACATAGTTATAGGTGAGATATGGTTTCATCCTTCCCATATTCCATAATACACATGCATCTAAGAAAAATTTTCCACTATTCAGCATTACATAAAACATGATCAATTATCTCCATTATAGGAAAGAGTTACTCCCGCATATTAGACCATGTTAGACCATGTATAGGGTTGTGCCTTTGAATCCATAATCCCATGATTAAATTTTATAGATAAGTTCATGAATAAGTAAATAAGAGAATCCTCCTTATTTATTTCACCACATTTTCTTTATTATTGGTTTTCATAATAAAGATAATATTTGTATTTTACTACCTCATGAGGTCCTTTAATGATTGAATTGTCCAAGCAATCCTAGCCCTTAACAACTCCATTACATATTATTCATGGGGATCTTGATCTTTCCCGATTAAAATTTTTCAATCTTGATCTTCTCTGAGTCCGGGTATTCTACATAACGAGGTCATAAGTGATGTTGGTAGTTTCCTTCGTTCCCTTCTTGCTACTAGTTGCCCTTCTTCTGTAATCCCTATATTCTCATTTGAGATATTAATTTTATTTTAGGATCAAAATCTCTCATATCACTTTATGACTAAAAGCAAGGAAAAGTAAGTAGGTAATTTTTATATATATTCATTATTCACTTATATGGTGATTTATATACAGCTTGTACATACAAAATAAGAAAAAATATATGAAGTGATCACTGCAAATAATAAATTTCTGTAGATATGCTAAGTTGGTTTTTATTATACAATAAATAAAGGTGATTACTGCTAATAACAATTTCCTGCAGATATACTAAGTTGGCTTGGAGATGGTGTTGTCCTTGTAGGTGGTATGGTGGTTGCAACTGCAGATATGCTGAGTTGACTTTTACTCCGCCATAAGCTCAAGGAGAGATATCGGAGATTGAGTTTGGACCGTAGAAAGCAGAAGTGAGAAGTAGACAAGCCTTTGGTCATAATGTCAGCCAATTGAGAATCGGTACTAATAAAACGAACACGAAGATGTTCATTTCTAACTTGTTCATAAACAAAGTGATAATTAAATTCAATATGTTTGGTGAGGGCATGAAAAACAGGGTTGTCTATGAGATAAATGGCTGAGAGATTGTCACACCACAATATAGGAGGGCCAGAGAGAGGTAGATGAAGTTCATGAAGTAGGAAGCGGAGCCAGATAATCTTTATAGCAACATTGTCAATGCTTCTATATTCAGACTCAGTGATAGAGCAAGCAATAGTGCATTACTTATGGGAGCTCCATGAGATCAGATTACGACCCAGAAAAATGGCAAATCCACTAACAGATGACTATCATCAGGGTTGTTGGCCCAATCGGCATCAAAAAAATAATGCAGATCATGAGGTGAGTTACGCCAAAAAGTTAAGTCAATGTGGGCAATACCTTGGAGATAGCGAAGGATACGCTTGATGGTAGTCCAATAAGCATCCGTGGATTGGTGCATAAACCGACATGCTTGGTGACAGCATAAGTTATATCAGGCCACATAAGAGTTAGATATTGAATAGAACCCACAATCTGATGATATTGGGTTGTCTCAAAGGTGAACAAAACCCAAGAGGCCGAGTAGGAAGACGATTGATGAGGTATATAGTTGTCTCAAAGGCAAAATTCAAGTATTTAACAGGAGCATGAGAATGATTTAGGAGAGTAAGACCCATATCAACTATGTGGCAATGCTTACTTTCAGCAGAACCATTTTATTGAGGCGTATGAGGACATGAAATATGGTGAGAGATTCCTGCAGCCTATAATTCCGACTGAAAAGATTTGGATAAAAAATTTTTGGCCCCATCAGATTGTAAGTATTTGATTTTGGAATTGAGTTGATTTTCAACTTGTAAACAAAATGCTCAAAAAATAGAGATAATGTCATAATAGTACTTCGTAAAACCAAGAAAACTTACTATAATTATCAAGAAAGTGTACATAGTAAGCATGACTCGTGTGAGAGAGAATGGGAGCGGGTCCCCATATATCAGTATAAATTAGCTCAAGTGGAGCGAGACTCTTATGATGGTGAGAGAAAATGGTTGCTGAATAATTTTACCACAAGAACAAGATTCACATAATGGCAACGGAAATATATTTTTCATATAGAGATGATTAGAAAGCACATGACTAACAATAAGAAAAGCAGGATGTCTCAAATGTTGATACCAAATAGGAACAAACGCAACATGACTAACATAAATAGCAGGAAAAATGGGAGAAGATGTATTACTTGTGCGAAGATAGTAGAGCCTGCCCTTACGACTCTCGCGTAGCAACTTCTAATAAGAGAAAAGATATTTTATAAGGAAATATGTAGAATAAAATTCAAAATAACATGGGTTATCTCGAGTAAATTGAGAGACAACGAGAAGATTTAAAGAAATCTGAGGAACATAATAGGTACAATTGAGAAGAAATTTATGAGGTGGAGAGTGAAGATAAGTACAACCAGAGGATAAAATTGGTAAACCTATCCCGTTGCCGATCATTAGATGCTTAGGAAGGGTAGGATCATCCTGAATAGACATGTGAGACAAGGTATTAGTGATATGTGTGATAGCACCGGAATCAACATACCAATCGAGTTGATGGGGGTGGGCTTCGAATTATAAGAGGAATGAGCCTAAAGTGTGACAGGCTTGAGCTTGTATGATGGACAATGGGTGGCCATGTGGCCCATTAATCCACACAATCGGCATGTAGGCCCGAAAGGTCGTAAGTCGGACCTTTTAGATGAACTGGCTTTTTCTTTCCCAAGGAGGCCTTGTGCGCCTCAAGTTCCAAAAGAGCGAATGGAGCCTATTGGGCAACACCTAAATGTTGGATTGGAAGGAAGTTGTTGGGCTGAAAATCTCCCATTAGGGGTTCTATCATTCCATCTAGTAGAACCTCCATGTGGTGCAATATGTTGATGAGAGCTTAGAAAGAACCTTTGTTGTCACGCCCCAACCCGGTTTGGTCGGATCCCCGTGATCAACCCGCCACTCTCCCAGTTTATTAAAGGATTTCCCCTTATTGTAAACCGTAAAGAGTAAGGCGTCCTTTAAACCTGCACCATTTCCTGGAATAGCATAATCAAAACTGCATAAAATTTTAAACTTTACATACCTGTCTTACAAGCATCTTAGTTGATGGTCTTTCAAGGTAGGATTTCCAAGATTTCCTGAAAGGGATATAAGGGAGAGGGTGAGTACGACTACTCAGTAAATGGGTTTTCAAAGGTCTACTTTTAACTTTTAAGAAAAACATTTATATGTAGTGTGCCAGACACTTTTTCTTTTCAAAAAAATCCCTTCATTTAAAAATTTGGGTTTTTCCATTATTTCTTAGTTACCGGTGTGTCATCACCCAACACACATCCTTCATCATGAAGGTTACACACATTCGCAAGTCAGTATCACTACTGAACCCGCTAGTGGCTTCGGAGCGACTTTTCCTGCCACCCGGATAGAAGTACGACCACTTCTACCCTAGGAATGAGTGGATGTACGCGACATCCAGCCCACAATCCCGAAATCACTTCTTCATGTCTGTATGAGGACAGAGACCTCATCCCGTCCCCACCCCGGTCTCATGCACTTGGTGCTACTCCAAATTTCGCATAGACACTTGGAACGACGATCTGCCCTTATACTCACCGGGTTGTCCAGGGCCCTTAGGACACATCACTACCCCTCATGGGCGTCTTGATGATCCCGTACTCATAGTGCATGCACAAACAATGTTTTCTTATCAAGCCATGTAATATGTGGTGCCCCTGGTCAAATGGCCTCGACTCTCAACTCAACCCGCAATTGTTTATCTTGACTGGTCCGTCGACCTGTCATATCGCACTGTCGCTAGTTGACTAAGCATGTCGGTCCTATCTTGGTACCATGGCCAAACAATTCACTTTATTAAGTTTTATGGCACATATATCATGTTCATTTACTAGCTCTTGCTTATTCCAACTGGCCTTGGGCCCACTGTATGAGATTTTCAAAAATCTGGGCATTCTAGCCCCCAAGTTCCAAAACCGAGGTCCCCGGCCTATCAGAGCTATTCGAGCTCCCGTCGAGAAAGTCTCCCAAATTGTTTAAGCATTGGCACACAATCAGGGGAGAGCACTTCCGACAAAGCATATGTTTTCTCTATCCATTATACCGCCCGGGTATAAGGACACCTCCGTTTATAACCGATGAATGGGTTTTCAACTTCCTTCGAGTAAGACTCATCATACCAACTAGGTATGATCTACTTACAATCGGTAAGTAGTTTTTCCGCATGATTTTCACATCACTTCCTCTAAGTAGTGATGTTTAAAATACCACTTAATAGTGGGTTTTCATACCGAGATATTTAACATTGCCCAACCGGACATGATATAAAATTTTCACTCACAAATGGTAAGTGGTTTTTAATTTTAAGTTGTGTTCATCATCCCAACCGGGTATGATGTTAGTAAACCCACTCACCCATTAATGTCGTGAATTCCACTAGACTGGTTCTTTGCATTCACACGAGCTTGTCCTTGCTGACGTTCCCGATATTTCACGTTTCTACACGATATGAACAACCTTGTTCATTATTACTCGGCATAACAGCCTTCATTCATTTCCAATGAATGAGAAAACCTAAACTTTTAGTTATTTTCAATTAGGTCCATAAAGTTATTCTTTTTAACTTTAAGTCCCTAATTTCGGTTTTTCCTCAAATTAAGTCCCGTAACTTTTAAAATTTATCCTGGGACCTCAATTTATTCAATTTCACCAAAAAGGGGTTTAATTTCCCAAATTTCCAATTTGGTCCCCCAATTTTTCCAAAATTACCATTTTGCCCTTGTTTTACAAAAATGGTAAGTTTTGCCCCAAAATTCTAAAATTCCTCAATTGGTCTTCCAACATTATTTTCATGCCCAATTGACCCTCAATTTCATAAAATTGTATTTTGGCCCTTTAAATTTCAAAAATCCTCAATTTTCCTCCAATTCCAACTTCTTAACACAGTCGAATTTGATTTCATCAAATTGACCCATCAAACATTTCCAATTGTTGAAATTGAAGTTGAAATTGAGTTTCTACATGTTCATACGATTCTTCAGAAATGTGAATCGCAAGTTTTAATGCCGAGACAAGCTCAATCGAAGTTTCGCCGAAAAATGAACTATAGAGAGAGAAAGCTTCGATTACTCACCGGTGAAGGCACAGCGGTTCGAGCTTTAGATCTAGGCAGATAGCTCTCATCTTGAGGTTCATCCTAAAATCAAGAATCGCATCAATTGATGCAAAATTAGATTAGAATTTTGTCATTGAAATTTGGTCGATTCTCTCTCTAGCACCGATCGAAAATTATAAAGGGGAGCTGAATTAGCTTATATTTCGGTCCTAATTCGGCCGTGGAAAGGCTAAGGAAGTGTTGGGAGAGCTTGGTTTGGCCTGAGGAGGGCTTGAAATGGCCGATTTCAGCTTGGCCGAAATAGGGCAGATTCGATCCGCCGGAGTTGCTTCACTATTCCATCATGTCGGCGCTTCTCCAACGATTCTCGGATTGACTAGAGTTTGCTATCAAATAACTGTCTTCTCCCTGTTTCTAAAGAGTCCGACCTTTGTTCAAGTCGAAGCTCTAGTTCGAGTTTTAATAGGAAATGGAGCAATAGAAAGAGAGAAATATTCAGGTCTGAGGAGAATGAAATGGGGATGATCTATTTATATAAGCGTAAAACTCGTGTATTAAATGGGCGAGATTTATTACTAGTATTTGAATTAATACCAATAATTTATGGCAATATTAATACTAGTAATAAATCTCGCCCATTTAATACACGATATTAATTCCAATAAATTAAATTTCGGTATTAATTCTAATAATTTAATTTCGGTATTAAATTATTTGTATTAATTCCAATAATTTAATTTAGGTATTAAATTATTATTATTAATTACAATAATTAAATATATATTAATTTATGGTTATTTATGATAAGGTGTACGTACAAATTTTTTTACCAAAATTTCGGGTTACAAAAAAATTCATACTTCTTAGGAGGTCACCCATCCTCACACTAC
The DNA here is from genome assembly GCA_030064435.1 of Trapa incisa. Lineage (NCBI taxonomy): Eukaryota > Viridiplantae > Streptophyta > Magnoliopsida > Myrtales > Lythraceae > Trapa > Trapa incisa. Next base: position 3,837,722 of record CM057774.1, on the reverse strand, counting down.
TCTCGAGCAATCATGCTTAACTTTAAAGTTCTTATGTAATCTAGTTCACCTGGACCACTTTGGTTTTTGTTTTCGAATTTGTCTTAAGTTTCTTTTCCAAGGTTTAATGAACCCTTTAGATCACCCAAGAGTTGTAAATTCTCAACTTACCCATTCAGAAATAATCGGGTTTGTGAACCGGTTCTGAATCCTCACTTGGTTCGACTGGTTCTTTTCTTGGTTTTCCTTAGCTCAAAAGGATGGGTTTTACATTTGTTGTGATTGTCGACCTACAAAAGGAAAAGGAGGCATTGGAGGTGTTGAGAGGAGACCGCGGGAGCTTCGGGCAGTTACGGAAGGATGAGGTATGTTGGTAACTCCTGTGATTCCAAATAGGGGTGCTAAAGGTACTAAAGAAACAAGAACAACAACTACTAATTCATCGGCTAATATATTTCCGAAAAGTCGAAAACTAAGTGATAAAGGTTTTGTGAAATCTTCTAAGATGTTAATGGGTAAAAGGATGGGAGTTGGTTGTATATATTTACTGAAATAACTTAATCCTTTTTTGCTAAGACCCGCATAGAAATAGGCTACTGACGTGGGTAAAGCTAAAGCGACGGTAGTATTTATATCATTCGTGGGTGCAGCTAATTCCCCATGAGGTAACTGTATGATTTTCCATGGTAAAAGAGCTCCTGACCAATTAGAAACAAAAATAAATAGAAACATAGTTCCAATAAAAGGAACCCATGGACCATATTCTTCTCCAATCTGGGTTTTGCTAATGTCTCGAATGAATTCAAGGACATATTCGAAGAAATTCTGACCATCATTTGGAATGGTTTGTGGATTCCGAACAGCTATACTAGCAGAACCTAATAAGATAGCAATAACAACCCAAGAAGTTATAAGTACTTGGCCATGGACTTGAAAACCTCCTATTTGCCAATAGAAATGTTGGCCTACTTCCACACCAGATATATCGTATAACCCTTTTAGTGTGTTGGTGGAATATGATAGAACATTCATTTTGCCCTCTACATAAATAGAACTTGAAAGAGAATTATTTTGATTCAACCATCTCCTTTTCCACTTGATTAGTTAAATTTTCTATTTTGGATACTAACTAATCACAAAATATCCCCAGTAATTTTTATCTCTTTTATGCGATTCAAGAGTAGTAACCGATTCCAAATTGATTTCATACTTCTGAACACGACGGGTGTCCTGGGCGAGCAACAATGCCTTAAAGGAGTTTAGAGTCATGGCATCTAGAATAGGTGATATAACAAGGATGAGTGCCTCCCATTCCCTGTCAAAACCATCAAACAATTTATCTTTGATTTCATGGTCAGATTTGGAGCGACTGATTTAGGCAAAGATGGTGGTGAGGGTTGAGATGATGGAGTGGTAGGTGGTCATGGGTTGATCACCCTTCTATAACTCTCACCATTGTTGGTTGAGAATGTCCTTTTGAGCACAAGTTTGAGAGTTGTATAGAGTCTACAACTTGTTCCATGCTTCAGCTAATGTGAGAACACCAATGATCTGCAAATTGACTTCTATAGACAAAGATGCAGTTAGTGCAGTAAAGGTGAACTTATCTCGGACCACCCACACATTATATTCTGGGTTGACAATCTTCAATTCCTTATTTTCTTCTTTCACTAGCAAGTTAGGTTTTGGATAAGGTATGTTACCATCGACATAACCATATAATTGATAGGCTTGTAGCATATTATTGATGTTATTTCGCCACAGGTACTAGTTGATGTTGTTAAGTTTGATTAGTAGAGAGGGAAGTGCATTGGAAAGAATAATAGTAGTTGAGTAGCTTATTTTGAATGTTTACGGTAGTTATATATTTGAGAAAATATTTGAATAAGGAAGAAATGTGCTAAACAGACTATTTATTTGAAAAAAATGCTTGAACAAAAAAAGATTATATTATGCATAAGTCAAATTTTTAGGAAAAATAAGTTGTTAAATCATATGTTCTGATAACATAAAAAAGGAGAAAAAGTGAATAATTTTTATTTATATTCATTATTTACTTTTATGTTGATTTATATATAGATTGTAAATACAAAATGAGAAAAAGGGTGATCACTTTGATAATAATAATAAATTAAAATAGATATAATGAGTTAATTTTTATTATATAATAAATAAGGTGATCACTATTGATAATAAATAGTTAAATTTTAATAACTCAATTAATTTTTAATCAACTAATATTTCGTTAATATACTTCAATCATTCCCAAGTACTACACCACAACCGAAAAGCAAATATAGGTGTGAGGTAATCTCACTCACAATCAACATCTAATATGGTTAGCACACTCCATAATCAAGAGAATGTGAAATATAGACTAATGCTGAAAAGGGCAATATGAATGCCAAGTCGTGCAACTATAAAATCATAAGGTCGCAAAAAGAAACCCCAACTGTTAAGGAGAAGTTGAATAGGGAGGAAGAAAGGATACTTATGGCTTGCGATAGAGATCAAGGCTCATGGTCGGTACTATCGTGCCTTGGTCCACCTCTGCAGTAAAGTAAGGGTCCGCTGTTCACAAGGGTGAGCGATGTCATCGGTAGCTACAAAGAAACCTAGAGAGCTCACGGGTAACACACATGAGCTACAACATGCTTGGTTTGGTTGAGCTACCCTACATCTCCACATCTACACTCGAGGTTTCTAGAAAATTACAACATGCTTGGAGATTGTATCATATTATACTTTTACTATTTTTACTCACTCCCATATAAATTATATATCTATCAATAACAAAATGAAACGGATACAACATTTGTACCTTGCTTTTTCTATAACCTCCTCCAAACATACCCTAAATAAGACTAGTTTTACCAATGGAGCGTGTCAATCTTGGGAATACACGGTTGCATCGCATCGGGCCCCAAGTAATCATTCTAGAGGGATTTTCTAAGTTTGGAAGGAAAGAGGAAGGTTGGAAGGCAGGAGCACAATTCAAGGGCCCCTCATTTGACAGGCTATTTGTGGGTGGGGGGAGATCCTTTGTTTGGGAAACTCTCGCTATAAAAAGGAGGAGTGGCCTCCTAGAAATAAACGGTAGAAGAGTTATCGTCCATCTTCTTCCCATAGAGGGAAAAAAAGAAAAGAAACAAAACAAAACAAAACAAAACGATCGCATAGTGTTTCTTGGCAAGAAAATTCAAGTGTAGGTAAAGGTTATTGAGAGGTGCGAGGAGAGGAAGGAATGCACGGCCGGTCGACGTTTGTGGCCATCCTGTGCCTCGTGGCGGCCACCGCCACGCTGGTTCGGGCCGAGGATCCTTACTTGTTCTTCACGTGGAATGTCACATATGGGACCATATCTCCTCTAGGGGTTCCCCAGCAGGGGATCCTCATCAACGGCCAGTTTCCTGGCCCCAACATCAACTCCACCACCAACAACAACGTCGTCATCAATATCTTCAACTTCCTGGATGAGCCCTTCCTCATCACATGGTAACTAACGTATACTATATACTGATCAGAGAGAAGAAGTACTACCACAAACATTATAATTATACTGACTTATAATGTTGAAACATATGAATCAGATGTCCCTTATATATAATAAGAACATAAACCAATTCAAACACTGGAATCATATTTGTTTTCTGAGGTGTGATGATTTTTGTTTTTGGTTATGGCAGGAATGGCATCCAGAACAGGAAGAACTCTTGGCAAGACGGTATGCTCGGAACTAATTGTCCGATCCCTCCGGGGAAAAACTACACCTACCACTTCCAGGTTAAGGACCAGATCGGAAGCTATTTTTACTACCCCACCACTGCCGTCCACCGGGCGGCAGGCGGCTTCGGCGGGCTCCGCATCAACAGCCGCCTCCTTATCCCCGTCCCTTACGCCGATCCCGAGGACGACTACACTATCCTCATCGGCGACTGGTACACGAAGTCACACACCCAGCTCAAGTCCCTCATGGACTCTGGCCGCACCCTTGCCCGCCCCGGAGGAGTCCACATCAACGGAAAGTCCAGTAAGGACGGCAACAACGAGCCTCACTTCACCATGAAGCCCGGGAAGACCTACAAATACCGGATCTGCAACGTCGGCCTCAAGAACTCCCTCAACTTCCGGTTCCAGGACCACTCGATGAAGCTGGTGGAGATGGAAGGATCCCACACCGTGCAGAACGTCTATCAATCCCTCGACGTCCACGTCGGCCAGTGCTATAGCGTTCTCGTCACGGCCGACAAGGAGCCCAAGGACTACTACGTTGTGGCCTCAACCAGGTTCACCAAGGAGGTGCTCACTGCCACCGGAATCATCAGCTACGCCGGCGCGAAGGGTCCCGCCTCGCCGCAGCTGCCCGCGGCGCCGGAAGGCTGGGCCTGGTCGCTCAACCAGTTCCGTTCCTTCCGGTGGAACCTAACAGCTAGCGCCGCGAGACCGAATCCTCAGGGGTCGTACCACTACGGCGAGATCAACATCACCCGCACCATCAAGCTCGTCAACTCAGCCGGCAAAGACGCTGGCGGGAAGCTCAGGTACGCCATCAACGGCGTCTCGCACACCAACCCCGCGACCCCTCTGAAGCTGGCAGAGTACTTCGGCGTCGCTGACAAGGTCTTCAAGTACAACCTCATCTCCGATGATCCCAAGGAGGCCGACAGCCCTGTGATGACCCCGCAGCCAAACGTGCTGAACATCACCTTCCGCACTTTCGTAGAGATCATCCTCGAGAACCACGAGAATACCATCCAGTCCTGGCACCTTAATGGATATTCATTCTTCGCTGTCGCGTAAGTACTATACTCTCCTGATTGCAGCCGACTATATGTTCTCGTACCTTATCTTATGCACACTACAAGTATCATGACAGGATCGAGCCAGGGAGATGGACGCCGGAGAAGAGGGAAAACTACAACCTCCTGGATGCGGTGAGCCGCCACACGATCCAGGTGTTCCCCAAGTCGTGGGCGGCAATCATGCTGACGTTCGACAACGCCGGAATGTGGAACCTGAGATCGGAGCTGACTGAGAGGAAGTACCTTGGCCAGGAGCTCTACATCAGCGTCCTCTCGCCAGAGCGATCGCTGAGGGACGAGTACAATATCCCTGACAATACTATGGTCTGCGGCATTGTCACCGACTTGCCCAAACCTGCTCCTTACACCATCTAACAAGCTATTATATACGTAGAGAAAGGTCGCATGCACAGATCATCATGCATTTGAGTTTGGCAATATGGTCGTTGTGCGCACCTGATGATGTGTTTGTCATATCGAGCATACTGTCAAGTGAATCAACACTCGGCTATTCTTTCTTTTCCATCGATTTCCATCAGCTTCCCTGTCAATGTCTTCATCCTGTTAATCTTTTTTTTTTTTTGCTATTTTTCATTTTCTATCAAATAAATTCTATTCGTATTTCTCACTAGCAAAATTAATCCATTTCCATAGTAATCCTAATGACCACCAGTCTTTTTCTCCTGTGTTCCTCATGGAGGAAGAAGTTTGTAAGGTTAATTTTGATTCTCTTTTATGATGTTTCTGTGTATACATGCGTACAAGCAAGATGTAAGGAAATCAATAGGACCCTTTTTACATTGAGTTCTCTTGTTATATGTTGCTTGAAATATTATGATAGTAGGTAATTACAATATAAATAATATATTTTGATTAATTAAGATATATAATATAATTTCTTATTATTTATTTCTATATTTATTATATTCTAATGCTATAAATAAAATAAACACTTTTATTTTATTTTGTGATATTCTCTCCCATATTTTACATTTTAGATTTAAGATTTAGACAAGTAATGATTTAAGAACCATTAGATTATGAATTGTATTTGATGGTTTCAGATTTCATCCATTCAATGCAACAAAGAAAAAAATACGAGTGTTCCCATAGTTAACATGCTTCTAAAAGCACTGCCTTGTTGTTATGCTGAAATTCTCCTAACCCGTTTTCCTATTTAACTTCATCATCAAAAGCCACATTATCTATTGTATATTCGTGTCCCGAGATTATCAGAACCTCTAATTAGTATCTGGATAGAAAGGTCAACAAGCAACCTCAATGGCATTTCTACGGAGTTCTCCAGTAGAAACGATCGTGTAGCCAAGAATTACTTGCCCATTCCATCTGCCCAACAATTTTCATAGGACGGCACTCTTCCGACTAAGAGGTTCGGACCAGGAGATCGTCGACCGGTCGGGCGAGAAGTCATCAATGGCTGCATGGTTCTTTCCGCAGTCAACAAGGTAGGGCGGAGGTGGAAAAGAACACACATGGAATAAAATATGGAGAGTTATCACGAAGCCAATATCTATCACTCCCTCACAAGCTATGATGGTAGTAACATATCTTACATTAAGAGAAGATTCATATATATATATATATATATTCACTCTCTCACAAGCTGTGATAGTAGTAACATGCATCTTACATTAAGAGAAGATTCATATATATATATATATATATATATATATTCACTCTCTCACAAGCTGTGATGGTAGTAACATGCATCTTATATTAAGAGAAGATTCATATATATATACGCTGAGGTTTGGAGATTTTGCTAGCTAGAAGTCGATAAAGCAAATATTGCTTACATGAATTACTTTAGATAATTGATCAACCGGACAGGACTAAGTACTCTGGAGCTTAATATTATGAGGAAAAAGAATAGCAGGATTGATCTCAAGAATAAAAAAGATAGAGAGAAGCTTACTACTAGAAGCCCTTCCAAAAGTGACGATTTAACCTGGCAAACACCATCGCAAGTTCCATTTGCTGATGCATTACCACCAGCAGTTTCAACAAGGAACCTCTCCAGCTCCCTGGTCGAGGGATACAGGATAGTGGGCCTAGAAGGCTCTGAAATATATAGGACTGAGTACTTTGCCTCCAGCTGCTCCAAAGATCTTACAAGTTCTGAGAATGTTTCTCCTGCAATTCCATATAAAAATTTGATAAACACACATCATAACTAGTCTTCAACTATATTTATTTTCTCCTACCAAGCAAAGGTGTTCTAATAGTGCATTCCGTCAATAGTATAATATGATGTTATCTTGATGGACAGTTTCAAAAAAGCATACTTTCAGAGCTACGTGTCTTGTATTCATCAGATGCAGCAGACTCTCCATGACAAATCATGATAATATCTGCATTCCCTTCGAGCCTCATTTCCCTTCTTGAGAACAGATAATCCTGCAATTTGTCAAGCTACTAATGAAAAACCAAAAATGATTTTTTTTGCATCACCTCTATTAACATAAAAACCATGTAGAGTAGAGAAGCATACATGGAGGGATTGCTGGTCGACAATCTTTTGGGAATCATCTGCCAGAACCGAGCATGAACCTAGGAAAGCAACCTTGGTAATGTCTATATCATGTCCACAGGTTTCTTTGAACCCAGAAACCAACAAATTTTCCATAGCATCCTCAGATGATGCAGCAACATAGGGAAATGCCAAGGAAAAATTAGACTTCATGTGGAACTCCTGCCAAAGATATACATTGTTCCATGATTATTATAAGGAAAATAAAGTTTCAGTGCAGGTCACTATCACCACTTCTAAGCTGTTCTTACCTTAAGTAAGTCTAGAAGAGCAGAATCTTCATGTTTTTTGCTGGATTTATCCAAAGATTGCAGCTGAAGGATGAGAAAGACAAACTAATCATCAGCTTGGAGGCAATGACATTCTGATAACAGTACCACTGAAACTTTTAATTTAGCTAGATACTGTCTCACATTGACAAAAACAATTTGAAATGAAGTACAATTAGGCAATTCAGTTAAAGAAAGAATAGCAAGAGAATTGTATATCAAAAGGGGGAAAAGTTTCCAAGTTCTCACCTCCCTACCAACAAAAATAACAGCCAGATCTGTCTGCTGCTGAAGCTTGTTTGCTGAGCACTAATATTTTAAGACATTAAAAACTTACGGTTAGGATTGTTAGCAACATACTTTTTTCAATTAAATGAAGTAGTTGGTATAAAAAACAGATAGACACAGACATCAGAATACAGTAAGTCACCGTACCAACAAGTCTGACCAGCCCCCTTGAGACAGTACAACCTTGGCTAGATCCCTGGGTGAGATGGTCTGATAGTCCACAGATTCTACAACTATGTCATTGGAAATCCTGTAAGCACCCCACACAGTAAACACACTAAGATGGACAGCAAAAATTCTATGAGAAAGGAGAAGATGGATGCAACCAGACTAAGCAACATGTAATGAGAAGGCAACCAACAGGAAAAAGGCCAATCTAGTGCCAATTTAATAGATGCTTCAATAAAATCTATAACAAAGTGATTGAATCACAATGTTGGATGTCCTCAAGGCAATCAAACAATTAACTTTAACAACAGTAAATACAATTAGGAATAAAAACTGTGGGACTTTATTTCAACTATATGCACCATCTTCAATACCAAGGCACACTCAGAAACGGATTGCAATTCCTTACCTGTCATAGTGCGGCGACCAAAGGAAAGCAGGAACCGTTGATGGAGAAGCCGAACTGAGAGGAACAATCGCTGCTAATAACATCAGCAGCATCATAATAGTCATCTTCATTCTCTCCCTGCTCCAGATCGTCCAAAAAGAGAGATTCAATTCATATAAGTTTAACAGGACATAAATCAGCTATCAGATGACGTTAACGGCAATGCTAACATAGCTATAGATAAGTTTCAGCCATCGCACACCAAGCCAATCTAAAGAATCAAATATGAATAGATACTAATTCGGCTAATCGCGGCAGCAGAGCAGCAAATAACTGGCCGCATATTGGAATCGGAAGGAGAACCAGAGAAACATATGTTGCAATAAACTTGACGATTGCAAATAGTTCTTCTGAACCTCATCGGAGATGAAGAAGGTGAATTAAACGAGAACTTCTGCCGTTTGAAACGGTGGCCGGTGAAATCGATAGAGGAGGATTAACCGGACGGGTATGCCTCGGCGATGATGTGAAAGAGAATCAGCTCACGTCAGAATTCGTGCAATTTCGCTATTTTGATATTTTCTTCCTTCGATTTTCAGTTTTCTTTTTTATATTATATCTTGGCCTATTCCTATCATATGAGCCGACCCATATCTCCTTACTATTCTATTCCATGTGTTCTCAGGTAAGCCCAAAAATTCCCTCTAAGGCGTATATGGACTGGGCGCATGCAAAATCCATCATACACTTACAGTTTCCTTTCTTTTCAGTCGGCCACTTTTGTTGTTCAGTTAGCAGCTGCCATAAGTTTCTTCTTCATCTTTTTATGGTCGATCAATCCCTCGCGACTCTGCTTTTTGAGTTCCATGGAAGAAACCTCTCTCTCGTCCATCTCTTCCTCGTTGTCCGGAGCTCGTCATCTCCGAACCACTCCTCTTGAGTTCGATTCATAGCCTTATCAGCAGACAAATTTAGAGGGGCATGGGTGAATTCGAAGCTTATAAACTATAATTTTTTGGTGAAATATAGCGGCTTATGATGCGTTGTTGCTCTTGGCTGGGAAATAGGATACGGCGCTGTCTCCGGGATTACGACAAGCTCCTGTCCTTTGCGGTCGTCCTCCTCTACATCCAGGTTATTTTGGATTTCTGGTTGGAATGGGCCCATGTTGGGTTCTCCTAGCTCCTTAATTTGATATCCCTCCCGGGTTTTCTTGGACGCGTGTAGATTGCTTGTGCGTTGGTTGGCTCGCTTGGAGCGTTGTACAATGGCATCCTGCTCATGAATTTGGCAATTGCATTGTTCGCTCTGGTAGCTATTGAAAGTAGCAGCGAGAGACTGGGACGAATCTATGCGGCTCTTCTACTCTGTGCGATTCTGCTCGATGTGGCGTGGTTCATTCTTTTCAGTAATGAAATTTGGTGCGTTATTGCCTATTACCTTTTCATTTGAACGCTGTGTTGTTGCTATTGAATAGCTAAATGGAGAATGCTTACGCTGAACACTGCTATTGAAAGATTGTTTTGCTATTGGTCATGACTCATTAGTTTATCTATGGGGAGTAGAAGCATTCATTTCATATTGCAAGAACGGTTTGGACTAAAGCTGGATTATTCTACTCTGCTAGCTCACATAATGACACCTTACTGATTATTGATTTGAACGATTGTTGCAAGGTGCCATTATAAAATGTGAAAGGCACTGAGAACAGAGATTTTGTAGGTTACAAATATGACACTTGTTAGTGCAGATATTCAGCTGACTTGATGTGCTGGTGGTGTGCGATCTAACCTTGCCCTGATACGTGCTTTTTGCATTTTTTTTATAGTTGACTCTCAATCAAAAGGCCTTTTCCTTTCTAACGCAGGCATGTTTCTTCAGCACATCATGGGCTGTTCTATATCTTCTCGGTTAAACTTGCTCTGGCAATGCAAATCATAGGGTTTTCCATGAGACTCTCATCATCATTCTTATGGATCCAGATATACAGGCTAGGGGTGTCCCATGTTGACCCTGTACTACCACGGGAAGCAGATTTTAACCTGAGAACAAGCCTTTTGAGTCCAGTGACTCCTGGGGTTAGACAGACCTCAGATCAAGATGATATTTTAGGGGGCTCCATCTATGATCCTGCCTATTATTCATCACTTTTTGAAGATGGTCTGGACAACGAATTTTTGAATAGGGTATACTATTTTATGAATAATAATATTTCATTTTTATTCATTTCAATACCACGGTTGGCTACTTCATCATGGATATTACTGCTTTGTTAGCTCCTGTAACTTTCTTATGCCTGACTGACTGATAACTGATATGTCTAGTGATTACAGTGGCTATAGTTCTTCCCTTCTACAGTATCCACTCTTTGTCAGATAAATTTTCATTACTTGTTTTCTCTGCCTTAAAGTGATATATTCTACAATAACCCTCTGGTTGTTTATGAATCTTGATTGAAGAGGCTTAATTAGTGCATGACATGTTTTGCAACCGGTTGATAAATGATTGGACAAACAAATAACTCTCCTGACATCTATTTCACTGTACTTATTGATAGAGTCATATTGCTACTGGCGTTGAGGGGCTTGTATCTGCTTCTGAATCTTTTCAGCAGAACCTATCACATGGGAAACCCCTTCATACTACGGACGTACGTAGATTTCTGCACTTCTTTGAAGATAACAAGGCTTTCTGAAACATTTATTTTTTCAAAAAATATCTTTCTAAGTCATCCATAGAATCTGCAGTGGATATTTTATTTTGGTCTATCATTTCATGTAAGAATAGGTAAATCGTTGCATTTTATTGGAGTGAATACAATATTGTTTCAGTTCCCAAGTTTGTTTAATTTACCATAGAGGAAATTGCAGGGTTCAACTTTAGAAAAAGCATGTGTAATCTATATTGCTCACACTAATGATAAAAAAAAATAAGAACACCATTAGAATAGGCATTATTACAATTACGTCTTATCTTTGAAGCGTTGTGGTTCTGGACATGTAAGTATTTGTATATGCAAATTGCATATAATTGCTTCTTACTGATGTCGGATCTGCAGGTTGAGAATGAAAGCCCCTCACAGACAGAGAGGCAGTAAGCATGTCTCAGACTGCATAGATCAGGGAAATTCATCAATTGCTGTGCCATTTCCTTTGTCAGAGACCTCAGTTTTTGACACATGAGGTTATTTGTGGGAGTATTGTTGTGCGGTTTCGAGTTTCTTTTGGTCATCTTTCTCACAAGCAGGAGATGCTGACTTCAAACCCATCAATCACCACCACCAGCCTATGGGTCCACTTGAAGCTCATGACCACATGCAATTTTTGTTTTATCATATTTGCAACTTGGGAATTAGTGTAGTACATGGTAAGTGTTTGCCAGGGGAATGCAACAGAATCTCTTTTCCTCCCCTTCTTTTGGTGTAGGGAAACGGGTCAGGATAGGTTTAGAGGCCCGAGCCTGGACCTACCCTGCGGGTCCCAATAGGACCCGAACCCGACCTTTACAAGCCCAAGTCTTATCGGCCCGAGTCTGGACTTGTTAGATTTTTTTGACAACTCTAATTGTTTTTTTATATATAGTATATAATTAATAAATAATTAAAAAAAATTCACCAAATGGGAATTGAAGTTGTATATGTAAATATTATAGTTTATATTCACACTAATCTTATAAATTTGCTTTAAATAATAAATAATTGTGTAAAAAGATTTAGATACTACTAACTAAAAATATTTTAAATGATAATTAGGTTTGTGAAAATAAAGCTAGAACCAATATTTAGATCCAACTTGCCCTGCACTAAACATCCATCGGCCCGACTTGCTAGATACGGCTTGTTTTGCAGGTGATCATCGTCTTCATTCGACTGGTTCATTGACTCATTGTACGTACCTTGTAAAAATCCAGAAAATGAGTAAATTGTGTAATTTTTGACAAACAAAAATTTAATACAAATTGGTCCAAGGGGCCGATGGATCTTACATAACAACCTTCTCTATACAAACAAGTTTGCCCTACTTTTTCTCGTAATTAATGTGCCGACAAAAATTATTTTGGATCACCAAATTTTATAATTTCGTTGATGAAATTGTATTAAATTGCTCTACTTTTTCCACCCTTCTACAATCAATCTACTTGTTTTATCAGGATTAAACATTAAACTTTTAATAAAATAAAAAATAAGTCTTTGAGAGCCAATTTTCTTGCCCAACAACTAAAAATATTGAGGAAATAAATCACAAACTCCTCATTTTACTTGATTAAGTCTACTCACTGATTAAAGGTGCACTGAAATTTTATAAAACAAAATTTAAATTTAATTGAACTGAAAATTAAAATTAAATTGGAAATATAAATAGAATTCTTTAAATCAAATCAGATTAACAAAATTTAAATTTAATTGAACTGAAAATTAAAATTAAATTTGAAATATAAATAGAAATCTTTAAATCAAATTAGATCAACAAAATTTAAATTTAATTGAAGTAGAAATTAAAATTAAATTCAAAATATAAATAAGGAGAAAGTAAGATTTAATTGAATTAAAAAATAATTTTTTATCAATAAAATGAGAATTTTAAAAATTTTAATTTTTTATCGATCGTGATTATAATTTCAAGTTAATTTTTTATTGTACACGATAAAGGCAAAAAATGATTTAATAAAAAAAGATTACAGTAACCAAATTTGAATCGAGTTGACTTGACTCGCATACCATCAACGCAACCCTTTTCGTTCAAGGAATTGGATGTACACACTGTAAAAAAAAGATCAAATAAAATAAATAAATTTTTTTATCAAATTGCATTCAACAAAATATATAGATAAACTAATAACTCTCGTATTCTTATCACTATTACTTTAATTACATTAGCTATTCTATCGAATTTTACATTCAAATTTATAAAATATGTTACTGAAATCTCTCTCGACACTCGATTAATTATAATCCAAATTCTCACCTTACCCAATCATCAAATAAAGTGATTTTTGTTTTAAAATATTTCTAATTTACTACTTTTGAGTTTTGTAGCTGGACCTCTACTTGAAAGTGGTCAGAAAATGCCATTTTTGGCTCATCCCAATTCAGAACAAAAAAACTGCTAGTGGTTGTCGTCCTTTAACCACTTTAGTAGGTATTAGTGTCAAAGTGACCACATACTTCCCATTTACCTCTTATTGGTAAGGGTCAATCTTCGACAAGGGAATAATTGACTACGACAAGTCGATTTCCATTGACAAATCCCTTCGTCTCCATCAGATCGTGACCATTCGAGGTCAAAATTCACTTAGTTTTGGAAACCACTTGACCGACCACAACCACATAATGACTCGATTGGACCTTATTTCAAAACTCTTCAACTTTGACCACATCTTTGGTTATATTCGATGAGAATTTCTGACAACTTCTGTCACGCCCCAACCTGGTTTGGTCGGAACCTCGTGATTAACCTGCCACTCTCCTGGACCTCGATGAGTGATTACTCCTCTCAATCGTGAAGAGTCAGCCTTATTAGCTATTATGTTTTCCCGAAATAACATTAAACAAAACTAAAAATATAATTCGTACGTGGTTTGGGTCTTGGCGAGGGAAAGCTTTCTTGCAATTTCTCCCTTCCTGAAAAAAATGTTTAGGGGAGGGGGTAAGTTCCACGACTCAGTGAGTGGGAGAAGTGTTAGGGGCGCACTTAATTATGTGTCGTTAGGTTTATAATATTTCACTTTCTACCCTTCTTGGGTTATCACACAATCACACGCCCTCTCTATTATAGAAATGGATCACACGTTCACGGACTGTCTTGCTTGTGGATCGGAGTGCATTTACCGTTCACCCTGACAGAGGTTAACAACCTTTACCCTGAGTTTAAGTGGGCCTCATGTGTCCGACCCTCAAACCCTATTCATACTTTGTGTATGCTTTGTGGGACAAAACCTCTTTCCCCCAGCTGCCTTGGTCTAAATGTGCAGGAAGCTCCTAGAGCTTCTCGATATACTGGAGGATAGTTTGCCCTTATTCTCCCTAGGTCATCCAATATTCCTTGGAACCATCACTACCATATATTGGGCGTCTCAATGGCTTTGTAATCTCATGTATGCAAATATCAACAATTTTCATGTTAGTAGGACCATCGTCTTTGGTGTTACTAGCCCAACGGACTCGACAACCCGACTTCGATCTCGTAACTTACTGGCCCAATGAGTTCGGTGACCAGGCTTCGGCTCAGCAGCCACTACCCAACGAGTTCGTCTATACGGCTTCGGCGCTGTAACCAAACACACACAATTTGCCAGTTCTTATGAGTTTTTCAAGCACATGTAACTCATTTTGTTTACGGGCATACACCCGTGCCCATTCGGCCTTGGGCCAACTCAAACAATATCATCCGACCTTGCATGCCTCATGTAATGTCAGGGCAACCTCTCAAAAAGTTTAAGCTGGCTCAATCAGTCAAGGGAGGGCGACCTTGGAAAATCCATTTTAATACGGGAATGCTGTAGTCATCAGCCCAACCGGGCGTGAGGCTAAACTCACTCACCCGATAAACGAGACTGGTCAGCCTTGGCTGGACTTCTTGTTCCAGTCGTGCCTCATCGCACGCGTTCCGGTTCGGTGTGTCCCTACAGGGTTCGAACATGCTTATGAGAGGACTCTCGACACTAAGGTTGTTTAAATTTCAATTTGGTCCCTAAAATTTCCAACCGTCCATCAAGGGTCCTTAACTCTTCCAAGATTACTAATTGGCCCTTAATTTCTCTAAAATTACCAATTGGTCCTCAAACTTTTAAAATTTACTATTTGCTCCTCAATTTCAACAATTTGGCTAATTGGTTCTCAATTGGGAGTTAATTTCATGAGAGTCCCCCATTTTTCTTTAATTTACAATTCGGTCCCCAATTTTCCAAAATTCCCAATTTCAACCAAATTCCCCAAATTATTGCATTTTGACTCACGAATCTCGGATTCATCAAATTGATAGCCCAAACTTGGGCAATTGCCCCATATCATGCTGCTAATCACTTCCCCCATCTCCTCATGATCATTTTGGCCTTTGAATCACCTTAATCAGTGCCGATTTGAGCTCAAACGAAGCTTCGTTAGAAAAAATTGGTGTAGAGAGAGAAAGCTCAGTTTCCTTACCAGTGAGAAGATGACGGTCGGGGCTCTTGATGTGAGCAGCTAGTGCTTCTCCAAAGGGTCCCTTTTGGATCAACTTGCTAGCAAATTGCATGCATGAGCATCGTGAATTTGATAAGAGAAGTTCAGGCAAGTTCACCTCTGCAACTTCAAAATTTCGGTGACAGGGCAGAATTGGCTTACCTCACGGTAGTAGGGGGGTCTCGTATGAGTGGGAGAGGGCTGAGGGAAGGTCTGTGAAACCTGTCCCCCAGACCAAGTAAACCGAGGAAAGAACCGACGGTTTTGGGAAAATTGAGCCGAAAAAGGAACAAAAAAAAAAGGGTTAAAATGGGAAATTGGAAAATCCCAAGCGGCCAAAAATTCACAAAAATCATGGGGAAGAACCATGAGGTGAATTGGATGGGAGAACCGGACTCGAACCGGAGTGAATCGGGATGAACCATAGTGAACAGTTCAATAATTCATTTTTCTTGGTGACTTAAAAATATCAATTTGGGGAATTGAGACCATCGTTAGCTAGAAAATGAATTTAGAAATGATTAAATTTTATAAAACCGGTCAAATCGAGTCTGAACCGGCTGATTTTCGAATTCGGGTCACTAAACTTGATCGGACTGGACCGATCAATGATCCAGACCAGTCAAGAGACCAGACTGGTCAACGTTCAATAGAGCCCAGTCAGTAGCCATGCAAGCACGTGCATCCAATGGGAGGCTGCCACGTGTCCTATCATGCCCCAACCAGGTTTGGTTGGATCCCCGTGAACAACTCGCCACTCTCCCGGTTTATCAAAGGTTTCCCCTTCTCTAAATCGTAAAAAGTAAGACATCCTTTTTGCATGTACCTTTCCCGTAATAATATTAATCAAAACTGAATATATTAACCTTATATACATGTCTCACAAGTTTAGCTATCGGAAGGTCTTTTAGGTAGGTTTTCTCTCGTTTACCTGAAAAGGGGTAAAGGGAGGGGGTGAGTTCGACAACTTAGTGAATGGGTGTTGGGAAAAACATATTTAATTGGAGTGTGCTAGACTCATTTATTTCTTTCAAAAATATTATTTTCCTTAAATTCCTGATTATTCAAAACCCTTTTTTCTCATTTCCATATCCGGTGTATTTTACAATCAACACACACCCTTCATTATGAAGGGATCACACATTCGCAGGTCAGCCCGTCCACTGCACCCATTTGTGGCGTCGAAGCGACTTTACTGGCCACCTAGATAGAAGCCCATCCACTTCTACCCTAGGAATGAGTGGATGTTTGTGACATCCGACCCTTAAACCTGAAATCAACTCCGTGTACGTATGAGGACAGAGACCTCATCCCGACCCCACCCCGGTCTCATGCACATGAAGCTACGTCGAGCTTACCTGACTGCTGGCACAACAAACTGCCCTTATCTCCATCATGTCATCCAATAGCCCTTAGGATGCATCACTAGCCCTCTTGGGCATCTTAATGGTCCTGAACCTCAAGTGCATGCACAAACAAAGTTTTCCATAAAGCCATTTATCTTTGGTTCCACTGGTCCAACGGCCTCGACCCTCAACTCAATCGGCAGCTATTTGTCTATACTGGACCGTCAACCTGGTCCTATCGCACTGCCACCAGTCCATCAAGTATGTCGATCCTGTCTTGGTACTATGGCCAAATCACATAAATAATTAATTAAGAATTTTCATGGGTTATCATCATGTTTATTTACGAGCTTGTGCTCATGCCAACTAGCCTTGGGCCCACTGTACATGGTTTTCAAAATCGAGCATTTTAGCCCCCAAATTCCAAAACCGAGGCCTCTATCCTATCTGAGCTATTTGAGCTCTCGACAATAAGGTCTCCCAAAATTTTTAAGTATTGGCACACAGTCAGGGGAGAATACTTCTAACTAAATAACTTTTCAACTCGTCCATCACACCAACCAGGTGGGATGATATCTCCGCTTACAACCGGTAAGTATGAGCTCAAACGGAGCTTTATCAAAAAACTGAACTTAGAGAGAGAAAGCTTTGAAAGCTTACTGTCGGAGGTGCGACGATCCGAGTTTTCAATCGGGGCAGGTAACTCTTTTCCTGAGGATACTCCTAGGATCAAGAATTGCAAAAATTCATATAAAATTGAGTGAGGATTTGGTCAGTGAAGTTTCATCGTTTCTCACTCTAATGTTGATCGAAATTTACAGAGCGGTGCCAAATTGGCTTACCTTTCAGCTCTAATTTAGTCATATGAGAGTTGTGGAATTGTTGGGAGAGCTTGGTTTGGCATGAGTAGGGCTCAATTTAGCCGTTTTCAGCTCGGCCAAAACCGGGCAGCTTTGGTCCGCCAGAGCTGCTATACTATTTGATTACGCCGACGTTTCTTTGGCGATCCTCGGATCGAATGGTGACCACCGTAGGGTAGCTAACTTCTCCCCGAGTCTAAGGAACCCAAACTCGCCTTCTTTGGCTTAGAAAAATGTCCAAGTCAGAGCTCTGGTTCGAGTTTCACCGAAAATTGTAGTAGAGAGAAAGATAGGAGTTTTCAGGTGTGTAGAGGATAAATGAGGAGGAGCTCTTTATATAGGGAGCTTGGGGACTCCTTGGCCGTCCGATTGGTGCCTTTATGACGATCATTCATGTCTAGAAACACCCTGAATGGAGACTTTTTATCTTCGCCAGCGTTGTTCACTTTTCCGACGAGTGAACAGTGCTATCATCTGAAGGAAGAAGACAACACTATTCCGAACCGGACCCAGCCGGTTCGAACCGAGTTCGATACTTAAACCGAACAGTTCAAGCCCGATTCGACCGAGTTTTTCAAAATTAAAAATTTTTAAATTCATTCTCTATCCAGTGGCGGCTTCAATTCTACAATTTGAATATTTTAAGCCACCTAGAAAAATGAATTTAGAAATTGGTTCAATAGTGGTTCAAACCTATTCAATCCGATTCAGGTCCAGTTCACCCAAACCGATTTGGTTTTCTCTTCCAATTCATCCCAAAGTCCTTTTTCATGACTTTTGTAACTATTTTGGTCTCTTGGAATTTGTTAATTTCTTGATTTTCCCTTTCTCTATCAGTTACAGTTTATGAACCGACTCAGTTTTTTTCTTTGGAAATAACCGGTTCTTTTCCAGATTTTTCTTATTATCAAAGGACATGCTTTACAACTCTCCCCTCCTTTTAGGGGTTTTGTCTCCAAAACAGTTACATGTCAAATAATTGAGGGTACCTAGTCCTCATCACGCTCTCAGTCTCCCATGTCTCTTCTTGCACGGGCCCGTTTGGCCAAAGAACCTTGATCGTAGGAATCCTCTTATTCCTCAAGTTCTTATCCCTCCGGTCGATAATTCGTACCAGTTCTGCTTGATAGGTGAAGTTCTCTTCTAGTTTTGGTGGAGGTCGGTCCAACACATGGCTAGGATCAGGCTGGTACTTTCGAAGTACCGAGATATGGAATACATCATGTATTCTCTGTAAGTTTGGAGGTAGTTCCAATTTGTAGGCAAATGGTCCTATCCTTTGGATGATGGGATAAGGATCGATATACCTTGGTTTCAACTTTCCCCGTTGTTGAAACCTAAGTATTCCCTTCCATGAGGATACCTTTAGAAACACTCGGTCTCCCAAATCAAACTCCAAATCTCTTATCCGCTGATCTGTATAACTCTTTTACCTGTCCTGAGTGGCCTTAAGGCGACTCCTGATTAACTCAATTTTCTCTATGGCATTCTCGATTAGCTCAACCCTTTCCAACTTTCTTTCCCCCACTTCTTCCCAAAATAAAGGGGTACGACATGGTCGTCCATAAAGGGCTTCATAAGGAGCCATTTGAATACTAGACTGATAACTATTATTGTATGCAAATTCCATTAGGCATAAGTATTCCTCCCAACCCTTATCCATGGTGAGTACGCATGCCCTCCCAAGTTTGGATCATTCACTCAGATTGTCCGCCGGTCTGAGGATGAAATGTCATACTCATGTGGAGCTTGGTTCCCAAGGCACTTTGTAAACTTGGTCAGAACCTTGATGTAAATCTAGGGTCTCTATCCGATACTATGCTCACTGGGACACCATGGAGTCTTACTATCTCCCTCATGTATAAGACGACCAGTTGTTCTACTGAATCCATGACTTTTATTGGCAAGAAATAGGCAGACTTGGTTAATCTGATAGCTATGACCCAAATTGCTTCTCATCCCTTCCTTGTCATAGGTAATCCCATGATAAAGTCCATAGTGATGTGCTCCCATTTCCATTCCGAGATTGATAAGGGTTGTAGCAGTCCTGATGATTTCTGATGCTTGGCTTTAATATGCTGACAGGATAAGCATCGGGCTACATATTCTGCAATATCCCTCTTCATTCCTTTCCACCAATATCCTTGTTTGAGGGTGTAGTACATCTTAGTACTTCCTGAATGCATCACATACACAGAATCGTGCGCCTCTTCTAGAATTAACCTCTTCAGTTCCTTATCTTGAGGCACACACTCTACCCTTTTAGATTAGCACTTCATCACCTTGCAAGTCATAGTCTAGTTTCGTCCCTTTGTTAATCGAGTCCAAATAGGATTGGAATTCCTTATCAGCCTTTTGTTGTGCCTTAATTTGCTCTGTTAGACTGGGTCTCACCACCACATCAGCCAATAAGCATTTCTCTCTCTTGTCCATCTTCAAGTCCACCTCCATTCTTCCCAACTATTGCAACAAGGGTAAGTAACTTGTCTTTATTTGCACTGCCTCGGTTTGGTATTTGCAACTTAGGGCATCTGCCACCACATTTGCCTTTCTGGGGTGATACTCTATCACAAGGTCATAGTCCTTCACCAATTCTAACCATCTCTTATGGTAGATATTTAACTCTTTCTGAGTTAAGAAATACTTAAGACTCTTGTGATAAGTGTATATCCTACACTTAACCTCGTAGAGGTAGTGTCACCAAATCTTTAAAGCGAACACTATCACAGCTAATTCCAAGTCATGGATAGGGTAATTTCTCTCATGTACCTTAAGTTTTTGCGAGGCGTAGGCGATAACTTTTCCTTGCTGCATTAGTACACATCCAAGTCCTTGTCCAGAGGCATCACTATAGATGGTGTACTCTCCCACACTTGGGTCAGGAAGGGAGAGTATCGGTGCGGTTGTCAAACGTGTCTTCAACTCCAAGAAATACTTCTCACAGCTTTCGCCCCATTTATACTCTACTCCTTTCCTGGTGAGCCGAGTCAAAGGAGCAGCTATCTTTGAGAAATTCTACACAAACCATCTGTAGTATCCCGCCAGGCCTAAGAAACTTCGTATCTCCGAAGGATTCATACGTGCCTTCCAATCGAATATGGCTTCCACCTTTGTCGGGTCTACTTTGACTCCATCTTTGGATACTATGTATCCCAAGAACCCTACCTCCTATAGCCATAACTCACACTTGGAGAATTTTGCATATAAGCAATTTTCCCATAATATCTCCAAGGTGATCGCCCTCAACTCGACCTGCAGCCATTTGTCTTGACTGGTCCGTCGATCTGTCTTGTCGCACTATTGCCAGTCCATCGAGTATGTTGGTCATGTCTTGGTACCATGACCAAATCACATCATTCATTAAAGTTTTCATGGCTTAACATCATGTTTGTTTACGAGCTCCTACTCGTGCCAAATTGCCTTGGGCCCACTATACGAGGTTTTCAAAATCAGGCATTTTAGCCCCTAAGTTCCAAAACTGAGGCCTCTGGCCTATCTAAGCTCGAGCTCCCGTCAAGAAAGGTCTTCTAAAATGTTTAAGTAGTGGCACACAGTCGGGTGAGAGCACTCCTGACAAAAAAACATTTCAGCTATCCATCACACCAGTCGGGTGTAAGGACATCTCCGCTAATAACCGATGAACAGGTTTTCTACTTCCATCTAGGAAGTTCATCATACCAATCGGGTATGATCTACTTACAACCGATAAGTAGTTTTTCCGCATATTTTCCTCACATCACCCCAACCTAGTGTGATGTTAAAACTCCACATAATAGTGGGTTTTAAATTCTGAGGTACTCATCATACCAACTGGGTATGATATGAAAATTCTCACTCATCCGTTAATGTAGTAAATTCCTCTTAACCGATTTTTTGCCTCCACGCGAGCTTGTCTTGGCTGGCATTCCCGGTACTTTATGTTCCTACACAATATGAACATCATTGTTCATTATCCTTTGACCTAATAGCTTTCATTTATGACAAATGAATAAAATACCCAAACTTTCCAATTATTTGCAATTAGGTCCCTAAAGTTCTTTTTCTTTAACTTTAGGTCCCTAATGCCAATTTTCCCCCAAATTGAGTCCCAAAACTTCAAAATTTTACTTTGAAACCTCAATTTATTCAGAATTACAAAAAGGGGTTCAAGTTTCCCAAGTTACCAATTTGGTCCCTAACTTTTCCAAAATTACCATTTTGCCCCTACTTTACAAAAATGGTAAATTTCACCCCAAAAATTCCAAAATTAACCAATTAGTCCTTCAACATCTTTTACATGCCTAATTGGCCCTCAATTTTAGGAAATTGCACTTTAGTAACTTGAATTTTCAAAATCCTCATTTTTTCCCAAAAAGTTTCCCCCAATTTCCCCCTTTCAACCTAGTCGAATTTAATTTCATCAAATTGATAGATCAATCGAGGTTAATTATTAAAATTGAAGGTGGATTTAAGGTCCTACACATCCATACGATTCAATTGCCTTTGAATTGCATGAATTGACGATGGGATGAGCTCAAACGGAGGTTTAGTAGAAAATTGGATTTAGAGAGAGAAAGTTCCGAAAGCTTACTATCGAGGGTGCAACGGTCCGAGCTTTCGATCTGGGCAGATAGCTCTTGTTCTGAGGTTTCTCCTATAATTAATAATCACCTCAATTCATATTGAATTGAGGGAGAATTCGGTCAGTAAAGTTTTGTCAGTTCTCTCTCTGGTAGAGTGGAGCCAAATTGGCTTACCTTTCCACTCTAATTTGGCCGTATGAGGGATGAGGGAGTGTTGGGAGAACTTGATTTGGCATAAAGAGGGCTTGAATTGGTTGATTTCAGCTCGATAGAGACAAGGAAGCTTCGGTCCCCCAAAGCTGCTTCATTGTTCGATCACGTCGGTGCTTCTCCGACGATCCTTGAAGCAATTGGAGACCACCATCAGGTAGATGACTTCTCCCCGAGTCTAAAAAACTCTACCACAGATTCTTTGGCTAAGAAAAGACCCTATGTCAGAGTTTGGTTCGAGCTTCATCAAAAAACTGAGTATTTGAGAGAGAGTGAGGTTTTCAGGTGTGTTGAGGATGAATGGAGAGTGGCTCTTTATATAGGGAGCTCAGGGACTCTCAAGCCCTCCGTTTGGCACATTAATGACAGTTATTGATGGCCTGAAACATACTGAATGGAAATGTTTCTTCTTCGCCAGCGCTATTCAATTTTTCGGAGAGTGAACAGTGCTATCATTTGAAGGAAGAAAACGATACTATTTCGAAACGGACTGGACTGGTACGAACTGGGTTCACTGCTTAAACCGATCGGTTCAGGCCCGATTCGACCAAGTTTTTCAAAATTAAAAATTTCTAAATTCATTCTTTATCAAATGATGGCCTCAATTCTCCAATTTGAATTTTCTAAGCCACCTAGAAAAATAAATTTTACATCTGGTTCAATAGTGGTTCAAACTAGTCCAAATTAGTTCAATCCGGTTCAGATCCGGTTTACCTGAACTGGTTTGTTTTTCACTCCCAAATTATCCTAAGATCCTTTCCCAAGGTTTTTATGACTCTTTGGGTCACTCGAAGTTGTAAATTTCTCAATTTTCCCATTCTCTGGTGATCGGGTTTGTAAACTGGTTCAATTTTCTCACTCAATTTGACCGGTTCTTTCCCTGATTTTTCTTAACTTCAAAGGGCGGGGTTTACATGATGAGGATGAGTAGTGTCACGAAAACCAAGTAGCTGATGCATATATATTTCCTCATTGAGATAACCATGTAATAATGCATTATTGATGTCAAGTTGATGAATAGACCACTGTTGAGAAATTGAAATGGCTAGAATAAGGAGAATGGTGACTGGTTTAATCACCGGACAAAAGGTCTTATGATAGTTAAGACCTGTTTGTTGAGAGAAACCTTGAGCAACCAGGCGAGCTTTGTACTAATCAACTAAGCCATCAAGGTGTTGTTTGACTTTGTAAACCCATTTGCAACCGATAACATGACAAGTTGTGGGAGCTAGAACAAGGTCACAAGTGTGATTGGCGAAGAGTCAAATATTCTTGATGCATGGCATGAATCAAATAAGATTGATGGCGAGACTAAGCAAATGTGTGAGGTTCCTGTAAATAAACAACAATAACAAATGCAATTGGATTATCAGTAATGGTAAAATGCCAAGTAGGAAAAGAGCTATTTTGAGAACGAGTAACCATGCGTCGAGGTAGGGAACGAGGTGTTGTTACTTCAGAAGTCTTAATTGCAGGGGGATCCAACCTAGGGGATTGGGGTGAGGAGCAGTCAAGGTGGGAAGGAGGGGGATGCGGTTGGAGAAGGTTCTAAAGGTGGGGAAAAATAGGGAAACACAAACTCATTAAATGTGATGTGCCACATATGAAAATGTGATCCAAATGGGGATAAAAACAACGGTACTCGAGATAATTCGAAGTATAGACAAGAAAGATGCATAGTTGAGATCGAAACTAAAGTTTGTGAGTCTAGTGGGATCAAAGATAAGGAAAACATTAACACCAAACATACAAAGAAGATGATACTCACAGGAGGACTAGATTAACATAAGCGAGAAGAATAAAACCTATGTCGACAATGTGATGGTGTTTGCGCTCAGCTACTCCATTCTGTTGTGGTGTATGTAGGTATAAAAGACGATGAGAAATGTCATGCATATGGAGTTTATGTTGAAAATCAGAGTAGAGAAATCATTTAGCCCCATCTGATTTGAGAGACTTAATTTTGAGCCCAAAAAAATTTTTCAACACGAAGTTGAAATGAACAAAAAATAGAGAAGATCAGTGCATCTTTTTATAACAAAGTACCAAGAAAATTTACTATATTTATCCAAAAAATAAATATAATAATGATGTCCCGTATGAGAGTAGATAGAAATAGGTCCCCAAATATTAGTGTAAATAAGTGTTAATGGAGAGGTGCTAATATGGTTAGTAAAATAAAATGGTAATTGAGTAATTTTACACACACAAGAAAAGGTAGAAAAAGAGTATTAACACACATCTTTTATTAGTCCTCTAGAGGATAAGACATGCTTAATAATAGGAGAGGTTGGATGTTCGTTGGTGCTATAAGGAATTGGAAAAAAGTTGAGCTAACCAAAGCATGAGAAGATGAGTTTTTCGTATGATCGACCGAAAGACAATAGAGGTCGACTTTACGTATCCCTCACATTAGGTCCTGATTAGTGTGAATATCATTAACAAGAAAATAATTAGGGTGAAATTCAAAATAGTAAAAGTTACCTTGAGTGAATTTAGAGACAAAAATAAGATTAAAGAAAATGGATGGTATATAATATACATGATTAAGAGCAAGTCGATGAGTGAGTGTGACAAGAGTGACAAAACTAGAGAATTTAATAGGCAAACCTCAGCCATCACCGATTAAAAGATTTTCAGGTTTTTTTGGATGCTACTGCAAACTGAGATTAGAGAAATCAGTAGTAACATGATTAGTGGCTCCAAAATCGATATATTAATCTAAATTATGAGCGTTAGAGTTAATACTGGAGACAAGATTGTAGAGATTGAAAATGATGCAGTTAGGGACAAGACTAGACGGAATGACCTGATTGGAGACATAGTTGGCAAGTTGACACATGGCTTAAAAGATAGTTAGACAACTAAATGTTGGAATTTATGATGTTAAGAATGGTGTGGGGTATATAAGGTGTTTTGTTGAGAAAAATAACTGCAATAAGAAAGTGTGTGACAGTTTGTTATGATTAGTAGGTAAAATGGAATATAAAAAAAAATTATGCATAAGTTTATTATAATGAAAAAAAGAACTAATACCCAAAAATCGAAAAAGATGTGAATTAGAGTGCTCTAATACTATAAAAAATTAGAAAAAACATAATAAGGTATAAAATATTCTCAACTTCATAATTTACAATAATTGTAAGATGATGATTAAATAAAGTAAAATAAATATTATATTAATAACATTTAAGTAGCTTTATATTATAGATCTGTTATTTGATATTAAAGTCACTTTTTTTATAAATTAATAAGGAGACGCACTTGGTACTTAGTATCAGGTGATGGTTTATTAAAAATAAAAATAAAATGATTTCATTCTCGTAAACCCTGACGTGATTTTGATTGTCTCCCCCAAATTTTACAAAATTCCTAGTGTATTGTTGCAATCGATCCCTTATTGAGCTCCCCGCATGTGTCATTGAGCCCGACAACAAGTACCAAGCCTCATGTTTATGCCGAGCTAGACTCCATTTATCCAAGACCCCGATTGTGCCCTCAAGCCCAGCATATGAACGACCCTCAAGCCCGACATAGAGTATGAGACTTCAAGCCCCGCCTATGCACCTATGTCCTCCACTCCATTTATATTATCCCCACTAGTGACCCAGATCCCCTCCCTATCCCCTAGTCCCCTAGTCCCCTAGCTCTCCATTCATTTGAGCTCCGCATGTGTTGTCATAGCCTCTCGATCTAAACTAAGAGTTCGAGCTTTTAATCATATTGAAATTTTTTATATGGAACGAATTTAAAATGTACACATTTTTTTGAACTCATACCTATATGGAATCAAGTTTCGGTACATCCGAGTTTGGGTCAAGGTTACATCACACCAAACCTGACCTGAGATTTTGATCTTGAATTCGCCTCATGCAAGTAAGGGTACCAAGGAGGTCGGGTACATTTACATATTAAAAAAATATATTTATTTTATTAATAGTGATATTTTTATTATTTATTAAATGTATTATGTTATTTAATATTTTTATGTTTTACTAATTTTAAAAAATTAAAGGATGTGTTAATAATCTATAGATTTATTGATTAGAATTTACTAATTTCATAAATCTTTTTTATTTAATTTAATTAATTCTCTTAGGATTCATTAATATTCACTTTAATATTTTTTTTATTTTCATATAGTTTATTTGATAGATTTGAGATACAATAATATTTAAAAATTTATTGAGTCCCGCATGTTTATTTTTATTTTGGTTACCATATATTAAGAACACCATAATAATTTACAATAAAAGGTAGAATTTTTTTTGCACAGAATAAAAAGTAGATTTATCAATACCATAACCATAATACCCACAAAACACAGAAGAGGTCTGCCTAAACTATAGGCAGCAGATTCATCCAGCGCCAGCCCATGAACCGGATTTGTTTGTGAAGGATTATTTTACACCAACATGGAACTGGAATGGGCTCGAGATTAAAACCAACCCGGACCATTAAACGAACTTTTACCGGGGGCAGTTGCAGACCGTGCTATCCCACGACCGACTACCGTTGTAGCCCATTCATGAGCCTGGCCCATTAACGCCCATATCTGACATCTTTCAAGGGATATGGATGCGGAGATTAAGCCAACATCCGACATCCAGCGTTTGCTTGGAAGAAAATAAGATTGCTTATCGAAAATAATGTCTTCAAAAAGTTGAAACAAAAGGCTCAAGTATAGAACTGGAAAACCCACTTTCGCCTGCAAAAAAAGACAGCCACCTAGATGTGATTCGACAATCAATCGTGGCCTACTTCACTGTCAAGATCTTGATCACAGTTGAGTTGTCCACACGGTGGAGGGCCACCACAGAATCACCGCTCATACATAGCCTTTTCTCCTTTGCATGCTGGATTGCAAACTCCAGCGCCTCTTCCGTTGTCTCGTCTGAGGAAGCCCTTGCTGATCCTGTAGACAGGACAGGGACCAAGCCTCTGAATATGAGGCTGTGCCTAGCTGGAGCTTCATCACTGCATGACCAATCGAAAGAATCTGTCGTGATCTCAGGAACAACCACGGAGAGTATCGGCATGGGCGGCCTGTACTTGGCCACCAGCTTTGCTGTACTTCCTCCCCTAGTGAGGACCAGAATGAGGGCTGCTTTGGTAGCATTGGCGGTCTTCACAGCGGATGAAGCCAGACTCTCCAGTGGGCTCATTGGCACAGGTGAATGCTCCATGATCCGCTTGAACACATCTCCGTAGTTAAGGGTACTCTCTGCTTCGATGCATATCTTGGCCATAGTTTGAACAGCGAGCTCAGGGTAAGCTCCGGCAGCAGTCTCTCCACTCAACATCACACAATCTGATCCATCAAGAACTGCATTAGCAACATCAGTTGCCTCAGCTCTAGTGGGCCGTGGTGACTTTATCATGGATTCCAACATCTGTGTGGCTGTCACCACAGGTTTGCCTTGGATGTTGCACTTATAGATCATTACCTTCTGTGCTAGGAAGATCTTCTCAATCGGGATCTCCATACCGAGGTCTCCACGTGCAACCATGAATGCATCAGAATTGGCAAGAATATCATCAAAGTTTGCAACACCCTCTTGATTTTCAACCTATTTAGAGAAAAAAAAATCAAAGATTTCATCAGTCAGCACACCAAAATGCTTTGTATACCAACCAACTCGAACAGAATTTCATTGTCATCTCCAAATTAATATGCACATCTTAATTCTTTCCTCAAATAGTAGAACGAACTGTTTCCTAAGTGAGGAAAACATACCTTCGACATGAGGAGGATGTTCTTAGCATGCTTTCCCAACACCTTCCTAACCTCAACAAGGTCCGAGCCCTTTCTAACAAAGGAAAGAGCGATCATGTCGATCTTGTTAGGTATTCCCCACTTCAAGATATCCTCCTTGTCTTTCTCAGTCAAAGTTGGGAGGTCAACCACAACGCCCGGAAGATTAACATTCTTTCTTTCACCAAGAACAGCAGAGTTCTCACAGCGGCAGTGAACAAGACCTGCCTCCCTGTCGCAGGTTAAGACTTTGAATGAAATGGTCCCATCAGAACAGAGTATGACCATCCCCGGCTTTACATCTTCAGCCAATTTCTTGTAACTCATGCATATTATCTTCTCATCCCCCTTAATGCTGTAATCAGTTGATATTGTAATTTCTTGACCCTGTTTCAGCTGTATGGGCTTGCTATCCTTCAGAAAACCAGTCCGTATCTCAGGCCCCTGCATTAGAAACAATTAGTTTCAGCTTATGTTGTCTATTGACGCAAGGAATTCTAATAGGCACTCCAAATACCCCCACCGGATTAGCACTAGCATCATGAGATGACACACAAAATTCAACCATCATGAAAAGGTAGATATTAAGGTTATGTTATGCCCAGGAAATGACTTCGACGATGCTCTATTTCTTAGAAAGAATTCTACACAACAATTAGAAGAGCTCTATTTCTTAGAAAGAATCCAAAACAACAATTAGAAGAGCTCTATTTCTTAGAAAGAATCCTACACAACAATTAGAAGAGAATAATATGATACTAGAAGTAAGCCCATCCGTTTATATGCTTATCACCAACAACGAAAAAGATCATCTTCACCCCCAATGTAAAAGACGACAAAGTGAATGGTTCCTGCAACAGCTTTCACCCGACGCATACAACTTTTACGAGATGATCGATGCCAATCGTTTGATTATACATGAGAAACGCCCATGTAAAATTCATTTTTTCCTTTGATTATTGTTTTTTTTTTTCCTAATGGGCCTGGAAAGGAATCAGGCCTTGGAGCAATACAACGCTGAACATCTTTCCACCTAGAAAGGTCTAGCAGCAGCAAAATTTTCCTGTTAATACCTAAACTGGCAGAAGGGAAGCATAAGAAAAGTAGACCTAAGTAGACCTACAGAATGATGCATACGATAAGTATGCAAGTATGCGGACGATGATTTTCCGAAAAATCGGGAGTATAGGAGAGAGATAAAAATATATAGCCAGTATAAACTGGAAATCACGAAAAAACCGGGAGAAGATCCCTACCGAATCAGGAAGGGGCATACCTTGGTGTCAAGCATGACGGCGCATAGGATACCCGTGCTCTCCATAGCCATGCGGAGGTTATCAAGGGTCTCCTGGTGGTAGTCATGGGATCCGTGGGAGAAATTAAAGCGTGCGACGTTCATACCGGCCCTGAGGAGCTTCCCGATCATCTCCACGGACCTAGAGGCGGGGCCGAGCGTGCAAACAATCTTCGTCTTCGGCCTCTGCTGCGAGGTAAGAGGAGGAGCAGCAGCATCAACATTGAATCCCTTCACAGCCATCTCCGTTCAATGTCCACGCAGTCCTCCGAGGGGACAGAAGCAATCTCGACGCGAAGCGACGTGAGAGAGAATAGAGGAGCGAATCTAGAGAGAGACAATCGGAAAACAGGGTGGCCTCGCGTGTATTATGAGAGAAAGGGTCTGAAAGAAAGAATTGCTTGAGAAATAAGTCGTTGGAATTGCAGAGAGAATATGTTCGCTCCCCTCCTCCTTTGCAATTTGCATGGCACCTCTTCAAAGATAATTCTATCAAGATGTAGTCCCCAATGTTTCCAAACAATAACACTTCAATCCATATTTTGTTCTCCCTTTCCTTTTATATTAGCACCCATTTTTTAGTCTTCAATATTTAGTCAAATTAATCATTTATTTCTTTTATATTTGTGAACTCCAGCCATTTAATATTTGTGAGAACCAAGATTGTGTAAATGTACATTTAGTATTTGATAAATATTACCAGCAAATTTAATAAGAAATTTTCTATTTTATATTCTAAACAATTAGTAAACCATTATTATATTTTATGTTTGACTAATTCCATTATATTTTATTTATTTTAAATAATCACACTATTTATTATGTGAAAATATTATACTAAATTTAATAAAATTAGTGAATATTGTGTTTATTTGGAGTAAAATAAATTAATCAAAATGGATTAATATTATATCTATTTATTATAGATAAAAAAAATATGACGTCACATTTAAAAAATAATCAAAATGGCATTATATATTTTATTAATAACCCTATAGAAAAATTAAATTAATAATATGGATTAAAGTGTAAATTTTAAAAATATTAAATATAGTATTGTTTATTATTAATTGCCTAAATAATATTTGAATATCTGACCGCATTTATGTATGTATGGACCATCTTCATAAGACTGTTGCGGCGGCGTTTCGGAGCGTAATTACGCGCAGGGCATGACATTGACCTGCACACGCAAATTCCACGTCTCTAATTCAAATCTATGGTCCACCGAAAGTACAGAATTTCTGTTTTTCGATGCATTTAGTGCCTCATGGCCACTAATAAAATACCCCAAACGATGGGCTCCATCGGCTTCGGCTCACCCATAGAACCAAGCAAAGCCTCCCTCCAACCTGTCATGAGAACCTCGAAAAAGAGTAGGACTAGCTTGATAGTTGAGAGAACCTCAACCCCAGCAAGAATTCAGGGTTTTCCGTTTTCCTCATTTTCCCCTTACATCTATCTACTTGATATTCATTTTTTATACGTTTGAAGACAAAAATGCAAATATTAAAAAAACATTTTCCGTTCATCAGAAAACAGAGTGGAAGCCAGCTGGCCCCCTTGGTGAATGTCAATGAATGGGGAGAATCAAGAACCCTAGACGCATAAGAGGAACCAGCGGTGGCGGCGGCAGGAATTCCCAATTTTCCCTCTGTGCATCATTAATTTGATTACATTTTTTATATAATTAATGCGTCAATATTATAATTTATTATATAATTTAAATTTTAATAAACATTCAATTAACTTCATAACTGGTAATATTATTGCAACCTCGTAATAATAATAAATATATTACTGTCTACCTAAATTTACAACAATAAAAAATTGATTATTAAATATGATAGAGAAATTTCCATATCTGGTCAAAGCGAGGGAATGCCTTTTGGTCTTTTTTTTTTTTTTATAGTTTCCCAGTTCCTTTGCCAGTCAAATTGTTTTTGACAAATGGAAACACTTTTTATGATTGATCTGAGAGGAATGAAGACCGATTTCCGCCTCCCACCTTTTCTACTTCTCTCTCTTCTGTTCTCCGGGCTGAGCAGTCAACCATTTGAATTTGAAAGCAGCCCCGGTTTCATATGTGTACGGAGTCAGTCAGTCCATTGGAAGGCGACCTAAGTTTTCTGTCGGAAAAGAATAAAGAAGAAAGGACAGTTGGAACGAATTAATTATATAGCATCCAATATGTATGATAAAAATAAATTTTATGCAAATATTATATATAAAAATATGTTATTTATGATAAAATATATCGAATAAATTATATATATATATGTGAATTTCTTAGCATTAGCATTCCTATCTCTATGGTTTTCTGCGCAATATATCTCTACCTTTTAAACTAGTGTATTTTTACAAAGTTTTATCAATATATATATGTTATTTCTGGTATAGTTAAAAATTGCATAATAAAAATGTGTTAAAATTTATTTTATGAAACAATTATAATATACGTATGTATAATAAAAATATGACATATATAAAATATATGTAATATAATATCAGTTGAATATGTGCAAATGATTAAATAATTGTTTACAAAAAAACTAATTATATGGTAAGAAATATTTTTTAAACAACGATAATTATATAATATTTCTTATAGGTTATCAAATATATATTAACATATATGATACATAAAAAAATATGTTAAATAAATTTAAAATTTTGATTTATGTGTATATATATATATTTGAATACGTGATTATTCAATGTGTATATATTTGAATACTTTCTCCATGAGCAGGCGGCCAGCTACTCCCGTCCGAGGGTAATCCAGAGGTGGAATACACCCCCTGATATTATGTATACATACTCCCATTTATCTCGTTCATGTCAACAGCCTAATTGATTGGAGGTGATGATATTGCCCATGAGTTTAATTTCGGGATATTTGTCAATAGAATCGGTAGAACCGATTTGCCCGGTTCAATATTGAACCCATAAAAATGAGTCAAAATGGATCAATGTAAAAAATAAAAAATAAATAAATAACAAAGATAGAAAACAATCCACCATCCATTTAAAAAAGGCTTTGAGATTGGAGAAAGTATACTTCATTGGCAAGCATGGGCTTACATATGCCCATTAAAAAAACAAAATGAAAATTAAGTCTTCATACAATATATATACTCATGTATGTGAGAAATTAGATTATATAAATATATTTTTATTAATGATCAATTTAAACAATATTATGGTCATTTTTTCAAATCTTTTACTACATTATGGTCAATCCTAATTAAACCCAATATTTATTTTTTTTATCAAATTTAACATAATCATATTTTAAATTAAATAGTTATAACACAAAAAAAATGTATGATAAATATGTGAAAATTTATTATGCCTTAACTAATATATATTTAAATGATATTAATTACAATTATTAATTTTTTTAATTTTATAAAATAATAATTTTTATTTTATTAAATTTATTATAATATTCTCAACCAACAATAACCTATAATTTAGATAAACTTATAAAGTAAAATTTTTAAACTTATTCTTAATAATTTTATACGAATTAGATATTATTTTTACGATATACTACAACTATTAACAATAAACTCGAGTTAACATTTAACAGTAAATAACTATTATAATATAATTTAATTTTTTTTACATAATTATAATATAATTTAATACAGTATCGTGGGTTGATAATAGTATATATTTTTATTTACTTAATAATAATAATAACTTATAAATAATAAAATAAATAATTTTATAAATTTATAATATTTTTTTATTATAATTTAATTATAACAATAAAATATTAAAAATATTTGTACTACTAAAATTAATATGTATGGTTATTGGGGTTATACTCCCTCTTAATAATTAAGATTGGTTAAAGTTGTCAAGGATACACATTGTATTAACTATGGTTGTGGAATATTTTGTGACTCACATACTTAGGACATGGTAAGTCTCTCAAAGTATTATAAAGTATAGCATGGTAGCGCACTAGTGGAAGACTAATGGTCAAGCATGTGACACTACACATTAGCTGCCCGGGTGAGAAGTGTGAAAATACGTACGTGGGATAATAATTAATGCTCAAGATAGTATCCCAATTTTAGCTTTTAATTTATTTATTAACCAAAAAAGAGGGCCCATTACATGGTAATTTTCAATTATTATTTTTTTATGACGTATAGTTATCCACCAAAAAAATCGAACATTGATTTTAACCACCTTTGGTCACTCTAATATTTTCTATTAGTTAAGGTGATGTAGAGTTGATGAAGTGAGAAGGTGATATTATACGACATCACTTCACTTAGTAGCCCTCATCGGTGGCAAGTTTTATGAGTTTTGCATCTTCTCAACATACATGTCGTGCCAATTGGCTAGTTATTTTACACACACATCATCCATTTACATACATTTGAAACATTTCTACACATCTCATTGGATCCACATAACATGTGGGACGTGACCGTATTGGCACGACATGTGTGTCATTTTATATTCTAATCATTTTTACATATATGATTTTTTAATAAAAAATTAAAGTATAGAAAACCTAAATATGGTTAAATGTGGGGCCTTTTTTGTAATTAACTTAAATGTATGAATACATCAAATTTTGTGCTTAATTAGGTCAAATAAAAAACACATACCATAATTGATAAATCATCAAATTTCATGTTTGTTTTTGTTATTTAGCCATATATTTAATTTATTTTTTCCTAAAATACTATGTATTTATATTTTGATTAAATATAAATAATAAACTCTATATTATAATAGTCAAATATTCAATAATTTTTAACCATTTTAACGTCAACCTTCCATTTTCACTATTCACCATAAATTTAAAAAACATTTTTTTATTCTCTTTTATTGATATTATCATAATGATTAATTATTATTATATTTATAATATGTTTAAGTATATATTTTAAAATTATTTTCATATCATTATATTCCAATATACTTATTATTTAAAATTTATAATAAAATTTATTTATATATTCAATATTTTGTACAATTTTAGGGATTTATTAGTAATATCATATTATTTTGGTCAACCATTAATGATATCATATATAAGAGTATAGGATACTTTCCAATCAAAATTGAAGATACCGAGAGTGTGTGATGGTGATTCGGTCCGTTGGCATCGAAATTTCCTAAAATATCCCTACTATTTAACCAATCTGGAGGGTACCTTAGGAATTCTATATAAGGCCCCGGGTGCCACATGGGCCATAACCTTATGTAACTTTCGCCGGCCTCCATAAGGCTCCAATCCTTTCCTCAGCCCTCAGATCTCTCTCGAAGTGCTCTACCTGATCTCTCTCTCTCTCTCTTCCCCTTTCTGGTCATCCCCTCACCCTTTTTAAGCACCCGATTACGAATACCCCAGCCTTCTATAAAAAACAGGTTTCTTTTCGAATTCTTGGCGCCTTCCTTCCTCTATTCGAGGAGGATCTTCCTCCTATCTGATAGTTCTCAGACCCCAGATTCATCGATCGAAACCCTAGATCTCGCAAACAAGGTCCCATTCTCGCAGTCTTTCTGGATTTTGATTTATAGTTATTGAATCTGGGCAAATATAACTCGGCTTGAAGCTGAATATGAGAAAACGGATTTCAAATTTTGATTATTGTTAACACGATTGTTCGTGCATGTGGGCTGATTTTTATAGAGATTGTTCGTCTTGCTGGGTGTGGGGCAGCGGTGAAGGTCGTCTTTGAGGAGGAAGGGGACAAAGGGGGAGATATGGCGGACCATGCCATGGAAGGCAGCGAACCGATTGATCTGTCGAGGCATCCTTCAGGAATCGTGCCCACTCTACAGTGAGTTCCTTCCCTGAATGGCTTGACGATAATAACCTGAAACAAGTGGGAATTATTTATTAAAAAAATTAATTGTTCGTGTAATGATGTAACTTAGGAACATAGTTGCAACTGTCAACCTGGATTGTCCACTGGATCTCAAGGCCATTGCTTTGCAAGCTCGTAATGCTGAATACAACCCTAAGGTATGTTCCATTTGTTGGACCATTACCTATTCATTGACCAATACATGAAGAACGCAGATGAGGAGTGCTTGTTTGTGTTTATAATGCCATATTAAAGCTTGCTTTCTCCTATGATTATCTAAACATGCATGATGGTGTTTCAGCGTTTTGCTGCTGTTATAATGAGGATAAGGGAACCAAAGACCACAGCGTTGATATTTGCATCAGGAAAGATGGTGAGTTGGTCGACTTAGCAGCTTCTTGTACTTATTTAAATGCCAATGCCAGTCTGTTGAGATGGATGGGCCTGTACTCAGGCATGGGTCCAGGAAATTAGTGGGGGCTGAAAATTAATAAGGGACTACATAGATGAATCTAAGGGGACGGATGAGAATTAAGCTAGTATAACAAATATCAAGCAAAATTACACTAATATATATAAATCTCATTGAAATTATGTGTACTACTTGAGATTGAACTGATTCAACACCTTAATTTGTTGGATATTCTTCAGGTTTGTACTGGAGCCAAGAGTGAGACGCAGTCAAAATTAGCAGCACGGAAGGTACTTGTGCATCTCTAATTCATGTACTCCATATTGGATATTATATTATGATAGATTTTCTTTCTCAGCTGCACAATTGGCTCAAGAATCATTGATAATATTTTGTATTGCATATTATTTTGTTTTATTTGTATAGTTGCGTAGAAAATGGCATGGTTTCTTCTATATAAGGTCATAACTTAGGCTTGAAATAATGCATTCATAACTGATGTATACTTTGTGAAATTTTCAGTATGCTCGGATTATCCAGAAGCTCAACTTTCCAGCTAAATTTAAGGTAATTATTACTCTTGGGATCTAGGTTTTCAAGAAAGTGGCATTTTTTTTCTCATGCTCACATTCATGAGGATTTTTTGGCAGGATTTCAAGATTCAGAACATTGTAGGCTCGTGCGATGTAAAATTTCCAATTAGGCTAGAAGGTCTTGCATATTCACATGGCGCTTTCTCAAGTGTAAGCCTATAATTTGTCTGTTCACGTTTTCTAGTATATATTTGTACATGCTTACATAATAATTGATGCCATTTGTTTTGCAGTATGAGCCTGAATTGTTCCCTGGTCTCATTTACCGTATGAAGCAGCCAAAGATTGTACTTCTTATCTTTGTGTCTGGCAAGATTGTTATCACTGGAGCAAAGGTGGATTTCTCATCCCTGTTTTGATGCTCAATCTTTTGACTAATTGTTGAATGTAATACCATCTCATCATGACTTTGATTTATTGATTTATTCAGGTCCGAGAGGAGACTTACACAGCCTTTGAAAACATATACCCTGTGCTAACAGAGTTCAGGAAGATTCAGCAATGGTGAGGCTAATAACATCTTTAAGCTAAGCACTGATTTGAAACTGAAGATAAAAATATTCATCAAGTTCTTGGCTTTTAACTTTTTTGTGACAGATATATGGAATGCTGTTCAGATTCGCATTCAGACATTGAGGAAGATCTTCCGTGGAGCAGTGGACACTAACTTTGGATTTGATTTGATGAATTGTTGATAGAGGCTGACAGGACTTTCCTTTCTCGTTTTGTAATCCAGGAAGAACAATGCTGAATGCACCATATTATAATATATGCTTTTTTCCATCTTGAAAAATGTCTACAAGTTGTTACTGCACTATCTTGTTTGGTAAAGGCCAATATCATAAATCAACGAGACACTAGGCATGCTTTTGTGCTTCATCAACTCTATATTGTTCCATGGAGGCTTCCTCTTGCTTCATTTCATTCATGAGCTGGGAGCCCAGCTTCTGTTATAGGTGCCCTAAGGCACTGGACATACAGCAATTTTTAACTACACCAATGGGCAGTTAGTTTAACACAGCGATTTCCCAAGTCCACTTATTTATATATATATATATATATATATATATATATGCACACATTGGCATAGAAAATGGTCCCCATGAATTTATCAAGTTTAGATTTCTTTTATCTGCTGAATCTACAAAATAATACTTGTTCAAACTTGCTGCTGCCTCCTTGCTCGGAGTTATTTCAGCTTTGTACTAAAGTGTCTCGGATAATAGGACTATAGATTCATCACCTTGGCTCGAAAAAGGCAATAAGGTTTGGGTCTTGTATGCATGAAAGTAGTAAACCCTTAGCTTGCCCTGGACTCCGGGGAATGACAACCAACACAAACAATATTAGAGCAATATACTTTGCAAACAATGTAGATTCGGTTGCCAAAAAGAATCCCCAGTAGGATCAAGGATGAGAATGATGAATACTATCTCCACAATTAAACTGATTGCCACTTCTACATCTGAATTTAGCAGCTTCATTGATAATCTAATAAACACAGAAGATTTCGTAAAGATCAAGCCTGCAGATGTGATGAACTAACTAGCAACGAGGAAGAAAAGGGCTTTTTTACCAGATCAAAAGCTGGAAAAATATAATCTGCAAATTGAATTTCTGCTATTGCTGGGTTACCATAAAATGGAAAACTCAAATCAACAGATCAGCATTCTGTAAGGACACAGAATGGCTCCAAAAGAGACTAGACTCATAAAACTGACCATTGCTGTTAGACCTATTCTGAACCCAACAATGCCCTGGAGGCAAAATTTGGTTAAATGAGTCAGATACTCAGCTTGTACGAGAAATTAGCACCCTTTACTCTTCCCAAGCCATAGTAAGAACTGAAGGTTATAGAATCAGCACTTATCTCAACACACCAATACCTGCTCACAAAGTGGAGTGTTGAAGACCGACCTTTCCCAAATCGTCAGCTAATCCTGTTGTGCAGCGGAACACACGGCCCAAGCTCACATCCTCTCCAAACACATAAGGGCTGAGCAAAAAAAAAGGCCAATGTGTTTCCGGGAAGTATAGAAAACTTCATGAGCCTTTCTCCAAACATGGAGCTTGTTCTTATCAATGTGATAGAGCTCAATCCCTTGTTTCTAATCGATGAGGGATTGATCCTAATCAATGTGGAGTTAATCCTAATTAATGTGGGATTGTTAAGTACCCATCCCACTAGAGGTATCGTATGCTTTGGCCATAGCCCGATTGTTCTTTAAAAGGCCTTGAGACACTTGAGTCTATATATAGAGACCAAAGTCGTGTAAATTATCAATACGGATTATTTGGGTGCTCATCAGATTCATACCATACTAGTTCGTCCTTTTATATATAAAAACTTCATGAGCAGTAATAAACAGAGATGCATGTACCCAGCAAAGAATGGACAAAAGTACGTACCTTTATGATCAGACACAAATCATCTCTTTGTGATCATTCCTTAGCTGCTCCAACAGACTAAATCCATTTCCCTCTATTAAGAGGAAGCAGCTGATCACCAAGGTATACCCCACAGGGTCCTAGCTTCCCATGAGTTGAGTGAACGGAGGATGCAAACGACCATAAAAAAAATTGGGAGAAAAATCGAAATTCATATAAAACATTACCGAGGATCGGATTCCAATGCTATGTAGAGGCCTGATTGACGGTGGAGAAGATGTTGAGGATTTGCCGCTGTGATGAAGATGGAGAAGGCCAGATTTGTGCTCCCTTCGCAGGCAGTAGAGAATCCCCTCCAATAAGCAGGGGAGCCCAGTCGCCTCAGAGCAGCCACCATGTCCCAGAGAGAAGGAAGCGGAGAGAGGGATCAACCGGTGATGGAGATTTTTGACTGATTGAAACTATTCAGCTTACTGCAGATGGTAACCCAACAACCACGGAACTGATGAGAACAGTGACAGATGAAGAGGAGAGACCGGATGGTGCTGCTGACGCATCAAAAATACTCCTCGACCCACCCCACGTAGGACGACCAGTCTCTATTTTTAGCAAATTATCAATTCCCTAAAATCTTAATTCAAATTTCGCCAATATTTTAACTACACCCAATATCAAATATAATAAATATAAATAATTTAACACGAAAATATGAAAATATATCTTTTTAATTGAAAAATAATCTTTTTTGGTGTGGACATAAAACCTGTGGAGGAACTATTTCAGATGCGAGAGAGCCAGCTGCAAGTCTGCAACGCACAGAAACGGGCGGAGTGGTCTCCTCGGGAGCCAGGTGTTGGACATTCTCGCCCGATGCCAACCGCTAAAACCTGCTGCTGACACCGTGTTGAGGGACGGCCAGTGGCAGCCTCCTCATAATCATGATCCCACCGGTCAGACAAGAGTGGCCAATGAGGACTATATGGCCGGAAATTTCACCTCCGGTTGAGCTTCTCCACGCAGGT
The DNA here is from genome assembly GCA_030064435.1 of Trapa incisa. NCBI lineage: Eukaryota > Viridiplantae > Streptophyta > Magnoliopsida > Myrtales > Lythraceae > Trapa > Trapa incisa. Next base: position 3,797,833 of record CM057774.1, on the reverse strand, counting down.
GCACGTGGCGCTACCTGGAAATCAGACGTAATTTTCTGGAAGTTTCAGGAACTACCTGGCAGGAGCTGCCTTATGTGTGTATATATATATCGTCCCAGTCAAAACCTAACACGTTCCCTAATCGAGTAGGATGGAGCGTATGGGTAAACTTCTCAGCTTATGGGAATTCCCAACCAGCGTGTCTTCCTCTTCGTTGCTCGGCCGAAGGTGAAATCCTGACCAGGGGAGTGTATCCACAATGTTTGCTCTTTTGTAGAATGGTGTGAACAAGCTCCAGATATAGTATGGTCCAAAAAGAAGAAACGTTGTCCTCTTAGAGCATATATGGCTCTCCTAAAATTATTAATTATGGTGTGACCATTGCCAAATAGGTACAAATTACACATTTGTTAGCTGTTGTTTTTTGTTTCAATATATGTATAAAGGTTAGGGAAGTGCCAAAAAGTAATTTACCCAAAGAGTTAATTTTAGAGGATTATATAAACATATCATGCTTTTATTTAAAAAGCGTGAAAAATAAAAAATTACAAAATACAAAAAAAAATATAAAATTTTGTTTTATCATACTATTTTATTCTCTTCTCCTACATTTTTAAATAAAACATCATACCACTTCTGTAATATAGACTAAAGTCTCTTTGTTCCAGTATTAATTAAACACTTTAGGAGAGAAAAAATAGTTTAATTGTCTTCATTGCTAAGTGTTTAATATTCAAATTTGTATTTATTTGTTATTTTATTAATATTTGGTATTATAGTCCGATTATTCAAATTATAAAATTACTTAAATAGAGTTATAAATTAGAGAAACACGAAAATTATAAATTATTAAGTGATATAAAAATGACTAGTGAAAATATTCAGTACAAAAACTATAAGCGAAATAGAAAAGAAGGGGTTAAGTACTTTTTTTAATGATCTAATTTTTGTGGCAAATAAATAAGTATGATAAAAATAAGTACAAGGGATAAAAAAGACCTAATATTCTATTAAAATCACTATTTTAGTTTAGAATTTTTTTTTGGGAAAGTACCTTACCCTAAAAAAGATTATTCATTCTCTCTCTCTAAGCTAAGAGAAGCTGTGATCTTTATTTAATATTTAATTAATATACTCTTTTTTTATTTAGATTAATAAAGGGACACATATATCAAATGATCAGTGTTCAATTTGAATGAGATAGATTTTTTCAAATTAAAATTATTTCAAAGTTTGATTGTCACTATAATCATTGATCTATGGTGATAGAGAATTTTTTGAAGTCGAAAGAATTACGAAATATAGTTAAGAATGCGAAATATAGTTAAGAATGTGATCACTGAAATAGATTAATCTATAAATAATAATGTGAAGGAAATAAATAAATAAAAACTTAAACACCTACAAGTTAAAAATTTTATGTTTCAAGCCACAAAACTATTATATAAACTATTTTGTATAAAAGTTACTCAAACTATATATGAGATTCAATGAAATAGAAATATCAAGATACGTCTAGATTACAAAAAGCACAATTACAATATTTATTAAGTCTATAGTGCGAAAAGTACAATTATAAAATTTATGAAGAGAATAAAAGTGTTGATGAGTATTTTTCAAGTATCTTTTCTATTGTAAATAAAATGCAAGTGTATGGGGGACAAATTGGAATAAAAAATGATTGTAAAGAAAGTATTAAGAACTATGATGCCTAAATATAATTATGTAGTTTGTTCTATTGAGTAATCAAACAATGTGGATGAGCTACAGAGCAGTTTGATTGTGCATGAAAATAGAATGATTGATCGTAAAGAGTAAGAACACGCGTTAAAGGTAAGTGATAGTGAATGAAATATAACTTATCCAAACCATTCTTGATTTAGAGGAGGAGAACTCTCACAGTTTTTAAGTTTTAGAGGAAAAAGTAGAGGAATATTTCGTGGTGATAGGGGAATAAACTGGGGAAGAGGAATATTCACTAGAAATCAATCAAACTAGAGTGCTCAAATTGAGTGTTATAAGTGCCATAAGTTGGGAAACTATCAATATAAATATCTATCGGAGCAAATAAGTGTAAATTTTGCTGAAACACATAATGATGAAGATATCTTATTAATTACCCGTGAAAGAGAGAATTTATCTTCAATAGAGAATGTTTGGTTTCTTAATTCAGACTGCTCAAATCACATGTGTGGACAAATAAGATGATTTTCAGAACTTGATGAAAATTTTAAACAGGGAAATGATGTAGAGCTGCATGTTATGGGAAAAAAGTTGTAAAACTGAAGATAAATTACTTGGTTCAAGTAATTACAAAAGTCTATTTTGTTCCAAACTTACAAAACAATATCTTGAGCATAGGGCAACTTCAAGAAAATGAGTTGAAAGTTGAATTTCATAAGGGAATGTGTGAGATATATTATCCTAGGAGAGTATTGATTATTCAAACAGGGATTACTTTAAATTGCATGTATCCAATGGTGGCAGAGGTGGATATTCCTACTCCAAAACTCAAAATTGCTTAAAGTTTGCTGTTAAAAATAATACCATTTTATGTCACCAGAGGTATGGACATTTGAGTTTTCATGGGCTTGATTTAATTTTCAAAGAGAAGATGGTAATGAGACTCTCTTAGCCACACAAGGTTGACAATACCAACTATTTGATTGTAAAGTAAAATCGACAAAGCATACTAAAGCAAAGTATATGGAAAACTTTTAAGTGACTTCAACTAGTTCATGCTTGTAAGCCTTGTTTCTTCATAATGAGAAAGCTAGAACAGGAAACCGAAAATTTTCAAAATGAAAACCGAGGAACAAAGTTATCCAGGATCGATGAATAAAAGTCATAATGGGAAATCGAGAAGCCCCAAGGTGCTAATAAAGACCCAAACTTTAAGGAAAAGAACCATGAAGGGAATTGAGTGTGAAAACCAGACAGGTTTAGGACGAACTAGACCTAAACTAGATTGAACCGCAAAGAACTAGTTTAAAGATTTATTTTTCTAGATGACTTAAAAATGTCAATTGGAGAAATTGAAGTAACCACTAGGTAGAAAATGAATTTAGAATAATTTAGAATTTTTTAGATTTTAGAAAACTGGTCAAATTGGACTTGAACCGACCGATTTTTTATTTAAGGTCACCGAACTTGGTCTGACCGAACTGGTCAACAGACCGCTTGCCAGGTCAAACCTCGTCTCTACACCATAGGAAAAATCGGGTTAGGGAACTAACAAATTTGAAGGAAAATCGAGATGGGAACGAACCATAATCAGTAAATGCAGCCAAAACGGGAAATCGGAAGATCCCGATTGGTCAATAAATACCAAAAAACCTTGAGAAGTGGAACTGGAAGTGGGAGAGAACCGGACATGTTCAGACCGAACCAGACCTGCATTGGACATAACCGGGATGAACTGCTTGGAACCAATTCAAAGATTAAATTTTCTAGGTGACATAAACACATAAATTTGGGAAATTGAAGCCACCATTGGATAGAAAATGAATTTACAAAAATTTAGAAAATATTAAATTTCAGAAAACTGGTCGAATCGGGCCTGAACCGGTTGATTTTCAATTTTTGGTCACTAAACCCGATTGTACTGGATCGGTCAACTGTCCAGCCGGTCAATGAGCCGCTACCAGGTTAGCGCCCCGTTAGCAGGCACGACCAATCAGCATGCACCACGTGTCGAATCACGCCTAGTCAGTGCTGACCAATCGTGGAGTGACACGTGTCCCCGATCAATAGTCAATGTTAGAAAAGCCTAGTTATCCGAATTGACCAATTGGAAGTGGAGAGGTGGCAAAGGTGCCACGTCAGCATCCAATTGGGATATTTGAGAAATGGTTGACCAATTAGAGGTTGACATGTGGTAGAGCCACGTCAGATCACCTCGATCAACTAGGGGCTGACACGTGGAGATGGCATTGTGCGTTAAGGGGGAAATCTGACATATTTAAATGAGCCATTCAGAGGATGCCACATGTCACGGTCAATGGTTGACAGAGATACGGTCAACAACCATGCTGGAACGAGTGGCCAATGGGAGGCCACCACATGTCTGTTCAACAAGTCAAAGGTTGACTAGGCTGATGAGTAGGATGCTGCATCAACAAAGCCAACCAATCACGGCACGCCACATGGCAAGCCGACACGTGCGACACAATGTCATCTTCCTCACTTGTATGATAGAGAGAAGAGGATAAGGGAAGAGAGGGAGTCTCTAGCGACTCAGAAAATGCTCCGGTCTAACCTCCGGTGAGTGAGGAGGGGGTCGAGTCCTACGCCGGCCAGTAGTTGGGACAATTGTCGAGCTCCTTATATAAAGAGGATCCCTCCCCTCATTTTACTCATTGAGCAATCTAGTAAAGAAGAGGTGTACCTATTTTCGATGAGGCGCGAACCAGAGCTCCGACGTCGGGCCAATTCTCAACCACCAACACTGCGAGAGGACCCATTAGAACCAGGAGAGAGTCCTCCACCCAACTGCACCCTCCACTCGATCTGAGGACCCCAAAGAAGTGCCAGCGGACCTAAATAGTGAAAAGCTGCTTCAAAGGACTCGTAGCAACTCAATTCTGCCAAGTCCAATTTTGGACACCTCCAACCTTTGGCAACCAAACCAACCCTTCCCCAAGTCCTCTTAGTCAACTCTCGACTCCTGAGAGTTCTCATGTAAGTCCTCTCGACCTCCCCTCATTGGAATGCCTAAACTATAGAGAGAGAAAGTGACAAAACTATTTTGATCGAATCCCCCCTTTCCAGACCATAAATTGGAGAAATTCTTGATTCTTGGAGGACCACCTCGATGAGAGGAAGCTCCCCAAATTGAGAGCTCTGACCACCATAGCCCCACCAGTAAGCTTTTGAACCTTTCTCTCTCTACCTCTAATTTTCCAATGAAGCTTCGTTTGAGCTCATTTCAGACTCAAAATCAATGATTTAAAACTCAGTCATACCATAAGAAGATGAGGAAACTGATCAGCATCATGCTAGGGAGTAATTAACAAGGATTGGTGGGTCAATTTGATTAAATCAAATCTAAGTACAAAAAATGAACGGTTTGGGGGAGAATTTAGGAGAAATTGAAAATTTTCAAAATTCGAAGGACATATGTGCAATTTTCTGAAAATTTAGGGCCAATGGGCAATTTTAAGGAAATTGGGGGCCAATTGGAAAATTTAAGGAAATTGGGGACCAAATGATAATTTTTTGGAAATTAAGGGCAATTTGGTAAATTTGGAAAAAATTATGGACTTAACTATGATTACTCAAAGTTAACAATGTCAAAGTTTGTAATAGAATTTCAAAAATTCTTATGAATTTAAAGAGTTCATAAAGGTTGGTATTTAACCGATAGTTACTTGCCACGTAGGTAGAATTCAAGGATTTTGAAATACATCGGGACATAATGTTCCCTAGCAGGGATATTGTAGGTACAATGAGAGCACATCAATCCACACCACAAAATGCTTTGGTAATACCTACTAATTAGCTCGGGAAGTATGGGTCACTGCATACCGGGTGAGTGGATTTAGCATCATGTCCGGTTGAACTGATGAGCACTGACTTTTTCCTGAATTGTAAATGGTTTTCCAGCACTGCTCTCCTCTGACTAATTGAACAAGCTTAAACATTTTGGGAGACTACCCTTGTCACACCCCGACCCGGCTAGGTTGGAGTCCTGTGATCAACTCGCTACCCTTCTCTGAACCATCCTAGTATTCCTACCTTGATGATTTAAGGAAGGTAAAGTAGTACCGATACATGTTTTCCATAACAATTTAGAATAATTGGGCTTCATTGTATGGGACTTACCTTGAGGGTTCGAGCCTTCGCTTGGACTTCAATTTTGCTTGTCCCGACCATCTTTTTAGTTTCCCTAAAAGAGGTGAAAGGGGGGAAATGAGTGTACAACTGAGGGAAAACTTTCTAAAGCGATTGATTATATTGATTTATTTATTTTCCTTTTCCCATGATCCATACAGGTTTCATACATTAACTGCCCTTTTTATCATAAAAAGGATCACACGATTGCAGAACAGTCCCTGACTGTTCCACTTGTGGACCATAGCACCTTTACCGTCCACCCTAATAGAGGCTCGTGACCTCTACCCTAAGTTTGAGTGGACATCAGTTGTCCAACCCTCAAACCCTAGTCATGCTTCGTGTTCGCAATGTGGGACGAGACCTTGGTCTTAGTGCACGGGAAGCTCCTAGAGCTTCTTAACATACTAGACGATGAACCACCCTTATGCTCCTTTGGTCGTTCAATAGTACTTGGAACCACCACTACCCCATACTAGGCGACTCGATGGTTCTGCATCTCATGCATGCACAATCAAATTCTTATCAATTAAGGCCATTATCTTTGGCCTACCAGCCCCATGGTTCTATTGACTTGGCTTCGCCTCCTTGCTCACCGGCCCAATGGGTTCGACGACCCCGCTTCGACTTAGCAGTTGTTTGGTCCAATAAGCCCAACATCCTAACCTTGACTCAGTAGGTATCACACACAATTATTCACCATCGGAATTAGCTCCCAAATCATTTAAGCAGAGTCACCCAGTTAGGGGAGGCTAATTCCAAGAAAAAATGTTTTTTTTTAATTTTAAGAGCATGACCATTATCCCGATCGGGACCGATGTGGGAAATTCCCACTCACACGGTAGTCATGATGCATTCGTCCAACTAGGTTCCGATTCGTTGCATGCTCCTCGACATAGGTCCTCGTACAATCCACCCTACATTACCTGAGCCTTCAATTATTCAAAAATTGAAATCCGATCCTATCTTTTCTAAAAATTCCCAATTGGCCCTAGGTTTTTCTAGAAATTACCAAATTGCCCCTAAACTTCTAAAAATTACCAGATTGCCCCAAAATTTCCAAAATGGTTAGTTGGCCCCTAATTTCGTTGAAATTGCTCATTAGTCCTCAAAATTTCCAAAATTTACATTTAGGGCCTTTAATTTCCAAAAATTCTTAAATGTTCCCCAATTTCTTCTCCAATTCATCTCCTCTTTGTCCCGAAATCAAATTTCATCAAATTGATAGCCAATACACTGCCAATTCTTCCTAGCATGCTTCTAGTCGGTTTCTTACCTCCCCCCGATCATTCTACACTTTGAATTGCAATTTTTGGACTCAAAACGAGCTCAAATGGTGCTTCACGGGAATCTGGACTTAGAGAGAGAAAGCTTATTGTGCTTACTGGTGGAGGAGGCGGTGGCTAGATCTTTGGGTGTGGGCACCTAGTACTTATTGAAGGTGTCCTACCAGAATTGACTCTTGTAGTAATTGGCCACCGGATGGAGGGAATTTGAAGAGAGCAGTTCCTTAGGGATGAAGCTCTGCAACTCTACTATTTCGATGAGGAGAGACAAAATTGGCTTACCTAGAGATTGGGAGGGATTAGGAGGTGTCCCAGGGGAGCTGTGGGAGGTCGATTCCAGCTGCAGGAGGAAATGTTCTGAATTAGGATGGTCAGAGGTTCACTATTTTGAGCAGTCAGAGTAGCTTCATTGTGTGGTCACTCCAACGCTCCTGAGGGTGTTCTCAGGTCGGGCTAAGGGTACGACTAGTTGGAGGTCTTCTTCTTGGTTCTGTTGCCACCAACTAGAGCTCCTTTGGTTGAGGAAAGACCCATTGCTAGAGCTCTTGTCATGCTCCAACCCAATTTAGTTGGAATCCCTATGATCAACCCGCCAACTTTTCTTGTGCTATCCATGTATTCTTACCATGGTAGGACAAGAAAAGTAAAGGTGTACAATTGACATATTTTCCATGACATAGTAAATAAAACAACTAACAACAATTACCTCTTCTGGGGCAATTTTGGCACGCTTCTTCGATTCCTTTTTTTTGTCATAGTAGTGCGACATTCTCAGTCAACTAGCAGTAGTGCGACATGACCGGTCTCTCTACCAGTCGAGACAAACAGCTGCACGTTGAGTTAAAAGTTGGGACCGTTGGACTAATGACACCACATATTACATGGAATAATAAGAAAACATTGTTTGTGCATGCACTATGAGTACGAAATCATCAAGACGCCCATGAGGGGTAGTGATGCGTCCTAAGGGCCCTGGACGACCCGATGAGTATAAGGGCAGTTCGTCGTTCCAAGTGACCATGCGAAATTTGGAGTAGCACCAGGCACATGAGACTCGGGTGGGGACGGGATGAGGTCTCTGTCCTCATATGGACATGAAGAATTTATTCTATGAATGAGAGTCGGATGTCACGAACATCCACTCATGCTCAGGGTAGAAGTGGACGTACTTCTATCCGGGTAGCCGGTAAAGTCGCTCCGAAGCCACAAGTGGGTTCAGTGGACGTACTGACCTGTGAATGTGTGTTTAACCTTCATGATGAAGTATGTGTGTTGGATGATGACACACCGTGATTAAATAAGGAAATGGTGATAAAACCCAAGATTTTGAATGAAATGATTTTTGAAAGAAAGGAGTCTAGCACACACCAATACAAATCTTTTTCATAAAAGTAAAAGTATTGAAAACCCGATCACTGAATAGTCGTACTCACCTCCTCCCTTATATCCCTTTCAGGAGATTTTGGAAAGCCTACCCTTAAAGACCATCAACTAAGACGCATGTGATACAGGTCTGATAAATCTAAATTATTATGCAGTTTTGTTTATGTTATTCCTGGAAAAGGTGCGAGTTTAAAGGATGTCTTACTCTTTACGGTATATAATAAGGGGAAATGCTTTAATAAACTGGGAGAATGGCAGGTTGATCATGGGGATCCGACCAAACAGGGTTGGGGCGTGACACTATGTCACTCAGGATCCATAAATCTCCTAGTTTACCCTCTTTCTATCGGTTCTGGTTCATAAACCGGTTCAATCCGGCTTGTTTTTCTCATCCAATTTTTTCTAAGGTTCTTTTCCTAGATTTTATGAACCCTTTGGGTCACTTAGGAGTTGTAACTTTCCCAAATTGCCAATTCTCTTTATGATCGAGTTTGTGAACCAGTTTGGTTTTTCTCACTCAGGTTGACCAATTCTTTCTCCGGTTTCCCATAACTCCAAAGGGAGGGGTTTACAACTCTCCCCTCCTTTTAAAAGTTTTGTCCCCAAAACTAAATCAACATCTTTTGCATCGGGAATAATTTCCCTTAATGTAAACTAGGGATTTGCTTGACATGCCAACACTTTGGTTGTACTTTCACTTAGCCCTTTTGAATCACGCACTTATGGAATGTCTTTTCCTTTCTGTTGTTTACTCACTTCTAGGAGTTTATCATAACTAGGCATGTCTTAACCACAAGTCCAAAAGGATATCTTTAGATTCACTTCTTCCTCTACTTAGGGCAGGATTCTTCCTCTTAAGGTTTTTTGCTCAAATTTCAAGATTGAGAGTTCCAAGTTGTCCGATTGTTCCCTCGGGTTTAACTTATTTTCTTGGATCATCCTAGCATGCCTTCTTTAATTCTTTCACCTCAGCATGCACTTCCTTTGCAAACTCATCTCCATATCCCTCACCACTTGGTTCCATTACCTCTTAGTTAGGATATGTATGATTCCCTATTCTCGTGTTTCTTCTTGGCTGAGGTTGTATACTCTGGTAGGGTCCTTCGATGTAGTGTTGATGTCTTACCCTCTGTCTAATGGCCTTGGGTTTCCTTGAAGTTGTAGGTGGGTACTTTGTTGTGTATTGCCCTGAAGGGTTGGGAAGTTCTTCACAAAATGGCCAGGCTGTCTACATTCGTAGCATATTTGATATGGTCCTTCTTGGTTTTTCTAGCACTTGGAACAAAAGGGGCTTTTCCTTGGCGGAACTATATTTGTCTCCCTTTGTGTTTGATAACCCTCCATTGTCCTAGTGAACCCCATTCTTATTCTCCATTTCTGTCCACCTAGCTCCTTTTATCTTCCTCGGCTGTCCTGGCCTCCTTCCTCTTTCCTACCGGTCTGTTCTACTAGAAGGTGTCTCATCTGTACTACACGCTCACATTCATGGACCATGCTAATACAACAGCTAAATCTATTGGGCATCCTAGTACTCCCATTCCATCTCATATGCCTATATTAAGACCGTCCACAAATCGTTGGCAAACATCCGCAGGTCCGACTAGGTCGGGGGCAAAGGTTCTTAACTCGTTAAACTTGGTTTCATACTCTGAGATAGAGTTAAACCCTTGTTGGAGTTGGGGGAAGTCTTGTTTCTTCTTTTTGATTAGATGTGGAGCTAGATATTCCTTTGTATATCTTTCATCGAATTGTTCCCATGTGGGGGTGGTGACATGCAAGCTTCTGACATTATCCCACCACCTCTTCGCATTAGCTTCCAGGAAAAACTCTGTCAGGATCACCATTTCCTTTGGTGAAATCCTGACTATCCCCATGAGTTTCTTGATGCTAGCTAGCCCATCCATAGCAGCCCCCACATTATTTTCTCCCAGGAATGGTTTACATCCTAATTGTCGGAGGGTTTTGAGGTATTTGGGAATGTCCACTGGAGGAGGAACGATAGCAGGAGGGGGATGGGATTGTACTTCCTCAAGCTCAACTCGAGGGTTGGTGTCCACCTCAGGAGTGAGGTTAGGCCGTTCAAACACTCAAGTGAACTCTTTGTACAATCTCTAATGTTCTGAGCTTAATCCAGGTGGGGTTGTCTGGGCTCCTCAAGGAGTTTCCATAGGGAGGGTTGGTTGGGCAGTGTTGGAGACTACGCCTCTAGTTCTCTTTTCCTTTCTTGGGAGCCATATGAAAAATTTTAAATTATTTCTATTAGTTACTATCTTCTCTAGTCTTGATAATGTATTCGAGGAAACAGGCTCTTATACCACTCAAGTTTTACGCCCTGACCCAGTTTGGTCGGATCCCCTTGAGCAACCCGCCACTCTCCCCTCCTTTACCCTCCTTTACCCTAGGAGGAGTAAGACGTCCTTTAAACCTATACCTTTCCTAGAATACATACATAAAAAATGCATAAACTTTTTAACTTACATATCTGTCTTACATGTGTGATTAACAGGAGGTCTTTGGAGTAGGTTGCCCTTAGTTACCTAAAAAGGGATATAAGGGAGATGGTGAGTTCAACGACTCGGTGAATGGGTGTTTAAAGTTTGACTTTTAGGGAAAATATTTGAATCGGAGTGTGTTAGACTCTTTATTTTCTTTTAAAATATTTCATCCTCAAAATCTTGATTTCATAGTGATTATTCACTCAACCATAAATGGTGTGCTTATCAACTAACACACGCCCTTCATCATGAAGGGAACACACATTCATAGGCCAGCCCGTCCACTGTACCACTTGTGGCGCTGGAGCAACTTTACCAGCCACCTAAATAGAAGCACGTCCACTCCTACACTGAGAATGAGTGGATGTACGCGACATCCGACCCTTAATCCCGTGAATAAAACTTCATGTCTGTATGAGGACAAAGACCATATCTTAGATTCGTGCGCATGAAACTCAAACATAAAAGCTTTAAGAAGCCCCAAAGATAGTAGTTTCATGGAGTCCAAACAAAGAAACTCTGTGGAGTACAAACACAGAACTCCATGACTAACTGGTATGATGAGAAACACAAACCCAGTAGCTTCTCTTTTCCCTTATCACCACTATGTCATCCAGCAACCCTTAGGACGCATCACTACCCCTCTTGGGCGTCTTAATGGTCCTGAACCTCAAGTGCATGCACAAACAAAGTTTTCCTCAAAAGCTATTTAATCTTTGGTGCCAGTGGTCCAACGACCCCAGCCATCAACTCAACATGCAATTGTTTGTCTCGACTAGTCCATCGACTTGTCATGTTGCACTGCCGCCAGTCCATCGAGTATGTCGGTCATGTCTTGGTACCATGGCCAATCAATGCATTCATTTAAGTTTTATGGCTCATATTCATGTTTGTTTACGAGCTCTTGCTCGTTACCAACTAGCCTAGGGCCCACTATTCGAGATTTTCACAATTGGGCATAATAGCCCCCAAGTTTCAAAACCAAGGCCTCCAGCCTATATGAGCTATTCAAGCTCCCGTCAATAAGGTCGCCCAAAATGTTTAAGCAGTGGAACATAGTCAGGGGAGAGTATTTCTGACAAACTGAACTTTTAGCAGTCCATCACCCCAACCGGGTATGAGAACATCTCCCCTTATGAGGTAAGAGGGTTTTCTACATCCTTCAAGGAAGTTTCATCATACCAACATGGTATGATCTAATTACAACCGTTAAGTAGTTTTTCCGCGTAATTTCCACATCACTCCTCTCAGATGTGATGGTTAAAGTACCACTTAATAGTGGATTTTCATTTCTAAGGTGCTTATCATCCCAACCGGGTATGATATTAAAAACCCCACTCACTCGTTAATGTAGTAAATTCCTCTCGACCGGTTCTTTGTCTTCACGTGAGCTTGTCCTTGCTGGTGTTCCCGGTGCTTTGTGTTCCTACATGATATGAACATCCTTGTTCATTATCCTTTAGCCTAATAGCCTTCATTCATCGTGCATGGATGAAATACTCAAACTTTTCTATTTATTGCAATTAGGTCCCTAAAGTTCATTTTCTTTAACTTTAGGTCCCTAATGTCGTTTCCCCTCAAATTGGGACTCAAAATTTCTAAAATTCACCTTGGGACCTCAATTTATTCAAAATCACATACAGGGGTTCAAGTTTTCCAAATTTCCAATTTGCTCCCCAACTTTTCCAAAATTACCATTTTGCCCCAAAAATTCCAAAATTGCCCAATTGGCCCTCAATTTTATGAAATTGCACTTTAGTCCCTGTAATTTTTTAAATCCCCAAATTTCCCCAAAATTTTCCCCCAATTTCAACCTTCTATCTCAGCCGAATATGATTTCATCAAATTGACAGATCAAATGAGTTTAATTGTTGAAATTGAAGTTAGATTGAAGTTCCTACATCTTCATACAATTCAATTGCACTTTGAATTGCACGATTTGATGTCAGAATGATCTCAAACGGAGCTTCGCCAGAAAATTGGACTTAGAGAGAGAGAGAGATTCGAAAGGTTATTGTCGGGGGTGCAGCGGTCCGAGCATTCAATCTAGGCAAATAGCACTTGTCCTGAGGTTCCTTTTAGGATCAAGAATTGGATCAATTGATGCCAAATTGAGTGAGAATTTAGTCATCGAAGTTCTGTCGGTTCTCTCTCTAGCACCAATCGAAATTTACAAAGCGGAGCAAAATTGGCTTACCTTTCAGCTCTAATTCAGTTGTAGGAGGACTATGGAGGTGTTGGGAGGGCTTGGTTTGGCCTGAGAAGGGCTCGAATTGGCTAATTTAAGCTCGACCAAAATAGGGCAACTTTGGTTTGTCGGAGCTGCTTCACTGTTCGATCACGTCGGCGCTTCTCCAGAGACCCTCGGAGCAAATGGAGACTACATGTGTGTCGTTGACTTCTTCTCAAATCCAAAGAACCCGACCATGGCTTCTTTGGCTTAAAAAAAATGCCCAAGTCAGAGCTCTGGTTTTAGTTTCAACAAAAATTGGAGTAGTTGAGAGAGGATGGAGTTTTCAGGTGTGAGGAGGATGAATGAGGAAGGGCTCTTTATATAGAAAGCTCGGGGACTTCTTGGTTGTCCGATTGGTGCCTTAATGGTGGTCATTCATTGCCTGAAACACACTGGCCAGAGGCTTTTCAGCTTTGCTGGTGCTACTCAATTTTTCGATGAGTGAACAATGTTGTCATCTCAAGGAAGAAGATGACACTATTTCGAACTGGACTAGACTGGTCCAAACCGGGTTCAAAGCTTAAAGTGGTCGGTTCAGGCATGATTCAACCGAATTTTTCAAAATTAAAAATTTCTAAATTCTTTTAAATTCATTCTCTATTCAATGTTGGCATTTCTCAAATTTGAATTTTCTAAGCCACCCATAAAAATGAATTTAGCGTATGATTCAATAGTGGTTCAAACCAATTCAATTTGGTTCAAATTCTGTTCACCTGAACCGATTTGGTTTTCATATCCAATTCATCCTAAAGTTCTTTTTCATGACTTTTGTGACTCCTTAGGTCACATAGGATCCATAAATCTCCTGGTTTACCCTCTTTCTATCGGTTCCAGTTCATAAAGCGGTTCAATCCGACTTGGATCCTGTTCACCTGAACCGGTCTGGTTTTTCTCTTTCAATTTATTATAAGGTTCTTTTCCAAGATTTTATGAACCATTTGGGTCACTTATGAGTTGTAACTTTCCCAAATTGCTAGTTCTCTTGATGATCGAGTTTGTGAACCGATTAGATTTTTCTCACTCGGGTTGACTGGTTCTTTCCCTAGTTTTCCTTAACTTCAAAGGGCGGAGTTTGCAACTAGCCACTCCTATCCTGAGCTCAGACTGCCACCTTCTCGCCGGTAAGAAAACTAAGCTCTCTAGATATCTTTTGTAGTGAACCTCCATTTAAGCTAAAAAATCAATTGGAGTCATTCATAGGACAAGATGATCATTCAGAGATGGAGAAAATGATTAAAAGCTAGTTAGGGGACAATTAACTAAGTTTAGATGGTCAACTTGATAAAATCATGTTTCGGGACAAAATGCGGGTGAATTGGGGAAGAAATTGGGGGGAAATTGGGGGGAAATTGGGAATTTTCAGAAATTGGAGGACCAAGGTGCAATTTTCCGTAATTGGAATGCCAATTAGTTAGTTTGATGAAATTGGGGGCCAATTGGTCATTTTACGAAATTTAGGGGCAATTTGATAATTTTTGGAAAGTTTGGGGCAATTTGGTAAATTTTGGAAAATTGGGGGCCAAATTGCAATTTAAGGAAATTGAGGACTTGAGTGGGAATAAGAATAAATCAGGGACCAATTGAGGATAAATTGGGCATTTGGGGGACTAAATGTGAAGTTATAAACTTTAGGGACCTATACGCAATTAAGGCAAAAGTAAGGACCTACTTGCAAATGCATGAAGGTAGGAGGTCCTTTTAGCCAATTTTACTTATGTGGATACTCGAAATGTGTAGGATTGAGTGTTCGAGGATTGGTGTTGAGGAGCACGTCACTGGCCAAGGCACAATCGAGATAAACCTGTCATGATCATTGGGTGAGTGGGATTTTTAACGTCATACCCGGTTGGGGTAATGAGCACTATTTTCAATTTTGAAATCCATTTTCCAGGAATAGTCTCCCCCGATCGCGTGAAACTCCTTAAACATTTTGGGAGACATTTATGATGAGAACTAGAATTGCTTTATTAGGCTTGACGCCTCGGATTTTGAAAATAATAGGGTCTAAGGCCCAGTTTTGGAAAACTTGTGAAGTGGGCCCAAGGCCACGGGTTGATGCCTGTAGACAAGTAGGCTTATGAGTTAAGAAATAGTCTCATAACTGGTTAATTGTCATGCAGCTACCCTTTCATGCCCCAACTCGGTTTGGGTTGGAATCCCCATGATCAACCCACCATCCCTCCTAGTACTAATTTAGTATTTCTACCAAATAGACCGAGGAAGGTAAAGGCGTGGGAGTACACATGTTTTCCATAATAAAATTTACAAAATATTTAAATTGTGGTTTACCTGTTCACGGTACATAGGACTTACCCCCTAGCTTATGCTTTTCTTGACGAGAGGTTTTTCCTAAAAAGGGTTTAGGGGAGGGGTGAGTTTCTACAACTCAGTGAACGGGGCTTAGGGAGTGAGTTTTCAAAACAAACATTTTATCGAAGTGTTTTATCATTTTAGTTCACTATGATAAGAGTTCATCACTTTTTATCACTTCCCCTTTCTTAGGAGGCGTTTTAGCAAACATTCAACCGCCCTTTCTATCATAGAAATGGATCACATGTTCGTAGAACAGTCCCCAACTGTTCCACTTGTGGATCGGAGCGCCTTTATCATCCACCCGAGTACAAGTCTTGGACCTCTACCCTGAGTTTGAGTTAACATAAATTGTCCTACCCTAAAACCCTAACCATACTTTGTGTCCGCTTTGTGGGACGAGACCTCCTTCGCCTTGCTGTCTTGGTCTTAATGCGCATGAAGCTCTTAGAGCTTCATGACTAATTGGCATGACAAACCTGCCCTTATTGCATCCATGTCATCCAGTTGGCCTCGGGACCCATCGCTACCCGTCTTGGGCGTCTTGATGGTCTCGGATTCTCGTGCATGTACAAACAATAGTCTTAGTAACATTAGCCTTTATCTTTGGTGCCAACGGTCCAACGGCCCCGACACTCAACTTGGCATATAGTTGTTTGCCTGATCGGTGTGTCAACCTAGTTTTGGTGCACTGCCACTAGCCCATCAAGCATTGTCAGTCCTATCTTGGCCACGTGGTAAATCACACAAAATTGCCAATTTTTAGAGGTTTTTTCATGGTTCTTATAATTATGTTTGTCTACGGGCTCCAACCCGTGCACACTAGCCTTGGGCCCACTTCATGAGTTTTCCAAAACTGAGCCTCTAGTCCTATTATTTAAAAATACGAGGCCTTGAGCCTATTAGAGTAATTCTAGCTCCCATCAAGAACGTCTACCAAAATGTTTTAGCAGTTTCACACAGTCAGGGGAGACCATTCCTAGAAAATGATTTTTCTAACTTAAAATGGTTCTCATCACCCCCTATTGAGTATGATGATGAAAATCCCACTCAACCGGTAATAGTGATGTGGTCATCCCGTTGAGATCTCGATTCATGATACGCTCCTTTGCCCAATTACTTGGACAACCAGCTCCTACATGGTTCGAGTATCTACATCAGGAGAATTGAAATAAGGGACCTCATACTTTCAGGTATTTATGAATAGGTCTTCATACTATGTCTTAATTGCATTTAGGTCTCTTAAAGTTTATAACTTTACATTTAGGTCCCTAATCTTCATTTAATCTCAATTAAGTCCCTATGGCATCCAATTTTTCCTCATGGATCCTTAGTTTTTCCAAAATCACCAATTGGCCCTCACTTTTTTCAAAATTGCTAATTGGTCCTTAATTTTTCATAAATTGTCAATTGGTCCTCAAATTTCATCCAATTGCCCAATTGGGCCTCAATTGGGAGTTAATTTCATAAAATGCCTTAACTTTCCTTCAATTACAATCCAGCCTCCGATTTTCCAAAAATCCCCAAATGTAATTTTTCCAAAATTCCAATTTCATCCCTGAACATCATTTCATTCAATTGATCCCCAAAACACGGTTAATTATCCCCATTCGTGATTTGAATCATCTTCCATATGTCTCCCTCATCATTTCAAGCTTTAAAACACTTCATTTGGCTCAGAAATGAGCTTAAATGAAGCTTTGCCGGAAAACTTATTCTAGGAAGAGAAAGCTTCGATATCTTACCAATGAGGGTCCGATAACCGGAGCTCTTGCTTTCTCTGAATTTCTCTCCTCTTAGGGATCCTCCCTAGATCAAACCACGCCTCCATTGGTGGCATGAGTAGTGCAAATTTCTCAATTTAATTTTTTTGCAAAAACGTACTGTGAACAGTATTTTTCTGCGAATGACGGTGAAGGGGACTTACTATCTTAGCTCGGGGAAGGTCGGGGCACCTCTAAGGGTGGTCTAGGGAGCTTGGTTTGGTCAGGATTGGTCTGGGGATGGCTCAAATTAAGCTCAAGTAGCTCTGGTCACCGATCATCGAGGAGCGACGGTACTGTGCAAGCTTCCCAACACTTCTCCGGTGGTCCCCGAGCTGAAGGGAGGGTGCAGCTAAATAGAGAACTTCCTCCTGATTCTAGAGACACCAAATGTAGTTCGCTTGGATAACGGGCAAGGTAGATAAGAAATGCCGCCAAATGGTCCTACGATCCATAAATGACTTGGGAGTTTAGAACGGTTATTGAAGGAATGTCCTAGAATTACAGTACAAAAATAGTTTGAGACACGTTCGACTACAAGGGACAAGTGGAACTAACAGTACCAAGAAGGTGTGACCCAAGTAAGGAGGAACCGGTTAGTCAACCGCGATGAAGTCAAATAAGGGAGTGGGTGGACCCGAGAAATAATAATGAAATAAGGGACTAAAGGAGCGATCGAGGATAAAGGGGGAACCCTACTTCAAGCAATAGAAGAATTACATCTAGGACTGTATCTTGGGACAAACGGGTAAACCCTAGATAACTAGTATAAGTTTCATGGAGTAGGTATATGTTTGAAGGGGGGGAGAAGCTCCTCAAGGACGAAATAAATAAGGGCTAAGCGAAGAAGTAATCGTGGAAATTTCAGAGTGAACACTAAAGAACAAGGGAAATTTAAGACCTAAAGAAACTCGATTGTCAAGGACAAGATGGCAGGATAGCCCAAAACAGGGGAAGAAGAGAGGATAAGGAAAGGGGAAAACCCTTCGCTAGTCGAAGGACGCCATTGGACCTGAGGATGGACAAAAGGGAGGAAAACCCCCCGGCATGTCGGTAAGTCAAGAAGTGGATGGAAGACTGGGTAGTTGGAAATGGGAAAGCCCAATAAGGAAGTGGCGAAGGACGAATAAATACGGAAAACCCAAACACTCATAAAAAGCATGACATCAATGTAAAAGGACATTAGGTGCATGGAAGGGATGCATGAACCAAAATCGAGTAATGAAGCATTTCAACAATGTGAGAGGAAGAATGAGGGAATACACTCTAAGGAGGGGAGTGAAAGAATTCAGCCTAAACCTCAAAGTAAGGAGGGCTTCGAGTCTAAAGAGAAATAACCAAATGCAAGAGGCATGTTACAAGGGACATGTAGGTCCAACAGTCCCAATCAAAAGGGGGACTTAAGTATGAAAGAACGAAGTGAAGGACCAAAAGGGGAATAACACCAAAACCCACAAAAAGCAAGTACGAAAAGCTCGAAGGGACAACGGGCTAAGGAGTCTCAACGACCAAGGTAATAAATAGATCCAAGTACAGTGAGACATTTTGGAATTCCCAATTTTGGGCAAAACTCTCAAGAGGTAGGGTGTTACCCCAAACGTCAAGAAGCATTGTATCTAAGAAATTACTTGGACATGAGGGGTAAAACAAGTTAAAGGAACAAAGTCCAAGGGAGTAAATGAATGAGTGAAAAGGGGCAACTAAGGTGATAGGGTATCAAATCAAACCCCAAGTTGACCGTAAGGGAATTCATTCCCGATGTAAAGGGGGAACAACTAAGTTTTGAGGAAAAAACTCCTAAAAGGAGGGGAGAGTTGTGAAACCCATCCTCTTGGACCAAGGAAACCGGGAAAAGAACCGGCAAATTCAATGAGAAAACTGAGCGAATTAATGAATTGAAAATAGTGAATAAAGGGTTAAAATGGGAAATTGGAAAATCCCAAGTGACCAAAAAGTCATAAAAATCATGGGGAAGTACCATGAAATGAATTGGATAAGAAAATCGAACCAGTTAAAGGTGAACCAGACCTGAATTGGATTGAACCATGGTGAACTGATTCAATGATTAATTTTTTTATGGGGCTTAAAAATGTCAAATTAGAAACTTGAAGCCAACATTAGGTAGAAAATGAATTTAGAAATTTTTAATTTTTAGAAAACTGGTTGAATCGATCATGAACTGACCAATTTTCAAATTCGGGTCACCGAATTCGGTTGAACCGAACCGGTCAACGGTCCATCTAGTCAATGAACCGAACCGGTCAACGGTGTAGCCAGTCAACAGTTAGTGAGCGCCCGATCAACAGCCATGTAGACATGAGCAACCAATGGGAGGTTGCGACATGTCCAATCAACCGGTCAATGACTGACATGGCGGCTGAGTGGGATTGTCACGTTAGAAAAATTGACCAATCACAACGTGCCTCGTGGCATGCCCGCCACGTTGCACACCCGTCACGTCATGGTCTTCTTCCTCGATCAGCTGACAGAAAGGAGAGGGAGAGAGGGAAGGGCTAGTCCTCTAACGACCTGGTAAAAGCTCCGATATGACCATCGATGTCAGAGTCCTATGCCGGTCGGTAGCCCGGACGGTTGCCAAGCTCCCTATAAAAAAAGCACCCCTCCATTTGTCTTCCCCATCCCACAAATGAGTGAATAAGGCGAAGTACTCCATTTTCTAATGAGCAGCAAACCAGAGCTCCGATAACGTGGTTTTCTCTCCTAGCCCCATCCTTCTATTAGCTCCCACTAACCTCGTAATTTTCCTATTAGCCCCATTCTTACCACATTCTTCCTCAGATGGGGTTCCCACGCTTTTGTCTTTAACATATTAGAGTGTCCCACCACTCATTCCGACTTACACATCTCTTCCATACACATTCGTTTGCCATTTTGTAGGCGTCCTACCTTTCAGACCATTAGGATTTTCCTTGTTTAACCGCCCTTTACTAACCCCCCTCATGGGGTGTTCTCGTTTCCGACTATCGAGTTTCCTGATCGCTCTTTGTTTTACCAACATTCTTGAGATTTCTTCCCATCTTTGATGGCACCCCTTATGGGTTCTTTGTTCCTTCTATTGGTTTCACTCTCAATTATCGTTCTTTCATAGTAAGGACTTCCCCCTTTGAAACTAAGGTACAACCTCCTTATCCTTCCTTGGAGGTTGCCTCTTTCCATATACTTATGCCTTTTATCTCGGTGTATTCATCCATCCCGTTTCTAGCTACCGACTTTGGATTTCCATTCTGAACTTTATTTTCTACTCGGGGAATTTACAATTCTCGGCCTTGCTCCATACTATGCCCCATCATCTGATCCTAAGCTCCCTTAAGTAGGTGTGGGTAGAAACCAGTCTTGATGTCCATCGTGTCTTAGTTGGGGGTGTACTTTTTCAAGATTCCTCTTCCCTTGAAAATTCCTTCCTTTACTTCTTTGTTATGGTTACCATACCCATTCTAATCGGGTTATGGTCTCTTTTGATGTTGTCTCTTCATCCGCCCGTTCCTTTGGTTTAACTCTCTCCTTGGGCTCTCATCAGTATACTAGGTCCTACAATCCCTTTTTATAGGCTTGCCTCTTTCGGGGAGGTTAGAGCATTATTGTTCTGGGATCTCTTGACCTCCTTAGAAGATTCAAAGGTGTTATTTATCCTTCCTTTGTTTCAAACATGTGGACCACTAATTTTGGGTCATAGTTCCTTTCGACCCTTCTTATCTGAGGTTTGTCCTTCTCGTTCCTTATTTGTTCTGAGGCACGAAATCTTTATTGGACGCATAATGATTTGGGTGACATAAGTTTTTGGGAACTTGAAATTTTATTTATTGGGAACATAATACAATACATTTGGGATATCTTCCCCTCTAAAGGGAGATGGTTAAAACGAAAGGTCGGGAAGCACTTGCTACTATGCTAGGGTTTTGATGAACTCCCACCGAGGTGAGTTTGAAATCCACAATTGGGGTTATGGCTCTAGGGGCAGCCCCCTGTCTTCCATCCCCTCGGACTCCGGTAGTCAGGGAGGTATTATTCTTAGGAGGTATTGCCATGAATCCTTACGGTATGGGACATCTCCTCATTATACGTCCTACTTGTCCACACCTATAACAGGTTATCCCGACACAGGCTCCTAGGTGGATCCTTCAACATTTATGTTGTTGAGAGATTTCTTTTTTCCCCATCTCATCTATCTTCATTTCTCCTCCTTTCTTCATGTCCTTTCCTACCAGTGGAGGTAGCGCCCCTGGTGTTGGTGCAACATCCGTTAGTGGTTTTGGGCACTTTCGTGCATAGTGTCCTCACTGTCTGCAATTGTAACAAGTTACTTCCTTGCATGGACCTTTATAGCTTCTTCTCCATCTCGGGCCTTGGGGAGTTTTCTTGGTGGTTGCTAGTGGTGTCTACGTTTCACCATCCTTAGGTGTGTACTTCCTACAGCACAGTCCCTCTTCCTTAGCATGAAGCAAGGTCTCCCAAATACCTTGACAAATTCCTCAAAAAGTCTCCTCGGCTAAAGTGTTATTCTTAGTATAGTGGGTTGGGTCATCCTAGACTCTTGACCTCCTAAGCAAATTTCCTCAATTGGGGTAGGATTTATTCATGGTCCTGTGGTGGTCGTGGCAACGCGGGTTTCTTCGGTTCCTCTAGGAGTGGTAATATCTATTTGATAGAAGTTTATCGTTGGTTAAGGTTCTAAGGCTTCTTGATGGTCCCAGATCCTCATGCATTCACAAACAATGGTCTTAGTAACATTAGCCATTATCTTTGGTGCCAACGGTCCAACAACCCCGACACTCGACTTGGCCTGTAGTTGTCTGCCTCACCGGTTCGTCGACCTAGTCTTGGCGCAGTGCCACTAGCCCATCGAGCCTTGTTAGTCCTATCTTGGCCCCGTGGAAAATCACATAAAATTGCCAGTTTTTGAGATTTTTCATGGTTTTTATAATCATGTTTGTCTATAGGCTCCAACCTGTGCATACTGGCATTGGGCCCACTTCACGAGTTTTCCAAAACTAGGCCTCCAGCCATATTATTTTCAAATCCGAGGCCTCGAGCCTATCAGAGCAATTCTAGCCCCCATCAGGAACATCTCCCAAAATGTTTAACCAGTTTCATGCAGTCAAGGGATACCATTTAGAGAAAATGATTTTTCAAACTTAAAATGGTTCTCAGCATCCCCTACCGGGTATGATGTTAAAAATCTTACTCACCTAGTAATAGTGACATGGTTGTCCCAGTGAGATCTCGATTCGTGGTGTGCTCCTTTGCACAGGTAAATGGACAACTAGCTCCTACATGGTTCGAGTATCCACATCAGGAGAATTGACATAAGGGACCTTAGACTTTCAGGTATTTGCACATAGGTCCTCACACTATACCTTAATTGTATTTAGGTCCCTTAAAGTTTATAACTTTACATTTAGGTCCCTAATCTTCATTTAATTTCAATTAAGTACCTAGGACTTCCAATTTTTCCTCATGGGTCCTTAGTTTTTTTTCCAAAATCATCAATTGGCCCTCAATATTTCCAAAGTTGCCAATTGGTCCTTAATTTTCCATAGATTTCTAATTAGTCCTCAAATTTCATCCAATTGCCCAATTGGGCCTCAATTGGGAGTTAATTTCATAAAAATGCCCTAATTTTCCTTAAATTACAATTCGGCCCCCAATTTTCCAAAAATCCCCAAATTGCCCAATTTTTCAAAATTTGCAATTTGGTCCCCAAACATAATTTCATTCAATTGATCCCCAAAACATGGTTAATTGTCCCCATTCTGATCTGAATCATATTCCTTATGTCTCCCTCATCATTTTAAGCTTTGAAACACTTAATTTGGCTCAGAAATGATTTCAAATGAAGCTTCGCCAAAAAACTTAGTCTAGAGAGAAATCTTCAATATCTTACTGTTGTGGGTCTGAAGAGCTCTTGCTTTATCCAAATTGCTCTCCTCTTGAGGGTCCTCCCTGGATCAAACCACGCCTCAATTGGTGGCCTAACAATGTGAATTTCTTAATTTAAATTTCTGTAGAAATGCACTGTGAACAGTATTTTCTAGCGGAGGGTACTTACTGTCTTAGCTCAAGGAAGGTTGGGGCACCTCTAAGGGTAATCTAGGAAGCTTTATTTGGTCAGGATTGGTCTAGGAATGGCTCGAATTGAGCTCAAGTAGCTCGGGTCACCTACCGTCGAGGAGCGACGGTAATGTGCAAGCTTCCCAACACTTCTCCAATGGTCCTTCAGCTGAAGGGAGGGTGCAACTGAATAGAGATCTTCCTCCCGGTTCTAGGGACACCAAATGCAACTTTAGAGGTTAAAGAAAACCCCGATGTCAAAGCTCTGGTATGCTGCTCATTAGAAAATGGAGTACTTCACCTTCTTTGCTAATTTGTGGGATGAGGAAAATGAATGAAGGGGTGCTCTTTATATAGGGTGCTCGACAACTGACCGGGCTACCAACCGGCATAGGACTTGGCCACCGGCGGTCATACCAGAGCTTTTCTATCAGCTAATCAAGGAAGAAGACGATGATGTGGTAGACGTGCCACATGGCACGCTATGATTGGTTAGTTTTTCTAACATGGCAATCCCACTTAGCCACCACGTCAAACATTGACAAGTTGACTGGACACATGGCAGCCTCCCATTAGTTGCTCATGTCTGCGTGGCTACTGACCAGGCACCTATTGACCGATGGGTTTAAGGGGAGGGGGTGAGTTTTAAAACTCAGTGAGTGGGGGTTAGGACACGTCTTAAGGAAATGGGTCATTTTATTTAATTGAAACGTGCTACGATTTTTGCTCCTTCATCATTTTCATCATCAAGGGGATGTCTCAATATTTTTCATTATTAATCATGTTTGTCACACATCACCACGCCCTTTATCATCAAAGGGATCACACGTTCGCAGAACAGTCCACTACTGTTCCACTTGTGGACCAGAGCGCCTTTACCATCCACCTTGATAGAAGTCTCGAATCTCTACCACAAGTCTGGGTGGGCATCAATTGCCCGACCCTCAGGCCTCGTCATAATTCATGTTCGCATATGTGGGATGAGACCTCTCCCCCTCTGACCTCAGTCTCGATGCGTGTGAAGCTCCTAGAGCTTTTTTACTCACTGGACGACAAATTGCCCTTATACACCTTGGGTTGACTAGTAGCCCTTGGAACCAATACTATTCCATGTCGAGCACCTTGAAGGTTCTGTATCTCATAGCATGCACAAATATAAGTCTTTTCACTTAGACCCTTTTACCTTTGGTGCCACCAGCCCAACGAATTCGATACCTCTACTGCAACTTAGTAACTACCAACACAACGAGTTCGTCCACTCGGCTTTGGCTTGACAACTAATAGCCAATCAAGTATTTATGATCCAGCTTCGGTTAGGTGTGTGAAACCTGTCCTCTTAGACCAAGGAAATTGGGAAAAGACTGGAAAATTCAATGAGAAAATCAAGCCAATTAATGAACCGAAAAAAGTAAATAAAGGGTTAAAATGGGATTTTGGAAAATACAAGTGATAAAAAAAGTCATAAAAATCATGGGGAAGAACCAGAAAGTGAATTGGATAGGAGAACCGGACCGATTCGGGGTGAACTGTACCTGAACCGGATTGAACCATGGTGAACCAATTCAATGATTATTTTTTCTAGGGGGCTTAAAAATGTTAAATTAGAAACTTGAAGCCACCATTAGGTAAAAAATGAATTAAGACAAATTTATAAATTTTTAATGTTTAGAAAGCCGGTTAAATCGAGCCTAAACTGACCAATTTTTTAAATCGGGTTACCAAACTCGGTCGGACCAAACCGATCAATGGTCTAGCTAGTAAACGAATTGGATCGATCAACAGTATAGCCGGTCAACATATCATGTTCGTTTACGAGCTTCCGCTTGTGCCCATTGGCCTATGGCCCACTGTTTGAGATTTTAAAAAAAAACTGGGCATATTAGCCCCCAAGTTCTAAAAATTGAGGCCCCTGACTAATAAGAGCTATTCGAGCTCCCGTTGAGAAGGTCTCCCAAATTGTTTAAGTATTGGCACACAGTTAGGGAAGAGCACTTCCAACAAAATATATTTTCAACTGTCCATTATACCGATCGGGTATAAGGACATCTCCGCTCATAACCGATGAACGGGTTTTCAACTTCCTTTGAGGAAGTTTCATCATACCAACTGTGTATGATGTACTTAAAACCGGTAAGTAGTTTTTTCGTATGATTTTCACATCACTCTTCTAAGTTGTGATGTTTAAAGTACCACATAATAGTGGGTTTTCATTCCGATATGCTTATCATTCCCAACCAGGTATGATATAAAAATCCCACTCACAACCGGTAAATGGTTTTTAACTTTAAGTTATGCTCATCATCCCAACCGGTATGACGTTAGTAAACCCACTCACCCGTTAATGCCGTGAATTCCACTAGACCGGTTCTTTGTATTCACGCGAGCTCGTCCTTGCTGGCATTCCCAGTACTTCGTGTTCCTACACGATATGATCATCTCGGTTCATAATCCTTTGGCCAAATAGCCTTCATTCATTCCAAATGAATGAGAAAGTCAAACTTTCATTTATTTGTAATTAGGTCCCTAAAGTTAATTCTCTTTAAGTTTATGTCCCCAAATGCCGGTTTTTCCTCAAATTGAGTCCCGAAACTTTTAAAATTTATCATAGGACCTCAATTTATTCCATTCCACAAAAAGAGGATTAATTTCCCAAATTTTCAATTTGGTCCCCCAACTTTTCCAAAATTCCTCAATTGGCCCTCTAACATTTTTATCATGCCCAATTGACCCTCAATTTTAGGAAATTGCATTTTGGTCCCTTGAATTTTTGAAAATCCCCAATTTTTCCCACAATTCCAACTCTTTAACATAGCTGAATTTGATTTTATCAAATTGACCGATCAAACACCTCTAATTGTTGAAATTGAAGTTGAAATTGAGTTTCTCCATGTTCATACAATTCCATAGAACTTTGAATCATGAGTTTTAACGCCAGAACGAACTCAAACGGAGCTTCGCTAGAAAGTAGACTATAGAGAGAGAAAGCTTCGATTACTCACTGATGAGGGCACGATGGTCCGAGCTTTCGATCTGGGCAGATAGCTCTCATCCTGAGGTTCATCCTAGAATAAAAAATCATATCAATTGATGTCGAATTGGATTGAAATTTTTTCATTGAAATTCGGTCGACTCTCTCTCCAACACCAATCGAAAATTGTAAAGGGGAGTCGAATTGACTTACCTTTCGGTCCTAATTCGGCTATGGAAGGGCTGAGGAAGTATTGGGAGAGCTTGGTTTGGCCTAAGGAGGGCTCGAAATGGCTAAAACATGGCAGCTTCGGTCCATCAGAGCTGCTTCATTGTTCCATCCTATCGGCATTTCTCCGACGACCCTTGGAGTAAACATAGATTACAGGCGTATAATCTCACTCACCCGATAGTGCAGTGAAATTCCACTTAGTCAGGTTCCGTCCTTAGCAAGCTGGATCTCGATTGGCGTTCCCGATGTCTCATTCTCCTACACGAAATGAACATAATTGTTCATTATTCTTTGGCTTAATAGCTCTCATTCGTTCCAAATGAATGAGAAAACCTAACTTTACATATATTTGTAATTAGGTCCCTAAAGTTATCTTTTCTTTAACTTTAAGTCCCTATTGCCAGGTTTTTCCTAAATTTGAGTCCTGAAACTTTTAAAATTTATCTTAGGACTTCAAATTATTTAATTTCACAAAAAGGGGTTTGATTTCCCAAATTTCCAATTTGATCCCTCAATTTTTTCAAAATTACCATTTTGCCCCTTCTTTAGAAAAATGGTAAATTTTTCCCCAAAAATTCTAAAATTTCTCAATTGGACCTCTAATATTCTTATCATGACCAATTGACCCTCAATTTTAGAAAATTACATTTTGGTCCTTCAAATTTTTGAAAATCCCCAAATTTCCCTAATTTCAACTCTTCAACACTGCTGAATTTAATTTCATCAAATTGACCGATCAAACACCTCTAATTGTTGAAATTGGAGTTGAAATTAAGTTCCTACATGTGCATACGATTCTAAGGAACTTTGAATTGCAGATTTTAACACCGGAACGAGCTCAAATGGAGTTACGCCGGAAAACAGACTATAGAGAGAGAAAGCTTCGATTTCTCACCGGTGAGGGCGCAGCGGTCGGCGCTTTCTATTTGAATAGGTAGCTCTCCTCCAAAGGTTCTTCCTAGGATCAAGAATAACATTAATTGATGTCGAATTGGATTAGAATTTCTTCATTGAAATTTGGCCGACTCTCTCTTTAACAACGATTTGAAATTGTAAATGGGGGCCGAATTGGCTTACCTTTCGGTCCTAAGTCAGCTGAGGAAGGACTGACGAGGTGTTGAGAGGGCTTGGTTTGGTTTGAGGAGGGCTCGAAATGGCCGATTTTAGCTTGGCGGAAATATGGCAGCTTCGGCCTGCCGGAGTTGCTTCACTGTTCCATCATGCCAACACTTCTCCAGTGATTCTCGGATTGACTGGAGTTTGCTATTAGATAATTGTCTTCTCCCCGGTTCTAAAGAGCCCGACCTCTCCTTCCGAGGTTAAGAAAAATGTTCAAGTCGAAGCTCTAGTTCGAGCTTCACCGAGAAATGGAGCAGTAGAGAGAGAGAGGGAGAAGTGTTTAGGTGTGAGAAGAATGAATGAGGATTACCATAAATTATTAGTATTAAATGGGAGAGATTTATTACTAGTATTAATATTGCCATAAATTATTGATATTAATTCCAATAATTTAATTTAGGTATTAAATTATTGGTATTAATTATAATAATTAAATATATATATTAATTTATGACTATTTATGATAAGACGTATGTTCGCATAAAAATTTTTTATCGAAATTTCGGGATACCCATCCTCACACTACTCTCGGGTAAGCACGCTTAGCTTCAAAGTTCTTATGGAATCTCATTCACCTGAACCAATTTGGTTTTTCCCTTCTAATTTGTCTTAAGTTTCTTTTCCAAGATTTAATGAACCCTTTGGATCATCCGGAAGTTGTAAATTTCCAAATTGCTTGTTCCCAAATGATCGGGTTTGTAATCCGGCTCAGTTTTTTTTACTCGGTTTGACCAATTCTTTCCCAGTTTTCCTTAACTCAAAAGTGTGGGGTTTACATTTTCGGTTCCAATTGATTGGATTTCTGATACTATACCGACAAGCTGGGATTCATCCTTTCTTAGGTCCATCTTCATTCCCAACGACATCCTTTACTCAAGGATTTTACTCTAACCTTAATCCACTCTTACTTGTTCGTAATCATTTCACAATTCTTTATACCAAGTTGATTCCTTTCGGTCTACATGTCGATTTGCTTGGTTTGGGGAGTTTCCCTTTTTATGGTTTCATTCTCTACTATTTCCTTCAAAGTAGAGACTTTCACCTTAGGAGTTACATGTTCTACCTTTTTACCATTTCTTGAAGGTTTCCTTTCTTCATTTCCTTACACCCTTTCTATATTGGGGCATTTTCCCGCTTTCAGTCCTCCATTATCTTAAATTTTCCATTCCATCCCTTATTCCTTATTTGAGTAGCTTTCGATTATCGGTCTTATTTCGTGTACTCCACCCTATGCCCAGCCATCCACTCTTTAGGCTCTATTATGCGAGTGTAGACCACAATCCATCTTGATATTAGTGGTTGTTCCCTCTTATCCACTTCTTAATTTTGGAGCTTTCTTTCCTAAGGTTTCTCAAATGTTCTTCCCTTTATTTACTTATTATGGGTAGCCTACCCATTCTTACTTTTTATGGCATCTATTGATGTTATCTTTCTACCTACTCGTTCCTTGGGTTTAACTTACTCCCTAGGTTCTCCTAGTATGTCTCCCTTGGTTCTTTCACCTCACCATGCACTTCATTTGCATGTTCGTCTCCTCATCCCTTGTCACTTGGTCCAATTATCTCTTAGTTGGGACATGTATCCCTCCTCAGGGGTTCCTTCCTTGGTGAGATTCTTTCCCTTTCTCCTATAATTCCTTCTTCATTCATTTTAGTATGTATATATCCTTGAATGACATCCTTTAATGCCATCCCCTTCTATTTACCTTTACTCTTGAAATCTTGTGGGTACATCCTTTGTACCCCATTCTCATTCTAACTTGTACCCCTGTACACGTCTATTTCCCTTAAGTAGAGCTCAAATCCTCCTTGTTTCCATATCTCTTAATCATCCTGCGAGAGACTTACTTAATCTTCTCCTGGCTTTGAGTTTGGTTGTCAATCCGTTTTTGCCCATTGATTTCTTTAAGGATTTTCTCCATCCTTCTTTTCCAAATATCTGGCCTTTCCACCTCTCCCTTCTTTACTAGAGATTAAATTTATGACATTCACGAGGGTTAGTTCATTAACTCACTCGTCCCTACTATTCTCCTTGTCTGATTATCTTGAGACAGTTGTCTCTCGAGTCTTCTTGTTCTTAATGTCCATCCCATTGCCCTTTTTAGGGTGTAGTCCTTACTACTTCCCAGTCCTCCTTAGGGCATCGTTTATTCTCCTTAGCTATCTTGTTGTTACGATTTTGCTTCCTTCCTTTATGTTGGTCCGAAACTTGACTTCTCTGCTTTTTCCAAAGCAAGTCGTACTTATCATCCCAAAACATCCCATTTTTCGTCTAATGCTCGATTCGTCTTCTCTTGTAAAGGTGCTTCCTTCCTTGCTCCTAGATGACTGGAAATTTCTTCTTAAGGAAGAATTCTCTTTATCTATCCTTTGTTTTATTTGTGATTGATCGAGGTCCTACCTTTAGTCCTTTTCCTCCCTCATCTAGTTTAGGCACACCATTACACCATCATTGAGGGACAAAAAGTTTTAGGAACTCAAAATTTTCTTTCGAAATACGATTACCAACTTGGGGTTTTAGCTTTTCTTAAAGGAGATTAGGTCGGGAAGTACCCGTCACTATGTTAGGATCTTAAAGAGCTTCATCCTGGGTGTGGTTGAAGTTCCAAGCAGGAGTCATATTTTATGGGGTGGAATACTTTCAGATTCATGTAGCTGTAGAGTTGTTGTTCTTGGAAGTTATTGTTCTAAATCCTTGCGATGTGGGGCAATCCTTCACTTCATGCCTCATTTCCCTTACACCTATAACAGGTTTTCTTGATACTTGTCCTTAGTAGTATTGAGCACTTTCTCGAGTATTGTTCCTATTGTCCTCACCTTGTAATAGGTCATTTCCTTCCCTGTAGTTACTACTAGAGTTCTCACTCCTTAGTCACCTTGTCAGTTTTCTTATCGA
Source organism: Trapa incisa (assembly GCA_030064435.1). Classification (NCBI taxonomy): domain Eukaryota; kingdom Viridiplantae; phylum Streptophyta; class Magnoliopsida; order Myrtales; family Lythraceae; genus Trapa; species Trapa incisa. The sequence goes on along the minus strand of CM057774.1, from coordinate 3,767,270 downwards.
GCCTTCTTTGCCTACTAGTTTTCTCCTAGACTCTTTAGTCTTTTGGTTCATTTCCTTATTTGGGATGGGATTCTCCTTGATCCCCGTAGTTTGTTTGGCTACTTTTCTTGGGGCATTCTTCCTACAGTTGAGGTGTAGGCTTACATCCCTTTTTTTTTAGAGACATGGTTTCATGAACTTGGAATTCTTCATTAATGGAGGAGTACAATATGTTAGGGTCCTAACCATATTACAAAAAGGTGGTAATGAAATAGATAGAGGGCTACGGGGTGTTTGATAAGCATCCTCCATGGTAAGGTTATAAGCCCAAGCTGGTGTTCCTAGTTTCAGGTTTGGCTTCTTTGTACTCGGAGGTGTGATCTCAACAGGTTCAAGCATCATCCTCTTGGACACTTTGTCATTTGGTCCTTGGGGGTTTCTACCATGCCCCAGGCATTCAAGATGTTCTAGAGTTATCTTCCTATGAGGATAGGGTGCTAAGTAGGGTCATTCTTAGTTTTCTTGGTTCCTCTCCTGGGAGCCATCTAAAAATTTTAAGATAAATGCTATTAGTTACTATATTTTCTAGTGTTGATTATGTATTCGAGGAAGCACGCTCTGATACCACTCTAGTTGTCATGCCCCGACCCTATTTGGTCGGATCCCCGTGATCAACCCGCCACTCTCCCAATTGATTAAAGGATTTTCCCTTATTATAGACCGTAAAGAGTATGGCATCCTTTAAACCTGCACCTTTTCCAATAATAACATAAACAAAATTGCATAATAATTTAGATTTATCATACCTGTATCACAGGCATCTTAGTTTATGGTCTTTAAGGGTAGGCTTTCTGAAATCTCCTGAAAGGCATATAAGGAAGGGGGTGAGTACGACTACTCAGTGAATGGGTTTTCAAAACTTTTACTTTTATGAAAAAGATTTGTATTAGAGTGTGTTGGACTCCTTTCTTTCAAAAATCATTTCATTCAAAATCTCGGGTTTTATCACCATTTCCTTATTTAATCACCATGTGTCATCACCCAACACATATACTTCATCATGAAGGTTAAACACACATTCGCAGGTCAGTATGTCCACTGAACCCACGTGGCTTCGGAGCGACTTTACCGACCACTCGGATAGAAGTACGTCCACTTCTACCCTGAGAATGAGTGGATGTTCATGACATCCGACTCTCATTCCCGGAATAAATTCTTCGTGTCCGTATGAGGACAGAGACCTCATCCCGTCCCCACCCCGATCTCATGCGCTTGGTGCTACTCCAAATTTCGCACGGTCACCTAGAACGACGAACCGCCCTTATACTCACTGGGTCATCCAGGTCCCTTAGGACACATCACTACCCCCTCATGGACGCATCACAAACATTGTTTTCTTATTATGCCATATAATTTGTGGTGTCATTATTCCAACTATCACGCCTCGACCCGGTTTGGTTGGATCCCTGTGAACAACCCGCCACTCTCCCAATTTATTAAAGGGTTTCCCCTTATTATAAACCGTAAAGAGTAAGACGTCCTTTAAACCTTCACCTTTTACTGAAATAACATAAATTAAAACTGCATAATATTTTAAATTAAACGTACTTGTCTCACAAGCATCTTAGTTCGTAGTCTTTAAGAGTAGGCTTTTCTGAAATTTTCTAAAAAGGGATATAAGGGAGGGGTGAGTACTACTACTCAAGGCATCCTTTAAACCTGCACCTTTTACTGAAATAACATAAATTAAAACTGCATAATATTTTAAATTAAACGTACTTGTCTCACAAGCATCTTAGTTCGTAGTCTTTAAGAGTAGGGTTTTCCAGAATTTTCTAAAAAGGGATATAAGGGAGGGGTGAGTACTACTACTCAGTGAATGGGTTTTTTCAAAGCTTTTAACTTTTAGAAAAACATTTATATTAGAGTGTACTAGACTCCTTTCTTACAAAAAAAATCCTTTTATTTCAATTCTCGATTTTTGCCACCATTTCCTTATTAATCACGGTGTGTCATCACCTAACACACATTCGCAGGCCAGCCCATCCACTGAGCCCACTTGTGGCTTTGAAGTGAGTTTACCGACCACCTAGATAGAAGCAGTCCACTTCTACCCTGAGAATGAGTGGATGTACATGACATCCGACCATCAATCCCAAAATCAATTCTCTGTGTCCGTGTGAGGACAAAGACCTCATCCCGTCCCCACCACGGTCTCATGCGCTTAGTGCTACTCCAAATTTCGCACAGTCACCTGGTACGACGAACTGCCCTTATACCCACCAGGTCATCCAGTGCCCTTAGGATGCATCACTACCCCTCTTGGGTGTCTTGATGGTCCCGTACTCACAGTGCATGCACAATCAATATTTTCTTATTATGCCATATAATTTGTGGTGCCACTGGTCCAACGGCCCAGACTCTCAACTCAACCCGCAGTTTTTTTGTCTTGATTGGTCCATCGACCTGTTATGTCAAACATCCGCTAGTTGAGTGAGTATGTCAGTCCTATCTTGGTACCATGGCCAAACAATTCCTTTATTTAAAGTTTTATGGCATATAACTCATGTTTGTTTACAAGCTCCTGCTCGTGCCAACTGGTCTTGGGCCCATTGTACGAGATTTTCAAAATCAAGCATATTAGCGCCCAAGTTCCAAAATCGAGGCCCCCGACCTATAAGAGCTATTCGAGCTCCCGTCAAGAAGGTCTCCCAAATAGTTTAAGCATTAGCACCCAGTCAGGGGAGAGCACTTCCGACAAAATATATTTTCAACTATCCATTACACCGACCGGATATAAGGACATCTCTGCTCATAACCGATGAACGGTTTTCAACTTCCTTCGAGGAAGTTTCATCATACTAACCAGATATGATCTACTTACAACCGGTGAGTAGTTTTTCTACACGATTTTCATATCACTCCTCTAAGTTGTGATGTTAAAAATACCACTTGTTAGTGGGTTTTCATTTCGAGGTACTTATCATCCCCAACCGGGTATGATATAAAATCCCACTCACAATCGGTAAATGGTTTTTAACTTTAAGTTGTGCTCATCATCCCAACCGGGTATGACGTTAGTAAATCCACTCACCCGTGAATTCCACTAGACCGGTTCTTTGTATTCACGCGAGCTTGTTCTTGTTGGCATTCCCGGTACTTCGTATTCCTACACGATATGAACATCTCGGTTCATTATCCTTTGGCCTAATAGCCTTCATTCATTCCAAATAAATGAGAAAATCAAACTTTCATTTATTTGCAATTGGGTCCCTAAAGTTATTTCTCTTTAACTTTAAGTCCCTAATACCGGTTTTTCCACAAATTGAGTCCTGAAACTTTTAAAATTTATCATAGAACCTCAATTTATTCCATTTCACAAAAAAGAGTTTAATTTCCCAAATTTCCAATTTGGTCCCCTAACTTTTCCAAAATTATCATTTTTCCCTTCCTTCACAAAAATGGTAAATTTTACTCCATAAATTCTAAAATTCCTCAATTGGCCTTCTAACATTTTTATCAAGCCTAATTGACCCTTAATTTTAGAAAATTGCATTTTGGTCCTTCGAATTTTTGAAAATCCCCAATTTTCCTCAATTTTCCCCCAATTCCAACTTCTTAACACAACCGAATTTGATTTTATCAAATTGATCAATCAAACGTTTCTAATTGTTGAAATTGAAGTTGAAATTGAGTTTCTACATGTTCATACTATTCTTTAGCAATTTGAATCGCAAGTTTTAATGTCGGGACAAGATCAAATGGAGTTTCACCGGAAAATGAACTGTAGAGAGAGAAAGCTTCGATTACTCACCGGTGAGGGCACGACGGTCTGAGCTTTCGATCTGGGCAGATAGCTCTCATCCTGAGGTTCATCCTAGAATCAAGAATCGCATCAATTGATGCTGAATTGAGTTAGAATTTCATCATCAAAATTCTGTCGGTTCTCTCTCTAGCACCAGCCGGAAATTACAGAGGGGAGCCGAATTGGCTTACCTTTAAATCCTAATTCGGCCTTGGAAGGTCTAAGGAAGTGTTGAGTAGGCTTGGTTTGTCCTAGAAGGGCTCGAAATGGCCGATTTTAGCTTGGCTGAAATAGGGCAGCTTCGGTCCGCTAGAGCTGCTTCACTGTTCCATCATGCCGACGCTTCTTCAGCAATTCTCGGATTGACTGAAGTTTGCTATCATATAGTTGACTTCTCCCCAGTTCTAAAGAGCCCGACCTCTCCTTCCGAGGTTAAGAAAAATGTTCAAGTTGAAGCTCTATTCGAGTTTCACCGGGAAATGAAGTAGTTGAGAGAGAGAGAGAGAAGTGTTTGGGTGTGAGGAGAATGAATGGGGATGACCTCTTTATATAGGTGTAAAATCGTGTATTAAATAAAAAAGATTTATTACTAGTATTAATATTATCATAAATTATTGGTATTAATTCCAATAATTTAATTTAGGTATTAAATTATTTGTATTAATTCAAATAATTTAATTTTGGTATTAAATTATTTGTATTAATTCAAATAATTTAATTTTGGTATTAATTACAATAATTAAATATATATTAATTTATGAATATTTTTTATAAGGTATACATTCGCATAAAATTTTTTTACTGAACCAAGCAAGCATGCTTAACTTTAGAGTTCTTATGGGATCTCGTTCACCTGAACCAATTTGGTTTTTCTCTTCTAATTTGTCTTAAGTTTATTTTCCAAGGTTTATTGAACCCTTTGAATCACCCGAAAATTGTAAATTTCCAAATTGCTTGTTTCCAAATGATCGGGTTTGTAAACTGGCTCGATTTTTTACTTAGTTTGACCGATTATTTTCCCTGTTTTCCTTAACTCAAAAGTGCGGGGTTTACAACTCTCCACTCCTTTTAGGAGTTTTGTCCCCAAAACTTAATTAGAAACCTTGCATGAGGAACCATTTTCTTTGATGTCCATTTGTTTTTTGCTTAATATGGAAACTCTTATCTTGTTCTTTCAATTAGCCTTTTTACCTCCTTCACTTAAGGGATTTTTTTTCATTATATTATTTACTCCCTCCATGGAGTTTATCATAACTAGACATACCATATTCCAGGGTATATCCTTAGATTCATATCTTTCTTTGGTTAGAGTAATATTCTTCCCTTTGAGATTCCAAGATAACTAATCATTCCTGTGTCTAGTTATCCTTTTGGTAGTTGAAACCTTTAACTCGATATTCTTTCGAGCATTACGTACTTGTTTCCGCGGTTTTTTTTATTAACATTTTTTTGTCCTATTTTGACCCTTCCTTCATTCGTTGTCTATTATAACTTTGTTCCAAAATTTTTTATATTTGACCTTGTCATGCTTATTAGCCTACTCTTCCTTACTTTGAGTCATATTCTCCTTGGGATTGTTGGGCTTACATGCCCCTTACAGCATGGTATTTTCTAGGAACTATCTCTGTCCATTAAATTCTTACAACATCTCCTTGAGGGACTCTCTTAGCTTTTAACCTTTCATGGATCATATAACTTCATCCCTCTTTTCTTTTGATAACATTCCTCAACTATCCTTTTTACCATTATCCTCTCCTCCACCATGCCTTTGAAGTTATGTCTCACATAACCGTGTGGATTCCTCTTACCTACTCATCCTTCCCCAACTTCTCTATTAGATCTTTTCGGTTCCAATTGATTGGGTTTTCTAATACTATATCGATAAGCTAGGATTCATCCTTTCTTAGATCCATCCTCGTTCCCAATGACATCCTTTACTCAAGGATTTTACTTTGGTCTTAATCCACTCTTACTTGTTCGTAATCATTTCACAATTCTTTATACCAAGTTGATTCCTTTCGGTCTACATGTTGATTTGCTTGGTTTGGGGAGTTTCTCTTTTTACAATTTCATTCTCTACTATTTCCTTCAAAGTAGAGACTTTAACCTTAGGAGTTACATGTTCAACCTTCTTACCATTTCTTGAAGGTTTCCTTTCTTCATCTCCTTACACCCTTTCTATATTGGGCCATTTTCCCACTTTTAGTCCTTCATTGTCTTAAATTTTTCATTCCATCCCTTATTCCTTATTTGAGTAGCATTTGATTATTGGTATTATTTCGTGTACTCCACCCTATGCCCAGCCATCCACTCTTTAGGCTCTATTATGCGAGTGTGGACCAAAATTCATCTTGATATACGTGGTTGTTCCCCCTTAACCACTTTTTATTTAGGGAGCTTACTTTCCCAAGGTTTCTCAAACGTTCTTTCATTTATTTTCTTATTATGGGTAGTTTACCCATCCTTACTTGTTACGACATCTATTGATGCTATCTTTCTACCTACTCGTTCCTTGGGTTTAACTTACTCCTTAGGTTCTCGTAGTATGTTTCCCTTGGTTCTTTCACCTCACCATGCACTTCATTTGCAATTTCGTCTCATCATCCCTCGTCACTTAGTCCCATTACCTCCTAGTTGGGACATGTATCCCTCCTCAGGGTTTCCTTCCTTGGTGAGATTCTTTCCCTTTCTCCCAGAATTCCTTCTTCATTCATTTTCATATGTATATATCCTTGAATGACGTCCTTTGATGCCATCCCCTTCTATTTACCTTTACTCTTGAAATCTTGCAGGTACATCCTTTGTACCCCATCCTCATTCCAACTTGTACCCCTGTACACGTCTATTTCCTTTAAGTAGAGCTTAAATCCTCCTTGTTTCCAAATCTCTTAATCATCCTGCGAGAGGCTTACTTAATCTTCTCCTGGCTTTGAGTTTGGTCGTCAATCCGTTCTTGGCCATTGATCTCTTTAAGGATTTCCTCCATCCCTTTTTTTTCCAAATATTTGAACTTTCCACCTCTTCGTTCTTTACTAGAGATTAAATTATGACATTCACGAGGGTTAGTTCATTAACTGACTCGTTCCTACTATTCTCCTTGTCTAATTATCTTGAGACAGTTGTCTCTCAAGTCTTCTTGTCCTCAATGCCCATCCCATTGCCCTTTTTAGGGTGTAGTACTTACTAATTCCCAGTCCTCCTTAGGGTGTAGTTTATTCTCTCTAATTATCTTGTTGTTACAATTTGCTTCCTTCCGCTATGTTGGTCCAAAACTTGACTTCTCTGCTTTTTCCAAAGCAAGTCATACTTATCATCCCAGAACATCCCATTTGTCGCCTAATGCTCGACTTGTCTTCTCTTGTAGAGGTGCTTCCTTCCTTGCTCCGAGATGGTTGGAAATTTCTTCCTAAGGAAGAATTCTCTTCATTTACCCTTTGTTTTATTTGTGGTTGATCGAGGTCCTACTTTCAGTCCTTTTCCTCCCTCATCTAGAGCACACCATCACCCCATCATTGAGGGACAAAAAGTTTTAGGAACTCAAAATTTACTTTTGAAATACGAGTACCAACTTGGGGCTTTAACTTTTCTTAAAGGAGATTGGGTCGGGAAGTACCTGCCACTATGCTAGGATCTTGAAGAGCTTCATCTTGGTATGGTTGAAGTTTCGAGCAGGAGTCATATTTCATGGGGTGGAATACTTTCGGATTCATATAGCTGTAGAGGCATTGTTCTTGGAAGGGATTGTTCTAAATCCTTGCGATGTGGGGCAATCCTTCACTTCATGCCCCATTTCCCTTACACCTATAAAAGGTTATTTTGATACTTGTCCTTAGTAGTGTTGAGCACTTTCTCGAGTAGTGTTCCTATTGTCCTCACCTTGTAACTGGTCATTTCCTTTCCTAGTAGTTACTACCAGAGTTCTTACTCCTTTGTCTCCTTGTCGATTTTCTTGTCAAGCCTTCTCTGCCTACTAGTTTTCCCCTAAGAGTTCTCCTAGACTCTTTAGTTTGTTGGTTCATTTCCTCATTTGGTATGGGATTATCCTCAGTCCCCGCGGTTTGTTTGGTTACTTTTCTTGGGGCAATCTTCCTACGATTAAGGAATATGCTTACATCTTTTTTTTTAGACATGGTTTCAGGAACTTAGAATTCTTCATTAATAGAGGAGTACAATATGCTAGGGTCTTAACCATATTACAATGAGGTGGTTATGAAATAGGTAGAGGGCTACGGGGTTTGATAAGCATCCTCCATGGTAAGGTTTTAAGCCCTAGCTGGTGTTCATGGTTTTAGGCTTGGCTCCCTTTGTACTTAAGGGTGTGACCTCAACAGGTCCAAGCATCATCCTCTTAGATACTTTGTCATTTGGTCCTTGGGGATTTCTACCATGCCCCAAGCATTTGGGAAGCTTCTAGAGTTGTCTTCCTATGAGGATAGGGTGTTGAGCAGAGTCATTCCTAGTTTTCTTAGTTCCTCCCCTGGGAGCCATCTGAAAATTTTAAGATAAATCCTATCAGTTACTATATTTTCTAGTCTTGATTATGTATTCGAGGAAACAAGCTCTGATACCACTCTAGTTGTCACGCCCCGACCTTGTTTGGTTGGATCCCCGTGATCAACTCACCACTTTCCCGATTTATCATAAATGGATAATTTGTGTGTTTTAGCTACCGAGTTGAAGTTGGGTCGTTGAACTCGTTGGGCTGGTAGTACAAAAATAAAAGATCTTAACAAAAAGATTGTTGTTTATGTTTAATGAGATACGAAACCATCGAGTGTTGGTTCTAAGGGCTACTGGACAGCCTAGGGAACATAAGGGAAGTCTAGTTGGTCCAATATGTTGAGAAGCTTTGAGAGCTTCATGTGCATTACAACTAAGGAAGAAGGGGGAGATGTCTTGTCCCACAATAGTGGACATGAAGTTTCAGAAAAAGTTTGGGGGTTTGGCAATGGTGCTCACATAGACTTCTGGTAGAGGTTGTAGCCTCTTACCAGGGTAGATGGTAAAGTCACTTCATGCCACAAGTGAAACAATCGAGGGACTATTTTGTGAATGAATGAACCCTTTGATGATAAAGGGTGTGTGATTGTTTGTTAAACTAAAACTCATGAAGGAGAATGGTGTTGATAATTAAACAATCCTTTAAACATTCTTGAGTAATTACCTTATTACCCACTCACTGAGTTGTAGAACTCACACCCTCCCTTAAACCCTTTTAGGAAATCATGAAAAGGAATTCATGTGAAGATATAGCTTACTGGTATGTTTTATGCATTAATAATATTCCGGTATATTTTATTTAAAAATATTTTCTTGAAATTCTTTTAAAATATTTTTAGGTTACGCCTCGCTCCTATCGTTACCACAGTGGTGGTTATCCTTTTTATATTGGGAGAAGTGGTGGGTTGTTCACAGGATTCCGACCAAATTGCATTGGGGTGTGACACTTACCCCGGCCAATCACGATAGAATTTGTTCGCCTAAACCGAGCAACAGAGGGTGTTGACAGAAATTCTCACCGGAGTTGGCTAGAGAGTTGACCACAACTTAGGTGTTTTGTAGCCAATGTCCAAACAAAACTTTATGTGGTGGTGGTCGTCGACTGGCGGCGATCGGGTTGAACTGCACAGACCCACTAGTGGAAATTGGTTCCTACTAGCCAATTTATCTCGTGTCGGAGGTCGGTCCTAACCATGGAGGTGTTTAGGGGAGGGAGGCCAACAATTTGGCACTATTGGGGGCCAGAGTGGTGGCTAGAGGACGGAGAATTGGCCCCCGAAAGGGTCGCCGATGGTGGCATATTCTACTATCCAAAATTGGGATCGACCAAAATGATCCATTTTCGACCTTTTCTGACTACTACCAAGTCAGGGCCCAGCTATAGATCTCTAGAGGACTCAATTATCGTAAATTTGATACTAAGATCACCTCATTTGGTGAATGAACAAGAGAGATATGCCTATTTTACTAACCAGAGGTTGGGGAGTAGTCTGATGATAAGATCTCTCACTTTGAATGATAATATTGAGATATCCATGAGAATTTAATATAATGAACTCCATAGGGATGTTGTTAGCTCAATTCCTAACTGATCTATATAATTTTCTAACACTTAGTTTGATAAAAAAAATTGAGTTAATTAGAGCGATATCTTGAAGCGGTTCAGTAGAAATTATTGGTCGGTGTTTGGTGTTCGGTGGCTCGATGTGAGTCGAGTGAGTCGGGTCTACCAACTCATTACATTGTTTTTTTATTTCCATTTTAAACTTTTAAATTACTATTTTACCCTTTTGGGTACTTTTGGTAATTAAATTCTAAATTCTAGCCCTCTTTGGGCAAAAACTGGCTTTCCCCAAAAATAACGATTTTCATGCCCGAGCATCCAATCCCAAATTCGTTCGGATCCTTAGTCCCAACATCGGGTTTCCTATCACATTTCTATCATGTGATTATGATCAAAATCCCGACTTTCCAAATCTCGACTCGGGTTTCATTCTTGACTCGATGTCCCATTCCTAGTTTTGGCTTTTGCCTTTAAATCAAGACTTCCATTCCCCCGACTTTTGATCCCATTTTGGGTCTAGAATTTTGTTTCCTATTTTGGTTCTTATTTTAACTTTGGGCTCCCATTTCCCCCACTTAAGATTTTATTCCTAGTTCAAGATTCTATTTTCAGTTCACACTTGGTTCCAGAAGTTCTAGTCTTATATTTTGGGATAGCTAAAATTATAACAATATTGTATGAGTATCTTTTTTTCTACACATGAAAAGAGATGTTAAAAAAATCTATTACTGATACATTACATGTAATGAGTTTAAGTCGTAACAAACTCATGGCTTGTATACTACTATTACTATTTCTAGTGTAACTCGGATTGATATATCAATAGATTTTATTTTAGGATTACCAAGAACTAATAATGGCTTGTATATTACTATTACTATTTCTAGTGTACCTCGGATTGATATATCAATAGATTTTATTTTAGGATTACCAAAAACTAATAATGAGAGTGATTTTGTGTTTGTAGTAGTTGATAGATGTTCAAAGATTATACATTTCATTACATATCATAAAATATATGATATATCGAATGTTGCTGATTTAATATTTAGGGAAGTTGTTAGATTGAATGGTATGTATTGAACTACTATTTATTATCGTTATTTAAAATTTTTAAGTTACTTTTAAAAGATTTTATGGGATAAATTGGGAACAAAACTTTTATTTTCAATAATATGTCACCTACCTATTAAGTTTGCTTATAATTATTTTGTTTATTGTACAACTAAGTTTTTACCATTTGATATTATTTATGGTTTTAATCTATTGATCACTCTAGATTTAACTACATTTCATGTTGGTGAGTTAGTAAATTTAGATAAAAATAGAAAACTAGAGTTTGTGAAACAAATACACGAGCCGTTCATTTTTGAACCCAAGGATTAGGTCTGGTTTTATATGAGAAAATAACGATTTTTTAGAAGATATTGTGGAACGATAAATGGTGTGCCTACATCTACTTAAAAGTTATAAATTGTAAGTATTGGAATATTTCCAATATTTAAACCTATAACACTTCTATATTTTATCTAATATGAGATTTTATTCTCAATAGTAATTTCATTTAAATGATAAAAAAAACTAAAAAAATGAGAAAAAATCATTTTAAACTCTGGGATAATTATGTGAATATAATTGAATATACTGCAAATTTACAAGTACGGTCAACCGAATCTAGAATGGAAATAAATAATATGTTATAAAATGAATTTAACGATAATTTGAGATTATAAAATAACTCAATTATAAGATTAAAGACTAAAATATTTAAATAAGGTTACATGGATTGATGGAAGATATTGTAAAAAAAATAAAGTGAAAGTCCAAAATAATATTACAATAGTGTTTAAATTTGAATTTCAAGAAAATATTTATTAATATAATAAATATTCTAAAATATTAAACGTTAATATTATATATTTAATTAATCGAATTTGAATTTTTAGAATAATATGCAAATATTAGATATTTAAATTAAATTAGCAATAATTGATTTACATGTAAGTTGTTTTCTTACGTGTACATATAAAATGAAATTGTCATCTGTACATATAAAATGGAGATTTCATGTTATTGTAAAAGAGAAATATTTGAAATTCAAATATTGTGAAGTTCTTTTTTTATTATTTTTTAATTTTTTTAAACTAATCAGATTTTTACTTATTCAAAAATTTGAATGTGGTCCTTATATGTATATTTTAAATTGTTTATCAACCAAAATAAATTATATTTTATTTTTATTACTTGTATCATTAAAGTATTAAAATATACTAGGGTATTATCAATATATTAACGAGATTATATTATATATTTAATGTAAGGTATTATCAATATAGACGAGTTGAGGATGAAGGCCAACTGAATTATCTTGGGAGTGAGAAATTGCATGTCATGTTTTTACTCTATGATAACAATAGGAACGAGGATCTCTCTTAAAGCAATGTAGTTAGAGTTAGCACCGTGTAGTTAAAGAGTCCAAAATTTTGACAAACAATGGGATTGATTGTTCACAAAATGCAGCTGGAAGCTATACATTTTTTATCAGCTACAGTGTGAAAATCAGACTCTAAAACCTATCTCCATGTAACTTGCCCTCCCACACACTTTTCTTTCCACCCCGCGTAAGATTGATGGCTTATCCCTACCCTGCACTCATTCATTGTTACATAATACCCCCAAAGCCCCACGGATGGTGGCATTATCTCAGAGAACATGAGCCATGTTGAATAGTAATCATGAGATTGCTAGAGAAGAAGGGTTCTCTACCTCCATAAGCACCACGCCCTCACAAGCCCTCCATTGCCTTGAGCTCTAACTACACTCAAGAGGAGGTGTTGGAAGAATAAGCCTGACAGCTCAGATTTTGAAACGAAGAAAAGCCTCAACTTGGATAGTCATCCATGCTCCATTCCTACGGATCTCCAACTTGACCGTGTGTGTAGAAGCGAAGCCGCTCTGCATTTGCCTGGCTACTCGGCATAACAGCAGAGCAATACCTCGGAGGAATGGAATTGCATTTGAAAACCCAGTCTTCCTGTTTCCTCTATAGAGCTTCCAGTGTTATTGATGATTTAGTGAAAACGGAGAGGACAAAGGGTGCTTCTTCGCCAGGGTGTAAAGTCGTGGGCACAATTGTGTAACCCTTGGGGTCTGGATCAAGTACCATCTCACACGAGATTTCTCGGGAGTTCACATATTCAGTCCCACCGATTGATTCGTGTAGATAGATGTTGTAGGCTGCTCGGCGGCCCCGCGTCCTCAGTATTCTCATCCCGATGTAGAACATCATGGAATCATAACTTGATTGGTAGTTTCTGAACCCAGTTGCTGTTCTGGAAAAACTCACGCCCTACACACAATATTACACCAATAAAGTTAAACCGAGGTGTTATGATGACTCAGGTCCTATTTAATACCCAAGCTATCAATGTTGCATGTTCTTTTTGTACTCTGAAAATATATGCAAGTAATAAATTTTCATTTTTTTATGAATAGTAATAAGTTTTCAACTGTACCTGAGTGAGGGTGATAAATACATGAATTGGAGAAGAAGCATCAGAACCATTGGCACGAAGGCGGAACTGTGGATTTTGATGCCAACTTTCATAGTCTTGGCAACCACCAGCACTATAACCTCGCCACTGGCCATGAACTGAATATCGCATCTCTGTTGGGTACACCCGGCACACATATATTGACTGGAAATGTATCTGGAAATCTTCCCATGACATCCAAAATATCCCATCCTTTGACTGCTCGAGAATCACGAACAAGCTTTAAGGAACTTCAGCAGAAAGAAAGCATCGAATGTGAATAACAGTTAAGGGGCAAAACAAAAATAACCTGTGGGACGTATTTCAATTTGTGCTTCATCCGGTCTGTCCACTCATGTGAAGAATCAGACCATGGACCATTCCATTCAACTTCATTGGCCCATGGGTTTCGAACCTGCACGAGTTTGTGACCATCCACTTCTCTTACCTGAGCAAATGTTCAAACCCGTTAGAAGGCCAGCTGCTTGGAGTTCTCATACAATACTATCAATTCTAAAGTCAACCTTAATACAGCTCTTGAAAATATTTCTAGACACGGACCTGCAAGAGTGAGTAAGCATGTCCTTGTACAATGCCACTTGAAGAAACATGCACATCAGATCCAGATGGGCTTCCTGCACCAAGCAAAAATCCCTCGTCCTTGAAACGCAACAACTGAGACCAGAGCCTACCACTTGCAAGATCAATCTGAGCCTGGGCAGTTCTCATGTCAATTTCCTCACCCGCACCTCCTGTGAGGTCCACAAGGGCATCCTGAACAAGCCCACCTTCTAGAGCCTCGTAAGATCCATGCAGTTTGGCATAAGCCTTCTCAAGTATAGAGACCCAGAGTTCATTGCCCTTCCTACTGGTAGCAAATGCTGGTTTTCCCAGTGATTCACAGGGGATCCAATCATCCACAACTACTGGCACCCACTCACCCTAACACAGAAATTATCATGGTAAGAGCGCATCATTTTAAAACTGAATATTGAAAGCTTTAATAAGTGATGCACCTCAATATACAGACCTGTGAAACAGGTGGTGAGGAAATTTTAAGATTTTAGTACCTGAACACAGAAGCGGACTGTGTAAATCCCTTCCTCATTATACTCTGGTGTAATAATCACTTCTGATATTCGTGAAGCTTCAGTTAGAACAGCAACCGCACTCAAGAACCAACAATCACCCAATCGCCCCTATTTAACAGTTCAATCATCATAGGAACCTCAGGAAAATGTTAGTTAACAATCAGTCATTAAGGGTTCGATACCAAACCTGACAGACATCAGATGGATTGGCAGCTCCTGAGAATAAGCAAGGTTGACATTCTAGGCAGGTCTCTCTTAATATATCAGTAGGTCTCATCCACTCAGAGACAACCTATATTCAACAGGTAACATAAGCCACTTACTGAATGAGAAAAGGAAATATCTGCAAGAGGAAGAAGGCATTACCTGCAACTTTGGTGGAGCATTCTCAGGATCCACAAACAGTGATTGATCATTGGGAGGAAATTCCTGGTCCGTAAAATGAGATTCACCCCTAGTGGAGAGAGCTTCCTTGACTGCCAGTTCAACGGATAGCATCCTCTGATTGATCTCTGCCTGTGTCTCCAACCTTGGTTTTCTAAATCTCCTTGCAAACGATTCCATGTCAAGAGAAACAACACCTTCCCGTTCTGTCCTCCTCTTTCTCCCACTGGAATATTGTCCATCCCAGTCTACATCATCCCTTTCATACAGATCTACATCAACAGGGCCACTGTCCCATTCATCAACCTAAAGAAATCACAAAAGAGATGTTCAAATCTTAGCCTGACAAATGATATTTCTTTAAACTAACAAAACATCGAACAAGCCAAGAAAGACAAGGTTCATAAATCATGAGTTTTAAGTTGCATACCTAACTTTACTCAAGAAACAAGAAAATTGTCATAAATAATATGAGAAGTGCTGCTAAGAAAGAACTAGACGATAGTCCCAGCTTCATTGTTTTAATTGGAAGTATATTCCATTCATGAAACACAAAGAAGGTGAGAAATATTATGAACAAAACTGTTGGTACTGTATAGAAATTCATGGATATGATATAAAATCAATATGCTTTATATGAGCACTTACACGAGACGGGGAGTCTGCCCACTGCCAGGTATCTGCAGCGAAATCAAGAGCCCCAAGTTCAATCGAGCTTCCAACAGCAGCAAGAAGGGATGCAACTTCATCTTCTGTTAAACACCGACCCCAAAGAAAAACATCCATTATATGCATCTTAGGCTCGGCTCCCTCACTGTCTGACCTCCCAAATGCATCCAATTCTGTTGGCGGTTTGGAACAAATCCATATCTCTGTCCCCTCTTCCAATATGCTATTTCCAACAGCTAAAGAGAGCCCTGTCTGATCCCCATCAAAACCACCATCTAGGTAACATGTTGCTTCTCCAATATCAGCATCAATTGTCACTGTGACCAAGTGCCACCTGTTGCAGAATTACAGAATGATGGTTGAATAAAGGTTACCATTATCAACATAACTACAAACTCCACATCCATCAGCATGAGAAACAGCCCTCACTAATTGTAAAAGAAACAGAGAATAAAGAGTCAACCTTCCATCAGCAATACTAGTTGCACTGATGCTCCAATCCTTTACCATGGTGGTCTTGTCACCTTTAGTGATATACCTAAGGCCAACTTGCCCTGCTTCTATCCCTTGTTCAGAACCAGCCACAACAATCTCCCAGCATACTTTCTTCTGAAACTCAGTGCCTAAAAGGCAAACTGGACCAGACTCGGGCTGGATTAAGACAGTGAAGGAGAAACTAACCTTGCGACTGACACAAACACTTGGATCAATCTGACCAAAATGTCTCCCGATTGTTGTGGGTTCATCATCAAGTACACAAACAGCACCATCAAGCCCAGTCTGTCATGATTATTAGCAACATCATGAGTGAAAATATTTCTTGACAATAATAACTACAACTATAAACAGGGCAACCACAAGATTACCTGAAGAGCTCGTCTAGCCAATTGAGTGGCTCGTATACGACGGGCAATATCAGAAACTCTTTCTCGTGCAAAAGAATCGTCCAGAAGAGAATCTCCTCCAACAGCACGAACTGCAGCAGCCATGGCTGCTGCCTCTCTGTTCCCAGCATTAGGTATTGATGATATAAGAGATGCTTCAATCTCCTTCCATTTGCGCTCTTCCTTCTCCAGGAGAGCCTTTCTTCTCTCCTTGCCCCTGCCCTCCTCTTCTCGTCTCTGCATCAACACCTCCTCTTCCATCTCTCTCTCCCGCATATAACTGCATTTGCATAGAAAGAATACTTAATCAAGAGAAATGAAAAGTGCAATACAAAGATAAAACACATGTATGAATACGAGAGAAGGGTTACTAAGAATGTGATTATCAGAAATAAAATACCTCTCCTGAATAATTTCAAATTGCCTGCGGTCCTCAGGCATCCACTTCTTAATCTTCTTTGCACTCAGATCAGAGAAGCCAATGCTATCAAGAAAAAGTCTCAAGCGTACTTCGTCCTAACAGTCAATTGGAAAAAAAATTAAAACTGCCAATAACTTCCAACTAAGATGCAGCAAGTACTGGCCAAGTAAAAACTATAATACCTGCACCCTCTCTGCCTTCGCAGTCAAACCAAGTAACAGAAGCAAGTATCCTCCAAATTTGTCCCACATATACACCCACTCAGTGTCAATAGCCTCTTCAAGAGCGAGAATTCGAGCATGTGCACACATTTCTCGTCTGTAATCAACATCACCCACTCGGTCATGCCAGAAAGTTCTATATCTCATATTATAGAAGAAGGATCCTGCAACTAGCTCCTCATTTTTAAGGCGATCCCTCAATTTCATAACATCATCTCTAGGAAGGACGAAGTTTCCAGCCCTATCACGCATGACTGTGGGATCCCCAACTAAAAGTGCTGCAGAACTAGCGGACCTCTGTGGAGCTGAATAAGTGCCTGACAAAGCATTTCTGGTCTGCAAGTTGGTATAAACAAATCATAAGATTCCTATATACAGATAAAACAATGAAAACTAGTTGCAGTATTCAACCAGTGAGTTGATTTGATTCTGGCCATATAGGAAAATGAAAATACTCCACTAACATGGCATGCCAACAGGAATCAAAACTACACAGACACTGGAAACTAAAATGGCAGATTAAATCAGCATAACAAATGGGATCCACATGGGGACAATCATCAGTGTTTCTAAAGGAGACAACAACTCAACTCACAGTGAAAAAGACAATCATCTACCTTAGTTGCAGATCGAGCAATTGCTTGGACAACTGTATCCTTACTGAGAAATTGAACAGCATCTTCCATCATCTAGAAATAAACAAAATATCTCATAATTAGCATTCTAATGACCTTAGTCCAAATGCATAATTTCTCCTTTCATCAAATTGTGTATTCAGCCCAATGCAACTGATGAATTCATCATTGACAAAGATTAGGTAATATGTGTGTGTGTGTGTGTGTGTGTGTGTGTGTGTGTGTGTGTGTGTGTGTGTGTGTGTGTGTCCAAATGGAAATACCGGTAAGCATACCTCTAGAGTTAAGCATGGACGAGAAACAGCAAATCCAAATGCTACAACAAGAGTGACAGCAGAAACAGCAGCACCAGCAAATGGTGGATAAATTTTCAAGCTGGCAACCACTCCCCAGCCCTCAATTGCTAATGCAATCCCATAAAGCATGAGAAAGGCAGCACTGCAAAATTATGGGAGTGTTCTTTAAGAAAATGGCTAAAACCGACAGCAAAATACAGGTTGAGTTATAAGAACATGAATTACCTAACGTTTTTCCCACAATCAGCATGTGCATCATATACATATACAGGAAGCACCCTGGGAGAATAAACTACGATAGGTGGGGAAAGAAGAACCTGCAAGAAAATAGCAAATCAAGTTTGTTTCATTAAGAACAGAAACTTAAGTTTATAAGTGAGCATAACAATTGACATTAATAAAGAGGGGAAGCTCACTGTTAGAGCTCTCCCACCAAGAAGAAACAAGAACGAAAAGTATCCAACAGATGCTCCAGCAAAGGGTTTCCCTGAAATGGAAAAAAAACAAAAAAAAAATGTCGAGAAAATTTAAAGCCAGGGTTTAAATCCGGACAGGAGAGAGATGATTACTAATATAATTACCTTCAAACAACCCAACAAAAAATGCTGCTAAAGCCAAAAGAGAAGCAAGGAAACACACTAAGAACATTTGTGTCCTTGTCAAGTAGAAATTGTTAGAAGCCCAGTGGTGGATGACACCAATAGAAAGCATAATGAATAGGAGAAATAGGAGAAATGCTGCCCCAATCTGTTGCAAAGAAAGATCCAGGACTCATTTTTAGATTAGATTATACAAAATGATAATCTAAATGCAAAAAAAAATTCATAAGATCCACATACAGTCCAAGGTTGAATCACGACTATGACAGCCGATATTGCACCGAAGAGAAGAAGAAGGCCGATGCTCACAAATATAAACACACCTCGGGAGAATGTCCAGTTATCATCTTTCCTGAGCAAGAAAAAAAAACAAGAAGCTAATAAGAACATAAAATTTGAAACTCGTATCCAATCTTTGTAAGATGTAAATTAACTATAAAGTGAACTTACCATTTATATAAACCTGAAGAAAGTGCTAGAATTGCAGGAATGCACATTAAAGGAAGTAAAGCTGAGAGAAAATCGCCCTTTGTTGGGACTTGGTTGTCTCTCGACTTCACAACCTCTAGGTAAGACACCCCAAAGAATACCACAAGGATGGCTACAGATGTAGCACAGCAACAAAAACATAAAAATGTCAAAACTATGCAATGTAAAACTCTTGTATATGTTGAAATGGTAAATAAAATTTATAGAATCCTAATAGTAAACCATAAAATTCAAAAACTAGCTGAAAATGAACATAGTGAACTGATGATTTCTTCAACAGTTAGAACCTTAGTTTCAATACGTTCCTTCTAGTTATTCTAAAATTACATTAAAATACAACCAACCCGTGGTTAATGCAATTATTATATTGCTTGGCATTTTAGAGGGTTTTCAGGTGATGGGTTATAGAATTAGGGGAAAAATTCATGAATAAAAACAAAATGGAAGTACCAGAAAAATTCCAAGACATCTAACAGAAAAGTGATAAACAATTACTAGTAAACAAAAGTACCTGTGAATATCCCAATACATAGGGCTGAAGAGAGAGAGAAGCGGTAAGTAGCAAACCACGAAACAATGGGAAGGACACCCATTACAACCAAAGCAATTGCAGCAGCCATTGCCCACCCTAAGTAAACTGATGAAGCATAAAGAGAGCTAAAAGCTTTATCATCACCAGTCCATCCCTTGTATCTTAAATCGTCCAATGGCTTGGCCGAAACAATGACACCTAAAGCTACCACTGATAGTGCAAACAGTGATATAGAAATGACAAGAAGAATTGCCTGGAAGCATTACAAGAGTGTGAGTGAAACTCCACATAAGTCAAATTCTCATGCTCAAGATTGATAAATATCACTGACATAAGGACTAGAATCATCAATCAGAAATTTTGAGAATGATGATACTGTGACCAATGTAAGTTTTCTAAAATTATTGAAACAAATACAAATTTATAGTCTACATTAAAATGAGATCTAGTAATACAAGCTCAATATATAATATAAACATATTCAGCACGCACCTCCTTTCTTCCAGGGATCCGATGATTCCCTAGAAGGTTGGCGTTTGTCTCCCGTGAAACCCAAAACTGGTACCCATTGTGGATCCATATGGGAATAGCAATAGAAAGGCATACTACCATGAGAGGAACAGTCAAGGACAGCCCCAGGAGGACGGAAGACTTACTGGAAAGAGGGAAATCATTATATGTTAGTATCAAGAAAATGCAAGGTGGTTGCAAGACCATGTAACCAGAGCATAGAAAGAAAGTTACCTCAGAAAGGAAAGCAACAACCCAACACAAGTGCTAAGTATCCAGAAAACAGAGCCATACTGAAATAACATAAACAATTTGCTCAGATTAATCATCCTCACAACTTTTACAAGTGTCTAAGTGAGTTCACAAATATTTTAAGTATCATGGCTGAAAAAGAATCAAAGTTGCACATCCTTGAGGCAGTTAACAATTCCAACTATGTGATTAGTATGAGACATAAGTACCTTCAATGGTTTGGAAGTCATAGCCATTTCTTCTGCTTGAAGGGAACGGATGAAAGCCATTACAGAACATGCAACAAGTGACAGGAGAAGCACAGCAATGCCAAACTCGAACTGCATGGACGTGACAAGCCCCCCCCCCCCCCCCCCCCCCAAAAAAAAAAAACAGATAAAGTTGAATTAGTTTAAAGTTATTTAATCCTGGGAGGTTAGAGTTATATGATATATAGAGTTGGCAATAAATTTCATATGAAATGAGCATTCTTACCTGTTGATGTGTAGTATTTATAATACTGATTGTCTTTGGACGAAAGACTGCAACGATTATTGTCTCAATAATAAATAGAAAACTTAAAACACCCCATGCTCTTTCTGGTGTGCCTGCAACGTGATGCAGAACAAACCGAGACAGCTGAAGCCACCTTTCAAGGCCCCGAAGTCTCAGTTCTTCTGACAAGGAAATCTGATTGGGAAAGGCATTGTGGACACTGTTCAAATCCACAACTTCAGTATTATCACAATGATCTCTCTCTGCATCAAGGCTACTCCTCTGCAATAAAGCCAGGATAGTGGGGTCCAAGCTCTTCTCTTTCAACATCATTGCAAAATTTGGATCCAGGCCTTTATTTTCTAGTAAACTGGTCAGCTCAATATCCCCTTGTTTTCCCTGCTTTTTCAGGATAGATGTGATTCGTGGATCATTAAGCCTCTCTTGAAAAGTGAGAGCTAAGTTCAGATCCAGTGCTTGCAGGTTTGTGGAAGATGCGCTGGACTGACCACCTTGGCTTTCAAGACCGCCGCTAGAACAGACCACATGGGAGCTATTGTGATCAAGATTCCTATCGCCAAAGTATGCACCTGCTTCAGGATCTTGAACAACAGAGTGGAAGGAGCTACTTCTCTGTGCTAAACTTAGGCGACCACTTTCAATGCTCTTATCACTCACAATTCCCTCCTGCAAACTACCAGTACAACAAAAGACAGTACTGTTCCAATTATTTGTTTCGCATGTGTTCTGCACTGTAGCTTTGCTATTGGCTTCAAGGCGACCATCATCAACACTGCTACTGCGCTTCATACTTGAGCCACAAGCTTCAGAAGAACTAGAGGAACCATTATGCTCTTTTCTTCGAAAACCTTCTCTCAATCGAATCACTGTGCTTCTTAGTGCATCCCTCCGAGCTTCTAAAGGATTTGCAGCTGATAGATGACAAGAAACAGCAGCACATAGCAGAACTGAAGCCACAACAGCATAACTAATGCAATGTCCTAAGTACCTGAAGGGTGAAAAGATTATAGTATTGATCAAACAGGAATAAGGTGAAAAATAGAGGGGAAAAAGAAACCATTGAACTTGGACAAACCAATAATGCACTCCAAAGCAAATGAGGAAAACTCGTGATATGCCAGCAACCACAAGTGCCAGCACACGACTCTTCAGAAGCTGAAACCCATACAAGCATGCCCCAACATTCCAATCTGAATCATTAGAAAACATAGGAAGAATTATAATGGTAGATCATCAACATAAATCATAAGAAAGACCAAAAACTGGTGAAAATAAGAAATAAGACAAGAATCACATACCAAGTATAATTATGGCAGCTGATGTAATAGAACCGAGCAACGGAGCTTCCCTCGCAGTCAAACCATATAAGATAGAATACACAATCAGGACTAGGATGGAACCAACATAAAGAAAACCAAGATGGGAAGCCCTGCAAGAACCAATTATTATGATAGAGGAAGGAACCAATTTAAGCACAACAATCATAAACCCAGTAAATTAAAATATCTTCCTTTCTTTCCCTGCCCTAAGCAGAATCTAAACCAACCTTTTTGGTATGCTTAGAAATTAAACATTATGTTTTGTCCTGCAATCTATCATAAGAGAACATCTAATGGTCTAAAATCAGTCATTCCTTATGCTCATAGTTGATATATCTATTCCAAGACAATTTTACTGGCGCACCTACTGGACTGTCGAGGATATAACTCATTAGGATCTGGAGGCTCTGGAGGAGATAATGTGGAAGCCACTTCAATACAATCAGAATATGCAAATTTGTAAGCCCTTCTGACATATTCGTCTACATCTAAGCCATTTCCTTGAAACAAAAAAAAAAAGAGCATAAGCGGAAAAAAGCTGTGTATAGTTGAGAAATCCTTTGAGGAACTGATTATTCACCATGTTTATAACAGGAAGCTCACCATTAAAAACCATCCTGCATATAAAGAGCATGTTGATAGCCAATGCAACCGCAGATACACCAAAAAAGAAACCAGAAGGAGAATATTCCATGGATGCTTGACTAGATGTGACATAAACAGCACAAAGCTCATATGCGCAAAGTAGGGCAACAGCCAAGAGGAGGAGAAGAGCTACAGCCCCTGTCAAATGAAAGTTATGAAAGTCTTAGATTTAGAAAGGTAAAAATCAAAGAATTAACTGCCAGTAAAAGATAGCTTCATGGCTTCAGTTTTCTATTCCATAAGATATAAATAAGAATACTCCAAAGGCATTAGTAATAGGGAAAAATGCAGTAGACTGACACAAAAAATGTCAAGTCACAGCTAAGCAACCTATCTAATCCATGAGTATAGATAAATATGATCCATCTAGTTGCGCCCATTTGCTTTATTTATATGACATTTCCTTCATACTATAGTTATACTAACAGTGAGAAATATACAACCATATAGCTATTGAAAATTCCATCAATTTGCAAAAACATGTCTCATACACAAAAAGAAATATATCCATCACTGAGGTATGAAATAGTGCCCAGAGCAGCTGATTACTGGAAATTTTGGTTATGTTATGAGTAAGATTCAACTAAGCAAAGAGGACCTTGGGACATATTGAAACAATTCGTGTAAAATTGTCTCAGTGGCATGGAGTAAAGAATGCATACTTGAGCTCTGCCACCGGGTTCTCCACCATAGCATGATTGAGTAGAATGCCAACAGGAGGGTAGTTCCGGCCATTATAAGAGCCAAACCAATCAAATCCCGGCCAAGTATCACAATCAACCAGCTCCCCCATGTTATAAGAACAACAATAGGAGATATGACAATAATCCAAGCAGACAGAGAAAGGAATCCACATAGAATACCTAGTGGGCGTCCTTTTAGAATAGCAGGCCATTTTCTGGCAAAGATCCAACTGAAAAGCAAAACATATGGGAATAAGGAAAGGAAACACCAGCAATAGGAAAAGAAGAGAACAATCACTCCTTATTCTAGGGTGATTTTAGAATTAAATCATTTTCATTCCACCATAAAGTTTTGATATACCAAGACAAGCCCTTGGTTTTTATAAATGATTTTGCACCATCTTGGTGAACTGCAAACAGTAATAAACTTATTTATTACCAAAAGAAGAAAGCACTGTACAAAAATCAGTGAAAAGCTATACAAAACCATGACAGTATGCATAAATCAGTCATGATTAATAGAAAGTGACAACTCCTTATACCCTCTATAGAATAATAGAAAGTGACAACCCCTTATACCCTCTATAGACATGACTATGCCAAAAAATTTACATACCATAGCCACCACTAGCTTAAGATTCCAAGCTCAACAAGTACAGGTTTCCAGTTTCAGTCATCCTCAAGCAGGTTTGAAACTTCCTAGGTATCTAAGCTAGCTCCCTATTGAAGTCCTTTTTATATCATTCACTGAAATATATGGGGTACATATATTTGAAAATTAGCAGATTCCTACTAAGGAAGTGCAATGAAATCTGGTACCATTAATTAAAATGTTGCAAACTGCAGAATGAACATCTTTTTCTGCTTGAACATTAAAACCAGCATATGTTTGAAAATTGTCAAGAAAAATTAAGAGTCTTGTTCAGTCATTCAATGCCTCAAGACTACTATTTTTTTCACACAGAAGCTCGAATAGAGGGAATTTATTAGCTTTCATCTATATATCATGCTCTTTTTTAATAGATTATTAATTCACAGTTGATAAAGGAAAGTACCATATCAAATACTTGCACGTAAGTTCTATTTAAGGTAACAAACATATATGGTTATGCACAAGAATTTTATATGAAAGATTTTCACCTATGCAATACTAATCTTTTGACAACTGTAAGATTCCAAATATAATGTCAAATTTCCAGCACATTTAAGTTCCCGTGATCAGAAATTTAGCAATCTCATGATTCTTCAATCAAATGCAAATAGAAATGTTTTCCCATGGATAATATCTACCTATTATAATCTAGCTCCTTAGAATAAATAGTAGTCCGGGCAAGGACAGTTATAGGAGAGAACATTAGACTGATAAACTTAAGCACCCAAGAGACACGTTTACTGCATATCAACCGATAACACACCACTGCCTATCTCAGTTCTCTGTATCACAGAAAGATATGACATCCAAAGCATATTCCCGAAACATGATAGTGCTTCAGGCAAACTGTTTAGGACGATTAATATCTGACTGCCAAGCCAGAAACCTACAGGCCTGGCACCTTGTAAATTTCTTTAGCCACAGATTTTCAGAAGATAACTCAACTACATCAATTTCCTATAAAACCCAGCAATCCGCATGGCAAATCCATCCATTCACAAATAGTAAACAATACATAACAAGGAAGTGCAGAGAAAAAGCACAGCACCAGAGGAACTCCCTCATCCTAGAGAGATTATAGCATCCTAGGATTCAATTATGAAAAGCTGAGTCACAAGAAACTAACCTGTAAATCCTCCACGGTCGCCAATTCACTGCCCATAGGATCAAACCCGAACCCAAACCCAAAACCAGGAAAAGGGACCCGGAAATCGCGCATGACAGGACCAGTTTTTTCTCGTCCCCCTCCATGGATTCAGCTCTCAACTGCTCCACAAACCCGATAAATCCATAAAAGACCCGATGGCTAAATTTCACTGAATACTGAAACTCGGCAGCACGAAAGAAGAAAACCCTAGCAGGAAAATATAATGCAGAACATGGAAAAGCAGGCTGCTTTCTTCTCAGTCAGGGGCCGGAGCAGCATGACGCTAAATTAGAGCAAATGGGTAAGTGAGAACATGGAAATTTGAGGTCAATAGCTCAAGCAATCAAGTCAATGCACTCATGGTTCAGCTCCAGGGAAAGGGTTTTGAGCTGCAGGAGACGAAGCCAGATATGGAGGACCTGGGAGATCTAGGGTTAGGGTTTCTTCTTCCAAATCATCCACTTTAGCTCCTCTGGTTGTCTGTTTCAGGGATGGCGGGAGTAAGATTAGAACCTCACCCCCTACGTGAACTGTGCCAGTAAAAGAAGTCCCTTTTCTTAGAGAGAGAGAGATGAACAGAGCACTACTAGACAGAAAAGGTCGGGGGAGTGGCTCTAAGAAGAAATTTTGTTTAAAAAAATAAAATTAGAACAACAACCGAGTCTTAGTCTTCAGTGAAGCCAATCCCATTCTCAGGAAGGCGCGTGAAGCCACGGACCAATAGGACATAGGTCTGGCTCTGGCCTAGGTGATCTCAGCTTTTGAAGTGTCAGCTACGAGGGACGAATGTTTGCAAATTATGCAAACAAAACAAGAAACACACTTTTTTTTTTCATAATTTAATTTATAAACCCCACAGAAACAATAATTTGACCAAACAAGACCTATTAAATCCAAGTATTCTCGACCCAAAAATATTCATAAATTTGATTATGAATGCACCTTTTTGTTTATTAATTCAATTTGAATTAGGTATCTTAAATTAAGTTATTAAGTAGATAACCATCTCGAAATCCAATATGTTTTGTTCATTAATGTTCTCTACATGAAGGGTGTCTGAATTGGGAAGATGTTGATCAGAATTGACTAAATAAAAAAAAGAGTAGTAGGTAGGAAACACGCCCACCTGCACTCAACTTTTGGTCTGCTTAGTAGTGAGTAGAGGGAATTATGAAGAATGAGCCATCTTGTCCGTATGAGAAGAAGAGAAGAGGTCCAAGTTTTTTCCATTGATTTCCAATCCACGCGTATGTATCATATGCCGACCTGCTAGCTCATCCACGATGGTTGAAGACATTCGGTTAGGTGGGCTACAAGGATAGTTATAAGTCGAGTACTCTGTACTATAATAGTATATTGATTTTCTCTTTGGGATGCTATTTTCACGTAACAAGTAGAAATTCAAAATGTTTAGGGAGCTTTTAGAAAAGAGAGATGAGATAACACGTCCCGCTCTTGTTTGATCGAGGTTTCCTATTAATTAATCACACTATTTGCATTATTCAAGTATTTTCAACTTAATTATTCGCGAAATGTAAATATTTGTATACCATTAACGATGCATAAATTAAAGTACAAAAGGGTACGAAAACTTTGAAAGGATAAGAGGAGAGTAATTAGTACATAATATTTATTAAATGAAATTTTGATTTATTAATTTATTTAAGTTTTTTCACACATTTCACATTATCAACTACTGCACTTATACGTTCTAAGAACGATATCATTCGTATCACTTGTGTATTATAGTGTTTTTATCATCCACCTTAATAAAAATGTACTTATTCTACTCGTAATTTAAGTGAACATCAATAATATAACGCTCAAACTCTAATTACTTCACAATTTCCGCTAAATGGGTTTATACCTCATTTTCCCTAACTTCGACCTACTAAATAACGAAATCGCCCTTATGGACCCTGGGTCGTCCAGTAGTCATTAGGCTCGATCACTATCTCATGCCATGTGTATTGATGTTCCGAACATTATAGTGAATGTATAATTAACAATATTTTTTAATTATAGCCTTTATATTTGGCCCTCTATGACAACGATCTATCGGCTTATCTTCGGTCTAAGCGTACTGGCCTAATAGGTTCAACGAACTGGCTTCGGTAGAGTAGCATTTCGACCTAACAATCTCAAAAACTCAACTTGGCTTGATAGGTATCACACAAGGTTCCGTTATTCAAGTTTTTTAGCATCATATATCATTTATCCATTCTAGACGGGTTCATGCCTGTATCAATCAGCCTTGGGCCCACTGACATCTCAAGCCTAAGCCTAAAATTAGCTCCCAAATATTTTAAGCAGAGTTACCCAGTTAAAAGAGGCTAATTCCGAGAAAATAGTTTTTAAAGTTAAACCGATATTACAATCAGAATTGACGTAATAGCGGTTCCCACTCACTTAGTAATTTGGCGGAGTTGCGCTAGCGAAGTCTCACTCCTTGGTGCACTTCAGAGGTCGGTGCTAAAGTATTCTGGTCTTGTAGAGTACGAGTGTTCGTATTAGAAAAGGGTCACACCCTTTCTTATATTTGCACCTAGGGCCCATAATTTACTTAAATTGCACATAGGTCTCTAATTTCTCTTTAATCTCTATGAATCCCCTTGGGGTTCCAATTATTCTTTTTGGGTCCTTAATTATTTTAATTTCAACAATTGGTTCCTTAATTTTTCTAAAATTTACATTTAGTCCTTAATTTTTCAAAAATTACAATTTGGTCCCCAACTTTTCAAATTTTCCAAATTGCCCAATTGACCCTCAATTGTGGTGAATTTTATGAAAGCACCATCAACTTCGTGAAATGGTCGTTCAATTCTCCAATTTTTTAAAAATTGCATAAAAGTCCCTAAAATCCCTAAATTGCACTTCATATTCTTCCCCAATTCAAGCTTATTAATGTTCAAATCTTACCTTGTCCAATTGACAGCTTGTAAGTCCTTAATTTCTTCAATTCCTATTTCTATTCGTCTCCTCTAGCTCCCATCATTCATCCTACACTTCGAATTTATAAATTTGGTTGAGTTTTTCGCCTCGTCGGAGCCTCGCCGGAAAATTCATAGTAGATAGAGAAAGCTTGCTTATCTTACCTAGAGGGGCAGCGGCCGGAGCTTGAGGTGGGGGCAGCTAATGCTAGTCGAGGGGATTTAGGAAGATCGAATCCTGTTGCAATTCACTGTTGTCCTGCGAGAATTTGAAGAGAGAATTTTCGTGTGGTGTAGCTCTGAAATTTAGAAATTTCGATAGGGGAGGGGGAGCAAAATTGAGCTTACAAGGGTCTGTAGGGGTGTTGTGGAGGGTCTTAGGCGATTAGAGACGGTTAATGTGGGCGATGAAAGGGCAGAGAAGGTCGAGGTTGGGTCGGGCAAGAGCTCGATACTTCGAGCTCTAGAGGAACTTTACTATACAATCCCTTGTGCACTTTCTCTGGGCATTCTCAAGTCGTTCTGAGAGTGTCTGGAGCAAAAGCACTCTTCCACAATTCCAATGCCACCCTTCAGAGCTCCTTTGGTTGAGATTTTGCTCGTTGTCGGAGCTCTGGTTTGCAGCTCGCCAGAAAATGTACTCTTCTTCTCCGCTCGATTGTGGGATACTGATTACGAATTGAGGGGTACTCTTTATATAGTGAGCTCGACAACTACCCAAGCTACCTGTCGGTGTAAAACTCGAGCACCGACGACCTGACTGGAGAGTTTTTTAAGTCACCGGAGACTTCAGCTTTTTTGGCGGCTCTCTCTCCTCCCTTCTCTCTGTCAGTGTTTAAAGGTTGAAAACGATGACGTGGTGGTCGTGCCATGTGGCACAATATGATTGGTCAGTTTTTCTGACGTGGAGTGCCAGCTCGGCTGCTGCGTCAGCCTTTGACCCGTTAACTAGACACGTGACAGCCTCTCATTAGTTAATCGTGTTTGCATGGCGCATTGACGGGCCGCCAGCTAACCGTTGACCGAACACTTGGTAGCTTCCCATTAACTGCCCGTATCTGCATGGCAGTTGACGGGTGCCAAGTGTCCACTGACCGTTGACCGTTGTATGTTGTCTGCTGACCAGTATGGTCCGACCGGGTCCACTATCCAAAATTCAAAAATCGGCCGGTTCAGAACCAGTTTAAATGTTTTTCTAAAATTTAAAAATTTAAAAATTAATCTAAATTAATTTTCTATATAATAATGTTCTCAATTTCCCAAATTGAAAATTTTAAATTAGATAGAAAAATAAATTTGTAAACCGATTCACTATAATTCATATCGGTTCAATTTAGTCCGATTGAACCCGATCCGATATAATTCTATTCTCAATTCCAATTCCTAATTCTTTATTTTAATTTTTATAAATTTTTAGTAACTTGTTATTTTTTAATTTTTTATGTTAATTATTTTTCGTTAATTAATTGGCTCATTTATTAATGTATAAAGTTTACGAATTTTTTTCCTGGTTTATTAATTGGCTCCCTCGTGAGCACCCGAGATTATGGGCCATTTAGCTAGGATATTACAGGAAGAGGGGCAGGCGAGAGGGCTGTACACATTCATATCATTTCCTTAGAAAAGACCAGCTAAAAGGAAAGGAGCAACCAAATAAAACAAATAGAAATGCATATAGAGAGAAGATTTAGCTAAGACTTGTGGCTCTTTTGAGCTTTTACAGACAACTGGTTAACTTTTCAACAACTTGCATTTGACCTAAGGAAACCCGTGCTCAAAATTTGTAAACAAACCGAAGAAAAAAACAAGGTTCCATACAAAATTTCACATAACAAAGAAAAAGACCATGCTTCACACCTATTTCAGACCCTTGTACTAAAGAGGGTAGGAGGTGCAGGCGATGATCATTAGAATTTGGTTGAATGATACAAAGCGGAAGTAGATTGATGGCCTTCTCCTCACAAGCATTTTGGGTTTTTGCCTGGGCCACCATAATAGAAGTAGTGGCCCCAGTCACCGTTATTTCCTGTCTGGACATCGTAGCAATTGGACTGTTCTGTGAAGGTCCCAATCCCCTTGGGGGCCTTGAGGTTGTTGGATTCATCCACAACCTGAATGTTTCTGAAGTAGCTTGCCTTCCCAAACCCTTCTTCGGGGAAGTGCCCACTGCCCATCTGGGTTGAGGTGTGCTCTCCATCAGGCTGTGAGTTCACCACCTCACCTCCCCATTCGATCATTGAGGCACTGTCTGTTAGGTACGAGAAGAGGAAGGAGGGCCAGTATCCCAGTACATAGTCATTCCCAAATTGCATCCACCAATGTCCTTCACTGGGATCCTACACAGTAAGATAAATTTAACTATAACAGTCTGGATCTAGAAAAGAACATTGAAAAAAAATCTGAATTCCATTCATTTTCCTTCATAACAATGAAGGTAAAATAGAGTTTTAAGTCCAAATAGTAAGCATCTTATGAGATCCCCAACAGGTGTTATCTTAGGCCCTCCCTTGCTCATAGAAAATCTAAACAGAAACTTGAAAAACAGAAGGAAATTTTGAAAAGGGCTTTCCTTCTTCAGATAAACAGACATGGATCATTATGTAATGTGTTGCACTTCAGAATCTCTCTCACATTCTTTTTTTCATTTCTTTTATTTTTGCTGGAATGATTAGATGCCAAACCGGGTATATGGATCCAGATAAAGGTAAAAATGGTTCTTGCTGCAATAAATCCCGAGCTACAGAGTTCTCACCCTTTAGAAGGCATCTTGTGATGCTCTGGCCACATGGGTCAGGAAAGAAAATGACAAATAAGAAGGCCCCAGCATCTGAATGCATCTTTTTTTCTGAATCACATGTTCCTAATATTGCCAACAAGGCATTTCAACATCCAATTATGTACAGACTACCTAAAAGACAACTTGCCCTGTAGTCACATGCATAACTTAATATATTGCAAACTTTTCTCATGTTTGGGATTTTCTTCCTTAATCTAAAAAGTGTCTAGACTCCAATTATTTTGAAATGAGAAAAATAGATAAAAATATGTTTCATTGTGTCAGCTGTTTCATCCTGTAATTTTAAAAAATACCATCATGATAGAAACAGATATTGAGAACAGCTTTGCATGTTTGAAAATGAGAGATTTTGGCCAACAAAAAGCACAAGAGATTCTTTTTATACCTTCCATATGAGTATACTGATATCATACTGGGAACTCCTGTAAGCCGAGATCGGAGAGATGCTAGCTCCCATGGCAATCTCATTGTTGATCTGAATGAAGCCAGAGCAGAGGAGATTGTAGCATCCTGTTGCTTGATATGCATCGCTCTGTTCGGACATTGTTTACACATTCATAATGAGATTCAGCGAGTGAACAACATTACATAAAAACAATTGAGCTTTTACTTCTCGAGAGGAGAATAAAAGAGAGATTTACCGTCCAATAGGTAAATAATCTTGTGTTATTATCACCATATAGATCGGGGCTGACCTGCAAAGGCCTTTTGATAAGAACTTCAATATACGGAAATGCATTTCTATGCCTCCTATGTATCCTAGAACTTGATTTTATTTCTACTGAAGTTCTAAGAAGGTTTAACAATAATACGAAATCGAGAACAAAAACTAATAGTATCACCTGCCAACCTGCCTCAATGCTATTGAGATCTTCACCAAATGAACCTCCCAATATCCACAGCTGAGAAAGGCTGAACTCGTTTGACTGCTGAATCTTTGGCTCCCACACATTTATGGTCGCCTTGGCTCCGTAATACTTGTCCCCCTCAACATAAGTTATCGCATGCTGGCAGCAATCCAAGACATTATCAGATTTTTAAAACCTTGATATAAAATACGACGCATATATTAAGGAAACAAATGGGGAAAATGAGAAAAAGCACAGAGAAATTTAACCTGGTGACCATTCTGGTTGACCAAACCGGGACTAGCAGATCGAGGTTGAGGAATGGTTCTGTGCTTTTTCCTTCCATATCTCTTCACAGAACTTGCTCGGAGAACATCATCTCTCTTTGTTCTCCTTACGGGGATGGTCTTTTCGGGGCATATTCCAATCTGGTGCCATAGCTGGTTTATTGGATTCGCCCTCTCCATGGCAGCTGGGGTAGAAGCCACTTTGTTCTCATCAAACAGCCCTTCAGGATGGTAATTGGGCCTCATCTGATCAACAATAAAAAAAAAACATTTTCAACATAATCGATTTAGAATAACACTAGGGATCTGAAAAATAAATGTTAAGTGACGCTAGACCTGGATTTTGTGATCTTTCAGGTAAGGGTGATCAAAAGCAGGCTGATCCAACATGCTAATGCAATCAATTATATCCCCATCTGGGCTCTGCTTACAATCCAAATACAGGACATCATAATTATCAGACCTTTCACACGATGGTGGTTAGTAAAACCAATAAACAGGAGAAAACAAGAGAAAGGCACAAAAGGATGTTATTATTTCATCTTTAGCCCCAGAGGTAAAAGGAGCTCATCATAGCACTACCAATCCACTTCAGCAGATGCTATACTGAACCCTATCAAGAAGAACTCGCTGAAGACCCCCTTCAGAGACTTGAGGAGCAACAGAAAAAGCATCATTGCAGCTAGATACATAGAAACATCAAACATACTGGGAGTAAAAAGATGTATTCTTTATATATATATATATTTCCGGAGAAAGCTGCGAAAACCCAAAAGAAAAGAACAGGATATGATGAGAAAGAACTGAACATGATGAATATTCTTCAGAATATATTCAGGGAAAGAGAAATAAGAAAACGGGGGGATTTTCAGAGAAAGTAGGCCTTTTCTAGGAGAACAAAGAACAACCTTTGATCTTGTTTGGGTAAATTTCTCTAATCGCAAAGCTTGAAGCTAAAGAATGAACCTCATACGAACCAAGAGAAGTGCATTTTATCCTTTTACTTTTTTCGATTGATCACGTTCACATGAACCAGAGAAGCAAAGAGAAATGGAGGAGGAGAACAACCTGAATGCTCTTCACAGGAGTCTTGTTAAGCCGCTTCAAGTGCTTCTGAACCTCGAGCGTCTGCTTCGATCCAGATTCGAGTCTGGAGGCAACGCAAGAGACCGAGAACATCAGCCCCCAAAGAACGAGAACCACTGCGAAGGCTCTCCCTTTCCTACCACCACCACCACCACCACCACCAACCATTACTGATAATCGAGTGAAAAACTCAACACCCAGATGAAGAAATCCCTCGAGACACCTAATTGGTTCGCGGTTAATACTGCAAGACCCACCGCGGCGCACCAAGCTCCAACGGAGTGAGACTGTCAGGAGGACAAGACCAAGACGCGGTGTGCTGGTGAAAGTCTTATCGTGCGCACCCCCACCCTCTCTCTCACTCTCTCTCTCTCTCTCAAAAGCCACAAACATCCAATAAACTTCTCCACCTTCCTCTAATCTTTTAAATGATGCTACAGTATTAGTCCTCCCATTTAAGAGAAAACAAGCCCAATAAATTTCCTCTAATTGTCAACACACACCCTCTTTCTTCTACTATAAATTCTGCTGCTGCTGCTGCTCCGTTCCCTTGCTTATGAATGCTTTTCCATCAAATAAAGTCCCCCATCCTGCCCATCACCTCCACTGTAGAAATTTCCCTTTTTTCTGCCTGTCATGGGAGAGTGACACGGGCAGACAAGGTACCCATTCGGTAATTTGAGAGTTTGTGTTTTGAAGAGGAGCAGCATGAACAATGTTTAAGTAGTTCAACCTACCAGCTTGGATACACACACGGGAAATCATACCCCACTTTCTGACACACTACCCGTGCTTATTTATCAGCTTTACCCTATCTATACCTGAATAGATAAAATAAAAACAAAATAGTAAATAGTCAGTTTTATCTCAAATGTTATATCAAGAGCTTACATTTTAATTGCAATCATCATCTAAAACTTTTTTATATTTCAAACACGTGGGTAAAAAATGGATTGCTGTTATTTTTTAGCCATTATTTAGATATTATAGCTACCATTTCATTTCTATTAGAAGTTAAATATTTATTTTTGGTTAAATTAAAGTTTTAAATAAAAAATTTCACCACAATATCACTTTTTTATTAAAATTTTGAAAATATTAAACATTAAATGGAACCTACAACTTCTACTTTAAATACTAAAATAATAATCAATTTATAATAATAGATATATTTAAAATTTTTAAGTCACTTCAACTTATAATTTAATATTAAAAATAAATTATCTATATAATTAAAATAAACATTAATTAAATATAATTTTTATTTAATAAAATTATAAGTAAAAATAATATATATTTAATATTTTATATATTAAATACATTTGTTATTCTCTATATTAATAGAATTTTAATAGTAAATTATATAATTTTAATATTATTAAAATGTTAAATTTAGCTTATATATTTATACAATTATATATATTATTTAATTTAAATTATATATAATAATTATTATTATTTAAATATATATTTAATAATTTATTAAGTGTAAATTATATATAATTCAAAAATTATATAACATAACACTAATATATATTATTTAATTATAGAATTAAAAAAAGTAAATTATATAATTTTAGTACCACTAAATTATATATATTATTTAAAAAATACAAAAAATATATAATTTTTAATTGAAAAAATTATAAAGAAAGATTATATATATTTAATGTTTTATAAAATTAATTTAAAATAATAAATAATCGAATATACATCTATATCTCGATCTTTTTTAAGCTCATATAATCATATACTTTTAAGATTATTTTGTTATTTATTAAAAATATAAATGTTATAATATAAAATTTATATTCACTTTTTTAAATTTTCCGTTCATATAACTTTTAAAAGGAGAAATTGTGGTGAAAGTTGATCATATCATCAAGAAAATGGTAAAATTCCATCGAATTAACTGATTAATTTATAGAAAAGAATTTAAAACTCGGTTGAAATGGTCAACAAGGCAACAACGCTAAATCGGTTAATGATTAGCAGGTTACGTACTGTATGCGTGAGTGAGTGATCAATACTTCACAAGTGAATATTTATTTGGCTTGACCTTTCCCACATAAATCCAACTATAGAAGCGTGATTTACTTCCATTTTCTCGTGCAATTTTCAACTTACAAGTATTGAATATAAAGTTACATGAAAGTTTAGTTGTAATTACTATTCTCCATATTTTAAAAATTGTGAAGTAAATGTATTTTATTGGAAATTATTGATACGCATATTATTTTTATACATATATCTTAAGTGTTAATTGTACGTATAATTATTATATTATATAATAATTTGGGTGGTATCAAATCAAAATGTTTAAAATAACACTTTTTTTTAAATATTTTATGAAAGATGGACAAAAATAATAGACATCAATTCATAGGTATTTCATTTACAACATAAATATTATTAACGGTAAAAGAAAAACCTAAAGTACTTGTAAAGAGAAAATTTCAAAATTTTGTAAATATGACTAATAGGGGATAGAGACTAAATTTATAAATAGTATCTCCTAAATAGAATAATTGTAATTAAGAATAAAATAATTTTGAATAGAAAATTAAATTTACAATTAAATCAAGATTACATAAAATAAATAAGGTGGGATATACATTGATTCAAAATGAGTATAAACCATCAATTATTAAGAAAATTGAATCATTTTAATTAATTATGCTCATAATCGAACTAAGGTGAATTAGATCAAATCATAATAAATTGAGTATAATTGAATCAAATATTTATTTTTCAAGATAATTTAAAAATTGTAAATTAGTAAATTGAGATAAATTTATAAAATTTTAATTTTTAGAAAACTTATCAAATTCAGCATTGACCGATTGATTTATTTTTTGGGTCACTTAAACCCAATTCAATCGAATAAATTAAAGCGGTCTGCCCGATCAATGGGCCATAATGCCCGTATAAAAGATGCGAGGAAAATTACTTGGACATGAGCTCGTTTGGAATGCTTGGACAAGGAGTATGGGAACGACTCAAATGTGGATTCCCGTGAACATGTGGGGAGAGTAGGAGAGTACATGTAATAAGCCTATTTTGGAAAAAAATTCCTTAAATAAATAAAGAGGGCTCTTTATGTCAAAATGATGAAAGTCAGTTAAATGACAGCCAAATAATTAAATAATAAC
Source organism: Trapa incisa (assembly GCA_030064435.1). Classification (NCBI taxonomy): domain Eukaryota; kingdom Viridiplantae; phylum Streptophyta; class Magnoliopsida; order Myrtales; family Lythraceae; genus Trapa; species Trapa incisa. The sequence goes on along the minus strand of CM057774.1, from coordinate 3,730,865 downwards.
CCCATAGGAGGAATGGGCCTCAAATCCTTAAAATCTAAGGAAAATAGACAAGCTTCCTTTTAAATGGTTAATAAGTTGAGGATCAAGAACTTTTAAAATGTAAAGGCTGGAAGTTTGGTGTACCATATGAATAATAACTCACTCACTAAAAGTAGTTAAGAGGATCTCAGATGGCACAAAACTTGACAAGACGACGAACGAAAAGAGGGGCCAATAACCAAGGGTACACTCAAGAGAGTAATCGGGGATATCACCAAGACCCAAGACATGTAGAGTGTCTAGAAACTACATGAGAGAAAGAGACAAGGAAAAAGGACCACCCCAAAAGGGGCAACGAACACGATAAAGGAATGGGAAGCATGGTAAGCCGACATCAAGAAGGCCCTGAGGTGCCATGGACAACAGACAGAGATAGAGTCCGATAAGGAAAGCCAAAAGGAAGGAACCACCCGTCATACACAGGGGATAACAACCCGAAGCAAGGCAATATATCAATTGCCTGGGACGCAGACAAATTAAGGAGGGGTCACGGAAGGCAATAAGGGCCAAAGGTAGGACCTTCAGATGTCACAAATGGAGCGTAACGTAGGGACATGAATGAAGGTAAATTTTCTCCCTTAGGGGGTACAAGCCATCTGGGGGCAAAGAGTGAAGCGCCTCCACAAGAGAAGGCAAACTCCAAATGTCGGATTCCAAACAAGATGCCTTGGGATGGCAAAGGGTGACCCACTTTGGAAAAGCAGAGGATAAACCAGGTAGTGTTACAGACGAACTTGGCGGTGGGCAATGATTAGTAACCATTGGATGATTAAGAAGAATAAATGATGCCCTAATGAGGATAGGGAAGTAGTAACAATTATACACACGCTGAATGGCGACAAGATGAGCATCAAGGATGAGTGAGCTCGAGAAATAACAGTCTCAAAGCCACTAGACAAAGAGTGTAGTAGAGATGAGACAATTAACGAATTGATCCTCATTAGAGTCACAGATTTAAACCCCAGTAAAGAAGGGAGGAGTGGAAAGGTCAAACGTTGAAAAAAAAGAAGGATGAAGGAAATCCTTAAAGCAACCAATGGACGAAAAGGACTAATATTAACTAATATGTCAAGGGCGACCAAACTCAAGCCACAGGAAGGATTAAGTAAGCCTCTCAAAAAGAGGTCAAGAAATCTTGGAACAAAAAGAATTTGAACTCTTCCTTAAAGAAGTAAACTTGTAATGGGACACAAGTAGGTATAAGGATAGGGTACAAAGGGGGTGCCCGCAATATTACCAAAGAAAGGGTAAACAAAAAGTATGACATCAAAGGATGTCACAAAGTTGCTCTAAGGGTCTAATACCTATAAGGACATATAAAAGGGGATAGTGGTTCCCGACTCCCCCCCCGAAGTTAATCCCTTGGTTGACCCTATTTCATGTATGTGATCTTGTATGTGGATTCCCGTCGCCCTACTAGAACTCTTCCAAGTGAGTCCAAGGAGTCGATAAGTAGATCGTGAGGAATCAATTCGGAATGAAGTACCGTGTAATGGTCACAAGCGAGTAAGGATAAACTAGGGAACATAAATCCTTAGATTGGGATGCTATCAAACATGAGGAAGTGTGAGATGGAAGAAAAATCATGAGCAGGTCGGTAAGATGCGAATGGAAGACCTAATAGTGGAATCGAGAATGCCCAATAAGGAGGTTGGTGAAGAACAAGTAAATAAGGAAAACCCAAATGATCATGAAAGACATGACGTCTAATGTAAAGGAAAATTATGTGCATGGAAGTGAGTACGGGAAACAGTCTAACAACACAAGAAGATGAGTATGGAAACACCATCTAAGGAAGGAAGTGGAAGAATTCGGTATTGGGAAGTTCGAATTTCAAAGTAGGGAGAATTACGAGGTTAGTGAGAAATAACCAAATAATAGAGTTACGTACATGAGATGATTGGATAACGCTAAAGGTAGTTGAGGAACACTACTAGATGGTAAGAAGGGACAGAGCCCTATGACCCCTAAAAGATTTGAAAGTCATGAACAGTTATAGAGGGAATGTTCTAGAAGTATAAGTTACAAAGACAGTTTAGAACAATTCATGTTGCAAGGGATATGTAGGTTCAACAGTCCCAAGAAAGTCTGACTCAAGTAAGGAATAGTCGGTTATTTAAACATGACAAGGTCAAATATAAGAATTTTGGCAGATCGGAGTTATAATAAAGAAGGAATGAACTAAAGGACCAATATAAGACAAAAAATGTGATAATGCCAAAATCGCAAGGTTAAGAACGAAAAGCTCGAAATGATGTCGAGCTAAAGATTTTCAACGACCAAGGGGAATAACTAGAAAGAGGGCGGTTAGATATTTTTGGAACTCCCAATCTTGTGATCTAGATTAATGTTTGGACAAAAACCTCAAGAGAAAGAATCTTACCCTTAAGCGACATAAGAATTGACCTAAGAAAACATCTTTGGACAAGTGGGTAAGACAAACTGATCATAATAAGTTCCATGAAATAAGTGAATAATTGAGGGGAAAAGAAACCACTTAAGGACGTTATCTAAAGGATTAAGTGAAAGAGTAATCATAGTGGTATTTTGCCCATGGAAAAAGCGTATGAGCAAGGAAACACTCAAAGAAAAGGAAGTGTGAGGTCGGATCGCTACAGAATCTTCTCCTCACGTGTGAATACCAAATTGCGCGATTAAAAGCAATAGAAAAATAATCAATAAAACAATAAACAACCCAAGACAAGGAAAGGAAAGATGCCAAAAGGGCGGACATGCACAAAGGATGCCCAAAGGAGATGCAACCAGGATGGGGATGTACCCAATGATCAGTGATATCGGAGTGAATCACAAGTTGACATTAAGGGAAATCATTCAATAAGTAAGTGATGCATAACTAGTTATGGGGAAAAAACTCCTAAAAGGTGGTGAGAGTTGTAAACCCCGTCCTCTTGGACTAAGGAGTCGAAAAGGAAAACAGAAATTTTCAAGAGAAAACTAAGGATCTAAGTGAACTAGAAATGGTAAAGAAGGGTTAGAACGAGAATTTGGAAAATCCCAAGTGGCCAAGAAATACCTAGATCTCATGGAAAAGAACCATGAAGTGGATTGGATGTGAAAACTAGACCGGTTCAGGGTGAACCATACCTGAATCGAATTGAATCGTGAATAACTAGTTCAAAGATTCATTTTTCTAGGTGGCTTAAAAATATCAAATTGGAAAATTGAAGCCACCATCAGATAGAAAATAAATTTAGAAAAATTTATAAATTTTTAATTTTTGGATAACCAGTCGAATCGGGCATGAATTGACTAATTTTTTATTTTGGGTCACCGAACACGGTCGGACTGTACCGGTTAATGAACCGCTGCTTGGTTAGCGCCCAATTAGTAGGTGCGACCAATCAGCACGCGACATGTTACGAAGCATGCCTAGTCAGCCGCTTAATCAACCCCTGGTAGCATTAACCAATCAAACAGAGACATGTGTCCTTGGTCAACGGTCAAATGAGGAAAATCCACCTTAGCGTTGACAGACCAATAGGAGAGCGACACATGTCCCTGGTCAACGATCAATGTCGGAAAAGCCTCATCAGCAGGACTGATCAATGAGTAGCTAACATGTGGCAAGGACACCATATCAACATCTGACAAGGATATTAGAAAAACGTTTGACCAATTAGAGGTCAACATGTGGTAGAGCCACGTCGGATGACCCGTGCCAATCAAAGGCTGACACATGGTAGTGACACAATGCGTTAGGAGGGAAATATGATGCATTTAAATAATCCAATCAGAGGTCGCCACGTGCCACGGTCAATGGTTGACCGAACACAGTCAACAGCCATGTTAGAAAGAGCAGCCAATGTGAGGCTGCCACGTGTCTGATCAACGAATCAACGACTAACTAGGTTGTTGAGTAGGAAGCCACGTTAGCAAAGCCAACCAATCACGGAGCGCCATATGGCAAGCCCGTATGTGTGAAGCTCGCACACGTGTGCATAGTGTCGTCTTCAACCTTTGATCTAGGTAGATAAAAACGACAGGTTGGCTGCCAAAATTCCAACGACCTAAAAATCCTCCTGACATGGCCATAAATGAGAGAGATTGAGGCCGTGTGATTGATGAATAGATAGAATTTTTAGTCCTCGAGCTCCCTATATAAAGAGCTCCTCTCCATTTGTTCTCCTCATCCCTCAAACGCCTAGAGAAGAAGAAATGCTCATTTCTCGACGAAGCATGAACCAGAGCTTCCACTTGGGAACTTTTCTCCACCTCCGAAGTCAAATTTGAGTTCTCTAGAATCCTGAGGAAGTCAGCTAAACGAATACATATTATATTCAGCTTGAGGATCACCAGAGAAGCACTGACGAGCTCGCACAATATCTTCGCCCCCTCGATAGTCCGCTAATCGAGTTGGCCGAGCTCAATTCTGGCCAAACCAAGCTCCCTAGATCACCTATAGAGGAGCCCCGACCTTCCTTGAGCTTCGTTGGTAAGTCTCTTTCACCGCCCTTCACCATAAATTACTATTCATGGTGCACTTTTGTTGAAAACTAAAATATGAAATTCACACTGCTCAAACCACCAATTGAGGTGTGGTTTGATCTAGGAAGGATCTCCATGAAGAGAGCAATCCATTGGAATCAAAAGCTCCAATCATCATATCCTCACCAGTGAGTAATTAAAACCTTTTCTCTCTAGGTTGATTTTCCAGCGAAGCTTCGTCTAAGCTCATTTCTAAGCCAAGTTTGGCATTTTAAAGCTTTGAATGAATTAGGGGACATAGGGAAGATGATTAAGATCATGATGGGGTACAATTACACAAGTTTAAGTGGTCAATTGAATGAAATGAGAATTTGGGGGCCAATCAATGATTTTGAGAAAATTGAGGACCAATTGGTAATTTTGCAGAAGTTAAGGACTAATTGGTAATTTGGAAAAATTAGGGACCTAAAAGGGAACTTGGAAACCTCAGGGACCTAATTAAAAATAAATTGAGCATTAGGGACCTAGAGTCAAAACTATGAACGTTAGGGATCTAATTGCAATAAGGCATAAATTAAGGACGTATATGCAAATACATGGAAGTAAAAGGTTTTTTATGCCAAACCTTCATTATGTGAATACTCAAACCATGTAGGAATTCGTTGTGTGAGTACTTGTGCAGAGGAGTACATCTGTGATTGGAATCCAGTTGGGATGAACACGTCACAGTCACTCGGTGAGTGAAAATTTCAACATCATACCTGGTTTGGGTGATTAGTACTTTTGCGGTTTTGAAAACCGTTTTCCACAAATAGTCTCCCCTGATAGTGAGTGGGATTTCCAACATAATATCCGATTGTGGTGATGAGCACCTTTTTCAACCTTGAAAACCATTTTCTAGGAATGGTCCGCCTAACTACGTGAACCTGCTTAAACCTTTTGGGATACATTTTTTATGAGAGTTGGAATTACTCCAGTGGGCCTAAGGCCTTGGTTTTGAAACTAATTGGGCCCTAAGGCCCAATTTTGTAAAAAATATGAAGTGGACACAAGCCCAATGGGTACGGGCCGAAGCCCGTAGATAAATAAACTTATTAGCTAATAAATATTTTCATAACCATTTAATTGTGTGAACCGCCACCGTGCCAAAGCCGAATCATCAACTCGATGGGTTAGTAGATGTTGAGCCGAAGCTAGGTGGTCGAACCCGTTGGACCAACAATTATAAAGCCGAAGCCGAGTGTTAGGCTTGTTGGGCCGGTAGCCCCAAAGATGATGAATATTAATACAAAAAGACTTTTGTATGTGCATGCTAAGATACATAGCCATCGAGACGCCCGACATGGGGTAGTGTTAGTTCTATGGGTTGCTAGACGACCTAAGGAGTATAAGGGAAGTTTTGTTGTCTAGTGAGTCTCAAACCTCAGAGTAGCTTCTTGCGCATTGAGACCAAGGTCAAAGGGGGAGAGGTCTCATCCCACATTGCGGACACAGAGTATTTTTGGGTTTGAGGTTGGGTAATTGATGCCCACTTAAACTTAGGGTCAAAGTCACATACTTCTATAAGGGTAGACGGTAAAGACACTCTGGTCCACAAGTGGAGAAGTCGGAGACTACTTTATGAACGTGTGAACCCTTTTTTGATAAAGGGCAAGTGTGGTTGTATGCTAAACCAAACTCGAGCAAGAAGAAGTAGTGAAACTTTTTTCTAAGAAAATGTTAATCCCACAATACTTGTGAACAAGAAAGATGTCATAAACGTTTTTGGAAACTCACTTTAACACCCGCTCATTGATTTGTATAACTCACCTCCTTCCTTTAAAACTTTTTCAGGAAAGAGACGATCTTTGAAGAGTCCATCCGCCAAGCCTCTAAACCCAAGTATTTTACTTTTACACTTTTAGGTTTGCATAATGTTATTCTAGGGAACAATGACAGAAGGTACGCTTGACTACTCATGATCTTGGGAGTGGTGACTCCTCTAGACCCGCAAGAATGGCAGGTTGCTCATGGGGTACCGACCAAACTTGGTTGGGGCGTGACACACAGGCTCCTGTTGTCCCCTAAAATTTGTTTTGGAGAGGGGTGAGCTCACAACTTAGTGACTGAGTTTACCGACATCGAGCCATGACATGGCTTACGACCCCAGATTTTAACTCAAAATGTCCTATACATGGATATGCTTTGAAAATTCCTATATTAGGTAAATTTCCTAATTTTCCTAGCCTTTAGGACTAATGCCATGGGTATTTAACACACACGTGCAATCATCCTGAGCTATAGCTCACTATAAACCACATCAAAAAATCACCACTCACACAAGAACGAACATGGCTCTATCATGTTCCAAACCATATACATATGGTTTTGTGCAACATCAAGGATGTGTCCTCGATCATCTCTGTACTCTGGTTGTCCTAACGAACATGGCTCTATCATATTCATCTTTACCCTGAACCAGTCGAGTTTTCACATCAAATTTTATTCATGGTTCTTTTCCATGATTTTTGCCTCTTCATTGACCACTTTGGATTTTCCAAATTCCCGTTTTGTTTCTCTTTACCAATTTCTGGTTCACTTTGATGCATGGTTTTATTTTGAAAATTTCTGGTTCTCATTTTTGGCTTTATTATATTAAAAAATGAGGTTTACAACTTCTCTGCTCCTTTTAAGGAGTTTTATCCCAAAAGCTCATTATACATTAAATAAATAGGGATACTTCTCCCTCACTATGGATTATGTTTCCCATATTTCTTCCTCTATCTAGTTACTTCGCTAAAGTGTGTTTACCATAGGAATTTTCTTATTTTTGATATTCTTCTCTCGTCAATTGATGATATGTATTGGTTCCACTCCATAGGTTAGATTTTCTTCGAACTCTGGTGGGGGACATGCTAGCACATGACTAGGGTTGGGCTCGTACTTACTCAAAACTTATATGTGGAACACATCATGTATTCTTTGTAATTCTAGGGGTAACTCCAATTGATAGGCAACATGCATGACTCTTTCGGTAATTGGGTAGGGGCTTATGTACCTCGATTTCAATTTTCCTATTTGTTGAAACATTAAAATTTCTCTCCAAAGTGATACCTTTAGGAATACTTTATCCCCTACTTCAAATTCCAATTCCTTTTATCTCCAGTCAGCATTGCTCTTTTGCCTGTCTTGGGTGGCTTTAATTTGATTTCTTATAAACTTAATCTTCTCTATGGCATCCTCGACAATCTCATTCTTTTCAAGTCTTCTTTCTCCCACATAGTCCCAAAACAAGGGTGTACAACACGATCTATGTAAGGACCTATCCCTTGAAGACAAGGAAACTAGGGAAAGAACCGGTCAACCTAGATGAGAAAATTGAACCAATTCACAAACCCCAACCATTAGAGAAAGGGAAAAATAGGAAATTTACAAATCCCGAGTGACTTAAAGAGTCACAAAAGTCATGGAAAAGGACTTTAGGATGAATTGGAAGAGAAAATCGAACTAGTTCAGGTGAACCGGACTTGAACCAGTTTGAACAACTATTGAGCCTATTTCCAAATTCATTTTTCTAGGTGGCTTAGAAAATTCAAATTGGAGAATTGAAGCCACCATTGGATAGAAAATGAATTTATATGAATTTAGATATTTTTAATTTTGAAAAACTCGGTCGAATCGGGCCTGAACCAGCCTGTTTAATCATTGAACCCAATTTGGATCGGTCCGGTCCGGTTCGGAACAGTGTCATCTTCTTCCTTGAGATGACAGCTTTGTTCGCTTGCCGATAAATCGAGCAGCGCTAGCAAAGATGAAAAGTCTCTAGCCAGGGAGTTTCAGGCAATGAATGACTGCCATAAAAAGCTTCCTATACAAAGAGCTCCTCCTCATTCATCCTCCTCACACCTGAAAAATCCTCTCTCTCCCTAGTGCTCCATTTTTTAGTGAAGCTCAAGCCAGAGCTCTGACATTGGGGTTTTTTTGAGACAAAGAAGGTGAGGTCGGGTTGCTTAGATTCGGATAGAGGTCAGTTACCCGACGGTAGTCTGCATTTGCTCTAAGGATCACCGGAGAAGCTCTGACATGATCGAACAGGGAAGTAGCTTTAGCGGCCGAAGCAACCCTGTTTCAGCCGAGCTAAAAATGGCCAATTCAAACCCTTATCAGACCAAACCAAGCTTTCCCAACATTTCCACAACCCTTATACGACTAAATTAGAGCTGAAAGGTAAGCTAAGTTGGCTCCCCTCTTTAATTTCCAATCAGTGTTTGAGAGAGAACCGACGAAACTTCACTAACCAAATTCTCCCTTGATTCACCATGAATTGATGCGATTCTTGATTCGAGGAGAAACCTCAGGATGAGAGCAATCTGCTCAGATGAAAAGCTTGGACCGCCGCACCCGCGATGGTAAGCTTTCGAAGCTTTCTCTCTTTAAGTCCAGTTTTCCGATGAAGCTTTATTTGAGCTCAATTCGGATCCAAATGACGCGATTCAAAGTTCCATTGAATCGTATGAAAGTATAGGAACTCAATTTTACCTTCAATTTCAACAATTAACCTTGATTGATTGGTCAATTTGATAAAATCAAATTTGACGAGTTTGAAAGGGGGAAATTGGGTGAAAATTTTAGGGAAATTTGGGAATTTTTAAAAATTGAGGGACCAAAGTTTAATTTCCCAAAATCGAGGGCCAATTAGCCATGAAAAAGATGTTGGAGGACCATTTGGTCAATTTTTGGGGTCAAATTGCCATTTTGTAACGTGTGGGCACAATGGTTATTTTTGAAAAGAGTTTCGAGACTCAATTTAGGGAAATATTGGCATTAGGACCTAAAGTTAAAGAAAAAGAACCTTAGGGACCTAAATGTAAATAATTAAAAATTGGGAATTTCATTTATTCGAGATGAATGAAGGCTATTAGTTAAAATGTTAATGAACAAGTATGTTCATATCGTGTAGGAACATGAAGTACCAGGAACGCCAGCAAGAATAAGCTCGCATACGGCAAAGAGCCGGTTATGAGGAAAAGTACACAACACTTATCGAGTGAATGAGAATTTTCACAATATACCCGATTGGGATGATAAGTACTTAGAAATGAAAAATCACTACTAAGTGGCATTTTAACATCACACTTTGATGGGCTGATGTGAGAAAACACGCAAAAAAACTATTTACCGATTGTAAGTAGATCATACCCAGTTGGTATGATGAACTTCCTGTAAAGAAGTAGAAAACCTGCTTATCGATTATGAGCGGAGATGTCCTCACACCCGGTTGGTGTGATGGACAGGTGATTTAGCCTGTGGTACCAAGACATGACCGACATACTTGATGGATTGGCGGCAGTGCGACAAGATAGGTCGATAGACCAGTCGAGACAAATAGCTGTAGGTCGAGTTGAGGGTCGGGGCCATTGGACTAGTGTGACCAAAGATTAATGGCTTAGATAGAAAACTTTGTTTGTGCATGCACTAGAGGTTTGGGACCATTAAGATGCCCAAGAGGGGTAGTGATGTGTCCTAAAGGCTACTGGACGACATGGTGGAGATAAGGGTAGTTTGTCATGCCAGTAGTCAGTGAAGCTCAACGTAGCTTCATGCACATGAGACTGGGGTGGGGTCAGGTTAAGGTCTCCATCCTCATATGGATATGAAGTATTTTGAGTATGAGGTTAGGATGTCAGAGACGTTCATTCAGACTTTGGGTAGAAGTCAGGAACTTCTATCAGGGTGGATGGTAAAGACGCTCCGATCCACAAGTGGGTGCAGTCGGCGTAACTGCATTTCGTGAATGTGTGTGTACCCTTTCTGATGAAGGGCATGTATTGTTTGTGAAACACACCTAATATGGAAACGTGAAAGAGGTTTGAAAACCATGGAAAAGAATTGGTAAACCTTGGAAAAGGGTTTTAAAAACTAGAACTTGAGAAAAGAATGTTTTAAAGGAAATAAGGAGTTTGACATACTCTTTATTAAAGTTATTTTTGAGAAAACTCGCACTTAACACCCATTCACTAAGTTGTTAAACTCACCCCCTCCCTTTACCCATTTTTAGTAAACCAAGGGAAACCAACCTTAATGATCTGTCTGTAGCTGAAACTTAAGATAGGTATGTAAAATTTATACTAAGTTTTGATTAATGTTATTCCAAGAAAGATACAGGTGAAAATAACACCTTACTCCTCGGAGAAGGGGAAAATTTTTTATAAACTTGGAGAGTGGCAGGTTGTTCACGGGGATCTGACCAAACTGGGTCAAGGCATGACAGACTACCAAACATGGCTTTCTATGGTGTCATTTTTATACTGGCCTAATAACTATTATTATAAGCAAACTCCATAAGGCACAAAAAATCATCACACTTTCAATTCATATTTAAGACACATGCTCAGAGCATGTCTTCTAATGTTTGAATTGTACAATTTCATCAATATAAAACTTTGCCAACCTCTCAATTTGATTTGTTACTCGTATAGGTAAGAAATGGACTGACATAGTTAATCGATGCACAATTACCCACATGGTGTCATGTCCTCTTTAGGTCACAGGTAGTCCCTTCACAAAGTCCATGGTGATATTTTCCCATTTCCATTAAGTGATAGGTAAGGGTTGTAATAACCCTGAAGGTTTCTGATGTTCCACTTTAATTTACCGACATGATAGACATCTAGATGCATAATTAGCTATGTCCATTTTCATGCCCTTCCACCAATACCCTTTCTTTAGGGTTCAATACATCTTCGTACTTCCAGGGGGCATAATGTATATTGAATTATTAGCTTGTTATAATATTGACTTTCTTAGTTCCTCCATGTTTGGTACACGTACCCTCCCCTTAAAAGTCAATAGCTGATCACCTCTTATGGCAAAATCTTGTGTTTTCTCATTGACTATTTGGTCTATGTAAGGTTTGAGCCCTTCATCTAGTTTTTGTTGAATTTTAATTTGTTCTCCCAAACTGGGCCACACGATGTTATTAGCCATTAGACACTTTTCCTCAGCATCCATGCAGAGTTCTATCTTTAACTTACCCATTTGTTCCAACAATGATAAGTGGATTGTCCTTATATAGACTATTTTATATGGTAATTCTGAGTAAGCACATCTGCTACCACATTAGCATTACCAAGATGGTATTCTATTATCAAATCATAGTCCTTCACCAGCTCTAGCCACCGTCTTTACTTTAGATTGAGTTCTTTTTGTGTCAGAAAATACTTCAAGCTCTTATGGTCTGTGAATATCCTACACTAGACTCCACATAAATAGTGTCACCAAATCTTAAGAGTGAATACTATTGCAGCCAATTTATAGATCATGTGTGTGATAATCCACCTCGTGCGCCTTTAGTTGTTTTGACACATAAGTTATTACTCTTCCTTGTTGCATTATAACACAACCTAAGCCATATCCATATGCATAACTGCAAATGATATATTCTCTCATGGTTGGATTAGTAGGGCCAATACTAGAGTTGTCATCAATCTTGACTTTAATTCTTGGAAGGAAATTTTGCAAATTTCATCCCACTTATACTCCTCCCCTTTCCATGTTTTACGTGTTAAGGGGGCTGCGATATTTGAGAAGTCCTTCACAAATTTTCGATAATATTGCGCTAAGCCTAAAAAGCTACAGATCTCTGTCGGGTTTGTGGGAACTTTCCAATTTGATATCACCTCTATCTTTGTGGGATCCACCTTAACTCCTTCTCTAGAGATGACGTGTCCTAAGATGCCCACCTCCCATAACCAAAATCCACATTCTAGAATTGGGTGTAAAGTCTATTTTCCTTCAAAACTTCCCGTGTGATTTTTAAATGTTCTTTATGATCCTTCTTGGTTCATGAATAAATAAGGATATTATTAATAAATACTATCAAGAATATTTCCAAATAGGGTTGAAACACCCCTTTCTTTAGGTCTATAAAAGCTATAGTAGCATTTGTTAAACAAAAAAATATTACTCTAAATTCATAATGACCAAAACGTGACATGGATGTCCTCTTTTGGATATCCTCCTCTTTGATCTTTAGTTGATGATATCTAAACTGTAGGTTAATGTTGGATAAATAGGAGGCTCCCTTCAAGTTGGTCAAATATGTCATCAATCCTTAATAGGTGATATCTATTTTTTATGGTCACTTGATTTAATTTCCGATAATCAATGCATAACCTCATACTCCCGTCCTTTTTTTTTTTTTACGAATAACACTAGTGCACCACATAGAGATTGGTTAGGTTGTATGAAGCCTTTTTTCCACTAAGTCATCCAGCTGTTCCTTTAACTCTTTCAACCTTATTGGGCCCATACAATAGGGAGCTTCGGAAATGGGATGAGTTCCATGTGCTACTTCTTTGGAGAATTCTAATTGGTGATCTCGAGGTAATCTTGGTAACTCTTCTAGGAATACTTAAGTATAGTCTTTCAATATTTGGATCTCCTCTTGCTTTGTCTACTCATGGTTTTCGTTGGTCACCATGGGTAGAAATGATTTACATCCTTTCCGTAAGATGCTCTAGACTTTGATGTAAGATATTAAGTGTATCCCATCCTTCTTCTTGTCTCCATGAAATACTACTCCTTTAGCTTTCGGGGAATGGAACATTGCTAACTTATTTTGATAGTCCACCTTCTCTTGATGTGAGGATAACCAATCCATTCCTAGAATTATTTCCACCTCCTTTAAAGGTAATGGGATCAGGTCAACTTCTAAATTGGTCCCTATGATCTTCGATGTCTTGTTTGTACTAGACGTTCACATTCATGTGCCATACTAATAATGGTTGCCAGATGAGTGGATCGTCCAATTGCTCTGATTTGAACTCGTATATCTATATTGAGACCATCCACAAATTTCTGGCAAATATCGGCAAGACCGGCTAAGTTAGGCAGGGGCTTAACTCATTGAAATAAGTCTCATGCTCTGAGATGGTATTAGGGCATTGTTGTAATTGAAAGAATTCCAGCTTCTCATTAATTAGGTGATGGGCAAATACTCCTATGAGAATCTCTCTTCAAAATCCTCCCACATTGGTATGGTTGTGGAGAGGTTCCACACATTGTCCCACCACCTTTTGGCACTTCTCTCCAGCAAGAATTTTGCCAAGATCACCATTTCTTCAATTGGTGTTCTTATTAGGCCAATCAACTTCTTGATGCTAGCAAGCCAGTCCATGGCTACTCCAGTATACTTCTCTCCTTGGAAAGGTTTGAATCCCTATTGGCAAAGAGTTTTAAGGTATTTTGGGTTATCAAAAAGTGGAGGGGTTGTAATAGGGGTATTTTGAGACTGTACCTCCTCATTCTTAGGGTGGGAATTTGTGATCGATTGAGGGGTCTCCTCCAGAGTAAGGCTGGGTATCCCAAATACCCTAACAAACTCTTGGTACTGCCTTTGGTATTCAACATTTATCCCGTGTGGAGTCACTTTAGTTTGAGTCATCCTTGACGCTTGTTCCATGGTATCCCTTTCCTCCTCAGGAATGAGGTGCTTTGTTAGTTCCATGGTAGGTGCAATAGTAGAGGCACGGGTTCATTTGGTTCCTCTTTTAGTGGAGGAAAAAATTTAGTTTATCTTCTACAACTTTGGTTGTAAAGTTTTGATAATTTGTTTTTAGGAACTTGGCTCTAATACCACTTAAATTGTCAAACTAACCCGGTTTGGACAGTCAGACTAATGTACAACTCGCCACACCTCTCCGTACTATGATAATATCACCTACCATCATAGTTCAAACAAGAATAAGGCTAAAAGTCCAAGTGTTTTCCTGAGACAACATTATCAAAACTAGCTTAACATAAATTATACTTTATACCTCGTTCGTATGATCTTCTGGTTCCTACTCTTGACAATATGATGGATTTTCCTATGGGGGAGAAATGGGTAGGGTGAGTTTGACAACTTAGTGAGTTAGTAATAAGGGTTTCATAAAATATAGAATTTTAAGGGATTTTTACTCATCAACAGATGTCATCATTCTCCTTTAAGAGACTGGGCATAAACAACAATTATATGCCCTTTTTCATTAAAGAGACTCCTCCCTTTGGAGACATAGTCCCCAACTATTCTACTTTTCTCATCCATAGATTTCATCATTCTCATTAATGAGATTTATTTTGAACAAATAATCACATACCCTTTTTCATTAAAGGGATTATTCTTTCACAAACATAGTCACCGACTATTCCACATATGACACAGAGTGACTTTACCGTCCACTTTGGTGTGAGGCTACAACCTCTACCACATAGTTTGTGTGTGCCCCATTACCCAACCCTTAGACCATCTCGATACTTGTCCATTTTTATGGGATGATACATCTCCACCTTCTTCCTCGGTTTCAATGTGCATGAAGCTTCTGGAGCTTCTCGACATATTGAACCAACTATACTTTCCTTATGCTCCATAGGTTGTCCAATAGCCCTTAAAACCAACACTACCCCATATCAAGCGCCTTAATGATTCCGTATCTTAACAAACACAAACCAATAGTCTTTTCATTGAGATCTTTATCTTTATGCTACCTACCCAACATGTTCGATGACCCGACTTCGGTTCGATAACTGAATCACACAAATTATCCATTTATGATAAGTTTCGTTAGGTTGAATAATCGTAACTTGTCTACGGAACTAGGCCCATTTTCATTGGCCTTGGGCCCATTGTACTAGTTTTTAAAATATGGCCTTTGGCCCACTTTAGTTAAAAAATGTGGCCTTGGGCTCACTGGAGCAAATCAAGCTCTTAGGGTACATGTTTCATGCTCTCAATAGAAATAACTCCCAAAATTTATTTTAAGTGGTTCCACACAATCATGGGAGATTACTTCTAGACAAGTAGTTTTAACTAGAATAGCATGAAGGTACGGTCATCACCCCCAAACAGACATGATTACGGAAATCCCACTCACTCGAGATCCATGATTCGTTCGTCACGGATAGATTTCTGATGTCTCTGAATAGTGTCTCAGTTGTAGGTAAGCGGTCATCTTTCCACACCTACATTGTCAGGGACAATTAGCTCATCAATTATTTGAAATTTCTACTTATATCCCTATATTTTCTTACCTTGACATAATAGTGCCTAAGTTTATTTTATTGGCAATAATTTTCCAATTATTTGCCATAAATTTCTAAATTTACTTTATTTAAAATTTTATCCCCTATATAATTTTATCAAAATACAATTATTCAAAATTGCAAATAAATCCTTGTAATTATTTTTAATTGTAATTAAATTCCCAAAAAATATTTTTAGTTGCAATTAAATCCCTAAACTATTCTTATTTTCAAATTGACCCTCAATTGATATCAATTTCACAAAAAATCCCAAATTTCCAAAAATCACCAATTTGGCCAATTTTCTCAAAATTGCACTTTTGCCCCAAATCTTCCATTCGTCAAATTGACAACTTAAACTTTGTTAATTTTCTTCTATCATGTTGCTAATAATCTTTCCAACCTCTCTAAGATCATTCCAAGCTTTGAATTATTTAATTTGGCCTATAATTAAGCTCAGACGATGCTTTGCTAGAATACTTTTCTAAAGAGATAAAACTTCGATTTCTTACTAGAGAAGGATAATTGCCAAAGCTCTTGTTATGGGGAGCTAGCTCTCGTCGAGTGAATCCTCTTAGGATCAAACTTCACCTCAATGGACTGCTTGAGCAAGGAGATTTTAATTAGTACAATTTCCCCATTTTCTCTTTGTAAATTTAATATTCCGGCGAATGGTGGCGGTAATTGCTTACCAAAAAGGCTTAGGGAGGACGAGGCTTGGCTGTAGAGAGTTGTGGGAGGGTCTGTTCAATCTTAGGAGGCCAAAGGTGGTCAGAATTGTTCCCAAAAAGTTTTACCCAAATTTTCTTGTGGGTGTGTATGTACTGTGCGGACTCACCGGAGCTTCTCTCGTAATACTCAAGCTGAACAAAGTATGTAGGATGGTAGAGGACTTTCTTAGGATTCTAGATAACCCGACGTTGCAGTCTGAGGTGAAGAAAATGGTCGATGTTAGAGTTCTAGTTTAGGGATGATCAGAATTGAGAGCAGTTCATCATGTTCAAGCTTTGGAGGGATGAGGAGGATGAATGGAGATGAGCTCTTTATATATGGAGCTTGGGGACTGACCATTATAGCCATCACTCCATCAGTTATCTATTAACTCTCTAATTTAATGACTTGTTGGAGAAATTTTAAGCTTGTTAGAGTTAAAGTGTCGGTCTCTCTCCCTTCTATTTAGAAGTTTAAAGTAAGAAAACGACATTGTACGCGCGTGTGCGAGCTTCACAAGTATAGGCTGCCACATGTCATACTGTGAATGGCTTACGTTGCTAACACGACCTCTCACTCAATGTCTAAGTCATCCATTGACCGGACACATGGTAGACTCTCATTGGTCACCTAAACCGACGTGTCCACTGACCGAATCTAGCCCTCCATTGACCATGATACGTGATGTTCTCTTTTCAGCCGATTATAATTCATCAGTTTTCCCACCCAATTCACTGTGTCATTGCCACATGTCCTACTTTGATTGGTTGTAGTTGTCTGATGTGGCCTTACCATGTGTTAACTTTCGATTGATCAACCTTTCTCAAACATCCTTCTTGGATACTAACGTGGTATCCTTACCACTTGTCAATCTCTTATTTCTGAGCCCTAGTAACAAGGACTTTCCTTAGGTGAATGTTGATTAAGGAACGTGTCATGTTCTCATTGGTCTGTTTCTAATGACCGTCGAGCTTCCTTGACTGCTGGCATGACAAACAACCCTCATCTTTACCAAGTCATCCAGTAGCCCCTAGGATGCATCACTACCCCTCTTGGGCGTCTTGATGGTACCCAACCTCAAGTTCATGCACAAACAAAATTTTCCATAAATTCATTTATCTTTGGTGCTACTAGTCCAACGACCTTGAATGTAACAACGTGTTTTTAGTAACCTGAAAAAGAAAAAACATACCAACACTAATGCACTAGATCCTATTAGAACTCTGAAGTTAAGTGTGCTTTGGTGAAAGTAATGTTAGGATGGGTGACCCACTAGGAAATATTCATTTTGCATCGCTCAACTTCATAGTTAAGTGTGTTTGGGTGAGAGTAATGCTAGGATGCGTAACCTCCGGTGAAGTTTTTCTAGTAACCCGAAATTTCAGTCAAAAATATTTTATGGAATTATATTATATGTTTAAAATTCAATTGATATAATTGGAAAAAATAAAATGAAAAGTGTTGTTTTGACCGAAATAAATAACTAGTAAACTCCGTTATGTGAAAATAATGAAATAATTATATATATATATATATATTTTGCTTTAATTAGTATTAATTCTAGGCCCCTACAGTAAATACCCATAAATTAATACCTACATTTAATTATTGGAATTAATACCTATATTTAATTAATGGAATTGATATTAATAAATACCCATCAAATTTTAATTTAATTATAATAATGGCGATAATGTAGTAATAAATCTTCCCCAATTCTACACCTATATAAAAAGCTCATTACCATTCATTCTCCTCACTCTTACACTCCTCTCCCACTCTCTCTCTCTCTCTCTCTCTCTCTCTACCTCTACCTCTACCTCTACTGCTCCATTTCTCGGTGAAGCTCGAACCAAATCTTCGAGTTGGGCATTTTTCTTAACCTCAGAAGGATAGATTGGGCTCTTTAGACTCCAGGGGAAGTCAGCTATCTGATGACAAACTCCATTCGATCTGAGGATCGATGAAGAAGTGCCGGCGTGATCAAACAGGGAAGTAGCTCCGGTAGACCGAATTTGCCTTAATGAATGGATTATATGATTTCGCCATGGTACCAAGTCAAGACTGACATACTCAATGGACTGGTGGCAGTGCGTCAAGGCTAGGTCGACGGACTGGCCTAGACAAACAGCTGCTGGTCGAGTTGAGGGTCGGGGCTGTTGCACCAGTGGCACCAAAGATAAATGGATTTGTGGAAAATTATTATTTGTGCATGCACTTGAGGTACAAGACCATCAAGATGCCCAAGAGGGGTAGTGATGCGTCCTAAGGGCTACTAGACGACATGGTGGAGATAAGGGTAGTTGTCGTGCTAGCAGTTAGAAAGCTCGACGTAGCTTCAAGCGCACGAGACTGGGGTGGGGACGGGATGAGGTCTTTTTCCTCATACGGACAAGGAGTATTTTGGGTATGAGGGTAGGACGTCAGAGACATTTACTCAGACTCCAGGTAGAAGTCAGGGACTTCTATCTGGGTGGATGGTAAAGACACTCTGATCCATAAGTGCATGTAGTCGGCATTACTGCATCTTGCGAATGTGTGTGATCCCTTCTTGATGAAGGGTGTGTGTTGTTTGTGAAACACACTTAATATAGAAATGGGAAAAAGGTTAAGGAAACCTCGGAAAGGATTTGAGAATCCTTGGAAATAGAAATGCAAAAAACCTTGGAAAAAGTTTTGGAAAGAAATTTTGAAAGAAAATGACACCTTCGGTAGGGTAAATGTTTTTAAAAACCAGTATTTGAGGAGAGAATATTCTTAAAGGAAATAAGGAGTTTGGCACAAACCGATTAAAGTTATTTTGTTTATGAAAACTCACTCCTAACACCCGTTCACTAAGTTGTAGAACTCACCCCTCCCTTTTACCCCTTTCAGGTAACCAATGGAAACTGATCTTAAAGATCTGTGGGTAGCTAAAACTTAAGATAGCTATGTAAGGTTAATATATTGAGTTTTGATTAATGTTATTCCAGGAAAGGTACATGTAAAAAGGATGCCTTACTCCTCACGGTTTAAAAAAGGGGAATACCCTAAAAAAATTGGGAGAGTGGCAGGTTGTTCATAGGGATCCGACCAAACTGGGTCGAGGCATCACAACTTTAGGTTTAAAGGATGCCTTACTCCTCCTGGATTTAAAAGAGGGGAAAACCCTTAGTAAACTAGGAAGAGTGGCGGGTTGCTCATGTGGATCCGACCAAATGGGGTCGAGACGTGACACCGAACCTCAACTCGATTTGTAGTTGTTTGTCTAGACCGGTTCGTTGGCCTAGTCTTGTCGCACTGCCACTAGTCCATCGAGTATGTCGGTTTTGTCTTGGTACCATGGCCAAATCACATCATTCATTCATTAAAATTTTCATTGCTTATCATCATGTTTGTTTACGAGCTCCTGCTCGTGCCAACTAGCCTTGGGCCCACTGTACGTGATTTTCCAAAAAACCGGGCATTTTAGACTCCCTCTAAAATGGAGGTCTCTAACCTATCTGAGCTATTCCATCTCACATCAAGAAGGTATCCCAAAAGTTTTAAGCATTGACACAAAGTTCGGTGAGAATACATCTGACAAAATAACTTTCCAATTCGTCCATCACACCAACCAGGTGTGATGAAATCTCTGCTTACAACCAGTAAGTGGGTTTTCTACTTCCTTTCAAGAAGTTCCTCATACCAACCTGGTATGCTCTACTTACAATCGCTAAGTATTTTTTCCGCATAGTTCTTACATCACTCCAGCCAGGTGTTATGTTCACATGGAAGTTGTTTTTCATTTCTGAATTACTCATCATCCCAATCGGGTATGTTGTGAATAATCCCACTCACCCAATAAGTGCAGTGTATTCTTCTTAATCGACTTTTTGACTCCACGTGAGCTTATCCTTGCTAGCGTTTCGGTCCTTTGTTTTCCTACACAATTTAGACATCCTGGTTTATTAACATTTGGCATAGTAGCCTTTATTCTTCACGTATGAACAAAATGCCCAACTTTTTAAGTATTTGAAATTAAGTCCCTAAAATTCTTTTTCTTTAACTTTGGATCCCAAATTATGTCTCGAAACTTTCTAAAATTCACTTTGGGTCCTCAATTTACTTAAAATCACTTAAGGAGTTCAAGTTTTCCAAATTTTCAATTTGGTCCGTAATTTTTTAAAAATTACCATTTTGCCCCTACTTTAAAAAATGGCAATTTGACCCCAATATATTTAAAAAATTGATCAATTGGTCCTCTAACATCCTTTTCATGGCCAACTGGCCCTCAATTTTGGGAAATGGTACTTTGTATCCTTAATTTTTTGAAATTCCCAAATTTCACCAATTTTCCCCCTTTCATACTAGCCGAATTTGATTTCATCAAATTGGCCATTCGATCGGGGTTAATTGATCCAATTGAAGGTATGGATCAGTTCCTACACTTCCACACGATTCAATGCATCTTTTTGGGTCCAAATTGAGCTCAAACGGAGCTTCGTTAGAAAACTGAACTTAGGGAGAGAAAGATTACCGTCAGAGGTGCAACGGTCCGAGCATTTGATCAGGGTAGGTAGCTCTCATTCTGAGGATTCTCCTAGGATCAAGAATTGAAAAAATTCATGTCTAATTGAGTGAGAATTTGGTCAGTGAAGTTTCACCATTTCTCTCTCTAACGCCAATCGAAATTTACCGAGGGGAGCCAAATTGGCTTACCTTCCATATCTAATTCGGTCGTATGAGGGCTGTGGAAGTGTTGGGAGAGCTTGGTTTGGCCTAAGAATGGCTCAATTTGGCTATTTTTAGCTTGGGCAAAATAGGGCATCTTCGGTTCGTTGGAGCTGCCTCACTGTTTGATTACACCGACTCTTCTCTAACGATCCTCGGATCGAATGGTGACCACTGTCGGGTAGCAGACATCTCGTCGAGTCTAAGGAACTTGACCTCGCCTTCTTTGTCTCAAAAAATCCCCTATGTTGGAGCTATGGTTCAAGATTTGTTGGAAAATTGAGTAGATGAGAGAGAGTAAAGTTTTCTAGTGTGTGGAGGATGAATGGAGAGGAGCTCTTTATATAGGGAGCTCTAGGACTCTACGGCCGTTCGTTTAGAACATTAATGACACTCATTGATAACTTGAAACTTCCTAAACAGAAACGCTTCATTTCCACCGGTGCTATTCATGTTTTTGGTGAGTGAACAGTGACGTTATCTAAAGGAAGAAGACGACAATGTTCCGAACCAGACCGTACCGGTCCAAACCGGGTGTAAATTTATAAATTCATCTAAATTCATTCTCTATCTAGTGGTGGCTTCAAGTCTCCAATTTGAATATTTTAATCCACCTAGAAAAATAAATTTAGCATTCTGTTCAATGATGGTTCAAACCGATTTAAACTGGTTCAATCCGGTTTAGATTTGGTTCACCTGAACCGGTTTGGTTTTCTCTCCCAAATTGTCCCAAGGTCCTTTTCCAATGTTTTTATGACTCTTTGGGTCACTTGGAAGTTGTAAATTTCCAAATTTTCCCATTCTCTGATGGTTGGGTTTCATGAAACGGTTCAGTTTTCTCACTTAATTTGACTGGTTCTTTCCCGATTTTCCTTAACTCCAAAGGACGGGGTTTACAACTATCCCCTCCCTTTAGGTAGGCATACCTTACTTGAAAGTTTAATGGTATATCCTTAAATTCACATCTTTCTTCCCTTAAAGCATAATTATTTATCTTGAGGTTCTTTACTTAGGATTTCAAGATTAAGAGTTCCAAGATACCTAATCATTCCTGCATGTAGTTACTTTCGTTATCGTTACAACCAATAGCTCGGTGTCTTCTCGAGTGTTGCTAACTCGTTTTCATTGATTTTTGGTGTTAGTTTCTTTTATCTAATTTTGACCCTTATTTATATCCTTCCTCCGTTTCAATGGCGTCCTTTTCTCAAGAACTTTCCTTTATTTTAGTCAACTCTTACTCTCTTGTGGTCACTTCAGGATTCTTATTGCGAGTTAATCTCCTTCAATCTTAAGGGTTAATTACTTATTGTGAAAGCTCTCTTATTTCAGTTTTTTTCCCTACTATGTCCCTTCCAGTAGAGACTTTCACCTTAAGGACTACATCCTCAACCTTCTTATCATTACTTGAAGGTTTCTTTCCTTCCTTTCTTCATGTTCATTTCTATTTTGAGACATATTCTTGTTTAAATAATTTTTATAATTGAAACTTTTGGTTTTGTTCCTTATTCGTTACTTGGAACACTTCCTATTCTCGGTCTTTTTTCTTGTACTCCACACTATATGTAGTCGTCATCTCTTTAAGCTCCATCAATCGAGCGTTGATTAGCACCAAATCCTAATGTTAGTGATCTTTTACTTTAATCACTTCTTAACCGAAGGGTTTACTTTTCCAAGTGTTCTTAGGTGTGCTTTCCTCTGTTTCCTCTTTTACGACAGTCCGCCTCTTCCTTACTTGCACGACATCTTTTGATGCTATTTTCTTACTTACACGTTACTTGGACTTAACTTACTCCTTGGGTCCTTCAGATTACCTTCCCTTTATACTTGATCTTCCCATCTCAACCAAAATATTTTGGATGAGTTTATCTCATCTCCACTTCGGTTGATCCCATTCCTTTTAATTGGGACACTTTTGTCCTTCTAAGGTTTCCTTCATTGGTAGTTTATACTCTTTTCTCTTGGGGTCTCTTCTAGTTTTTCCATTTAGAATATCTATCCTTAAAAGGCACTCCCTGATGCCATCCTTTCCTACTTACATTACTCTTGAGAACTTACATGTACCTCATCTTCATTCTCCTTTCTTTCCGATATCCATCTATTTCTTTTAGGTGGAATTCACCTCTTCTTTATTTCAAGAGCTCTTAATCGCCTTGCAAGAGGTTTGCTTCAACCTTATCATGGCTTTTGATTGTTACTCCCATCTTAGCCATTAATCTCTTTAAGGCTTTCCTTCATCTTCATTTCCCCAAATATAGCCTTTCCCTTCTCCCTTCTTAATTGGAGTATTGACTTCCACAAGAGTCCATTCATTAACTGTCTCGATCCCATCCTTCTCCCTATCAAGTGATCCTGAGACAGTCGTCTTTTGAGTTATATTGTCCTCAATATCCATTATATTTCCCTTTTTAGGGTGTAGTCCACACTACTGCCCAATCCGTCTTAGTGCGTCATTTATTCTTCTAGATTATCTCATTGTTACGAGCTATTACCTTCAACTAGGTTTGTCTGGAATTCCATCTATACCAGGTCACACTTGACCATCCAGGTACATCCTCAACCACAAATGCCTTTTTTAATGAGGTTGTTATCCCAATTCTATTTCTGATGGTTCATCTATTGGTTACCTTAGCTGGGGATTTTCTACTTCTGTGGTCTCTCTTCCTATCTTTACCCTTCTTTCCAAGGATTTCTCATCTTTGGAGTTCCACGTTCAACCTCCCTAACGCTTCTTGAAAGTTTTTCCTCTATTCTTTTCTTACACCTTTCTGACATCAGTATGGTTATATACCCTAGATTCTTCCTTATCTCCTATTCCCTTCCACTCCACATCCTTCCTTAAAAAAGTCTCATGGTCATTGTTGAATTTCTCATAATTGGTGTCCTACCTCTAATTGACTCTTTCCAGGTACTTGTATTACTCCTATGGGTTTTTCTTCCTACCATACTTCTTTCCTTTCTCCTTTCTCTTTGTCTTATCTCGAATTGACTTAACATCTCCAGTTCTCTCATATCTTTCTTACTCTCTTGGAATAGTCCAATCCTTCTTGTTTCCTTACTTTTATCCATAGAGTCTTTTCCTTAACTCCTTAGACTTCCACTAGTCCTGTACCCTTTGATTCTTTTTCCCTTGCTCCAGACTTCTTCTTCCTTCCCTTAGTTAGGATTTGTCTTCCTTGGTGAACTCTATAGACACTTCTAGAATTTCTTGCCAAGTATTATTGTCTTGTTTTTCCCTTCTCTGGATGGGAAGACTTACTTGGCTACTTTAATGATTTCAGTTAACTAATAGTGACCCATCATTTTTCCTTCCTTAGGTGATCTCTTCTCTACCTGATACTTCGATCCTTATTGGCATACTCTCATTTATGTAATTATCAAAGAGACTAAATTTTTAATCAAGGAAAACTAGATTTTCATTCATTCAGGAAATAGTTTTTCTCGCCATAATTGGCTTATTACAAAGATTTTCTACTTCTTAGTCCCTTGGGGTCATGGGCCGGGAGTTAGCCTTGGAACGATTGTGGGATTCCTAGTCTGATGGCTCAAAGGATCTGGTTGAAGCCCACTCATATTGCCTTTGGATTTTCTTTATGGGACGAATTTCATGTATGGCCTCTAATCCGTACCGCCTTAACACCTCAGTCTCACACTCATATGTCCACCTCATCCATTGGGAAGGATTGAAGCCGGACTGAGTAGGTGAGGGTATCTAGTGGACTTTCATGAAATTGGCATAAGCATCCTAGTAGTTGTCCAAAGCCTCCTTCTTAATGGGATTTTCCTCTAGTTGTCATGGTGTTAGAGGAAGTGTTAGGCTCCTTAGGGAAGGAACAGGTTCCTCTTGTCTTGGAGGAGGATAAGTAATGCCCTCTGGTTCTAGTAGAACTCTCACGAGTTTTCGATAAACCTCAACCATATCCTTGGGCACTCTATTCTCGCCCTTCAGGAATCATTGAACGATTGCCTCCCTAGGGGTAGGTGTCTTTTTTAAGGTCAGGTGTTGAAGATTGGATTTCACAACAAAATTTCTAGGCGTGCTCCTTCATACATGGTAATTTAGTTTTCATTAGTGTCAAGGAATACTATTAACAATGTTTCTAGGGAACTTAGCTCTGATACCACTCAAGTTGTCACGCCCCAACCCGGTTTGGTTGGATCCCCGTGAACAACCCATCACTCACCTGGTTTATTAAGGGTTTTCCCCTTTTCTAAACCGTGTGGAGTAAGGCATCCTTTTTTCCTATACCTTTCCTAGAATAACATAAATCAAAACTGAATATATTAACCTTACATACATATCTTGCAGGTTCATATATCAGAAGGTCTTTAGGTAGGTTTTCCCTTGGTTACCTGAAAAGGGGTAAAGGCAGGGGGTGAGTTCGACAACTTAGTGAATGAGTGTTGGATAGAGTATTCAAAATATCTTTAATCGGAGTGTATCAGACTCATTATTTCCTTTCAAAAATATTATTTCTCTTAAATTCCTGGTTATTCAAAACCATTTTCCTCATTATCCACAATCAGTGTGTTTAATAATCAACACACGCCCTTTATCATGAAGGGATCACACATTCGCAGGGCAGTCCATCCATTGCACCCACTTGTGGCGTCGGAGCGACTTTACCGGCCACCTAGATAGAAGCCCGTCCATTTCTACCTTAGGAATTAGTGGATGTTCACAAAATCTGACCCTCATACCCAAAAGCAACTCCGTGTCCATATGAGGATAGAGACCTCATCCCGACCCCACCTCGGTCTCATGCACATGAAGCTACGTCGAGCTTCCCTAACTGCTAGCACGAAAAACTACCCTTATCTCCACCATATCATCAAGTAGCCCTACGACGCATCACTACCCATATTGGGCATCTTGATTGTCCCGAACCTCAAGTGCATGCACAAACAAATTTTTCCATAAAGCCACTTATCTTTGGTGCCACTGGTCTAATGGTCCCGACCCTCAACTTGACCTACAACTGTTTGTCTAGACCGATTCGTTGACCTGGTCTTGTCGCACTGCCACTAGTCCATCGAGTATGTCGGTCTTGTCTTGGTACCATGGCCAAATCACATCATTCATTCGTTAAATTTTATTGACTCGTCATCATGTTTGCTTACGAGCTCCTACTCATGCCAACTAGCCTTGGGCCCACAATATGTGATTTTCCAAAAAATCGGGCATTTTAGCACCCCCCCCCCCCCCCCAAGATCCAAAACTGAGACCTCTGGCCTATCTGAGCTATTCCAGCTCCCGTCAAGAAGATCTCCCAAAAGTTTTTAGCATTGGCACACAGTTAGGGGATAGCACTACTGACAAAATAACTTTCCAATTCATCCATCACACCAACCAGATGTGATGACATCTCTACTTACAATCAGTAAGCGAGTTTTATACTTCCTTCTAGGAAGTTCATCATACCAACCAATTATGATCTACTTACAATCGGTAAGTAGTTTTTTCACGTAGTTCTCACATCACTCCAGCCAGGTGTGATGTTAAAATTCCACATATAAATAGTTTTTCAATTCCGAAGTACTCATCATCCCAAACAGATATGATGTGAATAATCTCACTCACCCGATAAGTGGAGCCTATTCCTCTTAATCGACTTTTTGCCTCAACGCAAGCTCATCCTTGCTGGCATACCGGTCCTTCATGTTCCTACATGATTTGGACATACTCGTTTATTAACATTTTGCATAATAGCTTTCATTCTTCACGTATAAACAAAATGCCCAACTTTTTAATTATTTGCATTTAGGTCCCTAAATTTCTTTATCTTTAACTATGGATCCCAAATGCTAATTTTTCCCCAAATTGTGTCCCAAAACTTTCTAAAATTCACTTTTGGCCCTCAATTTAATCAAAATTACTTAACGGGTTCAAGTTTCACAAATTTGCAATTTGGTCCCCAATTTTTCAAAAATTACTATTTTGCCCCTACATTACTAAAATAGTAATTTGACCCCAATAAATTTAAAAAAATCAATCAATTGGACCGCCAACATCCTTTTAAAGGCCAATTGGTCCTCAATGTTTTGAAATTCCTAAATTTCCCCAAAAGTTTCCCCATTTCATATTTGCCAAATTTGATTTCATCAAATTGGCCATTCAATCTTGGTAAATTGATTTAATTGTAGGTATGGATCAGTTCCTACACTTCCACACAAATCAATGGAGCTTTAAATCGTGTTATTTGAGTCAAATTGAACTCAAATGGAGCTTTGTCAAAAAACTAAATTAAGAGAGAGAAAGTTTCGAAAGCTTACCGTCGGAGGTGCAGCGGTCCGAGTATTCGGTCAGGTCAGGTAGCTCTCGTCCTAAGTATACTCCCAGGATCAAGAATTGCAAGAATTCATGTTGAATTAAGTGCTGATTTGGTTAGTGAAGTTTCACCATTTCTCTCTCTAACGCTGATCAGAATTTACAGAGCGGAGCTAAATTGGCTTACCTTTCAGATGTAATTCGGTCGTATGAGGGCTGTGGAAGTGTTGGGAGGGCTTGGTTTAGCCCAAGAAGGGCTCAATTTGGCCATTGTTAGCTCGGTCAAAATAGAGCATCTTCGATCTTCTGGAGCTGTTACATTGTTTGATTATGTCAGCGCTTCTTCGACGATCCTCGGATCAAATGGTGATCACCGTCGGGTAGTTGATTTCTCCCTGAGTCTAAGGAACTCGACCTCACCTTCTTTGTCTCAAAAAAACCCATATGTCAAAGCTCTGGTTCAAGCTTTATCGGAAAACTGAGTAGCTGAGAGAGAGTGAAGTTTTCAAGTGCGTGGAGGATGAATGGAGAAGAGCTCTTCATATAAGAAGCTCGGGGATTCTCCGACCGTCCGTTTAGCACATTAAAGATACTCATTGATGGTCTGAAATGTCCTTAACAGAAACATTTCCTTTCCGTTGGTGCAATTCATTTTTCCAGTAAGTGAATAGTGCTGTCATTTGAGGGAAGAAGACGACACTGTTCTGAACCGGGTTCAATTCTTAAATTGGTCAGTTCAGGCTTGATTCAATCGAGTTTTTCAAAATTAAAATTTTCTAAATTCATTCTCTATACAATGGTGGCTTGAATTGTCCAATTTGAAAATTTTAAGCCACCTAGAAAAATAAATTTAGCATCCAGTTCAATAATGGTTCAAACAGGTCCAAACCGATTCAATCCGGTTCACTTGAACCGGTTTGGTTTTCTCTTCCAAATTGTCCCAAGGTCCTTTTTCAAGGTTTTTATGAATTTTTGGGTCACTTACAAGCTGTAAATTTCCAAATTTGCCTGTCTCTAACTGTTGGGCTTCATGAACCAGTTTGGTTTTCTCACTTGGTTTGATCTGTTCTTTCCCGGTTTTCCTTAACTCCAAAGGATGGGTTTTACAAGATTATTCCCAATCCAAGGGATGTTGATTAAGTTTTGGGCACAAAACCCCTAAAAGGAGGGGAGAATTGTAAACCCCGTCCCTTAAAGATAAGAAAAATCGGGAAAAGAACTGGTTAATTCAAAAAAGAAAATCGAGCCGGTTCATGAACCTTAACCGATAGAGAAAGGGTAAAATGGCAAATCGACAAATCCCAAGTGACACAAAGGGTTATAAAAATAATGAAAAATAACCTTGGGACAAATGTAAAGAGAAAACCAGACCAGTTCAGGCCGAACCAGATATGAAACAGATTGAATCGGATTGATCCATACTTGAATCACTTTCTAAATTCATTTTTCTTGGTGGCTTAAAATGAATAAATTGTGGAATTAAAGCCAACATTATATAGAGAATGAATTTAGAAATTTTTTATTTTGAGAAAGTCGGTTGAATGGGGCCTAAACCGACCGATTTACGCATTGAACCCGGTTGGACCGGTCCGATCGAGTTTTTTAACAGTGTCATCTTCTTCCTCAAGATGATAGCATTATTCATTAATACAGAAAACGAATAATGCCGACAAAGGAAAAATGACTCCGATCAGGCTGTTTTTGGGCGAGGATAAGCTTGACCAAAATGGAAAGTTGTCGGGCAGAGGGTCCACGAGCTCCCTATTTAAAGAGCTCTACTCCATTCATCCTCCACACTCCTCAAATCACCATTTTCTCTCAATTGCTCCATTTTCTGATAAAGCTCGAACTAGAGCTCTAATATAGCCCTTTTTCGCTGCCTCAAAAGGCAAGGTCGGGTCCTATAGGCTCCAGGGGAAGTTAGCTACCTAACAACATCTTCATTTCGATCCAAGGTGAGTGGGATTTCCGACATTATACCCGATTGAGATGATGAGCACGTTTTTGAATTAAAAATCATTTTCCAGAAATAGTCTCCCCTAACTGTGTGAATCTACTTAAACATTTTGGGAGATGTTTATAATAAGAGCTAGAATTGCTCTAATGGGCCCGATGCCTCGATTTTGAAACCAATAGGGCCCCAATGCCAAGTTTTGGAAAAACTCATGAAGTGGGCCCAAGGCCAATGAGAACGGGCTTAAACCCATAGATAAAATCTAGATTTTAAGCCTTATGGAAATTTACCAAAAATGGCTAGGTTGTGTGATAAAGCCACCCAGTCGAAGCTGGATCATATAACTCGTTGGGCTAGTAGCTACCGAGTCGAAGCCTGATTGTCGAACTCATTGGGCTGGTAGTTACCGTGCCGAAGTCAAGTCATCAAATTAGTTGGGCTGGTGGCACCAAAGATAAAGGTCTAAACAAAAAGACTTTTGTTTGTGCATGTTGAGATACGGAACCATCGAAGCATCTGATATGGGGTAGTGTTGGTTCTAAGGGCTACTAGATGACCCATTGTGCATAATGGAAGTTCCATCATCTAGTAAGTCTCGAAGCTCGGGGAAGCTTCATGCACATTGAGATAGAGGTCGGAGGGGGAGAGGTCTCATCTCACCATAGTGGACACGAAGGAATTCAAGTCTAGGGATTGGGCAATTAATGCTCACACAGACTTTGGGTATAAGGTATCACCTCCTACTACTACGGTGGTCGGTAAAGTCACTCTGAGCCACAGTGAAGTAGTCAGAGACTACTCTACAAATGTGTGAACCCTTTGTGATAAAGTGTGTATGTGATTGTATGTTAAACAAAACTCGAGCAGGGGAAAAATGTTAAAACATTTTTATAATGAGGAGTTAAACTCATAAAACCCGTGAACAAAAAGAATAGCAATCATAAACATTTTCTATTTTTACAAAAAAAAATCACCCTAACACCCACTCACTGAGTTGTTTTACTCACCCCCTCCCCTAAACCGTTTTTCCAAGAAAACCTACTGTCAAGAGAAGCGGAAACTAGAAGAGCAAGTTAGAGGTACCACTAGAAGGTAAACTCTTATCTAGTTGTTTTGTTAAACTTTTTGTGGAAACCATGTTTACTCATGAGCCTTTACCTTCCCCAACCTAATTTGGTAAAGATACCAATTTAGAACAATGAAAGATGGTGGATTGATCACGGATTTCCAACCAAACCGAGTTGAGGCATGATAAATTCAACCTCAATACATACCCAAATCATATAAGGTTGGTGGCATTTGAAAGGTGAGGCCAAGAGGATTCTACTGGATTTCTTTGTAGCCCTTGTTGGCTGTCGATACCTTCGAAAATGACTACGCAACTGGATGCTCTATTTCTGGCCGGAGAAGGTTCGATACTCTTTGATATTGTCAACAACAGTAGAGCTAACGTTATGGCCAAGAGAGGTGGCATTGGAAAGTTGACTCTCCTAACTTTTCATGGACACCAAGAACCTTAAGTTTGGTGGTCGAGAGAGGAAGTGATGCAAGTAGGGTCACTGGAAATGGAGGTCTAAGTATTTTAGGGAGAATTCTAATCTTCAACTGACAAGGGAACCTCCAAGCTTTATATGTTTGAATTTTAGAATTAGTTGGCTATCTGATCATAGCTTCCTTTCATCATTTCACAGCCTATGGCTCTCTGAATGAATTAATTAACAAGCGATGGGTTTTAGAATTCAATTGGGAAATTTCAGATTTAAATCCCGGTCTGGGGCATTTAGTCAGTCAAAGGGGACGACTGCGTGGGCGATGCATGGTGTAATCGTGCGTGTTGCATGTGTTGTGACCCTTCAGTTGATTTAGTCGGTTCAGAACTATTCCGAACCAGTGTCCATCGAATTTCTCGATCAGTTCGGTAGTTTCTTGGACGGTTTACCCTAATTCAGTATGTTCTTGGCCCAATAAAAATTTCTAAAAATTATTTGTTCAATTTACTATTGAATTGACTAAAAAATCATTAAATTTCGATTTGTTTAACCTATCTAAAAATTGAGAGGTTTTGTGACCTATGTCTGTTCAAACCTGACTTGAACCGGTTATTTCTCGAGTTTCTCCCAATTCTTGATTTTCGATCCTAGTATAGTCTCAATGGCATTTCATGACCTTTATCATCTTATATCTCAGTTTCAAACCATATTCTAAAATCAATTTGAATTTTAAGTTAACGAGTCCAGTTTTTCATCCTGTCTTTGCTTTAGTTCCCGATTTAGTTTACCTTGGTTTCCAATTCAAGATTTCTAGTGTTAAAATAGATTTAAGGGCAATATGATAATTATTTGATAATATGAGAAATACCAATGTAATTCGACCTTAAAACCTTTGATTAATATAATGATGTGTATTTTGTTTTAGGACTATATATTAAAAGATCGCATAAAAGGGCACAAGTTCTTAGAAAAATATTACCTGATTCATTAATTTATAGAATATTTAAGGAAATCATGTAAAACTACTACATAGGTCATATTCCATATATGTCTCCAGTAAGTTTTGAAAACTAGTCCGAGACTCAAAAAGTAGTTTTAAAAGTGAAGTTGTGTCTCGGAAACACCATGAAAAATGGTATTTTTGAAATATTTGAACCAAGATACTAACATGCTGATAGAAAGGTGGAGCCGATTATTTTTTAAAGAACATAGCAATGTTCATTTATTTGTGAATTTTGAGTGGAGCATGTGATTTGGGCAATAATCATTCTGTTTATGAAAATAATTGACTTTTCCAGTTTGGAAATGTTAGTAACTCTATACTCTAAGAAATGAGTTAGTACCATCATCACCTAAATATAGAGTGATATTGTAATGGTTACCTTATTGGGTGATATAAGGGGAGAAAATTCCTACTCCACTTAACCATTTATTTGGGAGTATGAACATGTGTCTATTTATTTTTACACTGACCATTGTTTAGTTAACGATCTCAATCATATGGTTAGTATCGATAATAGACTTTTGCTATTGAAATTGTTTTTCATATAAGATGAGATTATGACTTGATTTCCAATTAGTTGATACTAATGATAAACTTCCTGTCTACAAAACTACTTTTCTTACATAACCCAAAATTTTGCTCTACACTAAAGATAATATTTGAAAAAATGTTATTGAGATTAATGATTTTCCAAGAATTTATGAGAAAATATATGGTTTGTACATGCCATAAAAATCTAAATTTTATTTTAGAATATTACATTTATAATGTATTTTAGTAAGTATTAAAGTTGATATATGATGATTAACTATTATTTATACTCACTCAGATTTAAGTTCACCATTCCTAAAACTATTTAAGGTGAAAATAGAATATAAAGAAATACGGTAGTTAGAACGCAATATCAACCCAAATTATATGATTGATGCATAATAATCTATCAAAACTACACATAATACTCTATTTTCGGTATTATTATAATTCACATGATTTTAGAAATTGTGAATCAAATGTATCTTTTTAGGGTTTTTTAAATTTTATGGAAATTGTTGATACTTATTTTATAATGAAATTTGTATTATTTCGATAATACGATGATGAGGGCATAATTGTTGTTGAATATGAAGTGTTAGATAAATTATTTTGTATTGACCTAGGTTGGAGAGTTAAATATATAACGATAGATTTATAAAAAAATTAATTATATATAATGTATACTTGAAATTTTAATAAATAAAAAATATATTAAATTTTATTTATTTTAAATATATATAATTTAAATAAAATATTACAAGTTTCACATAATATAATTTACTATTTTTAATATAATTCAAGTTTATATGCTATTATATAGTAATTATAATATTATTATTCCAACTAAAAATTCAATTCTTCAAAATTTAAATTTAGTTGAAAATATTTATTTAAAACTGTAATTTAATATTTTTTTTAATAATCACCCGTCTATGCCATTTGTTTACATGATAAAAAAAACTTCTTTTCACGCTCTACCTTTAAAAGTGGCACTACCAGAAATTTGTTATTAGGCTAAGTCATCAAAATAGTACATATATACTAATTATATAATTAATTAGAGTTAAAATCAAGAGGGTATAACAACGAGATAAATTTTAAATAATTTTGTACTATTTTGATAGTGTTGGAGTTATATATAAATAAAAAATAAAAATACTTATTCGCATTTAACCTTACTTTTTACCCAATCCATTAAATCTCATGATGATGTCTGCATTCAAAGTTATTCTAAAGACAAAGATTCTTGAATCAATCACACTATTGCACTTCATTAATCTCACCGGCCACTTGGTTTTATTCGGGTTATTACATTATTATTATTGTGTCCAACTATTACTGATCTTTGGTACTTCATCACATGAGTTAGTCTGACAAAAGCCATCCCTCCCCCATTGCATTTAGAGAACTGTCGGAGAAAAGCATCAGATGCAGATGCAGAAGCAGAAGCAGGAATCAGGAGATGATGTACTCTTTTCAACTCCGGAAGGCCGCGGTCTCCGAGAAAGTTGAACTTGGAAGAACATTGTAAGTACTATTTATTATCATTGATCTGATGGAATCTCCATGTTCAAGATAGAGTGAAAGGTGGCCCCTAGAAAGCTTTAGAGGCACAGTGATCCGTCTATGCCCATTGGAAAAAGTTGGTGGGTCTCTCAGCCTTGCCTTTCTGTAGTAAAAAAAAATCAATCCTATAATGTCACCACCTTATAGCTCATTTCTAGGTCGATCTGAAATCCATTATGTAGTAAATTGTCAAAGATTCTTAATATGGAAGAAGAGGCATCAAAAGGAATCTAGCGCACTTTCCACTGCATGCTGATTCCTGCAGAAATGCTGACTTAGATGTACCATAGAGGGGCTCCATACTAAATGTAGTACTAAATGGGGACAATGAAATGACAATATGGCCCCACCACCATAATGCTTGAATTTACAATTCTACCAACTAGCCGTGATTGATTGATTGTTCAGTGGGTGCCAGTGCTGCACTCGCACCCGCAAATTACTGTGCCTTTATTGGCATATGCCTAGCTAGTTCACGCCTCCCATTCCATCCAACTTCAATAATATGGCCGTCTATTATACTCTTGTCATGTGTTGATTTTCCTCCCTTCTTTGAAAAATAAAAGATTGGCCAGCGTATAACCCAATATCAGTCAACAAACTGACTAATCAGCGGCACCAGAGTCGGCGAGTAAACTTTGGCCATTTCTTTTGACCATAAAAAAAATCTTAAAAAATTTTGACAGATAGATTAATTTAATCATTAAACTTTTTTATTTAACTCAATTAGTTGATAAAGTTTCACATATATGTTTAATTTTAAAATATGATTAAAAACATCCATTCAATAAATGCATTGCACATACTAAAAATTATTATTACATTGAACTGCAAACGAAATATTCATATGTGAATTAAATCAAATAAATTCTTTTTCTATTTAGCCATCCGCATTTAACCCTAGTTATTGGGAAAAGAAAGTGCAATGACTAATTTAATTTTCAAAATTTTATTTCATTTAATAATTTAACCTCTCTATTAATATTATATATATAATTATACTATTTTTAAGACTTGCATAAATATTATTTTACTTATTGATATATTAAGAAAATATACATTAATACTACGTATTTAGTTTTATTTTCATATTATATATTTTTAAATTGTATAGTACATGCAAATTGAGCAGCTAATTTTTTTTAATATTAAGTTTTTATACATCGAGGAAGGAAGCTGTTAGCCTTAGGGTTCGACAAACAAAACAGCCCGAATTTTATTCATGATTTTAAAATTGCGCTGTGATGAGCCGGACTAGAAAAATTGGACCGTATCTCATAGCCGTGTATCCAATTAGTTTGAAATTTTAACAATATAAATAGAAAATTTAGATATAAACAAAATTATTAAAAATATTATAAACATGAACATAATTATATATTTTATAATAATTTTACTTATTTTATATTTTAATAATGTAATGAATTTATAAATATAATATAAAACACAACTATATTTATTTAACTATAAATATCGAGAATCATACAGTATAAAATTATTATAATATATAAATTGTGAAAAGTAAATGTTATAAAAATATAGTAAATATTTAGTATTAATATATATAATTATATTACTTTAATATATAAATAAATAATAATTTTCACAAATACATTTTAAAAAACTATAATATTTAGTATTTTTATATCAATTAAGAAGATTAAACTCGTACACTAAAAAACAAGAAAAATGCTGTGAAACACTGAAAAGCAACATTCTCGGAAACATTTACCCACTGAGCAGATAAAAAAAACCTAGCCAAGACGAGTACTAATGAGCATACCTCATCGATTGATCATACCTCACCCCTCTGTGAAGGATGTTTTTTTACGATCGCTATAGATGATCAAACCTAGGGACGGCAAAGTGGTCCGTTACGCATGCATAAGAAGATCCGAACCCAAGGCAGGTTTTAAGGCCGGGCCCGTACCTATAGTACGAAATCATAAGTCCATCTTCCTACTTCACATTTTCCTAAAAAAAGTGCAATTAAATTCTAAATTAAAAATTTAAATGTTATAAAAAATTAAGTCAAATTAAAAATCGATTTAAAACGAACACAAGAACCATCAAACTAGATAATACTAAATATGAAATAATTATTTAATAGAGATAAACCTAATTTTCTTATAATAATATAGATATATGGAATATCGAAAAAATTTGAAATAAAATTAATGTTTTAATTAAATTAAAATTACTATATAAAAATAAAAATGAGAATTTGACCAATACCAATAGATAAATAAAAATTTAAAAATAATTTAAATGTATCATAAACCAAATTAAATGTAATAACCAGATTAGTTTATGATGAACAATAGATGAATTGGGTTGAACCAATCGGGAAAATACGTTTCAAATATTAATTTTTCTATATAATTTAAAAAATATTAATTTGAAAAATTAAATTCACCACTATATAGAAAATAAATTTAAAAAATTTAAATTTTTTAAAAACCGATTGAATCCAGTATGAAGCGACCAATTTTCGATTTCTGGTAATCAAAACTGTTCCAACCGAATCGGTCAATAATCTAGCTAATCAACAGATAACCTACCAGGTTAGCGCCCGACGTGACAATCACATCCAGTTTTTTTTTTTTGCACAATGAATCACACCCAATTAGTCGCTTGGTCAACGTAAGTGATGACCAATTAGAGTGTGACACTATCCTTAGTCAACAGTAAGAAAAATAATAATTTCATTAGAAACTAACCAATGGGAACATGACACATGTACTCAGTCAATGGTCAGCTTAAGATAATTTTTGTCAGTTGGGTTGACTAACGAGATGCTACCATGTGGCAAAGGTGCCAGGTCAGCGACCGACTAGGATGTACGAGAAGGGTCTACCATTAAGAAGTCGACATGTGGCAAAGCCACATCATATGGGAATAACCAATCAGAGGCTAACACGTGGCATTGGCACAACGTATTAGGTGGGAAAACTGATCAATTTAAATCAGCCAATCAGAGGATGCCATGTGTCACAGTCATCAGACGGACAAATTTGATCAACTACCACGTATGAGAAAGTGACAAATGGAAGGCTAACACGTGGCCAATCAACGAGTCAATGGATGATTCGTACACTAAGTGGAAGGCTGCATCAACAAAGCTAGCCAATCACAGGATGTCACATGGCAGCTCACACGTGTGAAAATCACATGCGTGCACATAGTGTTATCTTATTCTTTCAGCCAACTGAATAGTGGAGGAGGCCAAAAGTCATCATAACTCCGGCGGCCATTAAACCTCTCCGACAAGGGAGTAAATCAGAGAGTTACTGGCCGACCGATAGATGGATGTATAGGAGCGGAAGTCCTCAATCTCCCTATATAAAGAGCTCCCCAACATTAATCATCTCCATCTCTCGAAAGACTGAATAAGACGAATCACCCCAATTTTCGACCATTTCTGTATTAGAGCTTTGACATCGACCCAGTTCTTTATCTCCAAATGCACAATTGGGTTCTCTAGAACCCTAAGAAAGTCCTCTAGCTTGTTGCATATTCCTTTCAACTCGAGTATTACCAGCAAAGTGCTAGTGAGGCGCACAGGTCACTTTGACGGTCGAGTTCGAGTAGAAATTTTTTAGTTGAATTCGGGCCACCCTCAAACCTCTTGAGACCAGGCTGATTGTCACACCCTAACCCAATTTGGTTGAAACCCCGTGATCAACCCGCCACCCCTTTATGTACTAGAATGGTCTTACCTGCCATAATGATCCAGATAGAAGAAAGGCGTCAAGATGTAAATGTTCTTCCAAAATAATAATCACAAAATAGCCATCACTTATCACATTATAACAGTTCCTCGTATCTTGCCTTGGGGTTAGAGATATCATTTTCTTTGAGGTTTTCCCGATTCTTCTTGTGGGGATTTAGAGAAAATGGGTGAGTTCACAACTCAATTAGTAGGGTTTAAGGTACAAGGTTTAAAGAGATAATATGATATCTTCCATATAACTAGATTATTAATTTAGTGGGTTTCTTTTGGATAAACAATCAAACACCATTTTTCTTATAAAAATGGATCACTCATTTGCAAAATAGGCTACAACCTTGGCTTGTAGAGTCTTTACCATCCACCTTGGTGAGAGGCTACAACCTCTACCATGTTGGTGCGAGGCTACAACCTCGACCAATTTCTTGTGTGAGCACCATTCCCCAAACCCTAGACATTATTTGATTGAAAGCGTCTACTATAGAGGGACGAGACCTCTCTTGCTTCACATTGGTCTCAAATGCCTATAGGGTCCCTAGAGACCCATCACATACTGTGTCACGCCCCAACCCGATTTGGTTGGATCTCCGTGACCAACTCGCCACCCCTTCTTGTACTAAAATGGTATTCCTACCAAAATAGATCAGGAAATGTAAAGGCTTACAAACATATATGTTTTCCATAACAAAATAAACAAAACGACTTTAATAAAATTACCTCTTCGTGGAAATCATGGCTTACTTCTCAGACTTTCACTCTCCTTGATGTAAAAGCTTCACTGAAAGAGGATAAGGGAAGGGGTGAGTTCTACAATTTAGTGAGTGGATAATAAGATGACTTCTCAAGGATGAAAAAGGGTTATTCATTTGCTAACCTATAAAACCATTCTTGTTTAAGGGTTTTATGGGTTTAACTCCATATCCTTTATCATGAAAGGGTTATTTTATCATTTACCTTTTTGGGTTTGGTTTAGCACACAATCACACTCGTCCTTATCATCAAAGGGATCATAATTTTGTAGAATAATCCCCAACTGTTCCACTTGTGGACTGGAGTAACTTTACCATCCACCCTTCGTAAGAGATTGCAACCTATAAGTCTTTGTGAGCACTATTGCCCAATCCCTAAACTTAATTTGAAACTTCATGTCCGTTGTTGTGGAACGAGACCTCCCCCCTTCATCCTCGATCTCAATGCGCATGAACCTCCCATAACTTCTTGACATACTAGCATGACAAAACTTCCCTTATGCTCCCTAAGCCATCCAGCAACCTTTAGAACTAACACTACCCCATATTGAATATCTCGATGTTTCCGTATCTTAGCATGCACAATCAAAATTCTTTTTAATTTAGAACTTTATCTTTGGTGCTATCAGCCCAATGAGTTTGATAACCTGACTTCGGCTTGATAACTACCAGTCCAATGAGTTTGACAACTCGACTTTGGCTTGGTAGCTATATCACACAATTTAACCATTTATGAAAGTTTTCAATGACTCATGATTATTAATTTGTCTATGGGTTTAAGTTCATTTCTATTGGCCTTGGGCCTACTTCACGAGTTTTTCTAAAACTTTGCCATGGGCCATATTAGTTAAAAAAATCGAGGTCGTGGACCCACTAGAGCATTCTAGCTCTAAGTAATACATGCTTCATTCTATCATAAGAATATCTCTCAAAAGGTTTGAGCAAGTTCATGCAGTGAGGGGAGACTATTTTTGGGAAATGATTTTCTAACTTTGAAAGTACATTTAACAGTTCGTGCTTCATATGAAAATGGTACACTTCTTCTTCTTCTTCAGTTGTTTGAGGGATGAGGCGAACGAATAAGGATTATCTCTTTATAGAGGGAGCTCGACAACTAACAATCTATCCATTCGTTTATCATTCAGCCTCAATCTCTCCAATTCATGGTCATATTGGGAGGGGTTTTTTTGGTCGTTGGAGACTGAGGAGCTAGTCAGTCATCCTTATCTGCTAGCTTTGAGAGGTTGAATACGACACTATGCATGCGCATGCGAGTTGCCACATGGCATAGTGTGATTGGCTGGTTTTACTGACGCGGCTTCCCACTCAGCGTTTAAGTTATCATTTGACTCATTGATCGGCCACGTGGTGACCTCCCATTGGTCGCTCCTTCCAATGTGGCCACTAACCATATTCGACTAGCCGTTTGACTATAACACGGGACGTACTCTAATTGGTTGATTTAAATAAGTTAGATTTTTCTCCTAATGTACTATGCCAATGCCACGTATTAGCCTCTAATTGTTTGGAACCATCCTAAGTGGCTCTGCCATGTATCGACCTCTGATTGGTCAACCGTTTCTCCGAAATCCTATTCGGCTGCTGACGTAGCATCTTTGTCAAGTGTCAGCTCCTCATTGGACAGCCTAGCTGAAGAGGCTTCTTCTCGTTGACCATTGGTTGTGGACATGTGTTGCTCTCCTATTGGTCGATCGTCGGTGAGATGGATTTTTCTTTCTTTGACCATTGACCGAGGACACACGTTCGGATTGGTTAACGCTTCTAGGTGCTAACCGAACGGCTGACTGGGCGCGCTTTGCCATGCATTGTGCTCTAGTTGGTTATACTTGCCAACTCGACGCTGACCTAGCAGGCGGTCTGTTGACCGGCTGTACCGTTGATCGATTCAGTAATAACAAGTTCGGTGACTCAAAATAAAAAATCGACCTATTCTAGCCTAATTTGATCGATTTTCTAAAAATTAAAAATTCCTAAATTTATCTAAATTTATTTTCTACACTTTCGTTTTCTTCAGATATCCTGTCCTTAATGGGCTATACAGTATAGTACAGGCATAGTTTTAGTAGTTGCGACATAAGGAGTTATAAAACATGATTCCGAAGAATAATATAGCTAAACACGGAAGAACAGATGTTTCATGCTGCAAATTGTAACAGGGAGCAAATGTATTGTCCAAACCAACAATGAAAATGGAAGGCTTCGTTTTCTTTTTTCTATCACAAAAAAAAAAGCATGGAAACAGGAACATGTCAATATCAACAAGTTCTATGGTACTGTAGGAAGCAACAACGACAACATAACAACAAAAGAAAGGAACCAGAAGATCTCTTCGTTCTCCTGTCCATTTTCTCATATGAGTTGTCAGAGTTCCAACTCCCAGTTTGAAACCCCCAAAAAAGTTCAACAATTACAGGATCAACACAGGACTCCGACAACCCCACTATCAGAACTTCTGCTAGTTTTTCCAGAAATAAGAAATGGGTGAGGATGAGACTGTAACTAATACGCCTCTGGAGATAGATTGAAGTGAAGAAGGAGTCTACTCTTTACCTGGGAAATCACTTTCTAAGGGAGTTGCAGGACAGGACCTTCTTCCCGTATGGGCTGGTTCGCAGCATGGGGACATGAGCTTCTATTGCCTCAACTATAGCAGATTTTAGATCTCCCTGCTTGCAAAATGAATAAACTTTGAATTACAAATGGAGATAAACAAATAATAGCTCTTCATGTACGACAGATAATGAATTCTCTTTATGGCCAGTTAGAATTAGCAATGATTATGAACAAATCTGGCAGCCACCATCACTAAGCATACAAACATGGAGGACTTAAAAATAAAATTTGCTCTCTGACCTTTGAGAAATTTAGCACAGCTTGAATGACGTAGTTGCCATATGGGTCCTGCATGATTTGATCAAGCCTAGGATTACATATCAGCTCCCGTATTATACAGTCAAGGCGTTCTCCAACAGCATATTCAAGGCACTTCTCGACAACATTACTGCTGTACTTTTGCATGGACAAGTCAACATAATTTCCCTCCAACTGGTTGAGAATTTCATTGCTTGCTTGTGGGATATCAAGTTCAAATATGAACTGCACAACATAATTCCTGCAGGAGGGAGTCGGAGTAAAGATCAAGTCAATCTCATGGCATGACAACATAAGTGTTAGATGAATTTAAGGTGAACTTACTAGAACTTTATTAGTGGTTCTAATATTTTATCGACTCTACTCTACTGTTAGAGTAGCACAGTTCTTCCATTGAATTGGTTCCAGAGGAAACTTTCCAAAGAAAGATACATTGTGCTTATGTATTTATTTTCAGGAGTGGGAAAGGAGAAAGTACCCAAAGGGATCCTGCGATAGGACTAGAGAATTGGAGGTTATCTTGTGGATTATGCGCCTTCTTTGGTCACCAAAAGAGTAATTGAGGCATTTCTGGAGCACACAACAGCCGTGCCGATCTGTTGCCAAGTCCACACAAAAATTGGCTGCAGAGTCAAAGAGGAACTGCAACAGGAAGACATCACTATAAGTTTAGTCTCCAATTATAGACCTATTATATTGCGATGATGAATTTCATGCTGCAGGAGCATGCCTACCTGACTGTACTCGGGCATCAAATGCTGTAAGCAGCGCTGGGCGACATGATTCCCATTTGTGTTCTTCATCAAAATCACTATGCAGGGCTCTAGAGCATTAACCATGATTGATATTTGTTCAGGAGTCTTTAGAGTCTCGATCACTTTTTGAACTACTCTAGTCCTTTGATTGGGAAAAGAACAAAAACAAAAACAAAAAAAAAATCAGAAAATGGGAAAGTATAAGAACCAGGACAGGAGAAAAATGGAAAGTACTCCTTGATACATACCCATGGGTATCGCACGAGATTCGTATAAGATCCCCTTTG
The DNA here is from genome assembly GCA_030064435.1 of Trapa incisa. Taxonomy (NCBI): domain Eukaryota; kingdom Viridiplantae; phylum Streptophyta; class Magnoliopsida; order Myrtales; family Lythraceae; genus Trapa; species Trapa incisa. The sequence goes on along the minus strand of CM057774.1, from coordinate 3,688,712 downwards.
TTTCTCGTGATCACTTTAATTACTCTGGTTTTCTGATCCTCGTTACAAACTTCAAGAAGCTTCTGAACAAGGTAATTTCCAAAAGGATCGGTCATCAGCTCCATAATGTGGTCAATTATCCCTGTGAAAACCTTCTCCACATCCTTGGGGCCCCCTTCTGAAATCTTTCTCTGCAAAAATCTACACCAATGCTGGTCCTTGGCCATATCATGAGTATTATTATTCACAACAACTTTGAAGTTGTTATATTTCGAAAGGGACTGCCTGGAGTTGCAACTTCTGAAGCAGTGAAGACCATCATCTTGAAAGCATTCTGTGTCATTCAGACCATAGAGGCCGTATAGTTGGCTGTTTGAAGCCAATTTTACACTTGGGTTGGTGTGGTCGATTGTATCATTTATACAATCAAAATTTACCGGCCTTGTGCTACTAATGCCATTTGATCTCACCATATCCGTTTGAGGAAAACTCTGTTTTTCAGAGATTATAACAAAATCCTGAACTGCATGAGCGCTCATGGAGAAAGGCTTTGAGCATCTTGTGAGTCCATATCGATGCAGGAGTGGATCTTCCCCTGGTTGCTCTATACTTTGAGAGATAGGAATCTCAAAGGACTGAAACCTCTTCAAACCAGATGTCAAATCAGATTGCATGTGGTGCTGGTAGTAAGGTTTCTGCTGAAACAATTCATTGAGGTTTTGCTGCTCTATGTTCCTCCAAGTGGTTTGTGATTGGCCCATATGTGTCAAATGCAGGTAACCAATTGGAGACAGTGAGTTAATGCACTGCTGTAGATTTACCATGGGGAGGTTAAGGACAGGTAAATTGGGCAAGAATTGGACCTCATTATTATTCATCGAGATTCCTCCAGTATAAGTAGAATTATCTGCTTGATGGCATCTTCCACCAGCTTGATGGTGCTTCAGTCCAACATGATCAATCCAGCAAGATTCTAAATTGCTTTGTCCATTCCTTGCCCCATAAATGCCATCAAACCCCAAATCGTACATCTGCAGATCTGCTTTTAAGTGATGCTTACTCAAGTTTTTAGAAGCCTGCCCTCCCAAAGCATCGTGAATGTTAACTTCAGCAAATGCAGATGTCAATGCCTGCTGCTCATCAGGCATATTTGGTACATTAACTTGAGCAATATTTTTGAATGAATCCCCAAGGGAATTGATTGATGCCATAAACCTCCTCTGGGGACTACTACTGTTTCTCTGGAAGTTCTCACCCTGAGGTCCTCCCTTTCCCTTGCAAGAATCAATAAAGACTGCTTTTGGTTGGAACTCTTCATAGCATGGATTACAAGTGGCCATTGGAATCTCATCAAGAAGCTCATCCACTTCATTATTTGCCACTTCCCTATTTCTATTCCCCATTTCTCTATTGTTCTCCCCCATTTATTGTTTGATATGAGTGCTGCACAAGCTGAATGATAGATAAACAAGTTCCTGCGGGCGCTCTTCTATAAGAAGAAATATTATAATTCAGAAAAGAAACACATTAGTGCAACCATTATATAGGCTTGTCAAAATCAATAGACAACTGTTTGATTCCTATCGGCCAGAAAAATGTTTAGCTGCTAAAATAACAGGTACCAAAAGCTCTCCCATCCAGTCCTCGCCAACATCAATATACAACACTTCATCAGTCTACCAGACTCAAGTGCCTAAATAACAACTGTTAGCCATAATATAATGAGTGAACAACTCGAATTTTGCTATCGCCCAAGCACTCAGAGAATACAATTTTGAAAAGGAAAGAAGAATGGACTCAAGAGAGAGCATAAAGCAATCATGTACACGACCAAAATAAAAACAAAAAAACAAAAAAAAAACATCATCAGATTGATCAGACACAACTGAAAGTGACAGACCTCCCTAGATTGTTTTATCCAAACAAGATCCGACCCAAAATTCCTGGAATGAGATCAGACCCAATAAGAATCGACGAGGCCACCAGTATATCATCTTCTTTCTCCAAGAAGTATAAACAGTTTGTGGACACACACAGGTCTAAAAAGCGAACAAAAGGCAATAATCGGCTAGGAAAGAAGGGGCACCCACAATGCTCAAACAAGAGAGCCGTACCTGTCACAATTGTATAGACAAAGAAGACAGATACAACGTACAGGAGAGGGAAGGACTAGGCTAAATTATGCAAAGGAAGCAGCTTGTAGAGGCTACTGTAGACAGTGGTGGTGGAAGGGGTGGTGTGCGTGTGGGTAAAGGTCAGTATGAATGAGAGTGGATTTAGAAAAGGAATAGGATGAGCATCAGATAGAGAGAGAGGGGAGAGAATCGTGGGATTTTTTTGGAGATAGCTGAGAAGGAGGAGAACTAACTGCAAAAGGAACAAACTTTGAAATTCATACCAATGATACTGGTCAGCCATCATCAGCCCCTCACCTTCATTCCAATTCCATGCATTCTCTAATATTTGTTTTGAGCCATTTTAGTTTTGAGCTTTCAAGAAATGCTTTAAATTCGATTTAGTCATAGCAAAGAATCAAGAATAACTCATTTGTGCAATCTAATTTTATTTATGGAAATGAGAATTATCAAAATTTACTGCAACTTTATTTTCAAATTCAGGGCATATATCATCAGGAATGCCAAGCTTCACGTATATGATATGCATAGTCCAGTATGATCCATCACAGTGAACTAGTGAATGTGTCGAACCCCTTTCCAAGGAATGGATAGTCTATGAATAGCTACAAATAAATAGCTACAAATAGGGGAGTGTTTTTAGGATCCATCGTAATAGTTGTAACTGAAAATAAATAGATTGACTCTCTTTTATCTCTCTACATTTTTCTTCCTAATTTATAGGATATTTATTATTGAATATCTATTATTGATTTGTAATTTTACACTATTTTTGTGCATATAAAAATTAATACATTTATTATATTTATTTTTGAAACTGAAGATACTCAAGTAAGTATGATATATCAATACACAGAGATATTAATGAATTACTAATAATTATTATATATTTGAGTGACAACTACTTGCAACATTTTGCAAAATTGGGCAACCATTGATGTTAAAATCTTATTTCTTGCTCACTATTTACTATAATTAAGAAATTTCATTAATTGTCTATTTGAAGTTTTTACATCGTGAAGTTACACTAATTAAATAATTAATTAACTATTATACATACACATCAGTATGTTTATAAAGAAAAAATCAGGAATAATGTGATTTGAATATTGTTATATTTGATAATGTTAGTTATATTATTTAGAAATAAAAAATATTTTATTTTTTCTACTTATTTTACTAATTTTATATTAAATTTGATAAATTAATAATAGTTTATTTTTATTAGCAAAAAATTAATCCTTAATAGAGTGAGTAGGTGAGTATCAAGCATTTACATTATTATACTATCAGTAATACGTCGATTATGTCGATTATTTGCCACCAACTTCAAATGATATCTCAATATTCTCTTTATAACCAAGCCTTGTGTTCACTAATTCATTTTTATCCAATTTTTATTTATAAATTTATTTAACATCAATTTTCTTATGTCTATCTAGCAAGGTAGTAAGAGTTCAAGTATGGTTATTTTCAATTGATTGTATTTCAGCTTCTATTGCATCTCTCCATATTGCATATTTGATTACCTCCTGATATAACTTAGGATATTTAATAGACGAAAACATTATATAGTCTTACATGCAGCTCAACTTCTTTCAAATCTTCCCTTGTTCTACAACATCTTGTATTTACTAAAATGACTCATATGCATCTTTCTCTTGACTCGTAGCAATCTTCCTTTCTTGCTCAATTTCAGCCTTGTTTAGCTTATAAACCTTGTCTTCCTCTCCAATTCTGACAAAATCCTTTGGTTGCTCTACGAACACATCTTCATTCAATTCACCATAAAGGAATGCACTCTTCACATCCATTTGAAATACTCTCTACCATTTACTAGTTGCTACTGATAAGATCATTCGGATAGTGTCCAATCGAGCAATCGGAGTACAAACCTTATTGTAATCCATACCATATTGTTAAGAATAACATTTCACTACTAACGTGGTCTTGTGCTTGTTGACTACATTTTCATCTAATTTTGATTTATAAATCTATTTGATACTAATTTTTTATGTCTGTCTAGCAAGGTAGTAAGAGTCCAAATGTCATGCTCCAACCCAGTTTGGTTGGAACCCCGTGATCAATCCACTACCCTTCCCTGTACTAAATCGGTATCTCTACCAAAATAGGTCAGGGAAGGTAAATGCTCATTTGTACACATTTTCTACAACAAAATTTAACAAAAAAACTAAATAAAAATTTACCTTCTTGTGGTACCTCCGACTTACTCTTCTAGCTTTCACTTTTCTTCACAGGAGGTTTTCCTGAAAAAAAAATTTAGGGGAGTGGAGTGGGTTAGTTCTACAACTCAGCGAATAAGTGATAGGATGACTTTCTGTAAAAATAGAAAAGCTTTATAAATACTACCCTTCTTGTTTGCGGGTTTTATGGATTTAACTTTTCATTAGAAAAATATTTTAACATTTCTTCCAGCTTGGGTTTGGTTTAGCATACAATCCTACAAACCCTTTATCATAAATGAGTTCACACATTCACATAACAGACTATTTCCCTTATGGTAAGAAGCAATTTTACCATCCACCCTTGTAGAGGAAGAGAAAATTGTGGAATTTTTTTGGGAGATAGCAGAGAAAGAGGAGAAACAACGGTAAAGGAACAAACTTTGACATTCATACCAATGATATTGGCCGAGTCATCATCTGCCCTATCACCTTCATCCCATTTCCATGCATGAAATGGCCTCCCCTCTCTCTTGTTTGTTTTGTGACTTTATAGTATTGGGCTTTTAAGAAATGCTTTAAATTCAATTTAGTCACATGTTTATGGAAAGGGGCATTATCAAAATTTACTGTAACTTTATTTCCAAATTGAGGGCACATGTCATTATAGAATGCCTCCTTTCACATATATGTATAGCCCAACATGATTCATGTGGTGGATGTGCCTAGTCCAAAGAATCAATAGTCTACCAATAGCGACATGTTTGAGGATCCATCATAACAGTTGTAACTAAAAAATAAATAAATAGATTGACTGTGTTTTCCCTCTCTCCACATTTTTCTTCATAATATATGGGATATTTATTATTGAATTTCTATTATTGATTTGTAATTTTACACTATTTTTGTGTATATAAAAATTAATATATTTATTAATTTTATTTTTGAAATGGAGGATACTACAACAAGTAAAGGGTATCAATACACGCTATAAATGAGAGCATCATTTTTATTAGTGAATTAATTTAACTATGCACGTGGAATTACCAATAATTATATATTTGAGTGACAAACTAGTTGCAATATTTTGCAAACACGTAGTGAAGTTAAAATCTAACTTCTCACTCACTGTACTATAATTAAGAAATTTTATTTATTGTCCAGTAATTAACAAATTGTTAAGTTATATTTTGAGGTTTTTATAGTGTTAATCCACACTAATTAATTAATTAATCAACTACTATGCAAATAAATTAGCATGTTTATAAAGAAAAATAGTGATAATGCGATTTTAATATTGTTATACCCAATAATTTTAGTTATATTATTGAAAAATAGAGAATTATTTTATTTTTCTATACTTATTTTACAAATTTTATATTAGATTTGATAAATTAATAATATTTTATTTTGATTAGCAAAAAATTAATCCTTACTTGAGTGAGTAGGTGAGTATCAAACCTTTAACTTCTTACTCTCCCACATGTGCATTCTTTGCAACCAACTTTAAATGATAGCTCAATACTCTCTTCATAATGTCTGCCCCTCCCTCGAGGTAATCCAGATAGTATAAATTGTTATTAAGTTGCTCTAACCTGTCAATAGTTTCTCAACAAGATAATCATATCAACAGAAGAGGATTATTTTATTTTTCTATACTTATTTTACGAATTCTATATTAGATTTGATAAATTAATAATGTTTATTTTGATTAGTAAAAAATTAATCCTTACTTGAGTGAGTAGGTGAGTATCAAACCTTTAACTTCTTACTCTCCCACATGTGCATTCTTTGCAACCAACTTCAAATGATTGCTCAATATTCTCTTCATAATGTTTGCCCCCTCCCTGAAGGTAATCCAGATAGTATAAATTGTTATTAAGTTGCTCTAACCTGTTAATAGTTTCTAAATAAGATAATCATATCAACAGAAGAGGATTTATCTTCTCCTTATCATTATTAAGGATCTCCTTGATAGCATCAACCTTGGATGCCAATCTTAGCAATGTGCATCCACTCACTCTGTTTCAGCTCCAACCTTCAAAAGTTGTTATCCAATCCACAAGGAACATGGGAAATATAAAGCATGGTTCATAAGTAACAAAAAAAATGCAATTGCTACCTGTATCATGGCCACACCACCCTAGAGTTGTGCAATTCCCTCATTTAGCTTATCCTCTCATAATTTTGCTATGCAACTAACTAGGAGTAGAAATCCAATTAATCCTATGAACGAACTATTAAGGAATGACATACGAAACAAGAAGGGGACAAATACAAATTAAGAGGGAGGGGGAGGGGGAGGGAGGGTGAGATGCTGACCTCAATAAGGTTTATTATTTGACCAACTCTTTTGTTGTTGAATCCTTGGTAAGGACTACTTTCGAAGCATGGCCTAGGGACTTCCCTATCTACTTTGTTAATAGTGAGTCTCATCTCATCTTTGATCACAAAACCTGCATTTTATTTAATCTATCATTTATTGACAATTCTACATATGCTACATCTCATAGGGGTATAAGGAGCTCAAGATATCCATGAAAATACAACTGTAGTAAAACATACACTAGGGAAGAACACCACCTCTAGTTAGTACAACAATATCACCTCGGTCTCTACGCATAAAGCTACTTTGAGCTTTATTACTCACTTGCACGATAAAACTGCCCTTTTCGTGTCATGTTCGTCAAGTAGCCCTTATAACTAACATTACCCCTCTTGGGCGTTTTGGTGATCCCATATCATAGTGTATGCACAAACAACAGTTTTAGGATTTATCATCTATTATCTTTGGTGCCAATGGCTCCGACTCTCAACTTGGGCTCCATAGTTGTTTGCTCGACCGATCCGTCGACCTGGCCTTGGCACACTATTACTAGCCCATCAAGTATTGTTGATCCAGATTTGGCACCGTAGTGATTCACACAAAATTAGCCAATTATGATTTTTTTTCATGGCTTTTATAATCATATTTGTCTACGAGCTCCAGCCCCATATCCATTGGCCTTGGGCCCACTTCACAAGTTTTTCAAAATTTAGGCCTTAAGCCCTATAAGTTCAAAAATCGAGGCCTACAGTCTGTTAGAGCTATCCTAGCTCTCATAAAAAAAGTCTCCCAAAATTTTTAAGAAGTTGTACATAGTTAGGGTGATCATTTCTAGAAAAATGATTTTTCAATTTCAAAACATGCTTATTACCCCAACCGGGTATGACGTTTAGAAGGTCCTACTCACCCTATAGTTATGACATGTTCGTCCCAACCAAATGTTTAAGTCTCGGATGCACTCTTCTGTGCAAGTACTCGAGCAACTAGATCCTACATAGTTTAAGTATTCCCATAATTACGGTTAGGCAAAAAGACCTTTAATTTATGCCTTATTGCAATTAGGTCCATAAAGTTCAAAATCTTTTACTTTAGGTCCCTAATACTTAATTATTTTTAATTAAGTCCCTAGGGTCTCCAAAATCCCTCTTAAGTCCTTAATTTTCTAAAATCACCAATCGGTCCTTAATTTATCCAAAATTGCCAATTGGTCCTTAAATTTCTAAAAATGGCCAATTGGCCCTCAATTTCATTCAATTTCCCAATTGGACCTCAATTGGGAGTTAATTTCATGAAAATCCACCAATTTTCCTTAAATTACAATTTTGCCTCCAATTTTCCCAAAAATTGTAATTTGACCCCAAAAACTTGTTTCATTCAATTGACCACCAAACTTGGGCAATTGCTCCCATTCATGATCAAAATCATCTTCCCTATGTCTCCCTCATCATTTAAAGCTTTGAAAATCTTCATTTGGCTAAAAAGTGAGTTTGAATAAAGATTTGTTGGAAAATAGTTCTAGAGAGAGAAAATTTCGATTACTCACCGGTAAAGAGTCGGCGATCGAAGCTTTTGGTGCCAAAGGATTGCTCTTTTTTTGGTGATCCTTCTAGGATCAAACCATGCCTCAATTGGTGCCCTAAGCAGTGCGAATTTCATTATAAATGCACTGTGAATAGTATTTTCCAACGAAGGGCGGTGGAAGGGACTCACCAACTTAGCTAAAGGAAGGTCGGGGCACCTCTAAGGGTGGTCTAGGGGGCTTGATTTGGTAGTAATTGGTTGGGGGATGGCTTAAATTGGGCTCAAGCAGCTCAGGTTACCGACTACCATGGAGCAACGGTATTGTGCAAGCTCGTCGACGCTTCTTCGGTGATCCTCGAACTGAATGGAGACTGTGGTCGAGTAGCTGACTTCCTCAGAATCCTAAAGAACCTGAATTTGCCTTCTAAAGTGGAGAAAAGTTCCCATCTCAAAGCTCTAGTTTGAGCTTCATCAAAAAACTGAGCACTTCTTCTCCTCCAAGTGCTCGAGTGATGAGAAAGACAAATGGGGAGGAGCTCTTTATATAGAGAGCTCGGGGACTGACAGACTTATCCGTTCCCCAATCACTTGATCTCAATTGCTCCATTTATGGTCGAAATCGAAGGCATTTATTGGTCACCAGATTTTTAGCGACCAGCTTGTCCTCTCTCTCTCCTCTTAGATGCTAGGTTGAAGACGACACTATTCCACACGTGCGGCTTTGCATGTACAAAAAGTGCCATGTGGTGCCTCCTGATTGGCTATCTTTGCTGACGCAGCTTCTAACTTAGCTACCTAGTCAACTTTTGACTCGTCGATGGGACACGTGGCAGCCTCCCATTGGTTGTCCGTGTCTATGTGGTTGTTGACCGGTCGTCCATTGACCGTTGACTAGGACATGTGTTGCTCTCCTATTGGTCGATCGTTGATGAGGTGGATTTTCTTCCTCTGACCATTGACTGAGGACACGTGTCACCTCCTGATTGGCTAGGGCATCTAGGCGTTGACTAAGCAGCTGACTAGGTATGCTTCGCCATGTGGTGCACACTGATTGGCGTGCATGTTGACTCGGTGCTGAGCGGGCAACGGTCCGTTGACCGGTCCGGTCCGACCGGTTTCGTTGACCCGAAAATGAACATTGGTCAGTTTAGGCCCGATTCGACCGATTTTCTAAAAATTAAAAATTTATAAATTAATCTAAATTCATTTTCTATCTAATGGTGGCATCAATTTTCCAAATTTGACATTTTATGCCACCTAGAAAAATGAATTATTGAACCATTTCCATCCAATTCGATCGAGTTCGATTCGGATCGGGTTCATTCATCCTAAACCGGTCAAGTTTTTATATCCACTCCAATTCATGGTTCTTCCCCATGATTTCTATTATTTCTTGGTTACTTGACATTTTCCAAATTCTCGTTTTAACCCTTATTTACCATTTTTGGTTCACTTATGCACTCGGTTTTCTCATAAAAATTGTTGATTCTTTTCCTTGTTTTTTTTTTATTTTAGAAAGAACGGGGTTTAAATGCCTGCTTCCCATTGGTCGGTCCAACTTATTGGGCTTCTTAGACATTAATCGCTGACCGAGGACATGTGTCACTCTCCTATTGGTTGGTTGTCGTAGACATGTATTTATTCTCCTCCATTGACCAAGGACACATGTTGCTTTATGGTTCGCCAACACTTCCAAGCACTGATTGAGCGGCTGACGAGGCACACTTCACAATGTGTCACGTGCTGATTGGCCGCGCATGCTCACTTAGCGCTGACCTAGCAGTGGTCTGTTGGCTGGTTTGGTCGATTCGAATTCGATGACCCGAATTTAAAAATCGGTCAGTTCAGGCCTCATTGGACTAGTTTTCTGAAATTTTAAAATTTCTAAATTCATATAAATTCATTTTCTATTTAGTGGTGGCTTCAATCTCCCAAATTGATTTTTTAAGCCATCTAGAAAAATAAATGTTTGAACAGGTTTTATAAGGTTCATCTCCGTTCAGGTCCGGTTCACCAAGAACCGGTCCGGTTCTCATACCCAATTTCCTCCATGGTTCCTTTACATGAGTTTTGGGTATTTGCTCATTTGAGATTTTCCAATTTCCCATTTTGACTCTTATTTGCCAATTCCAGTTTGCTTGGACCATCGGTTCTCTCTTAAAATTTTTTGGTTCCTATCTTCGGTTCCTTAGCTCTGGAGATCGGGATTTATAACTACTCCTTTCCTTTTAGGGAGTTTTGTCCCCACAACTTGATGTGTGTAGCCTAAATAGAGAACAAATTTCCCTTTTATCCTATTCAAATCTTTTTCAAAATTTGACTCCTATAGGGGTCATAGGACTCCATCTCTCTTGACCATTTGGTAGCATTCCCTAACTACCTTGAGTGCAGTCCAACCTTCCCGTGTATCTCTAGGGGTCTCACCCCTTTCTCCATCATCCCCTCACCTCGTTGACTTTATCCTATGATCTCTTCCTTTATGCCATTCCTGACTGGCACTACTCTTACCCTATTCCCCTCTCTTTTGACACCACTCCCTAGAAGTTAGTGTGTTTGCCTTGTCTTACTTGTCGATACATTTACATAGCAATCCTTACATCTCTCCCTCCACTTAAACCTCATGTACTTCCTTATGTTTGATGGCTTCCCTACCTAAGGGCTTCCATTCCCCAATCCGTCATTGTTTGCTCGTGATCGTTTCACAGTTCTTCATTCCGATTTGATTCCTTATGGCATACCTATCGATTCTTTGGACTCTCCCATTCATTCCATGATTCTTGTACTTTTGGCTTATGGTTTAACACATGGTTCCTACTCAGCTATGCCACTAAGAGTGTTGGCTCTCTTCCAAGGTGTAAGAGGTCATCCTCCGCGATTTCACATCCAACATTGTCGAGGCTTCTTAGGGTTCATTGATTCCTATGACGACGCCTACTCCCTTTTCTATCCTTAGGGATGTCGATCTGTCATCATCTCCATAAGTCGACCTAGCTTTTTTTCGGTCTATAGGGTATTCCATCCTCCTTGCGTCCCTTTTTAATCTCAATTGGGACACATGTCAATCCCGCCTTAGGGCATATAGTTGTTAGTTCCCCTTCCTATGGTACTTGGTTTCTTCTCGGGCCATCGAGGTCCTAGGTCCTCATTCTGTGTGTTATCTCCTAATACTTGGGGTATTTTGATGGCTTAGAGTGCTTGGCTTAACCTTCAAGTCCTATGAATACCACTAAAGTTGTCATGCCATGACCCAGTTTGGTCGGATCCTCGTGAGCAACCCACCACTCCCTTTGGTCCAAGAGGGTTTCACCCCCTTCTAAACTGCGAGGAGTCGGGCATCCTTTTATCATATTTTTCTTGGAATAGCATTATAGAAAACTCAGTATATTATGAATTTACATACTTGTCATAAGGTTCAATCGTGGGGGTGTCTTTAAGGTTGGTCTTCCTTTTTCCTAAAAAGGGTTAAAGGGAGGGGGTGAGTTTCTACAACTCAGTGAGCGGGTGTTGGGAGCGAGTTTTCAAAAATATGCTTAGTTTATCAAAACCATTGCCAAGGTTTACCATTCCTTTTCAAAGATTTTCTCAAATCTTAAATCACAAGGACTTTTTCCATTTTCATATTAGGTGTGTTTAGCTCTCTTAGCACATCCCCTTGCCTCAGGATGCGTTTAGCAAACAAACACACGCGTTTTATTAGGGAGGGTACAAACATTCGTAGGGTAATCCCAGACTGCACCCACTTGGAGATCAACGCGACTTTGTTGTCCACCCTGAGTCTGAGTGGACATCCTAGACGTCCAACCCTCAGACCCGAATTCCATTTTGTGTCCGTGTGAGGACGGAGACCTCATCCTGATCCCATTCCGGTCTCATGCGTAAGAAGCTCCCAGAGCTTCATGACTAACTAGCACGACAAACTGCCCTTATCTCCACCATGTCGTCCAATAGCCCTTGAAATCCATCACTATCCTCTAGGGCATCTTGATGGTCCCGTATCCATGAGTGCATGCACAAACAAGAGTTTTCATGATTAAGCCATTCTCTTTGGTGCCAACGGTCCAACGACCCCGACACTCAACCCAACATGCAACTATTTGTCTAGGTCGATCCATCGACCTAGCCCTGACGCATTACCGCCATGGTTTTTCTCTCTTGTTTTTCAACTTCGACTTTTATCTCTTCTCTTTCAACCTCTCCTCTTTTTCAATTATGGTTTTTCTCTCTTCATTTTTTCTTCATTTTACTTTTCATTTGCCTTTTTTTTTTCTTTCTTAATTGATACTCAAAAACTTGTTATAGAATTAAAGGAACCAACGATATTAGTCTATTATTCATTACAATTGAATGCTTATTTGTTAATATATCATATGTAACTTGATGATCAAATTGCCAATGTTGTCACAATAGAATATGACATGCATGCATTGGTACCACATAATACTTCATCCTCATATTACTCAATAGAGAATTAAACTAACACATACTTGGTTACCTCGAGTTTGTATTTATTATTCAGCCTTTGAATTTGTATGGCTTCGGATACTTCATTGTAGGTAATGTCCACTTTTTTTATAAGCTCGAAGCTAGCAACATTAGTGTAGTTTCTCCCATTTATGATAATGAAACAAATTTTATTTTTTTATAAAACAACGAGTATGAAATAAATTTTCACTTTGGTTGTCCAAGATGTTATTAATTTATGTTTTGTCCTAAGTAGTATATTGATTAATGGAATTAAGCCCAAGATTATCGCGATTAACTTGAATATCATCTAGCTTCTTGAGTTCCTATGGATCGAAATGCTGAGATTGAATACTCCACGGTCGTTCAGTGGGAGTATGTTGATGCAAAGGTTGTTTCACACTTTTCTCCAAATGATCCATTCGTGTATGAATTGGTGCAAATTCAGACTCCACCATCTATTTCTTTTCACTATTCATATGCTTTCCATTATAAATTTTGAACGAGTTATAAGGAATCCTCTTTTTTTTTTTTTTATAGTGATTCCTCATCGTTAGGCCTTGTGATACTTCCAATTAATAGAAATAAAAATAACTCGTAACTCTCAGTCACATTTTTCTCTCAAACACTCGTTTTTTACATTAAAATAATTTTTTCTTATAAATTCAAAACACTCTTACTTTTTTTTTCACGCATTTATCTTATTTCCATCAAAATTGAACTTAACAATAAATTATTTTTATCAAGCAGTTTACTTTTAGAAACAATTAAAAAAATCAATAAGGTTTCAAAAAGTAATTCCCTAATTAAAGTTTGAGGTATCAAGATATTTAAAGGATAATAAAAAATAGTGAAACTTAAATAGAATAGAATAAATAAATATAGACTTTTGTGTTTATCTTTTTTTTTTACTTTTTTTCTTTTTTGGTTATTATTTTTTTCTTTTCTTTTTACACTTATTTTTTCTATTTTTTTGCACAATTTTTTTTGCACTTACTCTAAAGAAATTAGATAAAAGAAGAAATTTTTTTTTTATATTTTTATAACAAATAGAAATTGGTAGAAGATAATAAATTTACACAATAAACCCAAATTATCTAATAATAAATTTTAGAAAATTTTGACGATCAATTTAATTACTTGAATGTAATAAGTAAAAATTTAATAAGTTTAAAACTTATTTTAAAATAAAAATAAGATAAAAAAAATCTCATAATATTTTAATTTCAAAAGTGTTTTATTATGTGGAATGTGCCTTTTATAATAACATATGACAATAAAATAATTTAAAAATAAGAAAATCGTTAATATGTTAACTAATTATTACTTATTTAATATAAATATTTAAAATATTTATAGATAAGTAAAATTTGACTAATTAAATATCTAAAATTATTATTTAATATTCTACCATACTTATTATATTAATAAATCTATCGTTTAAATTTAAATTTAAACATTTTATTGTGATTGTTGAACTTATACTTACATTTTCTATAATTTTTAGGATTTTTTAATTTTTAATTTTAACACATATTACACTTTTTTTTTAATATTTTAGCCATTAATTTTATCATTCTATTATTTTTCCAATCTCAAATCAACATTTCACTCATTTCCAATCTCAAATCTCAATCTTTGACACTATGAGGCAGATTCGGCACATTCATACGTCCACAAGATAGTTGAAATTAAGAGAGTTGCAAATAGTTTGTTTTTTTATGGATGAACGGTTAGATGCTATATTTTTTTCCATCATTCTCATTTTCATAATTAAGTCACATTGATAAACCCAACCACTTTGATAAAAGAAATATACATTTAGTATAGTATATGTAATTTATTAAATTACATGGTATTAATTGTTTTTAAAAATGAAAATTTAATTTTGATAAAATTAATTTATTTAATCTACGAAATGGAAATGCTTCAATCAAAGATTTCACTATTGAACACAAAATGTTATTTTTTTTTATAAATATTTAATATCTATCAACGTAATTTAGTCATTATTTAAAAAAAGGTACTATGAGATTAAGGCTAGAGAAATAAACTTAGTATTAATAAAACTTAAAAATTATAATCTTTCATTTATTTAGTATAAAATTAACTATTTTATTTTCAAAACTTCAATTATTTTACTATTATTCAGCCTTAAAATCACGTGGATAAAAATCTCACATTTATCCCCATTTTTCCTCTATTAAAATTTCTAAACTAAGTGAAATTTTCCACCTCTAAATTTACACCAATTCAAATAACAGATTAGGCTTAGCACCATTTATTTGTTAGGGCCAACACGTTGCTCGGGTTCCTGTCCTGCTTCCTACAAAATCAACATGGCATCCTATGTGGGCTGACATGAAAAAAAAAATCAAACTTTTAACGAGGAGCAACAAAGAATTTTGGCACCAATGAATGTTTCAGCCTTCCGCATATATTATTGGACTATAGCGCTTATAGGGTCCGGGCCTGGGCCAAGCTGAATCTCTTATCAGCAAATTATGGTTGACTTTCTATTCCCGAAGTGAGGCTTTTATTTTTACCCATTTGGGAATTCAAGTATTTGGTGGTTTGTTGGATCATCATCCTCCCTTTTCGTCCCTCTGCTAACTGAAATTTGTCAGAATAAGTAACAGGTTAATGCAGAGAATTTTCCTCGTTTTGGTGCTTGGCTTTGAGATTGGTGACGGCATCTTGGTCAACCTTGTGCAGTAAGGTTCCATACCATAGCATCTCCTTTTCTTCTGGGAATTTAATATCTTGTGGTGTCTCCCGAAATATCCTGTTTCCCTACTTTTGCTTTGTTGAAGAGATCGGTACTTGTCCATTCATTTCTTGGTGGGTCTCTTCAGGGTTGAACAGACAATGGAGAATGAAGCAAAGAGCCCTGGGGCAAAGGAAACGGATTTTATTCTGCAACATGGAAACAGGAAGAGTCGCCGATGCGTGGTGGACACGAGCAAAGACCACATCATCACCCCAACTTGTGCTAACAGCGACCCAAGCTCCAGAACATGCTTGTCAGATTCTTTGGCGAGGAGGTGGTTGAATTCTAGTGCCTTAAGCCTCAAGACTCATTTTCTTACTCACCTAACTGAGATCATACTAGGTTGAAGAATCTGAAGAGTAAAGATGTTCTCTTGACGATAAACTATAGGACTTTGGACGCTTTTGGTCCATCAGCACCCCAGTTTTGTTTCAACTGGGTCTGTTTGTTCTGTTTTGAGCTTCTTTCTTCCTTCCTTCAAATATTTTCTGCCCTTCTATTTGTGGTTAGGATTTCAACTTGACTTGCACATGCTCTCAATTGTCAAGTTATTTTCATAGTTGATTGAGTTGGGCACTTTCATAAGCCCTGATTTCTGGTTCATTAGCAGGAGTCCTGACCCATTAGGAAATAAAAGGAAGTCATTTCAGCATTCACCAGGGAAGGAAGATAGGTTCTGTGCTGCAAGGGGTTCAATGGCTACAGATGAGAATGGTAAAGTGTTATTGGATCACAATGCTGAGGATGATAAAGGTGTTGTTCTGTGGCCAAAACTGTTTCTCTCATTGTCAAGCAAAGAGAAAGAAAATGATTTCATGGCTTTCAGAGGGCGTAAGCCCTCTCGGAGGCCTAAAAGGAGAGCCAAGTTGATCCAGAAGTGTGTTCTTGTGAGTTTTCCTTGGTCAATTAATTTTCTTGCAGCTTGCCTATTGGAGAAGTTGCATTCTTTCAATGGGATTTTGCTAATTAAGTCTTCCCATTGACTATCTTAAATTGTATGTTGCAGTTAGCATGCCCTGGTACTTGGCTACCAGACCTTTCATCAGAGAGATATGAAGTGATGGAGAAGAGGGCTTCCAAGAAGGTAAAACAATTGTGCATTCATCTTTAGTGGATTCTTATGTTTATATTCTTACTTTTACTAAAAGAGGCTGCCCATACATGATCATGATTTCAAACATGGAAGGATTTGATTGATATCAATTGATTGGTACTTGTTGAATTGTCGGAAAATGATTATGTTGAGTGAAGATCTAATCAGAGTTTTTCTTGGCAACAGCAGCAGCGAAGAGGGCTGAAGACAATGGGAAATAAGTAGAGAGGGTCTGGATGAGGGATAATCAAGAAAAGGGAGCAGCACCAACCGGCCGTAAGACCTTTTTGATAGTTCAAAGAGATAGGGAGATGATATTTTGGTCATAAATTGATGTAGGAAGGTAACCGTTCCATTCCATTTCCAGAATATCAAAACCAAAGTTCTTATTGCAACTGCCCAAGTTGCTCACTTGCTCTTGTCCATCCAGATCGGCTTTTGTTGTGTTGACATGTAGGAACTGGGACTGTCACTTCCTAGATTCCCTGTGCAAGCATTTGAGATCGGTTTATGCTGCATTGAACTGCTTCAAACTTGTCTTCTGCTGTGACCTCACTGCAGAATTTGATTAGAGATTGTTCCTTGTGGAAGACAAGTTTACGTCTTACACAAAAATGTACTAAATGTAGGTGTGAAGCTTGATCCTTGAGGCCTAGACACTCATGTTCTTTTTTCTGTTACTACTGTTAACTCATCACAACTTTCATGGTTAATGGATTAGTCAGGAGCATTGAGCGAGCTCGTGATAATGAGATCATCAACATAGATAAATAGAAATATAACAGAATGAGCAGTACGGTAAATGAAGAGAGAGCTATTAGCAATAACACCACAGAAACCCAGAGTTTGAAGGAGCTGAGGCAGAGGAATCATGCACGTGGTTGAGACATGTAGACTTACTCGATAAGGTGACCATGTAGGAAAGCATTATTTACATCTAATTGATTGATTAGGCCAATTGGAAGAGACCGCAATGGAGAGGATGACCCAAATAGTGACAAGCTTGATGACTGAATTGAAGGTGACATCATAATCCAGACCCGGTTGCTAGGAGAAACCTTTGGCAATGAGGTGAGCCTTATATTGAGCAATTGTACTATAAGGATTTTCCTTAAGCTTGTAAACCCACTTGCAGCCAATAATTGGATGATTAGGAGGGGCAGAAACTAAATCCCACGTATGATTGTGAAGAAGTATAGAGAGTTCATCTTTCATGGCATCCATCCAAAGAGAATGATGATGAGCTTGAGCAAAGGTGTGAGGTGCCTGCGCCACAAATAAGGAGGGGTTAATAGTAAAACATCGGGGAGGGAGAGAGTCATCCTGAGAGCGAGTGACCATGCTGAAGACCGACGGAGGGGGAGGAGGAGGTGAACCTGTAGGAGAGGCATATGAAGAAGTCACATGTATACTCAAAGGAGAAGGAGGAATCATACTCGAGTCCAAGAGCGACGTTGGGATAGGGGAGGGAATCGAGAGAGTAACGATGGAGTGCTGGGTGGGGTCATGGACGGGTAGAGGAGTATGAGAGAAGGGGAAGATAGATTCATTAAAGTGAATGGTAAGGGAAATAAAAATGCGACCAGTTCGAGGGTTAAGAACTCGGTAACCTACATAATTAGAGGGATATCCAAGAAAAATGCAAGGCAAAGAGCGGGGTTGTAATTTGTAGGAAAGATAAGTACAAAAGTATGAAAAATAAAGATAAACAAAAACACGAAGAGATTTATAATGAGGAAGAGTATGGGTGAGTACCTTAAGATGAGAACGAAACCCAAGAGACTGAGTAGGAAGATGGTTGATGAGGTATACAACTGTTTTAAAAGAAAAATTCTAGTATTTAATAGGAGTATGAGAATGACTTAGGAGAGTAAGACCCATATCGACTATGAAATATGGTGAGAGATTCCTTTAGCATGCAATTCCAACTAGAAAGATTTGGATAACATTTTTTTGGCCCCATCAGATTGTAAAATTTGATTTTGGAATTGAGTTTATTTTTAACTTGTAAATGAGATGCTAAAAAAATAGAGATAACGTCAGAATGGTACTTAATTAAATAAAACAGAAAAACTTACTATAATCATCAAGAAAGTATACATAGTAGGCATGGTTGGTGTGAGAGAGAATGAGAGCAGGTCCCCATATATGAGTATGAATGAGCTCGAGTGAAGCGAGACCGAACAATTTTTTTATAAAAAGTTTCATAGAATGACAACGAAGATATATATATATATATATTATAGAAAGATGATTAGAAAGCACATGATTAACGATGGGAAAAGTAGGATGGTCCAAACGTTGATGATAAATCTAAGAAAATGCAACATGACTCACATAAATAGTAGGAAAAATGGGAAAAGATGTACGACTTGTGTGAAGATAGTAGAGTCCGCCCTTACGACTCCCATGCAGCAACTCCTAATGAGAGAATAGATATTTGATCAAGAAATATGTAGAATAAAATTCAAAATAACATGGGTTATCTCGAGTAAATTGAGAGTCATAAAGAAGACTTAAAGAAATTTGAGGAACATAATTGATATGATTGAGAAGAAATTTATGAGGTGGAGAGTGAAGATAAGCAAAACCAGAGGATAAAATGGGTAATCCTGTCCCGTCATTAATCATTAGATGCTCAAGAAGGGTCAGATCATCCTGAATAAACATGTGAGACAAGGTGTTAGTGATATGTGTGGTAGCACAGAAATTGACATACCAATCGACTTGATGGGAAGTAGGCTCCACATTGTAAGAGGAATGAGCCTGAGGTGGTACGGGCTTAAACTTGTAGGATGAACAATGGGTGGCCATGTGATCCATTAATCCACAAAGTTGGCATATAGGCTTGAAAGGCTATAAGGTAGGCCCTTTAATGGAGACATCAGATTGGCTACCTTTTTCTTTCCCCCAGAGGTCTTGTGCACCCCAATTTCGAGAAGAGCGAATGAAGCCTATAGCACGACATCTAGAAGTTTGTTTGTACAGAGGGAAGTGAGGCTGGGATGGGGCTTGCTTCTGCCTTTTGAAGGTTGTAGTCGACAATGTAGTGGTGACAATGGCGAGTGCTATCTTGGCAGCGACGACACTACTACCATGGTGGACTTTGACATGTTCGAGCCCTTCGTACTGTACAAAGTTCTGCGGTGATGACTAGAGGGGTGGAGAGATGAAGCAGATGGTGGAGGAGGTTGAGGAGTCGTAGGGCTGGTTGTGGGTGGCAACGGCACGCTAGCGCTTGTGGGCGTTCTGATGACCATCGAGGGCCTGGGAGGTATAGAACTTGCGAGAGCAGTATTGGCATGGGAAGAGGCGAGTGCTGTCGAGAGGAGGGTGGTGGTGGTATGGAGGAAATTGAGGAGGCGACAATTGGGTCTGCTTCTGCCTCTTGTAGGTCGTGGCTGGTTGTGCGTCAGCAGGTTCTATTGAGGAGGAAGGCCGCTGTTGCTGGCTGAGAAAATTATAGATGTAATAGTTCTCCTCCATTGATAAAGGGGACATAGAGAGCAAAAAAATGAGAGAAGGATGAAGAGGGTTAGGCTCGTGAAGTTGAAGCTCACATGATTGCTGATGATATTCTAGGAGAGGGCCCTCCAAAAGTGTATTTAGGGTAGGTATGTGTTTAAGAAAATGTTTGAATGAGAAATAAGTATGCTTATGCAAGAGCCAAACTTCTAGGAGAAGTAAGTTGTTGAGCGATTGGCTCTGATAACATAAAAGGCAGAGGAAGAAGGAAGAAATAGAATAGGTAGGTAATTTTTCTATGGTGGTCTTCATTCTTCACTTGTATATTAATTTATACAAGTTGTGTATTGACAAACTATAAAAGATAAAATATAAAATACAATGGTCCTAATAATATATTCTTGCAGCTGGTGATGTTGTCTTTGCAAGTGATGTGGTGGTTGGAGGTGCAAGTATGCTGACTTGGCTTTTAAAGAGTAATAAATAAGGAATACATTTTTTTGCACATTAACAAAGAGAATTTTATTGCCTCAAAATATCAAATAGAGTCCATTGGTCGATCATCAATCTTATTAGAAACAACATCATCATAATCAAATAGCAAAGGTAAAGTGGGAGATAGGGTCCAATACTTCACTTGGATTGAACGAGTGTTCCCTAGAGCACTCAAAAGAGAATTTCCGATTTAGTCTCAAGTCTTAAGGATAACATTTTACCATCCTTTCTCTACTACAAATTCCGCTCCTGACAATAAGGTCATTCTATGCTTTTGTCGGAATTCTACATAGTACTTGCTTGCCCCCTCCCTTGAGTAGTTACCCTTGTAGGCTAACATTAAAATTGACGAAAATCGAAGTTTAAACTCAATTGTACCGAAAATAAAATCTTGAACTAATAATAAAATCTAAATTGAGAATTAGAATATAAATTAGGAATGAAACTCCAAACCGGGAATAAAATCCCGAACCTGGATTGGAACCAAGAACCAAGACTAGAAATCGAATTGTATTAAAAATTAAGGTTGAAAATAAGAATGAGAACATTCGTGTACCTTGAATCGTTCTATAGCTTGACGCTCCAGGATCAAAATGTCTTCCTTAGTTGGTACTGCAGCAGGAAGTTCCACCTTCCTATACTCTTCTGTATATTTCCTCTCTAGAATACCCTGCTTCCAAAATAAATTTTGTATATCTCTTTCATTTCCTATTTATACTAATATGATATTACCATTATATGTTCTCCTTTTTTAATTTTTATCGGTTTGCCTTTGATTTTTATATAGATCCCTTATGCATATTTTGTTAATTTGATTATGTTCCATTAAAATTTTAATAATATTTGTGTTAATATACCCTCACTTGAACTAAATTTTTTTTAGTATTTAAGCATGATAAAAAATTACCAATTCACTAACTCTTGCCCTAGCACACATGCCTAAACTTAATTAAATATTTCAAAAGTTTCTTTAGGTTGTGGCTTTGTTATTATATCTGCATTTTGATAATTTGTATAGTAGCCATGTAAATCTATAATTTTTCCTTGTACTAATTCTCTAATGTAATGATACCTGATATATATATATAGTTGGACCTACCATGTAATATTAGGTTTTTGAAAATTTTACAGTAGACAAATTGGCACACATGATTGGTAAATCCCGTTCCTTTAAAGATAAGAAAATCGGAAAAATAACAGATCGATTCAAAAGAGAAAATTGAGCCGGTTAACGAACCCAAACCAGTAAAAAAAAAAGGGTAAAATGGAAAATTGAAAAATTCAAAGTGGTTCAAAGAGTTAAAAATCATGGAAAAGAACCATGCAACAAATTAGAAGAGAAAATCGGCCGGTTCAGAGTGAACTACACCTAAACCGGATTGAACCAGATTTAACCATACATGAACCAAATTTTAAATTAATTTTTTTTGTGGCTTAAAGTGATCAAATCGAAAAATTGAAGCCACCATTAGATAGAAAATGAATTTAGATAAATTTAAAAATTTTTAGATTTGAGAAAACCGGTCAAATCGGGCCAGAATCGGTCAATTTTCGCCATTGAACTCAATCGGACAGGACTGGTCCAGTTCAGGACAATGTCATCTTCTTTCTTAGGATGATAGTACTATTCATCGATTCAAAAACTTTCCTTCTCTGACAAAGGAATATCCTCTCCGATCAAGACATTTTCAGGCGAGGATAAGCTCGACCAAAATGGAAACTGGTCGGGTAGAGGGTCTCCGAGCTCCCTATATAAAGAACTTCTCTTCATTCATCCTGCACACATATCAAATCTCCATTCTCTCTCAAGTGCTCAATTTTCCGGTGAAGCTCGAATCAAAGCTCTGACTTGGGCACTTTTCTTAGCTTCAGAATGCAAGATAGGGTCCTACAGACTCCAATGGAAGTTAGCTACTTGATAGTAACCTCCTTTCGACCCGAGGACTGCCAGAGAAGCGTCATCGAAATCAAACAGTGAAGCAGCTCCGACGGACCGAAGCTGCCCTATTTTGGCTGAGCTTAATTAGACCAAATTCAAACCCCCTCTAACAAAACCAAGCCACCCTGACGTCCCTACGACCCTCACACGACCTCCACAGAGGTGAAATGTAACCAATTTGGCCCTCCTCCGTCATTACAAATCAGTCTTAGAGAGACAAAGTGTTGAGTTTCACTAATAAAATTCACACCCATATGGACTTCAATTGTAGAAATTCTAGATCCTAGAAAGAATCTAAGGAGGAGAGCTTCCTCCCTAGATCGAGCGATCAGACCGCCACACCTCCGACGGTAAGCTTTCGAAGCTCTCTCTCTCTACAAACAATTTTCTGGCGAAGCTCCTCTTGAGCGCATTTTGGACCCAAATGATGTGATTCAAAGCTCAATTGAATCATATGGAAGTGTAGGAAATGATCCATACCATCAATTGGAGCAATTAACTCCGGCAGAGCTCCATCACTAACTGGATGCTCCAACATCCAATTAAGTTTAGTTTTCTGGCAGAGCTCCATTTGAGCTCATTTCAGCAGCAAATCGTGCGATTCAATGTGCAATTGAATTGTATGAAGGTGTAGAAACTCTAATGCAACTTCAATTTCCGCAAGTAAACACATTTGATCGGTCAATTAGATGAAATCAAATTCAGCAGAGTTAGAATGTTGAAATAGGGGAAAATTGGGGGAAAATTGGGAATTTAAAAAATGAGAGGGACTAAAGTGTAATTTAATAAAATTGAGGACCAATTGGGCATGATAAAGATGTTGGAGGACCAATTGGGCAATTTTTTGGGGCAAAACTTAGCATTTTTGTGAAGTAGGGGCAAAATGGTAATTTTGGAAAAGTTGGGGGACCAAATTGGAAATTTGGGAAATTAAACCCCTTTTTGTGAAATTGAATAAATTGAGATCCCAAGGTGAATTTTAAAAGTTTCGGGATTCAAATTGAGGAAAATCAACACTAGGCACTTAAAGTTAAAGAAAAATAACTTTAGGTACCTAATTGCAAATAAATAAAAAGTTTAGTTTTCTCATGAAATGAATGAAGGCTATCAGGCCGAGAGATAATGAACATGGATGTTCATATTGTGTAGAAACATAAAGTACCGGGAATGCCAACAAGGACAAGCTCGCTTGAATACAAATAACCAGTCGAGAGAAATTCACTACATTAAGGGGTGACTAGAATTTATATATCATACTCGGTTGGGATGATAAGTACCTCAGAAATGAAAATCCACTACTTAGTGGTATTTTAAACATCACAACTTAGAGGAGTGATGTGAAAATGACACGGAAAAACTACTTACTGATTGTAAGTATATCATACTTGGTTGGCACGATGAAACTTTCTCGGAGGAAGTGGAAAACCTGTTCATCGGTTATGAGCAGAGATATCCTCATACTCGATTGGTATGATGGATAGTTGAAAATATAATTTTATTGGAAGTGCTCTCCCCTGACTGTGTGCCACTGTTTAAATGATTTATGAGACCTTCTCGACGGGAGCTAAAATAGCTCTGATAGGCCGGAGGCCTCGATTTTGGAACTTAGGGGGCTAATATGCCTGGTTTTAAAAATCTCGAACAATGGGCCATAGGCCACTTGGCACGAGCGGGAGCTCATAAACAAACATGAGTTATATGCCATAAAACTTTAAATAAATGAATTGTTTGGCCATGGTACCAAGACAAGACCGATATATTCAGTCAACTAGTCTTAGTGCGACATGACAGGTTTCTAGACTAGTTAAGACAAATAGCTGTAGGTTGAGTTGAAGGTTGGGGCCGTTGGACCAGTGGCACCATATATTATATGGCATGATGTGAAAAGACTGATTGTGCATGCATTGTGTTTACGGGACCTTCAAGACGCCCAAGAGGGTTATTGATGTGTCCTAGGGCCCTAGACGACCTGGTGGGTATAAGGGCAGTTCGTCGGACCAAGTGACCTTTCGAAGCTCAGACTAGCTTCAAGCGCACGAGACTGAGGTGGGGACTAGATGAGGTCTCTGTCCTCATGCAGACATAGAGAATTGTTATGGGATTGAGGGTCAGATGTCGCGAACATCCACTCATTCTCAGGGTAGAAGTGGATGTACTTCTATCTAGGTGGCTGATAAAGTCGCTCTGATGCTACAAGTGGGTTAAGTGGGTGTACTGGCCTAGATTGTGTGTTTGACCTTCATGATGAAGGATGTGTGTTGGGTGATGACACACTGTGGTTAATAAGAAATGATGATAAAAACTGAAATTTGAAATGAAAGATTTTTAAAAGAAAATAAGGAGTTGGCACACTCCAAAACAAACATTTTTCCTAAAAATTTAAAATTTGAAAACCTCCTCATTGAGTCATTATACTCACCCCCTCATATCCCTTTCAAGTAAACCCGTAAAGCCTACCCTAAAGACCACTTGCTAATACGCCTGTAAGACAAGTATGTTCAGTTAAAAATTTTATGCAGTTTTGATTTATGTTATTCCAGGAAAGGTGCAGGTTTAAATGACATCTTACTCTTCACGGTTTATAAACAAGGGGCAACCCTTATTAATTTGGGAGAGTGGCGGGTTGATCACAGGGATCCAACCAAACCGGATTAGGGCGTGACAAATATAATATATATCCTTTTGATTCTTCACTATATCCTACAAATATACATTTATTGCTTCCATCATCTAATTTTTGTATGCTTGTGTTATTTATATGAGGTGATGCAACACAACTGAATACTTTCAAATAATGTACATTTGGTTTTATTCCACTCCAAGCTTTTTCTAGAGTTACATTTTTTATAGATTTTATTGGACTACAATTTAAGATATGAATTGCCCATATAGTAGCTTCAACCCAAAGATTCTTTGAAAAATCTTTTTCTTTTAATATAGTTCATATCATATTCATGAGAGTTCTATTTTTCCACATCTCCATTTTGTCGAGTAGTATATGCAGTAGTTAATTGTCATTTAATATCATTTTTATACAATATTCCATAATTAGTTTTGGTGTATATTTTACTCCTCTGTGAGTATGTAATCACATTATTTGTAAACCTGATTCATTTTCTATTTTAATCTTCAATTTTTTGAATATCTCAAGTGCCTCAGATTTTTTAGATAATAATCTAATCTATATTTTTCTACTGATGTTATCTATAAGGTAATAATGTATCTCTTGCCACTTCTGGATTTTGGTGTAATTGGTCCACATATTTCTAATTGTATCAACTATAGAATTTGGTGAACTATCTACTGTGCTCGTCTTGGCATGGTTGTCCTAGATTGTTTCCCTAGCAAACAACTTGAACACCCTTTAGTAGACAATGACATATCATGTAATCCTTTTACCATGTTTTTTAATTTTAACAAGTATAATTCTTTATTACTTAGATGCCCATAACGTTTATGCCATATCATTGATATTTGCTATGAATTTACATACTAACAATTATTTTGTTTTGGAAGTTTTATTATGTTATTTATGACAAATGTTTTATTAGGCATCATATTTGTCTTTATTATGTCTCATTTTGTTGAATGACTTAAAATGCAAGTATTTTTGTATATCATTATGTTTAAGTTTTGTTCTTGTAGTTGGCCTAAGCTGAGAAAGTTACTTATTAGTTTAGGTACATAATATACATTCATAATTAACAAGTTGAATTCTCCTACCTACAATAAAATATCTCCCTTTCCTTGGACTCCTCACATTGAATTATCTCCTAATCTAACATATTATGTAAAGTTTTCATCAAATTTAAAGAAACATTTCTTATCTTTACTAATATGATTATTGCATCCTGAATTTAACACCCATAATGTTTTAATTTTAGTAGAGAGTACCTCAGTCTCAAGAACTAGAGACTTATCATTTGATTGTATCACACTGATGTAGTTCACTTTTTGTTGGTTCTAGGTGGGGGCATTCATATTATCGATGACCTGGCTTGTGACATTTGAAACATAACAAAGATACTTGAAACACATACTGTCCACCTCTTCCTAAAATTGGGATTTTGATAAGAGGTTGAACCCCTTACATAATTTATTTTTATGATCTTGTTACTTGCTAATTCTTTTCTTCAATCATAATGCTAAGTACTTGATCTTATGTTTTCTATATAGCTAGTCACCTTTCTTTCACAATTATATTTCTTTGTAAGGCTTTAATTATCATTTTCTCAATGTTTTAAGTTTCTTAAATTGTGCAAACCACGTGGTTGTAAGCATGTGATAAGGATCTTAATATTTTTTCTACATTTGCACCTTGATTTAAAGTTTCTCCATAAATTTGCATCTTGGAAACCACCTTGAGTATCCTTGAAAAGTATTCTTCTATTTTTTTGCCATTCTTCATAATAATCATCTCGTACTCTTTGTGAAGAGTATGCAATTGAGCTTTCATAACTCTACTGTTTTCTTGAAATTTCTGTTTCAATGCCTCCCAAATATTTCGTACTCTTGGGCCATGTATCCTACCTGTTGACACCGATAACATATTACTCTCTTATAGGGCACATAGTGTTGACCCCCGTATGTTTTGCATCATGCTTATTCAAAATGCATGCTGGAGTTTCTCTCGGTACCGCTTTGTAAACCCCACACTTTTGAGTTAAGGAAAACTGGGAAAGAATCAGTCAAACCGAGTAAGAAAATCGAGCCGGTTTACAAACTCGATTATTTGGGAACAAGTAATTTGGAAATTTACAACTTCCGGATGATACAAAGGGTTCATTAAACCTTGGAAAAGAAACTTAAGATAAATTAGAAGAGAAAAACCAAATTGGTTCAGGTGAACGAGATTCCATAAGAACTTTGAAGTTAAGACATAAATTAATATATATATATATATTTAATTATTGTAATTAATACCAATAATTTAATACCTAAATTAAATTATTGGAATTAATATAAATAATTTAATATTGAAATTAAATTATTAGAATTAATGCCAATAATTTATGACAATATTAATACTAGTAATAAATCCCTACCATTTAATACACGATTTTACAACTATATAAAAAGATCATCCCCATTTATTTTCCTCACACCTAAACACTTCTCTCTCTCTCCTGCTTCATTTCCCGGTGAAGCTCGAACCAGAGCTTCAACTTGAAGATTTTTCTTAACCTCGGAAGGAGAGGTCGGGCTCTTTAGAACTAGAGAGAAGA
Source organism: Trapa incisa (assembly GCA_030064435.1). Lineage (NCBI taxonomy): Eukaryota > Viridiplantae > Streptophyta > Magnoliopsida > Myrtales > Lythraceae > Trapa > Trapa incisa. The sequence continues at coordinate 3,661,120 of CM057774.1, read as the reverse complement.
AAGCTATCTAATAGCGAACTCCAGTTAATTTGAGAATCGCTAGAGAAGCGCCAGCATAATGGAACAGTGAAGTTGCTACGACGGACCGAAGTTGCCCTATTTCGGCCAAGCTCAAATTAGCCATTTTGAGCCCTCCTCAAACCAAACCAAGCCCTACCAACACCTCCTCAGTCCTTCCTTGATCGAATTAGGACTGAAAGGTAAGCTAATTCGGCTCTCCTTTACAATTTAAGATCGTTGTTAGAGAGAGAGTCGATCGAATTTCAATGAAGAAATTCTAATCCGATTCGACATCAATTGATGTCATTTTTTTATCCTAGGAAGAACCTCTGGAGGAGAGTACCTGCCCAGTTAGAAAGCTCCGACTGTCGCGTCCTCACCGGTGAGAAATCGAAGCTTTCTCTTTCTAAAGTCTGTTTTCTGACGAAGCTCCGTTTGAGCTCGTTCTAGCGTTAAAATCTACGATTTAAAGTTCCTAAGAATCGTGTGAACATATAAGAACTTAATTTCAACTCAAATTTCAACAATTAGAGGTGTTTGATCGGTTAATTTGATGAAATCAAATTCGACAATGTTGAAGAGTTGAAATTGGGGAAATATGGGGATTTTCAAAAAATTGAAGGACCAAAATGTAATTTTCTAAAATTGAGGGTTAATTGGTCATGATAAGAATATTAGAGGGCCAAATGAGAAATTTTAGAATTTTTGGGGCAAAATTTATTATTTTTCTAAAGAAGGGGCAAAATGGTAATTTTAGAAAAATTGAAGGACAAAATTGGAAATTTGGGAAATCAAACCCCTTTTTGTGAAATTAAATAATTTGAGGTCCTAAGATAAATTTTAAAAGTTCTGGCGCTCAAATTTAGGAAAAATCCGGCAATAGGGACTTAAAGTTAAAAAAATAACTTTAGGGACCTAATTACAAATATATGTAAAGTTGGGTTTTCTTATTCATTTGGAACGAATGAAGGCTATTAGGCCAAAGAATAATGAACAATTATGTTCATTTCGTGTAGAAGAACGAGACATCAGGAACGCCAGTTGAGGTCCAACTTACTAAGGATGGAACCCGACTAAGTGGAATTTCACTGCACTATCGGGTGAGTGGGTTTACTAACGTAATACCCGGTTGGGATGATGAGCATAACTTAAAGTTAAAAAACTACTTACCGGTTATAAGTGAGATTTTTATATCATACCCAGTTGGGAATGATAAGCATCTCGGAATGAAAACCCACTATTTCGTGGTATTTTAAACATCACAACTTAGAAGAGTGATGTGAAAACCATACGAAAAAACTACTTACCGGTTGTAAGTAGATCATACCCAATTGGTATGATGAAACTTACTCGAAGGAAGTTGAAAACTTGTTCATCGGTTATGAGCAGAGATGTCCTTATACCCGGTCGGTATAATGGACAGTTAAAAATATATTTTGTCGGAAGTGCTCTCCCCTGACTGTGTGCCAATGCTTAAACTATTTGGGAGACCTTCTTGACGGGAGCTCGAATAGCTCATATAGGCCCGGGGCCTCGGTTTAGGAACTTGAGGGCTAATATACCCGATTTTGAAAATCTCGTACAGTGGGCCCAAGGCCTATTGGCACGAGCAGGAGCTCGTAAACAAACATGAGTTATATGCCATAAAACTTTAAATAAAGGAATTGTTTGGCCATGGTACCAAGATAGTATTGACATACTCAGTCAACTAGCGGCAGTGCAACATGACAGGTCGACAGACTAGTCAAGACAAACAACTGTGGGTTGAGTTGAGAGTCAGGGCCGTTGGACTAATGGCACCACATATTACATAACATAATAAGAAAATATTATTTGTGCATGCACTATGAGTACGGGATCATCAAGACACCCATGAGGGGTAGTGATGCGTCCTAAGGGCCCTGGACGACCCGGTGAGTATAAGGGCAGTTCGTCGTTCCAAGTGTTTGTGAAATTTGGAGTAGCATCAAGCGCATGAGACCGGGGTGGGGACGGGATGAGGTCTCTGTCCTCATACGGACACGAAGAACCAATTTTGGGATTGAGGGTCGGATGTCGCGTACATCCACTCATTCCTAGGGTAGAAGTGGTTGTGCTTCTATTCGGGTGGCCAGTAAAGTCGCTCTGAAGCCACTAGTGGGTTCAGTGATCGTGCTGACCTACGAATGTGTGTAACCTTCATGATTAAGTATGTGTGTTGGGTGATGACACACCGTGGTTAAATAAGGAAATGGTGATAAAACCTGAATTTTTTTTAAATCAAGGAATTTTTGAAAGAAAGTAGTCTGGTACACTCCAATGATAAATATTTTTCTTAAAAGTCAAAACTTTTGAAAAACCCATTCACTGAGTAGTCGTACTCACCCCCTCCCTTATATGCCTTTCAAGAGATTTCAGAAAGTCTACCCTTAAAGACCATAAACTAAGACGTCTGTGATACAAGTATGATAAATTTAAATTTTTATGCAGTTTTGCTTATGTTATTCCTGGAAAAGGTGTAGGTTTAAAGGACGCCTTACTCTTTACGGTCTATAATGAGGGGAAACCCTTTAATAAACCGGGAGAGCGGTGGGTTGATCACGGGGATCTGACCAAATAGGGTCGGGGCATGACACGCTTTGTTGAGATGTTCTAGTGTTTATTTGTGTTTTCCTCCCGTAAAAGGGCCCTTTCCCTTTTGCCTTAAATAGGGGTGGTTGCATTGAGAGGTCGACCAAGAGGAGTATGGTCTAGTTGTAATTCCATGGAGCGACAAGGGTACTTTGCCTTCCAACATTCTTCCCATCCATTCAGTAGGGTGTGACATAGTGTGGACAATCCGCTCGCATTTAGATGAGAAGCTGATAACTTCTTCTAAGTTCGTAGGTCTCCCAATACTCCCCATACATCATCAGATTTCTAGAGAGATTCCATCAAATAAGCATTGACATTTATCCCTGGGACTAGTGAGGTCAAGTGCAAATAACATCAGAGCATTATATTGATTCTTGTACTCGGTTATTGACCCATTGCTCTATTGCAATAGTAGAAACTCTTATTTCTTCTCATTTATTAGATATGATGATAGGTACTGCTCCTTAAAATGATTCTCGAATTCGACCCATGTTTGAGTGGAAGGGGTCGCGATTCAGATATTTAACCACCATTGGTCTGTATTATCCTCCAAAAGTAATTCCACCATGGTTACCCACTTAGAGGTGTGAACCTTGACTATGTCCAACATCTTTTTAGTATTTCTTAACCAATCCATAGTTACCACAATGTTCTTATCCCCAAGGAATGGCTTGCAACCCACTTGTCGTAATGACTTTGGGTTACTCGGTATATCAAAGTCTTGTATCTCTCTAGGAGGTAGGAGTGCTCCTGTGGCAGGGCCTCCTCGGGCCTTCTAGTGGCACCATGTTCAGTCAGGAGGGGGCTCTAGTAGGCTTTGGATTTAGTTCACGCCCTCTCATGAGGTGAACATATGCCCTTAAGAGCTAGGGTCATGGTCGGAACCTAGGGGGTTAACATGGCTATTCCCATAATTCTGCTTTCTACATCCCTACATGTTGGTCCTCCAACCGATTCCAAAGAATATCCCATCGAAAGTACTCAATTTTTGTCAGACGGGACAATACACAACCTCATAAGAGCCACATATATAATAATCAGAATCCCATCATCATTTTTTGTTTGCTATTTATTTTATCATTATATACGAAGGCAATATTACTGCTATTCTTGATTTTCCAACTATTCCAAAAACCTTTTTTATACCCAAAATTTACTTTTTTACACATGGGCTCTAATACCATTAAAAGTTGTTATGCCCCTGCCCAATTTCCTGGACTGAGATCACGATGACAACTTGTCACACTCTCTCAACGCTACTAAGGTGGCTACCTTCACCAAAGTAGAGTCGACAATATATAATGCTCATAATAAAACATACATATTTCAGCAAAAATTTAAACTTTTATAAAATGTACAGTGAGCCCCAAAGTCAAATACAATTTACCCTCAAGATTTGAGCATCTGATAAGTAAACAAAACATTTATGCACGCTTATCCTGTACTGTACCTCGGTAGTGTGGGTATAGGAGTTGAGGTTGTTGTAAATCTTTGTGCTCCTTGTGTAATTCTAAAATGAGTTAAGGGAGGGGGGGGGGTATGAACTTAAAATTCAGTGAATGGATTTACCGACATTGAGCCTTGACATGGCTTACAACCCGATCCCTACATACTCTTTTATTAGGTATATTATCGTAGTTTGGTTCATGAATTCATTTATCTCATTCATATTTTATCTTATATACACAAGATTCAGGAATTCATCTCCCTTTTCACAACTTCACAACTTAAGTGCCATAAATATAAAACCCCAGAGTTCCTTCATATACAAACTCAGGCTTTGAGGGGTATGTGCGTCATGTGCATTCTTAGGGAACATCTTAAGTTGATCATCCCTCTCACACGAATATTGATGATGTCTCATCTGACATCATCCATCTTTTGATACAAACTCCACCAACTTCAAGATAACAAGTGATGTTTGAACCCTATCCATAAATCTCATTGGGATGTGGAAAGATTCTTGAGCCACTATTCCCTTGTACCCTCGCTCTAATTTACCACGTTCCACTTGGTATTACCAATATTTCTAGGTGTCATACTAGCGACATGAGAATCATCCAAATTGAAATAATATAAAACACAATATAATGACCATTCTTAGATCGGACATGTGATATGGTATTTGACTAACCCCACTACTCATATTTTTAAATAAACAATTAAAAATCATAACAAGTAGATATTATTTCATAAAATTTTCGGGGTTTATCAAGTTAACTGATTGACCCCACCTCTTGTTATTCTTACTCATATGATCTAGTCACATTTCACATTTAGGAATAAGCTTTAGTTTCATCGTACGCATGTAACGAGGTTCTTCATCCTATTCATGTAACATCATGTTCATACATCTTGTGTATCATTCGGTTCTCCAATCATGTTTTTCTATCCATATAAAAATTTAGAAAAGGAAAACTAGATAGGAACCATGATCGGTCCAATAGAACTCATCGTCTATAAACCCACTCACTCGAGTAGCTGGATACATGTTCGTTTTGATCTAGTTCCAAGTGTCTCTAGGTGATGTCTTCCACTTGACCAAGTGCAGTGGTATGAGCTATAATTTTTTAAATAAATATCACACAATCAAGTTTGGTTCTAAATGGCGTGTTATGATACAGTCTCATAATTTCTTAAAATTATGATTTTTCCCTTTATGCTGATTCTCCAATCATATTTTTCTACCCATATACAAATTTAGAAAAGGAAAACTAGATAGGAACCATGATCAGTCCAGTAGGACTCATCGTCTATAAACTAACTCACTCGAGTAGCTAGATACGTGTTCATTTCGATCTAGTTCCGAGTGTCTCTATTTGATGTCTTCCACTTGACCAAGTGCAGTGGCATGAGCTATAATTTTTTAAATAAATATCACACGATCAAGTTTGGTTCTAAATGGTGTGTTATGATGCAATCTCATAATTTCTTAAAATTATGATTTTGCCCTTTATGTCGGGTTTGATCAAATCTCCTATTTGAAACTCATTTATCTGACTCTCACTTGAAGTTTCTAACTAACGTATGTTATCTTCTTATTTCTAGGTTACTTCCTCTCTATGGCCTTAAGCCTTTTCCTCCTATTTATTTTATATTAGTCCTTAATTTTTCAAAAATTACATTTTAGTACTACTACTTTCCATTTACATTTTTTAGATTTAGATTTCTGTTAAAACTCTTTCCTTAAGTTGTTTAACTTTTCTTAGATTTTGCAATGTCTAAAAAATTACATTTTAGCCACTTAAAATTTTCTAAGAATTACACTTAGGTCCTTAGCCTATATTGAGCTACCATTTAAATATTAAATATTTTCCAACTTTGTTTTGGATCCATATATTTCTACTAGACCTCATTCGGGTTTCCATTTTTATGAAAATCATAGTTTGGTCCATAAACTTTTCAAAAATTGTGATTTGGTCCCTAAACATTTATCTCTTTCAAAACAACTCTAATGACCCCTCAAAAATCCTTTTTAGGTCCCTCATCATCTCCACTAGATCCACACGGTTATTCTTCGACCAACCGTGGTTGGAACAATGTTGCTTTGGCCCCGATCAGTCACTTTTAGTAATATAAACACATAATCATGTTTTGGCCAGAAACTCACTATCGAAGAAGCGGCAAGGGTCAAGGGTAGTAGGGTCATGTAGCTGACTCTCCCAAGAGTATGTGGACAACTTGATATTGTTCGGGTATGGCTAGAGCTGCTTTTAAGGTCTGATTTGTAGTGGGATGTTAACAGTGGAGAGCTAGCGGAACTTCTCAATTTTTTCATGGTTAGAAGGCTTACCTATATCACAAAATATTACTGTTGTTGGCAAGAGGGGATCAATAGGGTTCTCCAAAAAAAAGATTTGGTCATAGTTGGCTGTCTGAGAGGTTAGGATGAGCCCCAAAAGCTCTTACTCTGTTTTTGGTTGATGAAGTAAGGTTACTGTTTTGTCTATTTGTTGCCAAGAGAGAGATGTCAATGGCTGAGGGGGATGGGGTTCAAAAGTTGACTCTTGCTCGATTGTAAGGATACCTAGGCGACCAAGCTTGGTGGCCAAAAGAGGAAATGAGAATGTATAGTTTGAAGGTCACCGAAAAATGGAGGTGTCCGACTTCCATAGATAATTCTCATGATCCTTCGGTGAGATGAGGGCCGACATATATATTGGGATGTCGAGGACTAAGTTTTCTATTAAGCCATGTTCATAGCCGACCATATGGGACTCCCTACACCATGCTTTTTATTTATTTTTCTTGGGGAAAACATTGTGCAAAAAATTGCTTGACAGTTGGGTTATTTCTGAATCTGGGTTAGGTATTCTAGTAAAGAATTGGGTGTTGGAGATGACACACATGCACGCTTATGCACTACGCACCCTGCGCATGTGGCTTATGCATGCACCCAATGTCATGCCCCAACCCGGTTTGGTTGGAATCTCCGTGATCAACCTGCCACCTTCTTGTGCTATCCAGGTATTCCTACCAGGGTAGGACATGAAAAGTAAAGGCGTACAATGGATATGTTTTCCATGACATAGTAAATAAAATAAAATAATAACATTTACCTCTTCTAGGGCAATTCTAGCGTGCTTCTTCAGCTCCCCCTTTTTCTTGTCGTAGAAGGTTTCCTAAAAAAATGTTTAAGGTGAGTGGCTGAGTTCTATAACTCAGTGAGTGGGGGCTAGGATACATCTTAAGGAAACTGGTCATTTTCTTTAATTGAAACATGCTACGATTTTTGCTCTTTCATCATTTTCATCATCAAGGGGAAATCTTGATGTTTTTCATTATTAATTGTATTTATCACACATCACCACGCCCTGTATCATCAAAGGGATCACACGTTCACATAACAGTCCTCGACTATTCCACTTGTGGACCAGAGCACCTTTACTGTCCACCTTGGTAGAAGTCCCAAACCTCTCCCATAAGTCTGAGTGGGCATCAATTGCCCGACCCTCAGACCTCATCATACTCCATGTTCGTATATGTGGGATGAGACCTCTTTCCCCCTGCTGCCTCGTTCTCTGTGTGCATGAAGCTCCCATAGCTTCTTGACATACTGAACGATAGACAACCCTTATACACCTTAGGTCATCCAATAGCCCTTGGAGCCATCACTACCCCATGTTGGGTGCCTCGATGGCTCCGAACTCATGTCATGCACAAAGAAAAGTCTTTTAACTTAGACCTTTTATCTCTATTGCCACTAGCCCAATGAATTCTATACCCCGACTGCAGCTCGGTAACTACCAGCCCAACGAGTTCGTCCACTTGGCTTTGCCTCAGTAACTACTAACCAATCGAGTATTTATGATCCGGCTTTGACTGGGTGGCTACATCATAATTAACCTGTATGAGAACATTTCTTAGCTCATTAGCTTACTTGCATGCAGGCATCAGCCCGTGCCCATTGGCCTTGGGCCCACTTCACGAGTTTTCCCAAACTTGGCCTTAAGCCCTATTATTTTCAAAACCGAGGGCTCAGGCCTATTAGAGCAATGCCAACTCTCATAAAAAAAACATCTTCCAAAATGTTTAAGTAGGTTCACACAGTCAGAGGAGACTATTTCTATAAAATAATTTTTAATTTGAAAACGTGCCTATTATCCCAACCGGGTATGATGTCAAAAATCTCACTCACACAGTAACAATAGTATGGCCATCTTGGTGAGATCTCGATCAGTGATGCGCTCTTTTGCACATGTACTTGGACAACCAACTCCTACATGGTTTGAGTATCCACATGAGGAGAATTGGCATAAGAGACCTCATACTTTCGTGTATTTGCGAATAGGTCCTCAAATTATACCTTAATCGCAATTAGGTTCCTAAATTCTATAACTTTACATTTAGGCCCCTAATATTCATTTTGTCTTCAATTAGGTCCCTAAGGTTTCCAATACCTCTCTTAGGTCCCTAATGTCCTCTGATTTCCATTCAAATCTTCAATTTCCCCTTAATTACAATTTGGTCCCCAATTTTCCAAAAATTACCAAATTGCCCCAAACTTTCCAAAAGTTTCCAATTTGCCCCCAAATTTTGTAAAATGACCAATTGGCCCCTAATTTCTTCAAAATAGCAAATTGGCCTTACAATTACTAAAAATTCCACATTAGTCCTCCAATTTCAAAAAATTCCCAATTTTCCCCAAATTTCTTCCCCAATTCATCTACTTTTGTCCCAAGATATGATTTCACCAAATTGACCCTCAAAACTTAGTTAATTTTCTCCTAGCATGCTACTAATCATCTTCTCTATCTTCCCACGATTAGCCCATGCTTCGAATTACCATAATCAGCCTTGAATTAAGCTGAAACGAGGCTTCATCGAAAAATTGCACTTAGAGAGAGAAAATTTCAAATTCTTATCAGTTGAGTCTCAGTTGCCAGATCTTTTGATTCGGGAAGCTTGTACTCATCGAGAAAATCCTTCTAGAATTAAGAATTTTCCAATTGACCTATGAGCATAGAGAATTTAATCAGTACAATTCATGCATTTCTCTCTCTAGAATTTTGCTATACTGATGAGTGAAGGCAAATTGGACTTACTCTTAAGCTTTGGGGAGGTCGGGTGTTGGTCCGACAGGGTTGGGAAAGGGTCGGCCTAGCTGCAGGAGTCAAGAATGGCCGGAATTCAGTTCGAGGTAACTTGGCTATTTTTTGATTGTCCGAGCAGCTACACTATGCAAGATCTTTGGCACTCCAACCGGTGGTCCTCGAGACAAGTGGGGATTGCAGCAAGGACCCTTAGAGACTGAAGAAAAGCCCAATGTCAGAGCTCTAGTTTATGCCTCACCAAAAAATGGAGCACTTCAACTTCTTCGTTCGGTTGTGGGATGAGGAAGTCGAGAGAAGGGGTGTTCTTTATATAGGGAGCTCCACAACTGACATGGCTACTAAACGACATAGGACTCAGTCCTAGATTCATCCACCGACGATCATACCAAAGCTTTTCCTGGGTCGTCGGAGACCAACTCCCATTCTCCCTCCTCCATTATGCTAGGCAGCGAAGGGAAGAAGATGACACTGTGTCGTGTGTGTGAGCTTCGCACGTGCGGATGTGCCATGTTGCGTACTGTGCTTGCTGGGCTTTGTTGACACAACTTCCTACTCAATCAGTCGTTGATTGGACACGTGGCAGCCTCCCATTGACCCATTGACTATATTTCCGTGACTGTTGATCATGACACGTGGCGTACTCTGATTGGTTGATTTAAATGCGTCAGATTTCCCTCCTAATGCACAGTGCCACTACCACGTGTCAGCCTCTGATTGCCTGAGGTTGTCTGACATGGCACTGCCACGTGTTGACCTTTGAATGGTTAGATGGAATTAAAGTAAATTGGGTTGAACCGTGAAGAACCAATCCAAAGATTCATATTTATAGGTGGCTTAAAAATGTCAAATTGGAAAATTGAAGCCATAATTAGATAGAAAATAAATTTAGAAATTTTTAATTTTTAGAAAATCGGTCGAATAGGGCCTGAACTGGCCGATTTACGATTTCGGTTCACCAGACTTGATCGGACCGAACCGGTCAATGGTCCAACCAGTCAATAGACCGCTGGCAAGTCAGCGCCCAGCCAGCAGGCATGACCAATTAGCGCGCAACGCGTGGCGAAGCGCACCAAGTCAACCACTCAGTTAGTGCCTGAAAGCACTGACTAATTAGTGCATGACGCGTGTACTTGGTTAATGCTTAGAGGAGGAAAATCCACTTTAGCTATGACCGATCAATGTGAGAGTGACACTTGTCCCGGTCAATGGTCAAGTTCAGATGAGCCCCGTCAGTGAAGACCGGCCAATGGGGATCCAATACGTGGCAAGGATGCCATGTCAAAAAGCACCATGTGTAATGGTCAATGGTCAACATGGACCGGACAACAGTCATATGGGAAGGAGCAGCCAATGGGAGGCTGCCACGTGTTTGGTCAATAAGTCAAAGGCTAACTAGGATGCTGATGGGGATGTTACATCAGTAGAATCAACCAATCACATTGCGCCATGTGGAAAGCTAACACATGCGAAGCTCGCACGCGTGCCATAGTGTCGTCTTCCTCAGATGGCTAATAGGGAGATGGGGATAAGGATGGAAGGGAAAGTCTTCGACGACTCGGAAAAAGCTCCGATCCGGTCGTCGGTGAGTGAGGCGGGGGTTGGGTCCTATGCCGGATGGTAGCGTGGACTGTTATCGAGCTCCCTATATAAAGAGCACCCCTCCCTTCACATTCCCCATCCCACTAGCGATTAAAGAAGAAGCAGAGGTCCAGTTTTCAATGAAGCTTAAACTAGAGCTCCAGTGTCGAGCTATTTCTCAACCTTTGAAGCTCCACCTAGTGCCATTGGAACCGAGAAGAAGTCCTCCACATGACTACAACTTTAGTTTGGTCTAAGGACCACCGCCCAAGCTCTGGCGAGCTCAAACAAGACTCTTGCTCCTTTGGCCAGGAAGGAGCTAAACACCTTGTGCTACACCCCGGCCACCCCCGGCCTCAGGTAGCTAAACCGGACCTTCCTTAGCCCTCCCCCACTCATTCTAGACCCTCCACCACCTGTGTGGTAAGCCAATTCCGGCCTATGTCATCGAAATTTTGAAGTTGCAAAGGCTAACTCGCCTGAACTTCTCTCATGAAATTCACAATGCTCCCATAGGCAATTGGCCAACAAGTTGATCCTAGAAGGACCCCTTGGAAGAGCATTAGCTGTCCACATTAAGAGCCTCGACTGTCATCCCTTCACTGGTAAGGAAACTGAGCTTTCTCTCTCTACAACCTTTTTCCAACGAAGCTCCGTTCGAGGTCAAATCTATACCGATTAAGGTGATTCAAAGGCCATGATGATCGTAGGGAGATTGGGGGAATGATTAGCAACATGACAGGGGAAAATTGCAAAAGTTTGGGTACTCAATTTAATGAATCCAAGATTCAGGGTGTCAAAATGCAATAAATTTGGGAATTTTAGAAATTTAGGGACCGAATTTCAATTTAAAGGAAATTGAGGGATTTTCATGAAATTTACTCCCTTTTAAGGACCAATTTACCAATTTGATGAAATTGATGATCAATTGGAAATTTTGGAAAAATTAAGGGCTAATTGGTAATTTTGGAGAAGTTAAGGACCTTGGAGGGATAGTTGGAGATCTTGGGGACCAAACTTAAAAATATAAACGACATTCGTGATGAGACTTCTCTCATGAGCATGTTTGAACCCTGTAGGGACACACTGAACCATAACACGTGAGGCAAACTAGCCTCGTTTATTGGGTGAGTGGGTTTAACATCATGCCCGGTTGTGTTGATGGTTCAGCATTCCCGAATTAAAAAGGATTTTTTTCAGGACTGCCTCCCCTAACTAATTGAGTAAGCTTTAAACTTTTGGATGGTTGTCTTGATGTCACGTGAGACATGTAGAGGCTGGATGATGTTGTTTAAGTGGGCCAAAGACTAATGGGCACGAGAATAGGCTCATAGACAAGATAAGTTGGATATGCTTGAAAAACTCTCATAAGAATTGGTAAACTGTGCGTGTATTGGTTACAGTGTCGAAGTTGGACAAACAAACTCGTTGGGTTTATAACTACTAAGCGAAAGCCAGGTCATCGAACTCATTTGGCCAGTAGTTACAAGGCCGAAGTCGGGTTGTCGAGTCCGTTGAGCCAGTAACACCAAAGATTATTGTCACACCCCAACCCGATTTGGTTGGATCCCCATGAACAACCTGTCGCTCTCTCGGATCAAGAGGAGTTTTCTCTGACTTTAACTTGAGATGAGCCAAGTGTAATTTCAACCTTGTTCCCTAGAAGACATATATCCAATAAAATGAAAGCTTAAGGAAATTTAAGCACACCTGATAGAGGGTAAGGCTCAGTATTATCCTTAGTCATTTTTCCTTTTCCTGAAAAAGGGATAGAAAGGAGGGAGTGAGTACAACTACTCAGTTAATGGGTTTTTCAAGAAAATATCTTTAAGGAAAAGGGTTGTATTGGAGTGTGCCAGACTCCTTTCTTTCAAAAATCATTTCATTTAAAAATCTCAGGTTTTATCACCATTTCCTTATTTAATCACGGTGTATCATCATCCAACACACAACCTTCATCATTAAGGTCAAACATACATTCACAGGCCAACATGACCACTGAACCCACTTGTGGCTTCGGAGTGACTTTACTGGCCACCTAGATAGAAGTTCATCCACTTCTACCCTGAGAATGAGTGGATATACGTGACATCTGACCCTCAATCTTAAAAATAATTCTTCGTGTCCATATGAGGACAGAGACCTCATCCCGTCCCCACCCCAGTCTCACGCGCTTAGTGCTACTCCAAATTTTGCATGGCCACTTAGTACGACGAACTGCCCTTATACTCAACTGGACATCCGGGGCTCTTAGGATGCATCACTACCCCTCATGGGCGTCTTGATTATCCTGTACTCATAGTGCATGCACAAAAAATATTTTCTTATCATGCTATATAATATGTGGTACCATTGGTCCAACGGCCGTGACTCTGAACTCAACCTGTAGCTGTTTGTCTTGATTGGTCTGGAGACCTGTCATGTCGCACTACCGCAAGTTGACCAAATGTGTTGGTCCTATCTTGGTACCATGGACAAACAATTCACTTATTAAAGTTTTATGGCACATATTTCATATTTTTTACGAGCTCCTGCTCATGCCCACTAGCTTAAGGCCCACTTGTTCGAGATTTTCAAAACCGGGCATAATAGCCCCCAATTTCCAAAACCGAGGCCCCCAACCTATAAGAGCTATTCAAGCTCCCATCAAAAAGGTCTCCCAAATAGTTTAAGCATTGGCACACAGTCAGGGGAGAGCACTTCCGACAAAATTATATTTTCAACTATCCATTATACCGATCGGGTATAAGGACATCTCCGCTCATAACCGATGAATGGGTTTTCAACTTCCTTCGATGAAGTTTCATCATACCAATCAGGTATGATCTACTTACAACTGGTAAGTAGTTTTTCCGTATGATTTCCACATCACTCCTCTAAGTTGTGATGTTTAAAATACCACTTGTTAGTGGGTTTTCATTTCGAGGTAGTTATCATCCCCATCCGGGTATGATATAAAATCCCACTCACCCGTTAATGCCATGAATTCCACTAGATCGGTTCCTTGATTTCATGCGAGCTTGTCCTTACTGGCGTTCCCAATGCTGCGTGTTCCTACATGATATTAATATCCCGCTTCATTATCTTACAACCTAATAGCCTTCATTCATTCCAAATTAATGAGAAAAACCAAACTCTTATTTATTTGCAATTAGGTCCCTAGAGTTATTTTTCTTTAAGTCCCTGATTCTAGTTTTTTCTCAAATTGAGTCCCAAAACTTTTAAAATTTCCCTTGGGACCTCAATTCATTCAATTTCACAAAAAGGGGTTTAATTTCCCAAATTTCCAATTTAGTCCCCCAACTTTTCCAAAATAACGATTTTGCCCTTCCTTTACAAAAATGATAAATTTTGCCCCAACAATTTTAAAATTCATCAATTGGCCCTCCAACATTTTTATCATGTCCAATTGACCCTCAATTTTAGGAAATTGCATTCCAGTCCCTCGAATTATCAAAAATCCCCATTTTTCGCCAATTTTTCCCCAATTCCAACTTCTTAAGATAGCCGAATTTAATTTCATCAAATTGATCGATCAAACGTTTTCAATTGTTGAAATTGAAGTTGAAATCGAGTTTTTACATGTTCATACGATTTTTTAGCAATTTGAATCGCAAGTTTTAACACCGAAACGAGCTCAAACAGAGCTTCGCTGGAAAATGAACTATATAGAGTGAAAACTTCGATTACTCACCGGTGAGGGCACGACTGTCCGAGCTTTCAATCTGGGCAGGTAGTTCTCCTCCTAAGGTTCTTCCTAGGATCAAGAATGAAATTAATTGATGTTGAATTGGATTATTATTTCATCATTGAAATTTAGTCAATTCTCTCTCTAACACCGATAAAAAATTACAGAGGGGGTTGAATTGGCTTACCTTTCTATCCTAATTCGGTTGTGGGAGGGCTGAGGAAGTGTTGGGATGGCTTGGTTTGGCATGAGGAGGGCTTGAATTAACCGATTTCAGCTCGGCCGAAACAGAGCAGCTTCGGTTCGTCGTAGCTGCTTCATTGTTTGATCCCGGTGCTTCTTCGACAACACTCGGAACGAATGGAAGTCACCATCGTGTAGCTAACTTCTCCCCGGTTCTAATGAACCTAACCTCGCGTTCTTTGGCTTAGAAATGATCCTATATCGGAGCTCCGGTTCGAGCTTCGCCGGAAAACTAAGAAACTGAGAGAGAGAGTGAGCTTTTCAGGTGTGGAGAGGATGAATGGAGAGGGGCTCTTTACATAGGGAGCTCGGGAACTCGTTGGCTGTCCATTTGGCACCTTTATGGCAGACATTGATGGCCTGGAATGTATCAAACGAAAACTTTTCTTCTCCACCGGAGCTGCTTCAATATTCTAGCGAGTGAATAGTGTTGTCATCTAAAGGAAGAAGACAACACTGTTCCGAACCGTACCGGACCGGTCCGCACCGAGTTCGAAGCTTAAACCAGCAGGTTCACCCCTCATTTGACCAAGTTTTTTCAAATCTAAAACTTTCTAAATTTATTTTCTATCCAATGGTGACCTAAAATCTCAATTATTTAAGCCACCTAGAAAAATGAATTTAGGATCCGGTTCAATAGTGGTTCAAACCGGTTCGGATCCGGTTCACCTGAACCGGTTTGGTTATCATCCCCAATTCCTTCACAAGTCCATTTCCATGAACTTTGTTACTTCTTAGGTCACTTAGGGTCCATGACATTCCTAGTTTACCATCTCTTTATCGATTCTCGTTCATAAATCGACTCGGTCCTTAAACCAGTTTGGGTCCGGTTCACCTGAACCAATCTGGTTTCTCTCTCCCACTTTGTTCTAATGTTCCTTCCCAAGGTTTATAAATTTCTTTGGATCACAAGGGATCCATAAATTTCTTGGTTTACCCATTCTCTATCGGTTTCGGTTCACAAATCAACTCGGTTCATAAACTAGTTCTATTCGGTTCGGGCCTAGTTCTCTTGAACCGATCCGATTTTTCTTCCCCATTTCTTCCTAAGGTTCTTTTCCAAGATTTATGAACCATTTTGAGTCACATGAAAGGTGTAAATTCTCAATTTGCCCATTTTCTATTAATCGAGCTTGTAGACAGATTCAGTTTAAAATTCAACACTGGCCAGTTCTTTCCCTGGTTTTCTCGTTATCATAAGACGGGGTTTACAATTATGGTCATAATAAACCAAAAAATGTTAATTTTTCATGCATGAGATTGTGGAGCCATCGAGATGCCCGATATGGGGTAGTGGTGGTTGCAAGGGCTGCTGGATGACCTAGGGAGCATAAGAGCGGATCGTCATCCTGTATGTCAAGAAGCTTTGGGATCTTTGTGCGCATGGAGACCGAGGCAGGAGGGGGAAAGAGGTCTTGTCCCACAAAGCATACACAGAGTATGAATAGGGTTTATGGGTCGAACTCGCTATGTCCACTCAAACTCAGGGTAGAGGCTGCGAAACTCTATTGGGGTAGACAATAAAGACGCTCTAGTTCACAAGTGGAACAGTTAGGGACTATTTTGTGAATGTGTGTTCCCTCTCTATGATAGAAATGACGTGTGATTGTGTGCCAACCCGAGTAGGGGTAGAAAATAAAAATGGAATACCATGAATATGATGAACACATAAATAAGTACATCCCTAAGATTTTTCCCACTCACTGAGTCGTGGAACTCATTTCCCTCCCTTAAAATTTTTCAGGAAGGAAAGGACCACCCGAGAGTTTCCCTCACCAATTCTCAAACCCAAGTACGAATTATTCTAGGAGACATGACAGGTAATATGCCTAACTCTTGACGACCTAGGGGAGGAACCACTCCTCGAAGTCCAGAAGAGTGGCGGGTTGATCACGAGGTTCCGACTAAACTGGGTCGGAGTGTGACAACTAAGGTGGTATTAGAGCTTATGTTTCCCTGAATACATTATTAGGACTTTATAACCTAAAGCCTAATAAAAAATTTGTAAACCCAGCCATGGTACCTAGAAGGGGAACCAAGATAACTAGGACTAGGACGATAGTTGTGGACTCCGCTGACAACCCCCTTCCAGAGGAAGAATCCCCGGGGGCACAACTGACCCAACAAGGACTCAGTTCTAACCACCAATGGCTACACGAGTAGTTCACCAAGGTGTTCAGAGAACCCCACCTCAGCAACAAACCCCACCTAGACTCTGAGTCCCAAACCCGACCTAAGGAAGTACAGTCACAGTCCACTTCCACCCTATCCCACCCCTCTTCGACATTCCTAAATACTTGAAGTGTCACACCCTAACTTGGTTTCCTTGGTTAGACCTGTAGATAACCGCCACATCCTCCTAATTTTACAATGATGGGTGCCTTATCATTGTAAAACCAATAGGGTGCAAGGCTCAAAACAAAATATCTCAAATTATTTTCCAAATTAATAAATTAAAACTTTGTGAAATAAATTTCGTAAACCATACCTTTGGTTTAGGTTTATGTTTAGCTTTTCCCATTAACATGTGTACTTCTTCGCCGTTTTTACCTGAAATGGGTAATCAAAGGGGAATGAGTTTGACATCTTAGTGAGAGTGCTTTGCGGACACCGTGACTTTATGTCCATGATTTAGCTCATACTCCAAATACGGTTTCAAGAAAGTTTGGATAAAGCAGGGGTCACCATAGGTAAGCTTATTGAGATTTAAAGAATTGACTTGTATTTGACAAGTTTGAAATCCATTCTTTTCATTAGAAGAAAGTTATCCTCGGGTCCAACATAACAGGTCTCAAGAGTTTAATTGTACTTAAAACGAGCAACATCTCACACACCTGAATGTTCATAGATACTACCTTTCCATAAATCCCTATTAGTTGGGATTCCACTTAACAAGTCACCACTTGTTTGTTATTAAAAAAATCGTTTCACATGATCTTAAGTTATCATTTCACCTTACGTTTTAAGTTTAGCACACACACAATCATATGCCATTTATCATCAAAGGGATCACACTTTTGTAAAATAGTCATCGACTGTTCCACTTGTGGACTAGAGCACCTTTACCATACATACTAATAGAAGTCCTTGACCATTAACTAGAATTTGAGTGGACATCAACTGTCTGACCCTCAGACCCTAGCCATACTCCTTGTCCTCTTTGTGAGATGAGACCTCTCCCCCTACTTCCTCGGTCTCAATGCGCATGAAGCTTCCCAAGCTTCTTAACATACTGGATGACAAACTTCTCTTATGCTTCCAGGGTCATCCCGCAGCCCTTAGAAGCACCACAACTCCATATCGGGTGCCTCAATGGTTTTGAACTCATGGCATGCACAATCAATAGTCTTATTAGTTATGGCCATTATCTTTGGTGCTACTAGCCCAATGAGTCCAACATCCCAACTTCGGCTCCGTAATGACTAGCCAAACAGGTTCAATGACCCAACTTCGGCTGAGTAGCTACTAACCCAACGAATTCGATAGCCCGACTTTGGCCTCGATGGTTCCGAACTCATCCTTTCTCTCTATAAATCTGAGAACCTCACCTCGATTTTCGTCATCTGTCCATTGTTATCCATTAGTGGTTCGATGCAAGGTAGTTTTCGATAGTATGATTTATTTATTTCCCTTCACTTTCTACTCGTAAGTGACCATCTGATAGCTTCTTCACTAAGATTGTGGGGCTCCATTGCATGTGGGCGTAACATGGACATGTGCTTTTGACGGCATCTCACATGAGTGGAAGCAGTAATTCTCATCAAGTAAATGGACCCGAAGGTAGCGTCCAAGAGCCTTATCAAAGCTCCCATAATATTTGATAAGTTAGATATGGGCCCTTCTTAGGTTTGTTTATATCAAATTTGAAATCAAATCCATCAGATCTTAAATTTAAAACAAAAATTCTAAAGTAATTTATGATCAATTTTTTTATTCAAAAAATATTGGTGTTACATGAAGACACTCTAACGGTCGGGGTGCAAGCCCTTCCAGGGGGAGAAGGATATCAGGGCAGTTATGGATTGGCTAGTTAGCCTTAAAAAGTTCATGGTTATCATAAGGACGCCCCCGGAGGAAATGGTGTCACGAGCTGAATTCTTTTTGGAATCCAGCACCAAGAGATGGTGGGACAATATGAGGAGCCTCTCCCTTGCCACACCCACCTAGGAGGAGTTCGAAGAAAGGTACTCGAAGGAGTACCTAGCTCTGCACTTAATCAACGAGAAGAAGTTGGAGTTCTTCCCGCTTTGACAAGGAGCAAGTACGTTATTAGAATATGAGACCAAATTTAATGAGTTAAGATCATTCGCCTCTGACTTGGTGGGACCGATAGACATTTGCTAAAAGTTTATAGATGGGCTCACTATGGACGTGAGAGATCAGATGGGGGTAATGGGATGCCCCACCAATTTGGCCGCTATCATCAGCTTGGTTCACGAGTGCGAGCGGCTAGTCCAAACAAGATGTCGTCAGATAGAGTGGACAGGATGAAGGGAGGAGAAGGGCCAAAGTAGCAAGGGAGGTCGAAGGGAACAAGGGGGGCCGTGATGGGGGAACAAGACAAGGTTCCCAAGAAGAGAAGAGGGTTATCAACCTCAAAGGGAGGTGAACGCACCCCCTCAAAGGAAGGGCCCCTATTGCTCCAAGTGCCAGATGACCCATGAAGGGGCATGCCCAACGTGCTTTGGGTGTGGGCAGCTTGGACACTATGTAAGGAAATGCCCAACAATATGAGGTAACGCCTAGTGAAATGCCTCACAACTACCACCCTGAAATTAGAGAGCACCCAATGGAAGAAGGCAGGCACCCACCCAAGTCCCGGCCCGGGTGTACAACCTCACTTAGGAGGAAGCTCGGAAGGACCCCAACCACTCCCTTAAAGATGAGTCTGTAATCTTGAGTAATGTAGTTCCTTTTTCCGAATTAATAAAGTCCATTCTCTCAATCAGTTCTGTTAAATCTCACCCAGGTCACACACAAATATTCAAGAAGGAGATATACGCTCTCTTCTACTCAGGGGCAGAGCAATCCTTTGTCAAAGAGACCATAGTTCCAGTCCTTCCCAGGAAACTCACCCCTCCCACACCACCCCTCAACATCATTACGTCGCTAGGAGAGGAGCTAGCACGAATGAACTCCTCAAGGAATGTGAAATCCAGATAAGGGGAATCACCTTGGAAGCAGATTTGATTCCCCTCCCGCTTCTTAGAAGTAGAAGTTATCCTGAGGATGGTCTGGCTAAGCACGCACCAAACCAAGGTAGACTGCGGGAATAAGCGAATAACGTTCTAGGCTCCTAGGAAGGAGGATGCATTATTTAAAGGGGACAAGGGGAAAGCTGGGATACACCTAGTGTCCTGTATTGTCACACCCTGACCTGGTTCAGTTGAAGTCCTGTGATCAACCTGCCACCCTTCCTCGAATCATCCTAGTATTTCTACCTTGCTGATCCAAGGAAGGTAAAGGCATACCTATGTTCATTCCCTTACTGTAAGTTTGGGATGGGGAACGTACCTTAAGGGCCTAAGCTGTTACTTGGAGCTTTATATCTCTCCTATCCAAATTCTTTCAATTATTCCTAAAAGGGTGAGAGGAGGGGATTGAGTATATATACTCAGTGAAGGAAAATTTCCACAACGATCGCTTTCTTTAAATCAGTTACTTAATTCTTTAGTCATTGTTTACATAGTAGTCACTGATCAACCGCCCTTCTATCATAGTAGGGATCACACGTTCGTAGAACAATCCCCGATCGTTCCACTTGTAGACTGGAGCGCCTTTACCATTCACCCTAATAGAGGTTAACAGCCTTTACCTTGAGTTTGAGTGGACCTTGCTCATTCGACCCTCAAACCCTAATCACACTTCGTGTCCACTTTCGCCTTGCTGTCTCGGTCTCAGTGTGCAGGAAGCTCCCAGAGCTTCTCAACATATTGGACAACAAATTGCCCTTATACTCCCTAGGTCGTTTAGCAGCCCTTAGGATCACCACTACCTTGTACTAGGCGTCCTGATGATCCTGCATCACATTACATGCACAATCAAGAGTCTTATTCATTTATAGCCATCATCTTTGGCCCTCCAACTCAATGGTCTGTTAGCTTGGCTTCGGCCCATGCACACCAGCCCAACTAGTTCGACGACCTAGTTTCAGCTTAGCAGCTATTTGGCCCAACAAGCCCAACATCCAAACCTTGGCTCAATGGGTATCACACAACATTATCCATTATTAGGACTTTTAGTAGTTCATAACATACTCATTCTTAATGGGTCCATACTCGTGCCCATTAGCCTTGGGCCCACTTATATCATTGAGCCTAAGTCTTGGAATTTGCTCTCAAATATTTTAAGAAGAGTCACCCAGTCAGGTGAGGCAAATTTTCGAGAAAACCATTTTAGAGGCAAAGCCATCATCCCAATCGGGATCGATGTTGTAAATTTCCCACTCACCTGGTAACAGCGATGTTCCTTTGCACCAATACTTGGGCAACAAGTTCCTACATGGTACGAGTATCCATATTAGGAGAATTGGCATAAGAGGCCATTTACTTTCGAGTATCTGTGTATAGGCCCTCCCTTTATGCCTTAATTGTATTTAGGTCCCTAAAGTTTATAAGTTTACATTTAGGTCCCTAGTCATCCTTTAATTTCAATTAAGCCCCTAGTATTTCCAATTATCCCTCATGGATCCTTAATTATTTTCCAAAATCACCAATTGGCCCTTAATTTCTCAAAATTTCCAATTGGCCCTCCATTTCATTTAATTGCCCAATTGGGACCCAACTAAAAGTTAATTTCATGAAAATACCCCAATTTTCCTTAAATTACAATTCGGCCTCCAATTTTCCAAAAATCTCTTAATTGCCCAATTTTTTAAAAATTACAATTTGGTCCCCGAATCACGATTTCATTCAATTGATACCCAAAACTCAGTTAATTTCCCCCATTCATGATCTAAATTGTCATGCCACAACCTGGTTTGGTAAGATTCCCATGAGCAACCCACTGCTCCCTTTGTTCAAGAATGAAGAGGATTCAGGTAAAATTTCAAATCTTGTTCCCTAGAATAAAGAAAGCTTAAAAACTTTAAGCGTACTAGACCTAGGGTTCATCTTCTCAAGCTCCCTGATTAATCTTCTTTTTCCTAAAAAGGGATAGGGGGTGAGTTTCTACAACTCAGTGAGTGGGTGTTGAGAGTGAGTTATAAGAAAACAATACTTAGTTTATTAAAAACCTGTTTTATAATCTTTCTTAACTCCTTGGTGTTTCTAGCTCTATTAACACATTCCCTTGCCTCGGGAAGCATTTAGCAAACAAACACACGCCCTTTATCATAAAGAGTACAAACGTTCGCAGGGCAATCCTAGACTGCACCCACTTGGGGATTAGTGCGACTTTGTCATCCACCCTAATAGAAGTCTCAGACTTCTACCCTAAGTTTGAGTGGACATCCCAGACTTCTGACCCAAAATCCACTTCGTGTCCAAATGACGATGTAGACATCATCCTCACCCCACCCCGGTCTCATGCGTAAGAAGCTCCTAGAGCTTCATCACTAACTAGCATGACAAATTGTCCTTATCTCCACCATGTCATCCAGCAGTCCTTGGAACACATCACTACCCCCTATGGCATCTTGATGGTCCCAAATCCATGACTACATGCACAAATAATAATGTTTTTCAACATTTAGTCATTTTCTTTGGGGATGATGTCTAATGGCCCCAACACTCAACCCAACTTATAGTTGTTTGTCTAGGCTAGCTAGTTGACCTAGTCCTGACACATTACCGCCAGCCCATCGAGTATTGTCGTTTCTGACTTGGTACCATGGTGAATCACACAATTGATTCCATTTTAAATGAAAATTTTCATGGCTCTTCCTATTCATATTTATTTACGGGCTTCCACCCGTGCTCACAGGCCTTGGGCCTACTACACATGTTTTTAAAAACTGAGCCTTGAGCCCTATGAGTTCAAAACTGAGGCCCCTAGCCTATTAGAGCTGTTCTAGCACACGTCAAGAAGGTCTCCCAAATTGTTTAAGCAATGATAGATAGTTAGGGGAGAACACTTCTGACAAAATCTTTTTGTAACTCATCACACCAATCGGGTGTGATGATAGATCCGCTTACAACCGGTATGCAGGTTTTTCCTTTTCGTAAGGAAGCTCATCATACCGACCGGTTATGATTTTTATATGATCCTACTCACAACCTGTAAGTAGGCTTTTAACTTTTAAAATGTGCTCATCATCCCAACTAGGTATGAAGTATAAAGTTCCCACTCACCCGGTGACTCTGATGGGTTCGTCCCTAGTCAGTTCTCCAAGTTTGAGTCTAGTCCCCTTGCTAGCATTCCGGTCTCAAGAGTCCCTACAAGGTTTGACCACTCTTATATGTTAGGGTTTGGTGTAAAAGCTTTCTAGCTTTTCAATATTGGCTACTAGGCCCAACTTTTTGGTTTATTACACTTAGGTCCCTAAAGTTCATAGTTCTTAACTTTAGGTCCCAACTGATAAATGTTTTTTTAAATCAATTCCCAAGGACTTCCAATATCCTCCTTGGGCCCTTAATTTACTTAAAATTATGTAAGGGGCTCAAGTTTTTCAAATTCCCAATTTGGTCCCCAAATTTTCTAAAATTACCTTTTTTCTCCAAATTTCCAAAATAGTCATTTGACCCAAATCTTTTGAAAATTAACCAATTGGTCCTCCAACATCTTTCTCATTTCCAATTGACCTTCAATTTTGAGAAATTGCATGGAGGTCCCTCAATTTTTCAAAATCCCCAAAATTTCCCCCAATGTCTACCCCCTCTATTGACCAAATTTGATTTCTTCAAATTTGTCATTCAATTGGGGTTATTTTCTCAAATTGATGATATGAATCAGTTTCTACATTTCCATACAATTCAATTGCACTTTGAATTGTGGGATTTGGGTCAGAAAAGAGCTTAAACGGAGCTTCGTCAGAAAATTGGATGTAGATAGAGAAATCATTGAAAGCTTACTGTTGGAGGTGCAACGATCCGAGTTCTTGATTCTGATAGTCTGCTCTTGTCCTCAGGATCCTCCTAGGATCAAGAATTGAGGCAATTGCAATAAGGATTAGCAGAATTCGATCAAAGAACTCTATCACTTTCTCTCTCTAGAATTGAACTGTAACGACGGAGGAGGGCCGAATTGGCTTACCTTTCGCCTCTGTAATGGTCGTGTGGTGGCTGAGGGGACTATGGGAGGACTCAATTTGTCCATGGGAGGTTGGAATTTGTTGAATTTTGATCAGCCAAAACAAAACAGCTTTGATCCACTTGAGTTGCTTCACTGTTCGAGCTCGCCATCGCTTCTCCGGTGATCCTCGGGTCAGTTGGAGGTAGCCGTCAAGTAGTTGACTTCCTCCCAAGTTTGTAGGACCCAAATTTAACCACTAAGGCTAGAGAAAGTGCCCAAATTGGAGCTTTGGTTCAAGCTTCGTTGGAGAACAGAGCACTTTAGAGAGACAAGGGAATTGTGGTGGGTAGAGGATGAATGGAGGGGACCTCTTTATATAGGGAGCCCGGGGACCCTCTGCCCGGCCAGTTTCCATACTGGTCATGCTCATCCTGATCAGAAATTGCCTAAATCAAAGCAAATTTCCTTCACCGGAAAAGAAAAGAAATTCTTTCCTCGATGAACAGTGTCATTGGACGGAGGAGGAAAATGACACTATTTTGCATGTGTGGTTTGGCCATGTGGTAGCACGTGATTAGTCGATCCTACTGACATGGTGATCTGACTCAGCCCACATGTCAGTCATTGACTGGTTGATTAGACACGTGGCTGCCTCTCATTAGCTGGTCGTTTCTACGTGGCTGTTGACTAGACACTTGTTGACCGTTGACCGGCTAACAGAGCACGCCTTGCCACGCGTCGCCCTCTAATTGGTCACGCGTGTGCTGACTAGACGCTGACCGGTCAGCAGTCCGTTGACCAATTGGACAGTTGACCAGTTCGGTCCGACCGGGTCCATTGACTAGAAAATGAAAATCAGTCGATTCAGGACTGATTCGACCGGTTCTCTTGAAATTAAAATTTTCTAAATTCATTTTCTATCTAATGGAGGCATCAATTTCTCAAATTGATCATTTTAAGCCACTAAGAAAAATGAATTTAGAGATTGGTTCATGTATAGCTCAACCCGGTTCAGTTCGGTTTAGGTTCGGCTCATCCCCGTGATTTATGTGACATCTTGGTCACTTGGGATTTTCCAATTTCCCATTACAACCATTCTTTATTGCTCTCGATTCATCAAGTGGTTTGGTTTTCTCCTCAATTTGACCGTTTCTTTCCCCAGTATCCTTGACTAGTGGTTATGGGTTTCATATGAATCATCTTCCCTATGTTTCCCTTGTCATTTCAAGCTTTGAAATGCTTCATTTGGCTCAGAAATGAGCTTAAACGAAGCTTTGCCAAAAAACTTAGTCTATAGAGAGAAAGCTTCAATATCATACCGGTGAGGGTCCGACAATTGGAGCTCTTGCTTTCTCCGAATTATTCTCCTCTCAAGTATCCTGTCTAGATCAATTTGTGCCTCAATTGGTGGCCTCAGCAGTGCAAATTAATAAATTTAAAACTTTGTAGAAACATTCTATGAACAGTCTTTTCTAGAGAAGGGCAATGGAGGTGACTTATCGTTGTAGCTCAGGGGAGGTTGAGGCACCTCTAGGTGCGCTCAAAGGAGCTTGGTTTGGTCGGAATTGGTGTGGGGATGGCTCGACTTGAGCTTGAGCAGCTTGGGTTACTGGTCGTCGAGGAGCGGCGGCACTGTGTGAGCTTCCCTGCTCTTCTCTAGTGGTCCTTAGGTAGAAGAGAGGGTACAGCAGGGTAGAAGACTTCCTCCTGGTTCTAGGGACACCAAATGAAGCTTCAGAGGTTGAGAAAAGTCCCGTTGTAGAAACTCTAGTTTGCTGCTTGCCAAAAATTGGAGTACTTCACCTTATTCACTCATTTGTGGGATGGGCAAAATGAATGGAGGGTTGCTCTTTATATAGGGAGCTCAGCAACTGACCAAGCTACCAGTAGTTGGTTGGTGGCAATTGTCATGTAGTTGACTTCCTCCTAAGTCTGTAGGACCCAAATTCGGCCTCTGAGGCTAGAGGAAGTGCCCAAATCGGAGCTCTAGTTCAAGCTTTGCCGGAGAACATAACATTTTAGAGAGAGAAGGGAATTATGGTGTGTGGAGGATGAATGGAGGACACCTCTCTATATAGGGAGCCCAGGGATCCTCTGCTCGAATAGTTTCTATACTGGTCATGCTCATCCTGATCGGAAATAGACCAAATCGAAGCAAATTTCCTTCGACGGAAAAGGGAAGAAATTCTTTCCTCTATGAACAGTGTCATCGAAAGGAGTAGGAAGATGACACTATTCTGCACGTGTGGGTTGGCCATGTGGCAGCACGTGATTGGCGGTCCTACTAACATGGTGATCTGACTTATTCGACATGTCAGTCGTTGACCCTTTGACTAAACACGTGGCTGCCTCTCATTGGCGGGTCGTTTTTGTGTGGCTGTTGACTAGGCACCCATTGATCATTGATCGGGTGACAGAGCGCGTCTTGTCACGCGTCACACTCTAATTGGTGACGCGTGTGCTGATTAGGCGCTGACCGGTCAGCGGTCCATTGACCAATTGGTCTTTTGACCGATCCGGTCCTACCGGGTTGAGTGACTAGAAAATGAAAATCGGTTGATTTAGGCCTGATTCAATCGGTTCTCTCGAAATAAAAATTTTCTAAATTTTTCTAAATTGATTTTTTATCCAATGGTGGCATCAATTTCCCAAATTGATCATTTTAAACCACTAAGAAAAATGAATTTAGAGATCGGTTCTTGTATAGTTGAACCCGGTTCAGTTCGGTTCAGGTTTAGTTCATCCCGAACCGGTCCGATTTTCTCATCCAATTTCCTTCATAATCCTTCCCCATGATATATGTGACATCTTGGTCACTTGGGATTTTCCAATTTCCCATTTCAACCTTTCTTTATTGCTCTTGATTCATCAAGGGGTTTAGTTTTTTCCTCAATTTGATTGGTTTTTTCCCCAGTTTCCTTGATTAGTGGTGATGGGTTTCACATGAATCATCTTCCCTATGTTTCCCTCGTCATTTCAATCTTTGAATTGCTTTATTTGGCTTAGAAATGAGCTCAAACAAAGCTTTGTCAAAAAACTTAGTCTAGAGAGAAAGCTTCGATATCTTACTGGCAATGGTCCAACGACTAGAGCTCTTGCTATCTCCGAATTGCTCTACTCTCAGGTATCCTCTCTAAATCAAACCGCTCCTCAATTGGTGGCCTGATTAGTGCGAATTTCTAAATTTAAAACTTTGCATAAACATTCTATGAATAGTTTTTTTCTAGAGAAGGGCGGCGGAGGTGACTTACGTTGCATCTCAAGGGAGGTCTAGGCACCTCTAGGTGTGCTCGAAGGAGCTTGGTTTAGCTAGAGTTGGTCTAGGGATGGCTCGACTTGAGCTCGAGCAACTTGGGTTGCTGGCCATTGAGGAGCGGTAGTACTGTGTGAGCTTCTCTGCTCTCCTCCAGTGGTCTTCGGGCTGAAGGGAGGGCGTGGTTGGGTAGATGATTTCCTCCTAGTTCTAGGGACACCAAATGTAGCTTCTGAGGTTGAGAAAAGTCCCGCTGCTGAAGCTCTGGTTTGCTGCTCGCTGGAAACTAGAGCACTTCACCTTATTCACTCATTTGTGGGATGGGAAAAATGAATGGAGTGTTGCTCTTTATATAGGAGCTTGGCAACCAACTAGGCTACCGGTAGTTGGTTGGTGGCAGCCGTCATGTAGTTGACTTCCTCCCAAGTCTGTAGGATCTAAATTCAGCCTCTAAGGCTAGAGGAAGTGCCCAAATCGGAGCTCTGGTTCGAGCTTCGCCGGAGAATAGAGCATTTTAGAGAGAGAAGGGAATTGTGGTGTGTGGAGGATGAATGGAGGGGACCTCTCTATATAGGGAGCCCGAGGACCCTCTGCCCGACCAATTTCCATACTAGTCATGCTCATCCTGATAAAAAATTGACCAAATCAAAGCAAATTTCCTTCACCAGAAAAGGAAAGAAATTCTTTCTTCTATGAACAGTGTCATTGGAAGGAGAAGGAAGATGACACTATTCCACACGTGTGGATTGGCCATGTGGCAGCACGTGATTGGCGGTCATACTAACATGGTGATCTAAATTAGTCGACATGTCAGTTGTTGACCCATTGACCGGACATGTGGCTGCCTCTCATTGGCTGGTCGTTTCTACATGGCTATTGACTAGGCACCCGTTAACCATTGATCGGCTGACAGAGCGCGCCTTGTCATGCGTCATGCTCTCATTGGTCACACGTGTGCTAACTAGGCGTTGACTGGTTAGCAGTCCGTTGACCAGTTGGACTGTTGACCGGTGCGGTCCGACCGTGTCCAGTGACTAGAAAATGAAGATCAGTCAATTTAGACCTGATTCGACAGGTTCTCTCGAAATTAGAATTTTCTAAATTTGTCTAAATTCATTTTCTATCCAATGGTGGCATCAATTTCCCAAATTGATCATTTTAAGCCATTAAGAAAAATGAATTTAGAGATCGGTTCATGTATAGTTCAACCCGATTCAGTTCGGTTCATCCCAAATCGGTCTGGTTTTCTCATCTAATTTCCTTCCTAATCCTTCCCCATGATTTATGTGACATCTTGGTCACTTGGGATTTTCCAATTTCCCATTTCAACCCTTCTTTATTTTTCTCGATTCATCAAGGGGTTCGGTTTTCTCCTCAATTTGACCAGTTCTTTCTCTGGTTTCCTTGACTAGTGGTGATGGGTTTCACATGAATCATCTTCCCTATGTTTCCCTCGTCATTTCAAGCTTTGAATTGCTTTATTTGGCTTAGAAATGAGCTCAAACGTAGCTTTTTCAAAACACTTAGTCTAAAGAGAGAAAGCTTTGATATCTTACCAACGAGGGTCCAACGACTTAGCTCTTACTTTGTCTGATTTGCGCTCCTCTCGGGTATCCTCTCTAGATCAAACCATGCCTCAAGTGGTGGCCTGATCGATGCGAATTTCTAAATTTAAAACTTTGTAGAAACATTTCGTGAACAGTCTTTTTTGGAGGAGGGCAGCGGAGGTGACTTACTTTCGCTGCTCAGGGGAGGTCGAGGCACCTTTAGGTGTGCTCTAAGGAGCTTGGTTTGGCTGGAGTTGGTCTAAGGATGGCTCGACTTGAGCTTGAGCAGCTTGGGTTGCTGGTCGTCGAGTAGCAGCGGTACTGTGTGAGCTTCCTCGCTCTTCTCCAGTGGTCCTCGAGCTGAAGGGAGGGTGCTGCAGGGTAGAAGACTTCCTCCTGGTTCTAGGGACACCAAATGTAGCTTTAAAGGTTGAGAAAAGTCCCGTTGTCGGAGCTCTGGTTTGCTGCTCACCGGAAAATGTAGTACTTCACCTTATTCACTCGTTTGTGGGATGAGCAAAATGAATGGTGTGTTGCTCTTTATATAGGGAGCTCAGCAATTGACCAAGCTACCGGCCGGTGTAGGACTTGGCCATCGACAGTCATACTGGAGCTCTTCCTGGGTCATCAGAGAAATCTCCTCGCTCTCTCTCATTCCTTTTTGTCAGATGACTAAGGAAGAAGACGATGATATGGCGGGTGTGCCACGTGGCACGTTGTGATTAGTCAATTTTTCTACCGTGGCATTTCAACTTAGCTCCCACATCAACCGTTGACAGGTTGACCAGATACGTGGTAGCCTTCCATTGGCTTCTCATGTCTACATGGCAGGCTGATTGGTCATCCGCTGACCATTGATCAGACATGTGGTAGCCTCCCATTGGCTGCCCCTGTCTACATGGCTGCTAACTTGGTGCCCGCTAATCATTGACCGGTTGACCAGTCCGGTCCATTGATCGGTTGGACCATTAACAAGTCCGTTCCATTGACCGGCTAGATGTTGACCAGTCCGGTCCAACTGGGTTCGGTGACTCGAATTCGAAAATCAGCCGATTTAGGCCTGATTCGACCGATTTTCTAAAATTTTAAAATTTCTAAATTAATTTTGTATCTAATGGTGGCCTCAATTTTCTAAATTGGCATTTTTAAGCCACCTAGAAAAATGAATCATTAAATCGGTTCAACCTAGTTCAATCCAGTTCATGTCCGGTTCACCTCGAACTAGTCTAGTTTTCTCATTCAATTCACTTCATGGTTCTTCCCCATGATTTTTATGACTTTTTGGTCACTTGAGATTTTCCAATTTTATATTTTAACCCTTCTTTACTATTTTCTGTTCATTAATTTACTCGATTTTCTCATGAAAAAAAAAGATCACCGGTTCTTTTCCCGGCTTCCTTGGTCCGAAAGGACGTGTTTCACATGCATGGAGGCACATGACTTGTTGCAAAGGGGATGTAAGTTGTTCCTCGCACAGATCACTTGCAAGGATTCACTGGGGAAAGGACTAGAGGAAATCCTGATAGTCAACTGTTACCCTGACGTGTTCTCGGAAGAGCTACCCGACCAACCCCCAGATCGCCAACTAGAGTTTGTGATTAAGGTAGTGATAGGAACCCACTCCATATCACAAGCTCCTCACCATATGGGGCCCACAGAGCTTGAGGAGATTAAGGAACAATTGGATGAGCTACTAGAAAAGGGCTTCATACGCCCGAGCTAGTCCCCATGGGGTGCACCGGTCCTATTTGTCAAGAAGGAGGATGGAAGTATGAGGCTCTGTATTGACTATCAGAAGCTGAACCAGGTAACTATCAAGAATAAATACACTCTCCCCATGATAGATGATTTGTTTGACTAACTACGAGGAGCCGCATACTTTTTTAAGAACGACTTGCGATCTAGGTATCACCAGTTGAAAATCTGGGAGGAGGATATATAGAAAATTGCATTCTGATCACAATATGGATACTACGAGTTTAGGGTGATGCCCTTTGGACTAACAAAGCACCCGCAACCTTCATGGACCTGATGAACCTGGTTTTCTAGCCATACTTGGATAAGTTTGTGATCATATTTATAGACGATATCCTCATATACTCACGAAGCACAGAGGAGCTCAAGGCACACTCAGAGACCATGCTAAGCACATTACGGGAAAATCAACTCTACGCCAAATTTTCAAAGTGCTAGCTTTGGCTACAAGAGGTGGTCTTCTTAGAACATATAGTGTCAAAGGTTGGAGTAAAGGTGGACCTAGCAAAGATAGAGACCATATCCAACTGGAAAGCATCCACCAGCCCAACCGAGGTACATAGCTTCCTCGGACTCGTAGAATACTACCAGAAATTCGTAGAGGATTTTTCCAAAATTGCAGCTCTGTTGACCCACCTCACAAGGAAAGGAGCCAACTACAAGTGGGATGCTAAGTGTGAGGAGTCGTTTGAGGAGCTTAAGTCCTAATTGACGACGGCCCTAGTGTTGACATTACTTGAATCTGATGTGGGGGAGTATACGGTGTATAGTGACACGTCAGGACAAGGATTAGGATGTGTTCTAATGCAGCAGAGGAGGGTCATCACATATACCTCTTGATAGTTGAAAACACATGAGAGGAACTACCCCACCCATGACCTCGAACCAGCAGTAATAGTGTTCACCCTCAAAATTTGGCATCACTACTTGTATGGAGTCAAGTGTCACATATACACCAACCACAAGAGCCTCGAGTATTTCCTAACCCAAAAGGAGCTCAATTTATGGCAAAGGAGGTGGCTGGAATTGGTAAAAGATTAGGATTTAATGATTGAATACAACCCTGACAAGGCCAACATGGTAGCAAACGTACTTAGCTGCAAGTACCATACGAGAGTAGTCTTGGTGAGGATTGGATACTTACCTTTACTAAGATAGTTCTATAGCACGGATATTACAAAAGGAGGACGAGGAGCTCCGTTCGCATTGGAACCAGTCTATTAGCGAGCCAACCTAAGACCTTGCAGTTGGAAAAGATGAGTTGATGACCTTCAAAAGGAGGGTATGGGTACCGAATAACCCATAATTGAAGGGGATGATACTAGAGGAGGCACATGATTCAGTGTATGCCATGAATTTGAGCAGCACAAAAATGTATCATACCCTCAAACCGAGGTATTGGTGGAAGGGAATGAAGAGGGACATTGTGAAGTACATGGTTAGGTGCCTGTCGTGACAAAAAATTAAGGTCGAACATCAAAAACCCTCTAGACTATTGCAGCCCCTACCAATCCCTGAGTGGAAGTGGGAACACATCTACATGGACTTTGTGACAGGACTACTTGTGACAAAAAGGGGATGAGAGGCGATATGGCTCATCATAGACAAGTTGACCAAGTCTGCCCATTTCCTGCCCATAAAGGCAACTAATCTCATAGAAAAACTGGCCGCCTTGTATGTAGGGGAGATTGTAAGGCTCCATGGGGTTCTAATAAGCATAATATTGGATCGGAATCCGAGGTTCACCTCCTGGTTTTAGCCTAGCCTGTAGGATGCCCTAGGACCAAACTCTACATGAGCAATGCCTTCTATCCATAGACGGATGGGCAGTTTGAGCGAACAATCTAGACCTTGGGGGATATGCTTCAAGCATGTGTTCTAACAATGAATAAGGGCTGGAAGGACTATCTATTCCTCATGGAGTTTTTCTACAATAACAGCTATCAGGCCAGCATACATATGGCACCATACGAGGCCCTCTACGGGCGACCCTGTCGTATGCCCCTATTTTGGGAAGAAGTAGGGGAGAGAAGACTAGAGAAGGTCGAGCTGATAGAAAATGCAATGGAAAAGATCTTAATAATAAGGAGTCGACTCAAGGTGGCCTAAGATCGACAAAAGAGCTATGTCGACCACCGGAGAAAGGACCTAGAATTTGAGGTAGGAGACCGAGTGTTCCTCAAGGTATCACTATGAAGGGGTTTACTTAGGTTTCAATAGAGAGGAAAGTTGAAACCAAGGTACATAGGTCCGTACGCCATAATTCATAGGATTGGACTGATGGCGTACAAGCTGGAGTTGCCTCCAGACCTACAGAGGATACATGACATATTCCATGTGTTAGTACTACGAAAATATGAGCCCAACCTCAGCCATATACTAGATCAGCCACCACCCGAGCTAGAGGAAGATTTTTTTCTACGAGGTGGAGCCAATACAAATCCTCGATCAACGAGAGAACCTAAGGAGCAAGAGGATTCCCATGGTTAAAATCCTTTGGCGAAACGACCAAGTAGAAGAGGAGACGTGGGAGACGGAGTTAGACATGAGGAATAGATACCCTCAATTGTTTAGCATGTAAAAGTTTTAAGGACAAAACTCCTAAAAGGAGGGTAGACTTGTAAACCTCGTCCCTTAGAGTATAGAACTAAACCAAGGAAAACCCCATATACTTTTGGAAGGAAACCAGGTGCTTGTCGGAACCAAAAAGAATATATATATATATATATATATATATATATATATATATATATATATATATATAAGACGAAGAATTTGGAATCTCAAGTAGCAAATAAATCACAAAAATCATGGTGAAGGACCATGAAGAGGATAGGATGTGAAAACTAGACTAGTTCAAGGTAAACGGACCTGAACCAGATGGAACCAAAGTAAATTGGGTTGAACCATGAAGAATCGGTCCAAATATTCATTTTTCTAGGTGGTTTAAAAATATCAAATTAGAAAATTGGAGCCATCATTAGAAAATAAATTTAGATAAATTTAGAAAATTTTAATTTTTAGAAAATCGATCAAAAAGGGCTTGAACCGACAAATATACAATTTCAGATCACCAGAATCGGTCAGACCAGACCGGTCAATGGTCCAACTAGTCAATGGACTGCTGCCAGATCAGCGCCCGATCAGTAGTTGTGACCAATCAGCACACGACATGTGGTGAACCACACCCAGTATGCGCTTGGAAGTGCTGACCAATTAAAGGTTACGCGTGTCCCTGGTTAATGGTCAAAGGAGGAAAATCCACCTGAGCGATGACCGACCAATGAGAGAGTGACACGTGTTCTGATCAATGGTCAAGGTCGGACAAGCCCCATCAGCAAAGATTGGCCAATGGGGATCTAACATGTGGCAAGGTTGCCACGTCAACGTCCGATTGGGACGACCGGGAACAACCTACCAATTAGAGGTTGACACATGGCAGTGTCACATCAATGTACCTTTAGTTGTCGCGAGGCGTAGGCGA
Organism: Trapa incisa; assembly: GCA_030064435.1. Classification (NCBI taxonomy): domain Eukaryota; kingdom Viridiplantae; phylum Streptophyta; class Magnoliopsida; order Myrtales; family Lythraceae; genus Trapa; species Trapa incisa. Next base: position 3,627,234 of record CM057774.1, on the reverse strand, counting down.
TAACATTTCCATGTTGCATTAATACACATCTGAGTCCCTGTCCAGATGCATTACTGTAGATTGTATACTCCCCTACACTTGGGTCAAGCAGAGAGAGTACATGTGCTGTTGTTAAACAGGTCTTCAACTCCTGGAAGGATTTTTCACACCTTTCATCCCACTTATACTCCACTCCTTTCCTTGTGAAACGAGTGAAAGGGGGCAGCTATCATAGAGAAATCCTACACAAACCGTCTATAATATCCTGCCAAGCCTAAGAAACTACGTATCTCTAAGGGATTCTTGGGTGCCTTCCAACCGGATATGGCTTACACCTTTGCTAGGTCTACCTTGACTCCATCTTTGCACACTATGTGCCCTAAGAACCCCACCTCCTGTAAGGGACATAAGGGAAGGGGTGAGTACAACAACTCAGTAAATGGGTTTTCAAAATTTAACTTTTAGAAAAATATTTGAATTGGAGTGTGTCAGACTCCTTATTTTCTTTTAAAAACATTTCATTCTCAATTTCGATTTTTATAACCATTTCTTATTACCACGGTGTGTCATCACCCAACACACATCCTTCATCATAAAGGTAAAATACACAATCGCAGGCCAGCCTATCCACTATACCCACTTATGGCATCGGAGCAACTTTACCGACCACCTAGACAAAAGTACGTCCACTTCTACACTAAGAATTAGTGGATGTTCATGACATCCAACCCTCAATCTCATAACAAAACTCCGTGTTCGTATGAGGACAGAGACCTCATCCTGTCCCCACCCTGGTCTCATGCGCTTGAAGCTACATCGAGCTTCGCAAGACTTCTGGTACGACTAACGACTCTTTTACCCACCAGGTTGTCCAAAGCCCTAGAACACATCACTACCCCTCTTGGGCGTCTTAATGGTCCCATAACACAATGCATGCACAATAAATAGTTTTTTTACATAATGCCACTGGTCCGACGGCTCCGACCCTCAACTCGACCTGTAGCTATTTGTCTTGACTAGTAAGAAGACCTCTCATGTCGTACTGCCACTAGTCCATCGAGTATGTTAGTCATGTCTCATTACCATGGACAAATAACTCATTTACTTAAGTTTTTATGACATATTAATCATATTTGTTTACAAGCTCCTACTCGTGCCAACTAGCCTAGGGCCCACTATTCGAGATTTTCAAAATCGGGCATATTAGCCCCCAAGTTTCAAAATCGAGGCCTCCTACCTATATGAGCTATTCGAGCTCCCATCAAGAAAGTCTCCCATAAATTTTAAGTAGTGGCACACAGTCAGGGGAGAGCATTTCTGACAAAATAAACTTTTCAATTGTCCTTAATACCAACCAGGCATGAGGACATCTCCACTTATAAACGACAAGCAAGTTTTTCATTTCCTTCTAGGAAGTTTCATCATAGCAACCGGGTATGATCTACTTACAATCAGTAAATAGTTTTTCCACGAAATTTCCACATCACTCTTCTTGGATGTGATGATTAAAATACCACTTAGCAGTGAGTTTCATTTTCGAGGTGCTTATCATCCCAATCGGGTATGATATTAAATTCCCACTCACCTGATCGTGCAGTGAATTTCCTCTTAGTCGGCTTGTTGCCTTAATGCGAACTTATCTTAGTTGGTGTTCAGGGTACCTTGTGTTTCTACACGATATGAACATCCTTGTTCATTATCCTTTGGCTTAATAGCCTTCATTCATCCCAAATGAATGAGAAAACAAAACTTTTCACTTATTTGCAATTAGGTCCCTAAAGTTATTTTTCTTTAACTTTAAGTCCCTAATGCCAATTTTTCTTCAAATTGATTCCTGAAACTTTCAAAATTAACCTTGGGATCTCAATTTATTCAAATTCACAAAAAGGGGTTTAATTTCCCAAATTTCCAATTTGGTCCCCAATTTTTTCCAAAATTACCATTTTGCCCCCTACTTTAAAAAAATGGTATGTTTTGCCCCAAAAATTCCAAAATTTGCCCAATTGGTCCTCCAACATCATTATCATGCCCAATTGGCCCTCAATTTTATGAAATTGCGCTTTAGTCCCTCGAATTTTCAAAATTCCCAAATTTCCCCCAATTTCAACCGTCTAGCTCAAGCGAATTTGATTTCATCAAATGGACCGATCAAATGAGTTTAATTGTTGAAATTGAAGTTAGATTGGAGTCTCTACACCTTCATATGATTCAATTGCACTTTGAATCACACGATTTGAAGCTGGAATGAGCTTGAATGGAGCTTCGCCAGAAAACTACACTTAAAGAGAGAAAGCTTCAAAAGCTTACCGTCAGGGATGCGGCAGTCCGAGCTTTTGATCTGGGCAGATAGCTCTCATCCTAAGGTTCCTCCTAGGATTAAGAATCGCATCAATTGATGTCGAATTGAATGAGAATTTAGTCATCGAAGTTCTGTCGGTTCTCTCTCTACCACCAATCAAAATTTATAGAGTGGAGCCAAATTGGCTTACCTTTTCGCTCTAATTCAGCTATAGGAGGGTTGTGGAGGTGTTTGGATGGCTTGGTTTGGCCTAAGAAGGGCTCGAATTGGCTGATTTCAGCTAGGCCAAAATAGGGTAGCTTTAGACCGTCGGAGTTGCTTCACTGTTCGATCATACCAGCACTTCTCTAGTGACCCTCGGAGCAAATGGAGACTACATGCGTGTAGCTAACTTCTCTCTGAATCCAATGAACCCAACCTCACCTTGTTTGTCTTAGAAAAATGCCCAAGTCGGAGCTCTGGTTCAAGCTTCGCTAGAAATTGGAGCAGTTGAGATAGAATGGAGTTTTCGGGTGTGGAGAGGATGAATGAGGAGTGGCTCTTTATATAGGAAACTCGAGGACTTCTTGACCATCTGATTGGTGCCTTAATGTTTGCTGGAGCTACTCGATTTTTTGGCGAGTGAATAATACTGTCATCTGAAGGAAGAAGATGATAATATTCCGAACAAGATCGAACTTGTCACGCCCCGACCTAGTTTGGTCGGATTCCCGTGAACATCTTGTCACTCTCCCTATTTATTTAAGGGTTTCCCCTATTCTAATTCTTAAAGAGTAAGGCGTCTTTTAAACCTGAACCTTTCCTGAAATATAATAAATCAAAACTGCATAACATTTTAAATTTATCATACCTGTCTCATAGGCCTATTAGTTAGTGGTCTTGAGGGTAGACTTTCCGGGATTTCCTGAAAGTGATATAAGGGAGGGGGTGAGTACAACTACTCAGTGAATGGGTTTTCAAATTTTAATTTTTAGGAAAAAGATTTGTATTGGAGTGTGCCAGACTCTATATTTCTTTCAAAATCCTTTCATTTCAAATATCAATTTTTATCACCATTTCTTATTAGTCATGGTGTATCATCACCTAACAGACATCGTTCATCATGAAGGTCAATAACACAATTGTAGGCCAGCACGTCCACTAAACCCACTTGTGGCGTCAGAGCGACTTTACCGTCCACCTAGATAGAAGCACATCCACTTCTACCATGAGAATGAGTGGATGTTCGCAACATCTGACCCTCAATCCTGTAACAATTCTCTGTATCCATATAAGGATAGAGACATCATCCCCTCCCTACCCTGGTCTCATAAGCTTGATGCTACTCCAAATTTCGCATGGTCACCTGGTTCGACGAACTGCCCTTATACCCAAAAGGTCGCTTAGGGTCATTAGGACACATAACAACAATCTTGGGCATCTTGAAGGTCTTGTAATCACAATGCATGCACAATCAGTATTTTTACATCATGCCTTGTAATCTGTGGTGCAACTGGTCCAACGGACTTGACCCTCAACTCATCCTATAGTTGTTTGTCTTAACTGGTCTATTGACCTATCTTATCGCACTACCGCTAGTTGACTGAGTATGTCGGTCCTATCTTTGTACCATGGCCAAATAATTCATTTATTAAAGTTTTATGGCACATATTTCATGTTTGTTTACGAGCTCCTAGTCGGGACTGTTCGAGATTTTTAAAACTGGGCATAATAGTCCTCAAGTTCTAAAATCGAGGCCTCCAACCTATAAGAGCTATTCGAGCACCTGTTAAGAAAGTCTCCCAAATCGTTTAAGCAATGGCACACAGTTAGAGGAGAGCACTTCCAACAAAAATAAATTTTCAACTATCCATCATACCAAACGGGTATGAGGATATCTCCGCTAATAACGGATGAACGGGTTTTCCACTTCCTCCGAGGAAGCTTCATCATACCAACCGGGTATGATCTACTCATGACTTGTAAGTAGTTTTTTCTACGTTATTTTCACATCACTCCTCTATGTTGTGATGCTCAAAATACCACTAAGTAGTGGGTTTTCATTTCGAGGTACTTATCATCCCCAACTGAGTATGATATAAATTCCTACACACCCATTAATTTAGTGAATTCCACTCGACCGGTTCCTTGTATTCACGCAAGCTTGTTCTTGCTGGCGTTCCCTGTACTTCGTATTCCTACACGATATGAACATCCTTGTTCATTATCCCTCGGCCTAATAGCCTTCATTCATTTCAAATGAATGAGGAAACCAAACTTTCTAATTGTTTGCAATTAGGTCTCTAACGTTATTTGTCTTTAACTTTAAGTCCCTAATGCCGGTTTTTCCTCAAATTGAGTCCCGAAACTTTTAAAATTTATCTTAGAACCTCAATTTATTCAAATTTGAAAAAAAGGGTCTAATTTCCCAATTTCCAATTTGGTCCCCAACTATTCCAAAACTACCATTTTGCCCTTCCTTTTCAAAAATGGTAAGTTTCACCCCAAAAATTCTAAAATTCCTCAATTGGCCCTCTAACATTCTTATCATGCCCAATTGACCCTCAATTATATAAAATTGTATCTTGGTCCTTCGAATTTTCAAAAATCCCTAATTTTTCCACCACTTTTAACTTACTAACATAGTCAAATTTGATTTCATTAAATTGATCGATTAAACACTTCTAATTGTTGAAATTGAAGTTAAAATTGAGTTCCTACATCTTCATATGATTCAATAGAACTTTCAATTGCAAGTTTTGACGTCGGAACGAGCTCAAACGGAACTTCGTCAAAAAACAAACTATAGAGAGAGAAAGCTTCAATTACTCACCGTTAAGGGCATAGCGGTCCGAACTTTCATTCCAGGCAGATAGCTCTCATCCTGAGATTCATCCTAGAATCAAGAATTGCATCAATTTATGTCGAATTAAGTTAAAATTTCATCATCAAATTTCTACCGGTTCTCTATCTAGCACCGGTCGGAAATTGTATAAGGGAGCCGAATTGGCTTACCTTTCAGTCCTAATTTAGCCGTAGGAGGGTTGTGGAGGTGTTGGGAGGGCTTGGTTTGGCCTGATGAGGGCTCAAAATGGTCGATTTCAGCTTGGATGAAATAGGGCAGCTTCGGTCCGCTAGAGCTACTTCACTATTCCATCATGCCAGCACTTCTCCACCGACCCTCGAAGCAAACAGAGACTACAAACATGTAGCTAACTTCTCCCTAGTTCTAAAGAACCCGACCTCGCCTTGTTTGGCTCAAAAAAGTGCCCAAGTCGGAGCTTTAGTTTGAGCTTCACCAAAAAAATGGAGTAGTTGAGAGAGAATGGAGTTTTCAGGTGTGGAGAGGATGAATGGAGAGGGGCTCTTCATATAGAAAGCTCGGGGACTTCTTGGTCGTCTAATTGGTGCCTTAATGGCGATCATTCATTGTCTGAAACTCCCTCGCCGGAGACTTTTCAACTTCACCAGCGCTGCGCGAATTTTTGGCAAGTGAACAGTGCTGTCATCTAAAGGAAGAAGATGATACTATTCCAAACCGGATCAAACTGGTCCAAACTGGGTTCAAAGCATAAACTGGTCGGTTCAGCCCACATTCGATCAAAATTTTCAAATCTAAAAATTTCTAAATTCATTTTCTATCTAATGGTGGCCTTAAATCTCAAATTTGAAATTTTAAGCCACCTAGAAAAATGAATTTAGAATCCGGTTCAATAGTGGATCAAACCGGTTCAATCTGGTTCACTTGAACCGGTTTGGTTTACATCTCCAATTCATTCTCAAGTCCATTTCCATGACTTTTGGGACACTTTGGGTCACTTGGGATCCATAAATTTCCTAGTTTTCCCTTTCTCTATCGGTTCCAGTTCATGAACCGACTCGTTTCATAAATCGGTTCAATCCAATTGGATCAGGTTCATCTAAATCGGTCTAGTTTTTCTCTTCCAATTTGTCCTAAGGTTTTTCCAAGGTTTTATGAACACTTTGGATTACCCAAGAGTTGTAAATTTCCAAATTGTCCGTTCCCAAATGATCGGGTTTGTGAACCAGTTCAGTTTTCTTACTCGATTTGACAAATTCTTTTCCCAATTTTTCTTAACTCAAAAGGGCGGGGTTTATAGGACCGGTTCGAATCAGTTTCAAATCTTAAACCGGTAGGTTTAGGCTTGATTCAACTGAGTTTTTCAATATTATAAATTTATAAATTTATCTAAATTCATTCTCTCTTCAATAATGGCCTCAAATCTCAAATTTGAATTTTCTAAACCACCAAAAAAATGAATTTAGCATTCGGTTCAATAGTGGTTCAAACCGGTCCAAATCGGTTCAATTCGGTTTGGATCTGATTCACCTAAACCGGTTTGGTTTTCATCTCCAATTCATCCTAAAGTTCTTTTTCTTGACTTTTGTGACTCTTTAGGTCATTCGGGATCCATAAATTTCCCCATTTGTCTATTCTCTATCGGTTTCTGTTCTTAAGCCGGTTCAATCTAGTTGGATCTAGTTCATCTGAACCAGTCTGGTTTTTCTCTTGCAATTTGTCCTAAGGTTCTTTTTCCAAGACTATATGAACCCTTTGGGTTACTCGGGAGTTGTAAATTTCTCAAATTGCTCGTTCTCTAATGATTGGTTTTGTGAAATGGTACGATGTTTCTCACTCAATTTGACTAGTTCTTTTCCTAGTTTTCCTTAACTCAAAAGGGCGGGGTTTACAAGGTGTATGTCACGCCCCGACCCAGTTTGGTCGAATCCCCATGAGCAACCTGCCACTCTCCCGGTTTATTAAAGGGTTTCCCCTTACTATAGACCGAAAAGAGTAAGGCATCCTTTAAACATGCACCTTTTCCTAGAATAACATAAATCAAAACTACATAATATTTGAAATTTATCATACCTGTCTTACAGGCGTCTTAATTGATGGTCTTTAAGGTTAGGCTTTTCGAAATTTCCTAAAAGGGTATAAGGGAGGGGGTGAGTATGACTATTTAGTAATAGGTTTTCAAAACTTTTAACTTTTAGGAAAAATATTTGTATTGGAGTGTGTCGGACTCCTTTCTTTCAAAAGTCCTTTCATTTCAAATCTCGGTTTTTACCACCATTTTATATTTATCATGGTTCATCACCTAACACACATCCTTCATCATGAAGGTCATACACACATTCGCAGGCCAGTACGTCCACTGAACCCACTTCTGGCGTCAGAGCGACTTTACCGGCCACCTAGATAGAAGCACGTCCACTTCTACCCTGAGAATGAGTGGTTGTAAGCGACATCCAATCCTCAATCCCAAAATTAATTCTTTGTGTTCATATGAGGACAGAGACCTCATCTCGTCCCAACCCCCGTCTCATGCGCTTGGTGCTACTCCAAATTTTGCATGGTCACATGGTACAACGAACTGCCCTTATACCCACCATGTCGTCTAGTGCCCTTAGGACGCATCACTACCCCTCTTGGGTGTCTTGATGATCTCGTAATCACAGTGCATGCACAATCAATGTTTTCTTATCATGCCATATAATATGTGGTGCCACTGGTCCAATGACCTCGACCCTCAACTCAATCCGCGGTTGTTTGTCTTGACTAGTCCGTCGACCTGCCATGTCGCACTGCTGCTAGTTGACTAAGTATCTCGGTCCTGTCTTGGTACCATGGCCAAACAATTCCTTTATTTAAAGTTTTATGGCATATAACTTATGTTTGTTTACAAGCTCCTGGTCGTGCTAACTGACCTTGGGCCCACTATACGAGATTTTCAAAATCGGGCATATTAGCCCCCAAGTTCCAAAACTAAGGCCCCCCAGCCTATAAGAGCTATTCGAGCTCCCGTTAAGAAGGTCTCATAAATCGTTTAAGCATTTGCACACAGTTAGCGAGAGCACTTCCGACAAAAATATGTTTTCAACTGTCCATCATACCAACCAGGAATAAGGACATCTCCGCTCATAACTGATTAACAGGTTTTCAACTTCTTTCGAGAAAGTTTCATCATACCAATCGGGTATTATCTACTTACAGCTGGTAAGTAGTTTTTCCGCATGAGTTTCACATCACTACTCAAAGTTGTAATGTTTAAAATACCACTTAGTAGTGGGTTTTCATTTTGAGGTACTTATTATCCCCAACCGGGTATGATATAAAATTTCACTCACAACCAGTAAGTAGTTTTTAACTTTAAATTGTGCTTATCATCCTTACCAGGTATGACGTTAGTAAGCCCACACACCCCTTAATGTAGTAAATTCCATTAGACCGGTTCTTTGTATTCACGCAAGCTTGTCCTTGTTGGCGTTCTCGGTACTTCATTTTCCTACACAATATGAACATCCATGTTCAATATCCCTCGGCCCAATAGCCTTCTTTCATTCCAAATGAATGAGAAAACTAAACTTTTATTTATTTGCAATTAGGTCCCTAAAGTTATTTTTCTTTAAGTCCCAAATGTCCGTTTTTCATCAAATTGAGTCTCGAAACTTTTAAAATTCCCCTTGGGATCTCAATTTATTCAATTTCATAAAAAGGGGTTTAATTTCCCAAATTTCCAATTTGGTCTCCCAATTTTTCCAAAAATGGTAAGTTTTACCCCAAAAATTCTAAAATTCCTCAATTGGCCCTCTAACATTTTTATCATGCCCATTTGACCCTCAATTATATAAAATTGCATCTTGGTCCTTCGAATTTTTAAAAATTCCCAATTTTTCCCCAATTTCAACTTCCTAACACAGTTGAATTTGATTTCATAAAATTGACGGATTAAAACTTCTAATTGTTGAAATTGAGTTCCTACATCTTCATATGATTCAATAGCACTTTGAATTGCAAGTTTTGATGCCGAAATGAGATCAAACAGAGCTTCGCCGAAAAATAGACTATAGAGAGAGAAAACTTCAATTACTCACCATCGGGGTTACGATGGTCCAAGCTTTCGATCTGGGCAGGTAGATCTTGTCCTAAGGTTCATCCTAGAATCAAGAATTGCATCAATTGATGCATAATTGAGTTAGAATTTTATCATCGAAATTTTGTCAGTTCTCTCTCTAGCATCAGCAAGAAATTGCAAAGGGGAGCCGAATTGGCTTACCTTTCAGTCCTAATTCGGCCGTAGGAGGGCTGTGGAAGTGTTGGGAGGGCTTGGTTTGGTATGAGGAGAGCTCGAATTGGCTGATTTCAGCTTCGTCAAAAGAGGGCAGCTTCGGTCCTCCGGAGCTGCTTCAATGTTCTATCATGCGGGCGCTTCTCCGGCGATCCTTGGAGAAAACGGAGACTACGGGCGTGTAGCTAACTTCTCTCTAGTTCTAAAGAGTCTGACCTCACCTTCTGAAGTTAAGAAAAATGCTCAAGTCGAAGCTCTAGTTCGAGCTTCACCGGGAAATGGAATAGTAGAGAGAGAGAGAGAGAAGTATTCAGGTGTGAGGAGAATGAATGGGCATGAGCTCTTTATATAGGTGTAAAATTGTGAAATAAATGGGGGAGATTTATTACTAGTATTAATATTGCCATAAATTGATGAGTATTTATTAGTATTAACTTCGAAGTTCTGATGGGATTTAGTTCATCTGAACTGATCTAGGTTTTCTCTTCTAATTTGTTTTAAAGTTCTTTTCTAAGGTTTTATGAACCCTTTGGATCACCCAAGAGTTGTAAATTTCCAAATTGTCTGTTTCCTGATAATCGAGTTTGTGAACCGGTTCAGTTTTCTCACTTGGTTTGATCGATTCGGTTTGACCGGTTCTGTCACGCCCCGACCCGGTTTGGTTGGATCCCAGTGAACAACCCGCCATTCTCCCGGTTTATTAAAGGGTTTCCCCTCATTATAAACTGTAAAGAGTAAGGTGTCCTTTAACCTACACCTTTTCCTGGAATAACATAAATCAAAACTGCATAATAATTTAGATTTATCATACATGTCTCACAGTCATCTTAGTTGATGGTCTTTAAGGGTAGGCTTTCCGAAATCTCCTGAAAGGGATATAAGGAAGGGGGTGAGTACGACTACTCAATGAATGGCTTTTCAAAACTTTTTATCTTTAGGAAAAAATAAATTTTGGAGTGTGCCAAACTTCTTTCTTTCAAAACCATTTCATTTGAAATCTTGGATTTATCACCATTTCCTTATTTTCATGGTGTGTCATCACCTAACACACATCCTTCATCATGAAGGTTAAACACACATTCACAGGTCAGTACGTCCACTAAACCCACTTGTGGCTTCGGAGCTACGTTACCGGCCACCCAGATAGAAGTACATCCACTTCTACCCTAAGAATGAGTGGATATTCGCAACATCCAACCCTCAATCCAAAAATAAATTCTTCGTGTCCGTATGAGAACAGAGACCTCATCCCATCCCCACCCCGGTCTCATGCGCTTAGTGCTAATCCAAATTTCGCACAGTCACCTAGTATGACGAACTACCCTTATATTCACCAGATTGTCCAGTGCACTTAGGACGCATCACTACCCCTCTTAGGCGTCTTGATGGTCCCGTACTCACAGTGCATGCACAATCAATATTTTCTCATTATGCCATATAATCTGTGGTGCCACTGGTCCAATGGCCCTAACTCTCAACTCAACCCACAGTTGTTTATCTTGACTGGTCCGTCGACCCGTCATGTCGCACTGCCGCTAGTTGACTGAGTATGTTAGTCCTATTTTGGTAACATGGCCAAACAATCCCTTTATTTAAAGTTTTATGGCATATAATTCATATTTGTTTACGAGCTCCTACTCGTGCCAATTGGCCTTGGGCCCACTTTACAAGATTTTCAAAATCGGGCATATTAGCCCACAAGTTCCAAAACCGAGGCCCTCGACCTATAAGAGCTATTCGAGCTCCCATCAAGAAGGTCTCCCAAATCGTTTAAGCATTGGCACACAGTCAGGGGAGAGCACTTTCGACAAAAATATATTTTCAACTGTCCATTATACCGACCGGGTATAAGGACATCTCCACTCATAACCGATGAACGGGTTTTTAACTTCCTTCAAGGAAGTTTAATCATACCAACCGGGTATGATCTACTTACAACTAGTAAGTAGTTTTTCCGCATGATTTTCACATCACTCCTCTAAGTTGTGATGTTTAAAATACCACTTGGTTGTGGGTTTTCATTTTGAGGTACTTATCATCCCCAACCGGATATGATATAAAATCTCACTCACAACTGGTAAGTTGTTTTTAACTTTAAGTTGTGCTCATCATCCTAATCGGTTATGACGTTAGTAACCCACTCACCCGTTAATGCTATGAATTCCACTAGACCGGTTCTTTGTATTCACGCAAACTTGTCCTTGCTAGCGTTCCCGGTACTTCGTGTTCCTACACGATATGAACATCTCGGTTCATTATCCTTCGGCCTAATAGCCTTCATTCATTCCAAATGAATGAGAAAGTCAAACTTTCATTTATTTGCAATTAGGTCCCTAAAATTATTTCTCATAAACTTTAAGTTCCAAATGCTAGTTTTTCCACAAATCGAGTCCCGAAACTTTTAATATTTATCAAGGGACTTCAATTTATTCCATTTTACAAAAAGGGGATTAATTTCCCAAATTTCCAATTTGGTCCCCCAACTTTTTCAAAATTACCATTTTGCCCTTCCTTTACAAAAATGGTAAATTTCACCCCAAAAATTCTAAAATTCCTCAATTAGCCCTCTAACATTTTTATCATGCCTAATTGACCCTCAAGTTTAGGAAATTGCATTTCGGCTCTTCGAATCTTCGAAAATCCCCAATTTTCCCCCAATTCCAACTTTTTAACATAGCCGAATTTGATTTTATCAAATTGACCAATCAAACATTTCCAATTATTGAAATTGAAGTTGAAGTTGAGTTTCTACATGTTCATATGATTATGGTTCGTGCTTCACCGAGAAATTAAGCAATAGAGAGAGAGAGAAGTGTTCAGGTGTGTGAGGAGAATGAATGGGGATTACATCTTTATATAGGTGTAAAATCGTGTATTAAATGGGAGAGATTTATTACTAGTATTAATATTGCCATAAATTATTGGTATTAATTCCAATAATTTAATTTAGGTATTAAATTATTTGTATTAATTCCAATAATTTAATTTAGGTATTAAATTATTTGTATTAATTATAATAATTAAATATATATTAATTTATAGCTATTTATGATAAGGCCTACGTTCACCTTAACCAATTTTGTTTTTGTCTTCTAATTTGTGTTAAGTTTCCTTTCCAATGTTTAATGAATCCTTTGGATCACTTGAAAGTTGTAAATTTCCAAATTGCTTGTTCTCAAATGATCGGGTTTGTAAACCGGCTCGGTTTTCTTACTCGGTTTGACCGGTTCTTTTCTCAATTTTCCTTAACTCAAAAGTGCGGGATTTACAGTGTATATCAGAAACAACACATGCCCTTCATGAAGAAGTGTACACACATCCGCAGGTGCAGCCCGTCCACTGCACCCACTTGTGGCTCGGAGCATCTTTACCGGCCACTATGATAGAAGCCCATCCACTTCTACCCTGAGTCTAAGTGAATGTTCTCAACATCCGACCCTCAAACCCAAATGCACTCCATGTCTATATGAGGACAAAGACCTCATCCCGACCCCACCCCAGTCTCATGCACAAGAAGCTATTCCGAGCTTCCCAACTAACTGGCACGATGAACTACCCTTATCTCCACCATGTTGTCCAGTAGCCCTTAGGACCCATCGCTACCCCTCTTGGGCGTCTTGATGGGCCTGTATCACAATTGCATGCACAAACAATAATTTTTTTCACATATGACTATTATCTTTGGTGTCGATGGTCTGACGGCCCCGACCTATAGTTGTTTGTCTAGGTCGATCCGTCGACCTGGCCTTGACGCAATGCCGCCAACCCATCGAGTATTGTTAGTCCTGACTCGGTACCATGGTGAAATCATATAACCATTTCATTAGAAATTTCATGACTTTCCTTTACTCAAATTTGTTTACGAACTCCTGCTCATGCCCACTGGCCTTAGGCCCACTGCACGTGATTTTCCAAAACTGGGCATTTAGCCCTATAAGTTAAAAAATCGAGGCCTCGAGCCTATCCGAGCTATTCTAGCTCCCATAAAAAAGGTCTCCCAAATCTTTTAAGCATTGCCACACAGTTAGAGGAGAACACTTCTGACAAAAAGTATATTTTCCACTTCATCACACCAATAAGATCATCATACCAACTAGGTATGATTGTTTCTACTTATGAATGATAAGTAGGTTTTAGCTTAACTTTCTCATCACCCCAACTGAGTATGATGCTAAAGTTCCATTTACAAGTGGTTTTTCATTTTAAAGTACTCACCATCCCAACCGGATATGATGTAACTATGTCCACTCACCCGTTGACTGTGACATGACCGTCCTCAGTCGATTTTCCAAGTTTATGCGAGCTTTCTCTTGTTGGAGTTCCGATTACATGTGTCCCTACATAATTTGGGCATCCTTATCAATTAAAGTTTGGCATAATAGCCTATGCTAAAAAAATTATTGATTAATTGCACTTAGGTCCCTAAAGTTCATTTTCCTTAACTTTAGGTCCCTAATGCCAACTTTTCCCCAAATTGAGTACCAAAGCTTCCAAAATCCCCTTTGAGTCCTCAATTTTCTCAAAATTGTATAAGGGGCTCAAGTTTTCCAAATTTCCAATTTGGTCCCCAACTTTTCAAAAATTACAATTTTTCCCCTACTTTCCAAAAATGGCAATTTTACCCCAAATGTTCCACAAATTGATCAATTGATCCCTCAACATCTCATGGCCAATTTGCCTTCAATTTTGGGAAATTGCAAAGAGGTCCCTCAATTTTCCACAAAAGTTTTCCCCAATTTCTCCCCTTCAAATTGACCAAATTTGATTTCTTCAAACTGGCCATTCAATCGGGGTTAATTGCTCCAATTGAATGTATGGATCTGTTCCTACACTTCCATACGATTCAATTGAGCTTTGAACCACATCATTTGTGTCCGAATTGAGTTCAAGCGGAGCTTTGCCGAAAAACTACTCGTAGAGAGAGAAAGCTTCGAAAGCTCATCGTCAAAGGTGTGGTGGTCCGAGCTCTCGATTGAGGAGGTAGCTCTTGTCCTAAGGTTCCTTCTATGATCAAGAATCACTACAATTCAAGTCAAATTGAAGGTGAATTGAGTCAGTGAAATTTGACACTTTCTCTCTCTAACCCCAATCTACAACGACTCAGGAGGGATGAATTGGCTTACCTTTCAGCTCTGTTAAGGTCGTATGAGGGTTGTGGGGTGATGGCGAGGCTTGGTTTGGCCAGAGGAGGGCTGAATTTGGTTGAATTCAGCTCAACCAAAATAGGGCAACTTCGGTCTGTCGGAGCTGCTTCACTATTTGATTCTTTCGATGCTTCTCTGTCAATCCTGAGCTAGCTGACTTCCCCTAGAGTCTGTAGGACCCAACCTTTCCTTCTGAGGTTGAGAAAAATGCCTATATCAAAGCTCTAGTTCGATCTTCACCAAAAAATTGAGCAATTGAGAGATAATGGAGATTTGAGGTGTGTGGATAATTAATGGAAAGGAGCTCTCTATATAGGGAGCTCAGGGACCCTCTACCCGACAACTTTCCATTTTGGTCAAGCTTATCCTCGCCCTAAAATGGTCTGGATAGTGATGTCATCTTGAGGAAGAAGATGACAATGTTTTGAACCGGACCGGATCAGTCCGACCGGGTTCAATGTGTAAATTAGTCAGTTCAGGCTTGATTCGATCAATTTTCTCAAAATTAAAAATTTCTAAATTCATTATTCATATAATGGTGGCTTCAATTCTCCAATTTGATCATTTTATGCCGCTAAGAAAAATGAATTTAGAAACCAGTTCAAGTATGGTTCAAACCAGTTCAATCTAGTTCAGGTTCGGTTCGCCCTAAACTAGTCTGATTTTCTCTTCTCATTTGTCCCAAGGTTTTTTTCCATGATTTGTATGACTGTTTGAGTCACTTGGGATTTTCCAATTCCCCAATTTACCATTTCTTTATCTGTTATGGTTTATGAACCGACTTGGTTTTCTCTTTCGAAATGACTAGTTCTTTTCCCTGTTTTATTAACTATAAAGGGACGGGGTTTACACATAAAGCCCAGTTTGATGGAACAAATTGGGATACAGCAAAAACAGGATGAAGAGCTCAAGTCATTCCTAGATCAAATAGTCAACGGAAGGACACAAGAGTTTGCTATTAGGAATGATGGGTTATTAACTTTTAAGGGAAGGGTGTGCATACTGAATAAAGAAAAATTAAGAAAGTCGGTATTGGAGGAGGCCTACGACTCGGTATACACAATGCACCTTGGGAGTACCAAGATGTACCATACTCTGAAGCAATGATACAGAAGGGGATGAAAAGGGACATAGCAAAGTACGTGGAAAGATGTCTGTTTTGTCAACAAATTAAGGCGGATCACCAAAAATCCTCAAGACTACTACAACCCCTACCTATCCCCGAGTGGAAGTGGTAAAATATCACCATGGATTTCGTGACCGGGTTGCCAATAACGAAGAGGGGGCACGATGTCGTATGGAAATGATCAAACTCATAAAAGATGTCACATAAAATATTAAGGTGATAAGGAACCGGCTCAAATAGTCCCAAGATCGGCAAAAGAGCTATGCTGACCGGAGGAGTAGAGATCTAGAATTTGAGATGGGAGATAAGGTATTCCTTAAGGAATCCCCCTAGAAGGGAATACTAAGGTTTCAACAACAAGTGAGGTTGAAAACAAGGTATATCCGCCCTTACACCATAATCCAAAGGGTGGGACTAGTGGCATACAAGCTCGAACTACCCCCGAACATATAACGAATTCATGACATGCTCTACATATCAGTACTTAGGAAATACAAACTCAACCCTAGTCATGTATTGGATCACCCACCATCCAAACTAGAAGATAACATGTCTTACGAAGTGGAGCCAATCCAAATTCTCAATAGACGAGAAAGAAATCTGAGCAACAAGAAAATTCAAATGGTGAAGGTTCTCTAGCAAAGTAGTCAAGTTAAGGAAGAGACATGGGAAACCGAGTCTATAATAAAAGAAAATTATCATCATTTATTTGATGAATAAAAAGTTTTGAAGACAAAACTCCTTAAAGGTGGGGAAAGTTGAAAACCATGATTCTTTAAAATAAGAAAAAATCGGAATTGAGAACCATAAAATTTTGAGAGAAAATGAAGTTTAAATCGAATCAGAAGTGTAATTAAAAGCCCAAAAATGAGGATTTGAAAGATTCTAAGTGGTCAATAAAGACAAAGACCATGGATAGGAACCATGAATGGAGTTGAATGTGAAAAGCGGACTGGTTTAGGGTGAACCAGGCCCGAACCATATTAAACCAAGAAGAACTAATTCAAAGATTTATTTTTCTAGGTGACTTAAAATGTCAAATTGGGAAATTGAAGTCACCACCAGGTGACTTAAAATGTCAAAGAAAATGAATTTATAAGAATTAATAAAAAAAATTATTTTAGAAAATTGGTTGAATCGGGCTTGAACCAGCTGATTTTCGATTTCGAGTCATCGAACTCAATTTGATCGAACCGGTCAATGGTTCAGTCGGTCAACGGACCATCTGTCAGGTCAGCACCCAATCAGCAGGTGCGACCAATTAGTGAGCGACACGTGGCGAAGCGCGCCCAGTCAGTCACTCGGTCACCCTCTCAAAACGATGACCAATCAGAACGTAACATGTGTCCTTGGTCAACAGTTAAATCCATGTCATCAATGACCAACCAATAAGAGGGAGACATGTGTCCACAGTCAATGGTCAACTAAGGAGAAGCCTTGTCAGCTAGCCTAGCTAATGAGGAGCTGACACGTAGAAAAGGTGTCATGCCTTTGGTCGAAGGAACGACCGACCAAACGAAGATCGCCACATGGCAGAGCCACATTGAATTATTATAGCCAATCAGGGGTTGACATGTGACAGTGGCATAGGGAAATTCGAATTATTTAAATCAACCAATTAGAGGATGTCACATGTCATGATTAAATGGCTAGTCGAGTCTGATCAATAACCACATTAGAATGGGAGGTCACCACGTGGCCAGACAACGAGTCAAAGGATGACTCAGACACTAAGTGGGAAGTCACATAAACAAATCCATCCAATCACGGTGTGCCACGTGGCAGCTCACACGCGTAGTACAGTGTCGTCTTCTTCCTCTGATAGTTGGTAGAGAGAAGGACCGGGCAAAATACTCAGTCTCCAGTGACCCAAAATCCTCTCTGATCTAACTGTGAAAGGGCAAGATTGGGGTCGAATCTAATACGACTGAATAGCCCTATCAATTGTCGAGCTCCCTATATAAAGAGCCACTCCCTATTCATTCTCCTTATCTCTCAAACGACTAAAGAAGACAAAACAATCCATTTTTCAGTCAAGTATGAACCAGAGCTCTGACGTTGGCCTTTTCCACCACCTCAAAAGGCAAATTTGTGCTCTCTAAAACTGGGAAGAAGTCATCTACCTCACTGCAACCTCATTTTAGCTTGAGGATCACTGGAGAAGCATGTGTGAGCTCACATAGTGACCTTGTTCCCTCAGCCGTCTACGACCAGAAGTGGTCAAGCCAAATTCGAGCAGAAAGGGGGAGGTTCATAGTATAGTTTTTTCCATTGCAATAAAGTTACATAGTGCCTATTTTTCGTTGATAAAGGGGTCCCGGACCAACCATGGCCAAACCAAGCCCCACAGACCTCCCCTAGTGGAGCCCCGACCTCCCCTAGTGGAGTCCTGACCTCCCCTAAGTCTAGTAAGTCTCTTCTGCCATCCTTCGTAGGAATTCACTATTCACTGTGCATTTTACACAAAAAACTAAACTTAGAAATTTGTACTATTGAGGCCACCAATTGAGGTGTGGTTTAATCCATGAAGAATCCTCGAGAGGAGAGGAATTCAGTAGAAGCAAAAGCTCTGGTCACCGACTCCACACCGGTGAGTAATAAAAGCTTTCTCTCTCTAGGACCATTTTTTGGTGAAACTCCGTTTGAGCTCATTTTTAAGCCAAAATGGGTGTTTTAAAGCTTGGAATGAACCAGGGGACATGGGAAAGATGATTAGTATCCCGTTAAGACTCAATTGGAAGGAATTCAGGTCAAATTGATAAAATTCAAGTTTTAGGACCAAATTGCAATTTTTGGAAAGTTCGGAGACTAAACTGCAATTTTTGAAATATTGGGAATTTTCTGTAATTAAGAGAATTATGGTATCCTAGGGGGGAATTTAAAGAAATTAGGGGCACACATGAAAGAATTGATAATTCTAAGGACCAAATTAGAAATAATGTATACTTAGGGACTAAAAATATAATTATGGAAAATTACGGGTGTTAAGTGCAAATATCTTATTGTTTGGGACTTAATCACCATATTCTCTATAGTAACGGATCACCTATAAGTTTGTGTAGAGGAAAAGCATGTGTACTTGGAAATCCCTGGGACGACCAAGTCTCGAAATACAGGTGAGTGGGATTTTCGACATCATATCCGGTTGAGATGATGAGCATGTTTTCAAATTGAATATCATTTTCCAGAAATAGTCTCCCCTCCTTGTGTGCCCCTATTTAAACTTTTTGGGAGTTATTTCTGATTAGAGCTAGAGTTGCTTAAGTGGGCCCAAGGCCAATGGGAACGGACTTAAACTTGTAGATAAATAAACAAATTATGAGTATATGGAAAACTCACATAAATGATAAATTGTGTGACATAGCTACCGAGCCAAGGCCAGGGTTGTCAAACTCGTTGGGCTGGTAGCTATCAGGTCGTTGAACTCGTTGGGCTAGTAGTTACCGAGTCGAAGTTGAGTCGACAAGCTCGTGGGGGATGGTAGCACCAAAGATAAAAGGTATCAACTAAAAAGACTTATTTTTATGCATGAGATACGGAACCATCGAGGTGTCTGGTATGGGGTAGTGATAGTTCTAAGTGTTGCTGGATGACCCAAAGAGTATAACGGAAGCTTTATCATCCAGTATGTTAAGAAGCTTAGGGAGCTTCATGTACATTGAGACCGAGCAAGGAGAGGAAGAGGTATCGTCCCACTATAGCGGACACGGAGTTGATTCAAGTCTGAGGGATGGGCGGTAAGGCACACTCAAACTTGTGGTAGAAGGTATGATCTTCTATTAAGGTGGTCGGTAAAGGCGCTCCAGACTACAAGTGGAGCAGTCGGGGACTGTTTTATGAATGTATGATTCCTTTTTATGATAAATGGTGTTTTCTTGTCGGTTAAACTCATTAAGAAAAATGGAGATAAACTATGAAAGAAAACCTGACAAACTTTCCCTATTTTTCTGATACCCCCACTTACTAAGTTTTAGAATTCACCCACTCTCATTTTTCCCTTTTCAGGAAGGAAAAACTCAAGCACATAGAGAAGTACCACTATCTCACTTAACCGCTAAGGTATAACTTGTATAATCTTTTTTATTTGAGATATTTTGGTAATATTGTTCCACGGAAATTAAGGAGAATTAAACTATGCCTAACTTTTAATGATAACTAGGGAAGAGTATCCTTTTATAATGAGAATAATGAGAATAATGGTGAGTTGATCACAGAAATGTAACCAAACTGTGTTTTGGCATAATATACTACCCATACGAGTTATTCTTTGACGTCGTGTTCGACTCGGGTTGACTTTGATTAGTTGATTTAAGTTGGGTCAAACTTAAATTTCAATTTTATTTTTTTACTATTCTTATTATTTTTACTAAATTGTACGAGTGAAAAGATTAGGCACTAAGTTTATCGATAAAATTTGAGTTCTAATCCTTAAATATGACTTATTAAGACTCATTAGGAACAACATTATGGACTAATGTTTTTCATAGTCAAAACCAAGAATCTGCATTTCGTCACATAACGTTTTCAACTTCAAGAAATATTCTCTAATCTCAAATTTATTTTGTTTATGAAACATCCTAAATATTTATTCTGTCGAAAATGTTTCTTGAATTCATTCCTCCCTAATTTCAAAAGCAGTTTTGAAAATAGTTATTGCAATTTTCTTTAAAACATAATTTAGAAGCTATATATTTCTTGACCGGGATTTTATTATATTGGGTTACTTGATATTGTCATTGATAAATTTAAATTTAATTTTAGAGGAAAGAGCAATTATCATAGCATAGCACTATAATTAGTAATTAAGTGTTAAGTATTGTACAAAATGTGTGATACCATAAATGCACCCAGAGAGACTCTCGGAATGTGCAAAGTATTGCAAATGATTAATTATTATTAAATACTTCATGTTCATATAGCGTCTCTATCAATTGATTAGAAGTTTTATCCTTGATTGACGGTTGAGCATTTCTTCCTACATCTTCATAGACTCACCAACAAGAAAAGGGATTTCCTTGCTTCAATCAAATGGTCTAATACTATAATGCAAGAAAATCACAAAAGCCTCATCATCTTGTGAGGAATGGATCCTCATCCATTTAAGACAACTTGACCTTATAATGACCCAACCCAAATTAATGGGAGAAAAAAATGAGAAATTTTATTGATAGAAAAAATTGAATTAGGTCTTTGATTAACCCGTCAAACAAATAATCACATATTATAAATATGTTCTCAAACCAAACCAGTGAAGTTGTACCAATTGTCCAATATTTACAATATACTCGAACACTCCATACTACTCTTTTCAATACCAACCACTGCTACTACCTCAAAATCAAGAAATCATTGTAATTTGGTGAGTTTAAATCACCTCTAATACATTATACTTTTCAGGTAATTGGAGTTTATTTACCTATTTAAAATTAATTAATTATAAATGGTGATTAAAATCTTATATATATATAATTTATTTTATTTTATTTAAATTTAAATTATATTCTCAACATTGATTGATTGTGACCTACAAATATAAATACACTTAACATAAATAATTTTAATTCACCATTAATAAATATTTAAAAGTCGAGTAAAATATGGTATTTACACACAAAAGTCCCTTTACTTTTTTTTTAATTATAAAATCAAATCACCAGGTAGAAAAAGAGGGAGATTATTTGCTGGGGCTAAAAGGGAATGAGCTGCCCATCTAAAGATTCATTCTCTCTTGAGCTCATGGGCGGCTCTCTAATGGACACAGAAGTAACAGCAAAAACAACTAACTGCCAGATAGACAGACCGCACATAAATTTCTTCCAAGAGGAGGTGGTGATGGTGGTGGTTTAGTTGAGACCACTATCAGTAAGGCGAGCCATTATGAGCATGACCATCAAAATTAGGATTTGTGGATGACTGGACCTAAATAGTTAGGTGATTGGTAGAACAATACAGCATGAAATTGAAATGTCTGGTTGATATGGATAATAATCTCACCAAAACTGGGGTTCAAATCTTATAAATAGGGTAAAATATACTAAAAGTTCTACCTTAATGGGTTTTCAGCCACTCATAATCTGAGCAAAGAACGGTTCATAATCTGAATTAACCACGATGCAATAAATTTTAGATACCATATCATTTAAACAGGAAAAAGAAAACTCCCCCTCCACAGTTGACAATACCGTTTAAATTAGAGCCAAAATGCCTCGATTATTTATTTTTTGGCCAAAACTATTGCTCATTGTTCACAGATAATGGCAATAGAAAGCTTTCTCGCAAATTCAATGGCTGGAAAGGTGCTATGGACCAAATAGCTACTACAGTCTAGAAGACGCACCGTCCATGTGTTGCAAAATGCTAATGAAAGAATAATCATTTCGCCATTTTTACTCCAAACATACATTTCTTACCACAGTAACGTTCTGTGTAAAAACAAATTAAGATAGAAGATGGCAAAAAGAGCATCATATCACGAACAAAATTGCAACCACGGGGCTTGCCTTCATTAAGCAACAACGGGGCATGCCTTAAGCATGAACCAACAACCTCGTGCTACCCCTTCCAACTTGGAGAATACTTCATCTTTGTTTCCTTCTTCTAGTATACATGTGAAGATTCCAATGCCAATCCCTTGGAGAGTATAAATGAATCAAAACCAATGATTGACGACCAAAAGCCCGGGTACAACCAATGATTGACGACCACCTTTTTTCATGGAAAAAAGAATGGGTGCTGACCAATATTTGTCTGACAAATTCACAGCAATCTTTCCTCCAAAAAAGAGCATTGTGCAGATCCAAACTTGATGAAAAGGGCACGGTGAGATCATTAAGATGAGAGTATGGATTGCAGAGCAAGCTGTAGATGAGGCTGAAGTGATGACCACGTGGATGCCAAAGTTGCTGGTGGCAGAGTCTGCTGAAGCTGCCTCAACAGATTTATCATTCTACTTGCAGTTTGTTCAGTAGCCAGATCCTTACCTGCACACAGAACCTGATAATGCCAATGGGCACTAAGAGTCAGCACCAGGTTATAAACATGCATCTGAATCTTAAAGAGCAATTGAGCATTCAACTTTATATCTGACTATACATATAACCAATCATCTAATTTATTTATTCAAGAGTCTGGTCCAAGGACAACAGCCAGAATAGACCCAAAGAATGGTAGCAGATGATTGGAGAATGAGTCAGTGATAAATTGCTGGATTTTAAATTCAAGTATTAACCAGTGACAAATTAAATGACAAAAGTGTTAGTTTACCCCCTATTAAAAGACGAGATGCTCAGGATGAGAAAGAAGTATACCAAATCAACATTTCTCGTTATACCCAAACTACAGGATGACAGCAAATTACCTCAGCAAATACTGCAACAATTTTAGGAAGATACTGATTGCTTGGACCAAGGAGTTCTGTGTCAGATCTGTTGAAATAAGCTGAAATTAATTCCTCAGAGAAATCATCAACATATAAAGAATAAGGCCATCTATCATCACAAAAAAAGTGAATTCAATAATTCTTCACCTTTCTGCCATAGAGCAAAGAAGTTCATGGACTACTTTGGCCTCGATCAGATCACTTTTAATCGGCAAGCAATTTAGCCATGCTGGGACAACCTGCCAAAAACATAAAGCAAATAATTCACAAAATCAGACTATTAACCATGCAACAGATCAGAGCACGAGCAGAACATAATATAGAACACTAATTCCCGGATCAATCCATAAATAAAGTCTGCCTCCAAAAAACATCCAGCTTTTAGACATCACCTGTGAAGCATCAATTCTATCTCGATGGAACTGACATATTTTTCCAAGGGCGGAAACAGCATTGTCATATGCCATTATGTTGTCAGATTGCAAGGCATGAGGGTCTTTAATAACAACATTTAACCTTGAAAGTGCCTCTGCAAACAATAATTACAGTCATAAACTCTGGCAATATCATTGTCAGGAAAAATATAGGAGACATTCGCTATACCTCCAACCAGAGGTTTAAACACAGGTCCACCAAACTCTGCACAAACACCTAGTCCATATACAGCAGCCTGAAAAATAAGTATAACAACCAGATAAGCATTCGAAAATGAGCCTGAAAAAGATAACAAGTTTCCACACAGACCTGTCGAACATCTGCATTCTCATCATTGCAAGCCTCCAAAAGGAATGGAAGATACATGTCATAGTATCTACAAAGAGTTCATCAGAAATAAGTCACATAGTATATACTTAAACTGGTCAATTTACAAAAGCTGAGAGGACCTTACCTAAGAGCAGTTTCCTGACATTGCTCTGCAACATCATCAAATATGCAAATGGCAACCCTTCTCTCTTCAGCCGTTTTATCCTTGCCCTGAATAAAAAAATCACTTTATCAACCACATAGAGGAACTTCAACCAAAAGAATACCATAACTTAACTAATTCAACAATGGAAATATCATGGCCATTAGGTAAGCCAAAATACAACTAATCAGGTTTTGATTAATGAAAGGCCAAAGGCAACCCTAACAATGTAATTCTAATAACTGTTGCATGAACAGAATGAATTTCTTAATCAAGTTCTTCGCCTAACATAAAATTCCATGAACTAAAGGGAAATGCAATAGTTGGATAACAGGCAAAACACAATATAGATATCCAGAACAAAGGATGTAAATAAGAGTAGAAAGGACAATTGTGACAGAACTTACCCACATGGGTGTCAGATATGATGACAGCTCATCAAAGTATGGCAGGAATGCAGCTTTAAACGTCTTCACCAAAGTGCCCAAGATTTCACCAATCTGATAAGCAGATATTTATTTAGATCAAGTTAAATAAAACCAGGACACAATGGAAGCTTGAGGCTTCTCCAAGCAGAAACTGGAGAAAAATCCAATGAGCATTTGAATATGCACGCTATAAAGATGGGATATCGAAACGGACTTGCTCAAAAACTTCCTCCTCTTGTTCATTCTCCTCTTTAAGCAATTCCCCCTCCTCGGCATCGAAGTCTTCAGCTTTAGTTCGCTCTGCCCGCTCTCTTTTTCTACTTGAGCTAGCTATAATTACTTGTTTTATCTCATCTACAATTGATTTGACCTGATTCTGGTCCATCAATGATCCAGAAATCTGCAGTGAAAAGTTCAACTATGATTAAATCTATAAAGAGCACAGGTAGAGAGTTGCTTCTGCGCATTTACATTGGCATGTATCAGATGAAAATACATACAAAGTAAAATGAAAACCATCAAGAGATAAAGCACAATGGAAATAGAATCAAACTTGTAACTACTGGAACCAAGAGTACCACACAAATTGATAGGGGCGATTCTTTATTTCCCATCTGAATAATATTGATTTATCTATTTTAGTAACTCTATAGGTAAGTTTGACATTTTTTAGAAAAAATTCGCCTATACTTGATGAGAACACACCTGTAAGCATTCATTTAATGCCTCCAACATACTTGTGCAGATTTCTGTATCTGGTTCCTGTAAGAAAAATTCAAAGTCAGAAACCTAGGTAGCATAGCATATACCTAATAAGAAACCATAATACATGCACATTTGAATATTGAAGAGTAAACCTTAGGCAATGCCTCCACCAAAGCTGGAACAATGTAATCAGATAATTGCTTTATGTAAGCTTCATTGCGACCCTGAGCAAGTCCCTTTTCCACAGCTAGTTTGGCAGAACACAGAAGCTCAGGCATAGCTATAAAAGATCATATTCTTCCCTTAGATGTTGAACCGATTACACACAAATATCCCAAGAATATATATACACACCCACACACAAGCACTGATATATGATACCTGAAACAGCTGCTTTCCTAACCTCTTCATGGAAATAGAATTTTAGAAGGGGAACTAAAGTTGGGGCAACCTGAAATTAACAGAATTACATCTCTTTGAGATCCTTGCATAGAAAACTCTAAAGTGAGATAACTAAAATCTGAATTAGAAGAACAACCTGATCAATCCATGGATAAAAGCCTTCCTTTAATTCATCTGCATAGCAACATAACATATTACAGGCAGTAGCCTTCTCTTCAAGTACACTGGTTTTGATTCCAATCCTCTTATCCCCAAGAGTAATGGTCTCCATGCTGTATCACCAACAAATCTTTGTCATGGAGAACCAAAACATGCTAAGACAGTTAAAATCTTAATAGGATCATTTACACTTTATATAACTCTTTTGACAACTGCACGGTTAATATCATGTCAAAATGTAACTATTTCTTGAGAATCAACTTAGTTAATATGCCATATGCCAAGCAAGGACCACCTGAAATAGCAGGAGCCCAGTTACCCAGATAGTGGATATTTAACATAATAATCTGAAAACTAAAAGGAAAAGTTTACCCTTCATCATCAGATTCATCATTCTCATTATCTGAATCAGCTGATGTGATGGTAACGTCAGGCTTGAGTTGGGCAGACAGAAGCAAAGGGGGCATCACAACACTCATGTAAGGAAGGAAATCTTGCCCTAAACATTTGCAAAGCCTTGCCCAGGCCTGAAACATAAACATCTTTTAGGATCAAAATAGAACAGAGCTACAACTGTTACATCAAATGCAATGAAAACTGACCTGAAGCATATAGCTTGTCGTCGGATCATCTGACTCCATCCCAGATCCTTGTAAAGACATAAGAACTTCCATAACCTTTCAGCAAGAGAGCATAAGTCGGGTCAAGACAAAAGTGCCAAAACAAATTTCAAATAACACAAATCATTCATCAATGGTACTAATAAATCCTATTTCAAAGGATAATTAACAGCAGTGTCAACAAGGGCATGAGAGAAGAAATCATAACTTGGACAAATCCCTAAAAATGTATCATGGGCGAAGTATTTTTCATATGTCTGTTATATTTCCTTACCTGTTTAGCATCATCTCTGAACTTCTCCTTTCCGACAGCCATTCCAACCAAACTAATGCATTCCATTGCTTTGGCACGAAGCATTCTGTTGGACTTGTCAGTTGCATTGATCAAGATAGCTTTCAGATATGGCATGACAGCATCATAATATTTTTGAAAGTTCTCCTGCAGTCAAGACAGATTTTTAGCCAATTCTAAGATGCAGGAAAAATTAACAAAAATAAAAGCATACCTGAGATGAATCAGCAACTGATGCTAAAGCAGTCAAAGCACCCTCTTGCACCATTTGCTTGCCATTCTAAATCAATGCATTATATCAGAGGAAAAGGTGGAAGAAAATACAAACATTGACATTCATGAACTTTTTCACAATTTTCCGTTCCCAACATTATTTTGATAGAGACGAATAAATACCTGTAGAAGTACAAGCAGGTTACTCACTATCCCATCTAAGTATGGCGATAATATTTCTGGTGTGCAATTTTCACTAAAGTTTAGTATAGCAGATGCAGCATGAGCCTGCAAGAAACAAGCGAGAAATGGAGAAGAGAGACAACCTGTCAAGACGTAAACTTAAGGCTCCAAACTAGACCATATTTTTCAGAATTTTAATAAGAAAACATGAATACTTTACTATGCAAAGTACATTGTATAAGAAAATGAGGCTCACCTGAACCCGAGGATTTTGAAAATCATCCATAGCCCCAGCAAGTGCAGGAAGAACTTGGTGATGGTATTGTACTTGTAAGTCTGGACCTAAGTCAGTTGATAATTGCCCAATTGCATTGATTGCAGCCCATCTAGCACGAGGGTGTGTGTCTTGAAATGAATTCAAAACCATTGATACAACACGATCCAAGTTCTTAATCATCACCTATTATATATAAAAATTTAGAAAAAAAACAAAAAAAATACATTAAGACAGGCTCTGTGATACAAAGATAAAATCAGCTGAATTCTAACCGCGCCATTACCTTTGCACAACCCTCAGCTATCTGAGCAATTGCAATCAACGCAGCATGGTGCTTTTGCCACTCTTGGGCAGCCAAATATGCTGGCAACTGCTCTGAAGCAACAGGGACTATGGTGTTTCCACCTAGAGAAATTGAGAGTCGGTCCAAGCACTCCTGCCCAACACTATAATTAGTTGTCTCTCCTGCATCCTCATCCTCGCTCTCAGCACTGTGCCAAATAGGATCGTCTTCAATGTCGAGGAGCATCTTCATTAGAATTGCAAAAAGTCTACTGATAAACTGTGGCAATTTCCTCATCATCCCTGGTGCCCGTTCTCTAGCCTCTGCCAGAGTAATCACAAATTCAATGGCCAAATGTCGAGTTGCCTCTTCTAAAGACTCTGCCTCAGCTATTTGCAGCATCGACCCCACCACTTCAACCAACTGCCTCCTCAAGAACCTAGGCTCTGTCCCAGCTAGATCAATCAATAGTTCAAGAGCCTCCTGTGCAGTAGCCTCTTGGCCATTATTCAATGCCTGAGTCAAAGTGTGCATCATTGCAGGTAGTAGATCCTGAAATCTGTCCATATTATGTCAAAATATCAATTATCATATAACTGGATGATTTTTAATAGCCAAAGATGAAATCTCCATTCACATTGCAGTGAAAATGGAGCACCCTACATGTGGATGGAGATTTATCATCAATTGCAAATTTCTTCTCCACTCATCAGCCCCTTCTACCAGAAAATGGATTACATTGTGGTGTTCACGCATTGGTCACCCTAATTCCAACACCAGTGTCCTATTTAAAGTTATAATTTAGCCCCTTCTCTATGGAACCTCATTAATTCTATTTGTCAAATGAAAAACACCATTGTGGATTCACAATTTTTAGTTTTCTATATCAAGTATTATATTTTTTGGCACAAATATCAAGTACTATACAACATCCCCTTTTTCAACAAAATAAATTCTTCCCAAATACAATTTTCCTTAATCCACCAACTTAACACATAAGACAATTTCCTCGTGTAATGTAAGAATACTCTAACTGAAGGGCCCTTCACTAAATTTATACAAAGGCCATCAGAAATAATCCATCATGGGAGCACCATCAAGAAGCCAACAACACATACCTCCATAGAGAAGTAATGAAGTTAGCAGTACTGATACAAATTAGCACGAAGAGAAAAAGAATATATGGGGACAAAAGCGAACCTATCCCGGTCAGATGAATTGGAGAGGCACTGAATAAAATTGATAACGGCATTAAGTGCAGCAATTCTCACGTCCGCGCTGGAAGATGAAGTCAAGCACTGAAGGAAGACTGTGTGGAGCTCCTTTATGTAAGGAGTCAACATGTCACCGATATATTGGGCCAACTGGGCGAAGATAAGGAAGGCGGCCTCCTGGAGCTTCGGAGAGTCGGAGGAAACGCACTGGAACATGAAAGGAAGTAGCTCGGGCCATCCGTTCTCGGGTAGGATGCTGGAGGCAAGCTCCGAGATAGTATCACATAGTTTCTTCGTAATGGATTTGGCTTCCTCACGCTGAATCGAGGAGAATAAAATTGATTTGATCGAGGCCTGGCTCTGAGGCGTGAGGCGAGGGTAGATGTACGAGTCGTCCCGAGTGAGAAGCTTGCGGAGGAGGATGGCGGACATGGCGCGTAGCTCCATCTGAGGGGAGGAGTGTAGGAGGTGGGCGAGCTTGAGGCAAAGGGAGTTGGGATCCGTCTGCTTGGCCAGATTGTAGAGGGACTCCGCAGTGGAGCGCTGCTCATTGGAGGATGACATGAGGTGGGTTATTAGGGTTTCGAAGGGGGTCAATTCTGATCCCAGGATCACGGCGAGCTGAGACTGCTGCATCTGAGTTAACGCCGGATCCATCGGTAGCGGAAGGAAGGTTGAATTTTGTTTGCAGAGCCGGGGGCAGCGGTAGGTGGCTGGAGGAGGGAGCGGGACGGCGAGGAGAAGGCGGGAAGCGGGCGGCGGGCGAGACAAGAATCGATGCTTGGCGAGAGAGAGAGAGGAGTGTCTCGGCCAAGGGTTTGGGGAATATAAAAACACACGGAGGGTTTAGATTTTTGCTGGCATCTTGTTCGGTGTTTTTTCCCTTATTTTATTTAATTAATGTATATTTGTCTATTCCTTCAAATTAAATTTCAATTACATATTAATTATTTTTCCAATTTTGGACATACTATTCATGTGTTTTACTACTTTGGTCAGAAGATGAATATTATAATTTTGTATTTGCATAAAATATTTTATAATATTATTTAAACTGTGTTAATATGATTATATTTAAGTATAAATATTATAATTTAATTTGATATTTTACTTAAATAATAATATACATATCATAATTTATGTATAAATTATAATAATTAAATCACTAATTGGTCAAAACTACTAAGAACATTTTGATAATTTCATGCGTTGTGCAACCGCTGCTTTAAAATTTTCAATACCATGTAAGAAATGCAGCTTATTGGCCATTGAAAAGGGAAGACTTAATTGAAATTTTGAAAGCCAGTCTTCCCGGAAGATGTAAGATCCATGACAGTGTTGCTAAATTACGGTGACTGCCAGAATAAAAAAAAACTGAAAGTAGAGTGGCTAGGAAAGAAACACACAATGTATAAAATAAATAGGAAATTATATAATCGTGAAATTAAAAATTAATATATTTATTTTCGAACGTTTCTTAATAATATAATTATTTTACAAATTGATAGTATATTTTTCTGTATGTTAATTATTTATAAAATATTTAGGAATATATAATTCTATTAAATAATATTTTATGATAATCATTTATTTTTAAATGATATATCATATTATTAAACATATTAATAATATAATTCTATTTTAAACAGAAAATATCAATAATTATAGATATCCTTTTATGAAAATTTATTATATTGATTTTTTTATTTAATATTTAAATATTATTTCCCGTAAGGTATTATTTTATGATATGATATGGATAAGAAAAAACATTAACTTAATTTATCAAAAAAATTGCACAAACTTAATTTATCAAAATAGATATAGTAAATTAACATATTTTATATAATCTTAAATATATATATCATTATGAATTTTATAAATATATATCATCAAACAACATACACAAATATATATCACCAAATAATAAATTAAAAATGTATCGACTTATAGTATTTTAAAAAAAAATTATATTATTAGTATAGTTTTCCAAAAATAAATACAAGTTTAGATACGTGCGAAGGACAACCAAATGTTGCATTTTTTCTGGCGAAAATAAAAGAGTGTTGAATAAAATAATAATGGTAAAATATTTTTTTTGGTGAAAAAAAGTAAAATGAGTTACTTATACTAACTATGGGGGCAAAAAAATTACTTATACAAACTATTAGTCTATTATCATGCTATAATTATTATTTCGTGAAAATCTTATGTATTGAGAGGGGTAACCAAGTAAATTTACCGTGTAATGTTCCTTTTTTGGTTTTGCCGCCATTTTGCCCTCTGCACCAACTCTTTTGCAAGACCGATCAGATTTCCGACTCTAGATGCGGCCGGAGCATGGCAGATAGGACGCGAGATGATCAAGGCACCAACTCTGTGTTCTGTCAACTTTGTCTGTCAATGCAAGCTCATCCGCTTCTTGAACGTTGTGCGGTGTTAATACGGGGACGTATGGCTGATTATGTGCGGAAGATGTGTTGAATTGCAAAAAAACGTGGAAGATGATGGAATATTTTTATAAAATAAAAAACTATTATTATATAATATTTTAAGTTTTTTATAACTTAAAATTTTTAATTTTTAATTAAATATAAAAGTAAATTACTATGGATATATAATACTATTTAATATATTATAAATATGAAGCTAACTAGAAATTTTGTTTGTATTCTGCAGTATTAAAAAATACTAATAGTGGTGATTTTTTTCACACGTGCAATATCATAATAAGTATATTTATCTTTTTAAAATTAATATTATAAATTAAGTAAAATAAAAAAAATATTTTAAATATATAAAATTGAAGTATTCATATCACTCAAAATTAATAATTTTTATTTTTTATACGTAAGGGAATGTGTAAACTACTATATGTAAAACTATGGAAAGTTGAAAAAGTAATCTACTAACATGAGTTATTGGGAAATACAATGCACATCAAAATAATAGTAAATCTTTATTTGCTTAGCCTAATTCATCTTTGTGCTTACTCTTAAATTGTTCATCCATATTCCACTAATTCAAGGTATGATGCTCATCTCAAACTGTTTTTTTTTTCTAGTCACCATTCAATATAATATAATATTAGAATATGTTCAAATGATAAATTGGATTAGATAGGTACATGTAGGTGATGGTTGAACTTGTTGGTTTCTCTTAATACAATGATATCAAGTGAGTTTTGTTAGTAGCCTTCAACTTTAAATGGCCAATATTCAATTTTTTTTTTTTGCAAATATTAGGAAAGAGAGTTATTTACACATTTTTGTGAAGATACTTTTTGAGTTCATTACAATATTCCTAACAATTAGGGTAGCAATACTAATGTCACTTAAAGTTTATGGTTGTGAGATAAGTCGCAAAACTATAAGAGAATTTTGTTGTTTTGGTCATCCATTATTATTTCCCTATAACTAGATTATTGAAGTCATCCCTAACACAATGTCAACATAAACACGATGGACACATGTTTTCTATTTGGGAGAGTGATTCTCTCATCGCCTTAGCGTGCCCTAACCTTGTCTTCTCCACGAGGGTCGAGCTCCTCATTTCTCATAGAGTTGCATTTTGGAAATCACCATTGCCCCTTCCCATTGTCCGACCATTCAATTCTCTCCACACCAATCTAGAGACACCCCACCTATTTTGCACCGTGAGGTGTCACTTTACACATTGGCAATGTGTAAAGCGGCAATTTTTGGATAGATAATAAATTTAGATGAATTTTGAAAGGGATGAGTTCTATTGGATAGATAATGAATTTAGAAATTTTTAATTTTGAGAAAATCGGTCGAATCAGGCCTGAATCGGCCGGTTTAAGCATAGAACCCGATCGGACCGGTCCTGCTCGGTTTGCAACATTGTCGTCTTCTTCCTTCAGATAACGATACTATTCATTCAATGCATGAATGGACAGCACCAACAAAGAGAAAACGCCTCCATTCAGGGCGTTTTAAGTCATGAATGAGCTTGACCAAGATGCTAAACGGTCAGGCAGAGAGTCCCCGATCTCCCTATATAAAGAGCTCATCTCCATTCATCATCCTCCCACCTGAAATCTCCATTCTCTCTCAACTGCTCAATTTTTCGGAGAACCTCGAACTAGAGCTCCAACATTGGCATTTTTCTGAGCCTCAGTATGCGTGATTGGGTTCTTTAGATTTCGGGGGAGGGGAGTCAACTACCTGACAGCAACTTCCGTTCGACTCGAGGACCGTCGAAGAAGCGCCAACGGAATCTAATAGTGAAGCAGCTACGAAGGATCAAAGCTGCCCTATTTCGAATGAGCTGAAATCGGCCAAATTCAGATCTTCTCTGGCCAAACCAAGCCTTCCCAACATCCTCCCGACCCTCATACAACCTCAATTGAGCTAAAAGGTAAGCCTATTCGGCCTCCCTCTCTCAATTCCGATCGGCGTTAGAGAGAGACTATGAAAACTTCCCTAACAAAATTCACATTCAATTCGGGGTCAATTGTAGGAATTGTTGAACATAGAAGGTACCTCAGGAAGAGAGATACCATCCCCGATAGAGAGCTTGAACCGTCATACCTCCAACGGTAATCTTTCGAAGCTTTCTCTCTCTACGCACAGTTGTTCAGTGAGGCCCCGTTTGAGCTCGTTTTGGCCTCAATTCATGCGATTCAAAACTCAATTGAATTGTATGGAAGCATAGAAACTGATTTACACTTCCAATTGAAGCAATTAACCCTTATTGAATGGTCAATTTGATACAATCAAATTCGGCTAGTTTGAAAGGGGAAATTGGGGTAAGTTTTGGGGAAAATTGGGGATTTCGTAAAATTGTGGGACTTCTTTGCAATTTCTCAAAATTGAGGGCCAATTGGCCATGAAAAAGATGTTGGAGGACCAATTGGTCAATTTTTGAAATAATTAGGGTAAAATTGCCATTTTTGGAAAGTAGGGGCAAAACGGTAATTTTTGAAAAGTTGGGGACCAAATTGGAAATTTGGAAAATTTGAGCCCCTTAAACAATTTTGAGTAAATGGAGGACCCAAAGTGAATTTTTGGAAGTATCGAGACTCAATTTGGGGAAAAGTTTGCATTAGGGACCTAAAGAAAAGGAAAATGAACTTTAGGGACCTAAGTGTAATTAATTGAGAAATTTGAGCCTAGTAGTTCATATGTGAGAAACGAAGGTTGTTATACCAAATTTTAATAAATAAGGGTGTCCAAATCGTGTAGAAACCCGAGGGACCGGAACCCTAGCTTGGATAAGCTAGCGTGGAGGCAAAAGCCGACGAAAGAAGAATACGCCACAATTATCGGGTGAGTGGGCTTATTCACATCATACCCAGTTGGGATGATGGACACTTTAGAAATATAAAAACCACTTATATGTGGGATTTTAACATCACACCTAGATGGAGTGATGTGCGAACTAAGCTAAAAACTACTTATCGATTGTAAGTACAGGAAATCATACCCAGTTGTTATGATAGACTTCCTTGAAGGAAGGGGAAACCCACTTGCCGGTTGTAAGCGGAGATGTCATCACATCTGGTTGGTGTGTTGAAGTGAAAAATCATTTTGTCAAAAGTGTTCTCCGATGACCGTGTGCCAATTCTTAAACTTTTTGGGAGACATTCTTTACGGGAGCTAGATTAGCTCAAATAGGTCGAAGGCCTCAGTTTTGAACTTGTGGGGCTAAATGCCCAGCTTTGGAAAATCACGTACAGTGGGCCAAAGGCCAGTGGGCACGAGGAGGAGCTCGTAAACAAATATACGATATGAAAGCCATGAAAACTTTTAATGATTTGAGATTTGAGACCCATTGTCCGACAACTTTCCATTTTGGTCGAGCTTATTCTCGCCCTCAAACGACCTAATTTGAGCCGTTTTTCCTTCGTTGGTGTTATCTGTTTTCTGCAGTAATAAATAGTGTTGTCATCCTGAGGAAGAAGATGACACTTTTCTAAACTAGACCGGACTGGTTCGAACAAGTTCAATGTGTAAATTGGCCGATTCAGGCATGATTCGACCAATTTTCTCAAAATTAAAATTTTCTAAATTCATTCTCCATCTAATGGTGGCTTCAATTCCCTAATTTGATGATTTTAAGCTACTAAGAAAAATGAATTTAAAAACCGGTTCAAGTATGGTTCAAACTAGTTCAAGCTGGTTCACCCTAAACCGGTCTAGTTTTATCTTCCCATTTGCCTCAAGGTTCTTTTCCATGATTTTTATGACCCTTTGAGTCACTTTGGATTTGAAATTTCCCATTTTACCCTTTCTCTACCGATTATGGTCCGTGAATCGGCTTGGTTTTCTCTTTTGAATTTACTGGTTCTTTTCCCAATTTTCTTGTCTTTAAAGGATGGGGTTTACAACTCTCCCCTCCTTTTAGGAGTTTTGTCCCTAAAAATTATTCAGCATACTTTGTATCAGGAATAATTTCCCTTGATGTCAACTTGGGGTTTGCTTGACTTGCTAATATTTCGGTTGTTCTTTCACTTAGCCCCTTTAAATCATGCACTTAAGGAATTTCTTTTCCTTTCCATTGTTTACTCACTCCATGGGTTTTATCATATCTAGGCATGTCTTACCCACTAGTCTAAAGCTATATCCTTAAGTTCACTTCTTCCTCTGCTTATGGCAAGATTCTTCCTCTTGAGGGTTCTTACCCAAGATTTCAGGATTGGGAGTTCCAAAATGCCCAATCGTTCTCGTGTCTAGTTATTCTCTTGATCGTTGAAACCCTTATCTCAGTGTTCTTTTAAGCGTTACGTACTTGTTTTCATGAATTTCGGTGTTATCACCTTCTTGTTCTATTTTGACCATTCCTCCATCCGTTTTTTATTACACCTTCGGTCCAAATTTCATGTTTGACCTTTTCATTCTTAACTAATTGACTCTTCCTTACTTGAGTCATATTTTTCCCTAGGGTTGTTGGGCTTACATGTCCTTTTCAACATGACATGCTATAGAACATGTTTTTGTCCATTGGAATTTTATAACACTTCCTTAATGGTTGTTCTCAACTTTCCAACCTTTTGGGGATTGTATAACTTCGTCCCTTTTTTCATCTAGTAGTATTCCTCGACTACATTTACTGTTATTCAATCATCCTCCTTGCCTTTGACATCATGTCTTATATAATCGTGCCAGTTTTCCTTACCTACTCATCCTTTCCCAACTTCCTTATTGGGTTTTTTCGGTTCCAATGGCTTGCCGACATGCTGGGATTCTTACCTTCTTATGTCCTTCCTCATTTCTAGTGGCATCCTTTCCTTAAGGACTTTCCCTTTGCTTAATCCACTCTTACTCGCTCGTGACTATTTCACGATTCTTTTATTCTTAGTTGATCCTTTTTGGTCTACGTGTTAATTGCTTGGTTTGGGAAGTTCCCTTTTTACGGTTTCATTCTCTACTATGTCCTTCAAAGTAGAGACTTTCACCTTAGGAGTTACACGTTCAACCTTCTTACCCTTCCTTGAAGATTTCATATCTTCATCTCCTTATACCCTTTCTATATTAGGCATTTTCTTGCTTTCAATCCTTCATTGTCTTAAAATTTCCATTTCATCACTTATTCCTTATATGAGGAACTTTCGATTATCGGGTCATATTTCGTGTACTCCACACTATGCCCAACATCCACTCTTTAGGCTCCATTAAGCGAGCATGGCCCAAAGCCAGTCTTGATGTTAGTGGTCATCTCCCTTAATCACTTCTTAATTGGAGGGCTTACTTCTCCGAGGTTTCTCAGATGTTTTTTCCTCTTTTTTCTTATTATGGGCAGTCCACCCCTTTCTTACTTGTACGACATCTTTTGATTCTATTTTCCTACTTACCCGTTCCTTGGGTTTAACTTGCTCCTTAGGTCCTCCTAGTATGCTTCCCTTATTTTTTTCACCTCAGCATGCACTTCATTTGCAAGTTTATCTGCTCATCCTTCATTACTTGGTTCCATTACCTCTTAGTTGGGACATGTATCCCCCCAGGGTTTCTTTCTTGGGAGGATTCTTACTCTTTTCTACCGGAATTCTCTTTTCATTCGCCCTTGAGAACATCTAACCTTCAATGACATTCTTTGATGCCTTCCTCTCCTGGTTACCTTTACTCTTGAAACCTTGTGGGCACATCTTTTATACCTCATCCTCATTCTCACTTGTACCCCAGTATACGCCTATTTCTTTTAGGGAGAGCTCACATCCTCCTTGTTTCAAGATCTCTTGACCAACCTATGAGAGGCTTACTTAAACTTCTCATGACTTTTGATCGTTAATCCAGTCTTTAAGGATTTCCTTCATCCTTATTTCCTAAATGTTTAGTTTTTCCACCTCTTCCTTCTTTGTTGGAGTTTTGACCTTCACGAGGGTTCGTTGGTTAACTATCTCATCCATACTATTCTC
Source organism: Trapa incisa (assembly GCA_030064435.1). NCBI lineage: Eukaryota > Viridiplantae > Streptophyta > Magnoliopsida > Myrtales > Lythraceae > Trapa > Trapa incisa. Next base: position 3,590,175 of record CM057774.1, on the reverse strand, counting down.
CTTATCTAATTATCTTGAGACAGTTGCCCCTCGAGCCTTCTTGTTCTTCATGTCCATCCTATTGCCCTTTTTAGGGTGTTATCTTTACTACTTCCCGGTCCTTCTTAGGGCGTCACTTATTCTCCTTGATCATTATGTTGTTATTAGTTGCTTCTTACTTGGCTACTCCCCTTTCCCAAAGCAGGTCACGCTTGCTATCCGAGACATCCTTAACTACTTATGCTTCTTTTTGAGGTTCCTTATTTCAGGTTAAGCCTCTTATGGTCCACCTATTGGTTTCTTAGCTTGGGAATTTCTCTTTTATGGTCTCACTTCCTATCTTTATCCTTCTACCTAGGGACTTCCTTCTTGGGAGTTTCATGTTCCATCTCCCTAATGCTCCTTGAAGGCTTTTCCTTTTTTCCTTTCTTACACCCTTCTGATATTGATATGGTTATTTGACCTTAATCCTTCACTATCCTCCAATTCCCTTTTTGTTCCTTATCCTCCCTTTGAGGAGCTCTTGATTATGGTTTGGTTCCTTGTACTCCACATTATGTCCAGCCGCCTATCAATGGTCCCTTCGAGGGGTCCTTAGTCGTATACATCCTTCTAGAGTTCCCTTTCCTAACACATTTCTTCTCCTCTCCACTCTTATCGTGTCCTACCCCTAGAGTTACTGGAGGATGTTTCCTATGTTTGCCCTTTCTGAGGAAGTTCTAGGTGTACTTCCCTTGTACCTCACCTCTATTCTAGTGGTTACTCTCTGGTTGACCTTCTTAAGAAGGAGTTTGAATTTTTCTTTACCTTGCTATTTCTTGACCTTTTTGTGAACAACTTACTTTACCCGCTCCATGGTGTTAGTCATTGATCCTTCCAATCTTCCATGACTTTGGATTTCGGTAGTCGATGTGATTCTTAAGAGGTATTGCCCTAAATCCATGGGGTGTGGGACAGTCCTTCATTACCTGTCTTTTTCCCCTACACCTATAACATGTTATCTCCTTGCGTGGAACTATGTGGTTCCTCCTTTACTTTAAGCATTTTGGGGCCTTTCTGGGGGATTGCTGGTGGTTCAGTGCTTCGCCGTCCTTGAACACCTTGAGAGTTTTTTTTGTTGAGTTTTCTTTGCCAAAGTGTCACACTAAGAGTCCTAGATTTCTTAATTCCCTGATTAAGTTTCCTTAACTGAGATGGGATTCTCCCTAGTTTCTATAGTGGTTAGGGTAGCGCAGGTTTGTTTGGCTACTTTTCTTGGGGCCATCTTCCTAAGATCACATCATTTGAGAGATAGGGTTTTAGGAATTTGGAGCACTTCATTAATAAAGGAGTAAAATATGTCGGGATTTTAGCCCTATTACAAAAAGTGGTCACATAATAGATAGGGAGCAATGAGGTTCATGATAAGTGTTCTCTTTGGAAAAGTTATACCCTTGATGGCGCTCCTTGCTTCAGGCTTGGCTCCCTTTGTACTCATGGCTATGACCCTAGTATATCATGACACAATACCCCTTGGTGGTATTGGATACTCCCCCATTTAGTCCTTTGGGATTTCTACTATGCCTCGGGCATCAGAGAGCTTCTCGGGTTATCTTCCTACGAGGACAGGGTGTAAGGTGGTGTTGGTGATGTCAGTCCTAGTTTTCTTGGTTACTCTCTTGGGAGCCATCTAAAAATTTTAAAACTTATTTCTCTTAGTTACTATGCTATATAGTCTTGATAATGTATTCGAGGAAACATGCTCTGATACCACTCAAGTTGTCACGTCCCGACCCAGTTTGGTCGGATCCTCGTGAGCAACCCACCACTCTCTTTGATTCATTAAGGGTTTTGCCCTTTTCTAAACCACAAGTAGTAATATATCCTTTTCCCTATCTTTTCCTAGAATAACATTATACAAAACCGAAAATCTTTTAAATATACTTACCTGTCGTTACAATTCCCATACAAGGAGGTCTTTAAGTTTGGTTTTCCCTAAGTAACCTGAAAGGGTGAAAAGGAAGGGGTGTGAGTTCTACAACTCAATGAGCGAGTGATTGGAGTGAGTCTTCAAAATAGCTTTATCAAAAACCACGCCAAGGTTATCATTTCCTTTAAAAAGAATTTATTCCTAAATTTCGGTTTTAAAAACCTTTACCCTGCCAAGGGTAAATTTTTCTTTCAAAAGGTTTTTCTTAAATTTAATTTCCTTTCCAAAACCTTTTCCAAGGTTTGCCATTCCTTTTCCAAGGATTATCAAGTCTCGAAACCTTTTTCCCATTTCCATATTTGGTGTGTTTAGCAAATAACACATGCCATTCATCGGGAAGGGTACACACATTCGCAGGTGCACCCCGTCCACTACACCCACTTTGTGGATCGGAGCGTATTTACCATCCACCAAGATAGAAGCCCATCCACTTCCACCCTGGGTCTAAGTGAATGTTCTTGACATCTGACCAACAGACTTGAATGCCACTCCGTGTCTGTATAAGGATAGAGACCTCATCCCAACCCCACCCTAGTCTCATGCGCAAGAAGCTACTCCGAGCTTCCCGACTGACTGGCACGATGAATTTCCCTTATCTCCACCATGTCATCCAATAGCCCTTATGTAAACCCTATCCTTTTATAATAAGAAAACCGGAAAAATGACCAGTCATTTCCAAAGAAGAAAACTAAGTGGGTTCACGAACCTTAACCGATAGAGAAATAAAAAATCATGAAATTTACAAATCTCGAGTAACCTAAAGAGTTATAAAAGTCATGGAAAAGGACTTTAGAACAATTTGAAAAAGAAAACCAGACCAGTTTAGGTGAACCAAACCTAAAACGGATTGAACTAGTTTGAACCATCATTGAACCTATTTCTAAATTCATTTTTCTTGGTGGCTTAAAATATTCAAATTGGGGAATTAAAGACACCATTGGATAGAGAATAAATTTAGAAATTTTTAATTTTGAAAAACTCGGTCGAATTCAGCCCTCCTCAAGCCAAACCAAGCTCTCCCTACATCCCCATAGCCCTTAGATGACCTCAACTGAGCTTAAAGTTAAGCCAATTCGACCCTACTCAATCATTGCAGGTTGGAGTTAGAGAGAGAAACTACAGATTTTCATTGACGAAATTCTCCCTCGATTCATGTTCAATTGTAAGAATTCTTGATCCTAGAAGATACCTCAACAAGAGAGTTATCTTCCTCGATAGAGAGATCGGACCGCTGCACCTCTAACGGTAAGCTTTCGAAACTTTCTCTCTCTACGTTCAATTTTCCGGCAAAGCTCTGTTTGAGCTCAATTCAGACCCAAATGATATGGTTCAAAGCTCAATTGAATCGTATGGAAATATAAGAACTGATCCATACCTTCAATTGGAGCAATTCACCCTGATTGAATGGTCAATTTGATTAAATCAAATTGGCCAGTTTGAAAGGGGGAAAATTGGGGAAATTTTTGGGACATTTTAGGGATTTCGTAAAATTGAGGGAATAAATTGAAATTTCCCAAAATTGAGTGCCAATTGGCCATGGAAAGGACATTTGAGGACAAATTGGTCAATTTTTGGAATTTATTGGGGTAAAATTGCCATTTTTGTAAAGTAGGGGCAAAATGGTAATTTTTAAAAAGTTGGGGGACCAAATTGAAAATTTGGAAAACTTGAGCCCGTTAAACATTTTTTAGTAAATTGAGGACCCATAGTAAATTTTGGAAGTTTTAGGACTCAATTTGGGGAAAAGTTTGCACAAGGGAACTAAAGTTAAGGAAAATGAACTTTAGGGACCTAAGTGCAATTAATTAGAAATTTTAAGTTTAGTCATTCATATGTGAGAAACAAAGGTTGTTATGTCAAATATTAATAGATAAGGATTTCCAAATCATGTAGGAGCATGAGGGACCAGATCGCCAACAAGAAAAGCTCGCGTCGACTTGGGAAAACGAACTAAGGACGAAAACGTCACGGTTAACGAGTGAGTGGGTTTATTCACATCATACCCAGTTGGGATGATGAGTATTTCAGAAATTAAAACTCACTTTTATGTGGAATTTGGACATCACACCCGATTGAAGTGATGTGAGAGCTATGCAGAAAAATAAAACTAATTATTAGTTGTAAGTTGAGAGAGCATACCTAGTTGGTATGATGGATTTCCTGTAAGAAAGGAGAAAACTTGCTTACTGGTTGTAAGCAGAGTTGTCATCACAATCAGTTGGTGTGATGGATGAAAAGTTTATTTTGTCAGAAGTGTTCTTCTCTAATTGTGTGCCAATGTTTAAAATTTTTGGAGACGTTCTTGACAAGAGCTAGAACAACTCAGATAGGCTAGAGGCCTCGATTTTGGAACTTGTGGGCTAAAATGCTCGGTTTTGGAAATCATGTACAATGGCCCTAAGGTCAGTTGGCACGAGCAGGAGCTCGTAAACAAACATGTTATATTTATGCCATGAAAATTCTAAATGAATGGAATCTATGATTATGGCATGGTCCCAAGACAGGACCGACATACTCGATGGACAGGCGGTAGTGCGTCAGGGCCAGGTCGACGGACCGGTCTAGACAAACAGTTGTAGGTCGAGTTGAGGGTCGAGGCCATTGAACTAGTGGCACCAAAGATAAATAGCTTTGTGGAAAATTATTGTTTGTGCATGCACTTGAGGTTCGAGACCATCAAGATGCCCAAGAGGGGTAGTGATGCATCCTAGGGCTACTAGATTACATGGCAGAGATAAGGGCAGTTTGTCGTGCCAGCAGTTTTGAAAGCTCGACGTAGCTTCATACGCATGAGGCCGGGGTGGGGTCGGGATGAGGCCTCTGTCCTCATATGGAAACAAAGTTTATTTTGGGTTTGAGGGTCAGATGTCACGAACATCCACTCTTTCTCAAGGTAGAAGTGGATGGGCTTCTATCTAGGTGGCCGATAAAGTTGCTCCAATGCCACAAGTGGGTGCAGTGGACATGCTACCCTACGAATGTGTGATTCCCTTCCTGGTGGAGAGCGTATGTTGATTGTTAAACACACTTGATGTAGGATTAAGGAAAAGTGTTTGAAAAATCGTGATTTGAGGGAAGAAATGTTTTTTTTTTAAAGAAAATAAGGAGTTTGACACACTTCAATAAAATATGTTTTGATTATAAAAACTCTCTCCGAGCACCCATTTATTGAGTTATCGAACTGATCCCCTCCCTTCACCCCTTTTCAGGTAACCAAGGGAAAACCCTCTTGAAGACTTTCTTGTAGTTGAACCTCCAAGACAAGTATGTAAGGTTTAATGTATTCCATTTTGATTAATGTTATTCTAGGAAAGATACAGGTGAAAAGGACGCCTTATTCCTCGCGGTTTAGAGAAGGGGAAAAACCTTAATAAACCGAGAGAGTGGCGGGTTGCTCACGGGTATCCGATTAAACCAAGTCGGGGTGTGACACCTTAGGACCCATCACTACCCCTCTTGGGCGTCTTGATGGTCCTGTAACACAAGTGCATGCACGAATAATAATTGTTTTTCACATATGTGCATTATCTTTGGTGCCACTAGTATAATGGCCCCGACCCTCACCTCAAGTTGTAGCTGTTTGTCTAGGCCGATTCGTCGACCTAACCTTGATGCACTATCGCTGGTCCATCGAGTACTGCCAGTCCTGACTTGGTACCATGGCGAAATCACACAACCATTTCATTAGAAATTTTATGGCTTTCTTATTCAAATTTGTTTACGAGCTCTTGCTCGTGCCCACTGGCCTTGGGCCCAATGCACATGATTTTCCAAAATCGGGCATTTAGCCCCTCGTGGCTTCAAAATTCGAGGACTCTGGCATATTTGAGTTGTTTTAGCTCTTGTCAAGAAGGTCTCCCAAATAGTTTAGGCAATGGCACATAATCAGGGGAGATCACTTTTGACAAAAAGTATATTTTCACTTCATCACACCAACTAGGTGTGATGATATCTTCGCTTACAACCGGTAAGCGGGTTTCTCCTTTCCTAAAGGAAGTTTATCATACCAACTAGGTATAATCACCTCTACTTACGACTGGTGAGTAGGTTTTATCTGTTAGAGATGGCACTCTTCATCCCAACTGGGTTGGAAAATCCCACTTACAACCGATAAGTGGTTTTTAGCTTAAATCACTCGTCACCCCAACCATGTATGATGTTAAATCCCACTTACAACTTATTTTTCGTTTCTAAAGTGCTTTCCAACCCAACGGGGTATGATGTAAATATGATTACTCACCCACTAACTATGACATGTTCGTCCCGAGTCAATTTTCCAAGTTTAAGAGAGCTTTCTCTTGCTAGCGTTCCAGCCACACGTGTCCCTACACGATTTGGGCATCCTTATCAATTAGAGTTTTTCATAATAGTCTAGGAACAAATTTTATCTATTAATTGCACTTAGGTCCCTAAAGTTCATTTTCCTTAACTTTAGGATCCTAATGCCAACTTTTCCCCAAATTGAGTCCCAAGGCTTCCAAAATTTTCTTTGGATCCTCAATTTACTCAAAATTGTGTAAGGGGCTCAACTTTTCCAAATTTCCAATTTGGTCCCCAACTTTTCAAAAATTATAATTTTGCCTCCTATTTTCCAAAAATGGCAATTTTACACCAAATATTCCATAAATTGACCAATTGGTCCCTGAACATCTTTCTCATGGCTAATTGGCCTTCAATTTTGGAAAATTGCAATGCGGTCCCTCAATTTATTGAAATTCCCAATTTCCCCAAAATTTTCTCCCAATTTCTCCCATTCAAATTGATCGAATTTGATTTATTCAAATTGGCCATTCAATCGAGGTTAATTGCCCCAATTGAAGGTATGGATCAGTTCCTACACTTCCATACGAGTCAATTGAGCTTTGAACCACTACATTTGGGTCCGAATTGAGCTCAAACGGAGCTTCACCAAAAAACTGCTCGTAGAGAGAGAAAGCTTCGAAAGCATACCGTTAGAGGTGTGATGGTTCGAGCTCTTGATCGTGGAAGGTAGCTCTTGTCCTGAGGTTCATTCTAGGATCAAGAATCACTACAATTGAAGTCAAATCGAAGGTGAATTTAATTAGTGAAATTCGGCACTTTTTCTCTCTAACCCCGATCTGCAACGATTGAGGAAGGACAAATTGGCTTACCTTTCAGCTCTATTAAGGGCATATGAGGGCTATGGAGGTGTTGGGGAGAATTGGTTTAGCCGGAGGAGGGCTAAATTTGGCTTAATTCAGCTCAGCCAAAATAGAGCAGCTTCGGTCCATCAGAGCTGCTTCACTGTTTTATTCTGCCAATGCTTCTCTAGTGGTCCTCAGGTCAAGAGAAAGATGCTATCTAGTAGCTAACTTCTCTCGGAGTCTAAAGGACCTAACCTTGCCTTCTGAGGCTAAGAAAAATGCATATATCGGAGCTCTGGTTTGAGCTTTATTGAAAAATGGAGTAGTTGAGAGAGAATGGAGATTTGAGGTTTATAAACTATAAATGGAGAGGATCTCTTTATATAGAGAGCTCGGGGACCCTCTACCTGACAACTTTCCATTTTGGTCAAGCTTATCCTCGCCCCAAAACGGCCTAATCAGAGCAATTTACGCTTCGCCGACGTTATCCATTTTCTGCATTAATGAATAGTGTTATCATCCAGAGGAAGAAGATGACACTATTCCGGACTGGTCCGACCAGGTTCAATGCATAAATCGACTTGTTGAGGCCTAATTCCACTAATTTTCTCAAAATTAAAAATTTATAAATTGGTTTAAATTAATTCTCCATCTAATGGTGGCTTCAATTCCCCAATTCGATCATTTTAAGCCACCAAGAAAAATGAATTTAGAAATTAGTTCAAGTATTGTTCAATCTGGTTTAGGTCCGGTTCACCCTGAAATGGTCTGACTTTCTCTTCTCATTTACCTCAAGGTTCATTTTCATGATTTGTATGACCCTTTGAGTCACTTAGGATTTAAAATTTCCTATTTTACCCTTTCTCTACCAGTTAATGGTCTGTGAACTGACTCAATTTTCTCTTTTGAATTGACCAGTTCTTTTCTCGATTTTTTTATCTTTAAAAGATGGGGTTTACAGGCCTAGACAAACAACTATAGGTCAGGTTGAGCGTTGGGGTTGTTGGACCGTTGGCACCAAAGATAATGGCTATATGGGGAAAACTCTTATTTGTGCATGCACTTGTGGTATAGGTCCATCAAGACGCCCAAGGGGTAGTGTTGGGTTGTAAGGGCTAGTAGATGACATAGTGGAGATAAGGGCAGTTTGTCATGTCAATTAGTCTAGAAGCTTGGAGTAGCTTCTTGTGCATGAGACCAGGGTGGGGTCGGGATGATGTCTCTATCCTCATATGGACACAAAGTGGCATTTAGGTCTGAGGGTTGGATGTCGAGAACATCCACTCTAACCCACGGTAGAAGTGGACGGGCTTCTATCTTGGTGGATGGTAAAGACGCTCTGATCCACAAGTGGGTGCAGTGGATGGGCTGCACCTACGAATGTGTGTTCCCTTCCTGATGAAGAGCGTGTATTTGTTTGCTAAACACCTCCCGATGCAAGAGGATGGGCTAAAAAAGCTAAACACACCTAATATGGGTATGGAAAAAGGTTTTGAAAACCAAAAATTGAGGAAAATTCCTTTTTAAAAGAAATGAAAACCTTGGCACAGTTCGGATAAAGTGATTTTGAAAACTCATTCCCAACACCCGCTTACTGAGTTGTAGAACTCACCCCCTCCCTTTTACTCCTTTAAGGTAACCAAGGAAACACCATTCTTAAAGACCCTCCTAATTTGGAATAGTAAGAAGACATGTATATCTATTTTAAAATTCTTAGTTTGGTATAATGCTATTCTAGGAAAGTAGGTAAAATGACGCCTTACTCATCGCGGTTTAGAAAAGGGTGAAACCCATAATGGACTAAAGGGAGTGGCGGGTTGCTCATTGGGATCCGACCAAACCGGATCGGGGCATGACATTTTTGATAAGAGCTGGGACAACTCCAACAGGTCGTAGGCCTCGATTTTGAACTTATTAGGTATAAGGCCCAATTTTGAAAAACTCATGAAGTGGGCCTAAGGCCAGTGGACACAAACTAGAGCCCATAGACAAACATGATTATAAGAGACATGAAAACTTTCATAACTGGCTAATTTTGTGTGAATATCCACGGTGCCAAACCTGGACTGACATAACTCGATGGGCTAATGGTAGTGTGTTGGGGCTAGGTCGACAGACCGGTCAGACAAACAACTATGGAGCCCAAGTTAAGAGTTGGGGCCATTGGCACCAAAAGATAATGGATCATTAATCTCAAAACTGTTGTTTGTGCATGCACTATGATATAGGACCATCGAGACGCCTAAGAGGGGTAGTGTTGGTTCTAAGGGCTGCTAGATGACCTGAATGCAATAAGGGTAGATTGTTGTGCCAGTGAGTCATGAAGCTCGGAGTAGCTTCTTGTGTAGAGACCGAGGTGGGGTTAGGATGAGGTCTCATCCCACATAGATGACATGGAGTACATTCGGGTTTGAGGGTCGGACGGATAATGTGCACTCAGACCGAGGGTAGAAGTCGAGGACTACTATTAGGGTTGATGGTAAAGGCGCTCTGATCCTTAAGTGGCTACAATCAGAGTACTGCACTTACAAATGTATGTTCCCTTTATGATAAAGGATGTGTGATTGTTTGCTAAACACCTCTCAAGCAAGGGGAAGTGTTAAAAGAGCTAAACTCACATAAAATTAAAAACTTTAAAATGATCCTTTGAAAGTTGTGTTTTAAAACTCACCCTAATACCCGGTCACTGAGTTGTAGAAACTCACCCCCTGCCTTTAAATATTTTTCACGAAAGAAGACACCTGATAAAGAAATTTTGAGGACAGGCCTTAATTCATGTAAGCTACTAAATTTTGTGTAATGTTATTCTAGTGAACAAGGTTAGAAATTATGCCTGACTTCTCACGGTCTTCGGAAGTGTTGACTCTCCTTAGACCAAAGGGAGTGGCGAGTTGTTCATGAGGTTCTGACCAAACTAGGTTGAGGCATGACAGAGTGTGACACATGTCCATTGTCAATGGCCAACTTAAGAAAAACCACACGATGGGGAATTGACCATTGAAAGTGTGACATGTATCCTTAGTTAGAGGTCAACTGAAGGAAATCCTTATTAGCTAAACTGAACAATAAGACGGTGACACGTGGAAGGTGCACCAGGTCAGTAGGCAACTAGGATGAACGAAAAGGATTGAAAAATTAGTGATTGACATGTGAAAAAGTGATGTTCGATGGCCACAACAAATCTTGAGAGGACACGTGGTAATGGATCATTGTGTGGGGTGGGAAATATGATTTATTTGAACAAACAATTTAGAGGATGCCATATGACAAAGTCAACGATGGTCATTTGATGACCATATTTGGTTAGCTGCAATGTAGGATATAGTGACCAATGGGAAGTCGCCATGTGTCCAATCAATGGGTGACTTGGACGCTGAGTGTGATGTTACGTCAGCAACTCTAGCTAATCATTGTGCGCCATGTGGCAGCTCGCACTCGCATGCACAATGTCACACCCCAACCTGGTTTGGTTGGAACCCCGTGATCAACCCGTCACTCCTTCTGGTATAAAATAACAATAACTGTAGTACCGATAGGAGTGAGGTGTAACCTAAAAAAATTTTAAAAATAGTTATGGAAATACATTTTCCCATAAGGCATACCGAAATGTAATTATGGCATTAGGCTTACCAAGGGATATACTCTTCATATTTTTCTTGAAAGGTTTAAGGAAGGGAGGGGTGAGTTCTACAACTCAATTAGTGGGCAAAAAGGTCATTATTTAAAATCTTATTCTTATAACACCATTCCCTTTATGTGTTTTAGAAATCAAGCATACACCCTTTATCATCAAAGGGATCATACATTCATAGAACAATACTCGACTATTCCACTTGTGGTCCGAAGCAACTTTACCGACCACCTAGGTAGGAGGTTACACCTTCTACAACAAGTTTGAGTGAGCTTTACTACCCATCCCCGAGACTTAAATCGAGCATTTGTATCCGCTATAGTGAGACAAAGCCTCTCCCCCTTCAATGCATATGAAGCTCCCAAAGTTTCTTCACTTACTAGATGACAAAGCTTCCCTTATGCTCCCTGGGTCGTCCAGTAGCCCTTAGAACCAAACTACTTCATATCGGGCACCTCAGTGGTTTCTTATCTTAGCATGCACAAGGAAAAGTCTTTTAATTAAGTTTGTTATCTTTGGTACTACCAACCCAACGAGTTTGATAACCCGACTTCGGCTTGGCAGCTAAATCACACATAATCCATTTATAAAGGTTTTCCATAGGCTTGTAAATATAAAATTTTCTACGGGTTTAAGCCCGTTCCCATTGTCCTTAGGCCCACCTCACAACTTTTTCCAAACCTTAGCCTTGGGCCATATTAGTTTCAAAAATAGAGTCCTTGGGCCCACTAGAACAATTCTAGCTCTAAGTACACATGATTCATGCTATTATCATAAATATCTCCTAAAAAGTTTGAGTAGGTTCACATAGTCAGGGGGAATATTTCTAGGAAACGATTTTCTAACGAAAGTACGTTCATCACCCAAAACGAGCATGATGTCAGAAATCCCACCCACCCGTGTTTTGCGACTCGTTCATCCCGAAAGGATTTTTGAAGTCTCTAGATCATTTTCATAACTACATTACCACGTATAATGAATTATTTATTTACCTGAATATTTTCACTTAGATCCCTAGTTTACTTTATTTGCAATTTCACCCATTATATAATTTTGAGTAAAATTGTGGAACCCGTTCCCTAGAACCAAAGAAACCGAGAGGAGAACCGACACCATTACAGAAAAACCAAGCTAATTCAATCAATAGAAAATAATAAAGAAGGGTTAACATGGGAAATTGGAAAATCCCAAGTGACAAAAAATTCAAAAACTTATGAGGAAGAACCGGGAAGTAGAATTGAGGATAGAATAAGACTAGTTTGAGGTGAACCAGACCTGAACTAAACTAAACTAGCATGAACCATAGTAAAGCAGCTCACAAATTCAATTTTCTAGGCGTCTTAAAAATTTCAATTTGGGAAATTGAGACTACTATCAGATAGAAAATGGATTTAGAAATTTTTAAATTTTAGAACAACGGTCAATCCGGGTCAAAACCGACCAAGTATCGAATTTTGGACAGCGAACCCAATCAGACTGATGAATGAACCAGTCAACGGACAATAGCCAATGATCAATGGATAGTTGGTACCCTGTCAGCTGCCATATAGACACGGGCAGCCAATGGAAGGCTACCACGTGTCTGGTCAATGGACAGTTGGCACCCATCAGCACACCACGCAGACATGAGCAACCAATGAGAGGTTGTCACGTGTCTGGTCAACGGCTGACGCGGTGACCGAGCTAGCACTCCACATTAGAAAAACTAATCAACCACAGCATGCCATGTTGCACGACCACCACGTCATCATCTTCAACCTTCAGACGCTGACATAGAGAAGGGAGAAGAGAAAGATGCTGGAAAAGCTTGAGTTTTTGACAACTCAAAAAACTCTGTAGTCAGGTCACCAGCGACCGAGTTGAAGGCCGAGTTTTATGTCGGCGGGTAGCCTGAGTTGTTTCCAAGCTCCCTATATAAAGAGCACCCATTCACAATCGAGCGAAGAAGAAGAAGAGTGCATTTTTTGGTGAGCTACAAACCAAATCTCCGACGACGGGTGAAATCTCCACCAAAGGAGCTCTAAAGGGTGGCATTGGAACTAGGGAGGAGTGCTCTAGCCCCAAACACTCTCAAAATGACCAGAGGATTCCCAACAAGTGTAAACCCCACCCAGAAAACCTGGAAAAGAACCGGTCAATTCAAAATAGAAAATTGAGCCAGTTCATGAACCTTAACCAATAGAGAAAGGGTAAAATGGGAAATCGACAAATCCTGAATGACTCAAAGGGTAATAAAAATCATGGAAAAGAACCTTGGGACAAATGGGAAGAGAAAACCCGACCGGTTTAGGGAGAACTAGACATGAAACAGATTGAACCGGTTTGTTCCATACTTGAACCAGTTTTTAATACATTTTTCTTGGTAGCTTAAAATGATCAAATTGGGGAATTGAAGCCACCATTAGATAGAAAATTAATTTAGATGAATTTAAAAATTTTTAATTTTGAGAAAATTGGTCGAATCAGGCCTGAACCGGCCGATTTATGCATTGAGCCCGGTCGGACCAGTCCGGTCCCGTTCGGAACGATGTCATCTTCTTCCTCAAGACGACAACATTGTTCATTAATGCAAAAAATGAATAATGCCGACGAAGCTTAATTTGCTCCGATCAGGCTGTTTTAGGGCAAGGAAAAGCTCGACCAAAATGGAAAGTTGTCGGGCAGAGGGTCTATGACGCCCCGACCTAGTTTGGTCGGATCCCCGTGAACAACTCGCCGCTTTTTTGGTTCAAGAGGAGTTTCCCCCTTCTTTAACTCATGAGGAGCTATGTGTAATTTCAACCTTGTTCCCTGGAATTACATATATCAAATAAAATATAAGTTTAAGAGAAATTAAGCATACTGGACAAAGGGTAAGGCTTGGTGTTATCCCTAATCATTTTTCTATTTCCTGAAAATTGATAAAAAGTGTGGGTGAGTTTCTACAACTCAGTGAATGGGTATTTTTAGAAAAAAATGAAATTTTTAAAAAATAATTTTTAACTTGGAGTGTGCTAGACTCCTTAATTTCTTTAAATCTCTCATTTTCAAAATCTAGGTTTTTTATGGCCATTTTTCATCACAACGGTATGTTTATCAACCAACATACACCCTTTATCATTAATGGAACACACATTCGCAAGCAAGCATGTCTACTGTACCCACTTTGGCATTAGAGCGACTTTACTGGCCACCTAGATAAAAGTACGACCACTTCTACCTTAAGAATGAGTGGATGTATGTGACATTCGACCCTCAATCCTGTAACAAAAATTCATGTCTGTGTGGATAGAGACCGCATCTTGTCCCCACCCCGGTCTCATGTGCATGAAGCTACGTCAAGCTTCTCAAGACTACTGGTACAACTAACTGCCCTTATCTCCACCATGTCGTCTAGAGCCCTAGGACGCATAACTACCCTTTTTGGGCGTCTTGAAGGTCCCGTAACATAGTGCATGCACAAGTCAATAATTTTCAACATAAGCCATATAATTTGTGGTGCCACTGTTCCAATGGCCCCGACCCTCAACTTGTCCTGCAGCTATTTGTCTCGACTAGTCTATAGACCTATCATGTCACACTACCACTAGTCCATCGAGTAAGTCGATCTTGTCTCGTTACCATTGCCAAAAAATTTATTTATTTAAAGTTTTATGGCATATATCTCATGTTTGTTTACGAGCTGCTGCTTGTGCCAATTGGCCTATGGCCCACTGTTTGAGATTTTCAAAATCGGGCATATTAGACCCTAAGTTCCAAAACCGAGGCCTCTAGCCTAACAAAGCTATCCAAGCTCTCGTCAAGAAGGTCTCTCAAATTGTTTAACCAATGACACATAGTCAAGGGAGAGCACTTTTGATAAAATAAATTTTTAACTATCCATCATACCAACCGAGTATGATGATATCTACGCTCATAACCAAAGAACGGGTTTTCCACTTCCTTCGAGGAAGTTTTATCATACCAACTAGGTATGATCTACTTACAATCTATAAGTAGTTTTTACGCGTCATTTTCACATCACACCTCTAAGTTGTGATGATTAAAATACCACTAAGTAGTTGGTTTTCATTTCGAGTTACTTATCATCCCTAATCGGGTATGATATAAAATCCCACTCACCCATTAATGCAGTGAATTCCACTCAACCGGTTCTTTGTATTCACGTGAGCTTGTCCTTGCTAGCGTTCCCGGTAATTTGTGTTCCTACACGATATGAACATCTTTTCTCATTATCCCTCAGCCTAATAGCCTTAATTCCAACCAAATAAATGAGAAAACCAAACTTTTTATTTATTTGCAAATATGACCCCAAAGTTATTTTTCTTTAACTTTAATTCCCTAATGCCAGTTTTTCCTCAAATTGAGTCTCAAAACTTTTAAAATTTATCTTAGCCGAATTTTTTTTCACAATTTCAACTTTCTAATATAGCCGAATTTGATTTCATCAAATTGATCGATCAAACACTTCTAATTGTTGAAATTGAAGTTAGATTGGAGTTTCTACACCTTTATACGATTGAATTGCACTTTGAATTTTGCAAATTGGTGTCGAAATGATCTCAAACTGAGCTCCGTCGGAAAACTGGACTTAGAGTCTTCAAAAGCTTAGCGTCGGGGGCACGACAGTCTAAGCTTTCAATCTGGGCAAATAGTTCTCATCCTGAGATTCATCATAGAATCAAGAATTGCATCTACTGATGCTTAATTGAGTTAGAATTTCATCATCGAAATTATGTTAGTTCTCTCTCAAACACTGGTCGGAAATTGTAGAGTGGAGCCGAATTAGCTTACCTTTCCATTCCAATTCAGCCGTGGAAGGGCTAAGAAGGTGTTGGGAGGGCTTGGTTTGGCCAGGCAAGGGCTTAAAATGGTTGATTTCAGCTCAGCCTAAATAGGATAGCTTCAATCCACCGGAGGTGCTTCACTGTTCCATCATGCTGACGTTTCTCTGGCAACCCTTGGAGCAAACAGAGACTACAGGTGTGTAGCAGACTTCTCTTCGGTTCTAAAGAACCCAACCTCACCTTGTTTGGCTCAAAAAAGTGCCTAAGTCGAAGCTCTAGTTCGAGCTTCACTAGAAAATGGAGCTGTTGAGAGAGAGTAAAGTTTTTAGGGGTGGAGAGGATGAATGGGGAGGAGCTCTTTATATAGGAAGCACGGGGACTTCTTGGTCGTCTGATTGGCACTTTAATGGCAGTCATTCATTGCTTAAAACTCCCTGGCTAGAGACTTTTCAGCTACACCTGCGCTGAGCGATTTCCTGGCGAGTGAACAGTCTGTCATCTGAAGGAAGAAGACGACACTGTTTCGGACTGGACCGTACCGGTCTGAATCGAGTTCAAAGCTTAAACCGTCCTTTTCACCCCCCATTAGACCAAAATTTTCAAATCTAAAAATTTCTAAATTCATGTAAATTCATTTTCTATCCAATGGTGGCCTTAAATCTCAAATTTGAATTTTTTTTCAACCACCTAGAAAAATCAATTTAGAATTTGGTTCTATAGTGGTTCAAATTGTTTCATTTTGGTTTGGATCTAGTTCACTTGAACCGGTTTGGTTTTCATCTCCAATTCATTCTCAAGTCCATTTCCATGACTTTTGGGACTCTTTGGGTTAGTCGGGATCCATAAATTTCTTGCTTTGCCCTTTCTCTATTGGTTCTGGTTTATGAACCGATTCGATTTATACCAGTTCAATCCAGTTGGATCCGCTTCAACTAAATTGGTCTGGTTTTTCTCTTCCAATTTGTCCTAATGTTCTTTTTCAAGGTTTTATGAACCCTTTGGATCACCCGGGAATTGTAAATTTCCAAATTTCCCATTCCTAAATGATCGGGTTTTGTGAATAGATTCAGTTTTTTTACTCAGTTTGACCAGTTCTTTTCCCGATTTTCCCTAACTAAAAAGGGCGGGGTTTACAACTCTCCCCTCCTTTTAGGAGTTTTATCCCCAAAACATATTTAGCAATCTTGCATGAAGAACCATTTCCTTTGATGTCCATTTGTTGTTTGCTTAACATGCAAACTCTTCTATTGTTCTTTCAATTAGCCCTTTTTACATTCTTCACTTAAGGAATTTCTTTTCCTTTATATTATTTACTCCCTCCATGGAGTTTATGACTACTAGACACACCTTACTTCAGGGTATATTCTTAGATTCACATCTTTTTTTGCTTAGAGCAACATTTTTCCCTTTGAGGTCCTATACTCAAGATTGGGACTCCCAAGATACCTAACCATTCCCATGTCTAGTTAACCTCTTGGTCGTTGAAACCCTTAGCTCGACATCCTTTAGAGCATTACGTACCTATTTTCACAGATTTCCTTGTCATCACATTTTCGTCCTATTTTGACTCTTCTTTCATCTGTTGCTCATTACAATTCAGTCCAAATTTTATGTTTGACTTTGTCATGCCTACTAACTGACTCTTCCTTCTTTTGAGTCATGTTTTCCTTGGGACTGTTGGGTTTACCTGCCCCTTATAGCATGACATTTTCTAGATCTTATCTCTATGTCCATTAGATTTCTAGAACACCTCCTTTAGGGTTATTCCCAACTTTCCAACCTCTCAGGGATTGTATAACTTCACCCCTCTTTTCTTTTGGTAGTATTCATCGATTACCTTTACCGTTATCCAATCAACTTACAAAACTGTGTCGGTTCTCCTTACCCAATCATCCTTCTCAACTTTCTTATTGAGTCCTTCCGGTTCCAATTATTTGGTTTCTAGTTGATTTACTGACATGCTAGGATTCATCCTTTCTTAGGTCCGTCCTCATTCCCAATGACATCCTTTACTCAAGGATTTTTCTTTGTCCTTAATCCACTCTTACTTGTTCATAATCATTTCTTAGCTCATTATTCCCATTCGACCCCTTTCGGTCTATTTGTCTATTATTTTGATCAGGGAGTTCCCTTTTTACAATTTCATTCTCTACTATGTCCCTCAAGGTAGAAACTTTTATCCTATGAGCTACATGCTCAACCTTCTTACCATTCCTTGAAGGTTTCTTTCTCCGTTTCCTTACTTTTCCTTCTATACTGTGGCATTTGCCCACTTAGAATCCTTCCCCATCTTAAAATTCCATTTCGTCCCTTATTCTTTATTTGAGGAACTTATTAGTCTTATTTTGCATACTTCATACTATGCTTAGCCATCCACTCTTTAGGCTTCATTATGCGTGTGTGGACCGCAACCCGTCTCACTAATCATGGTTATTTCTCTTTAGCCACATCTTATTTGGAATACTTGCTTTCTCAACGTTTCTAGGATGTTCTTTCCTTTATTACCTTAGTATGGGTAGTCCACTCATTATTACTTGTCATAGCATCTTTCGATGCTAAACTCTTATTTACCCATTAACTTATTTCCTTTTAAGGAGGGCTCACATCCTCCTGGTTTCAAAATCTCTTGATCATCCTTCATAAGTCTCACTTAATCGTCTCAAGACTTTTAAATTATAAATCCAATTTTGTCCAATAATTTCTTTAGGGGTTTTCCTTCATCCTTCTTTTCTTATATTTGGCCTTTTTCACTTCTCCCTTCTTTGTCACGGTTTGAATCCATGGTTCTCTTGAAGTCCAGTTCTTTAACTATCTCCTTCTAGCTATTTTTCTTGTCTAATTGTCTGGGTAGCTGTATTACTCGTCCTTCATGGCCAATCTATTGTCCTTCATAGAGTATAGTTTTTAATACTTCTCAGCCTTGCTTAGGGTTTTATTTATTCTCTTTGACCACCCCGTTACTACTAGTTTCTTCTTTTCTACTTGGTTCTCCTAGAATTGTTATTTGGTTCTTCTGCTCTTTCCAAATAGGTCACACTAGGCCATCACAATACCTTCTTTCGTTAAAAAGTTTCCTAATTAAGGGTTGGTTCCTTGTACTCCACATTATGTCCATCCGCATCAATGATTCCTTCAAGGGTAGTTAATCATATGCATCCCTACACAGTTTCCTTGCATAGCATATTACTTCTTCGCTTCACTCATACTGTGTCATACTCCTAGAGTTTCCAGACAATGTTTTTCAACGTTGTCCTCTTCTGAGGGGCTTCTAGGTATACTTTCTTACCTCCATTCTTGTAGTTTCCTTCTCGGTTTGACCTACTTAAGAAGAAGTTTAAATTTGGTTTTTACCTCGTCATTTCTTGACCACTTTATGAACTGCTTGCTTAACCTATTTCATGGTTTTGGTCACCAGTACTTTATGTCTTTCATGACCTTTGAGGAGGTACTGCCCTAAATCTATGAGGTGTGAAACAATCCTTCTTTAGTTGTCATATTCTCTTACACTTATGACAGGTTGGGTACTTGTCCTTAGTAGGGTTGGATACTACTTTACGTAATGTCCCCATTGTTCACACTTATAATAGGTTATTCCCTTGCGTAGACCGTGTAGTTCTTCCTTTCCTTCGAGGATTGTGGGGCCTTTCTAGGGTTTACTAGTAGTCTGGTGCTTTGACGTCCTACCTTGAGAGTTTTCTTGTTAAGTCTTCTTTTCCAAATGGTCCCTCTAAGAGTCCTCCTATATTTCTTAATTCCCAATTCAACTTACTTAACTGGGATGGGATTCTCCCTAATTTTATAGTGAAAGGGGTTTGTTTATTTACTATTATTGGGACCATTCTCCTAGCAAGATCACTTCATCGAGAGATAGAATTTTAGGAATTTTGAGTACTTAATTAATAGAAGAGTATAATATGTTGGGGGTTTTAGCCCTATTACAAAAAATGGTCACAAAATAATTAGGGAGCTGAGATTTTTGATAACCATCCTCCTAGGTAAGGTTATACATCCTTTGCTAGCATTTAGCTTCAAACTTGGCTTCCTTCGTACTTAGAGTTGTGCTCTCAATAGGTCCTAGTACCATTGTCACGCCCTGACCCGATTTGGTCGGATCCCCGTGATCAACCTGCCACTCTCCCAGTTTATTAAAGGGTTTCCCCTTATCGTAAACCATAAAAAGTAAGGCGTCCTTTAACTTGCACCTTTTTCCTGGAATAGCATAATCAAAACTATATGAAATTTAAAACTTTACATACCTGTCTTACAGGCATCTTAGTTGACGGTCTTTAAGGGGAGGCTTTTCGGGATTTCCTGAAAGGGATATAAGGGAGGGGGTGAGTACGACTACTCAGTGAATGGGTTTTTAAAAGCTTTTGACTTTTAAGAAAAACATTTATATGGAGTGTGCCAGACTCCTTTGTTTTAAAAAATCCCATCATTTAAAATTTTGTGTTTTTTTCCATTATTTCTTAGTTACCACGGTGTGTCATCACCCAACACACATCCTTCATCATGAAGGTTACACACATTCGCAAGTCAGTATCACTACTGAACCCGCTAGTGGCTTTGGAGTGACTTTTCCTGCCACCCGGATAGAAGTACGACCACTTCTACCCTGGGAATGAGTGGATGTACGTGACATCCTACCCACAATCCCGAAATCACTTCTACGTGTCCGTATGAGGACAGAGACCTCATCCTATCCCCACCCCGGTCTCATGCGCTTGGTGCTACTCCAGATTTCGCATAGACACCTGGAACGACAAACTGCCCTTATAGCCACCAGGTCATCCAGTGCCCTTAGGACCCATCACTACCCCTCATGGGCGTCTTGATGATCACGTACTCACAGTGCATGCACAAATAATGTTTTCTTATATTGCCATGTAATCTGTGGTGCTACTAGTCCAACGGCCCCGACTCTCAACTCAACCCGCAGCTGTTTGTCTTGACTAGTCCGTCGACTTGTCATGTCACACTGCCGCTAGTTCATTGAGCATGTCAGTCCTATCTTTGTTCCATGGCCAAACAATTCACTTATTAAGTTTTATGGCACATATATCATGTTCATTTATGAGCTCCTGCTCGTGCCAACTGGCCTTGGGCCCACTGTACGAGATTTTCAACATCGGGCATTTAGCCCCCAAGTTCCAAAATCAAGGCCCCCGACCTATTAGAGCTATTCGAGCTCCCATCGAGAAGGTTTCCCAAATTGTTTAAGCATTGGCACATAGTCAGGGGAGAGCACTTCCGACAAAAATAGGTTTTTACTGTCCATCATACCGACCAGTATAAGGACATCTCCGTTCATAACCGATGAACGGGTTTTCAATTTCCTTCGAGGAAGTCTCATCACACCAACCGAGTATGATCTACTTACAACACGTAAGTAGTTTTTTCGCATAATTTTCACATCACTTTCTCTAAGTAGTGATGATTAAAATACCACTAAACAGTGGGTTTTTATATCGAGGCACTTATCATCCCCAACCGGGTATGATGTTAGTAAACCCACTCACCCATTAATGCTGTGATTTCCACTAGACTGGTTCTTTGTATTCACGCGAGCTTGTCCTTGCTGGCGTTCCCGGTATTTAACGTTCCTACACGATATGAATAACCTTGTTCATTATTACTCGGCATAACAGTCTTCATTCATTAATGA
This sequence comes from Trapa incisa, assembly GCA_030064435.1. Lineage (NCBI taxonomy): Eukaryota > Viridiplantae > Streptophyta > Magnoliopsida > Myrtales > Lythraceae > Trapa > Trapa incisa. Next base: position 3,569,060 of record CM057774.1, on the reverse strand, counting down.
ATGAGAAAACCCAAACTTTTAGTTATTTGCAATTAGGTCCCAAAAGTTATTTCTCTTTAACTTTAAGACCCTAATGTCAGTTTTTCCTCAAATTGAGTCTCATAACTTTTAAAATTTATCGTGTTACCTCAATTTATTCAATTTCACCAAAAAGGGGTTTAATTTTTCAAATTTCCAATTTGGTTCCCCAATTTTTCCAAAATTACCATTTTACCCTTCTTTCACAAAAATGGTAAGTTTTTCCCCAAATTTTCCAAAATTCTGCAATTGGTCCTCCAACATTATTTTCATGCCCAATTGACCCTCAATTTCATAAAATTGTATTTTGGCCCCTTTGAATTTCGAAAAATCCCCAAATTTTCCCCCAATTTCAACTCTTCAACACTCCTGAATTTGATTTCATCAAATTAACCAATCAAACACTTCTAATTATTGAAATTGGAGTTGAAATTGAGTTCCTATATGTTAATATGATTCTAACAAACTTTGAATCGCAGATTTTAACATCAGAACGAGCTCAAATGGAGTTTTTTCGAAAAATAGACTGTAGAGAGAGAAAGCTTCGATTACTCACCGGTGAAGGCACGACAGTCCGTGCTTTCAATCTGGGCAGATAGGTCTCGTCCTGAGGTTTATCCAAAAATCAAGTATTGTATCAATTGATGCGGAATTGCATTAGAATTTCGTCATTGAAATTCGATTGATTCTCTCTCTAGCACCGATCGAAAATTATAAAGGGGAGCCGAATTGGCTTACCTTTCGGTCCTAATTCGGCCGTGGAAAGGCTGAGGAAGTATTGGGAGGGCTTGGTTTGGCCTGAGGAGGGCTTGAAATGGCCGATTCCAGCTTGGCCGAAATAGGGCAGCTTCGGTCCGCCGAAGTTGCTTCACTATTCCATCATGTCGGCGCTTCTCCAACGATTCTCGGATTGACGGGAGTTTGCTATCATATAGCTGTCTTCTCCCCGGTTCTAAAGAGCCTGACTTTTGTTCAAGTCGAAGCTCTGGTTCGAGCTTTACCGGGAAATGGAGTAGTAGAGAGAGAAGTATTCAGGTGTGAGGAGAATAAAATGGGGATAACCTCTTTATATAGTCGTAAAACCCATGTATTAAATGGGCGAGATTTATTACTAGTATTAATATTACCATAAATTATTGGTATTAATTACAATAATTTAATTTCGATATTAATTCTAATAATTTAATTTCGGTATTAAATTATTTGTATTAATTCCAATAATTAAATATATATTAATTTATGGCTATTTATGATAAGTCGTACGCATAAAAATTTTTGACCGAAATTTCGGGTTAAAAAAATCATACTTCCCAGGAGGTCACCCATCCTCACACTACTCTAAGGTAAGTACGCTTAATTTTGAAGTTCTTATGGAATCTAGTTCACTTAAACCAATTTGGTTTTTGTTTTCTAATTTGTCGTAAGTTTTTTTTTCCAATGTTTAATAAATTCTTTGTATCAACCGAAAGTTGTAAATTTTCATATTGTTTATTCCCAAATGTAAACCGGTTTTGTTTTCTTATTCGGTTTGATCGGTTCTTTTCCCGGTTTTCTTTAACTCAAATGTGTGGGGTTTACAACCATCCTCTTCGATACTTTCTCATTTGGTCTTTTGAGACCTCTACCATATCTCAAGTATTGGGAAGCTTCTAGGGTTGTCTTCCTACGGTGGCAGGTTATTGAATAGAGTCATTCCTAGTTTTCTTGGTTCCTCTCCTAGGAGCCATCTGAAAATTTTAAGATCAATCCTATTAGTTACTATATTTTCTAGTATTGATTATGTATTCGAGGAAACAGGCTCTGATACCACTCAAGTTGTCATGCCCCGACCCAGTTTGGTCGGATCCCCATGATCAACCCGCTACTCTCCAAGTTTATTAAGGGTTGCCCCATGTTTATAAACCATGAAGAGTAAGGTGTCGTTTAAACTTGCACCTTTCCTAGAATAACATTAATCATAACTACATAAATTTTAAATTAATCATACATGTCTCACATGCATACTAACTATTGGTCTTTAGGGTAGGCTTTCTAGGGTTATCTAAAAGGGATATAACGGAGGGGAGTGAGTACAATGACCAAGTGAAAGGGTTTTCGAAATTTAACTTTTAGAAAAAAGATTTATTTTGGAGTGTGCCAAACTCCTTATTTTCTTTCAAAAATCCTTTTATTTCAAATCTTTGTTTTTATAACCATTTCTTATTAATCACGATGTGTCATCACCCATCACACATCCTTCGTCATGAAGGTCAATCAGATAATTGCAGGCCAGCATGTCCACTAAACTCACTTGTGGCATCAGAGCAACTTTACTGGCCACCTAAATAGAAGCACATCCACTTCTACCTTGAGAATGAGTGGATGTACGCAATATCCAACCCTCAATCCCAAAATCAATTCTCCATTTCCGTATGAGGACAGAGACCTCATCCTGACCCCACCCCGGTCTCATGCGCTTGAAGCTACATCGAGCTTCACAAGGTCACCTAGTCCAGCAAACTGCCCTTATACCCCTCTTGGGCATCTTGAAGGTACCGTAATCACAGTACATGCACAATCAGTATTTTCATATCATGCCATATCATCTATGGTGCCACTGGTCCATCAGACCCGACCCTCAACTCAACTTATAGCTCTTGGTCTTGACTGGTCTGTCGACCTGTCATGTCGTACTGCCACTAGTTGATTGAATATTCGGTCTTATCTTGGTACAATGGCCAAAAAAATTCATTTATTTAAAGTTTTATGGCATATATCTCATGTTCGAGATTTTCAAAATCGAGCATATTAGCCCCAAAGTTCAAAAATCGAGGCCTTCGGCCTAACAGAGCTATCCGAGCTCCCATCAAGAAGGTTTCCCAAATCGTTTAAGTAGTGGCACACAGTCAAGAGAGAGCACTTCTAACAAAATAAATTTTCAACTATCCATCATACCAACTGAGTATGAGGATATCTCCGCTCAAAATCGATGAATAGGTTTTCCACTTTCTCCGAGAAAGTTTCATCATACCAATTGGGTATGATCTACTTATAATCTGTAAGTAGTTTTTTCGCATCATTTTCACATTGATTCTCTAAGTTCTGATGTTTAAAATACCACTAAGTAGTGAGTTTTGATTTCGAGATACTTATCATCCCCAACCGGGTATGATAAAAAATCTCACTTATCCATTAATGCAGTGCATTCCACTCGACCGATTCTTTGAATTCACGTGAGCTTGACCTTGTTGGCGTTCTCGATACTTCATGTTCCTACACGATATGGGCATATTTGTTCATTATCCCTCGGCCTAATAGCCTTTATTCATTTCAAATGAATGAGAAAACTAACCTTTTTATTTATTTTCAATTAGGTCCCTAAAGTTATTTTCTGTAACTTTAATTCCCTAATGTCGGTTTTTCCTCGAATCTGAAAACTATTAAAATTTATCTTAGAACCTCAATTTATTCAAATTCACAAAAAAGGGTGTAATTTCCCAAATTTTCAATTTGGTCCCCCCAACTTTTGCAAAATTACCATGTTGCCCTTCCATTACAAAAATGGTAAGTTTTGCCCAAAAAATTGTAAAATTTCTCAATTGGCCCTCTAACATTCTTATCATGCCCAATTGACCCTCAATTTTATAAAATTACATTTTAGTCCTTCAAATTTTTAAAAACACCTAATTTTCCCCAATTTTGTCCCCCAATTTCAACTTTCTAACACAACCGAATTTGATTTCATCAAATTGACCAATCAAACACTTCTAATTGTTGAAATTGAAGTTAGATTGGAGTTCCTACACCTTCATATAATTCAATTGCACTTTGAATCGCGTGATTTGGTGCCGGAATTAGCTCAAACGGAGCTCCGCCAAAAAGTTAGACTTAGAGAGAGAAAGCTTCGAAAGCTTACCGTAGGGGGCACAACGGTCCGAGCTTTCGATATGGGCGGATAGCTCTCATACTGAGTATTATCCTAGAATTAGGAATTGCCTCAATTGATGCCAAATTGAGTTAGCATTTCATCCTCGAAATTCTAATGGTTCTCTCTCTAACACCGGTCAGAAATTACAGAGGGAGTCGAATTAGCTTACATTTTCATTCCAATTCAGTCGTGTAAGGGCTAAGGAGGTGTTGGGCGGGCTTGGTTTGGCTTGATAAGTGCTCGAAATGGCCAATTTTAGCTCAGCCAAAACAAAGCAGCTTCGGTCGTTGGAGCTGTTTCACTGTTCCATCACGTCGGTGCTTCTCCGGCAACCCTCGAAGCAAATAGAGACTAAAGGCATGTAGCTAACTTCTCCCAAGTTCTAAAGAACCCGACCTCACCTTGTTTGGCTCAAAAATATGCCTAAGTTAGAGTTCTGGTTCGAGTTTCACCGGAAAATGGAGCTGTTGAGAGAGAGTGGAGTTTTTGTGTAGAGAGGATGAATGAGGAGGGGCTCTTTATATAGGAAGCATGAGGACTTTTTGGCCATTCGATTGGCGCCTTAATGGCAGTCATTCATTACTTGAAACTCCTTAGCCGGAGACTTTTTAGCTTCGCTGGCGCTGCGCGATTTTTCGACTAGTGAACAGTGCTATCATCTGAAGGAAGAAGACAACACTCTTCCGAACCGGATTGGACCGGTGCGAACTGGGTTCAAAGCTTAAACCGTCCGGTTCACCACCCCCCCCCCCCCCATTCTACCAAATTTTTCAATTCTAAAAATTTCTAAATTCATCTAAATTTATTTTCTATCCAATGGTGGCATGAAATTTCAAATTTGAATTTTTTAAGCCACTTAGAAAAATGAATTTTGACTCTTGTTCAATAGTGGTTCAAACCGATCCAAACAGGTTCAATCCAGTTCGAATCCGGTTCACTTGAACCGGTTTGGTTTTCATCTCCAATTCATTCTCAAGTCCATTTCTATGAATTTTGGGACTCTTTGGGTCACTCAAGATCCATAAATTTCCTATTCTCTATCGGTTCCAGTTCATAAACCGGTTCAATCTAGTTGGATCAGGTTCATCTAAACTGGTCTGTTTTTCCTCTTCCATTTTGTCCTAAGGTTCTTTTCCAAGGTTTTCTGAACCCTTTGTATCACCCGAGAGTTGTAAATTTCCAAATTGCCCATTCCCAAATGAGCGGGTTTTGTGAACCAGTTCGGTTTTCTTACTCGGTTTGACCAGTTCTTTTCTCAAATTTCCTTAACTAAAAAGGGTGGGGTTTACAGGTTATATGTGAAAACTATTGTTTGTGAATGCACTTGTGACACAGGACCATCAAGATGCCCAAGAGCGGTAATGATGTGTCCTAAGAGCTACGGGACGACATGGTGGAGATAAGGGTTGTCACACCCTGACCCAATTTGATCAAATCCCCATGAACAACCCGCCACTCTCCCAGATTATTAAGGGTTTCCCCCTTCTCTAAACCATGAGGAGTAAGGCGTTCTTTTTACCTATACCTTTCCTATAATAACATTTATCAAAACTGAATATATTATCCTTACATACCTGTCTTACAGGTTCAACTATCGAAAGGTCTTTAGTTAGGTTTTCCCTCGGTTACCTGAAAAGGCGTTAAAGGATGGGGTGAGTTCGACAACTTATTGAATGGGTGTTGGTAGAGAGTATACAAAAAATTTAATTGGAGTGTGTCAGACTCCTTATTTCTTTCAAAAATATTTTTTTTCTTTCATTCCTGGTTATTCAAAACCATGTCCTCATTTCCATACCAGGTGTGTTTAACAATCAATAAACACACTTCATATGAAAGGCGTCAATTGAAGCAGCACCGACGTACCAAAGTTGCCTTGTTTTGGCCGAGCATAAATTAGCCAATTCGAGCCCTTCTCAGGCTAAACCAAGCTCTCCCAACACCTCCTCAGCTCTCCCACGGCTGAATTAGATTGGAAAGGTAAGTCAATTTGGCTCCCCTCGGTAATTTTCGATCGGTGCTAGAAAGAGAATTGATAGAATTCTGATGATAGAATTCTCATCCAATTCAGCATCAATTGACGCAATTATTGATCCTAGGAGGAATCTCAGGAGCAAATCTATCGGCTCAGATTGGAATCTCGGACCATCGTGCCTCCGACGGTGAGCAATTAAAGCTTTCTCTCTCTACGTTCCGCTTTCTGGCGAAGCTCTGTTTGAGCTCGTTCTGGTGTCAAAACATGCGATTCAAAGTGCAATTAAATTGTATGAAGATGTAAAAACTTAAATTTAACTTCAATTTCAACAATTAGAAGTGTTTTATTGGTCAATTTGATGAAATCAAATTTGATAGTGTTAGGATGTAGAAATTGGGGATTTTCAAAAATTCGAGGAACCAAAATGCAATTTAATAAAATTGAGGGTCAATTGGGCATGATAAGAGTATTAAGGGACCAATTAAGCAAATTTTAGAATTTTTGGGGTAAAAACATTACCATTTTTGTAAAGGAATTCAAATGGATAATTTTGGAAAAATTGGGGGCCAAATTTGAAATTAGGAAACTTAAACCCCTTTTGATGAAATTAAATAAATTGAGGTCCCAAGTGGAATTTTAAAACTTTTGGGACTCAATTTAGGGAAAACTATCAATTAGGGCCTAAAGTAAAGGAAAAATAACTTTAGGGACTAAATTGTAAATCTTTGAAAAGTTGAACATCTAGTCATTTATAATTAATGAAGATGATTAAGCCAAATGATAATGAACAATAATGTTTATTTCGTGTAGGAACACGAGACATAGGGAACGCTAGCTGACATTAAGCTCGGAAGGTACGAAAACCAACTAAGAGGAATTTCACTGCACGATCGAGTGGGTGGGATTTTTATATCATACCCGGTTAGGATGATAAGCACCTCAAAAATGAAAATTCACTGATAAGTGGTATTTTAACCATTACACCTGAGAGGAGTGATGTGAAAATCACACGGAAAAACTACTTACCGGTTGTAAGTAGATCATACCCGGTTGGTATGATAACACTTCCTCGAAGGATGTGTAAAACCCGTTCATTGGTTATGAGCGGAGATGTTCTCATACTCGGTCAGTATGATGAACAGTTGAAAAATATATTTTGTCAGAAGTGCTCTCCCCCGACTGTGTGCCACTGCTTAGACAATTTGGGGGATCTTCTCAACGGGAACTCGAATAACTCTATTAGGCCGAAGGCCTCAATTTTGGAATTTGGGGGCTAATATACCCAATTTTGAATATCTCGAACAGTGGGCCCTAGGCCAGTTGGCACAAGCAAGAGCTCATAAACAAACATGATTTATATGCCATGAAAACTTAAGTAAATGAATTGTTTGGCCATGGTACGATGACAGGACTAACATACTCAGTCAACTAGCATATGTGCGACATGACAAGTCTCTGTACTAGTTAAGACAAACAGCTACAGGTTGAATTGAGTGTCGGGGCTGTTGGACCAAAGGCACCACAAATTATATGACATCATGTGAAAAATGTTGATTGTACATGTGTTTGACCTTCAAGACGCCTAAGAGGAGTAGTGATGCCTCCTAGGGCCCTAGATGACTTGGTGGATATAAGAGCAGTTAGTTGTACCAAAAGCCTTGCGAAGCTTGACATAGCTTCAAGCACATGAGATCGGAGTGGGGTCAAGATGAGGTCTCTGTCCTCATACGGACACAAAGAATTGATACGGGATTGAGGGTCAGATGTTGCGAACATCCACTCATTCTCATGGTAGAAGTGCATGTGCTTCTATCTAGGTGGTCGGTAAAGTCGCTCTAATGCCACAAGTGGGTTCAATGGACAAGTTAGCATGTGATTATGTGTTTGACCTTCATGATAAAGGATGTGTGATGGGTGATGACACACCGTGGTAATAAGAAATAATTTTTGAAAACAGATATTGATGATGGGAAAACTTAAAGAAATTAAGTAGTTTAGCACACTCCATTTAAAAAAAACTTTTTTTCATCGAACTTAAATTTTTTTGATTTAAAAACCCATTCATTTAGTTTTAGAAACTCACCAGTCTTTTATCCCTTTTTCAGGAATTAGTGAAAATGACTAGGGATAACGCCAACACATACCCTCTGTCACGTATGCTTAATTTCTCTTAAGCTTGCATTTTATTTTATATATGTCTTTCTAGGGAACAAGGTCGAAAGTATGCATGGCTCCTCATGAGTTAAAGAAAGGGGAAACCCCTCTTGAACCGAGAGAGCAGCGAGTTATTCACGGGGATCCGACCAAACCGGGTCGGAGCGTGACAACTAGAGTAGTATCAGAGCCTAGTTCACTCGAAACATTATCAATATTATGCCCTGACATTAACCTAACTCTAAACTATCATGTAGGAAGGAGGGTCTCTAAAAAATTCGTGGTGAAATCCAGTCCTCCACCTATAACCTTGAAAAAGACATCCAACCCAAGGGAGGAAGCCGTACAAAGGTTTCTAAAGGGTGAGAAACAAGTTTCCAAGAACATGGTGGAAGACTACCGAAAATTAGTAGGAGCCTTACTAGAACCGGAAGGCATCATATACCCTCCTTCCACATAAGAAGAACCAGTGTCACCTCTTAGAAGTCCAACCCCTCCTTCTCCAATTCCACAACAACTGGAAGGGAATCCCACTAAGAAAGAGGCATGGGATAATTATTGGAATGCGTATGTCACCTTCATGAAGGTCCACCAAGTACCTCCACCCACTCAACCAAGCTTCAATCCCTCCCAATGGGTGAAGTGGACTTATGAGTGTGAGGTTGAGGTACCAAGGCAGTACGAATTGGAGGCTATACATGAAATTCGTCCTATTAGGGAGCATTAATGGACCCCAATCAATTCCTCAGAACCTTCTGATCAAGAGTCTCATAACCATTCTAGGGTTAATTCTAGTCTCAAGACCCCAAGGGATTAAGGGGTAGAAAATTTTTGTAATAAGCCAAAGTATGGTAAGAAAAATATTTTTTGAATGAATGAAAGTAAAAGTTTTGTTAAAACTTCTGAGTTATTTGATAAAATTAAAAAAAAGAGTATGATAATAAAAATCTAAGTAAAAGGTAGGAAATCACCTAAGGGAGAAAATACGAGTAAATCTCAACACGTAAGACTTACCCTTAGAATATGATAAGAAAGAATCCATATAAGGGAGATCTTAAGAAAAAGAAAAAAAGAAGTGGAACAAAAGAAAGCAATTATCAAGGAATACAAAATCATGGAAAGTCCAAGGAGTTAAAAAAATAAATAAAGCTCAGAGAATGAAGAGTAAGGAAAAACAATGAGGAGTAGAACATTACAAAAGGAACCACAAGAATAGAAGCTAATTAGGAAGAAAAAGAAATAAGTATAGAAACCACCAAGGAAGAATGGTAAGAAAGTAGAATAATAGTAAGACCAAGGTGAAACAACTACTTAATAAACTAAGATATAATTCCTTAGGAACTTCGTAAGAGAGAAAGAGTTGTGGAAGACAAAGGTATGGATCAAAAGAGGAAGAAAAGCAGGAGTGAATAAATCATACAAGACCCTTAAGTTAGGAGAAGATTTAAAGGAATGAATTTCTAAAGAACAGTAAAGTGATTAAACAAAAAGGAAATCCCAGAATGGAAGGTACTAAAAGGAGGATAAAATAGGAAGTTGGATCAAGGAAGGAGAAAGCTCCAAGGCAAGACAATCAATTGAGAGAAGGTTACAAAACCGGAATTGAAATAAGGTACTTAGTAAGAAGTACGAGTGGCTAAGTGAGAGCATTGGGAGGTTGAGCGTGATCTACAGCAAGAAGACCTGGAAACCCAAATAGAAACTTTAGATGGATCTGATTTAAGGAAATAACTTATATGGACTAAACCATTCGGAGGAGTAAATGAAGTCTAATAAGAGATGGGGAGTAGTAAAAGAATACACCCTAATCAAGACAAAAGGGGAATACCAAGGACACGAAGATATGGAAAGGTTTAGACACAATAAGGATGAGAGGTCCACCTCAAAGGAATAAACAAATGTAGGAGCAAGTGGGAATGAAGCGGGATAAACGAAAGGTACTCATGAATCCAAAGAGTAAGAGTAAGCTAGTGAAGATATTGGCAAATGATACTCTAGAATATAATGATTTCAAAGGTAGAACTAGAAGGAAATACCGAGAGAAAGGGAATGTGAAGCACACCAAATGAAGGAATCTTGGGAAGACATGAGTATACCAATGAAGAGGAAATGGAACCAACAAGATAAGAAAGAGAATAAGCTCCTCAAGAACAAGATACTGGAGATAAAAGGATCAAGTACAAGGGGAGGGAAATTGTTAAGATGCAACAGACAAGTCAAACCCAAGTAACGTGTAAGTAGGAGGACGACATCAAAAGATGCCATACAAGTGAGAAAGGAACTAACTCAGAATAAAGAATAGTGGGAGGAACATTAATGAAGATAAGAATGTATATGGAAAGAGAAGAGATCGTAAAGAGGAAGGACGCTAGCGAGAATGAAGAATGAAGTATGAAATTTAGAGTTTTAAATATGTCAACGAGTATAAGGAAGTTCAAGGATATGAAGGTTGAATGACCAAATAAGGAAGTTTGGAAAAGATGAGGAAATAAGGAAACCAATACGGTTATAGGGACGTGAAGTCAAAGACATCACGAAGAATGTCATGCACTAAGGGGTAGGTAAACCCCACTGACTTAGGGAAATATAACTTAGATCAGGAAAGTCTATGAGTAAGGCATAATGAAATCAAGCATAAAGATGATAACTAAAGGATGAAAATAGGATCCATGCAGGATGAAAAGGCGATAAATGCCAAAACATGTGGAAGAAAATTGACTGAAACTCATAGTTCTAAAATCTTAGGTAACATAAGCTTGGAATGAGAAATGGTGCCTTGGGAAGGAAGGATAAAACTAGAGGAGATGATCTTAGATCTCTCAGGAAGATATTCTAGGATAAAGTAAGTTCCATGGAATGAGGCAAGGATGAGGAGGAGGCGAGAAGCTTAGGTATGTGGTGTAAAGAAAGAATGAAAATAACCGAGAAGGTTGTAAGACGATAAAATAGAAAAAAATACATATCAATAAAAAGTTTAAGTTAACACGTAAAAAGCATGGACTAAGTTTTGGGGACAAAACTCCTAAAAGGATGGAAGAGTTGTAAACCCCGCTCTTTGGAGTTAAGGAAAACGGGGAAAGAACCGATCAAACTAAATGAGAAAACCAAATCGGTTCATAAACCCGTATATTGAGGAACGAGCAAATTAGAGAAATTTCAACTTCCACGTGACCCAAATAGATTCATAAACCTTAGAAAAGAACTTTAGGACAAATTTGGAGAGAAAAACTAGACCGAATCGGGTGAACCAGACCTGAATTGGATTGAACCGATTTAGGAACCAAGCTGGTTTATGAACCGGAACCGATGGAGAGAGGGCAAACCGAGAAATATATGGACCCCAAGTGACCTAAAAGAGTCAAATAAGTCATGAAAAAGGACTTCAGGATGAATGGGGGATGAAAACCAAACCGGTTAAGATGAACCGATTTGGACCAATTTGAACTACTATTAAACCAGATGATAAATTCATTTTTTTAGGTGGCTTAAAAAATTCAAATTTGAGATTTGATGGCACCAATGGATAGAAAATGAATAAGAAATGATGAAGGATGTGTGTTGGGTGATGGCACACCGTGGTAATAAGAAATGATTTTTGAAAACCGATATTGATGATGGGTAAACTTAAAGAAATTAAGGAGTCCGTCACACTCCATTTAAAAAAAACTATTTTTCATTGAACTTAAATTTTTTTTATTTAAAAACTCATTCACTGAGTTTTATAAAATCACCCCTCTTTTATCCCTTTTTCAGGAATTAGTGAAAATGACTATGGATAACACCGAGCCATACCCTCTATAAGGTACACTTAATTTCTCATAAGCTTGCATTTTATTTGATATATGTCTTTTTAGGGAACATGGTCAAAAGTACGCCTAGTCCTTTCCAGTTAAAGAAGGGGGAAACCCCTCTTGAACCAGAAGAGTAGCAGGTTGTTCACGAGGATCCGACCAAACCGGGTGGGGCGTGACAGCCACACCTTCGATGGTAAGCTTTCGAAGCATTCTCTCTCTACGTTTAGTTTTCTGGTGAAACTCAATATGAGCTCAATTCGAACCAAAATGATGCGGTTAAAAGCTCAATTGAATCATATGAAAGTGTAGGAATTGATCCATACCTTCAATTGGAGCAATTAACCTCGATTGAATGGTTAATTTGATGAACTCAAATTTGGCCAATTTGAATGGGGGAAATTGGGAAAATTTTTGGGAAAATTTGGGGATTTCGTAAAATTAAGGAACTATTTTGCAATTTCCCAAAATTGAGGACCAATTGGCCATGGAAAAGATGTTGGAGGACCAATTGGTCGATTTTTGGAACATTTGGGGTCAAATTGCCATTTTTTTAAAGTTGGGGCAAATGGTAATTTTGAAAAGTTGGGGACCAAATTGGAAATTTGGGAAAATTGAGCCCCTTTAACAATTTTGAGTAAATTGAGGACCCAAAGTGAATTTTTGGAAGTTTTAGGACTCAACTTGAAGAAAAATTAGTATTATGGACCTAAAGTCAAGGAAAATGAACCTTAGGGACCTAAGTACAATTAACTAGAAATTTTGAGCCTAGTCATTCATACATGAGAAACGAAGGCTATTATGCCAAATATTAATAGATAAGGATGTCCAAATCATGTAGGAACATGAGGGACTAGAATGCCAGCACGGACAAGCTAGCGTAGAAGTAGAAACCAACTAGAGAAGGATACACTTTAGTTATTAGGTGGGTGGGTTTATCACACCATACCCGGTTGGGATGATGAGCACATCAAAAAAGAAAAACAACCTATATGTGGGATTTTAACATCACACCTAGTTGGAGTGATTTGAGAACTAAGCAAAAAACCTACTAATTGGTTGTAAATAGAGAGATCATACTCAGTAGGTATGATGGACTTCCTAGAGGAAAGGAGAAAACCCGCTTGCCGGTTGTAAGCGGAGATGTCATCACACCCGGTTGGTGTAATGAGTTGAAAAATTATTTTGTCAGAAGTATTCTCCCTTGACTATGTGTCATTGCTTAAAATTTTTTGGTATTGACGAGAGGTAGAACAGCTTAGATAGGTGAGAGGCCTCAGTTTTGGAACTTCTGGTGCTAAAATACCCAATTTTGAAAAATCACGTGCAGTAAACCCTGCTCTTTGGAGTTAAGGAAAAATTGGGAAAGAACCAGTCAAACCGAGTGAGAAAATCAAATTGGTTCACAAACTCAATTGTTGAGGAACTGGCAAATTGGAGAAAATTTCAACTCCCACAAGACCCAAAAAGATTCATAAACCATTGGAAGGAACTTTAGAACCAAGTGGGAGAGAAAAACCGGGTTAGTTCACGAGATCCTTAAGTATAAGTGAAGATTTAAAAAGAGAGAACTTTTAAAGAATGGTTGGGTGATCAAACAAAAGAATCACAGAACGGAAAGCACTAGAAGAAGAATGAGAGTAGGAAGTTGGATCAAGGAAGGAGAAAGCTCCAGGTCAAGACAATCAATCAAGGGAAGGTTGCAAAACCAAAGTCGAAATAAGGTCCTCAGTAAGAAGTACGAGTGGCTAATTGAGTGTGTTGGGAGGTTGAGTGTGATCTACTGCAAGAACACCTAGAAACTCAAATAGAAACTTTAGACAGATCCAATTTAAGGAAATAACTTATATGGACCAAATCATTCGGATATGTAAACAAAGTCTAATAAGAGATGGGAAGTTGTAAAAGAATACACCCTAACCAAGACAAAAAGGGAGAATACCAAAAACACGAAGATACAGAAGCTTTGGACACAATAAGGATGTTAGATCCACCTCAACAGAATAAACAAATGTTAGAGCAAGTGGGAATAAAGCAAGATAAACAAAAGTTACTCATGGATCCAAAGAGTAAAAGTAAGCTGGTGAAGATATCGGCAAAAGACATTCCAAAATTTAATGATTTCAATGGTAGAACTAGAAGGAAATCTCAAAAGAGAGGGAATGGGAAGCTTACCAAAGAAAGGAATCTTAGAAAGACATGGGTGTACCAATGAAGAGGAAAGGGAACTAATGGAATAATAAAAAGAATATGTTTCTCAAGAACAAGATGCAGGAGATGAAAAGATCAAGTACAATTGATTCCACTTCTTTTTCCTTTTCTTAAGATCTCCCTTAGATGGATTCTTCCTTATCGTATTCTAGGGGTAAGCCTTAGGGGTTGAGATTTACTCGCATTTTCTTCCTTATATGATTTTCTACCTTTTACTTAGATTTTTATTATCATACTCCTTGGTTTTGAATTTATCATATAACTCAAAAACTTTTACTTTCATTCATTCAAGAAATATTTTTCTTGCCAAACTTTGGCTTATTAGAGAAATTTTCTACCCCCTAATCCCTTGGGGACATAGGGCAAGAATTAACCCTAGAACGGTTGTGAGAGTCGTGATTAGAAGGTTCTGAGGAATTGATTGGGGTCCATTCACGCTTCCTAATAGGACGAATTTCATGTATGGCCTCCAATCCATACTGTCTTAGTACCTCAACCTCACACTCATAAGTCCACTTCACCCATTGGTAGGGATTGAAGCCAGGTTGAGTGGGTGGAGGTACTTGGTGGACCATCATGAAGGTGCCATACACATTGCAATAATTATCACAAGCCTCTTTCTTGGTTAGATTCCCTTCCGATTGAGTGGGTGTACTTTGGTATTTAAGGAACATATCTTCATGGAACGGTTACTTTGGTATTCAAAGATCAAGTACCTTGGTATTTCGTTTCATTCAAGGAAGATATTCTAGGCCAAGGTAAATTCCATGGAATGAGGAAAGGATGAGAATGAAACAAAAATCTTAGGTATGTGATGAAAGGGATGAACGGTAACCACAGAGAAGGTTGTAAGATGACAAAATAGAAAATTTCATAACAATGAAAAGTTTAAGCTAATATGCAAATAATGTGAAATACGTTTTGGGGTAAAAACCCCTAAAAGGAGGTGAGAGTTGTAAACCATGCTCTTTGGAGTTAAGGAAAAACAAGGAAAGAACCAATCAAGTGAGAAAACCGAACCGGTTCACAAATCTGATTGATGAGGAACTGGCAAATTGGAGAAAATTTCAACTCCCACGTGACCCAAAAAGATTCATAAACCTTGGGAAGCAACTTTAGAACCAAGTGTGACAGAAAAATCGGGCTGGTTCGGGTGAACCAGACCCGAACTAGATTGAACCAGTTTAGGAATCAAGTCGCTATATGAACCGAAACCGATAGAGACAGGGCAAACCGGGAAATATATAGACCCCAAGTGACCTAAAGAGTCACATAATTCATGATAAAGGACTTTAATATGAATAGGGGATGAAAACCAAACCGGTTCAGGTGAACTGGATCCGAACTGGATTGAACCGGTTTGAACCACTATTGAACTAGATGATAAATTCATTTTCTATATGGCTTAAAAAATTCAAATTTGAGATTTGAGCCCATCATTGGATAGAAAATGAATTTAGAAATTTTTAGATTTGAAAAATTTGGTCGAATTGGGGGTGAACCTACCGGTTTAAGCTTTGAATCCGATTTGGACCGATCTGGTTCGGACCGGTCTAGTCCGGTTCGGAATAGTGTCGTCTTCTTCCTTCATATGACATCACTATTCACTCGTTGGAAATCGAAGTAGCGCCGGCAAAGAAGAAATGTTTCCATTTAGTACGTTTCAGACTATCAATGACTCTCATAAAGGTGCCAAATGGACGACCGATGAGTCCCCGAGCTCCGTATATAAAGAGCCCCTCTCCATTCATTCTCTCCACACCTGAATACCTCACTCTCTCTAAGCGGCTTAGTTTTCCGGCAAAGCTCGAATCAAAGCTCTGATATAGGGTCCTTTATAAGCTAAAGAAGACATGGTCGGGTTCCTTAGAACCAGGGAGAAGTCAACTAAATAGTGGTAACATCCATTCGGTACGAGGGTCACCGGAGAAGCGCCAGTGTGATCGAACAGTGAAGCAGCTCTGGCGGACCGAAGCTGCCTTGTTTCGACCGAGCAAAAATTGGCCAATTCGAGCCCTCCTCAGGCCAAACCAAGCTCTTCCATTACCTCCTTAGCCCTCTTACGGCCGAATTAGAATTGAAAGGTAAGTCAATTCTACTCCCCTCTACAATTTCCGACCGGTGCGAGAGAGAGAACTGACAGAAATCCAATGACATAATTCTTGCTCAATTTGGCATCAATTAATGCAATTCTTGATCCTAGGAGAAACCTTAGAAGAAGAGCTATCTGCCCAAATTGGAAGCTCGGACCGTCGCGCCCCCCGACGATGATCAATTAAAACTTTCTCTCTCTACATTTTATTTTCCATCAAAGCTACATTTGAACTCGTTCCGAGATTAAAACTTGTGATTCAAAGTGTAATTGAATCGTATGAGAATACATAACTAAATTTAACTTCAATTTCAATAAAATAAAAGTGTTTGATCGGTCAATTTGATGAAATCAAATTCAACTATATTAAGAAGTTGAAATTGGAGGGAAAAATAGGGAAATTGGGGGTTTTCAAAAATTTGAATGACCAAAATGCAATTTTATAAAATTGACAGTCAATTGGGCATAATAAGAGTGTTAGGGGACTAATTGAGCAATTTTAGAATTTTTGGGATAAAACATACCATTTTTGTAAAGGAAGGGCAAAATGGTAATTTTGGAAAATTTGGGAAACTTGAACCCCTTTTTTATGAAATTGAGTAAAATGAGGTCCCAAAGAGAATTTTAAAAGTTTCGGGAATCAATTTAGGGAAAACCGGCAATTGGGTGCCTAAAGTAAAAGGAAAAATAACTTTAGGGACCAATTTGTAAATATTTGAAAAGTTGAGAATTTAGTCATTAATATTGAATGAAGGCAATTAAGCCAAATGATAACAAACAACAATGTTTATTTCGTATAGGAACACGTGACATTGGGAACGCAAGTTGAGGTTAAGCTCGCAAGGGACAAAAACCGACAAAGTGAAATTTCACTACACAATCGGGTAAGTGGGATTTTTATATCATACCCAGTTGGGATGATAAGCACCTCGATAATGAAAACCCACTGCTAAGTCGTATTTTAAACATCACACCTGTGAGGAGTGACGTAAACCCCGCACTTTTGAGTTGAGGAAAAATCGGGAAAAGAACTGGTCAAACCGAGTAAGAAAACCGAGCCAATTTACAAACCCGATCATTTGAGAACAAGCAATTTGGAAATTTACAACTTCCGGGTGATCCAAAGGGTTCATTAAATCTTAGAAAAGAAACTTAAGACAAATTAGAAGAGAAAAACCAAATTGGTTCAGGTGAACGAGATCCCATAAGAACTCTGAAGTTAAGCGTGCTTGCCCTTGGGAAGTATGATTTAATTATTGTAATTAATACCAATAATTTAATAACTAAATTAAATTATTGGAATTAATACCATTAATTTATGACAATATTAATACTAGTAATAAATCTCTACCATTTAATACACAATTTTACACCTATATAAAGAGGTCATCTCCATTTATTCTCCTCACACGTGAACACTTCTCTCTCTCTCTATTGCTCCATTTCTCGGTGAAGCTCGAACCAGAGTTTTGACTTGAGCATTTTTCTTAACCTCGGAAGGAGAGGTTGGGCTCTTTAGAACAGGGGAGAAGTCAGCTATCTGATAGCAAACTTCAGTCAATCTGAGAATCACCAAAGAAGTGTCGGCATGATAGAACAGTGAAGCACCTCCGGCGGACCGAAGCTGCCCTATTTTGGCCAAGCTGAAATCGGCCAATTCGAGCCCTCCTCAAGCCAAACCAAGCCCTCCCAACACTTCCTCAGCCCTCCCACGGCCGAATTAGGATTGAAAGGTAAGCCAATTCGGCTCCCCTCTACAATTTCCAGCCGGTGCTAGATAGAGAACCGACAAAATTTCGATGATGAAATTCTAACTCAATTCGGCATCAATTGATGCAATTCTTGATTCTAGGATGAACCTCAAGACGAGAGCTATCTGCCCAGATCAAAAACTTGAACCATCGTGCCCTCATCGGTGAGTAGTCGAAGCTTTCTTTCTCTACAATTCATTTTCGGCAAAGCTCCGTTTGAGCTCGTCCTAATGTTAAAACTTGTGATTCAAATTGCTAAAGAATCATATAAAATAACTTTGAAAATCAAGATTTTGAAGATGAGAAATTTTAAAGGAATTAAGGAGTCTGGCACACTTCCATTTAAAATCTATTTTATTGAAACTTCATTTTTGAAAATACCCATTCACTAAGTTGTAGAAACTGACCCCTCTTTTCTATTACTTTTTCAGGAAAAGAGAAAATGACTAGGAATAACACCAAGCCTTACCCTCTGTCAAGTATGCTTAAATTACTCTTAAGCTTGCATTTTATTTGATATATGTCTTTTCAGGGAACAAGGTCGAAAATACGCCTGGCTCCTCTTGAGTTAAACAAGGGGGAAACTCCTCTTAAACTGAGAGAGTGATGGGTTGTTCATGAGGATCTAATCAAACTAGGTTGGGATGTGACACGTACAATGGGCCCAAGGCCAGTTGGCATGAGCAGGAGCTCATAAACACATATAATATATTAAAGCCATGAAAATTCTTAATGAATGGATTATGTGATTTTGTCATGGTACTAAGACAGGACTGACATACTTGATGGATTGGCGGTAGTGCGTCAAGGCCAAGTCGACGGACCGGCTTAGACTAATAGCTGCATGTCGAGTTGAGGGTCAGGGTCGTTGGACCAGTGCACCAAAGATAAATGGCTTTGTGGAAAATTATTATTTGTGAATGCACTTGAGGTACATGACCATTAAGACTTCCAAGAGGGGTAGTGATGCATCCTAAGGGCTACTAGACGGCATGGTGGAGATAAGGGTTGTTTGTCATGCCAATGGTTAGGGAAGCTCGGCGTAGCTTCATGCGCATGAGACCAGGGTGGGGTCAGGATGAGGTCTCCGTCATCATATGGACACAAAGTATTTTTGGGTCTAAGGGTTAAACATCATAAATGTTCACTTGAACTCCGGGTAGAAATCAGAGACTTCTATCAGGGTGGATGGTAAAGACGCTCCGATCCATAAGTGGGTGCAGTCGACGTAAATGCATCTTGCAAATATGTATGTACCCTTCCTGATGAAGGCCGTGTGTTGTTTGTGAAACATACCTAATATGGAAATGGAAAAGAGGTTTTGAAAACCTTGGAAAGGATTGGAGAACTTGGAAAGATTGGTAAACCTTGGAAAAAGGTTTTGAAAAACCAGAAATTTGAAGAAAGATCCTCTTAAAGGAAATAAGAATTTTGGCACACTTTGATTAAAGTTATTTTCATGAAAACTCACTCCCAACACCCACTCACTGAATTGTAGAACTCACCCCCTCCCTTTATCCGTTTTGAGTAACCAAGGGGAAACCAAAATTTAAAGACCTCCTTGTAAGACAGGTATGTCAGTTTTAAAATATTTAGTTTTGTATAATGCTATTCCAGGAAAAAATAGAAAATAAGGATGCCTTTCTCATTGCAGTTTAAAAAGGGTGAAACCCTTTATGGACCAAAAGTAGTAGCGGGTTGCTCACAGGGATCCGACCAAAATGGGTCGGGTGTGACACATACAATTTAATTGAGATTTGAATTACATGATTTGGATCCGAAACAAGCTCAAACGGAGCTTCGCCGAAAAACTGTTCATAGAGAGAGAAAGCTTCGAAAGCTTACCATCGGAGGTGCTGTGGTCCGAGCTTTTGATCTGGGAAGGTAGCTCTCGTCCTAAGGTTCATTCTAGAATCAAGAATCACTACAATTGAAGTCCAATTGAGGGTGAATTTAATTAGTGAAATTTGGAACATTCTCTCTCTAACACCGATCTACAACGACGGGGGATGGTTGAATTGGCTTACCTTTCAGCTCTGTTGAGATCGTGTGAGGGTCGTGGGGGTGTCAAGGAGGCTTGGTGTGGGCGGAGGAGGTATGAATTTAGCCGGAAGAGGTATGAATTTGGTCGAATTCAGTTCGGCCAAAATAGGGTAGCTTCAGTCCGTCGGAACTGCTTCACTATTTGATTCCACTAACGGTCCTCGGGTCGAAAGGAGGTTGCTGTTAGGTAGATGACTTCCCCCACAGTTTGTAGGACCCGACCTTGCCTTTTGAGGCCAAGAAAACTACCCAAGTCAGAGCTTTGGTTTGAGCTTCACCGGAAAATGGAGCAGTTGAGAGAGAATGACAATTTGAGGTATGTGGATGATGAATGGAGAGTATCTCTTTATATAGGAAGCTCGGGGACCTTGTGTCCGGCCTCTTTCCATTTTAGTCGAGCTTATCCTCGCCCGATAATGCACTGATTGGAGTAGTTACTCCTTCGCCGGAGAAGGAAAGTTTCTGCATTGATGAACAGTATTGTCATCCTGAGGAAAAAGACAACACTGTTATGAACTGTACTGTACCGGTCTGATTGGGTTCAATAGCAAAAATTGGCCGATTCATGCCCGATTTGACTGGTTTTCTCAAAATTAAAATTTTCTAAATTAATCTAAATTTATTTTCTATCTAATGGTGGCTTCAATTTCTTAATTTGAATATTTTAAGCCACCAAGAAAAATGAATTTAGAAACTGGTTCAAGTATGGTTTAAATCAGTTCAATCTAGTTTAATCCGGTTTAATTTGGTTTAATCCAGTCCAGGTCCAATTCACCGTGAACCTGTCTAATTTTCTCTTCCCATTTGTTCCAAGGTTTGTTTCCATGATTTTTATGAATTTTTTAGTCAATTGGAATTTGCCAATTTCTCATTTTACCATTTATTTACTGATTTGGATTCGTTAATCGACTTGATTTTTTTTTTTTGAATTGACCGGTTATTTTCTCAATTTTCTTATTTTTAAAGGACGGTGTTTACAAAGCGGTTGATTGGGCACGATTCACCACACGTCGTGTGTTGATTGGTCGTGTATGCTGAATGGGCACTAACCTATTAGGCAGTACATTGACTAGTTCGGTTGAACCGGGTTCGGTAACCCAAAATAGAAAATTGGTCGATTCATACCCTATTGAACCGGTTTTCTCAAAATTAAAAATTTTTAATTTTATTTTCTACATATTATTAAATTTAATTTTTCAAATTAATATTTTTAAGTAAACTAGAAATTTTAATTTTTAAACCGATTTTTCTCGGTTAATCCCAGTTGAATTTTAGTTCACTATAAACCGTTCCGATTTTAATAACCATTTTACTTTATATTCCATTTTTATTATTTTTTATATTAATTAATAGTGATCATTTAAATTCTTGTTTTAGTTTTTTTTTATCAATTCTAGTTTATTTTGAACAACGATTTTCTTATAAATTTTTTTAGTTTTTATTTCTTAGTTTTTTTATTATAAGAAATAGAATTTACATTAGGTATATTCTTGTGTTATCGGTATACTTACAGGGTATGACAATTTTAGCTTGTAGTGAGTGTGATAAGGTTATCACGCAAGGATAGACCCTCAATTACGTGTCGGGTGTGACACAATCGATGTCTTTTTTTTACAAAAATGATAAAAGCATCACACAAACTAGGGTTTGCAAGTCTTCTCCAAGATGGGGGAGAGTTTGGCATTGAGACACTCGACAGAAACGTGCAGTGAGGGGAAATTTGGCTGTCGGAGGAGCTTATACGATAGAAAGAGAGAGTACTTGATGAATATATGGGAGGCGGAAGAGAAGTCAACATAAAGCAAAAGAAGAGAAAGTGGACGTTCAAGATAAAATCATCGAAAAAAAATCAACAAAGAGAGGAGGTTGGTAGATAGGGTTAAAATGGAGAGGGTTAATTCTGGAGGTTCAGCTGGAGACTAAGTTGGCATGATAAGACGGGAGAAGACGCTCACAAAATATAGAATAGAGTGATTATCGATGATGAGAGGGTAAAGAAATCGCTGATAGAGATAGTCGATGAGTCTCGTCCATTTTTGTCATTGAGCAGATCAGAAGTTTGAAGAAGGGGCTGTTCGGAGGTAAGGCTAGTGGAAAATAAGAGTTGGATAGTGTAGAAGTTTGACTCTTTTTTTTTTTTGCAGCATCATCTGAGAAGTTAAGAACAATATTGGAGGAGAAATTAGAGATGGCAGACAAGAAAAAATGTTGAAGAAGAGTTGAGACTAAAATTGTGGTTAAAATGGGAACAAGATGCGTCAAAAAGGGATGTCATTGAAAGAGGAGGAGGGATCTTTAATCAAAATTTGCTTTATGTTTCTTATAAGAAAAATATTCAATTATTTTCATTGAAAGGAAATAAATATACATAGTAGAACAAGGGGAATAATACAAATGAAAGTACGATAAAATAGTACATAGGATAGAGCTCCAATATTCTCTAAATAATGTAGGGCTTGAAGGTTAAGCCCTCGCCCAATGGCCAAGTCTAGCATTAAGAGCACCAAAATGTCCAAATGGCCTGGGAAGATCTTAAGGCCTGCACAAGATGGAAGACCAACGCCAAGGCATTTTACATATAAGCTTCAAAATTTTGCAGAAACTGCACATGGATTTACATTATTGACAAACTCTACCTCTCCATGGGGAAGGTTGCGTACAAGAAGGCTTGTAGGCATATCTCCGCCACGTCCACCTTGGACCAGGTTTCCATCCTCTTCTTCCATATCCCCTTGGTGGGGAAATGTCCAAGATTCTCAAAAGTCAAAAGAAAGAGGCAGGCTGACAGTGGCCGGAGAGAAGCAACAAGCCAGGTGAAATAGATTATTGCATAGGAGGGGCCGGCCGAGGTCAACACAATAGGCTGGGATGGATTTTGCAAATTTTACTTTTATTATGTGTAATTTTTTATTTATTAATAATTTTAAAACAAATTATAATAATTTCATTTCCGTCTAATAATTTGATTCATAATCTACTACATCCACCACAAGACTCTTCTTCCCCGCTTCTGTTCCATAATCCTATCTGAGCATTTACATGTTGCTCTGCTTGTCTGGCTGAGCTCTCTCTTTTGAGCTCTGCAGATCGGAGGGTGTTCCTGACGCCGGCTATGGAAGCTCTAATAGCTTGCTTTAAACCTTCTCCACTTCCCGGCAGCCAGCAGAAGCACCTCCGAACCCGGCCATCCCAGCCCAACCACAGAATCACCCACCTGATCATCCCCTCCTTCCCACGCCTCAGATCCATCAGGCCCGTCGCTAAGCCATCCAGACTCTTTCCCGCCCTCTCATCTTCTTCCGCCGTCGAGACGAACGCGGAGGCCCCGGAGATGGAGGCCCAGGTGGAGGGCGAGAAGTTCGACTGGTACGCGCAGTGGTACCCGGTGATGCCGGTGTGCGACCTGGACAAGCGGCGGCCCCACGCGAAGCGGGTGATGGGCATTGACGTGGTGGTTTGGTGGGACCGCCACGAGGCCACTTGGAAGGTCATGGACGATACATGTCCTCACCGTCTCGCCCCGCTGTCGGAGGGTCGGATCGACCAATGGGGAAGGCTGCAATGCGTCTACCACGGTTGGTGTTTCGACGGTTCCGGTAACTGCAATCTCATCCCTCAAGCCCCTCGCGATGGTCCCCCGGTAGTAATAAATTCTCTCCTTCTGGAGAAATACAAGATTAGCATTTCTTTTCATTTGAGATCCCCGGCAAATATATGGTTATCAATCATGCATACTCATTCCCTTTTGAAGCTTTAATGTTACTAGGCTTTCTAAGTAATGTACCGAATCAGAGCTATGGCTGCCATCATTTTAGGAAATCGCCATAGGCTTGGTCATTTCTATAGCCCATCTAACTAGAATTGCCAGAAGGAAAGGCTTGTATGGGGAAGTAAGCACTTTGATAAGATTTTTGGTAGTTTGCTTGTTTGCTGCTGAAGCAGTTCCACTGCAGTTTACAATATTTTGTTTGATCGTATCCATCAAAATTGACATGACCACACATCACTTTTCAGGTTCATACATTCCAGAAAGCATGTTTGGCCGTCTATCCAAGCACAGTGCAGCACGACATCGTCTGGTTCTGGCCCAATCCGGATCCTGCGTACAAAGATATCTTTACAAAGAAGAAGCCTCCTTTTATCAAGGAATTGGAGGATCCATCTTACACCAAGCTGATGGGAAACAGAGACATCCCATACGGGTATGGAGATACTCTCTCCATTCATTGCTTTTCCAGTATCTAGTTTGGAATTGTTTATTTCAATGTTGATTTGTTTTATTTCGTTGTTAAGAAATGTTATATGTTAAACATTAACCTAAATGCTGTCCACAACTGTAGATAAAAGTAGGAAAGTTATATTTGGTTCCAAGGAAAATAATCAGTCAAATTCTAAAATAGTTAATCGATTATAGGATTGATTGAGAGAGATTTAGTACTTATTACTTTCCTACTTAGTACTTTTCTATTTCATTTCCTATTTTTTCTTATTTAAAGTTGTATGTTCAGTCATTTTAAAAATAAGAAGGAGAATATTTTCCAGTTTATCTCTATAGTTTTACTGGGTATAAGAGTTATATGACTTGATCTTTAATTTTAAGGCTGCTATTAGAAGCCAAGGCTAAACTGCAGTCCCAATGGATATAGGAAGGTGCCAAAGGCTAAGTGAAAGATTTATTTATTTATTGTGTTTGTTGTGAGCATGGTGAGTTAACTTATGCTTTCTTCTGAATAACATCTTGAGGTTGTCTATCAAATTCTTAGATGTCTGAAAGACATGAAGGAAATATTTTTCTTCGAGAAAATGAAAAAAAAAAGGAGGCCCAGGTGTTCACTAATGGAGATTGGGTAGGTTCTATCAGTGATAGAAGGCCAACCTCCGTGTATTCTACATTCATTTGGGGTAATTTGATAACATGGAGGATAAAAACACCAAGTGTAGCATGGTGTAATATGGGAACTTGAAGCTCTTTGGTTGAAGAAATGTATAGAAGATCTTGGCAGTCCAGCGAGTCTTCCTATGAAGTTGTATTGTGATGACAAGTCAGTCATCAACATTGCTCATAATCACATTTTACATGATAAGATGAAACATTTTGAGTTTGACCGTCACTTTATAAAGGAAAAGCTTGAAGAAGAAATACTATACACTCCATTTCTACCTACTACACAACAAGTTGATGTCATAACTAGAACTTGTTGAGAGAGCCATTTGAACTTCATATTAGCAAGTTGAGTATGATAAAGTGTAGATAAAGTAGGAAAGTCATATCTTGGGACCAAAGAAAATAATGAGTCAAATTCTAAATTAGTTAGTCAATTATTTCCATCTTTTTTTCTTATTTAAAGATGTATGTTCCGTACAAAGAGAATATTTTCCAATTTCTCTCTATATTTTTACACCTTAGTGATTGTAACATTATTTGTCCGAGTGTTTCCAGTAATTGCATTCTATAATTCTTGTGCTGTTCATTCTCAGGTATGAGGTGCTGATTGAAAACCTCATGGATCCTGCTCATGTACCCTATGCACACCATGGGATAATGCGAATTCAACGGCGGAAAGACAGATAAGAAACTATACTGAATGCCTCATATCTTCATGTACTACAATATTCAAAAAGGGAAGGAGAAACTCATGTGAAGCTTTTCTTGTTGTTGTTTTCACTGAGAGAGTCGATCGAGAAGGAGGAAAGCCAGTTGAGTTAAGTGTCAAGAGGTTGGATGTCAATGGTTTTTTAGCAAAGCAGGATATGGGGGCCAGCAAGTTTCTTTCTCCCTGTATATTCTATGCTAATACCGATCCGATAACAGATATTGGTAACGGGTCTGCATCATCAGCTGGGGTAAGCATCGCAACAATGAGAACTGGCAGTAAATATGATCAAGATTCTTGGAATTTAGTTAAAATTTTACCATTACACTTCACTCTTATATTGACTGATGCAGGCACCATCATCTCCATCTGCACGAAAGTCAAAGATGGCTTTGATTTTCATCTGTGTTCCTGTCAGTCCTGGTAAAAGCAGACTAATATGGGTTTTCCCCAGGAATTTCAGTCAATGGATTGACCGTGTCATTCCTCGATGGATCTTCCATATCGGGCAAAACTTGATCTTGGATTCAGATCTATATCTGCTTCATGTTGAGGTGAGTTTTCTCAAAGAAATGTTTGTGCAGTACATCTTAATGTGGAAACAGTTGAAACTTCTCTGAAAACTAGTTGAATTTTTCTTTCTGATTTACTAGTTGAATTTTTCTTTATGTGACACAAGGAACTACATCATTCTTAATCTTTCCTGATTTCTTACACCACAGGAATACAAGATAATGGAGATTGGGTCTTTGAACTGGCAGAAAGCCTGCTTTGTGCCCACAAAAGCAGATGCTCTCGTGGTTGGTTTCAGGCGATGGCTAAACACTTATGCTGGAGGTCAAGTGGATTGGAGAGGGAAGTTTGCTGGGGCCCTTCCTCCTTCTCCTCCAAGAGAACAACTTATGGACAGGTAACCTGCTGGTGCTTGTTTGTCAAGTTTGACTTAATTTCTGAGGGTGGGATGGGAACCCTCACTCGACAGTGAAGTACTTTGTAAATCCCGCAGCTACCATGTTCTAATTATTGGATCCTGGTATAATTATGGCACAGGTACTGGTCTCACGTGGTGAATTGCAGCAGCTGCAATGCAGCATACAAGGGCCTGAATGTGCTTGAGATTGCACTACAGATTGCTTCAGTGGCTTTGTTAGGGATCTTTGCTGCTACCAAGCACAGTGCAGCATCGGCAATCAGGAGAAATTCGGTCGGAGTGATTGCAGTAGTATGTTTTGCAGCATCGAGGTGGTTGGCTCACTTCATCTACAAGAATTTCCGGTACCACGACTACGACCATGCCTTCCGCTGAAGGCCCGGTCATGATAAGGACCTGGCCATAATATACACTTCCCACCAAAGTAAATTTGGATCTCCTCCTGTAATATAGGAGAGGTTATAAATCAGGAACAAGAATAGAATATGCAATGACTGTAAATGCCAAATCTGGGTTAACCCACATGACTTCCTTGTGGAGCTGAGATTCTTAAGCATTTCTTTAGCCCATTGGGTTTCTGCCAATTTCCATTTCAATGCACTCATGCAAGTAAATGGCTGCCAATTTGGGTCCCCCGCTTAGAAAATAGAATAGTAGGATCCGTGCATAAGGAGTTAGACTATCTGTGACTGTGATGGCAAAGAAAATGCCTTATTACAATAGATCCTTCTTAGGAGGCAAGGTGGAAGGTTTGTTACGGCAAGGTTAGATATGTTCATTCCTCCTAACTGATAAATGGTGCACCGGTCATTTCAAGGGCAACTATCAGTCTCGGTCTCTAGTGTCACCGACCATCGGATGGAACCATCGGACCGGCACGTGTCTTTCCTCTCCTCAGCACGAGCATGCGCAGATTGTCAGGTGGGCTCACAACCCCGCTGAGGTCATATATAATGAACTCATTTGGCTGTGTTTTTCTATATGATTCCATTCCTATGAGACTCCTTTCTCTTCCCCTTCTTCTTCCTCCTCAGCAATCAATCTATCCTTATCTCAAGCAATGCCAATATGGATTCAAGGCAAGAGGAGGTTCCCGAGAGCATTATGCCTCAGTCTTTTTAGCCGGTAAGTGGACTTTCACTGCTGTTCCACTTAGTATTATCAAATGAACTCCAATTTTGCAATTCATTGCCTCCATTTTTTGCGTGGAAGAAAATAAGGGACTTAGTCTGGGACATATAACTAGGGGAGAGTAACTCTCTCTCTCTCTCTCTGGTAGATTCACATAGAGGGGAGATGAGGGATAAAAGGGAATAGATACATAACTGGCGGCTCACCCTAGACAAAAATACCATCAATGGAGTTAGAAGCATTAAAGACGGGTAGTTTGAGTTGAAGGTTCAAAAATGTCTTGAGTAGGCATGCCAATTGTTAGTATAAAAAAAGATAATTGAATCCTTCAAATCAAGATGAACTACGGTGAATTGTGATATAATTCGAGTTGGATTGATGAATTGTTATTTAAATTGAGATATATTAATTTAATTAAAAACTAAATTAGGTCGAATTTGGTTGATTTATTGGATTAAAATAAATAATAAGTATCTAAATCATAATTAAATTTAAATTTTTTAGAATTTTTTAAATATTTTATCAATTGGAACGATTCATCATTCAGAATCATCCAAAGTGTATATAAATTTAAATTAGCATAAATTTTAAATGGAATTAATTCCGTTTTTTTAATTTTCATTTTTAGTTTGTTAGACTGATTGCTGAAACTCATAATTATAACTCATCTGTGAACTTACCCGACCTGACATGGATGAATGTCAGGTCGGATTTTTTTTTCCTATTCTTAGTCTTGAGTGGGGTCATGAGCATTAGGTCAAATGTCGGAAAAATACTCTCCCTATGGTCATGGTCTGCATATTTTTTTAAAAATCGGATCGGGCCGGCTGATTGAATGGGTGACGGGTCCAATAGAAAATCGCTCCTACATCTGATCTAATTCTATCAAAAGATATATACAAAATTTAATCTAGGTTGGACACATGAACCCATTTGAATAGTCTACAAAACCAACCATCTAAATTTAATTTTGTAAGGATAGGAGTAGATAAAAACTCTTAGAATGGAATATATTGTCTACACACTTTATATTAAAATTTGTTAATCTATAGTAACTCTAATAAAATGTAGATACAATTTATAAATTCAAAAAAAAAAAACAAAACTATTGCTTTATATTTTATTATTACAAGGGTAGAGAATAACATAGGGAAAAGAGTGAGGGTATATAAATGATGAAAATATGAGTAATTTGTCCTATATATAGGGACCACAAATATCTAAAATTTCGATCGAGCTTCCCCTAGCTAACCATTGCCAAATTATTTTCAAATATCTAAAAAAGTTGTAAGAAATTATATATATAATAATAAGATGTTAATTTGATAGAATAAATTCGAGTTGATACAGTATTTTAATTAAATTTGTTCTAATATTTATTTAAAATATTAATATAATACGATTTGATTCACTATATCCAATTTAAATTTGAACATTAAAAAAATGCACAACTCTATTTGTTAATAAAAAATATTTATTTAAATAATTTCGTATAAAAAATTAATATAATTTATATTCTAATTCAATTCAAATTTTATTCAAATATTGTAATTTAATAAAAAATATTTTTTTAGATAATTTCATATAAAATATTAAATTGATTTGAATTTAGATTGTTATCTACTAATCTAAATTTTAGGTTATACTAGTTACATTCTATTAAATTAGCAAGTAATTTTACTAAAATAATACTGAAATAATTTATAGTTAAAATAAAATTATTTATAATTTTTATCAATTATAATTTTTTTCATAAAATTTAATTTACAAGTTTATATAAATTTAAAATAACGAAAAATTATATTATGTCAAATGTAAAGTATTTGAACACTTCTATTTAATTATGATTCTCTATAAATAAGATATTTATCTCCTACTCTTTTACTTTCTAATACCTATAAATTGATTGGGGAGTGGATATCTAATGGAAGTGAATAAATTATTCATAATTCAATTTTATTTTTACTAAAAAATAATTAACACATAATCTTATACTATTTTATTTCAAAACTATTAAAAAGCTACTCTTGCTATGTACTATCTTTACAAAAACTATTATGTACTATATTCACTCAAAGTTAAAGTTTTATTATCCATTATTAAGTGTTTTTAGATTATTGGAGGATGTAAACTCTTTTCTCGACTCAACTAAATGATGTTACACTCACTTAATATTTATTTCTAATTTCAATCGATTATATATATATATATATATATATTAAGCTTGTGAACAAAGTATTTCACCCTTATCTTTGTTTGCATACAATGCAAACGAATATCATTAAAATGTGTGAGATTTATACGATCACATGCCCTTTATTTATAAATGATAGTGTTAATATTATGTTTGGATTAATTGATTTGAAAGAATTTGAATTGAGAGTTATTTGTATTGGTGGAAAAATCACTCATTTTATATAAAATAGAGGGATTTTGAGAGATGGATACCTAACTCCAAATTACTTTAATCCCTCCCTTTATATATATCCTAAAATGGAATATTTGGAGGGATTATGTTATTTATTGTTTAAATTATTTTAATATTCTCTATTATTATTTATATTATTTATTTTTATTCTTATATATTTTAAATAAATTTATATATTAATAATATTTTATATAAAATTATATAATATAAATATTATACATAAAAATTATTATACAAAATATATTTAATATAATTTAATTATATATATAGTAGTTAATAAATTATTTAATTTAATTAAAAAGGTAAATTCGTATTTATAATTTTTTAATTAATAATTTTCACCTAACTTTATCTCCATCCAAAATATCGATTATTAAAAAAATTTAACACCTACAAATCTATCACTTCACTTTCCCTTAAAACACCACTGAACACTTTAACTCCAAATATATATAAACCACTAAATTCAAACATAACATAAAAGCCAGTAATATGAATATGTCTTAGTTTTATTTTGCAAGATAAAGAACTTGTACTCTTTATTTTAATCTTAGTCACTTTGTAATAAGTGGGATTTATGCCTCCTTTTATTAACATGGTAAACAGTTGGAATCTTGTCCCTATCTTATATTTGAGTTCATACCCATCCATTTTATACCATTGGTTCTCAACTTGATTTTTCAAAATTTTTTAGGATATTTCTCGTTATTTAATAAAATATACCGTGCCATCTTTTGTAGAAAATATTTTCCAAATATTCACATAGAATATATCAGACAAGAATTCAGAAATTATACTAATCGTAGTAATTAGTACTTATACTCATTTCATAACTAATTGCATAAACATATTTATAGTAATCACATCTAGTGTTCTTTTCATAAATATGGGTATATACCATTTCTAAAACATGTTTTATAATGGAGGGCCTCATGCACTTTCTTTGTAAAGGTTAATCTTTAAGTCCATTTTATGAAGTTGTCTTAGTTTCATTTTCCAAGATAAGATCTTATCCTATTTATTATAATTTTAGCCATTTTGTAATACATTAGCATTGTAAAGGGTTGGATCTCGTCACTATTTGATACTCAGGTTCATACATGTCCATTTTATACTCTACACTATAAAGTGTATCTCTACTTTGATACTTCTCAATTTTTTTAAAATTTGTTGCATGGTGGATATCGAGATTGAAAATACTCTGATACTTCTCAATTTTATAGGTAGGTACTATAATCATGGCAAGATGTGACTAGTGGACCAAGTAGCTCTCTTCTACTGGAATTGCCTCTGATCAATTGTTCTAAGTTTCTTATTACATTATTTCTCATTAATATATTTTAATCAGCCGTAAAATGATGGAATTCCAATGGTTATCTTCATAAATGAGAAGGAACTCTAACCATTTCTCATTCATACCCCAAATCACTACTCTAATTAACTCAACTTTTGATCTATGTAACATCTTATTATATAACATAGATGATTTAACCCTATGTAATTTACATTTCTTTTAATACTTCACATTAAATAGCCAATGTTAAATGGGAAGACCCTTTAACTTTAGCCCCTATTGATTTTTAAGCATTAAAATTGATGACTAATTACCCTTTGAGTTATATTTAGCTGCATATGGGTTTATTTTTATTGGAGTTATTGTTCATCCAATAAAGGTATGATAGCACCAAGATTTTTTTTTGATCCATTTTAATAATCCATATTTATTTTAAAAGATGACGTGGGTGGTGTTTTATGATAGAAAATATATAATTATTATTCTTATAATTATGTTATCTCCTAGTAAATTAATGTACTAAGCCATATTTCTTAGAAATTCTATAAATTATTATTGTAGTTATGTTATTTTTGCATTTATGTGTTTTAAGAATATATAATTATTATTATTGCATTTATGTGCTTTGAGAATAATAATATTCTTGAAGTTATATTATTCTTACTCCTAGTCTGCATTAGTAATATTTATGTGTGTACAGTAGGTTAATTGGTATCCCTATTTATAATAAATGCAAGTTATAATTTTTATTGCAACATACATAATTTTTTTTGTGATCACAAAATTTTTCATTAATTTCTTGTCATAAAAGAATTTAATTATAAGAACCTTTTATTTACTAGGAAAAGTTCATTTAGGTTTATCTTCTAACACTTTCAAGGTAATTTCTTTTATTTTTATTGTTTCCCATATATGTGAAAAATATTTGAAATAGTTATTATTATCTAATTGAATGTAGATATTAATTTATGAGTATTTATGATAGGGGTGTATGACTAATGTGCTAAATCTTTTTAAAAAGATTTCATTATTTTCAAAAAAATTTACTAGGTATTTATCATATCCATTCCATTTTGATAAATTAGAATAAATTTATAAATATGTACGGTGAAGTGAAATTGTTATTTAAATATCTAATGTAGATTTGGGTTTCAATTTTTTTTTGTATAACATAATTATATTGGTACTTTGAACATATTAATAAAATCATGTGTATTTATTTGATAACGGTACAACCTCAACTCTCAAATCACCCCAAATGGTTGATTTAGAGACTGTGATTAAGACAACTTAGTCACTAAACATTTTAAGAATTTTCATGGCCTCGAAGCTTACATAAACCTTGAACGGTCAATAGTGATGGCTAGAGGGGACATGTTGGCTGTCGGGGAGGTTAAGGTAGGCTGGAGAACACTCTTATATATTTTTGGCTGATGGAGCGAATTTACTATTTGATAATGACTACACTGATAGAGGTGTATTCAATTTTCTGTAAATTGAACTAAAAAATCCACATTTTCTGATTTATCTAACACATTCTAAAATTTATGAATTTTACTGCTATAAGGAGATTCAATCGATTTTAACCGTATTTTAGTTGTTTAAGCTTTAATTCGATCTACTATTGGCCCAATTCTTATTTTTAAAAAATTTTCATGAGATTTTATATTGATTGGGTTTAAAATTTTCTATTTTTAGTTTTGTCTAATTTATCCAAAAAATGCTTTAATCTTATTTGATTCCGATTCGAATCGATTTTTACTTATATGTTTCTCGATACTTAATTTTCGATCAAAATATATTTTTTTGAACAATTTTACGAGTTTACCCATTATACAAATTTAGGGTCTAAACCAATTTCTAATTTAGTTTTATTATAAATCTCGATTCTCAAATTTTTATTTATACTTCAATATCAATTTATAATCTAATTTAATTTAAATAATGATTTTAAAAATTTTAGTATTAAATCGATCCACTTTATTAGATTCGAATTTCGTTATACTTGATTCGAATATCAATTCACTTGATCTACTTTAATTCAAATATTCATACCTAACTTAATTTAAAATTTTCAATCACATATTATAACAGATCCTAACTTATATATTTCATATCCAATTCATACTCAATCCTAATATTTCTTGTACTTAACCCGAAATTGTATCCATTAATCCTGATTCTAATTCGTATATCTGATACTCAATTTAAATATCAGTATATAGGAATTTGGGCTAAGGGAACTTTTTTTTTCATCCGTAAGATATACAGTGAGTCCACACTAGATACTTGTATTCTAGCCAAATTCGTATCAAATACTAAATTTGAAAGTCCTAAAATTTTTAACAAACTTATACAAACAATAATTTTTTATTGTAATTAATATAATATTATTTACCGTTATTAAGAAATTATTTTATTTTTGTAATATATTTATTTATGGCATCTAATATTTTTAAATCTTAAAATATAATAAAAAAATATATTTTATATTGTAACTTATGATTTGAGACATAAATTTTAGAAAAGTATCAATGTGCTAGTAAATTATAATAAAATTTATTTCTATCACTAAATAAATCTATTATGTTAAAAGTTTGACTAAGAAGATATTATTAAAAACTTGATATCCTATCATATTTTTTTACCATCATGTAATTTAGCATGTTTTAAAACAAGTAATAATATACACTTTTAACACACTTTATGCTTATATTGTAGACACAAATGAATGTTTGGCCACCTAAGTAGATAAATGGTGAATAGAGTTTTTGTATATGTGACTAACATCATTTATATACAAAGTATAGACATAGAGTAAATAGAGAATATATAAAAATATATACACAATAAAATATCATCCTATTCTATCTATATATATATATATATACCATCCTAAGTAGGTAGTTATTTTGTTCTAAGGGTCAATATGTATCTTCCTAATATATGTGCCTACATGCCCATGATGTATGTGACAACTATATTTCCTATATTTACTCTATTCGTTCATAAGAGGTTCAATGTGGATCAATGCGTTCTTTCCTTACCCATTCCCTTAGATATTATATAAGAAATATAATGTGTAGGGTTGTTGTATTAGGGTCTTGAGATCTCAAAACCGTGCATCTCTATATGTCTATAAAAATACATTTATGCATTGTAATATATATATATATATATATATATATATATATAATAGTGTTAGTTTCATTTGATGGTAACTTTAAGAAGTACACATTGATTCAGTCGATTAAAGAGGCAATAATATATACTATTATGATAATGATTTATTATATAATATTATAATAATAATTTATGGGAGCATACGGTGAACTCTAAATAAGATTACTCATCTAATATTTACTTAAAATTAATAATTTATAATTATTGTAATCCTTTTAATTTTATAAATTTATAATATTTTTTTATTTTATTTAATATAAAATTTTATTCTCAACATATATTTTACGTGAATATATTTGCTATATGCAATTCTCAACACCCATACTAAACAACTATAAACGAATCAGAAATTATTTTTACGGTATAAAACAAGTGGAGAACAATAAGCTCGAGTTATGTATTTTTCCTTTTTTATAATCAGATATATCACGAGTCGAATTTTCAGTGTTGAGTTACATACGAGTATTAGCCGACTAACTCTGATACTATGTGAAAATATATTATCGACCAATAAAAATAAGTGGTGAGAACCATATCTACTTAAAAATCATAATTTATAAATTTACAATACTTCTCTATTTTATCAAATGTAAAATTACTCACAATAATGTGTAATATTATTTTTTTAATTTCATACGAGTGGAACAATAATCTCGAGTTGGATATTTTTTCTCCTCTATATTTAGTAGATCATGAACCGTATTTTCAGTATCAGGTTAGACTATATTACTATGTGAACAAATAAAGAGTAAAACTCATTTATACTTAAAATTAATAACGAGTAAGTAGTACAACCATTACAAAATTATAAACCTCAACACTATATTCACACTTAGGTCAATTCTCAATTGCTGATACAATTACTTTACATTTATCCTTCATTATTGCACTCAATAAAATAAAATTCCAATTCATTGAGAACTTAATGCATTCACCAATTTGAAACTCTTAGCAAGAATTGCTGACATTAGAAGAATACATTTCTCATAATTGGGATGAAATAATACAAGACATTAGCACACAACCTGAAAGTTTTTTTTTTTTCGTTTTTATGTTGTACGATGATGAAGATACATATTTCTAAGGTACATCATTACACCAGCAGATCAAGGTTCTATGGCAAACCCTAGAATGATAACTCCGACAGCCATATCCCATTCATATTCATGCATGCATGGGCTGTACCTTGCTAAATATGATGTTCAGCGTGAGCTTTGCTGCTATGGTTGTCCACCCCTTCTACAGGTTCGGTATTATGCCTCTGACTCAAAGGGGATGACATGATCGCGGACTCCCAGCTGAGGCCAAGGGCTGGTATAGGGTTTGACATCACCAAGGCCGGAGCGGACGAAGAAGAAGCCCCATCGAGCTGCAGCTGCTGGTTCAGCAGACCATGGTGGCTCACTGCAGTGGCCTCATCATTGATCAGTGAGTTGAGGAACGAAGAGAACGCATCATCGGTATTGATGTCATCTTCAACTTCATAAGAGTGAAATTTATGTGTGGACTTTGGGAGCAACAGGTTGTTGATGGTGAATCCATCCTCGAACTGGTCAGCATTAGAAATCTCTTCAGTTTTCGAGACCGTAGAGGTAGGGTCCGAGTTGGGGGATGCCGATGATGCCCGATTGAGATTATTGATTGACTGCTTCGTTGTGGAATGATATTTAGTGGCGGTTGAGTCAGCGTGAGGGGATTCAAAGTTGTTGCCATTGTCAGTCTGTTTGAGAGGCTTGTGGCTACGTGGATCGATGCCCTGGCCGATCAACTTCTTGCTGAGGTGAGTGTTCCAGTAGTTCTTTATCTCATTGTCCGTTCGTCCAGGGATTCTCCCAGCTATCAGAGACCACCTGCAATAATCATGAGTTGGATTAGAATCGGTTAGTATCGAATATTTGTTTGTTGGGAGAGTGCCTTGAATCTGAAAACCCTAATTGGTGGAATTAATGATGGCGATATATACTACTTGCTGAGTTATGATTCAATCATGGATGAATTCTGGGTGCGCGCAATACTTGTAGGTAACCCTAGAAATGGATTGAGGGAGAAGGGGATTGGATGAAAAGACTAAGATTAGTGGCTAACAGAGGATTGAATTTTACCGATTGCCAAGGAGGCGGTGGAGGCGGAGGATGAGGTCCTCCTCGTCGGGGGCGATCCGGCCGCGCTTGACGGAGGGGCGGAGATAGTTCATCCAGCGGAGGCGGCAGCTCTTTCCGCAGCGGAGCAGGCCTGCGCTTTTGGGGAGAGTCCGCCACCGCCCCTCCCCCTCCCGATTTATGTAGCTGGAGAGCAGCTCGTCCTCCTCGGGGGTCCACGGCCCCCTCTTCAGCCCTACCTTGCCGCAGCACGGGGTAGTCTTCCCTCCAGACACCGCCGCCCCAGCCCCTGCGTTGTTACTCAGACTCCTCATCGTAGAAAGAAACTCTCCTATGGGAGGTAAATGAACTTCACTCTCTCTAGAACACCTCGTCTGTCTTGCGATCAGTTGATCACGGAGCTGCAATCTGATGATTGCTTTAGATTGGTCTGAGCTGTGCTATGGGTTGTCTCTATGCTATCCCCCTCTCTCTGTATTTGATGGGATCATCTCCCGTCTCACATCAAATTTAATTTTTTGTTTTTATTTAATTTTTGTCTTTTTCTTAGCATATTGTATCTATTACCATATAATTTAATGTTCTCAGCTTCTATTTTTCTATTATTATATCAGTTATAAATTGCAATAATTCCTATATATTGTAATATATATTAATAAATGAAAGTAGTAGACAAATATATTTTATAACATGTATTTCTTACGGTATTAAACCTATAGAAAATCTCAAGACCAAAAGCCCTCAGAGGTCACCTCCTTTCCCGGCCCGCCCCTGTGTCCAAATTCAACCCTTACAATTTCTTCCTCGGCCTTATATAGATACTGCTCACCAATACAACATAAAACTCAGTCCACTCTTCTACAACTCTAGTATGATGAACTCTCAACAATCCTTCTCTTCCTAACTTTGTTACTTTATCATGGCAAGTCCATAAAGATAATTTTTGCACCACTTGGGACCATTAATTGAAGTTGGTCGAACGAAGTCACTACAGTTGATGGTTTGTTGCCTAGTAAGAAATATATATTTGAAAGAAATGCAGTAATATATTTCTTCATTGTTTTCATTTACTAACCTAGATTACAATATATAATAACTAACAAAATAACTGAAAGATAGAAGTTGACAAAAATCATTAGTGGTTGGAGATAATGGAAAAATGAAGGAGAACGGGTATGAGTTATACCCTAATACTTTTGGCACGTATGAGTTATACCCTAAAACTCAAACATGAAATTTGGTCCATCACTAAACTAACTAATACTACCAATGATATCATATATATAATGCCCGTACACACATAGTTCTAGCAGGCAACTATTGTCATATTCGACTCGATTTGGTCGAACCTCCGTAATCAATCCGCCATTCTCTCGATTTACTAAAAGTTGCCACTTATTTATAAACTGTGAGTAGTAAGATGTTCTTTAAACCTGTACTTTTACTAAAATAACATAAATCAAAACTATATAAAATTTTAAACTTATCGTACCTGCATTATAGTTGTGTTAGCTGGTGGTCTTTTGGGGTAAGATTTCCTGGGTTACTTGAAAGGGATATAAGTGAGGGATGAATACAACAACTCAATAAATATGTTTTAAAAATTTAATTTTTAGGAAAAATATTTGATTCAGAGTGTTTCAGACTCCTTATTTTCTTTTAAAAACCTTTAATTCTCAATTTCAGTTTTTATAACCATTCCTTATTACCACGGTGTATCATCACCCAACACACATCTTTCATCATGAAGATAAAATACACAATCGCAGGCCAGCCCGTCCACTGAACCCACTTGTGGCGTCGGAGCGACTTTACCGACCATCTAGATAGAAGTACGTCCACTTCTAACCTAAGAATGAGTGGATGTTCGCGACATCCGACCCTCAATCCCGTAATAAATCTTCGTGTCCGTATGAGAATAGAGACCTCATCCTAACCTCACCTTGGTCTCATGCGCTTGAAGCTACGTTGAGCTTCGCAAGACTTTTGATACGACTAACTGCCCTTATATCCACTAGATCGTCCTAGGCCCTAGGACATATCACTACCCCTCTTAGGCGTCTTGAAGGTCCCGTAAACACAGTGCATGCACAATCAACATTTTTCACATGATGCCATATAATCTATGGTCCACTGGTCCAATGACCCCGACCCTCAACTCAACTGGCAACTATTTGTCTTAACTAGTTTGGAGACCTATCATGACACACTGCCGCTAGTCGATTGAGTATGTCGGTCCTATCTTTGTACCAAGGTCAAACAATTCATTTATTTAAGTTTTCATGGCATATAAATCATGTTTGTTTACGAGCTCCTGCTCGTGCCAACTAGCATAGGGCCCACTGTTCGAGATTTTTAAAATTAGGCATATTAACCCCCAAGTTCCAAAACTGAGGCTTCCGACCAAACATATCTATTCGAGCTCCTGTAAAGAAGGTCTCCCAAATTGTTTAAGTAGTGACACACAGTTAGGGGAGAGCACTTCCGATAAAATATATTTTTCAATTGTCCATCATACCAACCGAGTATGAGAACATCTCCACTCATAACCGATAAATAGATTTTCTACTTTCTTCGAGAAAGTTTTATCATACCAAGCGAATATGATCTACTTACATTCGGTAAGTAGTTTTTCCGCGTGATTTTCACACCACTCCTCTCAGGTGTGGTGTTTAAAATACCACTTAGTAATGGATTTTCATTTTCAAGGTGCTTATCATCCCAGCTGGCTTGTTGTTCTTACTCGAACTCGTCTTAGCTGTGTTCTTGGTACTCTGTGTTCCTACATGATATAAATGTTCTTATTCATTATTCTTTGGCCTAGCAGCACTCATCCATCCCAATTGAATAAGAAAACCAAACTTCTCATTTATTTGCAATTAGGTGCCTAAAGTTATTTTTCTTTAACTTTAAGTCCATAATGCTAGTTTTTCCTCAAATTGAGTCCCAAAACTTTTAAAATAGGACTCAATTTATTAAAATTCACAAAAGGGATTTAATTCTCCAAATTTCCAATTTGGTCCCCCAACTTTTCCAAAATTACCATTTTGCCCCTACTTTACAAAAATGGTAAGTTTTGCCTCCAAAATTCCAAAAATTGCCCAATTGGTTTCCCAATATCTTTATCATACCCAATTGGTCCTTAATTTTATGAAATTGCACCTTAGTCCCTCTAATTTTTGAAATTCCCAAATTTGCCATAATTCCTCCCCCCCCCCACCCCCCCCCCCCACCCCCCCCCCCCCCCCCCCCCCCAATTTCAACCTTCTAACTCTGTCAAATTTGATTTAATCAAATTGATCAATCAAACGAGTTTAATTGTTGAAATTGAAGTTAAATTGGAGCTCCTACACCTTCATACGATTCAATTTTACTTTGAATCGTATGATTTGGTGCCAGAATGATCTCAAATGGAGCTTTGTCGGAAAATTGGACTTAAAGAGAGAAAGCATCAAAAGCTTACCATCGGGGGCGCGACAGTCCGAGCTTTCAATCGAGGAACATTGTTTGTGTCCTGAGGTTTCTCATGGGATTAAGAATTGCATCAATTGATGCCCAATTGATTTAGAATTTCATTATCGAAATTCTGTCGGTTCTCTCTCTAGCACCGGTTGAAAATTAAAAAGGGTAGCCAAATTTGCTTACCTTTTAGCTCTAATTTAGTCGTAGGAGGGTGGTGGAGGTGTTGGGAGGGCTCAGTTTGGCCTGAGAATGGCTCGATTTGGCCTATTTCAACTCAACCAAAACATGGCAGCTTCGGTCCGCTGGAGCTGCTTCACTATTCTATCACGTCGGAGTTTCTCCGATGACTCTCAAAGCAAATGTAGACTACATGCGTGCAACTAACTTCTCCCCGGTTCTAAAGAACCTGATCTCACCTTATTTGGCTCAGAAAAGTGCATAAATTGGAGCTCTGGTTTGAGCTTCGCCGAAAATTGGAGCAGTTAAGAGAGAATGGAGTTTTTAGGTGTGAAGAGGATGAATGAGGAGGGGCTTTTTATATAGGAAGCTCAGGACTTCTTGGCCATCCGATTGGCGCCATAATGGAGTCATTCATTGCCTAAAACTCCCTGGACGGAGACTTTTCAGCTTTGCCGACGCTAAGCGATTTTTTGGCAAGTGAACAGTGCTATAATCTGAAGGAAGAAGACAACACTGTTCCGAACCAGACTAGACCAGTCTGAACAGGGTTCAAAGCTTAAACTGTCCAGTTCACCCCAATTCGACCGAATTTTTTAAATCTAAAAATTTCTAAATTCATTTAAATTCATTTTCTATCTAATGGTGGCCTCAAATCTCATATTAAAATTTTTTAAGCCACATAGAAAAATGAATTTAGCATCTAGTTTAATAGTGGTTCAAACCAGTTTACTCGAACCAGTTTGGTTTTCATCCCCCATTCACCCTAAAGTCCTTTTGCATGGCTTATATGACTCTTTAGGTCATTGGAATCCATAATTTTTCTAGTTTGCACTCTCTCTATCAGTTCTAGTTCATAAACCGGCTCGGCTCATAAACTGGTTCAATCCGGTTCGGATCCAGTTCACCCAAAACGGTTTGGTTTTTCTCTCCCAATTTGTCCTAAGGTTCTTTTCCAAGGTTTATGAAATATTTTAAGTCACTTGGGAGTTGTAAATTCTCCATTTTGCTCGTTTCCTGATAATTGGGTTTGTGAATCTGTTCGGTTTTCTAACTCGGTTTGACCGATTCTTTTCTCGGTTTTCCTTAACTCCAAAGAGCGGGATTTACATCTCTCCCCTCCTTTTAGGAGTTTTGTCCCAAAAACATAATTAGCAACCTTTGCACGAGGAACAATTTCCTTTGATGTCCACTTGGTGTTTGCTTAATATGCAAACTCTTCTCTTGTTCTTTCAATTAGCCATTTTTATATCATCCACTTAAGGAATTTCTTTTCCTTTATATTATTTACTCGCTCCATGGAGTTTATCATAACTAGACATTCCTTACTCAATGGTATATTCTTATATTAACATCTTTATTTGCTTAGAGCGACATTTTTCCCTTTGAGGTCCTGTACTCAGGATTGGGAGTTCCAAGATACCTAACCATTCACGTGTCTAATTAACCTCTTGGTTGTTGAAACCTGTAGCTCAATGTTATTTAGAGCATTACATACTTGTTTTCACGGGTTTCCTTGTTATCACCCTTTTTGTCCTATTTTGACTCTTCCTTCATCCATTATTCATTTCAATTTTAGTCCAAATTTTATGTTTGACCTTGTCATTCTTAATAACTAACTCTTTCTTATTTTGAGTCATGTTTTCCTTGGGACTGTTGGGCTAACATGCCCCTTACAGCATGACATTTTCTAGATCTTGCCTCTATATCCATTAGATTTCCAGAACACCTCCTTGTGAGTTGTCCGCAACTTATAACTTTTTAGGGATCGTATAACTTCATTCCTCTTTTGTTTAGTAGTATTTCTTAACTACCTTTACCATTATCCAATCAACTTATATAACCGTGTTGGTTTTCCTTAACCACTCGTCCTTTCCCAACTTCCTTATTGGGTCTTTCCAGTTCCAATCATTTTGGCGTAGAACACAACTGGCCTTGATATCATTGGTCATTAACTCTAGTCACTTCTTAACTAGCAGACTTACCTCTCCAAGATTTCTTAGATGTATTTTATTCTATTCTCCTCTTTATAGACAGTCCTCCGCTTTCTTACTCATACATCGTCTTTTGATGATATCTTCCGACTTACCTGTTCCTTGGGTTTAATTTACTTCTTAGGCCCTCATGAATACTTTTCCTTGGTACTTGATCTTTCCATCTCAACTAGCATTTCATTTGTTAGCTTATCTTTCTTTCCATTTCAATTGGTTCCTTTTCCTCTTAGTTGGGATATGTATGCCTTTTCGGGACTTCCTTCCTTGGTAGGATTCTTTCCATTTCTCCCAAAATTCCTTTTTCATTCGTTCTTTGGAAGTATCTAATCATTAAATGACATCCTTTGATGTCGTCCTTCCCATGCACCCTTTCTGGGAAATCTAGTCATACATCCTTGTACCATTCTCTTAATTCTACTTGTATCATGTGCAA
Source organism: Trapa incisa (assembly GCA_030064435.1). Classification (NCBI taxonomy): domain Eukaryota; kingdom Viridiplantae; phylum Streptophyta; class Magnoliopsida; order Myrtales; family Lythraceae; genus Trapa; species Trapa incisa. The sequence continues at coordinate 3,526,395 of CM057774.1, read as the reverse complement.
GTTTTCTTACTTGGAAAAGGTTCAGACATGGTTTGTCTCAAGACCTCTTTGTGTGAGGCTTACTTAATCTTCTCCTGGCTTTGAGCTTGGTTGTCAATTTGGTCTTGGCTATTGATCTCTTTAAGGATTTCCTCCATCCTTCTTTTCCAAATGTTTGGCCTTTCCATCATGTCTTTCTTTACTAGAGTTTAATCGATGACCCTCATGAGGGTTGGTTCATTACCTATCCCACCCCTACTATTCACCTTGTCTAATTTTCTTGAGGCAGTTGTCTCTCAAGTCTTCTTGTCCTTAATGGCCATTCCATTGCCCTTTTTAGGGTGTAGTCTTTACTGCTTCCCGGTCCTCCTTGGGACATCTTTTATTCTCATTTGCTATCTTGTTATTACAATATGCTTACTTTTGCTATGTTGGTCTAAAACTCCAATTTGACTTCGATGCTTTTTCCCAAAGCAGGTTGCACTTATCATCTCGTGACATCCCATTTGTTGTCAAATGCTTGGTTTGTCTTCTCTTGCAAAGGCACTTTCTTCCTTGCTCCTAGATGGCTAGAAATTTAGGGGGGGGATTCTCTTCAACAATCCTTTATTCTATTTACAGTTTATCGAGGTCTTACCTTCAACCCTTCCTGCCACTACGCTAGAATCTTGAAGTGCTTACTCCTGGATGTGGTTAAAATTCCGAGCAGGAGTCCTCTTTCTAGGGACAATATCCTTTCAAATTCCTATAGCTATGGGGGTGTTATCCTTGGAAAGTATTATTCTAAATCCTTGTGGTGTGAGACATTTCTTCACTTCATGTCCTATTTCCCTTATAGCTTGTAATAGGTCATTTTCTTGTCCAGTTGTTACTTCAAGTTTTCTTCTAGACTCCTTAATTACCTTGATGGTTTTCTTGTCGTGCTTTCTTTGCCTAATAATTCCCTTGATTTATTCCTTTATTTGGGATAAGAATCTCCTTGGTCTCTGTGATGTCTAGGGTAACGCCGTTTGTTTGTTTACCTTTTTGGGCAATCTTCCTACAGCTCGAGGCGCCATGTAACATCATTTTTGAGAGACATAGTTTTTAGTAACTTGGAGTTTTTTTTATTATTGGAGAGGTACTACAATAGTTTGGGTTTTAGTGCCATTACAAAAAGTGTCTACGAAACATATGGGAAGCTATTGGGTTCTTGACAAGCGTTCTTTTTAGTTAGGTTATAAGCCCTTGATGGCATTCCTCGCCTTAGGCTTGGCTTCCTTCGTTCTCAGGATTAGGACCTCAACAGATCCTGATACCATCCTTCTGAATACCTCCCACTAATGTTTGGTTCTTTGGGACTTCTTGGGTATTTTATGGTGATCTCCCTACGGGGATAGAGAGTTGGGTGGTATTGGTAACGCCAGTCCTAGTTTTCTTAGTTACTCTCCTAGGAGCCATCTAAAAATTTTAGAATCATTCCTATTAGTTACTATCTTTTCTAGTTTTGATTATGTATTCTAGGAAATAGGCTCTAATACCACTCAAGTCGTCATGACCCGACTCGGTTTGGTCGGATCCCCTTGATTAACCCGCCACTCTCCCGGTTTACTAACGGTTGCCCCTTATTTATAAACTATGAGGAGTAAGGCGTCCTTTAAACCTGAACCATTCTTGGAATAACATAAATCAAAACTGCACAAATTTTTAATTTTATCGTACCTGCCTTACAGGTGTGTTAGTTGGTGATCTTTCGGGGTTACTTGAAAGAGATATAAGGGAGGGGGTAAGTACAACGACATAGTGAATGAGTTTTAAAATTTTAATTTTTAGGAAAAATGTTTGATTCGGAGTGTTCCAGACTCCTTATTTTCTTTTAAAAGCCTTTCATTCTCAATTTTGGTTTTTATAACCATTCCTTATTACCACGGTGTGTCATCACCCAACACACATCATTCATCATGAAGGTAAAACACACATTCACAGGCCAACTCATCCACTGAACCCACTTGTGGCGTCGGAGCAACTTTACCGACCACCTAAATAGAAGTACGTTCACTTCTACCCTGAGAATGAGTGGATGTTCGTGACATCTGACCCTCAATTGTCACACCCCAACCTGATTTTGTTGGATCCCTGTGAACAACCTGCCGCTCTTTCTTGGTTCAAGAGGAATTTCCTCCTTCTTTTAGTTGAGAGGACCCAGGCAAAATTTCAACCTTGTTCCCTGGAAGACATATATCAATTAAAATGCAAGATTAAACAAAATTAAGCATACCTGGTAAAGGGAAGGCTTGTGTTATTCCTAGTTATTTTCTCTTTTCCTAAAAAGGGGTAGAAAAGAGGGGTGAGTTTATACAACTCAGTGAATGGGTTTTTCAAAAGTCTACTTTTAATTTTTAAGAAAAACATTTATATTTGAGTGTGCCAAACTACTCACTTTTCAAAAATCCCTTCATTTAAAAATTTGGGTTTTTCCACCATTTCTTATTATCACGGTGTGTCATCACCCAACACATGAAGGTTACACATATTCGCAGGCCAGTACGACCGTTGAACCCACTTGTGACTTCAGAGCAACTTTACTGGCCACCTAGATAGAAGTACGACTACTTCTACCTTGGGAATGAGTGGATGTACGCGACATTTGACCCTCAATCCTGAAATCGATTCTTCATGTCCATATGAGGACAAAGACCTCATCCCGTCCCCACCCCGGTCTCGTGCGCTTGGTGCTACTTCAAATTTTGCACGGTCACCAGGAACAATGAACTGCACTTATACTCACCATGTCGTCTAGGGCCCTTAGGACACATCACTACCCCTCATGGGCTTCTTGATGATCCCATACTCATAGTGCATGCACACACAATGTTTTCTTATTATGCCATGTAATTTGTGGTGTCATTAGTCCAACGGTCCCGACTTTCAACTCAACTTGTAGCTGTTTGTCTTGACTAGTCTGTAGACCGGTCATATCGCACTACTACTAGTTGACTGAGAATGTTGGACCAGCCTTGGTACCAAGACCATACAATTTGCTTATTAAAGTTTTATGGCACATATATCATGTTCGTTTACGAGCTTCTGCTCGTGCCCATTAGCTTATGGACCATCGTGCGAGATTTTCAAAATTGGGCATATTAGCCCCCAAGTTCCAAAACCGAGGCCCCCAGCCTTTAAGAGCTATTCGAGCTCCCATCAAGAAGGTCTCCAAAATTGTTTAAGCATTGGCACACAGTCAGGAGAGAACACTTCCAACAAAAATATGTTTTCACTGTCCATTATACCGACCCAATATAAGGACATCTTCGTTCTTAACCGATGAATAGGTTTTCAACTTCCTTTGAGGAAGTTTAATCATACCAAGCGGGTATGATCTACTTACAACCAGTAAGTAGTTTTTCTGCATGGTTTTTACATCACTACTATAAGTTGTGATGTTTAAAATACCACATAGTAGTGGGTTTTCATTTTGATGAGCTTATCATCCCCAATCGGGTATGACATAAAATCCCACTCACCCGATCGTGTCGTGAAATTCCACTTAGTCGAGTTCCGTCCCTTGCACGCTAGACCTCAACTAGCGTTCCCGATGTCTCGTTCTCCTACATGAAATGAACATAGTTGTTCATTATTTTTTGGCCTAATAGCCCTCATTCGTTCCAATGAATGAGAAAACCCAACTTTATATATATTTGCTATTAGGTTCCTAAAGTTATTTTTCTTTAACTGTAAGTCCCTATTGCTGAGTTTTTCCTCAAATTGAGACCCGAAAATTTTAAAATTTATCTTAGGACCTCAATTTATTAAATTCCTCAAAAAGGGGTTTAATATCCCAAAATTACCATTTTGCCATTCCTTTACAAAAATGGTAAAATTTGCCCCCAAAATTCTAAATTTCTCAATTGGACCTCTAAAATTCTTATCATGACCAATTGACTCTCAATCTTAGAAAATTAAATTTTGGTCCGAATTTTCGAAAATCCCCAAATTTCCCCTAATTTCAACTCTTTAACACAGCCGAATTTGATTTTATCAAATTGACCGATCAAACAACTCTATTCATTATAATTGAGTTTCTACATGTTCATACAATTCTAAGGAATTTGAATAACAGGTTTTAACACCGGAACGAGCTCAAACGAAGCTTTGCTAGAAAATAGACTGTAAAGAGAGAAAGCTTCGATTTCTCACCGGTGAGGGCGCGTCGGTCTAATCTTTCTATCTGGGTAGGTAGCTCTCCTCTAGAGGTTCTTCCTAGGATCAAGAATGACATCAATTAATTTTGAATTGGATTAGAATTTTGTCATTAAAATTCGGCTGACTCTCTCTCTAACACTGATAAAAAATTGTAAAGGAAAGTCGAATTGGCTTACCTTTTGGTCCTAATTCGGCCTTGGAAGGGTTGAGGAGGTGTCAGGAGTGCTTGGTTTTGCCTAAGGAGGGATTGAATTGGCCAATTTCAACTCAGCCAAAACAGTGCAGCTTCGGCCTGTCGGAGCTACTTTATTCTTCGATCATGCCGACACTTCTCCGGTGACTCTTGGAATGAATGGATGTCATCACTATGTAGTTGACTTCTCCCCGGTTCTAATGAACCTGACCTCACCTTCTTTGGCTTAGAATTGACCCTATATCGAAGCTTTGGTTCGAGATTCGTCGGAAAACTAAGCAACTGAGAGAGAGTGAGCTTTTTAGGTGTGGAGAGGACGAATGGAGAGGGGCTCTTTATATAGGGAGCTCAGGGACCCGTTGGCCGTCCGTTTGACACTGTTATGACTGGCATTGAAGATCTGAAACGTACTGAACAGAAACATTTCCTTTTTGCTGGCCCTGCTTCAATTTTCCGGCGAGTGAACAGTGCTGTCATCCCGAGGAAGAAGATGACACTGTTCCGAACCGGACCGGACCAGTCCAAACCGGGTTCAAAGTTTAAACCAGCTGGTTCACCCCTCATTTGACCGAATTTTTCAAATCTAAAAATTTCTAAATTCATTTTCTATCCAATGGTGGCCTCAAATCTCAAATTTGAATTATTTAAGCCTCTAGAAAAATGAATTTACGATTTGGTTCAATAGTGGTTCAAATTGGTCCGAACTGGTTCGGATTCGGTTCACCTAAACCGGTTTGGTTTTCATCCCCAATTCCTTCACAAGTCCATTTCCATGTATTTTGTGACTCCTTGGGTCACTTAGGGTCCATACAATTTCTAGTTTACCATCTCTTAATTGATTTCGGCTCATAAACCGGTTTAATCCGGTTTGGGTCTAGTTCACCTGAACTGATTTGGTTTTTCTCTCCCACTTTGTTCTAAGGTTCCTTCACAAGAATTTTAAATATCTCTAAATCACAAGGGATCCATAAGCTTCTTGGTTTACCCATTGTCTATCAGTTTCGGTTCATGGATCAACTCGGTTCATAAACCGATTCTATCCGGTTCAGACTCGGTTCTCTTGAACTGCTTCAGTCTTTCCTCCTTATTTCATCCTAGGGTTCTTTTCCCAAGTTTATGAACCTTTTTGAGTTACATGGGAGTTAGAATTTTTTTTTCAAATTTCCTTGTCCCCTAACAATCGGTCTTGTAGACCAATTCGGTTTAAAGATTCAATTTTACCGATTCTTTCCCCGATTTTCTCATTACTAAAGGACGGGGTTTACAACTCTCCCCTCCTTTTAGGGGTTTTGTCCTCAAAATAGTTACACGTTAAATAACTAAGGATAACTGTCCCTCATCATAGACTCGGTTTCCCATGTCTCTTCCTGCACGGGTCCATTTTGCTACAACACCTTGGCCATAGGAATTTTCTTGTTTCTCAAATTCTTGTCTCTCCGGTCGATGATTCGTACCGGTTCTGACTGATAAGTCAGGTTCTCTTCTAGTTCCATTGGAGGTCGGTCCAGTACGTGACTAGGAGTAGGCTGATATTTCTGAAGTACTAAAATGTGGAATACATCATGTATTCTCTGTAGATTAGGAGGCAGTTCTAATTTATAAGCTACTGGTCCTATCCTTTGAATAATGTGATATGGACCAATATATCTTGGTTTCAACTTTCCTCTTTGTTGAAACCTAAGTATTCCTCTCCCTAGAAATACTTTGAGGAATACCTGATCTCCTACTTCAAACTCCAAATCTTTCCTGTGATTATCCGCGTAACTCCTTTGTCCGTCTAGTGCGGTCTTAATACGACTCCTTATTAGTTTTATCTTCTCCGTGGCATCCTCAATCATTTATGTCCTTTCTAACTTCCTTTCCCCTACTTCTTCCTAGAATAGAGGGGTACAACAAGATCATCTATAAAGGGCTTCATAAGGAGCCATCTGGATACTGTCCTAATAACTATTATTATACGCAAATTCCACTAAGCATAAGTATCCCTCCCAGCTTTTGTTCATGGTGAGCACACATGCTCTGAGCTTGTCTTCCAAGGTTTGGATGGTTTGTTTAGATTGTCCATCTGTCTAAGGGTGAAATGTCGTACTCATATGGAGCTTGGTCCCCCATGGCATTTTGCATACTCACCGGGACACCATGGAATCTTCATGTATAGGACGACAGCTATTCTACTGTATCTGTGACTTTTATAAGGAGGAAATGAGCTGATTTGGTCAATCTATCCACTATTACCCAAATCGCATCTCGACCCCTTTTTAGTTACCGATTGGCCTGTGACGAAGTTCATGATGATGTGCTATCATTTCCTCTCAGGAATTGGTAATGGTTGTAGTAGTCCTGACGGTTTCTGATGCTCTACTTTTATTTGTTGATAGGTCAAACATTGGGCTACATAAAACGTAATGTCCCGCTTCATACCCTTCCACCAGTATTCTTGTTTGAGGGTGCGTTACATCTTAATACTACCCAGATGCATAGTATACACCGAACCGTGTGCCTCTTCCAAAATTAATCTTTTCAACTCCTTATCTAGAGGCACACATATCCTACCCTTATAGGTCATTACTCTGTCACTTCGCATGTCATAATCTAGTTTCCTTTCTCTGTTAGTCAAATCCAAGTAAGATTGAAATTCTTTATCAATCTTTTATTGAGCCATAATATGCTCATTACACTAGGTCTTACTGCCACATTAACCACCAAGCATTTTTCCTACTTGTCTTTCCTCAGGTCCTATCCTTCCCAATTGTTGTAACAAGATATGTAAGTTGTCTTTACTTATGTCGTCTCAATTTGATACTTGCGATTTTAAGCATTTGCTACCACATTAGCCTTTTCAGGGTGGTATTTTATTTGCAAGATCATAATCTTTCACCAATTTCAGTCGTCTCTCCTGACGGGGTTTAAATCCTTTTTGAGTTAGGAAGTACTTATAGCTCTAGTGATCTGTGTATATCCTGTACTTAATCCCATAAAGTTAGGGACACCATATCCTTAGGGCCAACATTATTACAGCTAATTCTAAGTCAAGAGTCGGGTAATTTCTTTCTCTGATGAGCTTTCCATTCTCCTTCCCACTGTATTTCCTTCTAATTCTACCCTTGAACTCCTTAAATTTTGGTAGTGTATTTTGTCGATATCTTTACCAACTTATTCTTGCTCTTTGGATCCAGTAGTACTTTCGGTTGACCTTGCTTTATTTCCACTCGCTTCGATATTCACCTACTCCTTTGAGGTGGGTCTCTTGTCCTTTTTGTTTTCAAACCTTTTATACCTTTATATCGCTAGTGTTTCCCTCTTTGTCTTGGTTGGGGTGTATTCTCCCACTATTCCCCATCTTCGGATAAACTTCGTTTACTCCTTTAAATCGTTTAGTCCAATTAAATTATTTCCTTACATAATGTTTCTTTGACGTTCCTAATTCGAGTTTTTCAGGCCTTCTTGTAGTGGAACATGCTCAACCTCCTTAATACTCTTACCTAACCACTCGTACTTTCTAGTATTTAATCGCCTTATTCTTTAGAAATTCTCTCCTAACTTATAGACTTGGTACGCTTCATCTACTCTTATTTTTTTTCTTCTTTCTTCAACTCACACTTTACCTTCCATATGTTTCTTATCCTCTGAAATTTCTAAGGAATTTGTTACACTTAGGACTTCCTATTGTTGTACTTTCTCTTCATCTTTGCCAGGTCGAATCTTAATCTCTTTTCCTTATCGATCAGCTTTTATTCTTGTGGTTCTTTTTTGGGATGTTATACTTCCTCCTAGGTCTCTCGAAAGTTATGTGCTCTTGGATGGTTGCTCCTCGAACTCCCTTTTTCTTTCCTTAGGATCTCCACCAGATGAATTTTTCATTATCGTTTTTCCAAGACCTAAGGTTTGAGTTTAACTATCCATAGGCCATTCTCCCTTAATGGGAACTTCTTCCCTTAAAATTTTATCTACTTAAATTTTTTTTCTCAAGGAACTTAGGAGTTTTAATAAACTTCTAATTCATTCAAGAAATATTTTCTTGCCAAAAAACATTTTTTGGCTTATTATATGACTTCTCTACCCCCTAATCCCTTGGGGTTATAGGGCTAGAGTTAACCCTAGAACGATTATGGGACTCTTTGTCACGCCCCAACCCAGTTTGGTAGGATCCTCGTGAACAACACACCACTCTCCCGATTTATTAAAGGGTTTCCCCTTATCCTAAACCGTAAAGAGTAAGACATCCTTTAAATATGCACCATTTTCCTGGAATAACATAATTAAAACTTCATAACATTTTAAATTTATCATTCCTATCTCACAGGCATCTTAGTTAATGGTCTTTAAGGGTAGACTTTCTGTAATCTTCTAAAAGGGATATAAGGAAGGGGGTAAGTACGACTACTCAGTGAATGAGTTTTCAAAAGTTTGACTTTTAAGAAAACAATTATTATTGGAGTGTGCCAGACTCCTTTCTTTCAAAAATCTCAATTTTTCCACCATTTCCATTTTTATACATGGTGTGTAATAACCCAACACACATCCTTCATCATGAAGGTTACACACATTCGCAGGTCAACATGATCACTGAACCCACTAGTGGCTTCGGAGCGACTTTACCGGCCACCCGAATAGAAGCATACCACTTCTAACCTAAGATGAGTGGATGTACGCGACATCCGACCCTCAATCCTAAATTCAGTTCTTCTTGTCCGTATGAGGACAGAGACCTCATCTTGTCCCCACCCCAGTCTCATGCGCTTGGTGCTACTCCAAATTTTACACAGACACCGGGAACGACGAATTGCTCTTATAGCCACCAGGTCGTTCAGTGCCCTTAGGACGCATCACTACCCCTCATGGGCGTCTTGATGATCTCGTACTCATAGTGCATGCATAAACAATATTTTCTCATATTGCCATGTAATCTGTGGTGCCACTTGTCCAACGGTCTCGACTCTCAACTCAACCCGCAGTTGTTTGTCTTGACTGGTCCGTCGACCTGTCATGTCACACTGTCACTAGTTGACTAAGCAAGTCAGTCCTATCTTGGTACCATGGCCAAACAATTCACTTATTAATTTTTATGGTACATATATCATGTTTGTTTACGAGCTCCTGCTCATGCTAATTGGCCTTGAGCCCACTATACGAGATTTTTCAAAATTGGGCATATTAGCCTCAAGTTCCAAAACCGAGGCCCCCGACCTATAAGAGCTATTCGAGCTCCTGTCAAGAAGGTCTACCAAATAGTTTAAGCATTGTCACACAGTCAAGGGAGAACACTTCTGACAAAAATAGGTTTTCACTGTCCATTATACTGACCGGTATAAGGACATCTCCGTTCATAACCGATGAACGGGTTTTCAACTTCCCTTGAGGAAGTCTCATCATACCAACCGGTATGATCTACTTACAACCGGTATGTAGTTTTTCTGCATAAGCTTCCGATCACTTTCTCTAAGTTGTGATGATTAAAATACCACTAAACAGTGAATTTTTATACCGAGGTACTTATCATCCCCAACCTGGATATGATATATAAATCCCACTTACAATCGTTAAGTGGTTTTTATCTTTAAGTTGTGCTCATCATCCCAACCGGGTACGATGTTAGTAAACCCACTTAGCTGTTAATGCTGTGAATTACACTAGACCGGTTCTTTATATTCATGCGAGCTTGTCCATGCTGGCGTTCCCAGTACTTCATGTTCCTACACCATATGAACATCCTTGTTCATTATTAATTAGCTTAACAACCTTCATTCATTTCAAATGAATGAGAAAACCCAAATTTTTTTAGTTATTTGCAATTAGGTCCCTAAAGTTATTTCTCTTTAACTTTAAGTCCCTAATGCCAGTTTTTCCTCAAATTGAGTCCCGAAACTTTTAAAATTTATCTTGGGACCTCAATTTATTCAATTTCACAAAAAGGGGTTTAATTTCCCAAATTTCCAATTTGGTCGCCCAACTTTTCTAAAATTTCCATTTTACCCTTCCTTTACAGAAATGGTAAGTTTCACCCCAAAAATTTTAAAATTCCTGAATTAGCCCTGTAACATTTTTATCATGGCCAATTGACCCTCAATTTTAGAAAATTGTGTTTCGGTCCCTCGAATTTTTGAAAATCCCTAATTTTCCCTAATTCCAACTATTAAACACAGTCGAATTTGATTTTATCAAATTGACCGATCAAACACATCTAAATGTTGAAATTGAAGTTGAAATTGAGTTTCTCCATGTTCATACAATTCCATAATACTTTGAATCGCGAGTTTTAACACTGGAACGAACTCAAACGGAGCTTCATCGAAAAATAGACTGTAGAGAGAGAAAGCTTTGATTACTCACCGGTGAGGGCACGACGGTCTGAGCTTTCAATCTAGGCAGATAACTCTTATCGTGAGGTTCATCCTAGAATCAAGAATCACATCAATTGATGCCAAATTGAGTTAGAATTTCATCATTGAAATTCTGCTGGTTCTCTCTCTAACATTGGTCGAAAATTGCAGAAGGGAGCCGAATTGGCTTACCTTTCGGTCCTAATTTGGCTGTGGGAGGGCTTGGTTTGGCCTGGTGAGGGCTCAAAATGGCCGATTTCAGCTTGGCCGAAATAGGGCAGCTTCGGTCCGCCGGAGTTGCTTCACTGTTCCATCATGTCGGCACTTCTTCAGCAATTCTCAGATTGGTTGGAGTTTGCTAATAGATAGCTGACTTCTCCCCGGTTCTAAAGAGCCTGACCTCTCCTTCCGAGGTTAAGAAAAATGTTCAAGTCAAAGCTCTGGTTCGAGCTTCACTGGGAAATGGAGCAGTAGAGAGAGAGAGAGAGAGAGAAAGAGAGAGAGAGAGAGAGAGAGAGAGAGAGAGAGAGAGAGAGAGAGAGAGAGAGAGAGAGAGAGAGAGAGAGAAGTGTTCAAGTGTGAGGAGAATGAATCGGGATGACCTTTTTATATAGGTGTATTAAATGTGAGAGATTTATTACTAGTATTAATATTGCCATGAGGTCACCCATTCTCGCACTACTCTCAGATAAGCACGCTTAACTTAATAGTTCTTATGGGATCTCATTCACCTGAACCAATTTGGTTTTTCTCTTTTAATTTGTCTTAAGTTTCTTTTCCAAGATTTAATGAACCCTTTGGATCACCCAGAAGTTGTAAATTTCCAAATTGCTTATTCCTAAATGATCGGTTTTGTGAATCGGTTCAGTTTTTCTCACTCGGTTTAACCGGTTCTTTTCCTGGTTTTCCTTAGCTCAAAAGGGTAGATTTTACACTCTTGGTCAGAAGGCTCTGAGTAATTGATTGGGTTCCATTCGTGCTACTCAATAAGACAAATTTCATGTACGACCTCCAACCCATACCGCCTTAGTATTTCTGCCTCACACTCATATGTCCATTTCACCCATCAAGACGGATTGAAGTCAGGTTGAGTAGGTGGAGGTATTTGGTGGACCTTCATGAAGGTGACATAAGCATTCCAATAATTATCCCAGGCCTCCTTCTTGGTGGGGTTCCTCTTCTATTGTTATGGTATTGGAGGAGGGGTTGGACTTCTAGGAGGTGGTGATGGTTCCTCTTGTCTGGGAGGAGGGTATATGATGCCTTCCGGTTCTAATAAGGCTCCCATTAGTTTCTGGTAGTCCTCCACCATGTCTTTGGGTACTCGTTTTTCGCCCCTTAGGAACTTCTGAACGGCTTCCTCCCTTGGGTTGGATGTCTTTTTGATGCTTATAGGGGAAGGACTATATTTTCTTACGAATTTTCTAGGTATTCTCATCCTACAAGATAATTTAGAGTTGGATTAATATCAGGGCATATTACTGATAATATTTCAAGGGAACTAGGCTCTGATACCACTCTAGTTGTCATGCCCCAACCCAGTTTGGTTGGATCCCCGTGAACAACCCACCGCTCTTTCTCGGTTCAAGAAGATTTTCCTCCTTCTTTTAGTCGAGCGGAGCCAGGCGAAATTTCAATCTAGTTCCCTGGAAGACATAAGGAAAATTAAACATACCTGATAAAGGGTAAGGCTCGATGTTACTCCTAGTCATTTTCACTTTTCCTTAAAAATTTAAGAAAAACATTTATATTGGAGTGTGCCAAACTCAATTTTCAAAAATCCCTCCATTTAAAAATTCGGGTTTTTCCATCATTTCTTATTATCACGATGTGTCATCATCTAGTACACATCCTTCAACATGAAGGTTACACACATTCACAGGCCAGCACAATCGCTGAACCCACTTGTGGCTTCGAAGCGACTTTACCGGCCACCTTGATAGAAGTACAACCACTTCAACCCTAAGAATGAGTGGATGTACATGACATCCGACCCTCCATCCCGAAATCGATTCTTCGTGTTCATATGAGGACAGAAACCTCATCTCATCCCCACCCCAGTCTCATGCACTTGTTGCTACTCCAAATTTCGCACGGTCACATGGAACGACGAACTGCCCTTATACTCACCGGGTCGTCTAGGGCCCTTAGGACACATCACTAGCCCTCATGGGCGTCTTGATGATCCTGTACTCATAGTGCATGCACAAACAATGTTTTCTTATTATGCCATGTAATCTATGGTGTCATTAGCCCAACGGTCCCAACTTTTAACTCAACCTGCAGCTGTTTGTCTTGACTGGTTCGGAGACCGGTAATGTCGCACTGCTGCTAGTTAACTGAGAATGTCGGACCAGCCTTGGTACCAAGACCATAAAATTTACTTATTAAAGTTTTATGGCACATATATCATGTTCGTTTACGAGCTTCTGCTCATGCCCAATGTCCTATGGCCCACTGTGCGAGATTTTCAAAACTGGGCATATTAGCCCCTAAGTTCCAAAACCGAGGCCCCCAGACTTTAAGAACTATTCGAGCTCCCGTCAAGAAGGTCTCCTAAATTGTTTAAGTATTGGTACATAGTCAGGGGAGAACACTTCCAACAAAATTATGTTTTCACCGTCCATTATACCGACCCGATAAAAGGACATCTCCGTTCTTAACCGATGAACGGGTTTTCAACTTCCTTCGAGGAAGTTTCATCATACCAACCGGGTATGATCTACTTACAACCAGTAAGTAGTTTTTCTGCATGGTTTTCACTTCACTACTCTAGGTCATGATGTTTAAATTACCACATAGTAGTGGGTTTTCATTTTGATGAGCTTATCATCCCCAATCGGGTATGACATAAAATCCCACTCACTCGATCGTGTAGTGAAATTCCACTTAGTTGAGTTCCCTTGCATGTTGGACCTTAACTGACGTTCCCGATGTTGCGTTCTCCTACATGAAATGAACATATTTGTTCATTATTTTTTTGGCCTAATAGCCCTCATTCGTTCCAATGAATGAGAAAACCCAATTTTATATATATTTACAATTAGGTTCCTAAAGTTATTTTTCTTTAACTTTAAGTCCCTATTGTCGGGTTTTTCCTCAAATTGAGTCACAAAACTTTTAAAATTTATCTTAGGACCTCAATTTATTAAATTCCTCAAAAAGGGGTTTAATTTACCAAATTTTCAATTTGGTCCCTCAATGTTCCCAAAATTACCATTTTGCTCTTCCGTTACAAAACTAGTAAATTTTGCCCCAAAATTCTAAAATTTCTTAATTGGCCCTCTAATATTCTTATCATGACCAATTGATCCTCAATTTTAGAAAATTACATTTTGGTCCTTCGAATTTTCAAAAATCTCCAAATTTACCCCTAATTTCAACTTTTTAACACAGCCGAATTTGATTTCATCAAATTGACCGATCAAACACCTCTATTCATTGAAATTGAAGTTGAAATTGAGTTTCTACATGTTCATACGATTCTTAGAAACTTTGAATCGCAGGTTTTAATGTCGGAACGAGCTCAAACAGAGCTTCGCCAGAAAACAGACTGTAGAGAGAAAGCTTTGATTTCTCACCGGTAAGGGCACGACACTCTGAGCTTTCTATCTGGGCAGGTAGCTCTCCTCCAGAGATTTTTCCTAGGATCAAGAATGACATCAATTGATGTCGAATTGGATTAGAATTTTGTCATTAAAATTTGGTTGAATCTCTCTCTAACACTGATCAGAAATTATAAAGGGGAGCCGAATTGGCTTACCTTTCAGTCCTAATTCGGCCATGGAAGGGCTGAGTAGGTGTAGGGAGAGCTTGGTTTGGCCTAAGGAGGGCTCGAATTGGCCGATTTCAACTTGGCCGAAATAGGGGAGCTTTGGCCCGCCAGAGATGCTTCACTATTCGTTCACGTCGGTGCTTCTCTAGCGACTCTCGGAACAAACGGATGTCACCACCGTGTAGCTGACTTCTCCCCAGTTCTAATGAACCCAACCTTGCCTTCTTTAGCTCAAAATTGACCCTAGATTGGAGCTCTAGTTCGAGCTTCACCAAAAAACTAATCAACTGAGAGAGAGTGAGCTTTTCAGGTGTGGAGAGGACGAGTGGAGAGGGGCTCTTTATATAGGGTGCACGGGGACCCGTTGGCCGTCCGTTTGGCACCGTTATGACAGGCATTGAAGACCTGAAATGTACCAAATGGAAACATTTCTTTTTTGCCGGCGCTACTTCGATTTTTCGGTGAGTGAATAGTGTTGTCATCCTGAGGAAGAAGATGACACTATTTCAAACTGGACCGGACCGGTCCGAACCAGGTTCATAGCTTAAACCGACAGATTCACCCCTATTCGACTGAGTTTTTCAAATTTAAAAATTTTTAAATTCATCTAAATTCATTTTCTATCCAATGGTGGCCTCAAATCTCAAATTTGAATTATTTAAGCCACTTAGAAAAATAAATTTAGGATTCGATTCAATAGTGGTTCAAACTTGTCCGAACCGGTTGGGATCCGGTTCACCTGAACCGGTTTGGTTTTCATCCCCAATTCCTTCACAAGTCCATTTCCATGTCTTTTGTGACTCCTTGGGTCACTTAGAGTCCATACAATTCCCGGTTTACCATCTCTTAATCGATTCTAGTTCATAAACCAGCTCGGTTCTTAAAGCTGTTTATTTTGGTTCGGGTCCGGTTCACCCGAACCGATCTGGTTCTTCTCTCCCACTTTGTTCTAAGGTTCCTTCCCAAGGATTTTAAATCTCTTTGAATCACAAGGGATCCATAAACTTCTTGGTTTACCCATTCTCTATCGATTCCAGTTCTTGAGGCCACCATTGGATAGAGAATGAATTTAGATGTATTTTGAAATTTTAATTTTGAAAAACTTGGTTGAATTGGGCCTGAACCGACCGGTTTAAGCATTTAACCCAGTTTGGACCGGTCCAGTCCGATTCAGAACAGTGTCGTCTTCTTCCTTCATATGACATCATTGTTCACTCATTGGAAAATCGAGCAGCGCTGGCGAAGATGAAAAGTCTCCCGCTAGGGAGTTTCATGCAATGAATGATCGCCATAAAGGCTTCAATCGAACGGCCAAGAAGTTCTCGAGTTTCCTATATAAAGAGCCCCTCCACATTCATCGTCCTCACACCTGAAAACTCCACTCTCTTCCCATTGCTCCATTTTCCAGTGAAGCTCGAACCAAAGCTCCAACTTGGGCATTTTTTTGAGCCAAACAAGGCAAGGTCAACTTCATTAGATTCGGGGAGAAGTCAGCTACCTAATGGTAGTCTCCATTTGCTACGAGTGTCGCCGAAGGAATGCTAACGTGATAGAATAGTGAAGCAGCTCTGGCGGACCGAAGCTGCCTTGTTTCAACCGAGCTAAAAACAGCCAATTTGAGCCCTTTCAGGCCAAACCAAGCTCCCTTAACACCTCCACAACACTCATACAATTGAATTAGAGCGAAAAGATAAGCTAATTTGGCTACTCTCTATAAATTCTGATTAATATTAGAGAGAGATCTGACGAACTTTACTAACCAAATTCTCCATCAATTCAACATGAATAAGCAATTCTTGATCCTAGGAGAAACCATAGGACAAGTGCTATCTGCCCAGATTGAAAGCTCGGACCGCCGCGCCTCTAACGATTAGCTTTTGAAGCTTTCTCTCTCTACGTTCAGTTTTTTGGAGGAGCTCCGTTTAAGCTTGTTCTAGCGTCAAATCATGCGATTCAAAGTGCAATTGAATCGTATGTAGGTGTAGGAACTCCAATATAATTTTAATGTCAACAACTAAACTCATTTTATTGGTCAATTTGATGAAATCAAATTCAGTTGAGTTGGGAGGTTGAAATTGGGAGAAATTTTAGGGTAATGTAAGGATTTTGAAAATTCAAGGGACTAAAGTAGAATTTCATAAAGTTGAGGGCCAATTAGGCATGATAAAGATGTTGGAGGACCAATTGGGCAATTTTTGGAATTTTTGGGGTGAAGCTTACCAATTTTATAAAGTAGTGGCAAAATGGTAATTTTGGAAAAATTGGTGTCCGAATTGGAAATTTGGGAAATTTGAACCCCTTTTTGTGATTTTGAATAAATTGAGGTCCTAATGTGAATTTTAGAAGTTTGAGACTCAATTTAAGAAACATCGGCATAAGGGACCTAATTGCAATTAATCGAAAAGTTTTGAGTATTTCATCCATTCACAATGAATGAAGGCTATTAGGCCAAGGGATAATGAACAAGGATGTTCATATCGTGTAGGAACACTAAGTATCGGGAACGTCAGCAAGGACAAGTTTGCGTGAAGATAGAGAACCGGTTAAGAGGAAATCACTGCATTATCGGGTGAGTGAGATTTTTATATCATACCTAGTTGTAATGATAAGCACCTAGAAAATGAAAATTTACTACTAAGTGGAATTTTAAACATCACACCAGGATGGGGTGATGTGGAAATTGCGTGAAAAAAATTACTTAACGGTTGTAAGTAGATCATACCTGGTTGGTATGATGGACTTCGTGGAAAGAAGTGGAAAATCCATTTACCGATTGTAAGTGGAAATGTTCTCACACCCGGTTGGTGTGATGGACGATCAAAAGATTATTTTTGTTGGATGTTCTCTTGCCTAACTATGTGCCACTACTTAAACTTTTTGGGAGACCTCCTTGACGGGAGCTCCAATAGCTCAAATAGGTCGGAGGCTTTGATTTTTGAACTTGGGGGCTAATATGCCCAATTTTGAAAATCTCATACAATGCACCCAATGCCAGTTGACATGAGCAGGAGCTCGTAAACAAACATGAGTTTATGACATGAAAACTTTAAATGAATGATGTGTTTAGCCATGATACCAAGTTAGGATCGGCATACTCGATGGACTGGCGGTAGTGTGACCAGACAGGTCGACGGATTAGTCGAGATAAACAGCTGTAGGTCAAGTTGAGAGTCGAGGCCATTGGACCAGAGGCACCAAAGATTAAATGGCTTATGAGGAAAACTATTGTTTTGTGCATGCACTGAAGTTCGGAACCATCAATATGCCCAAGAGGGGTAGTGATGCGTCCTAGGGGCTATTGGACGACATGGTGGAGATAAGGGCAGTTTGTCATGCTAGTAGTCAGGGAAGCTTGACGTAGCTATATGCGCATGAGACCGAGGTGGGGTCGGGATGAGGTCTCTGTCATCATACGAACATAGAGTTTTCTTTTCAGGTTTGAGGGTCGGATATCACGTACATCCACTCATTCCCATGGTAGAAGTGGATGGGCTTCTATCTAGGTGGTCGGTAAAGTCGCTCCGACGCTACAAGTGGGTGCAGTGGACGGGCTACCCTGTGAATGTGTGTTCCCTTCATGATAAAGGGTGTGTGTTGATTGATAAACACACCGTTTGTGGTTGATAATGAGATATGGTTGTAAAAACTGAGATTTTGAGGATGAAATGGTTTTGAAAGAAAATAAGTAGTCTGACACACTCCAATTGAAAATATTTTTTGAAAGTCAAATTTTAAAAACACCCTTTCACTAAGTCGTTGAACTCACCCCCTCCCTTATACCCCTTTTCAGGTAACCAAGGTAAAGCCTTCCCAAAGACCTCAAGTTAATTACACCTATAAGACAAGTATGTAAATTTTAAATTTTGCTTGCAGTTTTGATTAATGTTATTCCAGGAAAGGTACAGGTTTAAAGAACCCCTTACTTCTCACGATTTAAAGAAGGGGAAAACTCTTATTAAACCGGGATAGTGGCATGTTGCTCATGGGGATCTAACCAAACTGGATCGGGGTATGACATCACATCGTCCTTTGCTTATGGCAGGATTCTTCCTCTTAAAAGTTCTTGCTCAATATTTCAGGATTGTGAGCTCCAAAATGCCCAATCATTCCTATATCCAGTTCTTCTCTTTATCATTGAAACCCTTTGCTTAGTGTCCTTTCAAGCTTTATGTACTTGCTTCCACATGTTTTAGTGTCATCACATTTTCATCCTATATTGACCTTTCCTCATTTGTTGTTTATTACAACTTCGGTCCAAATATAATGCTTGACCTTGTCATGATAAACTATCTAACTCTTCCTTACTTGAGTCATATTTTCCCTGGGACTGTTAGGCTTACATGTCCCTTACAGCACGACATACTCTAGAACATGTAATTGACCATTTTAAATTTTAGAACACTTCCATAATGGTTGTTCTCAACCTTCCAACCTTTAAGGAATAGTATAACTTCGTCCCTCTTTTCATCTGACAATATTTCTTAACTACCTTTACTGTTATCCCATCATCCATCTTTCCTTTGACGTCATATCTTGCCTAACAGTATCGGTTTTCCTTACTTACTCGTCTTTTTCAAACTTCCTTATTGGTCTTTCTGGTTTCAAATCATTGGGTTTCCTGATGATTTACCGACACATTGAAATTCTTCCCTACTTATGTCCTCCCTCATTTTCAATGGCTTCCTTTCCTCAAGAACTTTCCCTTTTCTTAATCCACTCTTACTTGCTCATAATCATTTCACAATTCTTTATTCCAAGTTAATCACTTTCGGTGTGTGTGTCAATTCCTTTGCTTGGGAAGGTTCCCCTCTTCCGTTTTTGTTCCATACTATGTCTCTCATAGTAGAGACTTCCATTTTAGAAGCTACATGCTCAACCTTCTTATCATTCCTTAAAGGGTTTTTTCTTCCTTTCTTCACATCCCTTTCTATGTTAGGGCATTTGCCCGCTTTGGATCCTTCTCTATCTACAACTTATATTTCATCCTTTATTCCTTACTTGAGATACTTCCAATTATCGGTTTTATTCCATGTACTCCACATTATGCTCAGTTGTCCAAGATTTGGGCTCCATTATGCACATGTGGGCTATGACCCGTCTTACTAATTGTGGTTTTCCCCCCTTAACCACTTCTTATTTGGAGGGCTTACTTTTCCAACATTTCTCGGACATTGTTTCCCTTATTTCCTTATTATGGTTAGTCCACTCATTCTTACTTATCACGACATATTTTGATGATAACTTCCAACTTACCCTTTCCTTAGGTTTAACTTATTCCTTGGGTCCTCCTAGTATGCTTCCTTTGGTTCCTTCACCTCAACATGCATTTCATTTGCAAGTTCATCTCCTTATCCCTCTTCACTTGATTCCATTATCTCTCAGTTGGGTTACATATGTCATTCTAGGGTTTCCTTCCTTGGTAGGACTCATCCTCTTTCTTTCGGAATTCCTTTTATTTATTTATTTATTTTACCTTAGGGAGTATCTACCCTTAAATGACATCCTTTGATGTTGTCTTCTCCTATTTACCCTTACTCTTGAAATCTTGCGGGCACATCTTTTGTACTCTATCCTCATCCTCACTCGTACCTAGTACACATCTATTTCTTTTAGGGAGAGCTCAAATCCTCCTTATTTCAAGATCTCTTGATCATGTGAAAGGCTTGCCTACTCCTCTCTTGGTTTGAGTTTGGTCGTTAATTTGACCATTAATCTTTTTAAGGATTTCCTTCATCCTTATTTTTCTAAATATTTGTCCTTTCCACCTCTCCCTTCTTTTTTGAAGATTAAATTATGACCTTCGCGAGTATTAGTTCACTAATTGCCTTGTCCCTACCATTCCTTTGGTCTAATTATCTTAGGGTAGTCTTTCTCGAGTCTTCTTGTCCTTAATGTCCATCCTACTGCCCCTTTTTGGGTGTAGTCCTTTCTACTTCCCAGTATTCCTTAGGGTGTCTTTTATTCTCCTTGACTATCTTGTTATTACGACTTCCTTCCTTCCGTTATGTTGGTCCAAAACTTCTATTTGGCTTCACTACTTTTTCCAAATGAGTCGTACTTGTCACCTCGAGACATCCCATTTTTCATCAAATGCTCAGCTGGTCTTCTCTTGTGGAGGCGCTCCCTTCTTTGCTCCCAAATGGCTGAAAATTTCTCCTTAAGGGAAAATTTTCTCCGGCTACCCTTTGTTCTATTTGTGGTTTATCAAGGTCCTACCTTCGGTCATTTTTCCTTCCTGCCACTATGCTATGATCTTGAAGAGCTTCCTCCTGGATGTGGTTGAAATTCCGAACAGGAGTTGTGTTTCTTGGGATGGTATCCTTTTAGATTCCTATAGTTGTGGGGCATTTTTCTTGGAATGTATTGTTCTAAATCCTTATGGTGTAGGATAGTCCTTCACTTCATGTCTCATTTCCTTTACAACTTATAATAGGTCGTTTCCTTGCCTAGTTGTTACTCCAAGAGTTCTCCTAGACTCCTTACCATGACGGTTTTCTTGTCAGGCCTTCTTTACCCAATAATTTCCTTGATTCATTCCTTTATTCGGGATGGGAATCTCCTTGGTCTTCGTGATATCTAGGGTAACATAGGTTTGTGTGGTTACTTTTCTTGGGCATTCTTCCTACAACTAAGGTGCAAGGCCACTATATTTTTTAGAGATATAGTTTTTAGGAACTTGGAGTTCTTTATTAGTGGAGAAGTAGTACAATATGTTGGGGTCTTAGCCTCATTACAAAAAGTGCTAATGAAATAGATGGGGAGCTACACGGTTCTTGACAAGCAACCTCCTTGGTAAGGTTATAAGCCCTTGATGGTGTTCTTGGCCTTAGGCTTGACTCCCTTCATACTCATGATTATGACCTCAACAGGTCCTGGCACCATCTTTCTAGATACTTCCCACTAATGTCTCTTGGTT
Organism: Trapa incisa; assembly: GCA_030064435.1. Taxonomy (NCBI): domain Eukaryota; kingdom Viridiplantae; phylum Streptophyta; class Magnoliopsida; order Myrtales; family Lythraceae; genus Trapa; species Trapa incisa. Next base: position 3,505,030 of record CM057774.1, on the reverse strand, counting down.
CTTTAGGACTTCTTGGGTATTTTAGGGTGATCTCCCTACAAGGACAGAGTGTTGGGTGGTGTTGGTAATGCCAGTCTTAGTTTTCTTGGTTACTCTCCTGGGAGCCATCTGAAAAATTTTAAATTTTCTCTTAGTAACTATGTTATGTTGTCTTGATAGTGTATTCGAGAAAATAGGCTCTGATACCACTCAAGTTGTCACGCCTCGACCCAGTTTGATCAGATCCCCATGAGCAACCCACCACCCTCCTAGTTTATTAAGGGTTTTCCCCTTCTTTAAACCATGAGGAGTAAGGCTGTTATACCTCGACCCGAATTGGTCGGATCCCCGTGAACAATCCACCACTCCCTTGGTTCAAGAAGGGTTTCCCCCTTCTTTTATTCAAGAGGAGTCCGGCGTAATCTCAACCTTGTTCCCTAAAATAACATAAATCAATAATAATGCAAGCTTAAGAGGAGATTAAGCATACCTGACAGAGGGTAAATCTTGGTGTTATCCCTAGTCATTCTCTAATCCTGAAAAGGGATAAAAAGGTGGGTGAGTTTCTACAACTCAGTTAATGGGTGATTTAAAAAAAGTTTTCAATAAAATAATTTGGAGTGTGTCAGACACCTTAATTTCTTAAAAATAATTTCTTCCTCAATTTCTCAATTTTTAAAATTCATTACTCATCATTGGTATAGTCGGTGTGTTTAGCAATCAACACACACCCTAAATCATGAAGGGATCACACATTCGCAGGCTAGCCCATCCACTGCACCCACTTGTGGCATCGGAGCGACTTTACCGGCCACCTAGATAGAAGCCCATTCACTTCTCTCATGGGAATGAGTGGATGTACACGACATCTGACCATCAAACTCGGAAAGAAAACTCTGTGTCCGTATGAGGATAGAGACCTCCTCTTAACCCCACCCCAGCCTCATGCACATGAAGCTACATCGAGCTTCCTTCACTTCTAGCATGACAAAATGCCTTTATCTCCACCATGTCGTCCATTAGCCCCTAGGATGCATCACTACCCCTATTGGGCATCTTGATGGTCTTGAACCTTAGTGCATGCACAAAACAATAGTTTTCCTCATAAGCCATTTAATCTTTCGTGCCACTGGTCCAACGACCCCGACCCTCAACTCGACCTATAGCTATTTGTCTCGACTGGTCCGTCGACCTATCTTGTCGCACTTCAGCCAGTCCATCGAGTATGTTGGTCCTATCTTGGTACCATGACCAAAAACATCATTCATTAAAGTTTTCATGCCTTAATCTCATGTTTGTTTACGAGCTCTTACTCGTGCCAACTAACCTTGGGCCCATTCTACGAGATTTTCAAAATCAGGCATTTTAGCCCCCAAGATCCAAAATCGAGGCCTCTAGCCAATTTGTATTCGACCTCCCATCAAGAAAGTCTCCCAAAAAGTTTAAACAGTGACACACAGTCACGGGAGAGCACTTCTAACAAAAATAACTTTCCAGCTATCTATCACACCGACCGGGCGAGAGAACATTTCCTCTCATAACCCATGAACGTTTTCTACATCCTTCTAGGAAGTTCTTCATACCAACCGAGTATGATCTACTTATAACTATTAATTAGTTTTTCCGTGTGTTTTCTCACATCACCTCATTTAGGTGTTATGTTAAAATCCCACATAGTAGCGGGTTTTCATTAGCGAAGTGCTCATCATTCCAACCGGGTATCATGTGAAAATTCACACTCACCCGTTAATGTAGGGGATTCCTCTTAATCGGCTTTTTGCCTCCATGCGAGCTTGTCTTGGATGGAGTTCCTAGTACTTTGTGTTCCTACACGATATGAATATCCTTATTCATTATCCTTTGGCCTAATAGTTTTCATTCATCACAAATGAATAAAATACCCAAACTTTTCAATTATTTTCAATTTGGTCTACAAAATACTTTTTCTTTAACTTTAGGTCCCTAATGCCAATTTTTCCTCCAAATTAAGTCCCAAAACTTCAAAAACTTACTTTGGGACCTAAATTTATTCAAAATTACAAAAAGGGTTTCAAGTTTCCCAAATTCCCAATTTGGTCCCCAACTTTCCCAAAATTACCATTTTGCCCCTACTTTACAAAAATGGTAAATTTCACCCAAAAATTCCAAAAATTGACCAATTGGTCCTCCAACATCTTTTCCATGCCTAATTGGCTGTCAATTTTGGGAAATTGCACTTTAGTACCTCAAATTTTTGAAATCCCCAAATTTCCCCCAAATTTCAACCTTTCTACATGACTAGATTTGATTTCATCCAATTAACCAATCAATCAAAGTTAATTATTGAAATTGAAGGTGGATTTGAGTTCCTACACATCCATATGATTCAAGTGTACTTTGATCACATGAATTGAGGTCAAAACAAGCTCAAACATAGCTTCACTGGAAAACTAGACGTAAAGAGAGAAAGCATCAAAAGATTTACCATCAGGGGCGTGACGATTCGAGCTTTCAATCTGGGCAGATAGCTCTCATTATGAGATTACTCCTAGAATAAACAATCACCTTAATTTATGTCAAATTGAGGGAGAATTCAGTCAGTAAAGATTTGTCGGTACTCTCTCTAGCACTGATCGAAATTCACAAAGTGAAGCCAAATTGGCTTACCTTTCCACTCTAATTTGGTCGTATGAGGGCCGAGGAAGTGTTGGTAGAGCTTAGTTTGGCCTGAGGAGGGCTCAAATCAGCTAATTTTAGCTCGACAAGAATTGGACAGCTTCGGTCCGTTGGAGCTGCTTTACTATTCGATCACACCAGCGCTTCTCCGGCGATCATCGGAGCAATTCTAGAACCTGACCACACCTTCTTTGGCTTAGAAAATACCTATGTCGGAGCTCTGGTTTGAGCTTTCGACAAAAAACTGAGTAGCTAAGAGAGAGTGAGGTTTTCATGTGTGTGGAATATGAATGGAGAGGGGCTCTATATATTGCGAGCTCGTTGACTATCCGGTCATTTGTTTGGCACCTTAATAACAGTTATTAATGGCCTGAAATGTACTGAACTGAAAAGTTCCCTCTTCATCGACACTGTTTAATTTTTCGGTGAGTGAACAGTGTTGTCATCTGAAGGAAGAAGACGACATTATTCCAAACTGGATCGGACCGGTCCAAACTGGGTTCAACGCTTAAACTGGCTGGTTCATGCCTGATTCGACCTAGTTTATCAAAATTAAAAATTTATAAATTCATTCTCTATCAAATGATGGCCTCAATTCTCCAATTTGAATTTTCTAAGCCACCTATAAAAATGAATTTAGCATCTGGTTAAATAGTGGTTCAAACTAGTCCAAACCGATTCAATTCGGTTCACTTGAACCGGTCTGGTTTTATTTCCCAAATTGTCCTAAGGTCCCTTTTGAAGGTTTTTATGACTCTTTGGGTCACTCGGGAGTTGTAAATTTTCCAATTTTCCCATTCTCTGGTGATCGGGGTTTGTGAACCGGTTCAATTTTCTCACTCAATTTGACCGGTTCTTTCCTCGATTTTCCTTAACTCCAAAGGGCAGGGTTTACAACTCTTCCCTCTTTTTAAGAGTTTTTTCCCCAAAACTTATTCAATATTTTTTGCACTGGATGGAACTTCCCTTGATGTCAATTTGTTATTTATAGACATTTAGTCTCGGTTATTCTCATTCATCCCTTATATAACTTACACTTGAGATTTTTCTTTTTCTTCCCATTACTTTCTCATTCCATGGTGTTTACTTTAGTTAAACCTATCTCATTGGAAAGTTTAAGGTCATACCCTTAAATTCACATCCGTCATTCCTTAAAGCACTTTTTCTCCATTCCTAGATTCTTTACTTAAGATTTCAGGATTGAAAGTTCTAAAATACCCAATCATTCATGTATCTAGATATTCTCTTTATTTGTTGACCTCCTTAGTTTAGTGTCCATTCAAGCACCACACACGTGCTTCCACATGTGTTAGTGTTATCACCTTTTCATCCTAAATTGATTCTTCCCTCATTCGTTAGTTATTACAACTTCGTTCCAAATTTAATGCTTGACATTGTCATGCTCAACTAACGGACTCTTCTTTACCTGAGTCATATTTCCATGGGACAGTTGGGCTTACATGCCCCTCACAGCACGACGTTCTCTAGAACTTGTCTTTGACCATTTAACATTTTTAAAGTTGTTCCATAATGATTATTCTCAATCTTTCTATCTTTTAGGGATGGTATAACGTCGTTCCTCTTTTTGTCTAGTGGTATTTCTTTATTATCATCATTGTTATCCAATCATCCATTTTGCCTTTGGTGTCATATCCTTTATAAATCCTATTGGTTTCATTACTTACTCATCTTTTCCCAACTTCTTTATTGGGTCATTCCAATTTCGAGTCTTTGAGTTTCTCGATATTTACTGACATATTGAATTCTTCCTTTCTTACGTCATTCCTCATACCCAGTGGCGTCCTTTCCCTTAAGGACTTTTCTTTTCCTTAATCCATTCTTACTCATGATCATTTCAAGATTCTTTACTCTGAGTTATTTCCTTTCTTATTTCGTATGACATCTTTTGATGTTGTCTTCCTACTTACCCATTACTTGGGTTTAACTTACCCGTTGGACCCTTATGATTACTTTTCTTTTGCACTTTATCCTTTCATCTACAACAGCTCGTCTTTGAGGAACTTATCTTCTTCCCAATTATGTTGGTCCCATTTCCTCCTAATTGAAACACATTTGTTTTTCCAAGGTTCCATTCCTTGGTAAGTTTTATACCCCTTTTCTCCCGAAATTCTCTTCTAGTTTTACCATTGTGAATGTCCAACCTTAAATGACATTCCTTGATGCCAACCTCTCCTGCTCACTTTTACCCTTGAGTCCCTATGGTTATTTCTTGTATACCTCATCTTCATTCTCACTTGCTCCCAGTATTCATCTATTTCTTGGAGGTGAATTTTACATCCTCCTTCATTTCACAATCTCTTGATCGTCCTGTAGAAAGCTTATTTAACCTTCTTATAGCTTTTAGGTCATTGCTCCTGTCTTAGCCATTGATCTCTTTATGGCTTTCCTCTATCCTTATTTCTCAAGGTTTTGGCCTTTCCATCTTTTCCTTCTTTATTGGGATTGTGACCTTCACAAGGGTCAATTCGTTTATTGTCTCGCTCATTTAATCATCTTAGTTTAATTATTTTGAGAGGATTGTCTCTCGAATCTTCTTGTCTATGGTATCCATCCCTTTTCCCTATTTAGGGTATGATCCTTACTACTCCCCAATCCTTCTTGGAGTATAGTTTATTTTCCCGGATGATTTGGTAGTTATGGGTTACTTCCTTCAACTGGATCCGTCTAGAATCCCCATTTGATTTCCCTACTTTCTTGCAGGTAGATCATATTTAACCTCTCCAAGAACTTACTTAGCCACTTGTACTTTTTACGGAAGTCCTATTTCGGCTCCAGTTTTGCGATATTTCCTATGTTGATTTTCTTAACTTGGAGCTTTCCCCTTCCTTGATCCCACTTCCTATTCTTACCCATCTTCTAGGGTCTTCCGTTTGGGGATTCTTACATTTGATCTCCCTACCGCTCCTTAAAAGTTCTTCCTTCATTCCTTTCTTATACTTACGGATCTTTGTATGGCTTATTCACACTTAATTCCTTCTTTTTGTTCCATATATCCGCTTCCCATAAGTCCCCCTATTTTATGGAGTTTTTAGGAAATTGCATCCTAACTCTTTCCAAGTGAGCATTATTCTTGGGGCTTCCTTGTTATCGTATTTTCTCCTTGTTTTGTCTTAATTGACTTAACATCCTCAGTCCGATCCACTTCCATTCCTTTAGTTTCCTTTGGAATAGTCCATTCTTTTTTTTTTGTTTTCCTTACTCTTTTTCTTTGAGCCTTTCCTCCACTCCGTAAACTCTCACTAACCCCATGCTCCTTGATGCTCGCTTCCCTTGTTCCAAACTTCTCCTTCCTTTCCTTAGTTAGGATTTGTCTCCCTTGGGTGAACTCTAAGAGTCTCTTCCTTGCCAAATTTTATTGTACCTTTGTGGGAAAATCTTAAAGGTTGAGGTTAACTAGAAATGACTCATGTTTCCTTCCTTAGATGATTTTCTACCCTTTACTTTGATCGTTATTAGCATACTCTTATTGCTTGAATTTATCAAGGAGACTTAGAAGTTTTATCAAGAAAATTAACTTTCATTCATTTAAGAAATATTTTATTGCCATACTTGGCTTATTACATAAATTTTCTACCCCTTAGTCCCTTGGGGTCATAGGCCGAGAGTTAGCCTTAGAACGGTTGTGGGACTCTTGATCGGATGGCTCTGATGAACTAGTTGGGGTCCATTCGTATTCCCTTAAGGGAGGAATTTCATGTAAGGCCTCTAATCCGTACTGCCTTAATACCTCTACCTCGCACTCATATGTTCACTTCATCCATTGGAAGGGATTAAAGCTAGACTGAGTAGGTGGGGGTACTTGGTGGATCTTCATGAAGGTGGCATACACATATCAATAGTTGTCCCAGACCTCCTTAGTTGGATTCCTCTCTGGTTGTTATGGGGCTAGAGGAGGGGTTGGGCTCCTAGGAGTCAGTACAGGTTCCTCTTGTCTTGGAGGATGGTATATGATGCCTTCCCGTTCCAATAAGGATACCACCAATTTTTTGTAATCTTCCACCATTTCCTTGGGTACTCTTTTCTCATCCTTTAAGAATCTTTGAATGGCTACCTCCCTTGGGGTAGGTGTCTTTTTAAGGGTTCTGGGTGGAGGATTGAATTTCACAGCGAACTTCCTAGGGATTCTCTTCCCTACATGATAGTTAAAGTTTAATTAATGTTAGGGTATAATATTAATAATGTTTCAAGGGAACTTAGCTCTGATACCACTCTATCACATCCTGACCTGGTTTGGTCGGATCCCCGTGAACAACCTGCCACTCCCTTGGTTCAAGAGGGGTTTCCCCCTTCTTTTATTCAAGAGGAGTCAGACGTAATCTCAACCTTGTTCCCTAGAATAACATAAATCAATAATAATGCAAGCTTAAGAGGAGATTAAGCATACCTGACAGAGGGTAAATCCTAGTGTTATCCCTAGTCATTCTCTAATCCTAAAAAGGGATAAAAAGGTGGGACAGTTTCTACAACTCAGTGAATGGGTGATTTAAAAAGAGTTTTCAATAAAATAATTTGGAGTGTGCCAAACTCCTTAATTTCTTAAAAATCTTTTCTTCCTCAATTTCTCGGTGTTCAAAATTCATTACTCATCATTTACTAGAGTCAGTGTGTTTAATAATCAACACACACCCTTCATCATGAAGGGACATATATTCGTAGGGCAGCCCATCCACTGCACTAACTTGTAGTGTCGGAGCGACTTTACTAGCCACCTAGATAGAAACCCATCCACTTATACCCTGGAAATGAGTGGATGTATGCGACATCCCACCCTTAAACTCAAAAAGAAAACTATGTGTCCGTATGAGGATAGAGACCTCCTCTCAACCCCACCCCGACCTCATCCGTATGAAGCTATGTCGAGCTTCCCTGACTGTTTGCACGACAAACTACCCCATCCAGGTGTGATGTTAAAATGCCACTTGGTAGTGATTTTTAAATTACGAGCTACTCATCATCACAACCGAGTATAATATGAAAATTCTCACTCACTCGATAATGCAGTTAATTCCTATTAACCGGCTTTTTGCCTCCACGCGAGATAGTCTTGGCTGGCGTTCCCCGTACTTTGTGTTCCTAAACAATATGAGCATCTTTTTTCATTATCCTTTGGCCTAGTAGTGTTCATTCATTACGAATGTATACAATACCCAAACTTTTCAATTATTTGCAATTAGGTCCCTAAAGTTCTTTTTCTTTAACTTTAGGTCTATAATGCCAATTTTCCCCCCAAATTGATTCCATACACTTCAAAAAATTACTTTGGGACCTCAATTTATTCAAAATTACAAAAAGGGGTTCAAGTTTCCCAAATTCCCAATTTGGTCCCCAACTTTCCCAAAATGACCATTTTGTCCCTACTTTACAAAAATGGTAAATTTCACCCCCAAAATTCCAAAAATTGACCAATTAGTCCTCCAACATCTTTTTCATGCCCAATTGGCCCTAAATTTTGGAAAATTGTACTTTAGTCCCTCGAATTTTTGAAATCCCCAAAATTTCTCCAATTTTCCCCCCAATTTCAACCTTTCAACCCGACTATATTTGATTTCATCCAATTGACCAATCAGTCAAAGTTAATTGTTGAAATTGAAGGTGGATTTGAGTTCCTACACATCCATACGATTCAATTGCATTTTGAATTGCATGAATTGATGCTGGAACGAGCTCAAACAGAGTTTTTCCAAAAAAACTGAACGTATAGAGAGAAAGCTTCGAAAGCTTACTATCGGGGGCGCAACAGTCCGAGCTTTCAATATGGGCAAATAGCTCTCGTCCTGAGGTTACTCCTAGAATCAAGAATCACCTCAATTCATTTCAATTGAGGGAGAATTCGGTCAGTAAAGATTCGTTAGTTCTCTCTCTAGCACTAATCAGAATTCATAGAGGGGAGCCAAATTGGCTTACCTCTCCACTCTAATTCGGTCGTATGAGGGTGTGGAAGTGTTGGGAGAGCTTAGTTTGGCCTGAGGAGGGCTCGAATCAGTTGATTTCAACTCAACAAGAACATGGCAGCTTCGGTCCGTCGGAGCTGCTTCATTGTTCAATCACGCTAGCGCTTCTCCAACAATCCTCTGAGCAATTGGAGTCCACCTTCGAGTAGCTGACTTCTTCCCGAGTCTAAAGAACCCAACCATGCCTTCTTTGGCTCAGAAAAGATCCTATTTTAGAGCTCTGGTTCGAGCTTCATCGGATAACTGAGTAGCTGAGAGAGAGTGAGGTTTTCAGGTGTGTGGAGGATGAATGGAGAGGGGCTCTTTATATAGGGAGCTCAGGGACTCTCCGGCCATCCGTTTGGCACCTTAATGATAGTCATTGATGGCCTGAAACATACTGAATGGAAACATTTCCTCTTCGCTGGCGCTGTTCAATTTTTCCGGCGAGTAATCAGGGTTGTCATCTAAAGGAAAAAGACGACACTATTCTGAAATGGATAGGACTAGTTTGAATCAGGTTCAACGCTTAAACCGACCCGTTCAAGCTCGATTCGACCGAGTTTTTCAAAATTAAAATTTTCTAAATTCATTCTCTATTTAATGGATGCCTCAATTTTCTAATTTGAATTTTTCAAGCCACTTAGAACAATGAATTTAGCATCTGGTTCAATAATGGTTCAAACCGGTCCAAATCGGTTCAATCCGGTTTGGATCCAGTTCACTTGAACCGGTCTGATTTTCTTTCCCAAATCACCTTAAGTTCCCTTTCCAAGGTTTTTATGACTCTTTGGGTCACTCGGGAGTTGTAAATTTCCTAATTTACCCGTTCTCTAGTGATCGAGGTTTGTGAATCGGTTTAGTTTTCTCACTCGGTTTGACCAATTCTTTCCCCGGTTTTCCTTAACTCCAAAGGGCGGGGTTTACAAAGACATCCTTTAAACATATATCTTTCCTAGAATAACATTAGTCAAAATTGCATAAAATTTGAACTTACATACTTGTCTTGCAAGTTTAGCTAGCTGAAGGTCTTTAGGTCGATTTTTCCCTCAGTTTCTAGAAAAGGGTAAAGGGAGGGGGTGAGTTCGACAAATTAGTGAATGGGTGGCTGAAATATGAGTTTTAGAAAAATAATTTGAATTGGAGTGTGCTAAACTCTTTATTTTCTTTAAAACCATTTCTTCCTCAATTTCTCGGTTTTCAAAACCATTATTCCTCATTAACCACAGTTGGTGTGTTTAATAATCAACACACACCCTTCATCATGAAGGGAACACACATTCGTAGGGCAAGTCATCCACTGCACCCACCTGTGGCATCGGAGCGACTTTACCGGGCACCTAGATAGAAGCCCGTCCACTTCTATCTTGGGAATGAGTGGATGTATGCGACATCCAACCCTCAAACCCGTAAAGAAAACTCTATGTCCATATAAGGATAGAGACCTCATCTCGAGCCCACCCCGATCTCATGTGCATGAAGCTACGTCGAGCTTCCCTGACTACTGGCACGACAAACTGCCCTTATCTCCACCATGTTGTCCAGTAGCCCCTAGGATGCCTCACTACCCCTCTTGGGCATATTGATGGTCCTAAACCTCAGTGCATGCACAAAACAATAGTTTTCCTAATAAGCCATTTAATCTTTGGTGTCACTAGTCCAACGGCCCCGACCCTCAACTCGACCTGTAGCTGTTTGTCTTGACTGGTGTATCGACATGTCTTGTCACATTGCCGTTAGTCCATTGAGTATGTCAGTCATGTCTTTGTACCATGGCCAAACACATCATTTATTAAAGTTTTCATGGCTTAATCTCATGTTTTTTTACGAGCTCATCCTCGTGTCAACTAGCCTTGGGCCCGCTATACGAGATTTTCAAAATCGGGCATTTTAGCCCCTAAGTTCAAAAACCAAGGCCTACGGCCTATCTAAGTTATTCAAGCTCCCGTCAAGAAGGTCTCCCAAAATGTTTAAGCAGTGACACACAATCAGGGGAGAGCACTTCTGACAAAATAACTTTTCAGCTCTCCATCACACCAACGGGGTGTGAGGACATCTCCACTCATAACCGATAAGTGGGTTGAACTAGCCTTGGGCCCGCTATACGAGATTTTCAAAATCGGGCATTTTAGCCCCTAAGTTCAAAAACCAAGGCCTACGGCCTATCTAAGCTATTCAAGCTCCCGTCAAGAAAGTCTCCCAAAATGTTTAAGCAGTGACACACAATCAGGGGAGAGCACTTCTGACAAAATAACTTTTCAGCTCTCCATCACACCAACGGGGTGTGAGGACATCTCCACTCATAACCGATAAGTGGGTTTTTTATTTCCTTCTAGGAAGTTCATCATACCAACCGAGTATGATCTACTTACAACCGTTAATTAGTTTTTCCAGGTGTTTTCTCACATCACCCCATCCAGGTGTGATGTTAAAATGCCACTTAGTAGTGGTTTTTAAATTCAGAGGTATTCATCATCCCAATGAGGTATGATGTGAAAATTCCCACTCATCCGATAATGCAATGAATTCCTCTTAAACGACTTTTTGCCTTCACGCGAGCTTGTCTTTGCTGCCATTCCCAGTACTTCGTATTCCTACACGATATAAACATACTTGTTCATTATCCATTGGCCTAATAGCCTTCATTCATCACAAATAAATAAAATGCCTGAACTTTTAATTATTTACATTTAGGTCCTTAAAGTTCTTTTTTCTTTAACTTTAGGTCCCTAATGCCAATTTTCCCCTAAATTGAGTCCCAAAACATCAAAATTTTACTTTGGGGCCTCAATTTATTCAAAATCACAAAAAAGGGTTCAAGTTTTCCAAATTTCTAATTTGGTCCCCAACTTTTCAAAAATTACCATTTTGCATGTACTTTACAAAAATAGTAAATTTGACCCCAATAATTCCAAAAATTGACCAATTGATCCTCCAACATATTTTCCATGCCCAATTGACCCTCAATTTTGGAAAATTGCACTTTAGTTTCTTGAATTTTCGAAATCCTCAATTTCCCCCAAAAATTTTTCCCAATTTCCTCCTTTCACACTGATCGAATTTGATTTCATCAAATTGACCAATCAATCATGGTTAATTGTTGAAATTGAAGGTAAAATTGAGTTCCTACACTTCCACATGATTCAATAGAACTTTGATTCGCATTATTTGGATTTGATTTGAGCTCAAATGGAGCTTCGTCGAAAAATTGGACTTAGAGAAAGCTTTTAAAGCTTACCGTCGGGGGTGCGGTGGTCCGAGCTTTCGATCTGGGCAAATAGCTCTCGTCCTAAGGTTTTTCCTAGGATCAAGAATCGTATCAACTCATGTCGAATTGAGAGAGAATTTGGTTAGTAAAGTTTTATAGATTCTCTTTCTAACACTAATAAAAAATTACAAAATGGAGCCAAATTGGCTTACCTTTCAACTCTAATTTAGTTATGTGAGGGCTATGGAAGTGTTGGAAGAGCTTGGTTTGGCCTGAGAATAGCTCAAATTGGCCATTTTTAGCTTGGTCGAAACAGGGCAGGTTCGATCCGCTGAAGCTGCTTCACTGTTCTATCACGTCGGCATCTCTCTAGCAACCCTCAAAGCAAATGGAGACTACCGTTGGGTAACTAACTTCTCCCCAAATCTAATGAACCCAACCTCACCTTCTTTGGCTTAGAAAAAATGCCCAAGTCGGGGATCTAGTTCGAGCTTCACCGAAAAATGAGCAGTAGGGAGAGATAGGAGTTTTTAGGTGTGAGGAGGATGAATGAGGAGGAGCTCTTTATATAAGAAGCTTGGGGACTTCTTGGCCGTCCAATTGGCGCATTTATGGCAGTCATTCATTGCCAGAAAGTTCCTGGACAGAGACTTTTCATCTTCACCCGTGTTGCTCGATTTTCCGGTGAGTGAACAATGTTATCATCTAAAGGAAGATGACGATAGTGTTTTGAATCGGACCGGACTGGTCCGAACCGAGTTCAATGCTTAAACTGGTCGGTTCATACCCGATTCGACCAAGTTTCTCAAAATTAAAAATTTGTTAACTTATCTAAAATTATTCTCTATACAATAGTGGCTTCAATTCTCCAATTTGAATTTTTTAAGCCACCTAGAAAAATGAATTTAGAAACCGGTTTAATAGTATTTCAAACCGGTTTAGATCCGGTTCACCTGAACCGATTTGGTTTTCACTTCCAATTCATTTTAAATTTCTTTCTCATTACTTTTGTAATTGTTTAGGTCACTCAGAATTTATAAATTTTTCGATTTGCCCTTTCTCTAATTATTGGGGTTCGTGAACTGGTTCGAGTTCATGAACCGGTTTGATTTTCTCAAACGGATTCACCGGTTCTTTACTCGGTTTCCTTGTCTTTAAGGGACGAGGTTTACAATTCAGATTCATTCAGTGGGACCCGAGTAGACCCTAGGCTACTCGAGTCAGCTCGAGTCCCGAGTCCCATTGACATCCCTAAATTTGATCAATTATTAACCCAAATTATTTTTCTAAAAAATACGTTGTTTTTTTCATACTATTTGGGTTTATAAATTTTCATTTTTGATTAATATAACTATTTTAAAAATTGTGAATTTTTCAATATGAGCTAGTTCGATCTCAATTTTAACTAATTTTCGATTGAATTTTTCTCAATTATTAATTTTCTATCAAATTAAGTTTTTTTAGAGTAATTTATATCAATTTGTTAATTATCTAAAATTTTAATTCGAGCTGATTTAAGATTTGGTTCTTATTTTAAAGCCAAAAAATTTTAGATCAATTCAACTATTTGGATATTTTTTTTAATGTTTTTTAAAATTTTTTCAAAATTTTATTTATTCAAACATTTTATCTAAATTTTTATTATTTATAAAATTTAGGTTATGAAGTAAAATAAATTTCTATTTGATCATTTTTTTGGAGATGGCCATCTAATACTATATGACCTCCGACTTGGTGGGTTCCATGTCAACTAAACCATGTCATAGACTCTCAATGGTCTTCATGCCAATTTCTCGAATTCGCAAAGATTGTTACCAATCATAATTCATGTAGGATTATTAAAGTCAATCCGATTCTTGCACGGAAAATATCCGTGCAAATATATCACTGGCAAGTTTTTGGGCCCTATATCCAAGCTCGTAGAGGGGCAGGCTATTGACATAGTATATTGGATCATTCAATTTTTTTAGCATTTTTATCTTATTAAACTCCTCACAGCCTCATTAGCCATGACCCTCCTCTCGTCTCCTCCATATTGCAAGTACATCAGAACCCTTATATGTTATTATAAAAAAATAACATAAACTTTCTCGGTCATGTACTTTATGGGAATGTTTCATATATCTCAACATTTATGGTTGTCTTGGCCGTCAAGTTTTACCGTGATCTTGGTTGCCTTTTATAGTCGTGCTTGAAATCATGGTCTTTATTGGCTTTGCTCGACCCTGGTTGCCCATGTACCATCTTTATTGGCCATGTTCATCGATGATTGCCCTTGGTCAGCCTAGATGAACGATCCACCCTTTAGCCAGTTCTCGATAGATAATCTCCTTCACGCTCTACCAAGAATTCAGTAGGATCACTCGTCCCCCTTGGATTTATTCTTCTGTGGAGGCCCCTTTGGCGCCTCCCTTCATGGTGGAGCCTCCTCCTCAAGCGACCTTCCTTCGCAATGAAGCATCTCATTCTTATGCTTTCCTTCACCGAGCCCCCATCCATGTATTCTTCAGGTGGAGCTTCTCAATTCATCGACTTCCTTCACTACGGCTTTTGCTCTTTCATGATCAGTCTTGATTTTGATCAAGATATTGCATGCAATAATTTATTATTATTTTTATTTTTCGGGTGATATTAATTTGTTAAGAAAATTGCTATAATTATCAATCTTAATTTTATACCTAAAAAGATTTATCTTAATTAAATATGGATCATACTTGGAATTTAGGGCTGTCAGAAAAACCGGTCGGGCTAGATCGGTAAGGATCCGATTTCTTCTAGGTTATAGTCTATCGAAGGTGGATAGGGACGGACCCCTCCCCCACTCCCGAAATTGGAGTCGGAGGTAATTTGTTTACTTTGAAACCACTAAAATAACTTCATTAATAAATTATTTTTTATATAAAATTAAAAATTTTAATTATAAAAAACTAGTTATATATATAATTATATTTTTTTTAATTTAATAAAATATTTAGGATATTATAACTTGATATATTATATATAATTATAGTCTATCGAAGGTGGATAGGGACGGACCCCTCCCCCACTCCCGAAATTGGAGTCGGAGGTAATTTGTTTACTTTGAAACCACTAAAATAACTTCATTAATAAATTATTTTTTATATAAAATTAAAAATTTTAATTATAAAAAACTAGTTATATATATATAATTATATTTTTTTAATTTAATAAAATATTTAGGATATTATAACTTGATATATTATATATAATTATACTAAATTATTTAATTTATATAAATTAATTTTATTATACATAAAATAAAATAATTATAATAAATTATTTAACGTACATAATAAAAAAAGTATACAAATAATTATAAAATTATAAAAAATAATTATTAAAATCAGTTCGATAAATTAGAACTTATTCAATCCCGTTCTAATATATATTATACATATCTAATTTGATTCAAATATACAAAAATAAGAAACTATTTGAATTGAGATTCTCACTAAATATATTTAGTGAGTGTAATGTATTTATTAATAAATTACAAATTTTGATTAGGTAGGAGCTTGTACTAACAAGGGCACCAGTTGAAGACGAATAAACTTACTTCCCAACAATTTAAATTCTTATAAGAAAGGGTAGACTTCCCCCATTTTTCTTGATTAAAGTATATGCTATAAGGTAGATATTCTTAATTTTACTATAGTTTCATGCTCAACACATTGTTCAATGTTTTGACGAATCTCTTAGAGGGATTATTGTATTATAAATAAATATATTTTTAATTTAATTTAATTTATTATGGTTATTTACATGAATGGCGGTTGAGCAACTAGTATTAAAAATCCCAAGTGATTAATAAATTTAAAAAATAAAAATTATTAAAATAAAAATAATATTAAATAAATTGTAAGGAGCTGAAAACCTAAAAGCTATTGGATTAGAAAATTCTTTATAAAATAATAAATAAATTTAAGGGGGTTAGTAAACACTATTTTGTTAAAATCATTAAAACTTCCAAAATATTAAATAAACTCAAAAGGGATTAATGAACCCTCAAAGCTTTTAAGTCAATAAAATCCAAAAAATATTATATCAATTTAATGTCATTATAGAATAAAATAAATATATTTTATTATATATAACTGTATATGTTATTTTGTAAGAGTAGACAATGTTATTTTATAAGAATAAAAAACGATTATTAATTTAAATTTAAATAAAATAAATATTAATAACTTTCTTGTTCCATCAAGTCGGTCAACTCTAACCCCGAATTTCGACCAAAAATTATTAATAAAAATTCTAATTAAAAATATTTCCTCCAGTTCCATCAGGTTCGTCAACTCTGGCCCCGAATTTCGACCTGAGACCCCCGAATCTCCTATATTTGGCCGAAAAAAAATGTCTTATATTAATTTTCGGAAACTCATGGATGTCCAAAATCGAGAAAAAGCGGTTGAAAACAGGAGCGAGATAATCAAGCTAATTCTCTCTCGGCTTTGCCTTAAAACCATCCTTCCTGTTCTTGGAATCTCTCTGCCGCACACTGCATACTGTGTCCTACAAACCACAAGCCGAGACACTTCTGAGATTGTTGGATTCACTCCATAGATGAATGCCCACATATCGTTAAGGAAGCTCTTTGTGTGGAGTCTCGATAAAGGCACCCGCAGTAATCCTCTTGCTTTACATCAAGAATTGGTCCAGAGTTTAAAAGGAAGAGCTTTTTCTTAGCTTATGGATATACGAACCCCTTCTCGTAAGTCTCTGCTTCCCTTCCTTTTCTTCGGAATCCCCCTTTCTTGGTCGGAACCCTCCCGACCCCTCCTCATCATAAGCTGAAGTTATGTTCATTGGAGGCCCTTTTGTTGTTGATTGATAAAACTCGGCCCTCACCTTTTCGGGATCTGGTCATTGTTTCCTGCGTCTATTTCTCTGTTTTTCCGTCTTGGTGTTTATGTGTTGTTATGCTTGTATCCATTCCATAGGATGCACTGTTCCTTGGGCAGTTCAATCAAACCTTTCCTGCTCAAAAAGGTCTTCCTTTTTGAGAATCCCGCTTTCATAGAAAAAGTTTGAAATGTCATCCCATCCTAGAAAATCTACAGAAATTTTATGCTCGATTTTCCATTGTTCTGTCAAGCTTTGTTCTTTTGTCCCGTGCTGTCGTATATTGTATTTTTTTCCCTTTTTTTCGATGGAGACAATCAATTTACAGCCATAAGAATCGTTATTCTTATGCTCTTTGATGTCTAGTATTTCTGATTGTTCTTCTAGTTTCTGAATAATCTGTTAATATTGTTTCCTCTGTTCGTATACAAATTAAATCTGATAGCTTTAATGCCCGCTTTGACAATTTGTTGGGGTCTGACTTTCAGGAACTGGCCGTAGCAGAAGTGTTTCTGGAGGAGGCTTGAGCTCCAGGCTTCTTTAGAGTTTTTGGGAAGAAACTTCAGTTACAATTTAACCGGTGCAAAGGCTAGATATGGGTGATCACTTTGTTTTGCTAGTGGATCGGTTGCTCACTGAATCAACATTACGGGCCGCTCTTGAGAGCAGGAACTATTCTATGCAAGCGACAAATTCTGATGAAGGTGAAAATGTTGATAAGACTTCATGCCATAAGATCGATTTCAGAGACTTGTCATCCTCCAAGAAGATAGTGGAGTGCAGGATATGTCAGGATGAAGATGAAGACGGGAATATGGAGACACCATGCTCATGTTGTGGTAGCCTGAAGGTGACTTTAGCTAGCTCTTCCATATCACTGCTGATTGTTTTCTCTAATATCTGAGATATAGGTATTTTGGAACTCGGATGGATTTTCGGAGAAAGCAACCTGAACGCCAATGCTTTTATCTAAAGTTTCTCGTTCTTTGGTCTTAATGGTCGACTTATTCTTATCTTGTTTAATTTCCTTTTGTCTCACCAACAAGCATTTCCCGACTATCTTTCCCCGCTGATGATTTCAGTATGCTCACCGCAAATGCGTCCAGAGGTGGTGCAATGAGAAGGGGAACACCATGTGTGAGATCTGCCACCAGGTTATGATCCAACTGTTTTACCTTGATCCAAATTTGCTGCTGAATCAATAGTTTTCTTTAATCTGTGATGTGATGCATGCAAAAGGCACATCTTTCTTGGGTTCTAAGTTAATTATGATGGGCCATTGGTCAATTTTACTGTTAACCAGCAATTTCAACCTGGGTACACTGCCCCACCCCCACTGTTTCAGATCGGTCGCATCCCCATGAACTTCAGGTATACTCTCCATCTGATTGGTTCTGCTTACCAAGATTGCTACAAATTATTGGAGGCGATTCCTACCCATGTTCTTGTGACCTCTCCAATTGTATGGATGGATCCTCCAGAGGAAATTGGGAGGTCTACAGAAGAGAGTCGAGCTCAAATGGCCACCACCTTATAGCAATGGTTTCCACTGATCGCAACTTCACCGATTCCGACTTTAACGACACCTCAGCTTCTCTTACAAGAAGTCTCGTATGCTGTCGATCTGTTGCACTAACAGTATGATCTCACTATCACCAATTTTGTCATCAATTTTATACATATTTATTTATTGATAGATATATGAGACATTTATGAGAGAATGAGAGCTATAATATAGACTTTATTAAATTAATTGATATGGAGATGTTAGGGATGGGTTGAGCTAGTAGAGCTGAGTTGGATTAGGTAGACAGATTGAGTTTCCTAATCCCATTTGGGTCATAAAACTAAATTGATTGTTTATATCAATCGTATCATATGATATAATATTTTTTTGGTAATTTTTTGGAAAATTTTCTTTAGAATATCTCATGGTAAATATGAACTCGGTTATAAATTTACTATATATATATATATTGCTATGAAAATATAGCGGCCAAATATTTTGTGGTAAATGGATAGTAAAATCATTTTTAAAAGAGTACAACAGTATTACAAATGCCTTGTTTTCTACTTCCACTTGTTGCACTTCATTCCTTTCTGTTAACGTGCGAGATCTGTTGTCCCTGTGCAGTTTATGATTCTTTTGATCTTAAGGCATACTCTGCCTGTCATGGTAGCCGGAGCTAAGGAATACTCGCTCCCATTGCTTATGGTAATTAGAATTTGAATCGTTATTCGGGTCTTGATTATATTCTGATATTTCATAAGTTATATAGTAATGGTTTCTTTTAGTTAGGGTTTAATTTTCTATCATAATTTTATATTAAAATAAAAAATATAATTATATATATTTAAAATGATGAATTAATTATTTTTTAAATGAATATATATATATATATATGTCAAATAAATTATGGAAAATTTTAATTACTTTTTTACTATTTTATTTTTAAAACAAAATTGTTCATTTGATTCATTTATTGTGATTTCGGTTACAAAGCAGGAACATTTTTTAATATAAAAATATAATAACATATTTATAATATTATTATTATTTAATTGTATCAATAAGTGTAAAATTAAAATATATTATCTTTCATATTTTTCATTTTAAATTATATAAATAATTTATTCCATCCCAACTAATTTTATTAAGATAGTATCTTTTTACACATCAAGAGTGATGTAAGTTTGACAGAAGCTGATTTTGCCTTCTGTTGACAGATACTGCTTTTACGTAGCATAGGGATCGTTCTCCCAATTTATATCATCATCAGAGTGCTGACCACTGTTCTTCGCCACCGACTCCGCCAGGTATGCAGCAGTTAATGTCCCTTGTCTTAATAAGCTAACCTAACCATAAGTTAGGAATGGATCAACGGTATGCCTCAATCCTAGCAGGTCTCGTCAAGTCGTTCAGCTGCGTCATCAGATGAGGAGAGAGAGCATTTGAGCCTGCCTGCAACATCAGTCTGAGCCTGGAACCACACATGCCGGCTGATGCTCAGCTTTGTTGAATGCAAATCCCAAATATTGATGCAGTTGTTGCGATTTCTGTAAGATAAAATAGATAGAGTGAAGTCATCTGAACTCACCCTGAAAGATTAAAGAAAAAGGAAACCATATGTTCACTGTACATATATACATGTAGAAACAATACTCAAATAGATTCTATTAAAAGTGTTTGAAGAGCCCACTCATGTATTGTTGGGTAATTTCTATCGTGTATTATTGTATGTAATTTAATTTAATTATGTATCATATTTATTAATTTAATGATGGCATGTTTTAGGGTAATTTCTAACTCCTCACTCTCTTTTCGGTTAGCACGCTTCATTCCATGTCTAGTGGTGCCCATGTCCGCATGGATCGATTTGATCAAGATCAACATCTAAACAAGGAGGTGCCCCTCCAAATTCCCGACCTCCATGGAAGAAAACTCGTGTGCTTCCGTAGAACAGGGATTAGAGAAAGGGAGAGAGAAGTATATCTTTCTCTTTCTCTCTCTAGACATCTCGCATCAATTGCAATTGGGAAACTCCTTCTGACATTCATTCACAATCACAATGTACTTATGCTCCTGTCGATATGTCCTCTCGAACTTGCCTCCCTATTTCGGACCAACACTTCTCGATCTTTTCCTTTCATTTCCCGAGCTTCTTCCCCCTCCTTGCTCGTAATGCCAAGAACTTTTTTCGTTTAATATCAATCTCGATCTCATCATTTAGTAGTATGACATGCCCGACTTCTCATTTATGGGCTTCCTCTTTTTATTTTTTCTTGCATTATTAGAATTTAGACACATCTTTCTTCTTACCATCTTCAACAACGATCATTTTTCTTCAAAGTCATTATTTAGTGGGTTGTTAAGAGCAATATATTATTTCTCAATATTCAACAAGTTTGGAGAACTCACATGAATTACATTACATGCGAGTAATAGAGCTAATAAATGCTATAATATTTTAAATATATAGTATTATTATGAGTATTTATAAGTTATTTATTAATTATAATATTATCAATAAAATGTATTTATATCATATTTCCTGGGAAAGGTTTAGTGACCTTTTTGCAGTAAAGATAAAGTTTTGGGCCAAAGTGCAAATATAAACTTTTGTATGGCCAAAGTGGACTTTTGGGAAGTCGAAGGACCTAAACATAATAAAAAGAAGTTTAGGGACCTGTATGAAAATTTTGGGGGTCAAATGGATACTGAAAACCCAAGTCCTCAAGTGGAGGGGCAAAATAGTAATTTTGCCAAAACTTAGGGACCTTTTGGAAAATAAAGAAAAATAAGCCTTTGAATCATTCCAATGCCTATTGGGACTTAAAATAGACCCAAGGAAACCTTAGGGACTGAATGAAAAGACTTAAGAAAAGTCTGAGTTCCCAGAAATAGTAACCTTAAAAGTGTAGAGATCGTAGAAAGAATGCAGTCGAGAAACCTATAAGTAGTTAGTAGAAAGATTGACCATAACATTGCTATACCTTGCATAGAACACAAGGAGTATTCAATCAGAATCAAAGTGGATTCCAAGCACCTCACAGAATGAACAAGTTATGTGGACCGTCATTCGAGGGAATGACAGAGGGACGCCTAAGAGGTTGTGCCATCATTCGAGGGAAAATGAAAATGAGATTAGGAAGGTACATTGTGAACTTCCATGTTTTCCCGGGACACTTGTAATACGTACGAGTATAGTCCCAATACACCTCTATGATAGATAGATAGCGGGATAAGCCGTATGTGTAAGGGCCATAGGTCGGTGAGAGGTGGTAATGCATCTATGACTTGGGTGTTGAGACACCTATTGTGAGTGCGGAGAAGGCTCACCCCTTCACTCCAGTTCCCTATCTGGTGTTATCTCGAGAGGGCGGTGCATTATGGAGAGGTTGTTATGTACATGTGGGGCCCAAGTTGCCTAAACCGTTGTGTAGGCCTAAGTGCCATGTTGTGCGGGAGAGTGGCTGCAAAGTTGCTAGACCCTGGGGTGCTAAGGCACCGAGCTGGGAAATGACACATGTGAGGTGCCGGTGGTGGGGATGAGAGCCCTGGGGCCTCCCACACTCTAGTTCCCAGTCTGGGATCGTCGAGTGGCAATCTATTCTGGGAAAAATTGTGATTGCATATTTAGGGCCATGAGTCTCCCCTTGTTTTATGTTGTCGCCTAAATTTTCGGGCTACGATAACCCATGAGTGCCACCTGAGTGTAGACTGTGTGATTGTGTGGGACTGCATCCCATGTTTGAAATAAATAAATTGAATACTTGATAAGGGGGAGACCGAGAATGTCCTAACCATAAGATAGAGGCAACCTAGATGACCCGAGATTATGCCTCAAAGGGGAGAAGGCAAACCATGGGGCTCGTATGGGGGACACGAGCAATCAGAGTAGAACCTTCTGCTAGGTGGTTTATGGGAAAAGTTTGGGTCGTAAGCCATGTAATGGCACGACGTCAGCGTCCTACTCACTGAGTTGTGAGCTCACCCATCCTCTAACAATTGTGTAGATAAGTCGATGAAGCACGCCAAGAGTAGAAGGGGAAAGACAAGACTGAGATCCCTTACCACGAGGTGAGCACACCTCTATTACGAAGGTTTAAATTCTCTATCATATCATAACTCTACCATTCCAATGATTTTTAACTATGCAGTTCTAGGAGGCCCCCGCAAGGGACTTATTTCAAAATGTTAAAAATTTATGCTAAAGTTTTCACGGGTTACACAATTCTAAGCCTTGGTCCCGCCGGTGTTACCTTGGTGAAGGTACCCACCTCTATAATGTCATATGGATTGGTGAGGGGTTCACGGGTCCTCGGCTCAGGGATTCGAGCCCAGGCGTGACAATTTTTATAGAGGACCCAATCAGACTGGCTTCATAGGACGCGTGATGGGCATCATAGGAGGCACTAATGAGCCTAATTTCACCGAATGTGTTAATGGGCTTTGGTCCATTCGTCTACCCTCGTAGCATTTTTGGCCCAATCCTACACATGACCTTCTTCCTCGGCCCATCACGAATAGGTTCGCCTCCTTTGAGCAATGAATTGGATTATCTTGGAAGCAATCTTGCCAATTATGTGGACAAATAGATCATATCTCCCTACTTTGTCCACAATTGTATACATTTTAAGATCCTCTAGCATGTGCCATACTTGGAAGCGACACCGACCATCAACTTGATTGATATATTGATTCAGGTGCCACTAACTAAATTACTAATGATTTATCTCAGTTATATGTTTAGAATGACCAAGCATTTCTTGAGCATCTATTGATTGGAGATGAAATAGGTTTATCCATTCTATCTTCTGGAACGACTTATCTCACCAATTTTGTTCATCCTTTTCTTCTCAAGAATGTTTATTACATTCCCCAAATATCAATGAATTTTCTATCTATTTATCAATTCACCTCAAATAACTCATTATTTTGAGTTTTACACTTCCTTTTTGTCACGCTCTGACCCGGTTTGGTCGGATACCCGTGACCAACCCGCCACTCTCCCTATTTATTAAAGAGTTTCCCCTTATTATAAACTGTAAAGTGTAAGACATCCTTTAAACACACACCTTTCCTGGAATAACAAAAATAAAAATTGCATAAAATTCTAAATTTATCATACCTATCTCACATATGTCTTAGTTGATGGTCTTTAAGGGTAGGCTTTCTGGAATTTTCTAAAAAGGATTTAAGAGAGGGGTGAGTACGACTACTTAGTGAATGGGTTTGCAAAAATTAACTTTTAGGAAAAAAAATTGTATTGGAGTGTGCCAAACTCCCTATTTTCTTTCAAAAATCCTTTCATTTCAAATCTCTATTTTTATCATCATTTATTATTAATCACGGTGTGTTATCACCCAACACACATCCTTCATCATTAAGGTCAATCACACAATCGCAAGCCAACCCGTCCACTAAACCCACTTGTGGCGTCGGAGCGACTTTATCGGCCACCTAGATAGAATCACGTCCACTTCTACCGTGAGAATGAGTGGATGTATGCGACATCCGACCCTCAATCCCAAAATCAATTCTCTGTGTCCATATGAGGATAGAGACCTCATCCCGACCCCACCTCGCTCTCGTGCGCTTGAAGCTACGTCGAGCTTCGCAAGGTCACATGGTCCGATGATCTACCCTTATACCCACCAGGTCATCTAGGGCCATAGGACGCATAACTATCCCTCTTGGGCGTCTTGAATGTCCCATAATCACAATACATGTACAATCAGCATTTTCTCATTATGCCATATAATCTATGGTGCCATTGGTCCAACGACCCCGACCCTCAACTCAACCCGTAGCTGTTTGTCTTGACTGGTCTATCGACCTGTCATGTCGCACTGCCACTAGTTGACTAAGTATGTTTGTCCTGTCTTAGTACCATGGCCAAAAAATTCATTTATTTAAAGTTTTGTGGCATATAACTCATGTTTGTTTATGAGCTTCTACTCGTGCCAACTGGCCTTAGGCCCACTGTATGAGATTTTCAAAATTAGGCATATTAGCCCCCAAGTTCCAAAACCGAGGCCTCCGGCCTATAAGGGCTATTTGAGCTCCCGTCAAGAACGTCTCCCAAATCGTTTAAGCAGTGACACACAATTAGGGGAGGGCACTTCCGACAAAATATGTTTTCAACTATCCATCATACCAACCAGGTATAAGGACATCTCTGCTCATAACCGATGAACAGGTTTTCCACTTCCTCTGAGAAAGCTTCATCATACCAACTGGGTATTATCTACTTACAATCGGTAAGTAGTTTTTTTTGTCATTTTCACATCACTCTCCTAAGTTGTTACGTTTAAAAGTAACACTTAATAGTGGGTTTTCATTTCGAGGTACTTATCATCCCCAACCAGGTATGATATAAAATCCCACTCACAACCGGTAAGTGGTTTTTAACTTTAAACTGTGCTCATCATCCCAACCGGGTATGACGTCAGTAAGCCCACTCACTCGTTAATGCAGTGAATTCCACTCGACCAGTTCTTTGTATTTCACGCGAGCTTGTCCTTGTTGGCGTTCCCGGTACTTCGTATTCCTACACGATATGAACATCCTTATTAATTATCCCTCGACCTAATAGCCTTCATTCATTCCAAATGAATGAGAAAACTAAACTTCTATTTATTTACAATTAGGTCCCTAAAGTTAGTTTTCTTTAACTTTAAGTCCCCAACGCCAAATTTTCCTCAAATTGAGTCCCAAAACTTTTAAAATTTATCTTAGGACCTCAATTTATTCAAATTCGTAAAAAGAGTTTAATTTTCCCAAATTTTCAATTCGGTCCCCCAACTTTTCCAAAATTACCATTTTGCCCTTCCTTTACAAAAATAGTAAGTTTCACCCCCAAAATTCTAAAATTCCTCAATTGGCCCCCTAACATTTTTATCATGCCCAATTGACCCTTAATTTTATAAAATTGCATGTTGGTCCTTTGAATTTTTAAAAATCCCCAATTTTCCCCAACCGAATTTGATTTCCTCAAATTGACTAATTAAACACTTCTAATTGTTGAAATTGAAGTTAAAATTGAGTTTCTACATCTTCATACAATTCAATAGTACTTTGAATCATAAGTTTTGATATCAAAATGAGCTCAAACGAAGCTTCGTCGATAGCTCTCATCCTAGGATTCATCATAGAATCAAGAATTACATCAATTAATTCTGAATTGAGTCAGAATTTCATCATCGAAATTCTGTCGGTTCTCTCTCTAGCACTGACTTGAAATTGCTGAGGGGAGCCGAATTGGCTTACCTTTCAGTACTAATTCGACCATGGGAGGGTTAAGGAAGTTTTGGGAGAGCTTGGTTTGGCATGACGAGGGCTCGAATTGGCCGATTTCAGCTTGGCCGAAATAGGGCAGTTTCGGTCTGCCAGAGTTGCTTCACTGTTCCATCACGCTGACGCTTCTCCAGCAACCCTCGGAGCAAACGAAGACTACAGGTGTAGCTGACTTCTCCTCAGTTCTAAAGAACTTGACCTTGACTTTTTTGGCTTAGAAATGACTCTACATCGGAGCTTTGGTTCGTGCTTCACCGGAAAACTAAGCAGCTGAGAGAGAGAGAGTGAGCTTTTTAGGTGTGGAGAGGATGAATGGGGAGGGGCTCTTTATAGAGGAGGCTCGAGGACTTCTTGGCCGTCCGATTGGTGCCTTAATGACGGTCATTAATTGCCTGAAACTCCTTGTGCGATTTTCTGGTGAGTGAACAGTGCTATCATCTAAAGGAAGAAGATGACACTGTTCCAAACCGGATTAGATTAGTCCGAACCGGGTTCAAAGATTAAACCGGCCAGTTCAACCCCCTTCGACCAAAATTTTCAAATCTAAAAATTTCTACATTCATTTTCTATCCAATGGTGGCCTCAAATCTCAAATTTAAATTTTTAAGTCACCTAGAAAAATGAATTTAGGATCCAGTTCAATAGTGGTTCAAATTGGTTGGGATCCGGTCACCTAAACCGGGTTGGTTTTCATCTCCAATGCATCTTGAAGTCCATTTCCATGACTTTTGGGACTCTTTGGGTCACTCGAGATCCATAAATTTCCCAGTTTGCCCTTTATCGGTTCCGGTTCATGAACCGACTCGGTTTATAAACTAGTTCAGTCTAGTTGGATCCGGTTCATCTAAATCGGTCTAGTTTTTCTTTTCCAATTTGTCCTAAGGTTCTTTTCAAGGTTTTATGAACCCTTTGGATCACTCGGGAGTTGTAAATTTCTAAAATTGTCTGTTCCCAAATGATCGGGTTTGTGAATTGGTTCAGTTTTCTTACTCTGTTTGACTGGTTCTTTTTCCAATTGTCTTTAACTCAAAAGAGTGGGGTTTACACCTTTTCCTTGTTAAGGACCTTTAATCTCATCAGGAGCTACTTCACGGGGAATGTAGAAGAGGGTTGTAAACCCCGTTAAGTTGAAATCGAGACCCAAAAAATTTTGAGTGTAAACCAAGGATTAAAGCAAACCAAAATTGTAGTTAGAAGTCAAAAAGGGGATTTGGAATCTTCAAGTGGTTAATAAAGGCCCAAAAATCATTGAAATGAACCATGAATTCAATTGAATGAGGAAGCTAAACCGATTTAGAATGAACTAAACCTAAACTAGATTAAACCACATTGAACCATGAAGAACCGATTCAAAGATTGATTTTTTAGGTGGAATAAATACATCAATTTGAGAAATTGGAGCCATCATTGGATAAAAATTAAGTTTAGACAAATTTAGAAAATTTTAAATTTTAGAAAATCAGTTGAATCGGGGCTAGACCAACCAATTTTCAATTTTGGGACACTAAACCCGGTCTGACTGAACTAGTTAATGGCCTAGCTGGTCAACGGACCACCTACCAGGTTAGTGCTAATTAGCATGTGAGGCATGACGAAGCATGCCCAATCAGCTGCTCAGTTAGTGCAGACTAATTAGAGCGTGAAGCATGTCCTCAGTCAATGGTTAAAGGAAGAAAATACATGTAACAAATAATCGACCAATAGTAGAGTGACACGTGTCCTTAGTCACGGTAAAATTGAGGAGAAGTCTCATCATCTAGGCTGGCCAATGATGAATTGACACATGGCAAAGATGCCATGTCAGTGATTGTGTAAACCCCGCACTTTTGAGTTAAAGAAAACCGAGAAAAGAACCGGTCAAATCGAGTAAGAAAACTGAGCCAGTTTACAAATCGGATCATTTGGGAACAAGCAATTTGAAAATTTACAACTTTCAGATAATCCAAAGGGTTTATTAAACCTTGTAAAAGAAACTTAAGACAAATTAGAAGAGAAAAACCAAATTGGTTTCGGTGAATGAGAATCCATAAGAACTCTAAAGTTAAACGTGCTTGCCCGAGAGTAGTGTGAGGATGGGTGATCACTTGGGAAGTATGATTTTTTTTGTAACCCAAAATTTCGGTCAAAAAATTTTATGCAAACGTATGTATTATCATAAATAGTTATAAATTAATATATATTTAATTATTGTAACTAATACCAATAATTTAATGATTGTTGTTCACCTAAACCAATTTGGTTTTTCTCTTCTAATTTGTCTTAAGTTTCTTTTCCAATGTTTAATGAACCCTTTGGATCACCCAAAAGTTGTAAATTTCCAAATTGCTTATTCCCAAATGATTGGGTTTGTAATTCGGCTCGTTTTCCTTACTTGGTTTAATCGGTTCTTTTCGCGGTTTTCCTTAACTCAAAAGTGCAGGGTTTACAACTCTCCCCTCCTTTTAGGAGTTTTATCCCCAAAACTTATTTAGCAACCTTGTATGAGCAATCATTTCCTTTGATGCCCCTTTGGTGTTTGCTTAAGATGCAAATGTTTCTCTCGTACTTTCAATTAGCCCCTTTCACAATCTTCACTTAAGGAATTCATTTTTCCTTTATATTATTTACTCCCTCCATGGAGTTTGTCATAACTAGACATACCTTACCTCAGGGTATGTTCTTAGATTTTATCTCTCTCTTTACTTAGAGTAACATTCTTCCCCTAGAGGTTTCATACTAAAGATTGAAAATTTCAAGATAACTAACCATTTTTGTGTCTAGTTAACCGCTTGGTCATTGAAACCCTTAGCTCGTCATCCTATAGAGTATTTCGTACAATTGTATGTTTGACTTTTCATGAATTTCTTTATCATCACCTTTTCTTCCCATTTCGACTCTTCCTTCCTTCGTTGCTCATTACAAATTGGTCCAAATTATGTTTGACTTTGTCATGCTTATGAACCAACTCTTCCTTATTTTGAGTCATGTTTTCATCGGGATCGTTGGGTTTTCTTGTCCCTTACAGCATGACATTTTCTAGATCTTATCTCTATATCCATTAGATCTCCAAAACACCTCCTTTAGGGTTATTCCTTATTTTTCAACCTCTTAGGGATTGCATAACTTCATCCCTCTTTTCCTCTGGTAGTATTCCTCAACTACCTTTACCGTTATTAACTCAATTTACACAACTGTGTCGGTTCTCCTTACCCACTCATCCCTTTTCGACTTCCTTATTGAGTTTTTCTGGTTCCAATTAATTAAATTTCCAGATGTTTTACTGACATGCTAGATTTCGTCCTTTCTTAGGTCCATCATCATTCCCAATGATATCCTTTACTCAAGGGTTTTCCTTTGGCCTTAATCACCTCTTACTTGTTCGTAACCATTTCACAATTCTTTATACCGAGTTGATTTCTTTCGATCTACCTGTCATTTGCTTGGTTTGGGGAGTTTCCCCTTTTTATGGTTTCATTCTCTACTATTTCCTTCAAGGTAGAGACTTTCATCTTAGGAGATACATGTTCAACCTTCTTACCATTTCTTGAAGGTTTCCTTTCTTCATCTCCTTACACCCTTTCCATATTGGGGCATTTGCCCCCTTTTAGTCCTCCTTTATCTTAAATTTTTCTCATTCCATCCCTTATTCCTTATTTGAGTAGTTTATTAATCTTATTTTGGGTACTTCATATTATGCTTAGCCATCCAATCTTTAGGCTTTATTATACATGTTTGGACTATAGTCTGTCTTATCAATCGTGGTTATTCCTCCATAACCACATCTTATTTCGAGGGCTCACTTTCCTAATGTTTCTTAGATGTTCTTTCCTTCCTTACCTTATTATGTATAATCCACTCATTCTTACTTGCCACAACATCTCTTAATATGTTTCCTTAGGTTTTTTTTAGCATGCATTTTATTTGTGAATTTGTCTCCTCACCTCTCGCTACCAGGTTCCATTTATTCTTTATTACGTCATGTATCCTTTCTTAGGATTTCCTTATTTGGGAGAATTCTTACCCTTCTCTCCCGAAATTTCTTCTTCATACATCCTTGAAGACACTTTACTTTAAATGACGTCCCTTGATGCTATTATTTCATGTTTACCTTTACTCTTAAGATCCTACGGGTACAACTTTCATACTCCATCCTCATTATCACTCGTACCCCAGTACATGTCTATATCTTCCTTAGGGAGAGCTCACATCCACCTAGTGTCAAAATCACTTGATCATCCTTCGAGAGGCTCACTAAACCATCTCATGGCTTTTTGATAGTAAATCCCATCTTGGCCATTGATTTCTTTAAGGATTTTCTTTTCTCCATTTTTTTCAACATTTTAGCCTTTTTACTTCTCCCTTCTATGTCAAGGTTTAAATCCATGGTTCTCTTAAATACCAATTCTTTAACTGTTTTTTTCTCTTTATTTTTCTGGTCCAATCGTCTGGGCAGTTGTATCACTCGTTTTTCATGCCCATCCTATTATCCATCATAGAGTGTAGTCTTTACTACATCTCATCCTTTCTTAGGGTTTTGTTCATTCTATTTGGCTGTCTGTCATTATTAGTTTTCCTCTTTCTACTTGATTCTCCTGTTCTCTCCAAACAGGTCACCTTGGGCCATTATGATACTTCCTTACTTGGAAACATTTCCTAATTAAGGGTTGGTTCCTTGCACTCCACATTGTGTCCATTCACCCATCAATAATTCCTTTAGTTTAATTTCCTTCTAAGGACCTCATTTTTCCTTGGTACTCGACTTTTCCCTCTCAACCAACATTTTATTTGTGAGCTTATCGTTCCTTCTATTTCGGTTGGTTCCATTTCCTCTCAATTGGGATACACATGTCTTTTCGGGGCTTCCTTCCTTTGTAGAATTCTTCCCCTTTCTCCAGACATTCCTTTTTACATTCGCATTGGGGGATTTCTATCCTTGATGTTGTCTTTTATACTCTATCTGCATCCTCATTCATACCCAATACCTATCTATTTCCTTAGGGAGCGTACAAATCTTCCTTGTTTCAATATTTCTTGATCATTATGTGAGAGGCTTGCCTATTCCTTTCTTGGCTTGAGTTTAGTTATTAATTTGGCCTTTTGGTCCTTTTAAGAATTTATTTCCTGAGTATTTGGCCTTTCCACATCCCTCATCTTTGTTGGAACTCAATTTATGGCTTTCTCGAGTATTTGTTCGTTAACTGTTCCGCCTCCACCCTTTGTTTGGTCTAAGTTTTTTAGGGCAGCTATTCTCGAATCCTCCTGTCCTTAACGTCCATCTCACTGACCTTTTTAGGGTGTAGTCCTTTCTACCTCTCAATCTTTCTTAGGGTGTCATTTATTCTCCTTGACCCTATTTGGCTTCATTACTTTTTCCAAGGTGATTCATTCCAATACATTCCGTTATTTGGCTCTATTACTCTTCCAAGGTAGGTCATTATTGGCCTCCAATACATCCTTCCATCAAGAAGTTTCTAACGGTGGGTTGGTGCCTTGCATTTCACGTTATGTCCATCTGCCAATCCAATGATTCCTTCAGGGTACTTAGTTGTATGCATCCCTCTAGAGTTCCCTTTCCTAGTGTATTCCTTCTCTTCTTGACTCTCATTATGCCATTCCTTAGACTTTCCAGAGGAAGTTTCGCTGTGTTTGTCCCTTATGAGAGGGTTCTAGATATACTTCCCATGTACCTTATCCTTACTCTTGAGGTATCTTTCTTGGTTTGACCTTCTTAAGAAGAAATTTAAATTTTGCATTCACCTCATCATTTTTTGACCTCTTGGTGAACTGCTTACTTAGCCAGCTCCATGATTTCGGTCTCCAGTCCTTCGTGACCTTTGAGGAGGTATTGCCCTAAATTTATGAGGTGTCAAAACACCTCTTCTTTTTCATACACCTATAATAGTTTATCTTGGTACTTGTCCTTAGTAGGGTTGGGCACTTCTTCAGGTAATGTCTCCATCGTTCATACTTATAATAGGTTATCCCCTTACATGGATTGTTGTGGTCCCTTCTTTCCTTCGAGTAGGGCATTTCCAGGGTTACAATTGGTTTGGTTCTCTACCATTCTTGAGTCTGATCACTTTGACAGTTTTCTTACTGAATCTCCTTTGCTAAAGGGTCATGGTAAGAGTCCTCCTAGGTTTCTTGATTCATCTCCCATCACTGGGATGTGACTTTTCCTTAGTTTCCAGGATAGTGTGGGTTTTATTTTCCTTAGGCCATATTCCTAGTAAGATCACATCCTCAGAAGATAGAGTTTTGGAGAATTTGAATATTTTATTAACATAAGAATACAAATGGTTGGGCTCTCAGCCCTATCATAGAAAATGGTCACAAATTAACTAGGGAGCTATGGGATTCTTGATAAGCATCCTCCTTTACACTTAGGGTTATGCCATCAATAGGTCCTAACACCATTCTCCAGGATACTTCCCCATTTGGTCTTTCGACATTTCTGCTAGGTCTCAGGTATTTGGAAAGCTTCTAGGGTTGTCTCCCTATGAAGGTAGGGTGTTGAGTAGAGCCATTCAAAGTTTTCTTGGTTCCTCTCCTAGGAGCCATCTGAAAATTTTAGGATAAATCCTATTAGTTACTATATTTTCTAGTCTTTATTATGTATTCGAGGAAACAGGCTCTGATACCACTCTAGTTGTCACGCCCCAACCCGGTTTGATCGGATCCCCGTGATCAACCTGCCACTCTCCCGATTCATTAAAGGGTTTCCCCTTATTATAAACCGTAAAGAGTAAGGCATCCTTTAAACTTGCACCATTTCCTGTAATAGCATAATCAAAATTGCATGAAATTTTAAACTTTACATACCTGTCTTACATGCATCTTAGTTGATGGTATTTAATGGTAGGCTTTCCAAGATTTCTTGAAAAGCATATAAGGGAGGGGGGTGAGTACGGCTACTTAGTAAATGGGTTTTCAAAGGTCTACTTTTAACTTTTAAGAAAAACATTTATATGAATGTGCCAGACTCCTTTCTTTTCAAAAATCCCTTCATTTAAAAATTTGGGTTTTTCCATCATTTCTTATTTACCACGGTGTGTCATCACCCAACACACATCCTTCATCATGAAGGTTACACACATTCGCAGGTTAGTACGACTATTGACCCCACTAGTGGCTTCAGAGCGACTTTACCGGCCACCTAGATAGAAGCACGACCACTTCTACCCTGGGAATGAGTGGATGTACGTGATATCCCACCCTCAATCCCAAAATCGCTTCTTCGTGTCCATATGAGGACAGAGACCTCATCTTGTCCCCACCCCGGTCTCATGTGCTTGGTGCTACTCCAAATTTTGCACAGACACCTAGAACGCGATCTGCCCTTATACTCACCGGGTCATCACTACCCCTCATGGGCATCTTGATGGTCCCGTACTCATAGTGCATGCACAAACAATATTTTCTCATATTGCCATGTAATCTGTGGTGCCACTGGTCCAACGGCCCCGACTCTCAACCCAACCTGCAGTTGTTTGTCTTGAATGGTCCGTTGACTTGTCATGTGGCACTGCCGCTAGTTGATTGAGTATGTCGGTCCTATCTTGGTACCATAGCCAAAAATTTTCTTTATTTAAAGTTTTATGGCATATAATTCATGTTTTTTTACGAGCTCCTGCTCGTGCCAACTAGCCTTGGGCCCACTATATGAGATTTCCAAAATCGAGCATATTAGCCCCCAAGTTCCTAAACTGAGGCCTCCGGCCTATCAGAGCTATTTGAGCTCCTGTCAAGAAGGTCTCCCAAATAGTTTAAGCATTGGCACACAATCAGGGGAGAGCACTTCCGACAAAAAAATATGTTTTTACTGTCCATTATACCGACCCGATATAAGGACATCTCCATTCATAACTGATGAACGGGTTTTCAACTTCCTTCGAGGAAGTTTCATCATACCAACCGGGTATGATCTACTTACAACCGGTAAGTAGTTTTTCCGCATGGTTTTTACATCACTACTCTAAGTCATGATGTTTAAAATACCACATAGTAGTGGGTTTTCATTTCGATGAGCTTATCATCCCCAATCGGGTATGACATAAAATCCCACTCACAATTGGCAAGTGGTTTTTAACTTTAAGTTGTGCTCATCATACCAACTGGGTATGACGTTAGTAAACCCACTCACCCGTTAATGCCATAAATTTCACTAGACCAATTCTTTGTATTCACACGAGCTTGTCCTTGCTGGCGTTCCCGATATTTCGTGTTCCTACACAATATGAACATTCTTGTTCATTATTACTCGGCTTAACAACCTTCATTCATTTCAAATGAATGAGATAACCCAAACTTTTTAATTATTTACAATTAGGTCCATAAAGTTATTTCTATTTAACTTTAAGTCCCTAATACCAATTTTTCCTCAAATTGAGTCCCTGAAACTTTTAAAATTTATCTTGGCAGCTCAATTTATTCAATTTTACAAAAGGGATTTTAAATTTCCCAAATTTCCAATTTGGTCCCCCAACTTTTCCAAAATTACCATTTTGCCATTTATTTACAAAAATGGTAAGTTTTACCCCAAAAATTCCAAAATTTCTCAATTGGTCCTCCAAAATTATTTTCAAGCCCAATTGACCCTCAATTTCATAAAATTTTATTTTTATCCTTCGAATTTCGAAAGTCCCCAATTCCCTCCCCCCCCCCCCCAATTCCAACTCTTTAACATAGTCGAATTTGATTTTATCAAATTGACCAATCAAACACCTCTAATTGTTTAAATTGAAGTTGAAATTGAGTTTTTCCATGTTCATACGATTCCATAGAACTTGAATCGTGAGTTTTGATGCCGGAACGAGCTCAAACGGAGCTTCGTCGGAAAATGAACTGTAGAGAGAGAAAGCTTCGATTACTCACCGGTGAGGGCACGACAGTCCAAGCTATTGATCTGGGTATATAACTCTCATATTAAGGTTTATCCTAGAATCAAGAATTGCATCAATTGATGCCGAATTGAGTTAGAATTTCATAATTGAAATTCTGCCAGTTCTCTCTCTAGCACCAGCCGAAAATTGCAAAGTGGAGTCGAATTGGCTTACCTTTTAGTTCTAATTCTACTGTGAGAAGGCTGATGAAGTGTTGGGAGGGCTTGGTTTGGTCTGAAGAGGGCTCAAAATAGCCGATTTCAGCTTTGCCAAAATAGGGCAACTTCGGTCCGTCGGAGCTGCTTCACTGTTCCATCATGCTGGTGCTTCTCCAGTAATTCTCGGATTGACTAGAGTTTGCTATCAGATAGCTGTTTTCTCCTCGTTTCTAAAAAGCCTGACCTCTCCTTCTGATATTAAGAAAAATGTTCAAGTTGAAGCTATGGTTCGAGCTTCACCGGGAAATGGAGCACTAGAGAGAGAGTAGTGTTCCGGTGTAAGAAGAATGAATGGAGATAACCTCTTTATATAGGTAATCGGGTATTAAATTGGAGAGATTTATTACTAGTATTAATATTGCCATAAATTATTAGTATTAATTTCAATAATTTAATTTCGGTATTAAATTATTTGTATTAATTTCAATAATTTAATTTAGGTATTAAATTATTAGTATTAATTCCAATAATTAAATATATATTAAATTATATAAAGCTTAAGTTTGTATAAAAAATTTTTGACCGAAATTTTGGGTTACAAAAAATATCATACTTCCCAAGAGGTCACCCCTCACACTACTCTCAAGCAAGCATGCTTAACTTTAGAATTCTTAAAGATTCTCGTTCACCTAAACAAATTTGATTTTTCTCTTTTAATTTATTTTAAATTTCTTTTCCAAGGTTTAATGAACCCTTTGGATCACCCGAAAGTTGTAAATTTTCAAATTACTTATTCTCAAATGATTGAGTTTATAAATTGACTCGGTTTTTTTACTCGGTTTGATTAGTTCTTTTCCAAGTTTTTCTTAACTCAAAAGTGTGGGGTTTACATTAATGCTCAAATTGCACATATATTTACCAAGGGACTATCTTCTCATCATTTCTCCATACTTCATCCAAGCTTAATGATTCAAAATCTCTCATTTCACTTGTGGGTGACTAATAACTTGATAATATTTAATTAAATGTGGTCTCTAAAAAGTTTGTAACTTATAATTGATTATCTATTAATTATTGTGTCACACCCTGACTTAGTTTAGTTGGATCTCCGTGAACAACTCGTCACTCCGTCTGATCTAGAAGGGTTTCCCCCTCTGGAACCGTGGGGAGTCAGGCGTACTTCTTCTCATTGTTTCCCTGTAATGATATTATTAAAACTAGAAAGTCACAAAAATCTTAAATATAAAGTTCTCGTGGTTGGTTGGGGATTTTGATGGGCGGCTTTGAAAATCCTTCATTCTTGGAAAAAAAAAGGAAAAGGGGAGGGGATGAGTTTCTCAATTCACTAAGCGGGTATCATAGGAGAAATGTTTAATTGGTTTTTGTGTTTTGTTAGGCCCAGACTCATGATTAGGCCACATTATCTTTTTCCATTTCCCTTTTTACACCACCAGGTATTCAATCATATCAACAAGTTGACAAGAAACACACCCCTTTTTTTTCATAAAAGGGAATCACACATTCGCAGAACAGTTCCCGACTATTCTACTTGTGGACCAAAGCATCTTTATCATCCACCCTGGTAGAAGTTTGCCACTTCCACCAAGAGTCTAGGCAGGCATCAATTTCCCGACCCCAGATTTGAATTCGTACTTCATGTCCACATATGTGGGATGAGACCTCTCCCCCTCCAACCTCGATCTCAATGCGCATGAAGCTCCTTGAGCATCCCGACATACTGAATGACAAACTTCCTTTATGCTCCCTAGGTCATTTAGCAGCCCTTAGAACCACCACTACCCCATACCGGGCACCTTGATGGCTTCGCATCTCATGCATGCACAAACAGCAAGTCTTTTCAATTAAGACATTTTATCTTTGGTGCTACCAGCCCCCATGAATTTTCCAACCCGACTTTGGCTTGGTACTGTCAGCCCTATGAGTTCGACAACCCAGCTTCGGCTTAGTGATCACTAGCCCAATGAGTTTGATAACTCTTGTCATGGCTTGGTAGCTATCACATACAATTGTCCATTTTAAGAGTTTTTATGGATTTATTACTCATCTATTTGTCTATGGGTCTAAGCCTGTACTCATTGACCTTGGGCCCACTCGAGCAATGCTAGCTCTAATTATCGCATGATTCATGCTCTCATCGGAAAAGTCTTCCAAAAATTTTAAGCTGGTTCAAGGAGTCAAGGGAGAGCATTTCCATAAAATAATTTTCAATCTAGGAAAGTACGTTTATCAGTCCGACCAGATGTGATGCTAAAACCCACTCACCCGGTATGTAGTGACTCATCCCGGCTAGATCTCGACCAGCTACCGGCTCTTCTACACCAGTCCTTGATTAACTCATCCTACATGTTCGAGCGTTCACACCGGTACAATTGGCACGAGCCTCATATTTGCACTTATTGGCATTTAGGTTTTTAATCATGCCTTAACCACACTTATGTTCCTAA
Source organism: Trapa incisa (assembly GCA_030064435.1). Taxonomy (NCBI): domain Eukaryota; kingdom Viridiplantae; phylum Streptophyta; class Magnoliopsida; order Myrtales; family Lythraceae; genus Trapa; species Trapa incisa. The sequence continues at coordinate 3,468,090 of CM057774.1, read as the reverse complement.
GATCATAATTTTTTTCCTTTAGGTCTCCAAAGCTCAATTTACATCCAATTAGGTCCCTAAGGTTCTCAATTTCCCCTTTAGTTTCTTAATTTTCTCTTATTTTCCCTCAAGTCCTCAAATTTCCTATAATTATAATTCGACCCCCATATTCTCAAAATTTTCCAATTTCACCCAATTTTTCTTATAACATTGCACTTTGGCCCTTGGATTTTTGTTTTATCAAATTGACCACTCAAACATGGTTAATTGTCCCCTAACATGCTGCTAATCACTCCCCCTTCTCTATATGATCATTTAGGCTTTTGAATCGCTTCGTTTGGTGAAGATTCGAGTTCAAATGGAGCTTCACCAGAAAAAGTTCTTAGAGAGAGAAAGCTCAATTTTCTTACCGATGAAGGGGTGGAGGTCAGAGCTCTCACTGTGGGTGGCTAGTGCTCTTGAGTGGGTCCTTCTAGGATCTAATTGCAGGTCAATTGCATGTCGAAGAACAACGAATTTCATGAGAGAAGTTCGGAGGTTATAGCTTCTGCAACTTCAAAATTTTACCGACCCAGGGTAGAGCTTACCTTGAAGGTTGTAGGGAGTCAGAAGTCGGTCGAGGAGGATTGGGTGGAGGTCGACCTAGCTGCAGAAGGTCGGATCAACTGGAGTAAAACTTGGAGTATTTAGGCTTCCTCATGACTAAGGTAGCAGTGGTACTATTTGAGCTCGTCGGAGCACCAGTAGTGGTCCTCAGGCTAAACTGAGGTTGTTGTCAGGGGGAGAACTTCTTCTCGGATCTAGGGAGTCCTGGTGTCGGAGCTCTAGTTTACTCCTTGCTAGAAAACTGAGTACTCTCCCTTTTTTGGTCGTTTGTAGAATGAGTAGGACAAGTGTGGAGGAACTCTTTATATAGGTAGCTCGACAACTGACGGTGAACCATCTGCCCAAGACTCAGCCCTTAACTCGGCTACCGATAGTCATACCGGAGCATTCTGCGGTCGTCGAAGACCAAAGTGCTCGCCTTTCCCTCCTCTCTGCTAGCTTTTAGAGGTTGATGATGACACTATGTTGCAGGTGTGAGCTTTGCATGTGCGAACTTTCCATGTGGCGAGCTGTGATTGGCTGGTTTTACTGACGCGACTTCCTACTCAACATCCTAATCAGTCTTTGACTCGATGACCGGTCACGTGGTGGCTTCTCATTGGATGTTTATTCCAAGGTGGCTACTTACTATATTTCTGTCGACAGTTAACCATGACACGTGACATCCTCTTATTAGCCCATTTAAATATGTCATATTTCTCCCCTGATGCATAGTGCCACTACCACGTGTCAGCCTCTGTATGGACGAGGCTATCCGATATGTCACCTCTGATTGGTCAATCATTTCTCAAATATCCTAGTTGAACACTAATGTGGTACCTTTGCTACGTGTCCACTCCTCATTGGTCAGCCCAGCTGACTGGGCTTTTCCAACATTGACCATTGATTGGGGACACGGACACGTGCCGCTCTCCTATTAGTTGATCGTTGCTGATGTAGATTTTTCCTACTCTAACCGTTGACCAAGTACACATGTCGTTTTCTAATTGGCCGACGCTGACCGAGCGATAAATGGGGTGCACTTTGTCATGTGTTACACGCTAATTGGTCGCGCCTGCTAACTAGGCGTTGACCTGACAGACGGTTCGTTAACCTACTAGACCGTTGACATCGAACCAGATTTGGTGACCCGAATTCAAAAATCGGCTGGTTCATGCCATTCAACCAGTTTTATGAAATTTAAAAATTTTAATTTATTTTTTATACAATGGTGTTCTCAAATTTCCAAATTTATATTTTTAAACTATCTATAAAAATGAATTTTTGAATTAGTTCTATACGTTTCATCTCAGTTCAATTCAGTTAAAGTCCGATTAATCCTGAATGAGTCCAGTTCTCACACCAAATTTCTTTCATGGTTCATTCACAAGATTTTTTAGTATTTATTGAACACTTAAAATTTTCAAATTTCTCATTTTCGGTTTGCTTCAACCTCGATTTTGTCAAAATTTTTCATTACTTATTTTAATTTTTTTATTATTTTAAAACAGAATTCACATAATATATATTAAAAGTTATACATTAATTGATTAACTATTATGTACAATTTTATTATTATATAATTAATACATTATAAATATATCAAACACAACCAAATTTTATCTATTTTTTTTTATATGGGAATAGAATACGCAATAGCTAAATCAACATCTGCTTAGAAAGTCATTTGGTACTTGAACAAAGATCTTAGAAAAGGCCAGAGTGTTATTATGTCTCCTTTGGTATTGAAATTTGTTCAACTTCCTTTTGCGGTTCTCTTCTTCATCAAATCATAGTGAACTTCGGGCCTTCTGTACTCTTCCACATACAATGCCTGCAAACCCAAATACGAAAAAGAAAAACTTAGAACCCCAAAAGAGAAAAGATAATGAAAACAATATGTAACAGGTTTTGGGGGCTTTTGGGCTTCGGTGACAATTCGAGTGCTACCGAATTGAAGTCCAATTGACAATTTCCATGCAACACATAAGGGTAGAATATGATGCTATAAAATTGTTGAGCAGAAAAAGGTTACTAATTCCGTCTTGGCGTGTGTTCTGGGAAGCAGAATGGGAAAGGAGACTCCGCGGCATCAATCGATGACCTGCTGATCATGGTGCTGCTCGTTTTCCCCCCAGCCTCAGTTCCGCATCCCTCGAATGCAAGGACGAAGCTACTAGTGTCATGCCTGAGCCCTATAAGCGAGCGCACTGGAGATAGGGAACACAGCTCCACCACACCCGAAACAGGTGAAGTGGAAAGTTTCGGTGGGACACACTATCCTGTGGTGTCCTAGTTTCAGCATTGCCTCGTTCTGGGGTAATTGTACCCAGGTTGGCACCCTTCCCTTTCACACTCTAGTCGTTGATAGTTGTATGGGTGATAAAAGGACCATTCAACAACTATGAACTTCGAAATCCATACATGTTGTGGGGCCAAAGTTATAAAAGGACCATTCAACAAGTTGGATGTTGGGGTTGAGGCAAAAGCTTCGAGGTTGTGTAGGCTGTGGAAGACTCCACCCCGGTAAGGAACTCATTAAGAAAGCTTTGACCTAATAGGTTGAACATGGGGGATTAAGGTACGAGGGACCTAATGGATCTAGGGTCTGCATGACCAAAAGTTGTGGCCCCTAACTCACTCTAAAGGCCAATATTCTTCAAGTATGCTCTCTATATAGATATGTTAGAAGCATAGATAGGACACGACACTCATGGTAAGTTTTCCTTAGGTAGAGCTAAACATGTATATGCATCTGAATCCACATATTACAATATGGACAACAATATGATAGTAAAAATTCTCCCTAAGTAATGCAATTTATATAGAGGATATGTAACAATGCTTGGCAACTTATGTATTAATGGGATAGTTCGAATGTGCTGAGTTCGTAGGTAGTCAAGTAAGTATTTTTCTAGTATACTTAATCATATTTTACCTTTAGTAGCAATTAATTTATTGTTGTATAGAGGTTCATTGGGTTATAATATAATGAAGTACTTTTGAGCAAAAAAAAAACCTGTAAGGCGTATGCTATATGGATCAAAGTTGCTTCACACCATGGCCTCCCGATCAATTGAAGTCCAATCGGCAATCCCAATTTGTCGTATCCAACCTGGAATATATGAACTGATTATATACATACAAGGGACCACACACATGCCAGCTTGATGAATTTATTGCATGATTATAATGGCAGAGAGGATATAAGGAAATTATGAGAGAAGGATGGAAACCCATACAGGAACTGATATAGCCGGCAATCCGAGAAAATTCCCTGCGATGGAATACTGAACAAGTGCCGCTGAAAATTCAAAAAACCATTTTAAGTTTAGTAGAAAAAAGGGTAGCTTACTCACTCTTCTCTCTCTTTTTTTCATTTTTTTTCCATTTATTACCTCCATTTACGTAGTCCAGTTCACCCGTTTGGTGAGAATCGTCCAGGATTGGGTAGGCTGTCACTCTGGCAGTGGAGAAAAAGATTTGAGTTAAAGCTCCCGCAATTGCATGATTTCTTATAATTGAAGGAGCTGTTCATGTTTTTTTTTATTGGAAATAATAACCCTGTCATTGGTGAGACAATCACATCTGCCTCTGCAAAAATCCTGTTATGGAACTGCATCTGACGGTTCCTGCGGCTCATCAAAATCCCTTTTAAGATTTCAACCATAGGAACAAGATTAAAAGGTAACATGGGTGTCAATTGCTACCGAATCTTCTGGGCCTTTATGTATTCCTCGCCACTGAATGCGCCATACACAGAGAGTGCTGCCCTTACATCCCATCCTAGCTCTGCATAATCCCTACATCACCAAAGTTGAGATCGTCTCAAACATGTCTTGTGAAGCAAATGGAAAGATATTGCTTATAGGATAAAAAAAAATAAAGAAGACGCAGATGGAGAAATTGGGAGAAAAAACAAGTGCAGGACATACAGGTTCTTGAGATGTGTACTGAAGGAAGTGATGCACTCGGTCCCTATGGTCAGGTAATGTGCGAGCCTCATCGCTTCAATCTCGGGTATTGTTACCTCCACAACCTAATCGTTTGGATCAAATACATGAAGAAGGCCAAGGCAACGTAGAGGAAAATGAAGTGCTCTCATATTTAACTTGTGATAACAGCAAAGAGGAAATTATATGACCTTCAAGCAGTAATTCTCGAGCAGCCTGTCCAGTGCCCTTGAACAGATAATCTTTATTTCTTCATTGCAGTCATTAAACCACTGAAGTATAGATAACACATACTCTGTCAGTGTTTAGAGTGTGATAATATTAGCATTTTTGGGCTCCTGAAATGACCTACCTTTCCATACTTTGCTAATCTGACACCAGATATATTGGCCGATTTAAGCAGCGGATAGAATACTTTGGACTGTTTTGGGCAAAGAAAATGGAAGTTAAATGGAGTTCTTGGTTCATCCATTCTCGATCTGTAAGGAAATTTCATCGTATTTACCGACTCATGGGCTGTTTTATGATAGCTAGGAGCAGCTTCCCCACTGATTGCTGCATAGCTGGTGAGCACAGGAAATAAATTCAGTAGATACTGAAATCATCTCAAGGATCTTTCTACTTGGGGAAAATGAATTAATGAAAAGAATTTATGATTTTGAAGAGCAACTAGAAGAGTAAGCACATACGCAATAAATGCATCCTCGATGGTCCCTGCTAATATTCCGACCATCCCGACCGTCCAGTTTAGAGGAAGAACACTGAGGAGAACGAAGGAAAAAAAACAACAGTATAATAAGTCTTGGCAGTTACAGGAAGCCAAACAAAAAAAAAATCAAAAGGAAACGGGAGAAGCAAAGTCACTGTTCATTACCCTTCATGTGGTATACGACCGAAAGTCGGTTTTAGTCCTACCACCCCACAAAGAGCTGCAGGCATTCTGACTGAACCTGGATGGATTAATGCAAAATAACACATCACACATTTGCAGAACTTCAATATCGGGCAATTTAAAGGCCTTTGATTTTCTTGATTCCTTCTTTCCACCTCTTCAGCACAACAAATAAGTTGCTGCTACTTACCGCTTGGAAGATTGAAAAGTGGAGACAAAATGTTTCTATTTACCTCCGCCATCGACCCCAAGCGCAATAGGGCACAATCCTGCAGCCACCACTGCAGCAGACCCACTCGAGGAGCCGCCAGTGATTCTCCTCCTATCATATGGATTCCTGGGTGTCCTGGAAAAAAAGACAGTGCCCACAATGTGGACAATCCAAGTATGAATACATAATTCTTCCAGATGATACTTTCGGATTCATTGATTGATAATTTACCCATAATGGGGGTTAATTCCACTGGTTCCAGCCCCGAGCTCGTGCATATTAGTCTTCCCGACCAATATCGCCCCACACGATCGAAGCCGTGTGACACAGCATGCATCTGTCTTACACGGCCTTAGTCTATGCAGCCATTTTGTACCTCCTACAGATGTTAAAAATGAATCCAAAGACTTACTTGGAGCCCAAGAAAAAAGAAAGCAGTGCAAGAGATTTTTTCTCTCTAACCTGTAGTTGGATATGGCAAGCAATCTATCTCATCCTTTACTGCAATGGGCACTCCATCAAGAACAGAAATCGGCTCACCTGCAGAAAGTACAATTATTTAGGACTAAGTTGTCCATATCCTAATACACAGTAATGTTCTGTTTTCATCTAGATGAAGGGGGTTTAGATACCTTTTTCATACCGAAGAGTAGAGTCCTCGGCTTGCTGAAGAATATCTTTGGGACTGAAGTTGATAAAGAATGACATCTGCAGTGGAGTTTTGGAGGATTCTATCACTGCTGCAATGAAATTCTCTGCAACCTGCACTTGGACAAATTAGAACCAGAGCGAATATTTTTCAGAGTATCTATGGATGAGTGACTTTCCATGATGGGAGTTATGGCTCCTGAACTGTAAGCTCTCCAATAATCCATTACAGTCCAATGATGAACCGAACTTGGCATTATCCCGTTTGACAATGATTTTGCGGGTGATGGGAGGCAATCAACAGCATTCTGAACTCTGCTGGGTACCGATGAATGTGAATCTACCGCCATTACTTCCTCCTCATTTAAATCTAATGAGTGGAATTCAAATGTTCGGTATATTAATATTTGTAATATTTTAGTTAATTTATAATATATTTTTTTTGTGAAAAGAGATCTCACTTCCCACTAGATGTGAAGGAACAAAAATTGGAGGCTCCTTTATCTCTGCATCTGTAATTAGCTGCCAATGATAATGGATAAAAAGAGTATCAAATCAAAGGCAAAGGAAGAACTTATACAATGTATGCTAAATCAAAGCAAAAATACTCGAGAAAATAAGTAAATGAGAGTTGCTTTCACCTTATGAATGAGATTATCCCTCTTTAGAAAGTGCATTAGCAGCGGACCGAGGAATTTGGATTCCAAAAACCATACAAATATCTTCACGAGGAACCCAGCCGCTCTTGGAGCTGAAACCAATATTGCACTACTTGGTTCATATAATTCAAATATATGCACCATTTACATCAGTTTGAAAGTACTATCCTTGTCTCTCTCATAAGTTTTCAGGCAATTCTGAAGAACCTCATTGAGCAACTTACTCTGCCTCTATACAGAAGTCAGAAGGAGACGACATGTACAGAATGAATCTATTATCCACAGGAGTGAAGAGATCATTCGTATGTAGGAAGTGATTTATTGAACCTCTAACATTAGCCGGGAGATATAACTCATTGCTGTTGGGTCCGAGATTGACGTCCTTCACTGGTTTGTAAGTGGCTCCTTTGTCTGAGAAGAAGACTCCCATCTTGGAGAGAAAAACAACTGGTGAGAGTTAGAGAAGCTGTGGAGTAAGCAAGGAAGGCAATTGAAAAGCCAAACCGAGGGCTACTTATAGTTGGAGGGTGGGCGGAGAATGCATGAACATCTACGCTTCATATATATATATATATATAAATATAAATAATAAATAGGTCGTAGTTCTCATAAGTTAAAGCTCCGCCATGGGTCCTTTCTTGAATATCCAGTATTCTGCTATATATTTGGGAGAGAAGATGCCTACATATATTATATGTATGTAGTGCACGTACAAATAAATGCACATGAATTACCATCATTTTTCCTACTTGCCTGGAGGGGGTAGATTTTCACAACCGTTTTTTTCACCCTTTAAAGTCGGCAGTTAATGAGGGCTAATGGTGAGGACCAACGACAAAATCATCACTCACAAAAACTTTGAATGATGATGCGAGTGGATAAGAAATAAATGTTTTTATATGTTAATACTAATTTTTTTTAAATTGTACTTGAACGTAGTGAAAAAAAGTATTAAATATTAAATTCTTATTAATGGAGCGACAATAAGGCTAAAAACTTATTCTAAATAAAATTTTAACTGTCTATATTATTATTAGTTTTGTACACAAATATATCATATCATCTGCCAACAATATAGCTAAAATTCTAAACAAATATAAATCTTCATGTAATTGCTCAACTTATTTGTAAATATTTTATTTATCTCACTTTAAAGATAACTATTTTATTAGTCACTAATGAAATATGACCGAATAGCGAATAGTGGTAACTTAACTCTTTATAGACCTTATAAACCTAGCTTATTTCTATCAGAAACATAATAAGTAGTGATGAATAGACCTATGTCACTATCAACTTCAACAATCATCCTTAACTTTCCCACGTGAAATATAATATTGAATTGAATTGAAGTAAATTGAAATTGAATGGAACTAGAAATATATCAAATTGAGATAAAATTGGATTGAAATAGATAAAAAATTTTAATAGTTTAAAATTGAAAATTAAATTAAAAATTATATTAAATAATATCATAAATTAGATCAAAATTTGAATTGAATTATATTAGAAATTGAATTGATAATCAGATTAGAAATTAGAATTAATTATATTGAAAATTTAATCAAACCTTATTAGTAATTGACTAAAAAATTAAATCGAAATAGATAATAAATTGTAGTAAAAATTGATGGAATCCAGTCTAAAAATACGGAAGTAGATGTATGATACCCGGTCAAACCCTATTTACACTACAATTGCAGGTGTCTTAGAACTGTAGTATATCAATAATGTCAGACTCAGAGTATAATTTTTATATATAACATAAAACATCATTAATAATAATATTAATATGTTTTATCTACGGGTGAAGTATATAAAATTTTTTTTGTGTTGTATTGGAGAAATCATCTCAACTTTATATTTACCTAAAATATTTGGTAGAGGCATAAGTATAACTTAATGAGTAGGTTAATTGATATGGCGAGTTTATAAACCTAATTCCATTCCCACCTAAAACCTTGAAAATTTTTTATAAACTTTTAGACTCATAAATTTTTTATAAACTTTTATAAAATTTTATACTTTACAATATTTATACTATATTATCCAACGCATTAACCACCACCAACGATTCTTGACCTTCCCAACTCATGGTTTAACTTACGGGGAATCATCACACTCTCTTATATCGGTACGATTCTCACATAAGTACTTTGATTCTAATTAACCTCTAATAAAGAGACTAATGATACCTCCATTCACAATATTCATATAACAATGAAATGCATGGTTTTCACAAACAAGTGGTCCCATGGGCTTTTTTTACTGAAAACAATTAAAATTTTACTCGTATTCATATAATTGTTTACAAATCAGAATGAAATATTTAAATAATATTTTTAGACAAATATCCTTGAAATAACAAAGTATTTAAATAATATTTTTAGACAAATATCCTAATTTTCAAGAGACAACTCTATACTTCATGAAATATCATAATTTTATCAAAGTTTGTCTCAACTTTTAAGTAGAGCATCAGTTGAACTAGTGAACTTAATCACCTTTATTTGTAATCCTAGTGTTATTGAGGTTTATTTACCTCTCTACTAAGTTTCTCGAAACACGTGTATTATAATATAATTTATATAATTATAAATCTTTCATATATTAAATATGATTTTATTGGTAACCAGTATTATTTTCGAAAGTTTTCTCAATAATCTATATTTAGGGATTTTGATATGAACTTTCAAAATTTACATATTAATCCCTAATTTTTAAAATTTTACAAACTAATTCTTCAAATTCCCTCATTTACATTTTTGTCCTCTAAAATCTAAATTTTTATAAATCATTCCCTATTTCCCTAAAACTCTTAATTTTTTCTATTTTCTCAAATTGAGGCGAGAAACATCTTAGTAAAAATACGATTAATATAGTTAAGATATTATGGTATAATATCTCCTCAAGTTTGGGTGAATGTTGATACTTCTTTAATACTAATACATAGAATAAATCAATGATCTTTTTCTAACTCTTGAGGCAGTTGTTGTTTGCAAGCCACTAGTTCTATCATCTCTATCACATGATATGATCCAATTTACATTGGGTTCAACTTCCCTTTATTCTAGAATCTCAACTCTCATTTCTATGATGATATCTTATAACATTGACATTTCCCAAGAGGAAATCCAAACCCAATTGGACTGAAAATCAATGTCGAACTGGGAATAGAAACCCATACCATGAATGAAAACTCAAATCTAGAATGGAAACATAAACAAATATTTGAAATCAAATTGGATTAGAAATTTTGGTTGAACCCGAAATGGGAACCAAACTGGGAATAAAAATCTAATTGGATTAGAAATCAATTTACCGAGTGAGAAATCGATATTTTTTAAAATTTGGTTTAGACAAACCATGATTGGGGGATTTTGGTTTAAATTACCGAGGGGACTAGAGAATGAAAAAAAATATAATTTGATTAAAAAAAGAAAGGGAACCTTGGTCCATAGATACAAGTCGGGTCGACTTGACTCAAATACCATTTTCCATGCACCCCCTTTTGCACCGATGAATATTGACTACACTTTATCAAAAAGATCAATCTAATTGACTTGATTTTTTTTTTATCAAATTGCATCCAACCAAAAGAATGGTTGAGTTGACAACTCCCATATTAGTATTCCTATTAATTGAGTTATCTCCTGCTTAACGTATCAAGTTTTTCATTCAAAGTCAGAAAAATTGTTACTAGACACACTCCCAAACACTGAGCGGTTGACCTCAAAATTTCCCCTCAACCGACTAATAAATTAATTTATTTTGTGTCAAAATGCTGTAATTGACTCCTCATGAGTTCTGTGGCCATGGATAAAAAATGTCGCATGAGTGTCATTTTTCTAACTCTATTTTTGGAACTAAAAAGTGGAGGTTACCGCCATTCTTTTGGGCCAAATTCAGCCACCACAACAACTAACATCAATACCAAAAGAATTAATGGAACCAATATAGTTGGAAAGCTTACTTACAGAGGAGTTCATGCACTCTTGAATAACCATAAACGATGGTCGGGGTAGCCTACAAATTATATTTTACTACACTTTGTCATGGATTTAGGCTATACAATATTTCTATTAATTTATTTGGCCTCAATACTTAACCAATGCCCACGAGGCTAGTGGGTTTGCTAGCTAGGATTAAAGGCATAAAAAATGGTATGAGAAGAGATTCTCTATTTCTTGTGGTTAGAGCATAGTTATTATTTTATCACACTGACACTAGTAGAATTAATATTAGTGTCAGACCGATGGTGTTATAAAGTGACTTAAGTGGAGTTATAATGGCACTTGAATCAATTGTTTTGGTTGTCAGAGAAGAAAGTTATGGTCTCTCCAAGTTGGATAACTAAAAAATAGAGCAATATCATATCTAAAGAGGATTTTAATGAGTTTCCAATGAGACAAGGGTCGAGCCTTATATAATGGTCTCACAACCTTAAGGCTACCTGACCCATAGCTTTCCCTTATCAATTCATAGCTTCATTAGGCCTGCAAGAATTTATTTGCTTCAGTGGCAGATTTTTTCATTGGATAAAAAGTAATTAGGTTGATTTCTAGGTTGTCATACTTCCGGTCGAGTAGAGGGGATGGACATGTGTGATGTGTGTTATGGCCATTCAACTTGTTCATCTTGTTTGAAACTATTACAGACATGTTTCAAGCAAATTTCTCAGCTAGTTTGACCAATTTTGGATATTTCTTGGCCGATTCACCTCCAATTTGACCGGTTCTTGGCCCAATTTATTTTTCTAAAAATTCCTTAATAACTTTCTACAATCTAAGACTAAGAAATTTTGTTTTACCATTTTGGAAACCCCTTAGAAAAATCGTAAAGTTTTCGATCCAAGATGGTTCATTCCCGATTCGAACTGGTTCTTAATGGGATGTTTTGTGACCCTTGATTTGTAAACCCCGTTCTCTCAAATTAAGAAACCAAAAAAAAATTGAGCTAAGCATCAAAGTGAACCAAGATTGCTCTAGAAAATCTAAAACGGGGATTTGAAAATTTTCAAGTGGTCAATAAAGACCCAAAAGTCATGGAAATGAAACATGAATAGAATTGAATGTGAAAACTGGACTGGTTCACGGTGAACCAAACCTAAACGAGATTGAACTATGAAGAATTGGTTCAAAGATTCATTTTTCTAGGTGACTTAAAAAATCAATTTGAGAAATTGAAGTCACCATTAGAAATTTTTAGATTTTGGAAAACTGGTCAAATCGAGCATGAACTTTTGGGTCACCGAACCTAGTCTAACTAAACCGATCAACGATCTAGCCGATCAACAGATAACAACCAGGTCATCGCCCAGTTAGCACACATGACCAATTAATGTGTGACGCATGGTGAAGCGCACCTAGAAAGCCGCTCGGTCAGCGCTGACCAATTAGCGTGTGACGCGTGACCTCGGTCAATGATCAACGAAAGAAAATCCATGTTACCAACGACCCACCAATAGAAGAGTGACAAGTGTCCTCAATCAATAATCAATTGAGGAAAAGTCTAATCAGTCGGGCTGGCCAATGAGGAGCTGACATGTAAACCCCGCTCTTTGGAATTAAGGAAACCAGGAAAGAACCGGTCAAACCGAGTGAAAAAACTAAACCGATTCACAAACCAGATTATTGAGGAACGGGCAAATTGGAGAAATTTTAACTCCCATGTGACCCAAAAAGATTCATAAACCTTGGAAGGGAACGTTAGAACCAAGTGGGAGAGAAAAATCAGACTGGTTCGGGTGAACCAGATCCGAACTAGATTGAACCGGTTAATGAACTGAGCCATTTTATGAACCAGAACCGATAGAGAGAGGGCAAACTGGGGAAATTATGGATCCCAAGTGACCTAAAGAATCACATAAGTTATGAAATAGAACTTATGGATGAATTGGAGATGAAAACCAAATTTATTCAAGTGAACTAGATCCGAACCGGATTGAACCTATTTGGACTGGTTTGAACCACTATTGAACCTGATGCTAAATTCATTTTTCTAGGTAGCTTAAAAAATTCAAATTTGATATTTGAGGCCACCATTGAATAGAAAATTAATTAAGATGAATTTAGAAATATTTAGATTTGAAAAATTCAGTCGAATTAGGGGTGAACCAACCGATTTAAGCTTTGAACCCGATTCGGAACAGTGTCGTCTTCTTCCTTTAGATGACAGTACTGTTCACTCGTTGGAAAATCAAAGCAACGCCAGTGAAGAGGAAACATTTCTGTTCAGTACATTTTATGCCATCAATGACTGTCATAAAGGTGACAAACGGGCGGCTGACGAGTCCCTTAGCTCCCTATATAAAGAGCCCCTCTCCATTCATCCTCCTCACACTTGAAAACCTCACTCTCTCTCAGCTGCTTAGTTTTCCGACAAAGCTCAAACCAGAGCTCCAATATAGGGTCATTTCTGAGACAAAGAAGGCATGGCCTGGTTCCTTAGAACTAGGGAGAAGTCAGCTATACGGTGGTAACATCCATTTGCTTTGAGGGGCGCCGGAGAAGTGCCAGCGTGATCGAACAGTGAAGTAGCTCCGGTGGAATGAAGTTGCCCTATTTCAGCTGAGCTGATATTAGCCCATTCGAGCCCTCCTCAGGCAAAATGAAGCTCTCCTAACACCTCCTCAGACCTCCCATGACCGAATTTGATAAAAAAGGTAAGCCAATTCGACTCCCCTCTGTAATTTCTAACTGATGATAGAGAGAGAACCGACAGAGTTTCGATGAAGAATTCTCACCCAATTTGGCATTAATTAATGCAATTCTTAAACCTAGGAGATTCCTAAGGAGCAGACCTATATGCCCAGATTGGAAGCTCGTATCTCCACACCCTAGACGGTGAACAATTGAAGCTTTCTCTCTCTACATATTTTTTTCCGGCGATACTCCATTTGAGCTCGTTCCGACGTCAAAACTTATGATTAAAAGTGCAATTGAATCATATGAAGATGTAGAAACTCAAATTTAACTTCAATTTCAATAATTAGAAGTGTTTGATTGTTCAATTTGATGAAGTCAAAATCAGTTGTGTTAGGGAGTTGAAATTGGGGAAACAATTGGGGAAAATTGGAGATTTTGGAAATATCGATGGACCAATATGCAATTTTATAAAATTGAGGTTTAATTCAACATGACAAGAGTGTTAGTCACCAATTGAGCAAATTTAAGAATTTTGGGGGTAAAACTTACCATTTTTGTAAAGGAAGGGCAAAATGGTAATTTTGGGAAAATTGGGGGCCAAATTGGGAATTTGGGAAACTTGAACCCCTTTTTATAAAATTGAATAATTGAGGTCCCAAGGGAAATTTTAAAAGTTTCGGGACTCAATTTGGGGAAAAACCGTCAATTGGGGCCTAAAGTAATGGAAAAATAACTTTAGGGACCAAATTGTAAATATTTGAAAAGTTAAATATTTAGTCAATAATAATGAATGAAGATGATCAAGCCAAATGATAATGAACAACAATGTCCATTTCATGTAGGAACATGAGACATCAAGAACACCAGCTGAGATTAAGCTCGTAAGGGATAAAAATCGACTAAAAGAAATTTCACTGCACGATCGGGTGAGTGAGATTTTTATATCATACCCGATTGGGATGATAAGCACCTAAAAATTGAAAATTCACTGCTAAGTGGTAATTTAAATATCACACCTGAGAGGAGTAATGTGAAAATCACGCGGAAAAACTACTTACCGGTAAGTAGATCATACCCGGTTGGTATGATGAAACTTCCTCAAAGAAAGTGGATAACCCGTTTATCGGTTATGAGCGGAGATGTCCTCATACTCGCTTGGTATGATGGACCATTGAAAAATATATTTTTATTGGAAGTGCTCTCCCTTGACTATGTGCCACTGCTTAAACAATTTGGGAGACCTTCTTAATGAGAGCTTGAATAGCTCTATTAGGCCGGAGGCCTCGGTTTTGGAACTTAGGGGCTAATATGCCCAATTTTAAAAATCTCGAATAGTGGGCCCTAGGCCAGATGGCATGAGCAATAGCTCATAAACAAACATGATTTATATGCCATGAAAACTTTAATAAATGAATTATTTGGCCATGGTACAAAGACATGACCGATATACTCAGTCAACTAGCGGTAGTGCGACATGACAGGTCTCTGGACTAGTCGAGACAAACAACTGCAGGTCGAGTTGAGGGTCGGAGCCGTTGGACCAGTGGCACCACATATTAAATGGCATCATGTGAAAAATGTTAATTGTGCATGCACTATGTTTATGCGATGTTCAAGATGCCCAAGAGGGGTAGTGATGCGTCCCATGGCTCTGGACGACTTGGTGGATATAAGGGCAGTTTGTCGTACCAGAAGTCTTGTGAAGCTCGACGTAGCTTCAAGCGCATGAGACTGGGGTGGGGTCGGGATGAGGTCTCTGTTCTCATACAGACACAGAGATTTATTACAGGATTTAGGGTCAGATGTCACGAACATCCACTCATTCTTAGGGTAGAAGTGGACGTACTTCTATTTAGGTGGCCGTAAAGTTGCTCCAACGCCACAAGTGAGTTCATGGATGGGCTGAGCGGCATTTGTGTGTTTGACCTTCATGATAAAAGATGTGTGTTGGGTGATGACACACCGTGGTAAATAAGAATGAAAACCGATATTGATGATGGGAAAAATTAAAGAAATTAAGGAGTCTGGCACACTCCATTTTTTAAAACTATTTTCATCAAACTTAAATTTTTTTTATTAAAACCCATTAATTGAGTTTTAGGAACTCACCACTCTTTTTATCCCTTTTCAGGAATTAGTAAAAATGACTATGGATAACACCAAGCCTTACCCTCAGTCAGGTATGTTTAATTTCTCTTAAGCTTGAATTTTATTTGATATATGTCTTTGTAGTGAAAAAGGGTGATAATACGCTTGGCTGCACTTGAGTTAAAGAAGGAGAAAATTCCTCTGCAACCAAGAGAGCGATAGGTTGTTCACGGGGATCGGACCAAACTAGGTCAGGGCATGACAACTAGAGTGGTATCAGAGCTTAGTTCCCTTGAAACATTATCAATATTATGCCATGACATCAATCCAACTTTAAACTATCGTATAGGAAGGAGAGTCCCTAGGAAGTTCACGGTGAAATCCAGTGCTCCGCCCATAACCGTGAAATAGACACCTAATTCGAGTGAGGAAACTATACAAAGGTTCCTAAAGGGCAAAAAACGAGTACCCAAGGACATGGAGGATGACTACTGAAAACTGGTGGGAGCTTTACTGGAACCGGAAGACATCATATACCCTCCTCCTAGACAAGAAGAACCGGTATCACCTCCTAGGAGTCCAACCTCTCCTCCTCCAGTCCCACAACAACCAGAGGGGAATCCAACCAAAAAGGAGGCCTGACATAATTATTGGGATGTGTATGACACCTTCATGAAGGTCCACCAAGTATCTCGACTTACTCAACCTAGCTTCAATCCAGCCTAATGGGTGAAGTGGACCTATGAGTGTGAGGTTGAGGAACTAAGGCGGTACGGATTAGAGGCCACACATGAAATTCGTCCAATTAGGGAGCACGAATGGACCCCAATCAATTCCTTAGAGCCTTATGATCAAGAGTCTCATAACTGTTCTAGGGTTAGAGGGTAGAAAATTTCTGTAATAAGCCAAAGTATGGAAAGAAAAAAAATATTTCTTGAATGAATGGAAGTAAAACGTCTGATTTATTTGATAAATTCAAAACAAAAGAGTATGATAATAAAAATCTAAGTAAAAAGGTAGGAAATCATGTAAGGAAGAATCCATCTAAGGGAGATCTTAATAATAAGATATGGAATAAAGGAAAGCAATCATCAAGGAGTACAGAATCATGGAAAGTCCAAGGAGTTAAAAATAAGCACAGAGAATGAAGAGTAAGGAAAAACAAGGAGGATTAGAATATTCTAAAAGGAACCATAAGAATAGAAGTTGATCAAGAAGAAAAAAAAAAGAAATAAGTATAAAGACCACTAAGGAAGGATGGAAGGAAAGTAGAATAACAGGAAGGCCCAAGTGTAGTTACTACTTAAAGAACTAAAATACAATTCCTTGGGAACTTCATAAGATAGAAAGTCATGTGGAAGGCAAAGGTATGGACCAAAGGAGAGAGAAAAGCATGAGTGGATGAGTAATACAAAACCCTTAAGTTAAGAGAAGATTTAAAGGAGAGAATTTCTAAAGAATGGTTAGGTGATTGAACAAAAAGAATTTCAAAATGGAAGATACTAGAAAGTGGATGAAAGTAAGAAGTTGGATCGAGGAAGAGAAAACTCTAGGTCAAGAAAATCAAATGGGGATATGTCACAAAACTAGAGCAGAAATAAGGACATCAGTAAGAATTATAAGGTTCAGTGAGTATTTTGGGAGGTTAATTGTGAGCTACTGCAAGAAGACCTAGAAGCCCAAATAGAAACCTTAGATGGATTCCATCGAAGAAAATAAATTCTATGGATCAAATCATTTGGAGGAGTAAACGAAGTCCTAATAAGAGATGGGTAGTAGTAAAGAAAACACTCTAATCAAGACAAAGGGTCTACCAAGGACACGAAGATTTGGAAAGTTTGGACACAATGAGGATGAGAGGTCCACTTCAATGGGATAAACAAATACGGGAACAAGTGGAAATGAAATAAGATAAATGAATAGTATTCATAGATTCGAAGAGTAAAATGTAAGCTGGTGAAAATGACGGCAAAAGACATTCCAGACTTAAATAATTGCAATGGTAAAACTAGAAGGAAATCCCGAAAGAGAGGAAATGTGAAGTTCACCAGGGAAAGGAATCTTGAGAAAAACATGGATGTATCAATGAAGAGTAAATGGAACCAACAAAATAAGAAAGAGAATAAGCTCCTCAAGAACAAGATGCTGGATATGAAATGATCAAGTACAAGGGGAAGGAAATTGTAAAGATTCAAGGGATAAGTCAAACCCAAGTAATGTGTAAGTAGGAGGACGACATCAAAAGACGCCATAGGAGTAAGAAAGGAACTAACTCAGAATGAATAATAGTGGGAAGAACATTGATGAGAGTAATAATGGATTTGGAAAGAGAAGAGATCTTAAAGAGGAAGGACACCAGTGGGAATGAAGAATGAAGTATAAGATCAAGAGTTGTAAATGTGTTAGCAAGGATCATGAAGTTCAAGGATTTGAAGGTTGAATGACCGAATAAGGAAGTTTGGAAAAGATGCGTAAGTACGAAAACCAATACGGTTATAGGGACGTAAAGTCAAAGACATCATGAAGAATGTCATACGGTAAGGTTTATGTAAACCCAATTGAACCAAGGAAATACGACTTGGGCAAGGGAAGTTCTATAAGTAAGGCATAATGAAGTTAAGCACAAAAGTGATAACCAAAGAATGAGGAAGGTATCCATGTAGGATGAAAAGGTGATAAACGCTAAAATCTGTGGTAGAAAAATGACCAAAACTCATAGTTCTGAAATTTTTTGGTAAAAGAAGCTTAGAATGGGAAATGGTGCCTCGGGAAGGAAGATGTAACTAAATGAAATGATCCTAGTTATTCAAGGAAAATATTTTAGGCTAAAGTAAATTTCATGGAATGAGGAAAGGATGAGAATGAGACGAAAATCTTAGGTATGTGATGAAAGGGATGAACGGAAACAATCGAGAAGGTTGTAAGACGATAAAATAGAAAATTTATAACAATAAAAAGTTTAAGCTAATACACAAATAGTGTGAAATAAGTTTTAGGGACAAAACTCCTAAAGGAGGGGAGAGTTGTAAACCTCGCTCTTTGGAGTTAAGGAAAATCAGAAAAGAACCGGTCAAACCGAGTGAGAAAACTGAACCGATTCACAAACTCGATTATTGAGGAATGAGAAAATTGGAGAAATTTCAACTCCCATGTGACCCAAAAAGATTTAAAAACCTTGGGAGGGAACATTAGAACTAAGTGGGAGAGAAAAACTAGATCGTTTCGTGTGAATCAGATATGAACCAAATTGAACCGATTAATGAACCGAGCTAGTTTATGAACCAGAATCGATAGAGAGAGGGCAAACCAGGGAAATTATGGATCACAAGTGACCTAAAGAGTCACATAAGTCATGAAAAAGGACTTATGGATGAATTGGAGATGAAAACCAAACCGGTTCAGGGAACCGGATCCGAACCAGATTGAACCGATTCTGACCTATTTGAACCACTATTGAACTGGATGTTAAATTCATTTTTCTAGGTGGCATAAAAAAAAATTTAAATTTGATATTTGAGGCCACCATTAGATAGAAAATAAATTAGAAGGATTTATAAAATTTTAGATTTGAAAAATTCGGTTGAATTGGGGGTGAACCAGCCGGTTTAAGCTTTGAATCCGGTTCGGATCGGTTCGGAATAGTGTCGTCTTCTTCCTTCTGATGACAACACTATTCACTCATCGGAAAATCAAAGTAGCACCGGCGAAGTGGGAACGTTTCCATTTTGTACATTTCAGGCCATCAATGACTATCATAAAGGTGCCAAACAGACAGCCGACGAGTCCACGAGCTCCCTATATAAAGAAGTCCTCTCCATTCATCCTCTCCACACCTAAAAACCTCACTATCTCTCAGTTGCTTAGTTTTCCGGTGAAGCTTGAACCGGAGCTCCGATATAGGGTCATTTATAAGCCAAAGAAGGCGTGTTCAGGTTCCTTAGAATCGAGGAGAAGTCAGCTACACGGTGTAACATCCATTTACTCCAAAGGGCGCTAGAGAAGCACCGGTGTGATTGAACAATGAAGCTACTCCGACAAACCATAGCTGCCCTGTTTCAGCCGAGCTGAAATTGGCCAATTTGAGCCCTTCTCAGGCCAAACAAAGCTCTCCTAACACCTCATCAACCCTCCCACGACTGAATTTAAACGGAAAGGTAAGCTAATTTGGCTTCCATCTATAATTTTCGACCAGTGCTAGGGAGAGAATCGACATAATTTCGATGATAGAATTCTCACCTAATTTTGCATCAATTGTTGCAATTCTTGATCCTTGGAGGAACCTTAGGAGGAGAGCTATCTGTCCAGATTGGAATCTTGGACCGCTGTTATCATGCCCTGACCCGGTTTGGTCGGGTCCCCATGATCAACCTACCACTCTCCCGGATTACTAAGGGTTGTTGTTTATAAACCGTGAAGAGTAAGACATCCTTTAAACCTCCACCTTTCTTGAAATAAGATAAATCAAAACTGCATACAATTTTAAACTGATCATACCTGTCTTACAAGTATATTAGCTAGTGAGCTTTGGCGTAGAGTTTCTAGGGTTACCTGAAAGGGATATAAGGGAGGGGGTGAGTACAACGACTCAGTAAATGAGGTTTCAAAATTTTAACTTTTAAGAAAAATGTTTGATTCGGAGTGTGCTAGACTTTTATTCTCTTTTAAAAACCTTTCATTTCAAATTTCAATTTTATCACCATTTCTTATTTGCCACGGTGTGTCATCACCCAACACACATCCTTCAACATGAAGGTCAAACACACAATCGTAGGCCAGCCCACCCACTAAACCCACTTGTGGCATTAGAGTGACTTTATCAGCCACCTACATAGAGGTACGTCCACTTCTACCTTGAGAATGAGTGGACGTTCACGACATCCGACCCTCATTCTTGTAATAAATCTCCGTGTCCATATGAGGACAGAGACCTCATCCTGATCCCACCCCGATCTCATGCGCTTGAAGCTACGTCGAGCTTCGCAAGGCTTCTGGTACGACTAACTACCCTTATATCCACTAGGTCGTCTAGGGCACTATGACACATCACTACCCTTTTTGGGCGTCTTGAAGGTCCCGTAAACACAGTGCATGGGATCTACTTATAACCGGTTGGTGGTTTTCTCCTTTTCTTAAGGAAACTCATTATACCAACCGAGTATGATGTTTGTTTATTCATACTCATAAGCGGTAAGTAGGTTTTATTCATTAAAAATAGTGCTAATCATCCCAACTGGTATGATGTATAAAAGTCTCACTCACCTGTTGATTATAACATGTTCATCCCTAGTCAATTTCTTGGCCATGCTAGCTTTCCCTTGGTTGCGTTCTAGTCTCACGTGTCCCTACACGATTTGGATATCATTGTCAATAAGGATTCAACATGACAGCCTTCGTTTTCTAATGTATCAGCGACTAGGCCTAATATTTTTGGTTTATTGCACTTAGGTCCCTAAAGATTATTTTTCTTGACTTTCGGTCCATATTGCTAAATTTTCCCCAAATTGAATACCAAATTTTCCAATATCCTCTTTGGATCCTCAATTTACTCAAAATGGTGTAAGGGGCTAAATTTTTTCCAAATTTCCAATTTGGACCCCAATTTTCCAAAAATTACAAATTTGCCCCTACTTTGCAAAAATAGCCATTTGGCCCAAAATCCTTCAAAAATTGACCAGTTGGCCCCCAACATCTTTATCATTGCCAATTGACCTTCAATTTTGATAAATTGCATGAAGGTCCCTCCCTTTTTTGAAATTCCCAAATTTCCCCAATTTTTTCTTCCTTTTCTGACCGAATTTGTTTCCTTTAAATTGGCCATTCAATTTGGGTTAATTTCCCCAATATGTACAAATGGAGCTTTGAATTGCAAAATTTGAGTCTGAAACGAGCTCAAAGGGAGCTTTACAAAAAAACTGTTTGTAGAGAGAGAAAGCTTTGAAAGCTTACCGTTGGAGGTGCGACGGTCCGAGCTCTCAATCTAGGGAGGTAGCTCTTGTCCTTAGGATCCTTCTAGGATCAAGAATTGCTACAATTTAAGTTCATATGAGGGTGAATTTGTTAGTGAAATTTGATACTTTCTCTCTCTAACACCGACCTACAATGATGGAGGAGAGCCTAATTGACTTACCTTTCACTCTGTGGAAGTTGTGTGAGGGTCGTGGGGATGTTGGGGAGGCTTGGTTTGACCAAAAGAGGTCTGAATTTGGCCAAATTCAGCTCAACCAAGACATGGTAGCTTCGGTCCATTGGAGTTGATTCACTATTTGATTCCGTCGTTGCTTCTTCAGCAAAACTCGGGTCGAAGAGAGATTGCTATCTAGAAGCTGACTTCCCCCAGAGTCAATAGGACCAAACCTTGCCTTCAGAGGCTGATAAAAGTGCCCAAGTCGAGCTCTAGTTCGAGCTTCACTGGAAAATGGAGCACTTGAGAGAGAAAGGCGACCGGAGGTGTGTGGAGGATGAATGGAGGGGATATGTTTATATAGGAGGCTCAAGGACCCTCTACCCTACCTGTTTCCATATTGGTAGAGCTTATCCTCTTCAAAAAATGCCTAAATCAGAGAGAATATTCCTTTTCTAGAGAAGGAAAGTTTTTCTTCTATATGAATAGTGCTGTCATCCCAAGGAAGAAGATGACACTATTCTGAACCAGATCAAACTGGTCCGACCGGGTTAAATGGCGAAAATTGGCCGGTTCAGGCTCGATTTGACCGGTTTTCTAAAAATTAAAAATTTCTAAATTAATCTAAATTTAGTTTTTATCTAATGGTGGCCTCAATTTTCCAAATTGGGATTTTTAAGCTACCAAGAAAAATGAATTTAGAGCTTGATTCATATATGGTTCAAACCGGTTCAATTCGATTCAATCTGGTTTAGGTCTGGTTCACCTTGAATCGGTCCAATTTTCCCATCCAATTTACTTCATGGTTCTTCCCCATGATTTTCATGACTTTTCGGTCACTTAGGATTTTCAAATTCCCCATTTTAACCACTCTATATCATTATGAGTTCCTTAAGTGGTTGTGTTTTCTCATTAAATTGACTGGTTCTTTTTTGTGTTTCCTTCATCCAAGACGACAGGTTTGACATTATGAAAGCATTTTATACTTTTAGTTCATAGTAATAAGACTTCATCTCTTCTTTAACACTTCCCCTTTCTCAAGAGGCATTTTAGCAAACATTCACATGCCCTTTCTATCATAGAAATGGATCACACATTCGCAGAAAAGTCCCTGACTGTTCCACTTGTGGTTTGGTGTGTCTATACTGTCCACCTGAATAGAAGTCTCAGACTTCTACCCCGAGTTTGAGTGGACCTTGCTTATCCAAAACTTAAACCCCAAATTATACTTTGTGTTCAGTTTGTCGGATGAGACGTCATTTCCCCTGCTGCCTTGGTCTCAGTGCACAGGAAGCTCTCCAAGTTTCATGACTAATTGACATGACAAACCTGCCATTATTACGTTCAGGTTGTCCAGCAGCCCTTGGGAACCATTGACTACTTGGGCATCTAGATGCTCTCAGGTCCTCGTGCATGCATAACAATAGATTTGAATCATTAACCATGATCTTTGGTGCCAATGGTCCAACGGCCCCGACACTCGACCTGGCCTGCAGCTGTTTGCCTTGATCGATCCATCCACCTAGTCCTAGTGCATTGTCATTAGCCCATCGAGCCTTGTTAGTCCTTTCTTGGTCTCATGGCAAGTAACACAATATTTCCAATTTTATGAGATTTTTCGTGGTTCTTATAATCATGTTTGTCTACGGGTTCCAACCCATACACACTAGCCTAGGGTCCACTTCATGAGTTTTCCAAAACTGGGCGTCCAACCCTATTACTTTGAAATTCGAGGCCTCGAGCATGTTAGAACAATTTTAGCTCCCATCAGTAATGTCTCTCAAAATGTTTAAGCAGTTTCACACAGTTAGGGGAGACCATTCCTAGAAAAAAAATTTTCAAATTTAAAAGCGGTTCTCATCACCCTAATCGGGTATGACGCTAAAAATCCCACTCACCCGATAATAGTGACGTGGCCATCCCGATAAAATCTCGATTTGTGGTGCGCTCCTTTGCACCAGTGCTTGAACAACCAACTTCTACATGGTTAAAGTATCCATATCAGGAGACTTGATGTAAGGGACCTCATACTTTTAGGTATTTGTGCATAGATCCTTAAACTATGCCTTAATTACAGTTAGGCCCTTAAGGTTTATAACTTTACATTTAGGTCCCTCATCTTCTTTAAATCTCAGCTAAGGCCCTAGGACATCCAATTATCCCTCATGGATCCTTAACTTTTCCAAATTTACTAATTTGTTCTCAATTTTACCAAAATTTCCAATTGGTCCTTAATTTCCCAAAATTTGCCAATTGGCCCTCCATTTCATCCAATTGCCCAATTGGAAGTTAATTTCATGAAAATGTCCCATTTTCCCCTAATTTACAATTTGGCCCCCAATTTTCCAAAAATCCCCAAATTACCCAATTTCTCAAAAATTGCAATTTGGTCCCCAAATCACAATTTCATTCAATTGATCCCCAAAACTCAGTTAATTTACTACATTCATGATCTGAATCATCTTTCCTATGTTTCACTCGTCATTTCAACCTTTGAACCGCTTCATTTGGCTCAGAAATGAGCTCAAATGAAGCTTCGCCAGAAAACCCAGTCTAAAGTGAGAAATCTTTGATATCTTACTGGTGAGGGTCTAGTGACTGGAGCTCTTGCCATCACGGAATTGCTCTCCTTGTGGAGATCCTTCCTAGATAAAACCACGTCTTAATTGGTGGACTGAGCAGTGCAAATTCCTGAATTTAAGTTTTTACAAAAATGTACCGTGAACATGTTTTCCGACGAGGGGTAGTGGGGGGAACTTACCAACTTAGCTCAGGGAAGGTCAGGGCATATCTAGGTGTGGTCTAGGGAGCTTGGTTTGCTTAGAGTTGGTCTGGGGAGGGCTCGAATGGAGCTGATGTAGCTCAGGTTGTAGATTGCCAAGGAATAGTGGTATTATGTGAACTTCCCAGCTCTTCTCTTGTGGTCCTTGGGATGAAGGGAGGGTGCAGCTGAATAGAGGACTTCCTTCTGGTTCTAAAAACACCAAATGCAGCTTCAAAGGTTGAGAAAAGTCCCAGTGTCAGAGCTGTGGTTTGCTGCTTGCCAGAAAACTGAGTACTTCACCTTCTTCACTCCATTGTGGGATGCTAAGACTGAATGGAGGGGTGCTCTTTATAAAGGGAGCTCAACAACTAACCAAGCTACCGGCTGGCATAAGACTCGGCCGTTGGTGGTCATACCAGAGCTGTGAAACACGTCATCTTGGATCAAGGAAAATTGGGAAAGAATCGGTCAATTTAATGAGAAAATCAAACCACTTAAAGAACCGAGAATGAAAAAGAAGGGTAAAACCGAACCTGAACTAGATTGAACTGATTTGAACCATAATGAACCAGATTAGGTAATCATTTTTCTAGGTGAATTAGAAATCTAAAATGGAGAAATTGAGGCTACTATTGGATGGAAAAAGAATTTAGATGAATTTAAAAATTTTTAGTTTTGTGAAAACCGGTCGAATTGGGCCTGAACCGATCGATTTTCGTCATTGAACTCGATCGGACCTGACAAGTCTGGTCCAGAATAGTGTCATCTTCTTCTTGTGGATGACAACACCATTCATCGGTTCAGAAACTTTCCTTTATTGGTGAAGTAATATTCCCTCCAATCTAGGCATTTTTGGGCAAGGATAAGCTTAACTAGTATGGAAACTGGTCGGGTGAAGGGTCCCCGAGCTCCCTATATAAAGAGCTCCCCTCCATTCACACAGTCAAGGGAGACCATTTCTGGAAAATAATTTTCAAAATTAAAAACGATGCTCATCACCCGAATCAGGTATGATATTGGAAAATTCCCACTTATCAAATAATCGTGACGTGTTCGTCTCAGCCAGATTCCAACCAATGATGTGCTTCTCTGCACAAGTACTCGTACAACCAATTCCTACCTAATTCAAGTATTTCACATGAGGAAGATTTGGCATAAAAGACCTTTTACTTCCAAGTATTTATGAATTGGTTCTTAATTCATGCATTATTGGAAACCTTAGGGACATGATTGGAAATAAATTACACTTTAGGTCCCTAATGCTCAATTTATTTCCAATTATGTCCCTAAGGCTTCCAATATTCCTCTTAGGTCTTAAATTATCCCAAAATTACCAATTGATCCTTAATTTCCTTAAGATTACCAATTGGCCCTTAATTTGGATTTAATTTCATAAAAATTCCCTAATTTTCCTTTAATTGCAATTTGGCCCCTAAAATCTTATTTCATCCACTTGACCCCTTGAACTCATTTAATTGACCCCTTTCATGATCTAATTCTTCTTCCCTATGTCTCCCTCATCATTTCAAGCTTTAGCATGCCAAAAATGGCTAAAAAATAAGCTCGAATGAAGATTCGCTGAAAAATCGGTCTAGAGAGAGTAATCTTGAATTTCTTATTGGTGAGGATCCGACAATCGGAGATTTTGGTTTTAATGGTTGCTCTCTTCTTGGAGATCCTTCATGGATTAAACCGTGCTTCAATTGGTGGATCGAGTAGTGCAAATTTATCAATTTAATTTTCAGGCAAAATCGACTGTGAATAGTTAATTCCGGCAAAGGGTGGCGGAGGGGTCTTACTAATTCAGCTTAGGGAAGGTCGGGGCACTTCTAGGAGTGGTCTAAGGAGCTGAGTTTGGCCAGAATTGGTTAGGAAATGGCTTGAATTGAACTCAAGCAGTTCAAGTTGTAGACCATCGATGATCAATAGTATTGTGTGAGCATGCTGGTGCTTCTCTACGATCCTCGAGCTGAATGGAGGATGTAATCGTGTAGCTGACTTCGTCTGGATTACAAAGAACCCAAATTCAACTTCGGAGGTGGAGAAAAATGGCCAAGTCAAAGCTGTGGTTTGTGCTTCGTCGAAAAATGGACACCTCTTCTTCTCAAGGTGTTTGAGGAATGAGGATGACGAATGGGGATGACCTCTTTCTATAGGGAGCACGTGGACTAATCGTTCTATAAGTTACCCCATCAATTATCCATTAACTTTCTAATTTATGGCCTTATCATAAGAGTTTATCAATCATTGGAGAAGACATCCATTTTATGGCCTTCCCTCTTCTACTCATCCAAAGGTAGACGATGACCCTATTCCACATGTGCGAGCTTCGCACGTGCATGAGATTAGGGTGGGGATAGGATGAGGTCTTCGTCCTCATACGGACAAGAAGTGGCATTCGGGTCTGAGGGTCGGACATTTGGGACGTCCACTCAGACTTATGGTAGAAGTGGATGGGCTTCTATCAAGGTGGACAACAAAGTCGCGCTGATCTCCAAGTGGGTGCAGTTTGAGACTGTCCTGCGAATGTGTGTACCTTTCCTGATGAAGAGCGTGTGTTTGTTTGCTAAACGCCTCTCGAGGCAAGGTGATGGGCTAAAATAGCTGAATACACCTTATATGGAAATGGAAAAAGTTTTGAGATTTAAGTTGAGAAAAATCCTTGAAAATGTACTGGTAAACATTGGCATGGTTTTGATAAAATAACTAAACATTTTTTTTGAAAATTCAACCCGAACACCTACTCATTGAGTTGTAGAAACTCACCCCTCTCTTTACCCCTTTTCAGGTAAAAGAGGAAGACCAACCTTAATGAACCTTCGCAGTTGAACCATAAGACATGTACAAAAATTTTAATATATATGCAGTTTTGTATAATGCTATTCCAGGAAAAACGGAAAAAGGACGCCTGACTCCTCGCGGTTTAGAAAGAGTTGAAACCCCTCATAAATCAAAGGGAGTGGTGGGTTGCTCACGGGGATCCAACCAAACCGGGTTGGGGCATGACAACAAAACTCCTAAAAGGAGGGTAGAGTTGTGAAACCTATCTTCTCGGACAAAGGAAACCAGGAAAATAACCGTTAATTTTGCCAAGAAAATCGAGCACTTAAATTTACTAAAAATGGTAAAGAAGGGTTAAAACAGGAATTTGGAAAATCTCAAATAACCAAAAATTCATAAAAATCATGAGAAAAAACCATGAAGTGAATTGGATGAGAAAACAAGACCGGTTCAAGGTGAATAAGACCTAAACCAAATTCAACCGGGTTGAACCGATTCAATAATTCATTTTTCTTGGTGGCGTAAAAAGATAAATTTGGAAAATTAAGGCAACCATGTGATAGAAAATAAATTTAGGTTAATATAGAAAAATTTAATTTTTAGAAAACCAGTCGAATCGGGCCTGAGCCGGTGGAATTTCATTTTTGGGTCACTAAACCTAGTCGGATTGGACTGGTCAACAGTCTAACTAGTGAACGGACTACTAACAGGTTAGTGCCTAGTCAGCACACACAACCAATTAGTGCACGACACGTGGCAAAGCACACCCAATCAATCGCTTAGTCTGCCTTAAAGCGTTGACCAATCAAAGATAGACACGTATCCGGTCTACGTTTAACGATCAGTAGACGCTTGGTCAGCAACCATGCACACACGAGCAGCTAATGGGAGGCTACCTTAAGTCCAGTCAATGGTTGACGCATCGGCTGAGTAGGATTGCCATGTCAGCAGAACCAACCAATCCCATGTGGTAGGTCCGCATGTGCGAAGCTTGCCTATGCGGAATAGTATCTTGTCCCTCCTTCGTCCCATGACACTGTTCACCATGGAAAGTTCGATTTCCATTTTCGGCGAGGGAATATTCCCTCCTATTCAGGCATTTTCCATTGAGGGTAAGCTCAACCAATATAGAAACTAGTAGAGTAGAGGGTCCTCGAGCTCCATATATAAAGTGCTCCCCTCCATTCATCCTCCTCACACCTCAAACACTCGAAGAAGAAGAAGTGCTCCGTTTCTTGATGAAGCTCAAACCAAAGCTCCGACCTCGACACTTCATTCCACCCCAAAATGAGAATTTGGGTCCTATAGACTCTGAAGGAAATCATCAACCTAATGGCACCCTCCATTTCGCCTCAAGATCATCCGAGAAGCGTCGTCGGTCCAATAGTGAAGTTGCTTCATAGGACTCAAAGTTGTCCTATTTTGCCCGATCCAAATTCAACCAATTCCAACCTCATGTGTCCAAACCGAGCCTTCCTCTAGCCTCTCTAGACTACACTTGACCTCCCCAAGCCAATATGTAAGTTAATTCAGCCCTCCCTCGTTGAAATAGTTCAATTATCGAGAGAGAAAGTGCCTGAATTTCACTGACCAAATTCCTACTCCTCAAGACACAAATTGCAACGACTCTTGATCCTAGAAGGACCTTGTGGATGAGAGCTTACTTCCCAAATTGAAAGCTCAAACTGCTGTACCTCCAATAGTGAGTTCACGAAGCTTTCTCTCGCTACATTTAGTTTTCTGGTGAAACTCAATTTGATCTCGTTTCTTTCCCAAAAACTGCAATTCAAAGCTTAGTCTGATCATTGGGAAGTGAGGAAATCGATTAGCACTATGATAGGGAACAATTAACATGAATTGAATGGTCAATTGGATGTGATTAAATTCGGGTCAGATGGAAAAGATGAAATGGGTGAAATTTTTTTGAAATATTGGGGATTTCAAAATTTGAGGGACCTTTGTGCAATTGTTTTTCAAAATTTGAAGATAAATTGGCAAAGTAAATGAACTTGGAGGACCAATTGGTCATTTTTAGGGAAAATTGGGGCCAATTGGTCATTTTTGGGAAAAATAGGGCCATTCGATAATTTTGGAAAGTAAAGGGACCAATTGGAAAAGTCAAGCTCCAATTGGTGATTTTTTAAAATTAAGGACCCAATAGGGATATTGGAAATCCCATGGACTTGATTGGAAATAGTTGAGTATTAGGGACCCAAAGTCAAAGATTATGTAATATAGGGACCTAATCGCAATAAGGTAAAAGTTGGGGCCTAATTGCAAATACATGAAAATAAAAGAACTTTCATGCTAAACCTTTCCTCATGAGCATGTTCGAACCCTATAGAGACATATTGGACAAAAACATGTGCAAGGGAGTATGACAAGGATGGGAAGTCCGACTAGGATGAACAAGTCATGTCCATTGGGTGAGTGAGCTTATTAACATCATACTCGGTTGGGGTGATGAGCACGTTTCTAATTGAAAAAAAAACTACTTACCAATTGTGAGTGGGCTTATTAACTTCATACTCGGTTGGAGAGATAAGCACATTTTTTAAAATGAAAATCCACTTATGAGTGAGACTTTTTAACAACATACCCGGTTAGGGTGATGTGCACACTTTAAATTAAAAATCTACTTGTGAGTGGGCTTATTTAACGTCATACCCAATTATGGTGATGAGTAAATTTAAATCTAAAAACCACTTACCGGTTGTGAGTTAGACATTTTAAATATCATACTCGGTTGATGTGATGGGCACTTTTGCTTAAATGAAAAACCTCAAAGAGTTGGATTTTCCATCATCATACCCAGTTAGGATGATGAGTATATTTGAATTTCAAAACCATTTTTCTAGAAATATTCTTCCCTAACTATGTGCAAATGCATAAAATATTTGGGAGACTTTTCTGATGAGAGATTGGATAGCTCCAACAGGTCAGAGGCCTCGATTTATAACTTATAGGGCTCAAAGCCTAGATTTTAAAAACTCGTGAAGTGGGTCCAAGGCCAGTGGGCACGGGTTTGGAACCCGT
Source organism: Trapa incisa (assembly GCA_030064435.1). NCBI lineage: Eukaryota > Viridiplantae > Streptophyta > Magnoliopsida > Myrtales > Lythraceae > Trapa > Trapa incisa. Next base: position 3,437,726 of record CM057774.1, on the reverse strand, counting down.
AGACAAGCATAATGACAAAAGGACATGAAAACTTTTGTCATGCCCCGACCCGGTTTGGTCGGATCCCCGTGAACATCCTGCCACTCTCCCAGTTTATTAAAGGATTTCCCCTTATCATAGACTATAAAGAGTAAGACATCCTTTAAACCTGCACTTTTTCCAGGAATAACATAAATAAAAATTGCACAATATTTAAATTTCATCATACCTATCTCGTAGGCATCTTAATTGATGGTCGTTAAGGGTAGGCTTTCTAGAATTTCCTAAAAGGATATAAGGGAAGGGGTTAGTACGACGACTCAGTGAAAGGGTTTTTAAAACTTTTAACTTTTAGGAAAAAAATTGTATTGGAGTGTGCCAGACTCCTTTCTTTCAAAAATCATTTAATTTAAAATCTCAATTTTTACCACCATTTCTTATTAACCACGGTGTGTCATCACCCAACACACATCCTTCATCATGAAGATCAATCACACATTCGCAGGCCAACACGTCCAGTGAAACCACTTGTGGCTTTGGTGCGACTTTACCGGCCACCCAGATAGAAGTATGTCTACTTCTACCCTGAGAATGAGTGGATGTTCGCGACATCCAACCCTCAATCCCAAAATCAATTCTTCGTGTCTGTATGAGGATAGAGACCTCAGCCCGTCCCCACCCCGGTCTCATGCGCTTAGTGCTACTCCAAATTTTGCATGATCACCTGGTACGACGAATTGCCCTTATACCCACCAGGTTGTTCAGTGCCCTTAGAACGAATCACTACCCCTCTTAGGCATCTTGATGGTCTCATAATCATAGTGCATGAACAATCAGTACTTTCTTATCATGCCATATAATTTGTGGTGCCACTAGGCCAATGGCCCCAACCCTCAACTCAACCCGCAATTGTTTGAATTGACTAGTCCGTCGACCTGTCATGTCGCACTGCCGCTAGTTGACTGAGTATGTCGGTCCTATCTTGGTACCATGGCCAAACAATTCCTAAAGTTTTATGACATATAACTTATGTTTGTTTATGAGCTCCTACACGTTCCAACTGGCCTTGGGCCCATTGTACAAGATTTTCAAAATCAGGCATATTAGCCCCCAAGTTCCAAAACCGAGGCCCTCAGCCTATAAGAGCTATTTGAGCTCCCTTCAAGAAGGTCTCTCAAATCGTTTAAGCATTGTCACATAGTGAAGGGAGAGCACTTTCGACAAAATATGTTTTCAACTGTCCATTATACCGACCCGGTATAAGGATATCTCCTCTCATAACCGATGAATGGGTTTTCAACTTCCTTCGAGGAAGTTTCATCATACCAACCGGGTATGATCTACTTACAACCGATAAGTAGTTTTTCCACATGATTTTCACAGCACTCCTCTAAGTTGTGATGTTTAAAATACTACTTGATAGTGGGTTTTCATTTCGAGGTACTTATCATCCCCAACTGGGTATGATATTAAATCCCACTCACCCATTAATGCAGTGAATTTTACTAGTCAAGTTCTTTGTATTTGCATGAGCTTGTCCTTGCTGGCGTTCCCGGTACTTCGTGTTCCTACACGATATGAACATCTCGGTTCATTATCCTTCGGCCTAATAGCCTTCATTTATTCCAAATGAATGAGAAAGCTAAACTTTCATTTATTTGCAATTAGGTCCCTAAAGTTATTTCTCTTTAACTTTAAGTCCCTAATGCCGATTTTTCCTCAAATTGACTCCCAAAACTTTTAAAATTCCCATTTGGACCTCAATTTATTTCATTTCACAAAAAGGGGTTTAATTTCCCAAATTTCCAATTTGGTCCCCCAACTTTTCCAAAATTACCATTTTGCCCTTCCTTTATAAAATGGTAAATTTCACCCCAAAAATTCTAAAATTCCTCAATTGGCCCTCTAACATTTTTATCAAGCCCAATTGACTCTCAATTTTAGGAAATTGCATTATGGTCCTTTGAATTTTCAAAAATCCCCAATTTTCCACAAATTTCCCCCCAATTTCAACTCTTTAACACAACCGAATTTGATTTCATCAAATTTACCGATCAAACACATCCAATTGTTGAAATTGAAGTTGAAATTGAGTTTTTGCATGATCATGAGATTCTTTAGCAATTTGAATCGCAAGTTTTAACATCGAAACGAGCTCAAACGGAGCTTCGCTTGAGAATGAACTGTAGGGAGAGAAAACTTCAATCACTCACCGGTGAGGGCATGGTGGTCCGAGCTTTCTATCTGGGCAGGTAGTTCTCGTTCTGAGGTTCATCCTATAATTAAGAATCGCATCAATTGATGTTGAATTGAGTTATAATTTCATCATTGAAATTCTGTCGGTTCTCTCTCTAGCACCGGTCAGAAATTGCCGAAGGGAGCCGAATTGGCTTACCTTTCAGTCCTAATTCGGCCGTGGGAGGGTTGAGGAAGTGTTGAGAAGGCTTGGTTTGGCCTGTGAAGGGCTCGAAATGGCCAATTTCAACTTGGTCGAAACAGGGCATCTTCAGTTCGCCGGAGCTGCTTCATTGTTCCATCACGCCAGCATTTCTCCAGCAACCCTCGGAGCAAACGGAGACTGCAGGCGTGTAGCTGACTCCTCCCCAGTTCTAAAGAACCTACCTTGCCTTCTTTGGCTCAAAAAAGATCCCTACCATTAAACTAAGCAACTGAGAGAGAGTGTGATTTTTTGGTGTGGAGAGGATGAATGGAGCGGGGCTCTTTATATAGGGTGCTTGGGGAGTCATTGGCCGTTTGTTTGGCTCCTTTATGACAGATATTGATGGCCGAAAATGTATTGAACAAAGATGTTTTTTTTTTCACCAGAGCTGCTTCGATTTTCCGACGAGTGAATAGTGCTGTCATCTGAAGGAAGAAGACGACACTATTCCGAACAGGACCGGACCAGTCCGAACCAGGTTTGAAGCTTAAACTAGCCGGTTCACCCCTTGTTCCACCGAGTTTTTCCAATTTAAAATTTTCTAAATTCATTTTCTATCCAATGGTGGCCTCAAATCTCAAATTTGAATTATTTAAGCCACCTAAAAAAATGAATTTAGGATCTAGTTCAATAATGGTTCAAACCGGTCCAAACTAGTTCAAATCCGGTTCACATGAACCGGTTTGGTTTTCATCTCCAATTCCTTTGCAAGTCCATTTCCATGACTTTTGTGACTCCTTAGGTCACTTAGGGTCCATAAATTTCCCAGTTTACTATCTGTCTATCAGTTCCTATTCATAAACTGGTTCGATTCTTAAATTAGTTTAATCTGGTTCGGCTTCGGTTCACCCGAACCAGTCTGGTTTTTCTCTCCCACTTTGTTCTAAGGTTCCTTCCTAAGGTTTATAAATCTCTTCGGGTCACATGGGATCCATAAATTTCCTTGTTTGCCCTTTCTCTATCGATTTTGGTTCATGAACTGACTCGATACATAAACCGGCTCAATCCAATTGGATCTGGTTCATCTAAACTGGTCTGATTTTTCTCTTCCAATTTGTCCTAAGGTTCTTTTCCAAGGTTTTATGAACCCTTTGGATCACTCGAGAGTTGTAAATTTCCAAAGTGCTTGTTGCCAATTGATCGGGTATGTGAACCAGTTCGGTTTTCTTACTCGGTTTGACTGGTTCTTTTCTCGGTTTTCCTTAACTCAAAAGGCGAGGTTTAAACTTTCATAACTGGCAACTTTGTGTGTGACTCACCACGGTATCAAATCAAGACTGACAAGGCTCGATGGGCTAATGGTAGTGCACCGAGACCAAGTCGACAGACCGGTCAAGCAAACAACTACAAGCTTCGAAAGCATACTGTCTAAGGTGTGGCGGTTTGAACATTCAATTTGGGCAGATAGCTCTCATCTTGAGGTTCCTCTTAGGATCAATAATCGCATCAATTGATGTTAAATTGAGGGAGAATTTTGTCAATAAAGACCTATCGGTTCTCTCTCAAGCACCAATCAGAACTTAATAGAGGGGAGCCGAATTGGCTTACCTTTCCGCTTAAATTCAACTGTATGAGGGATATGAAAGTGTTGGGAGGGCTTGGTTTGGCCTAAGAAGGGCTCGAATTGGCAATTTTCAGCTCGGCTGAAACAGGACAGCTTTGGTCCGCTAGAGCTGCTTCACTGTTATATCATGCCGGCATTTCTCCGGCGACCCTTAGAGCAAATGGAGTTTACAGGCGTGTAGTTGACTTCTCCTTGAATACAAAGAACAAAACCATGCCTTCTTTGACTTAGAAAAATGCCCAAGTAAGAGCTCTGGTTCGAGCTTCATCGGAAAATGGATCAGTAGAGATAAAGAGGAATTTTCAGGTGTGAGGAGGATGAATAAGGATGGGCTCTTTATGAAGGAAGATTGGGGATTTCTTGGCCGTCCAATTGGCACCTTAATGGCGATTAATCATTGCTTGAAACATCCTGGCTAGAGACTTTTCATCTTCGCTAATGCTACTTAATTTTTCGGCGAGTGAACAGTGCTATCATCTAAAGGAAGAAAAAGATACTATTCCGAACCGGACTAGACAGGTACGAACTGGGTTCAATGCTTAAAATGATCAGTTCAGGCCCGATTCGATCGACTTTTTCAAAATTAAAAATTTTTAAATTAATCTTAATTCATTCTTTATCCAATGGTGGCCTCAATTCTCTAATTTGAATTTTCTAAGCCACCTAGAAAAATGAATTTAGCATCCAGTTCAAAAGTGGTTCAAACTAGTCCAAAACGGTTCGGATCCGGTTCACCTGAACCGGTCTAGTTTTCTTCCCCAAATTTTCTAACGTCCCTTTCCATTGTTTTTATGACTCTTTGGAGAACTCGGAAGTTGTAAATTTTCCAATTTTCTCGTTCTCAAATGGTCGAGGTTCGTGAACTAATTCAGTTTTCTCACTCAGGTTGATCGGTTCTTTCCCCAGTCTTCCTTAACTCCAAAGTGCAGGGTTTACAACTGTCCCCACCTTTTAGGAGTTTTGTCCCCCAAAACTTATTCAACATTCTTTGCACTGGAAAGAACTTTCCTTGATATCAACTTGTAGTTTATCGACATACAACCTTATTGGTTATTTCTATTTATCCCTTATATAACATGCACTTAAGATTTTATTTTCCTTCCCATCACTTTCTCATTCCATAAAGCTTACTTTAGCTAATCATATCTCACTACAAGATTTAAGGTCATATCTTTAAATTCACATTTTTCATTCCTTAAAGTAGAATTTCTCTATCCCATGATTCTTTACTTAAGATTTCAGAATTGAGAGTTCCAAAATACCCAACCATTCTCGTGTCTAGTTATTCTCTTAGTTGTTGAAACCCTTAGCTCAGTGTTCTTTCGAGCATTACGTACTTGTGTTCATGGGTTTCTATGCTATCACCATTTTATCTTATTTTGACCCTTCCTTCATCCGTTATTTATTACACCTTTAGGGAGTTCTCCTTTAATAATTTTCATTCTCTACTATGTTCTTCAAAGTAGAGAATTCCCCTTTAGGCGCTATATGTTCGAATTTCTTACTACTTCTTGAAGGATTCCCTTCTTCGCATTCTTACACCCTTTTTGAATTTGGGCTTTTGCCTACCTTTAATCATTTATCGATCATAATTTCTCAGTTCACCTTTTACTTTCCTACTCAAGGTATCTTCGATCGTTAGGTCATATTTTGTGAACTCAACACTATGCCCACTCTGTTACCCTTCTGTAGAGTGAAGTCTCCTTGACCATCTTATTGGTACTTGTTGCTTCCTTCTGCTAGGTTTGTCAGAAATCCCTAATTTGCTTATTTGCTCTTCCAAAATAGGTAACACTTGGCCGCCCGATATACCCTCAACCAATTATGGTTCTTTATGAGGTCCCTTATGTCGATTAAGCCTCTTAGGATCCATTTGGCGGTTCCTTAGCTTTGGAACTTCCCCTTTTAAGGTCTCACTTCCTACTTTTATCCTTCTACCTAGGGACTCCTATTTTGGTTCAATCTCCTTAACGCTCCTTGGAGGCTTTTCCTTCTCTTCTTTATTTCCTTATTATGGGTAGCCCACCCATTGTTACTTGTCACTACATCCTTTGATGCTATTTCCTACTTACCCGTTCTTTGGGTTTAACTTTTTCCTTGGGTCCCCCTAGTATGCTTCCCTTCGTTCTTTCACTTCAGCATGCACTTCACCTCCTCATCCTTCATCACTTAGTCCACTACTTGTTAGTTGGGACATGTATGCCTTCCTAGGGTCTCCTTCCTTGGGAAACGTTCAGACACTATTTACTCCAAGACCTCTTTGTGCAGGACTTACTAAATCCTCCCTATGGCTTGAGTGTGCTCATCATTTTATTTTTGGCCATTATATTTCTTCAAGGATTTCCTTCATCCTTCCTTTCTACTATTCTAGCCTTTCCACCTCTCCCTTCCTCGCTAGGTTAGTCTACAACCCTACTTGGCTGCTTTGTTTTTCCCAAGTAGATCATACCTTGGTGTCTCGAGACATCCTAGTTGCCTTTCATCGTTCAGCTTGTCTTCTATGGAGGAGGTGTTTCCTTCTTTGTTCCAAGGTGGCTTGTAATGCACTTGATGGGAATACTCCCTTTTATCTATAATATGCTATTTCTAGGTTTTCTTAAGGTCTTAACCTTGATCTTCTTTCCGTGATCCTTCCTCGGGTAATTGAGGCATACAATCCTATTATTAAGGGACAGTGAAATTTTTAGGAACTCAGAATCTTATTCATCAAAGTAAGAATACAATTTTGGGGTTTTAACATCTCTTGAGGGAGATTGTTACAATGACAGTTCGGGGAATATTCAGTTCTAAGTTATGGTTTAGTAGGACTTCTTCCTGGGTGAGATTGGGTTCCCTAGCCGCAATTGTGGTTCTTGTAATGTTATCCCTTCGGACTTCTATAGGGGTGGAGGTATCCTTATTGGAAGGTATCGCTTGGATTCCTTGCAGTGTGGGACAATTCTTTGATATATGTCCCACCCTCCTACACTCATAACAAATCCTCTCAGGTCATTTCTTCTAAAAGGTCGGGCATCTTCTAATGTAGTGTCCCCATTGCCCACATCTATAACAGGTCATCATCTTGCGTGGGCCTTTGTGGTTCCTCATATACTTTGAGCATTGTGGGGCCTTTTTAAGGGATTGCTGATGGTTCCATGCCTTGCCATTCTTGAGCCCGAACACCTTGGAGGCTTTCTTGTCGAGTCCTCTTTGACTCGGGGTTACTCCAAGGGTCCTTCTATACTCCTGGTTCATTCCCTCCCTTGGGATGGGGTTCTCCTTGGCTTCCAAGATGGCTAAGGTAGTGCAGGTTTGTTTGGCTACTTTTCTTGTGGACATATAAAAATTTTAAAATTATTCCTATCAGTTATTATATTATCTAGTTTTGATAATGTATTCGAGGAAATAGGCTCTAATGCCACTCAAGTTGTCATGCCCTGACCTAGTTTGGTCGGATCCCATTGAGCAACCCACCACTCTCCCAGTTTATTAAGGGTTTTCCCCTTCCTTAAACCATGAGGAGTAAGGCGTCCTTTAAACATGTACCTTTCCTAGAATAACATTTATCAAAACTGCATGAAATTTAAACAGCACTCAAGTTGTCACGCCCTGACCTGGTTTGGTCGGATCCCCATGAGCAACCCACCATTCTCCTAGTTTATTAAGGGTTTTCCCCTTCCTTAAACCGTGAGGAGTAAGTCGTTCTTTAAACATGTACCTTTCCTGGAATAACATTAATCAAAATTGCATGAACTTTAAACTTACATACCTATCTTACACGTGTAGCTAACTTGAGGTCTTTAGGTAGGTTTTTTCTTGGTTACTTGAAAAGGGGTATAATGGAGGGGGTAAGTTTGACAACTCAATGAATGGGTGCTTGAAATAGGAATTTCAGAAAAATAGTCTGAATTGGATTGTGCTAAACATTTTATTTTCTTTAAAATAATTTCCTCAATTTCTCGGTTTTCAAAAATCTTTACTCCTCACTATAGATAATCATTGTCTTTAACAATCAACACACACCCTTCATCGTGAAGGGATTATACATTTGTAGTGTCGCACATCTACTACAACCACTTGTGGCGTTGGAGCAACTTTACTGGCCACTTAGATAGAAGTCTGTCCACTTCTACCCTAAGAATGTGTGGATGTACGCGACATCCGACCCTTAATCTTGTAAAGAAAACTTCATGTCTGTATGAGGATAGAGACCTCATCCTGACCTCATCCCGGTCTCATGCGTATGAAGCTACGTCGAGCTTCCCTGACTATTGGTATGACAATCTGCCCTTATCTCCAACATGTCATCCAGTAGCCCCTAAGATGCATCACTACCTCTCTTGGGCGTCTTGAAGGTCCTGTACCTTAGTGCATGCACAAAATAATAGTTTTCCTCATAAGACATTTAATCTTTGGCGCCACTAGTCCAACGGCCCCAACCCTCAGCTCAATCTGCAGCTGTTTGTCTCGACTGGTCCATCGACCTATCATGTCACACCGTTGCTAGTCTATCGAGTATGTCGGTCCTATCTTGGTACCATGGCCAAACATATCATTCATTTAAAGTTTTCATGGCCTAAACTTATATTTTTTTATGAGCTCCTGCTCGTGCCTACTGGCCTTGTGCTCACTGTACGAGATTTTCAAAATCGGGCATATTAGCCTCCAAATTCCAAAACTGAGGCCTTCGACCTATCTAAGCTATTCGAGCTCCCTTCAAGAAGGTCTTCCAAAAAGTTTAAGCAGTAGCAGACAATCAAGGGAGAGCACTTTCGATAAAATAATCTTTTAGCCGTCCATCACACCAATTGGGTGTGAGGACATCTGCGCTTATAATCGATGAACGGGTGTTCTACTTCCTTGTAGTAAGTTCATTATACCAACCGGGTATGATCTACATACAACCGATAAGTAGTTTTTTCGTGTAATTTCCACATCACACCATTCAGGTGTGATGTTTAAAATTCCACTTAGTAGTGGGTTTTTCGAGGTGCTCATCATCCCAATCGGGTATGATAGAAAAATCCCACTCACCTGATAACGAAGTGATTTCCTCTTAACCGGTTCTTTGTCTTCATGCGAGCTTGTCCTTGCTGGCATTCCTGATACTTTGCATTCCTACACGATATGAATATCCTTGTTCATTATCCCTTGGCCTAATAGCCTTCAACTATCATGAATGGATAAAATACTCAAACTTTTCAATTAATTGTAATTAGGTCCCTAAAGTTCTTTTTCTTTAACTTTAGGTCCCTAATACCGATTTTCCCCCAAAATGAGTTCCGAAACTTCTAAAATTCACTTTGGGACCTCAATTTATTCAAAATCACAAAAAAGGGTTCAAGTTTCCCAAATTCCTAATTTGGTCCCCAACTTTTCCAAAATTACCATTTTGCCCCTACTTTACAAAAATGGTAAATTTGACCCCAATAATTCCAAAAATCAACCAATTGGTCCTCCAACATCTTTTACATTCCAAATTGGCCTAAAATTTTGGAAAATTTCACTTTAGTTCCTCGAATTTTTTAAATCCCCAATTTCCCTCCAAAAGTTTCACCCAATTCCCCCCTTTCAACCTGGCGGGATTTGATTTCATCAAATTGACTGATCAATCAAGGTTAATTGTTGAAATTGAAGGTAAAATTGAGTTCCTACACTTCCACATGATTCAATAGAACTTTGAATCAAGGCATTTGGATCCAAATTCAGCTCAAACGGAGCTTCATTGAAAAACTGACCTTAGAGAGAGAAAGCTTCGAAAGCTTACCATCGGTGGTGCAACTGACCTTTGACTATCTTATTGTAACGACTTGCTTTCTTTTGTCATGTTGGTTCGAAAGTCCTATTTGGCTTCATTAATTTTTCTAAGGTGATTCTTTCTTGTAGTCCCAATACATCCCATTTGTCGTCAAATGTTCATCTTGTCTTCTCTTGTGGTTGCTCTCCCTTCTTTGCTCCTAATATTTAGAATTTTCTTCTTTCAAGGGAGATTTCTCTTTGTTCTATTTGTGGTTTATTGAGGTCCTACCTTTAGTCCCTTTTCTTTTTCTTCCTACCATTATGCTAAAATCTTGAAGAGCTTACTCTTGGATGTAATTGAAGTTCCGAGCAGGAGTTATATTTCTAAGAATGGTATCCTTTCGGGTTTCCTATAGCTGTGAGGGCATTATTCTTGAAAAATATTGTCCTGATTCCTGGCGGTGTGGGACAGTTTTTTCACTTTGTGTCCTATTCCCCTATAGGTTAACTTGATTCCTGTCCTTAGTAGGGTTGGGCACTTCTCCACGTAGTGTCCCTATTGTTCATACTTGTAATTACGTGAACATAAGTGATTCCTCCTAGCATTTTTCTAGGGAATTGTTAGTTTTGGTGCTCCTTCGTCCTTGAGTCTGGATACCTTGAGAGTTTTTCTTATGGAGTCTTCTTTGTCAATTGATCACTCTAAGAGTCCTCCTAGATTTCTCGATTCCCTAATACAATTTCCTTAACTTGGATGGGATTCTCCTTAGTTTCTATGGTAGTACAGGCTTATTTGGTCACTTTCTTTGGGGCCATCTTCCTTGAAGATCACATCCTTTGATGGACATGTTTTTTTTTTAGGAATTTGGAATACTTCATTAATAGAGTAGTATAGCATGTTGGGTGTTTTGGCCCAATTACAGAAAATGATCACAAAATAACTAGGGAGCTACGGGATTCTTGATAAGCATCCTCTTATGTTAGGTTATATGCCCTTTGTTGGCGTTTATGGTTTCATGCTTGGCTTCCTTCATACTTTGAGTTGTGCCCTCAATAGGTCCTAGCACCATTCTTCGGGATACTTCCCCATTTGGTCTTTTGAGATTCCTACCATGCCTCAGGCATTTGGTAAGCTTCTAGGGTTGTCTTCCTACGAGGACAGGGTGTTGAGTAGCGCCATTCCTAGTTTTATTGGTTCCTCTCCTAGAAGCCATCTGAAAAATCTAGGATAAATCCTATCAATTACTATATTTTCTAGTCTTGATTATGTATTCGAGGAAATAGGCTCTGGTACCACTCTAGTTGTCACGCCCGACCCGGTTTGGTAGGATTCCTATGATCAACCCGCCACTTTCTCGAATTATTATAGGGTTTCCCCTTATTATAAACCATAAAGAGTAAGGCGTCTTTTAAGCCTGCACCTTTTCTTGTAATAACATAAATCAAAACTGCATAATATTTTAAATTTATCATACATGTCTCACAGGCATCTTAGTTGATGGTCTTTAAGGGTAGACTTTCCAAAATTTCATGAAAGGGATATAAGGGAAGGGAGGAGTACAACGACTCAGTGAATGGTTTTCAAAATTTTTAATCTTTAGGAAAAAGTATTGTATTGGAGTGTACCAGACTCCTATCTTTCAAAAATTCTTTCATTTCAAATCTCAATTTTTACCACCATTTCTTATTAATCATGGTGTGTCATCACCCAACACACATCCTTCATCATGAAGGTCAAACACACATTTGCTGCCCGGTACGTCCATTGAATCCACTTGTGGTGTCGGAGCGACTTTACCGGCCACCTAGATAGAAACACGTCCACTTCTACCCTGAGAATGAGTGGATGCACGCGACATCCGACCCTCAATCTAGAAATCAATTCTCCGTGTCTGTATGAGGACAGAGACCTCATCCCGTTGTCACCCCGATCTCATGCGCTTGGTGCTACTCCAAATTTCCCACGGTCACTCGATACGACGAACTGCCCTTATACCCACCAGGTCGTCTAGTGCCCTTAGGATGCATCACTACCCCTCTTGGGCATCATGATGGTCCCTAATCATAGTGCATGCACAATCAATATTTTCACATCATGCCAGATAATTTGTGGTGCCATTGGTTTAATGGCCCCAACCCTCAACTCAATCCGTATCTGTTTGTCTTGATTGGTCCGTCGACCTATTATGTCACATTACCGTTAGTTGACTGAGTATGTCGGTCATATCTTGGTACCATGGCCAAACAATTCATTTATTTAAAGTTTTATGGCATATTACTCATGTTTGTTTACAAGCCCCTGCTCGTGCCAACTGGCCTTGGGCCCACTGTACGAGATTTTCAAAATCGGGCATATTGGCCCCCAAGTTCCAAAATTGAGGCCACCAGCCTATAAGAGCTATTCGAGCTCCCGTCAAGAAGGTCTCCCCAAATCATTTAAGCATTGACATACATTCAGGGGAGAGCACTTCTGACAAAAGTATGTTTTCAACTGTCCATTATATCGATTGGGTATAAGGACATTTTCGCTCATAACCGATGAATGGGTTTTCAACTTCCTTTGAGGAAGTTTCATCATACCAACCGGGTATGATCTACTTCAACTGGTAAGTAGTTTTTTTGCATGACTTTCACATCACTCCTCTAAGTTATGATGTTTAAAATACTACTTATTAGTGAGTTTTCATTTCGAGGTACTTATCATCCCCAACCAGGTATGATATAAAATCTCACACCCTAGTTAATGCAGTGAATTCCACTAGACCGATTCTTTGTATTCACGCATGCTTATCTTTGCTCTCTTTCCTGGTACCTCATGTTCCTACAAGATATGAACATCTCGGTTCATTATCCCTTGACCTAATAGCCTTCATTCATTCCAAATGAATGAGAAAACCAAATGTTTATTTATTTGTAATTAGGTCCCTAAAGTTATTTTTCTTTAACTTCAAATCCCTAATGTCGGTTTTTCCTCAAATTGAGTCCCAAAACTTTTAAAATTTATCTTAGGACCTCAATTTATTCAAATTCACAAAAAGGGGTTTAATTTCCCAAATTTCCAATTTGGTCCCCCAACTTTTCCAAAATTACCATTTTTCCCTTGCTTTACAAAAATGCTAAGTTTCACCCCAAAAATTCTAAAATTCCTCAATTGGCCCTTTAACATTTTTATAATGCCCAATTGACCCTCAATTTCATAAAATTGCATTTTGGTCCTTCAAATTTAAAAAATCCTCAGTTTTCCCGCAATTTCAACTCCTTAACCAAGCCGAATTTGATTTAATCAAATTGACCGATCAAACACATCTAATTATTGAAATTGAACTTAAAATTAAGATCCTACATCTTCATACAATTCAATAGCACTTTGAATCGCAAGTTTTAATACCAAAACGAGCTTAAACTGAGCTTCGCTAGAAAATAGACTGTAGAGAGAGAAAGCTTCGAAAGCTTACCGTCGGGGGCATGACGTTCCGAGATTTCGATATGGGCTTCGCGTCCTGAGGTTCATCCTAGAATCAAGAATTTCATAAATTGATTCTGAATTGAGTTATAATTTCATCATCAAAATTCTGTCAATTCTCTCTCTAGCACCAGTCGAAAATTGCAGAGTGGAGCCGAATTGACTTATCTTTCAGTCCTAATTTGGCCGTGGGAGGGCTGAGGAAGTGTTGGGAAGGCATGGTTTGGCCAAAGTAGGGCTCAAAATGGCCGATCTCAGCTCGGCCGAAACAGGGCAGCTTCGGTCTACCAGAGCTGCTTCACTGTTCCATCACGTCGGCACTTCTTCGGCGACCCTTGGAGCAAATAGAGACTACAGGCCTGTAGCTGACTTCTTCTCGGTTCTAAAGAACTCGACCTCACCTTCTTTGGCTCATAAATGACCCTATATTGGAGCTCTGGTTTGAGGTTCACCAAAAAATGGAGCTGTTGAGAGAGAGTGAGCTTTTCAGGTGTCGAGAGGATAAATGGAGAGTGGCTCTTTATATAGGGAGTTTAGGGACTCGTTGGTCGTCCGTTTGGCACCTTTATAACAAACATTGATGGCCAGAAACATATTGAACGGAGATGTTTCTTCTTTGTCGGCGCTACTTCGATTTTTCGGTGAGTGAACAGTGTTGTCATTTAAAGGAAGAAAACGACACTGTTCAGAACCTGACCGGACTGGGTTTGAAGCTTAAACTGGTCGGTTCACCCCCCATTCGACCGAGTTTTTCAAATCTAAAAATTTCTAAATTTATATAAATTCATTTTCTATCCAATGGTGGCCTCAAATCTCAAATTTATTTAAGCCACCTATAAAATTGAATTTTGAATCCAGTTCAATAGTAGTTCATACCGGTCCAGACTAGTTCAATCCGATTCGAATCTAATTCACCTGAACCGGTTTGTTTTCATCTCCAATTCACCCTAAAGTCCTTTTTCATGACTTTTATGACTCCTTAGGTCACTTAGGGTCCATAAAATTCCTAGTTTACCATCTCTCTATCGGTTCCGGTTCATAAACCGACTCGGTTGTTAAACCGGTTTAATCCGATTCGGATCCGGTTCACCCAACCGGTCTGGTTTTTTCTCTCCCACTTTTTTCTATGGTTCCTTCCCAAGGTTTATAAATCTCTTTTGGTCACAAGGGATTTGAAATTTCTCTAATTTGCTCATTCCCCGATAAATGGGGTTTGTGAACCGGTTCGATTTTCTTACTCGGTTTCACCAGTTCTTTTCCCAGTTTTCCTTAACTCAAAAGGGCGGGGTTTACTTAGGAATACTAGGATGATTCATGGAAGGGTGGTAGGTTGATCACAAGACTCTGACCAAACCGGGTCAGGGTGTGGCAACTTTTATGGCTTCACAACATAACCTTCCTAATGATTCTAACCCTAAAAACCTTGCAGAAAAACATGAACGGGAATGCAAATGAAGATTATAATCCCTTGATACACGCCATGGAGCAAAGGATAGAGGAGTTGGAGGAGCCTATCCCATGGAGAGCAACTCGGGAGAGGACCCTTCCCTACTCAGTGGAAGATGAGATCTCTCTACCCCGAGAACCGGATTAGGCCCAAATCCGAGAAGAGGCTGAAAGAAATTTCTGGGAAGCATACGCTAACTATGTTAGGGTCTTTTGTCGACTTCTCCTGATACATGGTGGCATGTGTACGACAAACCCTATGCAACACACCTACGCATATGAGGTCGCGGTCTTGAACAATTATGGAGTGAAGATTTTACCGGAGGTACGAGTTTGCAGGGCCCCTAACACATCGACTTCCTTAGAATTTGAAGAGCCCAGCATGAACCTCTGCCCTCGATGTGGGAGATACCACGGAGGTGATTGTCCACCTAAGAGGAGGAGACGCGTCAGGACAATCGATGCTGAGTCTCATAACCCACCTGTGTTAAACTCTAGGTTAGTTAACATGAGAGGATAGGAATGGGACACTAATTTCCTCAAAATCAATTGTTGTAATAAGCCATAACTAGGGCTTCACCTGTTAATGAATTAAAATATCCAATTTATTTCACTCTTGCTCAACAACAAATATGAAGGATGGAAGTGACCCTAGCCGAGGGACCCTCGGGTAGTTAGAAGTAACCATGAAAGGACGAAGGGACTAGGAAATTCTTAAGCTTACCGAGCCCTAGTGAACTAGAAAACTTTAGAACTATAGGAACACCAGGAATAGGATGGAAGTTCTTACAAAAGGAGAATACATTCCCATGTAAGGGAGGCATAGGGTGCCAAGAAACCATAGGAGGTAGGGATAGGTAATGAACCCTATTTAAGAAACAAACTCCAGATGGATTAACCACACAACTTCCTAAAGTTAGTACCAACTAACCCAAAGGAAGACGTCAGAACTGGAAACCCCTAGAATAGTAAGGCTAGGGTAGGGGCAAGAGAACCTAGAAGGAAACCACAAAAGGGACAAGGGAGGTTCGGTTCCAAGAATAGAGGAACCAATGGAGCAACTCTCTGAGTGGATCTAGAAAGCCATAAGGGAAACCATACGGGATGAGCTAGAATAAAGTACCATGAGAGGACCCTAAACGAGCAAACAATATACCGAAGGACGATGACCCTAAGTAGGGACACGATCAATTGATGTAAGGGTAAGACACGGTCGGCGAACCAAGTAGAGATTGAGGAGCGAATAGAGGGAACTGAGGAAGCGACCACCAAAGAGAGGGTTAATATACGAGGGGAGGACACTAGACAAGCATAAAAATAGGGTAAGTGTCAGGTCATGAAGGTGGAAGTTCAGGCCTAGGATACACAAGTAGAAACTGGAACAGGCCAAAGACCTCTTGAGGACAAACCGAAAGGGGGCTTCCCCGCCCCAAGGGAACTCTTGTAAGTGATAGCATGAATAATCATGGAAATGCAACGAGGCATATGAACCAAACAAAGAAGTAGGAGGCAAGCCAGTGGTGAAATAATAGGGAACCCTGGCAATAGGGATTGAGAAAACTCCATTAGGGGACAGGTAAGTGAGTAGGCAAAATAATCCATGCACTAGATTCTGAGACAAAAAACAACGAGAAAAAAAAACTTTTGGGAGGAAAAGCGTGGAGCCTCCAATATAGCTTGGTCAAGGTACAAGATAAGGGAGTCCATGAAGAGAAATTTGATACTCATGGAGAACATGTTAGAAGAGACAAGGCGGGAATGGCATCCTACCCCCTAAAAGGTAAAGCGTAGGAGGATACCCTCTAATGGAAGGAACGATGCTGAAGAACTTGAAACTTCAAGAAAATGGACACCTACGAATAAAGAAGGGGTGGGGGAATGACCAAATCATGGATGTATGCATTACATAACTGAATGACCCAGGGTAGTGGAAGAACGCGACCAGGTGATAAGGAAGAGCGGAGCCCTACAATTCCAAATAAATCAATAGTGGGAGGGATGTTCCAAAAGTATCATGCACAAGGACGAATCTGGAACAAGTCAAGTTATTAGGGACATGTAAGTCTTGAGTCTCTAAAGTGGGGTATGATGCAAGGAAAGAAGATTCACCTATCTAAGCATGGCAGAGCCAAATGAGGGAGTGGGTGAACCCGAGAAATAATAAGGGAAAAGTGGATTAGGGGAGCAATCGAGAAAAAAAAGGGAACCCTACTCCAAGCCATGGAAGAACATGACCCAAGACCGTACTTTGGAACAAACGGGTGACCCCAGCAAATAAGTTTAAGTTCCAAGGAATATGTACATGTTGGAAGGGAGGAGAGATTCTTCGAGGGCGCAATTAATAGGAACTAAGCAAGGAGAAATCTTGGAAATGCAAGGGGTGAACACTACATCTTGCCATTTGGAACCAGGATAAAAAAGCGTTTTGCCCAAAGGGACTCGATTATCAAGTGGAGGATGGTATGATGGCCCAAAATAGGGGAAGGAGAAAGGAAAAAGAGATGGGGGGAAACCCATCACTAGTCGATGGATGCCACTGGATAAAAGGATGGACATAAGGAAGGAAAACCCTCAGTAAGTCGGTAAGTCAAGAAGTGGATGAGAAACCCAGTAGTTGGAAACAGGAAAAACCCAATAACGAAGTGGGATAGGACAAATAAATATGTAAAACCCAAATGCCTATAAAAAGTAGGACGTCGATATAAAAAGGGACATTAGGGGTATGGAAGAGACTTGTGAACAGGAATTGAGTTAGGAAGTGTGTCGACAATGCGAGAGGAAGAATAAGGGAGTGCACCCTAAGGAAAAGAGTGGGAGAACTCAGCCCGAACCTATGGGGGCATGCTGCAAGGGACATATAGGTCCAACAAACCCAATGAAAGGGGGATTCGAGTACAAAAGAGTAGATTAGAGGACAAAAAGGGGGATAACATCTAAACTCGTGGAAGGCAAGTACAAAAAGTTAGAAGGGGCAACGAGCTAAGAAGTTCCAACAATCAAGAAAATAAATAGACTCGAGTACGACTGAACATGTTGGAACTCCCAATTCCTGGCAAAACCCTCAAGAGGAAAAGTCTTAACCCAAACGATAAGAAGCATTGGATCTAGGGCATTACATGGACATATGGGGTAAGACAATTCAAAGTAACTAAGTCCAAGGGAACAAGAAAATGAGTCAAAAAGTAGGGTATCAAGTCAAGCCCCATGTTGATCGCAAGGAGATTCATTTCCAATGGAAAGAATGGACAATTGAGTTTTGATGACAAAACTCCTAAAAGGAGGGAAGAGTTGTGAAACCCGTCTTCTCAAACCAAGGAAAATTGGGAAAAGAGCCAACCAATTTCCATGTGAAAATCGGGCCAATTAAGGAACCAAAATTCATAAGGAATGGTTAAAATGGGAAATTGGAAGATCCCAATTGACTAAAAAGTTATAAAAATGAAGGGGAAGAACCATGAAGTGAATTGGATGAGAAAATTGGACCAGTTCAGGGTGAACCGGACCCGAACCAGATTGAACCCGATTGAACTAATTCAATTATTCATTTTTCTAGGTGGTTTAAAAATATCAATTTGAGAAATTGAGGCCACCATTATATAGAAAATAAATTTAAATGAATTTATAAATTTATAAATTTATTAAAACTGGTCGAATTAAGCCTAAACCAACCGATTTTTAAATTCGGGTCACCGACCTCGATTGGATCAGACCGGTCAACAATCCAGCTAGTCAACAGACTGGACTGGTCAATGGTCAGTGGTGGCCAGTCAGTAGCCACGCAGCCAATAGGAGGCTACCACGTGTCTGGTCGATGGTCAGTGAAGGACCGGTTAGCCTGTCACGCAGACATGAGTAGCCAATGGGAGGCTGCCACATGTCCGGTTAATGGCTGAGGCGACGGTTGAGTTGGAATGCCATGTTAGAAAAATCAGCCAATCACAGTGCGCCATGTGGCATGCCCACAATGTCATCATTATCTTCCTTAGTCAACTGATAGAAAGGATAGAGAGAGAGGGAGGGTGATTCCTCCGGCGACAAGGGAAGAGCTCCGGTATGACCATTGGCGGCCAAGTCCTACGCCAGTCGGTAGCCCAGTCTGTTATCGAGCTCCCTATATAAAGAGCACCCCTCCATTTGTTCTCAGCGTCTCACAATCGAGCGAAAAAGGTGAAGTGTCCTAGTTTCCAGTGAGCAACAAAATAGAGCTCCGACAGCAAGACTTTTCTTAACCTTTGAAGCCACATTCAATGTCATTAGAATTGAGAGGAAGTCCTCTACCTAGCTGCAACCCTCCCTTCAGCCCGAGGACCACAGGAGAAGAGCAAGGAAGCTCATACAGTGTCGTCGCTCCTCGACTGTTAGCAACTCGAGCTGTTTGAGCTCAAGTCGAGCCATCCCCAGACCAATTTCGGCCAAACCAAGCTCCCTAGATCGCAAATAGATATGCTCCGTCCTTCCCTGAGCCCCGACGGTAAGTCCCTTCCGCAGCCCTTCACCGAAAACTACTATTCATAGTACATTTCTGCAAAATTTTAAATTTCAAAATTTGCACTGCTCAAGCCACCAATTGAGGCATTGTTTGATCCAGGGAGGATCCTCAGGAAGAGGGTAATTTAGAGAAAGCAAGAGCTCCAGTCATCAGACCCTCGCCAAAAAGATATCAAAGCTTTCTCTCTCTAGATTTAGTTTTCCTATGAAGATTCATTTGAGCTCATTTCTAAGCCAAATGAAGCAATTCAAAGCTTGAATTTATGAGGGAGGCATAGGGAAGATGATTCAAATCATGAATGGGGATAATTGACTGGGTTTTGATGATGAATTTAACGAATTGAAGTTTTGGGGACCAAATTGCAATTTTTGAAAATTGGGAAATCTGGGGATTTTGGGAAAATTAGGGGGCAAATTGTAATTTAAGGAAATTTAGGGATTTTAATAAAATAAACTCTCAATTGAGGTATATTTGGGAAATTGAATGAAATGTCGGATCAATTGCAATTTTTAAGAAATTAAGTGGCCAATTGGAAATTTGGGGTAATTAAGGACCAATTGGCAATTTTGGAAAATTTGAGTTCCAATTGGTGGTTTTGGAAAATAAATTAAGGAACCATGAAGGATAATTAGAAATCCTAGGGACTTAATTGAAGTTAAAGGAAGATTAGGGACCTAAATGAAAAATTATAAACTTTAGGGACCTAAACACAATTAAGGCATAATGTGAGGACTATGCACTAATAAGTGAGAAATACGAGGTCACTTACATAAATTTTTCTGATGTAAATGATCGAACCAGGTAGGAGCTGGTTGCCTAGGTCCCTATGCGAGGAACGCATCACCAGTCTCACTGAGACGGCTACGCCACTATTATCGGGTGAGTGGGAATTCTACAACATCAATTCCAATTGGGATGATGGCTTTGCCTCAAAAATGATTTTTCTCGGAATTAGCCTCCCATGAATGGGTGAGTCTGCTTAAAATATTTGGAAGTTAATTTTGGGGCTTAGGCTCGGTGATACAAGTGAGCCTAAGGCCAAAGGACACGGGGATGGACCCGTTAAGAATGAGCATGTTATTAACTGCTAAAAATCCTAATAATGGGTAATGTTGTGTGATACCCATCGAGCCCTAATTGGGATGTTAGGCTTATTGGGCCAAATAGTTGCTAAGCCAAAGTAGAGTCATCGAATCCGTTGGGCTGGTGCGCGTGGGCCAAATACAAGCCAACAAACCCTTGAGTTGGAGGGCCAAAGATGATGGTTATAACTGAAAAAAGACTCTTGATTGAGCATGCAATGTGATGCGGGACCATCAGGACACTTGGTACGAGGTAGTGATGGTCCCATGTGCTGTTGGACGACCTGGGGAGCATAAGGGTGGTCTATCATCCAGTATGTGGAGAAGCTCTAGGAGCTTTGTCACGCCCCAACTTGTTTTGGTTAGATTCTCGTGAACAGCCCACCACTCCCTTTGGTCCATAAAAGGTTTCACCCTTTTTAAACCGCAAGTAGTAAGGCATCCTACTTTCATGTCTTTCTTGTAATAACATTATACAAAACTGACATACCTATTTTACATGGAGGTCTTTAAGTCTTGGTTTCCCCTTGGTTACCTGAAAGGGGTAAAAGGGAGGGGGGATTTCTACAACTCAGTGAACTGGTGTTGAGAGTGAGTTTTCAAAATAGCCTTAGTTTAACCAAACCACGCCAAGGTTATCATTTCCTTTAAAAAGGATTTTTCCTCAATTTCGGTTTTCAAAACCTTTACCCTGCCTAAGGGTGACATTTTCTTTAAAAAGGGTTTCAAATTCAATTTCTCATCCAAAACCTTTTTCCAAAGTTTACCATTCCTTTTTTCCAAGGATTCTCAAATCCTTTCCAAGGTTTTCAAAACCTTTTTCCTTATTCACATTAGGTGTGTTTAGCTTTCTTAGCCCATCCCCTTGCCTCATGAGGTGTTTTAACAAACAATACACGCCCTCCATCCAAAAGGATACACACATTCACGAGATGCAGTTATGACAACTACACCCACTTGTGGATTGTAGCCTCTTTACCATCCACACTAATAGAAGTCCTTGATTTCTACATGGAGTCTTAGTGAATGTCCTAGACGTTCAACCCTGAGACCCAAAATACTTCATGTGCATATGAGGATGGCGACCTCATCCCGAACCCACCTAGGTCTCATGCGTAAGAAGCTACTCTAAGCTTCAAGATTGATTGGTACAACGAACTGCCTTTATCTCCACCATGTTGTCCAGTAGCCCTTAGTACCCATCACTACCCCCTATGGCATCTTGATGGTCTCGTACCACAAGTGCATGCACAAACAATAGTTTTTCACAATGGCCATTATCTTTGGTGCAATTGGTTCAACGGCACCGACCCTCAACCCGATCTGCAACTATTTGTCAAGGTCAATCCGTTGACCTGGCCCTAACGCACTATCGCTAGTCCATTGAGTATTGTCGATCCTAACTTGGTATCATGGTGAAATCACTCAACCATTTCATTAGAAGTTTCATGGCTTTCTTTAACTCATATTTGTTTACGAGCTCTTGCTCGTGCCCACTGGTCTTGGGCCCACTGCATGCGATTTTCCAAAAAAACTGGGCATTTAGCCCATGAGTTCAAAAATCCAAGGCTTCTTGCCTATATAAGCTATTCTAGCTCCCATCAAGAAGATCTCCAAAATAGTTTAAGCAATGACATATAGTCAGGGAAGAACACTTCTGACAAAAAGTATATTTTCCACTTAATCACACCAACCGGGTGTGATGATATCTCTACTTACAGTCGGTAAGCGGGCTACTTCTTTTCTCAAGGAAGTTCATCATATCAACTGAGTATGATGTTAGGTAATCCTACTCACAACCGGTAAGTATATTTTTCATTTCTAAAGTGCTAACCATCCCAACTTGGTATGATATAAATAAGCCCACTCACCCGATAACCGTAACGTGTTCGTCCTCGGTTAGTTTTCCAAGTCTACCTGAGCTCTCTCTTGCTCATGTTTCGGTCACACTTGTCCCTACATGATTTGGGCAATCTTATCAATTATGGTTTGGCATAAAAGCCTAGTCTCACAAATTATCGATTAATTGCACTTAGGTCCAAAATTTTATTTCTCTTAACTTTAGGTCCCTAATACCAACTTTTACCCAATTTGGATCCCAAGGTTCCCAAAATTCCCTTTGCGTTTGCATTTTACTAAAAATTTTCTAAGGGGCTCAAGTTTTCCAAATTTCCAATTTGGTCCCCAACTTTTCAAAAATTACCATTTTGCCCCTACATTCCAAAAATGGCAATTTGACCCTAAATATTTCAAAATTAGACCAATTGGTCCTCCAACATCTTTTTCATGGCCAATTGGCCTTCAATTTTGGGAAATAGCAAAGAGGTCCCTCAATTTATCAAAATCCCCAATTTCTCCCCTTCAAATAAACCGAATTTGATTTCTTCAAATTGGCCATTCAATCGGGGTTATTTGCTTAAATTAAAGGTAATGATCAGTTCCTATACTTCCATACAATTCAATTGACCTTTGAACCATGTCATTTGGGTTTGAATTGAGCTCAAACGGAGCTTCGCCAAAAAACTATGCATAGAGAGAGAAAGCTTCAAAAGCTTACCATCGGGGGTGAGGCGGTCCAAGCTCTCTATCGAGGAATGTAGCTCTCATCTTGATGTTCCACCTAGGATCAAGAATTATTACAATTGACATCCAATTAAGGGAGAATTTTGTCAGTGAAGTTTCACATTTTTTCTCTCTAACTTTGACCTGCAAAATTTAGGAAGACTGAATTGGCTTACCTTTCAACTCTGTTGAGGTCATATGAGGGTTGTAGGGGTGTTAGGGAGGATTGGTTTGGCTAGAGGAGGGCTAAACTTGGTCGATTTTAACTCGGCTGAAATAGGCCAGCTTCGGTCCATTCTAAGCTGCTTCACTGTTTGATTCTGTTGGCGCATCGTCAGCAGTCCTCGGGTCGAGAGGAAGGTACTATCAGGTAGTGAACTACCATTGGAGTTTGTAGGATTCGACTTCGCCTTCTAAGGCTAAGAAAATTGCCTATATTGGAGCTTTGATTTGAGCTTTGCTAGAAAATAGAGCAATTGAGAGAGAATGGAGATTTGAGGTGTGTGAAAGATGGATGGGGATGAGGTCTTTATACAGGGAGCTCGAGGACCCTTTTCCTAAAACTTTCCTTTTTGGTCAAGCTTATCCTCGCTCTAAAAAGGCTTGATTGGGGCCGTTTTTCCTTCATCAGCGTTATCTGTTTCTACATTTAATTAATAGTGTTGTCATCTAAAAGAAGAAGACGATAATGTTCTGAACCGAATTGGACTAGTCCGATTGGTTCAATGTGTAAATCGGCTGGTTCAGGCCCGATTCGATTGGTTTTCTCAAAATTCAAAATTTCTAAATTTATCTAAATTCATTATGTATCTAATAATGATTTCAATCCCCCAATTTGAATATTTTAAGCTACCTTGAAAAATGAATTTAGAAACCGGTTCAGTCTAGTTCACCTTGAACCAATTTGGTTTTCCCTTTCCAATTGTCCCAATGTACTTTTCCATTCTTTTTATAACTCTTTAAGTCACTTGGGATTTGTGAAGTTCCTAATTTACACTTTTCTTCTTGGCTATGGTTTGTGAATTGGCACAATTTTCTCTTTTGGAATGACTAGTTCTTTTCCCGGTTTTCTTATCCTTAAAGTACGGGGTTTAAAACTCTCCCCTCCTTTTTGGAGTTTTGTCCCCAAAACTTATTTAGCATCCTTTGCATCAGAAAAAATTTCCCTTGATGTCAACTTGGATTTGCTTGACATGGTAATACTTCAATTTTTCTTTCACTTAGCCCCTTTAAATCAGGCACTTAAGGAATTTCTTTTCATTTCCAATGTTTACTCACTCCATGGAGTTTATCATAACTAGGAAAGTCTTTCCCATGGGTCCAAAGGCATATCCTTAGGTTCACTTCTTCCTCTGCTTAGGGCAAGATTATCCCAAGATTTCAGGATTGGGAGTTCAAAAAAATGTCCAATCGTTCTTGTGTCTAGTTATCCTCTTGATCGTTGAAACCTTTAGCTCAGTGTTCTTTCGAGCTTTATGTACTTATTTTTATGGGTTTCGATGTTATCACCTTTTATCCTATTTTGACCATTCCTCCATCTGTTGTTTATTACAATGTTGGTCCAAATTTTATGTTTGACCTTGTCATGCTTAACTAACTGACTCTTCCTTATTTGAGTCATATTTCCCCCCAGGATTGTTGGGCATACATGTCCCTTATAGCACAACATGTTCTAGAGCTTGTCTATGTCCATAAGGATTTTAGAATACTTCCTTGATGGTTGTTCTCAACTTTCCATAAGGATTTCGTCCCTCTTTTCGTCTGGTAGTATTCCTCAACTACCTTTGTGATTATCCAATCATTCTTCTTGCACTTGAAGTCATGTCTTACATAACCGTGTCAGTTTTCCTTACCTACTCGTCCTTTCCCACTTCCTTATTGGGTTTTTCCAGTTCCAATCATTGGGTTTCCCAATGACTTATGAACACGCTAGGGTTCTTCCCTTCTTATGTCCTTCCTGCTTTCCAGTGGCGTCCATTATTCAAGGACTTTCCCTTTCCTTAATCCACTCTTATTTGCTTGTGACCATTTCATGATTCTTTATTCCAAGTTGATCCCTTTCGGTATATGTGTCAATTGCTTTGTTTGGGGAGTTCCCTTCTTACGGTTTCGTTCTTTACTATGTCCCTCAAAGTAGAAACTATCACCTTAGGAGCTACTTGCTCAACCTTCTTACCATTCCTTGAAGGTTTCCTTCCTTCACATTCTTACACCCTTTTGAATTTGAACTTTCACCCGCCTTTAATCCTTCACCGATCTTAATTTCCTAGTTCACCCCTTTACATCCTATCTGAAGTATCTCTGATTGTCAGGTCTTATTTCATGTATTCCACACTATGCCAAGTCGTCCACTATTTAGGTTACCTTAGATGAGCGTAGACCACGAGTAGTCCTGATGTTAGTGGTTGTTTCCCTTAATTACTTTTTAATTGGGGGAGGGCTTACTTCTCCAAGGTTTCTCGAACGTTCTTTCCTTTATTTCCTTATTATGGGTAGTCCGCCCATTCTTACTTTTCATGGCATATTTTGATGCTATCTTCCTACTTCCCATTCCTTGGGTTTAACTTACTCCTTGGTCCTCCTAGTATGCTTCCTTAGTTCTTTCACCTCAATATGCCCTTCATTTGCAAATTCATCTCCTCAACCCTCATCGCTTGGTTTTATTATCTCTTCGCTGAGACATGTATGCCTCTCTAGGGTTTCCTTCCTTGGAAAAATTCTTCCCCTTCTTTCTCAAAATTCCTTTCCATTCGTCCTTGAGGGCATCTAACCTTAAATCTACTTCTTGACATCCTTGGATGTCATAATTCTCGTTTCCCTTTCTTTGGAGATTTGGTGGGTACGTCCTTTGGATTTTCTACTTGTATCTCATCACAAGTTTATTTTTGTAGGGAATGGAACTTTTATTTATTATAATGATAACAAATTACAGCGTTTTGGCTATATTTGTCTAGGGGAGTTTTGGTAAGTACTAGCTATAGTACTAGGATCATTTTGTGCTTCTTCCTGGATGATGTTGTATACTCTAGTTGGTACCCTCGACGTAGTGGCTATATCTTGTCCCACGTTTAGTGCCCTTGGGTTCCCTGGAGGTGGTTGATGGGTACTTCATTGTGTATTACTTTGAAGGGCTAGACAGCTCTTTGCAAAGTGTCTGAGCTGTCCGTATTCAAAGCATGCACAATATGACCCTTCATGGCTTTTCCAGCACCTCGAGCAATAGGGGTTTCTCCTTTGAGGAGATGTACTTGCCTCCATTTGGGCATGATAACCTTCATATCTCCTAAAGGACCCCATTCTTGTCCCCCATCTCCACCCACTAGGCTCCTTTTGATCTCTTTGGCTGTTATGTCCTCCTTCTTCCTTTCGGTTGGCCTGCTCTATCCAGCGGCATCTTGTCTGTACTAGACGCTCGCACTCATGGGCCATGTTGATGATGGTAGCCAAATTTGTAGGGCGTCCTAGTACTCCCATCCGGTCTCGTATGTCCATGTTGAGACCGTCCACAAACCATTGGCAGATATCTGTTGGTCTAGCTAAGTCTGAAGCAATAGGTCTTAGCTCATTAAATCTAGTCTCATACTATGAGATGGTGTGGGATCCTTGTCGAAGTCAGGAGAATTCTTACTTCTTCTCATTGATCAGATGTGGAGCTAAGTATTCCTCTGAATACCTCTCCTTGAATTGCTTCCAGGTTGGGGTGGTGGTGTGCGGACTCCTAATGTTGTCCCACCGCCTTTTCGCACTAGCTTCCAGGAAGAATTCTATTAGGATCATAATCTCCTTTAGTGGAATCCTAACTATTCCCATTAGTTTCTTAATGCTAGCTAGCTAGTCCATAGCAGCTCCAGCATCCTTCTCTCCTAGGAATGACTTACATCCTAATTGATGGAGGGTCTTGGTGTATTTGGGGATGTTAACAAAAGTGGGATGGGATTGTACTTCCGCAAGCTCGACTCGGGAGTTGGTGTCCACCTCTTGAGTGAGGTTGGGCCCTTCAAACAATCGAGTGAAGTCTTCATATAGTCTTTGATGTTCTGAGCTTTGTCTAGGTGGACTTGTTAGGGCTTTTCTGGGAGTTTCTATAGGTAGGGGTTATTGGGCAGCGCCAGAAACTGCGACTCTTGTTCTCATGATTCCTCTCTTGGGAGCCATCTGAAATTTTAAGATTTATTCCTCTTAGTTACTATGTTATACAGTCTTGATAGCATTTGAGGAAATAGGCTCTGATAGTACTCAAGTTGTCATGCCCCAACTCGGTTTGGTCGGATCCCCGTGAACAACCTACTACTCCCTTTGGTCCGTAAAAGGTTTCACCCTTTTTAAACTGTGAGGAGTAAGGCATTCTTCTTTCTGGTCTTTCCTAGAATAGCATTATACAAAATTGAATATCTTAAAACTAATATACCAGTCTTATAGGGAGGTCTTTAAGTCTTGGTTTCTTTTGGTTAGCGGAAAGGGGTAAAAAGGAGGGGGCGAGTTCTACAACTCAATGAGTGGGTGTTGTGAGTGAGTTTTCAAAATAGCCTTAGTTTAACCAAACCACACCAAGGTTATCATTTCCTTTAAAAAGGAATTTTCCTCTAATTCATTTTTCAAAACCTTTACCATGCCTAACGTTGACATTTTCTTTAAAAAGTGTTTCAAATTCAATTTCTCTTCTAAAACCTTTTTCCAAAGTTTACCATTCCTTTTTTCCATGGATTCTCAAATCCTTTCCAAGGTTTTCAAAACCTTTTTCCTTATTCACATTAGGTGTATTTAGCTTTCTTAGCCCATCCACTTGCCTCGGACAGCATTTTAGCAAACAACGCACGCCCTTCATCAAGAAGGGTACACACATTTGTGAGATGATGTTACGACGATTGCACCCACTTGTGGATTAGAGCATCTTTACCATCCACCCTGATAGAAGTCCATGACTTCTACCCGGAGTCTAAATAAGTATCTTAGACGTTTGACCCTCAATCCCAAAATACTTTGTGTTTGTGTGAGGACAGAGACCTCATCCCGACTCCACCCCAGTCTTATGCGCAAGAAGCTACTTTGAGCTTTAAGTCTAACTAGGACAATGAACTGCCCTTATCTCTACCATGTTGTCCAATAGCCCTTAGGTCCTATCACTACCCCTTAGGGTGTCTTGATGGTCCCATACCACAAGTGCATGCACAAACAAAAGTTTTTCACAAATGGCCATTATCTTTAGTGCCTCTGGCACAACGGACCCGACCCTCAACCCGACCAAGAGTTGTTTGTCTAGGCTAGTCTGTCGACCTAGCCCTGATGCACTGCCGCCAGTCCATCGAGTACTATCGGTCTTGACTTGGTACTATGGTGAAATCACACAACCATTTCATTAGAAGTTTTATGGCTTTCTTTAACTCGTGTTTCTTTACGAGCTCCTACTCGTGCCCACTGGCCTTGGGCCCACTGCACGTGATTTTCCAAAAAAATGGGAATTTAGCCCCATGAGTTAAAAAACCCAAGGCTTTGGCCTATTTGAGTTGTTCTAGCTCTCGTTAATAAGATCTTCCAAATAGTTTAAGCAATGGCACACAGTCAAGGGACAACACTTCTAACAAAAAGTATATTTTCCACTTCATCACACCAACCGGGTGTGATGATATCTCCACTTACAACCGGTAAGCGGGTTACTTATTTTCTCAAGGAAGTTCATCATACCAACTGGGTATGATGTTAGGTAATCCTACTCACAATCGATAAGTAGATTTTTCATTTCTAAAGTGCTCACCATCCCAACCGGGTATGATGTAAATAAGCCTACTCACCCGATAACTGTGACGTGTTTGTCCTCGATCAGTTTTCCAAATCTACGCGAGTTCTCTCTTGCTCGCATTTTGGTCACACTTGTCCCTACACGATTTGGGGAGTCTTATCAATTAAGGTTTGGCATAAAAGCCTAGGCTCACAAATTATCAATTAATTGCACTTAGGTCCCTAAAGTTCATTTCTCTTAACTCTAGGTACTTAATGCCAACTTTTGCCCAATTTGGGTCCCAAGATTCCCAAAATTCCCTTTGAGTCTTCATTTTACTAAAAATTGTATAAGGGGCTAAAGTTTTCCAAATTTCCAATTTGGTCCCCAACTTTTTAAAAATTACCATTTTGCCTCTACTTTTCAAAAAAAATGAAAATTTGACCATAAATATTTGAAAAATCAACCAATCGGTCCTCCAACAACTTTCTTATTACCAATTGGACTTCAATTTTGGGAAATTGCCAAGAGGTCCCTCAATTTTTCGAAATCCCAAATTTCCCCCCAATTTCTCCCCTTCAAACCACGTCATATGGGTCTAAACAATACTGTCATCTAAAGGAAGAAGACGACATTGTTCTGAACCGGTCCGACCGGTTCAATGCATAAATTGGTCGGTGCCTGATTTGACCGATTTCCTCAAGATTCAAAATTTATCTAAATTCATTTTCTATCAAATAGTGGCTTGAATTCACCAATTCGAATATTTTAAGCTACTTAGAAAAATGAATTTAAAAACCGGTTCAAACTGGTTTAGTCCGGTTCACTTTGAACCAGTCTGGTTTTCTCTTCCCAATTGTTCCAAGGTTCTTTTCCATTCTTTTGATGACTCTTTAAGTCATTTGGAATATGTCAATTTCCCAATTTACCCTTTTCTTATCGGGTATGGTTTGTGAACCGGCTCGGTTTTCTCTTTTGGAACGATCGGTTCTTTTCCCGATTTTCTTATCCTTAAAGCATGTGGTTTACAAGCTTCCTACGCACTGAGACCGTGGCAGTGGGAAGAAAGAGAGCTCTTCCCACAAAGTGGACATGAAATGTGATTGAGGTTTAAGGGTCAGACGAGCAAGGACCACTTAAACTCGGGGTAGAGGTTATTAAGCTCCATCAGGGTGGACGGTAAAGGTGCTCCGGTGCACAAGTGAAATGGTTGGGGACTGTTCTGTGAATGTTTGATCCCTTTCTATGATAGAAAGGGCATGTCATTATGTGCCAACCCAAGAAGGGGTTGAACATGAAACACCATAAACCTAATGACTAAAAAATTAAGCAACTAATTAAAGAATGCGATCGTTGTTGAAATTTTCTCTCACTAAGTATATATGTATATATACCCATCCCCCTACTCTCACCCCTTTTAGGAATAATTGAAATAACCTAGACAGGAGAGACGAAAAGCTCTAAGTGACAACTCGGGCCCTCAAGGTATGTTCTCTATCCTTAACTTATAGTAAGAGAATGAACATAAAAATACCTTTACTTTCCTTAGATCATAAAGGTAGGAATACTAGGATGATTCATGGAAGGGTGGCAAGTTGATCACAATACTTCAACCAAACCGGGTCAAGACGTGACAGTAGACTATAGTTATGAGTGGCCCGAAATGAGAGCCATAAGCGTGACAACCTGAACCATGAGACAACCATAGTATTTTGCATGAATTGTCTGGGATCATCAAGAGAATCTGCAGAGATGCATGAAACTGCCGGCCATTAGATTGGGCTAGGATGTGACAAGTTTTGAGTACAAACCTACTAAAAATTAGGGGAGTAATTATATTACTGCATTTTCCGAACGTGAAAATTTTGAAGGAAAATTGAATATAAGTGAATTATTTAATTAAATCATAGTGAATAAATTGAAATACATCTAATCACGAATAATTAATTATGATTGAATGATCTAATTTAAATCATTGGAATTAGATAATTATTAAATAGATAAGTCTATAAATACATATATAAATATGTACATATGTGAAGATAAAATAAAAAGTTCTTTAGAGAAATATAACTATGTTATATGGGAGGAAGATATACTATTAAATATAAATACATAATTTGTATTAATTCCAATCACTTAGGAAAACAATATAAAAAAGGGAAGAAAAGGCTTAAGCCACTTGGTACAGTCATAAAGATCCAAACAACATAAAAAAAGTGGTCTTAACTCCATACATAAAATAATTGGGGCTTAAAATACATTATGGACTAAGCTAAGCCCAACCTACAACTTCTTAGAAATTCCATGAAACCTAATACCTCCCCATCATCATGGACATGCCCAGTAACCCTTCCCATAAAATGGTCTATGGTAGAGCCCCATCCTTTCAAGTCATGGACGTCTGAAAAATCCAACCACAAACACTTTTCTCATTTAAACTCATAAAGTCTTGGATATCCCAATGGGCATGGGCATTTTCTATAGAAGGTCAAGTTCCTTGACCTAAAAGAAGACTAATTAATCATCAAAATAAATAGGAAAATTTAAAACATTATCAAGCAATCAAAATGGGAAGTTGGAACTCAAATAATTTATAAACTAGGAGTGTATTATTTAATGACATAAGGTTAGGACCACCTTACATGTAATTGGACTTTGGTTCCTTCTATGATCCGTCCCCAACAAAATTGTAATTTTGTATTAAAAACCAAAATAGATAGTAGTTGAAACTAT
This sequence comes from Trapa incisa, assembly GCA_030064435.1. NCBI lineage: Eukaryota > Viridiplantae > Streptophyta > Magnoliopsida > Myrtales > Lythraceae > Trapa > Trapa incisa. Next base: position 3,406,531 of record CM057774.1, on the reverse strand, counting down.
CACATTTAGCGGGTGATATGGAAAGAGATATTAACTATCAAAAATGGATAAAGAGAATTACCTTGACTTTACCATTAAGTTGATACAATTTAATGGTATCAACCATGCAATTTAATATCTCTAAAAAATCCTAAAAAATTCAATTACCCTACAATTAATCAAGGGATTTCAATAGAAGAAACCATATCAAATTCAATGAAAAAAATTATTAATAAAAGGAGAGAATAAGAATTACCTCAAATATTCCTAATGAGTTGAACCAAACACCATGTATTAACTCTAGCAAACTAAATTCCAAGATTGGCAAGATGTAAATTGTAAAGCCCACACTTTTGAGTTAAGAAAAATCGAGAAAATAACTGGTCAAACCGAGTAAGAAAACTGAGCCGGTTTACATTTGAGAACACGCAATATGAAAATTTACAACTTCCAGGTGATCTAAAGGGTTCATTAAACCTTGGAAAAGAAATTTAAGAAACTTTAGAAAATAAAAACTAAATTGGTTCAGGTGAACTAGATTTCATAAGAACTTCAAAGTTAAGCGTGATTACCCGATAGTAGTGTGAGGATGGGTCCCATTTCATTCTCCTCACACCTGAACACTTCTCTCTCTCTCTCTCTCTCTACTGCTCCATTTCCCGGTAAAGCTCGAACCAGAGCTTCGACTTGAACAAAGGTCAGGCTCTTTAGAATCGGGGAGAAGACAGCTATCTGATAGCAAACTCCAGTCAATCCGAGAATTGTTGGAGAAGTGCCGACATGATGGAATAGTGAAGCAACTCTAACAGATCGAAGCTGCCCTATTTCGGCCAAGCTGAAATTGGCCATTTCAAGCCCTCCTCAGGCCAAACCAAGCCCTCCCAACACTTCCTCAGCCTTTCCACGGCCGAATTAGGACCGAAAGGTAAGCCAATTCGATTCCCTTTACAATTTTTGATCGGTGCTAGAGAGAGAGTCGACCGAATTTCAATGACAAAATTCTAATCCAATTCCGCATCAATTGATGCAATTCTTGATTCTAGGATGAACCTCAAGATGAGACCTATCTGCCCGGATCGAAAGCTCGGACCGTCGTGCCTTCACCGGTGAGTAATCGAAGCTTTCTCTCTCTACAGTCTGTTTTCCGACGAAGCTCCGTTTGAGCTCGTTCCGACGTTAAAATCTGCAATTCAAAGTTTCTTAGAATCATATGAACATGCAAGAACTCAATTTCAACTCCAATTTTAATAATTAGAAGTGTTTGATCGGTCAATTTGATGAAATCAAATTCGGTAATGTTGAAGAGTATAAATTGAGGGAAAATTTGGGGATTTTTGAAATTAAAAGGGCCAAAGTACAATTTTATGAAATTGAGGGTCAATTGGGCATGAAAATAATATTGGAGGACCAATTGAGGAATTTTGGAATTTTTGGGGAAAAACTTATCATTTTTGTAAAGGATGGGCAAAATGGTAATTTTGGAAAAATGGGGAACCAAATTGGAAATTTGGGAAATTAAACCCCTTTTTGGTGAAATTGAATAAATTGAGGTCCCAAGATAAATTTTAAAAGTTACGGGACTCAATTTGAGGAAAATCGATATTAGGGACTTAAACTTAAAGATAAATAACTTTAGGGACCTAATTGCAAATAACTAAAAGTTTGGGTTTTCTCATTCATTGGAAATGAATGAAGGCTGTTATGCCGAGTAATAATGAACAAGGTTGTTCATATCGTGTAGGAACGCGAAATACCGGGAACGCCAGCAAGGACAAGTTCGCGTGAATACAAAAAATCAGTCTAGTGGAATTCACGGTATTAACGAGTAAGTGGGTTTACTAACATTATACCCGGTTGGGATGATGAGCACAACTTAAAGATAAAAACCACTTACCAGTTGTAAGTGAAAATTTTATGTCATACCCGGTAGGGAATGATAAGTACCTCAGTATAAAAACCCACTATTTAGTGGTATTTTAATCATCACCACTTAGAGAAAGTGATGTGAAAATTATGCGGAAAAACTACTTATCGGTTGTAAGTAGATCATACCCGGTTGGTATGATGAGACTTCCTCGAAGGAAGTTGAAAACCCGTTCATCGGTTATGAACGAAGATGTCCTTATACCGGTTGGTATAATGTACAGTGAAAACTTATTTTGTCGGAAATGTTCTCCCCTTACTGTGTGCCAATGCTTAAACTATTTGGGAGACCTTCTTGACGGGAGCTCGAATAGCTCTTATAGGCCGGAGGCCTCGATTTTGGAACTTGCGGGCTAGAATGCCCAATTTTTTGAAAATCTCGTATAGTGGGCCCAAGGCTAGTTGCCACGAGCAGGAGCTCGTAAACGAACATGATATATGTGCCATAAAACTTAATAAGTGAATTGTTTGGCCATGGTACCAAGATAGGACTGACATGTTCAGTCAACTAGCGGCAGTGCGACATGATAGGTTGATGGACTAGTCAAGACAAACAACTGCGAGTTGAATTGAGAGTCAGGGCCATTGGACCAGTGGCACCACATATTACATGGCTTGATAAGAAAACATTGTTTGTGCATGCACTATGATTACAGGATCGTCAAGATGCCCATGAGGGGTAGTGATGTGTCCTAAGGGCCCTTGACGACCCGGTGAGTATAAGGGCAGATCATCGTTCCAGGTGTTTATGCGAAATTTGGAGTAGCACCAAGCGCATGAGACCGGGGTGGGGACGAGATGAGGTCTCTGTCCTCATACGGACACGAAGTACTTCTATCCGAATGGCAGGACAAGTCGCTTCGAAGCCACTAGCAGGTTCAGTAGTGATACTGACTTGCGAATGTGTGTAACCTTCATGATGAAGGATGTGTGTTGGGTGATGACACACCGATAACTAAGAAATAATGGAAAAAGCTAAATTTTTAAATGAAGGGATTTTTTAAAAGAAATGAGTTTGACACACTCCATATAAATGTTTTTCTTAAAAGTTAAAAGTAGACCTTTAAAAACCCATTCACTGAGTAGTCGTACTCACTCACTCCCTTATATCCCTTTCAGGAAATCTCGGAAAGCCTACCCTGAAAGACAATCAACTAAGATGCCTGTAAGACAGGTATGAAAATTTTAAAATTTCATGTAGTTTTTATTATGCTATTCCAGGAAATAGTGCATGTTTAAATGACACTTTACCCTTTACAGATTATAATAAGGGGAAACCCTTTAATAAACCGAGAGAGTGGCTGGTTGTTCATGGGGATCCGACCAAACCGGGTCGAGGCGTGACATAAATATAGAGAATTGAAAACACGGATTAAAAGAAGGTAATGTAGGAGGAATTAATTAATAATAATTGAGTGGAAGCCTAAGGAGTAGTACTATTACCAGAATTAATGAGACATAGGAAATGGAGGGGATTCAAAATATAAATGATCAAATCACCATTTATCCCTACAAGTAAATCTAATTTAATAAGAATCCTCATATAATTGGGAAATAAATTGAAGATAACCACTACTTTACCTAATAATAAGAAAACCATGTAAATAATTTCTCTTATGATCTCATGCCCTTCTTTTTGGGACCCTAGTCTTCACAAATATTTCTTTAAGGTACTCAAACTTCCTTAGTCTCATTTGGGTCCCTTAATTCTAAATAATCACTTTTATAACCTCCAACTTTTACTATTTATACTTTTGTCCATAAACTTCTCTTAAAATCCCATTTAGATTATTAATATTCAAAAAGTCATTATTTGAGTCTCAAATCTTTTTCATTATTTTCTATTAGTCCCCTACCTTCTCTGAACTCTCGTAGAAACCCCCAAAATTTCACATTTCCAAATGGGTTCTCTAAATTTACCAAAATTTGAATTTTGTAACTCACATTTGTTTCTCAATAAAAAAATTCTAAAATATTATGATATATATATATATATATATATATAAGTTCCATAAGTGGTTTGCCTATGTCGCCATAGTCCCTACTCAGTCGGGTCTAACCAAAACAATACATTTTAGGGTCATTTTTTAAATACTTTTGAAATAGTGCAAAAATCAAGTTAATGTCGGAATCTCACCAGAAATGGTAACTAGGCCACTAATACAAGTTGAATAATAATTATCACAAAAGTTTATGGACACTTGAATTATCTCATATAGAGATTTAAGTAGTCTACAAATATTATTTTACTAAACTCTATCATTACTAAATGTTGGTCACTATTTCATTACACTAGTACTAGTAGGGTGTCAGTTGTATCCATCTAAGCTAGTGTTAGAAATCTTATGTTAGTATAAGTCTAATGGCACTTTAATCACTCAGTTTATTGGTCTTAAAAGAAAGGTATGACATTTGTAGTTTGAGTCACTAGAAAATAGAGTGATATCACTTCTATGGTGGATTTCGGTGAGTCGCCAGCGATAGTGGGTCAACTATTATATGGTTGTGTCATCATGTTTGTTTACAAGCTCTTGCTTGTGCCAACTGGCCTTCGGCCTACTATACGAGATTTTCAAAATTGGTTATTTTAGTCCCCAAGTTCCAAAACCAAGGCATCTAGCCTATGTGAGCTATTCGAACTCTCACCCCATCCAAGTATGATGTTAAAATTTCCACTTAGCACTAGTTTTTTTCATTTCCGAGATACTCATCATCCCAACTGGGTATGATGTGAAAATTTTCACTAACCCAATATTCGTAGTGTATTTTCCTTTTAATTAGTTTTTTGTCTACATGCGAGCTTATTCTTGTTGGCATTCTCAGTCCTTCGCATTCCTACACGATTTGAACATCTTTGTTCATTAACATTTTTCCTAATATCCTTCATCCCTCATAAATGAACAAAATGTCCAAAATTTTTAACTGTTTACATTTAGGTCCCTAAAGTTCTTTTTCCTTAACTTTAGGTCACAAATGTTAATTTACCCCAAATTGAGTCCCGAAACTTCTAAAATCCACTTTGGGTCCTCAATTTATTCAAAATCATAAAAAGGGGTCCAAGTTTCCCAAATTTCCAATTTGGTCCCCAACTTTTCAAAAATTACCATTTTGGCCTTACTTTACAAAAATGGCAACTTGAAGCCAATAAATTTCAAAAAATTGACCAATTGCTCTTCCAACTTTTTTTTGGGACAATTGGCCCTCAATTTTGGGAAATTTTACTTTGGTCACTCAATTTTACAAAATTCCTAATTTCCCCCTTCAAACTGTCCGAATTTAATTTCATCAAATTGACCAATCAATCGAGGTTGATTGTTGAAATTGAAGGTAAATTTGAGTTCCTACACATCCATATGATTCAATTGAGCTTTGAATCACATGAATTGACACTGGAACGAGTTTAAACAGAGATTCACTGAAAAACTGAACTTAGAGAGAGAAAGCTTTGAAAGCTTACTGTTAAAAGTGCGGCAGTCCGACCTTTCAATCAAGGTAGATAGCTCTCATTCTAAGGTTACTCCTATGATCAAGAATCACATCAATTCATGTCGAATTGATGGAGAATTTGGTCAGTGATGTTTCATCAGTTCTCTCTCTAACACCGAATGGAAATTACAAAAGGGAGCGAAATTGGCTTACCTTTCTGCTCTAATTTGGTCGTATGAGGATTGTGGAAGTGTGGGGAGAGCTTGGTTTGGCTTGAGAAGGGCTCAATTTGGCCATTTTCAGCTTGGCCAAAATAGGGCAGCTTCGGTCCGTCGGAGATGCTTCACTGTTTGATTAGGTCGGAGCTTCTCTAGCGATCCTCAGGTCGAATGGTGACCACCGTCGGGTAGCTGACTTCTCCCCAAGTCTAAGGAACCTAACCTTGCCTTCTTTAGCTCAAAAAAATGCCCAAGTGGGAGCTCTGGTTTGAGCTACACAGAAAATTGGAGCAATAGAGAGAGAGAGAGAGAAGTTTTCAAATGTGAGGAGGAGCTCTTTATATAGAAAGCTTGAGAACTTCTTGGTTGTCTGCTTGGTGCCTTTATGGCGATCATTCATGGTCGAAAATACCTTGAATAGAGACTTTTCATCTTCATCGGCGCTGTTAGCTTTTCTGGTGAGTGAACAGTGCTGTCATGTGAAGGAAGAAGACAACACTATTCTGAATCGGAACGGACGGTTCCGAACCGGGTTCAATGCTTAAACTGGCTGGTTCAGGCCTGATTCGATCGAGTTTTTCAAAATTAAAATTTTCTTAATTCATTCTCTAACCAATGGTAGCTTAAATTATCAAATTTGAATTTTCTAAGCCACCTAGAAAATTGAATTTACAAGCCGGTTTAATAGTGGTTCAAACTAGTTTCATCTAGTTTAGGTCTGGTTCACCTGAACCGGTTTGGTTTTCTCTTCCAATTCATCCAAAAGTCCTTTCCCATGACTTTTGTGACTCTTTAGGTCACTCAAAATTTATAAATTTCCTGATTTGTCCTTTCTCTATTGCTTACGGTTTATAAACCAGCTCGGTTTTCTCTTTGGGAATGACTGGTTCTTTTCCCTATTTTCTTATTATCAAAGGACGGGGTTTACAACTCTCCCCTCCTTTTAGGGGTTTTGTCCCCAAAATAGTTACATGTTAAATAATTAAGGGTAACCATCCCTCATTACACTCTTGGTCTCCCATGTCTCTTCATGCACAGGTCCATTTTTCCAAAGAACTTTGACCATAGGAATACTCTTATTCCTCAAGTTCTTATCCCTCCAATAGATGATTCATACTGGTTATGTTTGATAGGTCAAGTTCTCTTCCAGTTCTTGTGGAGTTCAGTCCAACACATGGCTAGGATCAGGCTGGTACTTTCGAAGTACCGAGATATGGAATACATCATGTATTCTTTGTAAGTCTAGAGGTAGTTCCAATTTATAGGCCACCAATCTTATCCTTTGGATGATGGGATAAGGACCGATATACCCCAGTTTCAATTTTCCCCATTGTTGAAACATAAGTATTGCCCTCAATGGGGATACCTTTAGAAACACTTGGTCTCCCACATCAAACTCCAGATCTCTTCTCTGATGGTCTACATAAGACTTCTACCTGTCTTGAGTGGCCTTAAGGAGACTTCGGATTAACTTGATTTTGTATGTGGCATCCTTGATTAGCTCGACCCTTTCCAGCTTCATTTCCCCCACTTCTTCCCAAAATAAAGGGGTATGGCAAGGTCATCCATAAAGGGCTTCATAAGTAGCCATCTGAACACTGGCATCATAGCTATTATTGTAAGAAAATTCCATTAGGCATAAGTATTCCTCCCAACCTTTGTCCATGGTGAGTACGCATGCCCTTAGCATGTCCTTCAAGGTCTGAATCGTTCGCTCAGACTGTCCGTTGGTCTAAGGATGAAACGTCATACTCATGTGGAGCTTGATTCCCAAGGTACTTTGTAAAATTGGCCAGAACCTTAAAGTAAATCTAAGGTCTCTATCAGATACTATGCTCATCGGGACACCATGGAGTCTAACTATCTTCCTCATGTATAATACGGCCAGTTGTTCCACTGTATCCGTCACTCTTATAGGGAGGAAATGAGTAGATTTGGTCAACCTATCCACGATGACCCAAATTGCGTCTCGACCCTTCCTAGTCACAAGTAGTCCTGTGACAAAGTACATGGTAATGTGTTACCATTTCCATTCTAGAATTGACAAGGGTTGTAGTAGTCATGATGGTTTCTGATGTTTAGCTTTAATTTGTTGACATGACAAGCGTCACGCTACATATTCCGTAATGTCCCTCTTCATTCCCTTCCACCAATATCCTTGTTTGAGGGTGCAATACATCTAAGTACTACCTGAATGCATCACATACACTGAATCATGTGCCTCTTCCAGAATTAACCCCTTCAAGTCTTTATCTTGAGGCACACACACTCTACCCTTGTAGATTAGCACTATGTCGCCTTGCAAGTCGTAGTCCAATTTCGTCCCTCTGTTAACTGGGTCCAAACTGGATTTGAGTTCCTTATCAGCCTTTTGCTAACTCTTAATTTGCTTTGTTATACTGGATCTCACCACCACATCAGCCAACAAGCATTTCTCCTTCTTGTCCACTTTCTGGTCCACCTCCATTCTCTCCAACTATTGCAAAAAGGGTAGGTAACTTGTCTTTATTTGCGCCACCTCAGTTTGGTATTTGTGGCTTAGGGCATCTGCCACCACATTTGCATTCTCGGGGTGATACTATATCACAAGGTCATAGTCCTTTCCCAATTTCAGCCATCTCCTCTGGTAGAGGTTCAACTCCTTCTAAGTTAGAAAGTATTTAAGACTCTTGTGATATGTGTATATCCTACACTTAACCCCGTAGAGGTAGTGTCGCCAAATCTTTAAGGTAAGCACTATCACCGCTAATTCCAATACATGGGTAGGGTAATTCCTCTCATTTACCTTAAGTTGTCGGGAGGCATAGGCGATAACCTTTCCTTGTTACATTAGTACACATCTAAGTCCTTGTCCGGATGCATCACTATAGATGGTGTACTTCCCCGCACTTGGGTCCGGAAGGGAGAGTACCAGTGCGGTTGTCAACCAAGTCTTCAACTCCAAGAAAGACTTCTCATAGCTTTCATCCCATTTATACTCAACTCCTTTTCTGGTGAGCCGAGTCAAAGGGGCTGCTATCTTAGAAAAATCATGCACAACCCGTCTGTAGTATCCTGCCAATCCTAAAAAATTGTGTATCTCCAAAGGATTCATGGGTGCCTTCCAATCGGATATGGATTCTACCTCTGCTGGGTCTACTTTGACTCCATCTTTGGACATTATGTGTCCTAAGAACCCTACCTCCTGCAACTAGAACTCACACTTGGATAATTTTGCATATAAGCAATTTTCCTTTAGTATCTCCAGGGTGATTGCCAAATGCTCTTCGTGCTCCAACCTAGTTCACGAGTATATGAGAATATTATCTATGAATACTATCACGAACCTATCCAAGTGTGGTTGGAACACTAGGTTCATTAAATCCATGAAGGCAGTAGGAGCATTTATCAATCCGAATGGCATCACTCTAAACTTGTAATGTCCGTCTCGGGACCTAAATGTCATCTTAGGAATGTCCTCTCGGATCCTGAGTTGGTGATAGCCCGACCGAAGGTCTATCTTGGAGAAGTAAGCTGCTCCTTTTAGTTGGTCAAATAGGTCATCAATCCGTGGAAGTGGGTACTTATTCTTGATGGTGACCTAGTTCAACTTCCTATAATCTATGCACAATCTCATGATCCCATCCTTTTTCTTCACGAATAGGACTGGTGCACCCCGTGGAGACTAGCTAGGAAGTATGAAGTCCTTCTCCAATAGCTCGTCCAATTGCTCCTTCAATTCCTTCAGTTCTGCTAGAGCCATGTGATAAGGGGCTTGGGATATGGGGTTTGTTCCTAAGATAATTTCAATGGTGAATTCCACCTAACGACTTGGGGGTAGTCTAGGTAATTCTTCCTAAAATACTTCTGGATAGTGTTTAACCACCAGATTTTCTTCGAGTCCCTTCTTCTCAGACTTCTTGTTGATGACCATGGCCAGAAAAGCCATACAACCTTTATGTATCATCTTTTAGGCCTTTATATGAGACACCATCTGTACTTTCACTTTTCCTTTGGTCTCCTTGGAATTTTAATCCGTTTGTCTTGAGAGTGTGGAAGGTTACCATCTTCTTTCCATAGTCCATCCTAGCTTGATGATTACTTAACCAATCCATTCCAAGGATTACTTCCACTTCCCATAGAGGTAACAAAAACATACCTGCTTCGAGTTCGATTCCTCCATTCATTATCTCACATCCCTTAAACTGTTTGTTCCTATTTAACCCTTCTCCTAAGGGTGTGACAATGTTGAGACTTTGTCCTAGAGGGGTGAGTTCTCGAGGTAAACTTGGAATTAGATCCTCTTTGATGAATGATCTCTCAGCTCCTGAGTCGAAGAGGGCATAAACCTTTCATCCCCATAATTGCATGTACCCTAGTTGGATAAATGCATATTTTTAGAAAAAAGATTTCTTTTATTGAATAAAATTCCAATTACAGGTTCTTTCTTTAATCTAATTGAGAGGGTTTGGGGATGTACCCGCTACAGTACTAGGGTCTTTCCTAGCCTCTTCCTAGGTGAGGTTGTATACCCTAGCCGGTACTCTAGCTATAGCGTCTGGCCTGGGATTCTTGAGTTTCCCTTGTGGTGGTCCAAGCATATTCTTTTGCTTGTTCTCCCTAAGAGTGGGGCATTGTTTAACAAAGTGCCCCACTTGTCCGCATGCAAAACAGAACAAGCATGTTCCCTCATGGTGCCTTTGGCACCTAGGACAGTGAGGGTTTCCTTGTGGCAAGGTGGGAATTACTCTCAAGGAAGGTGGTGGCATATCCTTCCTCTTTTGAAATGCTACTCTATTTCCCCATCTTGGACCATTATACTCTTTCTGTCCTCCATGATAGTTTTGGCCCTTATCCTCTTTCTGAGTCGTTTGCTTCATAGTTTTGGTCACGAGTCATTCCCGTCTTTCGTGACTTTTTAGGAGATATTACCCTAAATCTATGGGGTGTGGGGCAGTCCTTCTTTACCTTTCCTATTCCCCCTAAAATAGGTTATCTTGGTACTTGTCCTTAGTAGGGTTGGGTACTTCTTCATGTAGTGTCCTCATTGTTCACACTTGAAATAGGTTATTTTCTAGTGTGGACCATTGTGATTCCTCCTTTACTTCGAGCATTGCGGAGCCTTTCTCAGGTTGTTCGTGGTTTGGTGCTTCATCATCCTTGAGTCTGAACACCTTGAGAGTTTTATTATTAAGTCTTCTTTGCTAAAGGATCATTCTAAGAGTTCTCCAAGATTTCTTGATTCCCTGATTCAGTTTCCTTAACTAGGATGGGATTTTCCCTAGTTTCTATGGTAGTGCAGTTTTGTTTGGTTACTTTCCTTAGGCCATCTTCCTAGCAAGATCACATCATTTAAGAGATAGGATTTTAGAAAATGTGAATACTTCATTAATAGAGGAGTAAAAAATGTTAGGGTTTTAGCCCTATTACAAAATGTAGTCATAAAATAGATATGGAGCTATTGGGTTCTTGGTAACCATCCTCCTTGGTAAGGGTATACGCCATTGTTGGCATTCCTGTCTTCAAGCTTGGCTCCCTTCATACACAGGACTATGATCCTAACATATCCTAGCACCATACTTCTTGATGGTACTAGATACTTCCCCATTTGGTCCTTTGGGGCTTCTACTATGTGTCGGGCATTGGGGAGCTTCTAGGGTTGTCTTCCTATTAGGACAGGGTGTTGGGTGGTGTTGGTAACGTCAATACTAGTTTTATTGGTTCCTCTCTCGTAGCCTTCTATAAATTTTTAAAACTTTCTCTTAGTTTATTATGTTATATAGTCTTGATAATGTATTCGAGGAAACGGGCTCTGATACCACTTATATTATTATGCCCCGACTCGGTTTGGTCGGATCCCCATGAACAATCTGCCGCTCTCTCGGTTTATTAAGGGTATTCCCCTTCTTTTAAATCGTGAGAAGTAAAGCGTCCTTTATACCTGTACCTTTCCTAGAATAACATTAATTAAAATTGAATAATTTAAAATTACATACCTGTCTATCAGGTTTAGGTAGCGGAATGTCTGCAGATAGGTTTTTCCTTTGGTTACCTGAAAAGGGTAAAGGGAGGGGGTGAGTTCGACAATTTAGTGAATGCATGTTGGGAGAGAGTATTCAAAACATCTTTAATTAGAGTGTGTCAGACTCCTTATTTCCTTTAAAAATATTATTTCCTTCAATTCCTGGTTTTTCAAACCATTTTCCTCATTTCCACATCAAGTGTGTTTAACAATCAACACACACCCTTCATCAAGAAGGGAATCACACATTCGTAGGGCAGCCTGTCCACTGCACCCACTTGTGGTATCGGAGCGACTTTATCGGCCACCTAGATAGAAGCCCATCCACTTCTACCCTGAGAATGAGTGGATGTTCGTGACATCCAACCCTCAAACCTGAAATCAACTTCGTATCCATATGAGGACAGAGACCTCATCCTAACCCCACCTCGGTCTCATGCGCATGAAGCTACGTCGAGCTTCCTTAACTGCTGGCATGACAAACTGCCCTTATCCCCACCATGTCGTTCAATTGCCCTTAGGACGCATCACTACCCCTCTTGGGCATCTTGATAGTCCCGAACCTTAGTGCATACCCAAAAAAGTTTTCCATAAAGCCATTAATCTTTGGTGCCACTAGTCCAATGACCCCAACCCTCAACTCGACCAGCAGCTATTTATCTAGAGCGGTTCGTCGACCTGGTCCTATCGCACTGTCGCCAGTCCATCGAGTTTATCGGTCGTGTCTTGGTATCATGGCCAAAACACATCAATCATTTATTAAGAAATTTTCATGGCTTATCATTATGTTGCTCATTCCAACTGGCCTTGGGCCCATTGTATGAGATTTTCAAAACCGAGCATTTTAGCCCGGAAGTTCAAACATCGAGGCATCTGACCTATTTGAGCTATTCGAGCTCTCGTCAAGAAGGTCTCCGAAAATTTTAAGCATTAGCACACAGACAAGGGAGAGCACTTCTCACAAAGTAACTTTTCACTTGTCCATCACACCAACTAGGTGTGATGACATCTCTACTTATAACCGGTAAGTGAGTTTTCTACTTCCTTCTAGGAAGTTCATCGTACCTACCAGGTATGATCTACCTGCAATCGATAAGTAATTTTTCCACGTATTTCTCACATCACCCCATCCGGGCGTGATGTTAAAATTTTTACTTAGTAGTGATTTTTTTTCATTTCCAAGGTACTCATCATCCCAACCGGGTATGATGTGAAAAATCCCACTCACCAGATATTCGTAGTATATTTTCCTCTTAATTAGCTTTTTGCCTAGACGCGAGTTTATTCTTACTGGCATTCTCGGTCATTCGTGTTCCTATACGATTTGAACATCCTTATTCATTATCATTTGGTATAATATCCTTCATTCCCCACAAATGAACAAAATCCCCAAACTCTTTAATTATTTTCATTTAGGTCCATAAAGTTCTTTTTCTTTAACTTTAGGTCCCAAATATTAATTTTTCCCCAAATTGAGTCCCAAAACTTCTAAAATTTACTTTGGATCCTTAATTTATTAAAAATAAAAAAAAGTGGTTCAAGTTTCCCAAATTTCCAATTTGGTCCACAACTTTTCAAAAATTACCATTTTGCCCTTACTTTACAAAAATGGTAATTTGACCCCAATAAATTTCAAAAATTGACCAATTGGTCCTCCAACATCTTTTTTATGGCCATTTTCTCCTCAATTTTGGGAAATTGCACTTTGGTCCCTCAATTTTGGGAAATTGTACTTTGATCCCTCAATTTTAAGAAATCCCCAATTTCCCCTAAAATGTTCCACCAATTTCCCCCTTTCAAACTTGATGAATTTGATTTCATCAAATTGAATAATAAATCAAGGTTGATTATTGAAATTGAAGATAAAATTGAGTTCCTACACATCCATACAATTCAATTGAGCATTGAATCGCATGAATTGGCGTTGAAACGAGCTCAAATGGAGCTTAGCCGGAAAACTGAACTTAGAGAGAGAAAGCTTTGAAAGCTTACCGTCGAGGGTGCGGTAGTCTAAGCTTTCGATCGGGGCAGATAGCTCCCATCCTGAGGTTTCTTCTAGGATCAAGAATCACATCAATTCATGTCAAATTGAAGGAGAATTCGATCAGTGAAGTTTCATTGGTTCTCTCTCTAACACCGATCGAAAATTATAGAGGGGAGCCAAATTGGCTTACCTTTCTGCTCTAATTTCGTCATATGAGGCTTGTGTAAGTGTTGTGAGAGCTTGGTTTAGCCTGAGAAGAGCTCAATTTGGTCATTTTTAGCTCGACCGAAATAGGGTAGCTTCAGTCCGTCGGAGCTTCTTCACTATTTGATTACACCAGAGCTTCTCCAGCGATCCTCAGATTCAATGGTGATCACCATTGGGTAGCTAACTTCTCCCCGAGTGTAAGGAACCCGACCTCGTCTTCTTTGGCATAGAAAAATGCCCAAGTCGAAGCTTTACTGAAAATTGGAGCAGTAGAGAAAGAGAGAAGTTTTCAGGTGTGAGGAGGATGAATGAGGAAGAGCTCTTTATAGGAAGCTCGGGAACTCCTTGGCCATCTGATTGGCACATTGATGATGATTATTCATGACCGAAAATGCCCTAAATGGAGACTTTTCATCTTCATCGGCATTATTAGCTTTTCCAGGTAGTGAATAGTCTATCATCTGAAGGAAGAAGATGAAATTATTTTGAACCGTACCTACCGGTCCGACCTAGGTTCAATGCTTAAACCGGCCGGTTCATACCTGATTTGATCAAGTTTTTCAAAATTGAAAATTTCTAAATTCATTATCTAATCAATGGTGGCTGAAATTCTCAAATTTGAATTTTTTAAGTCATCTAGAAAAATAAATTTGGAAGTCAGTTCAATAGTGGTTCAAACAGTCCGGTTCACCTGAACCGGTTTGATTTTCACTTCTAAATCATTCTAAAGTCCTTTCCCATTACTTTTGTAACTGTTTATGTCACTCAAGATTTATAAATTTCTCGATTTGTAATTTCTCTATCGGTTACAGTTTATAAATCAACTCAGTTTTATTTTTGAAAATGATCGGTTATTTTTTCGATTTTCTTATTATCAAATGACAAAGTTTACCATAAATTTATTTTATCAAATAATAGTATATTTATCCCTGGAAGAATTTATTTCCATCTAATGTCGGGATGCAACTAATGATGGAAAGCAAATCAAGTTTTCAAATTTTTGTCAGCATGAGGGGACTCTGTGCAGGCTGTGGTAGTATTGTGCATCATTTAGTCGAATTTGATCAATTTGAAAATATTTCAAACATGTTTTTAATGAATTTTTTGTATATTTCGACCAATTTTGATTATTTTTTGTTTATTACTTTTAATTTGACCTATTATTAATTCAATTTATTTTAATAAAAATATATTACCTAATTTTCTATTATTTAAGCATAATAATAATTATTTTACGATATTTAGAACTATTTAAAAAAATTGTAATATTTTTTTATTTGATTTCGATTTAAACTAATTTTTAATTTCACTTTTTTTTCAATTCTTGATTTTCCATTAACTAATGCTATTGGTAAATAATTTATATCATTTTATGATTGGTATAAATTTTTTATCAGATTTGATTCGATTGCCAATAGTATTTCAAATATTTATTTTCATTTTAATATTTTTTACAAAATAATTAGTTTATAATGAGTTTTTTAAAATTGAGATTTTAGAGATAGGCGATAAAAATGACTTAAATTTTAGGATTGGTCTCAATTTTGATTGGTATAAATTTTAAAATTTTATTTTTTATTATTTAAAGCTAAATATAAACTAATGTCTTAAAATTAAATATTTTATAAAAAAGGAAAATAAAACACTATGCAGTGGAAGTGTTGAGTGAGATACTCACCAATTTATCGAGGGCAGACGGGAGTGTTTCTCTCGATCAATTGATGATGGGACCGAATGACTCCTCCCATTAGATTGTACTTTATTTATTTTTATTTTTTTAATTATAATTAAATATATATTTTTTAATATTATATTTGTAACTAATATTAGTATTAAAAATAAAATTGATTTACATTTAAATTAATAAATAAACGTTCGGGCTAAAATTAAATCTGTCGCTAAAATTAGGTAATTTTGGCTATAATTGCATAAGTTTACAACATTATAGTTAGGCCGGTAAGCCTCATTTCTTCAATAATTCAATTTTGCATGGCATGGCTCAACAAAAAAATTATTTGAATTTCATAAATATGACTTAATCTTATCTATAATTATAATATTAAATGCTACCTTCTCATGGATGGTCCAAGTGCCGTGCATATAGCTATAACAATATAGAGAGGGCATCCAAGAAGTCTAACATTTATGGATGGTATGTAAATTGAGTAATTGCTCATCTATAAATGGTCCTCAACTACACCAAGCTTGGGTTTTGTTCTTTATATTCATTAAACTTTATAACCATATACCATACCAATATATTTTAATCACATAATATATATTTTTTTAATATTATATTATATTGTTACAATAATATTTTATATAATTATAACCAGTGAATATTATATAATAATATTTTTATATTATTTATTTTTAAATTTATTATAATATAATTTTATATTTTCTCATTTATTTACAAAAAAATATTTTCTAATCCACTATTTTAAATTTAAAATGGTAATAGAGCCGTTGAATTGAATAATTTTGTTGTGAAAATTTTATTCCAACTATATTATATATATATATATGTTATAACTCAAATAATTCAAATTAAGAGTTTGTACGCTATACAAGTAGAATAAAAAATAAGTTTTATTATTTGTTATTCAAACATATTAAAACAATTCTTTTGTGTAAATTATACTAAAATGATATAAAATAACTTGTGTTTTTTAATATTTAGTTAGCATTAAATAATTTACTATTTTATTTGATTAAATGTTTACTTTAAAGAAAATGTTGAAATATAATATAATATATTTAAATAATAATAATATATAATTTTATAAAATCAAGCTAATATAAAAATAAATAATATCATAATATCCATTGTATTTCTACATATAACTTACCACTTTTATTTTTTATTGTTTTTTTCTTTTTATTTTAAATTCAACCACATTCTTTATATTCTAAGTTTCCATAAAAAATATAAAATATCCCTAATTTCAATATATTAGTTTGAGTGTGGTACAAATGTGGAATTATCCACTCATTCAAAGTTGCCAGTTGGGTTGGACCATCAATTTAATGTTTCCAATCGAATTGGGGCATAGAGTGCTGCTGCTGCCACCTAGCCATTGGCAGAGCGGATGTAGCCATCGGTTGACTAAATTTTCATTCATAAAATTAAAGAGACCATAAAATAGAAATGATGTCTATTGATAATGAATTTGTTTAAGTTTTACTATATTTGTAATAACTCTCTCATATATCTTAGATCAAGAAAAAACAAGGTGCTAGTGCGAGGCATAAGAAGACTTGTTGGAAAAATATATGCGGAGCTAAAATTGATGAATAAATACATGGTTGTTGGACATGAAATTGAGTTGGTATGGCTAGTTGTTCTGCTTTATTGCAACATTTTGTAGCAAGTAGAGATGGGTGAAAGAGCACTTGGAGAACATGCCATCCAGTCCAAACCCTTTTATTTTTATATTTTTTTGGTGATTATCAAATTTATGATTTTAAAAGAAAAGTTAAGGAAGAGAGGAATAAGAAGACATAAATTCCTATAAAGAAAATTGAATATATCACATTCATTTCTCCAAACCTTTTGATCTCTATATAAATTCATTACGCTTTCTTATCGTCCTTTTCATTTGCCCCACTCATAATAAAGGTGTAGGTGTGGGGAAGAAGATCGTTAGTATTTGTAGTTCAAAATTTTATTTTATTTAATTAATTTAAAATAAATCTTAGATAATAATATTTTGTTAGAATATACTAAATTTTATATTTAATATTATTAATATTTAAATTTATTTTTTTAATTCATATAATATGCTTATAATAATGCATGAAAGAAAATCCAAAGATTACACTATGAGGCAAATTTGTCTATACTTATATCGACCCCTTATTAATAAAACATAGTTGGTGTTTATGATTTGAAACTCTTCAGTATTCTTGTATGATGTACATCATTATCATATTTTGTAATGCAAATCCAATAAATTAGTATATGTTGTAATTTGTGGGCACACGATATTATATATATAACTCATTAATTGAGAGCTCAGTCCTCACCGGCATAATCGTAGTACTGTCACATTCTATTTATTAGGAAAAAAAGTTGTTGAGTATTTATATAACTTTTTGGTCTGTTTTTCTATTTTTGCCTGAAAAAAATATCTATCACATGGTATTACTCCTCCAATAATATGGTAAAATTATCTATCACATATTAAACCTTTAGCCCGTGTAAATTCAATCACAACTCATTTTATGTTCTCAATCACTTTATGCACTCCATGAAGTGTTAAACATATCTCGATTTTGTTCATTCGAGATTGTCCTATATACTCTCACAGTTATCCCTCAAATGTTAGGCTTGTTTTATTATTTTTTATTGAGTTAATTTCTACATCACAACAAAATGAGCAAGTATAAGAATTTATAATTTGAGGTTGTCCTTTTAATAGATTGTTATCCATGGATGTTTTGGAATTACAAAAATTAACAAGTATCTAACAAATTATTATCATTTCACTTATGTGGAAATTAAGCATTTATCGATTTTATGATAATTTTTTTGAATATTATATCAATTTATCTACCTCATTTAAGTATACTTTTTTTTTTGTTGTGATACCTAATTTAGTTTTCAGTTACCTATTTATGGATCAATCAAATAACATATTGAAATATGAAGATATCATCTTCCCGTGGTGTTGATTTCAATTTCTTAGTATCAAGCATATGATACATATAACAACGCATATTTGTCATACTAGTACTTCCTTCATTAGCACTTTACCTACATTATACTTTTCCAAATTTAAATTCTTTTTCTTTCAATAAATTTGTCCAATGCTAATAATTTGATTTATCAATTTTAATTTTCAATTATTTAATTTTTTAATTTAAAAATATTAAATTTTAAATTGATGTACAATTGTGCATTTCTCTAATTAGGTGAAATACTCAATTTTTAGAGTTGGGTGAGATTTATATGTGAGAGGTTTGACGGAATTTAGCGTAGATGTGTGCTGATTAATTTAAAATGATTTGATAATTTATCCAAATTTATAATAAATATTAAAAAAATAAATTTTTTTATATGTTATATTTTTATGAATTATTTCATATATATATATATATAATGTATTTTTATATATTATAATTTTTATTATATAATTGTATAATATAATATAAATAAATTATTATAATAACTATAATTAGATTAAAATACAAATTTTAGAAAAAAATTAAGTATATAAGTTTAGATAGTTTTAGCTATTTTAACAAATATGATAAAAAATTAATATAAACTTTGATACATAAAAATAAATAATGAAAATAAATAATGGATATAAGTTAGTTATTAGTGTTCGAGCCAAATAGTGCATATTAAAAATTTTTAAAAAATTACGAGATAATAAAATATCAAGTAAAAAATAATAAGATTTTTGTAATACGTGAATCACATATCACGAGATAAGAGTAAAATCGTGTGATGAATAATTTCGATTATAATGATGAGTAATATTTTTAAATTCGCGTACAATTAAACTAATTTAGTTAATAGTTATTGTTTTATAAAATGATAATATATATGCTTTGGGAAAGATTTTAATAAATTAATTGAAAATTTATATAAAATTTTTTATCAAAAAATAAGCAATATCTTGAACTATTTGAAAAACGGATCATGATTAATAATTTTAGTAAAAAAAAATATAAATCAGATAATTTAAAAATAGATAATAACTCGATTATTTTCTTTAAAATAAATACAAGCCTAATATTCCGGCTATGAGAAAATTCCGATATTTATTAAAGAGCCAAAACTTGATGTTTATAAACTAATATAAATATAATTTTTAGAAAGAACCTAAGAATATATTGTTTGAAAAGAATGAAAATGACATCATATTTTCATAAGAAAATAATATTTAATAATTTATTATGATATTTAAGTTTAAATGGATGATAATATTAATATAGGGAATAATTAGTTAACAAGCAAATTCTCAATATATAATTACTTGTATTAATAAAATTTTTAGCAGCCTATTATATAACATACATGTATCACATTGCACATAAATGCTACCAATCATTTGACACAGTCCATTTCAATATACAATTGCTTGTATTAATAAAATTTTTAGCCAGCAATTATATGACATACATGTAACACATTGCACATAAATGGGACCAGTCATTTGACACAGTCCATCAATATCGTATCAACTATTAAGAATAATAGGAAAACAAAACTAATAAGGGGAGTGCATATTTAATTTTCCAGTATATAAGAACTTATGAAGTTTATATGGTCTATAACGGTGACTAAGAGTTTGGTGGGATATGTTCACTTAAATAATCGATGGAGAGACATCAACATTCAAGTGTGGGTCAGTCTATGTGAAAGATTATGAGTTATGCTCATACGCATCTATCTACTTACCATCCCGAATAGTTAAGTGAATGAAATTCGGTGATAAGATACAATTGTCTGCAAAGTGTTTGATTGTTCGTGTGTGGGAATTGAATACATTGTTTTAAGGTCGATAATAAGAACTTGAGTGGACTAGTATATGTGAAAAATTACGATGATATAATTACACACATGTATCCACTCATTGTCTTAAATAGTCGACTAAACGACCTTCAAGAATGAGGCATTGTCACGTGCTGAATTGAATTTGTGTGTTTTGAATATTTTATTTAATACTCCGTAATGAGCATTAAGAAAAATCATAAAATATTTTAAAATATATTTCGTATATGAAAAATAATTATTAAACTAAGGGATGAGAAATATCCATGCACCAATACTCATATGGGGAAGGGTATTCGATCTCATTATATGTGAAAATTAAGTATAGTGAAATAATCCATAAACGAACCTAACTTGAATTAGAAATCCGTTAGAAATGAGAATGATGAGTGTGTGTCTCCGTGGTTAGTTGGTACATATGAATTTTTTTTTACTAACATCTTGTGCACAATATAAGCCAATGACTTGTATTGATTTACGAATGGTAAGTTCACTGATAAACTCCAATAGATAATGAATTATCAAATTCTATATTAGCCATTTTGAGTTATGGCAACATTGAGGTCACGAATGACCTTATGAGTGACATTTGTACTCACTAAATGTCTTTCACCCATTTCCTAAAATATTTCAGGAATATACAAAGGAAATGAGTACAAGGGAAAATGATCCTTGTCAAGGAAGAAAACTAGGATAATGTACTTGGATTTAATAACAAGTGATTCAAGGCAACTACTCATTTCTGGTGATTTATTTATGTTCCATTGTGTACTTTGAAAATTAATTTTGTTAAAGTTTAAATTATGAGTGAATTTTAGAATAATTATATTAATATGAACCTTTCAACTTATCAATTCAACTATAGTGAGGTAACTACTATCGTAGTATCGAGAGAACGTGATAGTTATTATATCGATCGAACCTAAGAATTGAGTCAGAGTGTGACACTTCCGCTTACTTATACCCCCAAAGAATAGGTAATCCCTAGTACCTATCGTTCGTAGTTCTCATTCAGAGGTTAAGTGCCTCCGATACCATTATAGTAGCACTAAAATACAAAGCAACTTAAGGTAACTCACCCATTTTCTTAATGCTTAAGAATATTTTGGGCATTATCCTTTATGCCATCTATAAAAAAAGATATCATCACCGGTGAAAAAAATGAGATATAGTTGGTCAAATTTTATTTATTTTGAGAGCCAACAAAGATTTAGTATTATAATTAATAGTAATAAACTAGATAAGATATCTGCAACATACTAAAAAGTTATGGTGAAAGAGGTAGTACGTGTCTAAGTCTTCTACTTGAAATAATCCTCTTTGTAACATTAGAATCTTCTAGACAAGGAAAAGGCCTCACTCCTCTATGGAAACCCAACTGAGAGTAGTGAATAATCAAGTATAACACTCGTATGAACCAAAGACCTCAAAATAGAATAAATACCTTAAAATGGATCAAGTGAACCATCCCTATGTGTGGATTGAAGATCAAGGAAAGACTAAGCGAAAAAATGGTTCAAGTCGGGATTGAATTGACCCAACCTAGGTGCGCTTGAAATTTTCCAACGATCCCAAAAATAAGAAAATATAAAAATTTTAGCTCTAAAATATAGGAAATGACTCAAGTGATTTTTAGAGAAATAAATTGTGTTAAGAACCAGCCAAGTTTAGGGTGAACCAACCAAGAAAAGACCAAAATTGGTTGAATTGAGCGATTCAATCGTCGAAAACCGGTCTAGCACAATGCAGACATTTTGTGCAGTTCATGTGACATGCACACAACTGTTATCACTCCAGCTTGACTAAAAGATTCGCAATCCGAAACCCAACCCGGATCGTACTTCATTATTTTCTTCCATGGCATCTTTTTCTCCTAGATAATGTGATGAAAAAGTTCACTGAAACTCTATTATTCGATCAATTCTCACACTTCAAAAATTAATACAAGATGATAACTCGCCTCTATTTCAATTCATAGGCTTTTAATCAAGCTCTCATGGGATTAGAAAAGAGAATTTCACTATGAAAATGCATGGAGAGCGTTTCTAGTAACCTTTCAATACCAAGCATTTTTTAGAGCAAATACTCCCTCCCCAAACCACTAACCTTAGAGATTGGGTGTCATTGATCTCGTGTTTAAGCGAGCTTTCTCCCTCCACCCACTAGAGACCCACACCAACAATCGCTCTACCCGCACTGGTGAAGTGGAACAATAACCTCTTATATTTTGCCCTACAAATGCCGACTCCTTTCGAAGGGAAATTCACCACCCATGACTCTCCAAAAATCCCACAAAAAAACTCATCACCACCTCAGCTATCGAGCTGCATAGTCCTTCCCCTCAGTGATGCTCTATTTCTAATGCCCTATGTAAATCACGAATTTTAGGCAGCTCCAACCACCTCATAATGCATTTAAGATACATTTGAACTAGGGAGTAAGTCATCTTTCCATTACCACATGTCCCGACCCCCATAGTCAACTTTTCAGGAAGGTATACCCCTCGAACCGACTATATTTACTTATTCAATGACTGACTCAGAGAAGCTAAAATGGGTATTGTTCTATCTATAGTTAGTTGGAACAGAATCATTGGACACCAAGGATCCTTGTACGGTTCATAATAGGAGGAGAGATCAAAGAAATTGGTAGGTTTTTCTAGAGAGAAATGTTTAAGTACTAAAATATAATATTTGAAAAGTTAGGGGATTGATTAGTAATTTATTAAAACTTGGGGCAAAAAATGAGACATAATAAACAATGGGGACGTGAACAAAAGAGGTGGGATGTTTAAGGACCCGAATAGATATAATAAGAGAGTTAAGGACCAAAATGTAAAGTTTGTAATGTATAGGGACATAATGATAAATTTAGTAAAAATGTGGCATAAAAGGAAAATTTTTGGAACCTTAGGGACCCGATGGTAATAGTGGGAAACTTAGGACATGAAATGATAAGATTATGACCAAAGGGCTAAATTATAAAATATTACAAAGTTTAAGAGACTAAATGGTAAGATGAGTAAAATTAAGGGCAATTATGTGAAGAATGATTTTAGGGGCCAAATTGTAAATAAAGGAACCCTAAGACCCAAAGGAAATAAATCGAGAATATAGGGAGAGAAATAAATGTTAGAGAAAAGAGGAGTAAACAAGATATGGACTAAGGATTATAAGGGTAAAATGGGGGATTAAGGAAACCTAGGTGTGATTAGTGTAAATGAAATTAGCATGGATCGGATAGGAGGTTGATGATTGAGAATGGGACATAAAGATAGTCATAAAGTATAACTCCAAATGTCATAAAATTTGAATTGACCAAACTATTTCTAAATATTGTACCATACCAAGCTCGTGTTGTGGAACTAAGTCCTCAACAACTTTAGAAATTATCACATTCCAATCTTGAGGTGAGTGAGATTACTGGCGGTGACTCTAATTATGTCCACAGTTCTTTTAAACATATTTCCTAAATGTACCATGACTTAATTAATTCATAATGATACAAATAATGTGCATAATGTATTAGAAATCAAGCATGTAGTAAAATAAATGTGCCATATCAACTGCTTCATGGTTAGTCATAACTGATATCATATATTACACCTATAATTTAACATGTTACACATGAACCATGATTTTAGAATAAGTCATGATTATTTTACTTGAGCTATGAATACATCAATATATGTTGAGAAGTTAATATGAATGGTCTCATTAAGACACCTAAGAGAGGTTGTGTCGAGATCCAAGATTGACTGAGAATTGGGAGATAACGTGGGTGTGTTACAAAGGTTCCTAGGTAACCTATAGACCTATGATAGGTCCCTTTTATTCCTCTGTGCAAGACGTTGGCACGTTGTCGATGCACATGTATACTGTGTTGCAGAGCTAACAACATGTAATCATGGTATAGGAATGATTGGAGGACACAACCTCCTCATCATCTTGATTAGGAGACATGCCACTATTGTACATTGGAAGTGCATAACATTATTCACATATCCTCATTGTCCCCAAACACGCTCATATGGTTCCGATGAGGAAAGCATGATTGGACTATGAATGGTTGATGATTTAAACATGTAATGAGCAATGCATGTTGCATGAGTATTTAAATTAAATTATGTTAGACAATCATATAGAATGTATGCATGCATGCAAATTAAATAATGATCATGCTGACATAATAAGTATGACAATTGAGTATAACAACTATAATTAATAGGGAAAATATTATGTAAATTTGAGATTTGGTGTAGAGAAGCGGGGTTGGGTGAAGAAGTTACTTGACGTGGGGAAGCTTACTCACTAAGTCGGGAGCTCATTCACTCGTCAAATATTTTCTAAGTAACTAAAGGAATCCCATCAATGACCTTAGGAAGCACTCAATTACACTCCCATACTTGAGGTATATTACTCAAAAATCCAACATTAGGTTATATTTATCAAGTGTTATAATCTTCCCCAGATTTTTCACAGTATGTATATTTTTTAAAATCTATGATAATTTGTACAAGTTGAAAATAAATGTAAAGTTTTTATATTATAAGCCTTTCATCCACTTGTTATTACAACGGTAATAATATACTACATTGTAGTGTCAAAGGGGATGTGGCGGGTTGTAAGCGAACCAAACATGTAATTTAAGTTTGGTGTTACACTCTTAGTATTTTGTCCATTCACCAACAATATGTAACTTATTGAGATAACACATCCAAAAACCTAATTAATAAAAATAATATTGAATCACATTCTCGTTAGGAGTCTTTAAGAAATTCTCAATCCACTTTGTCATATACTTTCATCACGTCGGTCTTAATGGCACACCATGTCTTCATTCCCTTTTTTTTAAGAAATGAAAACATTCATGAGCTATCCTAATGTTATCTTAGATTAATCTGACAGAACAAAGACACTATTTTGACATAATATTATATTATTTAGATGATTCACAAAGACATTTGAAAATATTTTGTAAATGAAATTATACAAGGAGATATGTTAATACTAAGAAATATATTTAGGCGAAAAAACCTTGGGAATGTGCACAATATTTCTCTTGTTTAGAGAAGAGGGCAATTGGCATATTGTGAAGTAGTGAAGTGTCACTAAAATAGTGTGGACCTCTGAGCATAATGGAAGACCCCATTGAGTCCATCCAACCTAAACACTCGTTTTGCACCTAGCTCCTCTTGTGTGATTTTGTTAGTTAACTCTCTATTAATCAAATTAGTTCCGACATATATTACTCTCTCCAATGCTTCCTCAAAATAAGCTTTTGATATTATGTCGGGTCTAGACTTACCTTTCATAGTTCGTTGATACATGTCTAATAGTTTGATAAAATACCCTTCGCATTATTTTCATATGTGTTTTTTTGCACATTTTACAAGCATGCACACAACAATTTATAAATATTTTAAAGAATAGTTGGTCAGTTCAATAGACTTGACGTCAATTATCTCACTCACGTTTATCGGGATCTCTTTGTCCTGGTGAGTTTCTAGTTCGAGCATTCCTCTCACACAACCATATAAAGAATTGACCTATAAACAATATATACTCGATCATATCTTCACAGTTATTTAAGTTGGTCTCTATAGGTACTTCTATTACTGTCTTGTATTTTCGCCTAAAATTAAGGTTTTTCCATGTGGATCAATTCACCTAATTTAAGTCATGAACTAACAGATCTCACCAATAGGTCCTTTAACCTCATCATAATTATCAATATTACCCAAATGTTTCTCTTATTTCGATTTGGGTCCTCATATTTTTTTCATAATTGCAACTAGTCTCTAGACTTCACCAAAATTGTAATTTGATAATTTGACTTTTTATGTCTCTCATTTGGGTCCGTGTACTTTCCAAGTCTTTTTCATGGCTCCCTAAACTTCTCTTATAATTCATTTGGGTCCCTAAACTTCCCTTATTTTTGGTTTGGTCACAAAATTTACAAAAATTACATTTTGGTCCCGAATCATTCAAATCCATCAAAACTTATCTTTAGACATTTGAATCAATCCTAACATGATCCCAAATGTCTTCCCCATATCCATATACTCGTTTATTGACCTTAATTAGCTAGAAAAATGTATTTTTAAGTTAATTTTGAAGCTCATCTGAAAATTGCACAATTTTAGAAAATTGTTAGAATCTCATTGAAGACTATGATTTGACCAGAGCTGAGGGTAGGGAAAATTGTTGACTATTTAGATGTCTCCATGCTTCATGTGATGCTTCAAATGGTGGTTGGATGTACCTAAAATTCTTGATCAACTGAGTTTGGCCAAATGTGAATGAAAAAATATCTTTTATGGTGGTTGGTGGTTATTTGGCTTATCCTTGGGGGTGCGATGGTTGCAAGGATGACTAGAGCATGTTGAGAGGAGTCTGTGGGAGTCAGCCGATCATTTTTGGCCACCCAAGGTGTAAGAATTCGCCTTGATAACAAATGTTATATTTTTTTGGTTTCCACAAATATTCATTGTTTCATCACATCAACATTACTATAGTTAACGTCGGTATCATGGAAGGATGGGAGTGTGTAGAGGAGGTTAAGGGGAATTCAACACCACCAAGAACATGACTTTTAGTGGTAAAAAAAATGCATCATCGAATCTCTAGTATAGACATCACTATAAATTGACCTATTGGTGTTTTAGAGAGAAATTCTCATTAGAGAAGAACAGAGAGGTCCCTAGCTCCAGAGGGACAAGTGACCAACTATCTATTGCATGGGTTATCATCCAATCAACATGGAAATGTAGCTTTGCCTTAATTTCCCATGGAGGTTTGTTATCCAAGGTCTTAGTTTCCCTCCAAAATATTTTGGCCAAACTTGAGATGAAGGTTAGGGATGATCATGCTCTTTGCACATGAACTGGTGCATGTGTTGTACTATTGAAATGCATATCTCGCCACAACAACCATTGACTAGTTCATTGACCCGATTTAGTATGAATGAATCGGTTCGCTCAATTTTTGAATTTAGACCAATTTGACTAGTTTTTTAATTAATTAATTTTTTAAAATTGTAAAATTATTTATTTCTACTTGGGACCCAAAATTACCATTTTCCCCTTGTTACCTCGGAAAAGTATTTACTAATCCGATCTTGTTCAATTTGATCTGATTTCTCAATCCGATTTACAATTTTCAATCTGATTTCAAATAAAATGAATTCCAATCCTTTATTTCCTATCAAGGGGTCCTTAAAGTTTTCTCTATTTAAGTTTGATCAATTGTAAGTTTTCAATTTGAATTGATTCCCAATTTGATTTGTTTTAGGAACATGATTTGATTTCTAGTTCATGGTTTGATGAGGCTAAGAATGACATGGTGTTACAACAATTTCTCCACATTAAAGAGTTTTTCCCTCAAAACATATTGTACAATAAATAAGTGTGAGTGTTTCTCTTGTCAATCCACTATTTGTACCAACTTTACTTCATATGTTAGTGTCCGCTCAAGATCTATTGGAGGCTTGTCACGCCCCGACCTAGTTTAGTTAGATCCCCATGAGCAACCCACCACTCCCTTGGTTCAAGAGAGGTTTCCCATCTTTTAGACCAGAGGAGCTAGGCGAAATTTCAAATCTTGTTCCTTAGAATAATATTAATCAAACTAAAGCAAACTTAAAAGAGGTTTAAGCGTACCTGACATAGGGTTCATCTTCTTAGCTCCCTGATTGATCTATTTTTTCCTAAAAAAGTGATAAAAGGGAGGGAGTGAGTTTCTACAACTCAGTGAGTGGGTGTTGTGAATGAGTTTTAGTAAAACAATACTTATTTTATTAAAAACCCCTTTTAATATCTTCCTTAAATCCTTGGTGTGTCTAGCTCTATCAACACCTCCCCTTGCCTTGGGAGGCGTTTAGCAAACAAACACACGCTTTTCATCATAAAGGGTACAAGCACTCGCAGGGCAATCCTAGACTGTACCCACTTGGAGATCAACATGACTTTGTTGTCCACCCTGATGGAAGTCCTAAACTTATACCTTGAGTCTGAGTGGACGTCCCAAACGTCCGACCCTCAGACCCAAAATCCACTTCATGTTTTTATGAGGATGGAGATGTAAACCCCGTTCCTTTAAAGATAAGAAAACCGGGAAAAGAACCAGTCGATTCAAAAGAGAAAAAAATGAACCAGTTAAAACCAAAACTAGTAAATAAAGGGTAAAATGGGAAATTGGAAAATCTCAAGTGACACAAAGAGTCATAAAAATCATGGAAAAGAACCATGGAGCAAATTGGAAGAGAAAATCATACTGGTTTAGGGTGAACCAGACCTGAACCGAATTGAACCGGTTTGAACCATACATAAACCCATTTCTAAATTCATTTTTCTTGGTGGCTTAAACTGGGCAAATTGGAAAATTGAAGCACCATTGGATAAGAAATGAATTTAGAAGAATTTAGAAATTTTTAAATTTGAGAAAACTGGTCGAATGGGGCTTGAACCGGCTGATTTTCGCCATTGAACCTGGTTGGACCGGTCTGGTCCGGTTCGAAATAGTGTCTTCTTCTTCCTCAGGTTTACAACACTATTCATCGGT
This sequence comes from Trapa incisa, assembly GCA_030064435.1. Taxonomy (NCBI): domain Eukaryota; kingdom Viridiplantae; phylum Streptophyta; class Magnoliopsida; order Myrtales; family Lythraceae; genus Trapa; species Trapa incisa. The sequence goes on along the minus strand of CM057774.1, from coordinate 3,377,724 downwards.
TCAAAAACTTTCCTTCTCTAGTGAAAGAATATCCTCTCTGATCTAGGCATTTTCAAGGGAGGATAAACTCGACCAAAATGAAATATGGTCGGGTAGAGTTTCTTCGAGCTCTATATATAAAGAGATACTCTCCATTCATCATCCACACACCTCAAATCACCATTCTCTCTTAAGTGTTCCATTTTTTGTTGAATCTCAAACTAGAACTCCGACTTGGGTATTTGTTTTAGCCTCAGCAAGCAAGGTTGGGTCCTACACACTGTAGGGGAAGTTAGCTACCTGACAGCAACCTCCTTTCGACCTGAGGATCGCTGGAGATGTGCTGGCAGAATCAAACAGTGAAGTAGCTCCAATGGACCCAAGCTGCCTATTTTGACCAAGTTGAATTTGGTCAAATTCAGACCTCCTTCGGTCAAATTTGGTCAAGCCTTGCTAATGCCCTCACGACCATCACACAACCTCCATAGAGGTGAAATATAATCCAATTCGGCCCTCCTTTGTCGTTGCAGATCGGTGTTAGAGAAAAAAAGTGTCGAATTCACTAACAAAATTCACCCTCGTATGGACTTCAATTGTAGCAATTCTTGATCCTAGAAGGAATCTAAGGACGAGAGCTACCTCCCTAGATCGAGAGCTCAGACCGCCACCCCTCCGATGGTAAGCTTTCAAAGTTTTCTCTCTATACGAATAGTTTTCCAGTGAAGCTCCGTTTGAGCTCATTTTTTACTCAAATTATGTAAGTCAAAGATCCACTTGATCGTATGGAAGTGTAGGAACCGATCCATGCCATCCATTGGAGCAATTAACGTCGATTGAATGGCCAATTTGAAGAAATCAAATTCGGTCAGTATAAAGGGGTGAAATTGGGGAAAATTGGGGATTTTGATAAATTGAGGGACCTTCATGCAATTTATTAAAATTGAAGGCCAATTAGCAATGAGAAAGATGTTGGGGGACCAATTGGTCAATTTTTGAAATATTTGGGGTCAATTGACTATTTTGAAAAGTAGGGGCAAAACCATAATTTTTGAAAAATTGTGGACCAAATTGGAAATTTGGGAAAATTGAGCCCCTTACACAATTTAAAGTAAAGTAAGGACACAAGGATGATATTGGTAGTCCTCGGGACTTAATATGAGGAAAATTTAACACTAGGGACCTAAAGTCAAAATGTATGAACTTTAGGGATGTAAGTGCAATAAATCAAAATTTTGGGCCTAGCCGCTCGTACGTGAGAAAATGAAGACTGTTATGTTGAATACTCATTGATAATGATACCTAAATCGTGTAGGGACACGTGAGACCAGAACGCCAGCAAGAGAAAGCTCATGTAAACTTGTAAGTCGACTAGGGATGAATGCGTCACAATCATTGGGTGAGTAGAATTATTTAACGCCATACTCGGTTGGGATGATGAGCACAATTTTTAACGAATAAAACCTACTTACTAGTTGTGTGTAGGAATAAATATCATACCTAGTTGGTATGATGATTTTTCGTAAGGAAAGGAGAAACCCACCTACCGGTTGCAAGCGGAGTTATCATCACACCTGGTCGGTATGATGAGTTAAAAAGTGAATTTTGTTAGAAGTGGTCTCCCCTGTATGCCAATGCTTAAAATATTTGGGAGACCTTATTGATGGGAGCTAGAACAACTTAGATATGCCAAGGGCCTTGGTTTTTTTTATCTCAAAGGGCTCAATGCCCAATTTTGGAAAACACGTGCAATGGGCCCAAGGTATTGAGCACGGGCAGAAGCTTGTAAACAAACTTGATTAGGAGGAGCCATGAAACTCCTAATTAATGGAATTGTTTGTGTGTTGTGCCACGGTACCGAGTCAAAACTAATAGTGTTCGATAGACTGGCGATAGTGTGTCAGGGCCAGGTCAACGGACCGACCTAGACAAACAGGTGCAGGTATAGTTGAGCATTGGGACTATTGGACCGGTAGCCCCAAAGAGGATGGATAACTATATGAAAACTCTTGTTTGTGCATGCACTTGTGGTACTAGACTATCAAGACACCCCAGTGGGTATTAATGGGTCTTAAGGGCTACTGGATGACATGGTAGTGATAATGGCAGTTTGTCGTGCCAATTAGTCTTGAAGCTCTAGGAGCTTCTTGTGTATGAGACCAAGGTGGGTCGGGATGAGGTCTCCATTCTCATACGGACACAAAGAGATTTTGGGTCTGAGGGTCGGACGTCTGGGACCTCCACTTAGACTTGGGGTAGAAGGGGATGAGCTTTTATCATGGTGGACGGTAAAGATGCTCCGATCCATAAGTGGGTGCAGTTGATGTGCTGCACTTGCGAATGTGTGTACCCTTGCCAATGAAGGGCATGTGTTTGTTTGCTATACACCTCCCGAGGTAAGGGGATGGGATAAGAGAGCTAAACACACCTAATATGGAAATGGAAAAGGTTTTGGAAATCTGAATTTGAGGAAAATCATTTTAAAAAGAAAATGATAACCTTGACATGGTTTTCTGACAAACCAAAGATGTTTTGAAACTTACTCTCAACACCCGCTCTCTGAGTTGTAGAACTCACCCCCTCCCTTTTTACCCTTTTTTAGGTAACCAAGGAGAACAAACCTTAAAAACCCTCCTATAGTTGAACTATAAGACAGGTATGATCAATTTAATATATTCAATTTTGTATAATGTTATTCTAGGAAAAACAAGAAAAAGGATGCCTAACTCCCCATAGTTTAGAAGAGGGTGAAACCCTTCATAGACGAAAGAGAGTGATGGGTTGCTCATGGGGATCCGACCAAACTAGGTCGGGGCGTGATAACTTGAGTGTTATCATGCAGTGCACCTCTATCTGAGTGGATGGTAAAGACACACCAAACCACAAATGGAATTATTGGGGACTGTTCTACGAATGTGTAATCCCCTTCTATGATAGAAAGGGCATGTGATTGTTTATTGAGGCAACTCCTGAGCAAGGGGAAATGTTAAGAAGAGATGAACTCATATTATAATAAACTGAAAGTCTAAAACATTTTGATGAGATTGATTGTTTGAAAACTCACTTCCCAACCCCCACTCACGGAATTGTAGAAACTCAACCCTTCCCATTAAACTTTTTCAGAAGAAACACCTCGCTACGACGAGCCGAAGCTAAGAGAGAAAGCCAAGGGCATCACCATCAGGTAACTTTTATGTTTTGTAAACTTTGTTATGGAAAACAGGTATTCCAATGCCTTTACCTACCTTGAACTATTTGGTAGAAATACTAGATTAGTACAAGGAAGGGTGGCGGGTTGATCATAGGACTCCGACCAAACCGGTCCTTGTGTGACAACTTAGGTGGTATCAGAGCAAGGTTTTTCAAACAAAGTTCCAAAACTAGAAGCCCTAGAACCCTAACCCACAGTAAACTTCTATCAAACATATATTACCACCCCTATAGAAACTGAATGGACCTACGCTGTGGTAGCCATCCAACCAGGCAGAAATCCTGCCCCGCACGAGGGAATCAGCTTAAGAACTCAAGAGTCTAGGAGCAACCCATGAGACTAAGGATGTCTCTTGAGCCAAGGAGACTTTACGAAGAATTCGTCAAGATATTAAGGGAATCTTGCTTTGCACTTAGGAATGGGGACCGTTCCGTAGGAAGTGCGTACCCAAGGATGGTGACATGTGGAGACCCCCAGCGAGCATTGAGAGAAACTTCCCAATGCCCGAGATGGAGAATAAGCTATAAAGGTCCATGCAAGGAAGTAACTTGCTACAATTGTGAACTGAAGGGACACTTCAAATGTAAGTGCCCAATACCACTAAGGAATGTGGTACCCACTCCTGGAAGCACTACCTACACGGGCAGAAAAGGACATGAAGAAGGGAAAAGAGGGCAGAGTCTCTACCACATAAATACTAAAGAACCCATGTAGGAACCAGTGTCCAGATAATTTGTTATAGGTGTGGAGGAGTAGGACACATGATAAGGAAATGTCCCACGCCACTAGGATGGATGGCAATACCTCCTAAGAATAATACCTCTCCTACTACCGGAGCCCGAGAGAATGGAAGACATGAGGCCATCTCGGAAGCCACAACTCCAAATGAGGATTTCAAACCCACCCCAAAGAGAGTTCCTCAAAATTCTAGCATAGGGCTTCCTGGCCTTTCTTTTAATCATCTCCCTTAGAGGGAAGAGGTCCCCAAGTGTATTGTATTCAATTCCCAAGAAATAAGATTTTAAATTCTCATAAAATTTTGTTGCCCCAACTCATAATGAGTCTAATCAAAATCTCGTGCCCTAGGAAAAATAATGAATGAGAAGGATAAATAACGCCTTTAAAAGAGGTCAAGGTACTCCGACCTCCCCAAAAGAGGCAAGCCTATGTAAAAGGACCATGCATAAGGCTAAACCCAAAGAACGGGTGAACAAGGAGACAACAATAAAGGGATGACAATCCCATTTTAGGATAGGTAAGGTAACCATGACCAGGAAACAAAGTAAAGAATTTCTGAGGAGAGAAGGACTTTAGAAGGCGTATACCCACTAACTAAAAAGCAATAAACCTTAAGACTAGTCTCTAACCCCATCTATTTAAAGAAAATCTAGGATCAGATAATGAGGCAAAATCAGGAGTGCGCAAGACGAGGACAAGAACCAGAAGTTACTCGGATAGAAACATGAAGTCAGGGATGTCAAAGTGTAACCTGCTTTAGAGAAGCAGAGGAGCCAAGTAAGGTTAGAAACCACCTAGCGAAAGTAGAAAACTAATAACTATGGGATAACCAAAGGAGACAAAAATGATGCCTTAAGAAGGACCGAAAGGGTGGTGACAACCACACCCTAAAGAAGGCGATAGTATGGGCAGTAAGGATTAGAGAACTCGAGGGACAACTGTCTCGAGACAATTGGACAAAAGAAGGCAATAGGAACATGGTGGTTGAATGAACCAACCCTTGTCAGAATCATAGATTTAAATCCCGATGAGGAGGGAAAGATAAAAAGGTGAAAATGTCTAAAGAGAAGGATGAAGGAAATCCTTAGAACGATCCATGGCCAAAAGGAATTGGCAACCACCCTCGAGCCACGAGAAGGACTAAGTGAACCTTTCGTGAGGCGGTCAGAAGACCTCGACACAAAGAGGACTAGGGCATTCAAAGGAAACTTGTAATAATTACAAGTAGGAATAAGGAAAGAGTACAAAGGTAGGGTAAGTAGAAAAGGACGACATCAAAGGATGCCATGAAATGGATTAAAGGTCTGAAACATTAAGGATAGATGCAAAGGAGAGTGTACCCAAAGCCCAAGGAGCAAAGCAAAGTTGAAGGAACAAGTAGTAGGAAGATAACCTTAGATGACGATGTAACAAGTAAGGATGGGTGGGATACCCATAATGAGGAAACCTAGGGAAGGATACCAAAGAGACCTTGGAGGATGCACCCTACCACTAAGAGGTAGTTAAGGGAAACCTTCAAGGAAAGATGAGAAGGATGAATGTGCAACTCGAAGGATGGAAAATCTCAACCTTAATGTACGAGAGTAGGAGATTAAGCCAACAAAGGGAACTCCTTTAGGTGAAATCAAGGAATGGACAAGTAAGCCATAAGAGATTAATTTAGAATAAAAGAACCGTGAAATGGTCCCAAGTGAGTAAGGATGGATCTAAGAAAAACAAGTCATTGAGTAAGGATGCCGTTGGACATGAGGGAGAACTAAAAGGAAGGAACCCACCAGTATGTCGATAAGTCGAGGAGTGGACGGGACACCCAATAATTGGAAACGGCAAAACCAAATAAGGAAGTGATATATGAATAGAATAAAGGGCCAAAATAGGACAAGAAGGGGATAACACCGAAACCCGGGAACACAAGTATGAAACGCTTGAACCGACACCAAGCTAAGGGTTTCAATAATCAAGGAAACAAATAGACATAGGAATGATCAGACATTCTGGAACTCCCAATTCTGGACAAAACCCACAAGAGAAAAAATCTGACCCCAAATGGCAGGGAGCATTAGACTTAAGAAATTTCTTGGACACGAGGATAAGGAATATCAAAGGAAACAAAATCTAATGGAGTAAATGAATGAAAAAAAGGGGGTAACAAGAGTGATAGGATGTCAAATCGAACCCCAAGTTGACCGCAAAAGGATCCATTTCCAATGTTAAGGATGGATGGCTAAATTTTGAGGACAAAACTCCTAAAAGGAGGGGAGAGTTGTGAAACCCGTCCCTCAAACTAAGTAAATCGGGAAAGGAGCTGATGGTTTTGAGAAAACCGAGCCAAAAAAGGAATAACAAATGATAAAAAAGGATTAAAATGGAAAATTGGAAAATCCCAAGTGACCGAAAATTCACAAAAATCATGAGTAAGAATCAAGAAGTGGAATTGATGAGAGAACTGGACTGGTTCGGGGTGAACCGGACCCGAACCGGGCTAAACCTAGATGAACCATAGTGAATTGGTTCAATGATTCATTTTTCTACGTAGCTTAAAAATGTCAATTTGGGAAATTGAGACCACCATTAGATAGAAAATGAATTTAGAAATTTCTAAATTTTAGAAAAATGGTAGAATCGGGTCCGAACCGGCCAATTTTTTTAATTCAAGACAAGGAACCTTGTCAGACCGGACCAGTCAACGAACCAGACCGGTCAACAGACCAAACTAGTCAACGGAGCCCAGTCTGCAGCCACACAAGCACGGGTAGCCAATGGGAGGCTGTCACGTGTCCGGTCAATGATTCAACAACTAACATGGTGGTCGAGCTGGACCTCCACGTCAAAAAAATCGGCCAATAACAACCCATCACATGTCATGTCTACCATATCATCATCTTCAACCTTCTATCGGTGATAGAGAGGATAGAGGAGGGAGAGAGGCTGGAAAAACTAGAGTCTTCGGCGACTCGAAAAACTCTCTAGTCAGGTCGCCGACAACCAAGTTGGAGCCCGAGTCTCACGCTAGCCGGTAGCCTGAACAGGTGCCAAGCTCCCTATATAAAGAGCACCTATGCATTCGTTCTCAATATTCGACAATCGACTGAAGAAGATGAACTGCTCAGTTTTCTAGTGAATAAAAAACTAGAGCTCTGACATCGGGGCTTTTCTCTACCTCTGAAGCCACATTCGATGTCCTTGGAACTAGAAGGAAGTCCTCTACCTAGCCATAACCTCTGTTTAGCTTTAGAGCCATCGAAGAGGAGCGAATGAGCTCAAGCAGTGTTGCTACGTCTTGGCTAGAAAATAGTCGATCTCCAATAGCCCACTTTGATCTTTCCTCCAACCAATTGTGGCCAAGCCAGACCCCCTACACTCCACCTTGAGGTGCCCCGACCCCCTGTCTCCCCCTCCCGAGCTAATATGGTAAGCCCCTCCGCCGCCCCTTTGCCAAAAAATACTGTTCACGACACTTTTCTGTAAAAACTGAAACTAAGGAATTCACACTGCTTAGGACACCAATTGAGGTGCGGTTTGTTCCAGAGAGGATCCTCGGGAGGAGAGCAATTCAAAGAAAACAAGAGCTCCAGTCGTCGAACCCTCACTGGTAAGATATCGAAGTTCTCTCTCTCTTAACTAAATTTTTCGGTAAAGCTCCGTTTGAGCTTGTTTTTTAGCCAAATTGAGTGGTTCAAAGCTCAAAATGATGAGGGAGACATATGGAAGATGATTCAGATCACCAATTGAGACAATCACCCACGTTTTGGGGGTCAATTGAATGAAATTGATATTCGAGTACCAAATTGTAATTTTGAAAAAATTGGGCAATTTGGGAATTTTTGGAAAATTGGGGTCCGAATTACAATTTAAGGAAAATTTGGGCAATTTCATGAAATTAACTTTCAATTGAGGTCCAATTGGGCAATTGGATGAAATGGGGGGCCAATTGGCAATTTTTGAAAGTTCAAGGTCCAATTGGTAATTTTTAGAAAGTTAAGGACCCATTGGCAATTTTGGGAAAATTTAGTACCAATTGATAATTTTTGAAAATTTAAGAACCATGAAGAATTATTGGAAGTCCTAGGGACTTTATTGAGGTTAAATAAAGATTAGGGATCCAAATGTAAGGTTATAAACATTGAGGAACCTAAATGCAATTAAGGCATAGTGTGAGTACCTATGCGTAAATACTCGAAACCATGAGGACCCTTATGTCGATTCTCCTGATAAAGATACTCGAACCATGCAAAAACCAATTGTTCTAATACCGGCATGAGGAAACACACCACAACTCGAGAACTCATCGGAACATCCACGTCACTATTACTAGGTGAGTGGGATTTTCAGCATCATACCCGGTTGGAAGTGATGAGAATCATTTTAAAGTTTGAAAAATTATTTTTCTAGGAATGGTCTCCCCTGACTGCGTGAAACTGCTTGAACATTTTTTTGAGACGTTGCTAAAGGGAGCTAGAATCGCCTTGATAGGCTTGAAGCGTCGAATTTGAAAATGATAGGGCTTAAGGCCTAACTTTTGGAAAACTCATGAAGTGGGCCCAAGGCCAGTGTGCATGAGTTGGACCCGTAGACAAATATTAATTATAAGAACCATGAAAACTCTAAAAAAAAAAATTGGAATTATTGTGTGATTTGCCACAGGGCCAAGACAGGACTCACAAGGCTCGATGGGCTAGTGGTAGTGCACCTAGACCAGGTTGATGGACCGGTCAGTGCAAACAGTTTCAAACCAAGTAGAGTGTCGAGGCTGTTGGACCATTGACACCAAAGAGCATGGTTAATGTATTAAAACTATTATATGCATGCATGAAGAATCCCAAAGCATCTAGACGCCCAAGAGGGGTAGTCGATGGGTACCAAGGGCTACTGGATGACCTGGATGCAATAAGGGCAAGTCTGTCATGCTAGTTAGTCATGAAGCTTCGATTGCTTCCTATGCACTAAGATTGAGGCCGGAGGGGAAATGAGGTATGGTCCCACAAAACAAACATGATAAAGTACTCAGACCGAGGCCAAAGGGGAAATGGCGTATCGAGATCGAGGTCGGAGAGGAAACGAGGTCTCATCCCACCAAGTTGACATAATGAGGGTTTGAGGGTCAGATTATTGATGTACACTTAAACTCATGGTAAAAACAGTGCACCTCTATCCGGGTGGATGGTAAAGACGTAGCGAACTACAAGTGGAATAGTCGGAGACTGTTATATAAACGTGTGATCCCTTTCTAAAATAGAAAGGACATGCGATTGTTTACTAAGGTATCTCCCGAGTAAGGGAAAATGTTAAGAAAAAATGAACTCATAAAAATCATATAAAAATATATTAGTCAGTCGTCATTTTAATTTATTTGTAATCATAGGTGGAAGTGATGATATTCCGATATCATTTTTTATACCTAAACTGCCCTTATCTAGTATTTATAATAAAATATAAACAAAACTTTAAATTTACTTTTTAATTATATGTACAAGTGTTACCTAATTTATAATATTATTGTTATAACAACATTGATATCCAATATCTAATGTGTAATTGCGCTATTAGTACAAAAACATTTAATTATATTATGATTTGGTAAAAAAAATTAAATTTATTATATGATATACAAATATTTAAAAATATATATTTTAGTAAAAATCATTAAATTTTCGGTAATGATATCAATATTTACTCCCAATTTATTTATGTGAATATAAAATATTTTTAAAAGTTAATATCATAATTAATAATAACTAAAATTTAACAAATAAAGAAATTATGGAAGAGATTGGAGGGTGGAAGAGGGAGTGGGTTCTTCGTATACTTTGATTATTTATAAGGTTTTCAAAATTAGTAATTCTGTTCAGTTTTATTTTACATGTCATGTCTTTAATTTACATTCCTCAAAAGTTGAGACACAAGAAAGGAAGATACACTAGTATGTATGCAAGTTCATGATTTTACATAGAATGCAAGTGCCATCAAATCTAACCGTTTTCTTGAAGCTAATGCTAAAATATGACTATGCCAATATCAAGTGATCACTCTAATCATTCAAACATTTTTTTTGTGAAATGGGTAAGATTTTTAGTATTTTCGATTGCAAATGCAAATGTACGTGTTTGTGCTGCGAATGTAAACGAACTTGAGTTGCAAAATTAGTTTTACAACCCTTTCCGGGCAAAAATTTAGTCTCATTCCCCGTTTATAAAATGTTTCACCATCCAATAAGTATTAGTTTCACCTATTATTTTTCTCTTAGTATCACTTTATAGAGTTTGCTTGCTCTATTCACTCCATTGCACAGCTCTCTCTATAAGCGTTATTTTTTTTGTTCTTTCACAATACTATTATGCTTGCTCCTTCTCTCATATAGTATCAAGTCATATTATTTGAACTCTTGGAGACAAGGAAATATCGCTAAGAGATACTAAAGAAAGAATAGATCTACACTTACATACATTAACACTTTTTTGTATTATATATTTTTATGTACATTCTCTCTTCTTTTTTTATATAATCTCAATAACCCATTTAGGATTTATATGTAACAAATCTAACCAACTTACAAAAACTAATTTTAACTTACTCAAAATCAATTTACCTAACTTTTTTACTTAAACTACTTTGTAACATGTAAGAAGTTTAACTAAGTTGTTTTTATTTGTGCAAATTTTATGCTCTTTGAGCTCGTTTAACCTTGCACTATTTACATTTACAATTATTTCCATCTCGTTTGAGCTTGTATCATTTAAATTCCCTTTACTTTGTGTGCACTTCCCTTGACATTTACTTTTTGCATATTTATATTTCGTAATAAAGGGAAGATGAGGCAATATTTGCTTTTAATTTCTACACATCTTTCATTTAGTATATTTGTAGATTTATATAAGTATTGTAGCACAAATGACAAGAAAATAAATTTTTTTGTATAATTACATATATTATTTCATGTATAATTGTGTGTCCTAGTGGTCGTACAACAAAGCTAACTTAGCTATAGTTTCAATAAGAAAATAAAATCTTTTGTACAATTGTAGTGACAATTACATATTTGGTGATTTAATTTATTTCCTAATATTTGATTTATTTACTATTATTATCCCCCCAAGCTCAAGGGGAGGTTTTGGAGATTGAGTTTGGAATGAAGTGGAGTAAAATGGACGTATGAGAGACTTTTAGTGAGAAGATCGACTAATTGAGCATACGTGCTGATGAAACAGACTTGGAGATTATCATGACTAACTTGTTCATAAATAAAATGATAATCAATTTCAATGTGTTTGGTACGGGCCTGAAAAACTAGGTTGCTAGTAAGATAGATGACAAAGACATTATCACACAAAATGGTTGGGGGACAAGAGAGCAAAAGATGGAGTTGTTGGAGAAGCGACTAGAGCTAAAGGAGCTAAGTAGTTGTGTTACCAAGACTTTTATATTCAGCATTTGTACTAGAACAAACAATAGTTCACTACTTTTTGGAGGCATAGGAGATGAGGATACTGTCACGCCTCGACTAGGTTTGGTCGGATCCCCGTGAACAACCTGCCGCTTCCTTGGTTCAAGAGGGGTTTCCCCCTTATTTTATTCAAGAGAAGTCAGGTGTAATTTTCAACCTTGTTCCATGGATTAACATATATCAAATAAAATGCAAGATTAAGAAAATTAAGTATACATGATAGAGGGTAAGGTTTGGTGTTATCCCTAATCATCTTTCTACTTCTTGAAAAAGGGATAAAAAGGGGTGGGTGAGTTTCTATAACTCAGTGAATGGGTATATTAAAAAAATGGAGTTTCAATAAAATCATTTTTAAAATGGAGTATGCTAGACTTCTTAATTTCTCTAAAATTTCTCATATTCAAAATCTCAGTTTTCATAGCCATTTCTCAATCCACAATCATAACTGGTATGTTTATCAACCAACACACACCCTTCATCATGAATGGAACACACATTCGTAGGCTAACACATCCAATGTACTCACTTTTGGCATCAGAATGACTTTAATGGCCACCTAGATAGAAGCACGTCCACTTCTACCCTGTGAATGAGTGGATGTACATGACATCCGACCCTCAATCCTGTAACAAAACTCTGTGTCTGTATGAAGACAAAGACCTTATCCCGACCCCACCCCGATCTCATACGTATGAAGCTACGTCGAGCTTTCAACGCTGTTGGCATGACTAACTACCCATATCTCCACCATGTCGTCCAGTAGCCCTAGGACACATCACTACCCCTCTTGGACATCTTGAAGGTCCCTTAACTCAGTGCATGCACAAAACAACAGTTTTTCACATAAGCAATTTAATCTATGGTGGCACTTGTCCAACAGCCTCGACTCTCAACTCGACCCTCTATTCGACCTATAGCTATTTGTCTCGATTGGTCCGTCGACCTGTCATGTCACATTGCAGCCAGTCTATCAAGTATGTCGGTCCTATCTTGGTACCATGGCCAAACAAATCATTCATTTAAAGTTTTCATAACTTAACTCATGTTTGTTTATGAGCTCCTGCTCGTGCCAACTGGCTTTGGGCCCACTATACAAGATTTACCAAAATCGGGCATATTAGCCCCAAGTTCCAAAATCGAGGCCTTTGACCTATCTGAGCTATTTGAGCTCCAATCAAGAAGGTCTCCCAAAAAGTTTAAGTAGTGGCACACAGTCAGGGGAGAGAACTTCCAACAAAAATAAACTTTTAACCATTCATCACACCAATCGGGTATGAGGACATCTCAGCATATAACCGATAAGCGAGTTTCTACTTCCTTCCAATAAGTTCATCATACCAACCGGGTATGATCTACTTACAACCGGTAAGTAGTTTTTCCGCATAATTTCCATATCACTCCTCTCGGGTGTGATGGTTAAAATATCACTTAGTAGTGGGTTTTCATTTCTGATGTGCTTATCATCCCAACCGGGTAAGATAGAAAAATCCCACTCACTCGATCGTGCAGTGAATTTCTCTTATTTGGCTATTTGCCTCCACACGAGCTTGTACTTGCTGCCATTCCTAATACCTCGTGTTCCAACATGGTATGCACATTTTTGTTCATTATCCCTTGGCTTGATAGCCTTCATTCATTATGAATGAATAAAAATTTCAACTTTTCCAATATTTGCAATTTGGTCCCTAAAGGTCTTTTTCTTTTACTTTAGGTTCCAAATGCCGATTTTACCCCAAATTGAGTCTCGAAAATTGAAAATTTTACTTTGAGACCTCAATTTATTCAAAATTACATAAAGCGGTTCAAGTTTCCCAAATTCCCAATTTGGTCTTCAATTTTTCTAAAATTACCATTTTACCCCTCCTTTAAAAAATGGTAAGTTTTACCCCGAAAATTCCAAATTTTCTCAATTGGGCCTCCAATATCTTTATCATGCCCAATTGGCCCTCAATTTTTTGAAATTTCATTTTAGTCCATCGAATAATGCACAAGAATGTTCATATTGTGTAGGAACACGAAATACCGGGAACGCCAGCATGGACGAGCTCGCATGAATATAAAGAATCGATCAAGTGGAATTCACTACATTAACGGGTGAGTGGGTTTACTAACATCATACCCGGTTGGGATGATGAGCACAACTTAAAGATAAAAACCACTTACCGGTTGTGGGTGGAAATTTTATATCATACCCGGTAGGGGATGAAAAGTACCTCGGTATAAAACCCCACTATTTAGTGGTATTTTAATCATCACCACTTATAGAAAGTGATGTGAAAATTATGCAAAAAAAAAACTACTTACCGGTTGTAAGTAGATCATACTCGATTGGTATGATGAGACTTCCTCGAAGTAAGTTGAAAACTCGTTCATCGGTTATGAACGGAGATGTCCTTATACCGATCGGTATAATGGACAGTAAAAACCTATTTTGTCGGAAGTGTTCTCCCCTGACTGTGTACCAATGCTTAAACTATTTGGGAGACATTCTTGACGGGAGCTCGAATAACTCTTATAGGTTGGGGGCCTCGGTTTTGGAACTTGAGGGCTTGAATGCCCAGATTTTTGAAAATCTCGTACAGTCGGCCCAAGGCTAGTTGGCACGAGAAGGAGCTCGTAAATGAACATGATATATGTGCCATAAAACTTAATAAGTGAATTGTTTGGCCATGGAACCAAGATACGACCGACATGCTCAGTCAACTAGTAGTAGTGCGATATGACAGGTCTACGGACGAGTCAAGACAAACAACTGCAGGTTGAGTTGAGAGTCGAGGCCGTTGGACTAGTGGCACCACATATTACATGGCTTGATAAGAAAACATTGTTTGTGCATGCACTATGAGTACGGGATCATCAAGACGCCCATGAGGGGTAGTGATATGTCCTAACGGCCCTGGACGACCCGGTGAGTATAAGGGTAGATCATCGTTCTAGGTGTCTGTGCGAAATTTGGAGTAGCACCAAGCGCATGAGACCAAGGTGGGGACGGGATGAGGTCTCTGTCCACATACGAACACGAAGAAGTTATTTTGGGATTGTGGGTCAGATGTCGCATACATCCACTCATTCCCAAGGTAGAAGTGATCGTACTTCTATCCGGGTGGTATGAAAAGTCGCTTCGAAGCCACTAGCAGGTTCAGTAGTGATACTGAATTGCGAATGTGTGTAACCTTCATGATGAAGGATTTGTGTTGGGTGATGACACATCGGTAACTAAGAAATAAAGGAAAAACCCAAATTTGTAAATGAAGGGATTTTTGTAAAGAAAGGAGTCTGGCACACTCCATATAAATATTTTTCTTAAAAATTAAAAGTAGACCTTTGAAAACCCATTCACTGAGTAGTTGTACTCACCCCCTCCCTTATATCCCTTTCAGGAAATCCCTGATAGTCTACCCTAAAAGACCATCAACTAAGATGCTTGTAAGACAGGTATGTAAAGTTTAAAATTTCATGCAGTTTTGATTATGTTATTCTAGGAAATGGTGCAGGTTTAAAGAACGCCTTACTCTTGATGGATTATGATAAGGGGAAACCCTTTATAAACCGGGAGAGTGGCGGGTTGTTCACGGGGATCCGACCAAAACCGGGTCGGGGCATGACAAGTTGGGTTTATAGACCAATTCAGTTTAAAGATTACATTGACCGGTTCTTTCCGAGTTTTTCTCATTACTAAAGGATGGGGTTTACAAGTCAGCTATCGAACGATAATCTCCATTTTCTCTAAGGGTTGCCGAAGAAACGTCGGCGTGATAGAACATTGAAGAAGCTTCGGCGGACCAAAGCTGCCTTATTTTGGTCGAGATGAAAATGGCCAATTTGAGCCCTTCTCTAGCTAAACCAAGCTCTCCCAATAGTTCCTTAGCCCTCATATGACTGAATTAAAGTGGAAAGGTAAGCCAATTTGGCTTCACTCTGTGAATTTCAATCAGTGCTAGAGAGAGAACCAAAAGATATTTACTGACCAAATTCTCCATCAATTTGACATGAATTGATGCAATTCTTGATTCTAGTAGGAACCTTGGGACCAAAGCTACCTGCCCAGATCGAAAACTCGGACCGTCACACCTCTGATGGAAAGCTTTTGAAGCTTTCTCTCTCTACGTCTAGTTTTTCGATTAAGCTCCATTTGAGCTCATTTTGGCGACAATTCGGGGGATTCAAAGTGCAATTGAATCATATGGAGGTAGAACTCAAATGTACCTTCAATTTCAACAATTAACTTTGATTGATCGGTCATTTTGATGAAATCAAATCTGGTTAGGTTGGAAGGTTGAAATTGGGAAAATTTTGGGGATTTTAAAAATTAAAGGAACTAAAGTGCAATTTTGGTTGTTGTGGGGCTAGAGGAGGGGTTGGGCTTATAAGAGGAGATGCCAGTTCCTCTTGTCTTAGAGGAGGGTATGTGATTCCTTCTAGTTCCATTAAGTCTCCTACCAGTTTTCATTAATCATCCACCATGTCTTTAGGTACTCTTTTATCACCTTTTAGAAATCTTTGTACGACTTCCTCCCTTGGGTTGGGTGTCTTTTTCAGGGTTATGGGTGGAGGGCTAGATTTCACCGGGAACTTCCTAGGAATTCTCCTTCCTACATGATAGTTTAAAGTTTGATTAATGTTAGGGCATAATATTGATAATGTTTCAAGGCAACTTAGCTCTTATACCACTCAAGTTGTTATGCCCCGGCCCGATTTGGTCAGATCCCTGTGAACAACCCGTCGCTCTCTTGGGTCAAGAGGGGTTTCCCCCTTCTTTAAATTCAAGAGGAGCCAGGAAAAATCTCAATCTCGTTCCCTAGAATAACATATATCGAATAAAATACAAGCTTAAAAAAATTAAGCATACCTGACAGAGGGTAAGGCTTGGTGTTATCCCTAGTCATCCTTCTATTTCATGAAAGGGGATAAAAAAGGGTGGGTGAGTTATTACAACTCGGTGAATGGGTATTTTCAAAAAAATGAAGTTTCAATAAAATAGTTTTTAAATTGGAGTGTGTCGAACTCCTTAATTTCTTTAAAATATCTCATTCTTGAAATCTCGATTTTTATAGCCATTTCACAATCCTCAATCAATACCGATGTGTTTGTCAACTAACACATGCCCTTCATCATGAAGGGAACACACATTCGCGGGTCAGCACGTCCACTGTACCCACGTGTGGCATCAGAGCGACTTTACAAACCACCTAGATAGAAGCACATCCACTTCTACCTTGAGAATGAGTGGATTTACGTGACATCCGACCCTAAATCTCATAATTAAAACTCCGTGTTCATATGAGGATAGTGACCTCATCCAAACCCCATCCCAGTCTCATGTGCATGATGCTGCGTCGAGCTTGCAAGACTGCTGACGCGACTAACTACCCTTATCTCCACCATATCGTCTAGTTGACCTAGGACACATCACTACCACTCTTGGGCGTCTTGAAGGTGACATAACACAGTGTATGCACAAATCAATAATTTTCCACATAAGCCATATAATCAGTGGTGCCACTAGTCCAACGGCCTCGACCCTCAACTCAACATGTAGCTGTTTGTCTCAACTGGTCTGTAGACCTATCATGTCACACTGCCGCCAGTCCATCGAGTATATCAGTCCTATCTTGGTACCTTGGCTAAATAATTCATTCATTTAAATTTTTCATGGCTTAAAATCTTGTTTGTTTACGAGCTCATGCTCATGTCAACTAGCCTAGGGCTCACTATACGAGATTTTCAAAATCGGGCATAATAGCCCCCTAGTTCTAAAACTGAGGCCTCTGGCCTATCTGAGCTATTCGAGCTCCCATCAAGAATGTCTTCCATAAAAGCAGTGGCACATAGTTAGGGAATAGCACTTCTGACAAAAATAAACTTTTAGTCATCTATCACACCAGCCAGGTATGAGGATATTTCTGCTTATAACTAATAAGCTAGTTTTCTACTTCCTTATAGAAAGTTTTATCATACCAACCGTTTATGATCTACTTACAACTGATAAGTAGTTTTTTCGCACAATTTTCACATCACTCCTCTCAGGTGGGATGGTTAAAATATCACTTAATAGTGGGTTTTTATTTTCGAGTTGCGTATCATCCCAACCATATATGATATAAAATCCCACGCATACGATCGTGCAATGAATACCTCTTATTTGGCTCTTTACCACCACGCGAGCATGTACTTGCTGGTGTTCCTGATACCCCATGTTCCTACATGGTATGAACTTTTTGTTTATTATCCCTTGGCTTGATAGCCTTCATTCATTATGAATGAATAAAAAATTCCAATTTTTCAAATATTTATAATTTGGTCCCTAAAGTTCTTTTTCTTTTACTTTAGGTCCCAAATGTCAATTTTCCCCCAAATTTACAAAAATTCAAAATTATACTTTGAGACCTCAATTTATTCAAAATTACATAAAGGGTTTCAAGTTTCCCAAATTTCCAATTTGGTCCTCAATTTTTCCAAAATTACCATTTTGCCCCTCCTTTACAAAAATGATAAGTTTTACCCCAAAAATTCCAAAATTGCCCAATTGGTCCTCTAACATCTTAATCATGCCCAATTAGCCCTCAATTTTATGAAATTCCAATTTAGTCCCTCGAATTTTGGTAAACTCCAATTTCTCCCCAATTTTTCCCCAATTTCAACTTTCTAACACTGCCGAATTTTATTTCATCAAATTGATTGACCAAATGAGTTTAATTGTTGAAATTGAAGTTAAATTGGATTTCCTACATTTTCATACAATTCAATTGCACTTTGAATCGCACGATTTGACGTTGGAACGAGCTCAAATGGAGCTTTGCTAGAAAACTAAATGTAGAGAGAAGGTTTCGAATGCTTACCGTCGGGGGCGCGGCGGTCCGAGCTTTCAATATGGGTAGATAGCTCTTGTCCTGAGGTTTCTCCTAGTATCAAGAATTGCATCAATTGATGCTGACTTGAGTGAGAATTTAATCATTTAAAATCTGTCGGTTCTCTCTCTAGCAACAATCGGAATTTATAGAGGGGAGCCAAATTGGCTTACCTTTCTATTCTAATTTGGTCGTATAAGGGCTTACCGATGAACGAGTTTTCAACTTCCTTCAAGGATGTTTCATTATACCATCTGATTATGATCTACTTACAACCGGTAAGTAGTTTTTCCGCATGATTTTCACATCACTCCTATAAGTTGTGATGTTTAAAATACCACTTGGTAGTAGGTTTTCATATTGAGGTACTTATCATCCCCAACCGGGTATGATATAAAATCCCACTCACCCATTAATGTCGTGAATTCCACTAGACCAGTTCCTTGTATTCACGTGAGCTTGTCCTTACTGGCGTTCCCGGTACTTTGTGCTCCTACACGATATGAACATCTCGGTTCTTTCTCTCTCGGCCTAATGGCCTTTATTCATTCTAAATGAATGAGAAAAACCAAACTTTTATTTATATGCAATTAGGTCCTAAAATTATTTTTCTTTAACTTTAAGTCCCTAATGCTGATTTCCTCAAATTGAGTCCCAAAACTTTTAAAATTCCCCTTGAGACCTCAATTTATTTAATTTCACAAAAAGGGGTTTAATTTCCCAAATTTCCAATTTGGTCCCCCAACTTTTCCAAAATTACCATTTTACCCTTCCTTTACAAAAATGGTATATTTTACCCCAAAAATTCTAAAATTCCTCAATTTGCCCTCTAATATTTTTATCATGCCCAATTGACCGTTAATTTTAGGAAATTATATTTCGGTCCTTCAAATTTTTGAAAATTCTCAATTATCCACTCACTTCCAACTTCTTAACTGAGTCGAATTTGATTTCATCAAATTGACCAATCAAACATTTCCCATTGTTGAAATTGAAGTTGAAATTTAGTTTCTACATGTTCATATGATTCTTTAGCAATTTGAATTGCAAGTTTTAACATCGGGACAAGCTCAAACAGAACATCGCCAAAAAATGAACTGCAGAGAGAGAAAGCTTCAATTACTCATTGGTGAGGGCGCGGCGATCCGAGCTTTCTATCTAGGCAAGTAGTTTTCCTCTTGAGTTTCTTCCTAGGATCAAGAATGACATCAATTGATGTCGAATTGGATTAGAATTTCGTCATTCAAATTTGGCCGACTCTCTCTCTAACACTAATCGAAAATTGAAGAGAGGAGTCGAATTGGCTTACCTTTCTCTCCTAATTCAGCCATGGGAGGACTGAGGAAGTGTTGGGAGGGCTTGGTTTGGCCTGAGAAGGGCTCAAATTAGCCAATTTTAACTCAGTCAAAATAGGGTAGCTTCGATCCGCTAGAGCTGCTTCACTATTCGATCACGTCGGCACTCCTCCAACGACTCTCGAAACGAATGGATGTCACCACCGTGTAGCTGACTTCTCTTTGGTTCTAATGAACCCAACCTCACCTTCTTTGGCCTAGAAATGACCCAATATCGGAGCTCTGGTTTGAGCTTCACCAAAAAACTAAGCAACTGAGAGAGAGTGAGCTTTTCAGGTGTCGAGAGGATGAGTGGAGAGGGGCTCTTTATATAGGGAGCTCGGGTACTCGTCGGTCGTCCGTTTGGTATCTTTATGACAGGCATTGATGGTCGGAAACGTATTGAACAGAGATGTTTCTTCTTTGTCGGTGCTGCTTCGATTTTTCGGTGAGTGAATAGTGTTGTCATCTGAAGGAAGAAGATGACACTGTTCCGAACCGGACCAGACTAGTCCGTACCGGGTTCACAGCTTAAACCGGACGATTCACCCCTCATTTGACCAAAATTTTCAAATCTAAAAATTTCTAAATTCATTTTCTATCCAATGGTGGCTTTAAATCTCAAATTTGAATTCTTTAAGCCACTTAGAAAAATGAATTTAGAATCTGGTTCAATAGTGATTCAAATTGGTTCAATCAGATACAGATCCAGTTTACCTGAACCGGTTTAGTTTTTCTCCCCAATTCCCTCTCAAGTCTATTTCCATGACTTTTGGGACACTTGGGATCCATAAATTTCCCGGTTTACCCTTTCTCCATCGATTCTGATTCATGAGTCGCTTAGTTCAATAACCGATTCTATCCGGTTCGGACCTGGTTCACTTGAACCGGTCCAGTTTTTCTTCCCCAATTCGTCCTAAGGTTCTATTCCAAGATTTATGAACCATTTTGAGTCAAATGGAAGTTGTAAATTCTCAATTTGCCCATTTCCTATTAATCGAGCTTGTCGACTGATTCTATTTAAAAATTCAAAATTGACCGGTTCTTTCCCCGATTTTCTCATTATCAAAGGATGGGGCTTACACCCAACCCCTCCTCCAACCCCACAACAACCAGAGAGGAATTCAACCAAGAAGGAGGCCTCGGATAACTACTAGGATGTGTATACCACCTTCATGAAAGTCCACCAAGTACCTCCACCTACTTAACCTGGCTTCAATCCCTCCCAATGGATGAAGTGGACCTATGAGTGTGAGGTCAAGGTACTAAGATAGTACGGATTGGAGGCCATACATGAGATTCTTTCTATAAGGGAATACGAGTGGACCCCAACTAGTTCCTCAGAATCTTCTGATCAAGAATCCCACAATCGCTCTATGGTTAACTCTCAGCCTATGACCCCAAGGAATTAGGGGTAGAAAATTCTTGTAATAAGCCAAATATGACAAGAAAATATTTCTTGAATGAATGAAAGTAAATTTTTTAATAAAACTTATAAGTTCCTTGATAAATTCAAGAGTGTGATAATAAAGATTAAAGTAAAAGTTAGGAAACCACCTAAGGAAGAAAAGATGGGTTATTTATAGTTAAAATCAACCCTTAAAGACTTTCCCTCAGAAGTACAATAAGGAAGAGTTCATCCAAGGAAGGTCTTAAATAAGAAAAGGAAGAATGAGTTGAAACAAAGGTAAGTGAACATCAAAGAGTAAGGAAAGGTTTAAAGAATAAGAGTAAGGAAAAAAAATAAGGAGTG
Organism: Trapa incisa; assembly: GCA_030064435.1. Taxonomy (NCBI): domain Eukaryota; kingdom Viridiplantae; phylum Streptophyta; class Magnoliopsida; order Myrtales; family Lythraceae; genus Trapa; species Trapa incisa. The sequence continues at coordinate 3,356,423 of CM057774.1, read as the reverse complement.
GAATATTCCAAAGGAAACCACAGGAATAGAAGTCGATCAGGAAGAAAGGAAGTAAGTTGTGAGGGAACACCAAGGATGTCAAGACCACTAAGGCAGGATGAGAAGAAAATCATATAACAAGAAAGCCCAGGTATAACACCTACTTGTAAAGAACTAAGACACAATTCCTTAGGAACTCCATAAAATAAGGAGACTTGTGGAAAGCAGAGGTATGAAACTAAAAAGGAAGAAAAGCCAAAGTGAATGAACCATATAAGAATCCTTAAGTATAAATGAAGACTAAAAAGGGGAACTTGTAAACCCCGCACATTTGAGTTAAGGAAAACCGGGAAAAGAACCGGTCAAACCGAATAAGAAAACCAAATCGGTCAAACCGAATAAGAAAACCAAATCGGTTTACATTTAGGAATAAGCAATATGAAAATTTACAACTTTCGGTTGATCCAAAAGATTTATTAAACATTGTAAAAGAAACTTAAGACAAACTAGAAAATAAAAACCAAATTGGTTCAGGTGAACTATATTCCATAAGAACTTCAAAGTTAAGCGTGCTTACCTGAAAGTAGTGTGAGGATGGGTGACCTCCTGCGAAGTATGATTTTTTGTAACTTGAAATTTCGGTCAAAAATTTTTATGCGAACCTACGGCTTATCATAAATAGCCATCAATTAATATATATTTAATTATTGAAAATAATACCAATAATTTAATACCGAAATTAAATTATTGGAATTAATACTAATAATTTATGGAAATATTAATACTAGTAATAAATCTCGACCATTTAATACACGGGTTTTACGACTATATAAAGAGGTCATCCCCATTTCATTCTCCTCACACCTGAACACTTCTCTCTCTCTATTGCTCCATTTCTCGGTAAAGCTCGAACTAGAGCTTCGACTTGAACAAAGGTCAGGCTCTTTAGAACCAGGGAGAAGATAGCTATCTGAGAGCAAACTCTAGTCAATCCGAGAATCGTTGGAGAAGCACCGACATGATGGAATAGTGAAGCAACTCCGGCGGACCGAAGCTACCCTATTTCCGCCAAGTTGAAATCGGCCATTTCAAGCCCTCCTCAGGCCAAACCAAGCCCTCCCAATACTTTCTCAGCCTTTCCACGGCCGAATTAGGACCGAAAGGTAAGCCAATTCGGCTCCCCTTTATAATTTTTTATCGGTGCTAGAGAGAGAGTCGACCGAATTTCAATGACGAAATTATAATCTAATTCCGCATCAATTGATACAATACTTGATTTTAGGATGAACCTCAAGACGAGACCTATCTGCCCAGATCAAAAGCTTGGACTGTCGTGCCTTCACTGGTGAGTAATCGAAGCTTTCTCACTTATCGGTGCTCCGTTTAAGCTCGTTCCGAAATTAAAATCTGCAATTCAAAATTTCTTAGAATTGTATGAACATACAGGAACTCAATTTCAACTCCAATTTCAATAATTAGAAGTATTTGATTGGTTAATTTGATGAAATCAAATTCGGTAGTGTTGAAGAGTTGAAATTGAGGGAAATTTTGGGGATTTTCAAAATTCAAAGGGGCCAAAATACAATTTTATGAAATTGAGGGTCAATTGGGCATGAAAATAATGTTGGAGGACCAATTGAGGAATTTTGGAAATTTTGGGGAAAAACTTACCATTTTTGTGAAAGAAGGACAAAATGGTAATTTTGGAAAAATTGGGGAACCAAATTGGAAATTTGGAAAATTAAACCCCTTTTTGGTGAAATTGAATAAATTGAGGTCCCACGATAAATTTTAAAAGTTACGGGACTCAATTTGAGGAAAAACCGACATTAGGGACTTAAGTTAAAGAGAAATAACTTTAGGGACCTAATTACAAATAACTAAAAGTTTGGGTTATCTCATTCATTAATGAATGAAGGCTATTATGTCGAGTAATAATGAATAAGGTTGTTCATATCATGTAGGAACGTTAAATACCAGGAACGCCAGCAAGGACAAGCTCGCGTGAATACAAAGAACCAGTCTAGTGGAATTCACGGCATTAACGAGTGAGTGGGTTTACTAACATCATACCCGGTTGGGATGATGAGCACAACTTCAAATTAAAAACCACTTACCGGTTGTGAGTGGGTTTATTAACATCATACCCGATTGGGATGATGAGCACAACTTAAAATTAGAAACCACTTACCGATTGTGAGTGGGTTTACTAACATCATACTCGGTTGGGATGATGAGCACAGTTGAAAGTTAAAAACCACTTACCAGTTGTGAGTGGGTTTACTAACATCATACCCGGTTGGGGATGATAAGTGCCTCGATATAAAAACCCACTGTTTAGTGGTATTTTAATCATCACTACTTAGAGAAAGTGATGTGAAAGTTATGCGAAAAAAAAAACTACTTGCTGGTTGTAAGCAGATCATACCCGGTTGGTATGATGAGACTTCCTCGAAGGAAGTTGAAAACCCGTTCATCGGTTATGAACGGAGATGTCCTTATACCGGTCGGTATGATGGACAGTAAAAACCTATTTTTGTCGAAAGTGCTCTCCCCTGACTGTGTGCCAATGCTTAAACAATTTGGGAGACCTTCTCGACGGGAGCTCGAATAGCTCTAATAAGCCGGGGGCCTCGATTTTGGAACTTGGGGGCTAAATGCCCGATTTTGAAAATCTCGTACAGTGGGCCCAAGGCTAGTTGGCACGAGCAGGAGCTCGTAAACGAACATGATATATGTGCCATAAAACTTAATAAGTGAATTGTTTGGCCATGGTACCAAGATAGGACCGACATGCTCAGTCAACTAGCGGCAGTGCGACATGACAGGTCGACGGACTAGTCAAGACAAACAACTGCGGGTTGAGTTGAGAGTCGGGGCCATTGGACTAGTGGCACCACAGATTACATGGCAATATAAGAAAATATTGTTTGTGCATGCACTGTGAGTACGGGATCATCAAGACGCCCATGAGGGGTAGTGATGCGTCCTAAGGGCACTGGACGACTTGGTGGCTATAAGGGCAGTTTGTCGTTCCAGGTGTCTATGCGAAATCTGGAGTAGCACGAAGCGCATGAGACCAGGGTGGGGACAGGATGAGGTCTCTGTCCTCATACGGACATGAAGAAGTGATTTCGGGATTTTGGGTAGGATGTCACGTACATCCACTCATTCCCAGGGTAGAAGTGGTCGTACTTCTATCCGGGTGGCAGGAAAAGTCGCTTCGAAGCCACTAGCGGGTTCAGTAGTGATACTGACTTGCGAATGTGTGTAACCTTCATGATGAAGGATGTGTGTTGGGTGATGACACACCGTGGTAACTAAGAAATAATGGAAAATTCCAAATTTTTAAATGATGGGATTTTTGAAAACAAAGGAGTCTGGCACACTCCATATAAATGTTTTTCTTAAAAGTCAAAAGTTTTTAAAAACCCATTCACTGAGTAGTCGTACTCACCTCCTCCCTTATATCCCTTTTAGGAAATCCCGGAAAGCCTCCCCTTAAAGACCGTCAACTAAGATGCCTGTAAGACAGGTACGTAAAGTTTTAAATTTCATACAGTTTTGATTATGCTATTCCAGGAAAAAGGTGCAAGTTAAAGGACGCCTTACTCTTTACGATTTACGATAAGGGGAAACCCTTTAATAAATCAGGAGAGTGGTGGGTTGATCATGGGGATCCGACCAAACCAGGTCGGGGTGTGACAAAACTTCTCAGGAATGGTAGGGAGATCAAACGTAATAATCCAAGAATGGGAGACATTAGAAGAAGGATGAGAATAGGAAGTTGGATCGAGGAAGAAGAAAGCTCCAGGTTAAGAAAATCAACCGAGGAAATGTCGCAAAACCAGAGCCGAAATAAGGACCCTAGTAAGAAGTACGAGTGGCTAAGTGAGTGTTTTGTGAGGTTAAGTATTATCTACTTGCAAGAAGACATGGACACCTAAATAGGAATTTTAAACGGACCTAATTGGAAGAAATAACCCATAGCAACCAAATCATCTAAGAAATAAACTACACTCCAAGAATGATCGGAAAATTATAAGGATCATATCAAAATAGGGCGAAGGGATGGATACCAAAGATAAGAGAATTTGAGAAATAATTCTCTCAAATATAAATAACGAAGAGAATAAGGTGAACGAGATAATCAATAAATCAATCCTTGTGAAAGTCATAGATCCAGTGAAGAAGGAAAGGATGGAAAGGTCAAAACCATTGAGACATGAGGGCAGAGAAAAGCCATGAAGACACCCATGGATAAGACAGGAGTAATTTAATTGAAAATTATGAAAGAGCTAAATATGTACTAAGAAGGACGATCAAGAGATGGGGGGAAGTAAGGGAATGTGAACTCCACCTCAGAAGAATAAAATACTGGAAATATTGAGTAAGAATGAGAATGATATATACAAGAAGTGTCCATAGGGTCACAAGGGTAAAGGTGAGCAGGATAGAATGGCATCAAGGAATGTAATTTCAAGCTTGACAATCACAATGATAAAACTAGAAGGAGGTTTCGGGAGAAAAGGAGTGTAGAACTTACCAAGGAATGGAATCCTAGAAAGACATAGGTGTACCAATTAGGAGGAAATGGAGCCAACAGAATTGGAAAGAAAATAAACTCCTCAAAGGCAAGCTCCTAGAGATGAAAGGATCAAGTACAAAGGGAAAGTAATCGTGAAGGATCTAAGGGATAAGTTAAACCCAAGTAACGGATAAGTAGGAAGATAATGTTGAAAGATATCGTACGAGTAAGGAAGGAACTAAGTAAAAAAGGAGAATCAAGATATGATAATGAGTAAGTGAGAATGGATTTAGAAAGAGAAGAGACCTTAAAAGAAAGGAAGCCAGCGGGAATGAGGAATGACAAAAGAAAGGACGAGTTTTAGTATGTCAGAAATTTATTAGAAAATTTTAGGAATTGGAAGTTAAACTACTTAATAAAGGAGTTCGAAAAAGACGAGTAAGTGAGAAAACCAATATGCTCATAAAGATGTGAATTGGAGGTCGAATTGCAATTAAAGGAAAATTGGGGGGTTTTATCAAATTAACTCCCAATTGAGGGCCAATTGGAGATATTTGGAAAGTGGGGGACTAATTGGTAATTTTAAGTAAAGTGATGACCAATTGGTAATTTTAAAAAATTAAGAACCTATATGCAAACACTTGGAAGTAAGAGATCTTTTATGCCAAGTTTTCCTTATAAGAATATATGAACTGTCACGCCCCGACCCGATTTGATCGAGGTCCATGATCAACCCACCAACATTTCCTGCATCATACGAGTATTCTTACCCGAATGAGAAAGGGAATGTGAAGGCATATTTACGTTCAAACCCTTACTTTAGATTGGGGTAGGAAACGTATCTTGAGGGTCCAAGCGCGTCTAGGAACTTTTCGCCTTGGTACTAGCCTGAAAAGGGTGAGAGAAGGAGAATGAGTACAATTACTTAGTGAGAAAAACTACTATTACGTTTATTTGGATTCATCTTTTCTATCCTTTAAATTATTACATTCTCATTTTTCACGCATTTTACATGTTCAACAACCGCACTCCTATCATAGGAGGGATCACACGTTCGCATAACGATCCCCGACCATTCCACTTGTAGACCGAACCACCCTTACCGTCCACCCTGATAAAGGTGCACTACCTCTACCCGAAGTTTGAGTGGATATCAATTGCTCGACTCTCAAACCCTAATCACTTTATCATGTCAGCTTAGTGGGATGTGACCTCATTTCTCTTACTGTCTCGGTCTCAATGCATAGGAACCTCCGCGAGCTTCACGACCTACTGAACGACATACCGCCCTTATGCACCCTAGGTCGTCTAGCAGTCCTTGGGCTTCATCACTACCTCATGCTAGGTGTTATAATGGCCTAAACATCACAGTGCGTGCACAATAAACAGTCTTTTTAAATTATAGCCTTTATCTTTGGCCCTCCAACACAACGGTCTATCGACTTGGCTTTGGCCCACATGTACTAGCCCAACAGGTTCAACGATCTAGCTTTGGTAGAGTAGCGGTTTGGCTCAACAAGCTCTACAACTCAGACTTGACTCAATGGGTATCAAACAAAGTTCCAATTATTTGGATCTTTTAGCATCATTAATCACATACTCGTTCTAGACGGGTCCATGCTCGTATCCATTGGCCTTGGGCCCATTGGCATACCGAGCTTAAGCCTAGAATTAGCTCCCAAATGTTTTTAGTAGAGTCACCCAGTCAGGTGAGGCTAATTTCGAGAAAATGGTTTTCAATGTTAAATCGTCATTCCAACCAGAATTGACATTACAACGATTCCCACTCACCCGATGATCTTGGCAGGGCCATCCTGATGGAGTTTGGCCTCACGGTATCCTTCCGGAAGCCGACGCTTGAGCAGTCTACTCCTACATGGCACAAATATTCTTATTAGGGTATGGGACTAAGGGATCGCATCTCTTTGAGCATTTACATATATACCCTCATATTTTACCTTAATTGCACTTTGATCCCTAAGGTTTGTGCATTTACCTTTAAGTCCTTATTGCCCCTTTTTCTTCAAGTCAGCCCCTAAGTTTTCCAATTATCTTTTCTTTGTCCTTATTTTTATCAAAATTGCCCATGTGCCCCTCAAATTTCTAAAATTGTCATTTAGCCCCAAATTTTCCTAAAATTGTCATTTGTCATCAACTTCTCAAAATTTTCAAATTGGTCCTCCAATTTATCCAATTTGCCCAATTAACCCTCAATTAGGAGGGAATTTCATGAAAATGCCCTCAATTTCATCAATTTGCTATTCGGCCCCCAATTTTTTAAAAATCCCCAATTTGCCCAAATTTCTCAAAATTTGCATTTTGGCCATCGTATCTTAATTTCATCAAATTGACCATCAAAACGTGGTTAATCCTCCCCATTCGTGATTTGGATCACTTCCTGTATGTTTTCCTCATCATTTTAAGCCTTGAACCGCATCATTTGGCTTGAAAATGAACTCAAACGGAGCTTCACCAAAAAATACAGTCTAGAGAGAGAAAGTTTTGATATCTTACCGGTGAGGGTCCAGTGAACGGAGCTTTGGCTACCAATGTGTTGCTCTCGTCGTAGGGATCCTCCCTAGATCAAACCATGTCTCAATTGATGACTTGAGTAGTGAGAATTTCAGTGTTAAAGATTTTGCAGAAGTCGACTGTGAACCGTGTTTTTTGGCGAAGGATGGCAAAGGGAGCTTACCTTCTTAGCTTAGGGGAGGGTCAGGACACCTCTAGGTGGGGTATAGGGGGTTGGGTTTGGCCGTAATTAGCTGTGGGGAAGCTCAAAGTGGTGGTAAAGGGTTGAGCAATTTCCTAGTCGAGGATCAGCAGTACTGTTCGGGCTTCCTCATTCTTCATCGGTGGCTCTCTAACTAAACTGAGGGTAAGGCTGAGTAGAGAACTTCTTCTTGATTCCAAAGACACCCAATCTGGCTTCAGAGGCTAAGAAAAGTCCCATTATCAGAGCTCTTGTTTGCAGCTAGCTAGAAAATGCCCTCTTCTTCTTCTTCTTCACTCAATTATGGGTTATTGAGAATGAATGGAAGGCTGCTCTTTATATAGTGAGCTCGGCAACAGTTTAGGCTACCCGCCGGCGACCTGACCAGAGTGTTTTTCGAGTTGTCAGAGACTCTAGCTTTTCCAGCATCTCTCTCTCCTCCGTTCTCTCTCGCTACGTCTAAATGTTGAAGATGATGATGTGGCGATCGTGCCATGTGGCGCATTGTGATTGGCTAGTTTTTTTTATATGGAGGTCTAGCTCGGCTGCCACATCAGCCGTGGACCCGTTGACTGGACACATAGCAACCTCTTATTGGCTACTCATGTATGCGTGGCATGCTAACGGGCGTCAGCTGACCGTTGACCGGACACGTGGCAACCTCTCATTGGCTGCCTATGTTTGTGTGGCTGCTAACAGGATGCCATTAATCGTTGACCGGTCTGGTTTGTTGACCGGTCTAGTCTACTGACTGGTCAGATCATTGACTGCTCCGGTCCGGCCGGGTTCGCTGTCCCAAATTATGAAAATCGACCAGTTCGGACAAGATTTGACCAATTTTCTAAATTTTAAAATTTTATAAATTTATGTAAATTCATTTTCTATCTAATGGTAACTTTAATTTCCCAAATTGACATTTTAAAGCTACCTAGAAAAATGAATTTGTTAAGCGATTCACTATGGTTCATCCCGGTTCAGGTCTAGTTCAGTCCGGTTCAGGTCCAGTTCATCCCGAACTGGTCCGGTTCTATCCTGAATTTCACTTCTTGGTTCTTCCTCACGATTTTTGTGAATTTTTGGTCATTTAGTATTTTCTAATTTCCCACATTAATCCTTCTTTATTATTTTCTATTGATTAAATTGGCATGATTTTTTAACAATAGTGTCGGTTCTCCTCTCAGTTTCCTTAGTCCGAAGGAACGGGTTCCACACGAACCTTGTAGGAACTGGTCATGTGAGTATTAGTGCAGAGAAGCACATTTACGATTAGAATTTAATTGGAACAAATGCTTCTCAGTACCAAGTGAGTGGGACTTTTAATATAATATTCGGTTGGGGTGATGAGCACTATTTTTATATTTTAAAATTATTTTTCATAAATGTTCTCCCCTAACTGTGTGAAACTGCTTAAACGTTTTAGGAGACTTTTCTAATGAAGAACTGTAATTGCTTTAATAGGCTTGAGGCCTTAATTTTGAAAATAGGGCACAAAGCCCAGTTTTGGAAAACTCATGAAGTGGACTCAAAGCCAGTGAGCATATGTCAAAGCTCGTAGACAAGTAAGCTAATGAGCTATTAAAGCCTTTTATAATCAGTTAATTGTGTGAATCACCACCATGTCGAAGTCGTACCGTTAACTCATTGGGCTAGTAGTTGTTGAGTTGAAATCAGGTCGTCGAATCTGTTAGGCATTGTAGTCACAAACTTTTATCAAAGTGGACAGTAAATATGCTCCGATCCACAAGTGGATGCAGTCGGCATACTATATCTGTGAATGTGTGAACCCTTTTTGTTAAATGACGTATGATTAAATACTAAATCAATATTGGCAAGGGGAAGCTTTAAGGCATTTTTCTAAAAGAATAAAAACCACAAAACCTATGATAAGTAAAATGTTATAAACTCTATTTTGAAAACTTACCCTAACACTCCGCGCCACTGAATTGTAGAAACACTTCATTCCATTTAAACCTTTTTTTAGGAAATAAGACATTCTTTAGGGAATCTATACGCTAAGCCTCTAAATCTAAATATTTTAGTTTTTAAGTTATTAATTTTGCATAATGTTATTTAATGGAATAATAACAAAAAGTAAATCTAACTATTATAGTGGTGACTCTTATTATACCAATGGGAGTGATAGGTTGCTCATGGGTTCCGACCAAATCGAATTAAAGACTTAACAACAATACTCCATATTTTATTCAAATTCAGTAAATTTTACATAATTATTGCCCAATAATTATAAAAATCTTCGAACTTCAAGAGTGAAATTGATGTAATTTAAATAGCTTAAATAGTATTTATATTCTATAATCAATTTCTTTAAAAAATATTGAATTGACTAAGTATAAGAAAGCTTACTCTTATAGTTGTTGCAGGTGAGACGGTTGGCCCTCATAACACTATTGAGATTTTGAGCCGAAAATATATGTACTTTGCGAATGTACGTGAGCTTGAGCTACAAAATTACATCCATGAAAAACGATTGCACCATTCAATCGACCTCACTTTCGCCGTTCTTTCTCTCTCTTAATTTCACTCTAGCCATTCCACTGTAGAGTGCTTTCTCCAAGTGTTATTCCTTTTTCTTCTTTGTTCTTCTACTATGCTAACTTGGGGAGTCACTATTTAAACTCTTGAAAAGTGTTAAATTTTGCTCATAAATACTAAATAATAGATACAAATTTAAACACGCAATACTTTATTTGTATTATGAATCTACGTGTACACTCTCTTTTTTCTATATATTCTCTTGTAATAATTTATTTGTAATAATTTGTCAAATCTACTTGCACTATAACTGTGCGGTTGATATTACAAATTAAAGTTACCCTTATTTAAAGTAAGAAAACTGATATTTATGATTTGATGAATTTATATTTAGATGAAAAGTAAATTATCTAAATTTTTAAATAAGTTATAAATTGTGTGGTGGTTAATTCGTATTAGATTTGTTTCATTCCATTCATTTTTAAATATTTTATTAATATCTCTATTTAAAAATATTTTTTTATAATATTTAAGTTGACATTAAAATATGTCTATAATTTGAATTATTAGTAAAATCTTTATTTATAAATTTAGTTAATACAAATTTTATATCTAAATTGATGAATTGCAGAAATTTTTTATATATTATTTAAGATTTTAACGCATTTATATTTTATTGTATTTTAAAATAACGCATTACATTTTAAGTAGACCATCTTTCAAAATTTGATCTTTTTTTGCGCTCAACATCTTCCAAAATTTTATCGGATCAGAAGCTTTAGGTGAATTTTAAACACAGGTGGTCAAAGTTTTTTACGGATCGGACGGTGGGGATCAATCCAATCCTGCCCCTGCTGCCCGTGCTTAATGATTGAATTTGTTTTATAATAAGTTATTAAATTTACCTTTTATTAATATTTATATTTTAAAAATGAAAATTTTAATCTAAATGTTTTAATTAAAACTAATACTTTAATTTTTCGATTCAAATATTAAATAAAATTAATATAATACATATACAGTAACGATAATGTGAGGATGACTTAATTATTAGTTAAAAGTTAAATTAAAAAAGATTTAATCATTAATAAAATTAAATTATTAAAATTAAAATTTTAAAAATCTTAATAACAATGAAAGTAAATTTTCAATAACTAAATTATTAGTTTACTCATTGAATATCCGGTTAACTAATTTTTTTACCGAAAATTTGTTATTTTTATTAAAAAATTTAAACAATATTCTTTCTTATCAATTCAAAGCCGCATTACAGACCCAAAAAGTGAACTCAACGATATCTTTCTATGTATTTGATGTACAGAGAAGAAATACTGGTAGTTGCTTTGCTGCTTTGCTGCTTTGCCTTTGCCCTAGAGTCTTCCTTTCCGTAGCGCCGGTGGATTGATCTGTAGCCGCACATCCTATGTCTTGTGGCAGGTATGATTCATCCCCCGAGTCGCCTTGCCTCGCCAGTTAAGCTCTTTGATCTGCCACTTTGTTTGCACTCCTCCGATTAACAAGGCTTAAGCAAAATCGATAAAAAATTTGAAAACTGCATGAAAACCCTATTATTCTACTGTTTCGTCTTCTCCTGTTCGAGATCTTAGTCTGAGCTATCTTCCTTCCCTGTCTTCGATTCTGGATGAGTGAATCGAATCGGAAGTTTAATATTATTCTCCTTTCTCTGACCGAGTGATACGTAGTGTTAATCTTCGAGTTCAAGTGTTGACTAGGCTTAATCTCCCTCCTCCCTCCTCTCTGCTCGCGTCTGTGATTCCGACTTATGATTGCTAGTGTTACTTCTTAAAGAACAATGTTCTACTTGGCTGCATTCATCTTCTTGGCTTCAGTAATCTCCTGTTGTATTTATTTTCTTCCGCATCTCCTCCTTGTTTAGGAGTCGAAATCAGAATTGCTACCACTGTCGCCTATGCTACATGAACAGATGATTATCAGCAAATTGAAAGACCATGCCTGAGATTGGGAGATTTGAAACTGAGTTATGCATAAATGCTACCTGTGTTTAATCATAAAATTCTCCAGAAAATTTTCTTGTGGCACCCCTGATTCCATTTTCCAACATCTCATTGTTTTTTGAAATGAAGATAACAATTTATCTTATTTGCACAAGTAGAAGAGTGTTCTAGTGTGATTCTGGCTGTAACAGATGATGATGGTGGAGGTGGTGGAAGATTTGATAAGTGATGAAGGTCCTATTGATCCTTCCTTCACTGATTTGGAGATTTTGTTCATGGCACCAATACTCCTAATGAAGTATGATTGATGAATTTAGCATGGAGTAGATGGAATGCAAACTGGTGAATGACTTTGATTTTAACAGTGCTTTGGTGTATTGAATTGGATATGAATATGTGGAAATATTATATGTGTTAGGCATTTGTTGATGGCACCAATGCCATGGTTTGATTTTAATAACTATGCTATGATTTATCTATCATTGAGAAGTGCTCAACTGCTCTTTGTTTTCCCCAGATTGGAGCATTAGATGATTAAACAACCAGGAATATCAATGTCCCTTCAAACTTTTAGATAACAATTATGAGTGGTTCTTCCAAAAGATCTCATGAAGAGAGTGGCCATGCTTCTTCAAAGTATGGGCATGAAGATATGCCTTCTTATCCTAGGCTCATGTCAGCAGTATCAAATGAGTATCACTCATCTCATGACACGAGCCAAGAGAATCGGATGACGAAGATTCCCAGGACAGAATCTCGCGATGTGGATAGAAGGTCCCCAATGCATCCAATTTATCGAATGCCGTCATCCTCAGTAGATGCTTCACATCCAGATCATCTTGCCTGCTCTGAAAGTAGGTTGGAATCTCGAGATTTAAAGGATAATAGAGATTTTCGGACTGAGAATCGAGAAGCAAAGATAGATGCCAGGGAATTGTATTCTGAATCTAAAAAGGATAGTCTAAGTGGGAAAAATGAAAAGGATGGCAAATTTGAAACTAGAATGGATGAGAATAAAAAAATGAAATATGATGTGGAGAGCCATAGTGATCTCAAGGGCGATTTCAAGGGGGGGAAGGATGGTCATAGTGGTGGAAGTGGTTACTTGAATTGGAAGGACCCCAAAGAGTATCACCGAGGAAGAAGATATCCTGAATCATTTGGAGGAAGTGGTGTCAGTCCTTTGCATATCTCACGAAATAACTCACAAGGGCCTCCCGAGACTGCAAAAGAAGATTTGTCCATAGATGAGCGTGCTTCTGGTGAAATGCAGGAGTTATTCAGTGATGATAGAGTTGATTTTAAAGCTGAGGAAAAAATAAAAGATAAGGATAGAAGAAGGAAAGATTTAAAGCACCGTGATTGGGGAGAGAAGGATAAGGAGAGAAAAGAACGGAAGAATAATTTGTCTTTAGGAACCAGCAGTGGTGATGGAAAAGATTTGGCTAGAGATGATAGAGAAGTGGAGAGGTGGGATAAGGAGAAGAAAGATTCCATGAAAGACAAGGAAAAACCCAAGGAAAGAGAAAAGGATCAGTCCAAGAAGGAAATGTTGACTGGTCCTGAGAAGGATGTATCAAACCTAGAGAAGGATTCTTTGGATGTGTCAGAGAAAGTGACGGAACAAGAAAATCCAATGGACCAGCCAAAGAAACATAAGGAGTCTGATGGCTGGAAAAACACTGATAAGGAGCCCCAAGACAGAAAGAAGGAGAAAGACTCGAACATAGAAGGAGAAAAGGTTGAGAAGCATGGCATAGGATATGACAGAGATTCAGAAGATGGATGTGCAAATGTTGGAGGAGCAGACATGGAAAGAGAAATTTTCAATTATGATGGAATCCAGCAAAGAAAGAGAATGCTTCGTCCAAGAGGCAGCCCACAAACAAGTCGTGATCCTCGTTTCAGGTCCCGGATGCAAGAGAATGAAGGGTATGTTTTAATGTTAATTGTTTTTTAATAATTTTTAATGTTCTTTTTTTGTTTGTACGACTTCAGTCATTTTGTATGGGTTATAGATTTTATGATAGCATGTAGATATAATATAGGCTATGGTAGTGTAAAATTTTGATAATGCTGGATGATCAAATGCCATTTAATAGAATTCAAGGACCCTCATAATTGACAATATTTATTTCTTGGTAAAACTCTGATTGGTGACAACTTTGCTTCCTTATCAAATTATGGAGAAAGTCTCATCCAACATATAGAGGAAATAATAAAATTTTTCCTTTCAGTGTTTGAGTAATGCACAGCATAAATTACTGCCTAAAAAATATCCAGCATTATTTGCCTTAATATTCTGCCCATATGCATAGTTTTAACATAATTCTTAGTGAATTTAGCAATAATCATCTAAATGTAGCAACTGTGTTAATGATTATTTGCATACTATCTTGGTCCCTTTCCATTATGTGGAGCAGTTACTTGTCTTCTTTTGGAAACATTGCCATGCATTATGAATAGAATATATGCTTCCAAGCTTATTTTGGTTTCAGAAAAGCTGAAATATTTTCTTTATCTTCTTTTGGCAGGTCTCAAGGTAAGATGGTATACATTATGTTGCGGTCAAAGATTCTTTCCAGGAGCTTATAATGAAAAGAAAATATCAAGTAATAACTTAATTATTTATGCTTTGTTGCTTCTAATGACAATCAGTTGATGGTGGTTCCTGCCCTTCAGGGTGGGGAACTCCATGTGGCTTTTTGGTGAGTTGGAGCAACATTATGTTGCGGTCAAAGATTCTTTCCAGGAGCTTATAATGAAAAGAAAATATCAAGTAATAACTTAACTATTTATGCTTTGTTGCTTCTAATGACAATCAGTTGATGGTGGTTCCTGCCCTTCAGGGTGGGGAACTCCATGTGGCTTTTTGGTGAGTTGGAGCAATCTTAACATGCCTCATAAATGTTAACCACATCTTGCATCTCTGCATATGCTGTAAATATAATTTTTCCAACATTGAAACTAGTAGAAATACCACAAACAAGTGGAGAATTACACCCTGCATATTGGATTATGTATTGATTAGAACACATACCAATTTGCTTGTGCATTTTTTCTCCAACAGTAAACCATGTTTTGATTAGGTATAAGCTTGGATATTACTCTTAGTACGAGTTATCTCTATTGATATTTCAATCTATGTAAAATAGAAGGATTTATAAAAGCTTATTCAAATCTAAAAAGGTAAGGAGGAAATATCCATTTGAATTTCGTCTAGTTATAGTTGGTAATCTCAATTTCAGGGAACACCCTAACTGTCTAGGGTATATAATAATTTTTCTTCCCGATATCTTGTAACTTAGCAATCTGAAGTTGATCCAGAATGGTTTTTCATGGCCCTTTTGCAATCAAGGGATGAAGGAAATGATTTTTTGCGTTGCCATTTGTTTGATGGGATTCACTTGCAAACCGAATGTAGAGAATTTCATTTCATTAATCTACCATATATGGCTAACCCATTGAGAATGGATATCCAAGTCATAAATGGTACTCTAGGTGTGTGTGTTGAGTGAATTGGACAATCTCATATACTGATACCTTTGCACTGATTGTCCTTCCAGAGGTTGATTGACTTGAAAATTTATGCAATTCTTGACTAGTGGGTATCAAGAGCTTATTACACTAAACTTTTGCGTCAGTTGCATTATGTTAGTGTCTTTCAGCCAGTTCTGGAACCTTGCTTGTATGCAGAAAAAAATGATTGCTTTTACCCTCCTAATATATGATTTCATTTATAAAGGAACCTGGAGAAAGATTGAATTGTAAATTGATGGCAACATTTAGGAGCTTTGGGTGAAAGAAGATAAAAGAAAACTTGAGGAGTATGAAAAGTGGAGAAGGGTGGAGAGAGAAGTGAGTTTTAATATATGGGTACACATGGAGTGAATGTGAGAGAGAAACATTTGTTCTGTTAGAGGTGGAATCATACAAATATTTCTCCATGCATGAACTCTCTAAGTCTGGCTTGGCCAAGTTTGACAAGAATTGCCAACAATACTAAAATTTCTCATTGTATGACACTGTAGACAAGACTAGCATTATACACTTAGTCAAGGTAAGATGTATCTAGGCGGCTGCAGCTGACAGTACCTCATATGCATAAGAACTCTGTCTCACATTATTTAAGTGGTTCAAGATGTACATGCATTCAGACATTCTAGTGGAGTGGATCTTTCCAGTGGAACCTATAGCAGTATTTGTTGATCTGTATCAATAAGAAATTGATTATGTTTTTCATCTCTCCAACTTGAGTTATTATATCAAACGAATGGTTGCTTCAAAGGCAATCTCTTTACTTAAAAGAATGAGGACATGCTTTAAGAACTCCAACTTTGTTGGCTGTGTTTATGTATATCTTCTAAACAGATAGAGTGGACTGGCTAAGTATTTGATGTTTTATCTTGGAAACTTGTGGAATTCATATAATTGAGCTACACTTGAATTTTGTATAGTTAGAACAGCATGTCACGCTTATCAATACCTTGACTTTTTATTCTATGCTGTTGAAGTTTCAGGCAAAGCTGAAATCTCTTCACTGGTATATAAAGTTGGTGAATCAATGCAAGAATTAATTAAATTGTGGAAGGAACATGAGTTATCTCCTGTTGAGCAAAATGGTGAAAGCTCTCGCAATGGTCCAGTACTTGAAATTCAAATACCGGCAGAACATGTTACTGCAACAAATCGCCAAGTATGTTATTGATACATTGATTATATCTTCACATACACATGCTCTGACATCATGCATATTTTGATCCCTCCAACATCTTGTGGAGCAGGTTAGAGGGAGCCAGCTTTGGGGGACTGACATATACACGTACGATTCCGATCTTGTTGTTGGTATGTGCTCATTGCAGGGTATTTTATGTTGTGCAACAGTATAGTATGGATGGCTAAATATGAAATCCTGTTTCCAGTTCTCATGCACACTGGTTACTGCCGCCTCACACCTTCTCCTCCACCTTCTGCCATCCAAGAATTACGTGCGACTATTAGAGTCCTCCCCCCTTTGGAAAGTAAGTCCAAATAGGAGGGTTTTTTTATGTGATAATACAATTTCATATGTATTTTGTTTTGGTCAAATACACGTATTTTATTTATTAAGAATTTATGAGAATTGGATGGTACAATTAGTGTTAAATGGTAGGAGATATTGATTTGCAATCTGAGAATAGAAAACTAATTGCTTATTTATTTTATATTGGAGTTGAAAATACTGGAGTTTTTTATTTGTTCTCTGCAAATTCCTTTATCAATTTGGAAACACATGAATGTTTAGCTTCAATAGCCTTCTAGCAAATTTTAGTTTTGGTCAATTATTATTTTCAACATAATATTGGGAAGAGAGAGGACTTATATTTTCATATATGATAGTGAGAGAGGTCATCTGCATGTAAGAATGCTTCACAGGAGAGCATTTAACTGCTAGGGCTTCCTGAAAATTTTATCTGAGATAGAACAAAATCCTAACATCTTGCAATCATTTATTTTACCATTACCTGAATGGTCATATGTAATGGTTCCTATACCTGATTGGATTATTTATTTGGAATGGATGTAGCAGGCTACGTTTCCACTTTGAGGAACAATATTCGATCCCGTGCTTGGGGGGCCGCCATCGGGTGCAGTTATCGTGTTGAGAAATGCTGCATCTTAAAGGTGATATTTGTTCCTATAAACATATTCATATTATACAAGTCTTTTCTTTGTCTAATAGTGGTCCATTATCAAGTTGAGGTCCTCCCCACTAAGGAGCAATTCTATTAGACCTGGACCTGGTGGATTTTCTCGTGTTCATTTTACCCGACTAAGAAAACACATAGTGAGGTTGCAAAAACAAGATGACACTTGCTGTTTTTTAATTGGACAGAGGTTATGCTAATCAGCTGAACTCCTTATTGTCTATTGAGATGAAGTATGTTATTTATTGAAGGAATGGGATGAAAAGTTAATGCTCATGGGGAGATTATAGAGTTTATTTGAAAGGAAAAAAAGAAGAATTTTGCTATTGAGCTACAAAAAATTTCATTGAGTTGATTTTTAGAATCTTTGCATAGCTGTCCAACCTATTTTTCCTCTTTCTTAAAATAAATTTATCTTCAGAAAGGAGGTGGCATGATAGATCTTGAACCTTGTATAACACATACATCAACAGTGGAACCAACCCTTGCACCTGTGGCTGTTGAGCGGACAATGACTACAAGGGCAGCAGCATCGGTATTACTTAGCAAGCCTTGATATTTCAATCTTGGTGCTATTATTAATTCATCTGGTCATCTTATCATGAAAGAATAATGTTCTTGTCACACTTACCTTTGGAATCATATAGATCATGCTTAGTACTTCAAATAAGTTTCAGTACCAGAAGAGCAAGTATAATAAACATTTGAAATAGTTGATATTATTTGATAAAAAAATAAACAAGTGATATTATTCTTTCGATGCGATTTCACCATTCATGTGTTCATGGTTAACATTTTTCCCTTTCTGCACAGCTTATCTTTTGACTAGAAAGCTAATATTGTATGCTTTTTCATAGAATGCTTTACGGCAGCAGCGATTTGTACGTGAAGTTACAATACAATACAATTTGTGCAATGAACCTTGGTACGGTTGTATAATCATTTGCTTCATATTACTTTGGATATCTATTGATCCTAGCTAGGTTATTCATTTCATATGGCATAACAATGGCCATCGAATCTTTGTTGATGTTAATGCCAAAATATAACTGTAGAATTATTAAAATAGTCATTTTCCATTCTTTCTTTATGTCTAATAACTAAGAAACTTCCTATATTAATTTATGGGCTAAGTTACATCGATGGTACCAAACATTTGTAAAAGTTGACAGTCTGGTATTAAAACTTTTAAAAATTTTCTGTTGCTACCAAATACTCGATAAAATAGGCTCATTTAGTGTCAGAAGTAACTTCCAGATTTTGCTGGTTTATAACATGGATTTCCAACTCATTTATTTGTTGAGGTAGAAATCTATGTCAAACCCTCAAGTCCATGTTAATAAAATCTAATAATGTTACTTCTGAGACTAGATTAGTCTATTTTATCAAATATTTGACATAAAAAAGTTTTTATTAAAAGGTTTGATACCACACGATCACCTTTTGCAAATATTTGGTATCATCAATATAATTTAGGCTTAATTTATGTATCTCTGCACTGGTACTTGATTTTTCTCTGTTCTAATACTTTCAATAACATCAGGATTAAATACAGCTTAAGTATTGTTGCTGATAAAGGCCTGAAAAAGGCTCTTTATACATCTGCACGTTTGAAGAAGGGGGAAGTTCTGTATCTGGAAACACATTCCTGCAGGTATTTGAACTTTTGATCTAATTCTCTTCTAACTTCTTTGATGAAATTGCTGCATGTGTGACAGCATATAATTATATGATGTTGGAAGAACATTTTCCACCAAAACCATTTTGTTGTCTATCAGTATTGGCATTCATGCATTTTTCTCTGTTTGCTTTTCCATTGATGGATGGAGGTGACATATTTTGTAATAGGCAAGAACATAAGAGGGGAAAGTTTCAACAAATATTAGAAGAAAAACGATGCCTGTTAATTGTTTGCATTCCTGATACATGACAGTGATTTTTCAATCCAAACTTGAACTTTCTGTGTCATCTTATCCTCTTGGTTATTCTATTTCTCCTTAAGAAAATTCAGTGTGAAAAAGAAATACAGTATCTTTCAAAATGTATAGAAGGCAACTTCAAGACATGTATGTTCTTCTCTAATTTATGAGTACTTTTCTTTCCTCATGTTGATGTACACACAGATACGAATTATGTTTTAGTGGAGAGAAGATAGTCAAAGCCACTCTTCAGCTGCATGAGTCAGAGTTGGAGAAGTCCCAGAATCACCCCACACATTCCATAAATGGGGAAAGAAGCTATAGTGAAAGCATGGTAGTTGATGTATTTCGCTGGTCCCGGTGCAAGAAACCGCTTCCCCAGAAAGTTATGCGTTCAATAGGAATTCCCCTGCCCCTTGAATATGTGGAGGTATTTGTATCTCTCCATCTGATTATGGAAATAACAAGTTTTTTATCAGGTCATTTTGTGGTGATGAGTGTTCTGCCCCTGCAAATATACTTATGTGACAATGGTTAAAGTTCTAAATCTCCACTATGGGTATCAGGAATGCTCTTGGTATCTTGTTGCAGCAGGGTGCTCTTATCTTTTGACTGGAGAATAGTGATCTTATAAGGATTTATATACTCAAGTGCAAGGAAACTGTTAGATGAGAGAGACGGATTTAGACACGTGATTTCATTGTTTTTTTGTTATCGGTGAACAGGTGCTAGAAGAGAATCTGGACTGGGAGGATGTTCAGTGGTCTCAAAGTGGTGTGTGGATAGCTGGAAAAGAGTGTCCACTTACTCGTGTGCACTTCCTGTCGCCAAACTAGTTGTCTCGGGTGTATTTGCTAATCCAGGCGTGACCTATTGGGGTAATTTTCTATATTTCTAGTAGTTACAGGAAGTGTTACTTTATGTTTTCTTGTCATTTTCTGTCTTGCTGCTTTACCTTCCTGCTAGTGCGTACATTGTTGGTTATCCCTGTTCTTGTAAAGTTGAGGGATGCCTGGAGGGTGAACATAAATTTAAGAATTTACACCTTTTCTTAACTAATCAACGGAACAGCAAGTTATAACGGAGCTGTCCAACTCTATATGGTTCAAATTGATTGTGATAAAATTAAGATATAGCACTTTTTTAAATTACAAGTACTTTTAAAATAGGCTTCTCATATGGCATTAAGCAAAATTTTCAAGGTTTAATTAGTCCCTCCCAACAAATTTTCAAATGTACTGACTTTATTTTGTTGGAAAACTGTACATGCATTTTGATTTTAGTGTTCCATCTATTACAAACTTTATTATAATTATGTAAACAATAATTTTAATGTCATATTTATCACATTTTATTTTGTTAAAAGAATCTTAACAATATTGATTTCACGTCGCATTTACCACGGTTAATATTTTTCATTCAAGTTTATTGATTTTGTTAAATAAAACCATCAAATCAAGTTGTCTCATACTTCATTCCAAATAATTTTTTTATTAAACATTTTCAAACCATTTGCCAGAACTAGTAAACTTAGTCAACCGTTCATTTACTTGAAATATTCCATAATTTTTTTGTATATACAATTCATTAATCATTTATATACATCAAAATATATTTTACGTATATAAAATAAATTTATGGTCATAAATAATATGAGTATATGATTTTTATTTTGTACATATTATAAATTTATAGAAAATACTATAAATTCTTGTATGTAATTTTACATCAATTTGATGTATGTATAAAAAATTTACGAAAATTTTAGTTTATTCAAAATAAAAATCATATGCTAGTATATTAATTATGTAGATAAGTTTATTTTATGTATGTAAGATATATTTTTTTCATATACAATTATAAAGTATTTTATAAAAATAATTTTCGTATTAATTTAACTAAATTTTCCGTGCTATTGATTAAAATAATTTATTTGAAATCTAGTTCTGTAACCTTTGTGTTCTGAACACACACAACAGGAAACCACATTAAACAAAGCTCCCTCCTTCAGCTGGTCGACAATTTAGCCATAGTGTAAACTACTTCACAATCACCATTCATCCCACTTGTTTATGAAATCGTCCCACATTGCTACAGCTACTGATTCTCGTACTGAGGAAGCAACTTCCTCCACTGTCGCGCCCAGCTGCATCTCTGGCTGATCGTCAAGCACAGGCAGTACTTCTGAAGAAGTCCCCAGTACACCAGAGAAGAGCCAGTCATTTCTTTCCTCTAGCCTAATGTAGTTATGCAAGACACATGCTGCTATCACAATATCCCTCTGAACTTGAAATGAGTATTGTGCAGCTAGCTTGAGGATAGGAAATCGAGTTCTCAGTACTTGAAAAGATTTATGAATGGCAACCCTTAAAGACGAATGCCGGTGATTAAATAGCTCTTTGACATTTTGTGGCAATTGGTTGGCTCCTCTGTATTCACGAGGGTGGTACCGAATTCCTGGATAGGGGGCAAGGAATCCTTTCATGTTGAAGTATTCCATGTCAACGAGACAAAACTTGCCTGAAATATAACAAAACATCCCAGAAAGACGACTATAACGATTAGAAATTTGGATCAAAGCACAAACACTTAACATTCAGTGAGTTTACTTTCTAGGGCCAACCTTGAGGAATGGGAGGAAATTTCTGATCAGGATCATCAAGGACAGGACAGCTTTTAGCATGCGGGAATCTGGTACTGAGCCTTCCCAGCGAGGATATATAAAAAAAATTGCATGTCAAATGTGCAAGCTGCTAATACATTTTGTGATAGAAAGCCTCTCTTATTGCGAAATCGAGATTTTGATCTTTTGCTGGTACAGAGGCAGGAATATACATTCCATCTACAACACCAATGCAATCCTGACAGGAGGATAGAATGAGTGATATGGTATCCACTGATATGATGAGAAGAATCAGGTGTCCATACCTTGAAGTAGGGATTATATCGTTTACTTCTTAGGATTTCTTGCGGTGTAGTGTCTGGTGAAAACTCCAAAAACTCTTTTGACATGGACTTGATTGCTTTCAGAACATTATTAAAATGCCGGCTGATGGTTTCACCAGAGCGTTGAAATCTCTCTTGTATCACCCTGTTCCGCTCATTATGTCCAATGATATTCAAGAAAATTGTTAGCTGCTCCTCTATCATAACACCAGCAGTATCTGGCAGCAAGTTTTTCTGCCTAATGTTGTCACATACCTTGTGAAATACGTGCTTATCCATCCGAAACATTTCTCGGAAAACATTATCTTGAGAATTGAGAGCTTCAGCCATGTAACTGCATTTATGGGGATAACATGTGGGACCTGAACGGGCAGTAACTCTGTTGTAAAAGTAGTAAGCTGATGCTGCAGCAACTAGTTCCATCTCATCTAATTCTATATCTACATCATCCATCTCCACCTATGGATCTGCAAAACAAGTTCAATATGAGAGGATGCTAACTAGAGAAGAATGCATCATAGCAAACATTTATATCATGTAGAGTGGTAAGCAAGGAACTATCATTCAGTTCATCAAGAAAAACGAAATGGTTTGACATGTGCCATGTGCCACCAAGAAAAATAATCCATATTTTTTTAAAATAACCACAAATTATCTTCCAAAGGCAAATGATACCACCAAAGACTAATGTGCCTTGTGAAACGCAAACAGATAGTTGTTCCATCTAATGACTCTATAAAAGAAATAGCTATGATTCCAAATTCTGTTTACATATTATCTTGCTGAAGAATTCAAATATCTTCTTGTTTGGCACTCTGCGCATTTGATGCATCACTCTTGCAAATTTCCAATCAACATTCCAGTACGCAATCAGAAAAGGGCATTGTTTCCTCCAACTCTCTAAAAAATAATATTCTAGTTGATTCGTCAATTTCAGTGCTACTGCCCTCGAACTCTTCAGCATTCAGCGGGCATGGAGTTACATTAAAAGTTCAAATTCAACTACCAAGTATCTAGTCCAATGGCATCGAAAATGAGAGGGGCACCCCCTAGAGAGATGTCCCAACTGAAAATAACATAGACACCCAAGTAGTTATATAAGATAATGAATTGAAGTTAATTAATCATCTTTAAGTGATAATCTCCAAACAAATCTTTAAGCATATAGAAAATAAAATGACATGAAAATATCGTCATGCCATTCAGTTAGCAAGAAAGGCGATAGCAGAGCAACGGTTCAATATCACAACTAACAATGTTATCATCCTTTACAATGAAGTAATATCTTTAATGTGCCATAGATGGTCGGAAAAGGAAAATGTTACCGAGAAGCATCAGAAATCAGGTATCATTTTCATATAATCCAGAAGACTAAAAAAACTGTGTAGCCATTTCATACCAAACAAAATATGGAGTATAGGTAATTCAGAACCTAACCAAGGAATCAGAGAGATTTGAAAGGAGCACCAACAGAAAGAAGGATAATGTAAATGAGAAGAAGAGAAGGAAGAGAGACTCCAGAGAAGAGAGAAGAGACGAAAATAATGAGGGAAATCTGCAAAATGCTTTCTCAATTTTTTTTCGCACAATAAAATGCATTCTCAATTAATCAGCATATCCATTAATCATGAATATGATCACATAAGACATGACAGAAAAGACAACATATATCTCCCTTTCAGTATGTCTTTGTCTTAATGCACATGTTTTTAACATATAAATAATTTAGCATATATTATTATGCGGGGTAAGTACTTCTGTTCTACCTTTTCACGACAGCCCAACTCTACCCAATTAATAATTTCTGCAAGAACCATTGAATCATTATTGAGATAATAAGATACTAATCGCCAATAATGCAAATGCAAACAAACAGACATTGATCTGGGAGTTGTATTCATTATTTTTCTTTCAAAAGCAGAACAATGCTAGGGAAATGAAGAACAAGAGCAATTGAATCATACAAATACATCTAGAAGCTTGTTCTCGTCTACTAGATAATCAACAGAACATGGAAATTGATCATTCACTAGGAAATGAAACACACCCAATAACTTCCAATAATGCAAATGCAAGACAGTCATATTGATCTGGGGTCATATTCATTATTTTCTTTCCAAAAGAAGACCGACACTAGGGAAATGAAGAACAAGAGCAATTGGATCATATGAATACATCTAGAAACCATTTCTACCCTATGGACGTAAAATTGCACAGCATAGAGCTTGGCTGACATTGATCATCCAATCGAGATTGACAGAAGAGAAGCTTGTTCTCATCTACTCAATAATCTAGGGAACATGAAAATTGATCATTCACTAGGAAATGAAATGAACCCAGACAAATTTTCATAGAAAGAAAAAATTCAAAAGCTAATGGCAGATGTTACAAATTTTTGGAGAGTCCAAGAAGTTAAAACTTAGCTCTAAGAATGAAGGATAAGAAAAAACCGGGAGAGAGTAGAACATTTCAAAGGGAATCACAAGAATAGAAGCTAATTGAGAAGAAAAAGAAATAAGTATAGAGACCGCTAAGGAAAAATAAGAAGAAAGTAGAATAACAGGAAGGCCCAAATATAACAACTACTTATAAAAAACTAAGATACAGTTCCTTAGGAACTCCATAAAACAAGAAGATTTATGGAAGTTAAAGGTATGAACCAAAGGGGGAAGAAAAGCAAGAGTGGATGAATTATACAACACCCTTAAGTTAGGTGGAGATTTAAAAGAAAGAATTTCTAAAGAACGGTAGGGTGATCAAATATAAGAATTCCAAAATGGAAAATAGGAGTTGGATTGAGGAAGGAGAAAGCTCTAGGTCAAGACAATTGATCGAAGGAAGGTTGCAACACCGAAGCCCAAATGAAGTCCTCCACAATGAGTACGAGTGGCTGAGTGAGTACGTTGGGAGGTTAATTGTGATCTGCTGCAAGAAGACTTGGAAACCCAAATAGAAACTTTAGACAGACTCAATTTAAGGAAATAACTTATACAGAATAAATAATTTGGAGGAGTAAATGAAGTCTAGTAAATCATGGGGAGTAGTAAAAGAATACACCTTGACCAAGAAAAAGGGGAAATACCAAGGACACGAAGATATGGAAGGTTTGGGCACAATAAGGATGAGAGGTCCACCTCAAAGGAATAAAGAAATGCTGGAGCAAGTGGGAATTAAGCAAGATAAACAGAAGGTACTCATGGATCCAAATAGTAAAGATAAGATGGTGAGGATATCGGTAAAAGATATTCTAGAATCTAATAATTTCAATAGTAAAACTAGAAGGAAATTACGAGAGAAAGAGAAGGTGAAGCTCATTAGAGAAAGAAATCTTGGGAAGACATGGGTGTACTAATGAAGGGGAAATTGAACCAACGGAATAAGAAAGAGAATAAACTCCTCAAGAATGAGATGCTGGAAAAGAAAGGATTATGTACAAGGAGAAAGAAATCGTAAAGAATTAAGGGATAAGTCGAACCCAGGTAATGTATAGGTAGGAAGATAACATCAAAAGATGTCATACGAGTAAGAAAGGAACTAAACTCAGAATTAATAATAGTGGGAGGAACATTGATAAGAGCAAGGATGGATTTAGAAAGAGGAGACATCTTAAGGGGGAAGGACACTGGTGGGAATGAAGAATGAAGTAAAAGATCAGAAATTTTAATATATCATTAAGTATCGGGAAATTCAAGGATTTGAAGGCGGAATGACTGAATAAAGAAATTTGGAAAAAGATGAGAAGTACGAAAACCAATACTATTATAGGGACATAAAGTTAAGGCATCACGAAGAATGCCATGCGGTAAGGGGGCATGTAATTCAACTAACTCAGAGAAATATGACTTAGGAAGGAATGGTCTATGAGTAAGGCATAATGAAGTCAAGTATAAAGGTGATAACCAAAGAATGAGGAAGGAATCCATGTAGGATGAAAAGACAATAAATGTTAGAGTCTGTGGAAGAAAAATGACCGGAATTTATAGTTATGAAATTTTGGGTAACAAAAGCTTGGGATGTGAAATGGCGCCTTGGGAAAGAAGGACATAACGAAAGGAAATGATCATAGATTTTCAAGGAAAATACTCTAGGATAAGGTAAGTTCCATGGATTGAGGAAAGTATGAGAATTTGACGAGAATCTTATATATGTGATGAAAGGAATGGACAAAAATAATCGAGAAGGTTGTAGGATGATAAAATAGAAAATTTTATAATAATAAGAAGTTTAAGCCAACACACAAACAATGTGAAATAAGTTTTGGGGACAAAACTCCTAAAAGGAGGGGAGAGTTGTAAACCTCGCTCTTTGGAGTTAAGTAAAAATCGGGAATGATCCGGTCAAACTGAGTGAGAAAAACCGAACCGGTTCCCAAATTCGTTTATTGGGGAACGAGAAAGTTGGAGAAATTTCACTCACTTATGACACAAAGAGATTTATAAAAATTGGAAAGGAACCTTAGAACAAAGTGGGAGAGAAAAACTAGATCAGTTCGGGTGAACTAGACCCGAACTGGATTGAACCCATTTAAGAACCGAACTAGTTTATGAATCTGAACCAATAGAGGGAGGGCAAATTGAGAAATTTATTGACCTTGAGTGACCTAAGGAGTCATAAAAGTCATGAAAAAGGAATTTAGGATGAATTGGAGATGAAAACTAAACTGGTTCAGGTGAACCAAATCCGAACAGGATTGAACTGATTTGGACCGATTTAAACCACTATTGAACCAGATGCTAAATTCATTTTTCTATGTGGCTTAAAAAATTCAAATTTGAGATATGAGGCCACCATTGGATAAAAAATGAAATTAAAAATTTTTATATTTGAAAAATTTGGTTGAATTGGGGGTGAACTAGTCGGTTTAAGCTTTGAACCCGGTTTGGACCAGTCCGGTCCGGTTCGGAACATTGTCGTCTTTTTCTTTCAGATAACAACATTGTTCACTCGCCGGAAAATTGAAGCAGCACCAAAAAAAAAAAGAAACATTTCCATTCAATACATTTCAGGCCATCAATGTCTGTTATAAAGGTGTCAAATGGTCAGCCAACGAGTCCTCGAGCTTTCTATATAAATAGTCCCTCTCCATTCATCTCTCCACACATGAAAACCTTACTCTATCTTAGTTGCTTAGTTTTTCGATGAAACTCGAACCAGAGCTCTGATATAGGGTCATTTATGAGGCAAATAAGGCGAGGTCGGGTTCCTTAGAATCGAGGAGAAGTCAGCTACATAGTGGTAACATCCATCCGCTCTGTGGGTCATCGGAAAAGTACTGGCGTGATCGAACTGTGAAGTATCTCTGACAGACCGAGGCTGCCCTATTTTGGCCATGCTGAAATTGGCCAATTCGAGCACTCCTCAAACCAAACCAAGCTCTCCCAACACTTCCACAGTCCTCCCACAACCAAATTAGGACTGAAAGGTAAGTCAATTTGGCTGCCCTCTGCAATTTTCGTCCAGTGCTAGAGAGAGAACCAACAGAATTTCGATGATAGAATTCTAATCCAATTTGGTATCAATTGATGCAATTATTGATCCTATGAGGAACCTTAAGAGGAGAGCTATCTACCCCGATTAGAAGCTCGGACTGTCACGCCCCCACTAGTGAGCAATTGAAGCTTTCTCTCTTTATGTTTTATTTTTCAACGAAGCTCTGTTTGAGCTCGTCCCAGCTTCAAAACTTACGATTCAAGTGCTATGGAATCGTATGAAGATGTAAAAACTTAATTTCAACAATTAGAAGTGTTTGATTGGTCGATTTGATGAAATCAAATTCAGATGTGCTGGGGAGTTGAAATTAGGGAAAATTGGAGAAAATTGGGGATTTTCAAAAATTTGAGGGATCAAAATGCAATTTTGTAAAATTGAAGGTCAATTGGGCATGATAAGAATGTTAGAGGGCCAATTGAGCAATTTTAGAATTTTTGGGGTAAAACTTACCATTTTTGTAAAGGAACGACAAAATGATAATTTCGGAAAATTTGGGGGCCAAATTGGGAATTTAGGTAACTTGAACCCCTTTTTATGAAATTTAGTAAATTGAGATCCCAAGAAGAATTTTAAAAGTTTTGGGGCTCAATTTGGGAAAAACCAACATTTGGAGCCTAAAGTAAAAGGAAAAATAACTTTAGGAACCAATTCGCAAATATTGGAAAAGTTGTGAATTGAGTCATTTATACTAAATGAGGTGATCAAACCAGATGATAATGAACAATGATGTTCATTTCGTGTAGGAACACGAGACATCGGGAATGCCAGCTGAGATTAAGCTCGCAAGGGACAAAAATCGACTAAGTGGAAATTCACTACACAAACGGGTGAGCGAGATTTTTATATCATATCCGGTTGGGATGATAAGTACCTCAGAAATGAAAACTCACTACTTAGTGGTATTTTAAACATCACAACTTAGAAGAGTGATGTGAAAATGATACAAAAAAAAAACTACTTACTGATTGTAATTTGATCATACCCGATTGGTATGATAAAACTTTCTCGGAGGAAATGGAAAACCCGTTCATCGATTATGAGCATAGATATCCTCATACTCGGTTGGTATGATGGATAGTTGAAAATATATTTTTGTCAGAAGTGATCTCCCGTGACTGTGTGCCACTGCTTAAACGATTTGGGAGACTTTCTTGACGGGAGCTCGAATAGCTCTGTTAGGCTGGAAGCCTCAATTTTGGAACTTAGGGGCTATTATGCCCAATTTTGAAAATTTTGAACAATGGGCCCTAGGCCAGTTGGCATGAGCAGTAGCTTGTAAACAAACATGAGTTATATGCCATGCAAACTTAGGTAATTGAATTGTTTGGCCATGGTACCAAGACAGGACCGACATACTTAGTCAACTAGAGGTAGTGCGACATGACAAGTCTCCGTACTAGTCAAGACAAATAGCTGCAAGTTGAGTTGAGGGTCGGGGTCGTTGGATCAGTGGCACCACATATTATATGGCATGATGTGAAAATACTAATTGTGCTGCCAACGTGATTACATGACCTTCAAGATGCCCAAAAGGGGTAGTGATTTGTCTTAGGGCTCTGGATGACTTGGTGGATATAAGGGCAGTTAGTCGTACCTGGTGATCTTGTGAAGCTCGACGTAGCTTCAAGCGCATGAGACCAGGATGTGGACGAGATGAGGTCTCTGTGCTCATACGGACATAGAGAATTGTTATGGGATTGAGGGTTGGATATCATAAACATCCACTTATTCTCAAGGACGTACTTCTATCTAGGTGGCTGGTAAAGTCGCTCTGATGACACAAGTGGGTTTTGTGGATATACTAGCCTGTGATTGTGTGATTGACCTTCATAATGAAGGATGTTCTTTTGAAAACCGAGATTTTTAAAGTGGAGAAAATTTAAAGGAAATTAAGTCTAGCACACTTCAACTTGAAAACATTTTTTTAAACTCCAATTTTTTTTTAAAAAAAATACCCATTCACTAAGTTGTAGAAACTCACCCCTCTTTTTTTATCTATTTTCAGGAAAAGAGAAAATGACTAGGAATAACATCGAGCTTTATCCTTTTTCAAGTATGCTTAATTTCTCTTAAGCTTACATTTCATTTGATATATGTCTTTCCAGGGAACAAGGTAAAAAATACGTCTGGCTCTTCTCGAGTTAAGGAATGAGGAAACTCCTCTTGAACCGGGATATTGGTGGGTTGTTCACGGGGATCCAACCAAACTGGGTTGGGGCGTGACATTTCTCGCCAATTTTAACAATCTATCTTAGTTGAATTTGATTTGATCAAATTGACCAATCAAATGAGTTTAATTATTGAAATTGAAGTTAGATTGGAGTTCCTACAACTTCATACGATTCAATTGCACTTTGAATTGCATGATTTGATTTCAGAATGAGCTCAAATGGAGCTTCGTCGGAAAACTAGACTTAGAGAGAGAAAGCTTCGAAAGCTTACCATCGAGGACGCAGCGATCCGAGCTTTTAATCTGGGCAGATAGCTCTTGTCCTGACGTTTCTCCTAGGATGAAGAATTGTACAATTGATGTCGTATTGAGTGAGAATTTAGTCATCGAAGTTCTGTTGGTTCTCTCTCTAGCACTAATTGGAATTTACAAAGGGCAGCCAAATATAGGAAGCTTGGGACTTCTTGGCCGTTCGATTGGCACCTTAATGGAGGTCATTCATTACCTGAAACTCCCTAGCTAGAGAATTTTCAGCTTTGCTGGCGCAGCATAATTTTTTGGCGAGTGAATAGTGTTGTCATATGAATGAAGAAGAACACACTATTCCGAATGGGACCAGACCAATCCAAATCGGGTTTAAAGCTTAAACTGGCCAATTCATGCCCAATTCGACCGAGTTTTTCAAAATAAAAAATTTCTAAATTCATTCTCTATCCAATGGTGGTCTCAAATCTCAAATTTGAATCTTCTAATTCACAAAGAAAAATGAATTTAGAATCCGGTTCAATAGTGGTGCAAGCCGGTCCAAAACGGTGCAATCCGGTTCACCTAAACCGGATTGGTTTTCATCTTCAATTCATCCTAAAGTCCTTTTTCATGACTTTTATGACTACTTAGGTCACTCGGGATCCATAAATTTCCCAATTTTCCCTTTATCTATCAGTTCTAGTTCGTTAACTGACTCGGTTCATAAATTAGTTTAATCTAGCTCGGATCCGATTCTTCTAAACCGGTCTGGTTTTTCTCTCCCAAATTGTCCTAAGATTTTTTTCCAAGGTTTTATGAACCCTTTGGGTCACTTAGGAGTTGTAACTTTCCCAAATTGCCAATTCTCTTGATGATTGGGTTTATGAACTAGTTCAGTTTATCTCACTCGGGTTGACCGGTTCTTTCCCCGATTTTCCTTAACTCCAAAGGGCGAGGTTTACAACTCTTCCCTCCTTTTAGGAGTTTTGTCCCCAAAACTAAATCAACATCCCTTGCATCGGGAATAATTTCCCTTAATGTTAACTCAGGATTTGCTTGACATGCCAACACTTTGGTTGTTCTTTCACTTAACCCTTTTGAATCACGCACTTAAGGAATGTCTTTTCCTTTCTGTTGTTTACTCACTTCCTATAGTTTATTATAACAAGGCATGTTTTACCCACAAGTCCAAAAGGATATCCGTAGATTCACTTCCTCCTCTACTTAGGGCAGGATTCTTCCTCTTGAGGGTTCTTGCTCAAAATTTCAAGATTGAGAGTTTCAAGTTGTTCAATCTTTCCCTTGGGTTTAACTTACTTTCTTAGATTATCCTAGCATTCCTTCTTTTCACCTCAGCATGCACTTTATAAACTCATCTCCTTATCCCTCGTCACTTGGTTCCATTACCTCTTAGTTAGGATATGTATGATTCCCTAGGGTTTCCTTTCTTGGTAGTATTCTTCCCTTTTTTTCCCGAAATTCTAAGTGTCATTGAGTGTATCTATCCTCAAAGTGACATACTTAGATGCCATCATTTCCCGTTTCCTCCTTGAAATTTTGTGGGTAAGTTCTTTGTATTTTCTCTTACTTGTATCATGTAGGAAATATAAATTTCATTATGATGATAATGAATTACAGTTTTTAGCTATATTTATTCAAGGGAATTTTGGTAAATACTAACTACGGTACTAGGATCTTCCTGTGTTTCTTCTTGGGTGAGGTTGTATATTCTGGTTGGGACCCTCGATGTAGTGGCAATGTCTTGTCCTTTGTCTAGTGCCCTTGGGTTTCCTTGAAGCGGTAGGTGATTATTTGTTTTGTATTGCCCTGAAGGGTTGGGCAGTTCTTCGCAAAATGGCAATGATGTCTACATTCGTAGCATATTCGTTATAGTCCTTCATGGTTTTTCTGGCACTTGGAACAATAGGGGCTTCTCCTTGGCGGAACTGTATTTGTCTCCCTTTGTGTATGATAACCTTCCATTGTCCTAGAGAACCCCATTCTTGTTCTCTGTTTCCATCCACCTTGCTCTTTTTGTCTTCCTCAGCTTTCCTAGCCTCCTTCCTCTTTCCTACCGGTCTATTATACCCGGTAGTGTTTCATTTGTACTAGACACTCACATTCATGGGCCATGCTGATGACAACAACTAAATCTGTGGGGCATCCTAGTACTCCCATTTGGTCTTATATGTCCATATTAAGATCGTCCACAAATCGTTGGCAAACATCCGCAGGTTCGGCTAGGTCGAGGGCAAAGGGTCTTAACTCGTTAAACTTTGTTTCATACTCCAAGGTACAGTTAAGCCCTTGTCAGAGTCGGAGGAAGTCTTGTTTCCTCTCGTTGATTAGATGTAGAGCTAGATATTCATCCGTATATCTTTCCTCGAAATGCTCACATGTGGGGGTGGTGGCATGCAAGCTTTTGATATTATCCCACCACAACTTCGCACTAGCTTCCAGGAAAAACTCTGCGAGGATCACCAAATCCTTTGGTGAAATCTTGACTATCCCCATGAGTTTCTTGATGCCAGCTAGCCAATCCATAGTAGCCCCTGCATCATTTTCTCCTAAGAATGGTTTACATCCTAATTGTAAAAGGGTTTTGAGGTATTTGGGAATGTCCATTGGAGGAGGAACGTTATCAGGAGGGAGATGAGATTGTACTTCCTCAAGCTCAACCCGAGGGTTGGTGTCCACCTCAAGAGTGAGGTTAGGCTGTCCAAACACTCGAGTGAACTCTTCGTACAATCTCTAATGTTTCGAGCTTAATACAGGTGGGGTTGTTTGGGCTCCTTGGGAAGTTTCCATAGGGAGGGTTGGCTGGGCAGTGTCGGAGACTTCGTCTCTAGTTCTCTTGGTTCCTCTCTTGGGAGCCATCTGAAAATTTTAAAATTATTCCTATTAATTACTATGTTCTCTAGTCTTGATAATGTATTTAAGGAAACATGCTCTGATACCACTCAAGTTGTCATGCCCCGACCCGGTTTGGTCGGACCCCCGTGAGCAACCCGCCTGTAAACCCCGTCCTTTGATAATGAGAAAATCGAGGAAAGAACTAGTTAGTTTTGAATTTTTAAACCAAAACGGTCTACAAGCTCGATTATTAGGAAACAGGGAAAATTGATGATTTAAAACTTCCATGTGACTCAAAATGGTTCAAAAATTTGGAAAAGAACCTTAAGACGAAATGGGGAAGAAAACTGGATCGGTTCAAGAGAACCGGGTTTGAACCGGATAGAACCAATTTAAGAACTGAACTGATTTATGAATTAGAATCAATAGAGAGATGGTAAACCGGGAAATTTATGGACCCCAAGTGACCTAAGGAGTAAAAAAAATCATGGAAATGGACTTGTGAAGGAATTGGAGATGAAAACCAAACTGGTTCAGGTGAACCGGATTCGAACCAAATTGGACTAGTTTGATCCACTATTGAACCGAACACTAAATTTATTTTTCTAGGTGGCTTAAATTATTCAAATTTGAGTTTTGAGGTCACCATTGGATAGAAAATGAATTTAAAAATTTTTAGATTTGAAAAACTCGGTTGAATGAGGGGTGAACCGGCCGATTTAAGCTTCGAACCCAGTTCGGAACAATGTCGTCTTCTTCCTTCAAATGACAGCACTGTTCACTCACCGGAAAATTGAAGCAGCACCGATGAAGAGGAAATGTCTCCATTCATTACTTTTCTGGCCATCAATGCCTGTCATAAAGGTGTCAATCGGACGGCCAAGAAGTTCTCGAGCTTCCTATATAAATACCCACTTCCCCTTTCATCCTCTCCACACCTAAAAAGCTCACTCTCTCTCAACTGCTTAGTTTTATGACAAATCTTGAACCAGAGCTCTAATATAGGGTTATTTCTGAGCCAAATAAGGTGAGGTTAGGTTCATTAGAACCGGGGAGAAATCAGCTACAAGGTGGTGACATCCATTCATTCCGAGAGTTGCCAGAGAAGCACCGGTGTGATCGAACGGTGAAGCAGCTCCGGCGGACCGAAGCTACCCTATTTCAGTCGAGTTGAAATCGACCAATTTGTGCCCTCCTCAGGCCAAACCAAGCCTTCCCAATACTTCCTCAGCCCTCCCACGGCTGAATTAGGATGGAAAGATAAGCCAATTCGACTCCACTCTGTAATTTCTAATCGATGTTAGAGAGAGAGTCGACCGAATTTCAATGATAGAATTCTAATCCAATTCGACATCAATTGATTTCATTCTTGATCTTAGGAAGAACCACAAAAGGAGAACTACCTGCCCAGATAGAAAGCTCAGACCGCTGCGTCCTCACCGATGAGCAATCAAAGATTTCTCTCTTTGCAGTCTATTTTTCGACGAAGCTTCGTTTGAGCTCGTTCCGACATTAAAACTTGTGATTCAAAATGATAGAGAATCCTATGAACATGTAGAAATTCAATTTCAACTTCAATTTCAACAATTGCAAGTGTTTGATCGGTCAATTTGATGAAAACAAATTCGGTTGTGTTAGGAAGTTGGGATTAGGGGAAAAATTGGGGAAATTGGGGATTTTTGAAAATTTGAAGGACAAAAATGTGATTTTAGGGCCAATAGAGGAATTTTAGAATTTTTGCAGTGAAACTTACCATTTTTGTAAAGGAAGGGCAAAATGGTAATTTTGGAAAAATTGGGGGACCAAATTGGAAATTTGGGAAATTAAACCCTTTTTTGTGAATTTGAATAAATTGAGGCCCTAAGATAAATTTAAAAAGTTTCAGTATTCAATTTGAGGGACCTAATTGTAAATAAATAGGAAGTTTGGTTTTCTCATTCATTTAAAATGAATGAAGGCTATTAGGCCAAGGAATAATGAACAAGAATGTTCATATTGTGTAGGAATACGAAATACCGGGAACGCCAGTAATGAAAGGCTCAAGTGAACACAAAGAATCGGTCGAGGGAATTCACTGCATTAACGGGTGAGTGGGATTTTATATCATACCCGATTGGGAATGATAAGTACCTCGAAATGAAAACCCACTATTTAGTGGTATTTTAAACATTACAATTTAGAGAAGTGGTATGAAAATCACACGAAAAAACTACTTACTGGTTGTAAGTAGATCATACCCGGTTGATATGATGAAACTTTCTCGAAGGAAGTGGAAAACCCGTTCATCGGTTATGTGCGGAGATGTCCTCATACTGGGTTGGTATGATGGACAGTTGAAAACATATTTTTGTTAGAAGTGCTCTCCCCTGACTGTGTTCTAATGCTTAAACGATTTGGAAGACCTTCTTGACGGGAGCTCGAATAGCTCTTATAGGCTCGGGGCCTCGGTTTTAGAACTTCGGGGCTACTATGCCCGATTTTGAAAATCTCGAATAAGTGGGCTATAGGCCAGTAGGCACGAGCAGGAGCTCGTAAACAAACATAAGATATGTGCAATAAATCTTTAATAAATGAATTGTTTGACCATGATACCAAGATAAAATCGACATATTCAGTCAACTAGTGGCAGTGTGACACGATAGGTCTCTGGACTAGTCGAGACAAACAGCTACAGGTTGAGTTGAAGGTCGGGGCCGTTGAACTAGTGGCACCACATATTATATGGCATGATAAGAAAATACTGATTATGCATGCACTATGATTATGGAACCATCAAGATGCCCAAGAGGAGTAGTGATGCGTCCTAAGGGCCTTGGACAACCTGGTGAGTATAAGGGTAGTTCGTCGTACAAGGTGACCGTGCAAAATTTGGAGTAGCACCAAGCACATGAGACTGGGGTGGGGATGGGATGAGGTCTTTGTCCTCATACGGACATGTAGAATTGATTTCAGGATTGAGGGTCGGATGTCGCGTACATCCACTCATTCTTAGGGTAGAAGTGGACGTGCTTCTATCTAGGTAGCCGGTAAAGTCGCTCCGACGCCACAAGTGGGTTCAGTGGACGTACGGGCCTGCGAATGTGTGTTTGACCTTCATGGTGAAGGATGTGTGTTGGGCGATGACATACCATTATTAATAAGGAAATGGTGATAAAATCGAGATTTGAAATGAAATAATTTTTTTTTGAAAGAAAGGAGTCTGACACACTCCAATACAAATCTTTTTCCTAAAAGTTAATTTTTTTGAAAACCCATTCACTGAGTTGTAGAAACTAACCCCTCTTTTCTATCCCTTTTTCCGGAAAAGAGATAATGACTAGGAATAACATGGAGCCTTACCCTCTGTTAGGTATGTTTAATTTTCCTTAAGCATGCATTTTATTTGATATATGTCTTTCCAGGGAACAAGGTTGAAATTATGCCTGGCTCATCTCAAGTTAAAGAAGGAGGAAACTCCTCTTGAACCGAGAGAGCGACAAGTTTTTCACGGGGACCCAACCAAACTAGGTTAAGGTGTGACATCATCCATTGAGAAGGATTGAAGCTGGACTGAGTAGGTGGGGGTACTCGGTGAACTTTCATGAAGTTGGCATAAGCATCCCAATAGTTGTCCCAAGCCTCTTTCTTTATGGGATTCCTCTCTAGTTGTTGTGGGGCTAGAGGAGGTGTTGGGCTCCTTGGGGAAGGAACAAATTCTTCTTGTATTGGAGGAGGATATGTAATGTCCTCTAGTTCTAGTAGGACTCCAACGAGTTTCTTATAATCCTCAACCATATCATTGGGCACTCTCTTCTCGTCCTTCAAGAATCATTGAACAACTGCTTCC
Source organism: Trapa incisa (assembly GCA_030064435.1). NCBI lineage: Eukaryota > Viridiplantae > Streptophyta > Magnoliopsida > Myrtales > Lythraceae > Trapa > Trapa incisa. The sequence continues at coordinate 3,319,597 of CM057774.1, read as the reverse complement.
CTGGGGGTAGGCATCTTTTTTAACGTCAAGTGTGAAGGATTGGATTTCATGACGAAATTTCTAGGGACTCTCCTTCCTACATGGTAATTAAGTTTTCATTAGTGTCAGGGCATAATATTGATAATGCTTCAAGGAAATTAGGCTCTAATACGACTCAAGTTGTCATGCCCCGACTTGGTTTGGTTGGATCCCCGTGATCAACCCACCGCTCCCTTGGTTCAAGAGGGGTTTCCCCCTTTCTTTAATCAAGAGGAACAAAGTATAATTTAACCTTGTTCCCTTGAATAACATAAATCAATAAAAATGTAAGCTTAAAAATAACTTTTAAGCATACTTGACAAAAGGTAGGTACTGGTGTTTTCCTTAGTCATTTTACCTACTCGTGAAAAGGGATAGAAAAGAGGGGTGAGTTTCTACAACTTAGTGAATGGGTGTTGAGAATGAGTTTTCATAAAAAAAAAAGTTTTTAATTGGAGTGTGCGAGATTCCTTATTTCCTTTAAGACCATTTCATCCTCAATTTCGGTTTTCAAAATTTCTTTCCTCATTATCCACAATAGGTGTGTTTAACAGTCAACACGCACCTTTCATCACAAAGGGATCACACATTCACAGGGCAGCCCATCCATTGTACCCACTTGTGGTGTCAGAGCGACTTTACCGGCCACCTAGATAGAAGCTCGTCCAATTCTACCCTTGGTATGAGTTGATGTTCATGACATTCGACCCTCAAACCCGAAATCAACTCTGTGTCCGTATGAGGACAGAGACCTCATCCTAACCCCATCCCGGTCTCATGCACATGAAGCTACATCGAGCTTCCCTGACTACTGGCACGACAAATTGCCCGTATCTCCACCATGTCATCCAGTAACCCCTAGAACGCATCACTACCCCTCTTGGGCATCTTGATGGTCATGAGCCTCAAGTGCATGCATAAACAATAATTTTTCACAAAGCCATTTATCCTTGGTGCCACTGGTCTAATGGCCCCCACCCTCAACTCGACCTACAACTATTTTTCTAGGTTGGTTCGTCGACTTGACCCTAACACACTGCCGCCAGTCCATCGAGTATGTCAACACAGTCTTAGTACCATGGTGAAATCACACATTCCATTCATTTAGAATTTTCATGGCATAAATATCACATGTTTGTTTACGAGCTTCTGCTCGTGCCAACTGGCCTTGGGCCAACTATATGTGATTTTCCAAAACTGGTCATTTTAGTCCACAAGTTCTAAAACCGAGGCCTCTGGCCTATCTGAGCTATTCTAGCCTTTGTCAAGAAGGTCTCCCAAAATTTTTAATCATTAGCACACAATTAGGGGAGAACACTTCTCACAAAAACAACCTTTCAACTCATCACACCAACTGGGTGTGATGACATCTCCACTTACAACTTACAAGCAGGTTTTCTCCTTCCTTCCAGGAAGTCTATCCTACACACTGGGTATGATCTCTCTACTTACAACCGATAAGTAGTTTTTCCACTCCAACCGGGTGTGATGTTAAAATCCCACATGGAAGTGGTTTTCATTTATGAAGTGTTCATCATCCTAACCGGATATGATGTGAATAAACCCACTCACGGTGGCTTCCAATTTAGAAAAGCTACTCATCATCCAAACCAGGTATGAAGTAAATTAGCCCACTCACCCGATAATCGCAATGTATTCCTTCTTAGTCAATTTTCACCTCCACACTAACTTATCCTTGTTGGCATTCCGGTCCTTCGTGTTTCTACATGATGTAGACATTCTTGTCTATTAATATTTGGCATAACAGCCTTTGGTTCTCCCAAATAAATGTCTAAACTTAAAGTTTTCAGTTAATTGCATTTAGGTCCCTAAAGTTATTTTTCCTTGACTTTATGTCCCTAATGCTAACTTTTCCCCAAATTGAGTCCTGAAACTTCAATAATTTTGCTTTGGGTCCTCAATTTACACAAAATCATTTAAGGAGTTCAAATTTTCCAAATTTCTAATTTGGTCCCCAACTTTTTAAAAATTACCATTTTGCCCCTACTTTACAAAATGGCAATTTGACCCCAATTATTTTAAAAAATTGACCAATTGATCATCCAACATCCTTTTCCTGATCAATTGACCCTCAATTTTGTGAAATTGCAATTTGGTCCCTCAATTTTACGAAATTCCCAAAATTTTCCTCTAATTTCCCCCTTTCAAACTATCCGATTTTGATTTTATCAAATTGACTATTCAATCAGAGTTATTTATTGAAATTGGATGTATAATTCAGTTCCTACACATCCATACAATTCAATTATACTTTAAATCGCATGAATTGAGGCCAAAACGAGCTCAAACTAAGCTTCGCCAAAAAACTATGCGTAGAGAGAAAAAGCTTCGAAAGCTTACTGTTAGAGGTGTAACGGTTCGAGCTTTCTATCAAGGCAGGTAGCTCTCCTCCTGAGATTCCTCTTAGGATCAAGAATTGTAACAATTCATATCGAATTGAGGGAGAATTTGGTTAGTGAAGTTTCACAATTTCTCTCTCTAATGCCGATTGGAAATGATAGAATGGAGACGAATTGGCTTACCTTTCAGCTCTAATTCAGTCGTGTGAGGGCTATGAAAGTGTTGGGAGAGTTTGGTTTAGCCTAAGGAGGGTTGAATTCAGCCAATTTTAGCTCGGCTGAATTCGACTGATTTTAGCTCGGCTGAAATAGGGTAGCTTTGATCGATCGGAGCTGATTCACTATTTGATTATGCCGACACTTCTCCGGCAGTCCTCGGATCAAAAGGAGACTGCCGTCAGATAGCTGACTTCTCTTTGAATCTAAGGAACCCGACCTAGCCTTCTAAGGCTAAAAAAACCTCAATGTCGGAGCTCTAGTTCGCGTTTCACCGGAAAACTAAGTAGTTGAGAGATAATGAAGTTTTCATGTGTGAGGAAAATAAATGAAGAGTAGCTTTTTATATAGTGAGCTCTAGGACTCTCTAGCCGACCGTTTGGCACCTTAATGACACTCATTCATGATCTGAAATATCTTAAATAGAAACGTTTCATCTTCGTCAATGCTGTCCATTTTTCCTGCGAGTGAACAATACTGTCATATAAAGGAAGAAGACGACACTATTACAAACTGGACCGTACCAGTCTGAACCGGGTTCAATGCTTAAACCGGCTAGTTCAAGCCCGATTCGACCGAGCTTTTCAAAATTAAAAATTTCTAAGTTTATCTAAATTCATTTTCTATCAAATGGTGGCTTCAATTCTGCAAATTGAATATTTTAAGCCACTTATAAAAAATGAATTTTACAACCGGTTCAATGATGGTTCAAACCATATCAATCCAGTTCAAATCTAGTTCACCTGAACCAGTGTGGTTTTCTCTTCCAATTTGTCCCAAAGTCCCTTTCCATGGTTTTTATAACTCCATAGATCACTCCGTAAATTTTCCAATTTTCCCATTCTCTAATGGTTGAGATTTATGAACCGATTCGATTCTTTCACTTGGATTGACTAGTTCTTTCCCCAGTTTCCTTATCTTTAAGAGACAAGGTTTACAAATAATATACTGGTTGAGATGGAAAGATCAAGTTCAAAGGAAAAATACTCATAAAACCAAGGAGTAAGTTAAACCCAAGTAATGGATAAATAGAAAGATAGTAGTAAAAGATACAAATTAGAAAGGGGTGGACTGCTTATATGAAGAAAAGTGAGGAAATCACATCTAAGTAACCCTTTAATAATGGTAAGAAGGTTAAAAACAAAATTGTAAGAAGGAAACACCCTAATTAACTAGGAATAAAGTTTTTCCTAGTGTCCATTGATGGGATGGATATTAATTACTAGAAATGGGGAAAGATATCCCCTAGAGTTGCTTTCATTGTCCAGCCTTTGATCACACCACGATTCCTTTCCTCTTATTGGAGTAATAAAAGGTGACCCCTAAATCTCCATTTTTATTTCAGCGGTATTTTTAACATAAACTTGCAACATATTGGCTTTCCACTTAAGGAAAAACTTCTCATAAATGGCAAATGTTTACACCCTAATATACATCCACTGCTTCCCATATATCATGGGATGCCATCAGGAGCATGAACGACTTTTCCGTTATCCATATAAATTTTTCCGTTATCCATATAAATTGATCAAACGAGGTTGACCATCAAATCCTCTGAATGTGACTGTCTATGCTTCGAATCTGGAGGCTTCACTTCACCATTTAAGTAGCCAAGTTTCCCTTTGTCATCAATTACCAATATGGCACGGATTGAAACCACTCAAGATAATTTTTTCCATTCACTTTATGAATGGTCATTTGAAAAGAAAATTTAGAAAGAGATATTGTTGCTAGTTGAACGACCCCCACAAGCCATCACATCATGGCTAGCACCCAAAGCCCTAGAGCTCTAATATCACATAAGAATAGACAAAGAAACTGGAAAATATATCTCTTCACTTTAAAAGTACTGAGCAAGCAGCTTTAAATAAGAAAAAATGATAGTAAATGAAATAGGAAAGTACTATGCAGGAAAGCAGTAAGCCTTGAATCCCTCTCAATCAATCATATAATTGACTAGCTAATCTAGAATTTGACTAATTATTTTCATTGGTCCCAAGATATGACTTTCCTACTTTATCTACAATAAGATTACTTACAGCTTGAAGTTTCTCAGTTTCCACCAGTGCCCTTGAATCAAGTCAAGGGGATAGAAGAACCGGGAGGAAGGTACATTAGGAAAAACCAATTGTGGTGTGAGATCAACTACACTATCCATCCTATCTTTTCATCCGATAAGTGGAACAAAATGCTGTGAGTGAGCAACCATCAAACAGCAAAAACCCAAATCTGTGAGTTGTGCCAATTGGGGGAGCTTTATTTGTTGAAGAATAAGCCTCTCTTCTTACCTTTTTTTTGACAAGCCTGAATTAACAAACCAAACAAGAAGAGACAACAAAGTTAAGCCATTATACTTGCTTTTCTCAAGGAATTTAACTGGTGGGTATGGCTTTCCCAAGTGCCGGCAAGTTATGTGCCTCAGCAAGTAATACAAGGAATTCATTCCAACAGTTCCTCTCAACAATGGGAGCACCATCCCCATACTCCAGGGTAGGAAAAAGAAAGTTGTTCCATTTGTTTCATAAAAAGGACAATATAGGAGTGCCTTTTGTGGTGATGGATGTTCTCTAGGAGGAATAGGATACCTTGGTCAGAAAATCAAGATCCAAATATCGTAGTTGGACGAGTTAAAAATGAAAGAGTTAGAACAAAGCTTTAGAAACATAGTGCATCCCAATAATAGTGGAAGACTATGCAAACATAGAAGCAAAGCAGAGAGGGTAAAATGCAGCATAGCAAGTAGTGGTCTAAGACCTACCCGTATGGCAAAGAGCCTTAATGTAAGCACAATTGTGTCCCTCCAGCTGCAAGTTAGAGAAATGGCAAAATCATACCCAAACAAGTTAAATCAATTGACTAAAAAAAAATTGATGATAAAGTTTTAAACATTTGCCACCATTTTTTAGTAGAAAAATGAGCACATTTTCTTACTGTGCCCTCACTCAAGATTAAAGGCCAATTAATATAAATATAAGAACTCTAGAAAACTGCGACCATAACCACTCACCAGCCAACATCTTCATAGTTGCCTTCTGCTCTTAAGATATGCTCAGCACCATTTGATCCTAGTATTGAAAAAAGTGTAGCATGCCCGTAATGGATAGTAACCTACAGAAGAAAAGAAGAGTAATTAAATAAAATTTCAGAACGATAGAAATAAGCACCAGAATCCACAATGTTGACTTTGCTGTCCACCACCATCTCTGAAAGCAATTTTCCTTCAATGGACAAGAACATAGAATTATAGACAAATCAAACATCTAATATAAATGGGTTCCCTAGTGATGCAGATAATGGGGGTGTCCAGAGGAAAAGAAACACGTCATATTTGCATAATTGAAGCTCTTGAAAACCATACTGTGGTGCTTTGAGAGAACTTTTCAGTGACTGTTAGACCACTGGATCCACTGCCTTTGATACTGTAGCCTTCCCGTTTAACAGCCAATGTAGCCGGTTCCCATATATCCAGATACCCAATCTTGTCAAACAGGTAAAGAAAGATGAACTGAATAAAGATACAAAAAGGTAAACAAAAAATCACGATATGCAAATTTCATATCAACTCATACCAATGATGATACTTTGCACGAAGCATGGCCATTATAAAGAGTCTTTTCAATGCAATTTTGCATGTCAGGATCTATGAACAAGAAAGGCTTATCAATAATACATAGGATGAATAGGGGATCCAACACAACAAACAATGGAAGCATTTGGGATTTTTTTTTATTTTGTATTTTGAAATCTTGCATATCTAGATACATTGATATCTTATTGGTAGCAAAACAAAGAAAATGTTAAATAGCAATACTGTGTCCAATGATGTCTTCAAGGTGATTCTATAATTATTTACAGGCCAATTTAATTTCTAGTTCAGAGAGTTGCCTAAAGCATAAAAATGTAGTTTCACTTTTAACAGCATAAAACCGTAACAAAACTAAAAGTCACCAAACCAAGTATAGTTAAACTATAGATAAATTGATTGCAAGTATAGCCATAAAAAGTACATACCACAGGTAATCTTGTTGTGCTCATTGACAAAGACTTTCACAAGTTCCCCCTGGAGTGCAAGAAAACATTTGATGATAAACCATAACTAAAATACTGGATAAAATTTTACATAAATTGTACAGCAAGAGCTCACACTGAATTGAGATATTGAAAGGAAGCAAAATGCTTTCAAATTTTAATTTTATAAATTCAGGAGGAAAGAAACTTGTGACTACTGCATCAGCATTCATTCCATCTGACCTTAGAGGACTCAGGACAGCAATTCAAGAAAGCATTTCAGGAATCAGGTGGCAGAGTTATGAACAAGAGGAAATAAATTCCAATCGGTTTGAAATTTTTTTATGCTTATAAGACTGATAGTGTCCTCAAAAGTCATACCACCAAATGTAAACAAAAAAAGTTGTCGTACTTTAGCTTTCACACACTCAGTTGGGGGTAAAGAACAAGCCTGGAGCAGGGAAAGGATAAGAAGACAATTGCCCCAAGCAAGAATGGAGTCCCAAAGAGATACCTTACGCTTTCTGTTGTCTAAAGGTTGAACTTCAATGGCAAGATACGTGCCAACATCATCTGCAGTAACAAGATAATTTGGCTGCTTTGCACCTGTCAAAAAGCATATTGCCAGCATATAAATGTAGATGAATGATCAAAGGTTTTTCATGTTGGAAAATCTTTAAATGAGTCATGAGAGCATATAAATGTAGATGAATGATCAAAGGAAACATGCGTAAAAGTGAATACCTTCAATATAATTGACCGATCCATCTTCCATATGCCGTACCCACTGAAAATTGCTTGAAAGATTTGGATATAACAACATACGAGGTTACAAAATTAAAGTTATCCCAGTGATATTTCTGACTTTTATTCAGGGAGACCACAGATTTGTACAAGCAACAGATGCTCATCCAGCAAAGAGAAAATACATTGTATGTCCTATCTTATAGATTGGTAATTTGACAGTTTGTTAAGAAAGTTCTTGTACCAAGTCTACATTTTACTTATAACAGCTTGGATATACACTCTGTAAACCAGGCTCTTCTTATGGCTTTCATAATATATATTTTCCAGTCAATTGAATTGAATTTATCACTGGCATCATACGGAGACATCATGATCGCATGAAGATTTGTCTCCGGAATTAGTTAGTAAATTTTATGATAAATTCACCATCAATAGGGAACAAAAAAACAATGATGGTATTGAGGAGGAACCTCAAAATTGCAGCTTGTAGTCCCATTTATGGAGTTTCCACAAGCCCGGAGTTCCCTTCCTGGATATGCATCACCTGAAATTTGAAGGGAATCTATTCCTGGTAGTGGATCATCATCTGGACCTGCAATACAGCAGCCACTCAATTGGAAACCGTGAATAACCACATCAAGTTGATAAAAATTCAAATTTGAAAGCCAGTACCCTCAGAAAATGAGGACGAATGTTCTTCATGTACAGGTGGTAAATAGGGTGAATATGAGGAGCTTGGTTCCTCGTGAGGAGCAGAATAAGGTGAGTTTCCCGAATTCCAATCAACTGGGGATCCTCCCTCATTATGGAGTGCATCTGTGTCAGTGTCATCCATCTCAGTGTTGCTAACAGGTTCACGGAATTTCACTTGCTTGGTGGTTTCTTGACTCTCATTTGCTAATATTCTGCTGCCTTGAGCTGTGCCATATTGTCCAGTAACATCATGGACTGGATTCCTATCAATATTTAACATAAAAAATCAGGCTCATTTACACCCAATCTGGGCACCGCAGAGAAAGGAGCTATCTGAATCAAGTTCTTGCTGAAAGCCTTTGGATTGAGAAAGATATATTTTTTTGACCAATGGAATGGGAAAGAAATGACTCCGTTAGAACTGGCAACAATCAGTGAGAATAACCAGCATGCAAAGACCACTCCAATCAACCTACACCATTTGTGAATCAACTGATGGAGACAAGAATATCTTCATCATTTTCATGAACCTAGTAAAGATAATGAACAAGTTTTCTTTTCAAATTGAGAGGCAATAGAGGGCCCCATCATCCATGTTTGAATGATGAACCAGCAAAAGGATGAATGGAACACAGAACCCACCAAAAAATTGAAATGGTCATAATCTGTACATTCAGATAAGATTTTCAGAAGCCAATAACACAAAGCTCACCTGTTTGCAAAATCAGAGTAACCCCCTAATTCACCAGGTTCCATGGTTTTTGGAAAGAGTCCAGCAAGTCCTATTTGATCGCTCATCCCAGCAACCAGAGCCTCAGAAGAAGAAATGGGTATCTTTCCAGGAGTAAAAAGTGGCTGTGGAACAAGTTGAAGCCCATTTCTTCGGTTCTAGAAGAAAGGTAGTAACTTATAAGAAATAGCAACATCATACCAAGGGGAGAAAAGGGAAAGATGCTTGATATATACTGGAGATGTTAGGGGTGCGCCAACTAAATAAGACGAGGACTGCATAGCTAAAACTGAAGAGCTTGCCTCTAAATGCCAGGGGGGTAGCTGAAATTGGGACTCCTTAAACTTTGACTGAGAAAAAGAAAGAACATTATTCTAATGATGAAGAGAAACAGAGGCTTAATTAGACAGTTAACAACTCCAAATGTTAACTTAACAAAAAAATACAAAATGTCCGAACTTTAGGTTCATCCCCAATTTTTGTATGAATCTTTTTTGTTGACTTAAAAGTACCTGAATTTTTCCTTTTTGCCCATATTTAGTCCAAAATTTTTTGTTTTCTTCAAAATACCTAAACTTTCACTATTATACCAAATTTTGCCTGAGATCTCTTTTTCTAGGTCAACTAAAAAATTCTATATAAAGTACAGGCTAAAATCGACATAAAAGTAAAAGTTGAGATCCTTTTAGGTTAATGAAAAAAGTTCTGGCCAAAATTGGTATGACAGCCAAAGTTGAGGTACTTTAATCAATGGAAAAAGTTCAGGTCAAAATTGGGAATGACTCTAAAGTTTGGGTTCTTTGAGCCATGATCCCTTAATTAAATAGATCATAACAATGGAGATTAATGTATTTGATGAGGAGATCAAATTTGAAATAACAACTTAATTGTCCTTAAATTCTGGAGAGGATACCTCTGTAATATTAAATTGCTCTTGCAGATGTTTAAACAAAACCTGCAAAAATGTGGTCTCCTTGTTAATATAAGAGCTATATATTAAACTAGTCAGGCAAGGTATGAGCAGTTCAACAAATAATAAAAGTTTGACCGGCTAAACCTTTCACAGACAAAAACTCACAATATCACTTTTCTATCAGGCGGTAAGAAGCTAGGTTGGCGACCAGGCCTCATAACTACATGCTAAAATATGAAAAATGATAGATAAAAAGGCTAATTACAGGACATTTATTTGAAATCAGGAAACTTCACCGATTGATGAAATTAAAATTGACAATGAAACAACTTCCATATCTACTCTTTTATGCTACTGTTTAATTTAGTTAAGTTGCACCATAGAAAAACCACCAAGGTTCTGCATATTCAGCTTTTACTTTACCAGGTAATAGTATTTTGTAAGAATTCCAACCACTAAAGGAACCGTTGAACTACAAAGTAAGTGGAAGAGATTTCAATAACTAGATATACTTGAAGACAAAAGTATATCTTGGCAGAATCACTAATATAGATACCAGATTTCACATTCTCTCCCTCTAATAACTTTAGGGATTCAGAAATTCATTGATGAACTTACATCATAAAATTGTTACCTTCCACCATTTTTTTATCCTTCATATGATGGGCAAAGGAATTTCACATTGTGATACATTAGATAGATTCAGGAGCCATGGAGAAAAATTAGATGCAACTGCATGTTTCAAATGTGATGGAATTTATTCCAATGACAAACAAACCTTGATATTACTAACTATTGACTTTGCATCAGGAACAGGTGGTTGAAGAGAATACTCTGCAAGGAGAGGCAGCAAGGATGACACAAATGTCAATCGTTCTTGTTGAACAGCCTGAAAAAACAAAAAAAAGCACATCAAAATCAGGATATGAAGTTCAGCTATTACATTAATTTACAAAAACAGAATGTTGGACAACATTAGCTTGCCAATTTTATTTATCCGAGAAATTATGAACCATGTGGTGTAGGGAAAAGATAAATGTAAGTACCAGAGCATCAAAATTTAATTGTATTAGAGAGTATAATTCATAAAAAGTGGGAGGTTGCATAATCCCTCCTATGGATGATATGTACCTGCAATTGATATGATAACCGAATATTTTCCTCCATTATATCTTGTCTGTATGAAAGAGCTTTAGATGCAGCATCGACCAGGTCTTGTTGCTGTTGATCAAAGGCCTGATATCCAAACTTTTCTCAATTAAAATCCTCAGATTAGGCAGGAAATTAAAAAGGAGAAGAAAATGTAGACATTGAATATAAGAAAATAATAGCTCTAAATATTAATAATTAGAACTACTAAATTTTATACCAGTCGCATAAAGGCAATTTGCTTCTCCAGCAAATACTTTTCATTTCGTATATGTGCCTCCTGCAAGAGAAAGTTTAACTATCTTATTGCTTTTCAATCAACAAAAGAAAATTTATTTTTCCAATGAAGACATACCACATTTGCATAATCATCCTACCTTAACAGAATAGTCAGAAAGATGCCTCCTCAACTGTGCAATTTCTTGTTCATGATCCTGTACCATTTGAATGAGATCCTAGAACACACTTGACTTATAAATTTCCTATAAAGAGGATGGGAAAATAAAAACCACATAGAAAAGTATCAAGAGAAAACCTGCTTTTGGAAGTTGCTCGTATTATTTACTTCAGTCATTGGCATTAGCCCTTCTCCAGAGCTATGAACTCGACCAAACTCTCCTTCTGTTTGGTGCCTTGAAAAATAAGACATGGTCTAAAATTGAACATCCTTGTCTTCAGTTTTTTTCTGGGAAACATAATTAATCAAGTTTATATAGTTTTGCTGACTTTGATAACAAACCTGCCAAGAGATATGGATGAAGTTGATGGTGAAGATAGTTGAGCAAAGAAAGAATTTGCCGGAACAACTTTCAGTATCCCATTTACTTTGCTGCTTTCAGTGGGGCTCTCACCAGAAGTTTGTCTGGCATTATCCTCATTTGCCTGTTTTAAATCATTGTGAACAACTAATGTACCTGTCTTATCACTTGAGGTACTATGGGCCATGCCCTTGATCCCAATATCGGGATTTCCTACGGAGGTAGTTAACTGATGAGTTTCATAAATTCCATGTACATCTTCACTCCATGAATCAACAGGACGAGTTCTTCCAGCCGATTCATATGCCTTCTGCTAAAGAAAGGAGTTGCAGATAGTCATGTAATAGCAAAGATAAACTTGAATGGTCTAAAAATAACTGTACAAAAATAAAGCAGTAATTAACAGCGCATCCTAAGAGTAAAAACATCTTAGCAATCACTCATCAAGGTTTGCAAATTGCAAGAACAAGATGACAACAAATGATAATATATTGTTATTTTTTTAAACAAAAAAAAATTAATGAAAGATCTAAAGCCCATGTTTTTCACTGTATCATAGGAATGACATTCATAACTGGGGCTCATTCCAACTCCAAAAGGTTCCATATCAAGGTGCTGATAAGAAAGTTTAAATAATATCAAGGTGCTGATTTTTCACAGTATTCCAACAAAAGGAATTTAGGTCTCAACCCATGGGAATCATATAAAGAGCATGTTCCTGCATTGAAGAAGCATACCTAATAACAGGAGTGCCTCATGTATGACACACAATTAACTCAGAATACCTACATTTGAAAAAGAAAATTACTTACGTATTGTTCCAACTCCTTGATTTTTTCATGAAGCTCATTCCTCAAACGGTTGTTCTCGTCCACCTGGCAAAATAAACATCAGTAAAACCCCACCATGAGCATGTTTGAATATAATAAAAATTACTCCACCATTCACAGCATACCAAGAGAATGACTACTTTATCACCAAAAATACAAATGAAAAGGTCACCAACAGGGAAGAGAACGTTCTGAATTAGAACAGGCACATACTGCTAGACATGTATACGAGAAAACATAGCAGCTTCAGAATATTAGCTCCAAAAAATTGTTAAGGGCAAAGAGAATCTTACAAGTTACACTATCTCGCCAAGCCATTGATTAATGAAACTAGACAATAATCAGCAGGGTCAACTGAATATTTAACACGGCATGTGGCCAAAACCATTCAAGATTAAACTTAAGACTGGCGTTTTTTTTCTATTTCAGTTGCCAGGACAATACTGTGACGTGAATATCTACTCGCATGCCTCAATCATTGGATTCGAGTCTCCACAAAAAGAAATAATCTATTTCAAAGTGGCGAAAAGCATGCTATTGACATAAGAGAAAATGATCCTGAGCTCGAATCAACTCGTCCTCAACTAGAAACCGCACAGTGGGCTAAAGAGGTAGGAATCTCAAACAACGGATACCTGCTGTTTGATAGTGGCTTCAGCAGCTTCAACGGCTTTCATCACCTGGAACAGGTTGTCGTTGGAAGAGGGATCATCAATCCCTAGACCCGAGAACTTATCGGCCAATTTCCCATCAAAGCCGTTTTCCATCTCTTGTGCCACACCAACTATCAAAAGGAGCGATCCAGCCAGGACGAGTCCTCCTCTATTCAGAGATTAACTAGCATTGCAAGCTCGCGGAACAGTGCGGATAGAATTCGACTTACTAAGAAGAGATAGCCACGAAGAAGAGGAGAGAGACCTTGCGGGGCGGGTCGAGGATCGTACTGATAGAAAGGAGTCTCCTGCGGTTCAATCAATTACCTCCCCCTGCTTGAAGTTTCATGTGCATCTTCTACTGACACTCATGAAATTGTAGATGAAAGATGCAAACCAATAGAAATTGTAGATGAAAGACGCAAACCAATAGAAATTGTAGACGCAAACCGATAGAAATTGTAGCGCAAACAGTAATGTTTTACATGTATTATTATTTTCTGGAAATTTATTAGCATTATTATTGCAGCAATATTATTCATAAAAATAACAACGATTAAAGAAAAATTATTATATATGGAAATACTTATTTCCTCTAAATTGTCAACTACAAACATCTTTTTCTACCAATATTTTTTTCCGCCAAAACTAGAAAACCTATTTAGAATACTCAATTAATGTAAATTTTATATGTAATTATTTGAGGTTAAATTATTCTTTTACACTAAATCTCTCTAACCAGTTAACATTTTTATTCTAAATGTTTGAAACATTACACTTTCTCAATTTTAACTTATTTTAAAAAACTAAAACTTAGATTTAAGGATATTACAATATTTTTTTATTATATTTTATATAGTGACGCATAAATTTAAAAATAAAGATAAATAAAATGTATAACGGGTTATCCAATTATTATTAGCATATCTTTTTTTAAATAATAGTGGTAATCACGGTAAAACTTAAAATATAAAATTATTATTAATATTTCTCAAAATTTACATTAATACATGAAAAATTAATTTAATAACAATATTGAAAAATATCTATAATATTATATTAATCTATTCAATTAAAGAATTATATATTAAGCAAATTTGTAACAACTTTATACTGCACAAGTTTATTATTCTCTTAAGCTTGTTCCTCTAGAGGGGTAAGATTAATTTTTAGTGAGTAAAAATTTATTAAAATTAAGATAATATGTCCTTAGGTTAATACTTATTTAAAATTATATATGTGTATTTTAAATATTATGTAAATAAACTTCATAAATAGTTTAATTTTTAAAAATCTTGGTATTCAAATATTTTTTTCTCAAATAATATATATACAAAGTATTATATTATTAAATTACCAATCAATTGTTAATGTATCACATCTAATTTGTATATTTAAACTCGTTCAAATGTTTGAATTAAAGTGAGCATTACAATAATTATTATAAACATTATCTAGCTTGAATTATTACCACTATATTTGTGAGAACCTAAAAGTGATTACAAAGGAGAATTTCGACCAAAGAGTAACTTGCTTGGGTGAGTCCAAAATAATAACTTTGGGAGGGGTCCAAAGGTTGTTAGTAACATTACAAGCTTCTAGAAATTTCTATTAAACATCCAATTTTAGGACAATGGATTGAAGGGAGTTTGATATTATAACACACAAACGTATAAAACTGAAATTTAAGTTAATTGGATAAAAAATTAAGTTTTAATCGGGAATGTTAACTCGAACGGATAATAAATATCGAACTGAATTAGAAATTGATTTGCAGCAATATTTTGGACATGAACTTCCATTGATTTGAAAATCAATTATTAAAAAAAAAACCTATGAAATATCAATTCGACTTAGAATCGAACTGACTCGAGTAAAAAACTTCACTATTTTTAGACGAAGTTATATAAATAGGAAAATAAAAATTATTTAGCTCAACTAGTAAAAAATTAGAAAAGAAAGTTTTAGAAAAATAAAATGGGTTAACAATTAGTCAAATTAAAAGTAAACCAACCAATAAACAATCAAAATTGGCCCAACAAATTAAGAAATTTGCTGAAAATCTGTTCGGAACAGTGTCGAATAGCCAAGTAAACCAAGACACGCATCGTACGCATGATTTCTCCTTCGCATGATCGTGATCCGATTTCTACTCGTTCTTCCTCGCTACATTTCCAAAACCTACCAAAAAATAAATTAATTCTTGTAAGGATAAGTTGCTTATGATTTGATAAAAGAAAAATATGATCACATATTAATTAAGTATAGAACATGACTATACAAGGTTTGACACTCCCCTTATCACCAACTCACTAAAATTCTCTCTAAAAGTTGAACACCTCTATTTTCCGTTTACCTAATTTACAGAAACTATAACTTCCTTTTTTAACCACAAAATCAAGTGCTTCAAGTGTTATTAAAAATCTACTTGAGTCGACTTTCCAATGCCACCTCTCTTATTCATTGATGTATATTGTACCGATGCAAATGTGATCAAACATTACACATGCCCTAGTGGCTAGAAATAGAGGACCTCCTTCTCGGGCCATTTTTGATGTGCTTTTGGACAAACATGACTACAAAAAATATCACATATACCTCTTGTTCCTAGCTTTCGAACCCCACTAGCATCATAATCTTTGGGTAAGTATTGATGTCAAATAAATTTATGGAAATCCCGATTAGCCTTCAATCATAATAGAGTATAGTAAAATGATCATTGTAGGTTGCTCATGCCTCGATTTGAGATGATTCAAGTTGTTATACCCCGACCCAATATATTGACCGGCAGTCCTGCGTCATTTCGCCAATCCACTTGATGTAACCATGGTGGGTACCTTCATCACAATTAAACCATATGGACTAAGGCCTCCATTAAAACACTTATCTATTTTGCAACGAAAATTTGAAACTTTTCTTTAAAAGTACAATGTGTCCCAACAAAAATGGTTTCACAAATAACCCGTGAATATAATAATTGATTAGCACTAAATATAACATTCGTACACAAGTCAAGAAGTCTACCTCGAGTTGCGCTTGTGTGGAGACGCTCCCACGTTCTTGCCTCAAGTTTCCTTAACTTTTACCTACAATGGTTTTTGGGAGAAGGTGAGTTCACAACTCAGAGAATGAGGTATTGACGTTGACCACTTCATGGCTTACAGCTTCAAACAACTCATCAAATCTTATAGTAGGGGTATTCATTTTTTAGTTACCAAGATTCTCATTTCCCCTTTTACTCTATTTGCCCCATTGAGACCCCGATCTTGGGTTACCCATAATCTTGATCTTGCCTTATGGTCGGGTCCACTCTCATTTTTGCCAAACATTTATCACAATAAAATGTATGGTATGCATAATGCAACATAAATCGGGCACTCAAGGTACACATGGGCAACTCATTGTCCCCTTTTTCTTTCATTCATTTTCATCCGTGCCCAGAGGGTATGTCATAATACCCATGGGGTGATTTGTGCCTAGATGGTAGGTCATAATACCCATCAGGTGATTCGTGCCTGGAGGGTATGTCATAATATCGATCGAGTGCTATTAAGAGTGTGGGACACATGTGTACTCTTTCATAATCGATTCCCCTCGGGTTCATCTCTCGCTAGGATGTCTTTGCATCTGGGGATCATGGCCAACTTTCCCATCGACATCCTTGCACATGCCCCTTACACGTGACTCAATATTGTCTCTTCTCATCACAGCGATGTAACTAGTACGGTACCTATACATCACCCAGGTGTCCTAAGAAATATGGAAGAATCATTTCAATCTCCCCTTATCATCCCTTTCTAATTTTCATCAACGTCGACACTACCTCAAAAGGTATCCAGTTAACACTCACACACATACTAGTATATCATATTTATAAAGATGACATTCAAACATATTAACAAGTCATATTCAAACATATCATATTTTCTCGAGTATGGTACTTATTCTGATCTCTCTATGTAATCACAAGCATGACTCATTAGATATGATGCAAACTCAATTAATTCAGGGAGTTTGGTACATCATTCAACCAACTCCCCTAGGAAATTAAAAAATGTCGCTCAATGCATATCAGGAGTTTGGTCCCTCACTCGACCAACTCCCCTTAGCGAACAAAATGCAACTCATTGCACATCGAGAGTTTGGTCCATTTATCGACCCACTCCCTTCAACATATATGATAGGCACGAAGCCCTAATTTCATAGCCTTAGTATGCGACTATGGCTCATCTATTACGATCCTTTAGACCCTTACCCCGTTTCTTAACCTTTAAAGGGTATTTCTTTAGTGGACATCTTATTATGTCGTTTTACACTTCTTATACAAGTTTTAAAATCAGCATAATAGATATTTCATATCATCTCTCATGAACTTAAATGCTTCTATCGGTTCAATCAGACTCGCCGTCATTACTCCCACTCACCATGTATACCAGAATTTGTTTGTTCCAATCAATTTTTCGTGTATCCTTCCTCGAGTTACCGACTTGAGTGATCTCTTAGTCTATCTACAAAGGTCAAAGTATAGCACCGAGATTAGTTCAAGTACCCCAAATTCCTATATAATTGTTACATTCATAACTTTCCTAAGGAGTCATGATTTTCGCCTCTTGGGCTCAGTTTATTTGACTCACTTGTCAAAAATAATTCTTTAACTAACCTTACTCTAAGGTTAATTATTATTTTCTTTAGGTCTTAAACCTTTAAGTTTATGCTTGTCTAAGTGCCTAGAACTTTCTCATTTACCACTTAGGTGCTTGACTTTCCCAAAATTACATTTTGGTCCCTAAGTTGGAAAAAAAATACCCTTTTGCCCTTTATGCCTTAAAACCTTTCCTTTTTGGATTCTAGACTTCTTTCAAGTCTTTCATTTGGGTCCCCAAGTTTTCCTAAGTCCCATTCTGGTCCCCAAAATGCCTTAGAATATTTTCTAAGCCTTATTTCTCACTATTTGCAAAATTGTACTTAAGTTGGGCAAAATTACCATTTTGCCCATATTCTTAAAAACTTATCTTTATGAGACCTTTTATTCTTTCATTCTTCTATTTAGATCCCTAAACTTTATTTAGTCTCATTTAGGTACTTGGACATCCCAAAAGTCACTTTTGGGTACATAAACTTCTTTATTTGTACTTTAGTCCTTAAACTTTCCCTTTCATTACATTTAGGTCCTTAAGCATTCTAAACATGCCAACCTAGTTCAAAAACGTCACCAATCCTTACAAATAGTCCTAAAACTTCATTTAGACCCTTAAAAGAACCCACATAAAACTTATTCACAAATGGATCCTCTAACTTTTCCTTATTTACATTTTTACCCCGACCTTTGCTCCCTAACAAAAATACCCTAAAAATTTTCAAAACTTGGATATGTGGTACCCCTGACCTTCCTCTAGGCTGTCATCAACTTGGTTCAAATGGGGTTAGGTAGAACAGTGACAATCATGATTAATTGCAAACTAATAACTTAACACATAGGAGTCGTGTTAAGGTCGAGAACTCACCAATGATGATGCATCGGTCGATGGATTTTGAAAACCTCAGTTGAATCGGCCCTGAACCGACCGGTTTAAGCATTGAACCCAGTTCAGACCGGTCTCGTCCAGTTCAGAACAGTGTCGTCTTCTTCCGCCAAACGACAACACTATTCACTTGCTGGAAAAATGAACAGTGCCGGTGGAAGGGAAACATTTTCGTTCAGGATGTTTCAAGCCATCAATGAGCACCATTAATGTGCCGAATGAATGGCCAATGAGTCCCCGAGATCACAATATAAAGAGCTCCTCTCTATTCATCCTTCTCACACCTGAAAACTCCACTCTCACTCAACTACTCCATTTTTCGATGAAGCTTGAACTAGAGCTCTGACATTGAGGTTTTTCTGAGCCTTAGAAGGTGAGGTCAGGTCCCTTAGATTCAGGGAGAAGTCAGCTACTCGACTGTAGTCTCCATTCGATCCAAGGACCGTCGGAGAAGCGTTGCCGTAATCAAACAATGAAGTTGCTTCAGCAGGTCGAAGTTTCCAAGTATTGGCCGAGCTGAAATTAGCTAAATTCAACACTCTTGAAGTCAAACCAAGCTCTCCTAACACTCCAACGACCCTCACACGACCGAATTAGAGCTGAAAGGTAAGCTAATTCGGTTCCCCTCTATAATTTTCGATCAACTTCACTGACCAAATTCTCACTCAATTCAACATGAATTGTTGCAATTCTTGATCCTAGGAATAACCTCAAGACGAGAGCTACCTAACCCAATCAAAAGCTCAGACTGCCGCACCTATGACGATAAGATTTCGAAGCTTTCTCTCTTTATGCACAGTTTTCCAACAAAGCTCTATTTGAGCTTGTTTTGGCCTCAATTCATGCAATTCAAAGCTCAATTGAATCATATGGATGTGTAGGAACTCAATTATATCTTCAATTTTAACAATTAACCTTGATTGAATGGTCAATTGAATGAAATCAAATTCAGTCAGTTTGAAATGGAGGAAATTGAGGATTTAGTAAAATTGAGGGACCAAATTACAATTTCCATAATTGTGGGCCAATTGGCCATGAAAAGGATGTTGAAGAACCAATTGGTTAATTTTTGAAAATAATTGAGGTCAAATTGCCATTTTGGTAAATTAGGGGCAAAATGGTAATTTTTGAAAAGTTGGGAGCCAAATTGGAAATTTGGAAATCTTGAACCCCTTTAATGATTTTGAGTAAATTGAGAACCCAAAGTGAATTTTAAAAGTTTTGATACTCAATTTGGGGAAAAGTTTGCATTAGGGACCTAAAGTCAAGGAAAAAGAACTTTAGGGGCCTAAATGTAATTAACTGAAAAGTTTGGGCATTTTTGTTCATATGTGAGGAATGAAGGCTATCATGCCAAATTTTAATAAACAAGGACGTCCAAATCGTGTAGAAACATGAAGGACCGGAATGCCAACAAGGATAAGCTTGTGTGGAGGCAAAAAGCTAACTAAGAAGGAATGCACTGCGAATATCGGGTGAGTTGGTTATTCACATCATACCCAATTGAGATGATAAGCACCTCAAAAATGAAAAACCACTAATATGTGGAATTTTAACATCACATCTGGTTGGAATGATGTGAGAACTACCTGGAAAAACTACTTACCGATTGTAAGTAAATCATACCCGATTGTTATGATGGACTTCTTGGAAGGAAGTAGAAAACCCGCTTATCGGTTATAAGCGGAGATGTCATCACATCCGGTTGGTGTGATGGATGAAAATTTTATTTTTGTTAGAAGTGTTCTCCCCTGACTGTGTGCCAACGCTTAAAACCATTGGAAGACCTTCTCGACGAGAGCTAGAATAGCTTAGATAGGCCAGAGGCCTCAATTTTGGAACTTAGGGGCTAAAATGCTCGAATTTTGAAAATCACGTACAATGGGCCCAAGGCTAGTTGGCACGAGCAGGAGCTCATAAACAAACATGATGATAAGCCATGAAAATTCTTAATCAATGATTTATGTGATTTGGCCATGGTACCAAGATAGGACCAACATACTCGATGGACTAGTAGCAGTGCGATAGGACCATGACCGGCCTAGACAAACAGTCGTAGGTGGAGTTGAGGGTCGGGGCCATTGGACCAGTGGCACCAAAGATAAATGGCTTTGTGATAAACTTTTGTTTGTGCATGCACTTGAGGTTCAGGACCATCAAGATGCCCAAGAGGGGTAGTGATGCGTCCTAGGGGCTACTGGACGACATGGTGGAGATAAGAGCAGATTGTCGTGCCAGTAGTTAGGGAAGCTCGACATAGCTTCATGCACATGAGACCGGGGTGGGGTCGGGATGATGTCTCTATCCTCATACGAGCACGGGAGTTGATTTCATGTTTGAGGGTTGGATGTCGCAAATATTCACTCATTCCCAGGGTAGAGGTGGACATGCTTTTATCTGGGTGGCCAATAAAATCACTTCGACACCACAAGTGGGTGCAGTGGACAGGCTGCCCTACGATTGTATGATCCCTTAATGATGAAGGGCGTGTGTTGATTGTTAAACACACCTGATGTGGAAATGAGAAAAGAAATTTGAAAGCCAAAATTTGAAAGCTGAAATTTGTGGAAGAAATGATCTTAAAGGAAATAAGGAGTGTGGCATACTCCAATTAAAAACTTTTTTTTGTGAAAAATAATTCACAATACTCATTCACTGAGTTGTAAAAACTCACCCCTCTTTTCTATCCTTTTTTAGGAGCAGATAAAATGACTAAAAAAAATACCAGGACCTACCTCTTGTGAGGTATGCTTAAAAGTACTTTTTTTAGGCTTGCATTTTTATTGATAAATGTTATTCCAGGGAACAAGGTTGAGATTTCGCCTGGCTCCTCTTGATTAAAGAAAGGGGGAAACTCCTCTTGAACCAAGGGAGCAGCAGGTTGATCACGGGGATCCGACCAAACTAGGAAACTTTCCGTCAACTGGGGTGTAAGCCATTCCTCGGAGAGAAGGATGCTGGAGCCACTATGGACTAGCTAGCCAACATTAAGAAATTGATGGGGATAGTCAAGATGTCACCAGAGGTCATGGTGATCCTGACAAAAGTTTTCCAGGAGGATAGTGCCAAAAGATGGTGGAATAATGTTTGGAGCCTGCATACCTCTACACCCACCTGGGAACCATTTGAGGAGAGGCACGCAGAGGAGTACCTGGCTCCGCATCTAATTAATGAGAAGAAGTAAGATTTCCTCTTACTTCGACGAGGGCTTAACTCTATTTCGGAGTATGAAACTAAATTCAATGAGTTAAGACCCTTTGCCCCTGAACTGGCTGGATCGATAGATATATGCCAACGATTTGTGGGCGATCACAACACGGATATATGAGATAGGATGGGAGTACTAGGACGCCCCACGGATCTGGCAACGGTGATTAGTATGGCTCATGAATGTAAGCAACTGGTACAAATCTGACGCCGCCAAATGGAGTAGGCAAACCGGAAGCTGGACAAGGGCCAAGGTCGTTATGGAGGATAGAAGGAGGACAAGGGCCAAGGCCGTCATGGAGGACAGAAGGAGCAAAATGGTCCAAGATGGGAAAATAGGGTGGGATTTCAAAAGAGGAAGTACGTACCACCACCTCCTAGGAGAGTAAGCCCCACCTTACCACAAGGAAACTCTCGTTGTCCTAGGTGCCAAAAGGCACCACGAGGGAGCTTGTTTGATTTGTTTCTCATGTGGACAGGTGGGGCACTTTGCAAAGGAATGCCCCACTCTTAGGGAGAACAAGCAATGAAACACGCTTGGACAAGCCCAAGGGAACCCAAGGACTCCCCCATAGGACGCCACAACCAAAGTACCAACTACAGTATACAACCTAACCTAGGAAGAGGCTAGAAAAGACCCTAGTACCGTAGCGGGTATTTCCCAAAACCCTCTCAACTAAGATTGAGATAAATCTATAATTTTAATTTCATTTAATAAAGAAACTTTCCTTCTAAAAGCATATGTTTATATTCAATCAGGGTACGTACACTTGTGGGGAAGAAAGGTCTATGCCCTCTTTGACTCACGAGTAGAAAGATCCTTCATCAAAGAAGATCTAATCCCAAGTTTCCTCCTAGAACATACCACCCTAAGACAAAGTCTCAATATCCTCACACCATTAGGAGAATGACTAAATAGGGACAAGCAGTTAAAAGGGTGCGAGATTACAATTGGCAGAGTCAAATTAGAGGCAGATTTGATTCCATTACCATAAAGGGAGGTAAAAATAAAATTCGGGTTGGATTGGCTAAGTACCCATCAAGTTAAGATAGACTGTGGGGAGAAAATATTAACTTTCCACACTTCCAAAACACTCGTACTACAATTCCAATGAGATAGGAGGAAGGGAGTACAAATGGTGTCCCACATAAGAGCCCAAAAGATGATATAGAAAGGTTGTAAAGCTTTTTTGGCAATGATCATCAACGGGAAGATAGAGGAAAAGGGACCAGAAGGCATCCTGGTAGTTGAACACTACCTAGATGTATTTCTAGAAGAATTACCTGGATTACCCCCAAGTTGACAATTGGAATTCACCATAGAGGTTATCCTAAGGACACATCCCATATCCCAAACCCCTTATCACATGGCTCCAGCGAAGTTAAGGAAATTAAAGGAGCAGTTGGACGAGCTATTGGAGAAGGATTTCATATGCTCTAGTTAGTCTCTATCGGGTGCACCAGTCCTATTTGTAAAGAAAAAGGGCGAGAACATGAGGTTGTGCATAGACTATCGGAAATTGAACTAAGTCACCATAAAGAACAAGAATCCACTTCCACGGATTGATGACCTGTTCGACCAACTAAAAGAAGCAGCCTACTTCTCCAAGATAGACCTTTAATCAGGATACCACCAACTCAAGATCTGAGAGGAAGATATTCCTAAGACTGCATTTTAGTCCCGATAAGGACATTATGAGTTTAGGGTGATGCCTTTTGGCTTGACAAATGCCCATGCAGCCTTCATGGATTTAATGAATCGAGTGTTCCAACCACACTTTGACAAGTTCATGATAGTATTTATAGATGACATTCTTATATATTTACAAACTAGGTTGGAGCATGAAGAACATCTGGTGATCACCTTAGAGATACTACAAGGAAACCACTTATATGCAAAATTCTCCAAGTGTGAGATCTGGTTGCAGGAGGTAGGGTTCTTAGGGCACATAGTGTCCAAAGATGGAGTTAAGGTAGACCCAGTAAAGGTGGAGGCCATATCCGATTGGAAAGGACCTAGGAATCCCTCGGAGATATGAAGTTTCTTGGGCTTGGCAGGATATTACAAATAGTTTGTGCAAGATTTCTCTAAGATAGTTGCCCCTTTGATTCGTCACACGAGGAAAGGAGTAGAGTATAAGTGGGATGAAAGCTGTGAAAAATCCTTCTTGGAGTTGAAGACTCATTTAACAACTGTACATGTTCTCTCCCTGCCTGACCCAAGTGCAGGGGAGTATACCATCTATAGTGATGCATCCGGATAGGGACTCGGATGTGTATTGATGCAACAAGGAAACGTTATCGCCTATGCCTCACGACAACTAAAGGTACATGAATGAAACTACCCTACCCACAACTTGGAGTTAGTTGCGATAGTGTTCCCCCTCAAGATTTGGTGACACTACTTATACGGGGTTAAGTGTAGGATATATACTAATCACAAGAGTTTTAAGTTTTTCCTAACTCTGAAAGAGTTGAACCTCCGCTAGAGGAGATGGTAGGAATTGGTTAAAGACTACGACCTTGTGATAGAATATCACTCTGCTAAGCCCAATGTGGTGGCAGACACTTTAAGTCGCAAGTACCAAACTGAGGCAGCACAGATCAAGAGCAGCTATTTACCCTTGTTGCAACAGTTGGGAAGGATGGAAGTGGACATTAAGGTGGACAAAAGGGAGAAATGCTTATTGGTTGATGTAGTGGTGAGACCCAGCCTAACAGAGTAAATTAATGTCCAACAAAAAGTGGATAAGGAACTCCAACCCTATTTGGACCAGGTCACAGGAGAGACGAAACCAGACTACAACCTACGAGGCAATGGAGTGTTAACCTATGAGGGTAGAGTGTGTGTGCCTTAAGATAAGGAACTAAAGAGATTAATCTTAGAAGAGGCACATGACTTTATTTATGCAATGCATCCGGACAGTACCAAAATGTACTGCACCCTCAAACAAGGATATTGGGGGGGAAGTGATGAAGAGGGAGATTGCAGAATATGTAGCCTGCTACTTTTCCTGTCGGCAGATTAAAGCTGAACATCAGAAACCTTCAGAATTTGTATCAACGGTTGATGGAAGCCCCACTGATAAGAGCGTGATTAATATCAAAGAAAATATCATGGATACGTTATGTTACACTATGGGCAGAGGAACTCGAGCTTAAGGGTTGCAAAAAGGATATTTGAATGGAAAAAAACATACAAGTTTTGGTAAATGTCGAGGAGTGCCTTGAGTAGCAAATTGAGATGTGTCATGTTAGGAGGAAACCCCTATGTACTATTTAGAGTGCCAAAAATTGGTGCAAGGCTTATTACTAGAGGAAGTAAAGGCGGACTAAGACATGTCGGTGAGTAAAGCAAAAAACCAATGGTAAGGAACCTAAATGTCTAATGGGAATGGAAACACATGAATCGAGTGCACTATGAGGTCCGCCAAGGATTGTTGAAAAGTGTTTTGCATAACACCCCACACAAAAGGAAGATATAGTAAGGTATTGGGGAGTAAGGATCATAGGGTTCGAAGAACGAATGTTGAAGTAAGAATTAAAAAGGGGATTACCCTAAAAAGAAGAGTGGGAAAAAAAGAGAGGGGACTCGAAAATGTATGTACTGATGTGATTAGAAGATGGACAAAGACAGATGACCATGGTGAATGAGACTCGACGCACCTGACACATGCAAGGTTAGTTGAAAAGAGGACAAGACTAGAAGGAGGGCATGTGTAAACCTCGTTCTTTAAATATAAGAAAATCGAGAAAAGAACTAGTCAATTTTTTTTTTTGCATAATAGAACCGGTCAATTCAAAATAGAAAACTGGGCTGGTTAACGAACCTAAACCAATAAAAAAGGGTAAAATGGGAAATTTGCAAATCCCAAGTTATTCAAAAATTCATAAAAATCATGGAACAAATGGGAAGAGAAAACTAGACCGGTTCAGGGTGAATCGGACCTGAACCGGATTGAACCAGTTTGAACCATACTTGAACCAGTTTCTAAATTCATTTTTCTTGGTAGCTTAAAATATTCAAATTGGAAAATTAAAACCACCATTAGATAGAAATTTTTAATTTTGAGAAAATCGGTCGAATCGGGCCTAAACCGACCGATTTTTGCCATTGAACTTGGTCGTACCAGTACGGTGCAGTTTGGAACAGTGTCATCTTCTTTCTCAAGATGATAGTACTATTCATCAATGCAAAAACTTTCCTTCTCCGATGAAGGAATATTCGCTCCAAGGCATTTTCAAGCGAGGATAAGCTCGACCAAAATGGAAAGTGATCGGGCAGAGGGTTTCCAAGCTCCCTATATAAAGAGATTCTCTCCATTATCTTCCACTCACCTCAAATCGCCATTCTCTCTCAACTATTCCATTTTCCGGTGAAGCTCAAAACAGAGCTCCAAATTGGGCATTTTTCTTAGCATCAGAAGGCAAGGTCGAGTCCTATAGACTACGGGGGAAGTCAGCTACCTAACAGCAACCTCCTTTCGACCTGAGGATTGCTGGAGAAGTGCTGGTGGAATCAAACAGTGAAGTTGTTATAACGAACCGAAGCTGCCCTATTTTGACCAAGCTGAATTTGGCCAAATTCAGACCTCCTCTGGTCAAACCAAGCCCCCTCCCCCCAACACCCACATGGCCTTCACACGGCCTCAGTAGAGTTGAAAGGTAAGCCAATTCGGCCCTACTCCGTTGTTGTAGATCGATTATAGAAAGAGAAAGTGTTGAATTTCACTAATAAAATTCTTATTCCTAGAAGTAACCTCAGGATGAGAGCTACCTTCACAGATCGAGAGCTCAGACCGTCGCATCCCCGACAATAAGCTTTCTCTCTCTATGAACAGTTTTTTAGTGAAGTTCCGTTTGAGCTCGTTTCAAACTCAAATAATACAATTCAAAGCTCAATTGAATTGTATGGAAGTGTAGGAACTATTTTGTACCATCAATTGGAGCAATTAACCCTAATTGGATGGCCAATTTGAAGAAATCAAATTTGGTCAGTTTGAAGGGGGGAAATTGAGGGAAACTTTCGGGGAAATTTTGGGATTTCAAAAAAATTGAAGGACCTTCATGCAATTTCTCAAAATTGAAGGCCAATTGGAAATGAGAAAGATGATTGGGGGGGGGGGGGGGGGATTGGTCAATTTTTGAAACATTTGAGGACAAATTGCTATTTTTGGAAAGTAGGGGCAAAATCATAATTTTTTAAAAATTGGGGGGACCATATTGGAAATTTGGAAAACTTTAGCCCCTTACACAATTTTGAGTAAATTGAGGACCCAAGGGGAATTTTGGAAGCCTTGGGACTCGATTTGGGGAAAAGTTAGCATTAGGGACCTAAAGTTAAGAAAAATGAAGTTTAGGGACTTAAGTGCAATAAAAAAATATTTGGGCCTAATCGCCCATACGTGAGAAAAAGAAGGGTTGTCATGTCAAATCTTTCCTGATAATGATACCCAAATTGTCACGCCCTGACTCGGTATGGTCGGATCCCTGTGATTAACCCGCTGCTCCCTTGGTTTAAGAGGGGTTTGCCCCTTCTTTTAATCAAGAGGAGCCAAGCGTAATTCAAATCTTGTTCCATGAAATAACATAAATCAATAAACATGCAAGCTTAAAAGTGACCTTAAGAATACCTGACGGAGGGTACATCCTTGTGTTTTCTTTCGTCATGTTTCTTTACTCCTAAAAAAGGGTATAAAAGAGGGGGTGAGTTCTACAACTCAGTGAGTTGGTGTTAGGAGGGAATTTTCAAGACTAATAGTTTTAGCTAAATTGTGCCACGGTTGTTGTTTTCTTTAAAAGAAAATTTCCTCAAATTCAATTTTCAAAGTCTTTTTCCCATTTTCCATATTAGGTGTGTTTAGCAGACAACACACGCCCTTAATCAGGAAGGGAACACACATTTGCAGGTGCAGCCCATCCACTGCACCAACTTGTGGCTCGAAGCATCTTTACCGGCCATCAAGATAGAAGTCCGTCCACTTCTACCATGGGTTTGAGTGAATGTTCCCGACATCCAACCCTCAGACCCGAATACCACTCCACGTCTGTATGAGGACAAAGACTTCATCTCGACCCCACCCCAGTCTCATGCGCTAGAAGATACTCCGAACTTTCCGACTAACTGACACGACGAACTGCCCTTATATCAACCATGTCATCTAGTAGCCCTTAGGACCTATCACTACCCCTCTTGGGCATCTTGATGGTCCTGTACCACAAGTGCATGCACAAAATAATGGTTTTCACATATAGTCATTTATCTTTGGTGCCACTGGTCCAACGACCCCCACCCTTAACCAGACCTGCAGCTATTTGTCTAGATCGGTTCGTCGACTTGGCCTTGATGCACTGCCACTAGTCCATCGAGTACTATCAGTACTAACTTGGTACCATGGCGAAGATCACATAACAAGTTCATTAGAGATTTCCTGGCTTTCTCATTTCATGTTTGTTTACGAGCTCCTGTTCGTGCCCATTGGCCTTGGGCCCGCTACACTTGATTTTCCAAAACTGGGCATTTAGCCCCACAAGTTCAAAAATCGAGGCCTCTAGCCTATCTGAGCTATTTTAGCTCCTGTCAAGAATGTTTCTCAAATAGCTTAAGCATTGACATATAGTCAGGGGGAACACTTATGACAAAAATATATTTTCATTTCATCCCACCAACCAAGTGTTATGATATCTCAGCTTACAACCGGCAAGCATGTTTCTCCTTCCTTCAAGGAAGTTCAACATACTAACTAGGTATGATTTCCTCTACTTACAATTGGTAAGTAGGTTTTAGCTTAAATTGCCCATCACCCCAACTGCGTATGATGTTAAAGTCCCACTTACAAGTGGTTTTTCATTTCTAAAGTGGTCACCATGCCAACCGGGTATGATGTAAATATGTCCACTCATCCAATAACCGTGACGTGTTCATCCTTAGTCGGTTTTCCAAGTCTACGTGAGCTTTCAATTACTTTCATTCTGGTCACACTTGTCCCTACACAATTTTGGGCAGCCTTATCAATTACAGTTTGGAATAAAAGCCTAGGCTCACAAATTATCGATAAATTGCACTTAGGTTCCTAAAGTTCATTTCTCTTAACTTTAGGTCTCTAATGCCAACTTTTACCCAATTTGAGTCTCAGGATTTCCAAAATTCCATTTGAATCCTCATTGTACTCAAAATTGTATAAGGGGCTCAAGTTTTCCAAATTTCTAATTTGGTCCCCAACTTTTCAAAAATTACCATTTTGCCCTACTTTCCAAAAATGGCAATTTGACCCCAAATATTTCAAAAATTGACCAATTGGTCCTCCAACATCTTTTTCATGGCCAATTGGCCTTCAATTTTGTGAAATTGTAAAGAGGTCCCTCAATGTTTTGAAATTCCTAATTTCCCCCTTTCAAACTGATCGAATATGATTTTTTTTTCAAATTGGCCATCCAATCGGGGTTAATTGCTTCAATTGAAGGTATAAATCAGTTTATACACTTCCATATGATTTAATTGAGCTTTGAATCGCATGAATTGAGGTCAAAATGAGCTCAAACGGAGCTTCACTACAAAAACATTCATAAAGAGAGAAAGTTTCGAAAGCTTACTGTCGGAGGTGCGGCGGTCCGAGCTCTCTATCTGGGAAGGTAACTCTCATCCTAAGGTTCCTTCTAGGATCAAGAATCACTACAATTAACATCAAATTGTGGGAGAATTCTATCAATGAATTTTCACACTTTCTCTCTCTTACTTCGACTAGAAATGACAGAGGAGGGCCGAATTGGCTTACCTTTCAGCTCTATTGCAGTCGTGCGAGAGCTGTTGTGGTGTTAGGAAGACTTGGTTTGGTCGGAGGAGAGCTGAATTTGGTCTAATTAAGCTCTGCCAAAACAGGGCAGCTTCGGTCCTTCGGAGCTTCTTCACTGTTTGATTTCATTAGCGCTTCTCTGGTAGTCCTCGTGTCGAAAGAAAGTTGTTGTCAGGTAGTTGACTTCCCTCGGAGTCTATAGGACACGAACTTGCCATTTGAGGCTAAGAAAAATGCCTATATCAGAGCTCTGGTTGGAGCTTCACCAGAAATAGGAACAGTTGAGAGATAATGGAGATTTGAGGTGTCTAAAGGATAAATGGAGATGAGCTCTTTATATAGAGAGCTCGGGGACCCTATGCCTGACAACTTTCCATTTTGGTCGAGCTTATCCCTACCCTAAAACGGCATGATTGGAGCAATTTATGCTTTGTCGGCGTTATCCGTTTCTGCATTGAATGAATAGTGTTGCCATCCTGAGGAAGAAGATGACATTGTTCTGAACCGGACCGGACTGGACTGGTCCGACCAGGTTCATTGTGTAAATCGGTTGGTTCAGGCCTGATTCGACTAGTTTTCTCAAAATTAAAATTTTCTAAATTCTTCTAAATTCATTCTCTATCTAATGGTAGCTTCAATTCCCCAATTTGAATATTTTAAGCCACATAAAAAAAATGAATTTAGCAACCGGTTCAAGTATGGTTCAAATTGGTTCAGGTCCGATTCACCTGAACTGGTCTGGTTTTCTCTTCCATTTCATCCCAAGGTTCTTTTCCATAATTTTTATGACATTTTGAGTCAATTGGTGTTTGTCGATGTTCCATTTTTCCCTTTCTCTACTGATTAAGATTTATGAATCGACTCGGTTTTATCTCTTGAGTTGACCGGTTGTTTCCTCAATTTTCTTATCTTTAAATGATGAGATTTACAACTCTCCCCTCCTTTTAAGAGTTTTGTCCCCAAAATTAAGTGCACAATCATTTGCACTAAGAGTGACTTTCCTTGATGTCCTCCTGGGGTTTGCTCGACATGTTATCACTTTGGCTATTCCTTTCACTTAGTCCTTTAGCCACGTATCACGATCGGTCATGTCCAAACTACCCATCTCAAGGTACCTCCTTAGGTCTACTACTTACTCTATTTAGGGTAAGACTCTTCTTCTTAAGGGTTGTTATTCATCTCATTGGATTAGATGTTCCATATGCATCCGATCGTCCCTGTTTTCCCTCATTTCCTAGATTGTTGATGCTCTTAGTTTAGCATCCTTTTTGGCTCTTCATCCTTAATTCCATGGGTTTTTTTTTTTTTTTATCATTCCTCCATTTTTGGTTTACCACGATTCTGGTTCCATATCTTAGGTTTGGCCATCGGACTTGGTCCTACTTGGATCACTTGCTTGGAATTGTTGGCACTACATGTTTTTTATAGTATGATCCGTTTTGGAATGTTCTTTACTTCTTATGGTTTCCAGAATGTGTATCATTGATAATGGTTTATGCCCTTCCATTTGTTCAAAAGTTGTAGGGCTCTGTTCCTTCCTACTACATGGTAGTGTTTCCCAACTACTTCATATGTTGTTCAATTGTCCTTTAAGTTTCTTAATATCATAATCGTGTTGGTTCCCTTTATCTGCTCAATCTTTTACCAACTTTCTATGGTTTCTCCCTGGTTCCAACCATCGATTTTTCCAGCTTACCGACACATTGGAATCCTTTCTCACTCATGTCCTTCCTCATTTACATTGATGTATTTTTCTCAAGGGCTTTCCTTTCCTCCATCCTTTCTTGCTTTCTTGTGACCATTCACTATTTCTCATTCCGAGTTGACCCTTTTTCGGTCTACATATTTATTCCTTATGATTTTTCCAGCTTACCGACACATTGGAATCCTTTCTCACTCATGTCCTTCCTCATTTACATTGACGTATTTTTCTCAAGGGCTTTCCTTTCCTCCATCCTTTCTTGCTTTCTTGTGACCATTCACTATTTCTCATTCTGAGTTGACCCTTTTTCGGTCTACATATTTATTCCTTATATTGGGGAGGTCTCCCCTTTTGTGGTTTTAATTCTCTACTATATCCTTCTAGGTAGAGACTTCCATTTTAGGGTTATACCTTCAATCTTCTTTTTAGTTCCTTGAAAGTTCCTTCCTTTTACTTCCCTACACTCTCTTTATTCTGAGGACATTTGCCTACTTTTAATTCTTCATTGTCTTAAAATTCCATTTCTTCCCTATCCAATGCACTTCTGGTTTTCGGGTCTTATTTTGTGTATTCCACACTATGCCCAACCGTCATCCTTTATGCTCCATTAAGTGAACATGGACCAGGACAAGTCTTGATGTCTATGGCCATTTCAATTATCCACTTCTTATTTGGAGGGCTTACTTCTTTCAAGGTTTTTCAGGTGGTCTTTCCTCTATGTCCTTATTATGGGCAATTCACCCTTGTCTTACTTATACAGCATCTTTTGATGCTATCTCCTCCTCTACCTGTTCCCTGAGTTAACTTACTCCTGGGGTTCTGGGTAAATTTCCCTTGTAATTGGTCCTATATTACCAACTTGCATCCCATTTGAACTTTTCTCCTCTATTCTGCTTTAGCTGGGTTCATTACTTCTCCGTTGGAACATGTATGCCTCTTCAGAGATCTCTTCCTTGGTAGGCTTCCTCCTCTTTCCCTCGTATTTCCTCTTTACTTCATCTTCTTGATTATCTATCTTTAAGTTGATCTCTTAACCTCCTTGATGTCATCCCATTCGACTTATCCTTACTTTGGGGAGTTTTGCTAGCACATCCCCTATCCTTGTCTTTATCCCAACTTGTTATTCACTATGAGTTTTATTCCTATTGTTGAAAGGTTCTCAGTCTTTTTCCCCTTCGAGGTTGTTCCATCCCCTTCTGAGAGCTTACTTAATCCCTTATGTGGCTTGGGTTTGGTCGTTGATTCATTCTCGGTCATTTATTTCTTCAAGAATTTCCCTCATTCTTCCTTTCTAATGTTTTGACCTTTACACCTTTCTTCCTTGCTCGTGTCAAATTTATGGTTTTCTAGAGGGTCAATTCGTTAACTGCCTCATCCCCATTGTTCTCTTTGGTCACTTGTCTTAGAATAGTTGTCCTTTTTAGGGTGTAGTCCTTGCTATTTTCCAGTTTTTAACAGGGCATCGTTTATTTTCCTTGATCATTTCATTATTTCTCGTTGTCTCCTACTTGACTACTCTTCTTTTTCCAAAGCAAGTCGCACCTGTCATTGAGAGACATCCTTAACTACTTATGCCCTTTCTTGGTTCTCTTATTTTGGGTTATACTTCTTATGGTTCACCCTTTAGTTCCTTATCTTGGAAATTTTCTTCTCATGGTCTCACTTTCTACGTTCATCCTTTTTCTTAGGGACTCCCATCCTGGAATTTCCACGTTCAACCTCCCTAATGCTCCTTGTGGGCCTTTCCTTCTTTCCTTTCATACACCCTTCCAACGTCGATATGGTTATCCGCCCTTTATTCCTTTCTATCATATAATTCCCTTTTTGTTCCTTATCCTTCCTTCGAGTAGTTCCTGATTGTGGATGGGTTTCTAGCACTTTACATTATGTCCAACTGCCCATCAATGGTTCCTTCAAGGGTATTTAGTCTCGTTCATTCCTCTAGAGTTCTCTTTCCTAGCATATTTCTTTTTCACTTCACTCTTATCATGTCCTATCCTAGTGTTGTCTGAGGAGATTTTCCGCATTCACCCTTTTTGAGAGGGTTCTTGTACCTTACTTCTCCTCTTGTTCATCTTTCATACACTAATTCTTCTTAGAGGTAACCCGATTTCTCTTGGTTTCCTAATTCTAGTATGGGGGCTCTTTCTCAATTCCTTATGGTCCTTAGGTTTTCCTTCATTCTTCCTTCATCTTTTTAATGATGCCTTCCCTCACCCTATTCTTTGACTCTGCTTCCATTATACTGGACCCCTTACGAATACACTCTTTTCCTTCTTCCTACCCTTGGTTAGGGTATGTCTTTTCTAGTGACTCTAGACAAACTCTTGGTTCTTTTCTAGAACTCTTTTCCTAGTCTTGTTGCCTTGTTACTCTACATTCCTAGTTCTTGTGGGGGAACTATTTAGGTTAGCTATCTTAGGGTTAGTGTTAACTAGAGGTGACTTGTAGTCTTCCTCATTAGGTGGCCTTTTCTCCATCTACTACCCCAGTCATGATTGGTATACTCCAATCTATTTGTTGTACTTGCCATTATAAAAAAAATTCACTTTTAATTAAAGAAAAATGAGCTTTATTTATTCAAAGAGGTAATTTCTTGCCGTACTCGGCTTATTATAAGAATTCACTACTTCCTAGTCTCTTGGAGTCATAGGCCGGGAGTTAGCCTCCGAATGGTTTTAGGATTCATGGTCCAAGAGCTTTGATGAACTAGTTGATGTCCATCCATACTCCTGTCGGGCATCCCTAATAGGACGAACTTCGTGAATTGCCTCGAGTCCGTACCTTCTTAACACCTCAGCCTTGCACTCATAGGTCTACCTCATGCATTTGGAAGGGTTGAAGTTGGATTGAGCTGGTGGGGGTACTTGGTGGACTTTCATAAAGGTGGTGTGGGCATCCCAATAGTTGTCCCATGCCTCCTTCTTAGTTGGAGTCCTTTTTGGCTGTTGTGGGGCTGGGGTGTCGGGCTCCTTAGAGGAGGGATAGGTTCTTCCTACCTTGGAGGAGGATATGCGATGCCTTCTCACTCTAATAGGGCTCCAACAAGTTTTCTATAGCCTTTGACCATATCCTTGGGTAATCTCTTTTCACCCTCCAATAACCATTAGATGGCTGCCTCTCTAGAGGTAGGTGTCTTTTTCACGATCTCATGTGTGGGTTGGGTTCACACGACAAATTTCCTAGGAACTCTTCTTCCTATAGGGTAGTTAAGTTTTTATTAGTGTCAGGGTATAGTATTGATAATGTTTTCAAGGGAACCAACTCTAATACCACTCATGTTATCACACCCCGACCCGGTTTGGTCGGATCCCCATGATCAACCCGTCGCTCCCTTGGTTTAAGAAGGGTTTTCCCCTTCTTTTAATCAAGAGGAGCTAGGCATAATTCAAACCTTGTTCCCTAGCATAGTATAAATCAATAAAAATGCAAGCTTAAAAGTGATATTAAGCATACTTGATGGAGGGTACATCCTTGTATTTTCTTTCATCATGTTTCCTTACTCCCGAAAAGGGATATAAAAGAGGGGGTGAATTCTACAACTCAGTGAATGGTTGTTGCGAGTGAATTTTCAAGACTAATAGTTTTATCTTAATTGTGCTAAGGTTGTTGTTTTCTTTAAAAGAAAATTTCCTCAAATTCGGTTTTCAAAGCCTTTTTCCCATTTTCCATATTAGGTGTGTTTAGCAGACAACACACACCCTTAATCAAGAATGGAACACACATTCGTAGGTGCAGCCTGTCCACTGCATCAACTTGTGGCTCAGAGCGTCTTTACCAACCACAAAGATAGAAGTTCGTCCACTTCTACCATAGGTCTGAGTGAATGTTCTTTACATCCAACCCTCATACCCGAATACCACTCCGTGATTGTATGAGAACAGAGACCTCATCTTGACCCCACCCCATTCCCATGCACAAGAAGATACTCCGAGCTTCCCGAGTGACTGACACAATGAACTGCCCTTATCTCCACCATGTCGTTTAGTAACCCTTAGGACCCATCACTACCCCTCCTGGGTGTCTTGATAGTTTTGTACCACAAGTGCATGCACAAAATAATAGTTTTCACATATAGCCATTTATCTTTGGTGCCACTGGTCCAACGACCCCGACCCTCAACCCGACCTACAGCTATTTGTCTAGACCGGTTCGTCGACTTGGCCTTGATGCACTGCCGCTAGTCCATCAAGTACTGTCAGTCTTGACTTGGTACCATGGTGAAGATCACATAACAAATTCATTAGAGATTTCATGACTTTATCGTTTCAAGTTTGTTTACAAGCTCATGCTCGTGCCCACTTGTCTTGGGTCCACTGCATGTGATTTTCCAAAACTGGGAATTTAGCCCCACAAGTTGAAAAATCGAGGCCTTTGGCCTATCTGAGCAGTTTTAGCTCCCATCAAGAATGTCTCCCAAATAGTTTAAGCATTGACACACAGTCAAGGTGGAACACTTATGACAAAAATATATTTTCACTTCATCCCACCAACCGGTGTGATGATATCTTTGTTTACAACCCGCAAGCGGGTTTCTCCTTCCTTCAAGGAAGTTCATCATACCAACTGGGTATGATTTCCCCTACTTACAATTGATAAGTAGGTTTTAGCTTAAATCACACATCACCCGAACTAAGTATTATGTTAAAGTCACACTTATAAGTGGTTTTTCATTTCTAAAGTGCTCCCCATCCCAATCGGTATGATGTAAATATGCTCACTCACCCGATAATCGTGACGTGTTCATCCTCGGTCGATTTTCCAAGTCTACGCGAGCTTTCTCTTGCTTGCATTCTGATCACACTTCTCCCTATATGATTTGGGCAGCCTTATGAATTATGGTTTGGAGTATAAGCCTATAATCACAAATTATCGATAAATTGCACTTAGGTCCCTAAAGTTCATTTCTCTTAACTTTAGGTCCCTAATGCCAACTTTTGCCCAATTTGAGTCAAAGGTTTCCAAAATTTTCTTTCAATCCTCATTATACTCAAAATTGTATAAGGGGCTCAAGTTTTCCAATTTTCCAATTTGGTCCCCAACTTTTCAAAAATTACCATTTTACCCCTACTTTCAAAAAATGGCAATTTGACCCCAAATGTTTCAAAAATTGACCAATTGGTACTCCAACATCTCTTTCATGGCCAATTGATCTTCAATTTTTGGAAATTGCAATGAGGTCCCTCAATTTTTTGAAATCCCCAATTTTCCTCTTTCAAACTAACCAAATTTGATTTATTCAAACTGGCCATCCAATCGGGGTTAATTTCTTTAATTGGAGGTATAAAACAATTCCTACAATTCCATACAATTCAAATGAGCTTTGAATTACATGAATTGATGTTGAAACATGATCAAACGGAGCTCCACCACAAAATCATTTGTATGGAGAGAAAGCTTCGAAAGCTTATCGTAGGAGGTGCGGCAGTTTGAGCTCTCTATTTGGGAAGGTAGCTCTCGTCCTAAGGTTCCTTCTAGGATCAAGAATCGCTACAATTAACATTGAATTGAGGGAGAATTCTATCAGTGAAGTTTTATACTTTCTCTCTCTTACTCTGACCAAAAATGATAAAGGAGGGCCGAATTGGTTTACCTTTTAGCTATGTTGTCGTTGTTTGAGGGCCGTTGGGGTGTTGTGAAGGCATGGTTTAGCCGAAGGAGGGCTGAATTTGGTCGAATTCAGCTCGACCAAAATAGGGCATGTCACACCCCGACCCAGTTTGGTCGAATCCCCATGAGCAACCCGCCACTCTCCCAATTTATTAAGGGTTTCCCCTTCTTTAAACCATGAAGAGTAAGGCGTCCTTTAAACCAGCACCTTTCCTGGAATAACATGAACTAAAACTGCATAAAAATTTAAACTTTATCATACATGTCTCACAAGTGTGGTTAACTTGTAGTCTTTGGGTAAGCTATACCTGGGTTACCTGAAAGGGGTATAAGGGAGGGGGTGAGTTTAACGACTCAGTGAATGGGTGTTTAAAGTATGACTTTTAGAAAATAATTTGAATTGAAGTGTGTCAGACTCCTTATTTTCCTTAAAAACATTTCATCCTCAATTCTCAATTTTCATAGCCATTTTTCATCACAATGGTGTGTTTATCAACCAACACACACCCTTTATCATGAAGGGAACACACATTCACAGGGCAACATGTCCACTACTCCCACTTATGGCATTAGAGCGACTTTACCGGCCACCTAGATAGAAGCTCGTACACTTCTACCCTAAGAATGAGTGGATGTATGTGACATCCGACCCTCAATCCCATAAAGAAAATTCTGTGTCCATATGAGGATAGAGACCTTATGCCGACCCACCCCGGTCTCATGCACATGAAGCTAAGTCGAGCTTCCCTAACTGCTGGCACGACAAGCTGCCCTTATCTCCACCATGTCATCCAGTAGCCCCTAGGACACATCGCTACCCCTCTTGGGCATCTTGATGGTCTCGTACCTCAGTGCATGCACAAAACAATAGTTTTCCATATACACCATTTAATCTATGGTGCCATTGGTCCAATGGCCCTGACCCTCAACTCGACCTGCAACTGTTTGTCTCGATTAGTCTGTCGACCTATCTTGTTGCACTGTCGCTAGTCCATCGAGTATGTCAGTCCTGTCTTGGTACCATGGCCAAACAAATAATTTATTTAAAGTTTTCATGGCTTAAATCATATTTTTTTACGAGCTTCTACTCGTGCCAACTGGCATTGGGCCCATTGTACGAGATTTTCAAAATCAAGCATATTAGCCCCCAAATTTCAAAACCGAGGCCTACAACCTATCTGAGCTATTCGAGCTCCCGTTAAGAAGGTCTCCCAAAAAATTTAAGAAGTGGCACACAGTTAGGGGAGAGCACTTTCGACAAAATAATCTTTTAACCTGTCAATCACATGTACCAGGTATGAGGACATCTTCGCTTATTATCGATAATCGGGTTTTCTACTTCCTCTTGGGATGTTCATTATACAAACCGGGTATGATCTACTTACAACCGGTAAGTAGTTTTTCCTCGTAATTTTCACATCACTCCTCTAAGTTGTGATTGTTAAAATACCACTTAGTAGTAGGTTTTCATTTCTGAGGTGCTTATCATCCCAATCGGGTATAATATAAAAATCTCACTCACCTAATGGTGTAGTGAATTCCTCTAATTTGGCTCTATGCCTCCACGCGAACTTGTACTTGCTAGCATTCTCGGTACTTCGTGTTCCTACAAAATATGAATATCATTGTTCATTATCCTTTGGCCTGTTAGCCTTCATTCACCATGAATGAATAAAATACTCAAACTTATTGATTTATTGCAATTAGGTCCCTAAAGTTCTTTTTCTTTAACATTAGGTCCCTAATACCAATTTTCCTCCAAATTGAATCCCGGAACTTCTAAATTTCACCTTAGGTTCTCAATTTATTCAAAATCACAAAAAGGGGTTTAAGTTACCCAAATTTCCAATTTGGTCGCCAACTTTTCCAAAATTACCATTTTGCCCCTACTTTACAAAAATGGTAAGTTTCACCCCAAAAATTCAAAAAAATTGACCAATTGGTCCTCCAACATCTTTATCATGCCCAATTGGGCCTCAATTTTATGAAATTGCACTTTAGTCCCTCGAATTTTTGAAATCCCCAATGTTTCCCCCAATTTCAACCTTCTAACTTAGCCGAATTTGATTTCATCAAATTGACCAAACAAATGAGTTTAATTGTTGAAATTGAAGCTAGATTGGAGTTTCTACATCTTCATATGATTCAATTGCACTTTGAATCGTACGATTTGACGTCGGAACGAGCTCAAACAAATCTTCGTCGGAAAACTGGACTTAGAGAGAAAGCTTCGAAAGCTTTTCGTCGGGGGTGCGGCGGTCCGAGTTTTCGATCGAGGCAGATAGCTCTTGTCCTAAGGTTACTCCTAGGATCAAGAATCACATCAATTGATGCTGAATTGAGGGAGAATTTGGTCAGTGACATTCTAATGGTTCTCTCTCTAGCACTGATCGAAAATTACATAGGGGAGTCAAATTGGTTTACCTTTTCGCTATAATTCAATTGTAGGAGGGCTGTGAAAGTGTTGGAAGGGCTTGGTTTAGCCTGAGAAGGGCTTGAATTGGCCGATTTAAGCTCGGCCGAAACATGGCAGCTTCGGTCTGCCAGAGCTGTTTCACTCTTTGATTACGCTAGAGCTTCTCCGACGATCCTTAGATCGAATGGTGATCATCGTCGAGTAGCTGACTTCTCCCCGAGTCTAAGGAACCCAACCTCAACTTATTTGGTTCAGAAAAATGCCCAAGTCGGAGCTCTGTTCGAGCTTCACCAAAAATTGGAGTTGTGGGAAGAGAATGGAGTTTTCAGGTGTGAGCAGTATCAATGAGGAGGGGCTCTTTATATAGAAAGCTCGGATACTTCTTGGTCGTCCGATTGGCACCTTAATGGTGATCATTCATTGTCTGGAACTCCCTGTCCGGAGACTTTTAATCTTCGCCGGTGCTGCTCGATTTTCCGGCGAGTGAATAGTGCTATCATCTGAAGGAAGAAGACGACACTGTTCCAAATTGGACCAGATCGGTCTGAACCAGGTTTAAAGCTTAAATCGGTCAATTCAAGCCCGATTTGACCAAGTTTTTCAAAATTAAAAATTTCTAAATTCATCTAAATTCATTCTCTATCCAATGGTGTCTCAATTCTCCAATTTGAATTTTCTAAGCCACCTAGAAAAATGAATTTAGCATCCGATTCAATAGTGGTTCAAATCGTTTCAATCAATTTCAATTTATAAATCGACTCAATTTTCTCTTTGGAAATGACTGGTTCTTTCCCAGTTTTTCTTATTATCAAAGGACGCGGTTTACAACTCTCCCTTCCTTTTAGGGGTTTTTTCCCCAAAACAATTACATGTCAAATAATTGAGGGTAATTATCCCTCATTACACTTTCGGTTTCCCATGTATCTTCCTGCACGGGTTCATTTTGCCACAAAACCTTGACCATTAGAATCCTCTTATTCCTTAAGT
Organism: Trapa incisa; assembly: GCA_030064435.1. NCBI lineage: Eukaryota > Viridiplantae > Streptophyta > Magnoliopsida > Myrtales > Lythraceae > Trapa > Trapa incisa. The sequence goes on along the minus strand of CM057774.1, from coordinate 3,279,285 downwards.
TCTTTTCCCTCCAGTTGATTATTTATACCGGTTCTATTTGATAAGTCAAGTTCTCTTCTAGCTCTGGTGGAGGTCGGTCTAATACATGGCTAGGATAAGGCTAATATTTCTGAAGCATAGAGATATGGAATACATCATGTATTCTCTGCAGGTCTGGAGGTAGTTCTAATTTATAAGCCACCGATCCTATCCTTTGAATGATGGGATATGGGCCGATACACCTCGGTTTCAACTTTCCCCTTTGTTGAAACCTAAGTATTCCCCTCCATGGGGACACCTTGAGAAATACTTGATCTCCCACCTCAAACTCCAGATCTTTTCTTCGATGATATGCATGACTCTTTTGCCTGTCCTGTGTGATCTTAAGGTGACTCCTGATTAGTTTTATTTTCTCTATGGCATCCTTGATTAGTTCTGGCTTTTCCAGCTTCCTTTCCCCTACTTCTTCCCAAAATAGAGGGGTATGGCATGGTCGCCCATAAAGGGCTTCATAGGGAGCCATCTGAATATTGGCTTGATAGCCATTATTGTAAGTAAATTCCATATTCTCCCCAGCCTTTGTTCATGGTGAGTACGCACGCTCTTAGCATGTCCTCCAAGGTTTGAATAGTTCGCTCAGACTGCCCATCAGTGTGAGGATGAAACGCCATGCTCATGTGGAGCTTGGCCAGAACCTTAAAGTAAATCTTGGATCTCTATCTGATATTATACTCACCGGAACGCCATGGAGTCTCACTATCTCCCTCATGTATAAGACGACTAGTTGTTCCATTGTACCTGTCACTCTTATAGGGAGAAAATGAGCTGATTTGGTCAATCTATCCATGATTACCCAAATTGCATCTCGACCCTTTCTTGTCACAAGTAATCCTATGACAAAGTCCATGATGATGTACTCTCATTTCTATTCTGGAATTGGTAAGGGTTAAAGCAATCCTAACGATTTCTGATGCTCCATTTTTATCTGCTAATAGGACAAGCATTGGGATACATATTCCACAATGTCCCTCTTCATTCCTTTCCACCAATATCCTTGTTTGAGGGTGTGGTACATCTTGGTACTGCCCAGATGAATTACATATATTGAATCGTGTGCCTTTTCTAGAATTAACCTCTTCAGCTCCTTAATTTGAGGCACACATACCCTACCCTTGTAGATCAGTACTCCATCACTTCATAGGTAATAGTCTGGTTTCGTTTCTCTATTAATCGGATCCAGATAAGATTGTAGCTCCTTATCTGCTTTTTGTTGAGCCTAGATTTGCTCAATTAGACTGGGCCTGTCACGCCCTAACCCAATTTGATCGGATCCCCGTGATCAACCCGCCACTCTCCCGACTTACTAAGGGTTACCCCTTCTTTATAAAATGTGAGGAGTAAGACATCCTTTAAACCTGTACTTTTCCTAGAATAACATAAATCAAAATTGCATAAAATTTGAAACTTATCATATCTGCCTTACAGATGTGTTAGCTGGTGATCTTTGGGGTAAACTTTTCGAGATTACCTAAAAGGTATATAAGGGAGGGGTGAGTTCAAATACTTAGTGAATGGGTGTTTTATGGTATAACTTTTAGAAAAAATAGTTTGAATTGGAGTGTGCCAAATTCTTTTTTTTTCTTTTAAAAATGTTTCATTTTTAAATTCGATTTTCACAACCTTTCTCATCATAACGATGTGTTTATCAACCAACACGTGCCTTTCATCATGAAGGAAACACAAATTCGTAGACCAGCCCATCCACTGCACCCACTTGTGGCGTTGGAGCGACTTTACCGGCCACCTTTATAGAAACACGTCCACTTTTACCTTGAGAATAAGTGGATGTACGCGACATCCGACCCTCATTCACATAAAAAAATCTGTTTTCGTATAGAGACAGAGACCTCATCCCGTCCCCAGCTCGATCTCATACGCAATGAATCTACGTCGAGTTTCTAAAGACTTCTGGTACGACTAATTGCCCTTATCTCCACTAAGTCATCCAGAGCCCTAGGACGCATCACTAACCCTCTTGGGCATCTTGAAGGTCCCGTAACACAGTGTATGCACAAATCAATAATTTTTCCACATAAGCCATATAATCTGTGGTGCCACTAGTTCAATAACCCCGACCCTCAACTTGACCTGCAGTTGTTTATCTTGACTAATTCGAAGATCTGTCATGTCGCATTACCGCTAGTCCATCGATTATGTCGGTTTTGTTTCGGTACCATGGCCAAACAATTCATATCTTCATTCTCATTTATGTTGAGGACCTTATCATCATTGATTTTGCCCCTGCTCATGTAATCGCTCTTTGTTGTTTATTATCAATGAATGATATGAGTTTCATACATCACTTCACTGGTATGGAAGTGTATCCCCACTCACATGATCTCTTGCTCACAATACAAATACAAATATATTCATGATTTGCTCAATCATGCTAATATGAGTTCTTGCAAGCCACTCTCTACTCTTGTCTTTGAGCATGCATCTCCCTTACTAACATCATGGTACCTCTTCTAGATATGAGTCTCTACCATCATATTATTGGTTGTTTTCAACATCTTATATTGGCCCAACCTGAAATTATATATGTTGTCCTTCAGTTCTATCAATTTATACACGTATACATATTTGCTTATTGGGTGATTATAAAAAATAAATTATGGACTAACTCCAATGTACTCCTAACATGATCTAGCACTATGAAGGGATTCTTCTCCCGCTCTTTAATATTTTTTAACTTAATTCCAATGATAGTTGATATATCAATAATTTTACTATTTTTCTTATATTCAATCTTATTTGTGAATGGTAATTTAGAAATTATTTAATTTCAATTGTTATTTTATGAACTAAGTATCTATTATTTTCTTTCCACTATTTTATATAATAATCTCAATTATTTATCTAACAACTAATCTATTTTTCCATACTCACATCAAGTGAATTTTTTCGGAAGCGCATCAACAGATGATAGGTTCATTTTATGTTATTAGCATCGAACTTAGATTATATTCTCACTTTTGCTCTTCTCTATTTTAAGCTCAATGTAAGGAAAACCTCTGTACCTAAATTCACCATTATATTATATTGATATACAATTCAACTCAATAATTATTTTTCAAATAAATAAGTTGCTGATCTAGTCTAACCTAATATCTTTTCATACTAAATTGTATCTAGCCTGAATTATGTTTTCTTCAACTTAGCGCACATCATTTTTCTACTTATTCCTTTTCTACGCCATTTTTTTCGCCCTAGCCGCCGTGTCCAGGTCTGGACAATAGGTGTGGACCTATATTGTTTGCATTCAGTATATTATATTGACATATATTAGTTATTGGTTATATCATTTTTAATGAAAAAGGAGTTATAATCACGTGTATGGGTATACGTTCAAATCACTATCCTGCACAAACTAGCCAACTCAAAAATGGAAAAAACTTGCAATACTCACATGAACCATGTTTTAGGGCTGGGTGGTCCTTTTTTACATAAACTAACCAAATTTGTATTTGTGGGACCCATCTAAAAATAGTTTCAAATTTACATAATTTTTATTTATATAAATTAAATAACTTAAATTTTTTACAATATTTAATAAAAAAATATATCAATAAGGCAATATTTTTTGCTTGCCCAGATGACCCTAGTACTCAAATAAGAAATTTATTATTTTGTTTATTTTAAAATTTTCAAAGATTTCTGTTATTTAGTTAGATAAGAATAAATTATATATGTATAAACAAGTATAATATCCGCCAAAATATTGGATTGTGATAATCAAAAGAGGAGTCAAAGGTAGGTACTGCAAGACAAATTCCATATAAATTGGAATTCATCCCTGTTGATTTTTCAAAATAATGTAATTTGATCCACTCTAATATTAAGATAATAATATTGGTAGTTTAGCGGTATTTTACTAACATAATTCATGCTTAAATCATGTTTTAACTATTAAATATATCGTATTATCATAATTATTATTACAAGCAATATTTATATGTCGGACAAAATAATGTTTTTATTAAAATTAAGATTATCTAAGAATTTAAACTATCATATATATATATATATATACTTATTATTAGTTCAAACACACTTGATAATAGAAAATTCTCAATTATCAAAAAAATATTATATGTTCATACAGGCTAGATCTTGGACAATAATGTGCTCATTTGGCATGGTAAACTTGAAAGCATGCTCTATCTTACACGGACCAACTCATGCGGTGCTACAGTGTCAATTAGGATCTCAATTCAAGTCGAGTTACTTCACTAAAAGCTATAAAATTCTTTAAATATAAGATAATACTTAATTAGTTTAACATAACTTTAATTATAGGGTTCGTCATTCAAGCTAAAGTGGCCCAAAATTATGAGGTTGGAGCAATCTTGCCCAATATTCCAAAATAATATTTTTGTTTGTATGAAATAATGTTCAATTAAATTATATAGGTACATAATAAATAATTGTAAATATAAGCATATCGTTTATCTAACAAATTCTTCAATTTAAATTAGTTAATAAAAATTAATAAGCAATTTTTTTTACTTTTCATTTAATTTCTTATTGCACTAATAGTAATTAATGCATTCAAAACAAATTTATCAGGAGATTGTCGGTATACATTAAAATTATTTGTTATGATTATGCCAGCCCATTGGACTTAACCCATTTTTGGTATCCCCGTCTTAATTTACTTATTAATAAATTACTATAATGCATATATGATATGCGCATCTAATTCTACATGGTCATATATCTGTCATGTCAATCTAGTAAAAAATGAATCTTTATGTTCTTTCGTACTAAAGATATTAAGCTTAATTAAGACCTCTCAATTCCATGTGCCATATGTAGCATGATCTGTATGTGTTTACTAGTTGAACCATGCTTTTTTACAAGGTTACTAGTTGATTTTTTTCTCGCTTCATTTTACGGAGAATTCTGTAAATTCCATTTTCTCCAAAAATTTACCACTTGTTGATCATATCCTAAGTAGAAACAAAAGACCCTCTTTGTTAAACATTAAAAAAAAAAGTAATTTCGAGGAAGTCATTTTCCTAGTAAGAATGCTGTCAATAGACAGATTAGTGACTCAGTGATCGCCTCCATTAAAATCTCTCTATCTCTGTCTGTCTGTTTCCTTCCTAAAATCTACCCTTTTTTCTATTGTCTAGAAATCTCCCCTTTTTAGATTCCTTTGTGACAAGTGCCACCCCCACCCAGCCACCCTCCCAACAAATTTAGCTTTAACTGATTTTTCTATACCCGCGTTAATTTTCTCCCACTACCATCTCCCTGAGAAACCCAAAACCTCCTTTACAGGAAAAATGGTCAGGTTGGGATTCTGTTGATTCTTCAGGAGGAACAGGCGATTGGGGTGCGGATTGATACGAGATCGTTAAGTTACCCCAGAGGAGACGGGGACCTTCTTGCCGCCTCCGCTGGCGATCCCGTCCAGAAACCTCCTACTTTGGCCTGCCGCTGTCGGATTGTTCTGCATGCGGGAGCGGCTCGTGGCGGCAAAGGAACCTTCTTCTATTTCTTCAGTTATACCATGGCACCGTCGATTTCCACCGTTCTCTCTTTGATCGCCGCCTTTCTGTGTTGCCCCCCTACTATCGGCGCCGTGTTGGTGGCCGAGTCTCAGGATGTGCCCACAGTCCAGAACTCTCCTCCGCCGCTGCCTCCGCCCACCCTTCTCCCTCCTCCGCCGCTGCCTCCCCCGCTGCCTCCCCCGCTGCCTTTCTCCCCTTCTCCGCCACTCCAGCCGGGCTCACCGCCTCTGCCCTCAGAACCACAGAGATCGCATCCATACTACCGAAGCAGACCGCCATTCCCCCCACCATCGCCGTTGCCGAAGCATGAGATGAACGCCGGGAAGAAGGTCGGGCTGCTCTTCATTGGGATCTCTGCTATACTGCAGATTGTAGTAGTGGGGTTCTTGGTCTACAAGAGGCGACAGTTCATAAACTTGAAGGATCGTATACCCCAGTGAAAAATGGAGGATCGAATTCCCATGTGGTTGGAGAGATGGATTCCAGATTGAATGTATTGATTAATCAATTCATAGATAGGGGGAGCGAGAATGATAAAAAAAGAATGTTTTTTTCAATGTCTTCTTCTTGCCCATGTTGCAGAAACTTCTTATCAATCAGAACATTGGCGGTTTAACATTAAAAGTTATTCTTCCCAATCAGCAATCTTCTGCCAAAAAGTGGTGCTTTCACATTATCATCAACAGGTATATTTGATTGGTGCAAAAAAAGGTCATATTTAGAAGAATACAATCACAGATTATAGACTATACGAAAGGTTTCTTCTATTCAATCACCGGGTATTTGTTTTGTACAGATATAAGCCCCATCCACATATATATCCACATCACCAATGGACAAATCAATCAACAGAAGATATATTTACAGATCAGATGCAGACCCCAATTTGGTACTAGCCCATCTCAATTCATTTTGCTCAGCTCTCTCAATGATCAATTCGCCCAGCCCACCGTATTAGGTGTTGCTGCGGCGCTGTTGAACATTCGCTGGATCTCTTCTCTATATTCAGTGAGTGCTCGATCAGGAAGAGTCCGGGTCAGCTCCACCACGTCACCCATCTTCAGCCTGTGAGTAGGATCAGCTAAAGGTTGGTGATTAAGCCTCGGCATCATCTCTTCTTTCATAGGTATAGGTAGGCCACCGTACTGGTAGTTCAACCTCTTGAGAAGGTCCATCAAGGTTGAATTAGCGGGCAGCTCTTGGACGGACATCTACAGAACATGCGGACTTTCAATATTCATAACAAGGAGCAGTAACACTACATACTTTCATCAAGTAATCACGTATGATCTGAGAAGAAAACCAACCTCTTCATCCTGAATCACTATCACAAAAACAGGATTCTCCATGCAGTACTGGGGCTTGCAGCAGGGTGACTTGATTGAATCCGCATATTCAGCAGAAGGCCAGTCAAAGTCCATGGCCTTGCACTGCCACGCCACGATCCAACGGGCCCACTCAACCATCTGAACTATGAATGAGGAGTGCTCACAGTCGCTTTCTTTGTATCTCCAGTGAGCTGCAAATCCAAACTCCGCTTGCAAGTGCATTTCTCTTGTCCGGATCTGAACTTCGAGGGGTACCCGCCCCTCTCCCAATACTACTGTGTGAAGAGATTGGTACCTGTATCCGAAACTTGTGAGACACGGAAGATTACTGAAAGCCCTAGGTCAAGCAGACGTATATGGGAAACTCACCCATTGAATTTGGGGTGAACGATATAGTCCTTGAACTTTCCACGGGCTTGAGGCCACAACTCATGTACTATCTCCAAAGCCCTGTAGCAATCCTCCTTGTCCTCAACTATCAAGCGCAGACCATATATATCGTGGATCTCATCCACAGATAGGTTCTTCCTGCACAAAAAATATGTGAAGCCTCAGAAATACATTCTCACAGGATTACATACTTATTGTGAAACTTTATCAATCTTATAGACTGTCGTGGTGTTGTTTACTATAAAGTTATGTTCCACTATGAAGGGTGTAAGATCAGGAAAGCAAAAAGCTTCTAGGTTAATCACATGAAAATTTCTAGCGCATACAGAAGACAAGAGGGGGAGAGGTCAAGGTAACATACTTCAACATCTTGCAGTGTATGCTATACAAGCTCTTCTGTCGCCCGGACAGGCAAATGTTTGATGCCAACTTCTCCTGGAGGGCTAACTTGAGCTTCTCTATAGATGATGCAAGAAAATCTTCGTTGAATGACTCCAAGACCTGGGACGAGAGCTTCCAATGTCGAATAGGTTCCAAGTGCCTGAAGCAGAGGTTTTCAAGCCGTTCCTTCCAGCTAGAGATCCCCAGCCGGTTTGCTAGTGGGACAAAGATCTCTAGTGTCTCTTTTGCAAACTTCTCTTGCTTGAGAGGTGGCAAGGCGTCAAGGGTCATCATGTTGTGGAGTCGATCAGCCAATTTCACAAGGACAACCCGAGCATCAGCCATGGCCAGGAATAAAGTATGCAGTAGATCAGCCTCATATGGCCTGCTTGCAGTGTTGTTCTCCCGTGCAAGCTTGCTCAAGTGGCTCAGATTTGAAACCTAACAAATGATACTCAGATTAGTGAAAAAGAAGTCATACCACTGACCAGGCTATACAAATTAGAATGAAAGAATAAATATTTCCAGAAAACAGGAATGATGACCCAAAATACAAATTAGAATGAAAGTCTGTCGTATAGACCCAAAATATGCTAAGATGACCTGACAATTTTGCTAAACTGAGTTTTAATGTTTCATACTTTTGCAGTTTAAATACTAAACCATTTGATATGAATATGTATGACCAATCAATGATTAATACCACAACTTAAACATCAGAAATCGGAAAAATTCACCCATGAGCTACTGAAATGGATACTATCTCCAATTGTAACTTGATAAGAAAGAATAAACCAAGGAATCTCACTTACTCCTTGTACCAAATCTGCAACATTAACCCCAAAAGTCCTCAATATGTAGTCATAGTTCAAGAAAGAATCGTCAGTTGAGTCATGCAGAAGCCCTGCTGCAACTACTACCGAATTGGCGCCCACCAGAGCAAGCAAAACTCCAGTCTCCACACAATGCTGCAGATATGGATCACCACTTGCACGGGTCTACAAAACAAAGCCAAATAGTGAAAACCCAAATTTGTAGTATTTCCCAGTGCCTATGACAAAGGAAAACCAAACTACAAAAACAAAGAAATACAAAGATCTGGCATATATTTCAGCTATCTCAGAAACCTGGATTGCAGCTATCTAATACCTGGCCTCTATGGGCCCTCTCGGCCTCGCAGAAGGCTTTCAAGACCAAATCCTCATAGAAAATCGCGTGCCTTTTCTGGGCACTTGACAGCAATTCCTTAGCATGAAAGTCAAGATCTCCATCAGCAACCCCTTCCTCCAAATTAAAGGTCAGCTCTACAGACTCCGCCGCCCCAGGGTGGCGAAAGTCAGACCTCGAACAATCGTAATCAATACACGAACCTAAAGCATTCCTGACAAGCCCTTTGAACAAGGCACTGCTACTCCTATGACTGCTGCAACTGCTACCGCATGAAGATGGTGGACCATGTATGACGGATACAGGACTCGAGTACTCTCTCTTCAAGGACCCAACGAACTTACCATAATAGGAGGACGATCCGCTGAGCACCTTAAGGAGCTCATCGCCCCTCTCCTCCGCCACCTGCATGGTCAGAGAAGAAGAGGGGATCTGCCTCTGGGCCGGGGAAGAAGAAAAGAGGCGAGAGAGGCCGCCGAGAAACGGCTTCTGAGAAGAGGATGAGGATGCGGATGAAGAAGAAGAGGAACACGGAGATGGAGAGGATCTCGAGTTGAAATCGAAATCGTAAATCGTGTGGGAGATGAACTGATGGGGCGGGGAGGTCGCGTATATGGCTATAGCTGGGATGGCCATGAATGGTAATCAAGGTTCCAAAATATCAGGCCGATCAATTTATGGAACAAGCGAAAACCCAGTTAGTTTTCTAGGAGAAATGAACAAGTTTGCCGTGAAACCCTGAGATTCAACAAAAAAGAACCAAAGGGATGAAAGCCCAAGAAAGGTTTTTGGCAGAATCAAGAACCCTGTCAGAACAATTAGAAGCGCCCACCTAAATAAGATCAACTCAGAGAACTCGCCAAATTCTAGATCCCCGATACAATTATCACCGTGTTCTGATCCGTTAATCCCGGATGAATAGGAGAACGGAATGAAACAAAAGCATGCGTCTTGTCTTCTCATAAAATAATTACTCGGAGTAGGATCAACAACCCACGGGGGATCAGAGCATTGAATTTCAGATGAAGCTGAAGCGGCGGTGGAACATTGTGATCAATGAAGTTGGAGATTAGATGAAGCTGAGCCTGCTGACTTCGACCCCTCAAGTTTGATTTAGATGCAGAGTAACGAGGGATCGAAATTGCAGAAATCGGGTTGAGACCGATGGGGAAGAGCGAACTATGAATTAGCTTCTTCGATCATGTCCCCTTATTTAATCTGCTTGCTTGCAATGAAGGGGAAGGATGGAGATGAAATTACGCTGCTGTCCTTTTTTCTGTTGGATGCCCTCCACACCGTTGTCTATCTATTATTTTTCTTTTTCTTTTTATAACTTCAAAATTTTCACGTCAATCAAAAGATAAATTAGTAAGTGATTTAATGGTTTTAATTTTTTTCACTCAAATTAAATAAATGTATTATTTATATAACAATTAGATGGGAGTACTAAAATATTTATAAATAAAATTAGAGAAATAAATTATTAAAATTTTAAAATATTATAAAAATAAAATTAAATATCCAACTATTCATAAATTAAAATAAAATAACTTAAACACCCACCCAATTTCTTTTTCTTTTCTTCATGCAGTTTAAACGTTTGAGAAGTAAAATTTTGAAAATTTTAAATCAATAATTACGGTCTCATTAAACAAGTCCATGAAGGGTATTCGTGTCAATTGAATTCAGTCGTCCGACTTCGAAAAAGTCAGAAGAGGGGGAAAGAAATCCAGTGGGTGGAGTGCACACATAATAGCGACACAAAGTGCACCTTCCTAGTTGGATGACGACTTATTATTACGGCAGGCTGCCTTAGACGACCAGTCGACCGCGCCAGGCCGGTCTTGAACACCGACCTGAAATACAATTTTGAACTTCATATTATTTTTAATATATGTTTTTTTTTTTACCTAATTTGATGATTTTTCTATATTATATTAAAATTAATATAGTATTTAAAGTAGTAAAAATATACTAAAAATAATGCAATTATGCCGTAAAAATGAAATTTATGACATGATAATAAACAGATTAAAATACATATTAAATAAGAACAAAAAGAATTTAAAATTATCAAAATTCATTTTATTTTTACTAGTAGCCCTATAACTGAACACATTTTTTTTTTGCTTAAAATGTCCCATGTTCTAATATACTCTTATATAAGACTTATTTTGTAATACTTAAAATTTAATTTATCTCTCCCCCGAAAATTATTTAATATTTATCCTTATATTATTAGACCAGAAGACGCTGCATTATGGGGTTCGAAATTCACATCCATTTTACGCTAACAAACAGGGAGTTCCATTTGTTTTCATGAAAATCCGACGTATCAGTCTCATGCACTCATATTTATAATACTAATGATACTTAATGACATCATTTACAATTTTAAGTTATGAAGCACTCTCCCACTCCAAAGATCTACTCCAAAGATCTACTCCAAAGAAAGGGTTATCCATAAAATACTAATATATATGCAATGATCCATATTAGATCTCCAATAATAATTTAAATGAGAATATGATTTGCACTTAAACTCATTTTACAAGTAGGTACATTGCATAAGTAATATATGCAATGAGATCCTTTAACTATGAAAATGCTATGAAAGCACATGTGGTGACGTGTTCCCTCCATTTCAACTCGAGAGCTTTGTCTGGGGCGATCCCTCGACGTTCCATTTACAGGTCTCATTTCATTTTGTCTTCTTTCGTCTCGTTTTCTCGGATATACAGCACGGAATCTGACAAACACAGTGTTAGTATTCTTTTGATCGACACATCTATTAATTAGGAGGCGATTGAATATTCGCTCACGTTGAATAGTTTGACATCGTTGTCAACATGTAGGGTGGTCAGAGTATTTCTCCCTGACATGTATTCGGAGGTCAACAGTGGCCCTTCGCATTGCCCGATCACTCGAGTATGTACACGGATTCATAATCACTCTCATTGTAACTGGAGTTGGTCACTTGTTCCTAGCATTGCAGGACCATAGGCTTTGGCATTTCCCATTATCATCCATTTAAATCAGTCTTGTTTGGGTGTTTGGGTCTTGTGGTGTGTCTCATTATTTTCTCTGTATCTGTGCAGGTTCTTGGCATTTCTCTATCCAAAATTATACCTAGTAAGAGCTAATTTCAAGTTGATGAGTGCTCATCCTCATATTCCTAAACACCTTTCCCTCTAAGTAGAGAGAAAACTAGACAAACTTCAACATCATGGGTGATGAGGGAAGCAAGCCAATTATAGTGTAGAATCAGATTATTAGGCCTTCACCTACCGGTGAATGATCTCCGGGTTAGATAGAAGGCGGATCATATCATGACAATGGTTCAAATAGACATATTTGTAAGTAAAGATGGAAGTTCTCAGCATAATAGGTAAAATTATGTAGTGGAATTTTCTAATGAGGTGAGGGCGGAACGAGATACATTGACATTAGTCCCATTCCATCTTGTTGAAGGGCTGAACAATATCAAGTTAAGTTAGCCCCAATATATACTTATAAACGTTTAGCCCAAAGCAAGTCATATAAGAGACAAAGTCAAAAAAATGTTTCTTCAAAGGCAAGGGGTCACTATCCACTGAAATTTTAATCGAACACGAAGACGTGCTATGTTCAAGTGGTTGAGATTGAAACTATGGACCAGATCATATGCAAAGACGGGGTGGCTAACCTAGAACAACCACGTGGTCCCATGAATCTTATTGCGTGAAATTATCAAGGGTTATGGTATGCTTTAACAATTAGTATCTGGTTAGGAAAAAAGAAACTTGATATCTTTTTTCCTACGCCCAAGAGGGGTAGTGATACGTACTAAGGGCACTGGATGACCTGATAGGTATAATGGTAGTTCGTCGTATCAGGTGACCATGTGAAATTTGGAGTAGCACCAAGCGCATGAGATCGGGGTGGGGACGAGATGAGGTCTCTATCCTCATACAGACACGAAAAATTGATTTCAGGATTGGGGGTTGGATGTCACGAACATCGACTCATTCTCAGGGTAGAAGTGGACGTACTTCTATCTGAGTGGCTGATAAAGTCGCTTGTAAGCCATAAGTAGGTTTAGTGGACGTACTGACCTGCGAATGTGTGTTTAACCTTCATGATGAAGGATGTGTGTTAGGTGATGACACACTGTGATTAAATAAAGAAATGGTGGTAAAAAAATCAAAATTTAAAATCGAAGGACTTTTAAAAGAATGGAGTCTGGCACACTCCAAAACAAATCTTTTTCCTAAAGTTAAAGGTTTTGAAAACCCATTCACTGAGTAGTCGTACTCACCCCCTCCCTTATATTCCTTTCAGGAAATCCCGAAAAACCTACCCTAAAAGACCATCAACTAAGACGCATGTGAGACAAGTATGGTGAATTTAAAATGTTATGTAGTTTTGATTATACTATTCCAGGAAAAGGTGCAGGTTTAAAGGACATCTTACTCTTTACGATTTATAATAAGGGAAACCCTTTAATAAATCGGGAGATTGGTGGGTTGATCACGGGGATCCGACCAAACCGGGTCGAGGCGTAACATATGTAATACCTTCTGGTTCTAGTAAAGCTCCCACAAATTTTCGATAATTCTTCACCATATCTTTGGGCACTCTCTTCTTGCCCTTTAAGAACCATTGAACAATTGCCTCCCTTGGGGTAGGCATCTTTTTTAGGGTCAGGTGTGGAGGATTGGATTTCACGGTGAATTTTATCGGGATTCTCCTTCTTACATGGTAGTTAAAGTTTTATTAGTGTCAGGGTATGGTATTGATAATGTTTCAAGGGAACTTAGCTCTAATACCACTCAAGTTGTCACGCCCTGACCCGGTTTAGTCAGATCCTCGTGATCAACCCGCCGCTCCCTTGGTTCAAGAAGGGTTTCCCCCTTTCTTTGATCAAGAGGAGCTAGGCAAAATTTTAACTATGTTCCTTGGAATAACATATATCAATAAAAATGAAAGATTAAAAAGAAATTAAGCATAACTGACAGAGGGTAAATCCTAGTGTTATCCCTAGTCATTTTTCTACTCCTAAAAAGGGATAGAAAAGGTGGATGAGTTTCTACAAATCAGTGAATGAGTGTTTAAAAATGAGTTTCTATAAAATAGTTTTGAATTGGAGTATGTCAAACACTTTATTTCCTTTAAAATGATTTCTTCCTTGAATTCCCGGTTATTCAAAACCAATTTCCTCATTATCCATAATCGGTGTGTTTAACAATCAACACACGCCCTTCATCATGAAGGGTTGACAGATTCATAGGGCAGCCCATCCACCACAACCACTTGTGGCATTGGAGCGACTTTACCGGCCACCTAGAGACAAGCCCGTCCACTTCTACCTTGAGAATGAGTGGATGTTCGTGAATTTTGACCGTTAAACCTAAAAAGTAACTTTGTATCTGTATGAGGAAAGAGACCTCATCCCGACCCCACCTTGGTCTCATGCGCATGAGATACATCGAGCTTCCCTGATAGATGGCACGACAAACTACCCTTATCTTCACCATGTCGTCCAGTAGCCCATAGGACGCATGGTTGCAAACCTCAAGTGCATGCACAAACAAAGTTTTTCATAAAGCCATTAATCTTTGGTGCCACTGGTCTAATGGCCCCGACCCTCAACTTGACCTGCACATATTTGTTTAGACCGATCCGTCGACCTCATCTTGTCGCACTACTGCCAGTCCATCAAGTATGTCGGTCCTGTCTTAGTACCATGGCCAAATCACACAATCATTCATTTAGAATTTTTCATGGCTTATTGTCATGCCTCGACCAGGTTTGGTTAGATCATCATGAGTAACCTGCTACTCTCCTGGTTTATTAACGGGTTTCCCCTTATTATAAATCGTAAAGAGTAAGGCGTCATTTAAACCTGCACCTATTCCTAAAATAACATAAATCAAAACTGCATAATAACTTAAGTTTTATCATACCTGTCTCACAGGCATCTTAGTTGATGGTCTTTAAGGGTAGGCTTTCCGAAATTTCCTGAAAGGGATATAAGGGAGGGGGTGAGTACGACTACTTAGTGAATGGGTTCTTTCAAAACTTTTAACTTTTTAGGAAAAAGACTTGTAATGGAGTGTGCTAGACTCCTTTCTTTCAAAAATCCTTTCATATCAAATCTCAGGTTTTACCACCATTTCCTTATTAATCATATTGTGTCATCACCCAACACACATCCTTCATCATGAAGGTCAAACACACATTCGCAGGTCTGTACATCCACTGAACCCACTTGTGGCTTCGGAGCGACTTTACTGGCCACCCAGATAAAAGTACATCCACTTCTACCCTAAGAATGAGTGGATTTTCACGACATCCGACCCTAAATCCTAAAATCAATTCTTTGTGTCCGTATGAGGATAGAGACCTCATCCCGTCCCTACCCCGGTCTCATGCGCTTAGTGCTACTCCAAATTTCGCACTGTCACCTGGTACGACAAACTGCCCTTATACTCACCAGGTCATCCAATGCCCTTAGGATGCATCACTACCCCTCATGGGCATCTTTATGATCCCATAATCACAGTGCATGCACAAACAATATTTTCTTATTATGCCATATAATATGTGGTGCCACTAGTCCAACGACCCCAACTCTCAACTTAATCTACAGCTGTTTGTCTTGACTGGTCTGGAGACCTGTTATGTCGCACTGCTGCTAGTTGACAGAATATGTCGGTCTTGTCTTGGTACCATGGCCAAACAATTCATTTATTAAAGTTTTATGGCACATATCTCATGTTTGTTTACGAGCTCCTACTCGTGCCCACTGGCTTATGGCCCACTTGTTCGAGATTTTCAAAACTGGGAATAATAGCCCCTAATTTTTCCAAAATCGAGGCCCTCGGCCTATAAGAGCTATTCGAGCTCTTGTCAAGAAGGTCTCCCAAATAGTTTAATTATTGGCACACAATCAAGGGAGAGCACTTCCGACAAAATTATATTTTCAACTGTCCATTATACCGACCGGGTATAAGGACATCTCCGCTCATAACCAATGAACGGGTTTTCAACTTCCTTCGAGGAAGTTTCATTATACCAACTAGGTATGATCTACTTACAACTGGTAAGTAGTTTTTCTGCATGATTTTCACATCACTCCTCTAAGTTGTGATGTTTAAAATACCACTAGTTAGTGGGTTTTCATAGTGAGATACTTATCATCCCCAACCGGGTATGATATAAAATCCCACTCACAACCAGTAAGTGGTTTTTAACTTTAAGTTGTGCTCATCATTCCAACTGGGTATGACGTTAGTAAATCCACTCACCCGTTAATGCCATGAATTCCACTAAACCGGTTCTTTGTATTCACGCGATCTTTCCTTGCTGGCGTTCCCTGTACTTCATATTCCGGTGAGGGCACGACGGTCCGAGCTTTCGATCTGGGCAGATAGCTCTTGTCCTAAGGTTCATCCTTTCAGTCCTAATTTGGCCATGGGAGGGCTTAGTTTGGCCTGAGGAGGGCTTGAATTGGCCGATTTCAGCTTGGCCGAAATAGGGCAGCTTCGGTCCGCCAGAGTTGCTTCACTTTTCCATCATTTTAGCGCTTCTTCGGTGATTCTTAGATTGACTGAAGTTTGCTATTAGATAGCGGACTTCTCCCTGGTTCTCAAGAGCCCAACCTCTCCTTCCGAGTTTAAGAAAAATGCTCAATTCGAAGCTTTGGTTCGAGCTTTACCGGGAAATGGAGTAGTAGAGAGAGAGAGAGAAGTATTCAGGTGTGAGGAGAATGAATGGAGAGATTTATTACTAGTATTAATGTTGCCATAAATTATTGTATTAATTCCAATAATAAATTATATTAATTTATGGCTATTTATGATAGGGCGTACTTTCGCATAAAAATTTTTTATCAAAATTTTGGGTTACAAAAAAAAATAACCTTCTCAAGAGGTTACCCATCCTCGTACTACTCTCGGGTAAGCATGCTTAACTTCAAATTTCTTATGGGATCTTGTTCACCTGAACCAATTTGGTTTTTCTCATCCAATTTGTCTTAAGGTTCTTTTTCAAGGTTTTATGAACCCTCAAATGGTAGGGTTTGTTAACCAGTCTGATATTTCTCACTCAGTTTGACTGGTTCTTTTCCAGTTTTCCTTAACTCAAAAGAGCAGGGTTTACAACTCTCCCCTCCTTTTAGGAGTTTTGTCCCCAAAACTTAAC
Organism: Trapa incisa; assembly: GCA_030064435.1. Lineage (NCBI taxonomy): Eukaryota > Viridiplantae > Streptophyta > Magnoliopsida > Myrtales > Lythraceae > Trapa > Trapa incisa. Next base: position 3,262,277 of record CM057774.1, on the reverse strand, counting down.
CAATATATTCCAAATCGGGAATAATTTCCCTTAATGTCAACTTGGGTTTTCTTGACATGCTAACACTTCGATTGCTCTTTCGCTTAGTACCCGTAATCATTCATCTAAGGAATTTCTTTTCATTTATCATGCTTACTCCTTCCATGGAGTTATAATAACGAGGCATGTCTGGCTCATTAATCCTAATGTATATTCTTAGGTTCGCATCTCCCTTTATTTATGGTAAGGCTCTTCCTTTTGGGGATTTTACTCAAGATTTCAAGATTGGGAGTTCCAAGGTGCCCAATTGTTCCTTTGTCTAGTTATTCTCTTCAATATTGAAACCCCTAGCTCGACGTTCTTTCAAGCATTACATACTTGTTTTCGTAGGTTTTTGTGTTATTATTCTTTCGTCCCAATTTGACCCATCCTTCATCCATCATTGATTACAACTTCGGTCAAATTTATGTTTGACCTTGTTATATTTACCAACTAACTCCTTCTTACTCGAGTTACATTTTACTTGGGATTATTGGTGCTTATATGTCCCTTACGACATGACATAGTTTTGAACCTGTCTTAGTCCATCATACTCCTACAACACCTCTTTTAGGGTTGTTTCCAACTTTCCAGCCTTCCAAGGACGGTATAATTTCACCCCTCCTTTCATCGGGTAGTATTCCTTAACTACCTTTACTGTTACCCAATTATCATTCGTATCTTGACAACATGTCTTATATAACCATGTCGGTTTTCCTTACCCACTCGTTCTTTCCAACTTCTTTATTGTGTCTTTCTGGTGAAAATTATTTGGTTTCCCAATAGTTTACAAACAAACTGGGATTCTTTCCTTCTTAAGTCCTTGACATTCCTTATTCAAGGGTTTTTCCTTTTTACTTAATCCACTTTTACTTACTCATAATCACTTCATGATTCTTCATTCTATAATAATTGCTTTCGATTTATGTGTCGATTACTTTGCTTGGGAAGGTTCCCTCCTTCCGGTTTTGTTCTCTACTATGTCCCTTACAATAGAGATTTCCATCTTAGGAGTTACATGCTCAACCTCCTTATCATTCATTGTATGGTTCTTTATCCTTTCTTCGCACCCCTATCTATATTAGGGCATTTTCTCATATTGGAATCTTTTTTATCCATAACTTTTGTTTCATCCCTTATTCTTTACTAGAGATACTTTAAATTTTCGGTCTTATTCCATACACTTCACACTATGCTCAGCCGTCCACTCTTTAAGCTTCATATGCACGTGTGGACTATGACCTGTCTTACCAATTGTGGTTATCCCTCCTTAACCACATCTTATTTGGAGGATTCACTTTCCCAACATTTCTTGGACGTTCTTTCCTTCATTACCTTATTATGGATAGTTCACTCATTCTTACTTGTCACAACATCTCTTGATGCTAACTTCCTACTTACCATTTTCTTGAGCTTAATTACTGTTTAGATTCTCTTAATATGCTTCCTTACGTTTCTTTCACCTTAGCATGCATTTTATTTGCAAATTCGTCTCCTTGCCTCTCGTCACATGGTTCCATTTCTTCTTTATTAGGTCATGTATCATTTCTCAAGATTTCTTTATTTGGGAGGATTCTTACCCTTTTCTCCCGTAATTTCTTTTTCATTCATCTTGAAGACACCTTACTTTAAATGACATCCCTTGATGCTATTCTTTCATGTTTTCCTTTACTCTTGAGATCCTACGGGTACGTCTTTCATACTCCATCCTCATTATCACTTGTACCCCAGTACATGTCTATATCTTCCTTAGGAAGAGCTCACATCCACCTAGTGTCAAAATCACTTTATCATTCTTCGAGAGGCTCACTTAACCATCTCATGGCCTTTTAAAAGTAAATATGGTCTTGGTCATTAATTTCTTTAAGGATTTCATTTCATCATTATTTTTCAACATTTTAGCCTTTTCACTTCTCCCTTCTTTGTCATGGTTTAAATCCATGGTTCTCTTGAATACTAGTTCTTTAACTGTCTTTTCTCTCTATTTTTCTAGTCCAATTGTCTGGGTAGCTATATCACTTATTCTTCATGCCCATCCTGTTGTCCTTCATAGAGTGTAGTCTTTACTACATCTCAGCCTTTATTAGGGTTTTGTTTATTCTCTTTGGTCGTCCCATTGTTACTCGTTTCTTCTTTCTACTTGGTTCTCCTGAAATTATTTTTTGGTTCTCCTGCTCTCTCCAAGCAGGTCACATTGGGCCATCACGATACTTCCTTCCTTTGAAACATTTCTCAATTATGGGTTGGTTCCTTGCACTCCACATTATGTCCATCCGCCCATCAAAATTCCTTCAAGGGTAGTTAGTCGTATGCATTCCTCCAAAGTTTACTTTCATAGTGTATTTATTTATGGAGCGTTCAAATCTTACTTGTATTAAGATTTCTTGACAATTATGTGAGAGGCTTGCCTATTCTTTTCTTGGCTTGAGTTTAGTCATTAATTTGGCCTTTGGTCCTTTTAAGGATTTCTTTCATCCTTCTTTTCCCAAGTATTTGGCATTTCTGCCCCTCTCTTCTTTGTTGGAACTCAAATTATGGTTTTCCCGTGTATTAGTTCGTTAACTGCCTCTCCTCCACCATTCCTTTGGTCTAAGTTTCTTAGGGTAGTTGTTTCTCGAGTACTCATGTCCTTAACGTCCATCTCACTAACCTTTTTAGGTGGTAGTCCCTTCTACCTCCCAGTGTTCCTTAGGCTGTCATTTATTTTCTTTTACTATTTTGTTGCCACGGTTTGCTTACTTCTGCTATGTTGCTCCGAATCTCCAATTTGACTTCTCTACTTTTTTCAAAGGAAGTCGTACTTGCAATCCCAAGACATCCCATTTGTCGTCAAACGCTCGCCTTGTCTTCTCTTGTGAAAGCACTCCTCATTCTCCTAAATTATTGGAAATTTCTTCTTTAAGGGAGAGTTCTCTTCAGCTACTTTTTGTTCTGTTTATGGTTTTATCAAGGTTCTACCTTCAGCCCTTTTTCCTTCTCGCCATATTGCTGTGATCTTGAAAAAGTTTCCTCATGTCTATGGTTGAAATTTCAAGCAGGAGTCGTGTTCCTTGTAACGGTATCCTTTCGGATTTCCTATAGTTGTGGGGTGTTTATTCTTGGAAAGTATTGTTCTAAATCCTAGTGGTGTGGGACAGTACTTTATTTCATGTCCTATTTCTTTTGTAGTTTATAATAGGTTGTTCCTTGTTTAGTTACCCAAAAATTCTCCTACACTCCTTACCATGACGATTTTCTTGTCATGCCTTCTTTGCATAATAAACTCCTTCCTTTATCCTTGTGTTTAGATACCTTGAGAGTTTCTTTTGGAGTCTTCTTTATCAATTGATTACTCTAAGAGTCTTTCTAGGTTTCTCGATTCCCTAATTCAGTTTCCTTAACTTGGATGGGATTCTCCTTAGTTTCTATGGTAGTACATGCTTATTTGGTCACTTTCTTTGGGGCCATCTTACTTGAAGATCACATCATTTTAGGGATAGGGTTTTTATGAATTTGGAGTACTTCATTAAAAGATGAGTATAGTATGTTGGGTGTTTTGGCCCTATTACAAAAAATGATCACCAAATAACTAGGGAGCTATGGGATTCTTGATAAGTGTCCTCCTATGTAAGGTTATATGCCCCTTTGCTTGCGTTTATTGCTTCACGCTTGGCTTCCTTTATACTTAGAGTTGTGCCCTCAATAGGTCCTAGAACCATTCTCCGGGATATTTCCCCATTTGATCTTTTGAAATTCCTCCCATGCCACATGCATTTGGGAAGCTTCTCGGGTTATCTTCCTACGAAGATAGGGTGTTGAGTAGAGTAATTCCTAGTTTTCTTGGTTCCTCTCCTGAGAGCCATCTAAAAATTTTAGGATAAATCCTATTAGTTACTATATTTTCTAGTCTTAATTATGTATTCAAGGAAACTGACTCTAATACCATTCTAGTTGTCACGCCCCGACCGGGTTTGGTCGGATGCTCGTGAGCAACCCGCCACTCTCTTGGTTTATTAAAGGGTTTCCCCTTATTATAAACTGTAAAGAGTAAGACGTCCTTTAAACCTACACCTTTTCCTAGAATAAAATAAATCAAAACTGCATAATAACTTAAATTTTATCATACCTATCTAACAGATGTCTTAGTTGATGGTGTTTAAGGGTAGACTTTCCGAAATTTCCTTAAAGGGATATAAGGGAGGGGTGAGTATGATTACTTAGTGAATGGGTTTTTTTTCAAAACTTTTAACTTTTTAGGAAAAAGACTTTTAATGGAGTGTGCCAGACTCCTTTCTTTCAAAAATCCTTTCATATCAAATCTTGGTTTTTACCACCATTTCCTTATTAATCACGGTGTGTCACCACACAACACACATCCTTCATCATGAAGGTCAAACACATATTCACATGTCAGTACGTCCACTGCACCCAGTTGTGGCTTCAGAGTGACTTTATCGGCCACCTAGATAGAAGTACGTCCACTTCTACCCTAAGAATGAGTGGATGCTCACGACATCCGACCCTCAATCCTGAAATCAATTCTTCGTGTTCGTATGAGGATAGAGACCTCATCTCGTCCCCATCCTGGTCTCATGCGCTTAGTGCTACTCCAAATTTCACACGGTCACCTGGTACGACGAACTACCCTTATACTCAACGAGTAGTTCAGGGCCCTTAGGATGAATCACTACCCCTCATGGGTGTCTTGATGATCCCGTAATCATAGTGCATGCACAAATAGTATTTTATTATCATGCCATATAATCTGTGATGCCACTGGTCCAACAGCCTCGACTCTCAACTCAACCTGCAGTTGTTTGTCTTAACTAGTTTGGAGACTTGTCATGTCGCACTGCTGCTAGTTGACTAAATATGTCAGTTTTGTCTTGCTACCATGGCCAAACAATTCATTTATTAAAGTTTTATGGCACATATCTCATGTTTGTTCACGAGCTCCGACTCGTGCCCACTGGCCTATGGCCTATTCGAGATTTTCAAAACCGGGCACAATAGCCCCCAATTTTTCCAAAATCGAGGCCCTCGGCCTATAAGAGCTATTCGAGCTCCGGTTAAAAAGGTCTCCCAAATAGTTTAATCATTGGCACATAGTTAGGGGAGATCACTTTTGACAAAATTATATTTTCAACTGTCCATTATACCGACCGGGTATAAAGACATCTCCGCTCATAACCGATGAACGAGTTTTCAACTTCATTTGAGGAAGTTTCATCATACCAACCGGGTATGATCTATTTACAACAGTAAGTAGTTTTTCTACATGATTTTCACATCATTCCTCTAAGTTGTGATGTTTAAAATACCACTAGTTAGAGTGGGTTTTCATTTCGAGGTACTTATCATCCCTAACTGGGTATGATATATAATCCCACTCACAACCAATAAGTGGTTTTTAACTTTAAGTTGTGTTCATCATCCCAACCAGGTATGACGTTAGTAAACCCACTCACCCGTTAATATTGTGAATTCCACTAGACCGATTCTTTGTATTCATGCGAGCTTGTCCTTGCTAGCATTCCTAGTACTTCGTGTTTTGGTGAGGGCACGGCGGTCCGAGCTTTCGATCTAGACAGTTATCTCTCGTCTTGAGGTTCATCTTTTCAGTCCTAATTTGGCCGTGGGAGGGCTGAGGAAGTGTTGGGAGGGCTTGGTTTGGCCTGAGGAGGGCTTGGTTTGGCCTGAGGAGGGCTTGGTTTGGCCTGAGGAGGGCTCGAATTGGCCGATTTCATCTTGGCTGAAATAGGGCAGCTTCGATCCATCGGAGCTGCTTCACTTTCCATCATGCCGACGCTTCTCCGACAATTCTTGGATTGATTAGAGTTTGGTATCAGATAGCTGACTTATTCCCGGTTCTAAAGAGTCCGACCTCTCCTTCCGAGGTTAAGAAAAATGCTCAAGTCGAAGCTCTAGTTCGAGCTTCACTAGGAAATGGAGCAGTAGAGAGAGAGAGGAGTGTTCAAGTGTGAGGAGAATGAATGGGGATGAACTCTTTATATAGGTGTAAAATTATGTATTAAATGGGGGAGATTTATTACTAGTATTAATGTCACTCATCCTCACACTACTCTCGGTCAAACACGCTTAACTTCAAATTTCTTATGAGATCTCGTTCACCTGAACCAATTTGGTTTTTCTCTTCCAATTTATCTTAAGGTTTTAATTTATGGTTTTATGAACCCTCAAATGGTTGGGTTTGTGAAGCGGTCTGGTATTTCTCACTCGGTGTGACCGGTTCTTTTCCCAGTTTTCCTTAACTCAAAAGAGTGGGGCTTACACTTATCAACATATTTTTTTACAAGCTCCTGCTCGTGCCAATTGGCCTTGGGCCAACTGCACGAGATTTTCAAAATTGGGCATTTTAGCCCCCAAGTTCCAAAATTGAGGCATCTGGCCTATCTAAGCTATTTGAGCTCTCGTCAAGAAGGTCTCCTAAAATTTTTAAGCATTGGCACATAGTTAGGGGAGAGCATTTTTGACAAAATAACTTTTCAAACTATCCACCACACCAACTGGGTGTGATGACATCTCCGCTTACAATTGTAAGTGGGTTTTCTACTTTTGTCCAAGAATTTCATGAAACCAATTGGGTATGATCTACTTACAAACGTAAAGTAGTTTTTATGCGTAGTTTCCACATCACTCCGACCAGCGTGATGTTAAAATTCCACATAAAAGTGGTTTTTTATTTCTGTGATACTTATCATCCCAATCGAGTATGATGTGAAAAATCTCAGTCACCCGATAAGTGCAGTGTATTAATCTTGACCGGCTTTTTGCCTCCAAGCGAGCTTATCTTTGTTGGCATTTTCGGTCCTTCGTGTTCCTACATGATTCGAACATCCTTGTTTATTAAAATTTGGCATAATAACCCTAACTCCTCACGTATGAACAAAATGTCCAAACTTTTTCATTATTTGCATTTAGGTCCTTAAAGTTTTTTTTCCTCAACTTTAGGTCCAAAATGCTAATTTTCCCCAAATTGAGTCCCAAAACTTCTAAAATCCACTTTGGGTCCTCAAATTATTTAAAATCACAAAAAAGGGCTTCAAGTTTCCCAAATTTCCAATTTAGTCCCCAACTTTTCCAAAATTACCATTTTGCCCCTACTTTACAAAAATGGCAATTTTACCCCAATATATTTCAAAAATTGACCAATTGGTCCTCCAAAATCTTTTTATGGCCAATTGGTCCTCAATTTTAGGAAATTACACTTTGGTCCCTCAATTTTACGAAATCCCAAATTTTCCCCAAAATTTTCCCCTTTTAAACTTGCCGAATTTGATTTCATCAAATTGACCATTTAATCGGGTTTAATTATTGAAATTGAAGGTAAAATTAATTCAATTGAGCTTTGAATCGCATGAATTGGGGTTGGAACGAGCTTAAACGGAGCTTCACTGAAAACTGAACTTAGAGAAAGTTTTGAAAGCTTACTGTCGGTGGTGCGGTGGTTCAAGCTTTTGAACGAGGCAGGTAGCTCTAATCTTGAGGTTCCTCCAAGGATCAAAAATCAAATCAATTCATGTTGAATTGAGAGAGAATTCAGTCAGTGAAGTTTCACTGGTTCTCTCTCTAACACTAATCAGAAATTTCAGAGTGAAGCCAAATTGGCGTACCTTTCCACTCTAATTTGGTCGTATGAGGGCTGAGGGACAGTTGGGAGAGCTTGGTTTGGCTTAAGGAGGGCTCAATTTGGCCACTTTTATCTCGACCGAAACAGGGCAGTTTCGGTCCATAGGAGCTGTTTCACTATTTGATTACGTCGGCACTTCTCTAGCGATCCTCGGATTGAATGGTGACCACCTTGAGCAACTGACTTCTCCCCGAGTCTAAGGAACCCTACCTCACATTCTTTGGCTCAAAAAAACCCCTATGTCAGAGCTTTGGTTCGAGCTTTTTCGAAAAACTGAGTAGCTGAGAGAGATTGAAGTTTTCATGTGTGTGGAGGATGAATGGAGAGGGGCTCTTTATATAGGGAGCTTGAGGACTCTCCGATTGTCATGCTACAACTCGGTTTGGTTGGATCCCCATGAACAACCCATCGCTCTTTCTCGGTTCAAGAGGAGTTTCCTCCTTCTTTTAGTCAAGAGGAGCCATGCAAAATTTCAACCTTGTTCCCTGGAAGACATATAACAATTAAAATGCAAGCTTAAGGAAAATTAAGCATACTTGATAAAGGGTAAGGCTCAGTGTTACTCTTATTCATTTCTCTTTTCTTGAAAATAGATAGAAAAGAGAGATGAGTTTCTACAACTCAGTGAATGGTTTTTTCAAAAGTCTATTTTTAATTTTTTAGAAAAATATTTATATTGAAGTGTGCCAGACTCATCACTTTTCAAAAATCCCTTCATTTAAAAATCTGGGTTTTTCCACCATTTCTTATTATCATGGTGTGTCATCACCCAACACACATCCTTTATCATGAAGGTTACATACACTCGTAGGCCAGCACAACCGCTGAACCCACTTGTGGCTTCGGAGCAACTTTACCAGCCACCTAGATGGAAGTACGACCACTTCCATCCTGAAAATGAGTGATTGTACGTGACATCCGACCCTCAATCTCGAAATCAATTCTTCATGTCCATATGAGGACAGAGACCTTATCTCGTCCCCACCCCGGTCTCATGTGCTTGGTGCTACTCCAAATTTTGCATGGTCACCTGGAACGACGAACTGCCCTTATACTCACCGGGTCGTCCAGGGCCCTTAGGACGCATCACTACCCCTCATGGGCGTCTTGATGATCTCGTACTCATAGTGCATGCACAAACAATGTTTTCTTATTATGCCATGTAATCTGTGGTGTCATTAGCCCAACGGTCCCGACTTTCAACTCAACCTACAGCTATTTGTCTTGACTAGTCCGGAGACCGGTCATGTCGCACTGCTGCTAGTTGATTGAGAATGTCGGACCAGCCTTGGTACCATGACCATACAATTTACTTATTAAAGTTTTATGGCACATATATCGTGTTTTTTTACAAGCTTCTGCTTGTGCCCATTGGCCTATTGCCCATTGTGCGAGATTTTAAAAAACTGGGCATATTAGCCCCCAAGTTCCAAAACCGAGGCCCCTAACCTATAAGAGCTATTCGAGCTCACATCGAGAAGGTCTCCCAAATTGTTTAAGCATTGGCACACAGTCAGGGGAGAACACTTCTGATAAAAATATGTTTTCACTGTCCATTATACCAATCCGATATAAGGATATCTCCGTTCATAACCGATTAATGGGTTTTCAACTTCCTTCGAGTAAGTTTCATCATACCAACTGGGTATGATCTACTTACCACCGGTAAGTAGTTTTTCCACATGATTTTCACATTACTACTCTAAGTCGTGATATTTAATATACCACATATTAGTGGGTTTTTATTTCGATGTGCTTATCATCCCCAACCGGGTATAATATAAAATCTCACTCACCCGATTGTGCAGTAAAATTCCACTTAGTCGAGTTCCATCCCTTGCACGCTGGACCTCAACTGGCATTCTCGATGTCTCGTTCTCCTACAAGAAATGAACATATTTTTTCATTATTATTTGGCCTAATAGCCCTCATTCGTTCCAATAAATGAGAAAACCCAACTTTATATATATTTACAATTAGGTTGCTAAAATTATTTTTATTTTACTTTAATTCCCTATTGCCAGGGTTTTCCTTAAATTGAGTTCTGAAACTTTTAAAAATTATCTTAGTACCTCAATTTATTAAATTCTGCAAAAAAGGGTTTAATTTCCCAAATTTTCAATTTGGTCCCTCAATTTTCCCAAAATTACCATTTTGCCCTTCCTTTAGAAAAATGGTAAATTTTACCCCAAAAATTCTAAAATTTCTCAATTGGCCCTCTAATATTCTTATCATGACCAATTGACCCTCAATTTTTGAAAATTACATTTTGGTCCTTTGAATTTTCAAAAATCTCTAAATTTCCCCAATTTCAACTCTTTAACACAGCCGAATTTGATTTCATCAAATTGACCGATTAAACACTCTATTCATTGAAGTTGAAATCGAGTTTCTACATGTTCATACGATTCTAAGGAACTTTAAATCATAGGTTTTAACGCCGGTACGAGCTCAAACGGCGCTTCACCACAACACAGACTGTAGAGAGAGAAAGCTTCGATTTCTTACCGGTGAGGGTGTGACAATCTGAGCTTTCTATCTGGGCAGGTAGCTCTCCTCCAAAGGTTCTTCCTAGGATCAAGAATGACATCAATTGATGTTGAATTGGATTAGAATTTTGTCATTAAAATTTGGTTGACTCTCTCTCAAACACTGATCGGAAATTGTAAATGGGAGCTGAATTGGCTTATCTTTTGGTTCTAATTCGGTCGTGGAAGGGTTGAGGAGGTGTTGAGAGAGCTTGGTTTGGCCTAAGGAGGGCTCGAATTTTCCAATTTCAACTCGGCCGAAACAAGGCAGCTACGGTCCGCCGGAGCTGTTTCACTGTTCGATCACACAGGCAACTCTCGGAACGAACGGATGTCACCATTATGTAGCTGACTTCTCCCCGGTTCTAATGAACCCGACATCACCTTCTTTAGCTCAGAATTGACCCTATATCAAAGCTCTGGTTTGAGCTTCATTGGAAAACTAAGCAATTGAGAGAGAGTGAGCTTTTCAGGTGTGGAGAGGACGAATGGAGAGGGGCTCTTTATATAGGGAGCTCGGGGACCCGTTGGTTGTCCGTTTGACACCATTATAATAGGTATTGAAGACCAGAAACGTACAGAATGGAAACGTTTCTTTTTTTCCGGTGCTACTTCAATTTTCCGACGAGTGAACAGTATTGTCATCCTGAGGAAGAAGATGACACTATTCCGAACCGGACCGGATCAGTCAGAATCGGGTTCAAAGCTTAAACCAGCCGGTTCACCCCTCATTCGATTGAGTTTTTCAAATCTAAAAATTTCTAAATTCATTTTCTATCCAATGGTGCCCTCAAATCTCAAATTTGAATTATTGAAGCTACCTAGAAAAATGAATTTAAGATCTGGTTCAATAGTGGTTCAAATCGGTCCAAACCAGTTCGGATCCGGTTGACCTGAACTGGTTTGGTTTTCATCTCCAATTCCTTCACAAGTCCATTTACATGTCTTTTGTGACTCCTTGGGTCACTTAGGGTTCATATAATTCCCGGTTTACAATCTCTTAATCGATTTCAGTTCATAAATTGGCTCGGTTCTTAACCCAGTTTAATTCGATTCGGATCCGGTTCACCCGAACCGATCTGGTTTTTCTCTCCTACATTGTTCTAAGGTTCCTTCCCAAGCATTATAAATCTCTTTTAATCACAAGGGATTCATAAGCTTCTTGGTTTACCCATTCTCTATTGGCTCTGGTTCATGAATCAACTCGGTTCATAAACCGGTTCTATCCGGTTCGGACCCGGTTCTCTTGAACTGCTTCGGTCTTTCCTCCTTATTTCGTCCTAGGGTTCTTTTCCCAAGTTTATGAACCTTTTAGAGTCACATGGGAGTTAGAATTCTTTTTTTTCAAATTTGCTCGTCCCCTAACAATCGGGCTTGTAGACCAATTCGGTTTAAAGATTCAAATTTACCAATTCTTTCCCCGGTTTTCTCATTACTAAAGGATAGGGTTTACTCTGGTCATCCGTTTGGCACCTTAATGACACTCATTGATGGCCTGAAACATCCTAAATGGAAACGTTTCCTTTCCGTCGGCTCTTTTCATTTTTCCGGCGAGTGAATAGTTCTATCATCTGAAGGAAGAATACGACATTGTTCTGAACCGGACCGGGTTCAATGTTTAAATCGGCCAGTTCATGCCTGATTTGACCTAGTTTTTAAAAATTTTAAATTTCTATATTCATTCTTTATCCAATGGTGGCTTCAATTCTCCAATTTGAATATTTTAAGCCACCTAGAAAAATAAATTTAGCATCCAGTTCAATGATGATTCAAACCAGTACAAATCAGTTCAATCCAATTCAGATCTGGTTCACCTGAACCGGTTTAGTTTTCTCTCCCAAATTATCCTAAAGTCCCTTTCCAAAGTTTTTATAACTCTTTGGGTCACTTGTGAGTTGTAAATTTCCTAATTTTCATGTTCTCTAGTGGTTGGGGTTCGTAAATTGGTTCGATTTTCTCACTTGGTTTAGCCGCTTCTTTCCCGGTTTTCCTTAACTCCAAAGGACGAGGTTCACATAGGAACATGCTTTACTTTAAAAATAAATATCTAGAAGTATAATCCCCTAACTGTGTGAAATCACTTAAACATTTTGGGGTTATACTTTTGAATAATGTATGAAGCATCATATTAGGTCAAACCCTTGATGGTGTATGGATACACTTCAAGGGGAATGGTCTAGCTTCGACCTTCAATACAAGAAATGGACGAGGCTCATGGTCAACAAGGGTGGATTAAATCTAGTCCTGTACAAGTGGGCTAAAGGCCTCAATTTTTAAAAAGTGAAGTGGGCCAAAGGCCATGTTTTAAAAACTTTCATGAGTGGGCCCAAGGCCAATGAGAATGGAGCAAGCCCGTAAATAAGTTTATAATTTAAGAGCCTTATAAAATTATCACAAATTGATAATATTTCTTGATGCTATTGAGCTAGAGTCAGGTTAGAGCTCGTTGGGCTAGCAACGCAAAGATAAATGTCTTAAATCTCAAGACTTATGCGTGTGATTGCAATCATACAGAACCAAAGAGACTATGTACATGTTAGTTTTAGTTTTAAGGGCTACTTGTTAGCAAGGTTGGTACAAGGGAAGCTAAGTTACCCCTATATATGGGGACCGGAGTATCAATAAGTCTAGGGGTTGGGCCAAGGTGCTCACACAAAAGATGTGGTGGAGGTTGTGGCATCTCACCAAGGTGGACGATAAAAACACTCTTAGCCATTAGTGGAACCGATCAAGGTTGTAGCCTATTAGGGTTTGTTCTGCAACTTTTGATCCCTTTAATGAGAAAAGGTGTTTGTGTATTTGTGTGATATAAACTCATAGTAGATCTATCATAAACAAATCGATAAAATTATTCCAAATAGGAATGAACCTACCTTAAGCTTATAGGAACTAGTAAGAGAATTTAAAGGAGAACCATTATTTAATGGTAAATAAGTTTTAGCTTGTTTATTTGTCAATCAAACCCATTTTACGCTTGTGAGATACAAGTAATGGATTTAACTAAGAAATTTTTTTAATAAGCATGCTAGTTCAAACGTTTGCTTAAAGGAAATGAAAGATTTATGTACTTTTGAGTAAGTAGTGAATCGTGGACATGAAGTTACAATATCAGTAGTTCACTTAGTGAGTTGTAAACCCACTCACTCCTTTATCCTTTTCAGATCTTAAATATGTCAAGAAAGACATTAAAATACGAACTACCAAACTAGTACGTTATTTATTTTTACAAATTTTTATATAATATTATATGTTCTGATATATTTTGGAAAACAAAATCTGATGCACTATTTTATATTATTTTACACCTTACTTATACTAATACTATTATAACGGAAGTAACATCTATTAGTACTGGGGAGCAGTTACGATTTGTTTATATGGTTCGTACCAAAACGGGTCGAGTGTGAGAATACCAATATTATTTGTTATTTGTAATATTTTGTAATTAACAATTTCGAAATAACCCCTTAGGAGCATCATTAAAATCAAATGTGATATTTTTCTATGATATGTATTCTCATTTTGTAGGTATGGGTTATGTGGATAGAGACTATAAGTGCAAAATGGAAGGAGTATGAAGAGTTGTGTAAGGTGTAGTTCTCCTTTAGAAACCAATGCAAGAATAATTTTAGCGGGACTCACATATAGGGAATAGGATGAACTCAAATCGAGTTGCAAGTGTACTCTATTATACTTGAAAAAACTAATACTATAAGAATAGGATGAACTCGAATTGAGTTGGAAGGGGACTTTTTATACTTGCAAAAACTTTACGGATTGACAGCTTTGTCCGTTTATTTAGGTCTTATAATAATATGGTACATTATTTCGAGAATTTACATGTACCTAGAGGTGCAAACATTTGTACTAATGCATTACTACAAAAGTTTAGAGTAAATTAGAAATAAAAGATTACGTTTACTACTACTCTGATTTTTTATTGTCCTTTCTTTTAAGAGTAGATACTATACTCTAATTTTATATCTTCCATTTTGAATTAATATAATAGTAGGTTTTGTGAGAAAAAATAAAACCACTTAGTATTCTCTTAGCTTATTTATTTAACATTAAGTTTACTTAGTTAGCTCTATGTTACTAGTGTCATCAATTCATTTGATCAAATGGGTTGTTTTGGTTATATTTGATTGAATTCCTACTCACAAATGTCAACTTTTCCTTTTATCACATGTATAAATGAAAAAAATAACACTGATAACATATACATGCATATCAAGTCAATTTGTAATTCAATGACAAATGATCACTATAGGGTAAATATAATATTTATAATGTATTTGAGGTGAATGAATGAATAATTGAGTAACACTATACTAGATGTATTTATGAGCTAATTAGTTTTCTGTATTGTAAAATATGATGTAAATATATTATGATAATATAAAAATAATTGTAATGTAAATTTATTATTTACATTAACTAATATAAATTATTGAAAAAAATGATCAATTTATAATTATGGAGGAGAAATGAAATTGGCCTCATTCTCTATTTTTTGAAAATATTCATCCATTTCTTCTTTAATTACTGATAGGATGTAATTTAGATTAAATAATTAAAAAAAATGCTATAAATATATCCAAAATAGTAATAATAATTATAAACCAAAATTTAGTTTTCATTTTCTATTTTTATTCTTAAGGCTGAGCTTCCCTTTATTTTTTTTCGCTATCATTTTTAACTCTTGTTATTGAAATAATTAATCATAATTAAATTATTATTAACTTATTATATGTATATTTATACCACAATATTTAATTAAAAATTATACATAATACGATTTTGAATTTAATAATAAATAATAGGATTGGAATGTAATAATTTTTTCTATATATTTTTATATTCAAAATATAGAAGATTTAGGTAATTATGTTACATTGAATTTTTTAGAAAAGAATAATATTTAAATAATATATACTAATTTATAAATGGAGACACCAATTTTCATACTTTTACAAAAATGTTGCGCCAAGTCAATAAACACCACCTATAACTGAACCTAACTGAACAACTTCGTACAACTATACTAAATAATTATTTACTTTAAAATTAATAATAATATATTATATATTTAAATAAGTATTATAAAAAATAATTTAGAAGGTAGAAAATAATTTATAAAAAAACTAGTAACATATTATTTAATATTATAAACTAAAATATTAAAATTTGAATAAAATAAAAAAATAAAATAATCAAAACATATTTAATTAAATTTGCTATTGGTTAAGTAACTATTTGAGTATCAAATTTGAATTGAGATAAACGAAGTTAAATTTAGAGTTTAAATTTATGATGGATATATAGAAAGTAATTATTTGACATCACTACTTCCAACAAGTTTTATTTTCTTTTATTTCACAACATAAATAAAATACAGGTGCTCTGTCCCGCTTATCTACCCTTCGGGTAAAAGAGGAAGAAGATTTTGCTCACAACCTAAGCTAATTAGACACCTTTAAAAGTGTAGTACTCTAATTTATAAATTATAATTTTATTTTATTCTTTTACCAATTTAGTTATTTAATTTTATTTTTATTTTTACAATTTCATCCTATTTACTTTTCAAATAACACTTTACTGGTTTTATTTAATTATCACATGATTACCATTTGTCCAATAGGAAAGTATTAAGTGGAACTATCACTAACTAAAACTATTTTCTTGAAAGGTAAGGCTAATTAGAATGTTAAGAGCATCCAATATTTTCTAATGGACGGCGGGATTGAGAGAATCGGATCAAGTACGTGCTTGTTTTTTAGGGGTCAAAGCCGAGATTAGAGAGTATTGACAATTTTCGGTATGACTTTTGTTTGTTAGCCTATGTGACGGTGGGGGACTTCATTTGGTGAGCCAACTTGCGCCATGGGTGACCGATTTCTAGTTCTCATTTTCAAGTTGTCAGTCGCCAAACTCTCTTTGTCCGACAAATATAACGTTTAAAATATCTAATTAGTGTGAAAGTGCAACTTGAATAATTATATTATTAAATAACGTGTGAAAAAAACTATTAAGTAATAATTTGTAAGAAAATTATGTTATTACTATATTTTTCTTTATTATATTCATATTACATTTATATAGGAACTTAAAATATTTATAGGGAACCGTTTCATGTCCAATTAATTATAGATAGACTATATCATATGAGGTCGCGGGGAAATATGAAGCCATTACCCGGTTAAAGAGAGTTACTATTATTTTGCCACTTGTTAAGGAAATTTTGGTTGTGTGTGTAAAAGTTTGGGGAGAGCATGTGGCTATGTGCAACTATCAATTTTGTTTAGAAAAGAAAGCTAATAGAGAGTACAAAGTTGAATTAATAGGATGAATAATGTATTATTATAAATGTTAAATTAAATTAGGTTATATATATAAATATCTATTTTTTCGAATTAAAATATATTAGCATTTACTCTTTTATTAATTTATTTATTGATAGCCAATTTGTAATAAATTACTAAGAAAATAAAATCCCAACAAAAATATGTCACACACACCTTTCCCGCTATGTATTATAAGACGTGATGGAACCTAATGCAAGATTGTTCACATGCTCTAGGAATGCGTCTAATGCTAGAAATACTAGGAATACGTACCTTTCATCTATCTTTTTGGTGAGATTTTCCTTATTTGCCCTCTGTGGAGTTATCTGGTGGACCCAACAAAAAAATATGCCAATATTAAGAGACGGTGAGACATATATTGTAAATAAAAAAATATTTTTTGGAGAATAGTTTTATCTATATATGTACCAAATTTGGTAAATCTCATTATTTATTTTGAAATAAATTATTAGAATATACATGTCATTTGCATGCACGTGCTTTGAGAATGGAATGCCACGGATTGCGTGTGAAAGAGTTATAGTAATGCCAAAACGTGCAAGGAGAGCTCTCGGCATATACACTCCTCAATCATCCGTGTGGAAAACTGAGAAGTCAGCACCAGCCGCTACCGCTTAAGGACGGCGCTGTGTTAGGATACGTGTACTCGTAACTATGCCTCAAAAAAGGAGAATTAATGCTTTGTTGGATATTATATAGCTGTAATCCGTTTTAATACTGCTCAATGCTCTACCTTCTTGTATATTTGGAATTTATTTATTTATTTATTTTTTGCATAATATATTTGGAATTTATTGATTTGAACCGAAAAAAATAACTCAAACACCAACTCAATAATTTAAAACTAGCTGAGATTTGTCTCACGAGCTTATTATATATAGGGGATTCCAGAGTTTCTCGCTAAACGATTTTCTCCTATAAACCCCATTCTATTCCGGTTCCTCCCATCACCCAATGATCTCATCAAACTTGTTAGGTGATATTGTTCCGTTAGGGGTTGGCCTCTAATCCCATAGGTACATTTGGCTGGCCACAACCTCACTTGATTTATGAATATCAGATCATAGCAGTCGGGGTTAAACCTCCTACCACTTATTGAAGCTCGACTCCCCGTTATCTCAAAGACAGTTGACTTTGACGTCCTCTCCCATTTGATTCCCCTTTCATATTTTTTTAGTGTTGATTAGCACTCGTATGCCTTTGTGTATCTTTAATTGTTGAATTACCATTTTTGCATTGCTAGGTAATTGCATTAGACTCAATTTATTGTGTTTGAAAGAAAGATGATTCGATGCGTATTAATATTTGTTCTAAAATAGTCTTAACATAAGTAGAAACCGTGAAAATAGAAATAATTGTTGATAATAATTTTTTTTGTTGAAATTGGTATGGCCAACCACATTCTAGAAGATATCTCTTGATTTATAGAAGGGCACAATCTATATTTTAGGTAAAGGGAAGGTGATCTAGGATTGATTAATGGAAAATTGACAACTATGTTAATATTTGTTCCTTTATGGTTAGATAAAATTCATATAGTGTAGAATAATAGCTAAAATATAGGTCGATCTTTTGGATATATACTAAATGTGGATGATAATTTTTAAGAGAAGTGTCATAGCTTGTATTTACGCTCTATAATTAATATTAATATAGAGGAAGCCCTCGGGCCACAGGTGTGGAGTGTAAATACCCACGGAAAGAATATATAATTGCAATTCAAGTATGATAGTATCATACCTAACTTGATTAATCAGTCAATAATCTCGTGTACCACTGCTAATTTACTTGATTTTACCATAATGGATACATTAAACATAGTGAAATTGGATATCCTAATACATCCCATAAAACCGTCTCTATATTTTGCAGCGAAAATTTGAATTTTTATTTAAATAATAATATACGAACTAAAAATTAAATTTATAAATATCTTATAAAAATAGTAGTTAATAAGAAAAATAATTATATTATTTGTATTTTGGGTAAGAGAACTATCTCTGGTGGCACTTGAACTAGTAGATACTATCTAGCCTATATTCTAATCTCTCTTGACTTATACGTGCAATCTTTTTGGGCGAGTGTGAGATTATAGCTTAATAATTAGGGTACTAATGTCGGGCCACTACGTGACTTATTATTAAAAAAAAATCCTCGCATGTTAAACCATCTAACACAATTCTTTGGGTTCTTAATACTATCACATTTTCTTAGTTTATTTCGCCACTTGAAACTACTATTTCGGGCCGCTCCTAACCGTAGTCTACTATATAGTCGGATCACTCTTGATCTCCCCAACAATTCTCACATACACACATTATATCAACATCATATTAACATATACGGGGAGCTTAGATCCCACACATACATGGACGACTCATGTTGTAAGACTCATCCTTTGGGACCAAGGAAAAATCGGAAAAAGAACCGGTAAAGATTTTCATGTGAAAAACTGAGCCAATTAATGAACGAAAAATAAAAAAGAATGGTTAATGTGGGAAATTGGAAGTTCACAAGTGACAAAAAATTTTCAAAAATTTTGAGAAAGAATCGAGAAGTAGAATTGAGAAGAGAACCAGACTGATTCGGGGTAAATCTGACTCGAACCGGGATAAACCATAGTGAATTGGTTCAATAATTCATTTTTATAGATAACTTAAAAATGTCAATTTAGAAAATTGATGCCACTATTAAATAGAAAATAAATTTAAAAATTTTTAAATTTTAGAAAACCGGTCGAATCGGATCCGAACCGACCGATTTTTGAATTTGGGATAGTGAACCCGGTCAGACTGGACCGGTCAATAGTTGAACCGGACTAGTCAATGGTCAGACCGGTCCGGTCAATGGTGTGACTAGTTAAAGAACTGGACTGATGAACGGTCCAACCGGTCAACAGACTAGATCGGTCAACGGTGCTCCGTCAGCAACCACATAGACACGAGAAGCCAATAGAAGGCTGCCACATGTCCGGTCAATGATCAGTGAGCGACCTGTCAGCATGGCACACAAATATGAGCATTCAATGAGAGGCAACCACGTGTCCAGTTAACTGGTCAACAATTGATGCGGTAGCCGAGCTGAACCTCCATGTTAGAAAAATTGGCCAATCACAACACGCCACATGGCATATCCGCCATGTCATCATCTTCAACCCTCAGCTACTGATAGAGAGAACAAAGGAGAGAGAGGCCGCAAAAGCTAGAGTCTCCGGTGACTCGAAAAAATCTATAGTCAGGTCGCTGACGGCCAAGTCGGAGGACGAGTCTTACGCTAGTGGGTAGCCTAAATTATTGTAGAGCTACCTATATAAAGAGCACCCCTTCAATTCGTTCTCAACATTCCACAATCGATCGTAGAAGAAGAAGTGTACAAGTTTGTAGTGAGCAGAAAACCAGAGCTTTGACGACATGACTTTTCTTAGTCTCCAAAGCCAAATGGGGTGTCCTTAGAATCAGGAGAAAGTCCTCTACTTAGCCATACCCTCCATCCAGCTTGAGAGCCACCGAGGAGGAACGAGGAACCTCGAACAGTATCGCCGCTCCTCAGCCAGAAAACTGCCCAACTCCCTACAGCCACTTCGAGCCTTTCCACGGCAAATTACGGCCAAACCAGACTGATGCAAACCTTACCAATATACTTATAACACCCTACACCAAATATGGAAAGACCCCAATACTTTCACGATGCAAATACGAAAAGATGAAAATATACCTTGTTTATTTGAGAAAAAAGGTATGAGATATATAGACGCCACGCCCAAATTCTCTAAAAAGAACTCTTAGAAAAACCCTAGTGATAAGTCTTGATTACTTGAATGCAACAGGTAAAAACCTAATAGGTTTAAAAGTTCTTTAAAGAGATAAAGTGACAAAATTGAATTTCCAAAATGTTTACTCCAATGTTGTGGAGTAGGCATAGATAACAACTGAATATCCTAAAAACAAGGAAAAATATATCTTATGATTACATGCCAACCATATATAATCTAAATATCTAAAATATTTTAATAACTATTTAAAAAATATGAACTTGACTAATTAAATATCTAATATTATTATTTAATATTCTAAAAGATTTATTATATTAATAAATCTCTCTTATTAATTAAATCTGGACTTTATCTTTGGCTTTTATTGGGCTTCTACTTGGATTTTCTACAATTACTTCAATCAACCAATATAAAACTTTTTTGAATCTTTTAGCCCTTAACCTTGTTATTGGGCCCTCTTTTAGTCTCAAATGATCATTTATTACATTTGGTGACAAACTGTTCAGCTCCATTGCATGTTCGGTTGATTGAACCTGTGAATTCGTAGTTTATTTAGTCGGATTCACATCATTCTCCCCCTCTTGAAAATGATTTATCCTTAAATCTTCTATTATTTCATCATCAACATCAAAAGACATTAAATTATAAATATTTATGTTATAGCTAAGAGTATATTTATCAGATAACTTCCTGTTGTAATTATTACTAATAAATTTTAACATTTTAAATAATCCCTCTCATCTAAGAAATTTTGATAGTTTTCTATTCATAAACCATTCATTCCTCAAATATAGGCTAATCCAAATCCCTAGATTTAAAATAACCTTCTTGAAACTCTTGTTGGCTATATTAATATTTTCTTGAGTCTGCCATTTTCTATCCAATGGATTAAAACCATAGATAACATCTAATGGTGATAAATTAGTCACTGAATAAAAATAACAATTATATGCAAACATAACATGTGGTAAAAATGCAGTTGAAAATAGAAGTTTTGTATCCAATAAAGTATTTCAAGCAAAACTAAGCAATTTAGTATTAATGATTATAAGCAAAACGTACCTTTCAGATAATGTATCAGCAACTACATTTTTCATACCTTGCTTACACTTGATCACATACAGAAATATTTTGATGAAATCCACCCACCTTGAATGACATTCAGCTTGTGTTGCCCATTGAGGTGCAAAACAAATTCACGGTTCTTATGAATCATAAACTCTTTTGACCATAAGTAGTGCTGTCATATTTGTACAATTTGAATTAAAGCATCCATCTCCTTGTCGTAGGTAGGATACTTGAGGGCTACTCTGCTGAACTTTTTATTATAATATGCAATTGATCTTCTTTCCTGACTTACCAAATAAGGTATTTGCCAATCTCGAATTACCTTAATTTCCTTGTCAATGGCAATCCCTTCAGAACTTACCACATTTCTAGTAGTTACATGCTTATCCGAACAAACAATAAATATCTTAAAATTCTCAAACAACTTACCTTTTCTTAAAACTTCTAACATAATTTTCAAATATTCTACAAGTTCATCTAAGATCTTATCAGATACTCAGATGTCATCAATATATTTATAGTCAAACTTTAAAATGATAACATGCAAGATATGGTTCATTGATCTCATGATAGTGCTAGAGGTATTAATCAATCCAAAAATCATAACTAACCAATCATATAGACCTGGTTTTGTTTCAAATACCATTTTCAAATAATCTTTTTCTTTAATTTGAAATTGATGATATTCATTCTTAAGATCAAGTTTTGAAAACAAATAGTATCCATGCAACTCAATAATAATATCATATAAATGAGAAATATGTAGTCGATACTTTAATGTGATATTGTCAATGGCTCGATAATCGATGCATATTTGCCAAGTTTCTTCCTTCATGGGTACGACACATGGTTGCTTGCTCTTACGTATGGATCTCTTTTCCATCAGTTTTAGGACTTGATGTTGACTTTGATTCTTGATTTCTCAAACTGGTGGCAAACTAGGAGTTATCTTCTTTGGAATGGCAAGTTTGAATTCCTACAAAAAAGTGATAATACTACTTGGAAAATATCCGACAATTTTATTAGTAATAAAAATAAATCCTTGTACATAAATACTGTAAGAATAGGTTCTGAAATTATATCTCTCTTAATCTCACTTTTTCTCTTCATAAAATTGTTTTTACTCTCTTTTCTTTTTATTATGGCTTTTCTTTCTTCTTTTTCAACCTTGCCTTTTCTCTCTTTATTTTCAATTATGCTTTTTCTCTCTTCAATTTCAACTATGATTTTTCTTTCTTCTTTTTCAATATTGTCTTTTCTCTCTTCCTCTTTAATTTTGGCTTTTCTCTCTTCTTGTTTTTCTTCTATTTTTTTTCATTTGCCTTTTTATTTTTCAATTGATACTGAAAAACTTGTTGTAAAGTTAAAGGATATTAGTATATTATTCATCACAAATGAGTACCTATCTGTTAATCTATCATATGTAACTTAACAATCTAACTTCCAAGGTTCTCCCAATAGAATATGACATGCATGCATTGGTACTATATCACATAATACTTTATCTTGATATTTTCCAATATAAAATGACACTAACACCTGTTTGGTTACCTCGAGTTTGGGTTGATCATTCAGCCACTGAATTTGATATTTCTTTGGATGCTTCATTGTATGTAATGCCAACTTCCCCCCAAGCTTAGTGCTAGCAAAATTAGTGCAGATTTTCCAATCTATGATAACAGAACAAACCTTATTTTTCATGGAACAATGAGTATGAAATAAATTCTCACTTTGGTTGTCCAAGATATAATTAATCCATGGTGTAAACCTCGCACTTTTGAGTTAAGGAAAATCGGGAAAAGAACTGGTCAAACTGAGTAAGAAAACCGAGCCGGTTTACAAGCCCAATCATTTAGGAACATGTAATTTGGAAATTTACAACTTCCAGGTGATCCAAATGGTTCATTAAACCTTGGAAAAGAAATTTAAGACAAATTAGAAGAGAAAAATGAAATTGGTTAAGGTGAACAAGATCCCATAAGACGTTTGAAGTTAAGCATGCTTGCCCGAGAGTAATGCGAGGATGGGTGACCTCCCGCTTTATCATAAATAGTCATAAATTAATATATATTTAATTATTGTAATTAATATAAATAATTTAGTACCTAAATTAAAATATTAGAATTAATACCAATAATTTATGGCAATATTAATACTAGTAATAAATCTCTCCCATTTAATACACGATTTTACACCTATATAAAGAGGTTATCCCCATTCTTTCTCCTCACACATGAACACTTCTCTCTCTCTACTACTCCATTTCGCGGTGAAGCTCGAACCATAGCTTCGACTTGAACATTTTTCTAAACCTCGGAAGGAGAGGTCGGACTCTTTAGAACTGGGGAGAAGTCAACTATCTGATAGCAAACTCCAGTCAATCCGATAAATGTCGGAGAACCGCCGGCATGATGGAATTGTGAAGCAGCTCCGGCGGACCGTAGCGGTCCTATTTCGGCCAAGCTCAAATCGGCCATTTCGAGCCATCCTTAGGCCAAAACAAGCCCTCCAGACACTTCCTTATCCCTCCCACGTATGAATTAGGATTGAAAGGTAAGCCAATTCGGCTCCCCTCTACAATTTTCGGCCGGTGCTAGAGAGAGAACCGGTAGAATTTCAATGATAACATTCTAATTCAATTCAACATCAATTGATGCGATTCTTGATTCTAAAATGAACCTCAGGATGAGAGCTATCTGCCCAGATCAAAAGCTCGGACTATCGTGCCCTCACCGGTGAGTAATCGAAGCTTTCTCTCTCTACATTCTATTTTTCGGTGAAGCTCCGTTTGAGCTCATTACGGCGTTAAACTCAATTAATTATTGTAATTAATAGTTATAATTTAATAACTAAATTAAATTATTGGAATTAATACATATAATTTATGGCAATATTAATACTAGTAATAAATATTTTCCATTTAATACACGATTTTACACTAATATAAAGAGGTCATCCCCATTAATTCTTCTCACATCCGAACACCTCTCTCTCTCTCTGTCTTTATTGCTCCATTTCCCAGTGAAGCTCGAACTAGAGATTCGACTTGAACATTTTTCTTAACCTCGAAAGGAGAGGTCGGACTCTTTAGAACTATGAGAAGTCAGCTATCAGATAGCAAACTCCAGTCAATCCGAGAATCGGTAGAGAAGTGCCGGCATGATGGTATAGTGAAGCATCTCTCGCGGACCGAAGCTGCCCTATTTCGACCAAGCTGAAATCAGCCATTTTGAGCCTTCCTTAGGCCAAACCAAGCCCTCCCAACACTTTCTTAGCCCTCCCACGGCTGAATTAGTAGTGAAAGGTAAGCCAATTTGATTCAGCTCTACAATTTTTGGCCGGTGCTAGAGAGAGAACCGACATAATTTCGATGATGAAATTCTAACTCAATTCGGCATCAATTGATGCGATTCTTGATTCTAGGATGAACCTTAGGACATAATTTCAATGATGAAATTCTAACTCAATTCGGCCGGTGAGTAATCATAGTTCCATGGAATCGTATGAACATGAAGAAACTTAATTTCAACTTCAATTTTAATAATTAGAGGTGTTTGATTGGTCAATTTGATGAAATCAAATTCGTTTGTGTTAAAGAGTC
Organism: Trapa incisa; assembly: GCA_030064435.1. Taxonomy (NCBI): domain Eukaryota; kingdom Viridiplantae; phylum Streptophyta; class Magnoliopsida; order Myrtales; family Lythraceae; genus Trapa; species Trapa incisa. The sequence continues at coordinate 3,237,295 of CM057774.1, read as the reverse complement.
GGAGTTGGGGGAAAAATTGGGGGAAATTGGTGATTTTAGAAAATTCGAGGGACCGAAATGCAATTTCCAAAAATTGAGGGTCAATTGGGCATGATAAAAATGTTAGAGGGCCAATTGAGAAATTTTAGAATTTTTGGGGTGAAACATACCATTTTTGTAAGCGAAGGGCAAAATGGTAGTTTTGGAAAAGTTGGGGGACCAAATTGGAAATTTGGGAAATTAATCCCCTTTTTGTGAAATGGAATTAATTGAGGTCCTTTGATAAATTTTAAAAGTTTCGGGTCTCAATTTGAGGAAAAATCGGGATTAGGGACTTAAAGTTTAAGAGAAAATAACTTTAGGGACCTAATTGCAAATATATATAAAGTTGGATTTTCTCATTCATTTAGAATGAATGAGGGTTATTAGGCCAAAGAATAATGAACAACTATGTTCATTTCGTGTAGGAGAACGAGACATCAGGAACGCCAGTCCAGGTCTAGCTTGCTAGGGACGGAACCGGACTAAGTGGAATTCCACTTCACAATCGGGTGAGTGGATTTTATATCATACCTGGTTGGGGATGATAAGTACATCGAAATGAAAACCCACTACTACGTGGTATTTTAAACATAATGACTTAAAGTAGTGATGTGAAAACCTTGTGGAAAAACTACTTATCGGTTGTAAGTAGATCATACCTGGTTGATATGATGAAACTTCCTCAAAGGAAGTTGAAAACCCATTTATCGGTTATGAACAGAGATGTCCTTATATCGGATTAGTATAATGGATAGTGAAAACATAATTTTTTCGGAAGTGTTCTCCCCTAACTGTGTGCCAATGCTTAAACAATTTGGGAAGCCTTCTCGACAGGAGCTCAAATAGCTCTTATAGGTTGGGGGCCTCGGTTTTGGAACTTGGGGGCTAATATGCCCGATTTTAAAAATCTCGAACAGTGGGCCATAGGCGAATGGGCACGAGCAAGAGCTTGTAAGCGAATATAATATATGTGCATAAAACTTTATTAAATAAATTTTATGGTCGTGGTACCAAGGCTAGTCTGACATTCTTAGTCAACTAGCAGCAGTACGATATGACCGGTTTCCGGACCGATCAAGACAAACAACTGTAGGTTGAGTTGAAAGTCACGACCGTTGGACTAATGACACCACAGATTACATGGCATAATAAGAAAATATTGTTTGTGCATGCACTATGAGTACGTGATCATCAAGACGCCCATGAGGGGTAGTGATGCGTCCTAAGGGCCCTAGATGACCCGGTGAGTATAAGGGCAGTTTGTCGTTCCAGGTGACCGTGCGAAATTTGGAGTAGCACCAAGTGCATGAGACCGGGGTGGGGACGGGATGAGTTCTCTATCCTCATATGGACACGAAGAATTTATTCCGAGATTGAGGGTCGGATGTCGCGAATAACCACTCATTCTCAGGGTAGAAGTGGATGTACTTCTATCTGGGTGGCCGGTAAAGTCGCTCTGAAGCCACTAGTGGGTTCACTGGACGTACTGACCTGCAAATATGTGTTTAACCTTAATGATGAAGAATGTGTATTAGGTGATGACACACTATGATTAAATAAGGAAATGGTGATAAACCCAATACTTCAAATGAAATGGTTTTGAAAGAAAGGAGTTTGACACACTCCAAAATTTATCTTTTTCCTAATGATAAAAAGTTTTGAAAACCCATTCACTGAGTAGTCGTACTCACCCCCTCCATTATATCCCTTTTAAGATATATCTAAAAGTCTTCCCTTAAAGACCATCAACTAAGATGCCTGTGAGACAGGTATGACAAATTTAAAATATTATACAGTTTTAATTTATGTTATTCCAGGAAAAAGTGCAGGTTTAAAGGATGCTTTACTCTTTATGTTTTATAATAAGGGGAAACCCTTTAATAAATTGGAAGAGTGGCGGGTTGATCACGGGGATCCGACCAAACTGTGTCGGGGCATGACAACTAGAGTGGTATTAGAGCATGTTTCCTTGAATACATAATCAAGACTAGAAAATATAGTAACTGATAGGATTTATCTTAAAATTTTCAAATAGCTCCTAGGAGAGGAACCAAGAAAACGGGGAATGACTATACTCAGCACCCTGCCCTTGTAGGAAGACAACTTTAGAAGCTTTCCAAATGCCTGGGGCATGGTAGAAATCCCCAAAAACCAAATGAAAATGTATCCAAGAGGATGATGCTTGGACCTATTGAGGTCACACCCCCGAGTACAAAGGGAGCAAAGCCTGAAACTTGGAACACCAACTAGGGCTTATAACCTTACCATGGAGGTTGCTTATCAAACACCCCGTAACCCTCTATTTATTTTATAACCACCTCTTTGTAATACGGTTAAGACCCTAACATATTGTACTGCTTCTCCATTAATGAAGAATGCCAAGTTCTTGAAACCATGTCTCTAAAAAGGGATGTAAGCCTACGCTTCAACTGTAGGAAGATTGCCTCAAGAAAAGTAACCAAACAAACCGTGGGGACCGAGTAGAATCCCATCCCAAACAAGAAAATGAACCAAAAGAGAATCCCATCCCAAACAAGAAAATGAACCAAAAGACTAAAAGAGTCTAGGAGAACTCTTAGGGGAAAACTAGTAGGCAAAGAAGGATTGATAAGAAAATCGACAAGGTGACTAAGGAGTGAAAACTCTGGTAGTAACTACTAGGCAAGGAAATGACCTATTACAAGGTGAGTACAATAGGAACACTACTCGAGAAAGTGCTCAACACTACTAAAGACAAATATCAAGATAACCTGTTATAGGTGTAAGGGAAATAGGGCATGAAGTGAAGGATTGCCCCCACATCGCAAGGATTTAGAACAATACCTTCCAAGAACAATGCCTCTACAGCTACATGAATCCGAAAGTATTCCACCCCATGAAATATGACTCCGGCTCAAAACTTCAACCACATCCAAGAGGATGCTCTTCACGATCCTAGCATAGTGGCGGGTATTTCCAGACCCTTTCCTTTAAGAAAAGCTAAAGCCCCAAGTTGGTAATCCTATTTTGAAAGTAAATTTTGAGTTCCTAAAACTTTTTGTCCCTCAATGATGGTATAATGGTGTGCCTCAACTAGATGAGGGAGGAAAAGGATGGAAGGTTGGACCTCGATCAATAGCAAATAAAACAAAGGGTAGATGAAGAGAATTCTTAAGAAGAAATTTCCAGCCATCTCGGAGAAAGGAAGGAAGCACCTCTACGAGAGAAGATAAGTCGAGCATTAGACGACAAATGGGATGTTCTGGGATGATAAGTATGACCTGCTTTGGAAAAAGCAGAGAAGTCAAGTTTAGGACCAACATAGCGAAAGGAAAGAACATCTAAGAAACCTTGGGAAAGTAAGCTCCCTAAATAAGAAGTGGTTAAGGGGGAACAACCACTAATATCAAGATGGATTGTGGTCCACACTCGCATAATAGAGCCTAAAGAGTGGATGGCTGGGCATAGGGTGTAGTACACGAAATAAAACCGATAATCAGAAGCTATTAAAATAAGGAATAAGGGATGAAATGGAAAATTTAAGACAATGGAGGACTGAAAGCGGGAAATGCCCAATATAGAAAGGGTGTAAGGAGATGAAGAAAGGAAACTTTCAAGAAATGGTAAGAAGGTTAAACATGTAACTCCTAAGGTGAAAGTCTCTACTTTGAAGGAAATAGTAGAGAATGAAACTATAAAAAGGGAAACTCCCCAAACCAAGTAAATCGACATGTAGATCGAAAGGAATCAACTCAGTATAAAGAATTGTGAAATGATTATGGACAAGTAAGAGTGGATTAAGGTCAAAGTAAAATCCTTGAGTAAAGGATATCATTGGGAACGAGGATGGACCTAAGAAAGGATGAATCTCAGCTTGTCGATATAGTATTGGAAAACCCAATCAATTGGAACCAAAAAGACCCAATAAAGAAGTTGGGGAAAGATGAGTAGGTAAGAGGAATCCATGCGGTTATGTGAGAGATAACTTCAAAGGCATGCTGGAGGAGAGAATAATGGTAAAAAGGATAGTTGAGGAATGTTATCAAAAGAAAAGAGGGATGAAGTTATACGATCCCTGAAAGGTTGAAAAGCTAAGAGAGACCCTCAAGGAGATGTTCTAAGAATTTAATGGACAGAGATAGGTCCTAGAAAATACCACGCTGTAAAGGGCATGTAAGCCCAACAATCCCGAGGAGAATATGACTCAAAGTGAGGAAGAGTCAACTAATAAGCATGACAAGGTCAAATATAAAAAAATTTTGGACCAAAGTTATAATAGTCAACGAATGAAGGAAGGGTCAAAATAGGACAAAAAAAGTGATAATAAAGAAAAACCATGGAAACAAGTACATAACGCTTGAAAGAACATTGAGCTAAAGGTTTCAACTACCAAAAGGATAACTAGACACGAGAATGATTAGTTATCTTGGAATTCCCAAATCTTGAGTGTGGAATCTCAAAGGGAAGAATGTTGCTCTAAGCAAAGAAAGACATGAATCTAAGGATATACCCTGGAATATGGAATGTCTAGTTATGATAAACTCCATGGAGGGAGTAAATAATATAAAGGAAAAGAAATCCCGTAAGTGAAGGAGGTAAAAAGGGCTAATTGAAAGAACAAGAGAAGAGTTTGCATGTTAAGCAAACAACAAATGGGATTCAAAGAAAATGATTCCTCATGCAAGGTTGCTAATTAAGTTTTGGGGACAAAACTCCTAAAAGAAGGGGAGAGTTGTAAACTCCGCATTTTTTAGTTAAGGAAAACCGGGAAAAGAACCGGTCAAACTGAGTAAGAAAACTGAGCCTATTTACAAACTCGATCATTTAGGAACAAGCAATTTGGAAATTTACAACTTTCGGGTGATCCAAAGGGTTCATGAAACCTTGGAAAAGAAACTTAAGACAAATTAGAAGAGAAAAACTAAATTGGTTCAGTTGAACGAGATCCCATAAGAATTTTGAAGTTAAGCATGGGAAGTATGATTTTTTTTTTGTAACTCAAAATTTTGGTAAAAATTTTTTATGCGAACATATGCTGTCACGCCCTAACTTGGTTTGGTCAGATCCCCGTAATCAACCCACCACTCTCCCGATTTATTAAAGGGTTTTCCCTTATAAACTGTAAAGAGTAAGACATTCTTTAAATCTGTACCTTTTTCCAAGTATATAATAAATAAAAACTGCATAGTAATTTAAAATAATCGAACCTGTCTCACAGACGTTTAATTGCGCAAGTCTTTTAAGAATCGGCTTTTTGGGACTTCCTGAAAGGGGTATAAGGGAGGGGGTGAGTACAACTACTCAATGAATGGGATTTAAAGCTTTTAACTTTTAAGAAAAACATTTATATGGAGTGTGCCAGACTCTTTTCTTTTCAAAATTCCTTCATTTAAAAATTCAGATTTTTCCATCATTTCTTAGTTACCACGGTGTGTCACCACCCAACAAACATCCTTCATCATGAAGGTTACACACATTTGCAGGTCAGTACGACTACTGAATCCACTAGTGGCTTTGAAGTGACTTTACTGGCCACCCGGATAGAAGCACGACCACTTCTACCTTGGGAATGAGTGGATGTACGCGACATCCGACCCTCAATCCTGAAATCGCTTCTTCGTGTCCATATGAGGACAGAGACCTCATCCTGTCTCCACCCCGGTCTCATGTGCTTGGAGCTACTCCAAATTTCGCACAGACACCTGGAACGACGATTTGCCCTTATACTCATCGGGTCATCTAGGGCCCTTAGGATGCATCACTACCCCTCATGGGCGTCTTGATGATCTCGTACTCATAGTGCTTGCACAAAGAATGTTTTCTCATTATTCCATATAATCTGTGGTGCCACTGGTCTAAGGGTCCTGACTCTCAACTCAACCCACTGTTGTTTGTCTTAACTAGTCCGTCGACCTGTCATGTCGCACTATCGCTAGTTGACTAAGCATGTCGGTCCTATCTTTGTGCCATGGCCAAATAATTCACTTATTAAGTTTTATGGTACATATATTATGTTCATTTACAAGCTCCTGCTCGTGCCAACTGGCCTTGGGCCCACTATACGAGATTTTCAAAAGCGGGCATTTAGCCACCAAGTTCCAAAACCGAGGCCCCCAGCCTATAAGAGCTATTCGAGCTCCCGTCAAGAAGGTCTCCCAAATAGTTTAAGCATTGGCACACAGTTAGGGGAGGACACTTCCAACAAAATAGGTTTTCATTGTCTATTATACTAACCGGTATAAGGACATCTCCGTTCATAACCGATAAACAGGTTTTCAACTTCCTTCGAGTAAGTCTCATCATACCAACCAGGTATGATCTACTTACAACCGGTAAGTAGTTTTTTCGCATAATTTTCACATCACTTTCTCTAAGTGGTGATGATTAAAATACCACTAAACAGTTGGTTTTTATACCGAGGCACTTATCATTCCCAACCGAGTATGATATATAATCCCACTCACCCGATAGTGCAGTGAAATTCCACTTAGTCGGATTCCGTCCTTAGCAAGCTAGACCTCGATTGGCATTCCCGTTGTCTCGTTGTCCTACATGAAATGAAGATAATTTTTCATTATTCTTTAGCCTAATAGCCCTCATTCGTTCCAAATGAATGAGAAAACCTAACTTTACATATATTTGCAATTAGGTCGCTAAAGTTATTTTTCTTTAACTCTAAGTTCCTATTGCCAGTTTTTCCTAAATTCGAGTCCTAAAACTTTTAAAATTTATCTAAGGACCTCAAATTATTTGATTTCACACAAAGGGGTTTAATTTTCCAAAATTACCATTTTGCCCCTTCCTTAGAAAAATGGTAAATTTTGCCCCAAAAATTCTAAAATTTCTCACTTGGCTTTCTAATATTCTTATCATGACCAATTAACCTCAATTTTAGAAAATTACATTTTGGTCCTGCGAATTTTCAAAAATCCCCAAATTTCCCCCAATTTCAACTCTTCAACACTACCGAATTTGATTTCATCAAATTGACCGATCAAACACCTCTAATTGTTGAAATTGAAGTTGAAATTGAGTTCCTACATGTTCATACAATTCTAAGGAACCTTGAATTGCAGATTTTAACGCTGGAACAAGCTCAAACGGAGCTTTACTAGAAAATAGACGGTGAGAGAGAAAGCTTCGATTTCTCATCGATGAGGGTGCAGTTGTCGAAGCTTTCTATCTGGGAAGGTAGCTCTCCTCCAGAGTTTCTTCCTAGGATCAAGAATGACATCAATTGATGTCAAATTATATTAGAATTTCTTCATTGAAATTCAGCCGAGTCTCTCTCTAACAACGATCAGAAATTGTAAAGGGGAGCCGAATTGGCTTACCTTTCGGTCCTAATTCGGGCGTGGAGGGGCAGAGGAGGTGTCGGGAGAGCTTGGTTTGGCATGAGGAGGGCTCGAATTGGCCAATTTCAACTCGGCCAAAACAGGGCAGCTTCGGTCCACCGGAGCTGCTTCATTGTTTAATCACACCGACGCTTCTCTAGGATGAACGGATGCTACCACCATGTAGCTGACTTCTCCCTAGTTCTAATGAACCCTACCTCGCCTTCTTTGGCTCATAATTGACCCTATATTAGAGCTTTGGTTTGAGCTTCGCTAGAAAACTAAGCAACTTAGAGAGAGTGAGCTTTTCAAGTATGGAGAGGACGAATGGAGAGGGGCTCTTTATATAGGGAGCTCGGGGACCCATTGACCATCCATTTGGCACCGTTATAACAGGAATTGATGACTGAAACATGCCAAACGGAGGCATTTCTTCTTTGCTAGTGTTTTCTTTAGTTTCCTAGTGAGTGAACAGTGTTGTCATCTAGAGTAAGAAGATGACACTGTTTCGAACCGGACCAGACCGGTCTGAACCGGGTTCAAGCTTAAACTGGCCGGTTCACCCCTCATTCGATCGAGTTTTTCAAATCTAAAAATTTCCAAATTCATCTAAATTCATTCTCTATCCAATGCTGGCCTCAAATCTCAAATTTGAATAATTTAATCTACATAGAAAAATAAATTTATGTTTCGGTTCAATAGTGATTCAAATTGGTCCGAACCGGTTTGGTTTTAATCCCCAATTCCTTCACAAGTCCATTTCCATGTCTTTTGTGACTCCTTGGGTCACTTGGGGTCTATAAAATTCCCAGTTTATCACCTCTTAATTGATTTTGGTTCATAACCTGGCTCGGTTCTTAAACCGATTTAATCCGGTTCGAGTCTAGTTCACCCGAACCAATCTGGTTTTTCTCTTCCACATTGTTCTAATGTTCCTTCCCAAGGATTATAACTCACAAGAAATCCATAAACTTCTTGGTTAACTCATTCTCTATCAATTTTGGTTCATGAATCAACTTGGTTCATAAACCGGTTATACTTAGTTCGGACATGGTTCTCTTGAACTGTTTTGGTCTTTCTTCCTCATATCATCCTATGGTTCTTTTCCCAAGTTTATGAATATTTTTGGGTCACATGGGAGTTAGAAATTTTTTAATTTGCTCGTCCCTGAATAGTGAGCTTGTAGACCAATTCGGTTTAAAGATCACATTGACCAGTTCCTTCCCGGTTTTTCTCATTGCTAAAGGATGGGGTTTACATACGCCTTATCATAAATAGCCATAAATTAATTTATATTTAATTATTGTAATTAATAGTTATAATTTAATACCTAAATTAAATTATTGGAATTAATACATATATTTTATGGTAATATTAATACTAGTAATAAATCTTTCCCATTTAATACATGATTTTACACTTATATAAAGAGGTCATCCCCATTAATTCTTCTCATACACGAACACTTCTCTCTCTCTGTCTTTATTGCTCCATTTCCCGGTGAAGTTCGAACTAGAGCTTCGACTTGAACATTTTTCTTAACCTCGGAAGGAGAGGTCAGACTCTTTAGAACTGGGAGAAGTAAGCTATCTAATAGCAAACTCCAGTCAATCCGAGAATCGTTGGAGAAGTGCCGGCATGATGGTATAGTGAAGCAGCTCTCGCGGACCGAAGCTGCCCTATTTTGACCAAGCTGAAATTAGCCATTTCGAGCTCTCCTTAGCCCAAATCAAGCCCTCCCAACACTTTCTTAGCCCTCCCACGGCTGAATTAGTAGTGAAAGGTAAGCCAATTTGATTCAGCTCTGCAATTTCTGGCCGGTGCTAGAGAGAGAACCGACATAATTTCGATGATGAAATTCTAACTCAATTCGGCATCAATTGATGCGATTCTTGATTTTAGGATGAACCTCAGGACAAGAGCTATCTACTCAGATAAAAAACTCAGACCGTCGTGCCCTCACCGATGAGTAATCACAGCTTTCTCTCTCTATACTCTATTTTCCGGTGAAGCTCCGTTTGAGCTCATTCCGGCGTTAAAACTCGCGATTCAAAGTTCTATGGAATCGTATGAATATGGAGAAACTCAATTTCAACTTCAATTTAAAAAATTAGAGGTGTTTGATTGGTCAATATGATAAAATCAAATTTGATTGTGTTAAAGAGTTGGAATTGGGGGAAATTGAGGATTTTAGAAAATTCGAGGGACTAAAATGCTATTTCCTAAAATTGAGGGTCAATTGGTCATGATAAAAATGTTAGAGGGCCAATTGATGAACTTTAGAATTTTTGGGGTGAAACTTACCATTTTTGTAAAGGAATGGCAAAATGGTAATTTTGGAAATGTTGGGGACCAAATTAGAAATTTGGGAAATTAATCCCCTTTTTGTGAAATGAAATAAATTGAGGTCCTTTGATAAATTTTAAAAGTTTCGGGACTCCATTTGAGGAATAATCGGCATTAGGAACATAAAGTTTAAGAGAAAATAACTTTAGGTACCTAATTACAAATATTTATAAAGTTGGATTTTCTCATTCATTTAGAACGAATAAGGGCTATTAGGCCAAATAATAATGAACAACTATGTTCATTTCATCTAGGAGAAAGAGACATCAGGAATGCCAGTCGAGGTTCAGCTTGCTAGGGACGGAAACTTGCTCGAAGGAAGTTGAAAATCCGTTCATCGGTTATGAATGGAGATGTCCTTATATTGGGTCGGTATAATGGACAGTGAAAACATAATTTTGTCGGAAGTGTTCTCCTCTAACTATGTGCTAATGCTTAAACAATTTGGGAGACCTTCTCGACAAGAGCTTGAATAGCTCTTATAGGCTAGTGTCCTTAGTTTTGGAACTTGGGGGCTAATATGCCCGGTTTTAAAAATCTCGAACAGTGGGCCATAGGCAAATGGGCACAAGCAAGAGATCGTAAACGAACATAATATATGTTCCATAAAACTTTAATAAGTAAATTGTATGGTCATGGTACCAAGGCTGGTCTGACATTCTCAGTCAACTAGCAACAGTGCGATATGACCGATTTCCGGACCGGTCAAGACAAACAGCTGTAGGTTGAGTTGAAAGTCGGGACCGTTGGACTAATGACACCATAGATTACATGGCATAATAAGAAAACACTTTTTGTGCATGCACTATGAGTACGGGATCATCAAGATGCCCATGAGGGGTAGTGATACATTCTAAAGGCCAAACACATGAGACCAGGATGAGGATGGGATGAGGTCTCTGTCCTCATACAGACATGAAGAATTTATTCCAGGATTGAGGGTCGGATGTCACAAACATCCACTCATTCTCAGGGTAGAAGTGGACGTACTTCTATCTGGGTGGCCGATAAAGTCGCTCCAAAGCCACAATTGGGTTTAGTGGACGTACTGACCTACGAATGTGTGTTTAACCTTCATGATAAAGGATGTGTGTTGGGTGATGACACATCGTGATTAAATAAGGAAATGGTGATAAACCCAATATTTCAAATGAAATGGTTTTGAAATAAAGGAATTTAGCACAATACAAAATTTATCTTTTTCCTAACGATAAAAAGTTTTGAAAACCCATTCACTAAGTAGTCGTACTCACCCCCTCCCTTATATCCCTTTCAGGAGATATCAGATAGCTTTCCCTTAAAGACCATCAACTAAGATGCCTGTGAGTTAGGTATGACAAATTTAAAATATTATGCAGTTTTAATTTATGTTATTCCAGGAAAAGGTGCAGGTTTAAAGGACGCCTTACTCTTTACGGTTTATAATAAGGGGAAACCGTTTAATAAATCGGGAGAGTGGCAAGTTGATCACGGGGATCCAGCCAAATCGGGTCGGGGCATGACAAATTAGGTCACCATAAATGTCACGCCCCAACCCGGTTTGGTCGGATCCCCGTGATCAACCCGCCACTCTCCCGGTTTATTAAAGGGTTTCCTCTTATTGTAAACCGTAAAGAGTAAGGTGTCCTTTAACCTGCACCTTTTTCCTAGAATAGTATAATCAAAACTGCATGAAATTTAAAACTTTACATACCTGTCTTACAGGTATCTTAGTTGACGGTCTTTTAAGGGTAGGCTTTCCGGGATATAAGGAAGGGGGTGAGTACGACTACTCAGTGAATGGGTTTTTAAAGGTCTACTTTTAACTTTTAAGAAAAAACATTTATATGGAGTGTGCTACACTCTTTTCTTTTCAAAAATCCCTTCATTTAAAAATTTGGGTTTTTCCGTTATTTCTTAGTTACCAGTGTGTCATTACCCAACACACATCCTTCATCATGAAGGTTACACACATTCGCAAGTCAGTATCACTACTGAATCCGCTAGTGGCTTCGGAGCGACTTTTCCTGCCACCCGGATAGAAGTACAACCACTTCTACCCTGGGAATGAATAGATGTACGTGACATCCGACACACAATCCGAAAATCACTTCTTCGTGTCCGTATGAGGACAAAGACCTCATCTTGTCCCCAGCCCGGTCTCATGTGCTTGGTGCTACTCCAGATTTCACACAGACACCTGGAACGACGAACTACCCTTATAGCCACCAGGTCGTCCAGTGCCCTTAGGACGCATCACTACCCCTCATGGGCGTCTTGATGATCTCGTACTCACAGTGCATGCACAAACAATGTTTTCTTATATTGCCATGTAATCTGTGGTGCCACTAGTCCAACGGCCCCAACTCTCAACTCAACCCACAGCTGTTTGTCTTGACTAGTCCGTCGACCTGTCATGTCGCACTACCGCTAGTTGACTGAGCATATCGGTCCTATCTTGGTACCATGGCCAAACAATTCACTTATTAAGTTTTATGGCACATATATCATGTTTGTTTACGAACTCCAGCTCGTGCCAACTGACCTTAGGCCCACTGTAGGAGATTTTCAAAATCAGGCATTTAGCCCCCAAGTTCCAAAACTGAGGCCCCTAGCCTATTAGAGCTATTCGAGCTCCCATCGAGAAGGTCTACCAAATAGTTTAAGCATTGGCAAACAGTCAGGGGAGAACACTTCCGACAAAATAAATTTTCACTGTCCATTATACCAACCAGTATAAGGACATCTCCGTTCATAACCGATGAACGGGTTTTCAACTTCCTTCAAGGAAGTCTCATCATACCAACCGGGTATGATCTACTTACAACCGGTAATTAGTTTTTTTTTTCGCATAATTTTCACATCACTTTCTCTAAGTGGTGATGATTAAAATACCACTAAACAGTGGGTTTTTATATCGAGGTACTTATCATCCCCTACCGGGTATGATATAAAATTTCCACTCACAACCGGTAAGTGGTTTTTAAGTTTAAGTTGTGCTCATCATCCCAACCGGGTATGATGTTAGTAAACCCACTCACAACCAGTAAGTGGTTTTTATCTTTAAGTTGTGCTCATCATCCCAATCGGGTATGATGTTAGTAAACCCACTCACAACTGGTAAGTGGTTTTTAAATTTTAAGTTATGCTCATCATCCCATCCGGGTATGATGTTAGTAAACCCACTTACTCGTTAATGTTGTGAATTCCACTAGATTGGTTCTTTGTATTCAAGCGAGCTTGTCCTTGCTGGCGTTCCTAGTATTTCGCGTTTTTACACGATATGAACAACCTTTTTCATTATTACTCGACATAACAACCTTCATTCATTTCCAATGAATGAGAAAACCCAAACTTTTAGTTATTTGCAATTAGGTCCCTAAAGTTATTTCTCTTTAACTTTAAGTCCCTAATGTCGGTTTCTCCTCAAATTGAGTCCTGTAACTTTTAAAATTTATCCTAGCACCTCAATCTATTCAATTTCACCAAAAAGGGGTTTAATTTCCCAAATTTCCAATTTGGTCCCCCAATTTTTCCAAAATTACCGTTTTGTCCTTCTTTTACAAAAATGGTAAGTTCTGCCCCAAAAATTCCAAAATTCCTTAATTGGTCCTCCAACATTATTTTCATGCCCAATTGACCCTCAATTTCATAAAATTGTATTTTGGCCCTTTGAATTTCGAAAATCCTCAATTTTCCCCCAATTCCAACTTCTTAACACAGCCGAAATTGATTTCATCAAATTGAACCATCAAACGTTTCCAATTGTTGAAATTGAGTTTCTACATGTTCATACAATTCTTCAGAAATGTGAATCGCAAGTTTTAATGTCGGGACGAGCTCAAATGGAGCTTTGTCAGAAAATGAACTATAGAGAGAGAAAGCTTCAATTACTCACCGGTGAAGGCACGATGGTTTGAGCTTTCGATCTGGACAGATAGCTCTCATCCTGAGGTTCATCCTAGAATCAAGAATTGCATCAATTGATGTGGAATTGGATTAGAATTTCGTCATTGAAATTCGGTCGACTCTCTCTCTAGCACCGATGAAAAATTATAAAGGGTAGCCGAATTAGCTTACCTTTTGGTCCTTAATTCGGCCGTGGAAAGGCTGAGGAAGTGTTGGGAGGGCTTAGTTTGGCCTGAGGAGGCTTGAAATGGCCGATTTCAGCTTGGCCGAAATAGGGCATTTTCGGTCAGTCGGAGCTGCTTCACTATTCTATCATGCCAGCGCTTCTCAAACGATTCTCGGATTGACTGGAGTTTGCTATCAGATAACTATCTTCTCCCTGGTTCTAAAGAGCCCAACCTTTGTTCAAGTCGAAGCTCTGGTTCAAGCTTTACCAGGAAATGGAGCAGTAGAGAGAGAGAGAGAAGTGTTGAGGTGTGAGGAGAATGAAATGGGGATGACCTCTTTATATAGGCGTCAAACCCGTGTATTAAATGGACGAGATTTATTACTAGTATTAATATTGCCATAAATTATTGGTATTAATTACAATAATTAAATATATATTAATTTATGGCTATTTATGATAAGCCGCATAAAAATTTTTGACCGAAATTTCGGGTTACAAAAAATCATACTTCCCAGGAGGTCACCCATCCTCACACTACTCTCAGGCAAGTATGCTTAAATTTGAAGTTCTTGTGGAATCTAATTCACCTGAACTAATTTGATTTTTATTTTCTAGTTTGTCTTAAGTTTCTTTTCCAAGGTTTAGTGAACCCTTTGGATCACCCGAAAGTTGTAAATTTCCATATTGCTTATTACCAAATGTAAACCGGCTTGGTTTTCTTATTCGGTTTGACCGGTTCTTTTCCCGGTTTTCCTTAACTCAAATGTGTGGGGTTTACAGTAAAGAATAAGTATCCACTTACACGGATCGACGACCTATTTGACCAATTAAAAGGAATAGCCTACTTCTCCAATATAGACCTTCAATCAAGATATCACAAAATCATGATTCGAGAGGAAGATATCACTAAGACCACCTTTCGGTCTCGATATGGACACTATGAGTTTAGAGTGATGCCTTTTGGCTTGACGAATGCCCCTACGGCCTTCATGGATTTGATGAACCAAGTGTTCCCGCCACACTTGGACAAATTCGTGATAGTATTTATAGATGACATACTTATATACTCATGAACAACATTAGAGCACGAAGAACATTTGGCTATCACCATGGATACACTATGAAATAACCGATTATATATGAAATTCTCCAAGTGTGAGTTCTGGTTGCAGAAGGTAAGGTTCTTAGGGCACATAGTGTCCAAAGATGGAATAAAGGTGGATCTAGCAAAGGTGGAGGCCATATCCGATTGGAAGGCACCCAAGAATCCCTCGGAAATACGCAATTTCTTGGGATTGGCAGGGTACTACTAATGATTTGTGCAAGATTTCTCTAAGATAGTTGCCCCTTTCACCCATCTCACAAGGAAAGGAGTGGAGTATAAATGGGATTAAAGCTGTGAGAAATCATTCCTAGAGTTAAAGACCCGTTTAACAACGGCACCCGCGCTCTCTCTTCCTAACCCAAGTGCAAGGGAGTATACAGTTTATAGTGACACATTCAGACAAGGACTTTGGTGTGTATTAATGCAACAAGGAAAGATTATCGCCTACACCTCGCGACAATTAAAGTTACATGAGATGAACTACCCTACCCATGACTTAGAGCTAATCGCAATAGTGTTTACCCTCAAGATTTGGTGACACTACCTGTATGGGGTTATGAGTAGGATATATACTGATCACAAGAGTCTTAAGTACTTACTAACTTAGAGGGAGTTGAACCTCCACTAGAAGAGATGGCAGAGTTAGTAAATGACTACAACCTTGTGATAGAATATCACCTCGGGAAGGCCAATGTGGTGGCAGACGCTCCAAGTCACAAGTATCAAACCAAGGCGGCGTAGATAAAGACAAACTACTTGCCCTTGTTGCAGCGGATGGGAAGAATGGAAGTGAACCTTAAAGTAGACAAAGGAGAGAAATGCCTATTGGCTAAAGTAGTGGTAAGACCCAGACTAATGGAGCAAATAAAGGTCTAGAAAAAAGGGGATAAGGAACTCCAGCCCTATTTGGACCCTGTCAATGAAGGGACGAACTCGTACTACAACCTTGGAGGCGATAGAGTGCTAACCTATAAGGGTAGAGTGTGTGTGCCCCAAGACAAGGAACTAGAGAGATTAATCTTGGAAGAGGCATATGACTTTGTCTATGCGATGCATCCGAGCAGTACCAAGATGTACCACACCCTCAAACAAGGCTATTGGTGGAGAGGGATGAAGAGGGATATCGTGGAATATGTAGCCCGATGCTTGTCCTGTCAGCAGATTAAAACTGAGCACCATAAACCTTTAGGACTGCTACAACCCCTACTAATTCCCGAATGAAAATGGGAACACATCACTATGGACATTGTCACAGGACTATTTGTGACTAGGAAGGGACGAGACACAATTTGGGTCATTATGGATAGATTGACCAAGTCTGCCCACTTCTTACCAATAAAGGTGACAGATTTGGTGGAACAACTAGCCATGTTATACATGAGGGAAATTGTGAGACTCCATGGTGTCCCGGTAAGCATAGTGTTGGATAAAGACCCTAGGTTTACCTCAAGGTTCTGGCCTAGTTTGCAAAGTGCCTTGGTGACCAAGCTCTATATAAGTATGACATTTCATCTTTAGACTGATGGACAGTCTGAGTGAATGATCCAAACCCTGGAGGTCATGCTACAAGCTTGCGTACTCACCATGAATAAGGGTTGGAGGAATACTTGTGCCCGATGGAGTTTGCCTATAATAATAGTTATCAGACCAGTATTCAAATGGCTCCTTATGAGGCCCTTTATGGATGACCATGACGTACCCCCTTATTTTGGGAAGAGGTGGGAGAAAAGAAGCTAGAAATGGTCAAACTAATAGAGGACACCACAAAAAAGATTAAGATCATAAGGAGTCGACTTAAGGCCGCTCAAGACATGCAAAAGAGCTATGCGAACCATCGGAGAAGGGACTTAGACTTTGATGTGGGAGACCAAGTGTTTCTCAAGGCATCGCCATGGAGGGGAATACTTAGGTTTTAGCAATGGGGGGAATTCAAACCTAGATACATCTGTCCCTATACCATAGTCAAAAGGATAGGTCCAATGGCCTATAAATTAGAATTGCCTCCAGACTTAAAAGAATACATGATATTCCACGTCTTGGTACATCAGAAATATCAGTCCGATCCTAGTCATGTGTTGGACTGACCCCCATCTGCGTTAGAAGAGAACATGACCTATCAAGTGAAACCAGTGCAAATCATTGAATAGAGAGACATGAATTTGAGGAACAAGAAGATTTCTATGGTCAAGGTTTTTTGACAGAACGGACCAGTGCAAGAGGAGACATGAGAAACTGAGAGTATTATGAGGGATGGCTACCCTCAATTATTTGAGATGTAAATATTTTTGGGGACAAAACCCAAAAACGAGCATAGAGTTGTAAACCTTATCCTTTTAAAAATAAGAAAAACTGGGAAAAGAACTGGTTATTTCAAAAGATAAAATCAAGTTGGTTCATGAACCATAATCGATAAAGAAAGGGTAAAATGAGAAATTGACAAATTTCAAGTAACTCAAATAGTCATCAAAATTATGGAGAAGAACATTGGGACAAATGAAACGAGAAAATGAGATTATTTCAAGGTGAACCGGACCTGAACTGGTTAGAACTAAACTTGAACTGATTTCTATATTTATTTTTCTTGTTGCATTACAATATTCAAATTGGGAAATTGAATTTACCATTAGATAAAAAATAAATTTAGAACATGATAAATCATTTTATTCTTAAACAAATAGGGGTGATTTTCTCCATAGTTGTATTTTAAATGAAAATGAAAAAAAATCTAGATTCAGTATTTTAATTGAAATTAATGTGAAACTTATGTCAATGGGTGTATTTCACACCATATTTTTTTTTATAAATTTTAATGAAAATATTTATAAATTAATTTTGGATTTATGATTGTGATACATTAAATTATTATTTGAGATTTTATAATATTATATAATATATTATTAAAATAACGTAAGACTAAAATATTTTGAGTAAAAAAATATAATGTGTGACGAAACTATTACTCGCTATATATTTATATTTAAAATAATTAAACATCTATCATGAGCCAAATGATACATACTTGGGTTCCATTCCATAATATACTAACTCCTAGATTTTTTTTGCAATGGTTAATATATTTAATAATTTAGGGTAAAATATAGTTATAAAAATGGAAGCTATATATATTATCCCAAGTTTCAAAGTGCTCACACATTCTCTACATATCCCCTGTAATTGTGTATGCAATACAAGTACATATTTTTATAGTTAGTTTTATACATCTGCAAATAAAATAGATATTTTTTTGTGTAATTAATCAATTTAACCCGCGTTTAGAAGGAAATATACAAGCCACGTAAACCTAAAACAAAGGAAATGAAAATTTCTGGGATTGTAAAATCCAACTCATGCAAAGGGCATTCCCGTACCATTGGATGGGCGGAAAGCCGTAAATGTCGATACAAGCAGGGGCAAGTTAGTCATTCTGCTCACTACCATTTGCACTCAAAGAATGAATTAGAATAGAATAATTAACAGTTCACCCACCAAACCATTAATATATTAAACTCCATTGGATTAAAAAAGACAAAATATCCTTAAAAATCTCAGCTTTCTCTGCATCTCTCCATAGAATCAATCTCTGCAAAGTCTCTGTCTCTCCCAAGTCTGTCCTGATCCCGCCTCGGCTTCGCAATGTGTGGAGGAGCCATCATCTCCGACTTCATACCCAGCGCGAGGTCCCGCCGTCCGACGGAGACGGAATTCCTGTGGCCGGATCCGAAGAAGGCCCGCCCTGGCAAGGGTTTCTCCAAGCCTCTGAGGTTCGACATCATCGACGTCGACAACGACTTCGAGAACGACTTACAGGAGTTCAAGGATGAGTCCGACTTCGAAGGGGATTTCGAGGAGGACTTCGATGTCAAGCCCTTCGCTTTCTCCGCCTCCTCCAAGCTTCGTGCCTCTGCCAGTAATCTAACGTTCTCTGTCTTGGAGTTTTGGGTTTCAGTGTCTCGAATATATGCCTTTTGATTTTCTCATGTTGTTGCTGTTCGTTGAGCTCAGTTTTTCAAAAATTACCTTGCCAGCTGATTTTTCTTTTAATTACCGTTTATAAATCTCAAGCCGTCTGAGTTGATCTTAAAAGGGTTGAAATTGTCAGAATTTTTGTTTCCTCTATTTAGTTGGTTCCTCGCACTTGAACAATTGGGATATTAATAGGTAGTCGGGAAGTGAGAGGAGTTATAGTTGAGATTATCAATTCTGATAAAGTTTTGTTAGTGATTTCCTGCTTATCATTGGTTGAATGATTTAGTTTAATTATTTCCCTTGTTTTTAGCTGTTCTCCAAACTTTGAATATTGAGATGAAAATTTCTAGCATGCCATGATTCCTTTGTAAAGCCCTATTCTTTTCATCAGGCTGCAATTTAGGGTAGTGGAAGGTCATTTAGAAGATTGTATTAATTGATAATCTATTAAGGATAGTTGTTGGATGATTTGGTGCTTTTACAGTTTCAGGAACGATTCCTGTTGAATATGTGGTTAGTCAGATTAAAAGGTTCGAGTTCTCTTGGCAGAAATATTTATCTTTCAGTTTCCAAGTTTTAAAGAAGAATATCCTCTTTTCTCCATAGAAGATAAGCTTTATTTGCAGAATGATCTGACACTGCCTTGTCAGTTTGTTCCAATAATTAGAGAAGCATCATATTCTCGGATGGATTGGGATGGGGACGGATAATAGAAGCACCTTTAGTTAAAACCCTTTTCATGGCTAGTTGATTATTCCAGATATTCGCTTTTGTTTCTTTGACCTGGGAAATCCCTTTTAATTCAACAATATAATGAACTTATGTGTTGATCTCTTAATTAGATTTGATGCATATTAATGTAATATTCAATGTCTCTAAATATTACTTTCTGAAAAATCTGTTAATCAATCCATTGTCCCATCTGCAAGGTTCTGTCAAGCCCAAATCTTTGGAATTCAATGGCCAGGCAGGGAAATCTTCCAAGCCAAAGAGGAAGAATCAGTACAGGGGCATAAGGCAGCGGCCATGGGGGAAATGGGCTGCTGAAATACGTGATCCAAGGAAAGGTGTCCGTGTTTGGCTTGGAACCTTCAACACTGCTGAGGAAGCAGCAAGAGCTTATGATGCTGAAGCTCGTAGGATTCGTGGGAAGAAAGCTAAGGTTAATTTCCCAGATGATGGTTCCCATTACTCATCAAAATGTTCTCTTAAGTCAAATCCATCAAAGCTGACCCTGGGAACAAACTTGAACAATGATCACCCAAATCTGAATCAAAATATAGGCAGTCTCCTGAACAGCTCTGATGATGAATTCTACAATTCTGTTGGTTTCATGGAGGAAAAGCCCCTGGTGAATCAGTTTGCTATGGACTCCTTTGTTTCCAATGGGGCTGACGATCTGAAGTCATTTTCTGCAACAGATAATACTCCACATTACTTCAGCTCTGATCAGGCCAGCAACTCATTTGATTGTTCTGACTTTGGTTGGGGAGAAAATGGTCCCAAAACTCCTGATGTTTCCTCTTTTCTTTCTGCTTCTCTGGAAGTAGATGAGTCTCCATACATGGAAACTAATCCAAATAAGAGGCCTAAGACCAGCTTTGATGAGGTTGTGACCAACCAAGAAAGTTCCGTGAAGACTTTAACTGATGATCTCTCTGAATTTGAATCCCAGATGAAGTACCTCCAGATGCCATTTCTGGAGGGAGGCTGGGATGCTCCAATCGAGAGCTTATTTAATGGGGGTGCAACTCAGGATGGTGGGAATGCTGTTGACCTCTGGACCTTTGATGACTTACCTCAGATGGAGGGGGGAGTCTTCTAAGCTACCCTAGCTCTTCTGGCTAATGTAAATAAAGGCTACTTGTTGCAAGTCCTCTCCCTACTTTTAACTCTCCCAAAGGGGAAAAAAAAGCAATCCATTATTGTTCGTTTTTTTGTAGTAATGGTTGAACTAGGATGGATGTGAAAAGATAATACTCACAATGCTTTTGCCAATTTCAGGGAACTTTCATGTGGAAGTCATCGAATCCAACTGTTGAATATGGCTAAGCCTCTGGAAGGATGCAGCGTAGGCTTGTTTTCTCTATCCGAAATGATGTCTGTTTGGTTCTCCTTTGGCTCTGAGACCTGACCCTATATCGTGGATATATAAGACTTTAAATTTATTAAAACATGTTATGTATTTGAATAATGTGTTTGTGAATGTGATGGAACTTATTACAACTTGTGGTATTGATGCTTGCTCATATCCTGCCATAGATAATTTTTTTTGCTACATTTTATTTAATTGATTACTTCAAATACACGGACAGTATTGAATGAGTTCAGAATTTCTTCAGGTTGCAGATTACTAGATGCTTTGAGGGAAGTGTGTTGACAAAGAATACAATTGAAAACCACTAGGATTAAAATTTGTCTAAGTTGACAGTCAAAGTAGTTTGCTTCCATGTTTATACATTTAAAATCTCTAGAAAGTCAATCATTTATGTACATATATTAAGTTTATCTTACATTTTTTTCGCTTAAATAATTCATTAAACAGTAATTTTTATTTAGAAATAGCTTTATAAATATATTTGAGCTACTCATCAATTTTCATAAATACAAAAATTATATAACAATAAATTATTTACATATAAATATATTTTCTATTAAATTATAAAATTTTTAATTATACAAAATCTTATGAATATAAAAAATTATTTTATGTACGCTTAAAATTTTATGAATATATATAATAATTCATAAATCTATATATATTTTAAAACATTATCAATAATTTCTTACATAAAAATCAAAGTTTTAACATGGAAAGCATTTTGAATTATATGTCCGTTGAATACATAAATTGTATTTTTTATAATTCCTAAATTTTAATTTAACATGTTAATTTATATATTTTTACCTACAGAAATTGGTGAATTATTTAATATAAATTTTATATAAAATAATTTACCAAACTGTATTATTAAAAAAATTACACATTATGATTAATCAATTATGAAATATAAAAATAAATTTATAAGTTAAATCAAAATGCATGAATATATAAAAATAAAAATATATCGACTACATTTCATTCATAAATTTGTTTGATATTTAAAAAACTATTATATATATTATTGATAATTTCTTAATAAATACAAATTTATGAATTATTTTATGTAATTTTATTAATTTTTATATGTATATAAAATAAAAATTATATGCATTATTAACAAATATAATTTTCTATTTGTAGGAATTCATGAACTATTTAAATTTAAAACATTTTATATTAACTTTATATTTTAATAATTATATTAAGTAAAATATTTTTATGCATTAATTATTCACATATATACTTTTATATTTAAAAGAATTCATAAATTGTTCAACTAAATTTGCATATTTACAAAAAATAATAAATTTATTAAATAATTCCTGAAATATATATATGACGTTTTCTTAATTTTGAACTTGCTTTACGCTTAAAATATATTTTTATGGACCAAAAACTTATGATTTTTTAAAGTAAAATTATTATTTTTATATGTTTATAAAATAAACATAATACATAAATTTATTTATAAATATAAAATATAAAATTTGTATTTAAAATAAATTATCTATATATAATATTGAAAAAGTACATAAATTTATAAATTATGTATGTTAACTTATAAATTTAAGTATTTATAAAAAATTAATTTATATTATATAAATTTGTGAATTTTTATATGGATCAATTAAATTCATTCCTCATGCTTTGTTCAACGTGTTTCCCCATTTCAATCCCTATGTAATGTACTTTACCATATAACTCCTTTGTGATGTGTCAAATTGCACTTTACTTATTATTTACACATTTTTCAATACTCTTACCTAAACAACACAAACTCTTAGGATAATCTTTTATTGATTATTGGATCTAATACTATTCAATTATACACATATAAAATATTGACTTGCTATCTTGTCAACCTATTTACTTATATTCATATTTATGTTTAAATCTAATTTTATATGCCAAATTATTTTAACATGGAGTCATTAGTTAGCAAAATTATAGATGATGCTCATCTTTGAACATGGACCACTATCATCATTCTTAAATACTAGTCTTAACTCCCTTTAATCATTAGCACTTAGTTCCTTTTTAATTACAAGGTCTTAGTTTATTTCCTTCAATATTGAGCTTTAGTCCATTTTTTTCTAAAATTGAGTCTTAGTGTCTTTTATAAATACTAAGTCTTACCTCATTTTTAAATTATTAGGTCTTAGATCCCTTTTCTAGACATTGGATCATAATTTATTTTATTAAACGCTAGGTCTTAGTATTTTTTAAATATTGTAATTTAATCCTTTTTTTTTATAAATATTTGGGTTATAGTCAATTTTTTTAAACCTTTGACCTTAACCACTTTTTTCAAAGCACTGTGCATGACATTTTAAAATATGCAACAATTTTATAAATCTATAAATAACTTTGATTGACTTCATTGGACTTGCTATCAATAACAACCTCACATGCTCGGGATCGGTTCGTCCGAATAAGTTGTCATATCCTATTGTCCTTCCACACAGTTGCTTAGAATATCAACCTACAATAATATACGTGTTTAAGTTTGGTCACTAGTGGTACATTTGTATCGTCCTATAATTTTTCAGAAACTACAAAATTTCCCTTAAGACTCAGTTTACACAATTTGCTCACCAACTAATCATATAACACTACTCGGACCTTAACTTCTTCACATTACAAACTTTTCCAACACTTTTTGTTACACCCCAACTTGAGTACTCAACTTGAGTCGAGAATTGAGATTATAAACAACTCTCTCTCAATTCTACAATAGTGAGTATCATACTACTGATAGATTGACATGAGGTAAGACTCATAACAATAGAGCCCAAAGTTTTAATCAAAATTTGAACATTTATATAAAGAATTGTAAATGTTTGCAAATAGTAAAAAAATATTTCATGAAAATAACTTAATAATAGTAAATATCTACTTGTATTTTAACCGAGGGTTATACCTTGATAACACATTATTTCTTATTTCAAAAAATATATTTATGTTCTCAAATTTATCCTGAAATGGAAAAATGGAGTGAGATGAGATTATGCCCAATGAGTAGGAGTTTACTGACTTTGAGTTTCCATGTCCTTGAGTCAGTCTTTACTCAAAATACATTACAAAGGTCTTTTAAAATCTTGTAAGCTTAAAATATTATTTAAAGTTTATTCATAGCATACATGCACACAATATGGCTTAGAGATACTTTATCATCAACATATTTGGAGATGGTGAGGTTAACGATAACATACTAGACATTACTTTTCATTGTGGGAAAGTTTTGTTCAACTTGACCTATTCCGTGTCAATAAAAGATTTTAGACGACTCACTGTGACTCCTTGGGTTAGGGCATAATGGAAACAAATAGTATCCCCCTCCCCCTCTCGCATTAGGGTCACAACCATATAGTGAGATCACACTCCTCTCTACTGGTGCCTAGTAACAAGTCTTAACCGCTCTCCACTAAGCTCCTCTGAAATACATCAGGGAGAGTGCCCTTTCATACCCTATAAGATTTGGACCACCAATTGCTTAGGAATATCATGACCATATTCCACCACCACCTGATCAATACTTAGGACACCGCCTAATCAGTACTCGCACACAACCTTATGCCTACCTTGTGCTGGATATGCTAATACAAAAATAATCTCTCCTTTATTACCACAACACCCTAACAAACCCTTAGTACTCAACACTACCTCTCAACATAGGTGTCTACCAATACCATTCTATGTCATCCTCAAAACACAAATGATTCATCAAGCATTCATAACAACCACAAAGATTGGCTTACTATTTGGCCAAACCTTCTATTACACAACAATCACATCACAACGATAGAGGTTGGCTTGCTATTTGTCCAGCCCCTCTAAGGTTTTTTCACAATTACTTAGGAATACTAATATCCACAAGGTCTCGGAGGGTATTCTTTCAAACATCTTTCAAAACATACATATCTTTATATTCACAAACTTGGATTGTAGTCCATTTTTAGCCACATACTTGAGTCCTTCTTTCAAAATTCATTGCTCATAACCCTATTTTCAAAACATGAGGCGGAGGACCTTGTTCATGAAACATGGCTCGTAGTCCTTCTTTCAAAATATAACCAAAACCTATCCTTCAAAAAATATGGGATGTAGTGTAAACCCCGTCCTTTTGAGTTAAGAAAAACCGGAAAAAGAACCAGTCAAATTGAGTGAGAAACACTAAACTAGTTCATAAACTCGATCATTAGAGAATGGGCAATTTGGGAAACTTACAACTCCCGAGTGACCCAAAGGGTTCATAAAGTCTTGGTAAAGAACCTTAGGACAAGTTGGAAGAGAAAAACCAGACCGGTTTAGATGAATAAGATCCAACTGGATTGAACCAATTTATAAACTGAGTTGGTTCATCAACTGGAACCGATAGAGAAAGGGTAAACTGGGAAATTTATGGATCCCGAGTGGCCTAAAGAGTCACAAAAGTCAAGAAAAAGGACTTTATGATGAATTGGAGATGAAAACCGAACTAGTTTAGGTGCATCGGATCCGAATCGGATTGAACCGATTTGAACCACTATTGAATGGAATGCTAAATTCATTTTTCTAGATGGCTGAGAAAATTAAAATTTAAGATTTGAGGCCACCATTGGATAGAAAATAAATTTAGAAATTTTTAGATTTGAAAAACTTGGTCGAATTGGGGGTGAATCGGCCAGTTTAAGCTTTGAACCCGGTCCGGTTCGTTTCAGAATAGTGTCGTCTTCTTCTTTCAGATGACAACACTGTTCACTCACCGAAAAATCGCGCAGCGCTAACGAAGCTGAAAAGTCTCCAACCAGTGAGTTTCAGGCAATGAATACTTACAACCAGTAAGTAGATTTTTTTCCATGTCATTTTCACATTACTCCTCTAAGTTGTAATGTTTAAAATACCACTAAGTAGTGGATTTTCATTTCCAATGTACTTATCATCCCAACCGGGTATGATATAAAAATCCCACTCACACAATTGTGTAGTGAAATTCTAATTTGTCGGTTTTCATATCTTGCGAGCTTAACCTCAGCTGACGTTCCCGATGTCTCGTGTTCCTACACGATATGAACATTCTTATTCATTATTCTTTGGCCTAATAGCCTCATTCATCCCAAATAAATGAGAAAAACTAAATTTTCCTTTAATTGTAATTAGGTCCCTAAAGTTATTTTTCTTTAAGTTTAAATCCCTAATGCCGGTTTTTCCTCCAATTGAGTCCCAAAAATTTTAAAATTTATCTTAGGACCCCAATTTATTCAAATTCACAAATGGGGTTTAATTTTCCAAATTTTTAATTGGGTCCCCTAACTTTTCCAAAATTACCATTTTTCCCTAAAAATTTTAAAATTTGCTTAATTGGTCCTCTAACACTTTTATCATGCCTAATTGACCTTCAATTTTACAAAATTGCATTTTGGTCCCACAAATTTTCTAAAATACCCAAATTTCCCCTAATTTAACTTCCTAACATAGCCGACTTTGATTTCATCAAATTGACCGATCAAACACTTCTAATTGTTTTAATTGAAGTTAAAGAGTTTCTACATCTTCATACGATTCAATAGCACTTTGAATCGTAAGTTTTGACGCCAGAATGAGCTCAAACGGAGCTTTGTCGAAAAATAGAACGTAGAGAGAGAAAGCTTCAATTACTCACTGTCGAGGGCGCGGTGGTCCGAGTTATCGATCTGGGTAGATAGCTTGTGTCCTGAGGTTCCTCTTAGGATCAAGAATTGCATCAATTGATATCGAATTAGATTAGAATTCCTTCATCAAAATTCTGCCCATTCTCTCTCTAGCACCGGTCGAAAATTGTAGAGGGGAGCCGAATTGGCTTACCTTTCAGTCCTAATTCGGTCATGGGAGGGCAGAGGAGGTGTTGGGAGAGCTTGGTTTGGCCTGAGGAGGGCTCGAATTGGCTGATTTTAGCTCGACCGAAACAGGGCAGCTTCGGTCCACTAGAGCTGCTTCACTATACGATCATGCCGACATTTTTCTAGTGACTCTCTGAGCAAATGGAGATAACAAGCAAGTAGCTAACTTCTTCCTGGTTCTAAAGAACCCGATCACACCTTATTTGGCTCAGAAATGACCCTATATCGGAGCTCTGGTTCGAGTTTTGCTGGAAAACCAAGCAGCTGAGAGAGAATGGAGTTTTTAGGTGTGAAGAGGATGAATGAGGAGGGGCTCTTTATATAGGAAGCTCGGGGATATCTTGGACGTCCAATCGGCATCATAATGGCGGTCATTCATTACCCAAAACTCCCTGACTAGAGATTTTTTAGCTTCATCGGCGCTACACAATTTTCCAGCGAGTGAACATTATTGTTAACTGAAGGAAGAATATGAAACTATTTCGAACCGGACCGGACCGGTTCATCTGAACCGGATCCTAAAGTCCTTTTTCTTGACTTCTATGACTCTTTAGGTCACTCGAGATTCATAAATTTCTCAGTTTGTCCATTCTCTATTAGTTTCGGTTCATGATCCGACTCAGTTCATAAACCGGTTCAATCCGATTGGATTCAGTTCTTCTAAACCGATCTGGTTTTTCTCTTCAAATTTATCCTAAGGTTCTTTTCCAAGATTTTATGAACCCTTTGGACCACTCGGAAGTTGTAAATTTCTAAATTTTCTGTTCTCTAATGATCGGGTTTGTGAACCGATTTGGTGTTTCTCACTCGGTTTGGCTGATTATTTTCCCGGTTTTCCTTATCTCAAAAGGCGGGGTTTATAGGACCGGTCTGGTCTGGTTCAGAAAAGTGACATCTTCTTCCTTGGGATGATAACTCTATTGATATGGTAGAAAAACTTTCTTTCTTCAGCAAAGGAATATTCCCTCCAATTTGGGCATTTCTCAACCAATATAGAAACTGGTAGGGCAGACGGTCCTTGAGCTCCCTATATAAAGAGAGTCCCTCCATTCATCCTCCCCACACATCAAATTGTCATTCTCTCTCAAGTGCTCTATTTTTTGGTGAATCTCAAACCAGTGCTTCGACTTAGGCACTTTTCTTAGCCTTAGAAGGCAAGTGCGGGTCCTATAGACTCGGAGGGAAGTTAGCTACCTGAGAGAAATCTCCCTTCGACCCGAGAACAACTGGAGAAGAGCCAGCGGAATCAAACAGTGAAGCAGCTCCAATGGACCAAAGCTGCCCTATTTTGGCCAAGCTAAATTCGGCCAAATTCATACCTCCTTCAGCCAAACCAAGCCTTCCCAACATCCTCACGACCCTCACATGAGCTCCATAGAGGTGAATAGTAAAGCCAATTTGGAACTCCTCCATCATTTCATATCGGTGTTAGAGAGAGAAAGTATTGAATTTCACTAAAAACATTTACCCTCGTATGGACTTCAATTGTAGCAATTCTTGATCCTAGAAGGAACCTAAGAACAAGAGCTACCTCCCCAAATTGAGAGCTCAAACTGTCGCACCTCCGACGGTAAGCCTTCAAAGCTTTCTCTCTCCACAAACAATTTTTCGGCGAAACTCTATTTGAGCTCGTTTCGAACTCCAATTCTGAAATTCAAAGTTCCATTTGATCATATGGAAGTGTAGGAACTGATCCATGCCATAAATTGGAGCAAATAACCCAATTGAATGGCCAATTTGAAGAAATCAAATTTAGTCAGTAAAGTGGGAAAAAATTGGGGGAAATTTGTGGATTTTAAAAAATTGAGGGACCTCTATGCAATTTCTCAAAATTGAAGGTCAATTGGTAATGAGAAAAATGTTGGGGGACCAATTGGTCAATTTTTGAAAGATTTGGGGCCAAATTTCATTTTTTTGGAAAGTAGGGGCAAAACTATAATTTTAGAAACATTGGAGACAAAATTAGAAATTTGGAAAACTTAAGCCCCTTACAGAATTTTGAGTAAATTGTGGATCGAAAGAGGATATTGGAAACCTTGGGACCCAATTTGGGGAAAAGTTAGCATTAGAGACCTAAATTTAAGAAAAATGAACTTTAGGTACCTAAGCGTAATAAACCAAGAACTTTGAGCCTAGTCTCTAATACGTGAGAAAACGAAGGTTGTCATGCCAAACCCTAGTTGATAAAGATACCCAAATCATGTAGTGACACGAGAGACCGAAACGCCAGCAAGGAAAAGCTAGCGTGGACTTGGAAGCTGACTAGGGACGAACGCGTCACAGTTAACGTGTCACTCTTATGACCCATCTGTCAGTTCCTTAGCTTGGGAATTTCCTTTTTCTCCCTTATCCTTCCTTTAGGAGCTCCTAATATTGGTTTGGTTCCTTGCACTCCACGGTATGTCCATCCGCCCATCAATGGTCCCTTTGAGTGGTATACATCCCTCCAGAGTTCCCTTTCCTAGCACATTTCTTTTCCTCTTCACTCCTTCCGTGTCCTACCTTAGAGTTATCGGAGGACGTTTTTCATGTTTGCCCTTTCCGAGGGGTTCTAGTGTACTTCCCCTATCTCGTACCTCTATTCTTTGTTGTCTTTCTTTCAACTTGTCCCTCCTAGAGGAAAACTTACTTCCTCTTTATTTCTTAACTCCTATACAAGGGCTCACTCAATCCCTTGTCAATCCTTAGGTTTTCCTTCTAGTAATAATCCTTTCGCTCCTACTGCATCTCTTGATGTTGCCTTCTCCTTTTCCCTTTTTCCAGGTTGATCCCATTCCTTGACCCCGTAAAAGTATTAATTCCCCTATACTCAACCCTTTATGAGCATACATTTTCCTTTCCCTATTTCAGTTGGATTCTTTGTCTTTTGGATAAGGCATGTTCCTTCCAATGACTCCCCTTCTAAGTAGGCTCTTTGTTCCTTCTTGGGAACTTCCTTCCTAAACTTTTGGCTTGTTACCTTATTGATCTGCATGGGAGTTCCTTAGTTCTTGGGAAAACCATTTAGGTTGGCTATCTTAGGGTTGTCAATTAGTATTAACTATTGATGGCCCATAATCTTCCTTCTCAAGTGGCCCTCTCTCCACATACTTCTCGGATCCCGATTTTGGGTTGACCCCTCCTCATATAGTTGAGGTATGAGAATGTGACTTTGTTTGAAGGATGAAGTTTTAGGGAAAATTAGATTTTTTTATTAAAGGGTACAATATGCTTTGGGCATTAACTCTATTACAAGAAGTAGTTTTAGCTTGTGGATCTACTATACTAGGTTCTTAGTAAGCATTCTTCTTGGTTATAAGTCCCTTACGATGTCCTTGGTGTGTTAGGTTGGCTCTCCTCCTACTCATGGATGTGACCTCAACAGGTGTTGGTACAACATTCCTTGGTGGTGTTGGGTGTTCCCCATAATGCCTCTTGGTCCTTCGTGACATCTACTACACCTCATACTTTGGAGAGCTTTTAGGGTGGTATTCCTACAGGAACATATTGTTGGGGGATGTTGGCGACATCAGTACTAGTTTTCTTGGTTCCCCTAGGACGCATCACTACCCCTCTTGGATGTCATGGTTCTAAACCTCAAGTGCATGCACAAACAATAGTTTTCCACAAATCCATTTATCTTTGGTGTCACTGGTCCAATGGCCTCGACCCTCAACTCGACCAGCAGTTGTTTGTCTAGGCCGGTCCATCAATCTGGCCTTGATGCACTACTGCCAGTCCATCGAGTATGTCAATCCTGACTTGGTACCATGGCGAAATCACATAATCCATTCATTAAGAGTTTTCATGGCTTAATATCTCATGTCTGTTTACAAGCTCCTACTCGTGCCAACTGGCCTTGGGCCCACTGTACGTGATTTTCCAAAATTGGGCATTTTAGCCCCACAAGTTTCAAAACCGAGGCCTCTAGACTATCTAAGCTGTTCTAGCTCTCGTCAAGAAGTTCTTCAAAAAATTTTAAGCTTTGGCACACAGTCAAGGGAGAATACTTCCTAAAAAATAATCTTTCAACTCATCACACCAACCGGGTGTGATGACATCTCCGCTTCCAACCAGCAAGCGAGTTTTCTCCTTCCGTCTTGGAAATCTATCATATCAATTGGGTATGATCTCTCTACTTACAACCGATAAGTAATTTTTCCACTTAGTTCTCACATCACTCCAATTGGGTGTGATGTTAAAAGCCCACATAGAAGTGGTTTTTCATTTCTAAAGTGCTCATTATCCCAACCGGGTATAATGTGAATAAACCCATTCATGGTGGCTTCCAATTTAGAAAAAGGTGCTCATCATCCCAATCGGGTATGATGTGTAAATTAGCTCACTCACCCATTAACCGTGACGTGTTCATCCTCGGTTAGTTTTCCAAGTTACTACGAGCTTTCTCTTGCTGGCGTTCCGATCACACTTGTCCCATCGGAGGTGCGATGGTCTGAACTTTCTATCAAAAAAGGTAGCTCTCTTCCTAAAGTACCTTCTAGGATCAATAATTGCTACAATTGTCCTTTTAGCTTCGTTGAGGTCGTATGAGGGTTATGGGGATGTTGGGAGATCTTGGTTTGGCCTAAGGAGGCTGAATTTGGCCGATTTCAGCTCGGTCGAAACAGGGCAGCTTCGGTCCGCTAGAGCTACTTCACTATTTGATTTTGACTTCCCCTGGAGTCTAAAGAACCCAACCTCGCCTTCCGAGGTTGAGAAAAATGCCTAAGTTGGAGCACTAGTTCGAGTTTCACTGGAAATTGGAGCAATTGAGAGAGTGGAGTTTTCAGGTGTGAGTAGGATGAATGGAGAGAAAATCTTTGTATAGCTGTAAAATTATTTGTTAAATGGGGAAGAGTTATTACTATATTATGGGTATTTATGAGAATTAATATTCTCAGTTATTTTCATTAAATTGGGAAATTGATGGGTATTTATGAGTATAAATTTCAAAAATTGAATGTAGGTATTTATTTAATAATGGTATAACCTCAACTCTCGAATCCTTTTCTTCTTTATATTTATTTGGAAATTAATTTTGTATAGGTATATATATATATATACTTATATAAACATCTATTCAACATTTGTTTGGTTTAATGCGTCTTATTATATAACATGAATGCATTAAACCCACATAATTTACATTTCATTTAATGCTTTACATTAAATAGCCCATGTTAAATGGGATGCCTAAAACTTATAACTAGTTACCACTTTGAGTCCTCATTTTACTCAATATTGTATAAAGGGCTCAATTTTTCCAAATTTCCAATTTGGTCCCCAACTTTTCAAAAATTACTATTTTGCCCCTACTTTCCAAAAATGGTAATTTGGACCCAATTGTTCTAAAAATCGACCAATTAGTCCTCTAACTTATTTTACATGGCCAATTGACCCTCAATTTTAGGAAATTGCAAATAAGTCTCTCAATTTTACGAAATCCCAATTTGCTCTTTCTCTATCGGTTGTGGTTCATGAACCGGGTCGAATTTCTCTCTTGAGTTGTTCGGTTCTTTCCCCGGTTTTTCTTATCTTTAAGGGACGGGGTTTACAGGTGTGGTGAGAAAAAAAATTATTTTTGTCAGAAGTGTCATCCCTAACTGTGTGCCAATGCTTAAAATATTTGGGATACCTTCGTGACCAGAGCTAGAACAGCTCAAATAGGCCAGGGGCCTCAGTTTTTGAACTCATAGAGCTTAATGCCCAGTTTTGGAAAACACGTGCAGTAAGCCCAAGGCCAGTGAGCACGGGCAGAAGCTCGTAAACAACTTGATTAAGAAGAGCCATGAAAACTCATAATTAATGGAATTGATTGTGTGTTGCACCTCGGTACCAAGTCAGAATCGACAGTGCTCAATAGACTGGCGATAGTGCGTCAGGGTCAGGTCGATGGACTGACTTAGACAAATATTTGCATGTCAGGTTGAGCATCGGAGCCATTGGACTGTTAGCACCAAAGAGGATGGATAACTATATGAAAACTATTGTTTGTGCATGCACTTATGATATGGGACCATCAAGATGCCCTAGGGGTAGTGATGGGTCTCAAGGGCTACTCGACGACATGGTGGAGATAAGGGCAGTTCGTCGTGTCAGTCAGTCATGAAGCTTTGGGAGCTTCTTGCGTATGAGATCGGGGTGGGGTTGGGATGAGATCTCCATCCTCATACAGACACGAAGTGGCATTTGGATATGAGGGTCGTACGTTTGGGACATCCACTCAAACTCATCAAGGTAGAAGTGGACGGGCTTCTATCATGGTGTAAAGATGCTCTAATCGACAAGTGAGTGCAGTGGGCATGCAACACCTATGAATGTGTGTACCCTTTCTAATGAAGGGCGTATGTTTGTTTGCTAAATACCTCCCGAGGCAAGGGGATGGGCGAAGAAAGCTAAACACACCTACTATGGAAACGGAAAAAGGTTGTTGGAAAAATTGAATTTGAGAAAACCCTTTTTAAAGGAAATATTAACCTTACCTTGATTTTTGATAAATTAAAGATATTTTGAAATCTCACTCCCAACACCAGCTCACTGAGTTGTAGAAACTCACTCTCTCTCTTTACTCATTTCATGTAAAAGAAGAATATCAACCTTAAAGATCCCTCTCAGTTGAACCATAAGACATGTATGAAAATTTTATATTCAATTTTGTATAATGCTATTACAGGAAAAACAGGAAGAAGGATGTCTAACTACTCGCGGTTTAGAAAGGGGTGAAAACCCCTCATAGACCAAAGGGAGTGGCGGGTTTCTCACTGGAATGTGACCAAACTGGATCAGGGCGTGACACATCCCCTCCTCCCAACTGAATGCTTGAGACACAGATAAAGACCTTTATTTTTCCCCAACCAAAATCTAAAACCCACCACGTACTAATTAATTAATTCAAAGACACACATATTATGAAATGATGAAAGAGGGTTATGATCAGATATCCAATTAGATATAGAATTTAAGCTTGGAGGTCCCCTAACAGTTGGGGCCTTCTACCTGTGATATCATGACTGATAGGAGTTGGTCGAGTGATTGATCAAAGTCCGTGTGACATTCTTGTGAACATGATGTTGAATGCTCAATTTTGTATATGCATCCATGCAGTTAGTTGGTCAAGATATGGAGCAAACTAGTAGTGATATTTTTGTGTTGTTACTTTGCCTATCAATTATTTCCCTTTCACCATACTTTCCCCTGTCAATTTCTCTAGTCCTATCCCTACTTTGATCATTCTCCCTCTCCCTTTGACTCTCACTCATCATTCTATCTTTTTCTCTGTTACTTTTGACAATATCTGCCCCATCCATGCTCCTCTCTCTTTCTGAAACCCTTGTTCTGTTCCATTCAATAACCTTTTCCATACTATAACTTGGTGCCTCCTTGGCATGAGCCTAAATACTTCATAAGCTCGATCTATCAAACCACAACTAACATACATGTGTATGATTGTATTGCTAAGAGAAACCAACACAGCTGTATTTCTGGCACAAAATTTCTCTACAACATAGGAGAGAATCCACTTACTAGGATTCAAGTCTCCCAGCTTCTCACAAGCTAATAACACAGCGATAAGAACCACTTATTCCAGTTTTACATTGGCCATCTACATCTTATAGAATAGAGACAAAGCCTTCCTGCAATTTCCATTCTTTGCAGAACCAACTTTGTCCATGAAACTAGGTTTTTTTCAGCCATCTCACAGGAAGACTCTACACGCAGTATCAATATCTCCCACCTAACATACCAAGAGAGCAATGTATTACATAGTATGACCTCCCTCTCACCCATTTCATCGAACACCATGGCCCTGACTATTCTATCATCTCCTCTCACCCATTTCATCGAACACCATGGCTCTGACTATTCTATCATCTCCTCCATGTAAGTCATATATCCTAATTAAGATCATCTTGACTTCATCTATCTCTTGTATCCATGTCTACCAGGGGATGGAGACCTGCTCCTCTCTCCATACTTGTTTCTTATCCCATCTCTTTCATTCCTGCCTCTCCAATATGTCTTATTTCCTCTATCACAGCCACTTCTATCATTCGGATCTCTTGACCTCTCATGAGATCACACTCCTCGTGGTGATCTCGCTCTTGATCCCTGTCACAAGCTGATCCCATTAGCTCGTCCAGTAAAGCTCGTTGCGTATCCATGGCTGATGAATAAATAAGATTTTGATAGCACACAGAAGTATTGTTAGGAGTTTAACTGAAAGTCCAACCTTTAGTAGTACTCAGAACAATCACGTCGTTCCCTATAGCCATACAGGTTATCACGTCATAGCCCTTGACAGCAAAGCTTTCGAAAAGATTCACCGTTAAAACTTGCCTCGAATCATCCATGTCGTAGCTCAGACTTCCGCCCTCACACATTCATCAACTGCATGCATATCTAGTACTTTTTCCTCACACAGTCATACCAATCTCTCTAACGCTCTCATCAATATTCCTCCAGTCATACCAGTCTCTCTCGAAGATATGCTAGCAAGGGCCACGCGAATGCAAGGATAATTGGAGGCACAGAGGCACGTCTTGATAATCACCCTCATCATCTTGCAAAGAAAGTCCTGTCCTTAATCATCTGGTGCTTCTCGAAAAAGAAGCATCCGATTCCTGTCGGAGATGTAGCTTTCAAGGTGATCTCAGGCTCGGCTTCGATAGCGAGCGCCGCCGTCTCCTCCTCATCGGCCAAGGAGCTTGCGGTTGCAAGAGCCGGGGCGATTCAGAGGACGAATACTCTGATGACCGTCATAGGCCCGAAGAAGATACCGAAAGCTTTCGTGTCCACTTGTTTATTTGACAAGAGATCAACCTTCGACTACATCAAAAGCGGATTCTAGAAGTCTGAGGGCTCTAGAAGACGGATCAGTGACACTTATGATCTTAGCGGAAGGTGGGGGAAGATGAACCTGAGGAGGGGACTTCCTCGATCTTTGATAAGAGCGGCCACATATGTGAGTAACAAGGTTAGGTGGCTCGGACCATTAGCATCAGCCGAGGAGATCACAGGAATCTGAGGAAGGGAGGAGGAGCCAAGTGTAGGATGGATTGATGGGAACGAAGAGAGGAGTGTGGGAGTAGTGGGGAGTGGCACTTATTATTTCTCAAATAAGAAAAATAATAAGATTTTTTAAGTAAATATCTATAGGAGGCTCATTTAGGGATGGGTAGCTTATTAGTGGGATAAGTCTCATTTATTATTTATTTATAATTTAAAATTTTTTATCCAATTATATATATATATATATTTATATTATTTAATTTGACTAAATTAGTTATAATCAATTAATTAAATTATATTTTTTTTATTTTGAATTCGAATCAAATTAATTAGATTTCAAACAAAAATTACAAAGTAATTTATGATCGATTTTTTTTTTAAATATTGGTGTTACATGAAATCTTAAGTGAAGGTTTGACCTTCAAGGTATATCCCACACCACAACATTTAAAATATGTTAAGGGAACGTATGTCATTACGCCTTTACCTTCTTCGTATCATCAAGATAGGACCATTTGATAGCTCGGGGAAGGGTGGCGAGTTGAACACGGGACCGATCGAACCAAGTCGGGGTGTGACATAACATGCGAGACCAATCAGTGTGTTACACATGGTAAGGCGTGCCTAGTCAGCCACTCAGTTAGCACTTGAAAGTGATGACCAATTAGAGTGTGGCACGTGTGCCCGATCAATGATCAAAGTAGGAAAATCCACCTTCACAACGACCGACCAATAGTAGAGCGACACGTGTCCCGGTCAACGGTCAATGTCGGACAATGCCTTGTCAACAAAGGGCGACAAATGGGGAGCTAACATGTGGCATGGGTGCCATGTCAGTGTCCAACTAGGATGTCTCAGAACGACTGACCAATCATAGGTCGACACGTGTCATTGTCACATCGAATGACCTCGACCAATCAAAATCTAACACGTAGCACTAGCATTGTGCATTAGGAGGGAAATATGATGCATTTAAAATAGCTAATTAGAAGGCACCATGTGTCATGGTCAACGATCAATAGGAACCGGTCAACAGCCACTTAGGAATGAGCAACCAATGAGAAGTTACCACTTGTTCGATCAACAAGTGAAGTCTAACTAGGCTGTTGATGGGGATGCTTTGTCAGCAAAACCAACAAATCACGTTGCGCCACATGGCAAGCTAACACGTGCGAAGCTCGCATGCATGCCACAGTGTCGTCTTCCTCAGA
Organism: Trapa incisa; assembly: GCA_030064435.1. Classification (NCBI taxonomy): domain Eukaryota; kingdom Viridiplantae; phylum Streptophyta; class Magnoliopsida; order Myrtales; family Lythraceae; genus Trapa; species Trapa incisa. Next base: position 3,200,326 of record CM057774.1, on the reverse strand, counting down.
TGGCTGGTATGGAGAAGTGGCTGAGGAAGAGGGAGAAAATCTCCGATGACTCTAAAAAAGCTCTGTTCCAGTCGTCGGCGAGTGAGGTGGGGGTCGAGTCTTACGTCGACTGGTACTCTAGACAGTTGTCGAGCTCCCTATATAAAGAACACTCCTCCCCTCGCATTCCCCATCCCACTAGCAATCGAGGAGGTAGCAAAGGTCCATTTTCTGATGAAACTTAAACTAGAGCTCTGACGTCAAACTTTTTCTCAACCCTTGAAGCTCCTTCTGATGCCATTGGAACTAGGAAGAAGTCCTTTACACAACTGCAACCTCAACTCGGTCTAAGGACCACCGCCCGAGCTCTAGCAATCTCAAAAATCCTTGCTCCTTCAGCCAATTTGGAGTTGAGCCCTTCGAGCTACACCTCGGCTGCCCCCAACCTCAAGCAGCCAAACCGAACCTTCCTTAGCCCTCCTCCACTCACACCAGCCCCTCCACTATCATTGAGGTAAGACAATTCCACCCTATGTCATCGGAATTTCAAAGTTGCAAAAGCTAACTCGCCTGAACTTCTCTCATCAAATTCACGATGCTCCTACAGGCAATTGGCCAACAAGTTGATCCTTGGAGGAGCACTAGATTTCCACAACAAGAGCCTTGACGGTCATCCCTTCACCAATAAGGAAACCGAGCTTTCTCTCTCTACAACCTTTTTTCAATAAAGCTTCGTTTGAGCTCGATTCAACACTAATTAATGTGATTCAAAGGCCAGAATGATCTTGGGGAGATGAGAGCGATTAGCAACATGATAGCAGGCAATTGCTTAAATTTGGGTGGTCAATTTGATGGATCCCAGATTCGAGGGGTCAAAATGCAATGAATTGGGGGGAGGTTGGGCGAATTTTGGGAATTTCAGAAATTTGGGGACCGAATTGTAATTTAAAGAAACTTGGGGGATTTTCATAAAATTAACTCTCATTTGAGTACCAATTGGCCAATTTGATGGAATTGGGGACCAATTGGCAAATTTTAAAAGTTTAAGGACTAATTGGTAATTTTAGAAAAGTTAAGGACCCTTTAGGGATAGCTGGAGATCTTAGGGACCAAATTGAAAATTTTGAATGGCCTTCGTGCCGAAACTTCTCTCATGAACATGTTCGAACCTTGCAGGGACATAAAAAACAAGAACGTGTGCGAGAAGGCACGAGTGGGACAAAAAGTCTAGCTATGACAAACTAGCCTCATTTATCAGGTGAGTGGATTTAGCATCACGCTCAGTTGGGTTGATGGTTTTAGCATTCCCGAATTAAAAAAGATTTTTCAGGACTTCCCCCCTAAAATGATTGAACAAGCTTGAAACTTTTGGGAGGTTGTCCTGATATTGCATGAGACATGCAAAGGTCAGGTGATGTTGTTCAAGTGGGCCTAAGGCTAATGGGCACGAGTGTAGAGCCGAAAACAAGATGAGTTGCATGTGCTTGAAAAACTCTAATAATAATTGGTAAATTATATGTGTATTGGTTACAGCGTCGAAGCCAGACAGATGAAGTCGTTAGGTTAGTAGTTGCTGAGCTAAAGTCGGGTCGTCGAACTCGTTGGGCCAGTAAGTTATGAGCTCGAAGCCGGGTTGTCAAGTCCATTGGACCAGTAACACCAAAGATGATGACCATAATAAAAAAAAAGTGTTGATTTTGCATGCATGAGATAAGGAGTCATCGAGATTCCCAGTATGTGGTAGTAGTAGTTCCAAGGGCTGCTAGATGACCCAAGGAGCATAAGGTCAAATCGTCATCCAGAACGTTGAGAAGCTTTGGAAGCTTCCTGCGCACAGAGACTGAGGCTGTAGGGTGAAGGAGGTCACATCCCACAACGCGGACATGGAGTATGAATAGGATTTGAGGGTCGGACATGTGATGTCCACTTAAACTCATGGTAGAGGCTGCGAACATCTATTGGGGTGGATGGTAAAGGCACTTCAGTTCACAAGTGGAATAGTTACGGACTGTTCTGTCAACGTGTGATCCCTTTCTATGATAGAAAGGGCATATAATTGTGTGCCAACCCGAGAAGGGGTAGAAAATGGAATACCACAAACATGACGTCACATAAATAAGTATATCCCTAAGATTTTTCCCACTCACTGAGTTGTAAAACTCATTCCCCTCTCAATAACCTTTTTCAGGAAGGAACATACTGCCTCTAAATCTTTTACACCAAGCCTCAAACTAGGTACAAATTTTAGTTTTATATAATGTTATTCCAAAAAATGACAAGTAATGCGCCTGACTCTTCATGACCTAGGGGAGGAACCACTCATCGAGGTCCAGGAGAGTAGCGGGTTGATCATGGAGTTTCGACCAAACTGGGTCAGGGCGTGACAACTTATCACTAGTGTAAGATCTGTGGGTCGTCCTAGACTTCCTAGTGTCATACTGATGTTTAATTCAAGACTTTGACAAACATTTGACATATATCCCTTGGGCTAGCGAAGTACAAAGCAAAGAGCAGTAGTTCATTGAACTTGTTTTCATACTTGTTCACAATTCCTGAACTTTATCGAGTTTGGCAAAATTCCAACTTTTTCTCATTCACCTAGTGTGGGGCCAAGTACTCTTCTTTAAACCTATACTCAAAATCTTCCCATGTAGGTTGGATAGGAGATGCAGCCAAAATATTTTCCCACCAATGGCTTGGATTGGCCTCCAATAAGAATCATGACATGACCACCTTCTCTATAGCTGGTTCTTTCATGATTGTCGTTAGCTTCTCCACATCTTGCAACCAGTTCATGGCTATGACAACATTATTTTTGCCGGTGAGGCTTTTACAACTCAATAGTTGTGGTGTCTTTTGGAACTTTGGTATATCAAAGTACTGCATAACAAGCTTCTTGAGGAGGTACGTTCCTCGTCATTGGTCTCCAGTTCATCCTATTCAAGGAAGGTACTCCTTTAGCCTCTCATACGGGTACTCCTTCCCTAACTTGTAGGAGCATATTATGAATTATCACATATTTAAAATATGCCTCCATAAATTACTTGTAGGCTTCCCACTCTTAGATGTTCCTTGATTGCTAGAGAGGTTCTTCCATTAGGAAATCCCTCCATTCAAGCCTTGGTGCCTGACCTCTAGTTCCTTGTACTGGATATTGTACCAAGTCTTTGGTGTCACTCTTTACATGTTACTACTCAACAAACGGTAGGTTACGTCGAGCTCTTCTCCTAGGTGCCATTTCTATAAGAGTTTTATTTTTTATTAGTACTTTTTAATTACTAACTTCACATATTGAAGTTTTCATATAATAAATGGGACTTTTCAACTAATGTTTCCCCATTTTTGCTCAATTTTCTCAATACTTTTTTTCAAAGTTCTAAGTTTCAAAAACTGGGCTCTGATACCACTTAAGTTGTCATACCACAACTCGATTTCCTATATCGAGGTCCAATGACAACCCGTTACGTCCTCTCGATACTACTATAGTGGGTACATTCATCAAATTATTACTGCCATGACTAAGGCTCATAATACAAACACATCAAATTTTCAGTGGAAATTTTAAACTTTTTCGTAAAAGTGCTTCACAAGTTCATAATTATTCAAACCTTAGGGAAAGCATATTATACCATGTGGAAAACCCCCAAGCACTTATCTTTGAGGATCTCTACCTCAATAATGCTCTCGATCGGATCTGCTTCCTTATGTATGGGATCTTCTTCTCCACTTCTGTTATTTTCTTATACCTGGAAATGTGTTGGGGAGGGGGTGAGCAATGCTCAATGAGTACAAGAACCAATTATCAAGTTGTTCATAATTTAATGTTGTCTCTTCTTAAATTTGGCTAACAAGGACTTTTTTTAACATTTTCCATTTTCTTAGTTTCTTTTCCAAATCATTTATGAATTCATACCCCACCATGAAGTATCTTTCAATAGCTATTATCTATGGTGGTTCATCTTATAACCCATCGTCATGGTTCAATTGACCATCAATAGGTTTTTTTAGAGTTTCGTTGGATGGGAACTCATTCTCGAACCAACTAACTGAGTGGTGCCCACAAATGCCTACTTATTACCTCCTTTTAGTTTCAATGGATTTCATATCCATTTTAGTTTCATTTATGGAGGATCTCACTATCTACTTCGGTCACATTCATTGTGAGTAAAATATTCTTAAGAGACAAGACTCATACGAGTATTCATCACATTGGCCCAAATCTTCAAATTGGGCCAAATTCCCAAGTACATATGCAACTTTCATGGGAACTATATCAACAATACTAGCACACAATATATTTATATATCAGTATTCAAGTGTCACCCTTGTATCCCATCCTCACAAGAAACATAAATTCATACCCTTATCACCATACTCTCTTTATAGGTATCATATCTCTCTTGTATCCCAACCGAGTATACAATATGATTCTCCCCTTATTGCTCCTTTAATAAAAACTTCATACACATGATATTATGTAACATATCATAATGATTTAAGGATGATAGAAAAATGCAACTTTTGATGGGCTTTCAAGCCCTACTTCAGCAAAGATAGAAAAAAATGTATATGACTTATTTCATGAGTTATTTACTTATGTTTCCTCTTTAAATTTCCTTCGGACTTATCCTAGTATTTCATGAATTTTATGGACCACCAACCATTCTCGCATTTAGACCATATTTTAATCACAAGTATTAGGTCTTAACTTATTTTAAATAAGTCATCTTGGGCCTTCACCTAACCACCTAAATTCGTGGTCCCAATTTTTTTTTTTGTCTTATCGAGACCTAGACAATGTTCTAATTCAAACTCTAGCACCTTTTTGATAAATAGTGGATTATATCATTTTATAACCTATAGGTCTTAATCTCATTCGAATATATTAGGTCTTATACTCATTTCATAACTAGTGGCAATAACAAATTTATAATTTTAGGCCTTATCCCCATTTATATCTCTCAAGCCTTAGGTTCTTTTTTTGTAAACATGTGGTCTAAGTCCTTTTTTTCATAAAACTAGCTTTAGTCTCTTTTTCATGACGGTGGAGCCTATTAATTTGTAATGACCAAAGTATCTTCCACTTCTTCTTACATATTGAATTTGAGATATTTTAGTTACTAACCAACAAAATTTCATCTTTATTCTTGGTGATGAGTTTGTCTTCATCTTGATTGCGTTAATACTCAATCTTTTTACTCTACTTGAGAAATAACAATGTTCTAGTATACTTTTATTTACTAACTCCATCCTTGTTGTAAGGTCCTGCTCATAGCTTCCCATATAATATATGCACCACTTGTCATACACACCCTTCTTACTTAATAGTACTCTTCCCTCTAGCTTTGGTTGAAAATGTTTATGACATGACCATGTATCTTATCATTTCAAATTGATAGTGTATCGTTTAAACTTCTCTACTACAAATCATATGATTTATGGGTACTCTTGACTCTACCAAGTCTTGATATGCTCATTTTCCAAGTGGTGAGTGGACACAAGTATCAAAATCCATTCATTATAGATATGATTTCTTCTTCTAAATCTCTCTATCTTGTGTCATTATAATTCTTATCATCCTCCCTTTGATCTTTATTAACTTCTCCCACTATAATAAATTAATTTAATTATTTACTTTTCATTATTTCATTAATATTTATTTCATTGATATTCGCAGTTGACTCCTATTAATAGTGCACATAAACAATCATCTTATACCTTCCCTAAAAATTGACAATAGGATGAGTGTTTGCCAAAGAACTTACTCACCTCCTTCATTAGTATTCGTATCAATTTCTTCTTATTTATTGTAATTACCTCCTTAGGTTAATTCATTTTATCACCATTTTCCAATTCTTATTAATGTTTCTTAGGAAATTTCTCCATTCTCGTACATATTTTCCTCACATAATATACCTTAAATTTACTCGTGATAAACTTACTTTTATCAATTACCTTTAGTACACAAAGCCTCTTAACAAACCACTTATTTTTATTCACTTTACTTGGTCATCTTTATTACCATTTACTAGTATCCAATTTACATGCTTGATTAGTTTCATAATCTATATAATCATACTTTGAAGTTTTGTAAACGTATTCACTTGTTTAAATAAAAATACGTATTTTTCTTCAAAATTTCATGTGTTTATAAAATTTGAAATACGTTAAACTAAAGTCATTTATAGTATACTCATTTTTTTTATTTTCTTTATATGCCTAAGTGAAATAAATAGGTAATTATTTTCCTAGAAAACTTCATTATTTCCTCATGTGGACTCAAGGGGATGACTACAATCATCACCTAATTATGTCTATACGTCTATAGGATCATTTCAACCTTGAGGGTAAGCCAATTTCTAGATAGGTTGTCTACTCACAATTAAATCTCCACATATAAAACACCACAACTCCTTCCAAGATCCTTCAAGAAAGTCAACAGCTTCTACATAGTGGAGGCTTTAGAGTGGTTTTCATTATAAGTCTAGATATTTGACTTATTTAAAAAATTCTTTGTTTTGAGATCAATCTATACATTCCCAAATTTTGTTGGAGTTCTTGAAGTCGCCTTAACCAGAATCCCCACTTTATCAATCCTCTAAGTGTGAGAAGATTTGGTTAAGGTTGGTTAGATCCTGCTTGTTCAATGTGTTTGGAATTTGTGTTAACAGAAAGTTGTCTTGGCTCTTTCTCACGTTTCCTACACCCTTAATCCAAGTCGAACTACTTCTAGGAGAAATGTTCTTCATTTATTATCAACCTAGGGTTGGACTTAGCATAGTCACGGATAATATGCCAAAGTTGACAAAATTAATAGAAAACTCGCAACTAAAGTTGTCTAATAATAGACTTTTATTAGGGTTTTCTTAGTTCCATATGTTACTAGAATCTATTTGAGCTTAATTTCATCTATTTTGGTCATAATTTTGCCATGATATGTTTATTTGTTGGAAAAATTACAACAACATGTAAAATAACAATTACTCACTAATATTTGATTATTAGGGTCGATATCTTGGGATGATTGATGTGCTTCAATTGTTTTCATGTACTCAAGTGGTGTAGTGATCACTTATATTATCTAATTTTTTTTGGATCGAATTCTAGTGAGATTTTAGTTAAATAGAGAGTAAATGATATAATTAATGGTATTTGACTTATCAAATAGTGCAATTATTGAAGAAAAATCGATCTCAAATTTCTATGAAGTTGTGTAAGCTTATTTTGTCACAATTAGCATTTGAGTTTTGAAAATTTTCTCGTAATTTTTTCTCCCATTTTTGGTCCTCCGAGCAAGGTTATTATATAATTAAAATTATCCTTATACACATACTCTTGATCTTCGAGGATCCAACAGAGTCCTACGTATGCTATGGAGGATTTCAAGGCACAAAAAAAACGGAAATTTTTGGTTTCCAAATGAATAAATGAGAATGTGGTCTGAGGATGATTTGGAAAACGAGAAATAGAATTTCAGGGGAGAAATTGGGTGTGGAAAAAGGATATGAAGGTCAATAATTTATAGAAATCCCTTAACAGGCACAGAGGATTATGTTATATTTAATGTTTAACTTTAATTCGGCATCAATAGTTGTTAAATTAATTTTTATTCTCAAAGGTTATTTATAAAATATGTCAGGGAAGTAGAAGGAAATTCTTATGCCACATATGGTTATTAGTTAAACACATATTTACCCTGTGTTAATAAGATTTAGTCGAACCCGAATTCTTATTTATTATTTTTTTTCTTAAATTTATTTATTTTTAAAATTTTGAGCAAAAATTACCATTTTATTATTTTGTGTATTTTTCATAAATTAAGTAATGACTTAACTTATTTTGATATGATTTAACTTAATTTTTCGTTTGATTTGCAATTGATTTTTTCCCAAATCTTAATTAATAATCTAAAAATATTATTTTAGGTTAGACTTAACTTAATTTTGATTATTTCTTAAATTCTTGTTTCAAATTTATCAACTCTTCGATTTTATTTCCAAATTTAATTTAATCTTAATTCTCGACTTATTTAACTATTATTTTGAGAGTGCAATGTTACAATTGAATTTTTGTGTTGTGTACAGTGATTAGATTTGTTGAGTCTGTATGTGTGATGCAGATAGAGCTAAAATTCGTTTAATGAAAATTATTGATTTCAATAGGATTTTATGAACTCTAAATTATATACAAGCATTTTATTTATATATGGCAGAAAAAAATGAGTGGATACCATGGTAGAGAGAAGTGGAGAGATAAAGTTGAGTAGTACTTTTACACAGTGAGCTATTTGACTTCGGACCGAAATCGTGATTATATTTTTTATATAGATCAAAAGTTGGTTGATATCGGTATCAATTATTTTGTACAATACTTGATATGAACATTCTGCATGGAAATTATTTGTCAAAAAAGTGAAATTATGAGATAGTTTAAGTTAATTGGTATTGAAGTTAGACTTATCCCATAGATTCGTTTTTACATAGAATCGTTTTTACATAAAAACCAGTTTTTGTATTGTGCCTACGGTAATGAGACTTTAATAGAATTCTAGAAAATAAAATTATTTTGTATATGGTTTATGTTTATTATTTAGTATATGGTTAAAAACTATATTTATAATATTTTTCCCGAGAGTATAAGAAAAATTTTCATACAAGGGTTATTAACGAGCATATCAGGTGTGCTAGTAATAAAACTTAAAAAATTCTAAAGAAAATATTTTTATAACATATTTTTAAGTTATACTCAGAAATTTATCTGTGCAAATTGATATATCAAATTTATGAAAAAAATTTGTGAAATAATTTTTTATTAGTAATCATTATTAGTGATTACTGTAATTGATGAGATATTTTTTGACGGAGTTTATAAAACTGATGTATTATTTTATAAAAGTTCAATTTTTTTATAAAAATTCATAAAAAAAGGTTATATTATAATTTTATATCAAATTGGTAATATAGAAATAAATTCACACCATTTAGTTTCGAAAATAGTAGTACGAATATGCCGTTTTTTAAGGCTAAGTCGGGAAGTGACATAAGTGCGTTGGAGGCCCATTCCAAAACATCAGTGTAAATAACCTTCCAATCAATAACTATCAAGCATCAGAACTTTTTAATTAGTAGATAATGGGGCAAATTCAAGATGGTTTTCCTTACTTTCTACCCATTTGGTTTGTTATAGGCCCTTAATGGTTCATAAGTGCTAAAATGATTCCCGAGAGCCCACCACGTCACAATCCATGCAATCCACCCAAACACCCTACTTTGGGAGTAATTTCACACAAGGCACCCTCAACAGGGAAGAAATTTTGGCTATCCACCCATGAATAAATTGCTGTTTTAAATTTTAGTAAGAAATCTTAAACTGCAATAAATATAATATTTAACTATTCATCCGTCATTCTTGAACATGAGATTTCTGTTCATCGGTCCGGCAAACACATACCCCACGCTGTAATTTTAAATTGTAGTGGACTTGGTGAAGTCTGAAGTTTAGTGTTTGCAGTTGAGCATGATACATGTCCATTGCTATACTACAAGTAAATCTTAATACATAATGCTGGCCTTCTAAATGGCCATATATTATTTAAACAGACAGCTTAATGCAAACATAGAAACAAAGTTCCATATTCAAAATCTTGAACAGTCGGTAGGCTTGAACGACACGGTTTTATTCTCCAGGTCGTATCCCACGTGGAAGTTCGACTGGGCAATGTTACCGTAGATAGCACGGTCGCCATTGGAAGCAACGAAAGCTAAGCAGATCACCGTCTCCGATAACTTAACGAATGTGTTCAAAGGACTGAGCTTTACGTCGGCGCCACTGAAATGGGCGGTGATGGTGGGCGCCTGGTTGGTGATGTCATTGTTCTCGTAGCATAGCTGGAGAGGTTCAGGTGGTTCAGTCATCGGGTCGTGGCTGATGCGGCTGGCTACCTCACTCGACAGCTGCCTGAAGGTGTCGGGGTCCAGATACGTGAGGGTAGTCCCCGAGTCGATGATAATGTTCCCGTCGGAGGTTGCATCCTCTACCGCCGAGGCAGAAGGTCTAAAGAGAGGGACCCAGGAGTCCCCTACGGTGAACCCCTCGAGGGTCAAGTAGTAGAACGTACGGGCACTGCTGTCCTCCATGAAGGGGGTCGTGACCGTGCCGCTTCCGCTCACGTCGGCCCTTGTCCCGAAGTTCAGCAGGCTTGACTCTGATCCAAACGGGGCGAGACAGTATGAGAACCGGCCCCCGGTGGACTGGCCCATCTGGGAGATCAGTGAGACCGGGCCAAGGCCGAGGCCGATGATTCCCGATGTCCTGTCATTGAACAGACCTTGGTCATCATGGCCGCACCCGATCAGTGTCTTGGGGAAGGCTACTGTCTGGCCCGTGGTTGAAGCCAGAGTGACGGTGTCCACGGCCACGTTGCCGTTCGTGTAGGACCGGTCTCCGTAAGAGTAGGAGTAGTGGCAAGCCCGAGTCTGATCGTTGCAGCTGGTCTGATCCAGCGATGTGCACTGGCTAGACGAGCAAGCGACGTTGCGGTAGGTCGAGGACATGCTCGGGTCGAAGAGCGGGTCCAATTGCTTATAGCAGCTGGTACAGGGCTTGCACTGGGTCCATATGAGGTCGCTGCCCGTGTCAGCGACTCCGATGATCTGGACAGGTGGTGTCCCGATCGAGATGTTCATGAGATACGAGCCATCGTTGGGGGTGATCACTGTGAAAGGAGAACCATCTCCTCCCGAGAGAGCATTGAGGCGGATGCGGCTGGCTAAAGAAAAGGTGGTGCGGGACAGGGACTTCTGCAACCGCTGGCTCGGGTCCTCCGAGGGGTCGTAGAACGGGGACCTGGGGGAGTCGCGGTGAATCAACTCGATGCTGAAGCCACCCTCGGAAGCGGCCTGGGAAGAGCCTATGCAAAACCCATGGAATACTACTACTACTACTACTACTGCACAGATTGTGAGAGAAAGGTCAGTGAATCGGACGGCCATTTTGATGTCTCTCTGTTTGTCTGCTTTGTGTTCTGTGTGTTCATCGTGTTTTATAGCCAATATCAAGAATCTGAAAATGAATGCGAGAGGATTCAAAGAGTCACGGAAAGAAAATCTAGGAGACTATGTAATAAATAAGGCCGGAGTAATTATCCAGTTAACAGAAAATGAACTGTAATGTCTTTTTTCTTTTTTTTTTTGGGTAATCGATCGTGAAATGTGGACATGCACACCAAATCCATTTGTCCTGGTAAGTACCCATTGCTAAAAATCGATCGTTAAAATTTGAGTGTGTAAAAGAAAAAAAAATACCTCATTTAATCACAATTTTTTATTATCTGAATTATTTGATCAGAAATTTAATTTGTAGGTATTTATATTATTTTATTATCACAATCTACCATAAATAATTTTACTTGTGTACATACTAACATTAATAGTTTTATATTGAATTGACAAATTTTTTTATTAAAAAATAATATTATATTTTGAAAAAATAACAAACTTGTCCCTCATTTTTGGACAAATTTATAAATATATCATTAACTTTATTTTTTACGTGAATGGACATCGACTTTAATTTAAATTTAAATCTTCTATGGTTAATATTTTTAAATGCATAACTGAGTGTGAACATCCAAGAGTCCTTATAAATTTACATAAAGTAAATCATAAATTCCAATAAATAAATATATAAATTTACATAAATTAATTTATAATTTCATGTTCACAAAAATATGGGAAATATTAAAAATATATATGCAAATTTATTATTTGTGGTATATATATTACATGTATAAATTTTAAGATGTGTACAAAAAAATTATAAATTTACATAAAATATATAAATTATTGGGCATAATAAATACTTTACTTCAATAATTTACTTACATACAAAAAATATTTTATGGGTATAAACTCGATTTATGAATTTTTATACACACATAAATTTAATAAAAATAATTCAGAAATTCATGTAAATATGAAATTATAAATTTCAATAATTTATGTATATATAAACATATATTTTTACTTGAACAAACATAAAATATAAATATCTCCATATTAAAAATCGTAAATTTACATAAATTATTTATGAATTCCTATAAATACAAAAACTATATATATTTTATAATTTATATATGAACATAATTAATTTATAAGTATAAAATGTTATATAAAAATCATAATTTTACATAAAATATATAATACATTTTTTTAATAAATATAATTTATGTACTTTGTATATACATAATGCTTTGTTTATAAGCATACATTAATCTATATTTTTTTATTTACCATGAAATTTTGAGTTATTTATGTACAAAAAATTATAAATTATTTTATATAAATTTTATTCAAAACTCTAAAAAAATTTATATATTTTTAAGTATATAATTTGTTGACATGTATGATTTTATATTTTTATGTACAAATTTTATAAATTAATTTATGTAAATTTATATGTTATTTATTAAAAATAATTATAAATTATTTATATATTCACCAATGATAAAATAAAAACTTTTATCTTAAATGTGTGCTGCAAGGCGTTTCATGTGCAAACATAGCTGCAACATTACACTGTGTAATCAAGTGGACACTGTGGAGTATATGTTGTTAAAATTTGACTGGTAGATCTCTTTGGAATAATGAAATGGATCTATTGATTAACTCTAAACTCAAATAGAAAAAAATATAAAATTTTTCTATTTGATAGCTAACAAATCTGACTAAACTTTGATAATACCTTGGAAGATGAAATTTTCTAGTTACTAACCTAATTTTTATGGAACAAAAAAAATCATTAACCCAATTTTTACTATATATTTCTATAATTACTTTTTAACTAATTATATTATAAAATATAAAAAAAATAATAAAGTAATTATACCTTCAAATCTATACAACAATACATTAATAAGTTAATGTATATCTTAAAAATGATTTAAATTTCTACATTTATTATAGGTTGGAAATCTACCCATTTTAATGTGAACACATATTTATTATTTTTTTAATAACGTACATTATTATAATTACTCAAATTAAATAATTTATTATGAAAACAAGTTTGTAATGGTACGAGAAGATAAGAGAGATTAAAAGGGAGAAAATAATAGGAATATGAGTAACTAATATTATATTTTAATAATTAATTAAATTATAAGAGTAATTTTAGAAGTAAGAGTAATTTAAAAAGTTAAATAGTCTAAAACTATTTTTATATTAAGTGGTTTGAAGTGTAATGATTTATAGAGATTTAGAAATATTTTATTTGATAAAATAAAATTGAGTGGTTTGTTGGCTTCATTTACCTTACAATTTAATTCCTTATTTTTTGGTAATTGAAGTAATTATATTATTTATTAATTAAATTATTTTAATACTCTTATTTATTGTTTATATTATTATATATTTTAAATAAATTTATATTATAATAATATTTTATATAAATTATATGGTATAAATATATAATAAAAAAATTATAAAAAATAATTGTACAAATTATATTTAATATAATTTATAGTAACTAATAAATTATTTAATTTTATTAAAATAGTAAATTTATTTATCTTAATTTTGTATTAATAATTATTTATCGCTATCCAAATTATTGATTTTTAATATATACAAATTTATTATTTTACTTTCACTCCAAACTAAAAACATAGCTTAAATGATTCAATAATAGAAGTTATATTATAGTAGCCTATATTTATAGGATTTTATGCATAATTTTACATAAAATCATAACTGTACAGACAATGCATATTTATAGGATTTTGGAGGGTTAGTCATATTCATATAGAAAGAGGATGATCAAATTCTCAACAATTTTATTTGTTGTCTTTCTCTTGTAAGAGTATTTCTTCTTTTTTTTTTTCTAAATTAAATTCCGATTTTAATTCTAAAAAACATTGTCATTGCCCCGAATTTTTACCTTACATTTAAGAGAAGAGTGAACTATTATCTAAATGAATTAAGTTACCACTTGTACTTCTGAATTTTCAAATCTTATTTATTCGGATAATTTTGTTAGGTTCACAATTTAGTTATTTTATTATATTCTTCAACAAAAAGTTAACATAACACATTATAACCTTACTTATTCATAAAATAACTTAATTGAATGATGTTAGGATAAACTAAAAATCTAAATAAATTCGTTTAAATTTAAAAGATAGAATCTAAAAAATTGTTCCCTCGTAAAAAACATTCAGAATGGATTCATACTCAGTCTGACTGACTATCTAAATGCAGGGGACGGGGTGATAATGAGGAGCTTGGGGAAGAGCTGAAAGGAAGGGCGACGGACTCCGAGGTACACATGCAATATCGTATCGAGAAGGTACCGTTGAACTTATGCATAAATTTTTTATTTTACATAAAAACCTATGATACCATTGAAATAGGTTCTAATTAGGACTGTGCATAAATCTTTTGATTTTTAGAGCAAAAAAATTATTTTAATTTCACATAAAAATAATACAAATTATAATTGAAACATCTACGTTATTCATTTGAGCACATGAAATAATTCTTTTAAATAATTTATAAAATATCAATATAATTTTATTTTATATCACAATTTAAAAATTAAAACTTGAAAAATAACGAAATAGTATACAATATTAAATCATATTTAATTAAATTTAATATTGGTTAGATCATAACTTACATATTATCAATCCCAAATTTAAGATTTAAATTTGGTTTCAACTATAATTTTAATGGTGTTGAGGACCACCCTACCGAGTCCAAGTATGGTAATATGGGTAATGTCGAGGGGATCCCAAGGCCATTTCCATATATCACATAGATTTGATTGATATGTTGTATAAATCTTAGGCTATGAACATATGTAAAAGCTTAAATTGATCAATATACATATAAAGGTAATCGAAGTTCCACTTGCTCACATTTTTCTAGTGCAAGAATAATCTTATATTGTAAAAGTTAGAAAACAACTACCATACCAAAAATTAAGCTCATCTACTATAGTTCTATTAATAATATCCCAAACCAATTTTCAACCATAAGGTAACAATGGTCTATTAAAAATAGAGACTTCTAACTAATAATTTTATAATATCAAATTCTCACAAATACCAATACAACTTAAGATTTGGTCATTTATTTGCTTACAAAAAAAGTAGAAACTCTCTAATATAGAGCTAATAAAATGCTCTAGCCCATTGAATATGTAGTCTATTGAGTAGCTATTTCATTTGATTCTCCATGTTGGGAATATATAGTAGCCCACTACCTCACTTGATTCTACTAAATTAGATATGTTTACCAAATTATAATTGATAAAACAAAGATTTTATAATAAAAACTCAAATAATTAAATGAAAATTTAAAAATTTAAAATGATATAGTAAACCTAAGTTAATTTACAATATTTTTCTTGGAAAATAAGTAATTAATAAGCAAATATAACTTTCATGCATATTTTCCAAGTGTCGTACTCAATTCCATGTGTATATGTGTTGAGGCTAATGTGTGATCATCCGTATTACTTGTACTTTTAGGAAAAGAGTTAGGGGAGTGGGAGAGCTCATATCTTAGTAAATATATTTATTGATGTCGAGCCACAATATAACATATAACCCGATCCCTACCTAATCTTTTATTAGAGTTGGTTAATATATTACTTGTATTTTTTTATAGTTTTCTTTATCACAATCGTATTTTATCTCATATTCCTCATCTCGAAAAATTATTTCTTATTTCACAATTCACACATTAAAAGAACAAACACAATTCCCTAAGTTATTACACATAAGGACTCGGGATGCGATGGATATGTGCGTCATAACACACTCCCATGGAATATCCCGAGATGATCGTCTCCGTCACCGAATCCCAATGATGTGACATCCGACATCCTACATCCCTTGATCTAACCCGACCCAACTCCTGAATCATAAGCGATGTCTAGACCCCTTCCATACACTACCCGTAAACCCCCGATCTCTCAGAATAACGAACCAGAACATTTCAAAGGAAAACCAGAGATTGAAGTGAACTAGAATTGATCAATAAGAGATAAAATGGGAAATTGGAAAATCCCAAGTAGCTAACAAGGACCCAAAGATTATGGAGAATGACCATGAATGGAATAGGATGGGAAAATTAAACTGGTTCAGGGTGAATCGGATTGAACCATGAAGAACCAGTTAAAAAATGCATTTTTTTAGGTGATTTTAAAATGTCAATTTAGGAAATTGAAGTCACCATTAGATAAAGAATAAATTTAGATGAATATAACAATTTTTAGATTTTGGAAAATCGGTCAAATCGGGCATCAATGACCCATCTCGATTTTAGGTCACCGAAACGATTAATGGTCCAACCAGTTAACGGGCCGCCTGCCAAGTCAGCGCTCAGTCAGCAGACACAACCAATTAGTGAGTGACCCATAGTGAACCGTGCCTAGTCAATGCTTGGAAGCGGTGACCAATTAGAACATAACATGTGTCACTGGTCAAATCCATGCTATCGACTACCGACCAATAGGAAAGCGACATGTGCCTCAGTCAATAATCAACTGAGTAGAAGCCTTGTGAGCTAGGCTGACCAATGAGGAGCTGAAATGTGGCAAATGTGCCACGTTAGCAGCCGATTAGGACATTAGAGAAATGGTCAACCAATTATAGGCCGACACGTTGCAGAGCTACATTAAACGATTTTAGCCAATTAGAGCCTGACATGTGGTAGTGGCACGTACGCTAGGTGGGAAATCTAATTTATTTAAATCAGCCTGTAAACCTCGCTCTTTGGAGTTAAGGAAAACTGAGAAAGAATCGGTTAAACCGAGTGAGAAAACCGAACTAGTTCACAAAAATGATTATTGAGGAACGGGCAAATTGGAGAAATTAAAACTCCCATGTGACCCAAAAAGGTTCATAAACCTTGGAAAAGAACTTTAGAACCAATTGGGAGAGAAAAATTAGACCGGTTCGGGTGAACCGATTTATGAATCGAGTCAGTTCATGAACCGGAACCGATAGAGAAAGGGAAAACTAGGAAATTTATGGATCCTGAGTGACCCAAAGAGTCCCAAAAGTCATAGAAATGGACTTGAGAATGTATTGGAGATGAAAACCAAATCAGTTTAGGTGAATCAGATCCAAACTAGATTGAACCAGTTTGAACCAGATTCTAAATTCATTTTTCTAGGTAGCTTAAAAATTTCAAATTTAAGATTTGAGGCCACCATTGGAAAGAAAATGAATTTAGAAATTTTTAGATTTGAAAATTTTGGTAGAATTGGGGGTGAACCGTAAGCTTTGAACCCGGTTCGGACCAGTGTGGTCTAGTTCGGAACAATGTCGTCTTCTTCCTTCAGATGATAGCACTGTTCACTCATTGGAAAATCGCGCAGCATCGACGAATGTGAAAAGTCTCTAGCCAGGGAGTTTTAGATAATGAATGAATGCCATTAAGGCACTAATCGGATGACCAAGAAGTCTTCGAGCTTCCTATATAAAGAGCCCATCCCCATTCATCCTCTCCAAACTTGAAAACTCCACTCTCTATCAATAGCTCCATTTTTCGGTGAAGCTAGAACCAGGGATAAGTCAACTACACGCATGTAGCCTCCATTTGCTCTGAGAGTCGCTGGAGGAATGCCGACGTGATGGAACATTGAAGTAGTTCCGGCGGACCAATGCTACCCTATTTTGGCTGAGCTGAAATTGGCCAAATCGAGCCCTCCTCAAGCCAAACCAAGCCTTCATAACACCTCCACAGCCTTCCTACAGCTAAATTAGAGCTTAATGGTAAGCCAATTCGGCTCCACTCTACAATTTCCAACAGGTGTTAGAGAGAGAACCAGTAGAACTTCGATGATGAAATTCTAACTCAATTCGGCATCAATTGATGCAATTCTTGATCCTAGGATGAACCTCAGGACGAGAGCTATCTGTCTAGATCAAAAGCTCAGATCACCGCACCCCCGAAGGTATGCTTTCGAAGCTTTCTCTCTCTAAGTCCAATTTTTTGGTAGAACTCCGTTTGAGCTCATCCCGACACCAAATTGCGAGACTCAAAGTGCAATTAAATCATATGAAGGTGTAGGAACTCCAATCTAACTTCAATTTCAACAATTAGAAATGTCTGATCGGTCAATTTTGATGAAATCAAATTCGGCTATGTTAGGAAGTTGAAATTGGGGAAAAATTGGGGATTTTCAAAAATTTGAAGGACCAAAATGCAATTTTATAAAATTGAGGGTCAATTGGGCATGATAAGAATGTTAGAGGGCCAATTGAGCAATTTTAGAATTTTTGGGGTAAAACTTACCATTTTTTTAAAGGAAGGGCAAAATGGTAATTTTGGAAAAGTTGGGGGGCCAAATTGGAAATTTGGGAAATTAAACCCCTTTTTGTGAATTTGAATAAATTGAGGTCCTAAGATAAAATTTAAAAGTTTCAGAACTCAATTTGAGGAAAAATCAGCATTAGAGACTTAAAGTTAAATAAAAAAAATAACTTTAGGGGCCTAATTGCAAATAAAGGAAAAATTAGTTTTCTCATTCAATTGGGATGAATGATGGCTATTAGGCCAAAGAATAATGAATAAGAATGTTCATATCGTGTAGGAACATGAAGTACTAGGAACGCTAGTAAGGATAAGTTCACGTGAATACAAAGAATTGGTCGAGTGGAATTCACTGCATTAACGAGTGAGTGAGATTTTTATATCATATCCGGTTGGGATGATAAGCACCTCGAAATGAAAACCCACTACTTAGTGTGGTATTTTATACATCACAACTTAGAGTAGTGATGTGAAAATAACGCTGAAAAACTAATTACTGGTTATAAGTAGATCATACCCGGTTGGTATGATGAAACTTTCTTAGAGGAAGTGGACAACTCGTTCATTGGTTATGAACGGAGATATCCTCATACTCGGTTAGTATGATGGATAGTTAAAAATATATTTTTCTCAGAAGTACTCTCCCCTAACTGTGTGCCATTACTTAAACGATTTAGGAGACCTTCTCGACGGGAGCCCGAATAGTTCTATTAGGCTGGAAGCCTCAGTTTTGGAACTTGGGGGCTAATATGCCCGGTTTTGAAAATCTCGAACAGTGGGCCATAAGCCAGTTGGCACGAGTAGGAGCTGGTAAACAAACATGAGATATATGCCATAAAACTCTAAATAAATGAATTATTTGGCCATGGTATCAAGTCAGGACCTACATATTCAATCAACTAGTGGCAGTGCGACATGACAGGTCTCCGGACTGGTCAAGACAAACAATTGTAGGTTGAATTGAGGGTTGGGGCCATTTGATCAATGCCACCACAGATTATATGGCATGATGTGAAAATACTGGTTGTGCATGCACTGTGATTACAGGACCTTCAAGATGCATAAGAGGTGTAGTGATGTGTCCTAGGACCTTGGATGACCTGGTGGGTATAAGGGCAATTTGTCGGACCAGGTGACCTTGAGAAGCTCGATGTAGCTTCAAGCGCACGGGACCGGGGTGGGGTCAGGATGAGGTCTCTGTCTTCACACGGACATGGAGAATTGTTATATGATTGAGGGTCAGATGTCGCGAACATCCACTCATTCTTAGGGTAGAAGTGGACGTACTTCTATCTAGGTGGCTGGTAAAGTCGCTCCGATGCCACAAGTGGGTTTAGTGGACGTACTGGCCTGCGATTGTGTGATTGACCTTCATGATTAATGATGTATGTTGGGTGATGACACACCGTGATTAATAAGAAATGGTGATAAAAAAACTAAAAATTTGAAAAGAAAGGTTTTAAAAAAGAATAAGGAATCTGGCACACTCCGAATCAAACATTTTTCCTAAAAAGATAAATTTTGCAAACCCATTCACTAAGTCGTTGTTCTCACCCCCTCCCTTGTATCCCTTTTAGGTAACCCTGGAAAGCCCATCCTAAAGACCACCAGCTAATACACCTATAAGACAAGTATGCTTAGTTTATAATTTTATGCAGTTTTGATTTATGTTATTCCAGGAAATGTGCAGTTTTAAAGGACGCCTTACTATTCATGGTTTATAAATAAGGGGCAACCCTTAGTCAACCGGGAGAGTGGCGGGTTGATCATGGGGATTCGATCAAACTAGGTCGGGGTATGACAATGGTAATAAGAAATGATGTTGAAAACCGAAATTTAAAGATGAGAAAATTTAAAGGAATTAAGGAGTCTGACACACTCAAACTTGAAAACTATTTTTATCAAAACTTAATTTTGTTTTTAAAATACCCATTCATTGAGTTGTAGAAACTCACCCCTCTTTTTATCCCTTTTCAGGAAATAGAGAAAATGACTAGGAATAACACCGAGCCTTACTCTATGTCAGGTATGCTTAAATTCTCTTAAGCTTGCATTTTATTTGATATATGTCTTTCTAGGGAACAAGGTTGAAAGTATGCTTGGTTCCTCTTGAGTTAAAGAAGGGGGAAACTCCTCTTGAACTGGGAGAGCAGCGGATTGTTCACGAGGATCTGACCAAACCAGGTCAGGGCGTGACAACTAGAGTGGTATCAGAGCCTAGTTCCCTTGAAACATTATCAATATTATGCAATTACATTAATCCAACTTGAAACTATCGTATAGGAAGGAGAGTCCCTAGGAAGTTCGTAGTGAAATCCAGTCCTCTACCCATAACCTTGAAAAAGACACCTAACCCGAGGGAGGAAGCCGGACAAAGGTTCCTAAAGGGCAAGAAACGAGTACCCAAGGACATGGTGGAAGACTACCGAAAACTGGTAGGAGCCTTAATGGAACCGGAAGGCATCATATACCCTCATCCCAGACAAGAGGAACCAGTATCACCTCTTAGGAGCCTAACCCCTCCTCCTCTAGTCCCGCAACAACTAGAGGGGAATCCAACCAAGAAGAAGGCCTGTGATAATTACTGGGATGCATATGCCACCTTCATGAAGGTCCACCAAGTACCTCCACCTACTCAACGTGGCTTCAATCCCTCCCAATGGGTGAAGTGGACTTATGTGTGTGAAGTTGAGGTACTAAGGCGATATGGATTGAAGTCCATACATGGAATTCGTCCTATTAGGGAACTCGAATGGACCCCAACCAATTCCTCAGATCCTTTTGAACAAGAGTCTCATAACCGTTCTAGGGTTAATTCTAGTCCTATGACCCCGAGGGATTAAAGGGGTAGAAAATTCTTGTAATAAGCCAAGTATGGCAAGAAAATATTTCTTGAATGAATGAAAGTAAAAGTTTTTTTAAAAACTTTTGAGTTCTTTGATAAATTAAAAAAAAAGTAGTACGCTAATAAAAATTTAAGTAAAAGGTAGGAAATCACCTAAGGAAGAAAATACGGGTTATTATAGTTAATCTTAACCATTAAAAACTTACCCTTGGGAATACGATAAGGAAGAATCCATCTAAGGGAGATCTTAAGAAAAGGAAAAAGAAGCTGGAACAAAGGGAAACAATCATCAAAGATTACAAAATCATGGAAAGTCCATGGAGTTAAAAATAAGCTCAGAGAATGAAGATTAAGGAAAAATAAGGAGGAGTAGAACATTCTAAAGGGAACCACAAGAATAGAAGTTGATTAGGAAGAAAAAAAAATAAGTATAGAGACCACCAAGGAAAGATGGAAAGAAAGTAGAATAATAGTAAGGCCCAGGTGTAACAACTACTTAATAAAGAACTAAAATACAATTGCTTAGGAACTTCTTTGGATGAAATCATTTGGAGGAGTAAACGAAGTTCTAATAAGAGATGAGGAGTAGTAAAAGAATACACCCTAATCAAGACAAAGGGAGGAGTACCATGGACACAAAGATACATAAAGTTTGGACACAATAAGGATGAGAGATCCACCTTAAAGAAATAAATAAATACTGGAGCAAGTGGGAATGAAGCAAGATAAATGAAAAGTACTCATAGATCCAAAGAGTAAAATGTAAGCTGGTGAAAATGATGGTAAAAGACATTCTAGAATTAAATAATTGCAGTGGTAAAACCAGAAGGAAATCCCGGGAGAGAGGGAATGTGAAGCTCACTAAAGAAAGGAATCTTGAGAAAACATGGATGTATCAATGAAGAGATCTTAAAGAGGAAGGACAACAGTGGGAATGAAGAATGAAGTATGAGATCAAGAGTTTTAAATATGTTAGCGAGTATCAGGAAGTTCAAGGATTTGAAGGTTGAATGACCGAATAAGGAAGTTTGGAAAAGACGAGTAAGTAAGGAAACCAATGCTGTTTTAGGGACGTGAAGTCAAAGACATCACGAAGAATGTCATGCAGTAAGGGGCATGTAAACCCAACTAACTTAGGGAAATATGACTTAGGCAAGTAAAAGTCTATGAGTAAGGCATAAGAAGTCAAGCATAAAGGTGATAACCAAAAATGAGGAAGGGACCCATGCAAGATGAAAAAGGTGATAAATGCCAAAACTTGTGGAAGAAAAATGATCGGAACTCATAGTTCTGAAATCTTAGGTAGAAAAAGCTTGGAATGAGAAATGGTGCCTTGAGAAGGAAGGATGTAACTAAAGGAAATGATCATAGATCTTCCAGGAGGATATTCTAGGCTAAAGTAAGTCCTATGGAATGAGGAAAGGATGAGAATGAGACGAGAGTTTTAGGTATGTGATGATAGGGATGAACGAAAACAACCGAAAAGGATATAAGACTATAAACTAGAAAATTTACATATCAATGAAAAGTTTAATACAATATGCACAAAGTGTGGAATAAGTTTTCACAACAAAACTCCTAAAAGGAGGGGAGAGTTGTAAACTCCGCTCTTTGGAGTTAAGGAAAATTGGGAAAGAACCAGTCAAACCGAGTGAGAAAACCGAACCAGTTCACAAAACCGATTATTGAGGAATGGGCAAATTGGAGAAATTACAACTCCCATGTGACCCAAAAAGGTTCATAAACCTGGAAAAAAACTTTAGAACCAATTGGGAGAGAAAAACTAGACCGATTCGGGTAAACCGGATTGAACCGGTTTATGAACTAAGTCGGTTTATGAATCAAAATTGATAAAGAGAGAGAAAATCAAGGAAATTATGTATCCCAAGTGATCTAAAAAGTCACATAAGTCATAAAAAAGGACTTAAGAATGAATTGGAGATGAAAATCAAACTGGTTCAGGTGAACCGAATCTGAATCGGATTGAACCGGTTTGAACCACTATTGAACCAGTGCTAAATTCATTTTTCTAGGTGGCTTATAAATTCAAATTTGAGATTTGAGAACACCATTGTATAAAAAATGAATTTAGAAATTTTTAGATTTGAAAAATTCAGTTGAATCGGGGGTGAACCGGTCCGTTTAAGCTCTGAACCCGGTGCGGACCGGTCCGGTCCGATTCGGAATAGTATCGTCTTTTTCCTCCAGATGACAACATTGTTCACTCACCAGAAAATCAAAGCAGCGTTGGCGAAGAGGAAACATTTTTGTTCCATATGTTTCAAATCATTAATGACTGTCATAAAGGTGCCAAATGGATGGCTAACAAGTCCCCGAGCTCCGTATATAACGAGCCCCTCACCATTCATCCTCTCCACACCTGAAAACCTTACTCTCTCTCTATTAAATTTTCTGACGAAGATTCGTTTGAGCTCATTTTTTAGCCAAATGAAGTTGCTCAAAGCTTGAAATGATGAGAAAAACATAGAGAAAGTGATTGTGATCACGTATGGGGGATATTAACCGAGTTTTGGGGGTCAATTGAACAAAATTGTGATTTAAGAACCAAATTGTAACTTTTGAGAAATTGGGCAATTTGAGGATTTTTGGAAAATTGGGGGCCGAATTGTAATTTAAGGAAAAATGAGGAATTTTCATGAAATTAACTTCCAATTGGGGCCCAATTGGACAATTAGATGAAATGGAGGGGCAATTGGAAATTTTTGAAAATTCATGGACTAGTCAGTGATTTTTGGGAAATTAAGGACCAATTGGCAATTTTGGGAAAATTGAGGACCTATTGGTAATTTTGGAAAAGTTAAGGACCCATGATGAATAATTGAAAGTACTGGGGACTTAACTAATATTTAATGAAGATTAGGGACCTGAATGTAAAGTATAAACATTAAGGGACCTAACTACAATTAAGGCATAGTGTAAGGACCTATGCACAAATTTCTAAAAGTATGAGGTCCCTTATGTCAATTCTCCTGATATGGATACTTAAACCATGTAGTAACTAGTTGTTGAAGTACCGGTGCAAAGGAGCACACCACGCATCGAGATTTCCCTAGGACGACCACATCATTGTCGTCGGGTGAGTGGGATTTTCAACATCATATCCAGTTGAGGTGATGAGAACTGTTTTTAAGTTTAAAAATTAATTTTCCAGGAATGGTCTCCCCTAACTATGTGAAATTTCTTTAAACATTTTAGGAGACGTTCCTCTTGGGAGCTAGAATTTCTTCAATAGGCTCGAGGCCTCGGATTTGAAAATAATAAGGCTTGATGCCCAACTTTGGAAAACTTGTGAAGTGGGCCAGAGGCTAGTGTGCACAGGTTGGAACCAGTATACAAACATGAATATAATAATTATGAAAAATCTCACAAAACTAGAAATGTTGTGTGACTTGCCACGGGGCCAAGACAGGACTGACAAGACTTGATGGGCTAGTGTCCGTATGCCAGGACTAGGTCGATAGGTTTGTCAAGGCAAACAGTTGCAGACCAGGTTGAGTGTCGGGGCCGTTGGACCATTGACACCAAAGATCATGGTTAATGACTCAAAACTATTGTTATGCATGCATGAGGATCCATGAGCATCTATACGTCCGAGAGGGATAGTTGATGGGTCACAGGTGCTGTTGGATGACCAGGATACAATACAGATGGGTTTGTCATGCCAATTAATCATGAAGCTCTAATGGCTTCTTACTAAGACCAAGGTAGAAAGGGAAATGAGCACTCATCCCTCAAAGCGGACACAAAATATAATTTGGGGTTTGAGGGTCAAACGAGCAAGGTCCACTCAAACTCAGGGAAGAAGTTTGAGACTTCTATTCGGGTGGACAGTAAAGATGCACCAAACTACAAGTGGAACAGTTAGGGACTATTCTATGAACGTGTGATCCCTTTCTATGATAGAAAGGGCATGTGAATGTTTGCTAAAACGCCTCTCGAGCAAGGGGAAGTGTTAAAGAAGAGATGAACTCATATTATAATGAACTAAAATTATAAAATATTTTGATAAACTAATTATTTTAAAAACTCACTTCCCAACCCCCACTCACTGAGTGGCAGAAACTCACCCCCTTCCATTAAACCTTTTTTTAGGAAAACACTTCGCCAAAAAGAGCAGAAGTTAAGGGAGGAAGCCAAAAATACCGCAAACAGGTAAACAATTATTTAGATATTTTGTAAACTTTGTTATGGAAAACATGTGTACTCCGAAGCCTTTACATTCATTGGTCTATTTGGTAGAAATACTAAATTAGTACGAGGACGGGTGACGGGTTGATCACAAAACTTTGACCGAACCAGGTCGGGGTGTGACATTAAATTATATATAACCCCACTCTCCTTTACACCATAATGTTGTTGGCTGTAAAATAATCCTGATGGCCCTCCTCAAAATCCCCCAACTATTTGTTAACATCAATCCAGTCCATTGATCAATCTGATAAGAATTTGATTTACTTGATTTCTTTGCTACAAGCTACAAGCTAAATGCTCAATCTAATTAGAATTCATTTGTTTGGCTTTTAACCCTAGAAAGTTGATTAGCCAAAGGTAATAGAAGAATGGTGGACCAATGATTCTCTTTAGTTTCTTACAAAAGGAATTAGGGGTACCCTAGTATAAAAAGAAGAGTATTGGGATTTTTAGGAAGCCGATGGATTAGTCTTGGCCCACTCCGATGGGTCATACTCCTATTCAATAGTCAATTTATCTTCTTGGCAAGTGTCCATTTATGTACAATACCAACTTAAGTTATTGATTTCTATGTACAGGTTGATTTCAATCTAAATCTTTTAGGATTAAATGATTCACCTGATTCTTCTAAATCTTTTAGGATTAAATGATTCACCTGATTCTTCTAAATTATTTAGGACTTATATGATAAACATCTTTCTAATTGAATATTTTAATTAAATTTACAAATTAAGAAAAACCTATTAATTTCCAAATAAAATTTTCAAATTGCATCATCATTTGCAACTCCATCATGTAGTTTTATATTTTATTTGTTTTCATTTTCAATCAAAATTTTTGTTCGAAATTTTCTTGTTATGAAAATATGGTCATACAGTTCACTCCAAGTTACCGTTATCGAGCACATCTTAACTTCATCGTCCTTGTAAATTAGAAAATTTAATTTGATCTATTTTCTAGTTAACCTTCATAGTTGACACAATCTCGAGTAGGCCTTTGTCAGAATACTATTAAAAATAATTGTCAAAAGATGAATGCATGTTACATAATAACTCATTACACATGACATTCGTGGTATTGATATTATGCCCTCTATTGATATAATTATTAAGTTGACCATCAACATCATAATATATAAAACAAATATTACTTACTTGTAAAATATCAGTTTATTGTCCTTTAAAAAATACATACCTTTAGCTTATTTTTAAAAATGTGTTTAAATTAGTTTATAAATATTAAGGCTTAACCATTTTTATAAATATCATATTTGAGCTCTTTCATAAATATAAGGTTTTAGCTATTTTATAAAAAATAAATATTTTCTCTTTCAAAACTTGAACATTAGTTCTTATTCTCTTTGTTCCTAACTTTTTATAAATGGTGAGAAATCACTCATTTTTAAACCCATTGCTATATACCCATCTTTTACAAAATAATCGAATTATGGTCTACTTCTTAAATAGTTCGGGATATCTATTTTTTTAATCAATATTTTCATATAGCTTTTATATAGATTTCTCAAAATATTTTTCAAATCATACATACCAACAATATTCATAAAATGATAAGTAATAATAATAATGGTTCAATCAAATGTTACAAATCTTTATAATTCACTTTAATAATTATTATATATGTATAAGTATCCTACAAACAATATATACACATTGATATATTATTCAAACTATTTTATAGTTGACCTATATCAGTATATCACCACAAGTTAAATTTTTATAATTATGTTTTTGCAACTAAGGCATAATTAACTCAATTTAGTATAGGCTAATAATTTTTCACTAATATTTATCAATGTTATTCAAATTTTTAATTTTTTTTAAAACTGATCAAAATAATTATTATATTCATTTTCTACAAAAAATTTATTAAATTACTCATATTTTTAAAAGTATCATTTTTACCTTTACTTATAAAATATCCATTTTGTCTATTTTATTTTTCTAAAATTACTATTTTACCCATAATTTATAAAACCTAACCATTCTACCCATATTATGTAAAATGATATTTTTTTTCTTTCTATGCAAAAATTATCACTTTACGTCTCTATTTATGAAAAAATACATCTCTTTACACATTCATTTATCTGATCATATTACCCTTTATTTACCAAAAAACGATCATTTAGTTCATATTATAAAAAAATGATTATTTTACTAAAAATGATAGTTTTTCCAAACTCACGAAAATTATATTTTATTTCTTGATTTATCTCGAAATCAAATCACAATCCCTTAGGTTTTTCTCGGTGATTATTTTCATTTTTTTTTTGCAAGTTAGTTTCGATTCTTTTAATATTTACAATTTTATACATAAACTGTGAAAACAACTCTAACTAACTTCTAATTAAAAAAATTCATCCCAAATTGTTTTATTTATCACCTAAGGGTTTGTGCGGGAGTTAGATTCTTATTCGTAACCAAATTTAGTTATTTTCTAAAACTAGTTAAAATAGAAGTACAGAAGAGTTTTATAAAAATATTTACTAAAGAGGGCGCCATGAGTAGTAAAAGGATAATCGTTTCAAATAAAAGTTAAATTTAACTCGTTCTTGAAAGTGACTAGTCAATTGGTCATTGAAATTGATCGAATTATGGTCTCAAACGGTCGCAGGAGGAAATCTTCAATACTTCATATTCGTAATCTACTCACTAAACTTTTTATAGTAATGTATTCGGCATCCTCCATCTCCTACTTTACTTTTAATTTCTGCAACAAGAGGAGAGTCGGCTGCTTTCTTCACCAAAGGCGGACGGAAGGTCGACAAAACTCCAACCATTCCACCCTATGGGATGCCTATCAAGCAGGGGGAAGCTTTGTGTCCACGAAACCAAGGTCGTAGTGCGACTGTAAACCTCTTGCCATGGACACTCAAAGTACTTGAGACCAGTGACGAAAAAAAATATGATAATTGATATTATAACTTCTTAGTCATTACGCTAACAATAGCACCCTCGGCAACATATGAGGCATAATTTCTATAAGTTACGATTTATTTTTCCCAGCAAAATAATTTCATCATGGACCAATCATTAATAAGCAGGACTCGGTGAGACATCGATCAACAAGGGTAGACGCACATGCAGACAGGAAGATGAATGCCAAAACGGCTGCCATCTTCACAGTAGGTCTGGACGCAGTTGGAGTGCTTCTCGAAACAGGCTGCTTCGCATGGCAAAGATGGCTTCCCGTTATTGCATTGGTACTTCACGTTCAACAGCCCTTCCTCGCATGTCTTCCCCAAGGTCTTCCTTACCATCCCATCCGCTGCATATATATATATATATATAATTAGATTATTCAATAGAAAGCTTGCATAACAAAATACATGTTCAATTTTTTATAATTAGAAGAATTAAAGTGTGATACAAAACCAAGATGTCAAGATAAATTAGATTTGGAAATCAATAAGGTAGCCATTGGTAAATTTAATAATTTAAATAAATTTTAGAGCACTTTTTTCAACTAGTAAAATGTGAATGGACCAACAATTTTTTCGAAATTTAAAATAAGAATTCAATTGCGAAAAAGAATTGGCCATACCAGATAGAACAGCAATAACCATGACAATGAAGAATGATACTGATAATTTAGCTATATTCCTTGTATGAGTAGGATTATGCCCTCCAAAATGCAACTTTGTTTACGGCGTTCTCTATATTATGGTCTGCTTATAAAAACATCTAGGGTATGCCGTTTATTAAATTAAATACATTATTAATTACCCATATCCCCTAATATCTTCTCCGTTTTCATTCATTTTTTATTTTCTACAAATTCCAATTTGATTTTATAATTATTTGTATTCATTTGAATGCATAAAATTATATTTTATTATAAATATTATTTTTTCTATGTATACACAAAAATATATTTTTTTAACATAATGTTTAATTGGCATGCCAAGTTATTTGTTCCGGATTTCAAATGAGGTAGGCTGATAAATAGTAAAAACTTTTATATAAATAAATTACATATTTACTTAATAAGAATACAAATTTTATTTATATGGAAGAGACGGTAAACGATATGTTAGCTTATTCAACAATTTAATACTAATAGTATTAAATAAAGTAATCCATTCACATTAGTATTTGAATATTTTCTTTTTCTTTTTTAAATAACTACTTGAATATTTTAAAAATATAATTTGTACATATTTTAATGTTTTATAATTAATTAATGTATTGATTTAAAAATTTTCTTTCTCACAAATTTCAAATTCTGCACGGATTTTATCAAATCTTTTTATCTTCCTTCAAAATTATTGTATAAGTCAAATTACTAATTATTGAATTACTCTCCGAGATAAGTACTTGAATATTTTCTAAATTTAATTTGAGTATTTTCAAGTTTTAATTTTTATAAAATAATTAATATATTGATTTCTACATTTTCTTATTCCAAATTCCAACTTTTTCCCTAAATCAAGTAAACCTTGTTGACTACCTACTTCTATTAAATTTCTTCATCTTCCTTTAAAATTATTGGGTTACTCATGGGAATTCAAGCTAGAAAGGCTAGATTTTATATTTACTTATAAACTCAATTCCCATATATGTAAGCCTCCTTCCCATGGAGGTTGAAGCAGCCTTATCTTCAATTCCACATTTCACACCTATGTGAAAGTTGATCTATAATTTTTGTAGGAATGATATATGGAGATGTACGTTTAACATGACCATAATGTCCTAAGACAACCAAAGAAGAAACCGTCACAATATGGCAAACTCTTGATAAACTTATAGTATGTATATCAAAAAGTTCAAATATATAAACACAAAACTTACACTAATTCAATTGTATGTAATATATCCATAAAATTAATAACACCTCACTCAAAATCTCTAATAATCTCTAATAATATAATTATTCTCAATAATTATCACTATTACTATCAAGTTATTGATTGATCTTACTTGATTATATTTAATGTTTTTATACTTTAACAAAATATCGTCTAAACTTTTATTCACATAATATATGATGGTATTCAACAAATGAATAAACTTAATTTGATCTTCTAGTACAAATACAAACATATTTTTATAATAAACAATTTAATGATTAATTTGTAAAATAATAATATGAATAAATAATAAAAAAATTGTTAAGATAAAAAAAATTAAATTTCCTTAATATATAATTGACGGATAGATTTCACATCTATAATAAAATTGGAAATTTAAATAGTTTTATGATATAAATTAACATATTAAATATTAGTTTAGAGATTTGAAAGATATAATTACATTATAAACTCTATATTTTATATTTGTCAAGCAAGGAAAATGACATGATGTGAATCCAACTAAGGATGCTGCCAATTCGAAAGATCCAATCACAAGGTCAATGGAAAAAATAATCTAAGAAGAAATGCATGGGCTGATTGGAGTAATTGTATGATGCCAAACTAGGAGCACAATAAAAGAGTACAATGAGAGCATAAAAGAAGTATATAATTCGAATGGTAGATTTATTAATATTATAAACTTCTAGGAGATTAAATAAGAAAATAATATATTTTATAGATATATTTAAGATAATATATACTAAGTCTAGAATATTTATTATCTTAGACATTTCTAAATAAATGAACAATAAATATATTAGCAATATTCTCTATATGAATAATTAATGGTTGGCATGTCAACCATAATATTTTATTCCGTTATTTATAGAATAGCTAAAATTCATAAATGCTTTTAAAAGGCTAACCTTCAAAGCATTGTAAGGACATATATTTGATTTTATTAATATTATGATGTTTATGTCTTCTTTTTATAGAACTTTTGAACTTAAAGTTTTTACTTGTGCCATTTAAGCAATCAAGCTTATCATAAAGGTTTTCTAATAGCTTTTTTTAGAAGTGTTTGGTGTGACATCTACATCTATCCGTACCTTGTTTCTCAATCAAACAAGGTATATTCCATTCTTTTTACTTGCGTGAAAGTCTTGGGGTCTTTTCTATATTTGGTGAATGGTGTCGTCGGTATATTGGCGGGGTTCGTATTAATTGATATCATAACACACAGTTGCACGACAAGTTCCACACTATCCTTTTGAATTTTATTCTACTTTCCTTATATTCTACCTATTTCTATTCGGTATAAAAATATCTTAGAAATATTTTCTATATAAATAGTTAGCATCTGATACCAACTGATGCATACCCTGCCAATATACTGATGAGACCCTACACCAAATATGAAACAGATTCTAAGACTTTCACGACGTAAGTAAAATAATGGAATATACCTTCTTTGATTGAGAAACAAGATACATATAGATATAGACGCTACACCCAAATCCACTATACCGGTTAAAGATAAATAAACACATGATAAGTCCAAAAGGTTCTCTCAAAAGATAAATAAGACAAAAACCTTACACTATACCGGTTCTTTGTATTCACGCGAGCTTATCCTTGCTGGCGTTCTCGGTTCTTCGTGTTCCTACATGGTATGAACATCTCGGTTCATTATCCTTCAGCCTAATAGCCTTCATTCATTCCAAATGAATGAGAAAGTCAAACTTTCATTTATTTGCAATTAGGTCCCTAAAGTTATTTCTCTTAAACTTTAAGTCCCTAATGCCGGTTTTTCCTCAAATTGAGTCTCAAAAATTTTAAAATTTATCAAGGGACCTCAATTTATTCCATTTCACAAAAAGGGGATTAATTCCCCAAATTTCCAATTTGGTCGCCCAAGTTTTCCAAAATTACCATTGTGCCCTTCCTTTACAAAAATTGTAAGTTTTGCCCCAAAAATTCTAAAATTCCTCAATTGTTATCCAACATTATTTTCATGCCTAATTGACCCTCAATTTCATAAAATTACATTTTGGTCCTTTGAATTTCAAAAATCCCCAATTTCCCCTAATTTTAACTCTTTAACAAAACCGAATTTGATTTCATCAAATTGACCAATCAAACCCCTCTAATTATTGAAATTGAAGTTGAAATTAACTTTCTCCATGTTCATATGATTCCATAGAACTTTAAATCGCGAGTTTTAACGTCGGAACGAGCCCAAACCGAGCTTCGCCAGAAAACAGACTCTAAAGAGAGAAAGATTTGATTACTCACAGGTGAAGGCAAGATAGAACGAGCTTTCGATCTAGGCAGATAGCTCTCATCTTTATGTTCATCCTAGAATCAAGAATCGCATCAATTGATGCGGAATTGGATTAGAATTTTGTCATTGAAATTTGGTTGACTCTCTCTCTAACATCGATCGAAAATTGTAAAGGGGAGTCAAATTGGCTTACCTTTCGGTCCTAATTCGGTCGTGAGAGGGTGGAGGAAGTGTTGGGAAGGCTTGGTTTGGCCTGAGGAGGGCTCGAAATGGCTGATTTCAGCTTGGCCGAAATAGGGCAGCTTCGGTCCACCGGAGCTGCTTCACTGTTCTATCATGCCGGTGCTTCTCCAACGATTCTCGGATTGACTGGAGTTTGATATTAGATAGCTATCTTCTCCCCGGTTCTAAAGAGCCCGACCTCTCCTTCCGAGGTTAAGAAAAATGTTCAAGTCGAAGCTCTAGTTCGAGCTTCACCAGGAAATGGAGCAGTAGAGAGAGAGAGAAGTGTTCAGGTGTGAAGAGAATGAATAGGGATGACCTCTTTATATAGGTGTAAAATCGTACTTCCTAGGAGGTCACCCATCCTCACACTACTCTCGGGCAAGCACACTTAACTTCAAAGTTCTTATCGAATCTCGTTCACTTGAACCAATTTGGTTTTTCTCTTCTAATTTGTATTAAGTTTCTTTTCCAACGTTTAATGAACCCTTTGGAACATCCGGAAATTGTAAATTTCCAAATTGCTTATTTCCAAATGATCGGGTTTGTAAATCGGCTCAATTTTCTAACTCGGTTTGACCGGTTCTTTCCCGGTTTTCCTTAACTCAAAAGTGTGGGGTTTACACCTTAGTTAAGGGTATATCTTTAGATTCACATCTCTCTTTTCTTAGAGCAACATTTTCCTTCCTGAGGTCCCGTACTCGAAATTGGGAGTTCCAAGATACCAAATCATTCCCATGTCTAGTTAACCTCTTGGTCGTTGCAACCCTTAGCTCGATGTCCTTCAAAGCGTTATGTACCTATTTTCACGGATTTCTTTGTCATCACCTTTTCGTCTTATTTCGACTCTTCCTTATTTTGAGTCATGTTTTCCTCGGGACTGTTGGGTTTACCTGCCCTTTACAGCATGACATTTTCTAGATCTTGTCTCTATGACCATTAGATTTCTAGAACACTTCCTTTAGGATTATTCCTAACTTTCCAACCTCTTAGGGATTGTATAACTTCATCCCTCTTTTCTTTTTGGTTGTATTCCTTGACTACCTTTACCGTTGTTCACATCAACTTACAAAATTGTGTCATTTCTCCTTACCCACTCGTCCTTTTCAACTTCCTTATTGAGTCTTTCCAGTTCCAATGATTTGATTTCCAGATGTTTTACTGACATGCTGGGGATCCATCCTTTCATAGGTCCATCCTCATTCCCAATAACATCCTTTACTCAAGGATTTTCTTTGGCCTTGATCCACTCTTACTTGTTCGTAATCATTTCATAGTTTATTATTCCCGTTTGACCCTTTTTCAGTCTATTGTTTTGTTCGGGGAGTTCCCTTTTTATGATTTCATTCTCCAATATGTCCCTCAAGGTAGCGACTTTCATTCCAAGAGCTACATGCTCAACCTTCTTACCATTCCTTGAAGGTTTCTTCCTTCATTTTTCATACTTTCCTTTTATACTGTGGCATTTGCCCACTTAGTATCCTTTCCAATCTTAAAATTCCATTTCGTCCCTTATTCTTTACTTGAGGAACTTATTAATCTTATTTCGTGTACTTCATACTATGCTCAACTGTCCACTCTTTAGGCTTCATTATACACGTGTGAACTACGACTTGTCTTACCAATTGTAGTTATTCCTCCATAACCACATCTTATTTAGAGGGCTTACTTTCCCAACGTTTCTCATACGTTCTTTCCTTCATTACTTTATTATGGATAGTCTACCCATTCTTACTTGTCACAACATCTCTTAATATGTTTCCTTGGGTTTTTTTCACCTTAGCATGCATTTTATTTGCAAATTCGTCTCCTCACCTCTCGTCACCGATTTCATTTCTTCTTTATTAGGTCATGCTCCATTTCTTAGGATTTTCCTTATTTGGGAGGATTCTTACCCTTTTCTCCCGCAATTTCTTTTTCATACATCTTTGAAGGCACATAACTTTAAATGATGTCCCTAGATGCCATTCTTTTCATGCTTACCTTTACTCTTGAGATCCTACGGGTACATCCTTTGTACTCCATCCTCATTCTCACTCGTACCCTACTACATGTCTATTTCTTTCTAGGGAGAGCTCACATCCATCTAGTTTCAAAATCCCTTGATCATCCTTCGAGAGGTTCACTTAATCATGTTAAGACTTTTAATTATAAATTCAGATTTGGCCATTGATTTCCTTTAAGGATTTTCCTTCGTTCTTCTTTTTCAATGTTTTGGCCTTTTCACTTCTCCCTTCTTAATCGTGGTTTAAATCCCTGGTTCTCTCGAAGACCAGTTCTTTAACTGTTTTTTTCTCTTTATTTATTTATTTTTCTTTTCTAGTCTAATCGTCTAGGTAGCTGTATCACTCGTCCTTAATGCCTATCCTATTGTCCTTCATAGAGTGTAGTCTTTACTATATCTCAGCCTTTCTTAGGTCTTTGTTTATTCTCTTTGGTCGTCTCATTGCTACTAGTTTCTTCTTTCTACTCGGTTCTCTGGGAATTATTATTTGGTTCTCCTGCTCTCTCCAAACAGGTCATACTGGGCCATCACGATACTTCCTTCCTTTGAAATATTTCCTAACTAAAGGTTGGTTCCTTGCACTTCCACATTATGTCCCATCATTGGTTCCTTCAAGGGTAGTTAGTCATATGCATCCCTCCAAAGTTTACTTTCATCGTGTATTTCTTTATGGAGCGTTCAAATCCTCCTTGTTTCAAGATTTCTTGACCATTATGTGAGAGGCTTGCCTATTCCTTTCTTGGTTTGAGTTTAGTCATTAATTTGGCCTTTGGTCCTTTTAAGGATTTCTTTCATCCTTCTTTTCTCGAGTATTTGGCCTTTCCGCCTCTCTCTTCTTTGTTGGAACTCAAGTTATGGCTTTCCCGCATATTAGTTCGTTAACTGCCTTGCCTCCACCATTCCTTTGGTCTAAGTTTCTTAGGGCAGTTGTTTCTTGAGTCTTTCTGTATTTAACATCCATCTCACTGACCTCTTTAAGGTGTAGTCCTTTCTACCTTCCAGTCTTCCGTAGGATGTCATTTATTCTCTTTGACTATCTTGTTGTAACGACTTGCTTTCTTTTGTCATGTTGATCCGAAATTCCAATTTGGCTTCATTACTTTTTCCAAGGTGATTCATTCCTGTAATCCCAATACATCCCATTTGTCGTGAAATGTTCATCTTATCTTCTCTTGTGGTTGCTCTCCCTTCTTTGCTCCCGATATTTAGAATTTTCTTCTTTCAAGGGAGAGTTCTCTTTGTTCTATTTGTGGTTTATCGAGGTCCTACCTTTAGTCCCTTTTCTTTTTCTTCCTACCATTATGCTAGAATCTTGAACTCTTGGATGTAATTGAAGTTCCGAGCAGAAGTTGTATTTCTAAGGATGGTATCCTTTTGGGTTTCCTCTAGCTATGTTGGCATTATTCTTGGAAAATATTGTCCTGACTCCTGGCGGTGTGGGGATAGTTTTTTTTTTCACTTCGTGTCTTATTCCCATATAGGTTATGTAAACCTCGCCCTTTTGAGCTAAGGAAAACTAGGAAGAGAACCGGTCAAACCAAGTGAGAAAACTGAACTGGTTCACAAACCTGATAAATTTTGAATGGGTAATTTATGAATTTACAACTCCCAGGTAATTCAAAGGGTTCAAAATACTATGGAAAAGAACCTTAGGATGAATTAGAAGAGGAAAATTAGACCGGTTTGGATGAACTAGGTCCAACAGGATTGAACCGGTTTATGAACCGAGTCGGTTCATGAACCAGAACCGATAGAGATCGGGAAAAACAAAGGAATTCAACTCTATTATACTCCAAAGAAATTCCTAAACCTTGGGAAGGAACCTTAGAACAAAGTGGGAGAAAAAAACTAGACCGGTTCGGGTGAACCAGACCCAAACCGGGTTGAACCGGTTTAAGGACCGAGTCAGTTTATAAAGAGATAGTAAACCAGGAATTTTATGGACCCTAAGTGACCCAAGGAGTCACAAAAGACATGGAAATGGACTTGTGAAGGAATTGGGGATGAAAACCAAACCGGTTCAGGTGAACCAAATCCGAACTAGTTCAGATCGGTTTGAACCACTATTGAACTGAATCCTAAATTCATTTTTCTAGGTGGCTTAAATAATTCAAATTGGAGATTTGAGGCCACCATTGGATAGAGAATGAATTTAGATAAATTTAGAAATTTTTGGATTTGAAAAAGTCGATCGAATGGGGGGTGAACCGACCGGTTTAAGCTTTGAACCCGGTTCGAACCGGTTCAGAACAATGTCGTCTTCTTCCTCATGATGACAATACTATTCACTCGCTGGGAAATTGAAGAAATGCCGGTGAAGAAAAAACGCTTCTATTCGGAGTGTTTCAGGTCTTCAATGTCAGCAATAACGGTGCCAAATGGACGGCCAACGGGTCTCCAAGCTCCCGATATAAAGAGCCCCTCCCCATTCATCCTCTCCACACCTGAAAACTCCATTCTCTTTCAACTACTCCATTTTCTGGTGAAGCTCGAACCAGAGCTCCGATATGGGGTCTTTTTTTAGCCAAACAAGGTGAGGTTAGGTTCTTTAGAACTGGGAGAAGTCAGCTACCACTCTCTCGATTTATTAAAGGGTTTCCCCTTATTATAAACCGTAAAGAGTAAGCCATCCTTTAAACCTACACCCTTTTCCTAGAATAACATAAATCAAAAGTGCATAATAATTTAGATTTATCATACTTGTCTTACAGGCATTGATGGTCTTTAAAGATAGGCTTTCCAAAATTTTCTGAAAGGGTATAAGGGACGGGGTGAGTATGGCTACTCAGTGAATGAGTTTTCAAAACTTTTAACTGTTAGGAAAAAAGATTTGTATTGGAGTGTGCCAGACTCCTTTCTTTCAAAAGTCCTTTCAATTCAAATCTCAGTTTTTACCACCATTTCTCATTAACCATGGTGTGTCTTCACCCAACACACATCCTTTATCATGAAGGTCAAACACACATTCGCAGGCCAGCCTGTCCACTGAACCCACTTGTTGCGTCGGAGCAACTTTACTGGCCACCTAAATAGAAGTACGTCCACTTCTACCCGGAGAATGAGTGGATGTTCGCGACATCTGACCCTCAATCCCAAAAAGTCAATTCTTCGTGTCCGTATGAGGACAAAGACCTCATCTCGTCCCCACCTCAGTCACATGCGCTTGGTGCTACTCTAAATTTCGCACGGTCACCTGGTACGACAAACTACCCTAATACCCACCAGGTCGTCCAGTGCCCTTAGGATGCATCACTACCCCTATTGGGCATCTTGATGGTCCTGTAATCACAATGCATGCATAATCAGTATTTTTTTTATCATGCCATATAATATGTGGTGCCACTGGTCTAATGGCACCAATCGTTAACTCAACCCGCAGTTGTTTGTCTTGACTGGTTCGTTGACCTGTCATGTCGCACTGCTGCTAGTTGACTGACTATATCAGTCCTGTCTTGGTACCATGGCCAAACAATTCTTTTATTGAAAGTTTTATGGCATATAACTCATGTTTGTTTATGAGCTCCTACTCGTGCCAACTGGCCTTGGGCCACTGTACGAGATTTTCAAAATCGGGCATATTAGCCCCCAAGTTTCAAAACCGAGGCCCCCGGTCTATAAGAGCTATTCGAGCTCCCATCAAGAAGGTCTCCCAAATCGTTTATGCATTGGCACACAGTCATGGGAGTGCACTTCTTACAAAAATATGTTTTCAACTATCAATTATACCGACCGGGTATAAGGACATCTCCGCTCATAAACGATGAATGGATTTTCAACTTCCTTCGAGTAAGTTTCATCATACCAACTGGGTATGATCTACTTACAATTGGTAAGTAGTTTTTCTACATGATTTTTTTTTCACATCACTCCTCTAAATTGTGATGTTTAAAATACCACTTAGTAGTGAGTTTTCATTTCGAGGCACCTATTATCCCCAACCGGGTATGATATAAAATCCCACTCACCCTTTAATGTAGTGAATTCCACTAGACCGATTCTTTGTATTCATGCGAGCTTGTCCTTGCTGGCGTTCTCGGAACCTGATGTTCCTACACGATATGAACATCTCAGTTCATTATCTCTCAGCCAAATTGCCTTCATTCATTCCAAATAAATGAGAAAACCAAACTTTTATTTATTTGCAATTAGGTCCCTAAAGTTATTTTCCTTTAACTTTAAGTCCCAAATGCCGGTTATTCCTCAAATTGAGTCCCAAAACTTTTAAAATTTCCCTTGGGACCTGAATTTATTCAATTTCACAAAAGGGGTTTAATTTCCCAAATTACCAATTTGGTCCCCCAACTTTTCCAAAATTACCATTTTTCCATTCCTTTACAAAAATGGTAAATTTAACCCCAAAAATTCTAAAATTCCTCAATTAGCCCTCTAACACTTTTATCATGCCCAATTGACCCTCAATTTTAGAAAATTGCATTTTGGTCGTTTGAATTTTCAAAAATCCCATATTTTCCAAAATTTTCCCCCAATTCCAACTTCTAAACACAACCGAATTTGATTTCATCAAATTGACTGATCAAACACTTCCAATTGTTGAAATTGAGTTTCTACATGTTCATACGATTCTCTTGCAATTTGAATCGTAAGTTTGAACGTCGGAACGAGCTCAAACGGAGTTTCGTCAGAAAATGGACTGTAGAGAGAGAAAGCTTCGATTACTCATCGGTTACGGTGCAACTGTCACGCCTCGACCCGGTTTGGTCGGATCCCCGTGATCAACCCGCCACTCTCTCAGTTTATTAAAGGGTTTCCCCTTATTGTAAATCGTAACGAGTAAGGTGTCTTTTAACCTGCACCTTTTTCCTGGAATAGCATAATCAAAACTGCATGAAATTTAAAACTTTACATACCTGTCTTACGGGCATCTTAGTTGACAATCTTTAAGGGGAGGCTTCCTGGGATTTCCTGAAAGGGATATAAGGGAAGGGGTAAGTACGACTACTCAGTGAATGGGTCTTTAAAAGCTTTTGACTTTTAAGAAAAATATTTATATGGAGTGTGCTAGACTCCTTTGTTTTCTAAAATCCCTTCATTTAAAAATTCAGGTTTTTCCATTATTTCTTAGTTACCACGGTGTGTCATCACCCAACACACATCCTTCATCATGAAGGTTACACACATTTGTAAGTCAGTATCACTACTGAACCCGCTAGTGGCTTCGGAGCGACTTTTCCTGCCACCCGAATAGAAGTACAACCACTTCTACCCTAGGAATGAATGGATGTACGTGACATCCGACACACAATCCGAAAATCACTTCTTCGTGTCTGTATGAGGACAAAGACCTCATCTTGTCCCTAGCCTGGTCTCATGCGCTTGGTGCTACTCCAGATTTCACACAGACACCTGGAACGACGAACTTCCCTTATAGCCACCAGGTCGTCCAGTGCCCTTAGGACGCATCACTACCCCTCATGGGCGTCTTGATGATCCCGTACTCACAGTGCATGCACAAACAATGTTTTCTTATATTGCCATGTAATCTATGGTGCCACTAGTCCAACGGCCCCGACTCTCAACTCAACCCGTAGCTGTTTGTCTTGACTAGTCCGTCGACCGGTCATGTTGCACTGCCTCTAGTTGACTGAGCATGTCGGTCCTATCTTGGTACCATGGCCAAACAATTCACTTATTAAGTTTTATCGCACATATATCATGTTCGTTTACGAGCTCCTACTCGTGTCAATTGGCCTTGGGCCCACTGTATGAGATTTTCAAAATTGGGCATTTAGCCCCCAAGTTCCAAAACCGAGGCCCGTGGCCTATCAGAGCTATTCGAGCTCCCGTCGAGAAGGTCTCCCAAATAGTTTAAGCATTAGCACACAGTCAGGGGAGAACACTTCCGACAAAATAGATTTTCACTGTCAATTATACCAACCGGTATAAGGACATCTCCGTTCATAACCGATGAACGGGTTTTCAACTTCCTTCGAGGAAGTCTCGTCATACCAACCGGGTACGATCTACTTACAACCGGTAAGTAGTTTTTTTCGCATAATTTTCACATCACTTTCTCTAAGTGATGATTAAAGTACCACTAAATAGTGGATTTTTATACAGAGGTACTTATCATCCCCTACCGGGTATGATATAAAATTTCCACTCACAACTGGTAAGTGGTTTTTATCTTTAAGTTGTGCTCATCATCCCAATCGGGTATGATGTTAGTAAACCCACTCACTCGTTAATGCCGTGAATTCCACTAGACTGGTTCTTTGTATTCACGCGAGCTTGTCCTTGCTGGCGTTCCCGGTATTTCGCGTTCCTACACGATATAAATAACCTTGTTCATTATTACTTGACATAATAGCCTTCATTCATTTCCATTGAATGAGAAAACCCAAACTTTTATTTATTTGCAATTAGGTCCCTAAAGTTATTTATCTTTAACTTTAAGTCCCTAATGTCAGTTTTTCCTCAAATTGATTCCTGTAACTTTTAAAATTTATCCTGGGACCTCAATTTATTCAATTTTACCAAAAGGGGTTTAATTTCCCAAATTTCTAATTTGGTCCCCCAATTTTTCCAAAATTACCATTTTGCCCTTCTTTTACAAAAATGGTAAGTTTTGCCCCAAAAATTCCAAAATTCCTCAATTGGTCCTCCAACATTATTTTCATGCCTAATTGATCCTCAATTTCATAAAATTGTATTTTGGCCCTTTGAATTTCGAAAAGCACCAAATTTTCCCCCAAATTGTATTTTGGCCCTTCAACACTACCGAATTTGATTTCATCAAATTGACCGATCAAACACTTCTAATTATTGAAATTGGAGTTGAAATTTAGTATTTGCATGTTCGTACTATTCTAAGAAACTTTGAATTGCAGATTTTAACGTCGGAACGAGCTCAAACAGAGCTTCATCGAAAAACAAACTGTAGAGAGAGAAAGCTTCGATTATTCACCGGTGAAGGGACGGCGGTCCGAGCTTTCGATCTGGGCAGATAGGTCTCATCCTGAGGTTCATCCTAGAATCAAGAATTGCATCAATTGATGTGGAATTGGATTAGAATTTTGTCATTGAAATTCGGTCAACTCTCTCTCTAGCACCGATCGAAAATTGTAAAGGGAAGCCGAATTGGCTTACCTTTCGGTCCTAATTCAGCCATGGAAAGGCTGAGGAAGTGTTGGGAGGGCTTGGTTTGGCCTCAGGAGGGCTTGAAATGGCCGATTTCAGCTTGGCCGAAATAGGGCAGCTTCGGTCCGCCGGAGTTGCTTCACTATTCCATCATGTCGGCGCTTCTCCAACGATTCTCGGATTGACTGGAGTTTTCTATCAGATAGCTATCTTCTCCCCGGTTCTAAAGTGCCCAACCTTTGTTCAAGTCGAAGCTCTGGTTCAAGCTTTACCAGGAAATGGAGCAGTAGAGAGAGAGAGAGAGAAGTGTTAAGGTGTGAGGAGAATGAAATGGGGATGACCTCTTTATATAGGCGTAAAACCCGTGCATTAAATGACCTCTAATTCGGCCGTGGGAGGGTTGAGGAAGTGTTGAGAAGGCTTGGTTTGGCCTGTGGAGGGCTCAAAATGGCCAATTTCAACTTGGCTGAAATAGGGCAACTTCAGTTCGCCGGAGCTATTTCACTGTTCCATCACGCCCGCGCTTCTCTGGCGACGCTCGGAGCAAACGGAGACTACAGGCGTGTAGCTGACTTCTCCCCAGTTCTAAAGAACCCGACCTCACCTCCTTTGGCTCAAAAATGACCCTATATCAGAGCTTTGGTTCGAGCTTCCTCGGAAAACTAAGCAACTGAGAGAGAGTGAGCTTTTTAGGTGTGAAGAGGATGAATGGAGAGGGGCTCTTTATATAGGGAGCTCGAAGACTCATCGGCCGTCCATTTGGCACCTTTATGATAGACATTGATGGCTGGAAACA
The DNA here is from genome assembly GCA_030064435.1 of Trapa incisa. Lineage (NCBI taxonomy): Eukaryota > Viridiplantae > Streptophyta > Magnoliopsida > Myrtales > Lythraceae > Trapa > Trapa incisa. The sequence goes on along the minus strand of CM057774.1, from coordinate 3,157,749 downwards.
TATTGAACGGAGATGTTTCTTCTTCGTTGGCGCTGCTTCAATTTTCTAGCGAGTGAAAAGTGTTGTCATCTGAAGGAAGAAGACGACATTGTTCCGAACTGGACCGGACCGGTTTGAACTGGATTTGAAGCTTAAACTGGGTTCACCCCCCATTCGATCGAGTTTTTTAAATATAGAAATTTCTAAATTCATTTTCTATCCAATGGTGGCCTCAAATCTCAAATTTGAATTATTTAAGCCACCTAGAAAAATGAATTTAGGATCCAGTTCAATAGTGGTTCAAACCGGTTCATTCTGGTTTGAATCCGGTTCACCTTAACCGGTTTGGTTTTCATCTCCAATTCACCCTAAACTCCTTTTCCTGACTTTTATGACTCCTTAGGTCACTTAGGGTCCATAAAATTTTCGGTTTACCATCTCTCTATTGGTTCCAATTCATAAACCAACTCGGTTCTTAAACCGATTTAATCAGGTTCAAGTCCGGTTCACCAGAACTGGTTTGGTTTTTCTCTCCCACTTTTTCTAAGGTTTCTTCCCAAGGTTTATAAATTTCTTTGGGTCACAAAGGAGTTGAATTTCTCTAATTTTCCTGTTCTCCAATAAACAGGATTGTGAATTGGTTCGGTTTTCTTACTCGGTTTCACTAATTCTTTTCCCGATTTTCCTTAACTAAAAAGGGCGGGGTTTACAAGAATTGTGGGGTTGACCACTCGGGTGTCGGGAGTGTGCTAGGGAACGTGTAAACCCTGTTCCTCTAAAATAAGAAAATCGGGGAAAGAACCGATCAAGTCGAATGAGAAAAATTGAACCGGTTCACAAACCCGATCATTAGGGAATGAGCAATTTGGGAATTTATAATTTTCGAGTGACCCAAAGGGTTCATAAAGTCTTGGAAAAGAACCTTGGGACAAATTGGAAGAGAAAAACTTGACCGGTTCATATGAATAGGATCCAACTGGATTGAACCAATTTTATGAACCGAGTCGGTTCATGAACCGAAACTGATAGAGAAAGGGTGAATCGGAACATTTATGGATCCTGAGTGACCTAAAGAGTCACAAAAGTCAAGAAAAAAGACTTTAGGATGAATTGGAGATGAAAACCAAATCGGTTTAGGTGATCTGGATCCGAATTGAATTGAATTGGTTTGGACCGATTTGAACCACTACTGAACCAGATGCAAAATTTATTTTTCTAGGTGTCTTAGAAAATTCAAAATTGAGATTTGAGAAACCATTGGATAGAAAATGAATTTAGAAATTTTTAGATTTGAAAAATTCAGTTGAATCGAGGGTGAACTGACCTGTTTAAGCTTTGAACCTAGTTTGTACTAGTCCGGTATAGTTCGGAACAATGTTGTCTTCTTCCATCAGATGACAACACTGTTCACATGCCGAAAAATTGCGCAGTGCTGGCGAAGCTGAAAAGTCTCTGGCCAGGGAGTTTCAACCAATGATTGACCACCATTATGGTGCCAATTAGACTACTAAGAAATCCCCGAGCAATTTTCGACCGGTGCTGGAGAGAGAATTAGTAGAACTTTGATGATAAAATTCTCATCAATTTGGCATCAATTGATGCAATTCTTGATTATAGGAGTAACCTCAGGACAATATCTATCTGCCCAAATTGTAAGCTTGGACCGCTACGCCCCTGACAGTAAGATTTCAATGCTTTCTCTCTCTAAGTTAAGTTTTTCGGCGAAGCTCCATTTGAGCTCATTTCGGCACCAAATCGTGCGAGTCAAAGTGCAATTGAATCTTATGAAGGTGTAGGAACTCTAATCTAGCTTCAATTTCAACAAATAACTCATTTGATTGGTTAATTTGATGAAATCAAATTCGATAGAGTTAGAAGGTTGAAATTTGGGGGAAAATTGGGGGGAGTTGGGAAATTTAAAAAATTCAAGGTACTAAAGTATAATTTCATAAAATTGAGGACCAGTTGGGCATAATAAAGATGTTGGAGGACCAATTGGTCAATTTTGGAATTTTTGGGGTAAAACTTTCCATTTTTTTGTAAAGTATGGGCAAAATGGTAATTTTGGAAAAGTTGTCAAACCAAATTGGAAATTTGGGAAATTGAACCCTTTTTTGTAAAATTGAATAAATTGAGGTCCAAGGTGAATTTTAAAAGTTTCAGAACTCAATTTGTGGAAAAATCGACATCATGGACTTAAAGTTAAAGAAAAATAACTTTGGGACCTAATTGTAAATAAATGAAAAGTTTAGTTTTCTCATTCATTTGGAATGAATGAAGACTATTAGGTCGGGGGATAATGAAAAAGGATGTTCATATCGTGTAGGTAAACGAAGTACCGGGAAAGCCACCAAGGACAAGCTCGCATGAATACAAAGAACTGATCGAGAGGAATTCAATGAATTAACGGGTGAGTGGGCTAATTTACACTTCATACCCGGTTGGGATGAAGAGCACCTTTTCTAAATTGGAAGCCATTGTGAGTAGGAATTTAATATCATACCCGGTTGGGATGATAAGCAACTCGAAAATGAAAACTCACTGCTAATTGGTATTTATCACACCAGAGAGGAGTGATGTGGAAATCAAGCAGAAAAACTACTTACCTATTGTAAGTAAATCATACTCGATTGGTATGATGAAACTTACTCGAAAGAAGTGGAAAATCCGTTTATCAATTATGAGAGAAGATGTCCTCATACTCGGTTGGTATGATGGACAACTGAAAAGTATATTTTATCGGATGTACTCTCCCCTGACTATGTGCCACTACTTAAACATTTTGGGAGACCTTCTTGACGAGAGCTCGAATAGCTCTATTAGGTTGGAGGCCTCGGTTTTGGAACTTGGGGGCTATTATACCCGATTTTGAAAATCTCGAACAGTGTGCCCTAGGTCGGTTGGGACGAGCAGGAGCTCGTAAACAAACATGATTCTAAGCCATGAAAACTTATGTAAATTAATTGTTTGACCATGGTATAGAGACAGGACCGACATACTCGATAGATTGGCAGCAGTGCGACATGACAAATTGATGGACCAGTAAAGAAAAACGGTTGCAGGTCATTCTGAGGGTCAGGGCCATTGGACCAGCGACACCGAAGATTAAATGGCTTTTGAGGAAAACTTTGTTTGTGCATGCACTTGAGGTTCGGGGCCATTAAGATACCCAAGAGGGGCAGTAATGTGTCCTAAGGGCTGTTGGATGACATGGTGGCGATAAGGGAAAAGGAAAGCTACTAGGTTTGTGTTTCTCTTCATAATAGTTAGACATGGAGTTCTGTGTTTGTACTCCACAAAGTTTCTATTATGTATTCCAGGAAAGGTATAGGATTAATGGATGCCTTACTCCCTTCGGGTTTAAAAGAGGGGAAAACCCTTAGTAAATCGGGAAGAGTGTCGGGTTGTTCACGAGGATCTGACCAAACCGGGTCGGGGCGACAACTTGAGTGGTATCAGAGCTTGTTTCCCTGAATACTTTATTAAGACTAGAGAACATAGTAACTAATAGGAATAATTTTAAAATTTACAGATGGCTCCCAAGAAAGGAACCAAGAGAACTAGAGATGCAGTCTCCGACACTGCCCAACTAATCCTCCCTATGGAAACTCCCTAAGGAGCCCAAACAACCCCACCTAGATTAAGCTTAAAACATTAGAGATTGTATGAAGAGTTCACTCGAGTGTTTGGATGGCCTAACCTCACTCCTGAGGTAGACACCAACCCTTGAACTAAGCCTGAGGAAGTACAATTTCATCCCCCTCCTGCTAACGTTCCTCCTCTAGTGGACATTCTCAAATACCTCAAAACCCTCCGACAATTAGTATGTAAACCATTACTAGAAGAAAAGGATGTGGGGGCTGCTATGGACTGGCTAGCTAGCATTAAGAAACTCATGGGGATAGTCAGAATTTCACCAAAGGATATGGTGATCCTGGCAGAGTTTTTCATGGAAGCTAGTGCGAAGAGGTGGAGGGATAATGTTAGAAGCTTTCAAGAAACCACCCCCACATGGGATCTATTCAAGGAAAGATATACAGAGGAATACCTAGCTCTACATCTAGTCAACGAGAAGAAACAAGACTTACTCCAACTCCGACAAGGGCTTAACTCTATCTTAGAGTATGAAACCAAGTTTAACGAGTAAAGGACCTTTGCCCCTAACATAGCAGGACCTACAGATGTTTGCCAATGATTTGTGGACGATCTTAATATGGACATACGAGACCGAATGGGAGTACTAGGACTTCCCACAGATTTAGCTGCTGTCATTAGCATGGCCCATGAATGTGAGCGTCTGGTACAAATGAGACATTGTCGGGTAGAACATACCGGTAGGAAAGAGGAAGGAGGCCAGGACAATCGAGGAAGACAAAAGAAGCTAGGTGGACAGGAATGGAGAATAAGAATGGGGTTCTCTAGGACAATGGAAGGTTTTCATACACAAATGGAGACAAATACAGTTCCGCCAAGGAGAAGCCCCTATTAATCCAAGTGCTAGAAAAACCATGAAGGACTATGTCAAATATGCTACGAATGTAGACAGCCTCTCCATTTTGCGAAGAACTGCCCAGCCCTTCAAGGCAATACACAACAAATACCCAACTACCACTTCAAGGAAACCCAAGGGCACTAGACAGAGGGCAAGACATCGCCACTACATCAAGGGTCCCAACTAGAGTATACAACCTAACCCAAGAAGAAACACTGGAAGACCCTAGTACCGTAGTTAGTACTTACCAAAATACAAAGATAAAGTTGTGATACAAGTAAGAGAAAATACAAAGGACGTACCCACAAAATTTCAAGTAGTAAACGGGAAAGGATGACATTTAAGTACATCACATTGAGGATAGATACACTCAAGGTCACTTAGAATTTCGAAAAAAAGGGGAAGAATACTACCAAGGAAGGAAAACCCTAGGGAACCATACATATCCTAACTAAGAGGTAATGGAAGCAAGTGACGAGGGATAAGGAGATGAGGTTGCAAAGGAAGTGCATGCTGGGGTGAAAGAATTAAATAAGGCATGCTAGGATGATCCAAGAAAGTAAGTTAAACCCAAGGGAATGATTGGACAGCTTGGAACTCTCGACCTTGAAATGTTGAGCAAGAACCTTCAAGAGGAAGAAACCACAATAGGTAGAGGAGGAAGTGAATATAAAGATATTCTTTTGGATGTGTGGGTAAGACATGTCTGGTTATGATAAACTCCAGGAAGTGAGTAAACAACAGAAAGGAAAAGACATTCCATAAGTGTGTGATTCAAAAAGGACTAAGTGAAAGAACAACCAAAGGGTTGGCATGTCAAGCAAAATCTCAAGTGAACATTAAGGGAAGTTATTCCTAATACAAAGTATGTTTATTTAGTTTTGCTGACAAAACTCCTAAAAGGAGGGGAGAGTTGTAAACCCCGTCCCTTTAAAATAAGGAAACCGGGAAATGAACTGGTCAACCTGAATGAGAAAAACCGAACTGATTCACAAATCTGATCATCAGGGAACATGCAATTTGGGTATTTGCAACTTCCTTGTGACCCAAAGGGTTCATAAAGTCTTGGAAAAGAACCTTAGGACAAATTGGAAGAGAAAAACCAAAACGGTTTAGATGAACCGAAACCGATAGATAAAGGGAAAATCGGGAAATTTTTGGATCCCAAGTGACCTAAAGAGTCACAAAAGTCAAAAAAAAGAACTTTAGGATGAATTGGAGATGAAAACCAAATCGGTTCAAGTGAACTGGATCCGAATCGATTTGGATCAATTTGAACCACTATTAAACCAGATGCTAAATTCATTTTTATAGGTGGCTTAGAAAATTCAAATTTTTTAGATTTGAAAAATTCGATCGAATCGGGGGTGAATCAGTCGGTTTAAGCATTGAACCCTGTTCGAACCGGTTAGGAACAACATCGTCTTCTTCCTTCAGATGACAACACTGTTCACTCACTGGAAAATCTTCCAGCACCGACAAAGCTGAAAAGTCTCTAGCCATGGAGTTTCAGGCAATGAATGACTACCATTAAGGTGCCAATTGAACGGCCAAAAAGTCTCCAAGCTTCTTATATAAAGAGCCCCTCCTCATTCATTCTCTCAACACCTGAAAACTCTATTCTCTCTTAGGTGCTCCTATATTCGGCGAAGCTCAAACCAGAGCTCTAACTTGGGCACCTTTCTGAGCTAAACAAGGTGAGGTCAAGTTCTTTAGAACTGGGGAGAAGTTAGCTACACGCATATAGTCTCCATTTGTTCCGAGGGTCACTAGAGAAGCATTGGCGTGATTGAACAATGAAGCAGCTCCGACGGACCGAAGCTGCCCTATTTTGGCCGAGCTAAAATCGGCCAATTTGAGCCCTTCTCAGGCCAAACCAAGCCTTCCCAACACCTCCAAAGTCCTCCTACAGCTGAATTAGAGCTGAAAGGTAAGCCAATTTGGATCCCCTCTACAATTTGAACGGTGGTAGAGAGAGAACCGGTAGAATTTTGATGATAAAATTCTCACTCAATTCAGCATCAATTGATGCAATTCTTGATCCTAAGAGAAAGCTTAGAACAAGAGCTATCTGCCCAGATCAAAAGCTCGAACCGCCACACCCCCGATGGTAAGCTTCCGAAGCTTTCTCTCTTTAAGTCCAGTTTTCCGGTGAAGCTCTGTTTGAGCTCAATCTGGCATCAAATCGTGCGATTCAAAGTACAATTGAATCGTATGAACGTGTAGTAACTCTAATATAGCTTCAATTTCAACAATTAAACCCATTTGATTGGTTAATTTGATGAAATCAAATTCGGTAGAGTTGAAAGGATGAAATTGGGGTAAAATTGGGGAATTTCAAAAATTTGAGGGACTATAGTGCAATTTCATAAAATTGAGGACCAATTTGGCATAATAAAGATGTTGGAGGACCAATTGGACAATAATGGAATTTTTGGGGCAAAACTTACCATTTTTGTAAAGTAGGGGCAAAATGAAAAGTTTGGTTTTCTCATTCATTTGGAATGAATTAAGGCTATTAGGTCGGGGGATAATGAACAAGGATGTACATATCGTGTAGGTACACGAAGTACCGGGAACGTCAGCAAGGACAAGCTCGCGTGAATACAAAAGTCGAGAGGAATATAATGCATTAATGGGTGAGTGGGCTAATTTACACTTCATACCTGATTGGGATGATGAGCACCTTTTCTAAATTGGAAGCCATTTTGAGTGGGAATTTAATATCATACCCGGTTGGGATGATAAGCACCTCGAAAATGAAAACCCACTGCTAAGTGGTATTTTAATCATCACACCTGGAAGGAGTGATGTGGAAATCAAGCGAAAAAACTAGTTATTGATTGTAAGTAGATCATACCTGGTTGGTATGATGAAACTTCCTCGAAGAAAGTGGAAAATCCATTTATCGATTATGAGGAGAGATGCGCTCATACTCTGTTGGTATGATGGACAGCTAAAAAGTATATTTTGTCAGAAGTTCTCTCCCCTGACTATGTGCCACTGCTTCAACATTTTGGGAGACACGAGGCCTCGGTTTTGGAACTTGGGGGCTAATATGCCCCCTTCCTATATAGAGAGTCCTTCCTCATTCATCCTCTCCACACCTAAAAACTCCATTCTCTGTTAGTTGCTCCAATTTTTGATGAAGCTTGAACCAGAGCTTTGACTTGGGCACTTTTCTGAGCCAAACAAGGTGAGGTCGGGTTCTTTAGAATCGAGGAGAAGTCAACTACACGCCTATAGTGTCCATTTGCTCCGAGCGTTGCTGGAGAAGCACTAGCGTGATCGAACAGTGAAGCAGCTCCCACGGAACGATGTTGTCCTATTTCTATCGAGCTGAAATTAGCTAATTTGAGTCCTCCTCAGGCCAAACAAAGCTTTCCCAACACTTCCTCATCCCTCATACAACCGAATTAGAGAGGAAAGGTAAGCCAATTTGGCTCCCCTCTGTCAACTCTGATCGGTGTTAGAGAGAGAACGAACAAATCTTTAATGACTGAATTCTTCCTCAATTCAACATGAATTGAGATGATTCTTGATTCTAGAAGAAACCTTAGGACGAGAGCTATCTACTCAGATAGAAATCTCGGACCGCTGCACCTCCAACATTAAGATTTCAAAGTTTTCTCTCTTTACGTCCTATTTTCCAGTGAAGCTCTGTTTGAGCTCGTTCAGACATTAATTCATGCAATTAATCATATGGATTTGTAGGAACTTAAATCTACCTTCAATTTCAATAATTAACCTCGTTTGATCGTGAAATCAAATTTGGCCAAGTTGAAAGGTTGAAATTGAGGGAACTTTTGGGGAATATTTGAGGATTTCAAAAATTTGAGGGACAAAAGTGCAATTTCTTAAAATTAAGGGCCAATTGGGTATGGAAAAGATGTTGGAGGACCAATTGGTTAATTTTTAGAATTTTTGGGGTGAAATTTACCATTTTTGTAAAGTGTGGGCAAAATGGTAATTTTGGAAAAGTTGTTGACCAAATTGGGAATTTGGGAAACTTGAACCACTTTTTATAATTTTGAATAAATTGAGGTCCCAAAGTAAAATTTTGAAGTTTCAGGACTCAATTTGGGGAAAATAGGCATTAGAGACCAAAAGTTAAAGAAAAAGAACTTTAGGGACCAAATTACAATTAATTAAGAAGTTAGGTATTTTATTCATTCGTGATGAATAAAGGCTATCCAGCCAAAGGATAATGAACAAGTATGTTCATATCGTGTAGGAATGTGAAGTACGAGGAACGCCAGCTAAGACAAGCTCATGAGGAGATAAAAAGCCGGTTAAGAAGGATTGACGACATTCACGGGTGAGTGGGATTTTCACATCATACCTAGATGGGATGATGAGCACCTCGATAATAAAAACCCGCTACTATGTGGGATTTTAATATCACACCTAGATGGCGTGATGTGAGAAAACACAAAGAAAAACTACTTACCGGTTGTAAGTAGATCATACCCGGTTGGTATGATGAACTTCCTTGAAGGAAGTAGGAAACTCGTTCATCGATTATGAGCGGAGATGTCCTCACACTTGTTTGGTGTGACGGACAACTGGAAAATTATTTTGTCAGAAGTGCTCTCCTTTGAGTGTGTGCCACTGCTTAAACTTTTTGGGAGACATTCTTGATGGGAGCTCGAATAGCTCAGAAAGACCATAGGCCTCGGTTTTGGAACTTGAGGGCTAATATGCCCGATTTTGAAAATCTCATACAATGGGCCCAAGAATAGTTGGCACGAGCAGGAGCTCGTATTCAAACATGATATTAGGCCATGAAAACTTTTATGAATGATGTGTTTGGCCATGGTACCAAGATAGGACCACATACTTGATGGACTAGTGGTAGTGCGACAAGACGGGTTGACAAACTAGTCGAGACAAACAATTGTAGGTCGAGTTAAGGGTCAGGACCGTTGGACCAGTGGCACCAAAGATTAAATGGTTTATGAGAAAAACTATTGTTTTGTGCATGCACTAAGGTACGGGACCTTTAAGATGCCCAAGAGAGGTAGTAATGCGTCCTAGGGGCTACTAGACGATATGGTGGAGATAAGGGCAGATTGTCATGCCAACAATGAGGAAAGCTCGATGTAGCTTCATGCGCATGAGACCGGGGTGTGGTCAGGATGAGGTCTCTATCCTCATACGGACATGGAGTTTCTTTACGAGATTGAGGGATAAATGTTATGTACATCCACTCATTCTCAGGGTGAAAGTGGACGTACTTTTATCTAGGTGGCTAGTAGGGTGAAAGTGGACGTACTTTTATCTAGGTGGCTAGTAAAGTCGCTCCGACACCACAAGTGGGTGCAGTGGACATACTGGCCTGCAAATGTATGATCCCTTCATGATGAAGGGCGTGTGTTGATTGCTAAACACACTAACTATGATTAATGGGGAATAATGGTCTTGAAAATCAAGATTTTGAGGATGAAATGTCTTAAAGAAAATAAGGAGTCTGGCATACTCCAATTCAAAAACTATTTTATTGAAACTTTATTTTTAAAATACATATTCACTGAGTTGTAGAACTCACCCACCCTTTTTATCCCTTTTGAGTAAATAGAGAAATGACTAGAGATAACACCAGGCCTTACTATCTGTTAGGTATGCTTAATTATCTTGAGTTTTCATTTTTATTGATATATGTCATTCCACGGAACAAGGTTGAAATTACATATGGCTCCTCTTGAATAAAACAAGGGGGAAACCCCTCTTGAACCAAGAGAGCGGCGGGTTGTTCACAGGGATCCGACCAAATTGGGTCGAGGCGTGATAAACCGAGTAAGAGAAAATAGTAGGAGAGGGATGAGATACAACCTCAGGAATTTGATTTAAAGAAACTGAAGATACTGAGAATACAAGTATATGTACCAATGGGAGTTCCTTTATGCCAGGACCAAGTCATTGGCTTACAAGAAAATACTAGTCAAGAAGAGGAGACCTTCAAAGACCATACCTAATCAAATTGGTGGTAGGAACATTGGCGGATGGTCAAATTATTGACATACGACGAGTAATGAAGAATCTAAATTCCTCAACAACATATCTAGGAGATTGAAGAATAACCAAAACAAGGTTAAAAAACCACCTTAGCAAATGAACTAAGAGACTTTTGTTTTGGAACCCCAAATCATGAATTCAACAGAAACATTGGTTGACTACGTACCTAGAAGCAACAATGGAAGTAAGATGGAAAATCCCATAGTTGTGATCGAAGCTCAACAGGGAGAAAACAACACTAGCAACATACTTGCAACAAGATCAAGCTCGAGTCGAAACCGACAATAGGAAATCCTTGAACGAATGAATTTCTGAATATGTTAATATAATAATTTTATGAAATCGAAAGGCATCAACCAAAATGGAGAAAGAGAGCGTATCGAATAGAGCTCAAGTGCGATATCGACGATCAAGAAGCTACCAATGCTTTTAGAAGAAATTTGGGATAGAGACACCATGACAGTTATTGAGGAAGGAAAGCAGGCAATCTAGGCAAATCAAGTAGAGTGAGATATGCTCAGGTGTGCAGAAGGAAATGAGACGATCAACGAGAACCATTGAGGAGCTGAGAGTGAATTTATATTGAATTGGCTTAGGGATTCCAGAACCGTGATGAACCGAAGAGTGATTGACACCAGCAGATTAATTGTCGACAAAATGACCCTCCTGCCCTTTGGACAATATTACACCTCGAAGTTTAGTTAATTACAAGAATGTCATCACCCTAGCAAAAAGGACAAAAATACTTCTAAGATGTTGTATAATTACGAAACCGGCCATTGATTTCTTAAAATGGCGAAATCACCCTCATTAGAAAAATGAACAAATTGCATTTGATGAGATGACAAAATTTCAAGAATACCATCAAGGCATGTTTGGGAAGATAAAGGAGGTCCGAATGTCAAAATTATGAAAATGCCCCAAACGACATAATTGGAGTTGGAAAAAATTATGAGCCATAATTTCTGACCCTAATTCTTTAATTACCAGATTCTAAGTGGAAGGGGGCAAAACATACATGATCTTGCAAGAAGAGCACGGAGATTCAGGAATCCCTTCGGGGTGAACATGTACTCGAATAATGATGATTGAGATTTCTAGCATCGAGTCTAATTGAACCGATGATGCGATATTACTCGTAAAATTTACTGCATGATTTAATTATGAATTATTTTTCCAAAAAAAATAATCCCATGACTGTGTTACATTACTTGAACTATTTTGGGATGTAAATTCCTGTTAAGAGTGAATCTTGATTTTAGGATTTCCCGTGGAAATTGTGTGGACACACTACAAGGAGGGTACAATCTAATTCAATTGTCGATGTCGGATAAGGATGGGAACCATGATCGACATGAGGTTGATTAGATTTAGCTCCGTGAAAGTGGGTCCAAGACCACTATTTTTGAAATAGAATTGGGCCCAAGGCTAGGTTTTGAAAACTCGTATCAATGAGTCCTAGGCTAATGAAAATGTGTCAATTCTTGTAGATAAGTTCTTATTTTAGAACATGATAAAAATTATCACAATTGATATTGTCTGTTGAAGCTACTAAGCAAGAGTCGGGTTAGAGCCTATTGGGCTAGTAGCACAAAGATAAAGATCTTAAATCAAAACACTCATGTATGTGATTGTAATGACTTAGAACCAAAGAGATGCCTGGTAAGGGGTAGTGTTGGTAATAAGGGCTACTTGACAGCAAGGTTTGTACAAGGGAATTTGTGGTATTTTGGTATGTCTAGAAGCTCTAGGAGCTTCGTGCGTACTGAGACAAATGGGATAGAAGAATGAGGTCTCACCCCCTTCATATGGGGATCGAAGTATCGATAAGTTTGGCGGTCGGGTCAAGGTTCTCACACAAACGATATGGTGGAGGTTGTAGCCTCTCACCAAGGTGGATGGTAAAGACGCTCTAGTCCACTAATGGAATAGATCGAGGTTGTAGCCTCAAAGGGTCTATTCTATAACTGCTTGATCCCTTTTATTGAGAAAGGGTGTGTGGTCTTTTGTCTTATACAAATGTAAGTGAATTTTATCTTAAATAAAAATTATGAAAGACCTTCTAGGCAGAAAGAATAAAAGTTTTACTTTGTGAGATATAAGCGAATAATTTTGATTAAAAATCATATGATAGGTTTTCAAAAAAAATAAGTGGTGATTTGTTAAGTGGAATCCCAACCCTTATGGATTGAAGGAAAATTATACGTATAAAAATTCATGTTTGTATGTTTTTCTCATTAAAAATACAAGTAAAATTTCAAGAATTATTATAATGAACCCGATGATAGTTTCCTTCCAATGAGATGAGTAGATTTCACACTTGTCAAATACAAGTTTAACACATTAAATGTTTTTTTAGCTTATACTTGGTAAACCCCTATTTTACCAATTCTTCTTGAAAACCTATTTGAAGTATGTGTTAAATCATGGGCATGATGCTATGATGTGAACTAAGCCCTCTCAATGAATTGTTGAACTCATTCCCGTCCAATTACCCATTTCAGGCAACATTGGTGATGAAGGACATATGTTTGATGGGAAAAACCTACCTAAACCAAATGTATGCCTTACATTCAGTACATAGTCCTGGTATGGTTTCCAAAGTTTATTTTTCAAAAGATCAATTTGTTAATTTTGGAAAATAATTGGAGTTATTATGTTTCAAGCCTTGCATCCTGTCGAGTTTACAATTATGAGGCACACTTTATTGTAAAACCGGGAGAATGCATCGGTTGTCTATAGGTCCGACCGGAGAAACTGAGTTAGGGTGTGAAAACTAAAGTGATATCAAAGCTAGGATTTTCGAACTTGGTTTTAGAGAAATGAAACATTTTATAAAAAGCTAAGTACTGGGAAAGTATCGTGTAAGACTTATACATGTCATCACCCAAAGGATTTCATAACCTTAGCTTTCAACCGATGCTATTTTTATTGAATGGGATACTAGGTCCATGAATCTAGTATGGAAGTGACCTCGAGGGGTTGGTCGAAATGGAATACCGACTTAAGGACGTTGGGAAGTCTAAAGTGGAAATACTCTACAAGATTATTATGAGTAGTACTAAAGAAAGTAATACGAAGATTTCGATGGAGAAATCGATAAAGTATCTTTTGAAATGATATACGAAATATAGTGGACCCAATGAATACTACCATAGATTTACAAAGGGAGTAATAAAGTAACATGAGAAGAACCCGACGAATGATGGAAATATGAATTAGTGGAAGTATCCACAAATGTTTCTAAAAAAAACTTTTATTGGTTACGAAGATATCAAATGAAAATGGAAATAAATAAATATAACTCACTAGAAGAAACAATGGAATGTTTGAAATGAATTCTCATACAATAGTGAAAATATTTCCTAAGAGCATCCACCCATAAGAAGTGGGGTAAATCAATACACCGAATGAGTCAAAAGATGGAAAACCTAGTCAATAACGATTAAGTAATGACACTAGTGCTCATTAAGCACATGAGCAATTCTGATAGAAAGACCCACGTTGATAGTAAGAGCCAACATGAAAATATTTACCGATAAAATGATCTATTGGATAATATGAAGGGTTATATTACAGATAAATACATAAAGATCCAAAATGTAGGAAACGACTATGAGGATTGATGAAGTTAATATAAAGGAAGGAATATTATAATGGTAATAAACAGTTAACAACTTTTAGCATGAACAATACAATTGTAAAAATGACAAGAGATGCATATATTGAATAATTCAAAGTATAAGACATGAAGTCTTAAAAAAGGTACTATAAGAGAAAAAGTATTACATATGGCTAACACGTACTGGAAGAGTACGTATGGGTAAAAGAGATCACTAATAATGAATTTGTTAACCTTAAATACTATAAGGTATTCTAGTGGCAATGAATCGAAAGGAAATATATATTACCAAATGGTATGATCAATGTTGTAAGAAAAGATGTAACCATAAGTGATGAAATGAGATATATATATATATATATATATATATATTCGTTAGAAATTGGAACTTATGGTATGAAAAGTTTTGAGGATAAAACTCCTAAAAGTTGGGGAGTAGTTGTAACAACGAGATTTTTAGACCAGACATTTTCAATTAGAAAATTAAAGTAAATTATAGTTAAACTAAAACTCAATTTATTTGATTAGTAAATCCAATCTAAATTAGATTTAAAACTAATTGAGTTATTTGTTGATAAAATATAGGTCGAAATAACTAACTTGGAGGCTCAATTTAGAATTTTGGATATTTAATTTATTTAAATATTTTATACATTAATATTTAAATAAATATTTGTGGTCTTATGTGGATAGAAATTTCAAATGCTTATATTAATTCATCCTAAAATAAAATTTCAAGGCTAAATAATTGGGTTGAATACCTATCTGATACAAGGGTGGACTTTCCCTTTTTAAGTGCCTAAATTAATAGAATTTGTTAAACCTAAAGACAAATGAAGTGGTGCCTTACATTAAGCCTATTCAAACTAAAAGTAAAACCTTACAATATGGTTGTCATCATGACTTAAGGACACTAGAACATACTATAGGACACATGGACCTTAAACGAGATGTTGACATGCTATAAAAGTTGAATTCAAAGTCAAGTAAATGGAGGTCGAGCCATCACATTTCATCCAGCCATCAATCACATTCAAAACACCCACAAGAGCCTTCCCTTTTTGAACGTGTGGGTAAAACAATGAGTTAAACAACTTATCATTCTTCAACAAAGTGTAGTTAATAACCCAATAAAATTTTCAGCTACCATTCATGCATATAACAACATCCCAACTAACATAAGAAAGTCAATTCCTAGCAAATTTTTGTCATCAAGAATGTTGGGAAATCTCAACGATTAAAGATAAGGAGCCCAAATATTTTTAAGATGCCACGGGAGGCACAATTCATGAGGTTCAAGTGACATTAAATTTCATACACATAAACCTATATTTAAAGTCAACTTAAATCAAGTCATTAAGGTGCAAAACCGGCATAAAATCGAAACTAAGTTGCTTTCATACATATTGAATGTGAAGGTTTTTGATCTAATAGTCTTATTAAAAATCGTATAAGAGGATATTCAACATGGGCCCTGAGTGCAACAATTTCCTACCATGGGATTTGCAATAATACACAAGTTTCAAATTGTGCCAACAATGAAAATCTAAGGAAATAGTTGCAGTAAACTGAAAGAAGGTTATGAAACTAACAATCAATATCTACCTTGGCTAGCTACTTGGAGTTGAGATTTCATGATAGGATCTGCTTTTACATGAGCAAAAACTAATATTTAAAGGGAAGCCAATGCATGACATAGGAAACTAAAGAAGAGAGTGATACTAGGGACAACAACAAGATCCCAAGTGTTGTAGTCTAGCTCAAATAGAAAAGATAAAACAAAAATAGCAAGAAAATGACATGTTAATGATTTCCTCTATGAAATCATCAGACCTTAGACATAGCACAACTTTTCCTTTGACTTGAGTACTAACATTTCAACTACCATTGTATTATGTCTTAGGGATGGGACATTAACTAAACTATCTGCCCTCTTAAAATAAGTGGACGACCTACTACTCCCTTTAGTTTATGAAGGATACCACTTCCATCTAAACCGCGAGGAGTCAGACGTCATTTTACCTTATTTTTTTCCTAGAATAACATTATAAAAAACTGAATATGTTAAAACCTTACATACCTATCATTGCCTTAAAGGTTTTTCTTTGAGGTATTACTTAAGGGTTTGCCTTCCTTCCTAAAAAGGGGTTAAAGGGAGGGGGTGAGTTTCTACAACTCAGTGAACGGGTGTTGGGAAAATGAGTTTAAAAAACACTTGGTTTATAGAAATCTTTAGCACATTGTTCTTTAAAACATTTCATCTTTTTAAGCCTTGGTGTGTTTAGCTCTTTTAGCACATCCCCTTACCTCTGGAGGCATTTAGCAAACAAACACAAGCCCTTTATCATAAAGGGTACAAACGTTCGCAAGGAAGTACTAGACTGCACCCACTTAGGGATCAACGCGACTTTGTCGTCGACCCTAATAGAAGTCCCAAACTTCCACCCTATGTCTGAGTGGGTGTCCTAGACGTCTGACACTCGAACCCAAAATCCACTTCGTATCTATATAAGGACGTAGACCTCATACTGACTCCACCCCAGTCTCGTTCGCAAAAAGCTCTCAAAGCTTCATGACTAACTGGCACGACGAACTGCCCTTATCTCAACCATGTTGTCCAGCAGCCCTTGGAACACATCACTACCCCCTAGAGGGTCTTGATGGTCTCAAATCCATAAGTGCATGCACAAAGAAAGGTTTTCATAATTTAGCAATTATCTTTGGTGCTGACGGTCCAATGACCCTGATGCTCAATCCGGACTGCAGCTATTTGTTTGGTCAGTTCATTGACCTAGCACTAACGCACTGCCGCTAGCCCATCGAGCATTGTCAGTCCTAACTTGGTACCATATTGAATCACACAATTAATTTCCATTTTAAATAAGATTTTTCATCGCCCTTCATATTCATGTTTGTTTATGGGCTTTAGCCCATGCCCACTAGCATTGGGCCCATTGCACGTGTTTTTCAAAACTAGGTCTTGATCCCTATGAATTCAAAATCGAGGCCCCTTGCATGTTAGAGCTATTCTAGCTTCCATCAAGAAGGTCTCCCAAATAGTTTAAGCAATGCCACACAGTTAGGGGAGAACACATAAGACAAAATCTCTTTTTAACTCATCACACCAACCGGGTTTGATGACAAGTTGGCTTATAATCGGTATGCGGTTTTTGCTTTCCGTAAAGAAGCTCATCATACCAATCGGGTATGATGTTTAAGTGGTTCTACTTACAAATGGTAAGTAGGTTTTCCTTTAATAAAAGTGCTCATCACCCCAACCGGGTATGACTTTAGAAATTCCCACTCACTCGATGACTATTATGCATTCGTCCCTAGTTAGTTTCCAAGTCCTGCTTGAGCTCCTTTGCTCAAATCCTTATCTAAATTCATTCTTATATGGTTTGAATATCCTCATAAGGAACAGCTCAGCAAGAATGGCCCTTCTATTTCCATGTATTTCCATTTAGGCAATTATTTTTGCCTTATTTCAATTAGGTCCCTAAAGTCCATAACCTTTGACTTTAGGCCCCAAACATTCAATTACTTTTAATTAAGTCCCCAAGGCTTTCAATATCCCTCTTGGGTCCTTAATTTTTCTCAAGATGGTATATGGGCTCAAATTTCCCAAATTTACAATTTGGTCCCCCAACTTTTACAAAATTACCCATTTGCCCCTAAGTTCCAAAAATGGTCAATTGGCCCCAACTCTTTCAAAAAATGACCAATTGGTCCTCCAACATCTTTCTCATTGCCAATTGACCTTCAATTTCGAGAAATTTCATTTAGGTCCTTCAATTTTTCAAAATTCCCAAAATTTCCCCAATTTCACCCCTTTACACTGACCGAATATCATTCCTTCAAATTGGCCATTCAAATGAGGTTAATTGCTCCAATTGATAGCATGGATTGGTTTCAACACTTACATATGATCAAATGGAGCTTTGAATTGTAGAATTTGAGTTCAAAACGAGCTCAAATGGAGCTTCACCGAAAAACTATATGTAGAGAGAGAAAGCTTCGAAAGCTTACGATCGGAGCTGCGACGGTCTGAGTTCTCAATCTGGGAAGGTAGCTCTCATCCTTTGGGTCCTTCTAGGATCAAGAATCACTACAATTGATGTCTAGATCAAGGTGAATTTGGTTAGTGAAGTTTAACACTTTCTCTAGAACTGATCTACAATAACAGAGGAGGGCTGAATTGGCTTACCTATCACCTCTGTAGAGGTCGTGACATGACTTTTTTTTGTCATAGGAGGGCTGAATTGGCAAAATTTAGATCGACCAAAATAGGGCAGTTTTGGTCTGACGGAGCTACTTCACTGTTCAATCTTGTTGGTGCTTCTCTAGCAATCCTTGGGTCGAAGGGAGGTTGCTATCAGATAGCTGATTTCTCTCAGAATCTGTAGGACCTGAGTTTTCCTTCTAAGGCTGAGAAAAGTGCCGAAGTCGGAGCTCTAGTTTGAGCTTTGCCTAGAAATGGAGCACTTTGGAGGAGGAGAGGATTTGAGG
Source organism: Trapa incisa (assembly GCA_030064435.1). Classification (NCBI taxonomy): domain Eukaryota; kingdom Viridiplantae; phylum Streptophyta; class Magnoliopsida; order Myrtales; family Lythraceae; genus Trapa; species Trapa incisa. Next base: position 3,139,132 of record CM057774.1, on the reverse strand, counting down.
TGTGTGGAGGATGAATGGAGGGGAGCTATTTATATAGGGAGCTCAAGGACCCACTGCCCTACCAGTTTCCATATTGGTTGAGCTTATCCTCTTCATAAAATGCCCAAATCATAGGGAATATTCCCTCGCTGGAGAAGGAAATTTTTTCTATCATATCAACAGTGTTGTCATCCCAAGGAAGAAGACAACATTGTTCTAGACTGAACTTGACCGGTCCGACTGGGTTCAATGACAAAAATCTACCGGTTCAGACTCGATTCGATCAGTTTTCTTAAAATTAAAAATTTATAAATTTGTCTAAATTCATTTTCTACTCAATGGTGGCATCAATTTCCCAAATTGATCTTTTTAAGCCACCTAGAAAAATGAATTAATAGACCAGTTCAAGTATGGCTCAACATAGTTCAATCTAGTTCAGGTCCAATTTACCCTAAACCGGTCTGATTTTCCCATCCAATTTACTTCATGGTTCTTCCACATTATTTTCATGACTTTTGGGTCACATGGGATTTTCTAATTCCCCATTTAAACCCCTCTTTATCATTCTCGGATCCTTAAGTGGTTTAGTTTTCTTATTAAATTGACCGGTTTTTCCTTGTTTTCCTTGATCTAAGATAACGAGTTTCACAACTCCCCCTCCCTTTTAGAGTTTTGTCCCCAAAACTTAATCTGCATCATTTGCATTGGGAATAATTTCCCTTGATGTCAACTTATTGTTTGCTTGACATGCTACTACTTTGGTTGTTCCTTTACTTAGTTCTTTAAACCACGCACTTAAGGAATCTTTCTTCCTTTCCATTATCCACTCACTCCATAGAGTGTATCACGATCAGTTATGTCTTACCCACTAGTCCCAAGGTACATCCTTAGGTCCACTTCTTACTCTGCTTAGGGTAAGACTCTTCCTCTTGAGGGTTCTTATCCAAGTCACTTGGTTGGGTGTTCCATAAACGTCCGATCATCCCCATTCCCATTTATTTCCTTGGTCGTTGATGCTCTTTACCTCAACATCCTTTCGGACTTTTCATCCTTAACCCCGTGGGTTTTTTATATGAATCGCTTTTGATCTTATTTTGGTCCTCCCTCCATCTTTTGTTTACTACAACTCTGGTCCAAGTTTTTAGGTTTGACCTCGTCATGCTTAACTAACGAACTCTTTCTTATTTGAGTCACATTTTCCTGGGATTGTACAACATCACATGTTCTAGAATTGTCTTTGTCCATTATAGATCTAGAACATTTTCTCAATAATGGTTCATGCCCTTCCAATCGTTTAGGAGTCATGTGGCTTCTTTCCTTCTTGTTACCTGGTAGTGTTCCCCAACTACCTTTGGCATTATCTAATTGTCCCTTACCAACTTCCTTATTGGCTTTTCCCTTGGTTCCAATCATCAGGTTTCCTGATTGCTTTAGGACTTACCCACATGTTGGGATTTTTCCTTCCTTATGTTCTTCCACGTCTCCAACGGTGCATTTACTCAAGGATTACCTTTCTTCATTCCTTCCTTACTCATTCATGACCATTTCACGGTTCCTTATTCTAATTTGATCTCTTTCACTCTACATGTCGATTCCTTTGTTTGGGGAGTTCCCTTTTGATGGTTTCATTCTCTGTTGTATCCTTTAAAGTAGAGACTTCCACCTTAGGTGCTACACGTTCGACCTTCTTACCATTCCTTGAAGGTTTCCTTCCTTCACATTCTTACACCCTTTTTAATTGGAGCTTTCGCTCACATGTAATCCTTCATCAACCTTAATTTCCCAATTCACCCTTTACATCCAATCTGAAGTATCTCTAATTGTCGAGTCTTATTTCATGTCCTCTACATTAGGCCTCGACAATCGATTTTATGCTCCATGGGCGTGGACCAGAATTAGTCTTGGTGTCCATCGTTATTCCTTTAAATCACGTTTTGGCTGGAGTACGCCTTTTCCCAAGGCTTTACTTCCTTTGGAATTCATTTCCTTCTTCTTTTATTTAGGGTGTGCCACCCATTCTCACTTATTACTGCATCATTTGATCCTATTCTACCACTTGCTCATTCCTTGGGTTTAACTTACTCCTTGGGTCCTAAGGAGTACGCTTCCTTTGTACTTGATATTTTTATCTCAACATGCATTGCATTTGCAAGTTTATCTTCTTTTCCCAATTTAATTAGGTTCATTGCCTCTTCGCTGGGATATATATATATATATATATATATATATCCCTAGGACTCCCTTCCTTGGTAGGCTCCTTCTCTTTTTATCCCATTTTTATTCATCCTTATGGTTATTTGACCTTAAATTGGCTTCATAATATCCTTTGATGCCATCCTTTCCTACTTATCCTAACCTTGGCAATCCTGCTGGCACATCCTTTGTATGTCATTTTTATTCCTACTTATAATCACTTTGATTTCTATTTCCTTAGGGAGTAATTTTGATTTCTTTTGTTCTGAGGTTTCTTAACCTTCTTTCAAGAGCTTGCTTAATCCTTCCCGTAACTTGAGTTTGGTCGCCACTCCATTTTCAGCCATTGATTTCTTTAAGGATTTCCTTCATCTTTCTTTTCCAATGTTTGGCCTTTTCACCTCTCCCTTCTTTGGTGGAATTCAAACTTATGACCTTCAAAAGGGTTGGTTCATTAACTGTCTGGTCCCTACTATACTCCATGTCTAATTGTCATGAGAAGTTGTCTCTCGAGTCTACTTGTCCTTAATATCCATCCTATTACCCTTTTTTGGGTGTAGTCTTTATTACTTCCCGGTCCTTCTTAGGGCGTTGTTTATTCTCCTTGACCATCCTGTTGTTACTAGTTCCTTCCTTCTACTAGGTTCATCTGTAATCCCTATTTGGCTCCTCTACTTTTCCAAAGCAGGTCACACTTGCCATCACGAGACATCCCATTTGTCGTCTAATGCTTGGGGGCTTATCTTCTCTTATGGAGGTACTTCCTTCTTTTGCTCCTAAATGGCTTGTAACTCACCTTAGGAAAATTTGTCTCCATGTTTTGTTCCATTTACAACTTCTCAAGGTTCTTCCTTTGGTTTTTCTCATAACCTTTCATTATGTAGTTGAGGCACACAAGTCTCATCATCATTAAGGGACCGAAAATTTTTAGGAATGCAAAATTTTCTTATTTATTTTCAAAATAGGATTACAATTCGGGGCTTTAACTTTTTTTAAAGGGAGATTGTTATAATGGCGGGTCAGGAAGTACGGATTAATATGCTTGGATCTTGAAGAGCTTCCTCCTGGGTGTGGTTGAAATTCTGAGCAGGAGTCATGTTTCTTCGGGTGGTATCCTTTCGGACTCTTTAGTTAAGGAGGTGTTGTTCTTGGAATTTATTACCCTAAATCCTCGCGGTGTGGGACAATCCTTCTCCATATGTCCTATTCCTCTGCACCTATAACAGTTTGTCTTGATACCTGTCCTCAGTAGTGTTGGGCACTTCTTCACATAGTGTCCCCATCATCCACACTTGTAACAGGTCTTTTCCTTGTGTGGACCTGTGTAGTTCCTCCTATACTTTAAGCATTACGGGGCCTTTCTAAGGGATTGCAGGTGGTTCGATGCTTTGTCGTCCTTGAGCCCGAACACCTTGAAGGTTTTGTTGAGTCTTCTTTGACCAAGGGCTGCACTAAGTGTCCTCCTATACTCCTTAGTTCCTTGGTTCATTTCCTCCTTTGGGATGAGATTCTTCATGGTTTCTGGGGTGCAAAGGTAGTGCAGTTTTGTTTGGCTACTTTTCTTGCGGCCATCTTCCTACAAGGTAGATAGTTTCTTGTTTAGTTCTTATGTTATATAGTCTAGATATTGTGTTCAAGGAAACAAGCTCTGATACCACTCAAGTTGTAACGCCCCGATCAGGTTTAGTCGGATCCCCGTGAACAACCCGGCACTCCCTTTGGTCTATGAAGGATTCCACTTCCTTCTAAACCGCGAGGAGTCAGGCATCCTTTCACCTATTTTTTTCTAGCAATAATATTATAAAAAACTGAATATGTTAAAAACTTACATACCTATCATTATCTCAAAGGTTTGGCTTGGAGGTATTCCTTTAGAGTTTGCCTTCATTCCTAAAAAGGGGTTAAAAGGAGGGGTGAGTTTCTAAATTTCAGTGAGCAGGTGTTGGGGAAATCAGATTAAAAAACACTTGGTTTATCGAAATCTTTAGCACATTGTTCTTTAAAACATTTCATCCTTTTAAGCTTTGGTGTATTTAGCTCTTTTAGCACATCCCCTTGCCTCAAGAGGCATTTAGCAAACAAACACATGCCATTTATCATAAAGGATACAAACGTTCGTAGGGCAATACCAAACTGCACCTACTTGGGGATCGACGCGACTTTGTCGTCCATCGTAATAGAAGTCTAAGACTTCTACCCAAAGTTTGAGTGGACGTCCCAAACGTCCAACCCTCAGACCCAAAATCCACTTGGTGTCCATATGAAAATGGATACCTCATCCTCACCCCACCCTAGTCACATGCACAAGATGCTCCCAAGGCTTCATGACTAACTGGCAAGACGAATTACCCTTATCTCCACCATGTCGTCTAGCAGCCCTTGTAATCCATCACTACCCCTTAGAGCATCTTGATGGACTTGAATCCACAAGTACATGCACAAACAAAAGTTTTCATAATTTAGCCATTCTCTTTGGTGTCGATGGTTCAACAGCCCCGACGCTCAATCTAGCCTACTGTTGTTTGTCTGGACGATCCGTCGACCTAGCCCTGATGCACTACTTCCAATATCCCTCTTGGATCATTAATTTTTCTCAAAATGGTATATGGGCTAAAATTTCCCAAATTTTTAATTTGGTCCCCCCAACTTTTACAAAATTACCATTTTGCCTCTAAGTTCCAAAAATGGTCAATTGGCCCCAACTCTTTCAAAAATTGACCACTTGGTCCTCCAACATCTTTCTCATTACCAATAGGCCTTCTATTTTGAGAAATTTCATTTAGGTTCTTCAACTTTTCGAAATTCCCAATTTTCCCCAATTTCACCCCTTTACACTGACCGAATTTGATTCCTTCAAATTGGCCATTCAAATGGAATTAATTGCTCCAATTGATAGCATGAATTGGTTTCTACACTTCCATACAATCAAATGGAGCTTTAAATTGCAGAATTTGGGTTCGAAATGAGCTCAAATAGAGCTTCGCTGGAAAATTATACATAAAGAGAAATCTTCGAAAGCTTACCATGAGAGGTGCGGCAGTCTAAGCTCTCGATCTGGGAAGGTATCTCTCATCCTTAGGGTCCTTCTAGGATCAAGAATCACTATAATTGATGTCAGGATCAAGGTGAATTTGGTTAGTGAAGTTCAACACTTTCTCTCTCTAGAACCGATCTACAACAATGGTGGAAGGCCGAATTGGCTTACATATCGCATCTATAGAGGTCGTGGGGACTATTGGAGGACTTGATTTGGCCGTAGGAGGGCTGACTTGGCCAAATTTAGGTTGGCCAAAATATGGCAACTTCGATCTGATGGAGTTGCTTCACTGTTCAATCTCGTCGATGCTTCTCTGGTGATCCTTGGGTCAAAGGGAGGTTGCTGTTAGGTAGCTAACTTCCCTCAAAATTTGTAGGACCCGAGTTTGCCTTCTAAGGCTCAGAAAATTGCCCAAGTCAAAGCTTTAGTTCGAGCTTCGCTGGAAAATGAACCACTTTTGGAGAAGGAGAGGATTTGAAGTGTGTGGAAGATGAATGGATGGGAGCTCTTTATATAGGGAGCTTAGGGACCCTCTACCCTACCAGTTTCCATATTAGTTGAGCTTATACTATTCGGAGGGAATATTCCCTCATTGATGAAGGTAAGTTTTTCTTCCATATCAAAAATGTTGTCATCCCAAGGAAGAAGACAACACTGTTTTGGACCAGATCAGACCGGTCCGACTAGGTTCAATGATGAAAATCGGCTGGTTTAGGCCCGATTCGACCGGTTTTCTCAAAATTAAAAATTTCTAAATTTGTCAAATTTAATTTTCTACTCGGTGATGACCTCAATTTCCCAAATTTATCTTTTTAAGCCACCTAGAAAAATGAATTAATAGACCTGTTAATGTATGGTTCAACCCGATTCAATCTAGTTCAAGTCTAGTTCACCCATAACCTGTCTGGTTTTCCCATCCAATTTACTTCATAGTTCTTCCCCATTATTTTCATGACTTTTGGGTCACTTGGGATTGTCCAATTCCCCATTTTAACCCCTCTTTATCATTCTTAGTTCCTTAAGTGGCTAGGTTTTCTCATTAAGTTGGCAGGATCTTTCTTAGTTTTCCTTGATATGAGGTGACGAGTTTCACACCTATCCCGTAGATATATTGTGATTTTGAGCCTTATGAAAATTATAATAAATTGATAATTGTGTGTTTTAGCTATCGATCTAATGTTGGGTTGTCAAACTCATTGGGCTAATAGCACAAATATAAAGGTCTTAATAAGAAGACTATTGATTGTGCTTATTTAGATATAGAACCATTGAGGTGCCCAATATAAAGTAGTGTTTGTTCTAAGGGCTACTGGATAGCTTAAGTAGCATAAGGGAAGTGTTGCTGGTCCAGTATGTCGTTGAGCTCTAGGAGTTTTGTGTGCATTGAGACCGTGAAAGAAGTGGAAGAGGTCTCATCCTACAATAGCAGAAATTAAGTATTGGAAAGGTATGGGGGTTGGGCAATTGTACTCACACAGACTATGTAGTAGAAGTTGAAACCTCTCACCAACATGGACGATAAAGTTGCTCCAATCCACAAGTGTGACCATCGGGGACTGTTTTGTGAAGGAATGATCCCTTTGATGATAAAGGATGTGTGATTGTTTGTTAAACCATAAATTCATGAAGTAGAATGGTGAAACATATTGATAAATGAAAAATCCTTTACATCTTTGAGTAATTACCTTATTACCCACTCACTGAGTTTTCAAACTCACCCACTCTCTTAAACCCTTTCAAGAAAATCATGAAGAGGAACGCTTATGAAGATTTATCTTTCTGGTATGTTTTATCCATTAATAATATTCTAGTATGACTTATGGAAAGATATTTATTTGAAATTATTTTAAGTTTTTTCATATTATGCTTGACTACTACTGGTACCATAGTGGTGGTTATCCTTTTTATACCGATAGGAGTGGCGTGTTATTCACAATGTTCCAACAAAACTAGGTTAGGGTGTGACATAATATGTTATGAAGCTCTGGGAGATTCAAGCACATTGACACCCAAGTAGAAGGAGGAGAGGTCTTGTCCCTCAATAGTGGACAGAAGAATTGATAATGTCTGGGGTTATGCTCTGGTGTTGACACAAATAATGTGGTGGAGGTTTTGGCCTCTCTCTAAGGTTGATGGTAAAGACGCTCCAGGCCACTAGTGCAACAAATTGAGGTTGTTCCCTAGGGTGAGTTTAGGTTCTATGGCACATGTCGGGTCGGGTTAGTCAAAATCAGATTGAATCCTACCTGACTTGGCCCCCCTTCATTTTCAAACATTATAATTATCCAAATTAGCCTGGTCTCTATCTGGGAAGGTAGCTCTCATACTGAGGTTCCTTCTAGAATAAAAAATTGCTACAATTGATTTCAAAACAAGGGAGAATTTAATCAATAAAATTTAGCACTTTCTCTCTCTAACTCCGTCCGATAATGACAGAGGAGGACCGAATTGGCTTGCCTTTCATATCTGTTGCAACCGTGTGAGGGTTGTGGGGGTGTTGGGGAGGCTTGGTTTGGCCGGAGGAGAGCTGAATTTGGCCTAATTCAGCTCAACCAAAATAGGACAGCTTCAGTCCATCAAAGCTACTTCACTATTTGATTCTGCCAGTGCTTCTCTGGCGGTCATTGGGTCGAAAGGAAATTGTTGTCAGGTAGTTTACTTCCTCCGTAGTCTATAAAACCCGACCTTGTCTTCTGAGGCTGAGAAAAAGGCCTATATCAGAGCTCTGGTTCAAGCTTCACTAGAAAATGGAGTAGTTGAGAGAGAATGAAGATTTGAGGTGTGTGGAGAATAAATGGAGAGGAGCTCTTTATATAGGGAGCTCGGGGACCCTCTACCCGACAATTTTCTATTTTGGTCAAGCTTATCCTCACCCTTAAATGGCCTGATCGAAGAAACTTCAGCTTCGCCGACATTATTTATTTTCTGCATTAATGAATAGTACTATTATCCTGAGGAAGAAGATAACACTATTCTGAACCGGAGCAGACCGGCCCGATTGGATTCAATGTGTAAATCAGCCGGTTAAGGCCCGATTCGACTGATTTTCTCAAAATTAAAATTTTCTAAATTAATTCTCTATCTAATGGTGGCTTCAATTCCCCAATTTGATCATTTTTACCCACCAAGAAAAATAAATTTAGAAACTAGTTCAAGTATGGTTCAAACCGATTCATGTCTGGTTCGCCTTTAACCGGTCTAGTTTTCTCTTCCCATTTGCCTCAAGATTCTTTTTCATGACTTTTATGACTATTTGAGTCACTTGGGATTTGAAATTTTCTATTTTACCCTTTCTCTACCAGTTATGGTCTATGAATCAACTTATTTTTTTCTCTTTTGAATTGACCGGTTTTTTCCTAGTTTTCTTATCTTTAAAGGACAGGGCTTATAGGATTTCCTTCCCGGTTTAGGTTTGCCTCCTCGGTTCGGGATTCCTTTCTCAATTTCAATTCTCATTCTCTATTTGAGATTCAATTCCTGGTCTAACCTTAGTTTCCTAATCCAATTCAACTCTCGGTCCTATTCTAGGGTTTCATTATTGGTTCTCTTTCCCAATTTTCAGTCCAAGTGACATAAATCTGGTTTTCAAAAATTTAGTGTTACACACACTCACTGGGTTGTAAGCTCACCCCTCTCCAAAATATTTTAGGTACGTGCAAAGGTACACCAATAAGTTTACACTACTCTCAACTTCCAAAACACATGAGGTACAAGACTCAAAGGGCATGCTTGAAGGTTTGTTGTTTACGTATCAATAGTAATATTTTTTAGGGTAATTTGTAACTAATTTTTGGGTTTATTATATATTTTATAAATTTTTAAATTTGTGATGAAAATTGTGTATGTTTTTTATTTAATTATTACATTTTATCGCATCTAATTTGGTGAATGTACTTAGCATTATAACGTCAAGTGTATGTGACAATTGCCATGGGCACCCTAGACCGGTGATTAATTTGGGACATGACACATTGGTCTCTAAGTTTCCAAATATTTATAAATTAGTTTTCTAAGTTTCTCTTATTTACATTTTGGTACTCCAAAATATCTTTTTTTATCAATCAATCCCTTATTTATATTTTGGTACTCTAAAATATCTTTTTTATCAATCAGTCCCTTATTTACAAAAAAAAATCGAACATACCTCATTTTCCTTAAATTTTTAAAATTATTTGGTATTTTTCAAGATTTTCACTTTGATCTTCAAATTTTCAAAAGTGACAATTTGTGCCCTAAACTTTTTTAATTACATTTTAGCTCAAAACATGTAATTTCAATTAGTACAACACCAAATATCCATATTTTTAAATTATTTACACATATTTACCAAATTTACAAAATAGTATTACACTTTTTTTCCAAATTTATAATTTAGTTACCAAATATTTCTTATTTTTATTTCATCCCTAATAACTTTATAACTTTCATATTTAATCCTTCAAATATCCACATTTCAAACTTGGTGCATATTTTTCAAATTTATAAAATAGTCTCTAAATTTTCTAATTTTTATTTAATCCCTATACTTTTAAAATTTTCACCAAAAGTCTTTAATCTTAAACAATCACCAAGATCACTTCATTCTACTCTTGCAAATTATCTTATAACCATCTAAGAGTATTTTTACATTTTTCTACAATAAGTAAATAACTTTAGAAAATTAAAATAATAAAAATTTTCGTCAAACTGTTTAAATAGATCAAAATAAATGATCATATGGTTAATAAATGGTCGATCGAACTTGTTTGATCCATCAATCGACCTATCAATGGAGTTAGAGTGAACAAACGCGTGTTAGATCGTCTTCCCTACTGGAGGGCGTGAGCTAATATTCAAATATGGAGAAAATTGTGACGACAGACAATTCACTGTCACAATTGTGGTGGATTTAATACATGGGAATGTGGCATACCTATAGTAACGAATTCTTTAAATCATATAAAATAATTATGCAATAAAAATGAAATGCATATATAATATGATTATAATACAATTATAATTAAAAAATGGTGCAATAATCGTTTTAAATTTTCATTAAATCTTCTTAGCATCCATTCAAAAATGGATTTTGAGTAGTTATTAGAATACTTCAAATCCCTCCGCATAAACATAGTCTTAATATGAATACAAAATAATGAGACTATAAGCTAGTTGATTTGTACCATCAATGAGATCCAATCAAGCCCCTGTACTATTTCTTGGAACTGGTTTCCCATTCCGCATTCGTGGAAAACTAGAAGTAGAGATGGAGTAAGTCTTGGATTACAAGAATCTAATGAATGGTTTAACCCAAGAAACAGGTCCCATTTTAGAAAGTTTACTGAACATTTATTGTAAATGACTTGTTCAAGCCTTTCCAACCTGATCCAAGAATGTTGCTGACTAGTTAACAGAGTATATATACAACTATCTGAAAGAGCGGCAGACAGGATTATCCTAGGAGAAAAAAACCTGCAATCCCCAGATTCCTACAGATACCAATAAATGATCGATGAAAGAAACACAGAGATGTAAAGGAGGGTCGAAATCAGAACTCTTCATCGGGCAACACTATTGTAAGGAGAGAGTACTTTACTTGAAGAGAAATTTTCCCCCGCTCCACAGCCAACCTAGCCCCAGATACAACCCAGTACCCAGGTGAGTTCTGGGGTCCTCTAGTCATCTCAGTAGTGTCAACGAACTTTAGCAGCTTCCCTGTCTGGTTTGACACAGGAGGCCCCCCTGGAAAGAGAGCAGAATTGACGTTCACATCACTGGGTTGAGGAGCCGGTGCCTGAGCTGCTGATGAAAACCGTGTGCTCATAAATGTTGAGATTATTCCTGATTTTTGGCCAGAAATAGTGGAGGAACCATCCCACACGGGTCTTTTGACAACCGTGCCACCCACTAACCTAGAGAACTGGAGCCTCAAGAACAAAACTTTCTTCGTACCAGACTCCCCAACTTCAAAATGAGCCCCCGTCACGATGGAGATATCCTCATCCGACTCAACAGGTGCTGTGCAAATGTGCGAGAAGCTCTTCCATTGAACCTTCTCATAGTAATTGCGATCATCAGAGGGACTATACAGTTTACGATCTGATGGCTCATCAACCAGTCGGAAGGTCTTTGGCTGTGATGAAAGGTGCTGCAAGTGAATTGCTAAACAATTGCCTCTTGTCCCTTCTAAATATAGCCGCATACCAGTGACTGGCTTATTCCCCACGTTAACCTGTAGATACATTTTTTGGGAATGGGAGAAAATGGAATTATGAACTTGAGGCACTAAATCCATGTCTCAAAGAGAGTTCTCAGTATGAAGCTAAACTGGCTAATCGGTAAATAGCATGAAGATCTAAATGGCGTGAGAATTATATGCTGGTCAATCTAGGAAAAGGTAATGGATTTATGACATCTCATTTTAGCCAAAAGAAGCTCAATCCCTAGCAACATCTGAATTGTTTTGCCCTTTGCCAATCATTCATCAAACTGAAATAGGAAGTATATGTTCAGCTTTTTAAGTAGCTAATGCATGACCAAAGCTTCTTCCCAGCAGATATATTGTCAATAAGGGTTGTCCGCTCAACTAATCTAACAATCTTATGGAATATGCTGTATAAAACTACATTTGTTAATTGACCTTGACTAATGATTAGATAATCATGGACTCTACATCTGCTGACACTTACAAGTTCAGTATCTATTTAGTAGACCAAGCCATAGACTCTGCATGCAGCATTAGAGCAAAACATTTGCAACAAAAAGGAACTACTTACCGGGGTTGTGTTAACATAGAGTTTAGGACCCATGAATCTGAACTGCAGAGATGTACTAGATTGTTGCTTTTTCTGAGGGCCAAGGGAAAGCTCTCCAAATACAGGTGCCCACTGCTTGGGAAGCTGAAACTCCAAAAATTGATGCAGTTCTTCAATGGGTGGTTTATCTGCACGAGAAGCACCAAAAGGAAGATCAACTCAAGAAAACTTCATTCTAAGCAGCAGCAATCATCACTCAGCACGGATAATTAGAATAATAAAACAAAGCAGCTATCAGTGGTATACCATAATTGGATTACTTTGACAGGTTGATAAGGCTGGAAGCAATAGCCTTATTTCTCAAGATGCAATACTCTATCAGTATTTCAGCAGTCTGTTGAAGAACACTAATGGAGACTTCATGATGACACTACAACAGGAAATATAAATTCATTCTACAGGAGATCAGTCGAATTCTATTCATCCTCAAGGATCAATTGGGGATTATTAGGTAATTGTTTTGATAGAAATCTCACAGGAAGCATTTACATGCCATGATATCCATGTAAAAATCATTTTATGAACCATCACATTCTTCACCAAAAATCTCAGAATATACATTGAAACACTTTTTTTCAATGTCTCCCTGACTTTGACTTAAACTAGAAAAAAAATCACTATAAGTTAGACTGATAACTTCCACTCACACAAGCTATAGAAACAATCAGTGAAGATTAGATTAAATTTTGCAGTAAGTTTTTATAGTGAAATAAAATAGACCAAAAGGATGCTGTCAAAAGATAGCCTGCTATGAATATGAGATTTGCAGAAGAGAGTATTGCTAAAGGTCCAGGAAAGGAAGACCCTCCTTAGTAAGGTTGTAAGCAGCTAACTCAATTCAGTTTCTTCACTCAGAAGGTTGCTATTCATGGACTAACACAATTAAAATGCGGAGATGTCTAATAGGCCATAGATCAATAGAAATTGTAAGTGTAGTACTGGGAATGAAAAATCAAAGGTATCTCCTTACAACGGAGGTAAAGGTTGATGGCATGACTCAAAAAGCCACTCCCATGGATTCCACTCAGCAATGATGCAATCGGGATTAATGCCATGGAGATCGCCTCAGGCTCTTCATAGACAGTTTGACACCACTCACCATGTGATAAATTATTTTTAGTACTTCCACCTTTTCTTCGACACTCAAATACAATATCCTGCAGATGAAAATGCAAAAATACTTTAAGCTACTGAAATTAAAGAGGAAACTGCCTAAAAACATGAGGTTTTCTGAAACTTCTCAAAATAGACGTACCTTTAGTTATTACCTAGAAAATCATGACTTTTGTTATTTAGTTCACAAAATAGGCATCCATATACATGGCTTTCCCCTAAAGTGTGTATGAGGGTCAATTTTATGAATTAAATAGAAAAGGTCATATTTTTCAAGGTAATTAATAAAGGTTGTGTCTAGTTTGAAAAATTTTGAAATTTTTCATTTTTTTCTTTTTGACAATTTACCTGACATTAGAAAGATTTTTTTTTTGGCACCCATATGTCCAATGAACAAGGAAAAATGGGAACCAATTGAGAAGCAAGCTATCTGGCGTTACTAACCAACAAAGAATCTAAATCTACATATGAAAGCAAGATAATTGTAAACTGAAAAACAAAAGTATGAGCAGATGTTGTTGGTAGGGTATAAATAGGTTACATCCTCTGGGAAATGATCAAGAATACAATGTATGTTCATATTGGCCATACTTTTTTGTTTTCCACCAGAAAAAGCAATAGCTCTTTACACTAATTAATGTCTAGATTAGTCAATATGCAGTCCAAGCCACAGGCACTAATACTTCATTTCACTCTATGTAATAGTAAGGACCTAAACTGGTGAGATATTTATTATATTTTGTACCTCAATCCGGGGGTAAGAAGTGGATGGAAGTGATTCAAAGTCGTTAAGTTGCCAAGCCTACAGGAAAGATTAATATTTGATTTTAGAATATTGAAGTTATGCAGGCCAATATTAAAAAAACTGTAGGGATTTAACTCAATTGCACCTCTTCACACTACTCAACCCTTAAAAATCTAGAATAGTCATAGACCTCAGAGTTAATGTGGAATTATATGAATGGCCTAAGGTAGAGAATGAGAGAATCATCAAAACCTTTTCCCTGTCATTTAATCTCCCAAAATTTTTCCCACCATTGTTCTTGTCAATGAACACTTTGTCAGCCATATCCTTCAGTTTCTTCTGTACATGAGCAGGCTGCAAAGTTGATGAATGCTGCTGCTTTGCATATACCACATCTTTCCCACCCATCTTAACACCAACAATAATGTGGGTTCCAAAATTTTCTATGAACCTACAAGAGGACAAAAAAATTGCTTCCTTCATCTTTGACGAGACAAATCATAAAATTTCAATCATGGTTAGCTTAACTAGATGAAGATTTAATAAAAAGTCCAAACCCTGGAAGAGAATGATCAAGAAACTGGGTGACATTTAAGATGGGAAGGTTTCCTACTCCCAATATCTTATTAGAAATCATGCCTTCCTTTACAACATTTTACAGCGTCCATATTTATCAGTGTTGGAACAGGCCAGCATTGAAAACAAAGAATGAGTTAGGGGAGGCTGATACATCTCATTTCGTGATCACATATGAGAGCAAAAGATAAACATGAGGCAAAAAAGTCCACAGAGAATCCAAATGTGTACGTCACAGAAGGAATACCAAGTTTCCAGTACCTGGCAAGGGCGGCAGGATCCCAAGAAGAGGGCACTGCCTGCTTGACATGATCAGCAAGGACAAACTGGGACTTTTCCAGTGCGATGCTGTAAAGGGTAAGGAAGACCCCATCAAAGGCGAGGGTCTTGGTTTTGGCAGCGTCTTGTTGCCAACCCTCTCTGAAATCAAAAGCAGTATTGAAGTGACCAGTGGGGATCTTCCCAGAAAGAGATAGCTCCTGGTTAAACTGCTCCGACATCTACAAACAAAAACATCAACGGAATTATGAAAGAGTATAAGTACTTCCGTAATATCGATTGGATCAATTATCCATGTCATCATCATAACCTTCTTCTTCACTCTTTTTTTTTTCTTTTTCTATGTACAATCTAGCTGGTATTCATTTCTAACTTGAAAAAAAAAACAGGAAGAACATCAAAGTTCGGTCTCTACCTACCAAAAGAAAGCATCTCAACAGCATAGCGTCGAACAGAAAGAAAGGAAAGAAGAGAGAGAAATAACCTGTTGAAAAGAAAGCACATCGGAGCTGAACCTCATGCGCTCCCCTTTGTCGCATTTGATGGGCTTGGGGACATTGGGGATGGGGCCCACACCAGGTATGGAGATGTCCCGGAGCTTGTGGACTTCGGGGATGGTGATAAGGCGCCGTGGCTGCTGGAGATACTTGCAGTATTTCAGCCTTAGATCGATAGTGAGATCGTACCCCAGCCCAATACACTGTATGGCAGCCTCCGCCGAGCGACGTCCCGTTCTCGATGACTTCATACCAACTTCTATCCGATCTCCGGATTACTTCCACGAACTTGCTCTTTTCTGCCGATGCGGCGTCTAGGGTGCCTACCTAGCCTCCTTAGGTTTTTGCTGCTACGATCAGTCTATGGCTGCCGAGCAGCCGGAGGGAGAGGGGGGAGATAGATCACACAAGTTTGTAGTCCAAAAGTCCGAGGAGGATGAAGAACAGGTCCACCTCGGTCAGTTGCGGGGAAATGGAAATTGCCATTTCCTAATGTAATGAGAAGGACGAGGACAATCAGTCACCGTTGACCTTTTCTGCAGCGTTAACTACCATTCATACGGGAATCCAAGTTGTAACTAAATAAGAAAAAAATACGATTATTGAGAAGAATTTTTTTTATTAAAAATTATTAGTTAAATACAATATAATTTAAAGTAGTTATACTCTATTAAAATTTTAGATTAGTAAATATTATATATATTTTAAGGAATTAAAAAATAGAACTAGGTAGATATTAAATCTATTATCCATACGGCTAATTTTGGAAGTGAAAAAAGCTCATATAAACTATGAACTAACCTGCTTGTGATATTAGATATTTTATATATTAATAATTTAAGAAAAAAAGGTTATGATATTAGGAGGATTATTCAAGATCCAATGATGTATCAGAGAACAATTGGATTTTCTCTTGTTCGGTCAAACATCGGTTGGTGGTGGGAGCTGTTCGATCATCGACACAAATCATCGTCTCTCGGCAGGGGACAAAGTAGCCAACTGGGGCCGCCAGGGGAGAGGGTGCAGCTGTACACCTTTGACTTCTACCTAACCCAACAAAGCAAGAAAAACGATGGACGATATAATATTAAAAATAAATTATTATTATTATTACGAAGTAATTGTATACTGAGTATACTAAATTCAGATTATTGATCATCCTTCAAGGAGAGGATAAAAAAGTAACTGCCCCAGTAAATTATTATATTCCAATACTACAAATATAACATTTATACCTTCTTAGTTGTTCAATTTAATTCGAACTTTATTTGTTTATATATGTAAACATATATTGTGGAGTAATTTAGATAACTAACCATATATATGACCAAACCATTGGATAGTTTGTCAATAATTGCCACACCTAAACTATGACAATTTTACTTGCATAACTAATGAAATGATGTATTTGACTGCTTCGCTTGAACGAAATATATGATTATTAACATTTATTGTTAATATATATTGTGGAGTAATTCACTTGAACGAAACATATGTTGTGGAGTAATTTAGATAACTAACCATATATATGACCAAACCATTAGATAGTTTGTCAATAATTACCCCCACCTAAACTATGACAATTTTACTTGCATAACTAATGAAATGATGTTTTAACTAAGTCACATATTTATCTAAAACTTTTATTTCTATATATGACCAAAATTGGCGGACATACTTTCTTTTTGTTAATATAAATAATAAAATTTACAATATATTTTTAATTATTATGTCTTTATCATAAATTAATTGCAAGAAAAGATTTAATTGTGGCTTATTGGTATTTATATTAACCTTATTGTAACCATACCATGTCAAAAAATTGTCGAACATGCCACCTTGCCTACCATATAAAACAACATTGATGGAATTTAAGTAGATGTTGTGCAAAAATAATTAAGTAGATGGAGTAAATTCTTGTTAAGTATTAAAATGTTCAGGCTATCTACTAGCGTGCCATTCCAATTCAGCCGTCCCATCAGCCGTTGACCGATTGACCAGACACGTAACACAACTTTTCATTGGCTACTCGTGTTTACCTAACAGGCCGATCGGTCATCCGCTTACCGTTGACCAAACACGTGGCAGCCTCCTATTAGATGTATATGCTTGCATGGCTACTAACTAGGCTCCGTTGATTGCTGACCGGTTTGGATCGTTGAACAGTCTGGTTTGTTAACCGGCTAGACCGTTGACTGGTCCGGTTCGACCAGGTTCGGTTACCCCAATTAAAAAATTAGTCAGTTCACACTCGATTCGACCGATTTTCTTAAATTTAAAATTTTTTAAATTTATCTAAATTTATTTTCTATCTAATGGGGGCCTCAATTTCCCAAATTGACATTTTTAAGCCTCTTAGAAAAATGAATCATTGAATTGGTTCACTATAGTTCAATCCGGTTCAGTCCGGTTTGAGTCTGGTTCATCTTGAACTGGTCCAGTTCTCCTATTCAATTCACTTCATGGCTTTTCCCAATGATTTTTGTGAATTTTTTGTCAATTGGGATATTCCAATTTCTCATTTTAACCCTTCTTTATTATTTTTGGTTCCTTTAACGACTCAATTTTCTCAAAACTGCTGGTTCTTTCCCCGGTTTACTTGGTCTGGGGGACGAGTATCACAACTCTCCCCTCCTTTTAGGAGTTTTGTCCCCAAAACTTAGCCGTCCACCCTTTACATAGGAAATAAATTCTCTTGCGATCGACTTGGGGTTTGATTTGGCATCCCACTGCTCTGGTTGCCCCTTTTACTCATTCATTAACTCCCTTGTACATAGTTCCTTTGACTTGCCTCACCCCCATGTCCAAGTAATTTATTATGTCCAATGCTTCTTGTTGTTTGGGGTCAGACCTTTTCTCTTGAGGGTTTTGTCCGGAATTGGGAGCCCTAAAATTTCCAACCGTACCCGGGTCTATTTACTTCCTTGGTCGTTGAATCTCCTTTAGCTTGTTGACCCGTTGAGCTTTTCACTCTTATTTTTCATGGGTTTCCAGGTTATCCCCTTTTTTGTCCTATATTGGTCCTTTATTCCATTCTTATACTACTTTCTTGTTTGGTTTCTCCGTTTCCAAATAACAGGTTTCCCATCCACTTCTTGATTAACCTACTAGTGAGTTTCCTTGTTTTAGTCCTTCCTCATGTCCAATTGCGTCCATACTTAAGGACTTCTTTTCTTAGGTCCATCCTTATTTGCTCGTGACCGTGCCATGGTTCTTTATTCCGAGTTAGTTCCTTATGGGCTTATTTGTCCATTCCTGGATTTCACCTGAAGGAGTTCCCTTCGTTGGTTTTATCTTCTACTCTCGCACCTTAAAGTCGAGATTTTCCATCCTTTAGGTTAGGCGTTCATCCTTCTCATCATTTCTTAAAGGTTTCCCTTTAATCACTTCTTAATTTAAGGGCACACTCTCCCAGTTTATCTTCCTACTATCTGCTCCTTAGGCTTCGGTTTACTCCTTGGGTGTTGGGTACACTTCCCTCACCCTTCTGTTTCCGACATTTGACCTTTTCACTCCTCTTTCCTCCATTGGGGTTTAAATACATGACTCTTACGAGGGTCAGTTCATTCGACCACCTCGTTCCTACTACTCTCCTTGTCCGATTGTCTTGAGATAGTTGTCTCTTGAGTTTACTTATCCGTGATTCTCATCCCATCGCTCTTTTTAGGGCATAGTCGTCACTACTTTCTGGTCCTTCTTAGGGCGTCGTTTACCTCCCTTGACCATCACATAGTTATTAGTGGCCTACTTTTGCCAGGTTCATTTGTAACCCTACTTAACTCCTCTGTTTTTCCAAAGCAGGTTATGCTTTGCTATCCTGAACTTCATGTTTCCACCCGAGTAGTTTCCGGTTCTTGACCTTGTCTTGTACACTCCATACTACGCCCCATCATCTCATCTTAAGCTCCCTTAGGTAGGTGTGGGTAGAGACCAGTCTTGATGTTCATCGTTTCCTAGTTAGTGAGCGTACTCTTCCAAGATTACTCTCTCTTTGAAAATTTCTTCCTTTTTTTTGTATGCTTACCTTACCCATCCCAATTGTGTTATCATCGCTTTTATTGTTGTCTCCTCGCTCGCCCGTTCTTTGGGTTTAACTCTATACATGGTTTTACCTTCTTTCTTGCATAGGCTTGTCTCTTTCGAGGAGATCGAGGTACCTTGACCTCCTTGTTCGAGGGATTTAAAGGCATTATTTGTCCATCCTATTAGGTTTGTCCTTTCCATTCCTTATTTGTTCTAATTATGACCTTGAGCGACAGAAGATTATGGGAACTTGAAATTTTTATTTATTGAGAACAAAATATAGTACATTTGGGACCTCTTTCTCTCTAAAGGAGATGGTTAAAAGAAAGGTTGAAAAGCACTATGCTAGGACCCTGATGAACTCTCTCTAGAGTGAGTTTGGAATCCTCCTTTGGGGTTGTAGTTCTTCGAGTTGTCATGCCCTGATGTGATTTAGTCGGATCCCCGTGAACAACCAGCCACTCTCATGGTTTATCAAGAGTTTCCCCTTTTCTAAACCACGAGGAGTAAGGCATCCTTTTTACCTGTATTTTTCCTAGAATAACATTAAATAAAACTGAATATATTAAATCTTACATACATGTCTTAATGGTTTGGCTACAACCGGTAAGTAGGTTTAGCTTAGTTTGCCCATCACCCCATTCAGGTATGATGTTAAAATCCTACTTACAAGTGGCTTTTCGTTTCTTAAGTGTTCACCATCCCAATCAGGTATAATGTAAATAAGCCCACTCACTCGATAACCGTTACATGTTTGTCCTTGGTTGGTTTTCCAAGTCTACGCGAGCTTTCTCTTACTTGCATTCTGATCACACCTGTCCCTACACAATTTTGGGCAGCCTTATCATTTACGGTTTGGCATAAAGGCTTAGGATAAAAAAATTTTATTAATTGCACTTAGGTCCCTAAAGTTCATTTTTCTTAACTTTAGTTCCCAAATGCCAACTTTTCCCCAATTATGGGTTCCAAAGTTCCAAAATTTCCCTTTGAGTCCTCATTTTACTCAAAATTGTATAAGGGGCTCAAGTTTTTCCAAATTTCCATTCGGTCCCCCAACTTTTCAAAAATTACCATTTTGCCCCAACTTTCCAAAAATGGCAATTTGACCCCAATTGTTCCAAAAATTGACCAAATGATCTTCCAACATCTTTTTCATGGTCAATTGGTCTTCAATTTTGGGAAATTACAAAATGGTCTCTTAATTTTATGAAATCCCCAATTTTCCCCAAAATTTCCCCCCAATTTCTCCCCTTCAAATTGACTGAATTTGATTTCTTCAAATTGGCCATTCAATCAGGGTTAATTGTTCCAATTGAAGGTATGGATCAGTTTCTACACTTCCATATGATTCAATTAATCTTTGAACCGTGCCATTTGGGTCCAAATTGAGCTCGAACGAAACTTCGTTGGAAAACTATGTGTAGAGAGAGAAAGCTTCGAAAGCTTACTATCGAAAGTGTGGCGGTTCGAGCTCTCTATTGGGGAAGGTAGCTCTCTTCCTAAGGTACCTTATAGGATCAAGAATTCTTATAATTAACCTGAATTGAGGGAGAATTTCATCAATGAAATTTCATAGTTTCTCTTTCTAACACCGACCTGCAATGATTGAGGAGGGCCGAATTGGCTTATCTTTCAGCTCAGTTGAGGTTGTATGAGTGCCTGAGAGTGTCGAGAGGGCTTGGTTTAGCCAGAGGAGGGCTGAATTTGGCTAATTTCAACTCGGTCAAAATAGGGCAGCTTCGGTCCTTCAGAGTTGCTTCATTGTTTGATTCCGTTGGCGCTTCTCCGGTGGTCCTCGGTTTGAATGGAGGTTGCTATTAGATAGCTGAGTTCCCCTAGAGTTTAAAGAACCCAACCTCGCCTTTTGAGGTTGAGGAAACTTCCCAAGTCGGAGCTCTGGTTTGAGCTTCACCGAAAAATGGAGTAGTTGAGAGAGAATGGAGATTTCAGGTGTGAGGAGGATGAATGGAGAGGAGCTCTTTATATAGGGAGCTCGTGGACTCTCTGCTCGACCGTTTCACATCTTGGTCAAGCTTATCCTCTCTTGAAAATGGCTTGAACGGAAATGATTCCTCTTCGTCGGCATTGTCCGTTCATGCATAGAATGAACAGTGTCATCATCTGAAGGAAGAAGACGACATTGTTCCGAATCGAATTGGACCGGACCAGTCTGACCGGGTTCAATGCTTAAATCGATCAGTTCAGGCCCGATTTGACCGATTTTCTCAAAATTAAAAATTTCTAAATTCATTCTATATCCAATGGTGGCTTCAATTCCAAATTTTGAATATTGTAAACCACCTAGAAAAATGAATTTAGCAAATGGTTCAATAATAGGTCAAACTGGTTCAGGTGTAGTTCACTTGAATCGGTCTGGTTTTCTCTTCCAATTTGTCCCAAAGTTCTTTTCCATGATTTTATGACTCTTTGAGTCATTTGGTATTTGTCGATTTCCTATTTTTCCCTTTCTCTAAGGTCATGAACCGGTTTGATTTTCTCTTTTGAGTTGACCGGTTCTTTCCCCGATGTTCTTATCTTTAAGGGACGAGGTTTACAACTCTCCCCTCATTTTAGGAGTTTTGTCCCCAAAACTAAATTAGCAACCTTTTCCTCAAGAATAATTTCCCTTGATGTCCACTTGGGGTTTTCTTGACATGCTAACACTTCAGTTGTTCTCTCACTTAGCTCCTTTATAACACGCACTTATGAAATTTCTTTTCTTTTCCATTGTTTACTCATTCCATAGAGTTTATCATAACTAGGCATGTCTTACCCACTATTCTAAAGGCATATCCTTAGGTTCACTTCTTCCTCTACTTAGGGAAAGATTCTTCCTCTTGGGGTTCTTGCCCAAGACTTCAGGATTGGGAGTTCCAAAATGCCCAATCGTTCTCATGTCTATTTATTCTCTTGATCGTTGAAACCCTTAGCTCAGTGTTCTTTTGAGCATTGCATACTTGTTTTTATGGGTTTCGATATTATCACCCCTTCATCCTATTTCGACCCTTCCTCCATTTGTTATTTATTACAACTTCGATCCAAATTATGTTTAACCTTATCATGCTTACTAACTGACTCTTCCTTACTTGAGTCACATGTTTCCTCGGGATCATTGAGCTTACATGTCCCTTACAGCATGACATGTTTCATAACTTGTCTCTGTCCATTAGATTTCTATAACACTTCCTTTAGGGTTGTTCTCAACTTTCCAACCTTTTAGGGATAGTATAACTTCATCCCTCTTTTCGTCCAGTAGTATACCTAAACTACCTTTACCATTATCCAATCATCCTTCATGCCTTTGATGTCACCCCTTACATAACCATGTCGGTTTTCCTTACCCACTCATCCTTGCCCAACTTTCTTATTGGGTCTTTTCGGTGCCAATCATTGGGTTTCCTGATGACTTACCGAAACAATGGAATTCTTCCCTTCTTATGTCCTTCCTCATTTCTGGTGGCATCCTTTACTCAAGGATTTTTCTTTTTCCCTAACCCACTCTTACTTGCTTGTGACCATTTCATGATTCTTTTGTTTGGGGAGTTCTCCTTTAACAATTTTCATCCTCTACTATAACTTTCAAAGTAGGGATTTCCCCCTTAGGCATTATATGTTCAAATTTCTTACTATTCCTTGAAGGTTTCCTTCCTTCACATTCTTACACCCTTTTAAATTAGAGCTTTTGCCCACCTTTAATCATTCACCGACCTTAATTTCCCAGTTCACCCTTTACTTTCCTATCTGAGGTACCTCTAATCATCGGGTTTTATTTCCTGTACTTCACACTATGCCCATTTTATTGCCCTTCTTCTACTACTTCCTGGTCCTTCTTAAAGCATCATTTATTCTTCTTGACCATCCCGTTATTACTAGTTACTTCTTTCTGCTAGGTCCATCTGAAATGTAAACCCCGCCCTTTTGAGTTAAGGAAAAACCGGGAAAAGAACCGGTCAAATTGAGTAAGAAAACCGAACTGGTTCACAAACCCGACCATTTGAGGGTTCATAAAACCTTAGAAAAGAACATTAATTAGAAGAGAAAAATCAGATTGGTTCAGATGAACTGGATCTCATCAAAATACCAAAGTTAAGCATGCTTGTGTGAGAGTACTACAAGGATGGGTGATCTCTTGGGAATTTTTTTTTTGTAACACGAAATTTCGGTCAAAAATTTTTATGGTACGTCCTATCATAAATAGTTATAAATTAATATATATATTTAATTATTAGAATTAATAGCAATAATTTAATAACTAAATTTAATTATTGGAATTAATACCTAAATTAAATTCTTGGAATTAATACTAATAAATATTAATCAATTTATGACAACATTAATACAAGTAATAAATCTCCCCCATTTAATACACAATTTTACACATATATAAAAAGTTTATCCCCATTCATTCTCCTCACACTTGAACACTTATCTCTCTACTGCTCCATTTCTCAGTGAAGCTCGAACTAGAGCTTCGACTTGAGCATTTTTCTTAACCTCGGAAAGAGAGGTCGGACTCTTTAGAACCGGGGAGAAGTCACCTACACACCTATAATCTCTGTTTGCTATGAGGGTCGCTAGAGAAGCACCAACATGATGGAACAGTGAAGTAGCTTCGACGGACCGAATCTACCCTATTTTGGCCAAGCTGAAATCGGCCAATTCGAGCCCTCCTCAGACGAAACCAAGCCATCCCAACACTTCCACAGCCCTCTATAATTTCTAACCGGTGTTAGAGAGGGAATCGACAGAATTTCAATGAGAAAATTCTAACTCAATTCGGCATCAATTGATACAATTCTTAATTCAAGGATAAACCTTAGGAAAAGAGCTATCTGCCCAGATCAAAAGCTTGGACCGCCGTGCCCCCAACGGTAAGCTTTCAAAGCTTTCTCTCTCTATCGTTTATTTTTCGGCGAAGCTCCGTTTGAGCTTGTTCTGGCATCAAAACTTGTGATTCAAAGTGCTATTGAATCGTACGAAGATGTAGGAACTCAATTTTAAATTTAATTTCAACAATTAGAAGTGTTTGATCGGTCAATTTGATGAAATTAAATTTGGTTGTGTTAAGGAGTTGAAATTGGGGATTTTCAAAATTTGAAGGACCAAAATGCAATTTTATAAAATTGAGGGTCAATTGGGCATGATAAGAATGTTAGAGGGCCAATTGAAGAATTTCATAATTTTTTGGGTAAAACTTACCCTTTTTGCAAAGGAAGGGCAAAATGGTAATTTTGGAAAAGTTAGGGGACCAAATTGGAAATTTGGGAAATCAAACACCTTTTTGTGAAATTGAATAAATTAAGGTCCCATGGGGAATTTTAACAGTTTTGGGACTCAATGTGAGGAAAAACCGATATTTGGGACTTAAAGTTAAAGAAAAATAACTTTAGGGACCTAATTGCAAATAAATAAAAGCTTGGTTTTCACATTCATATGGAATGAATGAAGGTTATTAGGCCGAGGGATATTGAACATGGATGTTCATATCGTGTAGAAACACAAGGTACCAGGAACACTAGCAAAGACAAGTTCGCGTGAATACAAAGAACTGGTCTAGTAGAATTCACTACATTAACGGGTGAGTAGGCTTACTAACGTCATACCTGGTTGAGATGATGAGCATAGTTTAAAGTTAAAAACCACTTACCGATTTTGAGTGGGATTTTATATCATACCCAGTTGGGGATGATAAGTACCTTGATATCAAAACCCACTACTAAGTGGTATTTTAAACATCACAACTTAGAGGAGTGATGTGAAAATCATACAGAAAAACTACTTATCGGTTGTAAGTAGATCATACCCGTTTGGTATGATGAAACTTCTTCAAAGGAAGTTGAAAACCTGTTCATCGGTTATGAGCGGAGATGTCCTTATACCTAGTCGGTATAATGGACAATTGAAAATATATTTTTGTCGGAAGTGCTCTCCCCTGTCTATGTGTCAATGCTTAAACGATTTGGGAGACCTTGTTGATAGGAGCTCGAATAGCTCTTATAGGTCGGGGGCCTCGGTTTTGGAACTTGGCGGCTATTATGCCCGATTTTAAAAATCTCGAACAAGTGGGCCATAGGCCAGTGGGCACGAGCAGGAGCTCGTAAAGAAACATGAGATATGTTCCATAAAACTTTAATAAATGAATTGTTTAGATATGGTACCAAAACAGGACCGACATATTCAGTCAACTAGTGGTAGTGCGACATGACCGATCCCCAGACCAGTCAAGACAAACAGTTGCAGGTTGAGTTGAAGGTCGGTGTCGTTGGACTAATGGCACCATAGATTACATGGAATGATAAGAAAATACTTTTTGTGCATGCACTATGATTACGGGACCATCAAGATGCCCAAGAGAGGTAGTGATGCATTCTAAGGGCCCTAAACGACCTGGTGAGTATAAGGGCGGTTTGTCGTACCAGGTAACCGTGTGAAATTTGGAGTAGCATCAAGCACATGAGACCGTGTTGGGGACGGGATGAGGTCTTTGTCCTCATATGGACATAGAGAATTGATTTTGGGATTAAGGGTCGGATGTCATGTACATCCACTCATTCTCAGGGTAGAAGTGAACGTGCTTCTATCTAGGTGGCGGGTAAAGTCACTCCGATGCCACAAGTGGGTTCAGTGGACCTACTGGCCTGCGAATGTGTGTTTGACCTTCATGATGAAGGTTGTGTGTTGGGTGATGACACACCGTGGTTAATAAGAAATGGTGGTAAAAATTGAGATTTTAAATGAAAGGATTTTTTGAAAGAAAGGAGTCTGGCACACACTAATACAATTCTTTTTCCTAAATGTTAAAAATTTTAAAAACCCATTCACTTAGTCGTTGTACTCACCCCCCTTCCTTATATCCCTTTCAGGAACTATTGGAAAGCTTACCCTTAAAGACCATCAATTAAGACGCCTATGAGACAGGTATGATAAATCTAAAATATTATATAGTTTTGATTTATGTTATTCTAGGAAAAGGTGTTGGTTTAAGGGATGCCTTACTCTTTATAGTTTATAATAAGGGGAAACCCTTTAATAAACTGGGAGAGTGGTGGGTTGATCATGGGGATCTGACCAAACCAGGTCGAGGCATGATAACTAGAGTGGTATCAGAGCCTGTTTCCTCGAATACATAATCAAGACTAGAAAATATAGTAACTAATAGGATTGATCTTAAAATTTTCAGATGGCTCCCAAGAGAGAAACCAAGAAAATTAGGAATGACTCTACTCAATACCTTGTCCTTGTAGAAAGACAACCCTAGAAGCTTCCCAATGTCTGAGGTATGGTAGAAGTCTCAAAAGCCAAATGAGGAAGTATCCAAGAGGATGGTGCTAGGACCTATTGAGGTCATAGCTCAAAGTATGAAGGAAGCCAAGCATGAAGCCATGAACGCCAGCAAAGGGCATATAACCTTACATAGGAGGGTGTTTATCAAGAATCCCGTAGCTCCCTAGTTATTTTGTGATCATTTTCTGTAATAGTGTCAAAACACCCAAAATACAGTACTCCTCTATTAATGAAGTGCTCCAAATTCCTAAAAACCCTGTCCCTCAAAGGATGTGATCTTTAAGGAAGGTGACCAATTAAGCCTGTACTTCCATAGAAGCTAAGGAGAATCCCATCCAAGTTTAGGAAATTAAATTAGGGAATCGAGAAATCTAGGAGGATTCTTAGATTGATCAATTGACAAAGAAGACTCCACAAGAAAAGCTCCCAAGGTATCTAGACTCAAGGACAAAGGAGCACCAAAACTAACAATTTCCTAAAAAAAATGCTAGGAGAAACCAATTATGTTCAAATAATTACAAGTATAAACAAAAGGGACACTACGTGGAGAAGTGCCCAACCTTAATAAGGACAAGAATCAAGTTAACCTATAAGGGAATAGGACACGAGGTGAAAAATTGTCCCACACCGCCAGGAGTTAGGACAATATTTTCTAAGAATAATGCTCCCTCAGCTATAGGAAACCCGGAAGGATACCAACCTTAGAAATACAACTCCTGCTCGGAACTTTAGTTACATCCAAGAGTAAGCTCTTCAAGATTCTAGCATAATGGTAGGAAGAAAAAGAAAAGGGACTAAAGGTAGGACCTCGATATCTGAGCTGTTCTAGCTCTCGTCAAGAAGGTCGCCCAAAACTTTTAAGCATTGGCACACATCTAGGGGAGAACACTTCTAACAAAATAATCTTTCCATTCATCACACCAATCGAGTATGATGACATCTCTACTTACAATCAGCAAGTCAGTTTTCTCCTTCCTTATAAGAAATCCATCATACAAAGTGGGTATGATCCCTCTACTTATAACCGGTAAGTAGTTTTTCTACTTAGTTCTCACATCACTTCAATTGGGTGTGACGTTAGTAAGCCCACTCACCCATTAACCACGACGTGTTGTCCTCAGTTGTCACGTCGGAGGTGCGATGGTTTGAGCTCTCTATCTGGACAAGTAGCTCTCATCCTTAGGTTCCTCCTTTCAACTCTGTTACAGTCATGTAAGGGTCGTGTGAGTGTTGGGAGGGCTTGGTTTGGCTAGAGGAGGGCTGAATTTGGTTGAATACAGCTTCGATCCATCAGAGCTAGTTCACTATTTGATTTCGCTGGCGCTTCTCTAGCAGTCCTCAGATCGAATGGAGGTTACTATCAGATAGATGACATCCCCCAGAGTATAAAGAACCCAACCTCTCCTTCTAAGTTTGAGAAAACTACCCAAGTCAGAGCTCTGGTTCGAGCTTCATCAGAAAATGAAGCAGTTGAGAGAGAGTGGAGTTTTCAGGTGTGAGGAGGATGAAAGGGGATGATTACTTTATATAGGGAGCTCAGGGACTCTCTGCCCGACCATTTGGCACCTTTATTGCGCTCATTCATGGCATAAAACACCATGAATGGAGGCGATTCATCTTTGTCGATGTTGTCTATTCTTCCGGTGAATGAACAGTGTCGTCATCTAAAGGAAGAAGACAACACTGTTTCAAACCAGACCAGACTGATCCAAACCGGGTTCAATGCTTAAACCGGTCGGTTCAGGCCCGATTCGATAGAGTTTTTCAAAATTCATCTAAATTCATTCTCTATCCAATAGTGGCTTCAATTCCCAATTTTAATAGTTTAAGCCACTTAGAAAAATGAATTTAGCAACCGGTTCAATGATGGTTCAAACTGGTCCAAATCAGTTCAATCCTATTCAGATTTGGTTCACCTGAATCAATTTGGTTTTCTCTTCCAATTCATCCCAAAGTCCTTTTCCATGGTTTTTATGACTCTTTAGGTCACTCGGGATTTGTAAATTTCCCAATTTTGCCCTTTCTTTAACGGTTGGGGTTCATGAACAGACTCGATTTTCTCTTTAGAAATGACCGGTTCTTTCCCCGGTTTTCTTATTATAAAAGGATGGGGTTTACATAGGAGCATAAGGGAAGTTTTTCGTCCAATATGTGAAGAAGCTCAGGGAGCTTCATATGCATTGAGACTAAGGAAGCAGGGGGAGAGGTCTCATCCCACTATAGCGGACACGGAGGAAATTAATGTATGAGGGATGGGCGATAAGTTTCACTCAGACTAAGGGTAGAAGGTGTGGCCTTCTATTAGGGTGATCGGTAAAGCCACTCCATACCACAAGTGGAGTAATCGAGGACTAAAAGAATCCCAGCAACCTCGCCCCCATTCTTTTCTCTTCTTCATTCCCAATACCCCCCCCCCCCCCACTCACCGAGTTTTAGAACTCACCATCTACCCTTTTCCCTTTTTTGGAAGAGAAAACTCAAACTCGCAACAAGTCATCATTCGTCGCCTAACATAAGGTATAATCGACATAAAGTATGTATTTTAGCTAGTTTTGATAATGTTGTTATGGGGAAACTGAGAGCTAAATCATACTTGACTCTTACCGTTGAATAGAGAGAGTATCCTTTTATAGTGAGAAGAGTGGTGTGTTGTTCACGGGAATTCAACCAAACCAGGTTGGTACATGACAATAGCAGTCCCTAATTTTATTTTTATTGGCAATAATTCCCCAATTATTTACCATAAATTTCTAAATTTACATTATTTGCAATTTCATCACCTATATAATTTAAAATTGTAAATAAATTCTTAATTATAATTAAATTGCCAAAAATTATATTTAATTATAATTAAATCCCCAAACTCTTCTTATTGGTAAGCTAACCCTCAATTGATGTCAATTTTACAAAAATCCCCAAATTTCCAAAAATCCCCAATATACATAATTTTCCACAAAATTGCACTTTTGCCCCAAATCTTCATTTCATTGTATTGAACACTTAAACTCAGTTAATTGTCTCCTATCATGACACTAATCATCTCCCATGCCTCTCCACGATCATACCAATCTTTGAATTGCCTAATTTTGCCTATAATTAAACTTAAATGAAGCTTCACCAAAAAACTTTTATAGAGAGAAAGATTTGATTTCTTACCATCGAGTGTGCGGTTGTCAGAGCTCTTATTATGGGGAGGTAGCTCTCATCGAGAGGATCTTTTTAGGATCAAACTGTGCCTCAATTGGTAGCCCGAGCAAGGAGAATTTAATCAGTATAGTTCTTCCCATTTTCTCTCTATAAATGTACTATTCCGGCAAAAGGTGGTGGCAATTGTTACCAAAAAGGCTTAGGGAGGATGAGTCTTGGTTGTGGAGAGTTGTCGGAGGGTCAGTCCGATCTCAAGAAGTCGGAGGTGGCTAGAATTTGGCTCGAAAACTTCTACCCAAATTTGACCGTCGGAGTGTTGGTACTGTGCAGGCTCCCTGAAGCTTCTCTAGTAATCCTTGAGTTGAATGGAGCACGCAAGGAAATAGGGGGTTTCCTCAAGATTCATAAGAACCTGACTTTGCATTCTGAGGTTAAGAAAAAGGTTAGTGTTGGAGCTCTGGTTTATGGGTGGTCGAAATTGGGAGCAATTCGTCTTTTTCGAGCTTTGGAGGGGTGAGGAGGATGAATGGAGGGGAGCTATTTATATAGGAAGCTTGGGGATTTCTGTTCCTATCCATCCATACATTGGTCAAACATTAACTCTCCAATTTACTACCTTGTTGGAGAGATTTATTGGTCTTCGAAGTTAATGCATCCATTCGACTCTCCCTCTTCTCAACTGATCAGAGGTTGGAGACAACACCATACGCGTGCTCGCGAGCTTCACATGTGCATGCTGCCATGTGGTGCGTAGTGATTGGCTGACATCGCTAACATTGTAGCATACTCAACATCTGAGTCACCCATTGACTTGTTGACTTGCCATATGGCGACCTCCCATTGGTTGTTCGCTCCAACGTGGTCCTTGACTAGTTATGACCGTTAGTTGACCATGTCACGTGGCATCCTCTGATTGGATAATTTAATTTCGTTTGTTTTCCTACCTGACGTACTGTGCCATTGCCACATGTGAGCCTCTAATTGGTTGTGTCCATCTTACATGACTTTGCCACGTGTCAACCTTTGATTGATCGACCGTTCTTCGAGATCCTAGTCACACACACTAACTAGGCGCTGACCTGACAGGCTGTGGAATCCGTCCCCTCGGACCAAGGAAACCGGGAGAAGAACTGACAATATTTATGAAAACTAGGCCAAATTAATCAATAGAAAATAGTGAAGAAGGGTTAACAAGGGAAATTGGAAAATCCTAATTGACCAAAAATTCACAAAATTGTGAGAAAGAACCAGGAAGTGGATTAGATGAGAGAACCATACCAATTTGGGGTAAACCAAACTTGAACCGGATTGAACTAGGACGAACTATAGTGAACTAGTTCAATGATTCATTTTTCTAAGTGGCTTAAAAATATCAATTTGAGAAATTGAAGCCACCATTAGATAGAAAATGAATTTAGATAAATTTAGAAATATTTAAATTTTAGAAAACCGGTCGAATTGGATTAGAACCAACCAATTTTTTAATGCGGGTCACCGAATTCGGTCGAACAAGACCGGTCAACGATCCGACCAATCAATGGTCCGACCAGTCAACGAACTGGACCTGTCAATGGTCCAGCCCGTAAATAGACCAGATCGATCAACGGTGCCCCCATCAGCAACCACACAAACACATGCAACTAATGGAAGGATTCCACATGTTCGGTCAATGATCAGTAGGTGACCCATTAGCCTGTCATGCAAACACGAGCAGCCAATGGGAGGCTTCCACATGTTTGGTCTACCAGTCAACGGCTGATGCAGCGGTTGAGATGGAAATCCACCTCATAAAAACTGACCAATCAGAGCGTGCCATGTGACATACTCACCACGTCATCATCTTCAACCTCAATCCACTGATAGAAAGGAGAGAGAGGTCGGGAAAGCGGGAGTCTCTAGCGACTCAAAAATCTCTTTGATCAGGTTGCCAACAAGCGGTGTTGGGTCCGAGTCTTATGCCGGCCAGTAGCCTAAAAGTTGTCGAGCTCCCTATATAGAGAGCACCCTCTCACTCGTCCTCATCAACTCTCAGGCGCTCTCTGAAGACAAACAACTCACTTTCAGACGAAACTCCAATCGAGGCTCCAATGACGGACAAATTAGCAATTTTGAGAAGTTTGGGGTGAAATTGCAATTTTTGGGAAATTAGGGACTAAATGGCAATTTTGGAAAATTGGGGGCCAATGGGTGATTTTGATAAAAAATTAAGGACCCGAGAATGATAATTGGAAATCCTAGGGGCTTAACTGAAATTAAAGGACAATTAGGGACATAAATGTAAAAGTACAAATTTTAGGGACCTAATTGTAATTAAGGCATAATATGAGGGCCTATGCGCAAACACTCAAGAATATGCGGGCTCTTAGCCAAAGCATCCTGATATGGATATTTTGTGTCGTGTAGGAACAAACCTTCCAAACACTGGCTCCAAGAAACGCGCCACAAAGCAAGGGGTCCGCCGAGACCATCCTTGCCACGATTATCGGGTGAGTGGGAACCTTGTAATGTCAATTCCGGTTGGAATGACGGTTCGCTTTGAAAATTGATTTTTCTTGGAATTAGCCTCCCCTGACTGGGTGACTCTACTTAAAATATTTGAGAGCTAATTCTGGGACTTAGGCTCGGTGTGCAAGTGGGCCCAAGGTCGATGGACACGGGTATGGACCCATCCAAAACTAGTATGTGATGAATAATACTAAAAGATCCAATTAACGGGTAATTGTGTGTGATACCCGTCGATCCAAGTCTGGAATGTTAGGCTTGTTGGGCCAAATCGGTGCTAAGCCGAAGCTAGGTCATCGAACCTATTGGGCTAGTACGTATGGGTCGAAGCCAAGACAACAAACTGTTGCACTGGAGAGCCAAAGATAATGGCTATAATTGAAAAGACTATTGATTATGCATGCACTGTGAAATTCGAGCCATTAGGACATCTGGTACGAGATAATGATGGATCCCAAGGACTATTGAACAACCCATGGTGCATAAGGGCGGTTTGGCATCTAGTATGTCGAGAAGCCCGTGGAGCTTCCTATGCACTAAGACCGAGGCAGTAGGGGAAAGGAGGTCTCGTCCCACAAAGCGGACATCATGAAGCGATTAGGACTTGAGGATCAGACTATTAATTTTCACTCAAACTCAAGGTAGAGGCAGCTGACCTCTATTGGGGTGGATGGTAAAGGAGCTCTAATCCACAAGTGGAACAGTCATGGACCGTTCTGCAAACGTGTGAACCCTCCTATGCATGACTGATATGTGAAAAATGATAAATGAATGGGTAATGGATGACATAACAAAATAAATCAATCGTTGTAATAGTTTCTCTCACTAAGTATATGTACCTATATGCTCATTCCCCTCCTATCACCCTTTTAGGTCCATGACAGAGATAGAAAGTTCCCGGACAAGCTCAGACCCTCAAGGTACGTTCCCTATTCCCAACTTATTATAGTAAGGGAATGAACGTAGGCACACATTTATCTTCCATGTATCATTAAGGTAGGAATATCCAGATGATGCATGGAAGGGTGGTAGGTTAATCACGAGACCCTGACCAAACTAAGTTGAGGTGTGGCACAGGTGGTCCGTTAACCGGTTGGACCGTTGACCAATTTGGTCATACTGGGTTCAGTAACCCAAAATAGAAAATTGGTCGGTTCAGGCCCCATTTGACTGATTTTCTCAAAATTAAAAATTGCTTAATTAATCTAAATTAATTTTCTATACATTGGCAACTTCAATTTTTTAAATTGATATTTTTAAGTTTTTTTGGTTAATCGCGGTTAATTCTGATTCACCATAAACCGGTATGGTTCTCATATACAATTTGGTTCGATCCATTTACATCATTCTTTTATATTTATTGAATATTTAAAAATTTTCAATTTTCATTTTTTAACTTCTATTTAGCAATTAGGATTCATTTTAAATTTTAGTTTTTAATTGAAATTTTATGGTTCTCATTTTTTTTAATTTTTTATTATACATGATTTACATAATATTTTTTAGGATAAGGAGTATTACTCCAAAATTATTATTTATGGATTTGAGAACCAAGTTGCTGAGGGTGACAAAGACTCAAGTCTACACTCACTTGATTGGAGATGGTTCATCTGAGGTCGCCTCATCCAGACTCGGGACTAGGGACATGAGGAGGAGATTCGGCCATGCCGTGGGTCATCCCATGATAGCCTGATCTTAGCTTACATGGTTATATCCTTGGAGGCTTAGGCTCTAGGCCTCCAATTCAGAAGGAAATTTTAGCTTCACGTGTTTTTGAAAGATTGACGGTGACGAAGGACAAATTGGAAAAGTTTCATAGAGAGTAAGGGTTTTCATATTTCTTATAGGGATGGAAGGTTCTCCGAGTGCATTTTCATAAAGCGAAACTTATGAGAAAAATAGGACCGCTGGCATTTGCGGTTTCTTAAGGAGGCTTATAAACGATCTCATTTATGCAAATGCTAGCATCTTTATCAGTTTAATCGGTGGTTAGTTTGAGTTGGTTGACCTGTTACATTATAATTCGAATTCTATCTTTCTTTTTTATTAAATTAAAATTATCAGATTATACTCGTCAAATTTTTAGTATATAAAAATGAGTACAATTCAAACATACTTTTATACTTAAATAAGATTTTATTTTATTTTATTTTTAAATCGAGTTATTATATTTAATATATTTTCATGTTCTATTTAATTTCCAATCTTATTTTTTATTGTATTTATTATTTGATTTGATTTTTGAGAACACCATCATACAAAAATTACAATATGGGATAGAAGAAGCATAACACAAAATGATATACCATTAATAGGACAGCCTCATACTGAAGTTAAATGGCAATATCTTTTGGAGAGATGTTTAAGTGTTAACTCAAATGTAAAAATCCTCTAAAAGCAAAACTAGAGTGGTGCATGCACTCAAGGAAGGTACATGTTTTACTTACGTACCCATTATGATGTCACGTTGATCAAAACATATTCATAGGTGCTTTTTGAAGCGTGTAAGAAGCGAGATCAACATATTCATTTAGTTATTAAGCCACATGTGGAAACTTTCTTACACCTAGTTAAATCATTCAAGTGTTTGTGCTATTGTTTTCTAGAAATCTTATTTTTTTAGCGCATGTTATTGTTTGCATTTATGTAAGTAATGACGAGGCTCAAGTCTATTGAACTCGTCTGGACTTCGCACCCGAATAGTCCGATTACTCCCATTCTTTTGAAGTTATAAGAATGAAAAGAAACTTTATGAGCAAAAAATGAAGATAAAAAAGAAAATTTTAAATTTTAAAATTTCATATTTCTCTATTCATTTGGTTAAGAGAATTTGATCAAATAAATTATATTAAATAATTTTGAAATTATATTTTTAAAATCGCCATTACTTAATAATTTTATTTTTTTTCTTTATTATATTGAAGTACATGGTGCGACAATTTTTTACTTAAAAATATGTCATTGAAAAAACTTGTAATTATATTTATATTATATAAGAATAAAATTATTACTTTATTAAATAATTTTATAATATAAATAATTATCAAATATAAATTATTAACTATTTTTAGAGTTTTATATTATAAATATTAGATTTTTTATACAATATAAATATTAGTTGAACCTGTGGACCTATAAACCTATGAATTGACAGCTTCTCTCCTTGGTCCAATTTTAAAAACTATGTATAAGAGTTTAACTTTGGATCTATAAATTGGTTTCACTTGGGCTTCTAAAAGGTATTAGCCCAAAACCAATGGATAGGCATATTCTCACATGGGGATGCTTGGATAGTTGCAAATTTGCTACGTTATATTAGAGTGTAAAGTTTGTTTAGAATTTAGTATAATTTGAAATATATTCAATAAGAATTTAAAAATATAAGGAAATTAGATACAAATATAATATTTTTAATACTAAATTACCATAATATCCATCACCTCCCATTTTTTATTTTCCTCACTCTTGCGAGATAATTTATAAAGATACACTCATGTGGGTCCCACAGTTAAGTTATTGAGGCTTTGGTGCAAATAAAAAAAAAAAAAAAAGATAATTGAGGCTGCTTGAAGGTAATTAATTACGGCCAACTAAACACCCCATTTGGTTTCCCATCCCCCAATTGTATTTTCTACTTCTCACTTTTATCTCCTTAGTAGTCCATTGCAGTCCTAGTCCTGTAAGCTAGCCACGTTCACCCTTCCAGCCTCAGCATCACCGCACCACTACCCACGCCTTGGCGACATCCCTCTCTAGCTCTTTCTCAGTCTCGGAGTACCCGAATCTCCCAGGTAATACAAGACCAGCGTAGGAGATTGTAGCTGTACTATGATAAAATATGAGTGTTTATTCTTGATCATTTTTCGGTCAAACACTAGATCAGTGTAGGAGGTTGCACTATTGTTTAAATTGTGAAATAACATAAGACAATTTGGTGCGGTTCGTGTGAATTGAGCCAACTGATCTATTAAAGCTAAAGCTTGGCAAAGGGAACCTCTTCGAGATTGTGCTAAGCATAATATTTTGTTCTTTCATAGAGGTTGCTATTTCTGCGGTATCTTTGTAAAGTTGAATTCCTTCTTAAAGGTGTTGAACTTATATCAGATATCCTCTTTTTTGTCTACTATTGGGTGTATGCTATGCAAACGAAGATCATTCTAATGTGAATTCCAAAATTTTTTACAATCTTTCTCTGGCGGTGATTCCTTTTTTTTTTTTTTGTAGAATCTGATTGTTGTTCTGATTCGTTCTTATTTGGTTTTTTTACCAACTCTTGAACTTGTGAACTGTCAATTGACATGCGATATATTGCATATCAATTGTTTGTTGAAATGCCTTATAATAAGCGTGGATGCTCCATGTGCAGTCAAATTGGTGATCGATCAGTTCCTTTATACTCTAAACTAGAATTTCAGAGTGATCGAATACTATGGAATCTGGCATAGAAGTTTCTTGTTCAAATGGTATAAATGAAGTTGACGTTTGAAGTATTGGGTCCTTTCGTAAGTCCTTATGCGTCAATTACTGAATTGGCTAGTTTGGTCAGGAATAGATTGTTTATCTTTATCTACATATTATTTTCTTTTATGATTTTTTGTTCTTTCTTTAAGTGGTTATTTCCCACCTTACAGTAGAAGAATGTCCAGTGAACAAAATGGAGATCAGCAAGCTCCAAACCCCTCTGCATCTGGATTGAAAGCTGCAGTGGAAGAACAATATAAGAGAATCAAAGAGAATGCAGAGACATATCCTTATGTATGGGCTTCCTACATAGTTGTTTATGGTGGTTTTGGCCTTTGGATGACTTACCGATGGAGAAAGCTCCGGAGGACAGAGGACAGGGTCCGAGCCCTTCAAGAGAAACTCAGGAAGATTGTTGAAGCTGAACAGTCTGCAAAGGTCTCATCTTCATCAACAACACAGATGTCTCAAGGTGCCCGGGCAACAGATAAAGCTTCATATTTGGCTGATAAAGCTCCAAAGTAGCTCAAGGATTTTTCTGTCTGGTAATGGTGTATTTATCTCATTGATGGACGCCCCCTCCATGGTCATCAAACTTGCCTCTGCTCTTAGAAGTGAATGACTTGCTTGTGGTTAGGTAGTTTTTATGAAATTTGTTGAAACAATGAAAACTGAACTTGATACGTTGTTTGAGAAGCGGAAAAAAGTAGCTGAATTTAGGCTGAAATACCGAATAATGACGTGAAGTTTGTCTGGTGGCTTAATTTGGCAATAAATTTTATTTTTACTCGTTCCAAATGTAAAATTTTAATTATGTAAATTTTTTAATTGGCCATATTTCTTGACTATACTTTTTGATAGATAATTCAGTTATATAATTTTTTAATTAAATAATAATTTATTTGTGTTACACACAAGTAGTCATTCTTAAAAGCATTGATGAAGGTTGCCTCTTTAAATTTAGTAAAATAAAACTTTTATGTCTAAATTTATTTATTGCATAAATTTGAAATTATACTAATTGGAAACAGTGCCCTTATTTTCAGTATAAGGTCAATTGATCTCTTGAGTAATGGGATGCTTACTTTCTGCTTTTGTTCTTTTTTCCAATTGATCACTGTGAGATTGAGACCCAAAAGTCATTTTATTTGAAACTAATTTTATCCTTTCTCTGTTTCAAATGTATACCAACAGCAAGTTAGTCCATAATGAATGATTGTATTCCATCATCCACATGGTCAATCTTCCAGATTCATGCAGCATGCTCTGGTTCTTAAATGTACAAGATGAATGAATTAACAAGTATCTTGTGGTTCGGTCACACAATTATTGCTCTATGATGTTACTGAATCCAGCACTCAGAAATCTGCTGTGCCATCTTGTTATACAAAAAAAAAAAAAAAAAAACAAGCCGAACAAAGTAGAAGCTGAAGGCTCTCCAAAACTTTTTCAGCCTTACAGTTCACTTGAAGGTATAGCATGGCCATCATTACGAGAGGCTCGCACTTGTTCATGGCAACAGCATAAAATACATCATATCCAAGTGTACGGTTTAATGCGAACCTTGATCGGTTCTGGGCACACAGTGCAAGAAGAGAGTGATTGAGAAAGTGCGCAGAATGCGTTCCTTTTGTTTTTTTTTCCCGTCCTGACGTACAATCTAGGATTTCCGAAACTCCTCCCCCATTCTTTTTCTAAAGAAGAGGAAGGCGAACAATTTAGCAAGTCTCTGACCAGTTAAATTCAGTTGATTTTATGATGGCACTGGAACTTTTAAGGCATCAAGAATTAATTAAGGCTTTGAGCTTAGAGGAATACTTGAAATGCAAGCAAGCTAAAAGAAAGCACTCACCAAGTGGCCGCAACCAAAAGCCGTGTCCTTTGGATTAGTCAAGCAAATTGGACAAACCTTGAACACCACCAAGCCACCAACCAGAGTAAATTAATAAATGAAAATATCACTCAAGATAGATATGATTTTACATGTTCCACTGGAGCATGTAAATAGTGCTAACTTAATCCTCTCATCATGATCAATCTCCTTGCACGGAAGTGGAAGCAGCCTTACCATTTGGCCCCTTGGTTCACTCCTGCAGAAATTGCCTATTATAATTTTGGGTATGGACAGGATGGTCTAACCGACACTTGCAGTACCCGGGTCTTGAGGGAGTCTCTCCTCCCACGGAGGCCACTCCTCAACCCTGAAAGTGCCCGATATTTTTTTTGCTCTATAAAGTGCCCGAGATTGCTGGAGCTCCACTTCTCCTGATTTTCAGTCTGTGTTGTAGATTGAGAAATACATTGAGCTCATTCGTCTCTATCTATTTCAATTCCAAGTTTGGATTGTATCAAATCTAGAAATCATTTTCATCAGTCTACATGTCAATCAGTGGACGAATTTATCCCTCCTACAACCTTATAATTATCACATATGTGTTATCACCCCTGTATCATATTACTCATATTCCTCTTCCACCACCTGCTCCATTATCCACAAGTGGCTCGTATGCATTATTTTTTCATGGGACATCATAGTTTCAAAAACCATATTTTCAATCTCACTGCTATTGTCATGTACTTGTCTGATTTTCTATAAGCAGTCTCCTAGAACTCGTAAATTACTTCGATTTTATAATAATCACTAAGTTTACCAAGTTAAAACCATAGTACTAACACTTTAAATAAATAAAACTATCTCAAATTTTAACAAAAAATTAAATTTTATTTAATAAATAGTGTAAAAAAAATTTATACAAATAATCTGTAAATATATCAATTGATAATCAATAAATTAAAAACTTGTGTATGTAAACTTGAGATTTATCTCAATTTTAGGTGATTTTCTTAGTTATTACTCAAGTAAGTTCAACTTTTATCTATAGTTATTTAGAGCAGTGATAAGTTTATAACTTAGTGAATAAAATGCTAACATTAGATCATTATATTATTTACAATTTTAAATTTTACATAAAATTATAATATAAAGATTTATTCACAATTTTTACTAATTACTCAATGTCCAGAGTTTTACCTCACCACTTGATACTTTTGTCTCCGACCGACCACCTGTAATCTTAATTCATCATTAGGTTGGGCCAAACTCTCTCTCTCCCCAAAATCACAATAATATTTTGTGGTATCTATATAATAACATATAGTGACAACTCATGACCCAATTCACTCCGGAAAGTCATACTATAATTTCAATCAAGTAAAATGAGAGTGTGTGAGTTACGTGGAAATGAGAAACATAAATTTTCGAAAAAAACCAAATATTTAAGTGAACTGGAATTGGTGTAGAGAATCCAAAAGGGGATTTAGAAAATTTTAAGTGGTTAATAAAGACAAAAAATCATGAAAATGAACCATGAATGAGATTGAGTGTGAAAACCGGATCAGTTCAAGATGAACCGGCCTCGAACTAGATTGAATCGTGAATAACTGGTTCAAATATTTATTTTTCTAAGTAACTTAAAAATATTAATTGGGAAAATTGAAGTAACCACTAGATAAAAAATAAATTTAGACAAATTTAGAAATTTTTAGATTTTAGAAAATCGCTTGAATCAAGCCTGAACTGATCGATTTTTGATTTTGGGTCATTGATCCCAGTTCGACCGAACCGGTCAACGGACCGCCTGTCAGGTCAGCGCCCAATCAGCGTGTGACACATGACAAAGCACACCTAATCAGCCGCTCAGTCAACGCTTCTAGGCGCTGACCAAACATAGCGTGGCACGTGTCCTCAGTCAACGGTCAGACGAAAGAAAATCCACGTAACCAACAACCGACCAATAGAAGAGCGACACATGTCCTCATCCATTGGTCAACTAAGGAAAAAGCCTCATCAATCAAACTGACGAATGAGAAGCTAATATGTGGAAAAGATGCTACATCAGCATCCGACTAGGATATCAGTGAAACGGTCGACCAATCGAAGGTCGACATGTGGTAGAGCTACGTCGGATAGTCCCAACCAATCAGAGGTTAACATGTGGTAGTGGCATAGTACGTCAGGAGGGAAATATGATTTATTTAAATCAACCAATAAGAGTACACCACGTGTCATAGTCAAATGACTAGTCAAATTTGGTCAGCGAGCATGTTGGAATAAGCGACCAATGGGAGGTCGTTGTGTGGCCGATCAACGAGTCAAAGGATGACTCAGACACTGAGTGTGAAGTCGCATTAGTAAATCTAGCCAATCACAGTGTGCCACGTGGTAACTTGCACATGTCGCATAGTGTCATCTTCAACCTTGGAACGTTGAAAGGATAAGGTCGATGGACTAGCTACGTTTCCTCCTACGGCCGAAAAGCCCTCCGATATGACAGTGAATGGGAGAATTTGGGGTCAAGGGATGGACGAACGGATAGCTCGGTCAGTTACTGAACTCCCTATACAAAGAACTACTCCCCATTCGTTCTCATCATTCCTCAAACAATCGAAGAACACGAAGTACTCCCTTTTCCAACGAAGCACGAACTAGAGCTCCAACATAGGCCTTTTCCTCAACCTTCGAAGGTGAATTCAGGTTCCCTAGGACCGAGAAGAAGTCCCTTACCTCACTACAACCTCCTTTCAGCTTGAGGTTTGCTGGAGACGTGCCTACAAGCTCGCATAGTAACCTTGCTCTCTCGGTAATCTACAACTAGAGCCAGTCTAGCTTAATTCGAACCACCCTTGGACCAACCACGACCAAACCAAGCTCTCCAAACCTCCCTTAGAGAAGTTCCAACCTTCTCTAAAACGTCTTAGTAAGTCCCCTCCCCCGCCCTTCATTGGAATTCACTATTTATAGTGCATTTTACCTAAAAATGAAATTAAGAAATTCTCACTTCTCAGGCCACTAATTGAAACGTGATTTGATCCAGGAAGAATCCCCAAGAAGAGAGGAATTCAGTGGAAGTAAGAGCTCTGACCGCCAAATCATTATCGGTGAGTAATCGAAGCTTTCTTTGTCTAAAATAATTTTCTAGCAAAGCTCCATTGAGCTCATTTTTAAGTCGAATAAAGTGTTTCAAAGCTTGAAATGAGTCAGG
Organism: Trapa incisa; assembly: GCA_030064435.1. Taxonomy (NCBI): domain Eukaryota; kingdom Viridiplantae; phylum Streptophyta; class Magnoliopsida; order Myrtales; family Lythraceae; genus Trapa; species Trapa incisa. The sequence goes on along the minus strand of CM057774.1, from coordinate 3,097,460 downwards.
AGACATAGGAAAGATGATTAAGAGCATTTTAGAGCCAAATTGGGAAGGATTAAAGCCAAATTGACTAAAACCAAAGTGGGGACTAAATTACAAAATTTGAAAGTTTGGGGATTTGATTGTATTTTTTGAAAAATTAGAGATTTTCTATAATTAAGAGAATTAAGGAGCCCAATTGAAAATTTAAGAAAAATTTGGGACCTAAATGAAAGATTTGATAATCTCAAGGACCTAATAGGAAATAAGGTACACTTAAGGACTAAAACGTAATTATTAGAAAGTTACAGGTTTTAAGTGTAAATATCTTAGCTTTGGACTTAATTGTATGGTTAATTGTAGGAATGGATTGCCTACAAGCTCGTGCAAAGGAAAGGCACGTCGGGCTTGGAAATTCATCCAGGACAAATGAGTAAGGGAATATGCTGAGTGGGATTTTCGGCATCATACCCATTTGGAATGATGAACGAACTTTCATTTGAAAACCGTTTTCCATAAATATTCTCCTTGACTGTGTGAAACCGCTTAAACTTTTGGGAGATATTTTTTATAAAAACATGAAGCATACCCGGTTGGGGATGATAAGTACCTCAAAATGAAAACTCATTACTAAGTGGTATTTTAAACATCACAACTTAGAAGAGTGATGTGAAAATCATGCGGAAAGACTACTTACGGGTTGTAAGTAGATCATACCTGGTTGGTATGATGAAACTTTATCGAAAGAAGTTGAAAACTCATTTATTGGTTATGAGTGGAGATGTCCTTATACCCGGTCGGTGTAATGGACAGTGGGAAAGATATTTTTGTCGGAAGTGCTCTCACCTGATTGTGTGCCAATGCTTAAATGATTTGGGAGACCTTTTTGGTGGGAGCTCAAATAGCTCTTATAGACCGGGGGCCTCGGTTTTTGAACTTGAGGCTATTATGGCCGGTTTTGAAAATTTTGAACAAGTGGGTTATAGGCCAGTGGACACAAGTAGAAGCTCATAAACAAACATGAGATATGTGCCATAAAACTTTAATAAATGAATTGTTTGGCTATGGTATCAAAATAGGACCGACATATTCAATCAACTAGTGGTAGTGCGACATAACAGGTTTTCGGACCAGTCACGACAAACAGGTGCAGGTTGAGTTGAAGTTTGGGGCTGTTGGACTAGTGGCACCACAAATTATTTGGATAATAAGAAAATACTGAGTGTGCATGAATTGTGATTACGGGACCATTAATACGCCCAATAGGGGTAGTGATGCGTACTAAGGGCACTAGACGACTTGGTGGGGGTATAAGGGCAATTCGTTGACTGTGTGAAATTTGGAGTAGCACCAAGTGCATGAGAGCGGGGTAGGGACAAGATAAGGTCTGTGTTCTCATACGAATACAAAGAATTGATTTCGGAATTAAGGGTCGGATGTCGCGTACATCCACTAATTCTTATGGTAGAAGTGGACATGTTTTTATGTAGTTGGCCAGTAAATTCGCTTCAATGTTACAAGTGGGTTCAGTGGACGGGCTGATTTGCGAATGTGTATTTAACCTTTATGATAAATGATATTTTGGGTGATAATAAACAGTGATTAATAAGAAAATTATTCAAAAAAAATGAATTTGACACACTACCATACAAATTTTTTTTCTAAGCTAAAAGTTTTGAAAACCGATTTATTTAGTATTCGTACTCACCTCTCCCTTATATTAATTTTAGAAAATTTCGGAAATCTTACCATTAAAAATAATCAACTAAAACACGTATAAGACAGTTAGCATAAATTTAAAATATTATTTAGTTTTAATTTATTTTATTTAATAAAAAGGTGAAAATTTAAAGTATTTATTACTTTTTACGATTTATAATAAGAAAAAATATTTTAATAAAATGGGAAAGTGGCATAATGATCCAACCATTTCGGGCATCGTAATCATAAAAAATAATATATATATATATATATAATAAATTGTATTATATAATTTTATTTTATAACTTTTATAAAATATTATTAATATATAAATTTAATTAAAATATATTTAAAAATAAAAATAAATAAATAATAATATAAATAATATTAGAGTAATTTAAACTAAAAAATTACATAAGCCTTCAAATTTCTCAATGTTATTTTATTAAATAAATTCTCAATATATTCAAATCAGTAAACTCCCCGAACTATTCCGTCCAAACACACTGTAAACCTGGTTGGACGTTATCGAGATGGAGAATGGAGAACCGAAAGGCTGTCATACACGTTGCTGCCATCTTTTGATATAATTATTAATATTTTTATAATTTCTAAGCAATTTCATTTGCATTTCGCGGCTCACTCCCCTCCAGCTATATATATAGTCCAAACCCTCCATTTCTCCGGTTGTCATTGGTCTCTTCATCCGTCCGTGAAGAAGAGGAGCGGACGGATTCAGAAGGTAGGAGCTGTCATCCTGGGCTCCTTTGAGATCCTTGGTGCTTCTCTCTTCATCTTCTTTGGTTTAAGCCCGATCTGTACTTCTCTCCTCCATTTGATCGTTACTATTGTTGTAGATCGGCTCATGGATTTTGTTTGAGTCTCTCTACTTGTTTCTGATGTACTTCACTTCTCTTGTAGATCGTTTTCCTAGGGTTGATTTGCTGAATCGTTGGCTGAATTCTGAAATGTGTCGGAAATGTTGGGCTTTATTCTCTGGTTTCTTATTTTCTGATCCGGAAAACACCACAGTCCTTCCATGTACCCCACCTGATAGGATTTTGTGTTATCTGTCGATTGATTTTTCCATTTTGTTGGTAAATCACCGTGAACTGACGGTCCAGTTGTGCATGCTGAGCCTCATTCCAGCTCTTAAACCGAAAGTTTTGTTTGATCCTTGGATTTGATCTATTCTTCTGCATCTTGATGCAATATGTCTACAGGATCCCATTCCCCTTGCATTTTTTATGATTATTTTAGATATTTCAGCAATCTAAAATTTCAAGATTGTTTAGAATATTCAAATATGTAATTTTCTGCATAAAATGAAATTGACCCAATGTATGTTATCCTGAAACTCGAAATGCGTTTTAGTGAAGACTAAAATTTGAAGTATCCTACTTAATAAAGTTCGTAAGGCCTGTTTTCTGGTTACATTCTTTGAGGTAACGAGCAACAGTCACATCTATTTTAATATCCTGATATTGTATGATTCATTGGAATCTAGATAAATGAATTTTGTCGTTTCATAATAAAGTAGGTACACTGCCATTCATTTGGTCAGCTTACCTTGTATCACTATTTTCAGGTTTATTCTAGTAAAAAATGGCAGATGTGGAGGATATTCAGCCCCTTGTCTGTGACAATGGAACTGGAATGGTGAAGGTCAGTTGATCCCCTTGAAGCATTATATATTTGGGGCATAGTCATTGCATGCTAATTTTTCAAATGTAATTTTTTTCATTAAATGAATCATGATGCAGGCTGGATTTGCTGGAGATGATGCACCTAGGGCAGTCTTCCCTAGTATTGTTGGCCGACCTAGGCACACTGGTGTTATGGTTGGTATGGGTCAGAAGGATGCTTATGTTGGGGATGAAGCTCAATCTAAGAGAGGTATCCTCACCTTGAAGTATCCTATTGAGCATGGCATCGTTAGCAATTGGGATGACATGGAGAAGATCTGGCATCACACTTTTTACAATGAGCTTCGTGTTGCCCCAGAAGAACACCCTGTTCTTCTTACAGAAGCTCCTCTGAACCCAAAGGCCAACAGAGAGAAGATGACTCAGATTATGTTTGAGACTTTCAATGTCCCAGCCATGTATGTTGCAATTCAGGCTGTTCTTTCTCTGTATGCCAGTGGTCGTACAACAGGTATGGATTGAATCTCTTCCAATTTGTGTTCTCTGATGAAAAATTACTTGTAATATTTAATAGGGCTTTGATGTATCATATAATAGGTATTGTGCTTGATTCTGGTGATGGTGTGAGTCATACTGTCCCAATTTACGAGGGTTATGCTCTTCCCCATGCTATCCTCCGTCTTGACCTCGCCGGTCGTGACCTTACCGATTCTTTAATGAAGATCCTTACTGAGAGGGGTTATATGTTCACCACAACTGCTGAACGAGAAATTGTCCGTGATATGAAAGAGAAGCTTGCATATATTGCCCTTGACTATGAGCAAGAGCTTGAAACTGCTAAGAGCAGCTCATCTGTTGAGAAAAACTATGAGCTGCCAGATGGACAAGTAATCACCATTGGTGCTGAGAGGTTCCGCTGCCCTGAAGTGCTCTTCCAACCCTCACTGATTGGCATGGAAGCTGCTGGAATTCATGAGACAACCTACAACTCAATAATGAAGTGTGATGTGGATATTAGAAAGGATCTTTATGGTAACATTGTTCTCAGTGGTGGGTCAACCATGTTCCCTGGTATTGCTGACAGGATGAGCAAGGAGATCACTGCACTGGCCCCAAGCAGCATGAAGATCAAGGTTGTTGCACCACCGGAGAGAAAGTATAGTGTTTGGATAGGAGGATCTATCCTTGCATCCCTTAGTACCTTCCAGCAGGTGACGTTTCCTTCTTTTCTGTTGGTTCAATTCTCAATCACCCATTTTCCTCATTTTCTTTGTTTTATTATTGTCAATCTATGATACAATGGTTATATAATAAATTTATGCTCTTGTTGTTGGTGATGACAGATGTGGATCTCCAAGGGTGAATATGATGAGTCGGGTCCATCTATTGTCCACAGGAAGTGCTTCTAAATGCAAACCAAGTTTTCTGTTGGTTAGTTATGCCCTCTGCTTAGGTTGGTTTTTTTTGTACTTGTGTTATATGTATTCTTGGTTATTGACTTACAAGGTACAAGCAATTGAGAATTGAAATTACTGGATCAGGTTGAGTGGATACAATGGTTGTCTAACAAATTTCTGCTCTTTTTATTGATACAGATGTGGATCTCCAAAGGTGAATATGATGAGTCGGGTCCATCTATTGTCCACAGGAAGTGCTTCATCTATTGTCCACAGGAAGTGCTTCTAAGTGCGGCCAAAGTTTTCTGGTGGTTAGTTATGTCCTCTGCATAAGCTGGTTTTTTCGTACTTGCGTTTGTATTCTTGGGTACTGATTTACAAGGTACAAGCAATGGAGAATGGGTCAGGATGAGTGGAGGGTATGATCTGAGTTCCATGAAAGGCACTATACACTCACTGATAGCTCTCCTACGTGAGTTGCCTTCATAATGACCCTGTGTAAGAAACAAAAAGATTGTAATTTGCCCTATTATTTTTCTTGTTGAGCAGACAATGTGTGTTTGTTTTGGAGTCCTTTTCATGACATCTGTGGTTTTTCTTTCTCTCCCACTTTTTTAGGAGGTTGTTTGTTGCAAAAGATTTAATTGTGATGTGTTTTGTTATATCCCTTGAGATTTCGTATGTTTCATGTACTCCCCAATTTATTATATCAATCAGAAATTCATTTTTGCTATCAGATGGTATTAGGGATCTTTTTACTAACATGTTTAATTGTAGCAAGGAATAAATCTTATAATTTATTTAAATTAAATTATGGATTTCCATCTTAATGATGATAAATATGAAGTTATAGCGTGGTTGAGGTTAAGCGGTGGGTGATCCTTGAGGAGCCTTTTGACATTATGTATTAGTTCCATTTTGTAGGAACCAGTTATCTGATATATGAATTTTCATCTTTATATGGATTCGGACGTGGTTTAAGGCATAGATGTTAAACTTCCTGTTCTAATTCTGGCTAATCAATGGAAACTACTATAGAAGAGACCTCATAGTATATATGTTAAACTTCTTGTCGTTTCCTTTGGCCTTTCTATTTTTTTTTTTAATTTTGGGAAGATGGTCTTGGTTTTTAGGAACCATGTTTTAAGTCTAAAACTTGTATTGTAGTTGAGACAAAATAAAACTTTCATATTCTTTAAAATTTTTGTAATGTCATTCACTCAAACGTGGTCCATCTTTTTTGTTGGTCCCGACCAGTAAGAATTTTAAGACAATATACTTCTAAATGGGAATGAATTGAAACTTTATTTACCGTTCTCATTTAAATGGTCACTTTTCATTTACCCCAATTATGAGATGAATGAATGTGAAATATTTTAAGCTTACTCTATCAAGTATACAATTATTTGTAAGGTGATAATTTGTAATTGTGATATATATTACATATTTAATCAATTAGATTAATATATGAGATTTAATAGTAAAATTCAAATTAAATAAACTATTATTTGATTATCATTATATTTATACATTGCCCATATAAAAAATATTAAGTTTATTTTTTAAAAGATAATTACTTAGTTAACCGGATTTGGTGAAAATATGATGTTATTAACTCATCTTTATTTTAAAGCAAAATTCCTAAAATATTAGTATATTTTATATTTAATAACTCATTAATTAATATTAAAATAATTAAATTATTATTAGTTTATAACAACTTTTAATTTCTCTCTCATATTTTTACTCACTTTCATTCTCTTTTTTTATTAATTCATTAATTTGTTATTCTCTTTTTATCAATTCAAAATATAATATTGTATTATCTTAATAGGTAATAAAATTTATTAAATATAATAACACTAATTTTGGATTAATAAATAATAAAATGATCAAATATTATATAAAATTAACAATTATTATAGGTAACAAAATAATATAATATTATCAAAATATTTATCTAATTATGTGAATATATATATATATATATATATATTAAAAAACCAACCCAAGATATTTCCTCTCTATGGAATATCGGTAGAAATTAATAATTCTCTTAAATATTTGGGCAAATTATATGCTCTAAATGATAAACTATGCCCAGAAATATATTAATAGTGAGAATATACATAACAAGAAATACCATAAAAATAAGAGACTTACATGGGATATCTCTGTCCCAATAGACGGTTGAAGGTTTGGATTAAGACCATCCATTCACTTACGGATTCCACCGAACAAAACATGACATATATAAAATGTTGGATCAATTTGATGCATACGTGGTAGATATATATTATTTGGGTGATAATTAACTTTAACTAAAAAATAATCATATTATATATTTTTATTATATTGAAATGGTTATAAATAATGTATTTAAATCTTGATTTAATAAAATTTATTTTATCGTGTTTCACTTATTCACAAAATTAAATTGTTTGGTGGAATTATATTTATTTTACACTTCAGTAACTCCTTTAAATTTTATTTATATTTTATATATAATCATTATATAATTTGCTTATTAGATAAACATTTTTTTCCAAAATTAATCATATATAATATTTATTTTACATTACACTAAAATAATTTAATAATATTTTTATGGACGTGATTTCCTAAATCAATTCTTAACATCCCTATTAACTACCCCTCAACCTAAATTATTTTATTTGAATTTCGAAGCTCTCTTCGTCTCAACGGCCATCCTCACACATTTCGAATCCCTAAAAAACCATAAAAAATTCTAATCTAATTCCTTGTACTCCTTTTGTCCTCATGCTGGTAGTCGTCACAAGAGAAAAAAAGTGAAATTGAGAGACCGATCGTTGGTAGACTTCTCGCCATAATGGGGAGAAAGATTGCATATTCAACCAAATTCACATGTTATGGAGTATTTTTGGGAGTTAAATTGCACCATTTATGTAAACTCTATCCCTTAAAAATAAAAAAAAATCGAGAAAAAATCAGTCAACTCAATAGATAAAACTAAATCGGTTCATAAACATTAACCGATAGAGAAATGGTAAAATGAGAAACTTTGCAAATCTCAAGTGACCTAAATCGTCATAAAAACCATGAAAATGAACTTTGAGATTAATTGGAAGAGAAAACTAGACTAGTTTAGGTAAATCGAATCTAAACCGGATTAAACCGATTTAAATTATCATTGAACTAATTGCTAAATTAATTTTTCTAGGTGGCTTAAAATATTCAAATTTGGGAAATGAAGCCACCATTAGATAGAGAATAAATTTAGATAAATTTAAATTTTTTGAATTTTGAGAAAACTGGTCGAATCGGGCATGAACCGACCGATTTAAGCATTGAAACCAGTCATACCAGTTCGATCCGGTTCGAAACAGTATCATCTTCTTCGTTCAGGTGACAACACTCTTCATTCATAGAAGAAAACGGATAACGTCGGTGAATGAAAAATAGCTTCATTCAGGCTGTTTAAGAGTGAGGATAAGCTTGATCAAGATATGAAATGATTGGTTAGAGAGTCCCCGAGCTCTCTATATAAAGAGCTCCTCTCTATTCATCCTCCTCAAACCTAAAACGTCCATTCTCTCCCAACTGCTCCATTTTTCAGTGAATCTCAAACCAGAGCTCCGACATAGGTATTTTTCTCAGCTTCAGAAGGTGAGGTCAGGTTTTTTAGACTCCAGAGGAAGTCAACTACCAGACAACAACCTTCGTTTGATCCAAGGACCGCTGGAGAAGCGCTAGTGGAATCAAACAGTGAAACAACTCCAAAGGACCGAAGCTGCCCTATTTCGACCAAGCTGAATTCAGCCAAATTCAGCCCTCCTCTGACCAAACCAAGCCCTCCCAACATCCCCACAGCCCTCATACGACCTCAACTGAGCTAAAAGATAAGCCAATTCGACCCTATCTGTCGTTGTAGGTCAGAGTTAGAGAGAGAAACTATGAAATTTCACTAACAAAATTATCCCTCAATTCGAGGTCAATTATAGGAATTCTTGATCCTAGAAGGTACCCCGGGAAGAGAGCTACCTTCCCCGATAGAGAGCTCGGACCACTGCACTTCCGACGGTAAGCTTTCGAAGCTTTCTCTCTCTACGCACAATTTTTCGGTGAAGCTCCATTTGATCTCGTTTCGGCCTCAATTCATGCAATTCAAAGCTCAATTGAATTGTATGGAAGTATAGGAACTGATTTACACCTCCAATTGAAAAAATTAACCTGGATTGAATGACCAATTTGAAAGGAGGAAACTTTTGGGGAAAATTGGGAATTTCTTAAAATTGAGGGACCTTTTTGTAATTTTAAAAAATTGAGGTCCAATTGGCCATGAAAAAGATGTTGGAGGACCAACTAGTCAATTTTTGGAAACACTAGGGTCAATTTACTATTTTTGGAAAGTAGGGGCAAAATGGTAAATTTTAAAAAGTTGGGGACCAAATTGGAAATTTGGAAAACTTGAGCCCCTTATAAAATTTAGAGTAAAATGTGGACTCAAAGGGGATTTTGAAAACCTTGAGATTCAAAATTAGAGAAAAAGTTGGCATTATAAACCTAAAGTTAAGAAAAAGGAACTTTAGGGACCTAAGTGAAAATTATCGATAAATTGTGAGCCTAGGCTTTTATGCCAAACTGTAAGTGATAAGGCTGCTCAAATCATGTAGGGATAAGTGTGTCCAGAACACAAGCAAGAAAAAGCTTGCGTAAAGTTGGAAAATCAATTGATGACGAACACATCACGGTTATCGGGTGAGTGGGCTTATTCACATCATACTCGGTTGGGGTGATGGACAAATGAAGCTAAAACCTACTTACCAATTGTAAGTAGAGGAAATCATACCCAGTTGGTATGATGGATTTCCTTGATGTAAGGGGAAACCCGCTTGTCAGTTTTAAGGGGAGGTATCATCACACCCAGTTGGTGGGATAAAGTGAAAATTATATTTTATCAGAAGATTTGTCCCCTGACTGTGTGCCAATGCTTAAACTTTTTGGGAGACCTTATTGATGGGAGGTAGAACAACTCATATAGGTCAGTGGCCTTAATTTTTTGAACTTGTGGGGCTAAATGCTTGGTTTTGGAAAATCACGTGTAGTGGGCCCAAGGCCAGTAGGCACGAGCAAGAGCTCGTAAACAAACATGAGTTATGAAAACCATGAATGGTTATATGATTTCACCATGGTACCAAGTCAGGACCGATAGTACTCGATGGAATGACAGTAGTGCGTAAGGGCCAGGTCGACGGACCGGCCTAGACAAATAGTTGCGGGTTGGGTTGAGGGTCGAGGCCGTTGGACCAGTGGCACCAAAGATAAATGGCCAATTGTGAAAATTATTGTTTTGTGCATGCACTTGATGTACATGATCATCAACACGTTCAAGAGGGGTAGTGATGCATTCTAAGGGCTATTGGACAATTGGTGTAGATTGGAGCAGTTCATCGTGCTAGCAGTTGGGAAAATCAACGTAGCTTCTTGCGCATGGGACTGGGATGGGGTCGGGATGAGATCTCTATCCTCATATGGACACGATGCTGCTTTCGGGTATGAGGGTTAGATGTCACGAACATTCACTCAAACTCAGGGTAGAAGTAGACAGGCTTCTATCTTCATGGCAGATAAAGACGCTCTGAGCCACAAGTGGGTGCAGTGGACGGGCTACACCTACGAATGTATGTTCCCTTCATAATGAAGGGTGTGTATTGCCTGATAAACACACCTAATGTGGAAATGAGGAAAAATGATTTTAAAAATCGGAATAGGAGAAATACTTTGTTTGAAAGAAAATAACAAACATGGCATAGTTTAGTTAAAACTAATTGTTTTAAAAATTCACTTCCAACCCCCTACTCACTGAGTTGTAAAACTCACCCCCTCTTTTATATCCCTTTTCAGGAGTAGGGGAAAACATGACTAAAGAAAACACTAGGATCTACCCTCTGTCAGGTATGCTTAAAAGTTCTTTTATACTTGCATTTTACTGATTTATGCTATTATAGGGAATGGGGTTTAAATTATGCCTAGCTTCTTTTGATTAAAGGAAGGGGAAAACCCCTTTTAAACCAAGGGAGCGACGAGTTGATCACGGAGATCTGACCAAACCAGGTCAGTGCATGACAACTTAAGTGGTACGAGAGTCATATTCCCTTGAAAGCATTAACAATACTATGCCCTGACACTAACGAAAACTTAATTACCCCGTAGGAAGAAGAGTCCCTAGAAAGTTTGTTGTGCGAACCAAACCCACAAGAGGTCGTGAAAAAGATGCCTACCTCTAGAGAGGCAATCGTTCAAATATTTCTAGAGAGTGAGAAGAGAGTGCCCAACGACATGGTTGAGGACTATAGGAAACTTGTTGGAGCCTTATTAGAGAATCACATATCCTCCTCTAAGGCAGGAAGAACCTATCCCTCCTCCAAGGAGCTCAACACCCCCTCCAACCTCACAATAACCAAAAAGGACTCCAACTAAGAAGGAGGCCTGGGATAACAATTGTGATGCCCACGCCACCTTTATGAAAGTCCACCAAGTATCCCCACCATCTCAATCCAACTTCAACCATTCCCAATGGATGAAGTGGACCTATGAGTGCGAGGTTGAGGTGTTGAGAAGGTACGGACTCGAAGCAATCCATGAAATCTGGCCTATTAGGGAAATCCGAAGGGAGTATGGATGGACTTCAACCAATTCATCAGAGCCTTCGGACCATGAATTCCGAAACCATTCAGAGGCTAACTCCTGACCTATGACTCCAAGGGACTAGGAAGTAGTGAATTCCTGTAATAAGTTGAGTACAACAAGAAACTACCTCTTTGAATGAATAAAAGCTCAGTTTTCCTTAATTTGATCTTCCTAATAATGACAAGTACAACTAAAAGATATGAAGTATACCAATCATGATCGGAGTAGTAGATGGAGAGAAGACCACCTAAGGAGGAAGACTATGGGTCACCTCTAGTTAACACTGACCCTAAGATAGCCAAATAAGTTTTCCCACAAGAACTAGGAATATGGAGTAACAAGGCAACAAGACTGGGAAAGGAGTTTCTAGAGAAGGACCAAGAAGTCTGCCTAGAATCATCAGAAAGGACATACCCTAACCAAGGGTAGCAAGAAGAGAAAAGAGTGGGAGGTCTGGTGTAAAGGAAGTAAGCATAAAAAGGTGCAGGAGTAGTAAAGGAAAACCTAAGGACCATAAGAGATTAAGAAAGAGTCATCATACGAGAGTTAGGAAATCAAGAGGAATTAAGTTGCCTCTAAGAAGAACCAATAGTATGAGAGATCACCAAGAGAAGAGGTAAGAACCCCTAAAAAGAGTGAATACGCAAAACCTCTTCAGGTAACTCTAGGATATGACATGGTAAGAGGGAAGAGGAAAAGAAATATGCTAGGAAAGAGGACTCTAGAGGAATGTATAAGTACCCTTGAAAGAATCCTTGATAGACAAATGGACATAACGTAAATTGCTAGGAACCTATCGACAATCAGGAACTCATCGAATGAAGGATAAGGAACATAAAGAGAATTAGAGGACATAAAGAAATAAAGGGCGGATAACCATACCAATGTTGGAAGGGTGTATGAAAGGAAAGAAGGAAAGGACCACAAGGAGCATAAGGGAGGTTGAACACGAAAATTCTAGGACGAAAGTCTCTAAGAAAAAGAATGACGGTGGAAAGTGGGACCATGAGAAGAAAATCCCAAGCTAAGGAACTAAATAGTGGATCATAAGAGGCATAACCCGAAATAAGAGAACCAAGAAGGAGCATAAGTAGGCAAGGATGTCTCTCAATGATAGGTGCAACTTGCTTTGGAAAAAGGAGAGTAGTCAAGTGGGAGGTAACTAAATGATCATGGTAAATAAATGATGCCATATGAAGGACCAGAAAATAGTAGGGACTACATCCCAGAAAGGGCAGTGGGAGAGGCCTTGAGGACGAGTAAATTCGAGGACAACTATTCCAAGATAAGTAGACCAAGAGAGGAATGGGAACAAGGCAGTTAATGAATTAACCCTCGATACGATCATAAATTTAATTTCTAGTGAGGAAGGAAAAGGTGGAAAGGCTAAAACATTGGAAAAATAAGGATGAAGAAATCCTTGAAGAAATAAATAGCCAAGAACTAATTGACAACCAAATCCAAACTATGGAATAGATTAGGTAAGCTTTTAGAAGAGGATGGAATAACCTCGAAGGGAAAAAGACCGAGTATCCTTCACCTATGGGAAGAAAAATCCTAGTAAATAACAAGTTGGAATAAAAGACAAGTATAAGGAGTGTGCTAGCAAAACTCCCAACATAAGGATAAGTTGTATGGATGACATTGTAAACCCCACCCTTTTGAGCTAAGGAAAACCGAGAAGAGAACCGGTCAAAACAAGTGAGAAAATTGAACCGGTTCACAAACCCGATCAATTGTGAATGGGAAAATTAGGAATTTACAACTCCTAGGTGATCCAAAGAGTTCAAAATACTATGGAAAAGAACCTTAGGATGAATTGGAAGAGGAAAATAAGACCAGTTTGGATGAACCAGGTCTAATAGGATTGAACCGGTTTATGAACTGAGTCGGATCATGAACTGGAACCGATAGAGATTGGGCAAAACAAAGGAATTCAACTCCATTGTACTCCAAAGAAATTCATAAACCTTGGGAAGGAACCTTAGAACAAAGTGGGAGAGAAAAACCAGACCGGTTCGGGTGAACCAGACCCGAACCAGATTGAATCGGTTTAAGGACCGAGTTGGTTTATGAACCGGAATCGATAAAGAGATGGTAAACCAAGAATTTTATGGACCCTAAGTGATCCAAGGAGTCACAAAAGACATGGAAATGGACTTGTGATGGAATTGGGGATAAAAACCAAACCAGTTTTGGTGAACCGGATTCGAACCGGTTTGGACCAGTTTGAACCACTATTGAACCAAATCCTAAATTCAATTTTATAGGTGGCTTAAATAACTCAAATTGAAGATTTGAGGCCAACATTGGATAGAGAATGAATTTAGAAATTTTTAGATTTGAAAAACTCGATTGAATGGGGGATGAACCGGCCGGTTTAAGCTTTGAACCCGGTTCGGACCGGTTTAGAACAGTGTTATCTTCTTCCTCAGGATGACAACACTGTTCAATTGCCGGGAAAATGATGAAACACTGGGGAAGAAAAAACACTTATGTTCGGGGCATTTCTGGTCATCAATGTCAATCATAACGGTGCTAAATGGACGGCCATGGGTCCCCGAGCTTCTTATCTAAAGAGCCCCTCCCCATTCATTCTCTCCACACCTGAAAACTCCATTCTCTTTCAACTGCTCCATTTTCCAACGAAGCTCGAACCAGAGCTCCGACAAGGGGTCTTTTTTGAGCCAAACAAGGCGAGGTTGGGTTCTTTAGAACCAGGGAGAAGTCAGCTACACGTATGTAGTCTCCGTTCACTCCGAGGGTCGCCGACGAGAAGCCGGTGTGATGAAACGGTGAAGCAGCTCCGACAGACCGAAGTTGCCCTATTTCGGCCAAGTTGAAATTGGCCATTTTGAGCCCTCCTCAGGCCAAACCAAGCCTTCCCAACACTTCCTCAGCCCTCCCACGACCAAATTAGGACCGAAAGGTAAGCCAATTCGGCTCCCCTCTGCAATTTCCGATCGGTGCTAGAGAGAGAACCGATAGAATTTCAATGATGAAATTATAACTCAATTCGGCATCAATTGATGCAATTCTTGATTGTAGGATGAACCTCAGGATGAGAGATATCTGCCCAAATTGAAAGCTCGGACCGCCGTGCCCTCATCGTTGAGAAATCGAAGCTTTCTCTCTTTATAGTCTATTTTCTGGCGAATCTCCATTTGAGCTCGTTCCAACGTTAAAATCTGTGATTCAAAGTTCCTTAGAATCGTATAAATGTGTAGGAACTCAATTTCAACTCCAATTTCAACAATTAGATGTGTTTGACTGGTCAATTTGATTAAATCAAATTCGACAGTGTTGAAAAGTTGAAATTTGGGAAAATTGGGGAAATTTTGGGGATTTTCAAAATTCGAAAGACCAAAATGAAATTTTATGAAATTGAGGGACAATTGGGCATAGAAATAATGTTTTAGGATAAATTGAGAAAATTTGGAATTTTTGGGGCAAAACTTACCATTTTTGTAAAGGAAGGGCAAAATGGTAATTTTGGAAAAGTTGGAGGACCAAATTTGAAATATGGGAAATTAATCCCCTTTTTGTGAAATGGAATAAATTGAGATCCTATGATAAATTTTAGAAGTTTCGGGACTCAATTTGAGGAAAAATTGG
Source organism: Trapa incisa (assembly GCA_030064435.1). Taxonomy (NCBI): domain Eukaryota; kingdom Viridiplantae; phylum Streptophyta; class Magnoliopsida; order Myrtales; family Lythraceae; genus Trapa; species Trapa incisa. The sequence goes on along the minus strand of CM057774.1, from coordinate 3,082,456 downwards.
CATTAGGGACTTAAAGTTAAAGAGAAATAATTTTAGGGACCTAATTGCAAATAAATGAAAGTTTGACTTTCTCATTCATTTGGAATGAATGAAGGCGATTAGGCCGAAGGATAATGAACTGAGATATTAATGTCGTGTAGGAACATGAAGTACCTAGAACACCAACAAGGACAAACTCGCATGAATACAAAAAACTGGTTTAGTGGAATTCACGACATTAATAGATGAGTGGGTTTACTAACATCATAATCGGTTGGGATGATCAGCACAACTTAAAGATAAAAATCACTTACCGGTTGTGAGTGGTATTATGTATCATACCCGGTTGGGGATGATAAGTACCACGGTATAAAAACCCACTGCTTAGTGGTATTTAATCATCATTACTTAGAGAAAGTGATGTGAAAGTTATGCGAAAAAACTATTTATGGGTTGTAAGTAGATCATGCCTGGTTGGTACGATAAGACTTCCTTGAAGGAAGTTGAAAACCTGTTCATCGGTTATGAACGAAGATGTCCTTATACCGGTCGGTATAATGGACAATAAATATCTATTTTTGTTGGAAGTGTTCTCCCTTAACTGTGTGCTAATGCTTAAACTATTTGGGAGAACTTATTGACGGGTGCTCGAATAGCTCTTATAGGTCGGGGGCCTCAATTTTAAAACTTGAGGGTTAATATGCCCTGTTTTTGAAAAAAACTTGAATAGTGGGCCATAGACCAATGGACACGAGCAGGAGCTCGTAAAAGAACATTATAAATATATGTGCCATTAAGCCTTAATAAGTGAATTATTTGGATATGGTACCAAGGCAGGTCCGACATACCAATCAACTAGTAGCAGTGCGACATGACCGGTCTTTAGAACAGTCAAAACGAACAGCTACAAGTTGAGTTGAAGGTCGGGACCGTTGGGACTAATGGCACCACATATTACATAGCAATTTAAGAAAACATTGTTTGTGCATACACCATGAGTATGAGATCGTCAAGATGCCCATGAGGGGTAGTGATGTATCCTAAGGGCCTTGGACGACCTAGTGAGTATAAGGGGAGATCGTTGTTCCAGGTGTCTGTGCGAAATTTGGAGTAGCACCAAGCGCATGAGACCGGGTTGGGGACGGGATGGGGTCTCTATCCTCATACGGACACGAAGAAGTGATTTTGGGATTATGGGTTGGATGTCGTGTACATCCACTCATTCCTAGGGTAGAAGTGGTTGTGCTTTTATCCGGGTGGCCGGTAAAGTCGCTCCGAAGCCACTAGCGGGTTCAGTAGTCGTACTGACCTACGAATGTGTGTAACCTTCATGATAAAGGATGTGTGTTAGGTGATGACACACCATGGTAAATAAGAAATAATGGAAAAACCCGAATTTTTAAATGAAGGAATTTTTTAAAAGAAAGGAGTCTGGTACACTCCATATAAATATTTTTCTTAAAAGTTAAAAGTAGACCTTGGAAAACTTATTCAATGAGTAGTCGTACTCACCCCCTCCCTTATATCCCTTTCAGGAAATCCCGAAAGGCATACCCTTAAAGACCATCGACTAAGATGCCTGTAAGACAGGTATGTAAAGTTTAAAATTTCATGCAATTTTGATTATGCTATTCCAGGAAATGGTGCAGGTTTAAAGGATGTCTTACTCTTTACGATTTATAATAAGGGGAAACCCTTTAATAAACTGGGAGAGTGATGAGTTGATCACGGGGATCCGATCAAACCGGGTTGGGGCATGATAGACATCAAGGATGTCAAGAAGTCAACTTAAGATAGATAATCAAGAAGACAAAGGAAAGATGAAATACAGGGAAAATAGGAGGAAACCTACTAAAGAAAGGAGCCCTGAAGAGGCATACACATTCCAACGGAGAAGTAATGAACCCAACTAAAGGGGAATAGAAGAGAAAAGTTCAAATAGAATGCAAGTGGGTAATAAAAAAACCAGTTACAAAAAAAAGCTTACCCAGAACCCAAGGAGTAAGTTAAAACTCATGGAATAGGTAGAGAAGGAGATAAACTCGAAAGATGTCGTATAAGTAAGAAAGGGGTTGATTGCCCATAATAAGGACATAGAGGAAGGACTAACTAAGAAATCTTGGGAGAAATAAGCCTAAAATTAAGAAGTGAATGATGGAACGACCACAAACATCAAGACTTCTCGTGGTCCACATTTCCTTAATGAAGCCTAAAGGATGATGGCTGGGCCTAGTGTGGAGTACAAGAAATAAGACTCGAAAATTGAAAGTACATTGGATGGGGGATAAGGGATGAAATGGAATCTTAAGACAATGAAGGATTAAAAATGGGCACATGTCCCAAAATAAAGAAAGTGTTGGGAAATAAAGGGAAGAGACCTTCAAGGAATAAGTAGGAAAATCTAAGGTATAACCTTAAAGTGGAAGGCTTTACCTTGAAGGACATAGTAGAGAAAGGAAACCTCAAAAAGGAGACCTCCCCCAAAACAAGGAAACATTATGAAGACCGAAAAAAGGGTCAACCCGAATGCGAAATGGGGAATGTTCATAAGTAAGCAAGAAAAGATGAAGGAAAGGAAAGCCTCAAGAAAAATACGACAATGTAAATAAGGAATGACACAAGTGACAAAGGATCTCAATGTGTCGATAAGCTAGAAAACTAACGGTTGGAACCAAGGGAAAAACCATAGAAAAGTTGGTAAAGTATGGGTAGATACAAGGAACCGACACAAGTATGATATTAAGAAAATTAAAGGATGATTGGACGATATAAGAAGTAGTTGAAAAATACTATTGAGTAGTGGGAAGGAACAAAGCCCTAAGACCCTTGAAAAGATGGAAAGGGCATACATCATTATTAAGGATATACACTCTGGAGACTATACTGGGAAAGAATAATTCCAGAACAGATCACGCTGTAAGAAATATGTAGTGCTAATAGTTCCAAGAAAGGTGACCCAAGTCAGACCGAGTCCGATGGTCAAACTTAAGAAATGGAACTAGAATTATGCTAAACCAAAATGGAGGAAGGACCAAAATAAGTTAAGGAAGAAAGTATGTCCAAACCCATGGGGTTAAGGACGAAGAGTCAGAAAGGATACTAAACGAAGAGTATTAATAATCTAGGAGATGAAGGGAAAACATGGACGATTGGATATATATGGAACATCCAACCCAATGACACAGATAAAAAAAACCCTTAAGCAGAAAAAGTCATACATTGAGTGGAGTAAGAAGGAGACCTAAGGAAGTACATTGGGATCAGTAAACTTAAAGATAAGAAAAATCAGGGAAAGAACTAGTCAACTCAAGAGAGAAAATTGAACTGGTTCATGAATATTAACTAATAGAGAAAGGGAAAAATGAGAAATTTTGCAAATTTTGAGTGACCCAAAGAGTCATAAAAACCATGGAAAGAAAATTTGGGATGAATTGCAAGAGAAAACTAGACCAGTTCAGGTGAACCAGATTGAACTAGTTTGAACCATAATTGAAACAATTGCTAAATTTATTTTTCTAGGTGGCTTAAAATATTCAAATTGGGAAATCGAAGCCACCATTGGATAGAGAATAAATTTAGAAATTTTGAATTTTGAGAAAACTGGTCGAATCGAGCCTGCACCGACCGATTTAAGCATTGAACTCGATCGAACCGGTTCGGTTCGAAACAGTGTCATCTTCTTCCTTCATATGACATCACTCTTCATTAAATGAAGAAAACAGACATCATTGATGAAGGGAAAATGGCTTCGTTAAGGCTGTTTTAGGGCAAGGATATGCTTGACCAAGATGTGAAACAAACGGTTAGAGAGTCCCTGAGCTCTCTATATAAAGAGCTCCTCTCCATTCATCCTCCTCACACCTGAAATATCATTTGTCTCCCAACTGCTCCATTTTCCGGTGAAGCTCAAACCAGAGCTCTGACATAGGTATTTTTATTAGCCTTAGAAGGCAAGGTCAAATTCTTTAGACTTTGGGGGAAGTCAGCTACCTGACAGCAACCTTCGTTCGATCCGAGGACCATCGGCGGAATCAAGCAGTGAAGCAGCTACGAAGGACCAAAGCTGCTCTATTTTGGTTGAGCTGAATTTGGCCAAATTCAGCACTCCTCCGGCCAAACCAAGCCCTCCCAATATCCCCATAGCCCTCATATGACCACAACTAAGTTGAAAGGTAAGCCAATTCGGCCCTCCTCTGTCGTTGCAGGTCAGAGTTAGGGAGATAAACTACAAAATTTCACTGCCGAAATTCTCCATCGATTCATGGTCAATTGTAGGAATTCTTGATCCTAGAAGGTAACTTAGGAAGAGAGCTACCTTTGCCGATAGAGAGCTTGGACTGCTACACCTCCGACGGTAAGCTTTCTCTCTCTACGTAAAGTTTTCCGACGAAGCTTCATTTGAGCTCATTTTGACCTCAATTCATGCGATTCAAAGCTCAATTGAATCGTATGGAAGTGTAGGAACTGATTTACACCTCCAATTGAAGCAATTAACCTCGATTGGATGGTCAATTAGAAAACTTTGGAGAAAATTGCGAATTTTGCAAAATTTAGGGACCTTTTTGCTGTTTCCCAAAATTGAGGGCTAATTGGCCATGAAAAAGATGTTGGAGGACCAACTGGTCAATTTTTGGAAATATTGGGGGTCATGCCATTTTTGGAAAGTAGGGGCAAAGTGGTAATTTTTGAAAAGTTGGGGACCAAATTGGAAATTTGGAAAACTTGAGCCCCTTATACAATTTTGAGTAAAATGAGGACTCAAATGGGATTTTGGAAACCTTGGGACTCAAAATTAGGAAAAAAGTTGGCATTAGGAACCTACAGTTAAGAAAAATGAACTTTAGGGACCTAAGGTCAAATTATCGATAAAGTGTGAGCCTAGGCTTTTATGCCAAACTGTAAGTGATAAGACTGCTCAAATCGTGTAGGGACAAATGTGTCCAGAACGCAAGCAAGAGAAAACTCGGGTAAATTTGGAAAACCAATTGAGAACAAATACGTTATAGTTATCGGGTGAGTGGGCTTATTCACATCATATCTAGTTGGGATGATTAGCACTTTAGAAATGAAAAATCACTTGTAAGTAGAATTTTGACATCATACCCGGTTGGGGTGATGGACAAATGAAGCTAAAACCTAATTATCCGTTGTAAGTAGATGAAATCATACATGGTTGGTATGATGAACTTCCTTGAAGGAAGGAGAAACCCGCTTTTCGATTGGAAGCGGAGGTATCATCACACCCGGTTGGTGGGATGAAGTGAAAATTATATTTTGTGAGAAGTGTTCTCTCCTACCTGGTTTTGAAAAATCACATGTAGTGGGCCTAAGGCTAGTGGAAACGAGCAGTAGCTCGTAAACAAACATAAGTTATGAAAACCATGAAAACTCTTAATGAAATGGTTGTGTGATTTCACCGTGGTACCAAGTCTGGACCGACAGTACTTGATGGACTGGCGGTAGTGTGTCAGGGCCAGGTCGATGGATCGGCCTAGACAAGCAGCTGCAGGTTGGGTTGAGGGTCGGGGCCGTTGGACCAGTGGCACCAAAGATAAATGACCAATTGTGAAAATTATTGTTTTGTGCATCATTTGAGGTACATGACCATCAAGATGCCCAAGAGGGGTAGTGATGCATCTTAAGGGCTACTGGACGACCTAGTGGAGATAAGGGCAGTTTGTCGTGCCAACAGCCGGAAAGCTTGACATAGCTTCTTGCGCATGGGATTGGATGGGGTCGAGATGAGGTCTCAGTTCTCATACGGACATGTGGTTGCTTTCGGGTCTGAGGGTCGGATGTCGCAAACATTCACAAGGTAGAAGTGGACGGGCTTCTATCTTGGTGGTTGGTAAAGACGCTCCGAGCCACAAGTGGCTACAATGGACGGGCTGCATCTACGAATAAGTGTTCACTTCCTAATGAAGGGTGTGTGTTGCCTGTTAAACACACCTAATGTGGAAATGAGGAAAAGAAATTTTAAAAATCAGAATAGGAGAAAAACTTTATTTGAAAGAAAACAACAACCCTAGTACAATTTAGTTAAAACTAATTATTTTGAAAATTTACTTCCAACCCCTACTCACTAAGTTGTAGAACTCACCCCCTATTTTATATTCATTTTCAAGCGTAAGGGAAAATATGACTAAAGAAAACACCAGGATCTAGCCTCTATCAGTTATGCTTAAAAGTTCTTTTAAGCTTGCATTTTACTGATTTATGCTATTACAGGGAATGAAGTTTAAATTACGTCTGAATTCTCTTAATTAACGAAAGGGGGAAACCCCTCTTAAACCAATAGAGCGATAGGTTGATCACGAGGATCCAATCAAACCGGGTCGGGGCGTGACAGTTTCACTCACAAAAACATTTTTCATAACACAATCTCTCGTGGATCTTAGTAGTAGAAAGAGCCTATTCCACCTCATCGTAATAACCCTATCCCATAATCAATAGAATCTAACATTCCTCCACCCCACACATGCAATTTCCAAACCTACAATTGTACACGTCTGCCAGGTTTGTCTCAAACTCGAACATGTAGCTACAGAATGTCCCTAATTCTCAAGCAATTATTAGATACCTTAAATTAATGTTGTCCAAAACATGGATGTCAGCGTACACACCCTTAATTGATACATCGATTAAATTATCTCTAATTATGTAACTAATGGTTTTTTACATTTGTCATTACAAGAGGATATAGCTCATCCAAATTAGCACCTCATAGGCGATGATTTAGGTTTAAAATTTTATTCTATTGGTTCTATTTCAATTTACACTCCCACTAAACAATTCTCTCTAAATAAAGTATTTTATGTCCCCACTATAACAATTAACTTTACAATAAAAAAGAGTGAAATTTTTTCGGTAGAATCATTTTGTTATGGTGTATGTAAGGAAGAAATTCGATAAGTAATCCCATTATTTTGTAATTCATTTTGAAATGTAGATAATAAAAATTTATTTGCACCATTTGTAACACCGTGCTTTAATAACCTAAAAATTTCGATCGAGAATATAAAACGAGAATAAGAATCGAGAAGTGAAATGATTGTGCAATTATTTTGAGACTAGAAAAAGTGGTTGTTCAAAGTTGGATTAAAAATATGGATTGAACCGGTGAGATTAGATATATTATAAAAAAATAATTATATATATATATATATATATATAAATAAAGGGTAAAGTTGGATTTAAATAGTATAAAATGCTAAATAAATTCTTATATTAAATAAGTGTTAAATAAGATTACAAATTCTAAATAATTGAATTGATAAATTTGTAATATAAAGAAAATGGGCTAAAGTTTGCAAAATCTAAAACAATCCAAATAGTGGTAAATTAGATGGGCCATAAAAACAAATTTATAAGTACCTTACAAAAATTAAAACTCTTCGATACCAAAAACTTACTCTCAATGGTGCTATTATTAATACCTCTCATCCTATTGAGCCTTCAGTTGCCACCTCTGCTTTGACAAACATCTTCTAGCTGCAGCGATCATCGCCAAGATTATAAAATCTGACCTCATCTTCATCATTGATTACGACGGCTCATAGTTTACTCACCTCATCACGCGTCAAATCAGAATCCTCTCGATCTTCTCCGTCTGCATATCCGACACCTCACCTCTCATGACCATCACCGAGCTTAACCCATGTGTGGTGATTCTCTTGGGCGGGCCTCATTATATCCATATGCCTTGTTCCCCAGCTTTCACGAGGGGTTCACAGAGTGGACTGAGTCGAACAGGGTTTTCATGTTAGGAGTTTGCTATGGGTTTTGACTGATTGTGCATAGGTTAAGGGGGAGAGGTCAAGGTTGGGGAGAAGCAGGAGTATGGGAGGATGGAGATTTAGGTTGGGAAGAACCCCATAATACTTAAGAATAAAAGTGTTAGGGACATGCATGCCATGCGGATGAACCATGGGAATGAGGTGGCAATATTTCTTAAAGGATTTGAGATCGTCATGTTGGCCACTGTTCATAGCCTGGACATGCATTTTTATGGCCTCCAGTACCATCCTGAAGTGACTCATTCACCCAAATGAATGGAAGTACTGCAGCATTTCCTATTTGATGTTTGTGGAATCTCTGATGGCTAGGAAAATGGAAGTCGTGAGGGAAGAAAACTAAACAAAGTCATAAAAAGCATAGTGGGACTTGAAGATCATGTCATCTGTGCTTATTAGTTGGTGTAGATTTGACAATGGATGCATCTCTTGTTTATAAGGCAATTGGAGATAACCTTCACTGTATTTTCATGGACAATGGTCTTCTCAGGTTCGGGGAGAGGGATAACATGGTGACCATTTACGATGTGATGGATGTTTAGTGGGTGCATAATAATTACAGTGACAAGAATTTCCTAAGTTCTCTTGACTAGTTGCAAAAGACTACTGGTGAAGGAATGTGCTATAAATGTGATATGTATTAGTGCAAAGCTGATGATTCCAGAGCTATTGAGGTTTTAAAATGATATAGAGATTGGAGAGGAGATGGTCATTATGACCACCAAAGGGGAAATCATTGGTTTTGCTGAGACGATAGCTGCTGTGATTTCTCCACTGCCACCAACAGTGACGCAACTAGCGATTGCCCTCTTCTATCTCCTTCATCAAAGAAATAGAAGCTCTTGGCTTTACACCATCTAGATCTCCCATCTTCCTTCCCGTGTTCCTCCTTCAGCCGTTGTCAATAAGATTTCATTCGAGTTACAGATAGGAGCTGCTATCCCAAAATGGACAGACGTCATGTTTACGGGGGTCGCACTACGTCATTGTCGCTGCGACTAGAAAGGTCGTGATAGTCTTCTCGGAGTCCACATCGCAACAACCCGATCCCGTCTGTCGCCACTTTGGAATGCCTCTCCAAATGATCTTCAATATGTGCTAGGTTACCTTGAGGCAGTACTAGACCGTACGTCTCTAGGTGGCAATGGTTGCGATGACACCATCAAGACGATGAGTTATTTGATGACAGCCGTTGATAGATTATTTAATGAACATCACTACGGCTGGCCAAGAAGCTCTCTAATAGGGGTGGTCAAATGCTTGGCAAACAAGAGAATATTTACAGTACAATTTCTCATTTAAGCTTCATGGTGCATACCATACGATGTCAAAACTTCCAAGAGACCAATTGGATAGAGGGGCTATTTGTTGGGAATCATGCCTGAGGTGTTACAGTAACTGCATAAAACTTGAATGTAGTTCTGTGATTATTATGCCTGTTATTTGCTACTACACTAAATCAAGGTGCGTTATGTGAAAACGCTAGGTGCCACTCTTGTTCGAGTGGGTGATTCTTATGATGATTTTCAGGGTTATGCTTATGATGATCATGGGACATAGACCATTGGAAACTAAATAAAGATAATGTGCCAATAAAAAGGGACTTTACATGCAATCAGAAAATGAGAAGGTGCTTTGCATGAGATCAGAAAGTACTTTACATACAAATTTTTGTTTCTAGTTGGAGGTGGAAGCCTCATGGCTAATATTACTGCTTATGTAAAAGAGTTTCTCCTCGGGTAAATATCATCGGGTGGAGCCTCTTATGCAAATGCTATCACCCTTTCATTTGATTATAGTGACATAGTGGTATTTGACCAGGTGAGGTTTCATTGATGGCGTGGCTGTGAAGGTTGTTAGAAAAATAGCCTTGAGATTGTGCAGAGAATTAATAGATGGGATCGTTCTTATCGGTGCAATAACTAGTGGGGCTTCCATGAGCCAATAAAGACTAGGAAAATCGATAATGAAAGAAGGGAAATAAATAAATCATACCATGAGCTAGTGATTTTCTAGCAGCATGGAAACTGCATATCAGTTGAGGGCACAAATGAAAATTTTATTAGTGAACTCGGAATTGGAGTTAAAATTCCAAATGTGTCATTTTCAAATGATATATTGGGTTTTAGGTGAAATTACCAAAATGCTAGCTAATTGTACATTTGATAGGAGAAGAAATGACATGGTAAAGTATGTGTTTGGATAGATGATAAATTAAAATGCTGAAATTACAAAAATGCTTCTAAAGCATAATTGGAGTATAGAGCGAAATTCCGATCCTTAATTACTGGTCAAAATTCTTCAACTACCATACTCTGAGCAGAAGGTACAAATAGAGCAAAATATACATGATCGTGAGAGAGGAGCATGAAGATTCGATAATCCCTCTAAGATGAACATGCCCTTGGATAACGGTGAATGAGATTTCTAGTATCGATACTGATTGAACAAATGATGCAATATTACTCCCATTTTATTATTTTCTAATTAATGAAAATATTTTCATAATATATTTACCCTTTATTGTGTGAACCCATCTAAAAATTATTTTGGGAGAATATATTCTCTATATGGAATATGATGTTCTAGTGGGCTAAAGGCCATAATTTTTTTAAAGAGAACTGAACCCAATACCATATTTTGCAAATCTCTTAAAAGTGGGCGAAAGGCCAATGAGAACGAGTTTTAGCCCATAAACAAGTTTATGTTTATATGCTTAACATATTACCATAATTTTTTTAAAGAGAACTGGACCAAAGGCCATATTTTGCAAATCTCGTGAAAGTGGGCCCAAGGCCAATGGGAACAAGTTTCAGCCCATAAATAAGTTTATGTCTATATGCATCAAAGATTACCATAATTGGTTGATTGTGAAATTTAGCTACTAAGTCGAAGCCAGGCCGTCGAACTCATTGGGTTAGTAGCTAGTGAGCCGAAGTTGGTTCGTCGAACTCATTGGGCTAGTAGTTATAGAGATGAAACCAGGTTGTTAGGCTCGTTGGGCTAGTGGCACCAAAGATAATGGTCATAACTAATAAGACTATTGATTGTTCATGCCATGAGTTTGGAACCATTGAGACACCCGATATGGGGTGGTGGTGGTTCTAAGGGCTGTTGGACAACCTAGGGAGTATAAGGGAAGTTTTTCATCTAGTATGTTGGGAAGCATAGGGAGTTTCATGCGCAATGAGACTGAGGTCGGAGGAGGAGAGGTCTCATCCCACATTTGCGGATATAAAGTATGATGTGGGTCTAAGGGTTAGGTAATTGATGCCCACTCTGACTCTTGGTAAAAGTCGTGGACTTCTACCAAGTAGACGATAATGTTGCTCCAGGTCACACGTGGAACAATTGGAAACTATTCTACGAATGTTTGATCCCTTTATTTGAGAAAGGATGTGTGATTGTTGGTTGATACAAAACCTCTGGGATATGATAAGAATCCAACAATGTATAATGTGATAAAGTATAAATCCATATTTGGAAGAAGTCTCTTTTATTTTGGTTAGATTATCTGCTGAATCGTGTACTCGACGTCTCAATGTCAACTACCTCGCTCACTGAGTTGTCGAACTCATTCCCCTCAAATACCCCTTTCAGGTAACAATGGTGATGAAGGTCACACACTTAATAGTAAAGTCATCCAAATATAAATGTATTCTTTACATTCAGTACTTGGTTCCAGTATGATTTATGAAGTTTATTTTTTAAAATATTTAAATGATTATTTTTGTAAAATAACTTGAATTGTTTTATTTACACCTTACACCCTATCAGACTTACAATGATGAGATGCCCATTATTATAAATTTGGGAGGATGTGGTGGGTTGTCTGTAGGTCTGACCAAGAAAACGAGGTTAGGGTGTGACACCATCAGTTTGAAGAGATTTAATTTTTCTATAAAAAAATATTTTCAACTCATAAGAGAAAAGTTTATAAAATTTGGAGAACATTACTAGGAATATTTACTATAATCATTCAGGTCATTTTATTGCTTGTCGTCTTCTATAACTAGCTCATTCAACAACTTGATGTTGATAATGCATTTCTTCACAACCATCTTAATGTGTAAGTTTATATGACACAACCACTTGGCTACACAAATCCATCATATCATGATCATGTTTGTCTTCTTCGTTGCTTGTTATATGGCTTGAAGCAAGCTTCCTAGGCCTGGTTTCTCCAACTAAATACAATTTTGTTAACACTTAGTTTTGTAGTTTCTATTGCAGACACCTCTCTTTTTATCAACCGGACACCTCAATTTGTCATATTTCTCCTAGTGTATGTGGATGATATAATTCTCACCGACTCACCTACTTCTCCTCTAACATCAATTGTGTTTACTTTAAAAGAGAAATTTTCTATTAAGGATCTTGAACCCATTCATTTTCTTGGGATTAAGGTATATCCTATTCAGGAGATCTCATCTTAACTCAGTAAAAGTACATTTATTACATTCTTACAAAAGCATCCATGACCGACTACAAACCTATCTCTACACCAGTAACTGTCAGGTCTCAACTATCTCTATATGATGACACTCCACCGAATAACCCTTGGATCTAAATGCAAGTCATTGGTTATCTTCAATATCTAACATTGACTCGACCAGACATTTTCTATGCTATCAATCGGGTTTTTCAATTTATACACAAGCCAATGACAACTAATTAGGATGCAATCATGAGAATTCTTTGTTATCTTCGAGTAACATCCAATCACGAATTATATTTCTAAAAAACTCTTAGTCACATCTTCATTGCTTCTCTAAAGTTGATTTGGTTGACAACCCCGATGATCGGCATTCCATCAGTGGATTTTCAGTATTTCTTGGAAATAAATTGATTTTGTGGAATGCTAAGAAGAAACACATGGTTGCCTATTCCATTATTGAAGCGGAATATAAGAGTATATACAATGCAACTTCTAAACTAATCTTGATCTAGTCACTACTTCAATAACTCAGATTTCATTCTTCATCTCCACCAACTCTCTTGTGTGATAATATATCAGCAATTTATCTCAATGACAATTCAATGTTTCATGCTCATACCAAACACATTGAGATAGACTATCACATTGTTCATGAACAAGTTAATCGCGAGAAACTCCACATTTAATTTATTGACACAGAAGATCAAATTGTAGATATATTTACTAAATATTTATTTTTTTACTGATTGATACACTTAGTTTCAAACTCAATGTTCAAGACCTCCCATTGTGCTTGTGGTGGAGTAATAACAGATCTATTCACATGCAACCTTTACCTACAAATTGCATTGTTTTGGATTCAATCACATTTTCTTGTGAGAGTCTCATGTCTCTACGAATTCAAAGAAGCCCATTATAAGATATTTACAAACAAAAATATATGTGTATATTAAAATAAATATTTTTAATATTTGTATTTTTCATGTATTATAAATTTAGGATAATTGTATCAATTTCACACAATTGAGAAACAATATATAGTTTAACATATTTTTCCTATTCTTTACCTTCCATTAAGGTGCAATCAGGAGCATCATCGGCCATACGGTGAAATATGCTGGAATTGGTGAATTTTTATTTATTTTTCGTATGTCTGGACTAGAAATGACTATGATCCTTCCATGTGTCACTCTCCCGATAAGTTTTTATGTCGACAATTGTTGCTCGATTTAACGATTTAGCTGATAAATCTTTGTAATTTGAAAATCCATTTCAATATGTTAAAGCTGCTTTGACCCATCAACAAATCTTTGGATATGATCTTTTACTATATCTTCTCCAAAACCCCGCTCTCTTGAAAAACCTTTTGTTTTTTAATTAATATTAGATTTGCAAAAGCTTGAACTTTAATTGTTGTACTACAATTCTATAATATAAAATTTACTCATAAAATGAAACGTGAATTCGACGATTGTGCTTTCAAAATGGAAAGTAGCTGAAGAGTCCACTTAAATAAAGTTTAGGAAGCCTTCTCTTCAGTTATGTGCCTTAACTGAATAAAAAACTATTCATTTTGTTTGAATTTTGTTGCATTTTTTTTAAACAAAAGCTTGCCCTATTTGAGTGCTAAAAGATATATTCAAGCACTAGTGGGTAAACGATTAAATATTCATAATGTGCAGGTAATTGTATAAGGTTCTATTTCTATTGCCCAAGTTGCAAGCGTCAGTTAACTGAATAAGCTTTTGTGGTGCAATAGTGTATCATGTTCATTATTGTAAAAGATGACTGATGCAAAATATATTAAGCTCCTTCTCTATGACAATGGTACCGAGGTTAGTTATTCCACTTGAATTATATATGTGGGAAATAATCAGTCTACGTTATTTTTTTAATGCGGGGTTTGTTTATTGGAATTTTCATTGTCACACTCGACCCAGTTTGGTCAAAACACTGTGAACAACCTGCCACTTCTCACAATGCTATAATAGGAATAATTATATTTTCATAGTATTGATAGAAGCAAGGCTCAAGACTAGGAAGAAAACTATATATCCGATAAGTTTCCAAAAAATATGTCAGAATATATATTGTAGTACAAAAATATTTTTAAAAGAACTAATTACATATAAGGTTGGTAAAATGTTCTCTAAAATTCTTTGCCTCATTTTGGATTGGACCACAAAGGGTTAGTATGGGAGAGGGGTGAGTTCAAAAACTTAGTGAGTAGGTTTACAAGACATGATAACTTCTTGTCCATGATTCAATATGCACTTAATCAAAATTTTCCTTTCTTGGGAATAAGGTGATGAACAAGCCACTATTTATTTTTATCTTTCATGAAAAGTTTCATCTCTTAGCTCATTTTATCAAGCTTAGGGTAGGTACCTTTCTAGTTGGAGTGATTTAAATTAATAAACCTATCATGGTTTGTTTCACACAAACACACAGACACACAAACATTCTTTATCAATAAATGGATCAAACAATCGTAAAAAGATCCTTAGAGGCAACAAATTCGATTTTTTCCACTAGTGGCCCATAGCATCTTTATCGTCCACCCTGGTCAAATGCCACAACCTCCACCACATCGTCTATGTGAGCACCATGGCCTAACCCCCAAACTTATCAATACTTTGATACCTAATTGTAGGAGTGAGACCTCACTCTTATATCCTCTCGGTCTCAATGCGCATGAAGCTCCAAGAGCTCTACGACATATTGGAACAACATTTATGCCCTTGTGCTAACCTTGCTTGTTGTCCATAAACCCTTAGAACTAATACTACCCCATACAATGTGTCTCTTTGTTTAATCACATACAATATTCTTTTGATTTAAGTCCTTTATCTTTGTGCTACTAGCTCAATAGGTTGCAACCTGACATCGACATAGTAATTGCAGCAAGTATTATCAAATTGAGATAATTTTGATCGGCTCTTAAATCAAATTTATTTACAGGACTGGACCCATTTCCATTGGCCTTGGGCCCACTTGTGTGAGTTTTCAAAATATGGAATTGAGCCCACTTGCACAGAACTAGATCTAACCCACCATTGTCGACTATGGGCCTCGCCCATATCCGACATCGATGATCGGACTTGACCATATCCCTTGAGGTATCCATACACTGTTTATGGGTTGTCCTAATAACATACTTCATGCATTCTTCAAAAATATAATCCCAAAAACTTTATGCAGTTTCACATAGTTAGGGGATTATATTTATGAAAATTTGATTTTTAAAATAAAGTAGTATCTTAAGTGTGCTTATAATCGGTCCAATCAGTCCCGATGTTAGAAATTCCACTCACTCATTTTTCAAGACTTCTTCATCCCATGGATTTCCAAGCTTGGTGTGCCTTTTCTTTGCACAAAACTTGTAGATGATTCATTGCTACAATATATTGGGCAATTATGTCACAAGTAATAAGGTAATTACACTTAAGACCCGTAACTTTTCAATACTTATGATTTGGCCTTTAAGGTATACCTTAATTCTAATTAGGTCTGTAAGATTGTCAAATATTCCATTTGGGTCCCTAATTTCTCAAATTTCCAATTGGGTATAATATTTATTGCTAATTACAGAAAAATACCCAAATTTTCAAAAATTGCAATTAAGTCCCCAAACTTTCAAAAATTGTAATTTAGTCCTTCAACTTGAATTTCATCAATTTGACTTTAATCCTTCCAAATTGAATACTAACATGATTCTAATCATTTTTCCTATGTTCCTAGAATCATTGCAAGCTTTAAAACACTACAATTGGCTTAGAAATAAGCTTAGACGAAGCTTTGTTGGAAAATCATTATAGAGAGAGAAAGCTTCGATTACTCACCGGAGAGAGTCCGATGATCAGAGCTTTTGAATCCAATAGGTTTCTTTCTTCTTAGATCAAACCTCACCTCAATTGGTGGCTTGAGTAGTACGAATTTCTTAACTTAGGTTTTGGGAAAATACGCACTATGAATAGTAAATTCTGCTGACGTACGACGGAGGGAACTTACCACGATGTTTTAGGAAAGGTGTGGACTCCTCTAGGGAAGGTCTCAAGGCCTTGGTTTGGCTGTGATTGGGCCAAGGGTGGCTCAAATTGAGCTCGATCAACTCTGGTCACAAACTACGAAGGGAGCAATGGTATTGTGTGACCTTGCCAATGTTTCTCCGGTGATCCTCGAGCTGAACTGAATATGCAGTCGTGTAGAGGGCTTCCACGGGATTCTAGAGAATTCACCTTTTGAGGAAGAAAAGTACCCAAGTTGGAGCTCTGGTTTGCGTTTGATTAAACAATGGAGCAATCTGTGTTATCTTAACTTTCGGGGTGTGGAGATGATGAATGGAAGAGTGCTCTTTATATAGGTAGCTTGGGAACTTCCGTTCCTATCCGACCATGCATCGGTTGGCCATTAACTGTATAATTTACTCCTTTATTAGAGGGATGTTTTGGCCATCAGAGTAATGGTGACATTCTTCCTTCTCTACTATTTAGAATTCTGAAGGAAGAAAACAACACTGCGCGCACGTGCGAGTTACCATATGGCGCACTGTGATTGGCTAGTTTCACTGATGCAACTTCCCACTCAAAGTCCGAGTCATCCGTTGACTCATTAATTGGTCACATGGAAACCTCCCATTTGTAACTCGTCCCAACATGGCCACTGACCAAATTTGACCGTCCATTGACCGTGACACGTGGCATCCTCTAATTGGCTAATTTAAATTTGTCAACTTTCCCTCTTGACACACTATACCATTGCCATGTGTTAGCCTCTGGTTGGCAGTGGTAATCTGATGTGGTTTGGCCATGTGTTAACCTCTGATTGTCAACTATTTTTCGACATCCTAATCGGTCACAGACGTGGCACCTTTGCCATGTGCCAGCTCCTCATTGGTCAGCCCTGCTGATGAGGTTTCTCCTTTGTTGACTGCTAACTAAGGACACATTTTGCTCTCCCATTGGTCAGTATTCAATGATGTGGGCTTTCTTCATCTAACTATTGACGAGGGACATGTGTATACCCCATCCTTTCTAGAATGAGAAACCGGAAAAGAACCGGTAAATTTAATGAGAAAACCAAATCACTTAAGGAACCGAGAATGATAAAGAGGGGTTAAAATAGGCAATTGGAAAATCACAAGTGATCAAAAAGTCATGAAAATTATGGGGAAGAACCATGAAGTAAATTGGATGGGAAAATCGGATTGGTTCAGGGTGAACCGGACATGAACTAGATTGAACCAAGTTGAACCATGGATGAACTGATTTCTTCATTTTTCTAGGTGGCTTAAAAATCTCAATTTGGAAAATTGAGACCACCATTAGATAGAAAATGAATTTAGACTAATTTAAAATTTTTTAATTTTGAGAAAACCAATCGAATCGGGCATTAACCAACCAATTTTCATCGCCGAACTCGGTCGGACCGGTCTAGTCCGGTCTAGAATAGTGTCATCTTGTTCCTTGAGATGACAACACTATTCATATGGCAGAAAAACCTTCCATATCTGGCGAGAGAATATTCCCTCCTATTTGAGCATTTTCTAAAGAGGAGAAGCTCAACCAATATGGAAACTGGTAGAGTAGAGTGTCCCTAATCTCCTTATATAAAGAGCTCCCCTCCATTCATCCTCCACACACCTCAAATCTTCTCCTCCTCCTAAGTGCTTAGTTTTTCAGTGAAGCTCAAACTAGAACTCTAACTTGGGCACTTTTCTCAGCCTTAGAAGGTAAACTCGGGTCCTACAAACTTCGGGGAAAGTCAGCAACCTAAAAACAATGTCCCTTCGACCTAAAGATCATCGGTGAAGCGTCGACGGGATCAAACAATAAAGCAGCTCCGTTGGTTCAAAGCTGCCCTATTTTGGCCGATCTGAATTCGACCAAATAAACCTTCTACAGTCAAACCAAGTCTCCTCATAGTCTCCAGAACCATCACACGACCTTCATAGAGGTGAAAGGTAAGCCAATTCGTCCCTCCCCCATTGTTGCAAATCGATTCTAGAGAGAGAAAGTGCTGAACTTCACTAACCAAATTCACATTGATCTTGACATCAAATGTAGCAATTCTTGATCCTAGAAGGACCCTAAGGATGAGAGCTACCTTCATAGATTGAGAGCTCAGACCGTCACTGTAAACCCCATCCTTTGATAATATGAAAAATCGGGGAATTTCCAAAGAGAAAAGTGAGTCGATTTATGAACCAAAACCGATAGAGAAAGTGAAAACCGGGAAATTTATGGATCTCAAGTGACCTAAAGACTCACAAAAGTCATGATAAAGGACTTTAGGATGAATTGGAGATGAAAGCCAAACTGGGTCAGGTGAACAAGATTCGAACCAGATTGAACCACTATTGAACCGAATGCTAAATTAATTTTCTAAGTGACTTAGAAAATTCAAATTAGAAAATTGAGGTCACCATTGAATAGAGAATGAATTTAGATGAATTTATAAATTTTTAATTTTGAAAAACTCGATCAAATCAGACCTGAACAGGCCGATTTAAGCTTTGAACCTAGATCGAACCGTTCCAGCCCAGTTTGGAACAGTGTCGTCTTCTTCCTTCAGATGACAACACTATTCACTTGCCAGAAAATCAAGCAGCACTGATGAAGATGAAAAGTCTCTGTCCATGCAGTTTTAGGCAATGAATGATTGCCATTTAGCACCAATCGAACAGCTGAGAAGTCCCCGAGCTTCCTATATAAAGAGACCCTCCTCATTCATCCTCCTCACACCTAAAAACTCCACTCTCTCCCTACTGCTCCATTTTTCGGTGAAGCTCAAACTAGAGCTTCGACTTGGGCATTCTTCTGAGCCAAAGAAGGCATGGTCGAGTTCTTTAGATTCAGGAAGAAGTTAGCTACACGACTATAGTCTCCATTTACTCCGAGGATCGCCGGAGAAGCACCAGTGTGATATAACAGTGAAGCAGCTCCGACGATCGTAGCTCCCTTGTTTTGGCTAAGCTGAAAAGGGCCAATTCGAGCCCTACTACAGCTGAATTAGAGCGAAAAGGTAAGCCAATTTGGCTAACCTTTTTAAATTTTGATCGGTGCTAGAGAGAGAACTGATAGATCTTTACTAACCAAATTCTCCCTCAATTCAACATGAATTGAGGTGATTCTTATTCTTGGAAGAACCTCAGGACAAGAGCTATCTGTCCAGATTGATAGCTCGGACCGCTACACCCCCGACGGTAAGCTTTCGAAGCTCTCTCTCTCTTCGTTCAGTTTTCCAATGAAGCTCTGTTTGAGTTCGTTTTGGCATCAAATTGTGCAATTCAAAGTGCAATTGAATTGTATGGAGGTGTAGGAACTCCATTCTAACTTCAATTTCAACAATTAAACTCATTTGATTAGTCAATTTGATGAAATCAAATTCGGTTGAGTTGGAAGATTGAAATTGGAGGAAAATTGAGGATTTCTTAAATTTGAGGGACTAAAGTGTAATTTCATAAAGTTGGGGGCCAATTGGGCATGATAAAGATGTTAGAGGACCAATTGGTCAATTCTTGGAATTTTGGGGTGAAACTTAGCTTTTTTGTAAAGTAGGGGTAACATGATAATTTTGGAAAAGTTGGGAACCAAATTGGAAATTTGGAAAACTTGAACCCCTTTTTATGATTTTGAATAAATTGATGTCCTAATGTGAATTTTAGAAGGTTTGAGACTCAATTTGGGGGAAAATCGGTATTAGGGACCTAAAGTTAAAGAAATAGAACTTTAGGGACCTAATTGCAATAAATTGAAAAGTTTGAGTATTTCATCCATTTATGATGAATGAATGCTATTAGGCCAAGGGATAATGAACAAAGATGTTAATATCATGTAGGAACATGAAGTACTGGGAATGTTAGCAAGGACAAGCTCGCGTAAAGACAAAGAACCGGTTAAGAGGAAATCACTACATTATCGGGTGAGTGAGATTTTTATATCATACCTGGTTGGGATGATAAGTGTAAACCCCACACTTTTAAGTTAAGGAAAATCGGGAAAAGAACCATTCAAACCGAGTAAAAAAACCGAGCCGGTTTACAAACTCGATCATTTGGTAACAAGTAATTTGGAAATTTACAACTTCCGGGTGATCCAAAGGGTTTATTAAACCTTGGAAAATAAACTTAAGACAAATTAGAAAAGAAAAACCAAATTGGTTCAGGTGACCTCCTGGGAAGTATGATTTTTTTTGTAATCCGAAATTTTGGTCAACAAATTTTTATGCTAATGTACGTCTTATCATAAATAGCCATAAATTAATATATATTTAATTATTGTAATTAATATTAATAATTTAATACCTAAATTAAATTATTGGAATTAATACAAATAATTTAATAGCAAAATTAAAATATTGAAATTAATACCAATAATTTATGGCAATATTAATACTAGTAATAAATCTCTCTCATTTAATACACGGTTTTACACCTATATAAAGAGGTCATCCCCATTCATTCTCCTCACACCCGAACACTTCTCTCTCTCTATACTGCTCCATTTCCTGGTGAAGCTTAAACTAGAGCTTCGATTTGAACATTTTTCTTAACCTCGAAAGGAGAGGTCGGGCTCTTTAGAACTGAGGAGAAGTTAGCTATCTGATAGCAAACTCCAATCAATCCGAGAATCACTAGAGAAGCGCCAACATGATGGAACAGTGAAGCAGCTCCTGCGGACCGAAGCTGCCCTATTTCGGCTGAGTTGAAATTGGCCATTTCAAGCCCTTCTCAAGCCAAACCAAGCCTTCCCAACACTTCCTTAGCCCTCCCACGGCTGAATTAGGACTGAAAGGTAAGCCAATTCGGCTCCCCTCTATAATTTCCGACCGGTGCTAGAGAGATAACCGGCAGAATTTCAATAATGAAATTCTAACTCAATTCGACATCAATTGATGCAATTCTTGATTCTATAATGAACCTCAAGATGAGAGTTATCTGCCCGATCGAAACTCGGACCGCCGTGCCCTTACCGGTGAAAAATCAAAGCTTTCTCTCTCTATAGTCTATTTTCCGGCGAAGCTCCGTTTGAGCTCATTTCGGTGTTAAAATCTGTGATTCAAAGTTCTTTAGAATTGTATGAACATGTAGGAACTCAATTTCAACTCCAATTTCAACAATTAGAGGTGTTTGATCGGTCAATTTGATGAAATCAAATTCGGCAGTGTTGAAGAGTTGAAATTGGGGGAAAATTGATGATTTTCGAAATTCAAAGGACCAAAATATAATTTTATGAAATTGAGGGTCAATTGGGCATGGAAATAATGTTGGAGGACTAATTGAGGAATTTTGAAATTTTTGGGGTAAAACTTACCATTTTTGTAAAGGAAGGGCAAAATGGTAATTTTGTAAAAGTTGGGGGACCAAATTGGAAATTTAGGAAATTAAACCCCTTTTTGTGAAATTGAATAAATTGAGGTCCCAAGATAAATTTTAAAAGTTTTGGGACTCAATTTGAGGAAACATCGGCATTTGGGGACTTAAAGTTAAAGAGAAATAACTTTAGCAACCTAATTACAAATAACTAAAAAGTTTGGATTTTCTCATTCATTGGAAATGAATGAAGGTTGTTAAGTCGAGTAATAGTGAGCAAGGATGTTCATATCATGTAGGAACACGAAGTACCGGGAACACCAACATGGACGAGCTCGCGTGAATATAAAGATCCGGTCTAGTGGAATTCACTATGTTAACAGGTGAGTGAGTTTACTAACATCATACCCGGTTAGGATGATAAGCACAACTTAAAGATAAAAACCACTTACCGGTTGTGGGTGCAAATTTTATATCATACCTGGTAGGGGATGATAAGTACCTCGATATGAAAACCCATTGTTTAGTGGTATTTTAATCATCACCACTTAGAGAAAGTGATGTGAAAATTATGCGAAACAACTACTTACCAGTTGTAAGTAGATCATACCTGGTTAGTATGATGAGACTTTCTCGATGGAAGTTGAAAACCCGTTCATCGGTTATGAACGAAGATGTCCTTATACCGGTCGGTATAATGGACAGTAAAAACCTATTTTGTCGGAAGTGTTCTCCCTTGACTATGTGTCAATGCTTAAACTATTTGGGAGACCTTCTTGATAGGAGCTCGAATAGCTCTTATAGGCCGGGGGCCTCAGTTTTGGAATTTGAGGGCTAGAATGCCTAGATTTTTTAAAATCTCGTATAGTGGGCCCAAGGCTAGTTGGCACGAGCAGGAGCTCGTAAATGAAAATGATATATGTGCCATAAAATATAATAAGTGAATTGTTTAGCCATGGTACCAAGATAGGACCGACATGCTCAATCAACTAGTAGTAGTGCGATATGACAGGTCGACGGACCAGTCAAGACAAACAACTGCGGGTTGGGTTGAGAGTCGGGGCCGTTGGACTAGTGGCACCACATATTACATGGCTTGATAAGAAAACATTGTTTGTGCATGCACTATGAGTACGGGATCATCAAGACGCCAATGAGGGGTAGTGATGTGTCCTAAGGACCCTGGATGACCTAGTGAGTATAAGGGCAGATCGTCATTCCAGGTGTCTGTGCGAAATTTGGAGTAGCACCAAGTGCATGAAACCGGGGTGGGGACATAATGAGGTCTTTATCCTCATATGGACACGAAGAAGCAATTTCGGGATTGAGGGTTAGATGTCGCGAACATCCACTCATTCTCAAGGTAGAAGTGGTCGTGCTTCTATCCGAGTGGCAGGAAAAGTCGCTTCGAAGCCACTAGCGGGTTCAGTAGTAATATTGACTTGCGAATGTGTGTAACCTTCATGATAAAGGATGTGTATTGGGTGATGACACACCGGTAACTATGAAATAATGGAAAAACCAGAGAGAAATTGTCAATGAAGGGATTTTTTAAAAGAAAGGAGTTTGGCACACTCCATATAAATATTTTTATTAAAAGTTAAAAGTAGACCTTTGAAAACCCATTCACTGAGTAGTCATACTCACCCCCTCCCTTATATCCCTTTTAGGAAATCCCAGAAAGCCTACCCTGAAAGACCATCAACTAAGATGCCTGTAAGATAGATATGTAAAGTTTAAAATTTCATGCGATTTTGATTATGCTATTCTAGGAAATGGCGCAGGTTTAAAGGATGCCTTACTCTTTACGATTTATAATAAGGGAAAACCCTTTAATAAACCGGGAGAGTGGCAGGATGTTCACGGGGATCCGACCAAACCGGGTTGGGGCGTGAGAATAAGCACCTCAAAAATGAAAACCCACTATTAAGTGGAATTTTAATCATCACACCTGAATGAAGTGATGTGGAATTTACGCGGAAAAACTACTTACCGATTGTAAGTAGATCATACCCGGTTGGTATGATGAACTTCCTCAAAGGAAGTAGAAAACCCACTTATCGGTTATAAGTGGAGATGTCCTCACACTCGATTGGTGTGATGGACAAATAAAAGATTATTTTGTCAGAAGTGCTCTCCCTTGACTATGTTCCACTACTTAAACATTTTGGGAGACCTTCTTGATGGGAGCTCGAATAGCTCAGATAGGCCGGAGGCCTCGGTTTTGGAACTTGGGGGCTAGAATTCCCAATTTTGAAAATCTCGTATAGTGGGCCCAAGGCTAGTTGGCACGAGCAGGAGCTCATAAACAAACATGAGTTTAAGCCATGAAAACTTTAAATGAATGATATGTTTGGCCATGGTACCAAGACAGGACTGACACACTCGAGGGACTGGCAACTATGCGACATGACAAGTCGATGGATCAGTCTAGACAAACAGCTGCAGGTTGAGTTAAGGGTCGGGGCCGTTGGACCAGCGGCACCATAGATTTAATGGATTATGTGGAAAACTATTGATTTGTGCATGCACTGAGGTTCTAGACCATCAAGATGCCTAAGAGGAGTAGTGATGCATCCTTGGGGCTACTGGATGACATGGTGGAGATAAGGGCAGTTTGTCGTGCCAGCAGTCAGGGAAGCTCAATGTAGCTTCATGCACATGAGATCGAGGTGGGGTTGGGATGAGGTCTCTATCCTCATACGGACACAGATTTTTCTTTATAGGATTGAGGGTCGGATGTCACGTACATTCATTCATTCTTAGGGTAGAAGTGGGCGTGCTTCTATCTAGATGGCTGGTAAAGTCGTTCTAACGCCACAAGTGGGTGCAGTGGACGTGTTGCCCAACGAAAGTGTGTTCCCTTCTTGATGAAGGGTGTGTGTTGGTTGATAAACACACCAATTGTGATTAATGATTGAGAAATGGTTGTGAATAATTGAGATTTTGAGGATGAATTGTTTTAAAAGAAAATAAGGAATTTGTCACACTCTAATTCAAACTATTTTTCAAAAAGTCAAACTTTAAACACCCATTCACTAAGTCATTGAACTCACCACATCCTTATATCCCTTTTTAGGTAACCAAGGGAAAGTTACCCAAAGACCTCATGTTAGTCACACCTGCAAGACAGGTACGTAAATTTTAAAATTTTATATAGTTTTGATTAATGTTATTCTAGGAAAGGTACAGGTTTAAATGATGCCTTACTCTTCCCGTGTTAAAGAAGGGGAAAACCCTTAATAAACCAAGAGAGTGGCAGGTTGCTCACGGGGATCTGACCAAACCGGGTCGGGGTGTGACAACTTGAGGTTGCACCTTTGACGGTAAGCTTTCGAAGCTTTCTCTCTCTACGTATAGTTTTCCGACAATGATCCATTTGAGCTCGTTATAGACTCAAATTCTACAATTCAAAGCTCATTTGATTATTTTGAAGTGTAGAAAATGTATATCTCTGACAAAGATGTAACCACTCTAATCAGGCTATTTTTGGGTGAGGATAAGCTCGACCAAAATGGAAAGTGGTTGGGTAGAGGGTCCCGAGTTCCCTATATAAAAAGCTACTCTCCATTCATCCTCAACACACCACAAATCGTCATTCTCTCTCAACTGCTCCATTTTCTGGTGAATCTCAAACCAAAGCTTTGACTTGTGCAGTTTTCTTAGCCTCATAAGGTAAGGTCGGGTCCTATAGACTCTAGGGGAAGTTAACTACCTGATAGCAACTTCCTTTCGACCCGATGACCACCGGAGAAGCGCCGACGGAATCAAACAGTGAAGTAGCTCTGATGGACCGAAGCTGCCCTATTTTAGCCGAGCTGAATTTGACCAAATTCATCCCTATTCTGGCCAAACCAAGCCTCTCCAACACCTCCACGACCCTCACATGTCGTCAATAGAGCTGAAAAGCAAGCCAATTCGGCCCTCCTTGGTCATTGCATATTGGGGTTAGAGAGAGAAAGTATCGAATTTCACTAACCAAATTTACCCTCAATTCGACTTTAATTGTAGCGAATTTTGATCCTATAAGAAACCTTAGGACAAGAGCTACCTTACCCGATCGAGAGCTCGGACTGCCACACCTCCGACGGTAACCTTTCTCTCACTACGAATAGTTTTCCGATGAAGCTCTGTTTGAGCTTGTTTCGGACCCAAGCTCCAGGTATAAAGAGCTCCTCTCTATTCATCCTCCACACACATGAAATCTCCATTCTCTCTCAACTGATCTATTTTTTGGTGAAGCTCGAACTAGAGCTCCGATATAGGCTTTTTCTCAGCCTTAGAAGGCAAGGTCAAATCATATAGATTTTGGGGGATGTCAGCTACCTAATAGCATCTTCTTTTCGACCCAAGGACTATTGGAGAAGCACTAGCAGAATCAAATAGTGAAGCAACTTTGACGGACTGAAGCTGCCCTATTTTAGCCAAGCCAAATTCGGCCAAATTCAGCACTCGTCCGACTAAACCAAGCCTCCCCAACACCTCCATAACCCTCATACGACCTTAACAAAGCTAAAAGGTAAGCTAATTCAGCACTTCTCAGTCATTGCAGATCGGGGTTAGAGAGAGAAAGTGCCAATTTCACTAACCAAATTCACCCTCGATTTGACTTCAATTGTAGCGATTCTTGATCCTTGAAGGAACTTTGGGGCAAGAGCTACCTTCCCCGATCGAGAGGTTGGATGCCGTGTACATCCACTCATTCTTAGGGTAGAAGTGGATAGGTTTCTATCTACGTGGCCGGTAAAGTTGATCCGATGTCACATATAAACACTGCCATTTGGAGTTAAGGAAACCGGGAAAAGAATCTATCAAACCAAGTGAGAAACATCGAACTAGTTCACAAACCAATTCTCATTAGAGAACAAGAAATTTGAGAAATTTAAAACTCCTGAGTGACCCAAAGGGTTCATAAAACCTTGGAAAAGAACCTTAAACAAATTGGAAGAGAAAAACCAGACAGGTTCAGATGAACCTGATCCAACTTGATTAAATCGATTTATGAACCGAGTCGGTTCATGAACCGAAACCGATAGAGAAAGGGCAAATTGGAAAAATTATGGATCTCGAGTGACCTAAAGAGTCACAAAAGTCAAGAGAAAGGACTTTAGGATGAATTGGAGATGGAAACCAAACTGGTTCAGGAGAACCGGTTTGGACCGGTTTGAACCACTATTGAACTAGATGCTAAATTCATTTTTCTTAGTGGCATAGAAAATTCAAATTTGAGATTTGAGTCCACCATTGGATAGAAAATGAATTTAGAAATATTTAATTTTGAAAAATTTGGTTGAATCGAGCCTAAACCGGCCAGTTTAAGCATTGAACCCGGTTTGTACCGATGTGGTCTGTTTCGGAACAGTGTCGTCTTCTTCCTTCAGATGACAGCACTGTTCACTCACCGAAAAATTGAACAGCACCTATGAAGCTAAAAAGTCTCTGGCCAAAGAGTTTCAGGCAATGAATGACTACCGTTAAGGCACCAATCGGATGACCACCCCTAGCTTCCTATATAAGGAGCCCCTCCTCATTCATTCTCCTCACACCTGAAAACTCTATCCTTTCACAACTACTCCATTTTCCAATGAAGCTTGAAATAGAGCTCTGACATAGGAATTTTTCTTAGCTAAAGAAGGTGTGGTTGAGTTCATTGAATTCTGGGAGAAGTTAATACACGCCTGTAGTCTCCATTTGCTCTGAGGGTCGTCGGAGAAGCGCTGGTGTGATTGAACAGTGAAGTAGCTCTGACGAACCGAAGCAGCCCTATTTTGGCCGAGCTGAAATTGGCCAATTCAAGCCCTTCTCAGGCCAAACCAAGCCCTCCCAACACCTCCACAATCCTCCAACAGCTGAATTAGAGCTAAAAGGTAAGCCAATTTGGCTCCACTCTATAAATTCTGATCGGTGCTAGAGAGATAACCGATAAAACTTCGATGACTATATTCTCACTCAATTTGGAATCAATTGATACAATTCTTGATCCTAGGAGTAGCCTCAGGACAAGAGCTATATGCCCAAATTGAAAGCTCGGACTGCCACACCCCCAACGGTAAGCATTTGAAGCTTTCTCTCTCTAAGTCCAGTTATTCGGCGAAGCTTCGTTTGAGCTCATTCCGACATCAAATCGTGCAATTCAAAATGCAATTGAATCATACGAAGGTGTAGAAACTCCAATCAAACTTCAATTTCAACAATTAAACTCATTTGATTGGGCAATTTGATGAAATCAAATTCGGTTGAGTTAGATGGTTGAAATTTGGGGAAATTTGGGAATTTTGAAAATTCAAGGGAGTAAAGTGCAAATTCATAAAATTGTGAGCCAATTGGGTATGATAAAGATTTTGGAGGACCAATTGGGCAAATTTTGAAATTTTTGGGCAAAACTTACCATTTTTGTAAAGTGAGGGTAAAATGGTAATTTTGGAAAAGTTAGTGACCAAATTGGAAATTCGGGAAATTAAACCCCTTTTTTATGAATTTGAATAAATTAAGGTCCCAAGGTGAATTTTAAATGTTTCGGGACTCAATTTGGGAAAAAAATTGGCATTAGGGACTTAAAGAAAAATAAGTTTAGTAACCTAATAGCAAATAAATTAAAAGTTTGGTTTTCTCATTCATTTGGGATGAATGAAGGCTATTAAGCCAAAGGATAATGGACAAGGATGTTCATATCGTGTAGGAACATGAAGTACCGGGATCGCCAGCTAAGACAAGTTCACGTAAAGGCAACAAGCTAGCTAAGAGGAAATTCACTACACTATCGAGTGAGTGGGATATTTAATATCATACCCAGTTGCAATGATAAGCACTTCGGAAATGAAAACTCACTGCTAAATGGTATTTTAAACATCGCACCTGAGAGGAGTGATGTGAAAATCACGCGGAAAAACTACTTATCGATTGTAAGTAGTTCATACCTTGTTGGTATGATTAAACTTCCTGGAAGGAAGTGGAAAACCCGCTTGGCGATTATAAGGGAGATGTCCTCATACCTAGTTGGTATGATGGACAGTTGAAAAGTTTATTTTGTCAAAAGTGAACTCTCCTAACTACGTGCCACTACTTAAAATTTTTGGTAGATATTTTTTACAGGAGCTCGAATAGCTCAGTAGGCCAGAGGCCTCGGTTTTGGAACTGGGGGCTAATTTGCCCGATTTTAAAAATCTCGAATAGTGGGCCCTAGGCTAGTTGGCACAAGCAAGAGCTCGTAAAAAAACATGATTATTAAGCCATGAGTTGTTTGGCCATGGTACCAAGACATGGCCGACATACTCGATGGACTAGCGGTAGTGTGACATGACAGGTCTACAGATCAGTAAAAACAAACAGCTACAGGTTGAGTTGAGAGTCGGGATCGTTGGGCTAGTCGCACCATAGATTATATGGCTTATGTAGAAAAATTATTGATTTTTGCATGCACTATGTTATGGGATCTTCAAGATGCCCAAGAGGGGTAGTGATGCATCCTAGGGCTTTGGACGACCTAGTGGAAATAAGGGCAGTTAGTTGTACTAGAAATCTTGAAAAGATCGACGTAGCTTCATGCGCATGAGACTAGGGTGGGGACGGGATGAGGACTCTGTCCTCATATGGATACGGAGTTATGTTATGGGATTGAGGGTCGGATGTCACGTACATCCACTCATTCTCAAGGTAAAGTCGTTTCGACGTAACAAGTGGGTTCAGTGGACGACCTAGCCTATGAATGTGTGTTTTTTTCATGATGAAGGGCATGTATTAGTTGATAAGCACACCGTGATGATGAGAAATGGTTATAAAAATTGAAATTTGAGAATGAAATATTTTTAAAAGAAAAATAAGGAGTCTTGCACACTCCAATTGGAACTATTTTTCTAAAAGTTATACCCTAAAACACCCATTCACTGATTCGTTGTACTCACCCCCTCCCTTTATATCCCTTTCAGGTAACCCTGGAAAGCTTTCCCAAAAACCACCAGCTAACCCACCTGTTAAACATGTATGATAAGTTTAAAATTTTATGCAGTTTTGATTTATGTTATTCCAAGAAAGGTGCAAGTTTAAATGACGCCTTACTCCTCACGGTTTATAAAAGAAGGGGAAACCCATAGTAAGCCAGGAGAGTGGCGGGTTGATCACAAGGATCCGACCAAAACGGGTTGGGGCGTGACACCACAAGTGGGTGCAGTGGATGGGCTGCCATGTGAATGTGTGATCCTTTCATGATGAAGGGCGTGTGTTGATTGTTAAACACACCGATAGTGGTTAATGAGAAATAATGGTTTTGAAAACCAAGAAATTGAGGAAGAAATGGTTTTAAAGAAAATAAGGAGTCTGGCATTGTCACGCCCCAACCCTATTTGGTCGAATCCCCATGAACAACCCGCCGCTCCCTTAGTTTAAGAGGAGTTCCCCCCTTCTTTTACTTGAGAGGAGCCAAGCGAAATTTTCAACCTTATTCCCTAGAAATACATATATCAAATAAAATGAAAACTTAAAAAAATTAAGCATACATGACAGAGGGTAAGGCTCGGTGTTATTCCTAGTTATTTTCTTTTTCCTGGAAAGGGATAAAAAGGAGGGGTGAATTTCTACAACTCAGTGAATGGGTATTTTAAAAATGGAATTTTCAAAGAAAATGTTTTCAAGTTAGAGTGTGAGAGACTCTTATTTTCCTTTAAATTTTCTCCACTTTAAAATCTCGACTTTTCAAAAAAAAAATACATCATTCATCATGAAGATCAATCGCATAATCACAGGCCAGTACATCCACTGAACCCACTTATGGCATAGGAGCGACTTTACCGACCACCAAGATAGAAGGATGTTCACTTCTACTCTAAGAATGAGTTGATTGATGCGACATCCGACCCTCAATCCTGAAATCAATTATCTGTGTCCGTATGAGGACAAAGACCTTATCCCAACCCCACCCTGGCCTCCGACCTAACAAAGCTATTCGAGCTCCCATCGAGAAGGTCTCCCAAATCATTTAAGCAATGGCACACAGTCAGAGGATAGCACTTCCAACAAAAATATATTTTCAACTATCCATTATACCAACCGAGTATGAGGTTATCTCCATTCATAACCAATGAACGGGTTTTCCACTTCCTCCGAGGAAGTTTCATCATACCAATCAGGTATGATCTATTTACAATCAGTAAATAGTTTTTTCGTGTCATTTTCACATCACTTCATCTAAGTTGTGATGTTTAAAAAACTACTAAGTAGTGGGTTTTCATTTTTGAGGTACTTATCATCCTAACCGGTATTATATGTAAATCCCACTCACCCCTTCGTGCAGTGAAATTCCACTTAGTTTCCATCCCAAGCAATCTTAACTTCGACTAGCATTCCCGATGTCTTGTGCAAATAGCTGGGAAAATAGCTCTCCTCCTGAGATTCTTCCTAGGATCAAGAATGGCATCAATCGATGTTGAATTGGATTAGAATTTTGTCATTGAAATTCTGTCGGTTCTCTCTCTAGCATTGATAAAAAATTGTTGAGGAGAGCCGAATTGGCTTACCTTTTAGTCCTAATTTGGCTGTGGGAGGGCTACGGAAGTGTTGGGAGAGCTTGGTTTGGCCTAAGGAAGGCTCGAATCAGCCAATTTCCACTCAATAGAAACATGGTAGATTCGGTTTGCTGGAGCTGCTTCAGTGTTCGATCACGCCGACGTTTCTCCGGTTACTCTCAGAGCAAATGGATACTACAAGCGTGTAGCTAACTTCTCCCCAGTTCTAAGGAACCCAACCTCACCATCTTTGGCTGAGAAATGACCCTATATCGGAGCTCTTGTTCAAGCTTGGCTGGAAAACTAAGAAGGTGAGAGAGAGTGAGTTTTTCAAGTGTGGAGAGGATGAATGGAGAGGGGCTCTTTATATAGGAAGCTTGGGGACTTGTTAGCCGTCTATTTGACACCTTTATGACAGACATTGATGGGCTGAAACTTACTGAATGGAAATGTTTCTTCTTCGTCGATGCTGTTTCAATTTTCTAGCGAGTGAATAGTGCTGTCATCTGAAGGAAGAAGACAACACTCTTTTGAACCGGACCGGACTGGTCTGAACCAGTTTCAAAGCATAAATCGGCTGGTTCACCCCCAATTTGACCGAAATTTTCAAATCTAAAAATTTGTAAATTCATTTTCTATCAAATGGTTCCTCAAATCTCAAATTTTATTTTTTAAGCCAACTAGAAAAATGAATTTAGCATCTGGTTCAATAGTGGTTGAAATCGGTTCAATTTGGTTCGGATCTCTATATCGGTTCCAGTTCATAAACTTTTCCCGATTTACCCTCACTCTATCGGTTCCGGTTCATAAACTAGCTTAGTTCTTAAATTAGTTCAATCTGATTTAGGTTCGGTTCACCCAAACTGATCCGATTTTTCTCTCTTAGTTTTTCCTAAAGTATTTTTCCAAGGTTTATGAAACTTTTGAGTCACTTGGGAGTTGAAATTTCTCCAATTTTCCCGTTCTCGAATAAATAGAACTGGTTCGGTTTTCTCACTCTATTTGACTGGTTTTTTTTCTTGGTTTTCCTTAACTCAAAGGAGTAGGGTATACAACTCTCCCCTCCTTTTAATAGTTTTTTCCCCAAAACTTATTTCAAATTGTTTGGGTGTTGGCCTTAAACTTTTTATTTTTATTAAATTTTCTATTTTATCGTCCTATCACCTTCTCTGTTATTTTCCTTCATCCCTTTCATCACATATCTAAGATTCTTATCTCATCCTCATCATTTCCTTGTTCAATGGAACTTACCTTAACCTAGAATATTTTCCTTGAAGATCTAAGATAATTTCCTTTAGTTACGTGCTTCCTTCCCGAGGCACCATTTTCCATCCCAAACTTCTTTTACCCAAAATTTCAGAACTATAATTTCTGGTCATTTTTCTTCCACGGATTTTGGCATTTATTGTCTTTTCATCCTACATGGATTTCTTCATCATTCTTTGGTTATCACCTTTAGGCTTGACTTCGTTATTCCTTACTCATGGACCATTCCTTGCCTGAATCGTATTTCTCTGAATCAGTTGAATTTACCTGCCCCTTCACCGCATGACATTCTTCGTGATAACTTTAACTTTACATCCCTATAACAATATTAGTTTTGGTAGTTCTTGTCTTTTCCAAATTTCTTTATTTGGTCATTCCACCTTCAAATCCTTAAATTTCCCGATACTTAATGACAAATTAAAATTCTGATCTTTTACTTCATTTTTCATTCCCACTAGTGTCCTTCCCCCTTAAGATCTCTTCTCTTTCTAAATCCCTACTTGCCCTTATCAAAGTTCATCCCACTATTATTCACTTTGAGTTTAGTTCCTTTCTTACTCATATAGCATCTTTTGATGTCATCTCCCTACCTATACATTACCTAGGTTTGACTTATTCTTTGATTATTTATGATTTCCTTCTCCTTGAACCTGATCCTTTCTTTTCCAGCATTTTGTTCTTGAGGATTTTATTCTCTTTCTTATTCCATTGGTTCCATTTTCTCTCCTTGGTACACCCATGTTTTCCCAAGATTTCTTTCTCTGGTGAGCTTCACATTCTCTTCCCCTCGGTATTTCCTACAAGTTCTACCATTGAAATCCTTAAATTTTGGAGTATCTTTTGCTGATTTTTTTAACCAACTTACTCTTACTCTTTGGATCCATGCATACCTTTTGTTGATCCTGCTTCATCCCCACTTGCTTTAATATTTGTTTATTCCTTAGAGGTAGACCTCTCATCCTCATCGCGTCCAAACCTTTTGTACCTTTGTATCCTTGGTATTTTCCTTTTGTCTTGGTTATGGTGTATTCTTTTTCTCATATCGGATTCTCCTAAAGTTTCCATTTTGAGTTTCCAGATCTTCTTGTAGTAGATCACGCTCAACCTCCCAATACTTTCACTTAGCCACTCGTACTCCTTACTAAGGACTGTATTTCTTCTATGGTTTGCAACCTTGGCTAGATTGTTTGTCTTTACCTGAAACCTCCTCCTTCTTGTATCTTCCATTCTAGGATTCCCTTTTTTGTTTAATCATCGTACCATTCTTTAGGAATTTATTCCCTT
This sequence comes from Trapa incisa, assembly GCA_030064435.1. Lineage (NCBI taxonomy): Eukaryota > Viridiplantae > Streptophyta > Magnoliopsida > Myrtales > Lythraceae > Trapa > Trapa incisa. Next base: position 3,048,886 of record CM057774.1, on the reverse strand, counting down.
AAATCTTCTCTTGACACAAGGGTCTTGTATGACTTATCTACTCATGTTTCCCTTCCTCTTTCGATTCATACCTTTACCTCCCACATATCTTCTTATCCTTTGGAGTTCATAAGGAACTATTTCTTAATTACTTTACTTTCTTCCCATCTTTCCTTGGTGACTTCTATACTTATTACTCTCTTCCTGATCAGCTTCTACTCTTGTGGTTCTCTTTGGGATGTTTTACTTCTCCCATTTTTTCCTTATCCTTTATTCTCAAACCTTAGTTTTAACTTCTTGGATTCTCCAAAATATGTACTCTTGGAGGATCATTTTCCTCAATTTCCTTTTTTTTCTTACTATCTCCTTGAAATGGCTTATTCTTTATCGTATTTCCAAGGGTAAATCCTAAGGATTGAGTTTAACTATAAATAACCCATCTTTTCTTTCTTAGGTGAATTTCTATATTTTACTTAAAATTTTTATTATCATACTTTTAAACTTTATCAAAGAACTCAGAAGTTTTGACAAACTTTTACCTTTATTTAATCAAGAAATATTTTCTTCCCTTAATTTGGCTTATTACAAAATTTTCTCTACCCCTTAATCCTTTGGGGTCATAGGACTAGAGTTAACCCTAGAACAATTATGGGAGTCTTGAATAGAAGGCTCTGAGGAACTTATTGGGGTTCATTCGCGCTCTCTAATAGGATGAATTTCATGTATGGCCTCCAATTTGTACCGCCTTAGTACTTTCACCTCACACTCATAAGTCCACTTCACCCATTGAGAGGGATTGAAGCCAGGTTGAGTGGATGGAGGTACTTGGTGGACCTTCATGAAGGTGGCATACACATCCCAATAGTTATCCCAGGCCTCTTTCTTGGTGAGATTCCCTTCTGATTAATGTGGGACTAGAGGAGGAGGGGTTGGACTTCTAGGTGGTGATGTTGGTTCCTCTTGTCTAGGAGGATGGTATATGATGCCTTCCAGTTCATGATGAATGATGTGTGTTGGGTGATGACACACCATGATTAATAAGAAAATGGTGGTAGAAATCAAGATTTGATATGAAAGGATTTTTGAAAGATAGGAGTTCGGCACACTCCAATATAAATCTTTTTCCTAAAGCTAAAAGTTTTGAAAACCCATTCACTAAGTAGTCATACTCACCCCCTCCTTTATGTCCCTTTCAGGAAATTCCAGGAAGTCTACCCTTAAAGACCATCAACTAAGATGCCTGTGAGAAAGGTATGATAAATTTAAAATATTATACAGTTTTGATTTATGTTATTCCAAGAAAAGGTGCAGGTTTAAAGGACGTCTTACTCTTTACGGTCTATAATAAAGGGAAACCTTTTAATAAATTGGGAGAGTGGCAAGTTGATCATGGGGATCTGACCAAACCGGGTCGGGGCATGACAACTAGAGTGGTATTAGAGCCTGTTTTCTTGAATATATAATCAAGACTAGAAAATATAGTAACTGATAGGATTTATCTTAAAATTTTCAGATGGCTCCTAGGATAAGAACCAAGAAAACTAGGAATGACTCTGCTCAACACTTTGTCCTCGTAGGAAGACAACTCTAGAAGCTTCCCAAATGCCTGGGGCATGGTAGAAATCCCCAAGGACCAAATGACAAAGTATCCAAGAAGATGATGCTTGGACCTGTTGAGGTCACACCCTCGAGTACAAAGGGAGCCAAGCTTGAAACCAGGAACACCATCTAGGGCTTAAAACCTTACCATGGAGGATGCTTATCAAACACCTCGTAGCCCTCTATCTATTTCATAACCACCTCTTTATAATATGGTTAAGACCCTAACATATTGTACTCTTTCTCCATTAATGAAGAATTCAAATTTCCTAAAACCATGTCTCTAAAAAAACATGTAAGCCTACGCCTCAACTGTAGGAAGATTGCCCCAAGAAAAGTAACCAAACAAACCGTAGGGATTGAGGAGAATTCCATCCCAAATAAGGAAATGAACCAAAAGACTAAGAGTCTAGGAGAACTCTTAGGGGAAAACTAGTAGGCAGAGAAGGTTTGACAAGAAAACTGACAAGGAGAGTAAGGAGTGAGAACTTTGGTAGTAACAACTAGGCAAGGAAATGACCTGTTACAAGGTGAGGACAATAGGAACACTACTCGAGAAAGTGATCAACACTACTAAGGACATGTATCAAGATAACCTTTTATAGGTGTAAAGGAAATGGGGCATGAAGTGAAGGATTGCCCCACATCGCAAGGATTTAGAATAATACCTTCCAAGAACAACGCCTCTACAGCTACATGAATCTAAAAGTATTCCACCCATGAAATATGACTCCTACTCGAAACTTCCACCATACCAGGAGGAAGCTCTTCAAGATCCTAGCATAGTGGCAGGTACTTCCCGACCCAATTTCCTTTAAGAAAAGCTAAAGCCCCAAGTTGGTAATCGTATTTCAGAAGTAAATTTTGAGTTCCTAAAACTTTTTGTCCCTCAATGATGGTGTAATGGTGTGCCTCAACTAGATGAGGGAGGAAAAGGACTGGAGGTAGGACCTCGATCAATCACAAATAAAACAAAGGGTAGATGAAGAGAATTCTTCCTTGAGAAGAAATTTCCAGCCATCTGGGAGCAAGGAAGGAAGCACCTTTACAATAGAAGACAAGTCAAGCATTAGACGAAAAATGGGATGTTTTGGGATGATAAGTACGACTTGCTTTGGAAAAAGCAGAGAAGTCAAGTTTCGGACCAACATAGTGGAAGGAAGCAAATCGTAACAACAAGATAGTTAAGGAGAATAAACAACGCCCTAAGGAGGACTGGGAAGTAGTAAGGACTACACCTTAAAAAGGGCAATGGGATGGGCATTAAGGACAAGAAGACTCGAGAGACAACTGTCTCAAGATAATTAGAAAGAGAATAGTAGGGACGAGTCAGTTAACGGACTAATCCTCGTGAATGTCATAAATTTAATCTCTAGTAAAGAAGGGAGAGGTTGAAAGGCCAAATATTTGGAAAAGAAGGATGGAGGAAATCCTTAAAGAGATCAATGGCCAAGAACGGATTGACGACCAAACTCAAAGCCAGGAGAAGATTAAGTAAGCCTCTCGCAGGATGATTAAGAGATCTAGAAACAAGGAGGATTTGAGCTCTACTTAAAGGAAATAAATGGGTACAGGGGTACAAGTTGGAATGAGGATGGGGTACAAAGGATGTACCCACAAGATTTCAATAGTACAAGTAAATGGAAGGGGATGGCATCAAAGGACATCATTCAAGGATATATGCATACGAAAACGAATGAAGAAAGAATTCTGGGAGAAAGGGAAAGAATCTCATCAAGGAAGGAAACCCTGAGGAGGGATACATGTCCCAACTAAGAGGTAATGGGACCAAGTGACGAGGAATGAGGAGACGAAATTACAAATGAAGTGCATGGTGAGGTGAAAGAACCAAGGGAAACATACTAGGTGAACCTAAGGAGTAAGTTAAACCCAAGGAATGAGTAGGTAGAAAGATAGCATCAATAGATGACGCAACAAGTAAGAATGGGTAGACTACCCATAATAAGAAAATAAAGGAAACAATATTCGAGAAACCTTGGGAAAGTAAGCTCCCTAAATAAGAAGTGGTTAAGGGGGAACAACCACTAATATCAAGATGGATTGTCGTCCACACTCGCATAATAAAGCCTAAAGAGTGGATGGCTGGGCATAGGGTGGAGTACACAAAATAAGACCAACAATCAGAAATTTCTTAGATAAGGAATGAAAGGAAATTTTAAGACGAATGAAGATTCAAAATGGGGAATTGCCTCAACATAGAAGAAGGTGAAATAAAGGAAAGAATCTCTAAAGGATGACAAGAATGTTGAACATATAACTCTTAAGGTTAAAACCTCTACGTTGAGGAATATAGTAGAGAATGAAATCGTTAGAAGGGAATTCCTCAATAAAACAATCAATACATCAACCAAAAGGAGACCAACTCGAAATAATAAATCATGAAATGATCACGAGCAAGTGAGAGTGGGTTAATGAAAAAGGAAGTCCTTGAATAAAGATGTCACTGAAGAAGAGAAAGGACATAAGAAGGGAAAAAAAATTCTCGTATGTCAGTAATCATCAGGAAACCCAATGATTGGAATTGAAAGTACCCAATGAAGAAGTTAGGAAAGGATGAGTAGATAAGATAAATCGATGCGGTTATGTGAGACATAATGTCAAAGGCATGATGGATGAGAGGATAACGGTAAAAGGATAGTTGTGGAATGCTATCAAAAGAAAAGAGGGACGAGGTTATACGATCCCTGAAAGGTCTAAAAGCTAAAAGAGACACTCAAGGAGATGTTCTAGAAATCAAATGGATAGAGACACGTCCTAGAAAATGCCATGTTGCAAGGGCATGTAAGCCTAACAACCCCGAGGAGAATATGACTCAAAGTAAGGAAGAGTCAGCTAATAGGCATGACGAGGTCAAATATAACAATTTGGACCAAAGTTATAATAGACAACAAATGGAAGAAGGGTCAAAATAGGATGAAAAAGTGATAATAAAGAAAACCGTGGAAACAAGTATGTAACGCTCGAAAGAACATCGAGCTAAAGGTTTCAATGATCAAGGGATTAACTAGCCATGAGAATGGTTAGCTATCTTGGAATTCCCAAACTTGAGTACAGAACCTCCAAGGGAAGAATGTGCTCTAAGCAAATAAAAATATGAATCTAAAAATATACCCTGAAATAAGGTATGTCTAGTTATGATAAACTCCATGGAGAGAGTAAATAATATAAAGGAAAAGGAATTCCTTAAGTGAAGATCGTAAAAAGGACTAATTGGAAGGACAAGAGAAGAGTTTGCATGTTAAGTAAACACCAAAGGGGCATCAAAGGAAATGATTCCTCATACAAGGCCAATAATTAAGTTTTGGAGACAAAACCCCTAAAAGGAGGGGAGAGTTGTAAACCCCGCCATTTTGAGCTAAGGAAAAACCAGGAAAAGAACCGGTCAAACCGAGTGAGAAAATCGAACCGGTTCACAAACCCGATCATTTATGAACGAGCAATTTGGGAATTTACAACTTCCAGGTGATACAAAGGGTTTACAATACTATGAAAAAGAACCTTAAGACAAATTGGAAGAGAAAAACCAAACCGGTTTGGATGAACCGAATGCAACTAGATTGAATCGGTTTATGAACCGAGTTAGTTCATAAATCGAAACTGATAGAGAACGGGAAAATCGGTGAAATTCAACTCCCTTGTGCTCCAAAGAAATTTATAAACCTTGGGAAGGAACCTTAGAACAAAGTGGGAGAGAAAAACCAGACCAGTTCGGGTGAACCCGATTAAACCGGTTTAAGAACCGAGCCGGTTTATAAATTGGAATCAATAAAGAGATGGTAAACCGAGAATTTTATGGACCCTAAGTGACCCAAGGAGTCACAAAAGACACGAAAATGGACTTGTGAAGGAATTGGGGATGAAAACCAAACCGGTTTAGGGGAACCGAATCCGAACCAGTTTGAACCACTATTGAACCGGATTCTAAATTCATTTTTCTAGGTGGCTTAAAAAATTCAAATTTGAGATTTGAGACCACCATTGGATAGAAAATGAATTTAGATGAATTTAGAAATTTTTAGATTTGAAAAACTCAATCGAATGGGGGGTGAACTAGCCGGTTTATGCTTTGAACTCGGTACGGATCGGTCCCGTCCGGTTCGAAACAATGTCATCTTCTTCCTCAGGATGATAGTACTATTCACTCACCAGAAAATTGAAGCAGCGCCGATGAAGAAGAAACATTTCCATTCGGTATGTTTCAGGCCATCAATGTCTGTCATAAAGGTGTCAAACGGACGACAACGGGTCCTAGAGCTCCCTATATAAAGAGCTCCTCCTCATTCATCCTCTCCTAACTGCTTCATTTTCTAGAGAAGCTCGAACCAAAGCTCTGATATGGGGTCTTTTCTAAGCCAAACAAGGCGAGGTCAGGTTCTTTAGAACCGGAGAGAAGTCAGCTACACGCCTATAGTCTTCGTTTGCTCCGAGGGTCACCAAAGAAGCGCCGGTGTGACGGAACAGTGAAGCAGCACTAGCATGATGGAACAGTAAAGCAGCTCCGGTGAACTGATGCTGCCCTGTTTGGGCCGAGCTAAAATCAGCCATTTCGAACCCTTCTTAGGCCAAACCAAGCCCTTCCAACACTTCCTCAGCCCTCCCACGACCGAATTTGGATAGAAAGATAAGCCAATTAGGCTCCCCTCTGCAATTTCTGACTGGTGCTAGGGAGAGAACCAACAGAAATTTGATGATGAAATTATAACTTAATTCGGCATTAATTGATGCAAGTTTTTATTCTAGGATGAACTTTAGGACAAGAGCTATATGCACAGATAGAAAGCTCAGACCACCACACCCTCACCGGTGAGAAATCGAAGCTTTCTCTCTCTATAGTTTGTTTTCTGGAGAAGCTCTGTTTGAGCGCGTTCTGGCATTAAAACTTACGATTCAAAGTGCTATTGAATCTATAAAGATGTAGGATCTCAATTTTAACTTCAATTTCAACAATTAGATGTGTTTGATCGGTCAATTTGATGAAATCAAATTCGATTGTATTAAAGAGTTGAAATTGGGGGGAATTGGGGATTTTTGAAATTCGAAGGACCAAAATGCAATTTTATGAAATTAAGGGAAAATTGGGCATGATAAATATGTTAGAGGGCCAATTGAGGAATTTTAGAATTTTTGGGGTGAAACTTACCGTTATGGAAGGCAAAATAGTAATTTTGGAAAAATTGGGGGATCAAATTGGAAATTTGGGAAATTAAACTCATTTTTGTGAATTCAAAAAAATTGAGGTCCTAAGATAAATTTTAAAAGTTTTGGGACTCAATTTGAGGAAAAATCAGCATTAGGGACATAAAGTTAAAGGAAAATAACTTTAAGGACCTAATTGTAAATAAAAAAGTTTGATTTTCTCAGTCATTTGGAATGAATGAAGGCTATTAGGTCGAGGGATAATGAACTGAGATGTTCATATCGTGTAGGAACATGAGGTATCGAGAACATCAGCAAGGACAAGCTAGCGTGAATACAAAGAAGCATTCTAGTGGAATTCACTTCATTAACGGGTGAGTAGGCTAACTTACACTTCATACCCGGTTGGGATGATGAGCACCTTTTCTAAATTTTAAGCCACTATGAGTGGGCTTACTAATGTCATACCCGATTGGTGTGATGAGAAATTAAGCTAAAAAGCACTTACCGGTTGTGAGTGGGATTTTATATCATACCCAGTTTGGGATGATAAGTATCTCGAAATGAAAAACCAACTATTTAGTGGTATTTTAAACATCACAAATTAGAGAAGTGATGTGAAAATCATGCGGAAAAACTACTTACGGGTTGTAAGTAGATCATACCCGATTGGTATGATGAAACTTTCTCGAAGGAAGTGGAAAACCAGTTCATTGGTTATGAGCGAAGATGTCCTTATACTCGGTCGGTATGATGGACAGTTGAAAACATATTTTTGTCGGAAGTGCTCTCCCCTAATTGTGTGCCAATGCTTAAACGATTTGGAAGACCTTCTTGACGGGAGCTTGAATAGCTCTTATAGGTCGGTGGCCTTGGTTTTGGAACTTGGGGGCTAATATGCTTGATTTTGAAAATCTCGTACAATGGGCCCAAGGCTAGTTGGCACGAGTAGGAGCTCATAAATAAACATGAGTTATATGCCATAAAAATTTAAATAAAGGAATTGTTTGGCTATGGTACCAAGACAGGACCGACATACTCAATCAACTAGCAGCAGTGCGACATGACAGGTTTTTGGACCAGTAAAGACAAACAATTGTGAGTTGAGTTAAGGGTTAGGGCCGTTGGACCAGTGGCACCACAAATTATATGGCATGATAAGAAAATATTGATTGTGCATGCACTGTGATTACGGGACCACCAAGGCACCCAAGAGGGGTAGTGATGCGTCCTAAGGGCACTAGATGACCTGGTGGGTATAAGGGCAGTTCGTCATACCAGGTGACCGTGCGAAATTTGGAGTAGCTCCAAGCGCATGAGACCGGGGTGGGGATGAGATGAGGCCTCTGTCCTCATATGGACATGGGGAATTGATTTCGGGATTGAGGGTTGGATGTCATGTACATCCACTCATTCTTAGGGTAGAAGTGGACGTGCTTCTATCTAGATGGCTGGTAAAGTCGCCCTGACACCACAAATGGGTTTAGTGGATGGGCTGGCCTGCAAATGTGTGTTTGACCTTCATGATTAAGGATGTGTTTTGAGTGATGACACACCGTGATAAATAAGGAAATGGTGGTAAAAACCGAGATTTGATATGAAAGGATTTTTGAAAGAAATGAGTCCAGCACATTTTAATACAAGTCTTTTTCCTAAAATTTTAAAGTTTTGAAAAACCCATTCACTGAGCAGTCGTACTCACCCCTCCCTTATATCCCTTTCAGGAAATTTCGAAAAACCTACCCTTAAAGACCATCAACTAAGACGCTTGTGAGACAGGTATGATAAATTTAAAATATTATATACTTTTGATTTATGTTATTCTAGGAAAAGGTGCATGTTTAAAGGACGTCTTACTCTTTACGGTTTATAATAAGGGAAACCCTTTAATAAACCGGAAGAGTGGTGGGTTGATCACGGGAATCCGACCAAACCAGGTTGGGGCGTGACAACACTCATGTTCATTCCTCGTAACGGTGCCACTCACACAACCTTACTGGAGCTTGTACAACACATGTTATTTCCCCATTATTTAGTCAAATTTCACAACTGAGTAAGTTGAGAGGCCTACTAAATACTCATAACAATCATCCTGTAAATTTCCACAATTTACGGTTTTACCCATCAGGATGGGTTCTCTTGACTAAAATGTCGATGACCTTTTATGATTACTAACCCCACATAGGATTTCCTTCAAAACCAAGGTTAGACCACAATAGGTCTTATTTACCCAAATGCCCTAAAAGTTTTTAAGTCCCCCACTTATAAAATTCAACATCTCCAAATTTTGCATTTTGGTCCTTAAGTTGGGAAAAATTACCATTTTTCCCTTGCTCATAAAAAATTTCCTCAATAGGGACCCTAAACTTATTAAATCTCTCATTTGGGTCATCATAATACCTTTAAACACATTTGGGCCCCAAAAATGTATTAATTACATTTAGGTCCCTAAAATGGGCAAAATTACAATTTACCCCTTATTTGCAAAAATATTTATTTTTTGCCTATTTATTTTGGCAAAATTACTATTTTACCCCCCCCCCCCCCCCCCCCCCCCCCCCCATAGTTCAAAATGAACTATTTGACATCCGTTTGGGCAAAATTAACCATTTGCCCCTCCTTTACCCCTTATTTACTATTTTTCCCTTGAATTCTTGAAAATGACTTTAGACATCTCAAATATCTTAAAATCACTTCTAAGCCTCCTATGCTACTACTAGTGATATTTTCCATATTTTTCCCATAGTTGCAATTTGGTCCCCAAACTTTCCATAAATGCAATTTTGTGCCTAAACTTTGGACTTCAAATCAAATGAACTTCTAAATTCATAATTTACCCCCAATCACTCTTATCATACTCTTAATAGCTCATGAAAGGAGTGGGGGCCTTACCTCGACCAACCATGACCGAATTTGACTGTTTGCAAAAATTGAGAAATAGAGGGTGTTGATAGAAACTTAACCCAAAGGTGGCCAAAGAGCTGACCAGGAGATCAGCCCTGGCCTTGAAGGTGTAGAAGGGAGGAAGACCGACAATTTTCCACAGGTGGATGAAGGAGTGGTGGTCGGAGGATGGCGAATAGCCCCTAAAAGTGTCGTTGGCGACAACTGATTTTGCTGTCTAGAATCGGAGTCAAAAAAATGACCATTTTTCTTCCTTTTCCGGCCACTACCAGGATGCTGCCCCACCATGGATATCTAGAGGGCTCCATTACCATCAATTGGATACCATGATCACCTCATTTGGAGGTTGGACGAGAGAGATATGGCCATTTTACTAACCAGAGGTCGGGGAGCAATTTGGGAATGGTGTTTCTTACTTTGGATGACAATATCGGGCTATTCATAAGGGGTTAATGCAAAAACCAACAGGGATGTTGCTGGCTCAGTTCCTAGCTGATCTGTCTAATTTGTAGCACTCCATTTGATGAAAAGGTGAATCAATTAATCTGACATCTTCAAGCAGTGCAACAGAAATAGTCGGTCGATGTTGGCTCAAGGTGAATCAGGTCAAACCAACTCTTTTTTTCCTCTTTTCTTTCCATTTTTAAACTTTTGAATTACCCTCTTAGGTCCTTTTGGTAATTAAATTCTAAATCTCGGCCAGGTTCAGGCGAAAACTGGCTTTCCTCAAAAATCTCAATTTTCGTGCACGGGCACCCGATCCCAAATCCAATCGGATCCCTAGTTCTGACATCAAGTTTTCTATCCCATTTTCATCATGGGGTTATGATCCAAATCCTAATTTTCCAAATCTCGACTCGGGTTCCATTCCCAGCTCAGGGTACCATTCCCGATTTTGGCTTTTCTCTCTAAATCAGGACTTACATTCCTAACTTCCGATCTCATCCGGGGTCTAGAATTTCGTTCATAGTTTTGTTACTTATTTTGACTTTAGGATCCAATTTTCCCACTTAGGGTTTTATTACTAGTTCAGGATTTTATTCCTAGTTCACACTTGGTTTTCAATCCACTTGGGCTTAACCTAGGTTTCGGAAGTTCCGATGTTACAACAACTCCTCTCTTTTTAGGAGTTTTGTCATCAAAATTTAATCACTTTCTAAGGATTCATTCCCCTTACCACACCCAGTCTTTCTATTCACTCAATGTCATATGGTTTTTAATACCATTGGGTATTATTACTGTCTCCCATTCTTGTTAATATATACACAACCTTTCTTTTCTCCTTTTATGCTAACTGTCCTACCATGGTCTAGTAATCCAACCCTCTTCTGGATTATTTATTCATTTATTTTTTCAACTTGAAATTTTCTCAAGTACATTTCCTTGTAACCTCTCGGTTAGGGCGGTACCTTCCTTATCACAAGAAATGAATTTTCCTTCATTTTTTTTTCAAAATTTTTCAAGTCCTAGTCACCATGAGATCTCACTCATGCATTATCTCACTGGTATTCCTATCTATCAATCTCCATTACCGAGACACTCCACAATACTTTTTGGTATTGATTTCTAGGGGTAGCCTTCCATTTGTCTCATCACTTGTGGGGTCACATCTATCTATGTGGGTTCCATCTTCTTTTCCTTGTTCACATAACTCTGGTACCTCTTCTTGGGGTACTTATAGAGATTCTTATTCAGGTTATGGCATCTGAGTTAGTTATCCCTTTTTAACCATGTTTGAGGATTTAGAAACATACTACTTACTCTTTCACTAAACCATGTCGAGAATATTTCTCTATAATACTCTCATTTCCAAGATGATACTTTACATACTCTAATATGGTTTGGGCCATGGTCCATTCCTGTGATCATACTCCACCTTCAACTTTGGTCATTTTTGGATGTGTTCGAGGTATTACTTAGCAGATGAGCTACTTTTAGAATTTTGAAGCTCTTGCTAATAATCAAGAACAATATATGCAAGCTTCTCATTTATATCACATATAATTTCCTATGATAAACATATAACCATTTCAGTAAGGATCTTCGACAATGAATCAGAAATACTAGGACATGCAAGGTCAAGACAAGGAGAATAGTGTGGGGAAGAGCATAGCCCTCATAAATTGAGACAATATGACTCACACCATCACCAGAATCCAACACAATACCTATTACATTAAGAGTCATTCTAAACCTTGTGAATCATTTTCATAGATAGCAAAATTTGGAAGAGATTCATTATATACTAGTTATACAAAACTGGTATATAGAGAAAAAAACGACCTGAATGGTAAGATACATGTCTGGCATGTTAAGAATATGTCCATATTGAGGGATTTATAGGTATTTGGAGTTGAGGTGTTCCGAGGGGAAGTGAATTGATGCATTTGTTGGTATTAAAATTTTTTAATAATAACCGTTTGGATGAAGGTGAAGTGAGTTAAATAATTATGAATAAAAAATAGAAAGATAAATTTATATTTTTAATTAAATTAAATAATGTATTGGTAACTATATATATAATTAAATTATATTAAATATATATTGTAAGTTAATTTTTTATGCATATTATTTTTATTATATATATAATATAATTTTATATAAAATATTATTAATATATAAATTTATTTGAAGTATAAAAAATTAAAATAAATAAATAAAATAAAGAAATAATAATGTAAACAATAAATGAGGTTACTAAAGTAATTTAACCAATAATTGACATAATCCCTCCAAATACCTCAAAAGTGAGGTTATTGTGTCATAGTTTAAATAGAGGGGTTTGGAGGTTATTCTCCAGCCCTCCAAACCCTTCAGTTTTATTTTACCAAATGAGAAATTGCTTCACCTTACAAAACCCTCCCTCCAAATGCCTTTAAACCCCTCAATCCAAACACATCATAAATGTCTCAAACACAATCAAAGTCATCTTCTGTCTTTTTGCCTTTAGGTTTAGATGAGCTTCGATAAGAAGTAATTGGTGCTTTATAGGCAACACAAAGCTCATTGTGGAAAGTGTGATGCCAAAGTTTCTCCATTTTATCCTGATTGCGTACAATACCATGCTCAATAGGATGCTTCAAGGGGAGGACACATCACATAAATTGAGCTTCATCACCAACATAAGCATCGTTCTAACCCATACCAACCATAAAACCAATGTGCCAGTGTAGGCCAACAATACTAGGGAAGATTGCCATTGGAGTATAATCTCCAGCAAATCCAACCTTCATAATGAATGTAAATCCTATTCACTCAAAATAAGAAGTCGGACATGAGAACCGAAAAATTTCGAGAGAAAATAGAAAATCAAAGTGAACTGGAATTGGTAAAGAGTAGCCAAAATGGGAAATTGAAATATCCCAAGTGTTTAGTTAAGATCCAAAGATGATGAAAATGGATCATGAACCAAATTGGATGTGAGAATCAGATCGGTTCAGGGTGAACCCGACCTGAACCAGGATGAACCAAGAAGAACTGGTTAAAAGATTCATTTTTCTTGGTGACTTAAAGACATCAATTTGGGAAATTGAAGTCACGAAAGTGTAGAACATGAATATAGATTAATTTAGAAATTTTAAATTTTTAGAAAACTGGTCGAATCGAGCCCGAACCAATCGATTTTTTTATTTTTGATCACTGAATCCGGTCCGACCGAACTGGTCAATGGAATCCCTCCTAGGTCAGTGCCTAGTCAACGCGCACGACCAATCAGTGCATGACACGTGGTGAAGCACGCCCAGTGAGACACTCGGTCTAGAAGCATTGACCAATCAAAGCATAACATGTGTCCCTAGTCAACGGTCACACGAAGAAAGCCCTTGTCACCAGTGACTAACCAATGGGAGAGCAACACGTGTCCTTACTCTATGGTCAACAAAGGAGAAACCTCGTCAGTAGGGCCGACCAATGAGGAGCTCACATGTGGCAAAGGTGTCACATCAACGACCAACTAGGATATCGAAAAATGGTCGACACATGGAAAAGCCACGTGGGATGACTACAACCAACCAGAGGCTAACACGTGGCAATGGTATAGTGCATCAGGAGGGAAAGCTATCGAAATAAAATTAGCCAATTAGAAGATGCCATGTGTCACAGTCAATGGATGGTCAAATTTGGTCAGCCACATTAGAACAAGTGACCAATGGGAGGTCACCATGTGGCTAGTCAACGAGTCAACAGATGACTCGGATGCTGAGTGGGAAGCTACCTCAATGAAACTAACCAATCACAGTGCTCCACATGGTAGCTCGCATGCGCACGCACAATGTCGTCTTCTTCCTTCAAAATTCTGAATATTAGAGAATGAGGAAATTTGCCATTACTCTGATAGCCAATAAATCTCTCTAGCAAGGGAGTAAATCGGAGAGTTAATGGCTGGCCGATGGATGACCGAATAGGAACGAAAGTTCCTAAGCTCTCTATATAAAGGGCACTCTTCCATTCATCCTCTCCACACCGCAAAAGCCTAAAGAATACAGACTATTCCATTTTTTGATCAAGCGTAAACTAGAGCTCTGATTTGGGTACTTTTCTTCACCTCCCAAGGCAAATTTGTGTTCCCTAGAATCCCGTGGAAGTCCTCTACACGAATGCATACTCCTTTCATCTCGAGTATCATTAGAGAAGCATCAACAAGCTCACACAATACCATTGCTGCCCTTACAATCTACAACCAGAGTTGATCAAGCTCAATTTGAGCCACCCTCGGGCCAACCACGGCCAATTTGTAAACCCCGCCCTTTTGAGCTAAGGAAAACAGAAAAGGGAACCGGTCAAACCGAGTGAGAAAACTAAACCCGTTCACAAACTCGATCAATTGTGAATGGGAAATTTAGGAATTTACCACTCCCAATTGATCCAAAGAGTTCAAAATACTATGGAAAAGAAGCTTAGGATGAATTGGAAGAGCAAAATTAGATCAGTTTGGATGAACCAGGTCCAATAGGATTGAACCGGTTTATGAACTGAGTCGGATCATGAACTGGAACCGATAGAGATTGGGCAAAACAAAGGAATTCAACTCCATTGTACTCCAAAGAAATTCATAAACCTTGGGAAGGAACCTTAGAACAAAGTGGGAGAGAAAAACCATACCGATTAAGGTGAACCGGATTGAACCGGTTTAAGGATCGAGTCAGTTTATGAACCAGAATCGATAAAGAGATGGTAAACCAGGAATTTTATGGACCCTAAGTGACCCAAGGAGTCACAAAAGACATGGAAATGGACTTGTGAAGGAATTGGGGATGAAAACCAAACCGGTTCTAGTGAACCGGATCCGAACCGGTTTGGACCGGTTTGAACCATTATTGAACCGAATCCTAAAATAATTTTTCTAGGTGGCTTAAATAACTTGAATTGGACATTTGAGGCCATCATTGGATAGAGAATGAATTTAGATGAATTTAGAAATTTTTATATTTGAAAAAATCGATCGAATGGAGGGTGAACCGGCCGGTTTAAGCTTTGAACCCGGTTCGGACCTGTCCAGTCCGGTTCGGAACAGTGTCATCTTCTTCCTCAGGATGACAGCACTGTTCACTCGCCAGGAAACTGAAGAAACACCGATGAAGAAGAAACAATTCTATTTGGAGCGTTTCTAGTCATTAATGTCAGTCATAACGGTGCTAAACGGACGGCCAACGGGTCCCCGAGCTCCCTATATAAAGAGCCCCTCCCCATTCATCCTCTCTACACCTGAAAACTCCATTCTCTCTCAACTACTCCATTTTCTGGCGAAGCTCGAACCAGTGCTCCGACATGGGGTCTTTTTTGAGTGAAACAAGGCGAGGTCGGGTTCATTAGAACCAGGGTGAAGTCAGCTACACTTCTATAGTCTCTGTTCACTCTGAGGGTCGCCAGCATGATGAAATAGTGAAGCAGCTCCGGCAGACCAAAGCTGCCCTATTTTAGCCGAGCTAAAATTGGCCATTTCGAGCCCTCCTCGGGTCAAACCAAGCCTTCACAACACTTCCTCAGCCCTCCTACGGCCAAATTAGGACTGAAAGGTAAGCCAATTCGGCTCCCCTCTATAATTTCCGGCCGGTGCTAGAGAGAGAATCGACAGAATTTCAATGATGAAATTTTAACTCAATTCGACATCAATTGATGTGATTCTTGATTCTAGGATAAACCTCAGGATCCTCAGGATGAGAGCTATCTGCCCAAATCGAAAGCTCGGACCGACGTGTCCTCACCGGTGAGAAATCGAAGCTTTCTCTCTATATAGTCTGTTTTTTGGCGAAGCTCCGTTTGAGCTCATTCCGGCATTAGAATCTACAATTCAAAGTTTCTTAGAATCGTATGAATATGTAGGAACTCAATTTCAACTCCAATTTCAATAATTAGAGGTGTTTTATCGGTCAATTTGATGAAATCAAATTCAACAGTGTTGAAAAGTTGAAATTGGGGAAAATTTGGGCATTTTTGAAATTCGAAGGACCAAAATGAAATTTTATGAAATTGAGGATCAATTGGGGATGAAAATAATTTTGGAGGACCAATTGAGAAATTTTGAAATTTTTGGGGCAAAACTTACCATTTTTGTAAAGGAAGGGTAAAATGGTAATTTTGGAAAAGTTGGAGGACCAAATTGAAAATTTGGAAAATTAATCCCCTTTTTGTGAAATGAAATAAATTGAGGTTCTATGATAAATTTTAGAAGTTTCGGGACTCAATTTAAGGAAAAACCGGCATTAGTGACTTAAAGTTAAAGAGAAATAACTTTAGGGACCTAATTACAAATAAATGAAAGTTTGACTTTCTCATTCATTTGGAATAAATGAAGGCAATTAGGCCGAAGGATAATGAACCAAGATATTCATATCGTGTAGGAACACGAAGTACCGGGAACGCCAGCAAGGACAAGCTCGCACGAATACAAAGAACCGGTTTAGTGGAATTAACGGCATTAACGGGTGAGTGGATTTACTAACATCATAACTAGTTGGGATGATTAGCACAACTTAAATATAAAAACTACTTACCGGTTGTGAGTGGGATTATATATCTTACCCGGTTGGGAATGATAAGTGCCTCAGTATAAATATCCACTATTTAATGGTATTTTAATCATCACCACTTAGAGAAAGTGATGTGAAAAATTTGCGAAAAAACTAATTACCCGTTGTAAGTAGATTATACCCGGTTGTTATTATGAGACTTACTCGAAGGAAGCTGAAAACCCGTTCATCAGTTATCAATGGAGATGTCCTTATACCGGTTGGTATAATGGACGGTGAAAACCTATTTTGTCGAAAGTGTTCTCTCTTGACTTGTGCCAATACTTAAACTATTTGGGAGACCTTTTTGACGGGAGCTCAAATAGCTCTTATAGGCAGGGGCCTCAGTTTTGAAACTTGGGGGCTAAATGCCCGATTTTGAAAATCTTGTACAGTGGGTCCAAGGCCAGTTGGTACGAGCAGGAGCTCGTAAATGAATATGATATATGTGCCATAAAACTTAATAAGTGAATTGTTTGGTCATGCTTCCAATATAGGACTGATATGCTTAGTCAACTAGCGACAGTACGACATGACAGGTCGATGAACTAGTCAAGACAAACAACTGCGAGTTGAGTTGATAGTCGGGGCGGTTGGACCAGTGGCACCAAAGATTACATGGCAATATGAAAAAATATTATTTGTGTATACACTATAAGTACGAGATCATTAAGACGCACTTGAGGGATAGTGATGGATCCTGTGACAAAATTCATATTGATATGTTCTCACTTCAATTTGAGAATTGGTAAAAGTGGTAGCAATCCTAAAAATTTCTGATATTAAGCTTTAATCTGTTAACAGGAAAAGAATCGGACTACATATTCCACAATTTGCCTTTTTATCCCTTTTCACTAATATACTTGTTTGAGTGTATAATACACTTTGATTAATTATTTAAGGATGTGGTACATTTTAATGATCAGTTATCGATAACTTTTATAAATTATGTATTAGTTCTCTCCCTCTTCTTAACCACTTTGAAGAGTATAAGGGAGAGAAAGACTACACAAGGACATAAGACCCTTGTAGCAAAATAAAATTGAGATATGCCACTGGGATATAACACAAGAACATCTAGCGCAATTATTTATTTTTCGAGATTTTTACATTGTTGTAAGTAAGAAATTTTGAATTGTAAAGGTTTAAATTCGAAATAGATTTTAGAAATATTTTGTAATTTTGAATATTAATTAATCTGAATTCTAGAATAGTGTAGTGTACACTAATTATCTTGTAATTATTACGTCGGGATCAATAGGAATTAATTTTTTTTTTTGAAAAATCTTATTGAGGATGGTTTTGAACAAAATAGATCTAATTTGTATTCACTTATAAAAGAAAAAATATAAAAAATATATTCTTAATAACTTTAATATTCTTTGTTTAATATATAATTCTATTAGTTTTTCTTCATATTTATTTATTAATCAAACACGTCAATTTTTATCATTAAAAATTTAGCTTATATCACTTGAAAGACTAAATATTTTTGGGAATAAAAATTTATAGGAATCAAATAAATATTATATACGTTATAAATATATTTTAAAATTGTTACAAAAAATATTATATTCGTTAATAATGTGTAGCATTCCATACAATTTAAATGATAAATATAGTGTAAATGAATATGATAAATTTTATCAGTTTTATTAAGAAAGATAGTTTGAATGTGATGAATCTTTTGATAGGTCCCATAGTAGGTAGTAAGTTAATTTACATATATTATGTGATACATAACTTAATATAATATCTATTGAATCCTAAGTAACGTCATCTTTTTAATTTTGCTTTCAAATATTTGAAAGGAATATTATTTTCATTAACCTTTACTGATTGAAGTATTTGTATATACAGATTGAATACCAGGTTAGATTCTAGTGGAATCATTGAAGTATTTGTATATACAGATTGAATACCAGGTTAGATTCTAGTGGAATCATTGAATACCTTGAATGGTAGCACATTCAAGTGCGGAAAAGTTGTTTGATTGTATAGTATATTGATAGACGTATTACAAATAGTTTAATATATCAAAAATGAATTAAACACTTTCATGTCATAATATTGTGAAAGAAAAAATAAATGAGGATGGAAAGGTTAAGACTTTACTTCTCAAAATGGACATAAAGACTTTACATCTCAATCAAGCCTTGTTGATCAAGGGGCTTTCTCTGATAGCCAACTTATTTTTCTTGGTAAAAAATAGCCCTTAATTTTCATTGTTGCTATGTTACATTTTGAAGAAACCAATTCAGATAAAAGTCGCAATCAGGAAAAGCTAATAGAACTAGAGAAATGGGCAAAGGCAGAGAGAAGGTTAGTCCATATGAATTCTTCACCTTCAAATTGTCTTTAAGTAAACAATACGGGTACAAAAAGTCTTTAAGTAAACAATATGGGTACAAACAGAACAGTTCTGACAAGGTTACAACAGAGCAATGAACCAACCCTAGAAACTCCCATTCGGAAAGCAATAAAAGAATTTATGAAAGACCCCCAATGAATAGAGTAAAAAACATTGACAGAAAAGGGGATTAGAAAGAATAAAAAAACAAGTCGACGTATCATCCTTCCACCAACAAGCCCTCCCCCAGCAACTATTTCTTGTATCTACAGGCACATTTCTTGAATCTTACAATATTTTTGCTTCCATGAAAAAAAATTGGACGATAATTATTCTTTTGGAAGTATACACCAGAACAAAACAATATGGTTACTCAAAATTTCACAAGCATTACCTTGTGCTGCTTTCTCAGTCACAGTTCAACCCACAAACCTCGAGCACCGGCCCATCCCTATTCACAAAGGGGTTGATCCGGACCCATAACAGGGTGAGGATTGAGGCAAGCAGGATCGACCACACAAGTATTATAGTGGGCATCCTGTCTTGCTTGCCCAGTAGACCCTTGAGGAATGGGTATAAATGTATGATCACCCAGAAGGCAAAGAAGAGCCTGCCAAAAAGTGGGCCCCATGAGTCATATCCATTGTTAATGGCATCTGATACCCCAACCACAACCCCAATGACGTTGATTATTAGCAGAGTCATGGGTGGTATTAACAGGGTGGTCCACTTGAAGACGTACAGCTCTGAGAATTCTCCATCATCTGCTGCCTTAGAAGTGACGGTGAAGTTAGTGTTTACACCCGCGAGGACCTTGAGAAGACCTTGGAAGAGAGCAAAGAGGTGGGAGGAGACACCACCAATGACCCAGAACTGCTCATTTCTCCACCAGTCGTCAATCCCAACCCCTCCCCACTGCATCTCAAGAATGCCAGTGGCAGCAATTGATATGAAGAGGGCCATGAACAAAATGCTTGCGTAATTGCTTATCTGCAATTTATCAATTGACATCCAAGGTTAGCTAATGATGTTTATGGTGAGGATCAATTAACAAAAGGTTCTGCATTGGGAGCACTTGTGTTCCACATTCTTACCTCTGGAACTATGAACTTCCCAGTGAGAAGGCAGATGGCAGGAAGGGTACAGTAGACAAGCAAAGGGAGGGAGGTCCAAGGATAGACAACCGAGTTGATGTAAGAGAATCTCTCCAACCACTTCAAACCCCCTCCATATCCATACCATATAGGGCAGTGCCTGCTCAAGAAAATTTCGACAGATCCAAGGGCCCAACGGAGAACCTGATGCAGACGATCAGACAAATTTATGGGAGCTGATCCCTTGAAAGCAGGTCTCTTCGGGATGCAGTATACTGATCTCCAGCCATGGCAGTGCATTTTGAATCCTGTGAGAATATCCTCTGTTACAGACCCGTATATCCATCCAACCTGTTCCAATAACAAATTATTAGCTGTTATCACTCACAATGAATAGACAAGTTTCTAGTTAAACTTCACAGATACTGAGTTTCCTTGGAATTAGCTGACAACGAGTCTTTTGTAAGATGTCTGGACAAATTATCCCTGCTTTGATATAAATGTTGATTACCATTGAAAGAAGTGGCAATTCTCCAAAAGGGGAAAAAAAACCCTTCAAACTTATGATTCAATTTCACTTTTCATCATATTTTGGCATGTCTTATGCATTTCTAAGTAATTTTCATCTAACTATTATACAGTAGAAATTAGAAGGCCGGAATAAGAAAAATTATTTCTCCATAACATCCATCTTTCCAAGAAAAGATGCAACCAAGAAATGAAAATTTTCCAAGCTTCTAAATATGGGTAGCTTTTTTAGGTCATCTTTGCAAGAAAAGCAACAAGAATATTTGAAAGCCCTAAGCAACAATTCTCTACAAATATGAGGAGAAAATATACCACATTTTCTAATTCCATTTGGAGAATATAACAAAAAATAGCAAGCAAGCAAAGTAGAAGTATAGAACCAACTGAAAGCGCACTTCTTTTCCCCATTCAGTCTTGTCTTCATAACCACAGCTGACTACTTGAATAGCTTCACTTAAGAGAAATGCTGGACTACCAACATCCTCTGGAAGTCCACCATTTTCCATACGTGTGGAAGTAATAAACAATGGAGAGGCCCCAAATTTTTTCTCCAATTTCACTTGAGAGATTTCAGCTGATTTCTCCTTAAAATCTATAAAACAAACAGGGAAACTCAGTTCATTTTCCATTATTGATACAAATCAAAGTAATCAAGATTAGTTAAGGAACACATACCTTCAACACCATCTTCAATATTCTCAAGGGCATGAATCTGCTTTGAGGCTTCCCTATTCTTTGTTTTCTTGCTCTTTTCAGCATTTTTGTTCCTTTTGTTCTTTCTGGACCTGAAGCACAAGCAGCAACACCATTTGGGCCAACAGTTGCAAGTTCTGCTGGGGCGCTTCTTCTTTTTTGGAGCATCATAACCATAAAGGGCATGCCTTCTAAAGACACAACCCGTCCCAACATAAATGGGGCCTTGAATTCCATCCAAGCCTTTCATATTTATCTGTTAAGACAGGAATTGGCATTTGAAGAATATATATGAAAAGGATGGTTTGCTTGGATGTTTCCGAGCCAAAAACTCATTTTACTGAGGAAATGGTTATCCAATGAAATATACTTTAAATTTTCTGAAACTGGACATATCATATGTTCAAAGGGAAAAGTGATCAAGCCAAAGGAGGAGACATACATCGAAGAATACAACATTCCGATTAGAGTAGCGATCATGCCGGTCGATACCATCGAACCTCTGAGGGAACTGCACATAGCAGATTTTCTTCCCTACTATGGGATCCATCATGAAGCACATCGCTTCTCTAAGGGCTTTGCTGTTGTTGATGTAGTGATCACAGTCCACGTTAAGCAAGTAGGGAGCATTTGAAATGACTGCTGATACTCGAATCTTAAAGTATACATTGTAAAGGAACAATATGATCAGTTTTTTATCATCCAGAACTAAGAATAAACAGAGAAAACAACATAAACCAATTTGAAATTGTTTAAATGGAGCTTACCAGAGCGTTCATGGCTCCAGCCTTCTTATGGTGTTCGTACTGAGGTCTTTTCTCACGGGAAACGTACACCAAACGAGGCAGTCTACATTGCTCTTTCTCTTCATATACATTTGAATCTTCACGGTCTTCTTTATGGCCAAGGAAGACCTGCAACAAGAATGAAACCACTTTCATATACTTATGCTGATAAAAAAGTTGACATCATTGTAGTTCAATAATTGGTCGGAGTACACTCCAAATCATGCAATGATTTGCCTCAAACACAGACTGAGGAATGTATGGTCTTCCCTCTTGGAATTGAGAAAATAATTGAAGAGTTATCTGGAGTAAATGAAGGTTATCATTCCAGTCAAATTTGAATGTTTTCAGCAAAACCGGGGAAAATTTTATAATTTTGTACATTTCTGAGCCATTTGGCCATAACTTTATATAAAATTCATTAGTAGAAGAAAAGTATAGCCAAAAGAATTTTTGGAACTTCAATCACTGATTTACTGAAAAAATGGACAGACCTGAATCATTCCAGGATGATCACGGACATTATTTCCAGGCCATGGGGTTCCATCCTGCATTGTCCAGCCTTCCTCAGGAACCTTCTGTGCTTTTGCAACCAATGCATTTATTTTCACCTTGAACTCCTCGTACTCTCTCTGAACAGATAACAAAAAGACAAAATCAGTGAAGGAATCATTAAGAAATCCCATTCACATAGGTCCTAATCTGATGCAGACACTCTGCTTTTGGATGGGGCAACATGGGAAAACCTTTCTAAAAGGAAGGTAAATCTATCCGCTTGAATCACAAGACCTTAATGGAAACTATGTGAAATAATCCAACATGTATTGTATGTCATGTTCAGTGAAAATTTGCACCCTCAATCCATGTCTTGAGATGAATGTGAATAACAAAAGATTAAAAAAACCTTTATAGCACGCCTTTCCCGGACAAATTCAGGATTCACTTTGTTCTTCAAATAGTCCATCTTCTGAGAGAAATACCACTCAGGAGCTCGAGGCTCAATGCTATATTTTTTGCAGAATGGAACCCATCTCTTTGCAAACTCAGATGTCTCAGAGAGAGCTTCAAAAGTGAGCATTGCTGCACCATCATCTGAGACATAGCATGATACCCTATCAACTGGGTAGTCCACGGCTAGGATAGAGAGCACAGTGTTTGCAGTGATAAGTGGAGGCTCTTTCATTGGGTCAACTGTACTAACATATACGTCTACAGCTGCCAATTCAGAAGGTTGTCCATTTTTCTCGTTTCTGCAGTACATTAGGTATCAGAATTTTGTGAACCAAGAAACGACTCTGACATAGAAAATAAATTATTGGAGATATTTTTTTGTTTCCAAAACAAATTAGACCATCCTATTGTTTTTCTTTACTTAAAATTCATATTGTTTCTTTGATCTCTCTTCCATTCTTTGAAAACACCGCTCATAAAACATATGGAAGTAGCTATTTATTGTGGACAATGTGAAAATATCACAAAGAAAACACAGTAAATAAGGGTAAGAATTGCAGTATATACCTTAGAGAGAGACGATCAAGATAAGTTTCTCTTTTGATGGGGTACCACTTGGGGAATTGATCTAATATCCACGACACAGCAAACCAAATTTCACAGATAACTGAAGTCAACCACAACCCATATGCATTGTTAACGGGATGTAGAATACGATAATGGAAAAACAAGCCCAGAATAACGAGCCGGAGCACAATGATCATCCTGTATGGGTTTATCTTGCTTGAAGGAATTGGAAGCTTCCTGGAGAGTGGTTGCCTCCCTTCATCCATCCTGGTAATCAAAGACAGTAAAACTCATATTACCAATATTTTACAGGGTTCAGGTTAATTTCTGGAAATATCTGGGTGTAATACTGAGCCATGCACTTCTACAAGCTTCTTGATTGAAGTGTAAAAATCAAGTAACTATAAAGAGGTGGACCCACATCAGTACATCAGAGTCATCTAATTCATCTCCACCTTTCCCACCATTTGATCCTCCTTGATGCTTAACCATCTGAAGCTTATCACCATTCTTCTTCTTCCATTCATCCATTCTATCCTTCCATGCCACACTACCATATCCATAAACTGCAATGTCTTTTTGAGGAGCCATTGGTCTTGGTTGCACTGTAATGTCAAAAGGTTGAATATCTTCGGTCTCAAATGAGAACAGACAACCAACACATTGTTATTTTGAGAGAAGCTACCAGTGGAAAATTGTCTTCGAATGAGTGACTCACCTGGCACAGAAGGATCAGTATATGGCATCGGGTGAACTCTGCTTCCATGACTTGATAGAGGGACAATGAGAGCATGTTGATCAGGAGATATATCAGTATCCTAAACCAAGGAGACAAAAGATGGGCACTCGCCAATGAATAATGTAAATGAAGCATAATATGTTAGAGAAATAGGAATAACATGGATTTCTACTTCATCATGGTAAGTCAACAGTGGGATCTGAGGATCAAGAGGAGAGGAATCAAACTCCTGTGTGGAGTCACCAGATCTACTTGAATGTACACCATGCACAGATTCCTGGGCTTGCTGGCCATCAAAAGGAACAAGATGCCCATAGTCAAACTCATGATCTAAATCATCAATACCGTCCTCTTCCTCATCTCCTTCAACCCTGGGACTACCTGAAACACTGAGACATTAGTTCCAACAAACAATGTCACTAATTGTTATTTTTGGGGGGCCAAAGAACATAAAAAAATATCCAACTATGCCTAATCTCACCTTTGATACGTCTATATCTGGTTTTACACTGGGGACAAGCCTGATTTCCCTCCCTCCGCTCATATTCATAGCAAGGCCGGCATACAGGGAAGGCACACTCATTGCAAGCAACAAAGGGCTCTCCCTCAGGAGTCAGCTCGATTTCATCCCCACATATCTGACATATCTGCCCACTCAATTCCGTCACAGACTTGATCTGAGAAAAGGGCTATCAAGCCTCAGTCAGGCCTTGAACACAAGAAATATAAATGCTCTCACAGATACTCAACATAAGCAATTCACAGCCCATGGAAAAGGCCACAAGATCAATCCCGTATCTTAATGAGCTAGCAAATCAACACAGCAGGAAGTCAAAAGCTGAAAGAATTGAAGAAATGCAGGAGATATCAAGGAGAAAGTAAATCAAAGGGAGAGAGGCATAAAAGATAATCTACCCTGGAACCCTCCTCGGCATTAATAAGAATGAACTCGTTCCTGTTGTGAGAACCAGCAATGAGTCGACCTCCCGTGTTCATGTTCTCTCTCCCCCTCTCCACAAGAGCAAGAAACGAAAACCGTCTTCGAAAGCCCCCTCCCTCTTCGCAGAAGCAACCAAATCAGACCATCGATCTGTCGGAAAGGAAAGAAAATAGTGAAGAGATCAAGAGGGAGGCAGAGAGCTCTGAGAAGCGTGGATTAGACTCCCCCTCCCACACCACAATCTGCAGAGAGTCCTCGATCTCGGGACAGTGAGTGAAATGCAGACAGATTATCAGATTTTAGGGAGAGAGAAGATGGAGTAGAGAGAGTGAGATGTGGAAGCGTAAGAAAAGTGGGGGAGGAGAGTTAGAGGAGATGATGCAAGGATGTTCTAGTTTGAGAAGGAAAAATAATGCAGGGAAGGTGAAGAGGAGAGAGACTGGTTATGGTGAGTGCAGCTGAGCTGTGTCTAGAGCAAGTCCAGGACTAAACAAGTAGAGAAGGTTGAAATCACTAAAAATATAAATATATGGCTTTAAGAAAATGAAGAAATCAAGGACAAAAAAGAGGGCTAACATCTCATAAATATGGTGATAATCTATGAGCCCTTGTGGTGATAATTTACTTTCTTTTTTAATTATATTTTTGTAATTAAAAAATGGAGTGAATAATGAAAAAAAGTCATGGATCTCGTTTTTAACAAAGGACAGTTACTATCAGACTTATTTCCGAAATATTACCACTGAAATTAATTGACAGCTTTTTCCCACCAACCAGATCCAGTTAAGTAAACTCAACAACGAAAAAATCAAGTTCAGAAAAAGAATTATACTATTTAAGTTCCTCCAATGGTATCATGAACTCAAACTGACTGACTTGCTTAATCGGATTTAGTCACGAGGACATATGACCATAAATTACTAATTAGAAAAAACAGTTGTAAAGTTTATATTATTGATGTAATTACGAATTTAACCCAAAAAATATGTAATTAAAGAAAAAATGAGAGAAAAAATTGAGTGAAAAAAAAGTGCAATTTGAGAAAATAACAATATATGGAAGTACGGGAACAACACGTAGTAACATGCAAGTACAGGTGAAGACTAACTATGACGAGCGCCGTGTGATCGGAGAAACTGAATCAGCCAAAGCGCGTCAAGACCACACATCTTAAACGAAGAAAAGATCCCATCCATGCATCTCCGTTTTCAGACCAGCTTTGCAGCGTCTCCTTTTATCGCATATTATCGCGAGACATTCACGTGCGTTTTATAGTGGCGTTGGACTAATGAGGTCCCTTGACTAACGGCAGAGTCGGTGGGGCGTTAAATTTAACCCCTTCCGTTTCATATTAAATTATATTAAAATATTGTAAAAATTAAATATTTTATTTTCAATTTTACGAAATACTACTCCACCAATCCACCTAAATATTTTTGTTTAAACTTCAATATTATTAATGAGATAAGGTATTTTAAACTAATAAGTGGATATAGTATATCTATTTAAAATTTATTATTATTCGTATATTATAAATAGTATAATTATTATAAAATTAAATAAATAATTCTATATTTTATTAAATTTGAGATAATATTTTTAATATTATCAAATATTATAATATTAAATTAAAAAATATACGTGGTTGCTATAATTTTCCACAGGTATACGTTGGAATTTGTTTCCAATTAACAATAACTATATAATGGTTCATATTTAGCTCCTTCAATTGTATAGACATTTTGCGCAAAAAATTGTATGGTCATTAATTTTTCCATATAATGGAATTTGTTTCTAAGTATAGATTTTTTAATGGTCAAGGGATGTTAAATAATTTTAATAACCAATTTGGTCATTTGACAAATAAATTGTTACAAAGTAAAAAATTTAGTGATTTGAACTTTAGATTAATTTCCAATTTTGACTAAATTATTTTTGTTTGATCTTTATATTTTATCAAATTTTGTTCTAAATGGTATTGTTTTATATTAATTAAAATTTTATATATAAAGAGTGACAATATATTGATAATTTAGCATATATATATATATATGCGCTAAATTATGGGTTAATTTCATGTATTAATATCTAAAATTACCTAACTATTTTTCTTTGTATCTCTAAGTTAGGTTAGAGGGTACTTTCCTTTTTTGTTTGCCAAATGTAGTTCCTTACCCCTTATCCCATTGGTCTTTAAAACTCTCTCTCCTCCGCACACTGATTACGCTAACACTCTCGTATGCTTCATAAATATTAGAATATATGTGATATTTCCGTAAGAAACAGAATCCCTCAATAAAGAGTAGGCATCTCATCTCTTTCGATTGGTGGTAGGAGTTTCACTTCCCTTCCTTATCCTCAGTGATGTCGAAGCTTTGTTCTGCAACACAACATTCAATCTGATTGAGAGTAGCGTGAGACACAGGCTCATGTGGCTAATGTAGTAAAATTCTCATTGTTCACGACCGATTATATGCCACTTCCACATTAGCATTCGAATGAAGCCCATCCAGGAGTCGTTGGTTCTAAGTAGCCTATTTCTCCACAACACAGGGGTGAAAGGTTTCGGCCCTAGGAATCCTTATAGCGCAAGAACGGGATCTTGTCCATCTTTATTTAGTATAACTGTCGGCTATGTAAGTATCCTTACGAGTTTGTGGGTTTTAAATTTATTTTATGAACTTTGGCATGTTTCGTTGTTAAGGACTCTAGCCCACATTCAGGGATAATTCAATTGCTAGTACAGTATAAATGATATAAAGAGCGAGAAAATCTCTCTCAAATATGCTCCAAACCAAATAATTTGCTGGTGGGAAAGATCGTTGCAAATAGGTAGATTAATTGGGGGACATTAATTAGTGCTCTCAAATGCTCCTATGCCAAATCCAGGGGATTCAATGTAGATGTTGTAAAAGACAATGTGTTCTCTTTGAAATTCAGGACCAAACTTATATGTTAAAGCACCTGAGGACACATCCGGGTCAATTGAAGAGTAGAGCCTCTAATTAAAAGAACGTCACAATTTCTAGAGTCTAAATCAAGTGGATTTCAGTTTAATGCTACTATGAGTTGAAGCTCACACTATGCCATAAAACTTGATCACTAAAAGTAAATGATGAAAACTTAGACAAGTTATTGGGCTAAGTCAATAGTCCAATGAACAATAGCTTTTCCAAACACATTAAGATCCTGGTCAAGACAAATCAACCTCTCATTTTTTGTGCTTAGATAAGTACTCTTAATGGGGAGAAAAAGTTGGTGTAATTCAAATATGAATGCTTAGCCAATTTTTATTTCAAATATGACATATTCACCACTCAGCACTTCCATGAGTACCCTACATGATTAGTGTAATTGTTATGCCCCGATCTAATACCCCAGGCACGGGAGCACATGGAAACCGATCATGTCCACCCAATATTATTAAGGTAAGTACATTTATCCAAGTAGAACAAAGAGAACATAAGACATCAAAATAAGTCATATAAATTTTAGCAAAAAATTGAAACTTTTTAAAATTAAGTAGTATGCCTAATACATTTACAAACTTTCTATAGGGAATTAAGTATCTGATAAGTAAACATAACTTTCGTACATGCTTATCAAGTATCATACCTTAGTTGCATGATTATAGGAGTCAGGGTTGCGAATTTTCGTGCGCCTTGTACGATCCTAAAAAGAGTTAGGGAAGTGGTAAGCTAACATCTCAACGAATGAATTTGTCGACGTCATGACATGGCTCATGACCCGGTCCCCACTTACTCTTTTATTTTGGCTATTCACTTATATTATTTTCATAGTTTTCTTTATCTCATATGTCATGCCTCAACACGATTTATCAACTGGTGGTCCCGTGCAACTTGTCAATATACTCAATGTTACGGACTATTCACTTATATTATTTTCACAATTTTATTTATCTCGTATGTCACATCCCGATCCGATTCATCGGCCAATGGTCCTATGCAACTCACCAGTCCGCTCGATGTTATCATGGTGGGATCTTTCAACTAAGTAAAACATGTAAACCCTGTCTCTTATAGATAAAAAAAAATTGGAAAAAGAATTGATCATTTCCAAAGAAAAAATCGAGTTAGTTCATGAACTTTAACCAATAGAGAAAGGGCAAAATGAGAAAATTATAAATCTTGAGTGACCTAAAGGGTCATAAAAATCATGGAAAAAGACTTTGGGACAAATTGGAAGAGAAAACCAGACCAGTTTAGATGAAATGGACCTAAATCGAATTGAATTAGTTTGAACTGATTTGAACCATCATTGAACCGGTTACTAAATTCATTTTTCTAGGTGGCTTAAAATATTCAAATTGGGGAATTAAAGCCACTATTAGATAGAGAATGACTTTAGATGAATTTAGAAATTTTTAATTTTGAGAAAATTGGTCGAATCGGGTCTGAACTGACTGGTTTAAGCATTGAACCCGGTCGGATCGGTCCGGTCTAGTTCGGAATAGTGTCATCTTCTTCCTTTAGATGACCACACTATTCATTCAATGCTTGAACGGACAACACCGGCGAAGAGGAATCGTCTCCATTCAGGCTCTTTCAGGTCATGAATGAGTTTGACCAAGATGTTAAACGGTCGGGCAAAGAGTCCTCGAGCTCCCTATATAAAGAGCTCCTCTCCATTCATCATCTTCACACCTGAAATCTTCATTCGCTCTCAACTACCCTATTTTTCGGTGAAGCTCGAACCAAAGCTCCGACTTGGGCAGTTTTCTTAACCTTAGAAGGTGAGGTCGGGTTCTTTAGACTCCGGGGGAAGTTAGGTATCTCATAGCAACCTCCATTCGATCTGATGACTGCCGTAGAAGCGTCGACAGAATCAAACAATGAAGTAGCTCCGAAGGACCGAAGCTGCCATGTTTCAGCCAAATTGAAATCGGCCAAATTCAGCCCCCCTTCAGCCAAACCAAGCCCTCCCAACATCCCCACAACCCTTATACAACCTTAACTGAGCTGAAAGGTAAGCCAATTCGACCCTCCTCAATCGTTGCAGGTCAGAGTTAGTGAGAGAAACTATGAAACTTCATTGACAGAATTCTCCTTCGATTCAATATGAATTGTAACGATTCTTGATCATAGGAATAACCTCAGGATGAGAGCTACCTGCCTAGATAAAGAGCTCGAACCGTAGCACCTTTGACGGTAAGCTTTCGAAGCTTTCTCTCTTTGCGCACAGTTTTCTGGCAAAACTCCGTTTGAGCTCAATTCGGACCTAAATGATGTGGTTCAAAGCTCAATTAAATCGTATGGAAGTGTAGGAAATGATCCATACCTTCAATTAGAGTAATTAACCCCGATTGAATGGCCAATTTGAAAAAATCAAATTTGATCGGTTTAAAGGGGAGAAATTAGGAAAAATTTTGGGGATTTCGTAAAATTGAGGGACCATTTAGCAATTTACCAAAATTGAGGGCCAATTGGCCATGAAAATGATATTGGAGGACCAATTGGTCGAATTTTGAAATAATTGGGACCAAATTGCCATTTTTGGAAAGTAGAGGTAGAATAGTAATTTTTAAAAATTTTGGGACCAAATTGGAAATTTGGAAAACTTGAACCTGTTATACTATTTTGAGTAAAATGAGGACTCAAATGGAAATTTTAGAAAACTTGGGGCTTAAAGTGGGCAAATATGAGCATTAGGGACCTAAAGTTAAGAGAAAAGAACTTTAGGGACCTATGTGCAATTAATCATTAATTTATGACCCTAGGCTTTTATGCCAACCTTAAGTGAAAAGGCTGCCCAAATTATGTAGGGATAAGTGTGATCGTAATGCCAGCAAGAGAACGCTCGCGTCGACTTGGAAAATCAATCAAGGACAAACACATCACGGTTATCGGGTGAGTGGGCTTAATCACATCATACCTGGTTGGGGTGATGAACATTTTAGAAATGAAAAACCACTTATAAGTGGAATTCTGATATCATACCCAATTTGGGTGATGGGCAAACAAAGTTAAAAGCTACTTATCTATTATAAGCAGAGGAAATTATACTCGGTTGATATGATGGACTTAATTGAAGGAAGGAGGAACCCGCTTGTTGGCTGTAAGCGGAGGGATCATCACATCTGGTTGGTGTGATGAATTAAAAATTATATTTTTTGTTAGAAGTGTTCTCCTCTTAATGTGCGCCAATGCTTAAACTCTTTGAGAGACGTTCTTGACAGGAGCTAGAACAAATCAAATAGGCCAGATACCTCGGTTTTTGAACTTATGGGGCTAAATGTCTGGTTTTGGAAAATCACGTACAGTGGGCCCAAGGCTAGTGGGCACGAGCAAGAGCTCGTAAACAAACATGAGACTGACAAGACTGGCATGCTCAATGGACTAGCGGCAATACGTCAGGGCTAGGTCGACTGACCGACCTAGACAAACAGCTGCATGTCAGGTTGAGGGTTGGGGCCATTAGACTAGTGGCACCAAAGAGAAATGGCTATGTGAAATATGTTGTTTGTGCATACACTTGAGGTACCTAACCATCAAGACGCCTAAGAGGGGTAGTGATGCATCCTAAGGGCTATTGGACGACATGGTGGAGATAAGGGCAATTTGTCGTGCCAGCAGTCTAAAGCTCGACGTAGAATCTTACGCATGAGGTCAGAGTGGGGTTGGGATGAGGTATCTATCCTCAAACGGACACAGTTGTTTTCGAATCTAAGGATCGGATGTCATGAACATTCACTCAAACCGCAAGTAGAAGTCGACGGGCTTCTATCTTGGTGGCCGGTAAAGACGGTCCGAGCCACAAGTGAGTACAGTGGACGAGATGCACCTGCGAATGTGTGATCTCTTCTTGATTAAAGGCATGTGTTGACTGTTAAATACACCTAATGTAGAAAATGAGGAAAAAGGGTTTTGAAAAAAAAACCTAAATTTGAGGATAGATCCTTCTTAAAGGAAATAAGAATTTTTAGCACGGTTGATTTAATGCTACTTATGAAAACTTATCCCCAACACCCATTTATTGAGTTGTAGAACTCACCCCCTCCCTTTACCCCTTTTTCAAGTAACTAAGGGAAATCAAACCTAAAGACTTTCCTATACCTGAACCTGAAAGACAGGTATGTAAGATTTAATATATTCAATTTTTTATAATGTTATTACAGGAAAAATTGGAAAAAGGACGTCTAACTACTCGCGGTTTAGAAAAGGGTGAAACTTTTCATAAACAAAAGGAAATGGCGGGTTGTTCACTGTGATCCGATCAAATCGGGTCTGGGCATGACAACTTGAGTGTTATCAGAGGCTGTTTCCATAAATACATTATCAAGACTATAAAACATAGTAACTAAGAGAAAATTTTAAAATTTTTAGATGGCTCTCAAGCGAGGAACCAAGAAAACTAAGGTTGACGTCACCAACATCAACCAACACTCTATTCTGGTAGGAAGACAACCCTAAAAGCTCCTTAATGCCTGAGGTATAGTAGAAGTCCTAGAGGACCAAATGGGGAAGTATCCAGTCCCCCTAAGGAGTATGGTGCCAGGATATGTTAGGGTCACAACCCTGAGTACGAAGGGAGCCAAGCCTGAAGTCAGAGATGCCAACAATGGCGTATAACCTTACCTAGGAGGATGCTTATCAAGAACCTCGTAGCTCCCAATCCATTCCGTAACCACTTTTTATAATAGGGCTAAAACCCCAACATATTGTACTCCTCTATTAATGAAATACTCCAAATTCCTAAAAACCATATCTCTCAAATGATGTGATCATTTTAGGAAGTTGGCCCCAAGAAAAGTAACCAAACAAACTTGCGCTGCCATAGAAACTAGGGAGAATCCCATCCCAGTTAAGGAAACGGAATCAGAGAATCAAGAAATCTAGAAGAACTCTTAGAGTGATCCTTTGACAAAGAAGATTCAATAAGAACACCCTCAGGGTATTCAGATTCAAGGACGGTGAAGCACCGGACCACCAACGATCCCCTAGAAAGACCCCACAATGCTCGAAGTAAAGAAGGAACCATATTGGTCCACGCAAGGAAATAACCTGTTACAGGATGATAGGGACATTACGTTAAGAAGTGTGCAACCCTACTTAGGACAAGTACCAAGATAACATGTTATTAGTATAGAAGAATAGGACATAATGTGAAGTGCTAGAAACCAACTCATAATCAGGAACTCCTCAAAGGTAGGATAAAGAACAAAAAGGCAATTGGAGAACATGTAAGGAACAAGGGCAATTTACAATTATAGTCCAAAAATCATAAAAAAATACTCAAAAATAAAATTAAACACAAAAAAAATATATGGGATCTTTTAATACATAAAAAATGACAAGAATCAAATAACAACAAAATATAGTATGAAATATGTAAAATAATAATAATAATAATAATAATTAAAAGCAAACCACAAAACGAATTGCTAAAATAGTAAGTCAAACTAAGAACCCAAACAAATATAAAAAATACCGAGAAACCCCCCAAAAATAACAAAATTTATAAAAAAAATGAATTCAAAAGAAAACCACAAGTAGGAAAAAAGTACTTAAAATTCAATAAACTTTAAAATTAATAAGTGACACTCAAAATAATAGCGTAACACTAAAATAAAAATAAATACAAAAAATATTAAGAAGTACCCAAATAAAAAAATCATTATAACATACATTTAAATAAACACCATAAATAGTAAAACACATAAAATAACAAGAAACTCCAAAATTTAATATGAAAAAGAGAAAAATACCATTAAACGTAAAAAAATAATATGAATAGTTTATAATATAAAAATTAAAAAAGATCCAAAATAGTATAAAATATAAAATAATAATAAATAATTAAATTACCAATAAAACATTGTAAAATACATTCTAATAAACACCACAAATAGCCATTACTATAAAAAAAATTCAAGAAATTTTCAAAAATAATAAGAGAAACTAAAAAATAATAAAATAATATGAAACACTTAAAAATATAATAATATTTCAAAAAAATTATAAAAGAAATTATTAAAAATAATAAATTACACTAAATACTCAAGGAAACATCAAAAATATATTAAGTAACACATAAACTACCAACAACCAATATTAAGATATATTTATACAAATAAATCAAATAATAAGATATGTATAAAATACCAAGAAACTCCAAACAAAATAAGAAAAATTAAAAAAATATATAAAAAATTGCTAAATATAATATGGATTGTTCTATATATAAAAATGGTAAGAATTACTCAAAATACATGAAATAGTATAAAACAATAAAACACCTAATAAAAATCTAAAATTTAATCATAAATTGAATTATACAAAATATTAAGTGAAATAAAAAATGTAAGAAATATGAAAAATAGTTCGAAAAAATAAATGAATAATAGAACATTATAAGATAGATTTAAATAAACCCAAAAATACAAATAAATATTTAAAATACAATTAGTGTTCAAAAATCATATAAAACATTCAAAAACAAAATTAAACACAAAAAAATATAAAGTTCCTTCAATATATAAGAAATGGTAAAAATTAATGAAAACAAAAAAAATAGTATGAAATATACAAATGTAATAAGTGACACTCAAAATAATAATTTAATACCAAAAATATAAATAAATACAAAAATATTAGCAAGTGCCCAAATAATGAAAAAAAAGTATAGTACCATACATTTAAATAAACACCATAAATAATAAAAATATATAAAATAACATGAAATTCCAAAACATAACATAAAAATTGTAAAAATATCAATAAAAAAAATAGTATAGATCGTTACTAATATAAAAATAAAAGAAGCACTAAAAAATTCAAAAAAAGTATGAAATATAATATAATTACAAATAAATAAATTACCAACAAAATATAGTAATATACATTCAAATAAACACCATAAATAGCAATAAATGTTTAAAATTCAATAATTTTTCAAAAATAATATGATAAACTAAAAAATAAAAACGATAAAACAATATGAAACATTAAAAAATACAATAATAATTCATAAATAAATCATAAAAATAATTACTAATAATAGTAAATTACATTAAATACTTAATTAAACAAAAATATATATTAAGTAACACGACAAATAGTAAGATACATTTATACAAATAACTCAAATAATAATAATATATGTATAAAATACCAAGAAACTCCAAATAAAGTAAGAAATATTAAAATGTAAATAAATATTTAATATATAATTAATGTACAAAAATCATAAAAAATACTTAAAAATAAAATTAAACACAAAA
Source organism: Trapa incisa (assembly GCA_030064435.1). NCBI lineage: Eukaryota > Viridiplantae > Streptophyta > Magnoliopsida > Myrtales > Lythraceae > Trapa > Trapa incisa. Next base: position 3,013,353 of record CM057774.1, on the reverse strand, counting down.
AATATATGGAAACCTTCAATATATAAGAAATGATTATAATTAATAAAAATAATCAATAATAGAATGAAATATGCAAAATAATAATATTAGTTAAAAACAAACCATAAAACGAATTATTAAAATAGTAAGTCAAATAAATAATCCATGCAAACACAAAAAAATGCAATAGTAAGTCAAACTTAGTACCCAAGCAAACACAAAAAATTATGAGACATGCCTAAATAATCAACAAAATTTATAAAAAAATAAATTCAAAGAAAAGCCACAAATAAGGAAAAAAGTTACTTTAAATTGCATAAATATGGAAAAGTAATAACTGATACTCAAAATAAAAACGTAACAACAAAAATATAAATAAACACAATAAATATAAAAGAAGTGTCCAAATAACCAAAAAAGTATAGTATCATACATTTAAATAGACACCATCAATAATATAAAATATATAAAATAACAAGAAAATCTAAAAATTAATATGAAAAATAAAAAAATATCAATAATCGTAAAATAATAGTGTGGATTGTTCCTAATATAAACATAAAAGAAAAACTAAAAAAGATCCAAGAAAATATGAAATATAATATAATTACAAATAAATAAATTACCAACAAAATATAGTAATATACATTTAAATAAATACCACAAATATACATAAATACTTAAAATTCAATAAATTTCTAAAAATAATTAGAGAAACTAAAATTAAAAAAATAATAAAATAGTATATAACACTAAAAAATTGATAATAATTCAAAAATAAATTATAAAAGATATTATTAAAAATAGTAAATTACTTAAAATACTCAATCAAACACCAATAATATATTAAGTAACACATAAACAACCAACAATCAATAGTAAGATAAATTTATATAAAAAAACTCAAATAATAATATACATATAAACAAGAAACTCTAACAAAAGAAATAAACATTTAAAACCACAAATAATTGCTAAATATAGTAGGAATGGTTCCATATACAAAAAAATGTAAGAATTACTAAAAATAAATAAAATAATAAAACAACTAACAAAAATTTAAAAATAAACCATAAATTAAATTATACAAAATATTAAGTAAATTTATAAAAATGAAATTAAAAGAAAACATAAATAGGGGAAAAAGTATTTAAAATTCCATAAAATTACAAAATTAATAAATTATACTCAATATAATAGCTTACACCAAATCGTAAAAAATGCAAAAATATTATGAAGTTCCCAATTAACTAAAAGTATAGTAACATACAATTAAATAAAATACCATAATTAATAAAAATAAATAAAATAACAAGAAAACAATAGTATAAAACAATAAAACAACCAATAAAAATTTAAAAATAAACCATAAATTAAATTATATAAAATATTAAGAAAATTTATAAAAAATATCTAGAAACACCAACAAAATTTATAAAAATAAAATCAAGAGAAAACATAAGTAGGAAAAAAAAGTATTTAAAATTCTATAAAATTACAAAATTAATAAATTATACTCAACAAATTGTAAAAAATGTAAAAATATTAAGAAGTTACCAATTAACTAAAAAAGTATAGTAATATACAAATAAATAAACACCATAATTAATAAAAATAAATAAAATAACAAGAAACTCCAAAAATTAATATGTAAAATGTAAAAAAAAATAAACATAAAAATAGTATGTATCTTTCATAATATAAAAATAAAAGAAGCACCAAAAAACATAAAAAAAAATAGTATTAAATATCATATAATAACAAATAAATAAATTATCAATAAAGTATAGTAAAATAGATTCAAATAAATATCACAAATAGCAATAAATACTTAAAATTCAATAAGTTTCTAAAAATAATAATAAAAACTAAAAAAATAACAAAATAGTATTCAACACGGAGTAACACATAAATGACCAACCACCAATAGTAATACATATTTATACAAATAATTACAATAAGTAGATATGTATAAAATATCAAGAAAATTCAAATAAAATAAGAAATATTTAAAAAATACAAAAAATTGCTAAATATTGATTGGATCTTTACCTATACAAAAATGGTAAATATTACTCAAAATGCACAAAATATTATAAAATAATTAAACATACTATAAAAATTTAATAATAAAACATAAATTGAATTATAAAAAATATTAAGTGAAATAAATTAAAAAATATGAAAAATATTAAGAAACAAACAAATGATTAATAAAATATTGTAAGATGATTTTAAATAAACACAAAAAATATAAGTAAATAATTAAAATACAATTAGTGTCCAAAAATCATAAAAAATATTAAAAAAACAATATTAAACACAAAAAATATATGGGATCGTTCAACATATAAGAAATGGTAAGAATAATTGAAATTAATAAAATATAGTATAAAATATACAAAATAATAATGATAATAATTAAAAGTATACCACAAATAGAATTACTAAAACAATTTGTCATACTAACAAGGTAAGCAAACAAAAAAAAATACCAAGAAATGCCTAATTAAAAAACAAATTTTATAAAAAATTATTTAAAAGAAATCCAAAAATAAGAAAAAAAGTATTTAAAAATTTCATAAACTTGCAAAAGTAATAAATTGCACTCAAAATAATAATGTACACCAAATTGTAAAAAACACAAAAATATTAAAAAGTGCCTAATTAACAAAAAAATATAGTAACATTCATATAAATAAACACCAAAATTAATAAAAACACATAAAATAAAAGGAAACTCAAAAAATTAATATGTAAATTGCAAAAATAACAATAAACGTAAAAAAAATAGCATGTATAGTTTATAATATAAAAATAAAAAAGCACTAAAAATATAAAAAAAATAGTATTAAATATAATATAGTAACAAATAAATAAATTATCAATAAAGTATAGTAAAGTAGATTCAAATGAACACCACAAATTGCCATAAATACTTAAAATTCAATAAATTTACAAAAATAATAAGAGAAACTAAATAATAAAAAAAATAACAAAATAGTGTGAACCACTAAAAATTACAATAATATTTCAAAAATAAACCGCAAATGTAATTAATAAAAAAATTTTAATTAAACTAAATACTTTGTCAAACATAAAAATATATTAAGTAACAAATAAATGACCAATAACCAATAGTAAGACATATTTATACAAATAACTCAAATAAGAAGATATGTATAAAATACCAAGAAAATCCAAATAAAGTAAGAAACATTTTAAAAATACATAGATATTACTAAAAAATGGTAAATATTACTCAAAATACACAAAATATTATAAAATAATAAAAACACACTATAAAAATACAATAATAAAATATAAATTAAATTATACAAAATATTAATTGAAACAAAAAAGTAAAAATATGAAAAATATTAGGAAGCAAACAAATGAATAATAAAATATTGTAAGATGCATTTAATAAAACACAAAAAATACAAATAAATATTTAAAATACAATTAGTGTATAAAAATTATTAAAAAATTAAACAAAAAAAATATATGAGATCATTCAATATATAAGAAATGGTAAGAATCAATTAAATAAAAAATAGTATTAAATAGGTAAGACAATAATAATAATTAAAAGTAAAACACAAAAATAATTACTAAAATAGTTAGTCAAACTAACAACTTAAGCAAACACAAAAAATATCGAGAAATGATTAATTGACAAACAAAATTTATAAAAAAAATTATTTAAAAGAAAACTACAAATAGGGAAAAAATAATTAAAATTCCATAAACTTGTAAAAGTAATATGTGACACTCAAAATAATAACATATACCAAATTGTAAAAAATGCAAAAATATTAAGAAGTGCCCAATTTACCAAAAAAAACATAGTAACAGACATTTAAATAAACACCATAATTAATAAAACACATAAAATAACAAGAAACTCCAAAAATTAAGTTGGAGACCAAATTGGAAATTTGGAAAACTTAAACTTTTTAAACAATTTTGAGTAAATTGAGGACCCAAAGTGAAATTTTAGAAGTTTTGGTACTCAATTTGGGGAAAAGTTAGCATTAGGGACCTAAAGTCAAAGGAAATGAACTTTAGGGACATAATTGTAATTAACTGAAAATTTTAGGTATTTTCGTTCATACGTGAGGAATGAAGGCTATCATGTCAAAAATTTATAGATAAGGATGTCCAAATCGTGTAGGAACACGAAGGACTAGAAAGCCAATAAGGATAAACTAGCGTGGAGGCAAAAACCAACTAAGAGGGAATACACTACGATTATCGGGTGAGTGAGTTTATTTACATCATACCTGCTTGGTATGATAAGCACTTCAAAAATGAAAAACCACTTCTATTAGGAATTTTAACATCGCACCCAGTAAGAGTGATGTGAGAACTATGCAGAAAAACTACTTACCGGTTGTATATAGAGAGATCATACTCAGTTGGTATGATGGACTTCTTGGATGGAAGGAGAAAATCCACTTGTCGATTGTAAGCGAAGATGTCATTACACCCAATTGGTGTGATGAATGGAAAATTATTTTATCATAAATGTTTTCTCTAACTATGTGCCAATGCATAAAAATTTTAGGAGACCTTCTTGATGAGAGCTAGAACAGCTCAGATAGGCCAGAGGCCTCGATTTTGGAACTTGATGGCTAAAAAGCCTGATTTTGGAAAATGGTACCAAGAATGTCGTTGGAGCTGGTCGAATGATAGAGAAATTTTCTCTAGTTGTCGGGTCGCCGAAAAAAGGGAGCAGTCGGTGGTTGGGATAGGATTATAAGCAAATTTCGATGAGAGAACGACCCCTATCTATATGGAGGTGATCTAGATCACTATGACAATCTAACCATATGCTTCTTTCTTCATTTAATAGCATGGGCCCTCAAAAATAGATTAATTTCCCCAAGTGGTGGATTTTAGTTTTTTGGGTGAGTCATTGGGTAAAAACAGATGAATCTAGGTAAATTGTCGGGTGAGGAAGACGGCACGCACACGTGTGTCCGCGCGTGCAACATGTGTGTGTGCCCAACGTCCCAGTTGATCGGTTTGGCATTGTAGTGAACCGATTTATGGTGAATTGTTCGATCAATTCAGTATTTTTTGGCACAGTTCACCCATTTCTCTATTGGTTCTTGAGAAAATAAAAATTTTACATTCAATTTCCTATTGAATGAACTCAAGAACCACCTCATTTGGACTTTTTTATCACCCTAAAAGATTCGGGGGTTTTAGGGCTCCCCCTAGCCTAAACTCGGTCTAAACCAATTTTCTTCTGGTTTCCTCCCAATCCTCATCTTCATGTTTCGAGGCACTCCCAAATGTCTCCCAAGCTCCAATTTGCCCATCTTGGCCCCTCTATCAATCCCTCTCTTCCTTTTTGATCTAGTTGAGTTCCCCGATTGACATTCTATCTCTCGGTACAATTCCATTCCCCAATTCATTTCTTCCTGGTTTGTGAATTGGGAATTTACCAGTGTTACACATGGGATACACGAGCCCACACACATGGGTTTACTTAAGACCCTATACACATACCTTCCTCTAGGACGTCATAAACTTATTTTGGCTAGAGTTGGTTGGAATCGTGTCGAACGGGCTTGATCAGAAATGTAAACCCCACACATTTGAGTTAAGGAAAATCGGGAAAAGAACCGGTCAAACCGAATAAGAAAATTAAATCGGTTTACATTTGGGAATAAGCAATATGAAAATTTACAACTTTCGGGTGATTCAAAGGGTCCATTAAATATTGGAAAAGAAACTTAAGATAAACTAGAAAACAAAAACCAAATTGGTTCAGGTGAACTAGATTCCATAAGAACTTCAAAGTTAAGTGTGCTTACTTGAGAGTAGTGTGAGGATAGGTGACCTCCTTGTAAGTATGATTTTTTGTAACCCGAAATTTCGGTTAAAAATTTTTATGTGAACGTACGGCTTATTATAAATAGCCATAAATTAATATATATTTAATTATTAGAATTAATACCAATAATTTAATACCTAAATTAAATTATTGGAATTAATACAAATAATTTAATACCGAAATTAAATTATTGGAATTAATACCAATAATTTATGGCAATATTAATAATAGTAATAAATCTCACCCATTTAATACACGGGTTTTACGACTATATAAAGTGGTCATCCCCATTTCATTCTCCTCACACCTGAACACTTTTCTCTTTCTCTCTCTATTGCTCCATTTCCCAGTAAAGCTCAAACCAGAGCTTCGACTTGAACAAAGGTCGGGCTCTTTAGAACCGGGGAGAAGACATTTATATGATAGCAAACTTCAGTCAATCCGAGAATTGTTGGAGAAGCGCCGACGTGATAGAATAGTGAAGCAGCTCCGGCGGACCGAAGCTGCCCTATTTCGGCCAAGCTAAAATCAGCCATTTCAAGCCTTGCTCAGGTCAATCCAAGCCCTCCCAACACTTCCTCAACCTTTCCACAGCCGAATTAGCACCGAAAGGTAAGCCAATTCGGCTCCCATTTATAATTTTATATTGGTGCTAGAGAGAGAATCGACCGAATTTCAATGACAAAATTCTAATCTAATTTCGCATCAATTGATGTGATTCTTGATTCTAGGATAAACTTCAGGACGAGAGCTATCTGCCTAGATCGAAAGCTCAAACTGTCGTGCCTTCACCGGTGAGTAATCGAAGCTTTCTCTCTCTATAGTTCATTTTTCGGTGAAGCTTCGTTTGAGCTCGTCTCGGCATTAAAACTTGCGATTCACATTTCTTAAGAATCGTATAAACATGTAGAAACTCAATTTCAACTTTAATTTCAACAATTGGAAATGTTTGATGGGTCAATTTGATGAAATCAAATTCGGCTATGTTAAGAAGTTGAAATTGGGGGAAAATTGGGGATTTTCGAAATTCAAAGGACCAAAATGAAATTATGAAATTGAGGGTCAATTGGACATGAAAATAATGTTGGAGGACCAATTGAGGAATTTTGAAATTTTTGGGGTAAAACTTACCATTTTTGTAAAAGAAGGGCAAAATGGTAATTTTGGAAAAATTAGGGGACCAAATTGGAAATTTGGGAAATTAAACCCCATTTTGGTAAAATTGAATAAATTGAGGTCCCATGATAAATTTTAAAAGTTACGGGACTCAATTTGAGGAAAAACCGACATTAGGGACTTAAAGTTAAAGAGAAATAACTTTAGGGACCTAATTGCAAATAACTAAAAGTTTGGGTTTTCTCATTCATTGGAAATGAATGAAGGCTGTTATGCCGAGTAATAATGAACAAGGTTGTTCATTTCGTGTAGGAACGCGAAATACCGGGAACGCCAGCAAGGACAAGCTAGCGTGAATACAAAGAACCAGTCAAGTGGAATTCACGGCATTAACAGGTGAGTGGGTTTACTAACATCATACCCGGTTGGGATGATGAGCACAACTTAAAGATAAAAACCACTTACCGGTTGTGAGTGAAAATTTTATATCATACCCGGTAGTGGATGATAAGTACCTCGGTATAAAAACCCACTGTTTAGTGGTATTTTAATCATTACCACTTAGAGAAAGTGATGTGAAAATTATGTGAAAAAAACTAATTATCGGTTGTAAGTAGATCATACCCGGTTGGTATGATGAGACTTCCTCGAAGGAAGTTGAAAATCCGTTCATCGGTTATGAACGGAGATGTCCTTATACTGGTTGGTATAATGGATAGTGAAAACCTATTTTATCGGAAGTGTTCTCCCCTGAGTATGTGCCAATGCTTAAACTATTTGGGAGACCTTCTTGACGGGAGCTCGAATAAGCTCTGATAGGCTAGGGGCCTCAATTTTGGAACTTGGGGGCTAAATGCCCGATTTTGAAAATCCCGTACAGTGAGCCCAAGGCCAGTTGGCACGAGCAGGAGCTTGTAAACGAACATGATATATGTGTCATAAAACTTATTAAGTGAATTGTTTGGCCATGGTACCAAGATAGAACCAACATGCTCAGTCAACTAGTGGCAGTGCGACATGACAGGTCGACGGACTAGTCAAGACAAACAGCTGCGGGTTGAGTTGAGAGTCGGGGCCGTTGGACTAGTGGCACCACAGATTACATGGCAATATAAGAAAATATTGTTTGTGCATGCACTGTGAGTACGGGATCATCAAGACACCCATGAGGGGTAGTGATGCGTCCTAAGGGCACTGGACGACCTGGTGGCTATAAGGGCAGTTCGTCGTTCCAGGTGTCTGTGCGAAATCTGGAGTAGCACCAAGTGCATGAGATCGGGGTGGGGACAGGATAAGGTCTCTGTACTCATACGGACACGAAGAAGTGATTTTGGGATTGTGGGTCGGATGTCACGTACATCCACTCATTCCCAAGGTAGAAGTGGTCGTACTTTTATCCGGGTGGCAGGAAAAGTCGCTCCAAAGCCACTAGCGGGTTCAATAGTGATACTGACTTGCGAATGTGTGTAACCTTCATGATGAAGGATGTGTGTTGGGTGATGACACACCGTGGTAACTAAGAAATAATGGAAAAACCTAAATTTTTAAATGAAGGAATTTTTTAAAACAAAGGAGTCTGGCACACTCCATATAAATGTTTTTCTTAAAAGTTAAAAGCTTTTAAAAACCCATTCACTGAGTAGTCGTACTCACCCCCTCCCTTATATCCCATTTAGGAAATCCCGGAAAGCTCCCCTTAAAGACCGTCAACTAAGATGCCTATAAGACAGGTATGTAAAGATTTAAATTTCATGCAGTTTTGATTATGCTATTCCAGGAAAAAGGTGCAGGTTAAAGGACGCCTTACTCTTTACGGTTTACAATAAGGGGAAACCCTTTAATAAATCGGGAGAGTGGCGGGTTGATCACGGGGATCCGACCAAACCGGGTCGGGGCGTGACAAGAAACTCAAAAATAAATAAGTAATAGTTTGGTCAAAGCTGGGAACTCACCAAAGGTGGCATGTCAATCATTAATGCTAGTGCAATTTGAAAGCTAACTACTCAAGGAGTTTGTGGCAACTAAAATCACCCTGATTGGTGATATATAGCTTCTGCAATGTCCATTTTAGTTAGCTCATCCACTCAACCCGAGATATAAGAGTTAACAAAATTATTTCTCTTTCAATATTTACTCAAGCAAGGTTGGTGGCTATGGAAATCTGATGGTGTGAGGATTCTGTTGAACGTTTCTTAGCCTTCGAGGACTGTCAAGGCTCTTGAAAATTGCTTTTGAAACAAATGCTCTATTTCCAGTCACAGGAGATCAGTTACTATTTGATGTCGCCAAAAAGTGTAGACGAAGAGTTGAGGGTCAGGAGAGGTGGCAATGGAAAGTTGACTTTCTCAACTTTTAAGGGATACCAAGATTGGCTTCTGAGGTGGTCGGACAACGGAGCTAAGCTCATAGAAAATTGGGTCAACAAAAATGGGAGTTATTATTGTTTTAGAGGGAATTATGAGTCAAAACCAGTCGGAGAACCTCCAATATTTATATGGTTGGATTCTAGATTTATGTGGCTATCTAGCCATAGCTTCCATGAGCCATTCTATTGTATGTAGCTCTAGAAATAATTTAATCTCTATGGCGGTGGGTTTCAGGTTGTATGTTGTTGTTTATCAAGTTAAATGGTTGAATCCAGGTTGGAGGACGTGTGAAGGAGACGACATGCACATGTGTGGTTGTGTGTGCATGCGCCCTGTGCTCCGTGCGTGCATATGCCCACCATGGCACGCCTTCTAGTCTACAATATAACGAACTGGTTTCCGGCAAATTTCTCAACTAGTTTAGCGATTTTTTGCCTAGTTCACCCATTTTCTATGGGTTCTTGAAAAAATAAAAATACTAAAAAATTTTTACATTAAATTTCATGTTGAATCTATTTAGCAAAAAAAATGTCCTATTGAATGGACTCAAGATATATTCTTTTTTTATTATTCTCATAATCATTGATCTTGTGTCCCGTGATATTACTTAAGGTCTCTTATAACCTTTTTCATCCCTATTAGCCTCTCCATCGATCCTTTTTTTTTTATTTTAGTTCAATTTAGTTTTCCTAATTTATATTTCATGTCCTAGTTTAACTCGGACTGGTTATTAAATTGTAATTTCTGAGTGTCACAATATGTTCTTAGCTTACTTAACTCTATAAAAGACTACTTATTACCCGATGGGAAAATATAAAGGTTAAATGGTGGAATTCTAGTTCCAACAGGGTTAAACTCCTCCTTAATAGCTTTTCACATGAAAGTATAAAATATTATTTTCTACCAATTTCAAAGAAAGGCCTTTTTTTTTAATAAAGACAACAAGAAAGCAAGAAAATGGAGAAAGCCCAACCGCTCTCCAAATGCACATATAGGCTTGAGAGCAAGAAGTACGTGCTAGTGGACGTGTATAAAGTCCCAAGCTCTACTCTAGACTAACCACTTGCTCTTTAGCACACTTCACTTCTCACACCTATTCTTTGCTGTTATGGCTTTCGATTATTGCCTTCACTTGTTGCTTCAGCTTTCGAGCATGCATTGTCTCTTTAGCCCTTTCTCTCCATAAAAGACTTGTAAACCATGTTTTCTTAATACAAGAAAGTTAGAATTGAGAAACGAAATTTTTTAAAATAAAACTAAGATTTTAATTGAATCGAAATTTGTGTAAATAAATCAAAACGTGAATTTGAAAGATCCTAATTAATTAATAAATATTTAAAAATAGAGTAAAATGATCATATTGTAAATTGAATGGAAAAACCAGATTAGTTAAGGGTGAGCCAAATTGGATTAAACCAGTTTAAAATTTTATTTTTAGAGCTGAATTAAAAATATCAAATTAAAAAATTGAATACTTTATATTTTAAAATTTTAAAAAATTAGTTAAATCGGATCTGAATCGATTAATTTTTAAATTCGAATCACCGAACCCGATTCAACAAAACTTGTCAACGATATAGTCGTTAAACGTAATGCCTCTCCTAGGACAGCACTCAATTAATGCAAACGACGAATCAATGCAGAACATGTGGGATAGCATTCCATGACAACATATATAAACGCTGACCTAATAGTGTGATATATTTATTGAGTCAATAATTAATCGAGTAAAATACACACCACTAATAATTGACCAATATTAACTTAACTACTGTACTTAATAAATAGTCAATTTAGGAAAATTCACATCAATAACTTATTTATTTTAAATTAATCTAAATTAATATAATTCATACTTTACAAATTAATAATATTACAAGTGGTGGACAATCACACCAACTTCCGAAGATAATAATAGTGTTTGAGGCGATCAATTATAGTTAATTTTCACAGTAACCATCTATCGACCATAGACAAATAACGGGTTGTTTGGGCTTGGCGCATAGCATTATAAACTTGATGAATGGATATACTTCAATAGTATAATTCCATTATTTCGAGATGACCTAAGCAAAACCATAAATAATGTCAATAAATGCCCAATAATATATTCATAAATGGAGGTCATTCTTACGGATATCTAAAAACGTACACAATATGTTCCTGAGACATTACTTGGAGTGGTTTCTTCATAGCATTGGTCGTGGTTTGGTGGTCTCTCTTTGGGTTGCCGGTTGTCGTCCGTCTTTACTCTGCTTGGTCACCCTTCATTTTGCCCTGGGTCGGGAGTCCAGAGGATGTCACCTTCATCTTACGGTTCAGTTGCCGCGGCTTGGTCAACAAACCTCCGTCGTCCATTTTCACCCTCCCACTCATTGCACCTGTGCCCTTCTGTGTTTTTTTGGCTCCACTCCTCTTTGTTGGATTGTACGGATAGCTCAAACAGAAATTCATTTAGGGTTAAATTTTATTCCAATGTCATAATTGTTCATGTCATCATTTTAGTTACATGGAATACCGTTCGCTAGAAACTCCTAGCGGATTTGAGATCACATGCTTAGTATTTTGACCAGAGCATATTAACTGTCTGCACGGGGAATTCTACTGAAGTGACCCTAAAGCGAATGACACTTTATCCACTTTGGCTCACAGGTCTTCAACACCCCAGACTCCTACTTAATCTTCAATAATGACAACGGCTGCCAGCGGACCACGGCTTTAAATGTCTCGTCTTCTAAGGCTTTCCTTCATCATGAACGGCGTCTACTGTAACTCTTTGGAAGGCTTCAGGTTGTCGTTCTCCCTCTCTATCTCTCCAATCAGCTCTACATCTTACAATCCCTTCAGTTTCTTTCTTTTAACGATTGTATATGTCCAACTAAGAATAAAGATATTGGAAGATTGTCAAATGCCTTGTTCAATTAAGAAATAGTTTCGCCATAAAAATGGTACGTTTTGACAATTCTGGAGCAGTTACATAATCTGCGATTCCATTGCATCGATGAATCAGACCAATTAGTGGAGGTGGCCGGAGACTAATATTCAGATGCCCTTTTACTGATAAATCCAAGCTACCGCTTCTTCCTGCCCCGGCCTCTTGTCCAACCATCTCCCTTTGCCTGTAAAACTCTCGAACTTGTCCACTTCCTTGCCGAGTCTCTTATTCTCCAGCTTGCTTTCAGAGTCTTCCACGCGCTTACATAATAGTACTTTTTAACTTTACATGTGCCCCTTGAAGTTGCTCTGCGTCAACATCTGCAGTCCATCCGGTGATGGCAGATAACAAAGATGTGTTTGATACAAGGGAGGCATCGCTACTGGTTCGGGAGCTCAGGAGCATCTTCAAGTCAGGCAGGACGAAGAGCTATGATTGGAGGATTTCTCAGCTCAAGGGTATCGAGAGGATGATGGAGGAGAGGGAGAAGGACATCGTTGAAGCTCTCCACTTGGACCTCTCAAGGCCTGAGTTGGAGAGTATCATAGCAGAGGTTGGCCTCATATCACTTCTCCTCCCAATAGAGTTATCTATCAGCGCAAAGTTTGCTCTCCTTTCAGCTTGTACAGAAACCAGTTTTCCATTTTCCTTGAAAGAGTAGATAAAAAAAGTTCCAACTGATGAAAAAGGGTGGCTTAGTAAATCGTAAAAAATATTCAGCATTTGAAGCTTCAGGAGCATATTGCAGATTTCTGGGTTGAAGTCTGCATCTAAGAAGGCCATGAAGGAGTTAAAGAAATGGATGATGTCAGAGAAGGTGATTTTTGACACTTTGTCTTGTCTTTGGATGATCTTGCTGTCCTTGAGATGTTTACTAAAAGTAGCCTTGAATTATTCTGTGGAAAATTCGGAGTTTCAGGTGAAAACTTCCATGACCACTTATCCATCTTCAGCTGAAATAGTGCCAGAACCACTCGGAGTTGTGCTGATCATTTCAACATGGAATTATCCTTTCTGTAAGTGCAGATGATTCTGTCATTTGAACATAATCAGTTTTTGTTACTATTTCTTTCTTCCCTGGCCTAATCAAATACCGATCTTCTGTGCTTCTATCATTCAGTGTTATCGCTTGATCCTGTAATAGGAGCTATAGCTGCCGGTAATGCTGTTGTGTTGAAACCGTCGGAAGTTGCTCCGGCCACTTCATCCCTTCTAGCAAAGTTACTAGATGAGTATCTGGACAATAGTGCAATCAGAGTCATCGAAGGAGCTGTTCCTGAAGCAACTGCTTTATTAGAGCAGAAATGGGACAAGATACTCTACACAGGTCTGTTAACTATCATTGGTATTCCAGATAATAATGAATGTGTGGGAAAGCACAGAAACATGGGACATCGGACAACGTGGCCTAAATTAACGACGAAGAGGTTTGAGCACTAAGTAAAGGAAGTACATTAAACTTGTTTTTTTTTTAATTTTTGTTCAGGCAGTGCAAGGGTGGGTCGAATTGTTATGGCTGCAGCTGCTAGGCACCTTACACCTGTGATTCTCGAACTTGGGGGAAAATGCCCTGCCATAGTTGATTCGAACGTCAAGTTAGAGGTAACATGGGCCATAAGAATCTAAGAACTGAACTCTGCATTGGATCGATCATGTTTGTCCCAGTAAGTAACAGGACACTTTTCACATGAAGGTCTGTGCAAGAAGGATAATAGCAGGAAAGTGGGCTGCTAATTGTGGGCAAGCTTGCATTAGTATCGACTACATTATCACGACGAAAATATTCGCCTCCAAGTTGGTATGGCCTTTTAAATGGATTACTGTGTCTGAAAATTTCATCTCCTGGGTCGGTTTCTTGGATTACAAATAGCAGGAAGATGCCGCTAATAGCACTTCTTATGTTCTATTTTTGATATGGCATCCCATTAGAATTTTATATTTAGAAAGGAAAAGGAAAACATAAACATGGAAAAACTTCTTTTGCTCTCCCTAGGTAGACTGATTACACGAATTGTTATCCAAGCATGGAACTTGATGTTGTCTTGTGGTCAGATTGATGCGCTCAAACAAGCACTTGAAGAGTCCTTTGGAGAGAATCCGATGGAGTCGAAGGACATGTCTCGTATAGTCAACTTGTTTCACTTCAAACGCTTGGTGGGCCTCTTGGACGAGGATCAGGTCACCGACAAGATTGTTCTCGGAGGCCAGAGAGATGAAAAGTTACTGTACGGCTAATATATTACTCCACTTATTAATGGTTTGGCTGAAATTTGCAATGCATATAATATAATGTACAAGCCCACAAGCATAGATCCATCTTGTTCATTTTTCCAGAAAGATAGCTCCAACCGTATTGTTGGATGTACCCGAAGATTCGCAGATAATGCAGGAGGAAATATTCGGGCCACTTCTGCCTATTTTCACGGTGAAGTATCCCAACCAATTGGTATTCTTTGCCTTACATTTCTTCTGTTCTCTTCTCATTCACTTCATCCTTTTGGTCATCTGATAGGTTGAGACCTTGGAAGAAAGTTTCGAGCTCATAAACTCGAGACAAAAGCCTCTAGCTGCATACCTCTTCACCAACGACGAACAAATGAAGAAGAAATTTGTGCAGAATGTATATGCTGGAGGAATGGCCATCAATGATGCAATCATTCATGTAATCCGTCTCTCGATTTCCCATAGTTTTGCACAGACAAGAAAAGGAAAAAAAAGGGAATCCCATATGAGTAAAAAGCTAAGGATGGTGGCAACCTTGATGCAGGTCACAGTTCCTGGGCTACCTTTCGGCGGAGTTGGGGAGAGCGGGATGGGGGCATACCATGGTAAATTCTCATTCGACGCGTTCAGCCATAAGAAGGGAGTCCTATATAGAGGGTTTGAGGGAGACTCATCACTGAGGTACCCTCCATACTCCCAGAAGAAGCAGACACTGATGAAGGCGCTCCTGAATGGGAACATCATCGGCATAATTCTTGCACTGATCAAGTGGTACGGGAAATGAGGACGAACAAAGCAGGTTGAGTTCAACTGCCTATCTACACAAAGCTGTAGCTGCCTGTGAACACTGAAAATATGTAGATACCTATTAGAAATCTTTTATGTTATAAACCGCTTTAGAAATTTACCAAATGGTGCGGGCCAACATTGGGACACTTTCGGCTACCGTATTTATTTTCTCCCCGGGATCGAACTCGATTATTTTTATATGACCATACGAAACAAATCTTTACAGGCCTGAGGCTTTATAGGGATGCGGGTCAGGGCAGATCTAATAAAGTTGACATGATTCCGGTGGAATCGGACATGTCTGACTGATGACGAAGCACGAGATGAGTAAGGATTGGAGGAGAAGGGTGGGGGCGGTTCAACTCAAGTCAGCTAAGAGAGTCTCGTGACTAACCCACTTCATGCTTGTACTAACGCAAGTCAGCTCTGAAGGGAGTCTCGTGACTAACCCACTTCATGCTTGTACTAACTGGGTTTACCTATGACCGGACAAAGCGTCAATTTGGGTCTGACCATTTTTGTGATCCCTAGACTTGTATGCATTCGGGTGTTCTGGGACTTGCTGTCCATCTTCTAGTCGAACGTCAAGTATCAGTTAAAAGATGAGTAACAACTTCCACTTTATAATCTAGAGATCATGAATTGGTAAGTTACTCGAATCTACGGGAATGCTATACCACTAATATGTTTAAGCCTAGTTCTCTACCGATTGTTTTGGTTCAAACATGATAATTATTAAAGTTCAAGTTGTTTACACTTGTACTTGATTGAACATAGTCGGCTTCAACAAATGACAAAATTTGGATATATTCAGTAGTAAAACAATTATTTGAGTTCTTTCCATTATTGTAAATGCACTCAATTGCGACCGATTAATATGTTAGTAATTTTTCTAAATGAAAAAAAACCATCGATGTAATATTTGCACTGCTATTTGCATGCCCCTACCATCCTTGTTATTACATCCATCAATGACTTTCTTTGGAATCTAATTCCAAATTCACTTGTTGCCAACTCAATTGTCGAAATATTTGTAAGCCGAGTAATAGTGAATTGTCAAATAACTAATCCAGTCTCTTGTCCTAGTTTCGAAGAAAATGTCTTCTTTTGAAAAAGAGATTGTACTTGAGTTGGCAATTTGATAGACCCATGCTAACTTTTTAGATGTGATTCATGCTAAGTAGGATTTAAAATCGAGTGGTTTATTACTCTAATGGACTATTTGTAACTCTAATGCCCACTATGGTGATAGGAAAGGTACTCGAGTGAAATATTAGTTGGGATACAATTTCTGGTATTTTGAAATGGTTTTTGACTAAATTCAGATATATGAAGGTGACTTCAATAGGAAATAGATTGTTTTGATTTGAGTTTCATGATGATGGAATGACCGAAAATGTATTAGATGAAAGTCGCTAGTCTATTGAAGGAAATAGTATGTTCTTAGCTATTTGGGATTATGATGTGTTTGGAACAACTGGATCTTATAACTACGCCCATATGATTGCAACTACAAGGTCTGGCCATGAATCAATTAACTATATCCAGAGGAATTGGGAGCCAAGAAGGGTAGGTCTTAGAGGTGGAAGACCCAGACAATTTAGCTTTATATATAATGATCTAAGTCAAACTCAGAATTGCAAATCCAATTACCCCTTCGTGTTCGGAGATGTAATCCAATAAGGATGAGTTTTGGGTGATATTTAAATATGAGCGGATATAATCATTCTATTATAAACGAAGGAGACGACCAGCACTTTCAATAAAAAACTACCCACCTCACCATTAAAAAAAACTATGTATGGTTCCTTAATTCGAGTTTTGACAAACATTAAGCAAACCCTCTTTATTCAGCGAAGATCTCGAAAGAATTCGATAGATAACTCTTAAGGGGTTTTGTATTAAACATGAGCTATGCAAATTAATATAATTGTAATTTAGTCTATAACTTTACTTTTAATGTAAAAAAGTTCTTAAACCTCTCCTAATAGGTAAAATCGGTCCCCCAACTTCATCAGACTTCCCAACCAGATCGAAAACTTTATTTTTTTCCCTTAGAAATACCCCACAAAAAGCTTAATTGCATTTGGGTCCCCTTACTTTTAAATCTTTGCATTTTTGCTCTTGACCTTTGACCATAATTAAAGTGTCTCTCAAAATTCTCAAATTAAGTGGAGAAGTCCCTCTAGCCTCCCTCTACCTGGTTGTAAACTTGGTTTGGTCGGAGTCGATTGTAATTGCTCCAATTGAGATTCAACAGAAACACCGACATAATACGACTTAAGTTAAGTCAAGGCTTGAAACTCATCGTAGGTGACACGTCAACCGTCAAGGCCTTGAAGCTTGATAGTTGGCTCTCTCAGGAGAATATTGTCACTTGAATCAGCTCAAATGATGGTGTGTAGCTCATGCAATTAACATTTTAGTTAGCTCGACCACTTTTCCCGTGATAAGAGACTTTGATGAATTAATTCATATCAAATTCTTGCTCAAATCGTGTAAGGCGAGAGGCTATGGAAAGCTGGTGTGCAAGGAGCTTACTAATTTTTCTCAGCTAGTGAGGGTCGTCGTGGCCATTGGAATTGAGCCCGAAAATAGTAGATTTATTTTAGGTCACTAGAGATTGAGTTATGTACGATCTCGCCGGCGACGACAAAGGTAGGGTAGAGGGTCAAAAGAGGTGGCAATAGAAATATGAGGTTTTAAGCTTTCCAGGGGTACCAAGAACGTCGTTGTCGGTGGTCCGATGGAGAATTTCTCTCAGGTAATTGAGTCGCCAGAGTTGTGAGAAGTTGGTGGTTGGAAAAGAATTCTGAGCAAATTCTAGGGAGAGAGCATGTAAACCCCCGATTTTCAATGATAAGTAATTTAGAATGGAGAAACAAAAAATTTTGAAATGGAAACTCTTGATTAAAGTCAACTAAAAATTTGAAAATAAAATAAAATTGGAAAATTTGAAAATTCCAAGTGATCAATGAGGATCCAAAAACCAAGAAAAATAACCATGAACCAAATAGCATGTGAAAACTAGACCGGTTTAGGGTGAAACGGACTTGAACTTGAAAGAACCGGTTCAAAGATTCATTTTTCTAGGTGACGTAAAAATATCAATTTGAGAAATTGAAGTAATCATTGTGTATAAAATAAATTTAGAAATTATTAGATTTTAGAAAATCGATCGAATTGGGCCTAAACTGACCGATTTTCAATTTTGGGTTATCAAACCTGGTCCGACCGAACTCGTCAATGGACTACCTGCTAGGTTAACGTCCAATTAGCATGCACGACCAATCAGTGCATGACGCATGGCGAAGTGCGCCCATTCAGCGTTTGGAAGCGTTGGCCAATTAGAGCATGACACGTGTTCTAGATCAATGGTCATATGAAGAAAAAGCCATGTCACCAAAGATTGACCAATATGGGAGCGACACATGTCCTCAATCAATGGTCAACTGAGGAGAAGCCACGTTAACCGACTAATGAGGTGTTGACACATGGCAAAGATGCCACATTAGCAGTCCACTAGGATGTTGGAGAACAATCGACCAATTAGAGGTTGACACATGGCAAAGCCACATCGGATGGCCACAACCAATCATAGGCTAACACGTGGCAATGGCACATTGTGTTAGAAGGGAAAACTAACGAATTTAAATTAGCCAATCAAAGGACGCCAAATGTCATGGTCAACAGAGGGCTAGATTCGGTCAGTGTCCACATAGGTTTAGTGGACCAATGAGAAGGAGCCATGTGTTCAGTTAACGGGTCAACATGCGACTTAGATGCTGAGTGAGTGGTCACATAATCAACGCCATCCAATCACAACGTGACATGTGGAAGGTCGCACGTGTGAAGCTCGCATTCGCATCCACAATGCCATCTTCTTCCTTTAGTTTTCTTAACAGCAAGGGAGAAGGACTGACACCTTAACTCCGACGAGCTTTTAATGGCTCGGACAAGGCCTTAAATCAGCGAATTAATAGCCGACATGTGGATAGATGACTAGAACGATCAGTCCTCAATCTTCCTATATAAAGAGCTTCTCTCCATTCATCTTCCTCATCCCTCGAAAGCCTAAAGAAGAAGAACTGCTCCATTTTCTTACCATCTCTGAACCAAAGTTCTAACATCGACCTTTTCCTCCACCTCTGACCAGAAAATTTAGTTCCCTAGAATCCTAAGGAGGTCCTCCACCTTCCTGCATACTTCATTCAGCCCAAAGGTCACTGGAGAAGCTCCGACAAGGCTGCACACTACACTCACTTCAGCGACGAAATTTGGGCAAAAGCTTTCGAGCTAAATTCCAACCACCACCAACACCCTATGACCAGACTGACCCTCCCACAACTCCTCATGATTGAACCTCGACCTCCCTCAACCCTTGTGGTAAGCCAATTCTGCCTCCCCTCACTGGAATAGTAAAATCACAAAGTGAAATTGTCATAAACTTTGCTAATGAAATTCTCCTTTCTTAGACACTTAATTGACGCAAAATTTGATCCTAGGAGGACCCTCTTGACGAGCATTAGCACACATATCCTGAGCTCCGACAACCGTCCCCTCGCCGATAAGAAAAAAAAAGCTTTCTCTCTCTAGAAAGAATTTTCTAGCAAAGCTCCGTTTTAGTTCAATATTGGGTCAAATTAAGCAATTCAACGCTTAAAATGCCTGTAGGGAGATGGAGAAGATGATAGCATGATAAGAGGAAATTAACGAGGTTTAAACATTCAATTTGATGAATCAAAGATTCGAGCGGGATAAAGTTCAATTTTTGGAAATTGGGCAAATTGGGGATTTTCGCAATTTTTGGGATTTTTGTGAAATTGACATCAATTGATGATCAATTTGCAAATAAAAAAGTTTTGGGTTTTAATTGTAATTTAAGATAAATTTTGTGAATTTAACTGAAATTAAAAATAATTATAAGGATTTATTTGTAATTTTAAATAATTTTATTTTAATAAAATTATATAGGGGATGAAATTGTAAATAAAGTAAAGTTAGGAAATTTTGGTAATTAATTAGGAATTAATTTCCACTAAAAAACTTAGGGAGTTATATGTAATTAGGGTAAAACATAGGGAGCTAAGTAAAAAAATTAAGATATTGAGTAATTTATTATTTGTGATAATGTTGGTGTGAAAAGGAGACTCCAACCTACAACCGTAAGATCATTTAGTGACAAGCGGGAATCCATCCAGAGTGAACAAGTCACGGATTTCGAGTGAGTGGGATTTCCGGTATCATGCATGTTTGGGATGATAAACATACTTTCATATTACCAAAAAGCTAAAACATTTTCCAAAAATAGTGTCCCTTTACTATGTGAAGCTGTTTAAATATTTTGTGAGATATTTCTGATAAGAGTATGAAGCACGTACCTTATAGAGCTAGAATTGCTCCAGCGGGTCCAATGCCTCGATTTTTGAACTGAAGTGGACCCAAGGCCATGTTTTGGAAAAACTTGTGAAGTGGGCCCAAGGCCAATTGAAACAGGCCTAGACCTGTAAACAAATTTTGATTTATGAGCCTTATGAAAACTTTCATAAATGGTTGAATTATGTGATTCAGCTATCCAGATGAAGTCGGGTCGTCGAAATCGTTGGGCTGGTAGTGTCAAAGATAAAATGTCTTAACTAAAAAGACTATTGATTGTGCATGTTGAGATACGAAGCCACCGAGGTGCCCGATAATGGGTAGTGTTGGTTTTAAGGGCTGTTAGACGACCTATGGAGCATAAGGGAATCTTTGCCTTTCTAGTATGTCATGGAGATTTCGAAGCTTCATGCGCATTGAGACTGAGGAAGAAGGGGAAGAGGTCTCGTCCCTCAATAGTGGACATGAATATTTAGTTAAATTCTAGGGGTTGGGCAATGGTGCTCATACAGACTTGTGGTAGAGATTGTAACCTCTTACCAGAGTCGACGATGAAGTTGCTTCGGTCCATAAGTGGAGTAGTTGGAGACTGTTTTGCGAAGGAATGAACCCTTTGATGATAAAGGGCATGTGTTTGTTTGTTAAACCAAATTCCAATGAAGGAGAATGGTGAAATACATTAATAATCAATCTTCTAAACATCCTTGAATACTTACACACCTATTGAGTTGTCAAACTCACCCCTCCATCTTTTCCCTATAGGAAATTTCCAATCTTGACAAGAAGAAGAACAAGTCAATTCGTTGATTAAGGTATCATATGTACGATTTTTTTATGAGACGGTATTGACAATGTTGTTTTAGGGAAACACTGAAAATGTGGCCTTTAACCTGTCCGGACTATTATGTAACTAATGTTGTAGTAGTACGAGGAGGTGTGGCAAGTTGCATACTGCTCTGACCATCCAAATAGGGTCAGGGTGTGACAAATTTAGTGGTATGATAGCCATGTTTCTCTCAAACAAATTATCAAAACCTTCTAACTTAAGTTTAACTAAGGTTTCTAAAAAAATTTAGATATGGCCCCCAAAAGAGGAACCAAACAAACCTGTGCCTCTACCACGATACCCACCACGTAGCCAACGAGGAACCTTATTCCTAAAGAGGAGTTAGAAATAGAGGGACAAGTGTCATGCCCCGACCTTAGTTTGGTCGGAACTTTGTGATCAACCCGCCACTCTCTCGGATCTTGAGGAGGGGTTCCTCCTGTCACTCCTTGACCTGGTTTGGTCGGATCCTCGTGAGCAACCTGCCACTCCATTTGGTCCAAAAGGATTTCACCCTTCCTAAACTGCAAGGCGTCCTTTCTTCCTGTCTTTCTTGGAATAGAATTACACAAAACTAAATATCTTAAAAATAGACATATTTGTCTTACAAGAAGGTCTTTAAGTTTTGGTTTCCCCTTGGTTGCCTGAAAGGGAAAAAAGGGAGTGGGTGAGTTCTACAACTCAGTGAATGGATGTTGGGAGTGAGTTTTCATTAACAAAACAACTTTAATTAGAGTGTGCCAAACTTCTTATTTCCTTTAAGAATATTCTTTTCTCAAATTCCAATTTTTAAAACCTTTTTTTTTATGCCAAGGGCAAACGTTTCTTTTAAAACGGTTTTTCTTCAATTTTTAATCTCTTTTTCAAAACCTTTTTCCAAGGCTTACCAATTCTTTTTCCAAAGATTTCTCAAATTTTCTCCGAGGTGTTCAAACCTTTTTCTCATTTCCATAGTGGATGTGTTTCACAAACAACACACACCCTTCATCATGAAGGGTACACACATATTCGCGAGATGCAGTTACGCCGACTGCACCCACTTGTGAATCGGAGTGTCTTTACCATCCACCTTGATAGAAGTCCCTGACTTTGACTTGGAGTCTGAGTGAACATCTCCGATGTTCAATCTTAGACCCAAAAATACTTCATGTCCATATGAAGATGGAGACATCATCCTGACCCCACTCCAGTCTCATGCGCATGAAGCTACATTAAGCTTCCTTGACTGCTGGCACGACAAACTGCCCTTATCTTCACCATGTCGTCCAGTAGCCCCTGGGACGCATCACTACCCCTCTTGGGCATCTTGATGGTCTCGAACCTCAAGTGCATGCAAAAATAATAATTTTCCACAATGCTATTTATCTTTGGTGCCATTGGTCCAACAACCCCGACCCTCAACTCGACCTGCAGTTATTTGTCTAGGCCGGTCTGTCGTCCTAGCCCTGACGCACTGCCGCCAATCCATCGAGTATGTTGGTTCTATCTTGGTTCCATGGAAAAATCACACATTCCATTCATTTAGAATTTTCATGGCATAAATATCATATGTTTATTTACGAGATCCTACATGTGCCAACTGGCCTTGGGCCCACTGTATGTGATTTTCCAAAATTGGGCATTTTAACCCTCAAGTTCCAAAACTGAGGCCTCTGGCCTATCTGAGCTGTTCTTGCTCTCATCAAGAAGGTCTTCTAAAATTTTTAAGCATTGGCACACAATCAGAGGAGAACACTTCTGACAAAATAATTTTCCATTCATCACACCAACCGAGTGTGATGACATCCCTGCTTACAATTGGCAAGCGAGTTTTCTCCTTCCTTCCAGGAAGTCCATCATACCAACCGGGTATGATCTCTCTACTTACAACCGATAAGTAGTTTTATCACATAGTTCTCACATCACTCCAACTAGGTGTGATGTTAAAATTCCACATAGAAGTGATTTTTCATTTCCGAAGTGTTCATCATCCCAATCAGGTATGATGTAAATAACCACTCACCCGATAACTAAAGTGTACTCTTCTCCAGTCAGTTTCTACATCCACACTAGCTTGTCCTTGCTGGCGTTCTTGTCCCTCGTGTTCCTTGTTTGCAAAGTGCATTGGGAACCAAGTTCCACATGAGTACGACATTTCATCCTTAGACCGATGAATAGTATAAGCGGACGATCCAAACCCTGGAGGACATGATACGGGCATGCGTACTCACCATGAATAAGGGTTGGGAAGAATACTTGTGCCTGATGGAGTTTGCCTATAATAACAATTATCAGGCCCGTATTCAAATGGCTACTTATGAGGCCCTTTATGGACGACCATGACATACCCCCTTATTTTGGATAAAGGTTGGAATTCCATCAAACTACAACTGATTAGAATATATCAATAATAAATAATGTAGTAAGAAATCTTCCCCATTTAACAAACAATTTTACAACTTTATAAGGAGCTTAGAACAATTGATCAGAGCGACACCAACTGAGCTAAGAGAGCAATTCGAGTAAAAGAGAGCTACCTGGTCCACTAGTTCTTATTCACACCTCAAACATCATCTTTGCCATGATCACATTAGATCTACCAGATTCATACTCCCTACCTATTATATTTTCAATCTTGACATCCACCATGCTACAACCAAATTTAAGGAAAATTGGGAAGTGTCGGAGTAGAGAAACACCAATAAGACCAATCAAGGATGGGTACCTAGGAATCCCTCCAGGATGAACATGTCTCTAGATAAAAGGTGAGTGGGCATACTTGCATCATACTCGGTTAGGATGGTGAGTACTTTATAAATGAAAAGCCACTTGTGAGTGGAAATTTTATACATCATATCGGTTGGAATAATGAGCTCACCTTTATGAAAAGAAAACCTACTTACTGGTTGTAAGTAGAGATAATCATACTCAGTTGGTATGATTAACTTCCTTGAGGAAAGGAGAGACCCACTTACCAATTGTAAGCGGAGATATCATCACACCCAGTTGGAGTGATGAAGTTGAAAATAGACTTTATTTCAGAAGTGTTATCCCCTGACTGTGTGCCAATGCTTAAAAGATTTGGGAGACCATCTTGACGGGAGCTAGAACAACTCAGATAGGCCAGATACCTAGGATTTTGAACTTATGGTGCTAAAATGCTCGGTTTTGGAAAATCATGTTCATTGGGCCCAAGACTAATGGGCACGAGCAGGAGCTCGTAAACCAACTTGAGTAAAGGAAAGCCATGAAAATTTCTAATGAAATTGTTGTATGATTTTGCCATGGTACCGAGTCAGGACCGACAATACTCAATGGTTTGGTGGTCGTGCATCAGGGCCAGGTTGACGGACTGGCCTAGACAAATAGCTACAGGTTAGATTGAGGGTCAGGGCCGCTGGACCATTGGCCCCAAAGATAATGGCTATATGTGAAAACTGTTATTTGTGCATGCACTTGTGGTACAGGACCATCAAGATGCCCAAGAGGAGTAGTGATGGGTCCTAAGGGTTACTGGACGACATGGTGGAGATAAGGGCAGTTCGTCATGCCATTCAGTTGGGAAGCACAAAGTAGCTTCTTACTCCTCATGGCTTAGAAAAGGGAGAAACCCTTAATGAACCAAATGGAGTGGCATGTTGCTCATGGGAATTCAACCAAACTGGGTTAGGGCATGACAGGTTCACTATGGTTCATGCCGGTTCAGTCAGGTTCGAGTTTGGTTCACCCTGAACCGGTCCAATTCTATCCCTAATTCCACTTCCCAATTCTTCCTCATAAGTTTTAGGAATTTTTGGTCACTTGGGATTTTCCAATTTCCCACATTAACCCTTCTTTACTATTTTCTATTGATTAAATTGGTTTAGTTTTTTGGTAATGGTGTTAGTTCTCCCCTAGTTTCTTTGGTCCTTGGGGACGTGTTCCACACAAACACTTAGAAGTGAGAGGTCTTTCATGCCAAGTTTTCCTTATGAGAATACACGAACCCTGTAGGAACTGGTCGTGCAAGTATTGGTGCAGAAAAGCACATTTACAATTGGAATTCAACAAAGATGAACGCCTCTTAGTACCCGGTGAGTGGGATTTTTCAACATCAAACCCGATTGGGGTGGTGAGTACTATTTTCATAATTCAAAACCATTTTCCAAATATATTCTCCTCTGACTGCATGAAACTGCTTAAACATTTTGGGAGATATTTTTGACGAGAGCAAGGATAGCTTTAGTAGGCTGGAGGCCTCGATTTTGAAACTCATAGGGCCCAAGGCCCAATTTTGGAAAACTCATGAAGTGGGCCCAAGGCCAATGGGCATGGGTTAAAGCCCATAGATAAATAAGTTATTGAGCTATAAAAAATTTTCATAACCGGTTAGTTGTGTGAATTTCCATCATGTCGAAGTCGGACTGTTAACTCAATGGGCTAGTAGTTGCCGAGCCGAAGCCAAGTCATCGAACCTGTTGGACATATTAGTTATAAAGTTGAAGATTAGTGTCAGGATCATAGGGAAGTAGCAACAAAGATAATGGATATAATTACTAAAAACTATTGTTTGTGAATGCACCAATTACGAAACCATCAAGGTGCCCGATATGGGGTAGTGTTATTTGTAAGGGCTGCTCTACGACGAGGATGCAATAAGGGTAGTTTTGCCATCCAGTGAGTCTTGAAGCTCGGAGTAGCTTCCTGCGCATTGAGACTGAGGTCGGGTCAAAATAGGTCTCGTACCTCAGTGGACACAGAGCATGATTTAGGCCTGAGGGTCTGACTATTGATGTCCACTCAGACTTAGGGTATAAGTCACTAACTTCTATCAAGGTGATAAAGATGCTCTGATCCACAAGTGGGTGCAGTCGGCATACTTTATTTGCAAATGTTTGAACCCTTTTTTGATAAAGGGCGTGTGATTGAATGCTAAACAAATCCCGAGAAAGGGGAAGAACTAAAGTGTTTTATTTCAAGAGGAAGTTAAACTCACAGACTTGGGAATAAGAAAGATGCTATGAATTATTATGAAAACTCGCCCTAACACCCGTTCACTGAGTTGTAGAAACTCACCCCCTCCTTTTAAACCTTTTTCATGGAAGAAGACAACCTTTAAAACCTGCCGCCAACCCTCTAAATCTAGGTATTTTAATTTTTTAAGTTATTAGTTTCGCATAATGTTATTCTAGGGAACAATGACAGAAGGTACGTCTGACTCCTGTTGGTCTTGGTTGTGGTGACTCTTCCTAAACCAATTGGAGTGGAGGGTTGCTCATGGGGTTCCGACCAAACTAGGTTGAGGGTGGAAACTTGAGTGGTATCAAAGCATAATTCCCTCGAATTCATTATCAAGACTGTATAGTCTAAAATTAAGCTGAAACTACCCACCCTATAAGAAGAAGGCCCCAATGAAAGTAACATAACAAACTCGTGTTGCCTCAACCACTATGAGACTAGTGAAAAATCCTATTATAGATGAGGAAATTAATGTGAGAGTCCAAGAGTCTAAGAGGACTCAACCCAGTGTACCAAGAATTACTCCCAAACAAAGGAAACTCTACGAGGAGTTCATCAGGGTGTTAGGGGAACTCTACCTTCCACCGAGAGAGAACAATCACCCTGACAGAAGTACGCACATCCCGGATGATAAAGTACAAACTCATAAACTACCCCTTCAATGGTTAGTACAAATAAGGTGTTAAGAGATGTGGAACATACACAATAATAGAAACCACAGTGACCCTACTCACAAGGAAAGGACAAGAACATACACAATGATAGAAACCATAGTGACCCTACTCACAAGGAAAGGACAAGAAGGAAAGAGGAAATTTCCTAGTGTCTTAGCTGCTGAAAGAACTACAAGAAGATATGTAGGACAACATATTACAGGTGTGGACAGTTAGGACATGTTGTGAGAAGCTGTCCAATATCCCAAGGACGTAGGGTAACACTTCCCAAGAATAATAGGAACCCACATACACAATAATAGAAACCACAGTGACCCTACTCACAAGGAAAGGACAAGAACATACACAATGATAGAAACCATAGTGACCCTACTCACAAGGAAAGGACAAGAAGGAAAGAGGAAATTTCCTGGTGTCTTAGCTGCTGAAAGAACTACAAGAAGATATGTAGGACAACATATTACAGGTGTGGACAGTTAGGACATGTTGTGAGAAGCTGTCCAATATCCCAAGGACGTAGGGTAACACTTCCCAAGAATAATAGGAACCCACAAAGAAAGATTTCCCAATACCCGAGATGTCATAAAGGTACATGCAGGAAAGTAACCTATTTTAGATGTGGACAGTAGGGACATTATGCAAGGAAGTGTCCAACACCACCAAGGGGTGTGGTGCCAGCACCTGTTGAGATTACAGCCACAAATATGAGGGGAGCCAACTTGATGCCAGGGACACTAACAAGGGCTTACAACCTCACCTAGGAGGACACTCATCAAGAACCTAGTATAGCGATCACTCCTCAACCACCTACGTAACTACCTCCTTGTAATAGGGGCAACAACCCAAATGTGATGTATTCCATTCTAGTAATGAATAAATATCCAAGTTTTAGATATATTAATCTCTTGATTCATGATGCAAACCAAAAAGATCATACATTGAGTAGAGGAAAATTATTAGTAGAAAATGGTGAAAGTCAAAGATGGATGAAGACTATAGAGAATCAAGGTTACACTCAGGATAGTCATCTAGGATATCACTAGACCTGAGATAGGTAGGATATTTGAAACGATGGGAAAGAAAAAAATGTACTCGCAAAGGGGAAGGTCAAATGTCAAAAAAAGAAGGATAAAGGAAATTCTTAGGCAACCAATGGTCAACATGACCAAGACAACCAAACTAAAGACACAGAAATGGTTAAGAAAGCCACTCACAAGGAGACCAAGAAATCTCAGGACAAAAGGAATCTTAACTCCTTTCCATGGAAGTAAAGCATGTAATAGGATGCAAGTAAGGATAAGGATAGGGTACAAAGGATGTACTAGAAAGCTTCCCAAAGAAATGAGTAAATAGGAAGGATGGCATCAAAGGATGTCATAAAGTTGCATTAGGGTTTTATACCCATAAGGATGTAGGAAAAAGGGTAGTGGTTCCCGACTTCCCCATAAGCCGAGTCCCTCGGTTGATTCTGTTTCATGTGTGGGATCTCGAATGTTGGTTCATGGGTGGAAATCTCTACTTTGAAGTACAAGAGTAGAGGATGAGAGCAACAAAAGCAAATACTCCATGTGAGTCCAAGGAGTCAATAAGTTGACTGAGAAGACTAACTCCTAATGAAGAATTGTGAAATGGTCACAAACGAGTAATGATGGATTGGAGAGCAAAAACCCTTAAGTAAGGACACCATCAGATATGAGGAAGAATGTGAAGGAGAAAATCCCAAGTATGATGTTAAGTCAAGAGGTGATTGGAAAACCCAGTGGCTAGAATAGGGAATGACCAATAAGGAGGTTGGTGAAGGACGAGTAAATAAGGAAAATCCAAATGATCATGAAAGGCATGACGTATAAGGTAAAGGAAAATTTTGCGTATGGAAGAGACACACAAACTGAAAATAAGTAGTAAAATACTCTAACAACGCAAGAAGAAGAGCATGAGAACACCATTTAAGGATGGATGTGGAAGAACTCGGTATTAGGAAGTCCGAATTAATGTTGAAGGTTGTTGAGGAACACTAATAGATGGTGAGAAGGGACAAAATCCTATGATCCATAATGGATTAGTAAGTTGGGAAAGGATATCAAGAAGAGGCCCTATAAGTATAATGCACATAGACAGTTCGAGAACATGTCGTACTACAAAGGATAGGTAAGTCCAAGAGTCCTGAGAAGGAGCAAACTCATGTGAGAAAGAGTTTTGTACTTAAGCATGACGAGGCCAAATGGAAGGTGTGGGATGGACCTGGGTTATAATAAAGAAAGAAGGGATTCAATAAGCAATATGAGACAAAAAGGAAATAAAGCCAAAAAACTCTCGGAAATAAGAACAAAAAGCTTGAAAGGACGCTGATCTAAAGATTTTCATCAACCAAGAGGAATAAACAGGCATGGGGAAAGGCTAGATATTCTTTTTTTGTAACTCCCAATCTTGTGATCGGGATTAACGTTTACACAAAAACTACAAGGAGGAGAGTGTTACCCCCAAGTGACTTTAGAATCAAACTTAAGAAATTACCTTTGGGCAAGTGGGTAAGACAAGTTGTTTAAAATACGTTTCAAGGAGAAAGTGGATGTTTGAGGGAAAGAGAAATCCCATTAGCACGTTATCTAAAGGACTAGGATGGATTGTTATGAAATATTTTCCTCAAGTGTGAATACCAAATCACGCCATTAAGAGAAATGAAAAAAAATAATCGTAGGAAAATAGACACCCCAAAACATGGAAAGTAAAGGTGCCCAAAAGGTGGATAGGCACGAAGGATGCCCAAGGGAGATGCAACCTAGTGGGGATGTACCCACGACATCATGTCGGGGTAAAACACAAGTTGACATTAAGAGAAGTCATCCACTATGGAATGGATGCATAACTAGTTTTGGGGACAAAACTCCTAAAAGGTGGGGAGAGTTGTAAATCCCGTCCTCTCGAACCAAGAAAAACCAAAAAGGGAACCATAAATTTCCAAGAGAAAAATCGAAGCTTTAAGTGAACTGGAATTGGTAAAGAAGGATCGAAATAGGAATTTGGAAAATCCCAAGTGACCAATAAATCCCTAAAATAAAAAGAAGAACCATGAAGTGGATTGGATGTGAAAACTAGATCGGTTCAGTGTGAACCAGATTGAACCTTGAAGAACCGATTAAAAGATTTATCTTTCTAGTTGGGATAAAAATATCAAATTGGAAGATTGAAGCCACCATTAGATAGAAAATGAATTTAGACAAATTTAGAAAATTTTAATTTTTGGAAAATCGGTTGAATCGAGCCTGAACCGGCCGATTTTTTATTTTAGCTCACTAAACCTGGTTGGACCGGACCGGTCAACGGTCCAACCGGTTAACGGACCGCTACTAGGTCAGCGTACAGTCAGCAGATGCAATCAATCAACACATGACACGTGGCAAAGTGCGCCCAATCAGCCGCTCAATGAGCACCTAGAAGCACTGACCAAGCAGAGCGTGACACGTGTCCTTATTTAATGGACAAAGGAAAAAAATCCACGTCAATGATGATTGACTAGTAGGTGAACAACATGTGTCCCGACCAATGGTCAATATCGAAAAGAATGAGTCAACAAGAATGACCAATGAGGTGCTTACACGTGGGAAGGATGCCATGTGAGCATCCGACAAGGATGTCAAAGAAACAACCGACTAATGAGAGGCTGGCATGTAGTAGTGGCACTATGCATTAGGAGGGAAATCTGATACATTTAAATCAGTCTACCTAGTGGCCACATAGGAACGGGCAGCCAAGCTACTGAGTAGGAAGTCGTGTCAACAAAGCTAGCCAATCATAGTGCGCCACGTGGCAAGTCCGCACATGCGAAGCTCGCATGCGTGACACAGTGTCATCCTCTACCTCTAGATAAAGGAGTGCAATTGTCACATCCTGACCCAATTTGGTCGGATCCCCGTGAGCATCCGACCACTCCCTTTGGTCTATGAAGGGTTTCACCCCTTTCTAAACCGCAAGGAGTTAGACATCCTTTTTCCTATTTTTCCTAAAATTGCATTATACAAAACTACATATATTAAAATCTTCATACCTGTCCTTACAGTTGAACTGCGATGGGTCTTTATGGCTGGTCTTCCTCTTTTGCCTGAAAAGGGGTAAAGGGACGGGTGAGTTTCTACAACTCAGTGAGCGGGTGTTAGGAGTGAGTTTAAAAAAAATATTAGTTTCTTTATCAAACCATGCCAAGGTTAACAAATCCTTTTTAAGGTTTTCCTCAAATTCAAATTTCCAAAACCTTTTTCTATTTCCATATTAGGTGTGTTTAGCTCTCAACTTGCCTCGGGAGGCATTTAGCAAACAAAAACATGCCCTTCATCAGGAAGGGTACACACATTCACAGGGCAGTCCCAAACTGTACCCACTTTGGGATCATCGCGACTTTGTTGTCCATCCTGATAGAAGCCTGTCCACTTCTACCCTAAGTCTAAGTGGACGTCCCAAACGTCAAACCCTCAGACCCGAATGTCACTTCATGTCCGTATGAGGACAAGACCTCAACATGTCCCCACCTCAATCTCATGCGCAAAAAGCTCCAAGAACTTCATGGCTGACTGTTACGACAAACTACCCTTATCACCCCTCATGTCATCCAACAGCCCTTGGAACCCATCACTACCCCCTGGGGTGTCTTGATGGTCCCGATCCTTAAGTGCATGCACAAACCAGAATTTTCTTATACTTAGCCATCCTCTTTGGTGCCCATGGTCCAACGGCCTCGACACTCAACCCGACTTGCAGCTGTTTGTCTAGGCCGGTTTGTTGACCTGGCCCTAACGCACTATCGCTTGTCCATCAAGCATTGTCAATCCTAACTCGGTACCATGGTGCAACACACAAACAATTCCATTTTAATTAGGAGTTTTCATGGCTCTTCCTAATCATGTTTGTTTACGGGCTCTAGCCCGTGCCCACTAGTCTTGGGCCCACTGCACGTGTTTTTCCAAAACCAGGCCTTGAGCCCTATGAGTTCAAAAATCGAGGCCCCTAGCCTATTTGAGTTATTGTAGCTCCTGTCAAGAAGGTATCCCAAATAGTTTAAGGAGTTGTCACACAGTCAAGGGAGAACACTTATGATAAAAATTACTTTTTATCTCATTACACCAATCGGGTGTGATGATGGATCTACTTACAACTGGTAGGCAGTTTTATCCTTTCCTTAAGGAAACTCATCATGGCAACCGAGTATGATTTTTGTTTATTCCTACTCACAATCGGTAAGTAGGATAAGCTTAACTATTTGATTCCGTCTGTGCTTCTCCGATTGTCCTCGGGATGAAAAGAGATTGCTATCAGGTAGCTGACTTCCCTTGGAGTTTGTAGGACCCAACCTTGCCTTCTAAGGCTAAGAAAAATGCCCAAGTCGGAGCTCTGGTTTGAGCTTCACTAGAAAATGAAGCACATGAGAGAGAATGTCAATTTGAGGTGTGTGGAAGATGAATGGATGGAAGCTCTTTTTATAGGGAGCTCAAGGACCCTCTACCATACTAGTTTCCATATTGGTCGAGCTTATCCTCTTCAGAAAATGCCCAAATCAGAGAGAACATTCCTTTGTCAGAGAAGGAAAGTTTTTCTGCCATATAAACAGTGTTGTCAACCCAAGGAACAAGATGAAATTGTTCTGAACTGGATCACACCGGTCTGACTAGGTTAAGGGGTGAAAATTGACCGGTTCAGGCTTGATTCGACCGGTTTTCTCAAAATTAAAATTTTCTAAATTAATC
This sequence comes from Trapa incisa, assembly GCA_030064435.1. NCBI lineage: Eukaryota > Viridiplantae > Streptophyta > Magnoliopsida > Myrtales > Lythraceae > Trapa > Trapa incisa. The sequence goes on along the minus strand of CM057774.1, from coordinate 2,980,509 downwards.
TAAATTTATTTTCTATCTAATGGTGACCTCAATTTTCCGAATTGAGATTTTTAAGCCACCAAGAAAAATGAATTTAGAGACTTGTTCATGTATGTTTCAATTTGATTCAATCCAGTTCAGGTCTGGTTCACCCTGAACCGGTCCGATTTTCCCCATGACTTTTATGACTTTTTGGTCGCTTGGGATTTTCCAAATTCCCATTTTAACCCCTCTTTATAATTATTAGTTCCCTAAGTGGTTCGATTTTCTCATTAAATTGACTGGTTCTTTCCCAGATTTCCTTGATTTGAGATGACAGGTTTCACAACTCTCCCCTCCTATGCATCAAGAATATATTTTCCTTGATGTCAACTTGAGGTTTGCTTGACATGCTACTACTTTGGTTGTTCCTTCACTTAGCCCTTTACATCATGTGCTTAAGGAATTTCTTTTCCTTTCCATTGTTTACTCACTCCATGGAGTGTATCCTAATTAGGTATGTTTTACCCACAAGTCTAAAGGTACATCCTTAGGTCCACTTTTTACTCTGCTTAGGGTAAGACTTTTCTTTTTTAGGGTTCTTATCCATGTCATTAGGTTGTATGTTCCATACACGTCCAATCATCCCCATTTCCATTTATTCCCTTGGTCGTTGATGTTCTTTAGCTCTGCATCCTTTTGGATTTTTCATCCTTAACCCTGTGGGTTTTGGTATGATTTCCTCCTTATCTTATTTTGGTCATTCCTCCATCTTTTGTTTACTACAACTCTGGTTCCAGTTCGTAGGTTTGACTTCATCATGTTTTAATTAACAGACTCTTTATTACTTGAGTCACATTTTCTTGGGACTATTGAACCTACATGTCCCTTATAGCATGACATGTTCTAGAAATTTCTTTGTCCATTATAGTTTTAGAACATTTTCTTTATAACGATTCATGCCTTTCCAACCATTAGGAGTCGTGTGGCTTTGTTCCTTCTTGTTACCTGATAGTGTTCCCTAACTAACTTCGGTGTTATCCAATTGCCCCTTTACATTTTGACATTATGATCGTGTCATTTTTGCCTTATCTACTCATCTCTTACTAACATTCTTATTGGTTTTCCCCCAGTTCCAATCCATCGGGTTTCCCAATGACTTACCGATATGTTGGGATTTTTCCCCGCTTATGTCCTTCCTCATTTCCAATGGTGTCCCTTACTCAAGGACTTTCCTTTCTTTAATCCACTCTTACTCGCTCGTGACCATTTCATGATTCTTTATTCTGAGTTGACCCCTTTCGACCTTCGTGTCAATTCCTTTGTTTGGGGAGTTACCTTTTTATGGTTTCATTCTTTACTATGTGCTTCAAAGTAGAGACTTCCACCTTTGGAGTTATACTTTCAACCGTCTTACCATTCCTTAAAGGTTTCCTTTCTTCATCTCCTTACACCTTTTTATATTGGGGCATTTTCCCGCTTTTAATCCTTTATTGACTTAAAATTTTCATTTCATCCCTTATTCCCTATCCAAAGAACTTATGACTATCGGGTCTTATTTCATGTACTCCATACTATGCCCACCCTTCCAGTCTTTAGGCTCCATTAATTAAATGTGGACCACAACCAGTCTTGATGTCTGTTGTTTTTTCCCTTAATCACTTCTTAATTGAAGGCTTACTTCCTCAAGGTTTCTTAGATATACTTTCCTTTATTTCCTTATTATGGGTATTCCACCCATTCTTACCTTGTTACGGCATCTTTTGATGCTATCTTCCTACTTACTCGTTCCTTGATTTTAACTTACTCCTTGTGCCCTCCTAGTATGCTTCCCTTGATCTTTTCACCTCAACATGCACTTCATTTGCAAGCTTATCTTCATATCCACTTCAATTGGTTCCATTATTTCTTGGTTGGGATATTTATGCCTCTTCAGGGCTTCCTTCCTTGGTAGGATTCTTCCCTTTTCTCCCGGACTTCATTTTTTTTCATTTGTCCTCAAGAGTATCTAACCTTAAATGACATCCTTTGATGCCATCCTCTCCTGCTTATCCTTACTTTTGAAATCTTGCGTGCACTTTTGTACCTTATCCACATTTCCACTTGTACCCTAATATAAGTCTATTTCTTTAGGGAGGGGTTCAAATTCTCCTTGTTTCAAGGTCTCTTGATCACCTTGCGAGAGGCTTACCTAATCCCTTCTCATGGCTTGAGTTTGGTCGTTAATCCATTTTCGACCATTAATTCCTTTAAGGATTTCCTTCATCCTTCGTTTCTGACGTTTGGCCTTCTCACGTTTCTGACATTTCAAGGTCTTTTTCCTTCCATCCTATCGGACTTCGATAGTTGATGTGGTTCTTAGGAGGTATTGCCCTAATCCATGGGGTGTGGGACAATCCTTCACCTTATGTCCTATTCCTCTACACATATAACATGTTATCTTAATACCTGTCCTTAGTAGTGTTGGGCACTTTCTTACGTAGTGTACCTATTGTCCACATCTGCAATAGGCCACTTCCTTATGTGGTCCTTTGGGGCTTGGCTTGCAGTTCCTGTTTGTCCAATGGTCCAAGCCTTTTGATTTTGTCTGCACTTCTCTAGTGGTCCTCGGGTCGAAGGGAGATTGCTGTCAGTTAGTTGACTTCCCCCGGAGTTTGTAGGGCCTAACCTTACCTTCTGAGGCTAAGAAAAATGCCCAAGTCAGAGCTTTGGTTCGAGCTTCACCAGAAAATGGAGCACTTGAGAGAGAATGGCGATTTGAGGTGTGTGGAGGATGAATGGAGGGGAGCTCTTTATATAGGGAGCTCAAGGACCCTCTACCCTACCAGTTTCCATATTGGTTGAGCTTGTCCTCTTCAGAAAATGCCCAAATAGGAGAGAATATTCCTTCACTAGAGAAAGAAAGTTTTTCTGGCAAATGAACATTATGTTCATCCTAAGAAAGAAGATGACACTGTTTAGAACCGAACCGGATCGGTTTGACCAGGTTAAATGGCAAAAATTGGTTGGTTCAGGATCGATTCAGCCGATTTTCTCAAAATTAAAGATTTCTAAATTAATCTAAATTTATTTTCTATCTAATGGCGGCCTCAATTTTCCAAATTGAAATTTTTAATCTACAAGAAAAAGGAATTTAGAGATCGGCTCATGTATAGTTCAATCCTGTTCAAGTCTGGTTCACCCTAAATTGGTCCGGTTTTCCCATCCATTTTACTTCATGGTTCTTCCCCATGACTTTTATTACTTTTTGGTCACTTGGGATTTTCCAAATTCCCATTTTAACCCCTCTTTATCATTCTCAATTCCCTAAGTGGTTTGGTTTTCTCATTAAATTGACCGGTTCTTTCCCAATTTTCCTTAATCTGAAATGAAGGGTTTCACAACAATCCATTGGAATCAAATGCTCCGATTGCTGGATCCTCACCGGTAAGAAATCAAAGCTTTCTCTCTCTAGAACTATTTTCCGTGAAGCTCCATTCGAGCTCATTTTTTAGCCATTTTCAGTGAGCTAAAGCTTAAAATGATGAGGGAGACATAAAGAAGATGAATGAGATCATGAAAGGGGTCAATTTCCCGAGTTTAAGGGGTCAATTGAATGAAATAAGATTTCGATGGTCAAATTGCAATTTTTGGCAAAATTGGGAAATTTAGGGATGTTTAGAAAATTGGGGGCCGAATTGCAATGAAAGAAAAATTGGGGATTTTTATGAAATCAACTCCCTACTGAAGGCTAATTGACAATTTTGATGAAATTGAGGGCCAATTGGAGATTTTTGGAAAGTGGGGACCAATTTGCAATTTTAGAAAATTATGACCTATATGGAAACACTTGGAAGTAAAAGATCTTTCATGCCAAGTTTTCCTTATGAGAATACTTGAACCATGTAGAAACTGGTCATGTGAGTATTGGTGTAGAGAAGCACATTTATGATTGGAAATCAGCTAGGACGAACGCATCTCAATACCTGGTGAGTGGGATTTTCCAACATCATACCTGGTTGGGGTGATAAGTACTGTTTTCAGAATTGAAAACCATTTTACAGAGTTATTCTCCCCTGACTACGTGAAACTACTTAAACATTTTGGGAGATATTTCTGAAGAGAGCTTGGATAGCTCTAGTAGGTCGGAGGCCTCATTTTTTAAACTCATAGGGCCCAATGCCCGATTTTGGAAAACTCGTGAAATGGGCATAAGGCCTAGGGGCACGGGCTGATGCCCATAGATAAATAAGTTATTGAGCTATGAAAATATTTCATAACCGGTTATTTATGTGAATCGCCACTATGCCAAAACCAGACCATCAATTCGATGGGCTAGTAGTTGTTGAGTCGAATCCAGGTCGTCGAACCTGTTGGGCATAGTAGTTATAGAGCTGAAGCCTAGTGTCGAGATCATTGGGCTGGTAACAATAAAGATATTGGATATATTTACTAAAAATTATTGTTTGTGTAAGCACCGGTTATGGAACCATTGTGGTGCCTGATATGGGTTAGTGTTGGTTCTAAGGGCTACTGGACGACTAGGATGCAATAAGGGCAGTTTTGTTGTCTAATGAGTCTCAAAGCTCGGAGTAGCTTCCTGCGCATTAAGGCTGAGGTGGGGTAAAAAGAGGTATCGTACCCTAGTGGACACGGAGCACGATTCAGGACAGAGGGTTAGACTATTGATATTCACTCAGACTTAGGGTAGATGTCACGGACTTCTATCAAGGTGGACAGTAAAGACGCTCTAATCCACAAGTGGGTGCAGTCGGCGTAATACATCTGCGAATGTTTGAACCCTTTTTGATAAAGGGTGTGTGATTGAATGCTAAACAAATCCCGAGCAAGGGGAAGAATTGGAGTGTTTTATTTCAAGAGGAAGTTAAACTCAAAAGCTTGGGAACAAGAAAGGTGCTATGAATTATTTTGAAAACTCACCCTAACACCCACTCACTGAGTTGTAGAAACTCACCCATCCCTTTAAACATTTTTCAGGGAAGAAGACAACCTTTAAAACCTATCACCAAGCCTCGAAATCCAAGTATTTTAATTTTTTAAGTTATTAGTTTTGCATAATGTAATTTTAGGGAACAATGACAGACGGTACGCCTGACTCCTCGCGGTTTTGGGAGTGGTGACTCTTCCTAGACCAACGGGATTAAAGGGTTGCTCACGGGATTCTAAACGAACTTAGTTGGTGTGTGACATTGGGCCTATAAGAGCAATTCCAGCTCTCAACAGAAATTTCTCCCAAAAGGTTTAAGAAGGTTCACACAGTTAGGGAGACCATTCTTGAAAAATAGTTTTCAAATTTTACAAGGTGCTCATCAGTCCAACCAAGTATAATATTGGAAATCCCACTCACAAGTTTTTTCAAAATTGAGCTTTGGGCCCTATTCAAAAACCAAAAGGTACTCATCACCCCAACTAGGTACGACATTGAAAACCCCACTCACCCAGTGATTGTGACGTGTTCATCTCAGCTAGATTCCAATAACTGATGTGCTCCTCGACACAAGTACTCGCACAACAAGTTCCTATATGCTTCAAGTATTCACATAAGAAATGTTAGGCATAAAATACCTCTTACATTCATATATTTGCATATAGGTCCTTATTGTAATTAGGTCCCTAAAGTTTATAATTTTGACTTTAGGTCCCTATTGCTCAATTTATTTTACTTAAGTCCTTATGGTTTCCAATATCCCTCTTAGGTACTTAATTTTCCCAAAATTACCAATTAGTCCTTAATCTCTTCAAAATTACTAATTGGTCCCCATTTTTTTTCAAAAATTGCCGATTGGCCCTCAATTTCATCCAAATTATCAATTGACCCTCCATTGGGAGTTAATTTCATAAAAGTATCCCAATTTTCCTTTAATTGCCATTTGACCCCCAATTTTCCAAAAATTACCAATTGGCCCTCAATTTCATTAAAATAATCAATTGGACTTCAATTGGGAGTCAATTTCATAAAAGTCTCCCAATCTTCCTTTAATTGTAATTCAGCCCCCAAATTTCCAAAAATCCCCAAATTGCCAAAATTTTCCAAAATTGTATTTTGAACCCCGAATCCATGTTTCATCAAATTGACCACCCAAACTTAGTTAGTTGACCCCTATCATGATCTTAATCATCTTTCCTATTTCCCTTAATTCATTCCATGCTTTAAATCACTTGATTTGGCTTAGAAGTGACCTCAAATGAAACTTCGTCGAAAAATCATCCTGGAGAGAGCAAGCTTCGATTACTCACTGACAAGGGTCCGGTGATCAGAGATTTTGATTCCAATGAATTGCTCACTTCCTAGGGATCCTCCCTGGATCAAATTGCGCCTCAATTGGTGGCTTGAGTAGTGCAAATTTTTTTACTTATTTTTCAGGTAAAATCAATTGTGAATAGTAAATTCTAGCAAAGGTCGGCAGAGGGTTCTTACCAATGCAGCTTAGGGAAAGTTGTGACTCCTCTAAGGGTGGTCGGAGGAGCTTGGTTTGGCCGTAATTGACCCAAGGGTGGCTTGAATTGAGCTCAACTACTTTGGATTGTAGACCGCCGATGAGCGACGATACTGTGCGAGCTCGTCAGTGCTTCTCCAGCGATCCTCGAACGGAATGGAGATTGCAGTCATGTAGCTAACTTCCTTAGGATTCCAGAGAACCTGAATTTGCCTTCACTAGTGAAGAAAAGTGCCCAAGTCAGAGCTCTGGTTCTAGCTTCACTGAAAAATGGACACTTCTTCTTCTCCATGCGTTTGAGGGATGAGGACGATGAATGGGGAGGAGCGCTTTATATAGGGAGCTCGGGGAGTAACCGTTCTATCCATTACTCCATCAATTAGCCATTAACTCTCCAATTTAAGGCCTTTTTGGAGGAGTTTATTGGTCACTGTAGAAAAGGCATCCATTTTGGCTTTCTCTCTCCTACCTGTCTGGAGGTAGACTGTAAACTTCGTCCCTTAAAGACAAGGAAATCGGGGAAAGAACCAGTTAACACGGGTGAGAAAATCGAACTGGTTCACAAACCCCAATCGTTAGAGAAAGGCTAAACAGGGAAATTTATGGATTCCGAGTGACCTAAAGAACCACAAAAGTCATGAGAAAGGACTTTAAGATGAAGTGGAGGTGAAAACCAAATCGGTTCAAGTGAACTAGACTGAACCAGTTTCTAAATTCATTTTTTTAGGTGGCTTAGAAAATTCAAATTGGAAAATTGAGGCCACCATTTGATAGAGAATGAATTTAGATAAATTTAAAAAATTTTAATTTTGAAAAACTCGGTTGAATTGGGCCTAAACTGATTGGTTTAAGCATTGAATCTGATTCGTACTGGTCAGGTCCGGTTCAGAATAGTGTCATCTTCTACCTTCGGATGACAATATTGTTCACTTGTAAGAAAATCGAATAGTGCCGACAAAGATAAAAACTCTTTGGCCATGGAGTTTCAGGAAATGAATGACCGCCATTAATGCTTTAATCGGATAACCAAGAAGTCCCCGAGCTTCCTATATAAAGAGCCCCTCCTCATTCATCCTCCTCACATGTGAAAACTCCACTCTCTCCCTACTGCTCCTTTTTCCGGTGAAGCTCGAACAAGAGCTTCGACTTGGGCATTTTTCTAAGCCAAATAGGGCGAGGTCAGGTTATTTAGATTTGGGGAGAAATGAGCTACATGATGGTAGTCTCCATTTGCTCTGAGGGTCGCTAGAGAACCGCTGGCATGATAGAACAATGAAGTAGCTCCGATGGATCGAAGCTGCCCTATTTCGGTCGAGCTGAAAATGGCCAATTCGAACCCATCTCAAGCCAAACCAAGTTCTCCCAACACTTCCTTAGGCTTCATACGACTGAAATAGAGTACAAAGGTAAGCCAATTTGGCTTCTCTCTATAAATTCTGATTGGTGCTAAAGAGAGAATTGATAGATCTTTACTGACTAAATTCTCTCTCAAATCGACATGAATTGAGGTTATTCATGATCCTAGGAAGCATCTTCGAACAAGAGCTATCTGCCCAGATTGAAAGCTCGAACCGCTGCGTCCCCGATGATAAGCTTTCGAAGCTTTCTCTCTCTATGTTTAGTTTTCAAATGAAGCTCCATTTGAGTTCGTTCTACCGTCAAATCGTGTGATTCAAAGTGCAATTGAATTGTATGGAGTTGTAGGAACTAAAATCTAACTTCAAATTCAACAATTAAACTCATTTGATTGGTCAATTTGATGAAATCAAATTCAGTCGAGATAGAAGGTTGAAATTAGTGGAAAATTGGGGAAAAAAAGATGTTGGAGGACCAATTGGTCAATTTTGGTATTTTTGGGGTGAAATTTACCATTTTTGTAAAGTAGGGGCAAAATGGTAATTTTGGAAAAGTTGGGGACTAAATTGGAAATTTGGGAAACTTAAACCCTTTTTGTGATTTTGAATAAATTGAGGTCCCAAGGTGAATTTTAGAAGTTTTGGAACTCAATTTGGGGGAAAATCGGCATTAGGGGCCTAAAGTTAAAGAAAAATAACTTTAGTGACTTAATTGTAAATCATTGAAAAGTTTGTGTACTTTAACCATTTGTGATGAATGAAGGCAATTAAGCCAAGAGATAATGAATAAGGATGTTCATATCATGTAGGAACATGAAGTACCGAGAACGCCAGCAAGGATAAGCTTGCATGAAGACAAAGAACCGGTTAATAGGAAATCACTGTGTTATTGGGTGAGTGGGATTTTTATATTATACCCAGTTGGGATGATAAGCACCTCGAAAATGAAAACCCACTACTAAGTAGAATTTTAACCATCACACATGAATGGAGTGATGTGGAAAATTACGCGGAAAAACTACTTACCGATTGTAAGTAGATCATACCCGGTTGGTATGATAAACTTTTTGGAGGAAAGTAGAAAACCCGCTTATCGGTTATAAGTAGAGATGTCCTCACAACCGCTTGGTGTGATGGACAGATGAAAAAAATATGTTGTTGGAACTGCTATCCTTTGACTATGTGCCACTTCTTAAACATTTTGGGTGACCTGCTTGACGAGAGCTCAAGATGCTCATTTAGGCTGGAGGCCTCAGTTTTGGAACTTGGAGTCTAATATGCCCGATTGTGAAAATCTAGTATAGTGGGCCCAAGGCCAATTGGCACGAGTAGGAGCTCGTAAAAAAACATGAGTTTAAGCCATGAAAAATGTAAATGAATGATATGTTTGGCCATGGTACCAAGACAAGACCAACATACTCGATGGACTAGCGGTTGTGCGACATGACAAGTCGACGGACCAATCAAGACAAACAACTGCAGGTCGAGTTGAGTTTCGGAGCCGTTGGACCAGTGGCACCACATATTGAATTGCTTATGTGGAAAACTATTGTTTTGTACATGCACTGATGTACGGGTCCTTTAAGATGCCCAAGAGGGGTAGTGATGCGTCCTAGGGGCTATTGGACGACATGGTGAAGATAAAGGCAGATTTCCGAGCCAGCAATTAGGGAAGCTAGACATAGCTTCATGCGCATGAGACCGGGGTAGGGTCGGGATGAGGTCTCTATCCTCATGTGTACACAGAGTTTTCTTTACGGGATTAAGGATCGGATGTCACGTACATTCACTCATTCTCAGGGTAGAAGTGGATGTGCTTCTATTTAGGTGGCCGGTAAAGTTGCTCTGACGCTACAAGTGGGTGTAGTGGATGTGCTGCCCAGCGAATGTGTGTTCCCTTCATGATGAATGACATGTGTTGGTTAATAAACACACCAATTGTTATAAATGATTGAGAAATGGCTATAAAAACCGAGATTTTTATGATGAATTGTTTTAAAAGAAAATAAGGAGTCTAGTATAATCCAATTCAAACTATTTTTCTAAAAGTCAAACTTTAAACACCCATTCACTAAGTCGTTGAACTCACCCCCTCCCTTATATCCCTTTCAGGTAACCAAGGGAAATCTACCAAAAGATCTCCTATTAGTCACACCTACAAGACAAGTATGTAAAGTTTAAAATTTCATATAGTTTTGATTAATGTTATTCCAGGAAAGGTATAGGTTTAAAGGACACATCACTCATTCCGGGTAAAAGAAGGGGAAAACTCTTAATAAACCGGGAGAGTGGCGGGTTGCTCATGGGGATCTGACCAAACTGGGTTGGGGCATGACAACTTGAGTGGTATCAGAGCATGTTTCCTCGAATACATTATCAAGACTATATAAAATAGTAACTAAAAAAAAGTTCTAAAAATTTTCAGATGGCTCCCATGAGTGGAACTAAGAAAACTAGGAATGACTCTACTCAACACCCCCATAGGAAGATAACCCTAGAAGCTTCCTAATGTCCGATGCATAGTAGAAGTCTCAAAACAAAAATAGGAAATTATCTAGGAGGATGTTGTTAGGATCTATTGAGGTCACAACTCTAAGTACGAAGGGTGTCAAGCCAAAGCCAGAAACGCCATCAATGTGCATATAACCTCACCTAGGAGGATGCTTATCAAGAATCTCATAACTCCCTATCTATTTTGTGACCACTATTTGTAATAGGGCTAAAACCCTAACATATTGTACTTCTCTATTAATGAAGTACTTCAAATTCCTGAAAACCCTATCTATTAAAGGATATGATCTTGCTAGGAAGATGGCCCAAGGAAAGTAACCAAACAAACCTATGCTACCATAGAAACTAAGGAGAATCCCATCCTAGTTAAGGAAACTGAATTAGGGAATCAAGAAATCTAGGAGGACTCTTAGAGTGATCCTTTGGCAAAGAAGACTCCACAAGAAAACTCTCAAGGTATCTAGACTAATGGATGGCGAAGCACCAAAACCAACAATTCCCTAGAAAGATGCTAGGAGAAACCACTTAGGTCCACGTAATTACAAGTATGAACAATAGGGACACTGCGGGGAGAAGTGTCCAACCCTACTAAGGACAAGAATCAAGTTAACATGTAGGAGGATAGGACATGTAATGGAGGATTGTCCCAAACTCAATGGATTTTAGGGCAATACCTCCCGAGAAACATGTCAACTACCAAAAATCCAAAGCCATGGAAGGCAGGAAGAACCGAGGGTAGGACCTTGAGAAATCGTAAACAAGAAATATTAATGAATGGAATCTTCCCTTACCAGAGAGCTATAGGCCTTCTAGGAGCAAAGAAGGAAGCACCTCCACCAAAGAAGACAAGCCCCGAATGTTGAGACAAATAGGATGTCTCGGGATAGCAAGGAGTAACCTACTATGGAAAAGCAGAGGAACCAAGAAGAATCTAGCAAACAGATATAACTAGTAACTGAGGGAGGAGACACCCTAGGAAGGACCAGGAAGTAGTAAAGACTACACTAAAAAATGGGTGATAGGATAGGCGCCAAGGACAAGTGAACTCGAGAGGCACTAACCCAAGACAAGTAAATAAGGAAAGTAGTAGGGACGAGACAGTTAACGAACTCACCCTCATAGGAATTATGGATTTAAACATAGGCAAGGAAGAGAGAAGTGGAAAGGCCAAGTGTTGGAAAATAAGGATGAAGGAAATCCTTAAAGAAAGTTATGGCCGAAAATGGAATGGGGACCATACTCAAGCCATGTAGAGGATTAAGTAAACTTCTCACAAAAAGGTCTTGAAACAAATTGTGTCTGAACCCTTCTCAAGAAAGAAAACTTGTGTGGGATACAAGTAGAATTAAGGAAATAGTACAAGGACGTACTGCCAGATTTCTTAGGAAGGGTAGATGGGAAGAACAATATCAAAGGATGTCATTTAATGAATATATACTTCCAAAGGACAAATGAAAAAGGAATTTCAGGAGAAAGGAAAAAAATCCTAGAAAGGAAGGAAACCCCAGAAAGGTATATGTATCTCAACTAAGAGGCAATGGAACCAACCGAAGTGAAAAGAAAGATAAGTTCACCAATGAAATGCTAGTTGAAATGGAAAGATCAAGTACAAAGGAAAAATACTCATGAGGGCCCAAGAAGTAAATTAAACCCAAGGAACGAGTAAATATGATGGTCAAAAGATGTCGTAACAAGTAGGAATGGATGGACTACAATAATAAGGGAATAAAAGAAAGAACGTATGAGAAATCTTGGAGAGTAAGCCCTCAATTAAGAAGTGAATTAAGGCAACGACCATTGACATCAGGACAAGTTGTGGTCCACGCTCATTTAATGGAGCCTAAATAATGGACGGATGGACATAGTGTGGAGTACATGAAATAAAACCAATTAATTAGAAATTTCTCAAATAAGGAATAGGGATGAAATGGAATTATAAGATCTCCCTCCAATGAACAAAATTAAAGTAAAATCTTTTGATTGTGAAGGATATAAACAAACTCAAAATTTTGGTTCACTTGAGACAACAACATTAAAATTTGTTCTAGAAACATGGGAAAGTTTGTTCTCCCAAATCATTTCATTGCATTAAAAACATTGTTATGCGACTAGAACCTTGAGCTTGGAAGCCTCACTAACGGCCCAAGCTCCAAATACTACTTCATTGATGTTTTTCATTCTATGTTAGAGCTTAGTCAGTATCTGATCATACTAGTGCAACTTGGTCTTTATTTGGCATCGAGCTTCATCAGAATGTGTATCAATCATGATTTATGATGGTAAATGAGGTATCCTATAAGGCTATGATACAAGTTCTTATATATCTATACAGGAATAATTTAGAGATGGCAAAGTCAACAACATATTACATATAAGAAGAAATGGAAGAAGGGTCAAAAGTAGAGAGAAAATAAAATTAGAGAGAATGGAATTATCATTAATATCAGTCAGTCAGCGCGTACATCATAAATATGTAATAATTTAATTATATTATTATGAATTAATTACAAAGTTGATGCCCTAACCCTCAATGGAATCTTTTCTATTAGTATGGTTCACAAACATATTTTTCATTTATTTTTATCCTAAACTTCTGTATATGTCTGTCTAATAATGACCCTTTCATAACTTTCTTCTTTGTTGCACTTCCATCCTTAGCTCGTGAGAGAATCTTCTTCTATGGCTCATCTTTGGTATTACTCCTCCCAAATTTCTTACATTGCCCAGAGCTAAATGTCATGATAAACTTATTCGTATTCAGCTATGAGAAAGAAAGACAGAACATATCAAAGAGGATAGACTTAAGTCTGGTCGCCCTGTAATTATAAGAAAGGAATCAACTAACGAATGCCAAAATTGAAATACCCATATATCAACTAAGGAATGTCCTTTTATCTACATGTCGTCAACATATCAAACTCAGCCAACTTTTTGTCTACCTTGCTATTCTTATCATAAGCTATTCAGAAAGACCAAGTGGAAGTTGAGCGTCTGAAAAGAAAGAATCTCTAGGCAACTTTGTTTCTGCCCTAGAATGATTTTTCTTGGGACCCCACACAGCTAAGACTCCAGTTCACAGTGGAACAACGGCGAAGCGAACGAGCTCAAGTCACCGAATATAGCGTCGTCGCCCTCGTCCAATCCGTTCGTCTCATGGCAGTCGAAGTACGTCTGGATATCGTCCGGGAAGCTCCGGCGAGGCATAACGGACTCGGAGGGCATCAAAGGGCAAGTCCTCTCGAGCATTTCCTTGAACTTCGACGACTGCAGCAGGAACCCAAGGGCCGACGACGCCGAGCTGCCTGAAATGCTTGGATGCGGGGCGGCCACAGCGGTCTCGTCGTTCGGCTGATGAGATTCCGTCAGGAGGCTGAACCCTAGCTCTCGAGGATTGTTGGGAAGCTCGCCGGAGTCGCAGTCGGGGCATGCCTGGGAGGGATTTGATTCGGTGGCCTGACTATTGGGTCTGGACCACTTGATGTAACGACTGAGATCGAAGTTCGTAACGGCGTTAAGCCCTCGATACTCTATGGCTGCCATGTCATAGGCCACGGCAGCTTCCTCCTGCGTAGCTGGAGCACAAGTGGCCGTCAAGAATTCCAATCAGACAAAGACATGAGAAAAAAACAAAAATGACGAGCAAATGTTTCTTTATATTATTGTCAGGTTGGTTGCCGATTGAAGGTTGGGGACGAGTAATAAATTCAGGGAATTCAATTTGCATGCATATTTGGGTGGATGCTCCCTTAAATTTATTATTCCAACAAAACCTTAGGACACACTTTTCTTTTTTTTTTTTTGCACAAACATTCGGTTACTAGATGATATTTATGCTATTAAAGACTAATGTGAATAAACAACATAAAATGATCTTATTGATAAATAATTAATTCATAATTTATTAATTTAAGACGAAATATCAACTATATGTATTATTTATCTGAAAATAAAATAATTAAATTAAGAAAATATCTTTAAAGTGGCTCATTTCTTTATATGTTAATACTAGATAATCTACACAATATTTTATCATATGAATTAGCTTTAGGTCAATTTATATAAATGCTTAAACTTCAAGGAAATCTAATAGGAGTAATAATAATATTATTGTTATTTATTGACTTTTCACACAACAAAGTCACTATACTACTCATTTAATTATTGTTATGAGATTTTATGCAATGATTAATAGTATAGTTAAAAAAGACTAGAGAAGGTCAATCACGTACTATGGGTGGCTATATCCAATTGAGTATTATTTAGAATAAAATAAAAACATATTAGATAAATAATTAACAATGGGGAGTACATATTTTTATTAATAGACCCGATAGATTTTTGTCTTAATAATAGAGTTGGAATACATCTAATTCATTAAAACTGAAGAATTTTCTTGGCCAAAACAATTCACAAGTGATATAAAGAAATAAAAGTTAAAAAATAAGATTAATTAAATTAAATGAAAGCGATAAGCAGTTGAGAGTTGGGTCATCCATATCTCAACTAACCTGATTGATTGCCCCTTTAAAAATTCCAATTTTTTCCACCCTTATATACAGATCGGTTGACTATGTGTGTATCCTTCAAAAAACAAGTGAATAAATTATCTTAAATTAAAAAAAAAATTACTTTAGTGGAGGTGATCCACTACTGAGTGACTGAATGCATCTTTGTTCCACGAAATTCAATTTTTTAGTAATATTATGATAATTTGACCACCTTCAATTTACCCTGGTGACTCTTAAAAAAACTAGTGGCCAGCTTGTAGCAATCTTTTTGTTGAATTTTTTTAATATGTTTTCACTTTTCAGGCATACACAGAATGGAAAAAAAAAGAAGAAAGAAATAGGATATCACTGGTGCAATATTATTATTAGTGCAGAAACGCGTAACGCACCATTATTGATTTCATCATACATATACATAATAGTTCATTACAATAATAGTTTGAGTTAGCCCCAGTAGTGTTTTACTTTTTCAACTGCAAAGTGACTGTGTGCAAAAAACACTGCAGAGGTAAAGTTTTAGCCGAGGAATGACAGTGCATAATGGACATATGTAGAGATTCACATAGTGAAAATATAATAAATTACCGTATGTCCCGAGGTATAGGTATTTATTCCCAAATACACGACCAATTCGAGCCTCCCATCTACCGTTGTGATGGTGCCTGTGTTATTCAATCATTGCAAGGGTTAGACTATAAATATGCATAAAAGAAAAGGGGATTGCTGTTTCGTACCACCACGTTCAACCTACAATTAATAGATTGAAAGTCTTTTATCCTTAGAACTCGTGCTTTACCAATTTTTTAGGCCGGCTGACCCTTTTATGTAATTGGAAAATTTGAGATACCTGATAATTTCGTATACTCTACAATGAAAATTTCCGCCCTTGTGGCCGTTTTCCACGTGATTTATATGCACATGCACTATACTTATAAGGTGGGCGTGTACTTGTAATCTCAGTATAAAAATGCACTCACTGCAATAAATTGATGATGAGGTTCCACATGGCTTCTCTCTATAGTAGATTGAGTTAGTTAACGATGAAATCAGAAAGAAAGGTAAAAATTGGTAAAATTTTGGAATTTCTGGGCTGCGGGCAGGCATGAAGATCAGGGTTGTATCATTACCTTGCAACTCCTCGGTACTTGGAGACGCCCCGGGAAAATCCGCTGCTCTTCCTAAAAGTAATGTAAATGCAACATGTGAAGATAATCTATCAGTCACTTCAATTTGCGTGTTAAAGAAAAAAAAATGGTTGGTGTGACTTTGCTAGGTACCTCCTCAAGGATCCTATGTACTCCTCTCTCGACTGGCATTCCATTTCCTTGACTTCTTCTTGGTAAGTCGACAACTATAACCATCCCAACAGAGACATGAGTATTCATTATCAGCTAGAGAAAAATCAAAATTAAACTAATAAGAATAGAACCATAAATTCGTACGGATTATGTCAGAAGAGATGGAAGTGGCGTATAGTATATTTATATTTGTATACACATACGGGGAAATTAAGGATGGTTTCATGTCCCCAGTACTTCAATGCCGCCAAGTCATACGTATGTGCTGCAGCTTCTTCATCATCATACGCCCCTGAAATATAAATTTTGATTTAGATTAATTCCAAAAAATTATTAGGAAAAAATAAATTAATTAAAATGGAATAAAGAAAAATAAAAGGAAAGATGGATCCTTAACTAACTCACCTAGATATACTGTAGTTTCAGCGAGATTTTCCACGCCATCATCGTCATCATTTTCCACGATCATTTTTTCCCCAGAAAGAGTATAAAAAGAACATGGACGTTTAGTCAGTTCATGCATGCCTCGGGAATGAGTTAGAGGTATAATGGACGAAAATAAAATTAATTAATTTTTAAAACAAATCAGCACGAATTTGGATTAGTACGAGAAAGATTGAACCGAACAAAAAAACCTTGTCTGCCTTTCTTGTTCTGAGACTCATTCCAGCAGTTCTTGTCCCACAGATGCGCTTCGAATCGACCTGTCCATCGATGCCTAAAACGAGCGACAATGTTCGATTAAATGACAAAATTGGAAAAGATCATCCAAGTCCGAAGAACTCGAGCTGTCCTTCCGGGATCCACCAGGCATCTCTATAACAATATGGATTTCTATCTCTTTCACCACCAAATTTAAAGAGAAGAAAAAAAATTGATCAAAGTATGGGACGTCATGGATTTACCTAGTCACACCGCGGTACATGGAGCTCCTCTGCAGAGGGGATTCCCTGGGGACACTTTTCCTCGTCCGCTTCACTCTCACTGCCACCGCCGACACGACCTTTCTGCCTTCGCTGGTGCCGCCTGTCCCCGCCTCGGACGGTGGCGATGGACTGTTATGCTCATCAAGGTTCTGCTGTGACGTCTTCGCCATGAGAGAGCTCAGTTTCTGAGTCCGTCCGAACCTTTCTGTTAATGTGGAAAACGTCTCAACAGAGAGAGGGAGAGAGATAGAGAGAGAGACGGAGAGTGTAATGTGAGTATCGGCAAATGAGAAGAAGGGGTTTAATAATAATCAGAAAGAGATATGGGGGAAATGGGCCGAAACAGATGATGGTTGTGGCCGTCCATTAAGAAGCCGCCTTTCTTTCTCTCGATGGGTGTATAATATTTTAACAAAATGATCTCCTTTTAAAATATTGCATATTTAATTTATTCTGTAAAATTTTTTTCCTAGTCCTTTCAGTTTGTTCTCATTTATATTAATGTATATTTTCTCTTCAATATCTAAGATTTTATTAAATTATAATTACTTCATATTTAAAAAATAGTAATCTCAATAAAAATTATTCTTTTCACGTAACTCAGATATGAGCTATTATTTTTGTGCAAAAAAATGAGCTATTATGGTGGCATTGAATTTGACACTAAAAAATCATCCTGACTCCCAACGAAGACCGTCCTCTAGCCCGATTTTGACAGATCATCCCATTGATATGTCAATGGAATAAGGAGATCATTTTGTTCGGTTTTCTCTTTCCCAGGTTATCATAGGGCTCATGACCATTAGCCGCACCTGGAAGGGGAAATAGACTCAAAACATGTATGTTCACTTCAACATCTATACATGTACTGTGAGCCATTGGGGAACTTTGCTGTCCAGGCTACTAAATCGTCAAATTGCAAAGGCAGTTGACCTTCACTGTGGATGAGGTGAGGATGCGTAACCACCATAGGCCACCTCATAACTTGGGTCGGTCCAAGTTGGCTCAAGACTTATGGAGAAGGACAGAGCACGTAGCATAAGTCCCGTAGGTCCCTCCAATAACATTTGCAGTTGGTACCCCTCTATATGGCTATGGGGTCTATAGAGATTTAATATTTCGGATATTAGTAGTGATGGTTTTGATCTCTGCCCTCTTTTGGGGCATTTCGTGATTAATGTGCATTTGGGGACCAATATAACTTTTGCCCTACATTGAATTGATCGGCTCCACGCCCATACTTGTCCACTTCAAAGGCCAATGAGCATACCTTCTGCCTATGAAAGTGGTTTCAGCTGAAAGGGAAGCGTGAATCAGTTCATAAATACCATCTACCAGCCGAATGTGCGACTTACTACCATGACTTCTAAATGACTGATATTGAGAACGTTACACTTGTGACCCGATCAGAATGAGATCTTGTGTAAAGTATTAGATTCATTTGTGTAATTTTTCTTATTTATTGTAAGAGATGGTTGAGATTGTAATGATTTAAAAGTTATTAGGGCATAATATAAACAATAGAAGAATATAGGAATCACTGTGTGATTTAGAAAGGAAATAAAATAAATTGTTTAACGGGACAAGCACTATCCATAATTCTTCCCCAAATCCTCTAACTGTTTAAAGGGTAGTGGTTGCGGACACCCCAAACTTAGGCCCTCTAACCATCTTTCATGTGTGATCTTGTATGTTAAATGGACTGAAATTAAAAAAATCGAATGGACGGATCCAAACCAAATAAATCAAATTGGACCACATCACTTGGTCATATTTCTCCTATACCACTGGTCTATTTGCCTTGTTTTTTCATCATTCCTATTTTAGTGCTAAAATTTCTAAACTTGGATTTAAGTTCAATTGTACTCGAAATTGATATTAAATTACTAATAAAAATTTAAAAATTGATATATGGAAATGAATCGGATTGGAAATCGATTCACACCGTAAATTTGGACAATGAATAAATCAATGAAATTATACTCAAATAATATCACTTGATCGAAAATTAAGAATTGAGAAAAGTATAAATGAAAATCGGTTCGTAACGAGATTAAACTAACTTGATGCAAAAAAAATATCTGATTTTTAAGAGGGGTTATACAAATAAAAAATATAAATTCTTAAGCCTAATTAATATGAAATTAGACAAAAAAAAATTAAAAAATGAATTGAGTAAAAAACCAATCGAATCGGAAGTGAACCAATCAAAATATAGCTAAAATCGATCGAATCGACTTGGAGTAGTAAATTTCCTAATTTTTAGAATAAGATAAATAAATTAGAAAATATAAGTTCTTGAACCTAATTTATAGGAAATTGGACAATTAATTTTTTTAAAAATAAATTAGGTCAATAACTGGTTGAATTGGAAACGAACCCACTAATAATGACTAAAATCAGCTTAACTGACTAATTTATTTGCCGAAAATCGATTTGTTATTATAACACACCAACCTGACATCCTGGGTGGGATGATTGTTACAATCGCAAAACACTCCCGGTGCTACAATAAGCGAGTTCTCACTGTTGTAGTGGAGTTCGCTAAACTCCAAGGTAATCACAATAGACTCGAACTCGATTTCATCGATCAATATGCTTATAGAGAATGAACACAAATTGATGACAGCTTGAAAAATATCAAATTGAATATACCCCGTTTCAAGGAAACACTAACCCTGAACCCTACCTTGAATGAGAAAAGAGGATGGAGATGGTTTTTGAATGTCATAATTACTGTGGGATGAAAAAGACATGACTTGCTATTGTAGAATTTATAATTATGCAATAATATGGTAGGATGAGTTGGTGAAGGATAGGAAAAGAAATCATGAACGCCCTCTGAAATCTTGGGATGAGATGAAAGCAATCATGCGATGATGATTTGATCCAATCCACTCCACCGAGAGTTGTTTAATAAATATCAAAAGCTTATCCAAGTATCCAAAAGTGTCGATTAGTACTTCAAAGAGATGGAGATTACTATTATTCAAACTAATGTGGAGTAAGATAGAGTGGCTACAATAGCTAGATTTTTGCATAGTTTAAACCATGAGATAGCTGATTTGATGGAAATGCAATATCATGTTGAGCTTCAAGACAATGTGAATGTCACACCCTGACTCGGTTTGGTTGGAACCGCATTATCAACCCGCCACTCTACTAGACCTCGAGGAGACGCACCTCCCCTAGACCGTGAAGAGTCAAGCACATTGCATGCCATATTTTTCTAGAATGACATACAAAACTGAAAGCATAATTTGTACCTAGGTTCGAGACTTGGCGAGGGAAACTCTTGGTTGGTCTTTTCCTTCCTAAAAAAAATTGAAGGAGAGGGGGATGAGTTTCACAACTCAGTGAGTGGGGAAATCTTAAGGAATGACTCCCATGAGAGGAACTAAGAAAACTAGAAATGACTCTACTCAATACCCTATCTTCGTAGAAAGACAACCCTAGAAGCTTCCCAAATGCCTGAGGCATGGCAGGAATCTTAGAAGACCAAATGGGGAAGTATCCTGGAGAATGGTTCCAGGACCTATTGAGGTCACAACTCTAAGTATAAAGGAAGCCCAATATGAAGCTATAAACACCATCAAAGGGTGTAAAACCATACCTATGAGGATGCCTATCAAGAACCCCATAGCTCCCTATTTATTTTGTGACCACTTTCTATAATAAAGCTAAAACCCCCAACATACTATACTCATCGATTAATCAAGTACTCGAAATTCCTAAAATCCTATCTCTCGATGAAGTGATCTTGCTAGGAAGATGGTTCCAAGAATAGTAAACAAATAAACCCCTTCACCATTAAAATTAAGGAGAATCCCATCCCAGTTAAGTAAGCTGAATGAGAGAATCAAGGAATATAGGAGAACTACTAGAGTGACCATTTGGCAAAGAATACTTAACAAGAAAACTCTCAAGGTGATCACACTCAAGGACGGCGAAGTAACAAACTATCAGTAACCCCTAGAAAGGCCCCACAATACCCAAAGGAAAGGACACAACCACAACAGTCAATGCAAGGGAATAACCTATTAAAAGTGTGAACAATAGAAACATTATGTGAAGAAGTACCCAACTCTACTAAGGACAGGAATTAAGTTAACATATAGGGGAATAAGACATGAAGTGAAAAAAAAACTGTCCCACACCGCTAGGAGTCAGGACAACATTTTCCAAAAATAATGCCCCCACAGCTATAGGAAACCTGAAAAGATACCATCCTTAGAAATACAACTACTGCTTGGAACTTCAATTACATCCAAGGGTAAGCTCTTCAAGATTCTAGCATAATGGTAGGAAGAAAAAAAAAGAAAAAGGACTAAAGGTAGGACCTCTATAGAACAAAGAGAACTCTCCCTTGAAAGAAGAAAATTCTAAATATTGGGAGCAAATAAGGGAGAGCAAACACAAGAGAAGATAAGACGAACATTTAACGACAAATAAGATGTATTGGGATCACATGAATGAATCACCTTGGAAAAAGCAATGAAGCCAAATTGGAATATTGGACCTACATGACAAAAGAAAGTAAGTTGTTACAACAAGATAGACAGAGAGAATAAATGACACCCTAAGGAAGACCGGGAGGTAGGAAGGACTACACCCTAAAAAGGTCAGTGAGATGGATGTTAAGGATATGAGGACTTAAGAAACAACTGCCCTAAGAGACTTAGACCAAAGGAATGGTGAAGGCAAGGCAGCTAATGGACTAATACACGGGAAAGATATAATTTGAGTTTCAACAAAGAAGAGAGAGGCGGAAATGCCAAATACTTGGGAGAAGAAAGATAAAAGAAATCCTTAAAAGGACCAAAGGCCAAATTAACAATTAAAATCAAGCCAAGAAAGGGATAGGCAAGCCTCTCACATAATTGTCAAGAAATCTTGAAAAAAAAAGAAGATTTGAACGCTCCATAAAGAAATACATTATGAAAGTAAATCGTGGAAGGATGCATATGACTAACTACCCTTGAAGGAATTATTGATGGGCAAATGGACATAATGTGGAGTGTAAGGAACCAACCCTTAATTAGGAAATGTTTTAAAGGAAGGAAGTATCGTGATGGCCCAGTGTGACCTGTTTGGAGAGAGTAGGAGAACCAAATAATAATTCCACGAGAACCAAGTAGAAAGAAGAAACTAGTAGCAATGGATGATAAAAGAGAATAAACAAAGTTCTAAGAAAGGCAGAGATGTAGTAAAGACTACACTCTATGAAGAACAAAAGGATGAGAATGAAGGACAAGTGATATAGCTACCCATATGATTGGACCAGAGAAATGGAGAGAAAGAGATAGTTAAAGAACTGGTCTTCGAGAGAACCATGGATTTGAACCACGACAAAGAAGGGAGAAGTGAAAAGGCCAAAACATTGGAAAAAGAAGAACGAAGGAAAATCCTTAAAGAAATCAATGGCCAAAACCGGATTTCTAGTTTAAAGTCCTGAGACGGTTAAGTGAGCCTCATGAAGGATGAACAAGAGATTTTGAAACAAGGAGGATGTGAACCCTCCTTAAATGGAAATAAGATAATGGGTTAGCATCAAAAGATGCTATGACAAGTATGAATGAGTGGACAACCCATACTAAGGTAATAAAGTAAAGAATGTTTGAGAAACGTTAGGAAAGTAAGTCCTCCAAATAAGATGTGGCTAAGGAGGAATAACCACAATTGGTAAGAAGGGTTATAGTCCACACGCGCATATGAAGCTTAAAGAGTGCACAACTAAACACAGTGTGCAATGCACAAAATAAAATCAATAATCGAAAGTATCCTATGTAAGGAATAAGGGATAAAACAAAAGTTATGGATAGAAAAAGATCCAAAGCAAACATATGCCCTAACATAGATAAGGGTGCGAAGAAAGGGAAAAAGAAATCTTCAAAGGAATGGCAAGAAGGTTGAGTACGTAGCTTCTAGAACAAAAGTCTCTACCTTGAGGGACATATTAGAGAATGAAATCGTAAAAAAGGAACTTACCGAACAAAACAATAGACTGAAAAGGGTCAAACGAGAATAATGAACTATGAAATAATTATGAACAAGTAAGAGTAGATTAAGGCCAAAGGAAATCCTTGAGTAAAGGATGTTATTGGGATTGAGGATGGACCTAAGAAATGATGAATCCCAACATGTCAGTAAAACATCTGGAAGGAACCAAAAAGACTTAATAAGGAAGTTGAAAAAGGACGAGTGAGTAAGGAGAAATAACACAGTTTTGTAAGTTAATGTGGACAAAGATAAAGGTAGTCGAGGAATACTACCAAAAGAAAAGAGGGATGAAGTTAGACAATCCCTGAGAGGTTGAAAAGTTAAGAATAATCCTAAAGGAGGTGTTCTGGAAATCTAATGGACATAGAGTCAAGATCTAGAAAACGTCATGTTGTAAAGGGCAGGTAAACCTAATAGTCCCGAGGAAAATATGACTCAAAATAAGGAAGATTCAATTAGTAAAAATGACAATGTCAAACCTAAAATTTGGATTGAATTGTAATGAGCAACAGATAAAGGAGGATGAAAAGATGATGACAAGGAAATCCGTGAAAACAGGTACATAACGCTCTAAAGGGCGTCGAGATAAGGGTTGCAACGACCAAGAGGTTAATTAGACACGAGAATGGTTAGTTATCTTGGAACTCCCAATTTTGAGTACGGGACCTCAGAGGGAAAAATGTTGCTCTAAGCAAAGATAGATGTGAATCTAAGGATATAACCTTAAGTAAGGTATATCTAGTTATGATAAACTCCATGAAGGGAGTAAATGATATAAAGGAAAAGAAGTTCCTTAAGTGAAGGGTGTAAAAAGGGCTAGTTGGAAGAACAAGAGAAGAGTTTACATGTTAAGCAAACACCAAATGGATATCAAAGGAAATGATTCCTCATGCAAGGTTGCTAATTAAGTTTTGGGGACAAAACTCCAAAAGGGAGGGGAGAGTTGTAAACCCCGCCCTTTTGAGTTAAGGAAAACCAGGAAAAGAACTGTTTAAACCGAGAAGAAAATCAAACCGGTTCACAAACCCATTTATTGGGGAACGGGAAAATTAGACAAATTCAACTCCCTTGTGACCCAAAGAGATTTATAAACCTTGGAAAGGAACCTTAGAACAAATTGGGAGAGAAAAACCAAACTGGTTTAGATGAACCGGACTTGAACTAGATTAAATCGGTTTAAGAACTAAGTCGGTTTATGAATCAGAACCGATAGAGAGATGGTCAACCAGGAAATTTATGGACCCTAAGTGACTTAAGGAGTCATAAAAGTCATGAAAAAGGACTTTAGGGTGAATTGGAGGTGAAAACCAAATTGGTTCAAGTGAACTGGATCCGTACCGATTTAAACCACTATTGAACTGGATTCTAAATTCATTTTTCTAGATGGCTTAAATAATTCAAATTTGAAATTTGAGGCCACCATTGGATAGAAAATGAATTTAGAAATTTTTAGATTTGAAAAACTCAGTCGAATGGGAGGTGAATCGGCTGGTTTAAGCTTTAAACCCGGTTTGGACCAGTTTGATCTGATTTGAAACAGTGTCGTCTTCTTCCTTCAGATTTGATAGCACTGTTCACTCACCAGAAAATCGAAGCAACGCCAGCGAAGAAGAAACGTTGGCATGATGGAATAGTGAAGCAGCTCCGGTGGACCGAAGCTGCCCTATTTTGGCCAAGCTGAAATCAGCCATTTTAAGCCCTACTCAGGCCAAACCAAGCCCTCTCAACACTTCCTCAGCCTTTCCACGGCCGAATTAGGATCAAAAGGTAAGCCAATTAGGCTCCCCTTTACAATTTTTGATCGGTGCTAGAGAGAGAGTCGACCAAATTTTAATGAAGAAATTCTAATCCAATTTCACATCAATTGATGCGATTCTTGATTCTAGGATGAACCTCAAGACAAGAGCTATCTGCCCAGATCGAAAGCTCGGACCGTCATGCCTTCATCGGTGAGTAATCGAAACTTTCTCTCTTTATAGTTCATTTTCTGGCGAAGCTCCGTTTGAGCTCCTCCCAACCTTAAAACTTGCAATTCACATTTCTAAAGAATCGTATGAACATGTAGAAACTCAATTTCAACTTCAATTTCAACAATTGAAAATGTTTGATGGGTCAATTTGATAAAATCAAATTCGACTGTGTTAAAAAGTTGAAATTGGGGGAAAATTGGGGATTTTCGAAATTCAAAGGACTAAAATAAAATTTTATGAAATTGAGGGTCAATTGGTCATGAAAATAATGTTGGAGGACCAATTGAGGAATTTTGAAATTTTTGGGGGCAAAATTTACCATTTTTGTAAAGGAAGGGTAAAATGGTAATTTTGGAAAAGTTGGGGGACCAAATTGGAAATTTGGGAGATTAAACCCCTTTTTGTGAAATGGAATAAATTGAGGTCCTATGATTAATTTTAGAAGTTTTGGGACACAATTTGAGGAAAAACCGGCATTTGGGACTTAAAGTTAAAGAGAAATAACTTTAGGGACCTAATTGCAAATAAATGAAAGTTTGACTTTCTCATTCATTTGGAATGAATGAAGGCAATTAGACTGAAAGATAATGAACCAAGATGTTCATATCGTGTAGGAACACGAAGTACCGGGAATGCCAGTAAGGACAAGCTCGCGTGAATACCAAGAACCGGTCTAGTGAAATTTACGGCATTAACGGCTGAGTGGGTTTATTAACATTATACCCGATTGAGATGATGAGCACAACTTAAAATTAAAAACCACTTACTGGTTGTGAGTGAAAATTTTATATCATAACCAGTTGAGAATGATAAGTACCTCAGTATGAAAACCCACTATTAAGTGGTATTTTAAATATCACTACTTAGAGGAAGTGATGTGAAAATCATGCGGAAAAACTACTTACCGATTGTAAGTAGATCATACCCGGTTGGTATGATGAGACTTCCTTGAAGAAAGTTGAAAACCCGTTCATTAGTTATGAACGGAGGTGTCCTTATACCAGGTGGTATAATGGATAGAGAAAACATATGTTTTGTTGGAAGTGCTCTCCCCTGACTGTGTGCCAATGCTTAAACAATTTGGGAGACCTTCTCGACGGTAGCTCGAATAGCTCTGATAGGCTGGAAGCCTCGGTTTTGGAACTTGGGGGCGAAATGCCCGATTTTGAAAATCTCGTACAGTGGGCCCAAGGCTAGTTGGCACGAGTAGGAGC
Organism: Trapa incisa; assembly: GCA_030064435.1. Taxonomy (NCBI): domain Eukaryota; kingdom Viridiplantae; phylum Streptophyta; class Magnoliopsida; order Myrtales; family Lythraceae; genus Trapa; species Trapa incisa. The sequence goes on along the minus strand of CM057774.1, from coordinate 2,954,332 downwards.
TCGTAAACGAACATTATATATGTGCCAAAAACTTAATAAGTGAATTGTTTGGCCATGGTACCAAGATAGGACCGACATGCTCAGTCAACTAGCAGCAGTGCGACATGACAGGTCGACGGACTAGTCAAGACAAACAGCTGCAGGTTGAGTTGAGAGTCGAGGCCGTTGGACTAGTGGCACCATAGATTACATGGCAATATAAGAAAATATTGTTTGTGCATGCACTATAAGTACGGGATCATCAAGACGCCCATGAGGGGTAGTGATGCGTCCTAAATGGTGGAAAACCCAAATTTTTAAACAAAGGGATTTTTGAAAAAGAAAGGAGTTTGACACACTCCAATAATAATTATTTTCTTAAAAGTCAAAAGTTTTTAAAAACTCATTCACTGAGTAGTCGTACTCACCCCCTCCCTTATATCCCTTTCAGGAAATCCCGGAAAGCCTACCCTTAAAGACCGTCAACTAAGATGCCTGTAAGACAGGTATGTAAAGTTTTGAATTTTATGCAGTTTTGATTATACTATTCCAAGAAAAAGGTGCAAATTAAAGGACGCCTTACTATTTACGGTTTACAATAAGGGGAAACCCTTTAATAAACTGGGAGAGTGGTGGGTTGATCATGGTGATCCGACCAAACCGGGTCGGGGCGTGACAACTAGAGTGGTATCAGAGCATGTTTCCTCGAATACATAATTAAAACTAGAAAATATAGTAACTAATAGGATTTGTCCTAAAATTTTTCAGATGGCTCCTAGGAGAGGAAACAAGAAAACTTGGAAGGGCTCTACTCAAAACCCTACCTTCGTAGGGAGACAACCCAGTGAGGTAAGATGAATAAGGAAACCTAGGAGGACTCTTACCATGACCCTTAGCAAAGATGATTCGGCTAGAAAATTGTCAAAGTGATCAGACTCAAGAATGGTAAAGCACCAAACTAATAGTAACCCTAGAAAAAGCCCCACTCGAAGGAAAGGAAGAACCATAACAATCCATGTAAGGGAATAACGATGGGACATTACCTAAAGAGATGCCCAACCCTACTAAAGGACAAGTACCAAGTTGAACTATTATAAGTGTAAGGAAAGAAGGGGTGTTCCACACCTCATAGATTCAGGGCAATACCTTCTCAAAGGTCACGAAGGATGTGAAGGATTGGAGACTGATACCATAGAGCGGGTTACATAAACAATTCAAAAAGAGGTCAAGAAAAGACGAGGTGAATATAAAAACTTCTTAAGAAGGTCAAACCGAGAAGGATACCTCATGAATTGGGATAAGGTACATGAGAAGCTTACTTAGAACCCTCTCATAAGGGGCAAACATAGAAAAATGTCCCCCAAAACTCTAGGGAATGACACAGTGAGAGTGAAGAAGAGAAGGAATACGCTGTGAAAAGGAATCATTGGTTGGCGGATGTGCAAGGAGCCAACACCTCATTAGAAACTACTTCAAGGAAGGAAGTATCAGAGGCCAAGACTAACCTACTTTGGAAAAAGTGATATAATTTTAAAGTACTACCTCTTTCGGAAAAAGCAGAAAAATAAAAAATCGAAGTCTATGACCAACATACCTAAGGAAGACCGGGAAGTAGAAAGGACTACACCCTAAAAAGGTCAGTGGGATGACATTAGGGACATGAGTACTCGAGAAGACAACTGCCCTAAGAAGACCTAAACCAAGGGACTAGTGGAGGCGGGGCAATTAACCATCTAATACGCGGAAGAACCATGATGTAAATTCCGACAAGGAAGAGAGGCAGAAAGATCAAATACTCTTAAAGAGAAGGATGAAAGAAATCCTTAAAGGGACCAGAAGGCCAAATTAACAACCAAACTCAAGCCAAGAAAGAAATAGGCAAGCTTCTCACATAATGATCAAGAAATCTTGAAACAAGGAAGATTTGTACGCTCCCTAAGGAAATAGACAGGTATTGGGCATGAATGAGGATGCGGATAGAGTATAAAAGATGTCCTACAAGACCTGAGGAGTAAAGGTAAACACGAGAAGACAACATCAAGAGTAGAAATCACCTAGAGCAAATGTAAAAAGGAATGTCCGGAGAAAAGGAAAGAATTCTACAAAGGAAGTAAGACCCGAAAAGACATGTGTATCCCAATTGGGAGGAAATGGAACCAACCAAAATAGAAGGAATGATAAGCTCACAAATGAAATGTTGGTTGAGATGGAAAAGTCGAGTACCAAGAAAAAATGAGGTCTTAAGAAGGAAATTAAACTAAAGGAATTATTGATGGGCGGATGGACACAATGTGGAGTGAAAGGAACCAACCCTTAATTAGGAAATGTTTCCAAGGAAGGAAGTATCGTAATGGCCCAGGCTGACCTGTTTGGAGGGAACAGGAGAACCAAGTAGAAAGAGGAAAACTAATAACGAAAGACAACCAAATAGAATAAACAAAACCCTAAGAAGGAATGAGATGTAGTAAGGACTACACTCTATGATGGACAATAGGATTGGCATGAAGAACGAGTGATACAGTTGCCTAGACGATTGGACTAGAAAAATAAAGAATTGTGAAATGGTTGCAAACAAATCAGAGGGGATTAAGGCCAAAGGAAAACCCTTGAGTAGAGGATATGATTGGGAATGATGATGGATCTAAGAAAGGATGAAACCCAGCATGTCGGTAAAACATCTGGTAATTTAATTAATTGGAACCAGAAATACTCAATAAGAAAGTCGAAAAGGAACGAGTGGGTAAGGAGAACCAACACAATTGAGTAAGTGGAGTTAATAATGGTAAAAAAAAAAGGATAGTTGAGGAATACTATCAAAAGAAAAGAGGAATAAAGTTATACGATTCCTGAAAGGTCTAAAAGCTAAGAGAGACACTTCAGGAGATGTTCTAGAAATCAAATGGACAGAGATGGGTCCTAGAAAATGCCATGTTGTAAGGGTATGTAAGCCCAACAACCCAAGGAGAATATGACTCAAAGTAAGTAAGAGTCGGCTAATAAGCATGACGAGGTCAAATATAACAATTTGAACCGAAGTTATAATAGACAACGAATGGAGGAAGAGTCGAAATGGGACGAAAAGGTGGTGATAAAGAAATCCATGGAAATAAGTACGAAATGCTCTATAGGACGACGAGCTAAGTGTTTCAATGATCAAGCGTTTAACTAGACACAGAAATGGTTAGTTATCTTGGAATTCCCAATCTTGAGTATAAGACCTCAAGGGGAAGAATGTTGCTCTAAGCAAAGAGAGAGATAAAATCTAAGAACATACCCTGAGGTTAGGTATGTCTAGTTATGACAAACTCCATGAAGGGAGTAAATAATATTAACGAAAAGGAATTTCTTAAGTGAAGGTTGTAAAAGGGACTAATTTTAAGGATGAGAGAAAAGTTTGTATCTTAAGCAAACACTAAAGGGGCATCAAAGGAAATGATTGCTCATGCAAGGATGTTAACTAAGTTTTGGGGACAAAACTCCTAAAATGAAGGGAGAGTTGTAAACCCCGCACTTTGGAGTTAAGGAAAACCAGGAAAAGAACCGGTCAAACTGAGTAAGAAAACCAAGCCGGTTTACAAAGCCGATCATATGAGAACAAGCAATTTGGAAATTTACAACTTCTAGGTGATACAAAGGGTTCATTAAACATTGGAAAAGAGAAAATAAAAGACAAAAACCAAATTGGTTCAGGTGAATGATGTAAACCCTGCACTTTTGAGTTAAGAAAAATCGGGAAAAGAACTGGTCAAACCGAGTAAGAAAATCGAGCCGGCTTACATTTGAGAACACACAATATGGAAATTTACAACTTCCAGGTGATCTAAAGGGTTCATTAAACCTTGGAAAAGAAATTTAAGAAACTTTAGAAAACAAAAACCAAATTGGTTCGGGTGAACTAGATTTCATAAGAACTTCAAAGTTAAGATGGGTGACCTCCTGGAAAGTATGATTTTTTTTTTGTAACCCGAAATTTCCTTATCATAAATAACCATAAATTAATATATATTTAATTATTATAATTAATACCAATAATTTAATACCTAAACTAAATTATTGGAATTAATACAAATAATTTAATACTGAAATTAAATTATTGGAATTAATACCAATAATTTATTGCAATATTAATACTAGTAATAAATATCACCCATTTAATACCTGGGTAGTCGTACTCACCCCCTCCCTTATATCCCTTTCAGGAAATCCTGAAAAGCCTACCCTTAAAGACCGTCAACTAAGATGCCTGTAAGATAGGTATGTAAAGTTTTAAATTTCATGCAGTTTTGATTATGCTATTCCAGGAAAAAGGTGCAGGTTAAAGGACGCCTTACTCTTTACGGTTTACAATAAGGGGAAACCCTGTAATAAATCGGGAGAGTGACGGGTTGATCACGGGGATCTGACCAAACTGGGTTGGGGCGTGACAACTACACTCCTGTAGTCTCCGTTGGCTCCGAGGGTTATCGAAGAAGAGTCGGGGTGATGGAACAGTGAAGCAACTTCGGCGGACCGAAGCTCCCCTATTTTGGCCAAGTTGAAATTGGCCATTTTGAGCCCTCCATAGGCCAAACCGAGCCTTCCCAACACTTCCTCAGCCCATCCACGACCGAATTAGGACTGAAAGGTAAGCCAATTCAACTCCCTTCTATAATTTCCAATCGGTGTTAGAGAGAGAGTCGGTCAAATTTCAATGACAAAATTCTAATCCAATTCGACATCAATTGATGTCATTCTTGATCCTAAGAAGAACCTTAGGAGGAGAACTACCTGCCAGATAGAAAGCTCGGATGCCTTGCCCTCATCGGTGAGTAATCGAAGCTTTCTCTCTCTATATTTCATTTTTCGACGAAGCTCCATTCGAGCTCATTCCAGCATTAAAACTTGTGATTCAAATTGCTAAAGAATTGTATGAACATGTAGAAACTCAATTTCAACTTCAATTTCAATAATTGAAAATGTTTGATCGGTCAATTTGATGAAATCAAATTCGATTGTGTTAGAAAGTTGGAATTGGAGGAAAAATTGGGGATTTTTGAAAATTCAAAGTATTGAATTGCAATTTCCTAAAATTTAGGGTCAATTGGGCATGATAAAAATGTTAGAGGGCCAATTGAGGAATTTTAGAATTTTTGGGGTAAAATTTACCATTTTTGTAAAGGAAAGGCAAAATGGTAATTTTGGAAAAGTTGGGGGACTAAATTGGAAATTTGGGAAATTAAATCCTTTTTTTTTGTGAAATGGAATAAATTGAGGTTCTATGTTAAATTTTAAAAGTTTCGAGACTCAATTTGAGGAAAAACCGGCATTAGGGACTTAAAATTAAAGAGAAATAACTTTAGAGACCTAATTGAAAATAAATGAAAGTTTGATTTTTTCATTAATTTGGAATGAATGAAGGCTACTAGACCAAAGGATAATGAACCGAGATTTTCATATTGTGTAGGAACACAAAGTACCAGGAACGCTAGCAAGGACAAGCTTGCGTGAATATAAAGAACCAGTCTAGTGGAATTCACTACATTAACGGGTGAGTGGGATTTTATATCATAATCGATTGAGGATGATAAGTACATTGAAATGAAAACCCACTACCAAGTGGTATTTTAAACATCACAACTTAGAGAAGTGATGTGAAAATTATGCGGAAAAACTAATTACCGGTTGTAAGTAGATCATACCTGATTTGTATGATGAAACTTCCTTAAAGGAAGTTTAAAACCCGTTCATCGGTTATGAGCGGAGATGTCCTTATACCCGATCGGTATGATGTATAGTTAAAAAAATATTTTGTTGAAAGTGCTATTTGGAGACCTTCTTGACGGGAGCTCGAATAGCTCTTATAGGCCAGGGGCCTCGGTTTTGGAACTTGGGGGCTAATATAACCGATTTTGAAAATCTCGTACAGTGGGCCCAAGGCCAGTTGGCACAAGCAGGAGCTCGTAAACAAATATGAGCTATATGCCATAAAACTTTAAATAAAGGAATTATTTGTCCATGGTACCAAGATATGATCAACATATTCAGTCAACTAGCAGCTGCGCGACATGACAAGTCCACGGACCAGTTGAGACAAACAACTACGGGTTGAGTCGAGGGTCGGGGCCGTTAGACCAATGGCACCACAGATTATATGGCATTGTAAGAAAATACTAATTGTGCATGCACTGTGATTACAAGACCATAAAGACGCCAAAAAGGGGTAGTGATGCATCTTAAGGGCACTGGACGACCTGGTGGGTATAAGGGCAGTTCGTCGTACCAGGTGACCGTGCAAAATTTGGAGTAGCACCAAGTGCATGAGACCTAGGTGGGGACGGGATGAGGTCTCTATTCTCACACGAACACAAAGAATTGATTTTGGGATTGAGGGTCGGATGTCACGAACATCCACTCATTCTCAGGGTAGAAGTGGATGTACTTCTATCTGGGTGGCTCTTAAAGCCGCTCCGAAGCCATAAGTGGGTTCAGTGGATGGATTGGCCTACGAATGTGTGTTTGACCTTCATGATGAAGGATGTGTATTGGTGATGACACACCTTTATTAATAAGGAAATGATGGTAAAAAACTAAGATTTGATATGAAAGGATTTTTTAAAGAAAAGAGTTTAGCACACTCCAATACAAGTCTTTTTCCTAAAAGTTAAAAGTTTTCAAAACCCATTCACTGAGTCATTGTACTCACCCCTCTCTTATATCCCTTTAAAGAAATTCTGGAAAGCCTACCCTTAAAGACCATTAACTAAGATGCATGTGAGACAAGTATGATGAAATTAAAATATTATGCAGTTTTGATTTATGTTATTCCAGGAAAAGGTGCAGGTTTAAAGGATGCCTTACTCTTTATGGTCTATAATAAGGGGAAACCCTTTAAATAAATTGGGAGAGTGGCGAGTTGATCACGGGGATTCGACCAAACTGGGTCAGGGCGTGACAGTTAGAGTGACTTTACCGGCCACCTAGATAAAAGCCTATCCACTTCTACCCTAGGTATGAGTGGTTGTTTACGACATCCGACTCTCAAACCAGAAAACAAGAAAATACTAATTGTGCATGCACTGTAATTACAAGACCATCAAGACACCCAAGAGGGGTTAGTGATGCATCCTAAGGGCACTGGACGACCTGGTGGGTATAAGGGCAGTTCGTCGTACCAGGTGATTGTGCGAAATTTAGAGTAGCACCAAGCGCATGAGACCTGGGTGGGGACGGGATGAAGTCTATGTCCTCATATGAACATGAAGAATTGATTTTGGGATTGAGGGTCGGATGTCGTGAACATCTACTCATTCTTAGGGTATAAGTGGACGTACTTCTATCTGGGTGGTAGGTAAAATCGCTCTGAAGCCACAAGTGGGTTCAATGGATGGACTGGCCTACGAATGTGTGTTTGACCTTCATGATGAAGGATGTGTGTTGGGTGATGACACACTTTGATTAATAAGGAAATGATGGTAAAAAACCGAGATTTGATATGAAAGGATTTTTGAAAGAAATGAGTCTGGCACACTCCAATACAAGTCTTTTTCCTAAAAGTTAATAGTTTTGAAAACCCATTCACTGAGTTGTTGTACTCACCCCTCCCTTATATCCCTTTCAGAAAATTCTGGAAAGCCTACCCTTAAAGACCATTAACTAAGATGCCCGTGAGACAAGTATGATGAAATTAAAATATTATGCAGTTTTTATTTATGTTATTCCAGGAAAAGGTGCAGGTTTAAAGGATGCCTTACTCTTTACGGTATATAATAAGGGGAAACCCTTTAAATAAATTGGGAGAGTGGCGGGTTGATTACGGGGATCCGACCAAACCGAGTCGGGGCGTGATAGTTAGAGTGACTTTACCGACCACCTAGATTAAAGCTTGTCTACTTCTACCCTAGCTATGAGTGGTTGTTTGCGACATCCGACTCTCAAACCAGAAATCAACTCCTTTATGTTTGCGTCTTTCACTCAAGGGTTTCTCTTCCCTCCATCCTTTGTTGCTTGCTTGTGACCATTCACCAACTTCTTATTCTAAGTTAACTTCTCTTGGGTCTATGCATTGATTTCCTGTTTGGGGAGGTTTTTCCTTTTTATGGTTTCCATTAATTGAGTGGAGACCATCACCATTCACATTAATTGTTTCTTAATGGGAGGACTTACTTTTCCAAGGGTTCTTAGATGCACTTTTCTTTGCCTCCTTTTTATAGGTAATCCACCTCCTTCTTATTCGTACGACATCTTTTGATTCTATCTCCCTACTTACATGTTACTTGGATTTAACTTACTCCTTGGCCCTCATGAGTACTCTTCCCTTGTACTTGATCTTTCCATCTCAATCAATAGATCATTTATGATCTTATCTTCTTTTCCACTTCTGTTGGTTTCATTAGTTCTTGGTTGGGATATGTATGTCCTTCCAAGGCTTCCTTCCTTGGTAGAATTTATACTTCTTTCTCTCGTAATTCTCTTCTAGTTCTGCCATTGAAAACATCTAACCTTAAATGACATTCTTTGATACCATCCTCCCCTGCTTACCTTTACTCTTGAAACCTTACGTGTACTTCTTGTGTACCTCATGTTCATTCTCACATGTTCGTAGTACCCATCTATTTCTTTGAGGTGGAGTTCACATCCTCTTTGTTTCCAAATTTCTTGATCATCCTACAGAAAGCTTGTTTAACCTTCTCATGGCTTTTGGTCGTTATTCCTATCTTAGCCATTGATCTCTTTAAGGCTTTCCTTCATCCTTATTTCCCAAAGGTTTTGACCTTTCCACCTCTCCATTACTAGAGTTTTGACCTTCACGAGGGTCAGTTTGTTAATTGCTTCGTTCCTACTATCATCCTTGTTTAATTATTTTGAGATAGTTGTCTCTCGAGTCTCCTTGTTCTAAATGTCCATTCCATTGTCCTATTTAGGGTGTAGTCCTTACTACTTCCCAATTTCTGTTAGGGCATCGTTTATTCTCCTCGACTATCTTGTTGTTACTCGTTGTTCCCTTTCACTAGGTTTGTCTAAAATCTCTATTTGGCTTCTCTACTATTCCAAAGCAGGTCACACCTTGCTAACCAAGTACGTTTCTTAACCACCTATTTCCTTTAATGAGGTTCCTTATTTCGGTTCTAGCTTCTGGTGGTCCATATGTTGGTTACTTAGCTTGAAACTTTCATCTCTTAGGGTACTTGTCTATTCCTCTAGGTTCTCTTCCTATCAAACTCATTTTCCTATTCCCTCTTTCCTTGTCTCACCCTAAAATGGCTTAGCACCTTTCACACTCCTATTTCTTCCTTACTTTCCTTTTTGATCATCTTCCATTCCACTAGTTTTCCTTGGGCAACCCAATTCTTCTTGGTTTTCTAACTTTTATATAGGGGTTCTTCCTTAATTCCCTATGGTCCTTGCATCTTTTGACACTCACTTCCTTTATACTAGACTCTACATTCCTCTTCTTCAATTCCCTATGGTCCTTGCATCTTTTGACACTCACTTCCTTTATACTAGACTCTACATTCCTCTTCTTCCTTCCCTTAGTTAGGTGAATAATAGCAAGAAATGAAGAAATTAAGGATTTTCAGACCGTCAATTGGACGAGGTAAGATTATGGAATTAAAAGTTCAAATTAGGGAAGAAAAGGGGTGCGATTTGGGGATTTTTCAAAGGAAAGGGGCTTTTGTGAAATTCTTCAAAAATTCAAGGTCCGAATGTCAAATTTATGAAATTGAGGCATTTTCGTGAAATTCACTACCAATTAAGGGCCAATTGGGCAATTTGGATAAAATGGAAGGTCAATTAGCAAATTTGAGAAATTAGGGACCAAATTGCAATTTTGGAAAAATTGAGGGCTAATGGGTGATTTTGGTAAAATTAAGGACCCAAAAAGGATAATTGGAAATCCTAGGGGCTTATTTGAAAAAAAAAGGGGCAAATAGGGACCTAAATGTAGAAGTACAAACTTCGGAGACTTAAATGTAATTAAGGCTTAATGTGAGGGCCTAGACACAAATACTCGAAACATGAGGCCTCCTAAACAAATCATCCGGATGGGGATGTACATACCGTACAAGTGAGGATTGCCCCCAAGTACCGACGCCATGGATCATGTCTCACTGGGACGACTCCGTCATTGCTACTGGGTGAGTGAGAACTCTATCGATTCCGATTGGAACAATGACTTGCCTTAAAAATAATTTTCTCAACATTATCCTCCCCTAATTGGATGAATCTGCTTAGAACATTTGGGAGCTAATTCTGAGGCTTAGACTTAGGATTGCATAACCAATCCCCTACAACACGCCCACGATGATGCTGTCCTGAACTGGTATGGGGTAGAGATTGCACCGGAGGTACGAGCTAGGAGGGTCCCCAACACATCGGCATCCTCAGAATTCGAGGAACCCAACATGAACCCGTGCCCACACTATGGGAGATACCACAGAGGCAATTGTCCAACTAGGAGGAGGAGACGCCCTAGGGCAACTAATGTAGAGTCTCACAACCCTTTGGTGTTTAACTCTAGGTTAGTCAACTAGAGAGGTTAGAGACTTGTCAATAAATTTCTTGGGGATAGATTATTGTAATAAATTCTAGTCGGGGTTTCACCGGTTAATAAGTAAAAGGTTCTATAGGGACATCGGAGGTTAGGGTAAAACGAAGTACATCCGCATAGGGGTGTCAAGAAACCTTACAAGGTGGGATAAGCAGTTAGCCTCCCAGCCTCCCAAAGTTAGTGTCAACTGCTCCAAAGTAGGATGCCAGAATAAGAATCCCTAAGGAATAGTAAGGCTAGGACAAAGGACAGAGACCCCCGAGAGGGACAAGGAGGGTTTGAACCCTAGGTTAAGAAAACCAACAAGGTAAGCCCCTCATGAGCCGGAAAGGCTAAAGTAGAGTGCCATAAAAGAACCCCAATAAGGACACAATACATTAAAGGACGAGGACCCTAAGAAAAAACACGGTAAATCGTAGTAAGAGTAAGGCTGGGTTGGCAACCCAAGTAAAGGATGAGGAACCCTTGGCAAGAGCAAAGGAGTCGACAACAAAGGAAGGTAGTAAGATTCCAGGAACGGGCACCGACCAAGGATAACAATAGGGTAAACGCCTGGTCATAAAGGTGGAAGTCCAGGCCTAGTACACATGAATAGAAATAGGGGCATGCCAAGGACCTCTTAAGGATGAATCAAAAGAAGGCTTAACTGACCTATAGGAACTATAGTGGGTGACATCTAGGATGATTGGGAAATAGCAACAAGGTATTCCATTAAACGGAAGAGTGAGGGACGAGCTAGTAGCAAAGGGATAAGGAACCATTGCAGTAGGGATCAAGAAAAGTAAAACAACAAGGAGGATTGTATAGACAAGCATGGAGTTGATAAAGTTGGATGCTATATAAGGAAACAATGAGGAAAAGTTCGATACTCAAGGGGGAAACCTGAGACAAGAAGGGTATCCTACCCCGTAAGGAGGAAAGCGTGGGAGGATACTCTCTACTAGAACCAGAAATTTCAAGGAAATGGACACCCACCAGATTAGGAGGAAGTGACCAAGCCACGTGTGTAAGCATTCAATAACCAGATGGCCTTAAGGTAGTGTTGAAATACTACCAAGTTATAATGAAGGGCAGAACCCAAGATCCCAATAAAGTAGGGTATTGCGGGAGAGATATCCTAGGAAGCCAGTACGAGTCTGCAACACGTCAAACCACTAGGGATATGTGTGCCCCAAGCGCCAAAAAGAGGAATGCCCATGAAAGGAAAAGTCGCCCATCCTAGCAGGAAAAAAATTGAGTGAGAGAGTGGATGGACCTAATAAACAAGAATGAAAAATGACCTAAAGGAGTGACTGAGGATAAAGGGGGAAAACCCACTCCAAGCAATAGAAGAATGGGATCTAAGACCATGCTTTGGAACAAATGGGAAATCTCAAGAAATTAGTATAAGTCCCACGGGACAAGTAGATGTCGGGAGAGAGGAGAAGTCCCTTGAAGGCAAATTAAATAGGGACTAAGCAAGGAAGCAATCGAGGGTGAATACCAAACCTTACATTCGGGACAAGGGAAAAGACTATATCCAAGGTGGTCCAGTTACCATGGGTCAGCAGGAGTAATGGCCCCAAAGCAGAGGAAGAAGAGGGGGAGGGAAGAACCCCTTACTAGTTAGAAAACATAAGCGGACGTGATAATAGATTGAGGGAGGAGAACCCTGATAGGCCAATAGGTCCAAAAGGAGGTGAGAAACTTGACAGTTGGAGATGGGAAGACCCAATAAGGAAACAAGGTAGAACAAATAAATGTCGCTAAATCCAAACCCTCACAAGGAGCTTGACATCAACACCTAAAGGACATTGGAGCATGGAAAGGGAGTACGAATCATGACCGATGGTGTGTCAAAATTGAGTAATGAAGTATGTTGATGATGCAAGAAGAAGGACAACTGGAGTACACCCTAAGGAAAAATGTGGAAGGGTGTGGTTCAAATTGCAAGGCAAGCTGCACTTCAGGCTAAGGAGAAATAACATGATGCATGAGTTATGCTGGTAGTGACATGTAGGTCCAACAGACCGGCAAAAGTGGGTTAATGCCGAACCCTGTGAAAAGCAAATGCAAAAGCTTGAAGGGACGATGGGCTAGAGAGTTCAAATGACCAAGGAAGTAAATAGACACAGGTACCACCGGACATGCCGAAAGTCCCAATTCCAGACAAAACCCACTGGTAGGAAAGTCTTGGCCCAAATGACTGAAAGTATTGGACCTACAAAGGTTCATGGACCCTAAGAAGGAGACAAGCCAACTTACCAAATCCAAGGGAGTAGGGAGATCGAGTCAAAGGAGGCAACCCTAGGACGGTAGGGAACCAACTCAGGCCCCAAGTTGACCGCACAGGGATCCACCCCTGATAGAAACTATAAGCAGCTTAGTTTTGGGGAAAAAAACTCCTAAAAGGAAGGAAGAGTTGTAAAACCCATCCTCTAGGACCAAGGAGAACCAGGAAAGGAACCGACAAATTTTCTTGTGAAAAATCGAACCAATTAATAAACGAAAATTAGTAAAGAAGGGCTAACATGGGAGATTGGAAAATCCCAAGTGACAAAAAATTCACTAAACTCATGGGGAAGAATCACGAAGTAAGTTGGGTGAGAGAACCATACCGGTTCGGGGTGAACTAGACCCGAACCAGACTGAACTAAAATGAACTATAGTAAACCGGTTCAATGATTCATTTTTCTAGGTTACTTAAAAATATCAATTTAGAAAATTGCAGCCACTATTAGATAGAAAATGAATTTAGAAAATTTTAAATTTCAGAAAACTGGTCCAATCGGGTATGAACCAACCAATTTTAAAATTTGGTCACTGAACCCGGTTGGACCGGACCGGTCAACGGTCTAGCCAGTCAACGGACCGGACCGTACAACGGTCAATGACACCCAGTCAGCAGCCACAAAGACACGGACATCCAATGGTAGGCTGCCACTTGTCCAATCAATGGTCTGCATGCGATCCATCAGCTTGTCACGTAGACACGAGCTACCAATGTGAAACTGCCACATGTCCGATCAATCGGTCAACAACTGACATGGTGGTTAAGTTGGAACGCCACCTCTAAAAATCTAGCCAATCACAACGCACCACATGTCATGCCCGCCATGTCATCGTCTTCAACATTAGTCCACTGATAGAAAGGAGTCTCGAGTCACTCGAAATCTACTCCGGTCAAGTCGCTGGCGAGTGGGGTGAGGGCTGAGTCTCACGCTAGCCGATAGCTCTAATAGTTGCCAAGCTCCCTATAAATAGAGCACCCTCCCACACGGCCTCCTCACCAATTAGGCGCTCTCTAAAAACAAGTTACACATTTTTCGTCGAAACTCCAATCAAGGCTCTGACGATGAGCTAATTCGAGCCAAAGAAGCTCTGAAGAGTGGCATCAAAACCGAGAAGGAGTCCCCTAGCTCAAGAATGATTTATTTAATTTATTACTTGATTCATTAATCAATGTTCGCATAACATTCAAGCATCAATCTTCCTTCTCTCATAGAAGGGAATCACATGTTCGCATAACAATCCCTGACCGTTCCACTTGTGGACTGTAGCGCCTTTATCGTCCACCCTGATAGAGGTTAATAGCCTCTACCTCGGGTTTGAGTGGACCTTGCTCGTTTGACCCTTAAACCTTGATCACGCTTCGTGTCTACTTTGTGGAACGAGACCTCATTTCCCCTTATGCCTCGGTCTCAGTGCGTAGGAAGCTCCCCGAGCTTCTCAACATATTGGACGCTAACCTACCCTTATGCACCCTAGGTCATCCAACAGCCCTTGGGATCCATCACTACCTCATGCTAGGTGTCCTGATGACCCTGCATCACAATGCATGCACAATCAAGAGTCTTTTTTTATTAATAGCCATTATCTTTGGCCCTCCAGCTCAAGGGTCTATTGGCTTGGCTTCGGCTCACGCGAACGGACCCAACAAGTTCGATGACCTGGCTTTGGCTTAGCAGTGATTTGGCCCAACAATCCCAACATCTCGGGCTTGGCTCGGTAGGTATCACACATAATTACCCATTATTTGGACTTTTAGCCATTTATCATATGTTGATTCTAGATGGGTCCATACTCGTGTCCATCTGCCTTGGCCCACTCGTATTACCAAGCCTAAGCCCTCGAATTAGCTCCCAAATATTTTAAGCAGGGTCACTCAGTCAAGGGAAGCTAATTCTGAGAATATTGTTTTAAAGGCAAGTCATCATTCCAATCGAAATCAACGTTACTATGCTATCATTCTAGCACTTCTCCTTCGAATTTTTGAAAATCCCTAATTTTCCACCAATTTCAACTTTCTAACATAGTCGAATTTGATTTTATCAAATTAACTAATTAAAGACTTCTAATTGTTGAAATTGAAGTTAAAATTGAGTTCCTATATCTTCATACGATTCAATAGCACTTTGAATCGCAAGTTTTGACGCTGGAACATGCTCAAACGGAGCTTTGCCGAAAAATAGATTTTAGAGAGAGAAAACTTCAATTACTCACCGTCGAGGGCACGATAGTCTGAGCTTTTGATCTGGGCAGATAGCTCTTATCATGAGGTTTATCCTAGAATCAAGAATTGCATCAATTGATACTGAATTGAGTTAGAATTTCCTCATCAAAATTCTGATGGTTCTCTCTCTAGCACCGGTCGGAAATTGTATAGCGGAGCTGAATTGGATACCTTTCATTTCTAAATTTGTCGTGGGAGGGGTGTGGAGGTGTTGGGAGGCTTGGTTTGGCCAGGGAGGGTTTGAAATGACCGATTTCAGCTTGGCCAAAATGGGGCAGCTTCGGTTTGCCAAAGCTACTTCATTGTTTGATTATGTCGGTGCTTCTTCGGTGATTCTCGGATTGACTAGAGTTTGCTATCAAATAGCTTACTTCCCCTAGAGTATAAAGAGCTTGACCTCTTCTTCTGAGGTTAAGAAAAATGCCCAAGTCGAAGCTCTAGTTCGAGGTTCACCGAGAAATGGAGCACTAGAGAGAAAGAGAAATGTTCACAGAGGAGGATGAATGGGGATGAGCTCGTAAAATTATGTATTAAATGGGGTGATTTATTACTAGTATTAATGTTGTCATAAATTGATAGGTATTTATTAGTATTAATTCTAATAATTTAATTTATGTATTAAATTATGAGTATTTAAGATAGGGTGTACAATTAATTCTAATTAAACCTAATTCGCATAAAAAGTTTTGACCAAAATTGCTTAACTTTCGTGTGTTCTGATGGAATTCAGTTTATCTGAACCAATTTGATTTTTCTTTTCTAATTTTTGTTAGGGTTCTTTTCCAAGTTTTTATAAACCCTCAAATGGTCGGGTTTGTGAACTAGTCCGGTATTTCTCACTCGGTTTGACCGGTTCTTTTCCCAGTTTTTCCTTAACTCAAAAGAGCGGGGTTTACATATCATGATAGACATAACGTGATTTCGTACAACCTAAGAGACATGAAATAATTACTAGAATGTCTTCCAAAAAGTTGACGGGGTGCCTAACACTTGAGATCATATGATAGAGGAAGAAGTTACATGAGGAATTCAGGATCCACCTCCTATTGAAACGAAAAGAAAACTACCATCCATAAATGCACATCCATAACATTGCCTCTTCCCTTTTTACGAGTGAGAGTGCCTCCCAAAAGCTACTACCATTGACACCACAGGAATGTCCTATCAATTATAGTTCCAACTGATCCTATTAAGATACTAATAGTAAAAGGAACTATAATTGGAGCTAGTTATTTGGATTCATTGATCTGGAGGAAAACATGAAAGACAACAACTACAAACCTATAAACCAAACTACAAACCTGAAGGGTAGGGCCAAGTCAACAGACCATTGAGCTGGAGGGCCAAAGATAATGGCTATAATTTAAAAGACTCTTGATTGTGCATGCACTATGTAATTTGGGCCATCAGGACACCGAGCATGCGGTAGTGATGGATCTCAATGACTGTTGGACAACCTAGGGTGCATAAGGGCGATATGGCATCTATTAGGTCGAGAAGCTCGAGGAGCTTCCTACGCACTGAGATCGAGGTAGTAGGGGAAATGAGGTCTCATCCCATAAAGCGGACATGATAAAGTGATTAGAGTTGGAGGGTCGGACTATAAAGGTCCACTCAAACTCTAGGTAGAGGCAGTGCACCTCTATCAAGGTGGATAGTAAAGGCACTCCGGTCCACAAGTGAAACGGTCAGGGACCGTTCTACGAAAGTGTGATCCCTCTTATGATAGGAGGGTGACTGTTGATCATGTGAAAAAACCTATGAAGGAATTGCTTATGAAATACCAAACATTTGAAAGTGTTAAAGTGAATATTTCCTAAAAGATTTCTCCTACTAATTGAGTTGTCGAACTCACTCCCTCCCTCTAAACATTTTTAGGAAGGATCGTGACTACGTCAGCATCTCCCTCCCCCAAAACATATCCCACATATAAAGATTCAAAATTTTAGTTTTGATTAATGTTGTCTAGGGAAAACATGATAGGTACAATGCCTAACTCTCTTAGAGGAATCCCCTCTTCGAGGTCCGGGAGAGTGATGGGTTGATCACAAGACCTCGACCAAATCGGATTGGGGCATGCCAACTTTGGTTGTTTTAGAGCCTGTGTTTTGTAATTTCGTCGAAAACCCTCTCCCGGAGGTAGAATTCCACATTATCACAACATGGCACATGGCACGTCTGCCATATCATCATCTTCAACCTTCAGCAACTGACAGAGAGAATGGAGGAGAGAGAGAGGCTGGAAAAGATGGAATCTTTGGCGACTCAAAAAAATCTCCGGTTAGGTTGCCGATGGCCAAGTGGGAGGCCATGTTTCATGCCTACGGGTAGCTTGAACAGTTGTCGAGCTCCCTATATAAAAGCACCCCTCCATTCTTTATTAGCATCCCAAAATTGAGTGAAGAAGAAGTGTGCAAGTTTCTTGCGAGCAGCAAACTAGAGCACTGATGACAGGACTTTTCTCAACATCCAAAGCCACATTCGATGTCTTTGGAACCGAGATGAAGTCCTCTACCTAGCCCTACCCTCCGTTCAGCTGGAGAGCCACGTAGAAGGAACGAGGAAGCTCGAACAATATTGCTATTCTTGGGCCAGAAAACTACCCAACCCCCTACAGCCACTTTAAGCTTTCAACTGACCAATTGCGGCCAAACCAGACCCCCTCCACCCCACTTAGAGGTGTCCCGACCTTCTCCCGAGCTAAGAAGGTAAACTCTCCGCCGCCCATTGTTAGAAAACACTATTCACAGCCAAATACTGCAAAAAATTTAACACTGAAATTCACACTGCTCAGTACATCAATTGAGGCGTGGTTTGATCCAAGAAGGATCCCCACAACGAGAGCAACGTAGTGGTAGCCAAAGCTTTGATCATCGGACACCCACCGGTAAGATATCGAAGCTTTCTCTCTCTAGACTGTATTTTCTGGCGAAGCTCTGTTTGAGCTCATTTTCGTGCCAAATAAAGTGGTTCATGGCTTAAAATGATGAAGAAAACATAAAGAAGGTGATCCAAATCATGAATGGGAACAATTAATCAATAAGCTTTTTAAGTTATAGTTGTTATCTTTGATCATCTTACACAACGATTTGTCAACTTGTCTTCGGCCCCACCAGTTGAGAGAAAATGCCTTTAAACAGGTTTGACGACCCAGCCTCGGCAAAGCAGTGCTTCGGACCAACAAGCTTGACAACTTAGCTTGCCCTGATGGGTATCACACAAGTTCCCATTATTCAGGTCTTTTAGCCTCATGTATCAAATGTCTATTTTGGATAGTTCCATGCTTGTATCCACCGGCCTTGGGCCCATTGGCATCTCGAGCCTAAGCCCGGAATTATTTCCCAAATATTTTAAGCAGAGTCACCCAGTTAGGGGAGGCTAATTCCGAGAAAATAGTTTTTCAAATCTTAAACCATCATTCCAACCGAAATGGACGTCATAGTGGTTCCCACTCACCCGGTAATTTTTACGGGGTTGCATCGGCGGAGTCTGGCCTTGCGGTTTCTCTTCCGAAAGCAGGCGCTCAAATAGTCAGTCTTTACATGGCACGAATGTCCTCGTTAGGGTGTTGAATTAAGGAAACACATTTATTGGTGTACTTGTGTATAGGCCTTCATATTTGGTCTTAATTACACTTTAGTCCCCGAGGTTTGTGCGTTCATCTTTACCTCCTCAATTTTCCCTTTTTTCCTTAATTCGGCCCCTAGATTTTCAATTTATTCCTTCGGGTCCTTAATTTTATCAATCCCACCTCTACGTTACACTATTTTATGAAAGTGCCATTTTAGCCTCAAATTTTCCCAAAATTGCAATTTGACCTCAACTTTTCAAATTTTACAAATTGGTCATCTATTTGATCCAATTTGTCCAATGGACCCTCAATTGGAAGGGAATTATATAAAATAACCCTCAATATTGGGCAAGGTTTACATTAGGGACCTAAAGCCAAGGAAAAATAAAATTTAGGGACCAAATTGCAATTTATCGATAAATTGTGAGCCCAGGCTATTATGCCAAACCTTAAATGAAAATGATGCCTAATTCATATAGGGACAAGTGTGATCGAAATGCCAGCAAAAGAAGCTCCCATCAATTTAGAAAACCAACCAAGGACGAACACGTTAGAGATAACGGGTGAGTGGACTTATGTACAATATACCTAGTTGGGATAATGAGCACTTTAGAAAAAAGAAACTACTTGTAAGTGTAATTTTGACATCACACCCAGTTGGAGTGATGTGTGAACTAAACTAAAACCTACTTACCGGTTATAAGTAGAGATCATACTCGGTTGGTATGATAGACTTCTTGGAAGGAAGAAGAAAATCGCTTACCAGTTTTAGGAGAAGATATCATCATAGTTGGTTGGTGTGATGAAGTTGAAAATGTTGTTTTTGTTAGAAGTGTTCTCCCCTGACTTGTGTGCCAATGCTTAAACCTTTTGGGAGACCTTGTTGATAGGAGCTAGAACAGCTCAGATAGACCAGATGCCTCAGTTTGGAACTTGTGGGGCTAAAATGCCTAATTTTTGGAAAATCACGTACAGTGAGCCCAAGGGCAGCCAGCACGAGCAGGAGCTCATTAAAAAACATGATATGTTAAAGCCATGAAAATTCTTAATGAATGTATTATGTGATTTCACCATGGTACTAAGATAGTATTGACATACTCGGTGGACTGGCAGTAGTGCATCATGGACAGGTTGACGGGCCATCCAACTTCTATCAAAACCCCTCTTATAATTGATATCCCCAAATACCTCAAAACCCTCTATCAATTAGGATGTAAGTCATTCTTAGGAGAGAAGGATGTTAGAGCCATTATGGACTGGCTGGCCGGCATTAAGAAACTTATGGGAACAATCAAGATTCTACCAAAGGAGATGGTGATCCTAATAGAATTCTACCTAGAAGCTAGTGTGAAAAGGTGGTGGAACAACATCAGGAGCTTGCACACCACCACACCTACCTAGGAGCAATTCGAGGAGAGGTATTCAGAGGAATACTTAGCTTCGCATCTGATCAATGAGAAGAAACAAGAATTTTTCTGACTCTGACAAGGATCCCACACCATCTCAGAGTATGAGACTATATTTAATGAGCTAAAACCTTTTGCTCCAAACTTAGTCGGACAGGTAGATATCTGCCAATGGTTTGTAGACGGTCTCAACATGGACATACGAGACTGAATGGGAGTACTAGGATGCCCCACGGATTTGGCTACCATCATCAATATGGCCCATGAGTGTGAGCGTCTAGTATAGACAAGACGGCGTCGGATAGAGCAGGACGACCAGAAAGAAGAAGGGGGACAGAACAGCCAGAGAGGTCAAAAGGAACCTGGTGGTCAGAGATGGAGGATAAGAATGGGGTCCTTTAGGAGAAATGAAAGTTATCATGCCCAAAGAGAGTCAAGTACAAACCCCTATTGCCCTAGGTGTCGGGAAAGCCATGAAGGGTCGTGTTGAGCATGCTTTGAATGAAAACAACTTGGACACTTTGCAAAGAGTTGTCCAACCCTACGAGATAATACACAATGAGGTGACCATCAACAACCTTAAAGGAACCTAAGGGCACTAGATGGAGAATAAAACATAGCCACTACATCAAGAGTACCAACCAGAGTATGCAACCTCACCTAGGAAAAAGCACGGAATGATCCTAGTACCATAACTAGTACTTACCATAGCTCCCCTAGACAAATATAGCCAAAACCCTGTAATTCGTCATCATATTAATACATAAAAGTTTCATTCCTTACAAAAATTAAACTTGTGATGAGATACAAGTAAAAGAAATTCCTAAAGGACATACCCACCAAATCTCCAAAGAAAGGGGAAACAGGAAGGATGACACCCGTGGATGTCAGGAAAGTAAATTTAAGGTTAGACACCCTCAAGGGAAAATAAAAATGAATTCTAGGAAAGAAGGGGGGATTCTCCCAAGGAAGGAAATCCTAGGGAGGCGTACATGTTCCAACTGAGAAGTAATGGACCTAGTGACGAAGGATGAGGAGATGAAGTGCATGTTGAGGTAAAAGAACTAAGGGAATTATACTAGGAGGACCCAAGGAGTATGTTAAACCCATAGAACAGGTAAGTAAGAAGATAGCTTCAGAGGACATCATGACAAGTACGAAAGAGGTGGACTACCCATAACAAAGGAATAGAGGAAAAAATACCTGAGAAACCTCGGAAAGGTAAGCCCTCCACTTTAGAAGTGAATAAGAGAAACGACCACCGACATCAAGACTGGTCGTGGTCCACGATCGCCTAATGGAGCTCAAAAAGAGTGCACAGTTGAGCATGGGGTGGAATACATGAAATAAGACCAATAATAGGAAGTTCTTGGATAGGGAATAAGGAATAAAATGGAGATTTTAAATACAATGGAAGATTGAAAGCATGTAGAAGCCCCGATATAAAGGGTGTAACGAGATAAAGAAAAGGGAACTTGTAAGGAATGCTAAGAAGGTTAAACATGTAGCTTCGATGATGAAAGTCTTTACTTTGAGGTAAATAGTAGAGAACGAAATCATAAGAAGAGAACTCCCCAAACAAAGCAATTGACACATAGACTGAAAGGGATCAACTTAGAATAAATAATCGTGAAATGGTCATGAGTGAGTAAGAATGGATTAAGGAAAGGAGGAAGCCCTTGAGTGAAGGATGCCATTGGGAAGGAGGAAGGACCTAAGAAGGGAAGAATCCCAACGTGTCAGTAAATCATCGGGAAATCAAATAGTTGGAACCAAGAAGATCCAATAAGAAAGTTGGGAAAGTACTAGTAGGTAAGAAAAACTGACATGGTTATGTAAATGATTCTTCATACTCTAATGAAGATGACTCACTTGGTGCTCCTCTAAATCTTACTTCGTTAGTGACGTCGATCCCAAATTTGTCCAGAATAGTGGCCTTGTACTCATACACGCATTGGATGTGGTTCACGGAGCATGGGTCACTTTGAATCGGGGGTAGTTTATGGAAGGCCCTCATGTAGTTAGTATAGGCTTCCCAAAAGCTCATTTTAGCCTCTTCTTGGGTCTGGGTTCATCTCGGGTCTCGAGGTGGAGAGGTCTCATCTCCCTCCGAACGTTAGGGGTTCTCCTTTGGGAGTTTCTCCATGGGATGTATTCCTCATCCGCATCTCCCCTATGATCGTTAGTGTTTCGCCAAAGGATGTATTTTTCGCTCATGTTTTCGTTTATGTTTTCTGAAAAGGTTACGAGTGGTTAGGGTCTAAGGTTTTGAGAATTTGTTAGGAAAATTGGGCTCTGATACCACTCTAGTTGTCACACCTCAATCCGATTTGGTTAGAATCATGTGATCAATCTGCCACCCTTCCCCGTACCACAACAGTATCTCTACCAAAATGGTTAGAGAAAGGTAAGTGCGTACGAGTACATACGTTTTACATAACAAATTTACAAGACATCATAAGTTAGAATTTACCTTGCAGGTTTGGTTCTTTCCTCGACTTCGGCTCTACTCTACACCACTTTTCCTAAAAGGGGTTTAAGGGAAGGGAATGAGTTCATGACTCAATAAAAGGAAATTTCTATGACATATTTTTTAGACAGACATTTTTATTTGTTCATAATCATGATCCGTGTGATTTTTCATTCAACATTCACCTTTTCTTTCATAAAGGGTTCACTTGGTTATAGAGCAATCTTCGACTACTCCACTTGTGGTACAGAGTGCCTTTACATTTCATCCTGTTAGAAGTCAATGACCCATACCAAGAGTCTGAGTAGGCATAAACTACCCAACCATCAGACCTGCATTATACTTCGTGTATGCAAACTGTGGGACGAGACCTCTCCCCCTCCCACCTCAGTCTCCATGCACATAAAGCTCTCTAAGCTTCTTGACTCCGTGGACAACATACTTTCCTTATGCTCCATGGGTCGTCTAGTAGCCCTTGGAACCAAACACCATATCGAGCGTCTCGATGGTTCCATATGTCAGCATGCACAACCATAAGTCTTTTAATTAAAAATTTTATATTTGGGCTACCGGCCTCATGGTCCATTGGTCCGGCTTTGACCCCAAGTTCACCAGCCCAACGAGTTTGACTACCCGACTTCTGCATGGTAGCTACTAGCCCAACAAGCTCAGCAACTCAGCCTTGGCTTGGTAGCTATAGCACACAACTTATCCATTATGAGAATTTTTGTGGGCTCATTACTCGACAAATTTTCAACGGGCATGAACTCGTGCCCATTAGCCTTGGGCCCATTGAAGGTGCTCTATCTCACCATGGAAATAGCCCCCAAAATGTTTAAGCAGGTTCATGTAGTCAGGGAAGACTATTTCCGAAAAAATGGTTTTCAAATTTAACAGCATGTCCATCGTCCCAACCATAAAAGATGCTAAAAGTTTCCACTCACCAAATAACTGTGACATGTTCGTCCTGACTATTTTTCAATCCGTGACGTGCTCCACTGCACAAGTACTTGGACACTCGGTTCCTACAGGGTCCGAGAAATCACATGAGGGGATGTGGTAGGTAAGACCTTATTCTCACATATAGGTCCTTCAATTTTGCCTAAATTACATTTAGGTCCCTAGTTTCCAAAATCTTTGCATTTAGGCCCTTAACATCCCTTTCTTCCTTGATTAAGTCCCTAAGGTTTTCTCATTTTCACTCAAGTCCCAAGTTTCCCATTAATTTCAATTTGCCCCCCAAATTTTTTGAAATCCCCAAATTGCCCCAAATCTCCAAAAATTTTGTACTTTGGACCCCAAATTCTTATTTCCTCAAATTGATAGCCTAAAATTTGTTAATTTTCCCCTATCATATTGCTAATCGATTCCCCCAACTCCTTACGATCATCCTAAACTTTAAATTTCTTGAATTGACCTTAATTTGAGCACAAACAAAGCTTCATTAGAAAAATTTTCTAGAGAGAGAAAGCTCAGTTTTCTTACCGGTGAGGGGTGTTGGCCAGAGCTCTTGATAGTGGCGGCTAGTGCTCTTCTCACGTGTCCTCCTAGGATCAAGAGTGCAAGTCAATTGGTCACCTAAGCACAGAGAATTCAATGAGAAAAGTTTTTTGTGCTTCAATTCTGAAGTAAGAATTTTTCTAGTGAAATAGGATGGAATTAGCTTACCTCTAGGGTCTCTAGAGGTCGAGTGTTAGTCAGGTGGAGCTGGGGGGGGGGGGGGGGGGGGGGGGGGGGGGGTTTGCTTAATTACAAGAGGACTAGGGTGACTAGAATTTAGCTCAAGGTGAGTTGACAGTTTTGCGACCGTTGGAGCAGTGACACTGTGTGAGCCTTTTGATGCTTCTCTAGTGGTCTTCGAGCAGAGTGGAGACTGCAACTATGTAGAGGTCCTCATCCCAATTTTAGGGACTCCCAATTTGCCACTTGTGATCTCCGAAAGTCCACTTGTCAGAGCTCTGGTTTGCACCTCGCCGAAAAGTGGAGTCGTTTGTCTTCTAGGGTTGCTCGAGTGATGGTGAGGCTGAGTGGGGAGGCATTCCTTATATAGAGGCCTCGACAACTGACAGTGCTACTGGTCGGTGCAAGACTCAGCGTCAGACTTGCCCGATTTCGATAGCGATGGAGAATTTTTCGGGTATCAGAGACTTAGTCTCTCTCCAACACTCGCACTCTGCTCATCTACCCAAGGTTGAAGACAACACTATTCTATGCGTGCGAGCTATAACATGGTGCTCTATGATTGGTTAACCTTGCTGACGTGACGTCCGACTCAACATCCGAGTCACCCTTTGACTCATTGACCAGCCATGTGGTGACCTCCCATTGGACATATGTTCCAACATGGTCGATGACCATACTCGGTCAGTCTTCGATCGTGACACATGGCGTTCTTTGATTGGTTGATTTAAATAAATAAGATTTTCCTATTTGTGCACTGCGCGATTACCACATAGGGCCCGTGATTGGCTAATTTAAATAATCTTATTTCTCTTAGTGTACAACTACCATGTGTTAGCTGCTGATTAGTCGACCGTTTCTTTAACATCCCAGTTAGATGCTGACGTGGCACATTTTCCACATGTCCACTTCCCATTGATCGGTCCAGTTGACTGAGCTTTTCTAACATTGACTACTGACCAGGGACTCGTGTCACTCTCCTATTTGACAATCATTGTTAAGGTGTATTTCATTCTCTTACCATTGACCGAGGACACGTATCGTGCTCTGATTGGTTAGCGCTAACAGGGTGCACTTCACCACGTGTCACTTGCTAATTGGTCGCACCTGCTGACTGGGTGCTGACCTAGAAGCGGTTCGTTGACCGGTCTGGTACGACTGGGTTCGGTGACCTAAATTTAAAAATCGGTTAGTTCATGACCGATTCGACCAGTTTTTTTGAAATTAAAATTTTATAAATTTATCTAAATTTATTTTCTATCTAGTGATGGTTTCAATTTTTCAATTTTATATTTTTAAGCCACATAGAAAAATAAATTTTTGAACAGATTATTCATGGTTCTATCCGATTCAAGTCCATTTTACTCTAAATTGGTCTAGTTCTCACATTCCATCCACTTTATTTCTATGATTTTTAAGTATTTATTGGCCACTTGGACCTCTACAAGTCCCTATTTTAACCCTTATTTACTAATCTCAGTTCACTTAAATACTCCGTTTTCTCACAAAACTTTTCATGATCCACTTTTCGGTTATTGGTTTCGAGATAATGGGGTTTACAATGATAGTCCCAAAATCCCAAAACTATGAGTGTTATCCTATTTCCACAAGTATAGGTTGTAGCCCCAAAGCTAAGAAAATAGGCGTGGAAGCCCCTTTTTCAAATAAAACAATTAATAGTTTCCATGCTAGTTTCAATTTAACAAGTAATTAATAAGAACATATATTAGTAAGGATGTTGTAAGCATAATTTCTGTCCAATCAAACCTAATTTTGAGAAACAAAACTCCACTCACAAGCTAGCATCCCAATTCCTTGAGTAGTCTCCAATTGATTTCAGGTAGGTAGTGTGTGACAACATTATAAAAATCTAAATAATATTCCAACAATTCATTTTCAACTATTTTCATTTATATTCTTAATTTTTTATCAATGACTTTTTTTTAAATCTGTATACTTATTTTAACTAAGCATAATTTCGGTCCAATTAGACCTAATTTCCAAAAACAAAACTCTACTCATAGGATGGCCTCCCAATCCCTCTACCCGTCTCTAATTAATTTTAGATTGTGTGTGACAAAATTGTAAAATCTAAATAATATGTAAACAACTCATTTTTAACTATTTTCAATTATGTCCTTATTTTTTTAACAATGACGTTTTTTTAATCGGTCTACTTATTTTGATCATTTCTAAGTTTTTTATTCGAATAGATTATTGAGTCGATTTCCAATCTCGATCAAATCCAATTTCTTGATTGAGTTTCTGATTTTCAATTCGATTTTCCATTGAATTTCTCTTAATTCTTAATTTTCAATCAAATAGCTTCATTACTAACTTACCCATTCTATTTTAATTAATTTCTAATATTGTGGTTTAAATTAAATTTCAATCTATTTCAAGTCCAAATTATCAATTTAACTCTAATATTCAATCTAATTTGATTTAATTTACTCTAAGAAAGTGTGATGTTATACTGTATCACTCCTGAATGAAAGTGTGATGTTACACTGTATCACTCCTCAATGGACTAGAACCGGTGGCGAATATAATGTACGAAGACAATGAACTTGAAGCATATTTGAAATATAAATGGGATTATTATTATTTTTTGCTGAAATATAAATGGGATTATGAGTATTGAAAGATTCAAACATCTAAATTATACTACTATACCAAATATTTTAGATTCAGCATGATGTCAACGTAAAAAGAATGGATATCTAAAACTAGGGTTTTTGACACCTATATGATAATATACATAATCTATACGCATAAAAACACTAGAAAAAAAACGATCCAGCGGCCAAAGTGGGGCAATGATTAGTAGTTTTTTTTATCAAATAATGGTTTCACTTTAATATGGTTCAATTTTTGAAGGAAAAATATATAAAATTTATTTAAAAAAACTCCCAAATATCCATTTTGGCTCTATGGTTTCACTTTTTAATATTAGTTTTTAATTAAAATATTATTATACATAAATATGAGAGCTAAAATTGACGTTGGATGATAAAAAAATAATAGATCATATTGATGATTAATTAAAGGTAATATTGAGATTATAATAGGGGAGATAAATATAAGATTAATATTAAATATGTATTATAATTAGTAAACTATAAAATTAAATACAAAATATTGTGATTTTTATGATTTTTTTATGGTCGTTGATTTACCAAGTCCAGTTCCATTTTTTCAAATGATTTTTCACCAAAAATTATAAAAGGGATAAAAAAAAGTTAACTATTAGACAAATCTTGATTAAATTTTTGCTAGTTTCTATTTAACCAGTTCCATTTTTTCAAATGATTTTTCACCAAAAATTATAAAAGGGATAAAAAAAAGTTAACTATTAGACAAATCTTGATTAAATTTTTGCTAGTTTCTATTTAAGTACAAGATTTATTCATTTTTTTCAAATATAAAATAACGTTTCTCCTTTGTCTAAAATAAGCCCATATTTTATGGAATCTATTATGATATATTTTTTTTTGTTAAAATTGCAATATATGATATGCCACAAATAATGTAAAACGACTTTAAATCTATCAAAATTACATAAATTAATTTTTTGAAATAATAACACATTATCATATATGTATACTTAAAATATACAAAAATGTTGTATTAAATATAATAAAGAAAGAAAAATATTGCATTATGTCAAATACTATTTACCACCTTCTCACATGCCTTTTTAACCTTTTTGACATCCTGTCACATTTTTATTCATAAAAAAATACATCAGCAGATTTGGCCAGGAAAAAAATTAAAATTAGCAGATAGGTGACATAATGGGTGCAAATTATAATTTTCTAATTAAAATGGACTATTTGTAAGTAATATTTAAGAGTTTTTGTATTTGTACAAACTAATGATCCATTTTTTGTTTCTCTGAACCGAGCCAGTACGGTTCCCTGTCTGCTACTTCTAGCCCGCTGCTCCTCTCCTCGCCCCTACGGTTGTTTGGGTACATACACAGCTGATTGATTCCGAGCCTTCAATTGCTGCAGGCGTTCTTTCGTCATTCCCTGTCGTTGCCCTAGTTGAGGAAGTGAACAAGGTGACTTTTCTTTACGTTTAGGGTTTGATTAATTTTGCGGCCCATATTGGCTATTGGGGTTGATTAATCTGCAATTCATCTGTTCCTTAGTGGGGAGGGTCTCAATCCAACTCGATGATTTGATAAGCATTTTTTTTTTGCACTAGATGATTTGAGAAGCTTAAATTTGCAGTTTTGGGCAAGCTTCTGTGATTGATCGGTGTTCATATCTGGGACGCCGGGGAACCATATGTACCTCTGAAATCCAGCAAGGACCATACATCTTCGTCTGTTGTGGGCTGAACATCTTCAATGGCCTCCTACAGGCCATATCCACAGCAGTCATCGTTTGCTCCTCCCCCCAACCCGAATCCTCTTCCTCCGCCGCCACATCCACCCCAGCCGAGAGGTCAGTTTTCACGGGGCTGGAGTTATGGTGGCAGCAGCGATGGGTCCTCAAACTACCACGTGTTGCCCAACTCGAACTACCAGCACCAGCAGTATAATTCTTCTACGGTAGCCCCCCAACAACCTCCTCCACCTCCCCATTTTTCGTATGCTCCACCACCTCCGCCAGATTCAACATATCCGCCACCGCCCCCACCCCCACCCCCACCCCCACCCCCACCTTCCCAACCTTCTATGTATTATCCATCACCCTCTTCTCAGTACTCGCAATACAATACACAAGCAGCACCACCACAACCGCCTCCACCTCCTCCACCTACATCCCCACCTCCTAGCTCTTTGATTCCTCCCCCTCCTCCCCCAGGTTCACCTCCCCCACTCCCACCTCCTCACAGTAAAGAGAGCATTACATCTAGTAGAAAACTGCATGAGCATGATGAAGCTGTGACACATAGAGAGAGAGAAGCAGGACGTTTTAGTCATGGTGCTTCCATTCAACCACCAATAAAACATGCTGTTCCTGGTCTGAAGAGACCTAATGAAAACTTCTCGAGAATGGATATTGAAGAAGAAAGGCGGTTGAAGAAGAAGAGAGAGTATGAGAGGCTAAGGCAGGAGGAGAAGCACAAACAACAGTTGAAGGATTCGCAAAATTCTATTTTAAAAAAGACCCAGAATATGACTTCTGGCAGAGGTCATGGCTCTATTATGGGTTCTCGAATGGGTGAAAAGAGAGCAACTCCTTTACTGAGCAGTGAGAGGACTGACAATAGGTTAAAAAAGCCTACCACATTCTTGTGCAAAATGAAGTAAGTGCTGTGCCCTTCCATTTGTTTTAGTCTAATGAATATTTTACTTGGGAACTGTTTTCTTAAGTTTAAAATGGAGAATTTTCATTGTTTTGTCTTTTAATGCAAAATTTGTGTTGATTTACTTATTGTTGAGCTTCACTTATGAAGCATTAGCTAAGTGGAAATTGGAAATAAGGTAGTAAATGCCAATTACTGTTTTTCATTATCAATCATATAAATTTCCTTGCTGATTTCTTTAGTTGCATTGGACATAGATGATACGTTCGTTTCATTTATCATTATTATCCTGTTCAAATTGCGCTCTTGTTTCAGGGTTGTTGTCATCCTAGAACACGATCACTACATTTGTGGGTCAGAATGTTTTTGGATTTATATACATGAAATACTTACTTGTGCTGGTTTTTCTATTTTTGAGATTCCGAAATGAACTTCCAGACCCAAGTTCGCAATTGAAGCTTATGTCCATGAAGAAGGATAAAGACCGGTATGTGAAGTTGTTTCTTTTTAAATCTTATCTATAAATTTTTAATTTAAAATATTTTCGAATGTGTATGTGTCTACAATTGTGATAGTTCGACTATCCTTCAATAACAGGAAGGGTGCTTGGCAATTTTCCTTTCTGTTTGCATTTATACATTTTTTTCATGCATGGAATTATCTTTGATGGACATGATTCTGGAATTGTAGCTGAAAACTGATTTTGGTTTTATTTGAGCAAGCTGCATGCCTATTTTCTATATGATGTCCGTTCAGTGCTCATTTCTTACCATCACCAATATATTATCAGCAATTTGGATTATACTTCAGAATTTTAGTCATGTTAAAATCATGTTTTGGATTTCTATTTCACGAATTAGTTGTCCTGATAATAATTGATGTTGATGTTACACAAAGAGTAAACCATTTTTTTCTGATATGTTTTGCAGGTTTACTAAATATACCATAACATCTCTTGAGAAGATGTGGAAGCCTCAGCTTTATGTTGAACCGGATCTTGGAATACCACTTGATCTGCTTGATCTTAGTGTATACAAGTATTAGATTTACTAACAAAACTTTTCCATTCTCTACTTTTGCTCTCTTTTGCAATCTCATAAACTTTCCTGGATCAGCCCTCCATCTGTTAGGCCACCCCTTGCTCATGAAGATGAAGAATTATTGCGAGATGATGATGTGGTGACCCCAGTAAAGAAGAATGGCATCAGAAAGAAGGAAAGACCCACTGATAAAGGTGTTTCTTGGCTAGTGAAAACACAATACATATCTCCTCTCAGTCTGGACTCAGCAAAACAGGTGACATTCTCTCTCCATCATTTATCCAAGAAAAATAATTTTTTATCCCATCTTTTGCTAAATGTTCTGAATGCTGCAGTCTTTAACTGAGAAACAAGCCAAGGAATTACGTGAACTGAAAGGAGGCCAAAGCCTTTTGCAGAACCTTAATAATCGGTTTGTTCATTTGAGCATTATGTAAAGTAGCTTGTAATGATTTAATTTAGTGTCTTCAATCTTCTTGTACTGAATGACTATGTGATTGCAGGGAAAGACAAATTAGGGAGATTGAAGCATCATTTGGAGCCTGTAAATCTCGCCCGGTGCATGCTACAAATAAAAATCTCTACCCAGTTGAAGTTTTGCCTCTTTTCCCTGATTTTGATCGGTACATCTTCATATTATTCTTTTCTCCAGGTCCATTTGATGATTTTTTTTTTTTATGGTTTTCTCATGTGGCATCATATTTTACTACTTCTGGCTGTATTTTTTCTGTGTGTCCTATACATGCCCAGACATCTGTTTCTGCTTATGTTTGATTTACTTCAAATTTTGAGGCATGTACTTCAATAGTATCAGATTGTGTAGCTATTGTTTCATTTACTGTATGGTTTATTTAGACAGATGCAATGCTCCATCTATCATATCTTTAAAGTTCAGCGGATATGAAAGCTACAATATTGAAACATCTTCTGGCATTTGGTGTTACTCATGTATATAATTCTCTATGGAGAGCTCTGTTATCCAGAAGGGGCATAGTGAATTTAGTGCAATTATTTTCAGTGCACTCAACCAAAAGTTTCATAACATATGATATATATTTTTTAAATATATATACCCTGTTGAATATTTGTACACCTATAAAAATGTTGATATTTAAACACTGCAATGTTAATTAAAAAGACAATTTAATTAATGAATATAATATTATCTACTATGTGACTTGGATGACACAAATTATTTTTTTTTAAATTGATGCCCAGTTTTTTTTATATCTGCTCAAAATATAAAATCCCTTATTATCAACATTGTTAATGAAATTTAAGTGAGCTGGTTGACTAAAAAGTTCTGCTTCCTGTTGACCTAATTTAGATCCGGCTCATGATATTTTTAAAAAAGACTATTATACATGAAAATATAAAATCTCTTATTATCAACATTGTGAATGAAATTTAAGTGAGCTGGTTGACTAAAAAGTTCTGCTTCCTGTTGACCTAATTTAGATCTGGCTCATGATATTTTTAAAAAAGACTATTATACATGAAAATATCTACCGATATAAATCAGTCTAAAGTTCTGTATAATAGACCATATTTCATATATATTTTGCAGTATAGACTGTTAACTAAGTGAAGCAAGAAACATGGTACACATGGAATCCTTTTTGCAGTGTATGGCTTAAAATGACATTCAGTGATATAGTGATGTAGGAAGCTGATGATTGTTGTAGCTGATTTCTTATTTTGGAGTCAGGTACTGCAGTCAGCATCTGCAGTTGGTTGATGCTGGCTTAAAATGATGAGCATAAACTGTGATCCTAATGGAATAAATTGGCACTGTTGTGAAGATACATTTGGACTGTTTTGGAATTCCAACACAGAAGAAGTTGTAAATTCTGGCTTTTTCCTATGGGGTGCATATTTTAGGACTGACTTGGTTGTTATATTCATGGACTAGGTACAATGATCAGTTTGTCCTAGCATCATTTGACAATGCTCCTACAGCTGATTCAGAGACCTACAGCAAGTTGGACCAAACTATTAGGGATTTACATGAGTCAAGGGTATGTTGGCAAATTTTGTTGTCATTTTGCCGAAATGGTGATCAAACTTTTGATGTCTAGGTTCTATCTGTTGTTACCTCTGAATTTTGTTATGATCGATAAACAAAAGAATACAAGCAGGATCTACAGGATACAAAGCAACACTCTCTCATCAGTGATAAATCATTGATAAAAACTTTTTATATCTTGTACACATTTGGTATCTTGGTGAATTTCTGGAAGAACTATATCTTTTGTCACCTAGCCCAACTCATCATGTTTATGGTATATAGTAATTTAAATGTGAAATGGGTAGTTTCTATCAATATGCTGATTTTTAGTGGAATGATTTATATGGCTGTGAAATTTTAATATGCTGTCCACTCGGTGAAATTTTGGTTTTCAAGAGTTGAATGGTTCAATCTAGTAACATATGATCTGGAGATATTAGATGCTTTCATCTCCACAGTAGATAGGCCTCCAAGGGATACTATAGTTACGACATTTGCTTTTCTTATATTGGCAAAGTTTCTGGTAATGATGATAATAATGATTCCTTTTGGAGGCTAAATTTAGGCCATTATGAAGAGTTATGTTGCGAGTGGCTCTGATTCATCCCATCCAGAGAAGTTTTTGGCCTACATGGTCCCATCTACTGATGAGGTAGACTAACTCTTTAGAATTTTTGGGTTGTATAAATCTGCCATGTGTAACTTGAACTAGTTGCATTGATATTCTTCTGGACTTTCTTCTTTCAGTTATCTAAAGATATGCTCGATGAAGAAGAAGATATCAATTATTCCTGGATCAGAGAGTATCAATGGGATGTATGTTATGAATGTCATGTAGCTGGTCAATATTAATGAAGAAAATTTTTACGGTATTTGTTTTTGCTAACCAATTATGAAATTGGTGGAACAGGTGCGAGGTGATGATGCTGACGACCCCACAACATATCTTGTATCATTCGATGATGATGTTGCTCGCTATGTGGTAGGCCATTATTTGACTTAATTGCAGTGAAGAAATTTCAGACATTTTTTATAAGTGACAAGAGTTTGCGGACTTGTTTCAATGGGATGGCTGACCTTCAACTTTGCTACCTTAATGCAGCCTCTTCCTACAAAACTCAATCTTAGGAAGAAGAGGGCTAATGAAGGAAGATCTGCTGATGAGGTGGAGCACTTCCCTGTGCCTGCGACCATTACTGTGAGACAGAGGCCTGATGTTGCTGCCATTCAGCTGAAGGAGTCTGGGGTATGAAAATTGAAAAAAAATAATTCGCTCTATTCCTATTTTTTATGTTTACCACAAATTCCTGCATGAACGCACATTTGGCAGTTCATCAATGTGTGACCTTCTATTGTTCTGCATGTATTTTGTTTTTCAATTTAAAGGGGAAAATGAAGACGATTGGAGGAATGGATGATGACGAGGGCCTCGGATCATCGGAAAGGTATCCTCAAACTGGAGAGATGTTGGACGAGCAGTCTAGTGGTGCTGATGAATATTCTGATTAGGTGGGATGCGCAGTCAGTTATGTGCATTCTGATCGGATTGTGAAGCTCCATGACCAATTGAGGCCTGACTTTATAATTGTACTATGGAAATTTTTTCGATCTTCTTGTTTGCACTCTGTTGTTAGTTTTAGCCCCAGATAAATCTTCACCCCTCCCCCTTGCGGTATGAAAACTATGAAAGAGGCGCCATAGAAAAATCCGTAAAGAATGTGTATCATGTGTTCAAGGGCTAATGGACCTCAAGCTAATTCAAATAGTACTGTAATATGAATAATTTTTATTATTCATAATATTATAAGAAATGAAGTAATATATTATTATTATTATAGATAAAATATTCAAAATAATTTAATATTGTTGCATCTTTTTGTAAATATTATAAATTTTGATATATAAACTTATTCTATTAAATATATTAAGGTAATAAATCTACCTTCCATATTTAAAAATTGACCCTTATTTATTATTAGATTTTCTACCATATTTTTCATTAAAATAATTTTTAGAATATTTTGACATTTAACCTTAATTAAATAATTTTAAATGATAAAGTATCATTTAAATGGTGATTTGGTAGAATATTTATTTCTATTTCTTACTCGATTCATGTATTAATTATTATGTATTTGGAGTATGTTAAATTATATTACTTATTTCTCTTATAAATGATTTATTCTCAAAATTTTAATTTATTTATCATGTTGATCCAAAGTTATTAACTCATAAATATTAAAATTTGCTCCTACACTATTATACTTAACAAATAGATAAATTTCAATACTTAAAATATCTAATATAAATATACGAATAAGTTATAATATAAGTTGTTCCGATTATACTTTTATTTTCTTATTTTTACATATAAAATTATAAAGATAAAAATCATCTCACTTCTATAACACTTAGTCAACTTGTGTTATCACTTGAAATTATTACAAAATTTATAATTAATGCGAATTATGATGTACTTTAACCTAATTTTATTTTATTGTAGAGAATTGTTAGCTATTTAAAATATGCAATTAAATTTTTTATCTATATATTTCACGTAAAGCCTAACACGATTTGGGTCGAGTTGCATAACAGTTTGCTGCACTTCTCCTTATTTTAACACAACTCAGTTTCTTTCCTCAAAACGATGACACAAAATAGTCTTTTTTTTCTCTCTTTACAATTATCAATAATTATTTTAAATTCTCTTTTTTTCTTTTGAATTTACTGTATTATCCTAATATGCTCATTCGCCACCCCTCTTCTAGTAGGGCTTTAACATTCAATTTTATCTTGTTAGGGTCTAGTATTCACATATATCAGAGCTTCTTCTTGTAGCCATGATAACGCTTTCTTACTCATACACTCATGTAAATAGGGTTCTCCCCTTTCCTATGATAAATTAAATTGAAAATTTCACACATCTATAATTAGAGTCTCATGCTCTTTACTTTGATAACTTTCCACAATTTTTTTTTATTGAAATACATTTTAGTAACACTTTCATAGTACATATGTGGCGATTAACTTCACCTTGTTGAAAATATTTATATTTATCTAAACATCTCAATTAGTGATTGACTTCATTTCCTTAACCATGCGTATTGCACATTAGACTTTCACATTCTATTGCATATATACCATTGTCTCAAAGTGAGTGAGATGCCCAATGTAAATCCTATTCCTTTAATGATAAGAAAACTGAGAAAAAAATCGGTCGATTTAAAAAAGAAAATTAAGTCATTTAATGAACCGAAACTAGTAAAAAAGGGTAAAATGAGAAATTGAAAAATCCAAATTGACTAAAATAATCATAAAAATTATGGAGAAGAACCATGTCACCAATTGAAAGAGAAAACTAGATCGGTTCAGGATGAATTGGACCTGAACCAAATCTGAACCAGATTGAACCGGTTTGAACTATACATGAACCGGTCTCTAAATTTATTTTTCTTGATATCTTAAAATGATATAATTGAGAAATTGAGGCCACCATTTTATAGAAAATAAATTTAGAAATTTTTAGATTTGAGAAAACCAGTCGAATCAAGCCTGAACCGACTGATTTTTGCCGTTGAACCCGGTTGGACTGGACCAGTCCAATCCGGAATAGTGTCATTTTCTTCCTTTGGATGACAACACTTTTCATTTGTTCAAAAACTTTCCATTTCTAGCTAGAGGAATATTCCTCTTATCAGGGCATTTTCGAGCGAGAATAAGTTCGACTAGTATGGAAACTAGTTGGTTAGAAGGTCCCCGAGCTCCCTACATAAAGAGCTCCCCTTCATTAATCCTTCTCATACCTCAAATTACCCTCCTCTCCCAAGTGCTCCATTTTCCGGTGAAGCTCAAACTAGAGCTTCGACTTGGAAACTTTTCTCAGCCTTAGAAGGCAAGGTTGGGTCCTAGAGACTTCGGGGGAAGTCAACTACCTGACAACAACCTTCCTTCGACCCAAGGATCACCGGAGAAGCGTTGACAAAATCAAATAGTGAAGCAGCTCCGACGGTTTGAAGTTGCCATGTTTTGGCTGAGCTGAATTTGACCAAATTCAGACCTTTTTTGGCCAAATCAAACCTCTCCAAAGTCCCCAAAACTCTCATACGACCTTTACAGAGGTGAAAGGTAAGGAAGCCAATTTGACCCTCCTCCGTCGTTGTAGATTGATGCTAGAGAGAGAAAGTGCCGAATTTCACTAATGAAATCCCCCTTCATATGGACTTCAATTGTAGCAATTCTTGATCCTAGGAGGATCTTAAGGATGAGAGCTACCTCCCAAGATTGAGAGCTTGGACCGCCGCACTTCCGACGGTAAGCTTTCGAATCTTTCTCTCTTTACAACCAGTTTTCCGACGAAGCTCTGTTTGAGCTAGTTTCATACTCAAATTATGCAATTCAAAGCTTCATTTGATCGTATGGAAGTGTAGAAATTGATCCATGGCATCAATTGGAGTAATTAACCCCAATTGAATGACCAATTTGAAGAAATCAAATTCGGTCAGAAAAGGGGATGAAATTGGGGATTTCAAAAAATTGAGAGACCTCCATGCAATTTCCCAAAATTGAAGGTCAATTGGCAATAAAAAAGATGTTGGGGGACCAATTGGTCAATTTTAGAAAGAATTAGGGTCAATTGGCTATTTTTGGAAAGTAGGAGTAAAATGGTAATTTTGGAAAATTGGGGGACCAAATTGGAATTTGGAAAACTTGAACCTCTTACACAATTATAAGTAAATTAAGGATGCAAAGAGGATATTGGAAACCTTGGGATTCGATTTGGTGGAACAATTAGCATTAGGGACCTAAAGTCAAGAAAAATGAACTTTAGGGACCTAAGTGCAATAAATCAAGAATTTGAGCCTAGTCGTTCATACGTGAGAAAACGAAGATTGTTATGCCAAACCCTTATTGATAATTATACCCAAACCATATCGGGACACGTGAGACTAAAACACAAGCAAGAGAGGGAGCTAGCGTGGACTGGAAACTAACTGAGTATGAACACGTCACAATCGACGGGTGAGTGGGATCTTTTACACTTCATACCCGATTGGGATGATAAGCACTATTTTAAAGGTTAAAAACCTGCTTATCGGTTGTGAGTAGGATCACTTAAACATCATACCCGGTTGGTATGATGAGCTTCCTTAAGGAAAGGAAAAACCCACATACCGGTTGTAAGTAGATCCACCCTGCTGGTGTGATGAACTAAAAGAGATTTTTGTCATAAGTGTTCTCCCCTGACTGTATGACATCTACTTAAATAATTTGGGAGACCTTCTTGACGGGAGCTAGAGTAGCTCTAATAGGCCAGGGGCCTTGGTTTTGAACTCATAGGGCTCAAGACCTAGTTTTTGGAAAAACACGAGCAGTGGGCACGAGCTGGAGCCCGTAAACAAACATTATTAGGAAGAGCCATGAAAACTACTATTTATTCTAGAAAATCGATTGTGTGATTCGCCACGGTATCAAGTAAGAACCAACAATGCTCGATGGATTGGCGGTAGTGCGTCAAGGCTAGGTCGACAGACCAGCCTAGACAAACAGCTGTAGGATGGGTTGAGTGTCCGGGCTGTTGGATCTTCAACACCAAAGAGAATGGCTTAATCATGAAAAACTATTGTGTGTGCATGCACTTATGGTATGGGACCATCAAGATGCCCTAAGGGGTAGTGATGAGTTCCAAGGGCTGCTGGATGACATGGTGGAGATAAAGGGCAGTTCGCCGTGCCAACTAGTCATGAAGTTCTGTGAGATTCTTACACATGAGATCGGAGTGGGGTCAGGATGAGGTCTCCATCCTCATGCAGACACGAAGTGGAATTTAGGTCCAAGGGTCGGATGTGTAGGACGTGCACTCAAACTCAGGGTAGAAGTCTGGGACTTCTATTTGGGTGGATAGTAAAGTCACACTGATCTCCAAGTGGGTGCAGTCTAGGACTGACCTGCAAATATTTGTACCCTTCCTGATGAAGGTTGTGTGTGTTGTTTGCTAAACGCCTCCTGAGGCAAGTTGATGGGCTATGAGAGCTAAACACACTTAATATAGAAATGGAAAATGTCCTGAGATTTGATATTTGAGAAAAATCCTTGAAAAAGGAATGGTAAACCTTGGCATGGTTTTGATAAACTAAATATTTTGAAAACTCACTCCCAACACATGCTTCCTGAGTTGTAGAAACTCACCCTCTCCCTTTAACCCTTTTCAGGAAGAAGGGAAGACTCACCTTAAAGATACCCCATAGTTGAACTCTAAGACATGTATGTAAATTATTAATATATATTGAGTTTTGTATAATGTTATTCCAGGAAATGTAGGATAAAAAGGATGCCTAACTACTCGCAGCTTAGATGGGGTGAAACCTTCTTGGACCAAGGGGAGTGGCAGGTTACTCACGGGGATCCGACCAAACCGGGTCGGGGCGTGATAACTTGAGTGGTATTAGAGCCTGTTTCCTCCAATACATTATTAGGACTATATAACATAGTAACTAAGAGAAACAAATCTTTAAAATTTATAGATGGCTCCCAAGAAAGGAACCAAGAGAACTAGAGTCGCAGTCACTGACACTGCCTAACACCCCATCCTTGTAGAGACTCCATGAGAAGCCCAAACAGTTCCACCTTGACTAAGCTCAGAGCATCAAAGACTGTATGAAGAGTTCACCCGAGTGTTTGGAAGGCCCAACCACGCCTCTAAGGTGGACACCAACTCTCGAGCTGAGCCCGAGTAAGTACAGTCCCATCCCACTCCTACCAACATTCCTCATCTAGTTGACATTCCCAAATATCTCAAAACCCTCTGTCAACTGGGATGTAAACTGTTCCTAGGAGAGAAGGATGTTGGAGCCACTATAGACTGGTTGATTAGTATCAAGAAACTCATGGGAATAACTAGGATTCCACCAGAGGAGATGGTGATCCTAGTGGAGTTTTTCCTAGAAGCCAACACAACAAGGTGGTGGGATAATGTGAGAAGCCTGCATACCACCCCCACCTAGGAGCAATTTGATAAGAGGATAGAGGAATACCTAGCTTCACATCTGATCAATGAGAAGAAGCAAGACTTCTTATGACTCCGACAAGGGCTTAGCTATGTCTCGGAGTATGAAACTAAGTTCAATGAGTTAAGACCCTTTGCCCCTAATTTGGCCAGACTTGCTGATAATTGCCAACGATTTGTGGATGGTCTCAACATGGACATATGAGATTGAATGGGGGTATTAGGACATCCCACATATCTGATAACCATAATTAGTATGGCTCATGAATGTGAACATTTGGTACAGACCTAACACCGCCGGATGGAGTAGGCCAACCAACCGAAAGGAGGATAAAGGTCAAAGTCTCCACGGGGGACGAAATGAGCAAAGTGGTCCTAAGTGGGGAAACAAAGTAGGTTTCCAATGGAGGAAGGAAGCGTACCCCGCGCGAAGGGAGGTGACCCTGCAATACTACAGAGGGGCCCTCGTTGTCCTAGATGTCAAAGGTATCACGAGGAAGCATGCTCAACTTGTTTCAGATGTGAGCAAGTGGGACACTTTGTAAGGGAGTGCCCCATTCTTAGGGAGAATAAGCAATGGAACATACTTGAATCACCCCTAGGGAACCCGAGGTCTTTAAGGTAGGATGCAACCACCACCGCAAGGGTACCAACTAGGTTATATAACCTCACACAAGAAGAGGTTCGAAAGGATCCTAGTACTGTTGCGGGTACATCCCAAACTCTCCCTAACCAGAATTAAACAAAAACTTGTAATTCAATCCTATTAATAAAGAGAATCAAAATTTTTCTAAAAACGTGCATTTCTTCAAATTAGGGTATATAAAACTATGGGGGAGAAAAGTTTACACACTTTTTGACTCAGGAGCAGAGAGGTCTTTTATCAAGGAAGATTTAGTTCCAGGTCTTCCGCTAGGACTTACTTTCCTGGATCAAAGTCTTAACATCCTCACACCCTTAGGAGAAGGGCTAAATAGAGACAAATAATTAAAGGGATGTGAGATTAAGATTGAAGGAGTAAAGTTGGAGGCAGATTTGATCCCATTACCTCTAAGAGAGGTGGAAATAATATTGGGAATGGATTGGCTAAGTACACACCAAACCAAGGTGGACTATGGGAAGAAAGTGATAACTTTTCACACTCTCGAAACACTCATACTGTGTTTTCAAGGAGATAGGAGGAAGGGAGAAATGCACTTAGTGTCCCATATAAAAGCCCTAAAGATGATGCAGAAGGACTGGAAGGCTTTTCTCGCGATGATCATCAATGAAAAGTTAGAAGAGAAAGGATTAGATGGCATCCTGGTGGTTGAACACTACCTGGATGTATTCCCTGAGGGACTACCAGGATTATCCCCAAGCCGTCAATTAGAATTTACCATAGAGGTAATTTCTAGGACACATCCCATATCCCAAGCACCCTATTGTATGGCTCTAGTGGAATTGAAGGAATTAAAGGAGCAATTGGATGAATTACTGAAGAAGGGTTTCATACGCCCTAGCCAGTCTCCATGGGGTGCACCAGTGCTATTCGTGAAGAAGAAGGATAGGAGTATGAGGCTATGTATAGACTATCAGAAGTTGAACCATGTCACTATAAAGAATAAGTATCCACTTCCACGGATTGACGGCTTATTTGACTAACTAAAAGGAGCGACCTACTTCTCTAAGATAGATCTCCAGTTAGGATACCACCAACTCAAGATCCGAGAGGGAAATATACCTAAGACTGCCTTTCGGTCTTGATACGGACACTATGAATTTAGAGTGATGTCTTTTGGCCTAACAAATGCCCCTGCAGCCTTTATGGATCTGATGAACCAAGTGTTCCAGCCTCACTTGGACAAGTTCGTGATTGTGTTCATAGATGACATACTCATATACTCACGAACTAAGATGGAGCACGAGGAACATCTAGCCATCACCTTGGAGATGATACGGAGAAATCGCTTATATGCAAAGTTTTCCAAGTGTGAGTTATGGTTGCAAGAGGTAGGATTCTTAGGACACATAGTGTCCAAAGATGGAGTCAAGGTGGATTTGGCAAATGTGGATGCCATATTTGACTGGAAGGCACCCAAGAACCCTTACGAGATACACAGCTTCTTGGGACTAGCAGGGTACTAACGACGATTTATACAGGACTTCTCCAAAATAGCAACCCTCTGACCCGTCTCACCAAGAAGGGAGTAGAGTACAAGTGAGATGAAATCTGTGAGAAATCCTTCCTGGAATAACGTACTCCACGATATCCCTCTTCATTCCTTTCCACCAATAATCTTGCTCAAGGGTGCGATACATTTCGGTACTGCTCGGATGCATTGCATACACAGAGTCATGTGCCTCTTTCAATACTAGCCTCTTTAATTCATTGTCCTAAGGCACACACACCCTATCTTTATAAATCAACAATCTGTCACCTCGCAGGTTATAATCCGGGATTGTCCCCTTGTTGATCAAGTCCAAATAGGGTTGGAGTTCCTTATCCCCTTTTTGGTGAACCTTGACTTACCCCATTAGGTTGGGCCTTACGACTATGTCAACCACTATACATCTTTCTTCTACCTTAAGGTCCACCTTCATTCGTCCCAACTGTTATAGTAATGGTAGGTAGTTTGTCTTTATCTATGTTGTTTCGGTTTGATACTTGCAACTTAGAGTGTTTGCCACCACATTAGCCTTCCTAGGGTGGTATTCTATCACAAGGTCGTAGTCCTTTACCAATTCAAGCCATCTCCTCTAGCGGAGATTCAATTCTCTTTGAGTTAGGAAGTACTTAAAACTCTTGTAATCTATATATATTTTGCACTTAACCCCGTATAGGTAGTGTCGCCAAATATTGAGGGCAAACACTATTGCGGCTAACTCTAAGTCGTGAGTAAGGTAGTACCTTTCATGTATCTTTAGTTGTCGTGAGGCATAGACAATAACATTTCCCTGCTACATTAATATACACTCGAGTTCTTGTCCGGATGCGTCACTATAGACTATAAACTCCCTGCACTTGGATCAGGTAGAGTGAGTATGGGCGCCGTGAGGAAAAACCTCGTTAGCAGGGTTGACCAATGAGGAGTTTACATGTTGCAAAGGTGCCACGTTAGTGACCGACTATGATGTTGGAGAATAGTTGATGAATCAGAGGTTGATACGTGGCAAAACCACATTGGATGACCATATCCAATCAAAGGCTAACACATGGAAAATGAAAAGTGCATCAGGTGGGAAAACTAACGGATTTCAATCAGCTAATCAAAGGATGCCATGTGTCATGGTCAACAGAGTACTAGATTCTTTCATCGGCCACGTCGGTTTAGACGACCAATAGGAGGTCGCCATGTGTTCAGTCTGCGGGTCAACAAGTGACTCAAACGCTGAGTTAGAGGCCGCATCAGCATTGCTAGCCAATCATAGCATGACACATGGCAGCCCACACTGCGAAGCTCGCACATGTTTTCTTCCTTTAGATTTTTTAATAGGAAGGGAGAAAGACCGACGCCATAACTTTGATGAGTCTTAAATGGCTCTGAAAAGACCTTAAATCGGCGAGTTAAAAGTTGACTGATGGGTGGATGTCTAGAACGTACAGTGCCCGAACTCCCTATATAAAGAGCTTCCCTCCATTCATCCTCCTCATCCCTCGAAAGCCTGAAAAAGATGAACTACTCCAATTTTCAATCATCCCTGAACTAGAGCTTTGACATTGACCCTTTTTTCCACCTCTAAATGCGAATTCGGGTTCCCTAGAATTGGGAGAAAGTCCTCTACCTTGTTGTAGACTCCCTTCAGCTCGAGGATCACTGGAGAAGCGCCGAGGAGCCTGCATAGTATAGTGACTCTGGCTGTCGAGAAGTAGCAGAAATTTTCAAGCTGAATTCTGGCCACCTCAGAACTCCTACGGCCAAGCCGACCCTTCCACGACTCTCCATGACTAAGCCTAGTCCTCCTTAGCCTTTGAGGTAAGCAATTGTCACTGGCTTTGCCAGAATAGTGAGTTTACATAGGGAAAAACTGCTCAAACTTTGCTCATTAAATTCTCCCTGTTCACGACACCAATTGAGGTGGAATTTGATTCTAAAAGGATATTCTCGATGAGAGCTAGCTCCCCAAATAAAGAGCTCCGACAACCGCATCCTTGCCGATAAGAATTCAAAGCTTTCCCTCTCTAAAAATATTTTTCTACAAAAGCTTTGTTTAAGCTCAATTCTAGGTCAAATTGATTGATTCAAATCTTGAAAAGATTATGGAGGGGTAGGAAAGATGATTAGCTTCATGATAGGATGTAATTAACCACATTTAAGCGGTCAATTTGAAAAAAATGAGATTTTAGAGGTCAAAGTGCAAATTTGGAGAAATTGGGTGATTTGGGGATTTTGTGCAATTGGCATAAATTATTGGTCAATTGAGAATTTAAATGAAATTGGATGCACAATTGCAATTAAAAGTAATTAAAATGCTTTATTTCTAAATTTAAATATTTTTTTATTAAATAAATTATTTTAGGAGAAAATTGCAAATAAAGTAAATTAAGGAAATTATGGCAAATATTTTGGAATTTCTTTATCAAGAAAATATACTTAGGGACTTATGTGTAATTTAAGAAAACTTAGGTACCCAAGTGTAAATATCAGATAGTTGATGGATAGGTTATCCGTGATCATGTAGGTGCAAAAGGAAGACCCTGACCTACAATCAAGAATCCAACCTGATTTATTGGAATATTGTGCAAGACTAAAGAGTTACAGATCTCTGGTGAGTGAGACTTCTAACATCGAGTCTAATTACACCAATGACACATACTTAGAAGCATATTTTATCTTGAAAATAAATTTACAGAAATATAATCTCGTGATTGTGTGAAACCACTTAAACCTTTTGGGATTATATTTTTTAATAAATAATGAAATATGTTTATAGGACAAATCTTGTCAGTGTATTGATACACTTCAAGGGATATTGTCATGCCCCGACCTGGTTTGGTCAGATCCCAATGATCAACCTGCCACTCTTTTGGTTTATTAAGGGTTGCCCTTTCTTTTAAATCGTGAGGAGTAAGGTATCGTTTTAAACTTATACCTTTCCTAGAATAACATAAATCAAAACTGCATAAAATTTTAAACTTATCATGCCTGTCTCACAGGTGTGTTAACATGTGGTCTTTGGGAAGGATTTCCCCAGGATTATCTGAAAGGGGTATAAGGGAGGGGGTGAGTTCAACGACTCAGTGAATGGGTGTTTAAAGTATGACTTTTAGAAAATAGTTTGAATTTGAGTGTGCCAAACTCCTTATTTTCCTTTAAAACCTTTCATTCTCAAATAACAGTTTTTTTATAGCCATTTATAATCACAACAATGTGTTTATCAACCAACACATGCCCTTTATCATGAATGGAACACACATTCGCAGGCTAGCATGTCAACTGTACCCACTTGTGGCGTCAGAGCGACTTTACCGACCACCTAGATAGAAGCACATCCACTTCTACCTTGAGAATGAGTGGATGTACACGACATCTGACCCTCAATCC
Organism: Trapa incisa; assembly: GCA_030064435.1. NCBI lineage: Eukaryota > Viridiplantae > Streptophyta > Magnoliopsida > Myrtales > Lythraceae > Trapa > Trapa incisa. The sequence goes on along the minus strand of CM057774.1, from coordinate 2,909,368 downwards.
TGTAACAAAACTCCATGTCCGTATGAGGATAAAGACCTCATGCCGACCCTACCCCGGTCTCATGCGCATGAAGCTATGTTGAGCTTCCAAGATTGCTGGCATGACTAACAGCCCTTATCTCCACCATGTCATTTAGTAGCCTTAGGTCACAACACTACCCCTCTTGGGCATCTTGAAGGTCCCATAACTCAGTGCATGCATAAAACAATAGTTTTTTAACATAAGCCATTTAATTAGTGGTGCCACTGGTCCAACGACCCCGACCATCAACTCGACCTGCAACTATTTGTCTCCACTAGTCCATAGACATATCATGTCACACTACTGCCAATCCATTGAGTATGTCGGTCCTATCTTGGTACCAGGCCAAACAAATCATTCATTTAAAATTTTCATGGCTTAAACTCATTTTTGTTTATGAGCTCCTGCTCGTGCCAACTGGCCTTGGGCCCACTGTACGAGATTTTCAAAATCGGGCATATTAACCCCCAAGTTCCAAAATCGAGGCCTCCGACCTATCTGAGCTATTCAAGCTCCCATTAAGAAGGTCTCCCAAAAGGTTTAAGTAGTGGCACACAATAAGGGGAGAGCACTTCCAACAAAATAAATATTTAGTCATCCATCACACCAACCGGGTATGAGGACATATCCGCTTATAACTGTTAAGCGGATTTTCTACTTCCTTCCAGAAAGTTTTGTCATACCAACTGGGTATGATCTACTTACAACCATTAATTAGTTTTTTTTCGTGTAATTTCCACATCACACCTCTTAGGTGTGATGGTTAAAATACCACTTAGTATTGGGTTTTCATTTCTAAGGTGCTTATCATCCCAATCAAGTATGATATAAAATCTCAATCACTCGATAGTGCAGTGAATTTCCTCTTAACCAGCATGTTTCCTTCACGTGAACTTGTCTTAGCTGGCGTTCCCGGTACTTCGTGTTCCTATATGATATGAACATTCTTTATTCATTATCAGTTGGCCTAATAGCCTTCATTCATCACAAATGAATGAAATAACCAAACTTTTCATTTATTTGCTATTAGGTTCCCAAAGTTATTTTTCTTTAACTTTAGGTCCCTAATGTCGGTTTCCCCCAAAGTGAGTCCTAAAACTATAAAATTCACCTTAGGACCTCAATTTATTCAAAATCACAAAAGGGGTTCAAGTTTCTCAAATTTTCAATTTGGTCCCCAAGTTTCATGCCAAAAATTCCAAGAATTGGCCAATTGGTCCTCCAACATCTTTATCATTTACAATTGGCCCTCAATTTTATGAAATTGCACTTTAGTCCCTCAAATTTTTAAAATTCCCAAAATTTTCCCCAATTTCAACTTTCTAACACAGCCGAATTTGATTTCATCAAATTGACCTATCATATGAGTTCAATTGACGAAATTGAAGTTAGATTAGAGTTGCTACACCTTCATACAATTCAATTTCACTTTGAATCACATTATTTGATGTTGGAATGAGCTCGAACGGAGATTCACTAGAAAACTAGACTTAGAGAGAGAAAGCTTCGAAAGCTTACCGTCGAGGGGCGTGACGGTCCGAGCTTTCAATCTGAGTAGATAACTCTTTTCCTGAGGTTCCTTCTAGGATCAAGAATTGCATTAATTGATGTTGAATTGAGTGAAAATTTAGTCATTGAAAATATGTCACTTCTCTCTCTTGCATCAATCGAAATTTACAGAGGAAAGCCAAATTGGCTTACCTTTTCGCTCTAATTCAGACTCTTCAAAATAATTTTTTTTAAATTCATCTAAATTCATTCTCTATGCAATGGTGGCCTCAATTCTCCAATTATAATTTTCTAAGCCACCTAGAAAAATGAATTTAGCATATGGTTCAATCGTGGTTCAATCCGGTCCAAACTAGTTCAATCTGGTTCGGATTCGGTTCATCTGAACTGGTTTGATTTTCATCTCCAATTCATCCTAAAGTCCTTTTTCATGACATTTGTGTTGGGGTCCATAAATTTCTCGAATTGCACTTTCTCTATCGGTTTCGGTTTGTAAACAGACTTGGTTTTCTCTTTGGAAATTACCGGTTCTTTCCCCAATTTTCTTATTATCAAAGGATGGGGTTTACAACTCTTCCCTCCTTTTAGGGGTTTTATCCCCAAAATATTCACTAAGTAGTCCCCAAAACAGGATATAAGCTTTTGACTTTTCAATGATTCGTATAGGTCTCATTTGATGGTCCAAGTCCTCTTCTAGCTTTAGTAGAGGTCGGTCCAATACATGGCTAGGTTCCGACTGATACTTTCAAAGCACGAAGATATGGAATACATCGTGTATTCTCTATAGGTTTGGAGGTAGTTCCAATTTATAGGCCACTAGTCCTATCCTTTGAATGATGGGATATGTGCCAATATACCTCGGTTTCAACTTTCCTCTTTGCTGAAACCTAAGTATTCCCCTCCACGGGGACACCTTGAGAAATACCTGATCTCCCACCTCAAACTCTAGATCTTTCCTTCAATGACCCGCATAGCTCTTTTGCTTGTCCTATTCGGTCTTAAAGCGACTCCTGATTTGTTTTATTTTCTCCATGACATCCTCGATTAGTTCTACCCTTTCTAGCTTTCTTTCCCCCACTTCTTGCCAAAATAGAGGGGTATGACATGATCGTCCATAAAGGGCTTCATAGGGAGCCATCTGAATACTGGCCCAATTGCTATTATTATAAGCAAATTCCATTAGGCACAAGTATTCTTCCCAACCTTTGTTCATGGTGTGTACATACGCTCTTAACATATCCTCCAAGGTTTGAATGGTTTGCTCAGACTTCCCATTGGTTTGAGGATGAAACGCTGTGCTCATGTGGAGCTTGGTTCCCATGGTACTTTGTAAGCTTGGCCAGAACCTTGAAATAAATCTTGGATCTCTGTCTGATACTATACTCACTGGAATGCCATAGACTCTCACTATCTCCCTCATTTATAAGACAATCAATTATTCCACTTTATCCATCACTCTTATAGGAAGAAAATGAGCCGATTTGATCAATCTATCCATGATGACCCAAATTGCATCTTGACCCTTTCTTGTCACCTGTAGTCCTTTGACAAAGTCCATGGTGATGTGCTCCCATTTCCATTCTAGAATTGGTAAGGGTTGCAGTAGTCCTGACAATTTCTGATGCTTTGCTTTTATTTGTTGACAAGACAAGGATCAGGCTACATATTCCATAATGTCCCTCTTCACGCCTTTCCACCAATTCCTTATTTGAGGGTGCGGTACATCTTGGTACTGTCCAGATGCATTGCATACATTGAATTGTGTGCCCATTCCAGAATTAACCTCTCCAGTTCCTTAATTTGAGGCATACATACCTACCCTTGTAGGTCAGCACTCCATCACTTCAGAGGTCATAGTCCAATTTCGTTTCTCTATTAACAAGATCTAAAGAGGATTGAAGCTCCTCATCCGCTTTTTGTTGAGCTTGGATTTGTTTAGTTAAACTGGGCCTCACTACCACGTTAGCCACCATGCATCTTTCCCACTTGTCCATCTTTAGGTCCACCTCCATCCTTCCCAATTGTTGCAACAAGGGTGTGTAACTCGTCTTTACTTGAGCCGCCTCAGTTTGGTACTTGCAACTTATGGCATCTGCCACCATATTTGCCTTTCCGGGATGATATTCTATCACAAGGTCATAGTACTTAACTAATTCCATCCATCTCCTCTGGAAAAGATTTAACTCCTTATGAGTTAGGAAGTACTTAAGACTCTTGTGATCTATGTATATCGTACACTTAACCCCGTAAAAGTAGTGTCATCTAAGTTTTAGGGCAAACACTATCACAGCTAATTCCAAATCATCAATTGGGTAGTTTCTTTCATGTACCTTAAGTTGTCGCGAGACATAAGTGATAACCTTCCCTTGTTGCATCAATACACATCCAAGTCCTTGTCTGAATGCATCACTATAGACAGTGTACTCTCCTGCATTAGGGTCAGGTTGGGAGAGTACCAGTGCGGTTGTCAATTGAGTCTTTAACTCCAAGAAAGACTTCTCATAGCTTTCAGCCCACTTATACTCAACTCCTTTCTTGGTGAGTCGAGTTAAAGGAGCTGGTATCTTAGAAAAGTCTTGCACGAACCGTTTTTAGTATCCTGCCAGACCTAAGAAACTCTGTATCTCTGAAGGATTCCTTGCAGCCTTCTAATTTGATATGGCTTCCACCTTGGCTGGATCTACTTTGACTCCATCCTTGGACACTATATGTCCTAAGAAACCTACCTCCTGCAGCCAGAACTCACAATTTGGAGGATTTTGCATATAAGTGATTTTCCTTCAATATCTCCAAGATGCGCCAAATGTTCATCATGTTCCAACCTAGCTTGTGAGTATATAAGGATGTCGTCTATGAACACTATCATGAACCTGTTCAAGTGTAGTTGGAACATACGGTTCATCAAATCCATGAAGGTTGCAGGGGAATTCATTAATCCGAACAACATCACTCTGAATTCGTAATGTCCATACTGGGATCGGAATGCCGTTTTGGAAATGTTCTCCTCTCGGATTTTGAGTTGATGATAGCCCGACCAAAGCTCTATTTTGGAGAAGTACACTGCTCCTTTTAATTAATCGAACAGGTCATCAATTCGTGTAAGTGGGTATCTGTTCTTGATGGTGACCTGATTCAACTTTCTATAGTCTATACACATTCTCAAGCTTCCATCTTTTTTCTTAACGAATAGGACGGGTGCACCCCATGGAGACTAGCTAGGAAGTATGAAATCCTTCTCTAATAATTCTTCCAATTTCTCCTTCAATTCCTTTAGTTCCACCGGAGCCATATGATATGGGGCTTGGGATATGGGGTTTGTTCCTGGGATTATTTCTATAGTGAACTCCACTTGCCGACTTGGAGGTAGTTTGGGTAGCTCTTCTAGAAATACTTCTGGATAGTGCCTAACTACCGGAATGTCTTCAAGTCTCTTCTCTTCAGACTCTTCATTGACAACCATGGACAAGAAAGTCGTATAACCTTTATGATCATCTTTTGGGCTTTCAGATGGGACACCATCTGTACTTCGCTTTTCCTTCGATCTCCTTGGAATTTTAATCCATTTGTCTTAGGAGTGTGGAAGGTCATCGTCTTCTTTCCACAGTCCATCCTAGTCTAATGGTTACTTAACCAATCCATTGCAAGAATTACTTCAACCTCCTTCAAGGGTAGTTGTATCAAGTTAGCTTCAAGTTTGATTTCTCCAATCTTTATCTCACATCCTTTTAATTGCTTATTCCTGTTTAACCCTTCTCCTAAAGGTGTAAGGATGTTGAGACTTTGTTCTAGTGGAGTAAGTTCTAGGGTACACTTGAAATAAACTCTTCCTTGATGAAGGATCTCTCAGCTCCTGAGTCGAAGAGGGCATAGACTTGTTGTCCCCATAATTGTATATATCTTGATTGAAGAAGCGTGTATTTTAGAGGAAAGCTTTTCTTTATAAAATAATTTTTTTTAGTTAATAAGATTCTCTTGAGCTAGTTTGGAGGGTTTTGGGATGTATCCGCTACAATACTAGGGTCTCTTCTAGCTTCTTCCTGGGTGAGGTTGTATACCCTAACTGGTACTCGTGTTGTAGTGTTTGGCCTTAGATTCCTGGGGTTCCCTTGAGGTGGTCCAAGGGTATTCCTCTGCTTGTTCTCCCTGATAGTGGGACAGTCCTTTGCAAAGAATCCCACTTGTCTGCATGCAAAGCAGGTCAAGCATGCTCCCTCATGGTTCCTTGACCGATTCTGTCCCCGATTTTCTTATTATCAAAGGACGAGGTTTCCAGATATGGTATAGTCCAATCATTTATGTTGGAAATGGGGCAAGGCCCATGGTCAACAACGGTTAGCTAGATATAGTTCTGTGCAAGTAGGTTCATGACCATTATTTTTGAAAGTGAAGTGGGCCAAAGTCTATGTTTTGGAAACTCATACAAGTGAGACCAAGGCCATTGGAAAATGGATCCAGTCCCATAAATAAGTTATGGTTTTAGTGAATGTTAAAACTATCACAATTTGATAATATTTGCTGAAGCTACTAAGCCAAAGCTAGCTCGAAGCCCATTGGGCTAGCAATGCAAAGATAAAGGTCTTAAATCAAAATACTATTGTATGTGATTGAAATCGTGCAAAACCAAAGAGACACTCGATACAATGTAGTATTGGTTCTAAGGGTTCCAAGATAGCAAGGCTGACACAAGGGCAGTTATGTTGTTCTGGTATGTATTGAAGCTTTGGGAGATTCATGCACATTGAGACCGAGAAAGAAGGGGGAGAGGTCTCACCCCTCGATAGTGGACAAAAGAAGTGATGATGTCTGTGGGTGCTCACACAGACAATGTGGTGTAGGTTTGTGACCTCTCACTAGGGTAGACGGTAAAGATACTCCAGATCACTAGTGGAACGGATCGAGGTTGTAGTCTTTGAGGGTCTATTTTGTGACTATTTGATCCATTTACTAAGAAATGGTGCTTGTGTCACACCCCGACCTAGTTTGGCCAGATCCCCATGAACAACCTGCCGCTCTCCTAATTCAAGAGGAGTTTCCCCCTTCTTTAACTCAAGAGGAGTTAGGTGTACTTTCAACCTTGTTCCTTGGAAATACATATATCAAATAAAATGCATGCTTAAGAGAATTTAAGCTTACTTGACAAAGGGTAAGGCTTGGTGTTATCTTAGTCATTTTCTCTATTTCCTGAAAAGGGATAAAAAGAGGGTTGAGTTTCTACAACTTAGTGAATGGGTATTTCAAAAATGAAATTTCGATAAAAATAGTTTTCAAAATTTGGAGTGTGCCTGACTCCTTAATTCCTTTAAATTTTCTCACTTCAAATTCAGTTTTTCATAACATTTCTCATTCACAAAGGTGTGTTTATCAGTCAACACACGCCTTCTTCGTGAAGGAACACACAATTGTAGGTCAGCCCGTCCACTGAAACCACTTGTGGCGTCGTAGCGACTTTACCGACTACCTATATAGAAGCACGTCCACTTCTACCTTGAGAATGAGTGGATGTTCACGACATATGACCCTCAATCCCATAACAAAACTCCATGTCCATTTAAGGACAGAGACCTCATCCTGTCCCCACCCTAGTTTCCTATGCTTGAAGCTACGTCGAGCTTCGCAAGACATCTGGTACGACGAATTACCCTTATATCCACCAGGTCGTCAAGAGCCCTAGTACACATCACTACCCCTCTTGGGCATCTTGAAGGTCTCGTAACATAGTGCATGCATAATCAAAAGTTTTTCACATAATGCCATATAATCTATGGTGCCACGGGTCTGCTGGCCCCGACCCTCAACTCGACATGTAGCTATTTATCTTGACTAGTCCAAAGACCTGTCATATCGCATTGCCACTAGTCCATCGAGTATGTCGGTCCTATCTCGGTACCATGGCCAAACAACTCATTTACTTAAGTTTTCATGGCATATTAATCATGTTTGTTTACAAGCTCCTGCTCATTCCAACCGGCCTAAGGCCCACTGTTCGAGATTTTCAAAATCGGGCATATTAGCCCCCAAGTTACAAAACCGAGGCCTCCAACATATATGAGCTATTCAAGCTCCTGTCAAGAAGGTCCCCCAAAAGTTTTAAGCAATGGCACACAGTTAGGGGAGAGCACTTCCGACAAAATAAACTTTTCATCTGTCCATCATACCAAGCGGGTTTTCCATTTCCTTCCAAAAAGTTTCATCATACCAACCGGGTATGATCTATTTACCACCGGTAAATAGTTTTTCCACGTGCTTTCCACATCACTCTTCTTAGATGTGATGATTAAAATGTCACATAATAGTGGTTTTTCCTTTTTGCGTTTATCACCCCAACCGAGTATGACATTAAATTCCCACTCAACTGATCGTGTAGTGTATTTCATCTAAGTTGGCTTTTGTCCCTAACGAGCTTAATCTTAGCTCGCATTCCCGATATCTCATGTTCCTACATGAAATGAACATTTTTTTTCATTATCATTTGGCTTGATAAATTTCGTTCATTATGAATGACTATAATATCCAACTTTTCAAATATTTGCAATTTGGTCCCTAAAGTTCTTTTTCTTTTACTTTAGGCCCCAATTGCCGGTTTTTCCCCAAATTGAGTCCCGAAACTTTTAAAATTCCCCTTGGGACCTCAATTTATTCACTTTCACAAAAAAGGGGTTTAAGTTTCCCAAATTCCCAATTTGGTCCCCAATTTTTCCAAAATGACCATTTTACCCTTCCTTTACAAAAATGGTAAGTTTTACACCAAAAATTCTAAAATTTGCTCAATTGGTCCTCTAACACTCTTATCATGCCCAATTGATCCTCAATTTTATAAAATTGCATTTTAGTCCCTCAAAATTTTGAAATCTCCAAATTTCCCCCCAATTTCAACTTTCCTACACAACCAAATTTGATTTCATCAAATTGACTGATCAAACTAGTTTAATTGTTGAAATCGAAGTTCCTACATCTACATTTAATTCAATTGCACTTTGAATCACAAGTTTTAATGTCGAAACGAGCTCAAATGAATCTTCATTGGAAAATAGAACGTAGAGAGGGAAAGCTTCAAAAGCTTACCTTCGGGGGCACGGCTGTACAAGCTTTCAATCTGGGTAGATAGCTCTCCTCTGGAGGTTTCTCCTAGGATCAAGAATTGCATCAATTGATACTGAATTGGGTGAGAATTTTATCATCGAAATTCCATGGGTTCTCTTTAGCACCGGTTGGAAATTATAAAGGGGAGCTGAATTGGCTTAGCTTTCAGTTCTAATTCGGCCGTAGGAGGGCTGAGGAGGTGTTGAGAGAGCTTGGTTTGGCATGAGGAGGGCTCAACCACGCCTTCTTTGTCTCGAAAAAGACCCTATATTAGAGCTCTGGTTCAAGATTCACCAAAAAACTGAGTAGCGGACAGAGATGAGGTTTTCAAGTGTGGAGAGGATGAATGGAGAGTGGCTCTTTATATAGGGAGCTCGGGGTGTCACGCCCTGACCCGGTTTGGTCGGATCCCCATGAACAACTTGCCGCTCTCCCAGTTCAAGAGGAGTATCCCCCTTCTTTTACTCGAGAGGAGTCAGGAGTATTTTCGACCTTGTTCCCTGGAAAGATATATATCAAATAAAATGCAAGCTTAAGAGAAATTAAGCATACTTGATAGAGGGTAAGGCTTGGTGTTATTTCTAGTCATTTTCTCTTTCCTTGAAAAGTGATAGAAAAGAGGGGTGAGTTTCTATAACTTAGTGAATGGGTATTTTAAAAATGGAGTTTTTTTTAAAAAATGTTTTCAAGTTGGAGTGTGCCAAACTCCTTAATTTCCTTTAAATTTTCTCCACTTAAAGAAAATCTCAGTTTTCAAAAGAAACATCCTTCATCATGAAGGTCAATCACACAATTGCAAGCTAGTACATCCACTAAACCCACTTGTGGTGGCGGAGTGACTTTGTCGACCACCTAGATAGAAGCACGTCTACTTCTACCCTGAGAATGAGTGGATGTTTGCGGCATCCGACCCTCAATCCTGTTAAAATTCTCCATGTCTGTGTGAGGATAGAGACCTCATCCCGTCCCCACCCTGGTCTCAAGTGCTTGAAGCTACATCGAGCTTCGCAAGGTTACCTGGTACAACTAACTGCCCTTATATCCACCAAGTCGTCTAGGGCCCTAGGACACATCACTACCCCTCTTGAGCATCTTGAAGGTCTCGTAAACACAATGATTGCACAATCAGTATTTTCACATCATGCCATATAATATGTGGTGCCACTGGTCCAATGGCCCTAACCTCAACTCAATTTGGAGCTATTTGTCTTGACTAGTCCGGAGACCTGTCATGTTGCATTGCTGCTAGTTAACTGAGTATGTCGGTCCTGTCTTGGTACCATGGCAAAAAAATTTAATTAATCAAGTTTTCATGGCATATCATTCATGTTTGCTTACAAGCTTCTGCTTGTGCCAACTGGCCTATGGCCCACGGTTTGAGATTTTCAAATTTTGGGCATAATAGCCCTCAAGTTCCAAAATCGAGGCCTCCGGCATAATAGAGCTATTCAAGCTCCCATCAAGAAGGTCTCCCAAATCATTTAAGTAGTGGTACATTGTTAGGGGAGAGCACTTCCGAAAAAAATATATTTTCAACTATCCATCATACCAATCGTGTATGAGGATATCTCCGCTCATAATTGATGAGCGGGTTTTCCACTTCCTCCAAGGAAGTTTCATCATACCAAGTGAATATGATCTACTTACAATTAGTAAGTAGTTTTTCTGTGTCATTTTCACACCACTCCTCTAAGTTGTGATGTTTAAAATACCACTAAGTAGTGGATTTTCATTTCCGAGGTACTTATCATCCCAAACGGATATGAAATAAAAATCTCACTCACCCGATCGTGCAGTGAAATTCCACTTAGTCGGTTTTCGTCCCTAGCGAGCTTAACCTCAGCTAGCGTTCCTGATGTGTCGTGTTCCTACATGAAAGAAACACCATTGTTCATTATCATCTGGTTTGTTTACCTCATTCAGTATGAATGATTAAATTCACAACTTTTCCAATATTTACAAATTGGTACCTAAAGTTATTTTTTCTTTTACTTTAAGCCCCAATTGTTGGTTTGTTTCCCCAAATTGAGTCCCAAAACTTTTTAAATTCTTCTTGTGACCTCAATTTACTCAGTTTCATAAAAAAGGGTTCAAGTTTCCCAAATTCCCAATTTCCCCCCCAAATTTTCCTAAATTACCATTTTGCCCCTCCTTTACAAAAATGGTAAGTTTTACCCCAAAATTCTAAAATTGCTTAGTTGGTCCTCTAAAAGTTTTGTCATGCCCAATTAACCCTTAATTTTATAAATTTGCATTTTGGTCCTTCAAAATTTTGACCTATCAAACCCTTCTAATTGTTGAAATTGAAGTAAAAATTGAGTTTATACATCTTCATACTATTCAATAGCACTTTGAGTCGTAAGTTTTGACGCCATAATGAGCTCAAATGGAGCTTCACCAGAAAATAAAACGTAGAGAGAGAAAGCTTCAATTGTTCATCGATAGGGGTGCGACGGTCCAAGCTTCCATTCAGGGTAGATAGCTCTTCTCCTGAGGTTTCTTCTAGGATCAAGAATTGCATCAATTGATACCGAATTAGATTAAATTTCTATCATCGAAATTCGGTCGACTCTCTCTAGCATTGGTCAGAAATTATAGAGGGGAGCTAAATTGGCTTACCTTTTAGTCCTAATTCGACCGTGAAAGGGCTGGGGATGTGTTGGGAGAGCTTGGTTTGGTTTACGGAGGGGTCGAATCGACCAATTTCAGCTCGACAGAAACATGGCAGCTTCAGTCCACTAGAGCTGCTTCACTGTTCGATCACGCCAGCGCTTCTCTGGTGACCCTCGGAGCGAATGGATGTTACCACTGTTTAGTTGACTTCCCTCCGATTTTAAAGAACATGGCCTTGCCTTCATTGGCTAAAAAATGACCCTATATTAGATCTCTAGTTTGAGTTTCACCGGAAAACTAAGCAGCTAAGAGTGAGGTTTTCATGTGTGGAGAGGATGAATGGAGATGGGCTCTTTATATAGGGAGCTCGGGGACTCGTCGATCGTCCGTTAAACACCTTTATGTCAGTCATTCATGGCCTAAAAAGTATTGAATAGAAACCTTTCCTCTTTGTCGGCGCTGCTTTGATTTTCTGGCGAGTGAACAATGTTGTCATATGAAGGAAGGAGACGACACTATTCCGAACCGGACCGGACCGGTTTGAACCGGGTTCAAAGCTTAAACCGATCGATTTAGGCCCGATTCGACCGAGTTTTTCAAAATTCATCTAAATTCATTATCTATCTAATGGTGGTTTCAATTCTCAAATTGGAATTTTCTAAGCCACCTAGAAAAATAAATCTAGCATCCGGTTCAATAATGGTTCAAACCGGTCCAAACCGGTTCAATTTGGTTCGGATTCGGTTCACTTGAACCAGTTTGATTTTCATTCCCCATTCATCCTAAAGTCCATTTTCATGACTTATACGACTCTTTAGGTCACTGATAAATTACCCAGTTTGCCCTCTCTCTATTGGTTCCAGTTCATAAACCGGCTCGGTAAATAAATCGGTTCATTCCGATTCGGATCCGATTCACCCAAACCGTTCTGGTTTTTCTCTCCCAATTTGTCCTAAGGTTCTTTTTCAAGGTTTATGAACGATTTTGGGTCACTTGGGAGTTATAAATTCTCCAATTTGCCCATTTTCCAATAATCGGGTTTGTGAACCGGTTCGGTTTTCTCACTTAGTTTGACCGCTTCTTTTCTGGTTTTTCCTTAACTCCAATGAGTGGGGTTTACAACTCTCCCCTCCTTTTAGGAGTTTTGTCCCCAATACTTACTTCACATTTTTTGCAACTGGAATAAACTTTTCATTGATATATAAATTTTCTAGTTTATAGTCTTACAACTTTTTCGATTGTTTTCGTTCATCCCTTGCATCACATACCTAAGATTCTCGTCCTATTCTCATCCTTTTCCTCATTCCATGGAACTTACTTTAGCTAAGCATATCTCCCTAGAAGACTTAGAATCATTTCCTTTAGTTACATCCTTCCTTTCCTAAGGCACTATTTCTCCATTCCAAACTTCTTTTTCCTAAGATTTCAGTACTATGAGTTCCAGTCATTTTCTTCCATAGGTTTTGGCGTTTATCACCTTTTCATTTTGCATGGATTCCTTCCTCATTCTTTGCTTATCACCTTTATGCTAGACTTCCTTATGCCTTAATCATAGATCCTTCCTTGCCTAAGTCATATTTTCCCTGGGATAGTTGTGTTTACATGCCCCTTACCACATGACATTCTTTGAAACTTACTTTTGACTTCACCTCGCTATAGCCATATCGATTTCCTTATTTACTCATCTTTTCCGACTTCTATATTTGGTCGTTCAATTTTCAAGCCCTTGAGCTTTCGATAACTTATTGACATGCTAAAGCTCTTATTTCATTCCTCATTTCTATTGGCACCCTTTCTTTTTAAGGTCTCTTCTTCTTTTTAAATCCATTTTTAATTACATTGTGATCATTTCATGATCCTTTATTCCTGTCAGTCATTTTCTTACTTGTATGACGTCTTTTGATGTCGTCTTCCTACTTACGCGTTACTTGGGTTTGACTTATCTCTTGTATCTTCACAATTTCTTTTCCCTTTGCACTTGATCCTTTCATTCTAACAACTTAACTTTGAGGAGTTTATCTTCTTCCCAATTTTGTTGGTTCTATTTTCTCTTAACTGGTACTCATGTGTCCTTCCATAGTTTCCTTTCTAGGTAAGTTTTACACTTCTTTTCTCCCGGAATTTGCTTCTAACCTTCTCAATTGTGAATATTCACTCTTAAATATCCTTCCTAGCTGCTATCTTCACCTACTTACCTTTACTCATGAGATCATATGAGTACTTTTCGGTTATCTTACCTCATTCTCATTTGCTCTCAAAACTTATTTATTCCTTTGAGGTGGACCTCTCATCCTTCTTATATCCAATCTTTTATATCTTTGTGTCCTAGGTATTCCTCCATTGTCTCGATTAGGGTTTTATTCCTTAATACTCCTCAATTCTTATTATAGCTTCATTTACTCTTCCAGATGATTTGGTCAATAATAGTTTATTTCCTTCAATTGGGTCTGTCTAATATTTTGATTTGGGTTTTGATGTCTTCCTGCAAGTATGTTGTACTTAGCCTTCCCAAACACTCACTTAATTATTTGTATATTTTATTGAGGTCCTTATTTGATTCGATCTTTTACAACACTTCATCAGTTGTTCTTCTTAACTTAGAGCTTTCTCCATCCTCAGTCCAACCTCCTACTTTCATCCTCCTTCTAGTGTCATCCATTCTGGGATTCTTTTGTTTGGTCACCCTACCGTTCTTTAGAATTTCTCTCTTTTAAATCTTCATTTAAACTTAAGGATCTTGTATGATTCATCCACTCTTACTTTTCTTCCTCTTTTGGTCCATACCTCTGCTTTCCATAGGTCTCCCTATCTTATGGAGTTCCTAAAGAATTGTATCTTAGTTCTTTACAAGTAGTTATTATACCTGGGTCTTTTTGTTATTCTACTATCTTTCCCATCTTTCCTTGGTGGTCTTGACATCTTTTTTTCCATACTTATTTCTTTTTCTTCTTGATCAGCTTCTATTCTTTTGATCCCCTTTGAAATATTCTACTCCTTCTAGTTTTTCCTTACTCTTATTATTTAAGCCTTCCTTGGACTCTACATGAATCTATACTCTTCGATGATTGCTTCCCAACTTCTTTTTCCTTATCTAAGATCTCCCTTGGGTGGATTCTTCCTTATCATACTTTTGAGGGTAAGCCTTAAGGGTTGAGGTTAACTGTAAATAACCCGTCTTTTCTTCCTTAGATGATTTCCTACCTTTTACTTTAATATTTATTATCATACTACTTTTGTTTTGAATATATCAAGAAACTTTGGAGTTTTAATAGAAATTTCACTTCCATTCATTCAATAAATATTTTCTTGCGATGCTTGGCTTATTACAGAAATTTTCTACCCCTAATCCCTTAGGGTCATAGGACTAGAATTAACCCTAGAATGGTTGTAGGACTCTTGATCAGAAGGCTCTTAGGAATTGGTTGGGGTTCATTCATATTCCCTAATGGGATGAATCTCATGTATGGCCTCCAATTCGTACCACTTTAGTACTTCAACCTCACACTCATAGGTCCACTTCACCCATTGGGAGGGATTGAAGCTAGGTTGAGTAGGTGGAGGTACTTGGTGGATCTTAATTGTCACATGTATTTTTAGTAACCCGAAATTTCGGTCGAAAATTTTTCTCGAATTGTATTATAAGTTTAAAATTCAATTAATATAATTGGAATAAATTTGATTTAAAATAAAATGAAAAGTGTTGTTTTGAATGAAATAAATAACTATGTGAAATGGATAGGGTAAATACCTAGTAAATTCATTTAAGTGAAAATAATGAAATAATTATGTGAATTTGGTTTAGTACGAAACTATTAGCACTTTATAGTATTAGTCCAACGCCCCCTACCATAAATACCCATAAATTAATACTTACATTCAATTATTGGAATTAATACCCATAAATTAATACCTAAATTTAATTATTAGAATTAATACCCATAAATTAATAACTACATTCAATTATTGGAATTAATACCCATAAATTAATACATACATTGGAATTAATACTCATAATATAGTAATAAATATTGCCCATTTAACAAACAATTTTACACCAATATAAAGAGCTCCTCTCCATTCATTCTCCTCACACCTAAAGGAGGTAAGCCAATTTGGCTCCCCTCTGTAATTTCTGACTGGTGCTAGAGAGAGAACCCATAGAACTTCGATGATAAAATTCTCATTCAATTCGGTATCAATTGATGCAATTCTTCATCCTAGGAGAAAACTCAAGACGAGAGCTATCTACCCAGATCGAAATCTCGAACCGTCCCGCCCCCGACGGTAAGCTTTTGAAGCTTTCTCTCTCAAAGTACAATTTTCCGGTGAATCTCCGTTTGAGCTCATTCCGGCATCAAATCGTGCAATTAAAAGTGCAATTGAATTGTATGAAGGTCTAGGAACTTCAATCTAGCTTCAATTTCAACAATTAAACTCATGTGATCTGTCAATTTGTTGAAATCAAATTTGGCTAAGTTAGAAGGTTGAAATTGGGGGAAATTTGGGAATTTTGAAAATTCGAGGGACTAAAGAGCAATTTCATAAAATTGAGTACCAATTAGGCATAATATAGATGTTGGAGTACCAATTAGGCAATTTTGGGGCAAAACTTACTATTTTGTAAAATAGGAGCAAAATGGTAATTTTGGAAAAGTTGGGGGGGATTAAATTGGAAATTTGGGAAATTGAACTCCTTTTTGTGAAATTGAATAAATTGAGGTCACAAGGTGAATTTTAATAGTTTTGGAACTCAATTTGAGGAAAAAACTGGCATTATGTACTTAAAGTTAAAGAAAAATAACTTTATGGACCTAATTGCAAATAAAGGAAAAGATTGGTTTTCTCATTCATTTGGGATGAATGAGGGCTATTAGGCCAAAGGATAATGAACAAGATTGTTCATATCATGTAGGAACACAAAGTACTGAGAACGCTAGCTAAGACAAGTTCGAGTAAGGACAACAATTAGGTTAATAGAATATTCACTACATTATCTGGTGCGTTGGAATTTAATATCATACTAGGTTGGGGTATTAAGTACCTTGAAAATGAAAACCCGCTGCTAAGTGATATTTTAATCATCACACTTGAGAGGAGTGATGTGAAAATCATGTGGAAAAACTACTTACTAGTTGTAAGTAGATCATACTCGATTGGTATGATTAAACTTCCCCGAAGGAAGTGGAAAACCCTTTCATCGGTTATGAGTGAACATGTCTTCATACTCGGTTGGTATGATGGATAGTTGAAAATTATATTTTGTCGGAAGTGCTCTCCCCTGACTGTGTGCCACTACTTAAACATTTTGGGAGACCTTCTTGACAGGAGCTCGAATAGTTGTGTTAGGTCGGAGGCCTCGATTTTGGAACTTGGGGGCTAATATGCCCGATTTTGAAAATTTCAAATAGTGGGCCCTAGGCTAGTTGGCACGAGCAGGAGCTTGTAAATAAACATGATTAATATGCAATGAAAACTTAAGTAAATGAGTTGTTTGGCCATGGTACCGAGATAGGACCGACATACTCAATTAACTAGCGATAGTGCGACATGACAGATCTTCGGACTAGTCAATACAAACAGCTGCATGTCAAGTTGAGGGTCGGAGCCGTTGGACTAGTGGCACTACAAATTATATGGAATTATGTGAAAAACTATTGATTGTGCATACACCGTGTTACGAGACCTTCAAGACGCCTAAAAGGGGTAGTGATGCGTCCTAGGTCTCTGGATGACCTGGTGAATATAAGGGTAGTTAGTCATACCAGAAGTCTTGCGAAGCTCGACATAGCTTCGAGCACATGAGATTGGGGTGGGGACATGATGAGGTCTCTGTCCTCATAAGGACATGGAGATTTATTACAGGATTGACGGTCGAATGTCACGAACATCCACTCATTCTTAGGGTAGAACTGGACGTGCTTCTATCTAGGTGGCTGCTAAAGTCGCTCCGACACTACAAGTGGATGGGCTAGCCTGTGATTGTGTGTTTGACCTTCATGATGAAGGATGTGTATTGGTTGATGACACACCATGGTAATAAGTAATGGATATAAAAATCGAAGTTGGGAATGAAATATTTTTAAAAGAAAATAAAGAGTCTGACACACTCTGATTCAAACATCTTTCCTAAAATTTAAATTTTGAAAACTTATTTACTGAGTCGTTGTACTCACACCCTCCCTTATACCCCTTTCAGGTAACCTTGGGAAGCTTACCCAAAGACCACTAGCTAACACATCCATAAGGCAGGTATGAAAAGTTTGAAATTTTATGCAGTTTTGATTTATGTTTTTCCAGGAAAGGTACAGATTTAAAGGATGCCTTACTCCTTAGAAGATGCCCGACATTTTAGAGGACAAGACCTGAGAGGATCTGTTATGAGTGTAGGAGGGTGGGACACATAGCAAGGAATTGTCCCACACTGCAACGGATCCAAGCGACACACTCCAATAAGGACACCTCCACCCCTACAGAAGTTCAAAGGAATAACATTACAAGAACCACAATTGTGGCTAGGGAACCCAATCTCGCCAAGGAAGAAATCCCTCTAGACCATAGTTTAGTAATGAGTACTCCCCAACCCATCATTGTAACAATCTCCCTCAAGAGATGTTAAAACCCCAAATATGTATTCTTACTTCAATAAATAAGATTATGAGCTTCTGAAAATTTCTCTATTCCTTAATAATATGAAAGCATGTCTCATAATAAGGTAATAAAGGAAATAACACCTAAGAAAGAATGGGAAAGTAAGCCCTCCAAATAAGATGTGGCTAAGGAGGAATAACCACAATTGGTAAGATGGGTCATAGTCCATACGCGCATATGAAGCCTAAAAAGTAGATGATTAAGCATAGTGTGGAATGCATGGAATAAAATCGATAATCGGAAGTATCTCAAGGAATGAGGGATGAAATAAAAGTTGTGGATAGAGGAGGATCCAAAGTGGGCAAATGCCCTAACATAGATAGGGGTGCGAATAAAGGAAGAAAAAACCCTACAAGGAATGAGAAGAAGGTTGAGCATGTAGCTCCTAAGATGGAAGTCTCTATTGTGACGAACATAGTAGATAACGAAACCGGAAGAAGGGAACCTTCCCAAGCAAAGGAATCGACACATAGACTGAAAGTGATTAATTTAGAATGAAGAATCATGAAATGATCATGAGTGAGTAAAAGTGGATTAAGGAAAAAGGGAAAATCCTTGAATTAAGAATGTCAAGGACTTAAGAAGGAAAGAATCACAGCTTGTCAGTAAACCATTGGGAAACCAAATCATTGGAACCGGAAAGACTCAATAAGGAAGTTGAGAAAGGACGAGTGGGTAAGGAGAACTGACACAGTTATATAAGTTGATTGGATAAAGGTAAAGCTAGTCGAGGAATACTACTGAATGAAAAGAGGAATGAAGTTATAAAGTCCCTAAGAGATTGGGAACAACCCTAAAGGAGGTGTTCTGGAAATCTAATGGGCATAGAGACAAGATCTAGAAAATGTCATTCTGCAAGGAGCATGTAAGCCCAACAGTACCGAGGAAAACATGACTCAAAATAAGGAAGAGTTAGATAGTAAGCATGACAAGGTCAAACATAAAATTTAGACTGAAATGTTAATGAACAATGGATGAAGGAAGAGTCGAAATAGGATGAAAAGATGATAACAAGGAAACCTGTGAGAACAAGTATGTAATACTCTAAGGAACATCAAGCTAAGGGTTTCTACGACCAAGAGGCTAACTAGACACGGGAATGGTTAGGTATCTTAGAACTCCCAATCCTGAGTACAGGACCTCAAAGGGAAAAATGTTGCTCTAAGCAAAGAAAGATATGAATCTAACAATATACCATTAAGTAAGGTATGTCTATTTATGATAAACTCCATGGAGGGAGTAAAGAATATTTAGGAAAAGAAATTTCTTAAGTGAATTGTATAAAAAGAGCTAATTGAAAGAACAAGAGAAGAGTTTGCATGTTAAGCAAACATCAAGTTGACATCAAAGGAAATTGTTTCTCATGCAAAGGTTGCTAATTAAGTTTTGGGAAAAAAACTCCTAAAAGGAGGGGATAGTTGTAAACCCCATCCTTTTTAAATTAAGGAAAAATCGGGAAAAGAACCGGTCAAACCGAGTGAGAAACACTAAATCGGTTCACAAACTGATCATCAAAGAATGAGCAATTTGGGAAATTTCAACTCCCAAGTGACCCAAATAATTCATAAAACCTTGGAAAAAAACCTTAGAACAAATTGGAAGAGAAAAACTAGACCTGTTTAGATGAACCGGATCCAACAGGATTGAACTGGTTTATGAATCGAAACTGACAAAAAAAGGCCAAACCAGAAAATTTATGGATCTCGAGTGACCTAAATAGTCACAAAAGTCATGAAAAAAGACTTTAGGGTGAATTGTAGATGAAAACCAAATTAGTTTAGGTGAACCGAATCCAAATTGGATTGAATCAGTTTGGACCGAATTGAACCACTATTGAACTTGATGCTAAAATCAATTTTCTAGGTGGCTTATAAAATTCAAAATTGAGATTTGAGGCCACCATTGGATAGAAAATGAATTTAGAAATTTTTAATTTTGAAAAATTTGGTCGAATCAGGGGTGAATCGGCCGGTTTAAGCTTTGAACCCAGTTCGGATAGGTTCAGTCTGGTTCAAAACAATGTCGTCTTCTTCCTTCAGATGACAACACTATTCACTTGCCGAAAAATCACACAGCACCACGAAGCTAAAAAGTCTCTAGCCTGGGAGTTTCATGCAATGAATGACCGCCATTAAGGCACCAATCAAACGGCCAAGAAGTCCTCGAGCTTCCTATATAAAGAGCCCCTCCTCATTCATACTCTCCACACTTGAAAACTCCATTCTCTCTCAACTGCTCCAATTTCTGGCGAATCTCAAACCCCAGCTCTGATATAGGGTTTTTCTGAGCCAAAGAAGGTGTGGTCGGGTTCTTTAGAATTGGGGAGAAGTCAACTACCTGACGGTAGTCTTTATTTGCTCCGAGGGTCATGGGAGAGACGCTGACGTGATAGAACAGTGAAGCAGCTCTTGCGGACCGAAGCTGCCCTGTATCGACCGAGCTGAAATTCGCCAATTCAAGCCCTTCTCAGAGCAAACCAAGCCCTCCCAACATCTCCACAGCCCTCCTACAGTTGAATTAGAGCTTAAAGGTAAGCCAATTTGGCTCCCCTCTATAATTTTTTATCGGTGCTAGAGAGAACTGGAAGAACTTTGATGATAAAATTCTCACTCAATTCGGCATCAACTAATGCAATTCTTAATCTTAGGAGTAACCTCAAGATAAGAGTTATCTGCCCAGATCAAAAGCTCGGACGGTTGCGCCACCGACGATAAACTTTTGAATCTTTCTCTCTCTAAGCTCCGTTTGAGCTCATTCTGGTATCAAATCATGCAATTCAAAGTGCAATTGAACCATATAAAGGTGTAGGAACTTCAATCTAACTTCAATTGCAAAATTAAACTCCTTTGATTAGTCAATTTAATGAAATCAAATTCGGTTGAGTTAGAAGGTTGAAATTGGGGGAAATTTGGAAATTTCAAAAATTAGAGGGACTAAAGTGCAATTTCATAAAATTAAGGACCAATTGGGCATGATAAAGATGTTAGAGGACCAATTGGGCAATTTTGGAATTTTTGGGGCAAAACATATCATTTTTGTAAAGTAGGGGCAAAATGTTAATTTTGGAAAAGTTGAGGAGCCAAATTGGAAATTTGGCAAATTGAACCCCTTTTGGTGAAATTGAATAAATTAAGGTACCAAGGTGAATTTTAATAGTTTTAGAACTCAATTTGAGGAAAAACCTGACACTAGGGACTTAAAGTTAAATAAAAATAACTTTAGGGACCTAATTGCAAATAAAGGAAAAGTTTGGTTTTCTCATTCATTTGGGATGAATAAGGTTATTAGGCCAAAGGATAATGAACATGAGTGTTCATATCGTGTAGGAACATGAAGTACCGAGAACGTCAACTAAGACAAGTTCGAGTAAGGACAACAAGCCGGCTAAGAGGATATTCATTGCACTATCAGGTGAGTGGGAATTTAATATCATACTCGATTGAGATGATAAGACCTCGAAAATAAAAACTCACTTCTAAGTGGTATTTTAATTATCACACCTGAGAGGAGTGATGTGGAAATTGCGCAGAAAAACTACTTAACGGTTGTAAGTAGATCACACTCAGTTGGTATGATAAAACTTCTTCGAAGGAAGTGGAAAACCTGATCATCGGTTATAAACGGAGATGTCCTCATACTCGGTTGGTATGACGGATAGTTGAAAAATATATTTTTGTCGAAAGAGCTCTCCCTTGACTATGTGCCACTACTTAAACATTTTGGGAGACCTTCTTGACTGGAGCTTGAATAGCTCTATTAGGCCGGAGGCCTTGGTCTTGGAACTTGGGGGCTAATATGCCCGATTTTAAAAATCTCGAACAGTGGGCCCTAGGCCTGTTGGCACAAGTAGGAGCTCATAAACAAACATGATTAATATGTCATGAAAACTTAAGTAAATGAGTTTTTTGGCTATGGTATCGAGAGAGGATCGACATACTCACTCAACTAGCAACAGTGCGACATGACAAGTCTCCGGACTGGTCAAGACAAACAGTTGCAGGTCGAGTTAAGGATCGGGGCCGTTGGACCAATGGCACCACAGATTATATGGCATTATGTGAAAAACTATTGATTGTGCATGCACTGTGTTACGGGACCTTCAAGATGCCCAAGAGTGGTAGTGATGCATCCTATAGCTCTAGATGACCTGGTGGATATAAGGGCAGTTAGTCGTCTCAGAAGTCTTGCGAAGCTCGACGTAGCTTCAAGCGCATGAGACCGGGGTAGGGATAGGACGAGGTCTCTGTCCTCATATGGACACATAGTTTTATTATGGGATTGAGGGTTAGATGTCGTGAACATCCACTCATTCTCAGGGTAGAAGTGGACGTGCTTCTATCTAGGTAGCTGGTAAAGTCGCTCCGACGCCACAAGTGGGTTTAGTGGACGAGTTGGCATGCGATTGTGTATTTGACCTTCATGATGAAGGATGTGTGTTGGGTGATGACGCACTGTGGTAATAAGAAATGGATATAAAAATTGAAGTTGAGAATGAAATATTTTTAAAAGAAAATTAGGAGTCTAGAAAACTCCGATTCAAACATTTTTCCTAAAAGTTAAATTTTGAAAACACATTCACTAATTTGTTATACTCACCCCCTCCCTTATATCCATTTTAGGTAACTCCAAAAAGCTTACCCAAAGACCACCAGCTAACACACCTATAAGGCATGTATGAAAAGTTTGAAATTTTATGCAGTTTTTATTTATGTTATTCTAGGAAAGGTACAAGTTTAAAGGATGCCTTACTCCTCACGGTTTATAAAAGAAGGGGCAACCCTTAGTAAGTTAGGAGAATGGCGGGTTGATCACAGGGATCTGATCAAACTGGGTCGGGGCATTACATAAACCATCAAGACTGCTACAACCCTTGCCAATACCATAATAGAAATGGTAGCACATCACTATGGACTTTGTCACGGGACTACCTGTGACCAGGAAAGGACGAGACTCAATTTGGGTCATTGTGGACAAATTGACCAAGTCCGCCCATTTCATACCTATAAGAGTGATGGGTTTAGTGGAACAACTGGTCATCATATATATGAGGGAGATAGTGAGATTCCATCGCATCTCGGTGAGCATAGTGTCGGATCGAGACCTATATTTACCTCAAGGTTCTAGCCAAGTTTGCAAAGTGCCTTGGGAACAAAGCTCCACATGAGTACGACATTTCATCCTCAAACTGATGGATAGTCTGAGCAAATGATCCCAACCTTGGAAGACATGCTAAGGGCATGCATACTCACAATGGATAAGTATTGGGAAGAATACTTGTGCCTGATGGAATTTGCATACAATAATAGTTATCATGCTAGTATTCAAATGGCCCCTTATGAGGCCCTTTATGGACAATCATGCCGTTCCCTCTTATTTTGGGAAGAAGTGGGGGAAAGGAAGCTAGAAAGGGTTGAATTAATATAGGATTCCACTGAAAATATAAAGATAATAAGGACTCACCTTAAGGCCGCTTAGGACAAGCAAAAGAGTTATTGGATCATTGGAGAAGAAATTTGGAATTTAATGTAGGAGACCAAGTGTTCCTAAAAGTATCTCCATGGAGGGGAATACTTAGGTTTCAATAACGGGGGAAGTTGAAACCAAGATACACTGGTCCCTACACAATAGTCCAAAGAATAGGACTGGTGGCATATAAACTAGAACTGTCCCCGGACTTACAAAGAATACACGATGTATTCCATATCTCTGTACTCGAGAAGTACCAGATTGATCCTAGCCATGTGTTGGACTGACCTCCACCAGAACTAAAAGAAAACCTAACCTATCAATTAGAATCGGTATTAATCATCAACCGGAGGGATAAGAACTTGAGGAACAAGAGAATTCCTATGGTCAAGGTTCTTTGGCAGAATGGACCCGTGCAAGAGGAAACATGGGAGACTAAGAGCGTGATGAGGGATGGGTACCCTCATTTGTTAGACATGTAATCATTTTGGGGACAAAACCCCTAAAAGGAGAATAGAGTTGTAAACCCCATCCTTTTATAAATAAGAAAACTGGGAAAAGAACCGGTCATTTCCAAAGAGAAAATCAAGATGATTCATGAACCTTAACTGATAGAGAAAGGGCAAAGGGGAACTTTACCAATCCTGAGTGACCTAAAGAGTCATAAAAATCAAGGAAAAGGACTTTGGGACAAATTGGAAAAGAAAACTAGATCGGTTCAGGTAAACTAGTCCTGAACCGGATTGAACTGATTTTTAAATTCATTTTTCTAAGTGGCTTAAAATATTTAAATTAGGGAATTGAAGTCACCATTGGATAGAGAATAAATTTAGAAATTTTTAATTTTGAAAAACTAGGTCGAATCGGGCCTAAACTGGCTGGTTTAAGCATTGAACCCGGTTCAAACCGGTCCGGTCCTATTCGGAATAATGTCGTCTTCTTCCTTGAGATGATAGCATTATTCATTCATTGGAAAAATAGACAGCACCAGAAAAGTTGAATGGCCTCCTTTCAGGGCATTTCAGGCCATGATTGGGCATCATAAAAGTGTCAAACGGATGACCAAAGAGTCCTCGAGCTTCTCTCCATTCATCCTCCTCACACCTGAAAACTTCATTCTCTCTCAACTACTCAATTTTCTGGTGAAGCTCGAACCAAAGCTTCGACTTAGGCAGTTTTCTCAACCATAGAAGGCGAGGTCAGGTTCTTTAGACTTCAGGGAAGTCAGCTATCTAATAGCAACCTTCGTTCGATTCGAGGACCGTCGGAAAAGCACAAGCATAATTAAATAGTAAAGCAACTCCGGTAGACCAAAGTTTCCTTATTTCGGCCGAGCTTAAATCGGCCAAATTAAGCCCTTCTCCAGCCAAACCAAGCTCTCCCAACATCCCCACAGCCTTTAGACGACCTCAACTGAGCTGAAAGTTAAGCCAATTAAGCCCTTCTCAATCATTGCAAGTCGAAGTTAGAGAGAGAAGCTACAGGATTTCAATGATGAAATTCTCCCTTGATTCGAGGTCAATTGTAGGAATTCTTGATTCTAGCATATATCTTAAAAAGAGAGCTATTTTCCTCGATAGAGAGATCAAACCACCACACATCTAATAGTAAGCTTTCGAAGCTTTCTCTCTCTACACTCAATTTTCCAGCGAAGCTCCATTTGAGCTCAATTCGGACCCAAATGACCTAGTTCAAAACTCAATTGAATCATATGAAAGTGTAGAAACTGATCCATATCTTCAATTAGAGCAATTAACCCCAATTGAATGGTTAATTTGATGAAATCAAATTTGACCAGTTTGAAAGGGGATAATTGGGGAAATTTGGGGATTTTGTAAAATTGAGGGACCAATTTGCAATATCACAAAATTGAGGGCCAATTTCCATGAAAAGAATGTTGGAGGACCAATTGGTCAATTTTTGAAAATAATTGGGGTCAAATTACCATTTTTGTAAAGTAGGGGCAAAATGGTAATTTTTGAAAAGTTAGGGACCAAATTGGAAATTTGGAAAAATTGAGACCCTTGAACAATTTTGACTAAATTGAGGACCCAAAGTGAATTTTTGGAAGTTTTGGGACTTGGTTTGGGGAAAAGTTAGCATTATGGACCTAAAGTTAAGAAAAATGAACTTTAGGGACCTAACTGTAATTAACTGGAAATTTTGAGCCTAGTCATTCATATGTGAGAAAACGAAAGCTCTTATGACAGATATTAATAGATAAAGATTTCCAAATCATGTAGGAACACGAGGGATCGGAAAGCCAGCAAGGACAAGCTAGTGTGGAAGCGAAAAATAACTAGAGAAGAGTACACTTTAGTTATCATGTGAGTGGATTTATTCACGTAATAACTGGTTGAGATGATGAGCACCTCGGAAATGAAAAACCACTTATATATGAAATTTTAACATCCCACTCGGTTGGAGTGATGTGAGAACTAAGCGGAAAAAATACTTACTGGTTGTAAGTAGAGGGATCATACCCGGTTGGTATGATTGACTTCTTGGAAGGAAGGGGAAAACCTGCTTGCCGGTTGTAAGTGAAGATGTCATCACACCTAGTTGGTGTGATGAGTGAAAAGATTATTTTGTCAGAAGTGTTATCCACTGACTATGCACCAATGCTTAAAATTTTTGGGAGACCATTTTAACGAGAGCTAGAATAGCTCAAAAGGCAAGAGGCCTCATTTTTGGAACTTGTGGGGCTAAATGCCATTTTTTTTTGGAAAATCACATATAGTGGGCCCAAGGCCAGTTGGCATGAGTAGGAGCTCGTAAACAAACATGTGATATTTATGCCATGAAAATTCTAAATGAATGGAATGTGTGACTTCGCCATGGTACCAAGACAGTACCGACATACTTAATGGATTGGTGGCAGTGCATCATGGCCAAGTCGACGGACCGACCTAGACAAACAACTATAGATCGAGTTGAGCATCGGGGCCATTGAACTAGTGGCACCAAAGATAAATGGCTTTGTGAAAAATTATTATTAATGCATGCACTTGAGGTTTGGGACCATCAAGACACCCAAGAGGGGTAGTTATGTGTCCTAAGGGCTACTGGATGACATGGTGGGGATAATGGAAATTTGTCATGCCAACTGTCAAGGAAGCTCGACGTAGCTTCATGCGCATGAGACCAGAGTGGGGTCGAGATGAGGTCTCGTCCTCATATGGACATGGAGTAGATTTCAGGTTTGAGGGTCGGATGTCGTGAACATCCACTTAGACCTAGGGTAGAAGTGGATGGGCTTCTATCTAGGTGGTCTGTAAAATCGCTCTGACACCACAAGTTGGTGCACTGGACGGGCTACCCAGCGAATGTGTGATCCCTTCCTGATGAAGGGCGTGTGTTGGCTGTTAAACGCACCTAATGTAGAAAATGAGGAAAGAGGGTTTTGAAAAAGAAAATTTGAGGAAAGAATGTTTTGAAAACCGAAAATTGAGGAAAGAATGTTTTTAAAGGAAATAAGGAGTCTAGCACACTCCGATTAAAGATATCTTGTTTATGGAAACCCTCTACCAACACCCATTCACTGAGTTGTCGAACTCACCCCCTCCCTTTACCCCTTTTCAAGTAACTAGGGGAAACCCCACTAAAAGACTTTCTTGTAGCTGAACCTACAAGACATGTATGTATAGTTTAATGTATTTAGTTTTAATTAATGTTATTCCAAGAAAGATACAGGTGAAAAGGACGCCTTACTATTCACAGTTTAGAGAAGGGGAAATCCTTAATAAACCAGGAGAGTGGCGGGTTGCTCATGGGGATCTGACCAAACCAGGTCGGGGCATGACATGTGTCCGTAGTCAATGGACAATAGAGGAAAACCCCTATCAGTAAGGTTGCTAATGATATGCTAACACATGGCAAGGATGGCTAGCAGCCAATTAGGATGTTCGAGAAAGGTCAACAAATCCGGAGTCGACACATGGAAATGCCACATCAGGTGGCCACAACTAATTAGAGGATTACACGTGGCAATGTCACAGTTCGTTAGGTGGGAAACTAACGAAATTAAATTAGCCCATTAGAGAACACCACGTAGCATAGTCATCAGATAGACATATTTGGTCAATTTTCATGTAGGATAGAACAGCCAATGGGAGGTTGTCACATGGCCAGTCAACGGGTCAACAAATGACTCTGACACTGAGTAGGACAATGCATTAGCAACACCAACTAATCATAGCATGCCACGTGGTAATTCACAAGTGCAAAGCTTGCACGCACAAGTACAACATAGTCTTCTTCCTTTAGAAGAATAAATAAAGGAGGAGGCCAAATGTGGCCATTACTTCGATTGTCACACCCCAACCAGGTTAGGTAAGAACCCTTTGAACAACCACCACTCCATTCAATACTATAATAGATACCACAACTATTATCATAGTATTGATAGGAGCAAGGCTCAAAATAACAAAAAATAATGCATCAACTTATGTTTTCTAAGTATGCCAGAATATAAATAATGTTGTACATAAATCTATAAAGGAAAAATAACATACCGATTATGTAGTTTGTCTTACAAAATCCTTCTTGTCAAATTTAAGACCTAAAAGGGATAAGAGAGTGGGGAGGAGGGAGGGAGGATGTGTCTATAACTTAGTGTGGGGTGTTGCTGACATCTTGATTTCCTATCCACGATTTATCACATACTCAGAAACATAAGGATTTCTTTACCTTGGATAAAAGGGTTTGGATAATCAAATTAAACAAGCTACAACTTGTTTTATCATTTGAAAATTCTTTCTCATGATTTCATGGTTAAATCCACTACTTGTATCTTACAAGCTAAGAAGATACTCCTTCCTACCTGGAAGAACTTTTCATGATTTATTTATGGTAAACTTTTCATAGGTTTGTATTGGAGAAACACACAAACTCACTTTCTCATACAAGGGTTCTTCACGGCTTGTGTCTCACAAGCTAAAAATATGTTTGTTCCTCCCTGGAAAAACTTTTCAAGATTTCCTTATGGTAGATTTCCATAGGTTTTTATCAGACAAATAAACAAATCAAACACCATTTCTCATTAAAGGGATCAAACATTTGCAGAACATACCCTATGAGGCTACAACCTCAATTGGTCAAGTTGGGGTGCAGAGCGCATTTATCATCCACATTGGTGAGAGGCTACAACCTCCACCATATTGGTACAAGGCTACAACATCGACCAATCATCTGTGTGAGCACCATTGACCAACCTCTAAATATTTTTGAATGAAGTTGTTTGCTATTGAGGGATGAGACCTCTCATTCTTCTTCCTCGGTCTCAATGTGCATGAAGCTCCTAGAGATCCAAGACATACTAGACAGACATAAATTCCCTTGTACCAACTTCACTATCTAGTAGCCCTTAAAACCAACACTACCCCATAACAGGTGTCGTCTTGGTTTCAAACAATTGTAATTGCAAACAAGTGTATTTTGATTTAAGACATTTCCCTTCGTGCGTCTAGCCCAATGAGCTCTAACTCGACTTCAACTCAGCAACATAAGGAAATGTTATCACAAGATTTAAGCTCTCAACAAAAAAAAATCCCAAAATAGTTTAATAGTTTCACGTGGTCATGAAATTTTATTTTTGGAAAAGGGATTTTCAATTCTTGCAAGTAATAACGCGTCATTGGTTCAATCGAAATCGATGCTTGAAATCTCACATACCCGTATTTCGAGACTTATTCATCGCTAAGGATTTTTTAGCTTAACGTGCCTTTCCATTGCACACACTTGTAGGTGATCAACTCCTACAACAAGTTGGGCAATCAAGTCCCAAATAATAAGGCATTTACACTTAAGACCTGAAACATTTTGTTAGTTATGATTAGGCCCTTAAGTTATACCTTATTCTAATTAGGTCTCTAAGATTCTCAAATCTTCCCTTTTTGGTCCCTAATTTCTCATTATTTCTAATTAGATCCTGATTTCTCACTAATTGCAAAAAAAATACCTAATTTTTAAAAATGGTAATTTAGTCCCCAAACTTTTAGAAATTAAAATTTAGTCCACCAAGCTTGATTATCATCAATTTGATCTTAAACCTTCACAATTGAGTCCTTACATGACTCTAATCATCTTCGCTATGCCCCCAAGATCATTTAAAACTTTGAACCATCCAATTTGGCTTAGAAATGAGCTTAAATAGAGCTTAACCAAGAAATTGTTCTCGAGAGAGAAAGTTTCGATTACATACCGGTGAGGGCTCGATGCTCGGAGCATTTGATACCAAATGATTTCTCTCTTCCTAGTGATCCTTCCTAGATCAAATCGTGCCTTAATTGATGGCATGATCAATGCAAATTCGTCGATTTATATTTTAGTTAAAATGCACTGTGAACATAATTTTTTTTACAAAGGGCAGCATTGGGAACTTACTACGGTGGTATAGGGAAGGTGTGGACTCCACTAGGGATGTTCTAAAGAGCTTGATTTGGACGTGGATGGCTCAAGGGTGGCTCGAATTGAGCTTGGGTTTCTCTAGTTGCAGATTGTCAATGGAGCCATAGTACTGTGCGAGCTTGCCGACACTTCTCTGATGATCCTCAAGCCAATTAGAGAGTGCAATCGTGTAGAGGACTTCTACTGGAAACTAGGGAACCCAAATCCACGTTTTGAGGTGAAGAAAAATGCCTAAGTCGGAGCTCTGGTTCGTAGGTGATCGGAAAAAGAAGTAGTGCATCTTTTTCTAGCTTTCGAGGGATGGAGAGGAAGATTGGAGGGGGGCTCTCTCTATAAGAAGCTAGGGTACTACCATTCCTATCCAAACAACCATTGACTAGAAATTAACTCTCTGATTTACTCCATTGTCGGAGAGGTTTAATGGCTCAGTCGTTATTACTAATTTACCCCTCAATCTCCATTATCACTTTGATATTCCTTTGTATTGAACCTTTGCCATTCTATCAATAAATTGCTTTTATTTAGAATTAGGTTCTCCTTTTCTTTACTTCTCTAAGCTCCTTTCGCTTCTCGACCTAAGCGTTCAATTACTTATTATCGGTATATTGTTTATGGGGAAATTGTTTTCATTGTTTTAGAAGAAATTTATCCTTCCTTTGAGGCACCTGTCGTGTCTTAAGGAGTAGCTCACTTAGGTTATCTTATATTATTCTTCTTATCCAACTTGCTCAAGAAAGGTCTTAAGTATTTAACTATGTCTTTTTATGGTTATAGTTTTCCCTTGGATCTTCCTCCATGGGGTTGTTGTGGTATTCAAGGTTTGTAGTCTCTCTTAGGATTTGATTGGTTTCTTCCAGAATTCATGTTACAACCATTGTTTGTAGGAATGTGTTTCTATGATGAAAAAATGCCATCCCTACCCTCTTAGGTTTGGTATCCTTTATGTTCATCCTTTGGTCTTATACTAATTTTCGAGCTTGGCTCTTCCTTTGATCTCTCACTACAATTATGTTTTGATTTCTCACAATGGAGTGTTGGTCATCCTACGACCAACCTGAAGTTATTTGTTTCTTAATGGTTTTTATCTCTCCCATAGGTCGTCCAAAAGTTTGGCCTAACATTTTCCCTTTACATAAGGTTGTCCTTACTTAGCTTAATGAGATGGTGTAGATTCTTCTACCTTCATTGTCCTCATTATTTCTTGAAGTTATCAATGGTCTTGTTATTTCTTTCTCATTTATCCATTTTTGAATAGTGTGCACACTATGTCTACACCAAATGCATTTATGGGTTCAAATGATTGCAACCAAATCCTTCTTGGCTACGTGTGTGATAAAAGTATATATTTTTAAAATAAGGGTAATAACCCGGTATTTTACAAGCAAATAATACGTGTGTGATGTTTTATGACATTCGGGGTCAAATTGATAATGATATCAATATGCTCAACATCACCTCTAGTATCAGTTATCATGTCGATGTCATAACTCATCTTCCCAAGTCAATCATATTCACACATATGATCTCAACAATATAATGGTCATTTTATTTGGGTGTGTGATATGCTATCTGACCGACTTCGCTACTCATTTTCTTTATCATGCATCACATTATAGCACATAGGAGTTTTGTTTTCCTTGTTCTTGAGGTTCGATATGCTATATGATCGACCCTATTACTTATGTTCTCAAAAATACAATTCATATCATTATGCACGTGATAACTAACATTTTATGAGTTTCAGTTCTCTAGCCATTTTGTTCATCATTGCTTACTTCTTAGCATAGTTAACACATACAGAGCTTGTCCCCTTTTTGCTAAGGAAAATTCTGGCCCATTAGCCCTACTGCTATATTTGACTTAGGTCATAGCCTTCTTTTCAAAATCACTCATGGAATGCAGCCTTAGTTTCTGTCATGCCCCAACCCGAATTCTCGGGCAAAGTACATGTGGCAACTACCACATCCCCTCGATTCTACAATGGTGAGTACCTTCACCAAAGTAGAGTCGATGATATGTAAAGCTCAAAATAAAAAACATACAAAATTTTTCAGCAAAAAATTCAAATTTTCATAAACCATACATTGAGACCCCAAAATATTTAATACAAATTTGCACTCGGGAATAAAATAAGTGATAATCATAATTCTTAACCTTCATGCACATAATAGAGTATTGTACCTCGTTAGCATGTCCTGAGAGTTAATTGCTGGTGTGAACTCCTTAGTGCTCCCTCGCCCGAATCTGAAATGTTTTGTAGAGGGGTGAGCACACATCCTAGTGAATGTGTTTACCGACGTTGAGTCATGACAGTACTTACAACCCAATATTTATGAAATTTTCTTATTAAGGTTTATTTGTAAGACCATAGCATTTTACCATTTTACTGATTACAAATTCTTGGTATTGATTATTTCTGAGTTCATCTTTTATATCACACTCAATATATCATAAAAATAAACACAACACTCCTGAAGGTCGCCCATGTGTGATCCCAAGATTAGAGGGGTAATCATGCGTACGTATCACACACTTGTGGGGTCATCTCAGATGACCTCCCCCCTCATGTTGTCGTTGATGGGACTCATGTCATGTCGACATCACACCCGATGGACTAGTCATTGTATCCCATAAGGGCTCACACACAAGGAACTAAGGGCTATAAGGGTATTGTTTGTTATATAATCGCACTCACTTGGAACATCCCTGATGAACTCTCTCCCTCATACAAATATCGGTGATGTGTCATCCAACATTTCATATCCATGTGGTATGCTCAACCTACATCGAGATCACACGGGATGCCTAGACCCCAAACATAAGCCTCCATGGGTCATGGAAATTTTTGGAAGCCACTCTTCCCTTATATCACCACTTCCATTATTCCTTATATGTCAACACCACCTCTTATTTCAGGTGTCATATTAGCATCATAACTCGTCCAACCAAATAATTATATTAAGTACATGCAATAATAGCAACAATAAAATTTTAATTTGGGCATACGGTATGCTATCTCACCGACACTGCTACTCATATTTGTATGCATCACAATAATGGAATATTTTTATTTTACAATGTTTGGTATGCCAATGGTCTGACCCCTCTACTCATGTTCTTATTTATTTGGGTAATTTATCATCATTTTTCTTCTTTCCTTGGTTAATAAATATGGAGCTCTACTCCCTTTTTTTCTTTTAGGAAATTCTTGGCATATTACTCTTTTGGGAAAATCACTCCTAGAACAACATTCCATTTGTCTCTTATGTCATAATGGTTACCAGTACCTTTCATAGTTTAGCACATACTATTTACATATATATTTATCTTTAAGAAAGCCCTATCATACTTTATACATTATATAGTTTTTATTAAAAAATGCATAAAGTACCATGATTAGTCCAATAGCATTTATTAAAAAATGCTTTCTACTTGCACTAATGCTTAAACGATGGATTTAGCTATTAACCACTATAGAGACAATGAGTGTGGTGATTTAAGACCCATAATGGGCATTAAAATATTTTTTTAAATATTTTAAATTAGTTTTCATCCTAAGTATGAAATGTTGTGCTAGGGGACAAGAGATACCTGAGCACAATATCAAGTTTACATAAATGGATGTCACTCGATTAGTTTGTTCGAATAATAGTTCATGTTTAAAGGAAATGAAGAAATTTAGAAAAGAAAGAGTAGAGTAGAGAGGAAGAGCGCACACAATAGATAATATTGTGTTGTGTTATTGAATGTACTATAACATCCTATTTATATACAACTCAATAATAAATAATAAATTGTTACAAATACGTTACTACATTAAGTGCTATAATAAATCACTATATTAAATGGTGTAATAAATGTATATTAATATATACAATAATTAAGTAATATTTTGGTTATTACTCCCCCGCAAGCTCAACAAGAGTTCACGGATGTTGAGCTTGTCTCGTAAAAGAGAGAGACAGATAGAAGGGAGACCTTTGGTGAGCAAATCCGCCAATTGAGTAGTAGTTCCTATAAAACGAACACTGAGTAAACTTTGACGCACTTGTTCATGAACAAAATGAAAATCAATCTCAATATGTTTTGTGCGAGCATGGAAGACGGGGTTGGCAGTGAGATAAATGGTCGAAAGATTATCGCACCACAAAACTAGAGAATGAGTGGAAGAGATATCAAGTTCTTTAAGAAGAGACTAAAGCCAGATTAGCTCAGCGGTTGCATTGGCAAGACTTTTGTACTCGGCCTCAGTGCTACATCGAGCGACTGTTCGTTGTTTCTTAGAACTCCATGAGATAAGATTGTGGCCAAGAAAAATTGCAAAACCACTAACAGAACGTTGATCATCCGGATTTCTAGCCCAGTCAGCGTCAGAAAAATAGTGAAGACCAGAAGGAGGATGTCACCAGAGAGTAAGACCATGATGAAGTGTCCCTTGAAGATAGCGGAGAATGCGCTTAACAGCAGTCCAATGAGTAGTGGTGGGACAATGCATAAATTGACAAACCTGAATAACCGCATATGTGATGTCAGGTCGAGTGAGAGTGAGATACTGTAGAGAGCCCACAAGTTGACGATATTCAGTAGGATCAGGAAGAGGAAGGCCATCATATTGTGAAAGTCGGGGACCAGAGGCAACTGGCGTGGAAATGGGCTTACAAGTACTCATGGCAGCCCGAGAGAGAAGATCACGAATATACTTCTACTGTGTGAGATATAAACCATGAGAGTGAGCAGTAACTTCAATACCTAAAAAATGATGAAGTGGACCAAGATGCTTAATAGAGAATTCTCTATGAAGGGCATGAAGGATGTTCCCAATGGGTGCAGCAGAAGAATCAGTGAGAATGATATCATCAACGTAGATAAGTAGAAAAATAACAAACTCACTCGTGCAGTAGATAAATAGAGAGCTATCAGCAACAGAGCTACAAAAACCAAGTTGATGAAGATAGGAACTCAAGTGGAAGAACCAAGCACGAGGAGCTTGTTTGAGGCCATAGAGAGATTTGCGTAGGCGACAAATATGGCTAGGAAAGCAAGGATCAATAAATCCAGGGGGTTGATCCATATAAACTTCCTCATTGAGATAACCATGAAGAAAAGCATTATCCACATCAAGCTGTCGAATGGTCCAATTGAAAGATATAGTAAGGGAAAGAATTACCCGTATAGTAACAGGTTTAATAACGGGGCTGAAGGTATCATAATAATCAAGACCAGGACGTTGTGAGTAGCCCTTAGCGACA
Organism: Trapa incisa; assembly: GCA_030064435.1. Classification (NCBI taxonomy): domain Eukaryota; kingdom Viridiplantae; phylum Streptophyta; class Magnoliopsida; order Myrtales; family Lythraceae; genus Trapa; species Trapa incisa. The sequence goes on along the minus strand of CM057774.1, from coordinate 2,874,374 downwards.
AGACAAGCCTTATATCGAGCCACTGAGCCGTTAGAATGATGCTTGATTTTGTAAACCCATTTGCACCCTACAATAGGCTGACCAGGTGGAGCGGGCACAAGATCCCAAGTTTGGTTGTGAAGAAGAGTGGCAAACTCAGTATGCATAGCCTTAACCCAAAAGGAGTGACGAGAAGCTTGGGAATAAGTACGGGGTTCCATAGAGGCAATGAACACTGTAGGATCAATAGTGAAGCGCCGTTGAGGTAGACTGCCATCTTGAGAGCGAGTCACCATACGCGAAACTGGAGGTGGAGTAGGAGCATGATCCAATGTAGGAGAGGAAGATGGTGCAGCATGATCATCTTCAACAAAAACAATAGGTGAGTCAACTTGTGTTTGTACAGGAGATTGGGGCAACATACCTGAGTCCGGAGGTGAAGACGGGACGGGTGTGGGGAGATTCACCATAGGAGGGTGCACGGTAGGAGGAGGGGAAGGCATACATGTGGAACTCGAGGAGGCAAATGGAAAAACAGATTCATCAAAATGGACTATGCGACATAGAAATATGCATCCTGTTTGAGTATCAAGACAACGATATCCGAGATAATTGGAGGGATATCTAAGAAATACACAAGGAGTTGAACGAGGTTGAAGTTTGTGAGCAAGATAAGGGCAGAGATAAGGAAAGCAACGACAACCAAAAACTCGAAGTAACTTATAATCAGGAGTAGAATGGTGAAGTACCTCATAAGGGGATCGAAAGTGGAGAGACTTGTGGGAAGGCGATTGATAAGGAAGACAGCGGTCTCAAAGGCAAACAGCCAATATTTGGTGGGAACATGAGAGTGAATAAGAAGAGTAAGACTCATATCGATAATGTGACGATGCTTACGTTCAGCAGATCCATTTTGTTGAGGCGTGTGTGGACAAGCGATCTGTTGGAGAATACCTGCAAATTGTAACTTAGATTGGAAAGCACTAGAAAGAAATTCTTTAGCACCGTCAGATTGGAGATTTAATCCATTGACCAAGTAAATTTTCAACTTGTAAACGGAAGGCACAAAAAACAGAGAGAACATCATATCGTTGTTTCATAACAAAATACCATGAAAATTTGCTATAATCATCCAAAAAATGAACATAATAACAATGACCTGTAGAGGAAATAATGGGGAATGGTCCCCAAATATCTGTGTGAATTAATTCAAGAGGATGGGTACTCTTATGGTGAGTGACTGGAAATGGTTGTTGAGTAATTTTACCACAAGAGCATGAGTCACAAAAGGGTAAGAGAGAAATATTACTCATTGATAAATGATCTGAAAGCACACGACTCATAATTTGAAAAGAAGGGTGACCCAAACGTTGATGCCACCTAGGAACAGACTCTATGCGACTAATACAAGCAATAAAAGAAATATTACAACGAGTGCGTAAATAGTAGAGACCATTTCTACGACTCCCGCGGAGCAGCTCTTGATGAGAAAAGAGATCTTTGATAAGAAAATGAGTGGAATAGAATTCAAAATAGCAGGAATTGTCTTGAGTGAAATGAGATACAGATAATAAGTTGAGAGAAATTTTGGAAACATAATAAATATTAGTAAGTGAGAAACGTCAGGAATGTGAAGTTAAATAGGTAGATCCAAAAGAGATAATAGGTAAACCTGTCCCGTCTCTGATCGTGAGGTGCTCAGGGAGTGTCAAATCGTCCTGAATAGACAAGTGTGACAGATCATTAGTAATATGACTCGTAGCACCTGAATCGACATACCAGTTTAGATGATGTGGACTGGGTTTATGTCCATAAGAAGAATGAGCCTAAGCAGTAGAGGATGTGGGCTTTAATTCGAATGATGGACAGTGATGGGCTGAGTGGCCAATGAGCCCACATAGCTGGCATATCACACTATAGGAAGAGGTGGGCTTAGGAGAAGTGGGCCGAATTGTAGTGGTAGGTTGGGCATCCGTCTGACGTGAGCTGAAATGTGGTCCAGATTCGCATGGTTTGAATCCCTGTAAAGAAAAATTCCCACGATTTTCAAGAGTTTTTCCCCAGCCTCTATTAGTTCCTCCATTGCGTCCTCCTCTACGATTATGGTTTCTAAGATCACTGAAGCGAGGACGGGGTGGAGTTGGAAGGAGTCCTCGTGGTCCGCGACTAGAGAAGGCAGCAGCATGAGATGCAGACTCAGAAAAATCTCTGAGTAGGCCAGAGAGCGGTGCACTACTGGAGCCGGAGTCAGTACCATATTTTTGAACTCGTCATGCATCTTGAGCAAGGAGAAGGGCCTTCAGTGAATCAAGAGTCATTGCTTCGAGAACTGGTGACATTGCAAGGGTAAGAGCTTATCATTCCCTATCTAAACCATCAAATAATTTATCCTTAATTTCATGATCTGGTTTCGGACGATTGATTTGAGCGCTAAGTTGGAAATGGTTGCCAAATAAGATGCCATAGGCTGTTCTTCCTTCTTCAACTCCCTCCACTGTTGATCAAGGATATCCTTTTAAGCACGGGTTTGGGAGCTATACAAAATTTCAAGCCGGCTCCAAGAGTCTGCAGAGGTAACAGCTCTGATTATCTATAAATTCACCTCAATAGATAAAGAGGCAATTATAGTTGTTAAAGTAAACTTATCCCGGATAGTCCACACTTCATATTCCGGGTTGATTATTTCAAGCTCAGTAGCTCCTTCTTTCAACATCACAGTGGATTTGGGTTGAGGGATACTACCATCTGTATATCCAAATAATTGATATGCTTGCAGTAAATTTGTGATATTGTTTCTCCAAAGATAGTAATTAGTATTGTCTAACTTGATAGGCAATGTAAGGAGTGAAGTAGGAAGGATTACTGTGGTAGAGGAACTCATATTTGTAGAGAAGGATGAGAATATTGATACGACGTATGGAGAAGATTGGTTTTGAATAGAAGGTGGTTCTCAAGAGTCATCAATAGTAGGCAATAGATTTGTTCTGGATCTTCAAAGCTGGAACAATGCTATGAAGCTTTAGGTTGGCTCTGATACCATAAAGAAAATGAAGAAATTTAGAAAAGAAAGAGTAGAGTAGAGAGAAAAAGTGCACACAATAGATAATATTGTGTTGTGTTATTGACTATACTATAACATCCTATTTATATACAACTCAATAATAAATAATAAACTTACTACATTAAGTGCTGTAATAAATCACTATATTAAATGGTGTGATAAATGCATATTAATATATACAATAATTAAGTAACATTTTGGTTATTAATGTTTAATGAATTTAAATTTAGTTTTTATTATTAATATGGATGATTGTGTTAATGGAATACCCCAATATAATATTGAGTATGAGTCAATAGTCGTCATTTAGTTAATTGGTTCGGATAATAGTTTTCGTCCAATATTGTGTGCATCGTATAGGCCAATAACGAGTTGAGTACTTGAATGGAAATAAGAGAACCTCAAGTACCTAAGAGGAATATTAGAAACCTTAGGACCTAATTGCAATTAAGGCATAACTTAAGGACCTATGTGCAAATACATAAGAAGATGAGGTATTTTATGCCAATCTTCCTTGTGTGAATACCTGAACCATGTAGGAACTATTTGTCTAAATCCCTATGTAGAGGAGCACATCATTGATCAAGATCCAGCCATGACGAACACGTCACCAATTATTAGGTGAGTGAGACTTTTCTAGCTTCGAGTCCGATTGGACCGATGATCGGTACCTATGATAGCCTAAACCCTAAGATAGCTTGAACCCCCATAAGAGTATAAGTTTGTGCGATATCATAAATCTTGCTGGTAGCTAGAATTGTGATGACACGAGCCATGTGATAATCTAAACCCGACATGAGCATGAAGCATGAGTGCTGCAAAACTATGTATATTGCTATCTTGATATCATAGTAGGCCCAAGGCAACTGTTTTCTAGAATCAAGTGGGCCCAAGACCATGTTTTTAAAATATTCATCAAGTGGACCCAAGGCTAATGGAAATGGACATTATTTCATAAATAACACAATTATTCTGTTAGAGTCAAAGCTTGCTAAAATAAATAATATTCTACCTTGATCCAAAGGGCTGGTAGAACATAGATTAATAACCAAGATGCATTTATGAGTTTATTAATCGGGATTACTAGACGTCTAGTAAGGGGTAGTGGTGATTCCAAGGGATGTTGGACAGCACGATAGATACAATGGAAGAAACGTTGGTATAGTAGGTCAAGGGCTTTGGAAGTTTCTATGTGCATCAGGCTTTGGAAAAGGGGAAAATATTCTATCCATCAATAGTGGACATTCGATTTTGTATGTAGGTTGGGTAGTGGTGCTCACACAATCAGTCTGTCACTACGAACGGGTGGCTGGTAAAGGCGCTACAGACCACAAGTAGAATAGAGGAAAATATGTTCTGCGAATGTGTGATCCCTCTATGGTGGAGCTAAATTATTGTGTTAACCCTGAATCACAAAAGATGATAATAATGATAATGATCCCAACACCTAAATCTCAATGAATTGTCTCCTTAAATGGAAATCTCTCATACCCATCATTGCATATTATTGTTGGAAACCATGATGTCTTGCCATTAGATAAATGCTACTCACTAAGTTGATAACTCACCCCTCCTCTAAACCTTTTAGGTAGTAGACATGTCGAGGGCGAGACGTTATGTTGGTACACGAGCTTGGTATGCCTTCATCCTAAAACTCTACTTATATTCCAGTGTGATTTGGCAAGTTACTAAAAGATTGTTTTATTCTAAGTCTTATCTCTCTCAAGTCTATTATGGTGAACGTACTCACTGTCTTAGGAACGGGAGAAGTGGCAAATTGTTGTAGGCCTAATTAGGAAAACCAGACTAGGGTGTGACAGGCGGCTCCTCCATCACCGATTGACTTTGGCGAGGTCTCATACGTGTAAAGAAGGATCCCATGGACGTTTTGGACTAAGGTCGGACTTTCTTCATCCCTTGGTTTGCTCAAGCTCAAGCTTAAAAGTCTACTCTCTAGAAAACAAAGAAGTTGACTTTCAGAAGGAAATTTCGATGAATGGAGGGAGAGAGGGCGACTAAATTTATAAACAAAGCTCTCTAGGACCTCAATGAACTCATTGGTGTGCAATGTGATCTTTTAGTAGTGATTTTCTACGATGTTGGAGTTGATAGGTGTTATTAGACATTTTTGGGAGAATCGAGCTTGTGTTTCACTATTTCCAACAGTATGTTCATCGAATAAAATGATATTGTGTGTACACGCAACACATTGCCACATGGTGCATTGTAATTAGCTATCGTCACTCACACGCAGTTGATTGGATTAAAATAATCACACTATGTAATATCTCCCACATGAAGTTTTGTGATTAGTTGTTCTTGGGTGATTTTATCTAGATATGGTTGATTATGTAATTGTCACCACACGTGATGCTATATGATTGATCATCATTTTTCAACATGTTTAACTATTGTCCATAGTGTTAGTCGACATGTGGCACACTCTAATTAGTTATTCTTGTTTGACGTGTTTCGAATGTAATCCACAATTTCCATTCAACACATTGCACACCCTAATTGGTTATGTTGGCTAACGTGAATCAACATACGCTAACCGAACTAATTCACAATGCGATAGGTAGTGATTGGTCATTAGACCACATGGTGTGCTACTATTGATTATGTCCTCTAATGTGATAGACTGGTCCACGCTCACCGACCAGCACTATTTAGATTGGATTCCGACAAATTTTCTAACCGATTTAGCCAATTTCAGTTATTTTTTTGCTTAATTCACCCAATTTGATAAATTCTTGGAATAGTTTATTTTTATAAAATTTATTTGAGTAGCTTTTTTTATTATAGAGCAGTAGTTATATTTTTACACCTAAGCCTATTAAAAAATTTGCTATTGTTCTATGATGAATAAAATTTGTTCCAATTTCAACTCAATGCTTTTTTTTTTATAATTCTACTATTTAAATTTTAATTTTCCCATTTCAAGTACTCAACTATAGGATAAGTTTTTGATTTTCTTTTTTGTTATGTTCTCATACTATAATTTAGATTTCACTTAATTTCTTATTTATTTTAACTTTATTCCTACTTATATGAAGTTTACGATTTTTTAGTCTTTATCAACAGTATCTGAATTTGAGTATTACATCTAATATAATAACTTTTGAAACCAGTGGTATAAAGTGGATAATGAGTTATCCACTAAGTATAAATATGGTTCTATTTATTTTTATACTAGAGGGTGGTTTATTAACAATCTTAATCGTTTCATAGATTTTGGACTATCATCCAAAATGTTTTCACAAAAATCTCGAGTTTTAGCTCATGTTTACATTAATGAGTTAATTGAGTTTTAGCTCATGATTTATATTTATATTTGAGTTTAATTTACCATTATTTTTAAGATATTTTTTGGAAAAAATAATTTTATTAATAATTTTATGAAATAAGGATTATTTTAGAAATATACTAGGTGTGCACTGTTATTAAATTTAAAATGTTTTTTCAAATATTGTAACTTATTTTTAATAAGTAATGAGGTCGAGAAATAATGTATTAATGACAATTTTCGTACATAGCTTTTAAGCTAACTCTTTTGTCAATTTTCGTACATTATAGCTTTTAAGCTATAATGTGAAAAAACTCAAATTTACACACTAGTTGAGAAAAATTAGAGACATGTTCATTATCATTTTTTGGAATTTTAAATGAAATTTATAAAATTGATTTCATTTTATTATAATTAAAAATGATTTGGTATAAATGAAAGTAGGACAGACTACCGCTTTGAGTCGAAGAATGAAATCAAGAGGTGGATACCATTACGTATATATAGAAATGGAGGCGTCTGTCTTGATAATAAGGGAGATAATAAGGGTCAACATGTTGTTAACAAACTGACAAAGCAGCTGAATGACAAAGCAGCTGAAGAGGTGGAGCTGGACCATGACATCATGAGTGAATATTTTAAAGGAATAGAGACACGTGGACAATGAGTAACAACAACGCGAGATGCATGGGATACAAGAAGGTTGACAAAGGTGCTAGAACAGGCCAATGCAACAATAGGGGATGCCAAATGTTTAATCCAACGGAGGTGCATGGAAGACCAAAGATGTAAAAGAGAGGGTAAGACATGGGGAGTGAGAAATGTGATTTGATCAGGGGCTATCAGGTGCATGGAAGACCAAAGATGATTGACTGTAGTGAATGAAGGAGATGGAGGATGGAGAGGTTAATGTGTTGAAGAGTTAACAACTGACAAAGCAGCTGAAGAGTTAATTGTAAAGCTCTAATATCATAAAAGAAATACAGTAAATAAGATGAGCAGACCTAAGTTGTAGCTAGTTATTGAAATGAAAACCACTTTGTTTGCCCAAGGTTCTAGTTCTGTCAACTGGAGAAGAGCCGCCAGAAATTATTGGTGTGTGGCAGCAATAAATTCATCAACAAATAAATAGGCTGAATAAGTGCTAGTTATTGAAATGAAAAATAAAATAGAGGAAACTGTCAAACTCACATGCCAATTAGAATAGCAAAGGCAGCAACTTTTTAAAGCACATCATGAGAACATCAACAGACTACTGACAATGATAATATCCATCAAACCAGCAGACTCAGACCCAAGAAAACAACAGAGCCATTACAAGGCAAGATAAAAGAGTCTCTTTGAACCACGAGGATGCCCTAATCCTTCTCTTTATATGCCTTTCCCAGCAAAATATAACACAAAAGGGGCACCACCTTGTAGATTATGCATCAGGCAACTTGAGGTCGCCTAGTTGCCAATAGGGTCAAAGCATCCAGACTAGTAAAGCAAGACTCTCCATTCTTTTCCACTTGTTCATATCTTGTTGAGCTTCTCGGCCTTTACAAGGGGATTGGCCTTGGCAATAGCAGTCCGGGCAGCAGTTCTGTAATCAAATGGGCAATCATGCTTGTCAGAGTAGCGATGGATGCCGCAGAAGAGGTTGCCACAGCGGCAACTGAAGCCAGTTAAGCCAACCCTTTTCTTACAGGTGGTGCATCGACTAGGTCCCTCCTTGGGCTTTGTCTCAACAATCCCATTCAAAACAGAAGCAGTGGCAAGTTCACCAACAATCTGAAGTTCCATAGGAATGGCCAGTGCATCTGTAGTAACTATAGGTGCAACAGGCTCCGTTTCTACACTGCTTGAAGATCCATTCATGAGGTTCCCTATGGAAGATTCTGCCAGTTTTGCTTGTTCCTGTTTCAGGAGCATATCCTTGTGGCACTTGGAACACATGTTCATGGTTGCAGGACTACCAAAGAAGCCACAGTTGTTAATACACAAGATAGGACCCTCCAGTGGAGCTTGGCAGCCTGTTTCATCGTGTTCCATTTTCTCGATCCTCCTTCAGAAGGATTGCATCAGGTGCATAAATGATAAAAGTGAGACATGAATATAAACACACAGATAAGTTACATAAGTATGCATACATGCACATATAGTTCAATAGCCATTATCAACCATAAGAAAAAAATGGAAAACTGTATAGTTGTATCAACAAGGATGTCTCAATGTATACATAATTCAGTATCCAAAGGGAAGTTATTCAACCATTAAGAAAAAAATGGCCACAGTTGTCCTGCTAACCAAGAACACTGGAGAAGTTGATAATGATATAATTGTTACCAAACAAACTTGGTTTAGAAATACTTCGTTGTCTATTTATGAGTTTCAGGACTTGTGAGGACCGAAGGTAATTCCAAATGAACTAAATGATGTTAACAACTCTGCTTTGTTATTGATCCAAACAGTCTTTAAATTCAAAGGAATTGAATCTAGGTACATCATAAGATGAACTGCGATACACCAAATTGCAGTATGTCACAATTAATCACGTCACAAGTTGTTTGTCAACATTTTTATGCTTTTGATTCCCTGCAGTGACCTAACGGATCAAAAGCAACCATAGAACTCCAACAGATCCAGATAATTTAATTAACAGGAAAGAAATTCAACAGAGCAGCATTTCTCCAGGAAAATCCAAATAAGAGCATACGATTATTCTAATTTCAACTACCAATAGAGAAGTAACACCACCATTTCATGAATTTGTCACACAATTCATGTAAATTAAACAAAAGCAAATCACTCCCAAGGACAAGAGGCGTCAGATTAAGCTGGAAAATACCGGTCAGCCAACTCTCAAACACCAAAACTTTGAAGACTTCACTCTTCAATAGTCACATGAAAAAGCTCGTGTTGATCAATACCCAGAGATAAAACCTTCATTAGGTAAAAAGTACGACACAAAACCCTAACCTGTTCGCCAGGATGAACAGGAATAACTCTAAGAATGAATCCAGCCACAGAGGATCCTAGAGCTCAGAATCGCACCAGACAGCGCCCCCACCCCTGATAACCAGCAGAAAGACAGAACGAAAAGAAAAGACCTATAGCGTGAGACTAAACCATCAAGAATCAAACTAACGCCACAGAAAAGGGTAGGGAGGAAAATAGGAAAAATGGAAAATTTACGGAAAAAAATCAATCAAACCCTAACCTTGTGTCGAAATTGTGACTATCCAGGCAAGAGGAAGGCCTCAGACAGACAGAGAAAGATGAAGAGAGAGTGAATTCAATTTATTTACCTTCCTTTCCCCTTTTCCATTTTCCAATTTCATGTTTCTCTCCATAATTTAACAAGGCAGCATTTTATTTATTTATTTAACTAATCCCCGCATTAGGACTTGTAATGGCTCAAGTCTAAACGAATTGGACCCACCTTGTACCTTTGGTCTACGAGCTAACTTGACTGGACCTATATCAGGACTCAGCCTTCAGCCCATAAAAAGCTGTGAAGGAGAGATCTTTCTTTTCCAGGCAATTGAAATGGAGCAACCGTCACATTATGATTTCTTACAAAAAGAGATTATTTTGCAAAGTGGCAATGTTTGAACGGAGCATATTGGAGGGAGCACAGCACCATTTTCAAATATTTTTTTATGAATGTTAATGTTTGCACAAATTAGAATTGTTGAAAACGTGAGTTGGCTCATTGGCCAAATTTAAACGCTTAATTTGATTTGAATTAAATTTAAAATAGGTGACTTGATTAATTTGAGTATTTGAATTCGGTTTCAAACGATATTTTATCTAATTTAAATTGATATTTAAATTAAGTTGAATAAATTAATACATATCGAATAAATTAAAATTTAAATTATGTGAATATTATAATTTAAATTAGAGCAAGTATAATTATCCGATTTAAGTTTCAGGTCAAATCTAAATAATAAAACTCATATTTTCTCCCTACTATATAAAGTATTAATATAAACTATATACTTAAAATATAAAATATAATAATTTATAATAAGTAATAATTTTAAAAGTAAAATTCAATATAATTATAAATAATTTATATAATACTAAAAAATAAATAACTAAATAAATTTAATTGTGTTATATTTAAAAATTATCAAGTTGTAAAAGGTCGTTCAACTTTTCAAACGTAGTTGGTTCAAAGCTTAATGTCATCTTTGCTGGACCTTAATTTGCTTTGTTAGGCTGGGTCTTACCACCATGTCAGCCAACAAGCATTTCTCTCTCTTGTCCATCTTAAGATCCACCTCCATTCTTCCCAACTGTTGCGACAAGGGTAAGTAGCCTATCTTTATTTGTGCCACCTCGGTTTGGTGCTTGCGACTTAGGGCATCCGTCACTACATTTGCCTTTACGGGGTGATACTCTATTACAAGGTAATAGTCCTTAACTAACTCCGGTGGAGGTTCAACTCCTTTTGAGTTAAGAAGTACTTGAGACTCTTGTGATTAGTATATATTCTACACTTATCCTGATACAGGTAGTGTCACCAAATCTTTAGGGTGAACACTATTGCGGCTATATCCAAGTCATGGGTAGGGTAATTCCGCTCATGTACCTTAAGTTGTTGCGAGGTGTAGGCTATAACTTTTCATTGTTACATCAGTACACATCTGATTCCTTGCCCGGATGCATTACTATAGATGGTGTACTCCCCCACACTTGGGTCGGGTAGAGAGAGTACATGTATGGTTGTCAAATGAATCTTCAACTCCAAAGAAAGATTTCCCACAACTTTCATCCCATTTATACTTTACTCCTTTCTTGGTGAGATGAGTCAAAGGGGCAGTTATCTTAGAGAAGTCTTGCACAAACCATATGTAGTATCCCACCAAGCCTAAGAAACTTAGTATCTCCAAGGGATTCCTAGGTGCTTTCCAATCGAATATGGCCTCCACTTTTGTTGGGTCTACCTTAACTCCATCTTTGGACACTATATGTCCAAAGAACCCTACCTCCTACAACCAGAACTCACACTTGGAAAATTTTGCATATAAGCGGTTTTCCCATAGTATCTCTAAGGTGATCACTAGATGTTCTTCATACTCCAGCCTAGTTTGTGAGTATATAAAAATGTCATCTATAAATACTATCACGAACCTATCCAAGTGTGGCTGGAACACTCGGGTTCATTAAATCCATGAAGGTTGTAGGGGCATTTGTCCAACCAAACGGCATCACCCTAAACTCATAATGTTCATATCAGGACCGAAATACGGTCTTAGGAATATCCTCCTCTCAGATTCTAAGCTGATGATAGCCTAGCCGAAGGTCTAGCTTAGAGAAGTAGGCTGCTCCTTCTAGTTGATCGAACAATTCATAAATCGATGGAAGTGGATACTTGTTCTTAATGGTGACCTGGTTCAACTTCCTATAATCTATGTACAGTCTCATGCCCCCATTCTTTTTCTTTACAGATAGGACTGGTGCACCCCATGGAGACTAGCTAGGATGTATGAAGTCCTTCTCCAACAGCTCATCTAACTGCTCCTTTAGTTCCTTTAGCTTTGTTGGAGCCATGCAATAAGGGGCTTGGGATATAGGATTTGTTCCTGGGATAATCTCTAGGGTGAACTCCAATTGTCAGCTTGGGGGTATTCCAAGTATATCTTCCAAGAATACATCTAGATAATGTTTAACTATCGGGATGTCTTCGTGTCCTTTCTCCTCAAACTTCTCGTTGATGACCATTGCTAGAAAAGTCTTACAACCTTTTTGTATCATCTTTTGGGCTTTTATATGGGACACCAATAGTACTTCACCCTTCCTCCAGTCTCCTTGGAATTTCAATTTGATTGTTTCAAGAGTGTGGAAGGTTACTATCTTCCTTCCACATTCCATCTTAGCTTGATGGTTACTTAGCCAATCCATTCCAAGGATTATTTCTACCACCATTAGAGGTAATGAAATCAAATTTGCTTCTAGTTTGATTCCCCCAATCTTTATCTCACATCCCTTCAGCTGGTGGTCCCTGTTTAACCCTTCTCCTAAGGTTGTGAGGATGTTGAGACTTTGTCCTAGAGAGGTGAGTTCTAGGGGTAGACATGGGATCAGGTACTCTTTGATGAAAGATCGTTCTGCTCTCGAGTTGAAGAGGACGTAGACCTTTCTTCCCTAGAAATGCATGTATCCCAATTGAAGAAATACATATTTTTAGAAGAAAAAATTTTCCTTTATTGAATGAACTTTCAAATTACATGCTTTTCTTAATCTATTTGAGAGGGTTTTGGGAAGTACACGCTATGGTACTAGGGTCTATCCTAGCCTCTTCCTAGGTGAGGTTGTATATCCTAGCTGGTACTCTGGTTGTGGCGTCCTGCCTATGAGTCCTGAGGTTCCCTTGGGGTGGTCCAATCATATTACGTTGCTTGTTTTCCCTAAGAGTGGGACATTCCTTTGCAAAGTGCCCCACTTAACCACATGCAAAATAGGACAAGCAAGGTCCCTCGTGGAACCTTTGGCACCTAGGATAGAGAGGGTTTCCTTGTGGTAGGATGGGGGTTACTCTTTAAGGAGCTGGTGGCGCATCCTTCTTCTTTTGAAATCTCACTCTATTTCCCCATCTTGGACCATTATGCTCCTTCTGTCCTCCATGACAGTTTTGGCCCTTGTCCTCCTTCCGGGTTGTCTGCTCCATTCGGTGGTGTCGGGTCTGCACCAGTCGCACACAATCGTTAGCCATATCGATCACTGCCGCCAAATTTGTGGGGCATCCTAATACTCCCATTGTCATGCCTCAACCCGGTTTGGTCGAATCCTCGTGATCAACCCGCCATTCTCCCGGTTTATTAAAGGGTTTCCCTTTACTATAAACCATAAAGAGTAAGGCGTCCTTTAAACCTGCACCTTTTCCTGGAATAACATAAATCAAAACTGCATAATATTTTAAATTTATCATACCTGTCTCACAGACATCTTAGTTGATGGTCCTTAAGGGTATGCTTTCCAGAATTTCTTGAAAGGGATATAAGGGAGGGGGTGAGTACAACAACTCACTGAATGGGTTTTCAAAATTTTTAACATTTAGGAAAAAGATTGTATGTGCTAGACTCATATCATTCAAAAATCCTTATATTTCAAATCTCAATTTTTACCACAATTTCTTATTATCACAGTGTGTCATCACCCAACACACATCCTTTATCATGAAGGTCAAACACACATTCGCAGGTCGGTACATCCACTGAACCCACTTGTGGCGTCGGAGCGACTTTACCGACCGCCTAGATAAAAGTATGTCCACTTCTACTCTGAGAATGAGTGGATGTCCGCGACATCTGACCCTCAATCCCGAAATCAATTCTCCATGTCCGTATGAGGACAGAGACCTCATCCTATCCCCACCCCGGTCTCATGCGCTTGGTGGAACTCCAAATTTCGCACGGTCACATGGTACGACGAACTACCCTAATACCCATCAGGTCGTCTAGTGCCCTTAGGACACATCACTACCCCTATTGGGTGTCTTGATGGTCCCATAATCACAATGAATGCACAAACAGTATTTTTTTATCATGCCATGTAATCTGTGGTGCCATTAGTCCAACAGCCCTGACCTTCAACTCAACCTGCAACTGTTTGTCTTGACTGGTTACATATCTCATGTTTGTTTACGAGCTCCTGCTCGTGCCCACTGGCTTATGGCTCACTTCTTTGAGATTTTCAAAATTGGGCATAATAGCCCCCAAGTTCCAAAACCGAGGCCCCTGGCTTATAAGAGCTATTCGAGCTCCCATCAAGAAGGTCTCCCAAATCGTTTAAGCATTGGCACACAGTCAGGGGAGAGCACTTCCGACAAAAATATGTTTTCAACTGTCCATTATACTAACCGAGTATAAGGACATCTCCACTCATAACCGATGAACGGGTTTTCAACTGCCATCAAGTAAGTTTTATCATACCAACCGGGTATGATCTACTTACAAGCGGTAAGTAGTTTTTCCACATGATTTTCACATCACTCCTCTAAGTTGTAATGTTTAAAATACCACTTGGCAGTGGGTTTTCATTTCGAGGTACTTATCATCCCCAATCAGGTATGATATAAAATTCCACTCACAACCGGTAAGTGGTTTTTAACTTTAAGTTATGCTCATCATCCCAACCAGATATGACGTTAGTAAACCCACTCACCCATTAATGAAGTCAATTCCACTAGACCAATTCTTTGTATTCACGCAAGCTTCTCCGTGATGGCATTCCTAGTATCTTGTGTTCCTACACGATATGAACATTCATGTTCAATATCCCTCGGCCTAATAGCCTTCATTCATTCCAAATAAATGAGAAAACCAAACTTTTATTTATTTGCAATTAGGTACCTAAACTTATTTTTCTTTAACTTTAAGTCCCAAATGCCGGTTTTTCCTCAAATTAAGTCTCAAAACTCTTAAAATTACCCTTGGGACATCAATTTATTAAATTTCACAAAAAGGGGTTTAATTTCCCAAATTTCCAATTTGGTCCTCCAACTTACTTTTCCAAAATTACCATTTTGCCCTTTTGTTGCAAAAATGGTAAGTTTTACCCCAAAAATTGTAAATTTCCTCAATGGGCCCTCTAACATTCTTATCATGCCCAATTGACCCTCAATTTTATAATATTGCTTTTTGGGTCCTTAAATTTTGAAAATCCTCAATTTTTCCCCAATTTCAACTCTTTAATACAACTGAATTTGATTTTATCAAATTGACCGATCAAACACTTCTAATTGTTGAAATTGAAGTTAAAATTCAGTTCCTACATCTTCATATGATTCAATAGCACTTGAATCGCAAGTTTTGACGCTGGAACGAGCTCAAACGGAGCTTCGCCAGAAAATAGACTATAGAGAGAGAAAGTTTCAAAAGTTTATCGTTAGGGGCACGACGGTCTAAGCTTTTGATCTGAGAAAATAGCTCTTGTTCTGATGTTAATCCTAGAATTAAGAATTGCATCAATTGATGCTGAATTGAGTTAGAATTTTCTCATCGAATTATGTCAATTCTCTCTCTAACACTGGACAGAAATTACAAAATGGGGTCGAATTGGCTTACCTTTTTGTTTTAATTTGGCCGTGGAAGGGTTGAGGAAGTGTTGGGATGGCTTGGTTTGGTCTAAGGAGTGTTCAAATTGGCCGATTTCAGCTTGGCCAAAACAGGGCAGCTTCGGTCCATCGAAGTTGCTTCACTATTCCATCATGTTGGCGCTTCTCCGGTGACCCTCAGAGCAAATGGAGACTATAGGCGTGTAGCTGACTTCTACTCGATTCTAAAGAGACCGACCTCTCCTTATAGGAGAATGAATGGGGATGAGCTCTTTATATAAGTGTAAAATTGTGTATAATTAAATTATTGGTATTAATTCTGAAATTAAATAAATATATATATTAATTTATGGTTATTTATGTTAGTATGTACATCTCATAAAAAAATTTTGACTAAAATTTCGGGTTACAAAAAATAACTTACTTCCCAGGAGGTCACCCATCGACCCAATACACTCACACAAACTTGTTTAACTTCAGTGTTTTGATGGGATCTAGTTCATTTGAACCGATTTAATTTTTCTCTCCTAATTTGTCTTAAGGTTCTTTTCCAACGTTTTATGAACCATTTAGATCACCCATAAGTTGTAAATTTTCAAATTGCTTGTTCCCAAATGATCGAGTTTGTAAACTGGTTCAGTTTTCTCACTCGGTTTGATCGGTTCTTTTTCCGATTTTCCTTAACTAAAAAGGACGGGGTTTACACACATACGGTCTCATATGTTCATATTGAGACCGTCCATGAATCATTGGCATATGTCTATTGGTCCATCCTGGTCAGGGGAAAAGGGTCTTAACTCATTGAATTTTGTTTCATACTCCGATATAGAGTTAAGCCCTTGTTGGAGTCGGAGGAAATCCTACTTTTTCTCTTAATCAAATGAGAAGCCAAGTACTCCTCCGTGTACCTCTTCTCAAATTGTTCCCAGGTGGGTGTGGAGCTTTGCAGGCTCTGGATATTATCCCACCATCTTTTGGCACTGCCCTCCAGGAAACATTCTGCCAGGATCACCATGTCATCTGGTGATATCCTGACTATTACCATCAACTTCTTGATGCTAGACAGCCAGTCCATGGAGGCTCCAGCATCCTTCTCTCTAAGGAAGGGCTTACACCCCAGTTGACTGAGAATTTTGAGATATTTGGGGATGTCAACTAAAGGTGGATGGTTAACAAGAGGAGGATGAGATTGTACTTCCTCTAGTTCAGCTTGAGAGTTGGTGCCCGCCTCATGGATGAGGTTGGGTCATCCAAATACTCGAGTGAACTCCTCATACAATCTCCAGTGTACTAAGCTTAGTCCAAGTGGGGTTGTCTAGGCTTCTCGGGGAGTTTCCATAGGAAGGGGTGGTTAGGCAGTGTCAGAGACTATGACACTAGTTCTCTTGGTTTCTTTCTTGGGAGCCATCTAAAATTTTAAAATTATTCCTATTAGTTACTATGTTATATAGTCTTGATAATGTATTCGAGGAAATAGGCTTTGATACCACTCAAGTTGTCATGCCCCGACTTGGTTTGGTCGGATCCCCATAAGCAACCCGCCACTCTTCCGGTTTATTAAGGGCTTTCCTCTTCTCTAAATTACCAGTAGTAAGATGTCCTTTTACCTGTATCTTTCCTAGAATAATATTTATCAAAATTGAATACTTTAAATCTTATATACCTATCTTGCAGGTTCAGCTACAGGAAAGTCTTTAAGTTGGTTTTCCCTTGGTTACTTGAAAAAGGGTAAAGGGAGGGGGTGAGTTCGACAACTTAGTGAATGGGTGTTAGGAAAGAGTTTTCATAATCAAAACATCTTTAGTCGAAGTGTGCCAAACTCCTTATTTTCTTTAAAAATAATCTTTTTCTCAAATTCTGGTTTTTCAAACCTTTTTCCTCATTTCCACAATAGTTGTGTTTAACAATCAACACATTTCCTTCATCGGAAAGGGAACCACACATTCGTAGGGAAACTCGTCCACTACACCCACTTGTGGCATCGGAGCGACTTTACCGGCCACCTAGATAGAAGCCCTTCCACTTCTTCCCTAGGTATGAGTGGATGTTCACAACATCTGACCCTCAAACCTAAAATTAACTATGTGTTCATACGAGGACATAGACCTCATCCCGACCCCACCCTGGCCTCAGGCACATGCAGCTACATCGAGCTTCCCTAACTATTGGCAAGACAGACTGCCCTTATCTCCACCATGTCGTCCAATAGCCCCTAGGACGCATCACTACCCCTCTTGGGCATCTTGATGGCCTCAAACCTCAAGTGAATGCACAAATAATAGTTTTCCACAAAGCCATTTATATTTGGTGCCACATATCCAATGACATCAACCCTCAACTCGATCTATAGCTATTTTTCTAGACCGGTCCGTTGATCTAGTCCTAAAGCACTGTCGTTAGCCCATCAAGTATGTGGGTCCTGTCATGGTACCATGGCGAAATCACATAATCCATCTATTAGAAATTTTCATGGCTTATATATCATCTTTGTTTACAAGCTCCTGCTCATGTCATCTGGCCTTGGGCCCACTGTACGTGATTTTCCAAAATCGGGCATTTAAGCCCACAAGTTCCAAAACCGAGGCCTCTGGCCTATTTGATTTGTTCTAGCTCTCATCAAGAAGGTCTCCCAAAATTTTCAAGCATTGGCACATAGTTAGGGGAGAACACCACTGACAAAAATACCCTTTCAACTCATCACACCAACCGGGTGTGATGACATCTCCGCTTACAATCGGTAAGCGGGTTTTCTCCTTACTTCCAAGAAATCTATCATACCAATCGGGTATGATCTCTCTACATACTATCGGTAAGTAGTTTTTCCACATAGTTCTCACAGAACTCCAACAGGGTGTGATGTTAAAATTCCACATAAAAGTGGTTTTTCATTTATGAAGTGCTCATCATAGGGTATTATGTGAATAAGCACACTCACCCGTTAATCGTGACGTGTTCACCATCGGTTGATTTTCCAAGTTGACGCGAGCTTCTCTTGATAGCGTTCCGGTCCCTCGTGTTCCTACAGGATTTGTACATCCTTATCTATTAATATTTCTCACGTATGAACATCTAGACTCAAAATTTCTAGTTAATTGCATTTCGGTCCCTAAAGTTCATTTTCCTTTACTTTAGGTCCCTAATGCAAACTTTTCCCCAAATTGAGTCCCGAAACTTCCAAAATTCACTTTGATTCCTTAATTTACTCAAAATTGTTTAAGGGGCCCAAGTTTTCCAAATTTCCAATTTGGTTCCCAACTTTTCAAAAATTACCATTTTGCCCTTACTTTACAGAAATGGTAATTTGACCCCCAATAAATTCCAAAAATTGACCAATTGGTCCTCCTATATATTTTTCATGGCCAATTGGCCCTCAATTTTGGGAAGTTACAATTTATTCCCTCTATTGTATGAAATCCCAAAATTTTCCCCAATTTCCCCCCTTTCAAACTGGTAGAATTTGATTTTATCAAATTAACCATTCAATCTAGGTTAATTGCTCAAATTGAAGGTATGGATCAATTCCTACACTTCCATACGATTCAATAGAGCTTTGAATCACGTCATTTGGGTCCAAATTGAGCTCAAATGGAGCTTTTCTGAAAAACTAAACGTATAGAGAGAAATTTTCGTAAGCTTACGGTCAGAGACGCGATGGTTCAATCTCTCTATCGATGAAGATAGCTCTCTTCCTAAGGTATCTTCTAGGATCAAGAATTCCTACAATTGACCTCAAATCGAGTGAGAATTTTGTCATTGAAATTCTATAGTTTCTCTCTCTAACTCCGACCTACAATGACTGAGAAGGGCCGAATTGGCTTACTTTCAGCTCAGTTGAGGTCGTCTAAAGGCTGTGTGGATGTTGGGAGAGCTTTATTTGTCTAGAGGAGGGCTGAATTAAACCAATTTTAGCTCGATCAAAATAGGGTAGCTTCGGTCCATCGGTGTTGCTTCATTGTTTGATTTCGCCGACGTTTCTTCGGTGGTCCTTGGATCGAATGGAGGGTGCTATCATATAGTTGACTTCCCCTTAACTCTAGAGAACCTAACCTCGCCTACTGAAGTTTAGAAAAATGCCCAAGTTGGAGCTCTTGTTCGAGCTTCATCGAAAATTGGAGAACTTGAGAAAGAATGGAGTTTTTAGGTGTGAGGAGAATAAATGGAGAAGAGCTCTTTATATAGGGAGCTCGGAGACACTCTGGCCGTCCGTTTGGCACCATTATGGCGCTCATTCATTTCCTGAAATGCCCTGAATATAGGCGATTCAACTTTGTCGAGGCTGTCCATTCTTCTGGCGAGTGAACAGTGTTGTCATCTAAAGGAAGAAGATGACATTATTCTGAATCGGACCGGACCAATCCAAATCGGGTTCAATGCTTAAATCGGTCGGTTCAGGCCCAATTCGACCATTTTTTTCAAAATTAAAATTTTCTAAATTCATTCTCTATCCAATGTTGTCTTAAATTCCCAAATTTGAATATTTTAAGCCACCTAGAAAAATAAATTTAGAAACCAGTTCAATGATGATTCAAAATAGTTCAATGATGATTTCAAGTGTACCCCTAGAACTTACTCCACTAGAACAAAGTCTCAGCATCCTCACACCCTTAGAAGAGGGGTTAAATAGGAATAAGCAATTAAAAGGATGTGAGATAAAGATTGGAGGAATCAAATTTGAAGCGGATTTGATTCCATTACCCTTAAAGGAGATAGAAGTAATCCTTGGGATGGATTGGTTATGTAACCATCAAGCTAGGATGGACTATAGAAAGAAGATAGTGACCTTCCACACTCCCTAGAAAAGCGGATTAAAGTTCCAAGGAGACCGAAGGAAAGGAGAAGTACAAATGATGTCCCATATGAAAGCCCATAAAATTATACATAAAGGTTATACGACTTTCCTGGCCATGGTCATCCATGAAAATTCTGAAGAGAATAAAATCGAAGACATTTTTGTGGTTAAACACTATCCGAAAGTATTTCCAGAAGAACGACTTGGGCTACCTCCAAGTCGACAAGTGAAATTCACCATAGAGATTATCCTAGGAATCAACCCCATATCCAAAGCTCCTTATCACATGGCTCAAGTAGAATTGAAGGAGCAGTTGGACGAATTATTGGAGAAGGATTTTATACGTCCTAGCCAATCTCCTTGGAGTGCACCCTTCCTATTCATAAAGAAAAAGGATGGAAGTATGAGACTGTGCATAGACTATAGGAAGTTGAGCCAAGTTACTATCAAGAATAGATACCCACTTCCGCGGATTGATGACCTATTCAACCAAATAAAAGGGGCAGTTTACTTCTCTAAAATAGACCTTCGTTCAGGCTATCACCAACTTAGGATTCGAGAGGAGGACATTCCCAAGACGGCATTCTGATCCCGATACGAACATTACGAGTTCAAAGTGATGCCGTTCGGATTAACGAATGCACTTGCACCCTTCATGGATTTGATGAACTATGTGTTCCAACCACACTTGGGCAGGTTCATGCAAGACTTTTCAAAGATAGCAACTCCTTTGACTAGGCTCACCGGGAAAGGAGTTGAGTATAAGTGGGACAAAAGTTGTGAGAAGTCTTTCTTAGAGTTGAAGACTCGATAGACAATCGCACCCGTACTCTCCCAACCAGACCCTAATGTGGGAGAGTACACCCTCTGTAGTGATGCATCCAGATAAGGACTCGGATGTGTATTGATGCAACAAGGGGAGGTCATTGCTTATACCTCGTGACAACTTAAGATACATGAGAGAAACTACCCAACCCACGATATGGAATTAGATGTGATAGTGTTTGCCTTGAAGATTTGGCGACACTACCTCTACAAGGCTAAGTGTAGGATATACACTGATCACAAGAGTCATAAGTATTTCTTGACTCAGAAAGAGTTAAACCTCTGCTAGAGGAGATGGCTGGAATTGGTAAAGGATTACGATCTTGGGATAGAATATCACCCTAGAAAAGCGAATGTGGTGGTAGATGCCTTAAGTCACAAATATCAGACCGAGGTGGCACAAATAAAGATGAGCTACATATCCTTGTTGCAACAATTCGGAAGGATGGAAGTGGATCTAAGGATAGATAAGCAAGAGAAGTGCTTGTTGGCCAATGTGGTGGTAAGGCCCAACCTAATCAAGCAGATTAAGGCTCAGCAAAAGGCTGATAAAGAACTCCAAACTTATTTTGATCAGGTTAATAGAGAAACGAAACTAGACTACGACATGCGAGGTGATGGAGTGCTAACCTACAAGAGTAGGGTTTGTGTGCCTCAAGAACACACGGTTGGTGTGATGAGTTGAAAGGTTATTCTTGTCAGAAGTGTTCTCCTTTGACTATGTGCCAATGTTTAAAAGTTTTGGGAGACCTTCTTTACAAGAGCTAAAATAGCTCAAATAGGCCAGAGGCCTCAATTTTGGAACTTGTGGGCTAAAGGCCAGTTGGCACGAGTAGGAGCTAATAAAAAAACATGATATTTAAGCCATTAAAAAATTGTTAATGAATGGATTAATGTATTTTTCCAAGGTATCAAGATAGGACCGTCATACTCGATGAACTAGTGGCATTGCGACAGGGCCAGGTCGACGGACCAATCTAGACAAACAATTACAGGTCGAGTTGAGGGTCGAGGCCGTTGGACTAGTGGCACCAAAGATAAATGGCTTTGTGGAAAACTTTTGTTTGTGCATGCACTTGAGATTTAGGACGATCAAGACACCCAAGAGGGGTAGTGATGCATCCTAGGGGCTACTGTAAGACATGGTGGAGATAAGGGCAGTTTGTCATGCCAACAGTTAGGGAAGCTCGACATAGCTCCATGCACATGAGACAGGGGTGGGGTCAGGATGAGGTCTTTGTCCTCATACGTACACGGAGTTGATTTTTGGTTTGAGGGTCAGATGTCACGAACATCCACTCAGACCCTGGGTAGAAGTGGACAGGCTTTTATCTAGGTGGTTGGTAAAGTCGCTCCGATGCTACAAGTGGTTGCAGTGGATGAGCTGCCCTCCAAATGTGTGATTCCCTTCCTAAGGAAGGGCTTGTGTTGTTTGCTAAACAAATATAATGGGAAAATGAGAAAAAGGTTAAGAAAACCTTGGAAAGGATTTGAGAATCCATGGAAAAAGAAATGGTAAAACCTTGGAAAAAGGTTTGGAAAAAAATTAAAATCCTTTTGAAAGAAAACGACACCCTTGGTAGGGTAAATGTTTTGAAAACCAAACTTTGAGGAAAAACATTCTTTTTTAAGAAATGATAACTTTGGCATAGCTATTTTTAAAACTCACTCCCAACATCCATTCACTGAGTTGTAGAACTCACCCCTTCCCTTTTTCCCCTTTCAGGTAACCATGGGAAAACTAAACTTAAAGACCTTCCTGTATGGGAACTGTAAAGACAGGTATGTCTATTTAAAAGATTTTCAGTTTGGAATAATGTTATTCTAGGAAAGATAGTAAAAATGACACCTTACTCCTTGCGATTTAGAAAAGGGCAAAACCCTTCATGAACTAAAGTGAGTGGCGGGTTGCTCATGGGGATCCGACCAAATCGGGTCGGGGTGTGACAACTTGAGTAGTATTAGAGCCTATTTCCTTGAACACAGTAACTAAGAGAAAGTTTTAAAATTTTCAGATGGCTCCCAAAAGAAGAACCAAGAAAACTAGGACTGATGTCGCCAATATTACCCAACAATCTATCCCTGTAGGAAGACCACCCTAAAAGCTCTCCAATGCCTGAGGTGTAGTAGAAGTCACAAAGGACCAAGAGGCATTATGTGGAAGTACCCAATGCCACCAAGGAATGTTGTGTCAGCACCTATTGAGGTCACATCCATGAGTAAGAGGAGAGCCAACCTAACACCAAGAGGTAAGGGACTTATAACCAAGAAGGACTATTTGTAAGAACCTAGTATAGTAGCTCCA
Organism: Trapa incisa; assembly: GCA_030064435.1. Lineage (NCBI taxonomy): Eukaryota > Viridiplantae > Streptophyta > Magnoliopsida > Myrtales > Lythraceae > Trapa > Trapa incisa. The sequence goes on along the minus strand of CM057774.1, from coordinate 2,851,080 downwards.
CAAGCTGAAACTACTTCTTGTAATAGGGATAAATGCCCAAAACATATTGTACCCCTTATTAATATAAATTCTAATTTTTCTAAAACTCTATCCCTTAAACAAAGTCGCGTTCTCACACCTCAGCTGTATGAGGAAGGATTACGGAAGATAAGAAGGACCAGAGGAAATACAATGAAGCAGAATATAGATAAAAGGAAAAGAGAAGTAGGAGGAATGTCTTGGGTGAGAAATGCAAGGATCAAGGAAGGACCGGTGACCAAAACCATGGAGCGGGTTAAGTAAGTTGTTCGCAAGGAGGTCAAGAAATAGTAGGATAAAGAAAAAAAATTCAAACTTCTTTTTAAGAATGTCAAACAAGAGAGGAATACCATAAGAATTGAGGTAAGGTACATGGGAAGTACACCTAGAACCTCCTCAAAAAGGGCAAACACAAAAAAAAGTCCTCCGGAAACTTTAGGGTAGGACATGGAAAGAGTGAAGAGGGAAGAAATGTGCTAGGAAAGGGAACTCTAGGGGGGATGTATAAGACTAAGTACCCCTTAAAGGGACTATTGATGGGCAGTTAGACATAACGTGGAGTGCAAGGAACCAACTCATAATCAGAAACTCCTCAAATGAAGGATAAGGAACAAAAAGGGAATTGGAGGATAGTGAAGGATTAAGGGTGGATGACCGATAGATGTAAGAAAGGAAAGAAGAAAAAGCCTTCAAGGAGTGTTAGGGAGGTTGAACGTGAAACTCACAGGATGAAATCCCTAGGTAGAAGGATAAAGGTAGGAAATGAGACCATAAAGGGGGGTGGGGATTCCCAAGCTAAGGAACTGACATATGGATCATGAGAGGCTTAACCCGAAATAAGGAATCTCATAAAGGGGCATAAGTGATTAAGGATGTATCGGGATGGCCAAGTGTAACTGACTTTGAAAAAGTAGAGGAGTCAAATAGATACTTCAGACGAACCTAGTAGAAGCAAGCAACTAGTAACAACGGGATGGTCAAAGAGAATAAACGACGCCCTAAGAAGGACCGGGAAGTATTAAGGACTACATCTTAAAGGGAAATAGGATGGACATTAAGAACAAGTAGACTCGAGAGACAACTATCTCAAGATAATTAGACAAGGAGAATAGTAGGGACGAGGCAATTAACGAACTGACCCTCAAGAAGATCATAAATTTAAACTCTAACAAAGAAGGGAGAGATGGAAAGGACAAACATTTGATAAATAAGGATGAAGAAAATCCTTAAAGAGATCAATGGCCAAGACCGGATTAATGACCAAACTCAAGCCATGAGAAGGTTAAGTAAGCCTCTCACAGGATGATAAAGAGATCTTGAAATAAGGAGAATTTGAGCTCTCCCTAAAAGAAATAGACGTGTATTGGCGTACAAAAGACGTACCCACAAGGCTTCAAGAGTAAAGGTAAGTAGGAGAGGATGGCATCAAAGGATGTCATTTAAGGTTGGATGTCCTTAAGGGCAAAGGAAAAGGGATGTCAGAAAACCTATAATGGGAAAACATCCACAAGAGTAACATGAGTGTTATTAAGAATGTGATTTGTGGATTTTAGGGAGAAATAGGAAAATATCCTTATAAAGGATTCATCAAAAGTTTGGAAAGCTGAAAAGATATACAAGAAACCTTATGGAAGATACTCGACAAAGGAGTTGAAGGAAATAGAAAGGAATATATAATTTCCTTACCTTAAACATTTACATATGGAACGTCGTAAATATAAGTACTTTCATTTGAAGTAACAAAATTTTGTACTAAATGAAACCCATGAAGGGAAATTTTATTGCAAGTAATAAGAAACTTGCTTGACTACCAATGATAACCGCAGGGATGTTATGGAAAACTTATAAGAGCCTAACCTAGTTGATGAGATGTAACGAATCTAGAGCACAAGTCTAAACTAAGAGGTTTTAGGAAATGTGAGACAGAGGTTTAATAAACTAAACACTCATGTAATACGCATAGAGTACCTTGATTTGGATTAATGTTTACAACAAAATGACAAATTTGAACAAGAGTGAAATCCTCACATACCAATGAAATTAGTTCCTAAAATGGGAAATTCCTTGGGAGGGCATTAAAGGAAAGGTGGTCACATATGACTGAGATAAAGTTTTCTAAAGCAATAGACTCAAATGTAAAAAAGAAGTTCAATGAGATGAAAGTCTTAAATAAAAGAACGACTTATAAAGTAATAAGTCGTAATAGAGAACAACGAAATGGTTATAAACAAATACCTCAATACAAAGATATGTGAAGAATGGAAAATCATGGAGAATGATATACCAACGTATCTTTCTATGAGGAAGGGCATGATGATGAATGATAGAGTAAATTAAAAAGTACATGGTATCGTAGACCCAATAAGTTGGTACAATCTTTATGGAAAAAAGGACCCTAAAATGGGAGGATATAGTCCAATGATGGATGCATGAACCAGTGAAGCAAAAATTGTTAAAGATTTTTTGAACCTTCGTTTGATTAAAAGGTGTCAGACGGATCTCCTAAAGCAAATGAACAACTAGTAAATATAAAGACCATGTGATCATAGAACATCAATTCTCTAATGAAAGATAGGTATTTGAAAATACACTTAAAGTGATATTTTATTTTGAATGGTATAAATAGTACTTGTTAAAGAGGGCAAAAGTTTTATTTAAACACTAAGTGATCGATTAAGATCCGAAGATACCACTAACTTGGTGTGCAATTCAATCGTATAAGGAAGCCCCAATTAGAAATTTTAACACTAATAAAATAAATAGTCTTGAGAAAAGACAACATTATCTTGAGAAGTTATTGTGGTAAAGTAAATAAATGTCTCTATAGAAAGTTATTGAAAATGAAACCACATAAGTACACAAAAAAGGGTAAGAAGTAGAAACTAATGTTTAGGCATGTCAATGGCACCCGAGCTTCGGGTCCCTACCCAACCTAAGCGGACCCGAGGAGTCTCGGGTCTGTTCGGGTCCGTGCTCGGGTTCGGGTCCATAGATTGGACCCAAGACTCGATCATCGGGTCCCGCATGGCTAGTTTCTACAGGCTCAGGTCCTGCTGACTAGACCCGAGCTTCGGGTCCAACGTGGGCCCACAATACTTTTGAATTTTTTTCATTTTTTTAATTAAAACACATCGTTTAATTAAATTTAGGAAGAAAATATTAGAAAATTTTAATAAAAAATGTTATTTAAAAATTATTCTATTTTTTTCTATCATTAATATTCATGTGGTATTGTATTTTTTTCCTTTATTAAACACTAATAAATTATTTTTCCTTTATTATAAGATAATATATTTATAAATATCTTATTATCACTTATTTTCCTGACTCTAATATATTATCTTTCATTTTCTTAAACCCTAATAAATTTATAAATATTTAAAATAATTACAATGGAAAATTTTATATTATATTAAGTTATATTTCTAATTAATTGTATTATTTAATAATATGTAACTTATATTCAAAATTTTAAGATGATTAAGAGATTTATAATTTATTTTTAACTAAAAAATTAAATTTAAATTATATAAATAAAATTGTATATATCAAAAAAAATGTGAAATGAATAAAAAGTGTTAATATGGAACCACCACATACATTTATATGCATATAACCTACACTATTATTCCTTTTATTTTTATGTATATAAATGAATATCAATATTTAATTTGTTCTCGTATCCTATTTTTCTCATATCGTTATATCATTTTTTTCATTATTTATAAATTAAATTTAATATAAAATTATAATATTTATTTATTATGTAAAGTAAATCTAATAAACATTTGAAAATTTGAATTTTCAAACAAATATTAAAAAATTATATATTATAATAATTTAAATTTTTTATTTTTAGTAAAAAATATAAGATCGACCCGAGCAGCGGGTTCGAATCCAACTTCTGAACCCGAGGCTCGGGTCCAGTCGGGTCTCGGGTTCAGCAAACCCGAGATTGGGTCGGGTATGGGCCTAACCAAGTAAACTCGAGCTTGGGTTCACTTGGGCGCGGGTCTGTTGGGCCAGAGCTCGGGTCAGGCACTGGTCCGCTAAAACCTGCCCTGACCCGAGCTATTTGACATCCCTACTAATGTTGCATGAGTTTTGAGGACAAAACCCCTTAAAATGTGGGGAGTAGTTGTCACACCGTTTTTTTAGAAACCCGAAATTTCGATCGTAAATTTTTTTTGAATTTTATTATAAATTTAAAATTCAATTGATATAATTTGAAAATTTTGAATTAAAATAAAATAAAAAGTATTGTTTTGACCGAAATAAATAACTCAATGGAATCGATTTAAATTCGTTGAATTAAAGCGGAAATTGAATATTATATATATATATATATTTATTAATTATGTATATATATAAATGTTGAATAAATGTTTACATATAAAGGTATATATATACATGTACAAAATTAATTTTTAAACAAAAATAAAGGAGAAATGAATTGGAGAATTGAGGTTATATCATTATAAAATAAATATCAATATTCAATTATTGGAATCAATACCCTTAAATACTGATCAACTTCCCAATTTAATGAAAATCACCGATAACATTAATACCCATAATATAGTAATAAATCTTCTTCATTTAACAAATAATTTTATATCTATATAAAGAGCTACTCTCCATTCATCATCCTTACACCTAAAAACTCAATTCTCTCTCAAATGCTCTAATTTTCAGTGAAGCTATAACTAGAGCTCTTACATGGGCATTTTTCTCAACCTCAGAAGGCGAGATCGGGTTCTTTAGACTACAGGGGAAGTCATCTATTTGATAGCAACGTCCGCTCGATCCAAGGACCGTTGGAAAAGTGCCAACGGAATTAAATAGTGAAGCAGCTCCGACGGTCCTAACATGCCCTGTTTCGACTGAGCTAAAATCGGCCAAACCAAGATCTCCCAACATTCTCACAGCCCTTAAACGACCTCAACTAAGCTGAAAGGTAAGTCAATTCAGTACTTCTTAGTCAATGTAGGTCAAAGTTAAAGAGAGAAACTATAGAATTTCATTGACAAAATTCTCCCTCGATTCAAGGTCAATTGTAGGAATTCTTAATCCTAGAAGATACCTCAAGAAGAGAGCTACCTTCCCTGATAGAGAGATCGGACCACCGCACCTCCAATGGTAAGCTTTTGAAGCTTTCTCTCTTTACACTTAGTTTTCCAGTGAAGCTCTGTTTGAGCTCAATTCAGACCCAAATGACGCGATTCAAAGTTCAATTGAATCGTATGGAAGTGTAGGAACTAATCCATACCTTTAATTGGAGCAATTAACCCCGATTAAATGATCAATTTGATGAAATCAAATTCGGCTAGTTTGAAAGGGGGGAAATTGGGGGAAATTTTGGGGAAATTTGGGAATTTCATAAAATTAAGGGGCCAAATTACAATTTCCCAAAATTGAGGGCCAATTGGCCATGGAAAAGATATTAGAGACGCAATTAGTCAATTTTTAGAACATTTGGGTTCAAATTGCTATTTTTGTAAAGTGTGGGCAAAATGGTAATTTTTTAAAAGTTGGGTACAAATTGGAAATTTGGAAAACTTGAGCCCCTTAAACAATTTTGACTAAAATGGGGACCCAAAGTGAATTTTGGAAGTTTCGGGACTCGATTTGGGGAAAAGTTAGCATTAGGGACCTAAAGTCAAGGAAAATGAGCTTTAGGGACCTAAGTGCAATTAACTGGAACTTTTGAGCCTAATCGTTCATACGTGAGTAATAAAGGCTATTATGAAAAATATTAATAGATAAGGATGTCTAAATCGTGTAGGAACATGAGGGACTGGAATGCCAGCAAGGACAAGCTAGCGTGGACGTGGAAACCGACTAAAGAAGAGTACACTTCAGTTATCGGGTGAGTGGGCTTACTAACGTAATACCCAATTGGGATGATGAGAACTTCATAAATGAAAAAACCACTTATATGTGGGATTTTAACATCACACCAAGTTGGAGTGATGTGAGAACTAAGTGGAAAAACTGCTTACGGGTTATAAGTAGAGAGATCATACTCGATTGGTATGAAAGACTTTCTATAACGAAAGAGAAAACCCACTTGCCGGTTGTAAGCGGAGATGTCATCACACTCGGTTGGTGTGATGATTTAAAAGGTTATTTTTGTTAGAAGTGTTCTCCCCTAATAGTTTGACAATGCTTAAAATTTTTGGGATATCTTTTTTATGAGAGCTAGAATAGCTTAGATAGGCCAGAGGCCTCGATTTTGGAACTTGTGGGCTAAAATGTTCGATTTTGGAAAATCACGTACAATGGGCCCAAGGCCAGTTAGCACAAGTAGGAGCTCGTAAACAAACATGATATTTAAGCCATGAAAATTCTTAATGAATGGATTAATGTATTTCACCATGGTACCAAGACAAGACCGACATGCTCGATGGACTAGCGGCAGTGCGACAGAGTTAGGTCGACGGACTGATCTAGACAAACAGCTATAGGTCGAGTTGACGGTCGAGGCCATTAGACCAGTGGCACCAAAGACAAATGGCTTTGTGGAAAACTATTTTTTGTGCATGCACTTGAGGTTCGGGACCATCAAGATGCCCATGAGGGGTAGTGATGTGTCCTAGGGGCTACTGGACGACATGGTGAAGATAAGGGCAATTTGTCGTGCCAACAGTCATGGAAGCTCGACGTAGCTTTATGCGCATGAGACCGAGGTGGGGTCGGGATGAGGTCTCTATCCTCAAATGGACACGGAGTTGATTTCGGGTTTGAGGGTTGGATGTCACGAATATCCATTCAGACCCAGGGTAGAAGTGGACAGGCTTCTATCTAGGTGGCCGGTAAAGTCGCTCCGATGCCACAAGTGGGTGTAGTGGACGGGCTGCCATGCAAATATGTGATTCCCTTCTTGAGGAAGGGTGTGTGTTGTTTGCTAAACATATCTAATGGGGAAATGAGAAAAAGGTTAAGAAAACCTTGGAAAGGATTTGAGAATCCTTGGAAAAAGAAATGGTAAAACCTTGGAATAAGGTTTGGAAAAGAAATTAAAATCCTTTTGAAAGGAAATGACACCCTTGGCAGGGTAAAGGTTTTGAAAACCAAAATTTGAGGCAAAACCTTATTCTTAAAGAAATGATAACTTTGGTGTGGCTATTTTTAAAACTCACTCCCAACACCCACTCACCGAGTTGTAGAACTCACCCCCTCCCTTTTACCCTTTTCAGGTAACCAAGGGAAATACCAAACTTAAAGACCTCCATATATGGGAACTATAAAGACATGTATATTTGTTTAAAAGATTTTCAGTTTTGTATAATGTTATTCCAGGAAAGATAAGAGAAAGGATGCCTTACTCTTTGTAGTTTAGAAAAGCGTGAAACCCTTCATGAACCAAAGGGAGTGGCAGGTTGCTCACGAGGATCCGACCAAACTGGGTCGGAGCGTGACAGACCAATAGAAGAGTGACACGTTTCCTTAGTCAACGATCAACAAAGGAGGAGCCTTGTTAGCACAGTTGACCAATGAGAGGCTAACATATAGCAAGGGTGTTAGGTCAGCGATCAACTAGGATGTCAGAAAATGATCATCAAATCAGAAGTCAACACGTGGCAAGCCCATGTTAGATGGCTAGAGTCAATCAAAGGCTAACACATGGCAGTGGAATATTGTGTTAGTTGGAAAAACTAATGAATTTAAATAAGCCAATTAAAGAACGCCACATGTCATGGCCAACGGACAGTCAGATTTTGTCAACTATCGTGTCATACAGAGCGACCAATGGGAGGTCGGTACATGTCTAGTCAACAGGTGACTCAGACGTTGAATGGGAGGTTATGTTAGCAAAGTTAGCCAAGCATAGCGTGCCATGTGGCAGCTCGTATGTACACATATAGTGTTGTCTTCTTCCTTCAAATAGCTGAACAGTGAAGGAGGCCAAAAGTTACCATAACTCCGAAGACCATTAAATCTCTTCGACAAGGGAGTAAATCGGAGAGTTAAAGGTCAGTCGGTGGATGGATGGATAGGAATGGAAGTCTTCGAGCTCCTTATATAAAGATCCCCACCCCTCCCATTCATTCTCCATCCCTTGAAAGCTTAAAGAATACAAATTACTACAATCCTCAACCATCCCTAAACCAGAGCTCTAGCATCGACCCAATTCTTCACCTCCGAACGTAAATTTGGGTTCCGTGGAACTAGGAGGAAGTACTTTACCTTGTTTCATACACCCTTCAGCTTGAGGAACACTAGAGAAACGTCAGTGAGCCCACACAAAATAGTCGCTCCAGTTGTCTACATTGAGTAGGAGCTTTTGAGCTAAAATCGGGCCACCCTCAAACCTTCTAAGGCCAGGCCAACCCTCCCGCGATGCTCCATGACCAAGCCTAGTCCTCCTTGAGCCATCGAGGTAAGTAATTCTCGTCGCCCTTCATTAGAATAGTGAAATTACAATGAGAATGTTGTGAAAACTTTGCTGATCAAATTCTCCTTGTTAAGGGCACCAATTGAGGTGAACTTTGATCCTAACAAAATTCTCTTGACAAGAGCTAGCTCTCCAAATTAGGAGCTCCAGCAATTGCATCCTTGCCGGTAACAAATCAAATCTTTCTCTCTCTAAAAATATTTTTTGGCAAAGATTCATTTGAGCTTAATTCTAGGATAAATTGGACGATTCGAAGATTGAAATAATCGTAGAGAGGTAAGAGATATGATTAGTAGCATGATAGGAGACAATTAACCAAGTTTAATCAGCCAATTTGATGGAATGGGATTTTGGGATCCAAAGTGCAATTTTGGAGAAATTGTGTGATTTGGAGATTTTTGGAAATTTTGAGATTTTTGTGCAATTGACATAAATTGAGGTTTAATTGAGGATTTAAATGAAATTGGAGGCTTAATAACAATTAAAATGATTTTTGGGGATTTAAATTGTAATTAAAAGTGAATAAAATCCTTTATTTGTAATTTTGAATAATTTTATATTAAATAAAATTATTTGGGGATAAAATTGAAAATAAAGTAAATTGAGGAAATTATGGAAAATAATTCGGAGTTTATTTTTCATGAAAATATACTTAGGGACTTCTATGTAATTAAAGAAAATACATGGAGCTAAGTATAATTATCAGATAATTTATGGATTTGTTATATGTGATCATGTAGATGTGGAAGGAAGGCATTTACCTACAACCCAGAATCTAACCCGAGGTATCAGAATTTTGTTCGGGATGAACAAGCCAAAGATATCAAATAATAGGGATTACTAGCACCAAGTCCGATTGGACCTTTGATGCATACATGTAGGCATGCTTTAATTTGAAAATAAATTTCGAGAAGTATAATCCACTGACTGTGTGAAACTGCTTAAACCATTTTAGAATTATATTTCTAAATAAAGTATAAAGTATGATAATAGGACAACCCTTATACAGTGTACGAATATACTCCAAGGGATATGGTCTAATCCAACCATCTATGCCGAAAATTGGAGAGGCCCATGGTCAATAATGGTAGGCTAGATCTAGTTTTGTGCAAGTGGGCCCAAGGCCACAATTTTGAAAAGTGAAGTGGGTCCAAGGCCATGTTTTGAAGACTCATACAAGTTTGGCCCAAAGACAATGGAAAATGGATCTAGTTCTGTAAATAAATTCTCATGCAAGAGTCAAGTAAAATTATCACAATTTGATAATGCTTGCTAAAGTTGATGAGTCAAAGTCAGGTCAAAGCTTGTTGAGCTAGCAGCACAAAGCTAAAGGTCTTAAACTAAAAGACTATTATGTGTGATTACAATTGTGTGGAACCAAATAGACGTTTGGTATGGTGTGGTGTTGATTCTAAGGGCTCTTGGACAAGAAGGTTGGCACAAGGGCAGTTATGTTATTTCAGTATGTCATGAAGCTTAGGGAACTTCATATACATTGAGACCGAGGAAGAAGGGGGAGAGGTCTCGTACCTCAATAGTGGATAGAAGAATCAATGATGTTTGGGGTTAGACAATGGTGCTCATACAGACAATGTGGAGAACCTTGTGGCCACTCACTAGGGTGGACGGTAAATACGCTCCATGCCACTAATGGAACAGATCGAGTTTGTAACATTTAATAGTATGGTTTGGAAATTTATCTCATACATTATTTTTCTTTCGTTCTTAAGTCTTGGTTCTATCAATACTATGAAGATGGAATCTAATCATATTATAGTATTGGGAAAAGTAGTGGGTTGTTCATAGGGTTTTGTCCAAATCAGGTCGGGGTGTGACACGACCCAACTTGGTGACCCTCTTTCTCATACTTTCTAAAATTACACTTTTGTCCATTCGGGTCCTCTCGGTAATATAAATTATGCTCCTTTCTCATCCCGCCTCACCCAAGATAGCTTCCTCGAAAGTCTCAGTTTCTTGTTCGGGAAATGACTTCCGATTTGATCCAATCTGATCCCAATTCCCAGCTCAAATTTTCATTCTCAATTCATCTTGGATTCTCGATCCATCTTTTCTATATTGTATTATTGGGGAAATCCCAGTGTTACAGAGGCTCAAATTATTTTTAAAGAAAGGGGTTAAACCCCATAATTATTAAAGAGGTGGATTAAGACTCAAGTTACTTATGAGAAAGGGATAAAGTCGGGGTGTTATAAGAAAAAAGGGTTGTGGCCCTGAGAAAAATGGGTACTCACCTGGTGTTTTATTTGAAAAATATTTGATGTGATATTTATAGTTGAATGTAAACTATCATAAGAAATATGATTAGTGGGATCGATCAGTTAGCAAGTCAAGACTCGAATGATAAGAATTTACTATGATTTTTATATTTTTGTATATTTGATATATTACTTATGTGAACCATAGGGTGTCAATAGGACACATTCAAAGTTAGTCATGACATTTAAATTAGACTAGAAGCAAAATGATAAGGGAGGTGATGATAGCTTCCAAGTCACACAAGACCTTAGAAAACTTACGGAGTGTCACATGTACACTTATGATCGGGAGTTAGCGAGGTATCGATATAAGTGTACAAAGGTGTATGTATGTTTATAATTGAGCGGAATATCGTAATAAGTATACGGGTGTTTGATGGTATTACATCGATATTTATATAAGGGAACATGCTTGTGTGATAGCGAGTGAGTACGTATGCGCAATGGACATAACCTCATATAGCAATCATAGATTATGTGTAACACATTCGGGTATGATTGTGATATGATATTTGCCTTAGGATACGTTCTTTGGCCTGTATGCAGGGTGGAATTGAGATTTTATGAGTAAACTCAAGTGATTCCAAATTGGATATAAATATTACTTTTCTTTAAAGATATGTGAATTATGTTTTTTAAAATATCTATTAAAGGGATATTAGATATTTTTAAGTTAGTTTTAAAAATAAAAGAGAAAATAATTATAAATTTTGTACTAGTAATTTTGTGTGTAGACCAAATGGAAGTTATGAATTACCAATGAGTAGTCATTTGAGTTTTATCCATTCATCTCCGAGCACATTTAAGAAAACAGTAAATAATGGAAGAATGAATAATAATGAATGTGAGACTACTGAGATTGATATCGAGTTAGATATACTCGAAAAGAATTTATAAAAAAAATTTATTTAATATTTTATACTTTTTATATGATTTTAAATATTTTATAATGATTGTAAATTGTCATATGAAAAGTTTAATTTTTATAAAAATTTTATTTATTTTATATTTTAATTATTTCGTTATATTGATCTTATCGAAGTGAATTTTAATATCAAATAGAGATAACAACTTGTTATTGGACTCATCCCATGAAATCAAGTAAAAGAGAGTATGACATAACATTTTGTTTTGCTCAAGAACGTGGTAGTCAAATGCAACTCCCCGCTTTGTTGGCAATTGATATACATTTTATCTGTATTTTGAAACTTTGTATTTGGATTAATGGGTTTGGATAAATTTGGAGGGTGATCGGTGGAAGTAATAGTTAGTAGTGATGGAAAAACATGTTCAAATCACTCAATTTATAATAAGAGCGTAATCACTCCATCTTTTTGGATTTTATAGTTATTTATTGTTTAAATTATTTTAATATTATTATTTTATATTTTTAGAATATTAATTATTTATTTTTATTATTATATTATTTAAATAAATATATATTAATAATATTTTATACAAAATTATATAATATAAAAATATTATACATAACAAATAACATGTACACTATATAATATATTTTTTATTATTTTTATTATAATTATAAAATATGTATATATATTAATTATTATATAATTAATAATATGTTTTATTATTATAATAAGTTATTTATTTTATATAATATATTATTTTAGTATATATTATATTTAATTATATATAATACCTAATAAATTATTTAATTTAATTAAAATAATAAAATTATTTTTAATTTTTTTATTAATAATATTTCAACTCAATATATATCAACACAAACTATTAATTATTAAAAAATTTTAATAATTTTAAATCCATTACTTAATTTCAAACTCTCAATACGTGCTAACACATTCAATACAAATCACTACAAACTAATTAATACAAATATTGTTTAAGATCTTTCCATTGATTGGTTTATTTTCATTTATCCAAACTCAATATTAGTTATTAGGAGGTGATATGTTAAGAGATCTCCTAGACTTAGCTATAATAGCAAACGAAATATTCTTGAGTTGAGTAGAGCGACTCTACATCATCCTATACTCTAGCTAACATAGCTATACAATATATCTACTCATCTTAGGTATGAAACATATGGCTTTTCCAAATGACACTCCATTGTAACTCCTAGATTGTAACATAGTTATATAATGTAATTGACAAGACAATTTTAAAGTTTATCTACACATCTTCTTCCTTTTAAGAGCATATGCAATTCTTGAAAAATACCATCACGGCCGTCCTCTTTCTTTTATTTTTTTTAATTACATTGGAAAATATGCCAGAATATACTTGGATCATGACAAATAAAGGCCGGACCAGATGGGCATCCCTCTTATGTTGTAATTTTGATTGACTACAATAATTCATCTTGGAAAATTGACCTATCAAATTTTACTTATTTTATTAATCCATATCTCGTTTGACTCACTTTGGCTTATCCATAAGTACATTTTTCCTAATTTACTAACCCTTATCTCTTTAGGGTCTTAGCCCTAGCCCTAGCCCTAGCCCTAATCCAAACCCAAACCCAAGAGAGGAGTTTATGAACAAGAAAACAATGAGATGGGAGGGACGGCTTGCTAGCCAATTAATTAATTAGCAAGAAGGTTCAAGTTGTATTTTAATATATTTTGCATATTAATTTAATAAATAAATAAATCGTCTCTCTTTTTTTGGCCCCTTTGTGATGATTATATGGAATCGAGGCGACACGAGCACTTTCCGGGCGTCTCCTCCCACCACTCACCACCTCCCTCCCTTGGAAACACTCAACATCTCTGCATGGATTCTCGTGTGCCCGCTTTCCCAATTCTACCCCTCTCCCTTCCCTCTATTTTCACTCATCACCAAACTCATCAATCAGTCACATCAAATGATCCAAAGCCTCGAACATTATTCAACTACGGATGTAGATCATTTTACTTTTGTCACAACATAGTTAAATCTTGTCTTTAACCAATGGACAAATACGGGAGGTATGTTTTGCTTGTTGTTGCTGGCAAGTAGGTTGCGCTTCTAGTTCCAGGAATTAATGACGGTAATTGAGAAGAAGGGAGCTCCAACATGAAGACTAGCTATGACCCTTAAACGTTTTTCATTAATTTGTAGCTATACGAGCTTTCAAGCTAGCTAACTAGGTTTCGTGGGATCCCAGCTAGTCTTTTCTCGAGATGTCTGATGTGATGTTCACATACAATTTTCTTTCTTTTTCATGAGGATTGGTGGTCTGTCCTAAATTTCAAGCAAAAAAAAATTTAAAACAACCTTGAAATGGACATATGAGATTTTAAAGACCTATAAATGTGAATGACTAGGGATTGCCTCATGAATAAATTTTACTTATATAGATGAAATTTATAAATATTGAGAGATAAATATATTTAAATTGCAAAAATATAACTTTTATTAATAAGACATTCAAAACATTACTATAAAATTTAAAAATATATCAAATATTTTAATTATTTAAAATAAATATCCTACCAAACTATTATAAAGCTTTTATATATATATATATATATATATATATATATATATATTACCGAAAGCCTATATGGAGCATAATGTTTTGCATTTATCAATAAAAATAGGTGAACTTCATTTAACATCTTTTTTTAACTATTATCAGCTTAAAATTAGTGCTTAATTTCAAGTTTTCTACATCTAAAAGTTTAATATCGATAAACTAAAATAACTCGAGTTCGGATTATTTATTTTTTTTATATATGAAATTAGTTGATCTCGAAAATAGGGAATAAGCACAAAAATTTTATAATAAGAAGGGAATTTCCAATCCACCGATTCAAAATAAGATAATATAATTAAATCAAACCTAATTTCTACACATATATTATTTTTTGGAATTTTAGTAATAAGCTGCTTGTATAATAATTATATGTGCTTTAATGTGGGCTGTTTTTGGTGTTTCTCCCCTCTAAGAATCTCCTCATTGTGGCTAGGATTTTGCAAAGCTAAAACATGTTATCCCGTCACATTTGAAATCATAAATTATATAATTAATTAATGAATTAGTGAAATTGTTTATCTATACGGACTCCAACGCCATTTTACAATTCCCATAAAAGAAGGAAATTTTTTTACCTTTGCGACCCCAAAGTAAAACATTGGCCGACATGACCTCTCTTTGACCATATTACATTTAATCGTCCTCCCCGCTCACATTACAAACGTCCCTATTCAGAAATTACATTGACTGGAATATGCTTGGAAGGAAAAAATGGTAGATATAGCACATGAAATTCTCCTAAATGCAGAGAAAAAAATTAAATATTCAACATTATAATTGGCCTCCACAATTTCTATCAAGAAATGAGATAATACATCTTTTTTATTTTTATACAATAATGTCCAAATGTCAAATATACCATTACTGAGATGACAAACTTAAAATATGCTTAATAATTGGATATTATTATCACAAGATTTATTTTATATATTATCAAAATGCTTTTTATTTATTAGTTTTCACACACAATAATATTTTTTTATGAAAATGAATGATACCATATTATATTTAATTAAAAAATTAGCGTTTGTATATAAAATGGTACTAAATTTAATATAATAATTAAATTTATTATTGAATAATAATATTAAATTTTTTATTTTTATTTTCATTTTTTATCAATATTAAATATAATATTTTTTATTATACACATTAAATTTAAATATTTACTTTAAATTTTGTTAACGCGGTAGGAGTATGTGACTGGGATACTCCTATCCAACCCATGTTCTTCATTTTCATCGTGGAGAATAATACCAAATTAATCTTTTATTGGCATTAAATTCTGAATTAATTTATTTAATAAAATCTAAAGTATATTGTAAATTGATATTATTGACATTTTCTTACATTTATAAATATAGAGTTAAGTAAAAAATAATTACAAAAGATACAAAAAAATTCTTAAATATATTATGAACTCTATAATTCATTATAAATTTACATATTTTATTATTATTATTATTATTATTTTCACTTTATGATATATACATATTTAAGAAAATGGACTTTTTTGCGTAAATAAAGGACTAAATTCAACAAAATTTATGAAGAAATAAATATAGCAATTTATGAAGGAATAATTTGCAGATCAATTTTCCATAAGTTAATTGGAGAAAGAACGAAGTCATTACGGGGAAACGATCTATCAGTCAATACGGTCAAAGCATTTTAATGAGACACGAATAATCAACTAAAAAACAATCTCCAATTTGTCCTTGTAATTGATTACTTGCTAGCATAGGTTAAGAGAGACAATTTTTCCAAGGTATCTGAGGTAGCTGTCCCCCCTAAAACAAATTAAAATATAAATAATTTTCATCGCCAAAAAAATAAAATTTGTATAATAGTGTCCTCTCGTGGTGGTCAACGAGTAGTCAAACTTCTCTTGTCTTTATAGCTGATAGGTCTTTATTATTATATTGATTGTTATGCTCGTGCATGCTCCCTCCCTTGTGAGGCATACGGACTGAGAAGCTGGTTGGTATGGCTGCTCTAAGGGGGCATGTGTTGGTGGCGACATTCCTCCCCGGAATCTGGCCGCCGGAAACTCCAACCGGTGCCGTGACTATTGACTGTTCAATTTCCCAGCGACACAGCTGGTGTCCGAGTGAGATATTTGCCTTAATCCTCTGTCCATACACATCTAATAATTAAGTGCATGAACTTCCATGCATGCAAGTTCCCAAATCCATACGGAATTATTTCTCTTGCCCTATTTCCTCAAGAGGCACCGTCCCTTTTTATTATCTCATGGAAAATGTGTATCATTGTATTATTTTAGAATAAATTATAATAAATGTATTAATTATTTACTAAAAATAACAATTTTATATCAAATATTTTATTTTAATATAAAGATATTAATAAAATAATTCACTTAGCATCACAAGTAAAAATTAAAATTTGATACCATATGAATTTATTTTATCAAAAAAATTATACAAAATTATTCATTATAATATTAATGTAATTTAATCTAATTTTTTTATATGAAACGAGTAATTTTAAAAGATATAACACTAAAATATTATTTTTGCAGATATTTAATGTCATGTTAATACTAAACCTAAATCTCATTAGTAGTTGATAATATGTGATATAACATGTTTGATTGAAAGATCTTCATACACACTAAATGGATATTAGTATTATCAATAAAAATATGTACACGAGAATATAAGCATTATTTATTTAATGTATGATCACAAAGAAGAAAGCATGCAGGTTCTAATCAACAGTTGCAAACAAATAGATTCTCTGACACACAAAGAACAACCTTTGCCCTAATTCCCAAATTAAAAAAAAAACATTTGCCTCACTGTGCCCCCTTCCTATCCTCATATTTTACGGTAATAATTTATTTTATATTAATATTTTAAATATATGATCGCACTTATTTTATATTGAAAATATGTTTTTAAAATTTATCTTGAAGATAGGGCAAGAGATAAGTGATGACTTGGACTAATTATCCATGTCATTATTATATTAATTTAATTCACACATATAATTCTACTCTTATTTTGATGAAATGCGCACTACTCCCACGTAACATGCATGTCGTTGATTAGTGCACGTATTATATATATCAAATAATTTGATATTAAAATGTTGAAAACAGCTCCAGACATCCTAAAAAATTACGAAAAAAAAAGTCTAAGCTGAAACTTCTATTGCCATGGTTGGGTCTTGAACAATGTTATTTTTTTGTGTGTAATTGAGTGAATATATTTTATTATAGACATTCTAAATTATTTTTAAATTTATCATGAAATGAAAATTATGGCTTGGAGGAGAGAAAATCTAGGGTCACATCGTCCACATCAATATTCATCTCTAATATCACTGAACTTTTTGTCCATCCTTGGTGAATGAATAGCTTGATCAACAAGCTATATAGAATATTTTTACAAGAAAACCTAACATGATGGTAGCTTCATGCATCTTGTTATCTTAATCTTTACATGGGAATAGCAGATACGTCAGGATGAACAATGAAGTGTTAGACTACAAAAATGGAAGGGTGATTTTTCCATAGCTGGCGGGACTTTGTCTCAGTGGAGCACAGAAACAAAGATCTACGATTTCCCAATACAAGCAGCATCTAGTGAATGTAAATGAATGGGGCATGCATGCACTGGAAAAGGCATTGCTTTTTTTTTTTTTCAGAATATCTTTTTACCCCAACTTTGTTTAATAATATTTTGACCGGGCGCCAATATCAACTAAGTGGTCAACAGATTTCTACTTGGGAACCAAACTTGAAAATCCCATTCAATCTTCCAAAAATTTGTTTAATCGAATTGTTTATTCAAGAGGGTTTATTTTAGCCTAACATGTAATAATATAACTTATAAAATAAATTGAAGAAATCAGAGAAGTAATTCTTACTCATCAATCCAGTCCTTTTATTGTTTAATATGTAATAAAATATTGCTTGCTCGTACCAACACATTTTTTACACATGCATTACTTGGGGATCTACCGATTTAGTTGGCTGCCTATCTTCCCTTATCTTGTGGCCAACTGACCTTTTTTTTGCCTAAACATAGTAATTTGTTTTATGAATTAAAGAAGATCAACATAATCATTTATTCATTGTTAGAAATGAAATTCCACTCTTGCCTTTCTT
Source organism: Trapa incisa (assembly GCA_030064435.1). Lineage (NCBI taxonomy): Eukaryota > Viridiplantae > Streptophyta > Magnoliopsida > Myrtales > Lythraceae > Trapa > Trapa incisa. The sequence goes on along the minus strand of CM057774.1, from coordinate 2,832,748 downwards.
TACTCATTGTTAGATTAATCTTGTTTCTGTCCAATTAACATAAATTTAGACTAAATTAGTTTGATAATATCATTTTTTTTGTAAAAATGACAATTTGGTATCAAATCATTTAAAAAATTATTTTAGTGACAATTTTTTTTATAAAATGTGATACTTTGTTATAATTTTTTTAAATATATTTTTTATTTCAAATATTTAATAATATACACTTAATTAGTGTCCAATCAAATATTGAATAAAATATTTTAAATTTTTTATACCAAATGTCAAATTTTGTAAATATTTGATATCATTAATATAATTTAGCCAAAATATTTTACAGCAATTTTTTAAAAATGTTGATACTGAACTCTTATTTTGTTTTGTAAAAAATGGTATAATCAATGTAATTTGATCCACAAATTAATTTATATAATTCATTATTCATTTCACTTACAAATTTTGTATGTGAAATGCTATATTGAGATATTATGATATTTATGCAATTTTATTCTTTAATGGATTGATTTTTTTGATATTGTTTGAATTTGTTCATTTAAAAGTGTATAATATTTTATAAATTATTAGGTGCTAATTAATTAATATTGGAGGCAGAAATTCTAATTTATATTTCTACATTCATACTGATTCTAATTTAGTAATTATTTGAAGTATACAAGCTGTTTCTTTTTTACTTTATCAATCAAACTAGTAAATTCTCATAGTTCTTGTTCGAACTTGTTGAGTTTGAGTTTGACCCATGTAGGAGATTGTGTTTCTGCTATTCTTTTTGGGTGTATGTGGAACTGGAATGCACTTTGATTTTCCACTAATATACTAGGCATGGCATATGGATGTCCTTCCTTATTCTTGTACAAAAGGCGATTTTAGAGGTGGAAACAAAGCTAGATTTACCATTATTTTTTTAAAACAAAAATGAATAGGATGATATGCTTTGATGATGCGGGGGTGTGAGAATGTTGGGTTTGGGGAGTCATCTGTTCAAGATTACGAGAAGAGATGGTGAATTTTAATCAACATTAGTAAGTTGGATTAATTTGATTTTAACATATACAAATACAGTAATAGAGTAAAATTGAGAGTGAAATACGTAATAAGTATGCTGAATTCAATACTGTTTTCCAGTAGAAATAGGGGGTTTTGTTCTCTAAATAGACACTTAAACTAGTGATATAATTAGGTATTATTTTATAATTTTTCATACTCACTAGCAGGAGAATTTGCTGCAAAAATTCAATTGAACATATTAAGATCAAGCATCAATGGATTTTATAGAGATGAAAAACCACTAGTAGGGTCTACTTAGACTCGGTCTTGACGGCCAAGTCTCCTATGTCAAAATTGTTGCTTGCCTTCAAAACTGCCATCCGAGAGGTTGGAGAGGTGAGTGCAGCTGACTAATGTAATGTCACCTTAGAGAATGCTAGTAGGATATATAATATGAACCATTTATTATTATTATTATTATTATTATATATTCTCTCCCATCACTGTTGAATTCTGGAATATGTGAGCACTGACCCAACTGTCTGAACACGAAGAGCCGCGGGGTCGGGAGAGAGAAAGCGGAGGTGCTGTACTTCCGTGGAGAATTTAAATAGGTCATTCCTGTTAATCTCTCTTTTTTTCACCTTCCTTCCCTTTCTCTCCCACATCTTGTGCCTTCAAGAGCTCCATCATCTCCCTTATAAGCTCAAGAATAAGAAAGAGTCAGATCAAAGAGAGTGAGTGAGAGAGACTTCTACTTCCAGTCTCGCATTCAAAAAGCACATACAGAAAAAGAGGGAACTGCTGTAAAAACCCTAGGTTGTGGATAATACATCCGTGTACAGTCTCTTCTCTCTTCAGTTTGCACATTGATCCCATCAATCTTTTTGTTCTCTCCGACCTAGTGCTGCGTGTGCTTTTATGGGCATAAGATCATTTACATGTTGAAGTTAGAATTTGCTGATTTGTTGATTTCTTGATGGACTGTGTTTTATCTACTCTTTTGCAGGCCTTTATCAAAGCTGAAGATACGAAATATCCGATCATTGTGTGGTAAAGAAGTCAAAAAAAGGGAAAAGAAAGAGAAAGAAAGAGAAGATGGGCTCTGTGAACTCAAACAACTGGCTCTCATTCCCTCTTTCCCCAAATCAGGCTTCCTTGCAGGCTAATCTGCAGGCCTCTCAGTCCCATCAGTTCTCTATAGGTTTAGTCAATGAGGCAATGGACAGCCCTTTTCAAAACCAAGGTATACATAATACAAATCTCTTCCTACCCTTTATTTTTCATTCGAAAATATCCACTTTTTGCACAATATCTTTCCTTCTTTTCTGGATGAGTTATGCCTCTGGTTGTTTACTCTCTCAGAGTGGAACGTGATGGCTGGTCATGGCGGCAGCGAGGTCCCAAAGATTGCCGATTTCCTAGGGGTGACCAAGTCTCAGAACCCTCAGTCTGATCTCGTGGCTCTTAACGAAATTCATACGACAGACTCAGACTATCTATTCCCTAACAGCAGTTTGGTGCCTGTGCAAAGCAGCATGATGGGCAGTTCGAGCGGCTATGACTTTCAGGAGAACGTGGGCAATTTGCAGTCGCTGACCTTGTCTATGGGCAGTGGCAGCAAGGGTTCTGCCTGTGAAACCAGTGGGGATAACAATAGCAGCCCCAACGCGGTCGAGAATGCTCCGAGGAGAACCCTCGACACCTTCGGGCAGAGAACATCCATCTATCGTGGCGTGACGAGGTGAATATTATAACGAAGTACATTTTTCGGTGCGGTCCATATGATACCATTATGAATTCGACTGTATATAGGCATAGGTGGACTGGAAGGTATGAAGCGCATCTTTGGGACAATAGCTGCAGGAGAGAAGGGCAGTCAAGAAAGGGTCGGCAAGGTAATGCAATCTTTGAGATTTGTGTACATAGTTCAATCATTTTCTATCATTTGGGACAATTTTGGTAACATTTTCTTCCTTTTTTGTTCGCTGAACATCATCAATCATTGGATATCTGCACCAATTATCAGTTTATTTGGGTGAGCAGCTGAACCCCTTTTGCATTAGTTAATTTCATTGCTATGTGTTATAAGAGAATCTTAACAATTTAAGAATGTATTGCGGCTCTAATAATATTTTCTATGGTTGATTTTCTGGTGCAGGTGGTTATGACAAAGAAGAGAAAGCTGCTAGGGCATATGATCTTGCAGCACTTAAGTATTGGGGCACATCGACCACGACCAATTTCCCAGTAAGTTACATGATAAAAGCACCTTGAAATGGAAGCTTTTTCTTTGTAACCTTGACAGTATTTAATCTTGCTACAGATTAGCAACTATGAGAAGGAACTGGAGGAGATGAAGCATATGACCCGGCAGGAGTTTGTGGCTTCAATTCGAAGGTTGCAACTACAAATTTTGGCTCATCTTCTTATAAAATAACTATGAAAAATCTCAAGGGGACGGAACTAAATATGGCCATGAATTTACATATTTCAGGAAGAGTAGTGGCTTCTCCAGGGGAGCTTCCATGTACCGTGGAGTTACAAGGTACTAGTGGGAATTAATTCGCCTTTTTTCGTATACATAGAAGTATTGCTCATTAACTCCATGCATCTTACTGGAGTCTCACCATGAACCCATCCAACATCGAGACAGGCATCACCAACATGGACGCTGGCAGGCCAGGATCGGAAGGGTTGCAGGAAACAAAGACCTTTACTTGGGAACTTTCAGTAAGTTATACTTGATGTTGATTCTATTAGGTTATGTTTGCTAGAGTTGTTTTAGTCCACCTGTTATATGGTAAGACAGAAATATGTTTCTCTAAGTTTTCTTTTCGGTAATAGAACCGAGACCTCTGGACTTGGTCTAATGTGTGCGTGCATGCATGCATTTTATGACCATGCACCGCATCTAAATGTAGCGAGAAAATGTTCTCTCAGGCACCGAGGAGGAGGCAGCTGAGGCCTACGACATCGCCGCGATAAAGTTCCGAGGCCTGAACGCCGTCACCAACTTCGACATGAACCGCTACGACGTGAAGGCCATCCTCGAGAGCAACACCTTACCAATTGGCGGTGGGGCGGCCAAGCGGTTGAAGGAGGCCCAGGCGATCGAGTCGTCAAGGCAGAGGGAAGAGATGATCGCCCTCAGCTCGAGCTACGGTTATGGGTCCTCATCGGGGTCGGCGGCCGCAACACTCCACCACCACCAGCTCTACCCCATAATGCCTCATGCCTACGAGAGCCCCCAGCCTCTGCTAACTCTCCAGAACCCGACCCAGATGACCCAGTACGCGACACATGCGGGTGACCCGCATCCGTTCCAAGGCCATGCCGGCGTGGCCTACAATCTGAACTACCCTTCTAGCCAGTACCACGGCAGCTTCATCCAGGGCAACCCGGCTCTGTATCAGGGGCTCATGAGCCATGTGGGTTCGTCTTCTGTAGTGGACACTAGTAATACGGGAAGCGGCAGCGGGAGCTATGGGGGCGGTGGTGGTGGCTATTACGGTTGCGGGCTTGGCCTGGCTCCTAACTCTGGCCCTGTGCCGGGGGAGGAGCAGCTGGGCATGGTGAAGGTCGACTACGATATGCAGCCGACAGGTGCGTATGGTAGTAGCTGGTCTGCGGACTCCGTTCAGGTGTCCAACGCGGGGGTCTTTACGATGTGGAATGACTGATCTGACCGGATGTGGAGCAGGATCGGTGTCGTTTTTTTCGATAATAGTTGCAGTGGCTAACTCGATTGGGCCGAATAATTAAGGCGAAAAAGAATATAAAAACTTGATCTACATCTGATTTCGAGACCGTGTGGGAAGGTGGTGGTGGCTGCACGGGAGTACGTACTCACTTAGAGGCAGCTGAAGTTACTAAAATATCCTTTACTACTCACTAATCTAAGGCACTGCTATACTTTTACCGGTTTAGGGGTTCAATTCTAGTATATGTTTTCACGAGTTTTAATTTACTCGTTTTGGCTTTTAGTAATCTTCCATTATTATCATAGGATGTGAAATTCGGAGGGGGCATTTTCGGGAATAAGATTGTAGCATTTGATCATGGGTTCCTCAAATACTAGGACTCAAATTTTGTACAAGGATGGTCCAATATTGTGCTTGGATGGAAATGCTATAGCTATATTATCTCTATATTTATGTCAGGTGCTATAATTATAATATCATCAACCAACTTTATATAGTCCTTATTCATCTTTCTTACATTTTTATGGTACCCAAATTTATATCCAAGTTCTATACTTATAATCTCAAATAATATTTTAATATTTTTATTAAATTTTAAATAAGATATTTTTTCTCTAGCTAAAACGAATATATAATATTTGTATAGTAATTTAAATAAAACTATAATATCTATATTAATTTAAATACAATATTCTACTGGTAATTCAATTTTGCATATTGCAGATATGCTCGTACGTACTAAGTGATAAATGAAATATGTTAATATATTTTTGGTTCATTTATAAAATATTGTGATTTTATTTTATCTATGCTATTCTATAAAAATAATTAAATTCAAGAATTTATAAAAATAAGAGTTATAAAGATCACCATATATATATATATATTAATCTTACATCTTATATATTTTAAAAAAGATTATATTAGGTATAAATAGATATATATATATATATATATATATCTTTTAGCTTTTGCAATTATTATTTACCTATATATAATTGATAAATTTATTTTATAATTTTAGCTTAAAATATAATAAATATTTAGGAACAAAAATTTTAAATATGTGGAATTTAAATAATTCTTGAAATATATATTATATGTGAATAAAAAATAATAAGCATGCATTGAGTTTGTTTAACAAAAAAATGTCAACTATTTATGAAACACAACACAACACAATTCAAGTTATAAAATCCAAAAAGTTTGATGATTTACTTACGGCCATCTTACTAGTGGGCTTTCTTTTGGAGGTGAATGTATGAGTAGCTAATAAATCCTAAAATTTCGATTATTCATTCATAAATCTTGTTTGGGTGAAATAATTAGGAACAATATATATAAATATGAAAATAATGTAATAGAGATAAGTAGGATAAACGGGTCACACCCATTGTGGGGGATCACAAATAGACTATATGAGATTTTATTAATTAGTAGAAGCATAGTGACAAAAACTATTTTGTAAACCCTGTAACATTAAAAATAAGAAAACTGATAAAAGAAAGGGTCGATTCAAAATAGAAAATCGAGCAAATTAATGAATTGAAACTAATAAATAAGGGGTAAAAATGGGAAATTGAAAAATTTCAAATAACTCAAATAGTTATAAAAATTATGTAAAAAAACCATGTAACAAATTGGAAGAGGAAATCAGATCGGTTTAAGGTGAACCGGACCGGAATCGAATTGAACCGGTTTGAAATATAAATGAACCGATTTATAAATAAAATTTTCTTGTGACTTAAAGTGATCAAATTGGAAAATTGAAGCCACCATTGGAGAGTAAATAAATTTAGATGAATTTAGAAAATTTTAGATTTGAGAAAACTAGTCGAATTAGGCTTGAACCAGTCGATTTTCACCATTGAACCCGGTCGGACTGGACTGGTCCGGTTCGAAACAGTGTCGTTTTCTTTCTTAATATGACAACATGTTTATTTGTAAACCCCGCACATTTGAGTTAAGGAAAACTGGGAAAAGAACCGGTCAAACCAAATAAGAAAACCAAACTGGTTTACATTTGGGAATAAGCAATATGAAAATTTACAACTTTCGGTTGATCCAAATGATTTATTAAACATTGGAAAATAAACTTAAGACAAACTAGAAAACAAAAACCAAATTGGTTCAGGTGAACTAGATTTCATAAGAACTTTACTTGAGAGTAGTGTGAGGATGGGTGACTTACAGGGAAGTGATTTTTTGTAACCCGAAATTTTGGTAAAATTTTTTTATGCATAAATAGCCATCAATTAATATATATATTTAATTATTGAAATTAATACCAATAATTTAATAACTAAATTAAATTATTGGAATTAATACAAATAATTTAATATCGAAATTAAATTATTGAAATTAATACCAAAATTAAATTATTGGAATTAATACCAATAATTTATGGCAATATTAATACTAGTAATAAATCTCGCCCATTTAATACAAGGGTTTTACGATTATATAAAGAGGTCATCCCCATTTCATTCTCCTCACACCTAAACACTTCTCTCTCTCTACTGCTCCATTTCCCGGTAAAGCTCGAACCAGAGCTTCGACTTGAACAAAGGTCGGGCTCTTTAGAACCGGGGAGAAGATAGCTATCTGATAGCAAACTCCAGTCAATCCGAGAATTGTTGGACAAGTGTCGACATGATGGAATAGTGAAGCAACTCCGGCGGACCGAAGTTGCCCTATTTCGGCCAAGCTGGAATCAGCCATTTCAAGCCCTTCTCAGGCTAAACCAAGCCCTCCCAATACTTCCTCAGCCTTTCCACGGCCGAATTAGGATCGAAAGGTAAGCCAATTCGGCTCCCCTTTATAATTTTCGATCGGTGCTAGAGAGAGAATCGACCGAATTTCAATGACGAAATTCTAATCCAATTCCGCATCAATTGATACAATACTTGATTTTAGGATGAACCTCAGGACGAGACCTATCTACCCAGATCGAAAGCTCGGACTGTCGTGCCTTCACCGGTGAGTAATCGAAGCTTTCTCTCTCTACAGTCTGTTTTCCGGCAAAGCTCCGTTTGAGCTCGTTCCGACGTTAAAATCTGCGATTCAAAGTTTCTTAGAATCGTATGAACATACAGTAACTCAATTTCAACTCCAATTTCAATAATTAGAAGTGTTTGATCGGTTAATTTGATGAAATCAAATTCGAGAGTGTTCAAGAGTTGAAATTGGGGGAAAATTTGGGGATTTTCAAAATTCAAAGGGGCAAAAATACAATTTTATGAAATTGAGGGTCAATTGGGCATGAAAATAATGTTGGAGGACCAATTGAGGAATTTTGGAAAATTTGGGGAAAAACTTACCATTTTTGTGAAAGAAGGGAAAAATGGTAATTTTGGAAAAATTGGGGAACCAAATTAAAAATTTGAAAAATTAAACCCCTTTTTGGTGAAATTGAATAAATTGAGGTCCCATGATAAATTTTAAAAGTTACGGGACTCAATTTGAGGAAAAACCGACATTAGGGACTTAAAGTTAAAGAGAAATAACTTTAGGGACCTAATTGCAAATAACTAAAAGTTTGGGTTTTCTCATTCATTAATGAATGAAGGCTGTTATGCCAAGTAATAATGAACAAGGTTGTTCATATCATGTAGGAACGTTAAATACTGGGAACGCCAGCAAGGACAAGCTCGCGTGAATACAAAGAACCAGTCTAGTGGAATTCACGACATTAACGGGTGAGTGGGTTTACTAACATCATACCCGGTTGAGGATGATAAGTGCCTCAATATAAAAACCCACTGTTTAGTGGTATTTTAATCATCACTACTTAGAGAAAGTGATGTGAAAGTTATGCGAAAAAAACTACTTACGGGTTGTAAGTAGATCATACCCGGTTGGTATGATGAGACTTACTCGAAGGAAGTTGAAAACCCGTTCATCGGTTATGAACGGAGATGTCCTTATACCGGTTGGTATGATGGACAGTAAAAACCTATTTTTGTCGGAAGTGCTCTCCCCTGACTGTGTGCCAATGGTTAAATAATTTGGGAGACCTTTTTGATGAGAGCTCGAATAGCTCTTATAGGCTGGGGGCCTCGATTTTGGAACTTGAGGGCTAGAATGCCCAGTTTTTTTTGAAAATCTTGTACAGTGGGCCAAAGGCTAGTTGGCACGAGCAAGAGCTCGTAAATGAACATGATATATGTGCCATAAAACTTAATAAGTGAATTGTTTGGCCATGGTACCAAGATAGGACCAACATGCTCAGTCAACTAGCGGTAGTGCAACATGACAAGTCGACAAACAACTACGGGTTGAGTTGAGAGTCGGGGCCGTTGGACTAGTGGCACCAGAGATTACATGGCAATATAAGAAAACATTGTTTGTGCATGCACTGTGAGTACGGGATCATCAAGACGTCCATGAGGGGTAGTGATGCGTCCTAAGGGCACTGGACGACTTGGTGGCTATAAGTGCAGTTCGTCGTTCCAGGTGTCTGTGAGAAATCTGGAGTAGCACGAAGCGCATGAGACCGGGGTGGGGACAGGATGAGGTCTCTGTCCTCATACGTACATGAATAAGTGATTTCGGGATTGTGGGTAGGATGTCACATACATCCACTCATTCCCAGGGTAGAGGTGGTCGTACTTCTATTCGGGTGGCAGGAAAAGTCGCTTCGAAGCCACTAGCGGGTTCAGTAGTGATACTGACTTGCGAATGTGTGTAACCTTCATGATGAAGGATGTGTGTTGGGTGATGACACACTGTGGTAACTAAGAAATAATGGAAAAAATCCAAATTTTTAAATGATGGGATTTTTGAAAATAAAGGAGTCTGGCACACTCCATATAAATATTTTTCTTAAAAGTCAAAAGATTTTAAAAATCCATTCACTGAGTAGTCGTACTCACCCCCTCCCTTATATCCCTTTCAGGAAATCTCGGAAAGCCTCCCCTTAAGGACCGTCAACTAAGATGCCTGTAAGACAGGTATGTAAAGTTTTAAATTTCATACAGTTTTGATTATGCTATTCCCGGAAAAAGGTGCAAGTTAAAGGACGCCTTACTCTTTACGGTTTACGATAAGGGGAAACCCTTTAATAAACCGGGAGAGTGGCGGATTGATCACGGGGATCCAACTAAACCGGGTCAGGGCGTGACATTATTGGTTCAAAAACTTTCATTCTCCGACGAAGGAATATACTCTCCGATCAGGGTATTTTTGGGCGATGATAAGCTTGATCAAAATGGAAACTGGTCGGACAGAGGATACCCGAGCTCCCTATATAAAGAGCTACTCTTCATTCATTCTCCATACACCTCAAATCTCCATTCTCTCTCAAGTGCTCCATTTTTTGGTGAAGCTTGAACTAGAGCTCCGACTTGGGCACTTTTCATAGCCATAGAAGTCAAGGTCGGATCCTATAGACTCCGAGGGAAGTTACTACCTGATAGTGACATCTTTTCGACCAAGGACCGCCAGAGAAGCGCTAACGGACTAAAGCTGCCCTATTATGGCTAAACTGAATTTGGCTAAATTCAGACCTCCTCCGGCCAAACCAAGCCTCCCCGACACCCCCATGACCCTCACACAACCTCCATAGAGGTGAAAGGTAAGCCAACTTAGCCCTACTTCATCGTTACAGATCAGTGTTAAAGAGAGAAAGTGCTGAATTTCACCGATAAAATTCACCCTCATATGGACTTCAATTGTAGCAATTCTTGATCCTAGAAGTAACCTAAGGACGAGAGCTACTTCCCTAGATCGAGAGCTCGGACCACCGCACCTCCAACGGTAACCTTTCGAAGCTTTCTTTCTCTACAAATAGTTTTTTGATAAAGCTCCGTTTGAGCTCATTTCGGACTCAAATGCTGCGATTCAAAACTCAATTGAATTGTATGGAAGTGTAGAAACTGATCCATACCATCAATTGGAGCAATTAACCCCGATTGAATGGCCAATTTGAAGAAATCAAATTTGATTAGTATGAACGGGAAAATTGGGGGAAAATTTTGGGGAAAATTAGGGATTCTGAAAAATTGAGGGACCTCCATACAATTTCTCAAAAATGGAGGCCAATTGGCAATGAGAAAGAGGTTGGGGGAACCAATTGGTCAATTTTTGAAATATTTGGGGTCAAATTGCTATTTTTAGAAAGTAGGGGCTTTTTTAAAACAAAAATGAATAGGGTGTACTTTCACAATGTGAGGGTGTGGGAATGCAGGCTTGAGGGAGTCATTTGAAGATTACGAGAAAAGGTGGTGAATTCCAACCAACACTAGTAAGTCGGGTTAATTTGATATTAACATACACAAAATACAGTGATATAGTGAGATTGAGTGTGTAATAAGCAAAAGAGACAAAGATGTGTAAGCAAGAAGGATTTTGAATTCAATACCATTTTCTAGTAGGAAATGGAGGGTTTTGTTCAAGGAACACTAAGACGAGTGATATAATTAGATCTTATCTTATGATTTTCCACCTCCATTAGCCTGCTTTAGGATCTGCTACAGAAATTCAATTGAAAATGTTGGGATCGTTCTTATCTTAAAGATATACATGGATGATAGGTTGCAGTGGTGGAGAAGAAGCAATTAAATGTCAATGGATTCTATAGATGGGAAAAACTACTAGTATGGTCTACTTAAACTCAGTCTGGATGGATGGCCAAGTCTCGATCATTTGACAAGATTGTAAGTCTGAACACGAAGGGCAACCGAGTGGACAAAGACAAAGCGGAGGTGATGTACTTTAGTGGAGATTTTAAGTAGGTCATCCCTATTAATCTCTCCCTTTACACCTTCCTTTCCTTACTCTCTCACATCTCATGCCTTCAAGAGCTCCACCATCTCCCCTATAAGTTCAAGAATAAGAAGAGGCGGATCACAGAGAGAGTGAGTGAGAGAGAGGCTTGCAGTCTCACATTCACAAAGCACATTTAGAAATAGAGGGAATGGCTAAAGAAACCCTAGGTTGTGGATAATCTAGAGCAAGCCATGCATAGTCTCTTCTCTCATCAGTAAGCACATTGATTTAATCAATCCTTTTGTTCTCTCCGAGCTAGTGTTGCGTGTGCTTTTATGTGCATAAGATCATTTACATGTTGCCGAAGTTGGGGTTTGTTGATTTCTAGATGGACTGTGTTTTGTCCCCTCTTTTGCAAGCCTTTGTCAAAGCTAAAGATACAAATATCTCACCATTTTGTGGTGAAGAAGTAAAACAAAAAAGGGAAAGGAAGAGAAGATGGGCACTATGAACTCATCAAGTTTATGATATGAAATAATCTACATTAAATAAATCATCAAGATTATGATATGAAATAAAATGTGTCATTTTTATAAAATTGGTTAACTACAACAAAAATAAAATTTATTCCCATTTTAGTTTTAGGTAATCCCTATAGATATCAATACAATAAGGTATACTAGTAATTAAAAGAATAGTAAATAAGTTATGAGGTTGTTGCATACACTTAATTTCTTTACATGTAACACATTATAAATAAAATTTTTATCATCCATTTTCATAGGAGGTAAAAAATAATGATCATGTAATATTTTAATAGTTTTAGTGACAAAAAATAGCAAATAAGTATTCCAACACGCACTATCTATTTTTCCGAAAAAGAAACTCAATGTAACAATACATTCGTGGAAAAAAATTAAACCAAATTAGACCGAAAACTAGAGTTAAACTGGGTATGTAAACAAATTGAATCGAGAATAAGTTCGAAGTAACAATTTACAAAACAATCAAATTTAAATAGTACCAAACAAAAATGATATTTTGGATAATTCATTGAAGATTTGGGATAATCCAATTGAAAATTTGAATTGAATTAGATAAAATTTGATCGGGTTTACTCAAGATTTAATTTTCAAAAAATCTGAAAAATAGAAAAATGGTAATATTAGATCCAAAAATATAAATAAATAAATTTAGAAAAAAAATAAAAAAATTGTATCGGATCAAGTAGATTGCCCCATGGTGCTCACTTGTAAATGGGATTGACTTGTGTCCCACGCCTATTCACATGACTCTCATGTCTTATGACAATTGTTCATCTTATTCCCAAATCACCCTATGTACATTAGCCAAATATAAAAGGAAATATACATACACTCATACTAAAATGTTGGATATTTTTACCAAATTAGACCATATAGAATTTAAAGCTCATAATAAAAAAAAACATACATAATTTGCCGTAGAAATTTAAATTTTCATAAATCATATATTGAGCCCCAAAATATTTAATAAAAAATTTTCCTCCAGAAAAAAAATTGATAATTATAATTCTTAATATTTTTGCATGTAACTGAGTAATATACATCGATAGCGTATCATGAGAGTTGATGTTGGCATGAACTACTCATTGTTCACTTGCCTAAACCTAAAATATTTGGGGGAGTGGGGTGAGCTCACAACCTATTGAGTGTGTTTACTGATTTCGAGTCATAACATGACTTACAATCAAATCTTTGCTAGATTTTCTCGTTAAGGTCCATTTATAAGAGTATTGGGTTTTCCCATTTTATTTATTACAAGTTCCTCATATTAGTCATTTATGATTCTATCTCTTATATCACACTCAGTTATTGCAATAATAAACACAACACTCCCAAGTGTCACTCATGTGTGATCATGAGATTAGAGGGGCAATCGCGCGTATATGTTCTGCACTCATAGGGTCATCCCATATGACCTTTCCACTCATGTCGTTGTTAATGAAACACATGTTATGCCGATGTCACACTTGATGGTTTGATCACTATATCCCCTAAGTGCTCACACACGAGAAATTCTAGGTTATGAGGGCATTGTACGTTATGTAATCGCACTCATTTGGAACATCCCAGATAAACCATCTCCTTGATATAAATGCCAATGATGTGTCATCCAACATTTTGCATCCCTTTGATCCGCACAACCAACATCGAGATTGCATGAGATGTTTAGACCCCAAACATAAGCCTCCGTTGGTCCTAAAAATTTCTAGAAGTCACTATTAGCTTGTATCACCACTTTCGTTATTCCATATACATTGGCACCTCCTCTTATTTCAGGTGCTATACCGATGTCATAACTTGATCACCCAAACAATCATATCAAGCATAATAAATCACATGAAATAATAGAAACAATGGCATTTTAATCCGGGTTTGCAACGTGCTATTTGACAGACCCCACTAATATTTTCATGCACGCATCACATTCACATATCAAATTAGTTTGATTCACAAGGTGCGGTATGCTATCTGACCAACCTCACTACTCATATTCTTATTTATTCGAGTAGTTTATCATTATTTGCTTTATTAATAAACCTGGAGCCCATCTCCCCTTTTTCTTTTAGAAATTATCAGTGTGTTAACATTTTTCAGAAAATCACATGTGTAATATATTTCCAAATTATTCTAAGTTTGTATAAATTTATTTTTTATACAATTGTGAATTCAATATTCCAAATTAGTTTTAAAATTATCGAGAAAATGAATATTTGAATCATTTTTCATAGTTTAATCCGATTTAATTTATTTCAAGTCCTGTTCACTACTCATACAATTTTTATCAACAATTTACTTTATAATTTTTTCCATATATTTTATATTTTTATTGACTATTTGATATTTTCTAAAATTTAATTTTAATACTTGTTTAACAAATTTGGATCACTTTGATCGGGTACAAATGCCATTTTAGGTAGAAAACCAAAGCCAGATTTGTCATTGTATTACAACAAAAATGAATAGGGTGTACTTTCACGATGGGGTGTGGGAATGCAGGCTTGAGGGAGTCATCAGTTGAAGATGGGGTGTGGGAATGCAGGCTTGAGGGAGTCATCGGTTGAAGATTATGAGAAAAGGTGGTGAATTTCAATCAACACTAGTAAGTCGGGTTAATTTGATATTAACATACACAAAATACAGTGATAGAGTGAAATTGAGTGTGTAATAAGTAAAAAAGACAAAGATGTGTATGCAAGAAGGATGTTGAATTCAATACCATTTTCTGGTAGGAAATGGAGGGTTTTGTTGAAGGCACAGACACTAAGATGAGTAATATAATTAAATCTTATCTTATGGTTTTCCACCTCCACTAGCCTGCTTTAGGATCTGCTACAGAAATTCAATTGAACTTATTGGGATCATTCTTTTCTTAAAGATATACATGGATGATAGGTTGCAGTGGTGGAGAAGAAGCAATTAAATGTCAATGGATTTTATATATGGGAAAAAAGTACTAGTAGGGTCTACTTAGACTCGGTTTGGATGGACAGCCAAGTCTCGATCATTTGACAAGATTGTAAGTCTGAACATGAAGGGAAATCAGGTGGACAAAGAGAAAGAGGAGGTGATGTACTTTAGTGGAGAATTTAAATAGGCCATCCTTGTTAATCACTCTCTTTTCATCTTCCTTCCCTTACTCTCTCACATCTCATGCCTTCAAGAGCTCCACCATCTCCCCTATAAGTTCAAGAATAAGAAGAGGCAGATCACATAGAGAGTGAGTGAGAGAGAGGCTTGTAGTCTCACATTCACAAAGCACATACATAAATAGAGGGAACTACGGTAGAAACCCTAGGTTGTGGATAATCTAAAGTGAGTCGTGCACAGTCTCTTCTCTCTTCAGTCAGCACACTGATTCCATCAATTTTTTTGTTCTCTTCGAGCTAGTGTTGCGTGTGCTTTTATGTGCATACGATCATTTACATGTCGATGAAGTTGGGGTTTGCTCATTTCTTGATGGATTGTGTTTTGTCCCCTCTTTTGTAGGCCTTTGTCAAAGCTGAAGATATGAATATCTCACCATTTTGTGTTAAAGAAGTAAAACAAAAAAGAAAAAGGAAGAGAAGATGGGCTCTGAACCCATCAAGTTTATGATATGAAATAATCTACATTAAATAAATCATCAAGTTTATGATATGAAATAAAATGTGTCATTTTTATAAAATTGGTTAACTACCACAAAAATAAAATTTATTCTCGTTTTAGTTCTAGGTGATCCCTGTAGATATTAATACAATAAGGTGTACTAGTAATTAGAAGAATAGAAAATAAGTTATGAGGTTGTTGCATATACTTAATTTCTTTACATGTAATACATTATAAATAAACTTTTTCATCATCACTTTTCATAGGAGGTAAAAAATAACGCTCATGTAATATTTTAATAGTTTTAGCGACACAAAATATCAAACAAGTGTTCCAACACGCACTATCTATTTTTTTGAAAAAGAAACTCAATGTAACACTACATTCGTGGAAAAAAGATTAAACCAAATCATACCGAAAACTAGGGTTGAACCGGATGCGTAAACAAAGTGAATCGAGAATAAGTTCGAAGTAACATTTTACAAAATAATCAAATTTAAATTGTACCAAACAAAAATAATATTTTGGATAATTTATTGAAGATTTGGGATAATTCGATTAAAAATTAGATAAAAAATTGAATTGTATGGGATCATGTAGATTGCCCCATCTTGCTCACATGTAAATGGGATTGACTTGTGTCCCATGCCTAGTCACATGACTCTCATGTCCTACACTAAATTGTTCATCTTCTTCCCAAATCAACCCCATTTAATACACAATTTAATACACAATTTTACACTTATATAAAGAGTTCATCCCTATTCATTCTTTTCACACCCAAACACTTCTCTCTCTCTCTCTACTGCTCCATTTCCGGTGAAGCTTGAACTAGAGCTTCGACTTGGGCATTTTTCTTAACCTCAAAAGGAGAGGTCAGGCTCTTTAGACTCCAGGGGAAGTCAGCTATCTAATAGCAAACTCTAGTCAATATGAGAATCGCCGAAGAATCGCCAACATAATCAAACAATAAAGCAGCTCCAGTAGACTCAAGCTACACTGTTTTGATCAAGCTAAAATCGGCCATTTCGAGCCCTTCCCAAGCAAAACCAAGCCCTCCCAACACCTCCACTGCCCTCCCATGACCGAATTAGGACTGAAAGGTAAGCTAATTTGGCTCCCCTCTACAACTTCCGACCGGTGCTTGAGAGAGAACCGACAGAATTTTGATAATAAAATTCTAAGTCAATTCGACATTAATTGATACAATTCTTGATTCTAAGATGAACCTTAGGACGAGAGCTATC
The DNA here is from genome assembly GCA_030064435.1 of Trapa incisa. Lineage (NCBI taxonomy): Eukaryota > Viridiplantae > Streptophyta > Magnoliopsida > Myrtales > Lythraceae > Trapa > Trapa incisa. The sequence goes on along the minus strand of CM057774.1, from coordinate 2,815,972 downwards.
TGCCTAGATCAAAAACTCGGACTGTCGTGCCCCGACGGTGAGTAATTGAAACTCTCTCTCTCTAGAGTCTATTTTCCGGCGTACCTCTGTTTGACCTCGTTCCGACGTCAAAAATTGCGATTCAAAGTGCTATTGAATTGTATGAAGATGTAGGATCTCAATTTTAACAATTAGAAGTTTTGATCGGTGAATTTGATGAAATCAAATTCGGCTGTGTTAAGCAGTTAAAATTAGGGGAAAATTGGGGATTTTCGAAATTTGAAGGACCAAAATGCAATTTAGTAAAATTGAAGGTCAATTGGGTATGATAAGAATGTTAGAGGGCCAATTGAGCAATTTTAGAATTTTTGGGGTAAAACTTAACATTTTTGTAAAGGAAGGGAAAAATGGTAATTTTGGAAAAGTTGGGGGACCAAATTGGAAATTTGGGAAATTAAAACCCTTTTGTGAATTTGAATAAATTGAGGTCCTAAGATAAATTTTAAAAGTTTCGGGACTCAATTTGAGGAATTTTGGTTTTCTCATTCATTTGGAATGAATGAAGGCTATTAGGTTGAGGGATAATGAACAAGGATGTTCATATCGTGTACGAATATGAAGTACCGAGAACGCCAGCAAGGACAAGCTCGCGTGAATACAAAGAATTGGTTGAGTGGAATTCACTACATTAACGGGTGAGTGGCTTATTCACATCATACCCGATTGGGATGATGAGCACCTTTTCTAAATTAGAAGTCACCGTGAGTGGGCTAATTTACACATCATACCAGTTGGGATGATGAGCACTTTTACTTAAAGAAAACCTACTTACCGGATATGAGTCGGCTTACTAACATCATACCCGGTTTGGATGATGAGCACAATTTAAAGTTAAAAACCACTTACCGGTTGTGAGTGGGATTTTATACCATACCTGGTTGGGGATGATAAGTACCTCAAAATGAAAACCCACTATTAAGTGGTATTTTTAAACGTTACAACTTAGAAGAGTGATGTGAAAATAACACGAAAAAACTACTTACCAATTGTAAGTAGATCATACCCGATTGGTATGATGAAACTTCCTCGGAGGAAGTGGAAAACCCGTTCATCGGTTATGAGCGAAGATATCCTTATATTCGGTTGGTATGATGGATAGTTGAAAATATGTTTTGTAGGAAGTGCTCTCCCCTGACTGTGTGCCACTGCTTAAACAATTTGGGAGACCTTCTTGATAGGAGCTCGAATAGCTCTGATAGGTTGGGAGCCTTAGTTTTGGAACTTGGGGGCTAATATGCCCGATTTTTTAAAATCTTGAACAGTGGGCCATAGGCGAATTGGCACGAGCAGGAGCTCGTAAATAAACATAAGAGATATGCCATAAAACTTTAAGTAAATGAATTGTTCGGCCATGGTACCAAGACAAAACCGACATATTCAATTAACTAGTGGTAGTGCATGATGTGAAAATACTGATTGTGCATGCACTGTTTGTACGAGACCTTCAAGACACCCAAGAGGGGTAGTGATGTGTCCTAGGGCCCTTGACAACCTAGTGGATATAAGGGCAATTCGTCAAACCAAGTGACCTTGCGAAGCTCGACCTAGCTTCAAGCGCATGAGACCGGGGTGGGGTTGGGATGAGGTCTCTGTCCTCATACGAACATGAATAATCGATTTCAGGATTGAGGGTCGGATGTCATGTACATCCACTCATTCTCAGGGTAGAAGTGGACGTGCTTCTATCTAGGTGGCCGGTAAAGTCGCTTCGACACCACAAGTGGGTTTAGTGGACGGACTAGCCTATGATTGTGTGATTGACCTTCATGATGAAGGATGTGTGTTGGGTGATGGCACAACATGATAAATAAGAAATGGTGATGAAAATAGAGATTTTGTCATACCCCGACCCAGTTTGGTTGGATCCCCTTGATCAAGCTGCCACTCTTCCAATTTACTAAAAGGTTTCCCCTTATATTATAAACCATAAAGAGTAAGGCGTTCTTTAGACCTACACCATTTTCTAGAAATATCATAAATCAAAATTGCATAGTAATTTAAATTAATTGTACCTATCTTACAGGCGTTTAATTGCACAAGTCTTTTAAGGTTCGACTTTTCGGGACTTCTTGAAAGGGGTATAAGTGATGGGGTGAGTACAATTACTCAAAGAAAGGGATTCAAATCTTTTGAATTTCAAGAAAAATATTTATATGGAGTGTGTAAGACTCCTTTCTTTTCAAAAATCCCTTCATTAAAAAAAATTCAGATTTTTCCATTATTTCTTAATTACTGGTGTGTCATCACCCAAAACACATCCTTCATCATGAAGGTTACACACATTCGCAAGTCAGTATCACTACTGAACCCGCTAGTGGCTTCAGAGTGACTTTTCCTACCACTTGGATAGAAGTACGACCACTTCTACCCTAGGAATGAGTGGATGTACGCGACATCTGACCCACAATCCTGAAATCACTTCTTTGTGTCTGTATGAGGACAGAGATCTCATCCTATCCCCACTCTGGTCTCATGCGCTTGGTGCTACTCCAAATTTCGCACAAACACCTGGAATGACGAACTGCCCTTATAGCCACCAGGTCGTCTAATACCCTTAGGATGCATCACTACCCCTCATGGGCGTCTTGATGATCCCGTACTCATAGTGCATGCACAAACAATGTTTTCTCATATTGCCATGTAATATATGGTGCCACTGGTCCAACGGCCCCAACTCTCAACCCAACCCGCAGTTGTTTGTCTTGACTAGTTCGTCGACCTATCATGTCACACTACCGCTAGTTGACTGAGCATGTTGGTCCTATCTTGGTACCATGGCCAAACAATTCACTTATTAAGTTTTATGGCACATACATCATGTTCGTTTACGAGCTCTTGCTCGTGCCAACTGGCCTTGGGCCCATTGTACGAGATTTTCAAAATCGGACATTTAGCCCCCAAGTTCCAAAACCGAGGCCCCTAGCCTATCAGAGCTATTCGAGCTCCTGTCGAGAAGGTATCCCAAATTGTTTAAGCATTGGCACACAGTCAGGGGAGAGCACTTCCGACAAAATAGGTTTTCACTGTCTATTACACCGACCGGTATAAGGACATCTCTGTTCATAACCGATGAACGGGTTTTCAACTTCCTTCAAGGAAGTCTTATCATACCAACCGAGTATGATCTACTTACAATCGATAAGTAGTTTTTCCGCAATATTTTCACATCACTTTCTCTAAGTGGTGATAATTAAAATACTACTAAACAGTGGGTTTTTATACTGAGGTACTTATCATTCCCAACCGGGTATGATATATATAATCCCACTCACAACCGGTAAGTGGTTTTTAATTTTAAGTTATGCTCATCATCCCAACCAGGTATGATGTTAGTAAACCAACTCACCCGTTGATGTCGTGAATTCCACTAGACTAGTTCTTGGTATTCATGCGAGCTTATCCTTGTTGGCATTCCCGGTACTTCATGTTCCTACACGATATGAACATCTTGGTTCATTATCCTTCGGCTTAATCGCCTTCATTTATTTGCAATTAGGTCCCTAAAGTTATTTCTCTTTAACTTTAAGTCCCAAATGCCAGGGGATTAATTTCTCAAATTTCCAATTTGATCCTCCAACTTTTCCAAAATTACCATTTTGCCCTTCCTTTACAAAAATGGTAAGTTTTGCCTAAAAAATTCTAAAATTTCTCAATTCGTCCTCCAACATTATTTTCATGCCCAATTGGCCCTCAATTTCATAAAATTTCATTTTAGTCCTTTGAATTTCGAAAATCCTCAATTTTCCCCCAATTCCAACTTCTTGACACAACCAAATTTGATTTCATCAAACTGACCCATCAAACATTTCCAATTGTTGAATTTGAAGTTGAAATTGAGTTTCTATATGTTCATACAATTCTTTAGAAATGTGAATTACAAGTTTTAATGCTGGGACAAGCTCAAACGGAGCTTCGCCGGAAAATGAACTATAAAGAGAGAAAGCTTCGATTACTCACCGGTGAAGGCACGGTGGTCCAAGCTTTCAACCTGGGCAAATAGCTCTCGTCTTGAGGATCATCCTAGAATCAAGAATCGCATCAATTGATGCATAATTGGATTAGAATTTCATCATTAAAATTCGGTTGACTCTCTCTCTAGCACCGATCGAAAATTGTAAAGGGGAGCCGAATTGGATTACCTTTCGGTCCTAATTCGATCATGGAAAGGCTGAGAAAGTGTTGGGAGGGCTTGAAATGGCCGATTTCAACTTGGTCGAAATAGGGTAACTTCGGTCTGCCAGAGCTGCTTCACTATTCCATCATGCCGACGCTTCTCCAACGATTCTCGGATTGACTAGAGTTTGCTATCAGATAGCTATCTTCTCCCCGGTTCTAAAGAGCCTGACCTTTGTTCAAGTCGAAGCTCTAGTTCGAGATTCACCGGGAAATGGAGTAGTAGAGAGAGAGAGAAGTGTTCAGGTGTGAGGAGAATGAATGGGGATGGCCTCTTTATATAGGTGTAAAAATCGCGTATTAAATGGGAGAGATTTATTACTAGTATTAACATTGCCATAAATTATTGGAATTAATTCCAATAATTTAATTTCGGTATTAAATTATTTGTATTAATTCCAATAATTTCGGGTTACAAAAGAAATCATACTTCCCAAGAGGTCACCCATCCTCACAATACTCTCGAGCAAGCACGCTTAACTTTAGAATTCTCATGGATTCTCATTCACCTAAACGAATTTGATTTTTCTATTCTAATTTGTGTTAAGTTTCTTTTCCAAGGTTTAATAAACCCTTTGGATCACTCATAAGTTGTAAATTTCCAAATTGCTTGTTCCCAAACAATCGGGTTTGTAAATCGTCTCGGTTTTCTTACTCGGTTTGACCTGTTCTTTTCTCGATTTTCCTTAACTCAAAAGTGCGAGGTTTACAGATTTGAAATAAAAGGATTTTTGAAAGAAAATAATGAGTCTAGCACATCATTTTCCTAAAAGTTAAATTTTGAAAACCCATTCACTGAGTATTTGTACTCACCCCCTCCCTTATATCCCTTTCAGGTAGACCACGAAAAACCTACCCAAGGCCTCATGTTAGTTATACCTGTAAGACAGGTATGATTAATTTAAAATTTTATACAATTTTAATTTATGCTATTGTAGTAAATGTGCAGGTTTAAAGGATGCCTTACTATTCATGTTTTATAAACAAGGGGAAACCCTTAATAAACTAGGAGAGTGGCAGGTTTATCACGGGGATCCGACCAAACTAGGTCAGAGCGTGATAGACCTAATAGAATTTAAAGCTCATAATAAAAAAAAACATAAATAATTTGCAATAGAAATTTAAATTTTCATAAACCATATATTGAGCCCCGAAATATTTAATAAAATATTTCACTCAAAAAAAAAACTGATAATTATAATTCTTAACATTTTTGCATGAAACTGGGTAATGTACATCGATAGCGTATCTTGAGAGTTGATGTTGGCATGAACTACTCATTGCTCACTCGCCTATACCTAAATTGTTTAGGGGAGTGGGGTGAGCTCATAACCTATTGAGTGTATTTACTGATGTCGAGTCACACCATGACTTACAATTAGGACTTAGCTAGATTTTCTCGTTAAGATCCATTTATAAGAGTATTGGGTTTTCCCATTTAACTTTTTACAAGTTCCTATTATTACTCATTTATGGATTATATCTCTTATATCAAACTCATTTGTTATAATAATAAACACAACACTCTCAGATGTCACTCATGTGTGATTGTGAGATTAGATGGGTAATTGTGAGTACATGTTCCGCACTCGTAGGATCATCCCATATGACCTTTCCACTCATGTCATCGTTAATGAAACTCATGCTATGCCAATGTCACACCTGATGGCTTGACCACTATATCCCTTACGGGCTCACACACGAGAAATTCTAGGTTATAAGGGTATTGTACATTATGTAATTGCACTCATTTGGAACATCCCAGATAAACTGTCTCTTTGATATAAATGTCGATGATGTGTCATCCAACATTTTGCATCCCTTTGATTCGCACAACCTACATCGAGATCGCATGAGATGTTTAGACCCCAACCATAAGCCTCCGTAGGTCCTAAAAATTTCTAGAAGTCACTATTCCCTTGTATCACCACTTTCGTTATTCCATATACATTGACACCAACTCTTATTTCAGGTGCTATACCAACAACATAACTTGACCACCCAAACAATCATATCAAGCATAATAAATCACATGAAGCAATAGAAACAATGGCATTTTAATCTGGGTGTGCAACGTGCTATTTGACTGACCCTGTTACTCATATTTTCGTGCATGCATCACATTCACATATCGAATTAGTTTCATTCAAGAGATGCGGTATGCTATCTGACCAACCTTACAACTCATGTTCTTATTTATTCGAGTAGTTTATCATTATTTACTTTATTTACTTAATTAATAAACATGGAGCCTATCTCCCCATTTTCTTTTATAAATTATCAGCGTATTAACATTTTTCAGAAAATCACATGTGTAATATAGTTCCAAATTATTCAAAATTCGTATAAATTTATTTTCTATACAATTGTGAATTCAATTTTCCAAATTAATTTTTAAATTACCGAGAAAATGAATATTTGAATCATTTTTCATAGTTTATTCCGATTTAATATATTTCAAGTCCTCTTCACTACTCATACAATTTTTATCTACAATTTACTTTATTGTTTTTCCATATATTTTATATTTTTATTGACTATTTGATATTTCCTAAAATTTAATTTTAATACTTGTTTAACAAATCTGGATCACTTTGATCGGGTACAAAGGCTATTTTAGGTGGGAAACCAAAGCTAGATTTGTCATTATTTTTTTAAAACAAAAATGAATAGGGTGTACTTTCAGGTGGTGTCTTCCAATCAACACTACTAAGTCTGGTTAATTTGATATTAACATACATAAAATACACTAAGATGAGTGATATAATTAGATCTTATCTTATGGTTTTCCACCTCTACTAGCCTACTTTAGGATCTGCTACAGAAATTCAGTTGAACATGTTGGGATCGTTCTTTTCTTATAGATATACATGGATGATAGGTTGCAGTTAGACTGTGTTTTTAGTAAATAGAAATAAAAAAAAATATACCGGCACTAATGCACCGTATCCCATTAGAATTCTGAAGTTAAGTGTGCTTGGGTGAGAGTAGTGCTAAGATAGTTAAGCTAGTGCTAGGATGGGTGACCTCCTAGGATTAATCCTAGGCCACATAATTTAATGGAAATATTAATACCATAGTAATAAATCTTCCTCATTTAATACACAATTATATAAAGAGCTCATCTCCTCACACCTGAAAACCCCTCTCTCTCTCTCTCCACTGCTCCATTTTTCGGTGAAGCTCGAACAAGAGCTTCGACTTGGGTATTTTTCTCAACCTCAGAAGGAGAAGTTGGGCTCTTTAGATTCTGCGGGAAGTCAGCTATCTGATATCAACCTCCATTCGATCCAATGATCATCGCAGGTGTAATCAAACACTAAAGTAGCTCCAGTAGACCAAAGTTGCCCTATTTCAGCCTAGCTAAAATTGGTCAAATTCAGCCCTCATCTAGCCAAACCAAGCTCTCCCAATATCCCCACAACCCTCATACGACCTCAACGATGCTAAAAGGTCAATAGTAGGAATTCTTGATCCTAGAAAGTACTTTAGGAAGAAAGCTACCTTTCCCGATAGAAAGCTCGGACTGTCGCACCTCCAATGGGACAGGTGTGTTCAGAATGCCAGCAAGAGAAAGCTCGTGTCAACTTGGAAAACCAATCGTGGAGGAACATGTTACGGTTAATGGGTGAGTGAAACTTTTTATATCATACCTAGTTGAGGTGAGGAGCAAATTAAGCTAAAAACCACTTACCGGTTGTGAGTGTGCTAATTTACACTTCATACTCGGTTGGGATGATGAGCACTTTTTCTAAATTGGAAGCCATCGTGAGTGGGATTTTATATTATACCTGGTTAGGGATGATAAGTACCTCGAAATGAAAACCCACTACTTAGTGGTATTTTAAACATCACAACATAGAGGAGTGATGTGAAAATGACAAGGAAAACTACTTAAAGATCATGAGTAGATCATACCCGGTTGGTATGATGGATAGTTGAAAATTTATTTTTGTCGGAAGTGCTCTCCCCTTACTGTGTGCCACTACTTAAACAATTTGGGAGACCTTATTTACGGGAGCTCGAATAGCTCTTATAGGCTGGAGGCCTTGGTTTTGGAACTTGGGGGCTAATATGCCCGATTTTAAAAATCTCGAACAGTGGGCCATAGGCCAGTTGGCAGGAGCAGAAGCTCGTAAATAAACATGAGATATGTGCCATAAAACATTAAATAAATGAATTGTTTGGCCATGGTACCAAGACAGGACCGACATGCTCAGTCAACTAGCGGTAGTGCGACATGATGGGTTGACGGACCAGTCAAGACAAACAGCTATAGGTTAAGTTGAGGGTCGGGGCTGTTGGACTAGTGGTACCACAGATTATATGACATGATGTGAAAATACTGATTGTACATGCACTGTGTGTATGGGACCTTCAAGACACCCAAGAGGGGTAGTGATGTGTCCTAGGGCCCTGGACGACCTCATGGGTATAAGGGTAGTTCATCAAACTAAATGACCTTGTGAAGCTCGACGTAGCTTTAAGCGCATGAGACTAGGGTGGGGGTCAAGATGAGTTCTCTATCCCCATACGAACATTGGAGAATTAATTTTGGGATTGAGGGTCGGATGTCACATACATCCACTCATTCTCAAGTTAGAAGTGGACGTGCTTCTATCTAGGTGGCCGGTAAACTCGCTCCGACGCCACAAGTGGGTTTAGTGGACGTGCTGGCCTGTGATTGTGTGATTGACCTTCATGATGAAGGATGTGTGTTGGGTGATGACACACCGTGATTAATAAGAAATGGTGATTAAACCGAGATTTTTAAAGTGGAGAAAATCTAAAGGAAATTAAGAAGTCTGGCACACTCTGACTTGAAAATGTCACCCTCAGTTGGATTAAAGTTTTAAAAAACAAGTATTTGAGGAAAGAATATTTTTAAAGGAAATAAGGAGTTTGGCACACTCCAATTAAAGTTGTTTTGTTTATGAAAACTCACTCCCAACACCCGCTTACTAAGTTATAGAACTCACCCCTCCCTTTTACCCCTATAAGATCTGTCGGTAGCTGAACCTTAAGATAGGTATGTAAGGTTAATATATTTAGTTTTGATTAATGTTATTATAGGAAATGTATAGGTGAAAATGACATCTTACTCCTCACGATTTAGAGAGGGGGAATACCCTTAATAAACTGGGAGAGTGGCAGTTTATTCACGGGGATCCGACCAAATCGGGTCGCGGCGTGACAACTATAGGTTTAAAGGACGCCATACTCCTCTCGGGTTTCCAAGAGGGGAAAACCCTTAGTAAATCGGAAAGAGTGGCGGGTTGCTCATGGGAATCCGACCAAACCAGGTCGGGGCATGACAACTAGAATGGTATTAGAGCCTGTTTTCTCGAATACATTATCAAGATTATATAACATAGTAACTAGGAGAAAAGTTTTAAAATTTTCAGATGGCTCCCAAGAGAGGAACCATGAAAACTAGGGCTGATCTTGCCAACATTACCCAACAATCCGTTCACATAGGAAGACCACCCTAAAAGTTCTCCAATGCCTAAGGTGTAGTGGAAAGTTATTGAAAATAAAACCACATAAGTGCACGAAAAAAAGGGTAAGAAGTAAAGACTAATATTGCATGAGTTTTGGGGACAAAACTCCTAAAAAGGTGGGGAGTAATTGTAACACCATGTTTTTAGTAAATAGAAATAAAAAAACATATCAACACTAATGCATCGTATCCCATTAGAACTTCGAAGTTAAGCGTGCTTGGGTGAGAGTAGTGCTAGGATCCCATTAGAACTCTGAAGTTAAGCGTGCTTGGGATTAATCTTACATCTTTACAGTAAATACCCATAAATTAATATCCACATTTAATTATTAGAATAATGGCAATATTAATACCCCTCATCCCCATTCAATAAATTAATATCCACATTTAATTATTAGAATAATGGCAATATTAATACCCCTCATCCCCATTCATCCTCCTCACACCTGAAAACCTCTTTCTCTCTACTACTCCATTTTTCGATGAAGCTCGAACCAGAGCTCCAACTTAGGTATTTTTCTCAACCTTAGAATGAGAGGTTGGGCTCTTTAGATTCTAGAGGAAGTCAACTATCTGATAACAACCTCCATTCGATATGAGGATCGCCGTCGGCGTAATCAAATAGTGAAGTAGCTCTAGAAGATCGAAGCTGCCCTATATCGGCCTAGCTAAAATTGGTCAAATAGTAAGAATTCATGATCCTAGCCCTTCTCTAGCCAAACCAAGCTCTCCCAATATTCTCACAACCCTCATAAAACTTCAACGATGTTGAAAGGTCAATAGTAAGAATTCTTGATCCTAAAAGGTACTTTAGGAAGACAGCTACCTTTCCCGATAGAAAGCTTGGACTGTCACACCTCCAATGGGACAAGTGTGGTCGGAACGCTAGCAAGAGAAAGCTCGCGTCAACTTAGAAAACCAATCATAGACGAACACGTCACGGTTAACAGGTGAGTGAGACTTTTAACATCATACCTGTTTGGGGTGATAAGCAAATTAAGCTAAAAACCACTTATCGGTTGTGAGTGGGCTAATTTACACTTCATACCTGGTTGGGATGATGAGAAATTTTTCTAAATTGGAAAATATCGTAAGTACCTCGAAATGAAAACCCACTACTTAGTGGTATTTTAAACATCACAACATAGACGAGTGATGTGAAAATGATGTGAAAAAATTACTTTCAGGTTGTGAGCCGATCATACAAGGTTGGTATGATGAAGCTTCCTCGGAGAAAGTGGAAAACCCGTTTATCGGTTATCAATGGAGATATCCTCATACCCCGTTGGTATGATGAATAGTTGAAATTTTATTTTTGTTAAAAGTGCTCTCCCCTAACTGTGTGCCACTGCTTAAACGATTTGGGAGACCTTCTCGACGGGAGCTTGAATAGCTCTTATAGGTCGGAGGCCTCGGTTTTGGAACTTGGGGGCTAATATGCCCGATTTTAAAAATCTTGAATAGTGGGTCATAGGCTAGTTGGCATGAGCAGAAGCTAATAAATAAATATGAGATATATGCTATAAAACTTTAAATAAATGAATTGTTTGGTCATGGTACCAAGATAGGACTGATATGCTCAGTCAACTAGCAACATTGCGACATGACAGGTCGACGGACCAGTCAAGATAAACAACTACAGGTTGAGTTGAGGGTCGGGGCCGTTGGACTAGTGGTACCACATATTATATGGCATGATGTGAAAATACTGATTGTGCATGCACTGTGTGTATGGGATTTTCAAGATGCCCAAGAGTGGTAGTGATGTTTCCTAGGGCCCTAGACGACCTGGTGGGTATAAGGGCAGTTCATCGGACCTGGTGACCTTGCGAAGCTCAACGTAACTTCAAGTGCATGAGACCGGAGTGGGTCAGGATGAGGTCTCTGTCCTCATACGGATATGGAGAATTAATTTCGGGATTGAGGGTAGGATGTCCCGTACATCCACTCATTCTTATGATATAAGTGTTAGGGTAGAAGTGGGCGTGCTTCTATCTAGGTGGCTGGTAAAGTTGCTCTGATGCCACAAGTGAGTTCGGTGGACGTATTGGCCTGCGATTGTGTGATTGACCTTAATGATAAAGGATGTGTGTTGGGTGATGACACACCGTGATTAATACGAAATGGTGATAAAATCGATATTTTTAAAGTGGAGAAAATCTAAAGGAAATTAAAGAGTTTAACACACTCTAACTTGAAAATGTCACACTCGGTAGGGTAAAGGTTTTAAAAAACCAGTAATTGAGAAAATAATATTCTTAAAGGAAATAAGGAGTTTGGCACACTGATTAAAGTTGTTTTATTTATGAAAATTCACTACCAACACACGCTTATTGAGTTGTAAAACTCACCCCCTCCCTTTTATCCCTTTCACGTAACCAAGGGAAACCGACCTTAAAGATTTGTCGGTAGTTGAAATTAAGATAGGTATATAAGGTTAATATATTTAGTTTTGATTAATGTTATTCCAAGATATGTACAGGTAAAATGAACGTCTTACTCCTCACGGTTTAGAGAAGGGGAATACCCTTAATAAATCGGGAGAGTGGCGGGTTGTTCACGTGGATCCGACTAAACCGGGTCGGGGCGTGATAACTTTAGGTTTAAAAGACGCCTTACTCCTACCAGGTTTTCAAGGGGGGAAAACACTTAGTAAACCAAGAAGAGTGGCGGGTTACTCACGGGGATTCGACCAAACTAGGTCGGGACGTGACAGCAGTGGTGGAGAAGAAGCAATTAAATGTTAATGGATTTTATATATGGAAAAAACTACTAGTAGGGTCTACTTAGACTTGGTCTGGATGGACAGTCAAATCTCAATCATTTGACAAGATTGTAAGTACTAACATGAAGGGCAACCGAGTGGACAAAGAGAAAGAGGAGGTGATGTACTTTAGTGGAAAATTTAAATAGGTTATCCCTTTTAATCTCTCTCTTCTCATCTTCCTTCCCTTACTCTCTCATATCTCATGCCTTCAAGAGCTCCATCATCTCCCCTTTAAGTTCAAGAATAATAAGAGGCAGATCATGCACAAAGAGTGAGTGGGATGAGTGGGAGAGAGTATTGCAATCTTACATTCATTCACAAAGCACATACAGAAATATAGGGAACTGCAATAAAAACTCTAGCTTATGAATAGTTCAGAGTAAGCCATGCACAATCTCTTCTCTTTTCAATCAATACACAGATTCCATCTTTTTTTTTGTTCTTCCCGAGTTAGTGTTACGTGTGCTAAGATTATTTACATGTTGCTGAAGTTAGTGTTACTTAGGGTTTTTAATGGACTGTATTTTATCCCCTCTTGGCCTGAAAATACAAATATCACTATTTTATGATAAAAAAGTAAAACAAAAATAAGGAAAAGGAAGAGAAGATGTGCTGTGTGAACTCAAACAACTTGGCTCTCATTCCCACTTTCCTATATCAAGCTTCCTTATGGGCCTCTCAGTCCCATCAGCTCTATAAGTTTAGTCAACGAGCCAATGGACAACACTTTTACAAAACCAAGGTATATATAATACAAATATCTCTTACCCTTGATGGCAGTAACAAGGCCCCAAAGATTACCTATTTCCTAGGGTGACCAAGTTGCAAGAACCCTCCGTCCGATCTCGTGACTCTAAACGAAATTTATACCACACACTCATACTACCTGTTCTCTAACAGCAGCTTGTGCCTATCATTTGGGTCAATTTTGGTAACATTTTCTTCCTTTTTTGTTGGCTCAACATCATCAATCATTGGATATCTGCACCAATTATCAGTTTTTCTTTGGGTGAGCAGCTGAAACTCTTTTGCATTAGTTAATGTGTTGTATTAGAATCTTAAAGATTTAAGAATGTATTGCCGCTCTAATAATATTTCTATGGTTGATTTTCTGGTGCAGGTAGTTATGACAAGGAAGAGAAAGCTGCTAGGGCATATGATCTTCCAGCACTCAAGTACTGGGGCACAAACCACGACCAATTTCACTGTAAGATACATCATGATAAAAGCACCTTGAAATGGAAGCTTTTTCTTTATCAATGTTTAATCTTGTTACAGATTAGCAACTATGAGAAGGAACTGGAGGAGATGAAGCACATGACCCGACAGGAGTTTGTGGCTTCAATTCGAAGGTTGCAACTACAAATTTTGGTTCATATTCTTATAAAATAACCGTGAAAAATCTCAGGGGACCCAATTAAATATGACCATGAATTTACATATTGCAGGAAGAGTAGTGGCTTCTCAAGGGAGCTTCCATGTACCGTGGAGTTACAAGGTACAAGTCGGAATTAATGCGCTTTTTTTCATATACATAAAAGCCTTGCTCAATAGCTCCATGCATCTTACTGGAGTCTCACCATGAACCATCGAATATTGAGACAGGCATCACCAGCATGGTCGTTGGCAGGCCAGGATGGGAAGGGTTGCAGGAAACAAGATCTTTACTAGGGGACTTTCAGTAAGTTACACTTGATGTTAATTCTGTGAGGTTGTGTTTGCTAGAGATGTTATAGTCCTCTTGTTATATGGCAAGAAATAAATATATTTTTCTAAGTTTTCATAGAAGTTTTAGAAAATGGGAAATATTTGTCTTTAAACTGCAATTATGGTTTGGTTACAGTTATGAACCTTTTTTTTTCGGTAATAGAACCGAGACCTTCGGACTTGGTCTAATGACTGTGCATATTCACAACATACATCTAGAAACTAGTGCATGCATGCATTCATTTATTACTATGCACCGCATCTAAATCTCGCGAGAAAATGTTCGTCTCAGGCACGGAGGAGGAGGCAGCTGAGGCCTACGATATCGCCGCGATAAAGTTCCGAGGTCTAAACGCCGTCACCAACTTCAACATGAACCGCTACGACGTGAAAGCGATCCTCATAGCAACACCTTACCCATTGGGGGTTGGGCGGCCAAGCGAATGAAGCCGCCCAGGGTTTCTAGTCGTTAAGATGGTGTGATTAAATATATAGAGTTAATGGATTAAAATTATAAATAATATTAAATAGTAAAAAATTTTATTTAAAATAAATATAACGATTATAAATAATATTGTGATAATTATGTATTTGATAATAAAAGTATTATTTTAAATTTATTTTACAATACATTTTAAAAGTATTTCAAAATTTTAAAATAATAATCATATACAATATTTTTAAAATTATTACATAATTTAACAAGTTATATATAAAAATAAATAATCTACATTAAATAAATCATTAAATTTATGATGTAAAATAAAAAGTACTATTTTTGTAAAATTAATTAAATACGATAAATATAAAATTTATTTATGTTTTAGTAATCCGATAAATATTAATAAGATAAGGTGTATTAGTAATTAGAAAAATAGTAAATAAGTTATTAAATTATTATATACACTTAATTTCTTTACATATGATAACTTAAAAAATAATTTTCATGTAATATTTTAATAATTTTAGTGAGATAAAATATCACATTCTAATCCGCACTATTTATTTTTCCAAAAAAATAAACTCTATCTAATACTACATTAATGGAAAAAAGAATAAACTAAATTAAACCGAAAAATAGAGTTGAATGAGGTACATAAATAAATTGAATCGAGAATAAGTACGAAATAATAATTTATAAAATAATCAAATTTAAATTGTACCAAACAAAAATAATATTTTAGATAATTTATTGATAATTTGGGATAATATGATTGAAAATTAGATGAAAAATTGAATTGAATTAGATAAAATTTCATCGGGTTAAGTTAAGATTTAATTTTTAAAAATTTTGAAAAAATGAAAAAATGGTAATATTAGATTAAAAAATATAAATAAATAAATTTAGAAAAAATTTTAAAAAAAATTATATCAGATAGTGTAAATCACCCCATCATGCTCACTCCTAAATGGAATTGACTTATGTTACT
The DNA here is from genome assembly GCA_030064435.1 of Trapa incisa. NCBI lineage: Eukaryota > Viridiplantae > Streptophyta > Magnoliopsida > Myrtales > Lythraceae > Trapa > Trapa incisa. The sequence continues at coordinate 2,800,356 of CM057774.1, read as the reverse complement.
CACCTAATCATATGACTCTCATCTCTTATTACAATTGTCCATCTTCTTCCCAAATCAACCCCATATACATTAGCCAAATATAAAAGAAAATATACATATTGACAATAAAATGATGAATATTTTTACCAAATTAAACCTAATAGAACTTAAAGCTAATAAAAAAAAATATACATAACTTGTATTAGAAATTTAAATTTTTATAAAATATATATTGAGCCCAAAATATTTAATAAAATATTTCTCTCCAGAAAAAAACTGATAATTATTATTCTTAATTATTTTGCATGTAATTGAGTAATGTACATCGTTAGCATATTCTAAGAGTTGATATTAGTATGAACTACTCATTGCTCACCACTTAAACCTAAAATGTTTGGTGGAATGGGGTGAACTCACAACCTATTGAGTGTGTTTACTCATATCAAGTCACAACATAATTTAGAATCAAGTCTTTGCTAAATTTTCTCGTTAAAATCCATTTATAAGAGTATTGGATTTTTCCAGTTTACTTATTACAACTTTCTGTATTAGTCATTTATAGATTATATATTTTATATCACACTCAGTTATTACAATAATAAACATAACATTCTCGCATGTTCAGCAATCCTAGGGTCATCACATATGACCTTTTCACTCATGTCGTAGTTAATAAAACTCATGCTATGCAATTGTCATACCTAATGGCTTAACCATTATATCTCCTAAGGGCTCACACACTAGAAATTCTAGGTTATGAGGGTATTGTACGTTATGTAATTACACTCATTTGGAACATACCAGATAAACCGTCTCCTTGATATTCTTTGATCTACACATCCTACATCATGAGATGTTTAGACCCCAACCATAAGCCTCCGTGGTCCTAAAAATTTATAGAAGCCATTATTCATTTGTATCACCACTTTCATTATTCTATATATATTGACACCACCTCTTATTTCAAGTGCTATACTGACATCATAACTTGACCACCTAAACAATTATATCAAGCATAATAAATCACATGAAACAATAAAAATAATGGCATTTTAATCCGGGTGTACAACGTGCTATTGGACCAACCCAGTTACTCATATTTTCATGCACGCATCACATTCACATATTGAATTAATTTGATTCACAAGGTGTGGTATGCTATATGACCAACCTCACTACTCATATTTTTATTTATTCAAGTAGTTTATCATTATTTATTTTATTTACTTAATTAATAAACCTAGAGCATATTTACTCAACATTTTTTAGAAAATCACATGTGTAATATAGTTCCTAATTATTCTAACTTTGTATAAATTTATTTTCTATATCATTGTGAATTTAATTTTTTTAATTAATTTTAAAATTACCGAGAAAAATAAATATTTGAATCATTTTTCATAGTTTAATCTCATTTAATTTATTTCAAGTCCGATTCACTACTTATACAATTTTTATCTACAATTTACTTTATAATTTTTTTCCATATATTTTATATTTTTATTGACTATTTGATATTTTCTAAAATTTGATTTTAATACTTGTTCAACAAATCCAGATCACTTTAATCCGGTACAAAGACCATTCTAGGTGGGAAACCAAAACTAGATTTGTCATTATTTTTTTAAAACAAAAATGAATAGGGTGTACTTTCACGATGTGGGATGTGGGAATGCGAGCTTGAGTAGTCATCAGTTGAAGATTATGAGAAAATGTGGTGAATTCCAATCAACTGGTCGGGTTAATTTGATATTAACATACACAAAATACACTTATAGAGTGAGATTGAGTGTGCAATAAGTAAAAAGAGATAAAGATGTGTACGCAAAAAGGATGCTGAATTCAATACCATTTTTCGGTAGAAAATGGAGGGTTTTGTTCAAGGCACAGACACTAAGACGAGTGATATAATTAAATCTTATCTAATAATTTTCCACCTCTATTAGCCTACTCTAGGATATGCAAATTTAATTGAACATATTGGTATCGTTCTTATTTTAAAAATATACATGGATAATAAATTGTAGTGGTGGAGAAAAATTAATTAAATGTCAATAAATTTTATAGATGAAAAAAACAACTAGAAAGGTCTACTTAAACTGGTCTCCATGGACAGATTATTTGATAACATTGTAAGTCCAAACATAAAGGGCAATAGCGTGGACAAAAAAATAAAAAGGAGTGATGTACTTTATGGATAAATTAAATAGGCATCCCATTAATCTCTAGCTATTCACCTTCCTTCTCTTACTCTCTTACATCTCATGCCTTTAAGAGCTTCACTATCTCCTCTATAAATTCAAGAATAAGAAGAGGTAGATCACATATAGGATGAGTGAAAAAGATTTGTAGTCTCACATTTACAAAACACATAAAAATAGAGAGGGAATTACTGTAAAAACCCTAGGTTGTGAATAATCCATAACCAACCTTGGAAAGTTTCTTTTATTTTGAGTCACACACTGATATCATCAATCTTTTTGTTCTCTCCTAGCTATTATTAAATATACTTTTATATGCATAAAATAATTTACATTTTGGATTTTGTTTCGTCGCTTTTATAAATTTTTTTATTCTCTCCAAGCTATTGTTAAGTATACTTTTATGTGCATAAGATCATTTACATACTCGATGGTATTTTGTCCCTTGTTTTGTAGGCTTTTGTTAAAGTGGAAGATATAAATATCTTACCATTTTGTGATAAAGAAGTAAAATAAAAATGGAAAAGGAAGAGAAGATGGGCTCTCTGAACTCAAACAACTCAAACGACTGGCTCTCATTCCCTCTTTCCCCAAATCATGCTTCCTTGCAGGCTTCTCAGTCGCATCAGTTCTCTATAGGTTTAGTCAATCAGCCAATGGACAACCCTTTACAAAACAAAGGTATATATAATACAAATATCTTCCTACCCTTCATTTTTCATTCGAAGATATCCACTTTCTGCGCAATATTTTTCCTTCTTTTCTGGACGAGTTATGCCTCTGATTGTTTACTCTCTCAGAGTGGAACGTGATGGCTGGTCATGGCGGCAACGAGGCCCCAAAGATTGCCGATTTCCTGGGGGTGACCAAGTCGCAGAACCCTCAGTCCGATCTCGTTGTTCTAAATAAAATTCATACCACACACTCAAATTATCTGTTCCCTAACAGCAGCTTAGTGCCTGTGCAAAGTAGCATGATGGGCAGTTCGAGCGACTATGACTTTCAGGAGAACGGCAATTTGCAGACGCTGACCTTGTCTATGGGCAGTGGCAGCAAGGGCTCTGCCTGTGAAACCAGTGGGGATAACAACAGCAACCCGAACACGGTTGAGAATGCTCCGAGGAGAACCCTCGACACCTTCGGGCAGAGAACATCCATCTATCGTGGCGTGACAAGGTGAATATTTTAACGAAGTACTTTTCTCGGTGCGGTGCATATGATACCATTATGAACTCGACTGTATATAGGCATAGGTGGACCGGAAGGTATGAAGCGCATCTTTGGGACAATACTTGCAGGAGAGAAGGGCAGTCAAGAAAGGGTCGGCAAGGTAATGCAATCTATGAGATTTGAGTACATAGTTTGATCATTTGATCATTTTCTATCATTTAGGTCAATTTTGGTAACATTTTCTTCCTTTTTTGTTCGCTGAATATCATCAATCTTTGGATATATGCACCAATTATCAGTTTATTTGGGTGAGCAGCTGAACCCCTTTTGCATTAGTTAATTTCATTGCTATGTGTTTTATCAGAATCTTAATAATATTTCTATGGTTGATTTTCTGGTGCAGGTGGTTATGATAAGGAAGAGAAAGCTGCTAGGGCATATGATCTTGCAGCACTTAAGTACTGGGGCACATCGACCACAACCAATTTCACTGTAAGATACATCATGATAAAAGCACCTTGAAATGGAAGATTTTTCTTTGTTAATGTTTAATCTTGATACAGATTAGCAACTATGAGAAGGAACTGGAGGAGATGAAGCACATGACCCGACAGGAGTTTGTGGCTTCAATTCGAAGGTTGCAACTACAAATTTTGACTCATCTTCTTATAAAATAACGGTGAAAAATTTCAAGGGACCCAGCTAAATATGGTCATGAATTTACATATTTCAGGAAGAGTAGTGGCTTCTCAAGGGGAGCATCCATGTACCGTGGAGTTACAAGGTACAAGTCGGAATTAATGCGCTTTTTTTCAAATATATAGAAGCCTTGCTCATTAGCTCCATGCATCTTACTGGAGTCTCACCATGAACCATCGAATATTGAGACAGGCATCACCAACATGGTCGTTGGCAGGCCAGGATCGGAAGGGTTGCAGGAAACAAGGATCTTTACTTGGGGACTTTCAGTAAGTTACACTTTATGTTAATTCTATGAGGTTATGTTTGCTAGAGATGTATTAATCCACTTGTTATATGGCAAGAAATAAATATATTTCTCTAAGTTTTCATACGACTTTTTGTTAGAAGTTTTAGAAAATGGGAAATGTTTGTCTTCAAACTGTAATTATGGTTTGATTACAGTTATGAACCTTTCTTTTCAGTAATAGAACCGAGACCTTTGGACTTGGTCTAATGACTGTGCATATTCACAACATACATCTAGAAACTAGTGCGTGCGTGCATGCATTTATTACCATGCACCGCATCTAAATCTCGTGAGAAAATGTTCGTCTCAGGCACCGAGGAGGAGGCAGCCGAGGCCTACGACATCGCCGCGATAAAGTTCCGTGGCCTGAACGCCGTCACCAACTTCGACATGAACCGCTACGACGTGAAGGCGATCCTCCAGAGCAACACCTTACCGATTGGGGGTTGGGCGGCCAAGCGAATGAAGGAGGCCCAGGGTATCGAGTCGTCAAGGCAGAGGGAAGAAATGATCGCCCTCAGCTCGAGCTACGGTTATGGGTCCGCATCGGGGTCGGCTGCTGCAACACTCCACCAGTACCAGCTCTACCCCATAATCCCTCAGGCCTACGAGAGCCCCCAGCCTCTACTAACTCTCCAGAACCCGATCGAGATGACCCAATACGCAACACATGCTGGCGACCCGCATCCGTTCCATGGCCATAACGGCGCGGCCTACAATCTGAACTACCCTTCGAGCCAATACCACAACAGCTTCATCCAGGGCAACCTGACTCTCTATCAGGGGCTCATGAGCCATGTGGGTTCGTCTTCTGTAGTGGACACTAGCAATACGGGAAGCGGCAGCGGGAGCTATGGCGGCGGTGGTGGCTATTACGGTTGTGGGCTCGGCCTAACTCTTAACTCCGGTCCTGTGCTGGGGGAGGAGCAGCTGGGCATGGTAAAGGGCGACTACGATATGCAGCCGGCAGGTGCGTATGGTAGCTGGAACCCCGACTCCGTTCAGGGATCCAACCCCGGGGTCATCACGATGTGGAATAACTGATCTGATCGGGTGGAGGAGGATCGTTTTTTTTTTTTCGATAATAGTTGCAGTGGCTATCTCGATTGGGCCAAATAATTAAGGCGAAAAAGAATATAAAAACTTGATCTTTTCTTTATAATATAATTCTTAGCCATCTTTCTTACATTTTTAAGGTTGCTAAATTTATGTCCAAGTGTTATATTATAATCTCAAATAATATTTTAATAAATTTTAAATAAGCTATATTTTCTCTAACTCAAATGGCTATATAATATTTGTATAATAATTTATATAAAACTATTATATCCATATATTAATTTAAATAAAATATTTTAATGTTAATTCAATTTTACATATTGAATATAGCACAAATGCACTAAGAAAATAGTGATAATTGATATATTTTAATATATTTTTTTGGCTTATGTTGAAAATATTGTGATTTTATTTTATTTGTGCTATTCTATAAAAATAACTAAATTTAAAAATTTATTAAAATGAGAGTTATAAAGACCACTATATACATACTTTTTAATCTTAAATCTTATATATTTAAAAAAAATTATATTGGGTATAAATATATATTTTTAGCCTTCTCAATTATTATTTACCAATATATATAATTGATAAATTTATTTTAGAGTTTTAGATTAAAATATGATAAATATTCAGGAACGAAAATTTTAAATATGTTGAAATGAAATAAATTTTTAAGTATATATTATATGTGAATAAAAAAATAATAAAAATACATTGAATTTGTATGCCTAAGTTGTAAATTAGATAAGCTAGATATTATGAATTAAAAATATTATATTTTTAGAGTATTCAATATATAATAATTTATTAATATTTAATTTGTATGTTAAATGATTATAAATGCTATGAATAGAAACATCAAATATAAAAAAGAAAATTGATAGGGAAAAGATAGTGAAATAGAGATAAGAGAATAAATTATACATAGGAAAAATAAAGTGAAATATTTTTAATAAACTCCTAATCTTAACATTGGACTGAATTTATTTTTTTTGTATATTTTTAAATTTAATAAGCATTCATAAGTTTTAATAAATTTTTAACTCCAAATAAGTTACTTTGAAAGAAAATTATGTTAATTACCATTATTATTCTTGAAATGGGTGGGTCATTGATTAAAAAATTCAATTATTCCAAGCATGACAATGATATGTATTTTAGTGAAGATAAAGTTGGCAAGTCAGGTAAAGATTTAATTTTCAAAAATTGTACAAAAATAGAAAAAATAGTAATATACTTGCAAGATATTTACAACTTCTAAATATTATTATTGTTACTTATAACATAAGAAATTGTCATTTTAAAAAGTTTCAATTGCATTTGCTTCATTTCTTATATGTATTAAAATTAAAACTTATAAAAAAATATATTCTTGAAATATTTGTCCACTCAATTTTCATATTCTTAAGTTTATCTTCTATGTGCATATTTGCGTTAGGCATGAAAATCTAAATTTTTTTTATCTAAAGTTTTTAAATTAAGAAGATGGTGTGGGATTAAATGTACACTAGTTAATGGATTAAAATCACAAATAATATTAAATAGTAAAAAATTTTATTTAAAATAAATATAACGATTATAAGTAATATTGTGATAATCATATATTTCAAAATAAAAGTATTATTTCAAATTTATTGTACAATATATTCTAAAAGTATTTCAAAAATTTAAAATCACAATCATATACAATATTTTTAGAATTATTGTCTAATCTAACCGGTTATATAAAAAAATAAATAATTTATATTAAATAAATCATAAGTTTATGATATGAAATAAAATGTGTTATTTTTATAAAATTGATTAACTACCACAAATAAAAAATTTATTCTCATTTTAATTCTAAATAATCCCGGTAAATATCAATATAATAAGGTGTACTAGTAATTAAAAGAATAGTAAATAAGTTATAAAGTTATTGTATACACTTAATTTCTTTACCTTTAATACATTATAACTAAAATTTTTCATAACTTTTCATTACGAGGTTAAAAATAATGCTCATGTAATATTTTAATAGTTTTAGCGACACAAAATATCACATAACTATCTATTTTTCTGAAAAAGAAACTTATTGTAACATTACATTAGTGGAAAAAAGATTAAATCAAATCAGATTTAAAGCTAGAGTTAAACGGGGTACGTAAACAAATTAAATCGAGAATAAGTTCGAAATAACAATTTACAAAATAATCAAATTTAAATTGTACCAAATAAAAATTATATTTTAGATAATTTATTAAAGATTTGGCGATCGAAAATTAGATGAAAAATTGGATCGGGTTACGTTAAGATTTAATTTTTAAAAAATTTAAACAATGGAAAAATGGTAATATTAGATAAAAATATATAAATAAATAAATTTAGGAAAAATTAAAAAAAGAAAAAAATTTATATCAGATCATGTAGATTGTCCCTATCATGCTCACTTGTAAATTAGATTGACCGGTATCCCGCTCTTAATGAGATGACTCTAATATCCTATTACAATTGTTCATCTTATTTATTAGCTAAATATAAAAGAAAATATACATACACTCTCATTAAAATGGTGGATATTTTTATTAAATTAGACATGATAGAATTTAAAGCTCATAATAAAAAAAACATACTTAATTTGTAGTAGAAATTTAAATTTTCATAAACCATATATTGAGCCCAAAATATTTAATAAAAAATTTTACTTGAGAAAAAAATAATAATTATAATTTTTAACCTTTTATATGTAACTAAGTAATGTATATTGTATCTTTATAGTTGATGTTGGCATGAACTACTCATTGCTCACTAGCCTAAACCTAAAATGTTTGGTAGAGTGGGTGAGCTCACAACCTATTAAGTATTTACTGATATTAGTCATTTATAGATTATATCTCTTATATTACACTCAGTTATTACAATGATAAACACAACATTCTTGGATGTCATACATGTCCGATCTTATATTACACTCAATTATTACAATAATAAACACAACACTCTTGGATGTCATACATGTGCGATCATGAGAGGGTAATAGTGTGTACATGTTCCATACACTTAAGGTCATTCCATATGACCTTTCCACTCATGTCATTGTTAATAAAACTCATTGTATGCAGATGTCACACCTATGGCTTGACCACTATATCCTCTAAGAGCTTACACATGAGAAATTCTAATGATAGAGTGAGATTGAGTGTATAATTCACTACAATTTTTTAATAGAAAATAGAGCATTTTATTCAAGACACGTACATTAAAATAAGTAATATAATTAAATTTTATCTTATAGTTTTTCACATCCACTAACCTATTTTAGGATCTGCTATAAAAATTCAATTAACCTATTTTAGGATCTGCTATAAAAATTCAATTGAACATGTTGGGATCGTAAAGATATACATAAACCATAGATGATAGGTTAATCAATTGACAAGATTGTAGTTCTCTCACTTTTCATCTTTCTTCACTTACTCTTTCACATTTCATGCCTTTTAAGAGTTCTACCATCTCTCTTCTAAGTTCAAAAATAAAAACAGACAAATCTCATACAAGTGAGTGAAGTGAGTGAGAGGCTTGCCTCTCACAGTTACAAAACACATACAAAAATAGAGGGAGTTACGGTAAAAATCTAGAGCTAGCCGTATAGAATCTCTTCTCTCTTCGATCACTAAACTGATTCCATCAATCTTTTGATACTCTCTAAGCTAACGTTATATGTGCTTTTATATGCATAATATCATTTACATGTTCATGTTGCTGAAGTTAGAGTTTACTAATTTCTTAATAAACTGTGTTTTATCCCTTCTTTTGCATGCTTTGTGCTGAAGATACAATTATTATTTTGTAGTAAATAAGTAAAACAAAAAAGGAAAAAGAAGAGAAGATGGGATCTGTCAACTCAAACAACGGGCTCTCATTCCTCTTTCCCCAAATCAGAATTCCTTGCAGGCCTCTCAATTCATCAGTTCTCTATAAGTTTAGTTGAGGTAATGGACAACCCTTTACAAAACTAAGGTATATATAATATAAATATCTTCCTACCTTTCATTTTTCATTGGAAAATATTCACTTTCTGTACAATATCTTTCCTCCTTTTCTGGACGAGTTATGCCTCTGGTTGTTTACTCTCTAGAGTGGAACGTGATGGCTGGTCATGGCGGCAACGAGGCCCCAAAGATTGCCGATTTCCTGGGGTGACCAAGTCGCAGAACCCTCAATCCGATCTCGTGGTTCTTAACGCAATTCATACCACACACTCAGACTATTTGTTCCCTAACAGCAGCTTGGTGCCTGTGCAAAGCAGCATGATGGGCAGTTCGAGCGGCTATGACTTTCAAGAAAACGTCGGCAATTTGCAGACGCTGACCTTGTCTATGGGCAGTGGCAACAAGGGCTCTGCCTGTGAAACCAATGGGGATAACAACAGCAACCCGAACAAGGTTGAGAATGATATGCAGCTGGGCATGGTAAAGGGCGACTATGATATGCAGCCGGCAGGTGCGTATGATAGCTGGTCCGCAGACTCCATTCAGGGGTTCAACGTCGGCGTCATCACGATGTGGAATAACTGATCTGAACGGGTGGAGGAGGATCGATATCGTTTTTTTTCTGATAATAGTTGCAGGGGCTAACTCGATTGGGCCAAATAATTAAGGCGAAAAAGAATATAAAAACTCGATCTTATCTTTATAATATAATTTTTAGCTATGTTTCTTACATTTTTAAGGTTGTTAAATTTATGTATAAGTGTTATATTATAATCTCAAATAATATTTTAATAATTTATAAATAAGTTATTTTTTCTCTAACTCAAATAGCTATATAATATTTGTATAATAATTTATATAAAACTATTTTATCCATATATTAATTTAAATAAAATATTCTAATGTTAATTTAATTTTGCAGTGATAATTGACATATTTTAATATGTTTTTTAGATTAAGTCGAAAATATTATGATTTTATTTTTGTTTGTGCTATTCTATAAAAATAACTAAAATTTAAAATTTATTAAAATAAGAGTTATAAAGACCACTATATACATATTTTTTAATCTTAAATCTTATATATTTTTAAAAAATTATATTGGGTATAAATATATACTTTTAGCCTTCTTAATTATTATTTACCAATATATATAATTGATAAATTTATTTTAGAATTTTATATTAAAATATAATAAATATTTAAGAACCAAAATTTTGAATATGTGGAAATGAAATAATTTTTTAAGTATATATTATATGTGAATAAAAAAATGATAAAAATATATTGAGTTTGTATGTATAAGTTGAAAATTAGATAAGCTAGATATCATGAATTAAAAATATTATATTTTTAGAGTATTCAATATATAATAATTTATTAATATTTAATTTATATGTTAAATGATTATAAATACTATGAATAGAAACATTAAATGTAAAAAAGAAAATTGATAAGGAAAGATAGTGAAATAGAGATAAGAGAATAAATTATAAATAGGAAAAATAAAGTGAAATATTTTTATTAAACTCCTAATCTTCTATAACATTTGACAGAATTTATTTTTTTTTTGCATATTTTTTTAATTCAATAAGCACTTATAAGTTTTAATAAATTTCTAACTCAAGTTACTTTGAAAGAAAATTATGTTAATTACCATTATTATTCTTGAAATGAATGGATTACATACATTGGTCAAAAAATTCAAAGATTGCAAATATGAGTATAACAATGATATGGATTTAACTGAAGATTTAATTTTTAAAAAATGTACAAAAATAGAAAAAAACATTATTATTGTTACCTTGCAACACAAGAAATTATTATTTTAAAGAGTTTCAATGGTATTTATTTTAAAAATTGTTCATTATTTATATGTATTAAAATTCAAAATTCTTGATTTGAAAAATAATATTCTTAAAATATTTGTCCGCTCAATTTTCATATTCTTGTGTTTATCTTTTATGTGCATACTTATCTTCGACTTAAAAATCTACTTTTTTTTTCGTCTAAAGTTTTAAATTATAAAGATGGTTGAGTGTTAAATTTAGACAAAGTTAATATATTAAAATCACACATATTAGTAAAAGTTTTGATTTGAAATAAATATAATAATTATAAGTAATATTGTGATAATAATGTATTTAAAAATAAAAATATTATTTTAAATTTATTGTACAATATATTCTAAAAGTATTTCAAAAATTTTAAATCATAATAATATATAATATTTCTATAATTATTACATAATCTAACCCGTTATATAAAAAAATAATCTATATTAAATAAATTATTAAGTTTATGATATAAAATAAAATGTACTATTTTTATAAAATTGGTTAACTACCATAAACATAATTTATTCTCAATTTAGTTTTATGTAATCTAGATATCAATAAAATAAAATGTACTAATAATTAGAAAAATAATAAATAAGTTTTGAGTTTGTTACATATACTTAATTTCTTTATATTATGTAATACATTATAAATAAAAATTTTCATCATCTATTTTTATAAGGTAAAAAATAATGCTCAGGTAATATTTTAATAGTTTTAGCCACAAAAAAATATTATATGAGTGTTTCAACATTCACTATCAATTTTTCCGAAAAATAAACTTAATGTAACACTAAATCCATGAAAAAAAGATTAAATCAAAAGAAAATGAAAACTAGAAAACCCTAAAAAACCCTAAAACTAGAACTGAACTGGATACGTAAATAAATTGAATCTAAAATAAGTTCGAAATAACAATTTACAAAACAATCAAATTTAAATGTTACCAAATAAAAATGATATTTTGAATAATTTATTAAAAATTTAAAATAATTCGATTGAAAATTAGATAAATAATTGAATTGAATAAGATAAAATTAGATCGGGTTAAGTCAAAATTTAATTTTTAAAAAATTTTAAAAATAAAAAAAATGGTAATATTAGATAGAAAAATATAAATAAATAAAATTAGAAAAAATTAAAAAAAAAAAGAATTGTATCACATCATGTAGATTGCCCCATCAGACCCCTACTCATATAACTCTCATTCCCTATGACAATTATTTATATTCTTACCAAATTAACACCATGTACATTAGTCAAATATGAAATGAAATATACATACACTTGACACTAAAATAATAAATATTTTTACCAAATTAGAAATTTAAATTTTCATAAAAAGCCTAAAATATTTAATAAAAAATTTAGCATGAGAAAAAAATGATAATTATAATTCTTAACCTTTTTGCATGTAAGTGAGTAATGTACATAGTTTCCTGAGAGTTGATGTTGGCATAAACTACTCAGCGTAATCCTAAAATGTTCTCACAACCTATTGAGTGTGTTTACTAATGTCGAGTAACAACATGACTTACTAATAAATCTTTGCTAGATTTTCTGTTAAGGTCCATTTATAAGATAATTGAGTTTTTCCATTTTACTTATTACAAGTTCCTAGTATTAGTCATTTATAGATTCTATTTTACTTATCACACTCAGTTATTACAATAATAAACACAAACACTCCCAAATGTAACTCATGGGCTATCACAAGATTAGAGGGGTAAACTGGCATACATGTTCCACACTAGTAGGGTCATAGATATGACCTTTCCACTCATGTCGTCATTAATGAAACTAATGTTAGGTCGATGTCACACTTAATGGCTTGACCACTATATCCCCTAAGGGCTCATACATGAGAAATTCTAAGTTATGAGGGTATTGTACTTATATAATTGCACTCATTTGGAACATCACAGATAAATCATCTTCTTAATATAAATGTCGATAATATGTTATCCAACATTTTGCATTACTTTGATTCACACAACCTATATACCACTTTTATTATTCCATATACATTGGCACCATCTCTTATTTTAGGTGCTATACCAACGTTATAACTTAACCACCCAAACAATCATATCAAACATAATAAATCACATAAAACAATAGAAACAATGACATTTTAATCTGGGTGTGCAACGTGTTATTTGATCGACCCCGCTACTCATATTATGCATCACATTCTCCCTACTCATGTTCTTATTTATTCGAGTAATTTATTATCATTTGCTTTATTTACTTAATTAATAAACTTGTAGCCTATCTCCCCTTAACATTTTAGAAAATTACGTGTAATATAGATCCAAATTTAAATTTGTATAAATTTATTTTCTATACAATTGTTAATTTAATTTTCTAAATTAATTTTAAAATTACTGAGGAAAATAAATATTTAAATAATTTTTCATAATTTAATTCGATTTTATTTATTTCAAGTCTGGTTTACTACTTATACAATTTTTATCTACAATTTACTTTATAGTTTTTTCCATATATTTTATATTTTTATTGACTATTTGATATTTTCTAAAATTTTATTTTAATTCTTGTTTGACAAATATGGATCACTTTGATCCAGCACAAAGGCCATTTTAGGTGGGAAACCAAATCTACATTTGTCATTATATTTTTAAAATAAAAATGAATAGAGTGTACTTTGACGATGTGGGGGGTGAGAATGCGAATTTGAGGAGTAATCGAGAAAATGTGGTGAATTCCAATCAATACTATTAATAAGTCGGATAGAGTGAGATTGAGTGTATAATAAATAAAAGAGACAAAGATGTGTACTTATTAAATATATTGAATTCAATACCATTTTCCACTAAAAAATAGGGGTTTTATTCAAGGCACATACACTAAGACAAAATATATAATTAGCTCTTATTTTATAGTTTTCTAAAATTTACTAGAGAAATTTAATTAAATATAATAGGATTATTTTTATTTTAAAGATATACGTGGACGATATACATATACATATATAATAGTTTCATCATTTAACAAGATTGTCCAAGCAACCGGGTGAACAAAGTAAAAGAGTAGGTAATGTACTCGGTGGTGAATTTAAATATGTCACCCTGTTTAATCTCTCAATTTTCACTTTCCTTCGCTTCCTTTCTCACATCTCATGCCATTAAGAACTCCACCATTTTCCCTATATTAGAGAGAGTGAGAGAGGTTGGAGTCTTACATTCACAAAATACAAAATAAGGGAACTCCGGTACAAACCCTAGGTTGTGGATAATCTAGAGCGAGTGGTGTACAATTTTTTGAGCGAATCGTGTACAATTTCTTTTCTCTTCGTTCAGTACATTGATTCCATCAATTTTTTTTGTTATCTCCGAGCTAGTATCGCCTCTACTTTTATGTGTATAAGACCAATTACATATCGGTGAAGTTAGAGTTTTGCTGATTTCTTGATACACAATCCTTTTTTCGCGGGCTTTATCAAAGCTGAACCAATATCTCATTATTTTGTATTAAAGAAGTAAAACAAGAAAGGAAACGGAAGAGAAGATGGCCTCTGGAAACTCAAACAACCCGCTCTCATTGCCTCATTCCCCAAATCAGACTTCCTTGCAGGCGTCTGCCAATGAGCCAATGGACAATCCTTTACAAAACCAAGGTATATATAATACAAATATCTTCCTATCCATCATTTTTCATTGGAAAATATCCACTTTTTGTACACTCTTTCCTCCTTTTTCTGGACGAGTTATGCCTCTGGTTGTTTACTCTCTAGAGCGGAACCTTATGGCTGTCATGACAGCAAAGAGGCCCCAAAGATTGCCAATTTCCTGGGGGTGACCAAGTCGCAGAACCCTCGGTCCGATCTCGTGGTTCTGAATGAAATTCATACCAAACACTCAGACTATCTGTTCTCTAACAGCAGCTTGGTGCCTGTGCAAAGCAGCATGATGGGCCGTTCGAGCGGCTATGACTTTCAAAAGAACGTCAGCAATTTGCAGACGCTGACCTTGTCTATGGGCAGTGGCAACAAGGGCTCTGCCTGTGAAACCAATGGGGATAACAACAGCAACCCGAACAAGGTTGAGAATGCTCCGAGGAGAACTCTCTACACCTTCGGGCAGAGAACGTCCATCTATCGTGGTGTGACAAGGTGAATATTATAGCTAAGTACTTTTCTCGGTGCGGTGCATATGATACCATTATGAACTCGACTGTATATAGGCATAGGTGGACCGGAAGGTATGAAGCACATCTTTGGGACAATACTTGCAGGAGAGAAGGGCAGTCAAGAAAGGGTCGGCAAGGTAATGCAATCTATGAGATTTGTGTACATAGTTTGATCATTTTCTATCATTTGGGTCAATTTTGGTAACATTTTCTTCCTTTTTTGTTCGCTCAACATTATCAATCTTTGGATATCTGCATTATCAGTTTATTTGGGTGAGCAGCTCAACCCCCTTTTGCATTAGTTAATTTCATTGCTATGTGTTGTATCAGAATCTTAGTAATATTTCTATGGTTAATTTCCTGGTGCAGGTGGTTATGACAAGGAAGAGAAAGCTGCTAGGGCATATGATCTTGCAGCACTTAAGTACTGGGGCACATCGACCACGACCAATTTCACTGTAAGATACATCATGATAAAAGCACCTTGAAATGGAAGCTTTTTCTTTATCAATGTTTAATCTTGTTACAGATTAGCAACTATGAGAAGGAACTGGAGGAGATGAAGCACATGACCCGACAGGAGTTTGTGGCTTCAATTCGAAGGTTGCAACTACAAATTTTGGTTCATATTCTTATAAAATAACCGTGAAAAATCTCAGGGGACCCAATTAAATATGACCATGAATTTACATATTTCAGGAAGAGTAGTGGCTTCTCAAGGGGAGCTTCCATGTACCGTGGAGTTACAAGGTACATGTCGGAATTAATGCTCTTTTTTTCATATACATAGAAGCCTTGCTCAATAGCTCCATGCATCTTACTGGAGTCTCACCATGAACCATCGAATATTGAGACAGGCATCACCAGCATGGTCGTTGGCAGGCCAGGATCGGAAGGGTTGCTGGAAACAAGGATCTTTACTTGGGGACTTTCAGTAAGTTACACTTTATGTTAATTCTATGAGGTTATGTTTGCTAGAGATGTTTTAGTCCACTTGTTATATGGCAAGAAATAAATCTATTTCTCTATGTTTTCATACGACTTTTTGTTAGAAGTTTTAGAAAATGGGAAATGTTTGTATTCAAACTGCAATTATAGTTTGGTTACAGTTATAAACCTTTCTTTTCGGTAATAGAACCGAGACCTTTGGACTTGTCTAATGACTGTGCATATTCACAACACACATCTAGAAACTAGTGCCTGCATGCATGCATTTATTACCATGCACTGCATCTAAATATCGCGAGAAAATGTTCGTCTTAGGCACCGAGGAGAAGGCAGCCGAGGCCTACGACATCGCCGCGATAAAGTTCCGAGGCCCGAACGCCGTCACCAACTTTGAAACGAACCGCTACGATGTGAAGGCGATCCTCCAGAGTAACACCTTACCGATTGGGGGTTGGGCGGCCAAGCGAATGAAGGAGGCCCAGGGTATCGAGTCGTCCAGGCAGAGGGAAGAGATGATCGCCCTCAGCTCGAGCTACGGTTATGGGTCCGCATCGGGGTCGGCTGCTGCAACACTCCACCAGTACCAGCTCTACCCCATAATGCCTCAGGTCTACAAGAGCCCCCAACCTATACTAACTCTCCAGAGCCCGACCGAGATGACCCAATACGCAACACACTCTGGCGACCCGCATCCGTTCCTTGGTCATGCCGGCGTGGCCTACAATCTGAACTACCCTTCGAGCCAATACCACGACAGCTTCATCCAGGGCAACCAGACTCTCTATCAGGGGCTCATGAGCCATATGGGTTCGTCTTCTGTAGTGGACACTAGCAATACGGGAAGCAACTTCATCCAGGGCAACCCGACTCTCTATCAGGGGCTCATGAGCCATGTGGGTTCGTCTTCTGTGGTGGACACTAGCAATATGGGAAGCGGCAGTGGGAGCTATGGCGGCGGTGGTGACTATTACGGTTGTGGGCTCGGCCTTGCTCCTAACTCCGGTTCTATGCTGGGGAAGGAGCAGCTGGGCATGGTAAAGGGCGACTACGATATGCAGCCGGCAGGTGAGTATGGTAGTTGGTCCGCCGACTCCGTTCAGGGGTTCAACGCTCATCACGATGTGGAATAACTGATCTCACCAGGTGGAGGAGAATAGATATCATTTTTTTTCCGATAATAGTTGCAGTGACTAACTCGATTGGGCCGAATAATTAAGATGAAAAAGAATATAAAAACTCAATCTTATCTTTATAATATAATTCTTAGCCATCTTTCTTACATTTTTAAGGTCGCTAAATTTATGTCCAAGTGTTATATTTTAATCTCAAATAATATTTTAATTAATTCTAAATAAGTTATTTTTTCTCTAACTGAAATGGCTATATTATATTTGTATAATAATTTATATAAAACTATTATATCAATATATTAATTTAAATAAAATATTCTAATGTTAATTCAATTTTGCATATTGAATATAGGATGTACTAAGAAAATAGTGATAATTGACATATTTTAATATGTTTTCTGGTTATGTGGAAAATATTGTGATTTTATTTTATTTGTGCTATTCTATAAAAATAATTAAATTTAAAAATGTATTAAAATAAGAGTTATAAAGACCACTATATACATATTTTTTAATCTTAAATCTTATATATTTAAAAAAATATATTGGGTATAAATATATATTTTTAGCCTTCTCAATTATTATTTACCAATATATATAATTTATAAATTTATTTTAGAATTTTAGATTAAAATTTGATAAATATTTAGGAAGGAAAATTTTAAATATTTGGAAATGAAATAATTTTTAAGTATATATTTTAAGTGAATAAAAAAATGATAAAAATATATTGAGTTTGTATGTCTAAGTTGAAAATTAGATAAGTTAGATATTATGAATTAAAAATATTATATTTTTAGAGTATTCAATATATAATAATTTATTGATATTTAATTTATATGTTAATTACGATTATTAATTTTGAAATGGATGGGTTAAATACATTGGTTAAAAAATTCAATGATTGCACGTATATGAGCATGGCAATGATATAGATTTAAGTGAAGATAAAGTTGGGGTTACTTAAAGATTTAATTTTAAAAAATTGTACAAAAATTGAAAAAATAGTAATACACTTACAAGATATTTATAACTTCTAAACATAATTATTGTTTCTTATAACATAAGAAATTGTCATTTTAAAGAATTTCAATTGCATTTGCTTTAAAAATCGTACATTTCTTATATGTATTAAAATTCAATCTTTTTAATAAAAAATAATATTATTGAAATATTTGTTGGCTCATTTTTCATATTATTGAGTTGATCTTCTATGTGCATATTTGTGTTCCGCTTGAAAACCTAATTTTCATTCCTTTTAAAAATTTTAAATTACCAAGGCGTGGGGTTAAATTTAGATGAGAAAATGGATTAAAATTATAAATAATATTAAATTGTAAAATTTTTTATTTAAAATAAATATAACGATTACAAGAAATATTGTAATAATTATGTATTTGAAAATAAAAGTATTATTTTAAATTTATTGTATAATATATTCTAAAAATATTTCAAAAATTTAAAATCACAATCATATGCAATATTTCTAGAAGTTATATAAAAAAATAAATAATCTATATTAAATAAATTATCAAGTTTATGATATGAAATAAAATATGTTATTTTTATAAAATTGGTTATCTACCACAAATTTAAAATTTATTCCCTTCTAAATAATTCTAGTAGATATCAATACAATAAAGTGTAATAATAATTAGAAAAATAGTAAATAAGTTATGAGTTTTTTACATACACTTAATTTCATTTAATATATTATAAATAAAATTTTTTATCATCTTAAAAGGGATGTTCATTTAATATTTTAATTGTCTTAACCACAAAAAATATCACATTGTTTCAATACATACTATCTATTTTTCTGAAAAAGAAATTTAATGTAATACTAAATTCGGAAAAAAAGATTAAACTAAATTAGATTGAAAACTAAAATTGAATCGAGTACGTAAACAAATTAAATCGGAAACAAGTTTGAAGTAATAATTTACAAAATAATTAAATTTAAATTGTACCAACAAAAATGACATTTCGGATAATTTATTGAAAATTTGGGATAATCGGATTGAAAATTAGATTAAAAATTGAATTGAATTAGATAAATTTAGATCAAGTTAAGTCAAGATTTAATTTTTAAAAAATCTGAAAAATGAAAAAATGGTAATATTAAATCAAATAATATAAATAAATAAATTTAGAAAAAATTAAAAAAAAATTGTATGGGATCATGTAGATTGCCCCTACCTAGTCATATCACTCTTATATACTATGACAATTATTCATCTTCTTCCTAAATTAACTCATGTACATTAACTAAATATAAAAGGAAATATATATATTCTCGACACTAAAATGGTGAATGTTTTTACCAAATTACACCTGATAGAATTTAAAGCTCATAATAAAATAATATATATAATTTACAGTAGAAATTTAAATTTTCATAAACCATATATTGAGCCCAAAATATTTAATATAAATGAGTAACAACATGACTTACAATCATGTCTTTGCTAGATTTTCTCGTTAAGATCCATTTATAAGAGTATTAAGTTTTCCCATTTTACTTAATATAAATTTGATGTCACTCATATGCGATCATGAGATTGGAGGGGTAATCATGCGTACATGTTTCACACTCATAGGGTCATCCCATATGACCTTTCCACTCATGTAGTCGGTTTGACCACTATATCCTCTAAGGGGTCACACATGAGAAATTCTAGGTTATGAGGGTATTGTACATTATGTAATTACACTCATTTGGAACATCCCATATAACAGTCTTCTTGATATAAATGCTGATGATGTATCCAATATTTTGCATCCCTTTGATCTTTACAACCTACATTGAGATCGCATGAGATGTTTAGACCCCAACCATATACATTGGTACCACCTCTTATTTCGGGTTCTATACCGACCTCATAACTTGACCATCCAAACAATCATATCAAGCATAATAAATCACATGAAACAATAGAAACAATGACATTTTAATCCAGGTGTGCAACGTGCTATTTTACTGACCCCGCTACTCATATTTTAGGTATGGTATGCTATCTGGCCAACCTCACTATTTATGTTTTTATTTATTTCATTAGTTTATCATTATTTGCTTTATTTACTTAATTAATAAACCTGGAGCCTATCTCCCTTTCTCTTTTAGAAATTATCAACGTATTAACCTTTTTTCTGAAAATCACATGTGTAAAATAATTATGATTTTTCTCTTTTAATAGCATGATCATTAGTCCATTTACAATTTATCATACACTTTCATCACCTTGTTTTTCATTAAGCAAACCCTATGATGCTCTCTACATTCTATATCTTTTAATACAAAAATATTTAAACCACCACAATCGCTCCAATAAAACACATCATCTATAAACCCACTCACCTCTTTTTCGAAACTTATTTATTTCGAAAGGTTCCTTCTGACTGTCTTAGGATGTGCATACTCCCATGTTGTTTTGGGATGATTGTTTCACTACAATTTCATGTTATACGAATAAGGTTAGCTCTAGTTTTTCTTGGTTAGTCATAGAACCACCTCGTAATTTCCCATAATTACGATTTTACTCCTTTAATCAGTTTCACATTAATTTCGTATCAGCGAGCTTGTTCGTATAACTTTCTCTCTTTGTTCGATGTTTCAATATTTTGCCCTTGATTACTTTAACCATATTTATTTCAATGTCCCTAATGTTCCTAAAATATTTTTAAAATACTTAAGTCACACCCAACTCGATTCCCGGTCGGCAATCTCGTGCAACTTGCCAATCCCATCGATTTTACAATGGTGAGTACATTCACCAAAGTAAAACTAGAGGGACTAAGGCTCATAATAAAAATGATACCTTGATTTTTCAGCAAAAAATTGAACTTAGAAACATAATGTGTCCAAAATATTTTACATAAGAAATTTGGGAATATAACAATTAATAAGCAAAAAATTAAACATTCATACGTAAGCTTCGAGATCTACCTCAATTTGCATTGTTCTGTAGATGATTCCCGAATCGTAACTAATGGAATCTTGACTTTCACCTATAATTGTTAAGGAAGGGGTGATATCATGACCCGACCAAGTTTGGTTAGATCCCGTGAACAACCCGTCACTCTCTTAGTTCGAGAGGGGTTCCCCCCCTTATTTAATTCAAGAGAAGCCAGGCGTAAACCTCAACCTTGTTCCTTGGAATAACATATATAAATAAAATTGTAACTTAAAATCATTACGCATATTTGACAAATAGTAAGGCCTGGTGTTATCCCTAGTCAATTCTTTATTTCCAAAAAAAGGATAGAAAGAGTGAGTAAGTTTCTACAACTCAGTGAATAGGTAATTTAAAAAAAATAAAGTTTCAGTAAATAATTTTTGAATTGGAGTGTGCCAGACTCCTTAATTCCTTTAAAATATTTCATAATCAAAATCTTGATTTTCAAAGCCATTTCTCATTATTAACCACAATCGGTGTATTTATCAACCAACACACGCCCTTCATTATGAAGAGAACACACATTCGCAGGGCAACACATCCACTGCACCCGCTTGTGGCGTCAGAGCGACTTTACCGGCCACTTAGGTAGAAGCACGCCCACTTCTACCCTAAGAATGAGTGGATGCACGTGACATCCGACCCTCAATCCTATAAATAAAACTCTGTGTTCGTATGAGGACAGAGACCTCATCCTGACCCCACCCCAGTCTCATGTGCATGAAGCTACGTCGAGCTTCCCTGACTGTTGGCACGATAAAGTGCTCTTATCTCCACCATGTCGTCCAGTAGACCCTAGGACGCATCACTACCCCTCTTGGGTGTTTTGATGGTCTCGTACCTCAATGCATGCACAAAACAATAGTTTTACTCATAAGCCATTTAATCTTTGGTGCCACTGGTCCAACGGCCCCATCTCTAAACTCGACTTACAGCTGTTTGTCTCAACTAGTCCGTTGACCTATCTTGTTGCACTGCCACTAGTCCATCGAGTATATCGGTCCTAACTTGGTACCATGGCCAAACACATCATTCATTTAAAATTTTCATGGAGAAACTCATGTTTTTTTTATAGCTCCTGCTCGTGCCAACTGGCCTTAGGCCCATTGTACGAGATTTTCAAAATCACGCATATTAGCCCTCCAAGTTCCAAAACCGAGGCATACAACCTATTTGAGTTATTCGAGCTCCTATCAAGAAGATCTCCAAAAACTTTTAAGTAGTGACACACAGTCAAGGGAGAAAACTTCCGACAAAATAATATTTTTATCTATCCATCATACCAACCAGGTGTGAGAACATCTACGCTTATAACCGATAAGCGGGTTTTCTACTTATTTCCTGGAAGTTTATCATACCAACTTGGTATTATCTACTTACAACCAGTAAGTAGTTTTTCTGCATAATTTCCACATCACTCCATTCATGCGTGATGGTTAAAATTCCACTTATTGGTGGGTTTTCATTTTCAAGTTACTTATCATCCCAACCGGGTATGATATAATATCCCACTCACTCGTGAATGCTGTGAATTCTTCTTAATCGGCTTTCGTCTCCTCTTGAGCTTTGTCTTAGCTGGTGTTCCCGACACCTCGTGTTCCTACATGGTATGAACATCCTCGTTCATTATCCTTTGGGTTAATAGCCTTCGTTCATTATTAATGAATAAAATACCAAACTTTTCAAATACTTGCAATTTGGTCCCTAAAGTTTTTTTCCTTTACTTTAGGTACCAAATGCTGATTTTCCTCCAAATTATGTCTTGAAATATAAAATTATACTTTGAGACCTCAATTTATTCAAAATTACATAAAGGGTTCAAGTTTCCCAAATTTTCAATTTGGTCTCCAATTTTTCCAAAATTACCATTTGGCCCTTACTTTACAAAAATGGTATGTTTCACCCCAAAAATTCCAAAAATTGCCCAATTGGTCCACCAACATCTTTATCATGCCCAATTGTCCCTAAATTTTATGAAATTGCACTTTAGTCCCTTGAATTTTTGAAATCCCCCAAATTTCCCCAATTTTAACCTTCCAACTTAGTCGAATTTGATTTTATCAAATTGACTGATCAAATGAGTTTAATTGTTGAAATTGAAGTTAGATTGGAGTTCCTATACCTTCATACGATTCAATTGCACTTTGAATTGCACGATTTGATGCTAGAACGAGCCCAAACGGAGCTTCTTCAATAAACTGAACGTAGAGAGAGAAAGCTTCGAAAGCTTACTGTCGGGGGCGTGACGGTCTGAGCTTTCGATCTGGGCAGATAGCTCTCGTCCTGAGGTCATTCCTAGAATCAAGAATCACCTTAATTCATGAAAAATTGAGGGACAATTTAGTAAGAGAAAATGTGTCAGTTCTCTCTCTAGCAGCGCTCGAAATTCACAGAGGTTAGCCAAATTGGCTTACCTTTCTACACTAATTCGGTTGTAGGAGGGCTGAGGAGGCATTAGGTGAGCTTGGTTTGGCTTGAGGAGGGTTCGAATTGGCTGATTTTAGCCCGATAGAAACAGGGCAGTTTCGGTTCGCTGGAGCTGCTTCACTGTTTGATCATGACGACACTTCTACGACGACTCTCGGAGCAATTGGAGACTACCACCGTGTAGCTAACTTCTCCTCAAGTCTAAGGAATCTGACCATGCCTTCTTTGGCTCAGAAAAGCCCCTATATTAGAGCTTTGGTATAAGCTTCATCGAAAAACTGAGCAGCTGAGAGAGAGTGAGATTTTCAGGAGTGTGGAAGATGAATGGAGAGTGACTCTTTATATAGGGAGCTCGGGGACTCGTCAGTCATCCGTTTGGCACCTTAATGATAGTTATTAATGGCCTAAAATTTACTAAACAAAAACATTTCCTCTTCGCCAAAGCTGGATCGATTTTCCGGCGAGTGAACAGTATTGTCATATGAAGGAAGAAGACAACACTGTTCCAAACCAGACCGTACCGGTCCGAACGGGGTTCAATGCTTAAACTGGTAGGTTTAGGCCCCATTCGACTGAGTTTTTCAAAATAAATATTTTTTAAATTCATCTAAATTCATTCTCTATCAAGTGGTGGCCTCAATTCTCCAATTTGAATTTTCTAAGCCACCTAGAAAAATGAATTTAGCATTAGGTTCAATAATGGTTCAAACTAGTTCAATATGGTCGGATTCGGTTCACCTGAACCGGTTTTGTTTTCACCTCCAATTCATCATAAAGTCCTTTTTCATGACTTTTGTGTCTCTTTAGGTCACTCGAGATCTATAAATTTCCCAATTTGCCCTTTCTCTACCGGTTCCAGTTTATAAACCGACTTAGTTTTCTCTTCGGAAATGACCGGTTCAATCCGGTTCAGATCCAGTTCACCTGAACCGGTTTGGTTTTCTCTCCCAAATTGTCATAAGGTCCATTTCCAAGGTTTTTATGACCCCTTTTGGGTCACTCGAGAGTTGTAAATTTCTCAATTTTCCCTCTCTCTGATGATCGGGTTTGTGAATAGGTTTAATTTTTCTCACTCGGTTTGACCGGTTGTTTTCCCGATTTTCCTTAACTCCAGAGGGCGGGGTTTACAACTCCCCACTCCTTTTAGGAGTTTTGTCCCCAAAACTCATTTCACACTTTTTGTACCGGAATGTTCTCTTGATATCAACTTGTAGTTTCTCGATATATAATCCCTTCGGTTATTTCCATCTCTCCCATATATAACATACACTTGAAATCTTCTTTTCTTTTCCATCATTTTCTCATTCCATGGAGTTTATTTTAGCTAAGCATATCTCGTTGAAAATTTTAAGGTTATATCCTTAGATTCACATCCTTCGTTCCTTAAAGCACTATTTCTCCATTTTCAAGATCCTTTACTTAAAATTTCAGGATTGAGAGTTTCCAAAATACTCAATCCTTTCCGCTTTCGGTTATTTTCTTTATTGCTGATCTCCCTAGCTCAGCGTCCGTTCAAGCACCACATACCTACTTCCATAGGTGTTGATGTTGTCATCCTTTTCCCTCCTACATTGATCCTTCGCTTATTCGTTGGTTATTACAACTTCGTTCCACATTTAATGTCTAACCTTGTCATGTTCAAATCATAGACTCTTCCTTACCTAATTCATATTTCACTGGGAAAGTTAGGATTACATGTCCCTTACTGCACGACATTCTTTAGAACTTGTCTTTGACTTCACATCCTTATGACCGTGTTGGTTTCCTCACTTACTCGTCTTTTTCAAACTCTTTTATCAGATCATTCAACTTTTAAGTCTTTGAGTTTCTCGATAACTTTCTGACATGTTGAAACTCTTCCTTTCTTACGTCATTCCTCTTTCCAACCGACGTCCTTTCTTTTATGGTCTATTCTCTTTCTTAATCCATTCTTACTCACTCGTGATCATTTCATGATCCTTTATTCCAAGTTAGTTCCTTTCTTACTCGTATGACATCTTTTGATGTTATCTTCCTACTTACCCGTTACTTGGGTTTAACTGATCCCTTGGACCTTCACGATTACTTTCCCTTTGTACTTGATCCTTTCATCTCCAGCAACTTGTCTTTGAGGAGCTTATCTTCTTTCCAATTTTGTTGGTTTCATTTCCTCCTAATTGGTGCACATATGTTTTTCCAAGGTTCCCTTACTTGGTAAGTTTTACACTTCTTTTCTCCTAGAATTTCCTTCTAGTTTTATCATTGTAAATGTTCAACCTTAAATGGCATTCCTTAATGCCATTCACTCCTGCTCACCTTTACTCTTGCAACCCTACATATACTTCTTGTGTATATAGTCCTCATTCTTACCCCTTTTTCCAGTACTTAATTTATTTCTCTAAGGTGGAGTTCACATCCCCTTAGCTTCCCCATCTCCTGATCACCCTACGTAATGCTTATTTAGCCTTTTCATAGTTTTCGAGTAATTATTCTTGTCTTATCCATTGATCTCTTTAAGACTTTCTTCTATCCTTATCTCTCATAAGTTTTGACCTTTCCATCCCTTCCTTCATCACTAGGACCATGAACTTCACAAGGATCAATTCAATTGTCTCACTCATTTTATCCTCTTAGTTATTTAATTTGAGAGGATTGTCTCTCGAATCTCCTTGTCTTTGGTATCCCTCCCTTTGCCCTATTTTGGGTATGATTCTTACTACTTTCCAATCCTTCTTGGAGTATTTTTGGCTTCTCGGATGATCTGGTTGTCATGGATTATTTCCTTCAATCGGATCCGTCTAAAATCCTCATTCGGTTCCATGCTCTCTTGCAAGTAGATCATGCTTGGCCTTCCAAGTATTTACTTAGTCATCTATGTCCTTTAATGAGGTCCTGGTTCCTGCTCCAATTTATGATATATCATCTGTTGGTTTCCTTAGCTTGGAACTTCCTCCTTTCTAAAATTTCACTTCCTATGTTCATTCTTCTTTTAGGGACTTCCATACTGGGATTTTCATGTTCATTTTCCTTACCGCTCCTTGAAAGTTCTCCCTTTATTCTTTCTTATACTTCTTGACCTTTGCATGGTGACTCACTTTGGCTTTCTTCCATTTCTTCTATTCCTTTTTTTTTTGTTTCCTATCCTTATTTCCAACAAAATCCTTTTATTACTATCGAGTTTCTAAGGATGTGTGTCCTAAGTCTTTCCAAGTATTGGTATTATTCCCAGAGTTCCTTTCTCTCGTACTTCTCTCCCTTCTCTTTTCCTTGTCCTGTCTTAATTGTCTTAATATCTTCTGTGCTTTCTCTTAACCTTATTTCTTTCTTCTCGATCAACTTCTATTCCTTTGCTTTTCTTTGGAATAGTCTATTTCTTTACCCTTATCCTTTGAACCCTTCCTTAACTCCTTAGACAAATCCTCTACACTTAAATGCTTACTTCCTTTTTGTTCTAACTTCTTCTTCTTTCCTTTAGTTAGGATTTGTCTTCCTTGGGTGAACTCTAAGAGTTTCCTCCTTGCCAAATTTCATTTTACTCCTGAGGAAAATTTTAAAGGTTAAGGTTAACTAGAAATACCCCGTTTTCCTTCTTTGGGTGATTTTCTATCCTTTGATGTTGATTTTTATTAGCATATACTTATTGTTTGAATTTATCAAGGAAACTCAGAAATTTTATTAAGTAGAATTTAAATTCATCATTTAAGAAATTTTCTTGCCATACTTGGCTTATTACAGAATTTTCTACCCCCTAATCCCTTGGGGTCATAGGCCAAGAGTTAGCCTTAGAACGGTTGTGGGATTCTTGATTAGAAGGCTTTGAGGAACTAGATAGGGTCCATTCGTATTCCCTTTATGGCACAAATTTCATGTATGGCCTCCAATCCGTACCGCTTTAGTACCTCTACCTCGTACTCATATGTCCACTTCATCCATTGGGAGGGATTGAAGTTGGCTGAGTAGGTGGGGGTACTCGGTGGACTTTCATGAAGGTGGCATACACAAACCAATAGTTATCCCAAGCCTCCTTCTTGGTTGGATTCCTCTCCGGTTGTTGTGGGGCTAGAGGAGGAGTTTGGCTCCTAGGAGGAGATACAAGTTCCTTTTGTTTTGGAGGAGGGCATGTGATGCCTTCTAGTTCCAATAAGGCTCCTACCAGTTTTTGGTAGTCTTCCACCATATCCTTGGGTACACTTTTCTCACCCTTTGGGGTGGGTGGAGGGTTGGATTTCACAGCGAACTTCCTAGAGATTCTCCTTCCTACATGATTGTTAAAGTTTAGTTAATGACAAGGCATAATATTGATAATTTTTCAAGGGAACTTGGCTCTGATACTACTTAAGTTATCATGCCCCGACCCAGTTTGGTTAGATCTCCATTAACAACCCGCCGCTCTCTTGGTTCGAGAAGGGATTTCCCCTTCTTTAATTCAAGAGGAACCAGTTGTAAACCTCAACCTTGTTCCCTAGAATAACATATATCAATAAAAATGCAACTTAAAATAATTAAGTATACTTGACAAAGGGTAAGGCCTGATGTTATCTCTAGTCATTTCTTTATTTCCTGAAAAGGGATAAAAATGGTGGCTGAGTTTCTACAACTCAATGAATGGGTAATTTTAAAAAAAATAAAGTTTCAGTAAATATTTTTCAAATTGGAGTGTGCCAAACTCCTTACTTCCTTTAAAATATATCATCATCAAAATCTTGGTTTTCAAATCCATTTCTCATCATTAACCATAACTTGGTCATTAATGGTACCTTGGTGTTAGTTCCTTTAAAATGATACTTGACCTACTATTAGACCATTGAGGTCCTTAGTCTTCATTTCATATTTTATTCCATAATGACATGGAATGTTTCCAAAACTCTTGGGTGCTTGACCTAACACACAGGCTTTGTAGCAATCCCATCACACAAACCTTAATATCTCACCTTTACTTTTGGTTAACCTTATCTCATGTCATGGTCGATTATTCTTGGATGTTGTTTGATGTATCACTCCAAAGTGAGATTCCCTTAATGACCTTGAAATCATTGTCCAATACTGACACATGCTTTAACAATTACCAAATTTGTGGTTACACATATCTAATGTCTAGAGTTGTTCATCATTACTTGCTCATTAGCTTTGAGTCTTAATATTCGAGCTTTCATGAGACTTGTTCGTCACCTCATTCTCCTTGGAACATAATTCATCGCTTCTCTTGGGTTTTAAAGGAATTCTCCTACTATCTCGTCAATTGATTATCATGGTGCCACTGGAATCCCTTCGATTCCCCGAGTGATGCCTATATCAAATGATCTAAGTATGGTGTTCACATTTGGTACTTCCCCTTCCTTCACATTGAATAACCTTGGGCAATTTATCCCTCATTACATGTTCACCTTTTGGTGAATCCCTTGTTATAACTTAACTTAAGTACATTTATTACTATGTCCATATCATTTCTTGGAACCCTATTCAACTTCCAAATTATTCCACCTTGTCACTTGTTGTCTTCTATGAGAACCTTACCCATCCATTCATACTTAATCAATCCCCATTATCCCATAATGAGTTGGTCTGTATTTTTCTTAAACCATTGTAGCTTGTTCCACTTCTGCTAACGAACTTTACTTATGAAAGGTGTTTCACTCCATGTACTTGTGTAGCATGTACATTCCAAGGGTAAAAGTGCCATCTTCACTCCACTTGGCGTACTTCCATTGCAATTCATGGCTTTTCTTTCCATAGGCCTTGTTTTTGTCCATTAGAAGTACCCATCCTTCATTCCTCTTATACAAGGATTTCAGATCTTTTCTAGTCTTATTCCAAATCTACTTCGACTTGTGATGAGTGTGTCGAGTTCCCTTTCTCGTAGTCATATGCCTTTCGACGTTTTCTTACTCATCCACATTCATACTCATAAGGTTCTCCCCTCATTTTAGGGTAAGTCCCTTCGGACCCTCACTTCCAACATTTGTAACTAAAGTATCATGCTCCTTACTCTAAATACCTTACTATATCCTTCACTAGTGTAGTATGATAGACAATTACACTTCAGTAATACTTGGAAGTCCTCGTCCTCACACACAATCCAAGAGTTTCCTTGAACTCTTTAAGCTCAACTAGTGCCATTCGATATGGGGCTTGCGATGTCAGGTTGGTTCACGGAACAAGGTTGATTATAAAATTGAACTATTAATTTAGTGGCAGTCTAGGAAATTCCTCGGAAAATGTTTGAGTTTTCCCTCACTACCTGTATATCCTTTAGCATCTTTCCTCCCTATATTGTGCTTGTAACTTGTGCTAGGAACATCACATGCCCTCTTTTGTATCATCCTTTGAGCCCATAAAGATCGATATCCTATGGGCTGATTCATGTTCCTTTCTCCTTGGAATACCACTTCACTAGCACTTCCGATATGTAAAGTTACCATCCCATGTTTGCCATCCAACTTGGTATGGTGTGTGGATAACCAATTCATTCCAAGGATGAGGTCCACATTCCTAAAGTGTGAAGGTATTGGGTTTGCCTCTAGGACCTTACTCCATATCTTCACCTCACATCCTCGTAAGTTGGTATCCTTAGTAATTTCTTTGCCCAACGACATGTGTATTAAGAGTCTAGGTCTAGTGGGGACGAAGTTTGCAATATCTCGTATACTAATTCCCCCTCCCCCCTTAAGTATGCTTAGTGTACTCCAGAATCCATAAGGGCAAAGGCTTCTAGGCCACTTATCCTTATAAGCCATGTAATTATACAAGTAGATTCCATCTATCTATATCCTTCCATGGTCATAACTTTAATTGTACCAGACCATTGTGTCTCAAAACAAAACCTAAGGTTTGGGTCCACTTCTTATAAAAAAGGGCGTTGTCCTATCACCATATTAAAAGGAAAGTGGGAAGTTCTTGGTTTCGTGTCACGCCCCAACCCGGTTTGGTTGGATCCTCGTGAACAACCTGCCGCTCTCTTGGTTCAAGAGTAGTTTCCTCCAACTTTAACTCGAGATGAGCCAGGCGTAATTTCAACCTTGTTCCCTGGAAGACATATATCCAATAAAATGCAAGCTTAAGGAAATATAAGCATACTTGACAGAGGGTAAGACTAGGTATTATTCTTAGTCATTTTTCCTTTTTCCTGAAAAAAAAGGATAGAAAGGAGGGGGTGAGTACGACTACTCACTGAATGGGTTTTTCAAGAAAATATCTTTAATTTTTTTAAGAAAAGAAAACATTTGTATTTAGAGTGTGCTAGACTCCTTTTTTTCAAAAATCCTATCAATTTCAAATGTCAGGTTTTTCCATCATTACCATGGTGTGTCATCACCCAACACACATCATTCATCATGAAGGTTTAACACACATTCGCAGGCTAGTACGACCACTAAACCCACTTGTGCCTTCGAAGCGACTTTACCGGCCATCTATATAGAAGCACGTCCACTTCTCTCTTGAGAATGAGCGGATGTATGCGACATCCAGCCCTCAATCCCAAAATTGATTCTTCGTGTCCATGTGAGGACAGAGATCTCATCTCGTCCCCACCTCGGTCTCATGCACTTAGCGCTACTCCAAATTTGGCACGATCACCTGGTACGACAAACTGCCCTTATACTTTCCAAGTCATCCAAGGCTCTTAGGATGCATCACTACCCCTCATGGGTGTCTTGATAATCCCGGAAACATAGTACATGCACAAACAATATTTTCTTATCATGCCATGTAATTTGTGGTGCCATTAGTCCAACAGCCCCAACCTTCCGCTCAACCTGCAACTATTTGTCTTGACCGGTCTGGAGACCGGTCATGTCGCACTGTTGCTAGTTGATTGACTGTGTCGGTTCTGTCTTGGTACCATGACCAAACAATTCATTTATTAAAATTTTATGGCACATATCTCATGTTTGTT
Source organism: Trapa incisa (assembly GCA_030064435.1). Lineage (NCBI taxonomy): Eukaryota > Viridiplantae > Streptophyta > Magnoliopsida > Myrtales > Lythraceae > Trapa > Trapa incisa. Next base: position 2,768,661 of record CM057774.1, on the reverse strand, counting down.
TACAAGCTCCTGCTTGTGCCCACAGGCCTATGGACCACTGTTCGTGATTTTTAAAACCAAGCATAATAGCACCCAAGTTTCAAAATTGAGGCCCCTGCCTATAAGATCTATTCGAGCTCCCGTCAATAAGGTCTCCCAAATAGTTTAAGCATTGGCACACAGTCAGGGGAGAGCACCTCCGACAAAATATATTTTCAGCTGTCCATTATACTAATCGGGTATAGGGACATCTCTGCTCATAACTGATGAACGGGTTTTCAACTTTCCTCGAAGAAGTTTTATTATACCAACCGGGTATGATCTACTTATAACCATAAGTAGTTTTTTTGCATGATTTTTACATCACTCTAAATCGTGATGTTTAAAATACCACTTGATAGTGGGTTTTCATTTCTAGGTACATATCATCCCCAACCGAGTATGATATAAGATCCTACTCACCCGATCGTACAATAAAATTCCACTTTGCCGATTTTCGTCCCTAGCAAGCTAGACTTCGGCTGGCGTTCCCGATGTCTCATTCTCCTACATGAAATGAACATAGTTATTCATTATTCTTTGGCCTATTAGCACTCATTCATTTCAAATGAATGAGAAAACCCAACTTCTTATATATTTGCAATTAGGTCCCTAAAGTTATTTTCCTTTAACTTTAAGTCCCTATTGCCTGGTTTTTCCTCGTATTTGAGTCTCGAATTGGCTGATTTCAACTCAGCCGAAATAGGGCAGCTTTAGTCCGCCGGAGTTGCTTCACTATTCAATCACGTCGGTACTTCTCCAGCGACTCTCGAAATGAATGGATGCCACCGTTGTATAGCCGACTTCTCCCCAGTTCTAAGGAACCCAACCTCACCTTCTTTAGCTCAGAAATGACCCTATATCAGAGCTTTGGTTCGAGCTTTGCCGGAAAATTAAGCAACTGAGAGAGAGTAACCTATTAAGGTGTGGAGAGGATGAATGGGGAGGGGGTCTTTATATATTAAGCTCGGGGACTTCTTGGCCGTTCGATTGACACCTTTATGATAGACATTGATGGCCGGAAATGTATTGAATAGAGATGTTTCCTCTTCACTGGAGTTGCTTCGATTTTCTGACGAGTGAATAGTGTAGTCATCTGAAGGAAGAAGACGACTCTCTTCCGAACCGGACCGGACTGGGTTCAAAGCTTAAACTGGCCGGTTCACCCCTCATTCGACCAAGTTTTTCAAATCTAAAAATTTCTAAATTTATCTAAATTCATTTTCTATCCAATGGTGCCTCAAATCTCAAATTTGAATTATTTAAGCCACCTAGAAAAATGAATTTAGCATTCGGTTAATAGTGGTTTAAACTGGTTCAAATCTGGTTCACCTGAATTGGTTTGGTTTTCATCCCCAATTCCTTCACAAGTCCATTTCCATGTCTTTTGTGACTTCTTAGGTCACTTAGGGTCCATAAATTCGCCAATTTACTTTCTCTCTATCGATTTTGATTCATAAACCGGTTTGGTTCTTAAACTAGTTCTATCCGGTCCAAACCCGGTTCTCTTGAACCGATCTGGTTTTTCTTCCCTATTTCATCCTAAGGTTCTTTTCCAAGATTTTTGAACCATTTGAGTCACATGGAAGTTGTAAATCATCAATTTGCCTCGTTTCCTTATAATCGAGCTTGTAGCCCGTTTCGGTTTCAAGATTCAAAACTGACCGGTTTTTTCCCCGGTTTTCTCATTATCAAAGGACGGGGTTTACAACTCTCCCCTCCTTTTAAGGGTTTTATCCCCAAAACTATTACATGTTAAATAATTGAGGGTAACTATCCCTCATCATAGACTCAGTTTCCCATGTCTCTTCCTGCATGGGTACGTTCTACCACAACACCCCGACCATAAGAATTTTCTTGTTCCTCAAATTTTTGTCTCTCCGGTTGATGATTCGTTCTGGTTCTGTCTGATAGGTCAGGTTCTCTTCTAGTTCCATTGAGGGTTGGTCCAGTACGTGACTAGGATCAGGCTGATATTTCTAAAGCACTGAGATGTGGAATACATCATGTATTCTCAGCAGATTAGGAGGCAGTTCTAATTTATAAGCCACCGGTCCTATCCTTTGAATAATGGGATAGGGACCGATATATCTTGGTTTTAGCTTTCCTCTTTGTTGAAACCTAAGTATTCCTCTCCATGGGGATACTTTGAGGAATACTTGATCTCCTACTTCAAACTCTAGATCTTTCCTTCGATTGTCCGCATAACTCTTTTGCCTATCTTGTGCGGTCTTAAGACGACTCCTTATTAATTTTATCTTCTCTGTGGCATCCTCTATTATTTCTGCCCTTTCTAACTTTCTTTCCCCCATTTCTTCCCAAAATAGAGGGGTACGACATGGTCGTCCATAAAGGGCTTCATAGAGAGCCATTTGAATAATGGCCTGATAACTATTATTATTAGAAAATTCCATCAGACACAAGTATTCCTCCTAACATTTATTCATGGTGAGTACGCATGCTCTTAGCATGTCTTCCAATGTTTGGATGGTTAGCTTAGACTGCCTGTTTGTCTGAGGGTGAAATGTCGTACCCATATGAAGTTTGGTCCCCATAGCATTTTGTAAGCTTGGATAAAATTTGGAAGTAAATCTTGTATCCCTGTCTGATACTATACTCATTGGGATACCATGGAGTCTTATGATTTCCTTCATATATAGGACGACCAGCTGTTCTACTATGTCTGTCACTTTTATAGGAAGAAAATGTGTTGATTTGGTCAATCTATCCACTATGACCCAAATCGCATCTCAACCCTTTCTGGTCACTGGTAAGTCCGTGACGAAGTCCATGGTAATGTGCTCCCATTTCCACTCTGAAATTGGTAAAGGTTGTAGTAGTCCTGACGGTTTCTGATGCTCTGCTTTTATCTATTGATAGGACAAACATCGGGCTACATATTTCGTGATATCTCGCTTCATATCCTTCCACCATTATCCTTGTTTGAGGGTGTGGTACATCTTAGTACTGCCCGGGTGCATAGCTTACACTGAATCGTGTGCCTCTTCTAGAATTAATCTTTTCAACTCCTTATCTTGAGGCACACTTACCCCACCCTTATAGGTTAATGCTCCATCACCTCACACGTCATAGTTCGGTTTCCTTTCTTTGTTAACCGAATCCAAATAGGATTGAGGTCCTTTATCAATCTTTTGTTAAGCCTTGATATGCTCGGTTAGCTGGGTCTTACCGCTGCCTTAATCACCAAGCATTTTCCTGCTTGTCTTCCCTCAGATCCGCCTCTATTCTTTCCAATTATTGTAACAAGGGTTTGTAACTTGTCTTTACTTGTGTCGTCTTAGTTTGATACTTGTGATTTAAAGCATCTGCTACCACATTAGCCTTTCTGGGGTGGTATTCTATTGAAAAATCATAATCTTTCACCAATTTCAGTCATCTCTCCTAATGAAGGTTTAATTCCTTTTTAAATTCAGAAGTACGTAAAGCTCTTGTGATCTATGTATATCCCGCACTTAATCCCGTAAAGGTAGGAGTGCCATATTCTTAGGGCAAACATTATGGCATCAATTTCTAAGTCATGAGTCTTCACATTCTCCTTCCCTCCATATTTCCTTCTAATTCTACTATTGAATTCCTTAAAATTCTAGAGTATATCTTTCCAAAATTTTTAGCAACTTATTCTTATTCTTTGGATTCAGGAGGACCTTCTGTCGACCTTGCTTCATTTCCACTTGCTTCAATATTCACCTATTCCTTTGAGGTGGGTCTCTTATCCTTATTGTGTTCAAACCTTTCGTACCTTTATTTCCTCGGTGCTTCCCTTTTTGTCTTGGTTGAGGTGTATTCTTCCCACTATTCTCCATCTCTAAGTAAACTTCATTTACTCCTCCAAATCATTTGGTCCAAATAAGTTATTTCCTTATGTATTATTTTTTTGACGTTCCAAATTTGAGTTTTCTATGCCTCCTTGTAGTAGATCATGCTCCACCTCCCAATACTCTTACCTAACCACTCGTACTTTCCGGTGTTTGATCACCTTATCCTTTGGAAATTTTCTCCTAAACTTAGGGACCTAGTACGCTTCTTCTATATCTTGTTTTTCTTCTTTCCTCGACTTACACCTTACCTTCCATATGTATCTTATCCTTTGGAATTTCTAAGGAATTTGTTACACTTGGGACTTCCTGTTGTTGTACTTTCTCTTCATCTTTACCGGGTGGACTCTTAACCTCTTTTCCTTATCGACCAACTTTCATTCTTGTGGTTCTTTTTGGGATATTATACTTCCTCCTGAGTTTTCTCAGAACTTCTTGTTCTCTCAAATGTTATGTACTCCTGGATGGTTGTTCCTCCAACTTCCTTTTCCTTTCCTTAGGATCTCTATCAGATGAATTTTTCCTTATCGTTTTTCTAGTCTTAAGGGTTGAGTTTAACTATCCATAACCCATTCTTTCTTAGGGGGATTTCTTCCCTTTTACTTAAACTTTTATACACTTAGATTTTCTTTAGGAACTTAGGGTTTTAATAAACTTCTAATTCATTCATGAAATATTTTCTTGCCAAAAATTTGTCTTATTACATGAATTCTCTACACCCTAATCCCTTGGGGTCATAGGGCTAGAGTTGACCCTAGAATGATTATGGGACTTATGATCAGAAGGCTCTGAGTTATTGATTGGGGTCCATTCGTGCTCCTCAATAGGACAAATTTCATGTATGGCCTCCAACTCGTACCACCTTAGTACTTCCACCTCACACTCATAAGTCCATTTCATCCATCGAGATGGATTGCAATCAGGTTGAGTGGGTGGAGGTACTTAGTGGACCTTCATGAAAGTGTCATAAGCATCCCAATAATTATCCTAGTCCTCCTTCTTGGTGGAGTTCCTCTTCTGTTGTTGTGGTATTGGGGGGGTGTTGGACTTTTAGGAGGTGATGGTGGTTCCTCTTGTCTGGGAGGAGGGTATATGATGCCTTTTGGTTCCAGTAAGGTTCCAACTAGTTTTCGGTAGTCCTCCACCATGTCCTTGGGTATTCATTTTTTTCCCATTAGAAACCTTTGAACAGCTTCCTCCCTTGGGTTAGATGTCTTTTTCACGCTTATAGGGGGAGGATTAGAGTTTTTTTTGTGAATTTCCTAGGGATTCTCCTTCCTACATGATAGTTTAGAGTTGGGTTAATATCATGGCATAATATTGATAATGTTTCAAGGGAACTAGGCTCTGATACCACTCTAGTTGTCACGCCCCAACCCGGTTTGGGTGGATCCCTGTGAACAACCCACTGCTCTCTCAGTTCAAGAGTAGTTTCCTCCAACTTTTACTCGAGAAGAGCCAAGCATAATTTAAGGTATAAGATATTTAAGGTAACTACAATATAATCTTGGTAATTAAGATTATATCATATATTTTATTTAAGGTAGTTAATGAATAGACATATATATAATTGAGTTAGGGTTTGGAGAAAATATGTAGCTTTCAATTTCTCATCCCCATGGCCTCTTTATCAATATATTCGTTTTCTCTTTCCCTAATCTAGTTTTATAACATGGTATCAGAGCTAAGGTTTTTTTCTATTTTCAAGGTTTTTTTATTTGAAGGCTCAAGACACGACATAGCTGAATTGTCGTAGAAGATGGAGAAAATGGATGCAGCATTAACAGGAGAGGAGTTGAAGGAAATTTTAGAAGGTATGACCAAATTGCTTGTAGGAAGAGACGTGTATCACCTCAACATAACAATACTCCCAATCGAGATTTGAAGTTGGAATTACTCCCAATAGAATAGAGACTTGAAGGAACGAAAAACTATCTGAGTTGGTTGAGAAGGATGAGACTCATACTAGAGTCAAAATATTTGGAAGACTATATTTGATGACTCATATGAAGAACCCACTAATACTACTAGCACATCATGTAAAGTGTGGAGGGCGACTAATTCTCTGGTGGTTGCATGGATAATAAGATCACTTTCACCTTCTATCGCGGGGTTGGTAGAAGGTATTAGTAAAGCATCTGATATATGGAAGATTTTGGCTACTCAATTCTCTGGTATTGGGAATATGATGACTGTGATTGAGATTGAAGATAAGTTGGAAGCACTAAAGAAGGGGGAGTGAAGTGTAATAGAATACAGTACTGAGCTGAAAAGGTTATGGTCCGAACTTGATTATTATGATCCATTGATTACATCTGATCCTCCAAATACAACTTCTAATAGAGCATGGATGGAGCAACGACGTGTGATTCGCCTCCTAAGGGGACTAAACCTAGAATATGAATACAAGAGAGCAATGATATGTCATCAGTCTCCAATTCCTCTTATGGAAGATGTTATTGCTGCACTAATCCATGAGGAGTCAAGACAAAAGGTTATGAACACTCCTGAGATATCAGCAACACCAGTTCGCTCTACTCTAGCAAAACCGATTATTAATAATCGACAATGCTATAATTGTGGGAAGAATGGACATATTAGCTGGAATTGTTCCTCGACACATATTCATACATGGGGTGGAACAAGTCATAGCCTCAGAGGATGTGGAGCCCGAGGTCAAGGTCGAGGTCATGGACGATTTGGGGGACAAAACCTATCGTGCTAAAGGTGCTGACATTTTAAACGACGACATGTGTTATGTTAATGTTGACTCATGTACCACTGCACATGCATTTTCTTCTAAACCATCTTCCATAGACTGGATTATTGATTTAGGCACGTGACAGGAACATTAGTAGAGTTTATTACATATACTGGTTCTCCACCTTTTTCCCATAATAGAGTTCAAACTGCTAATGGCACATTTCAACCGGTTAGGGGATTCGGCTCGATTAAATGCACTTCATCAATTAAATTATCATCAGTTCTACATGTCCCATCATTTCCTTTTAATCTATTATTAGTTAGTGCAATTAGTGATCAATTGAACTATCAAGTAATCTTTGATCGAGATTCATGTGTTATTAAGGAAAGGAATACCAAGAGAATAATTGGGACTGGACGGAGGCTTGATGGATTGTGGTATCTTATGAGAGATGAGTCTGGCGCAATCAAGACCCATCCCTTAACTGGACTTGTCCAATCAGAATCATCTGCCTGAATACTTTTCCCAACACGAACATTAGATTTGTAGAGCTAAGTATCTCTCAAGATAAGAGAGATTAGACTAGAGTTCTCTTTATCACGTGTAAATATTGGTATGTCTGCCTCAGAGACACGCATCACTGGTCTCATTACACTACATGTCTGCCTCTCAAGGGCATGATTCTTTGTCCAGCAAGAAGTACATAACAACTCATCAATTTCTTTAAAATTCCTCCTCCACAAATTGCAACAAGATAGATGAAAGGCATAATCACAAGAATCATAGATTATCATGTCCCTTGCAGTCTCAAAACGGCAACAAGCTTTACACATGCAGGAACCACACCTATAGCTATTGACCATATTTATATTGTTCCCATCTTCATCAGAAATGGAGGTTAAGGATTTTTCTTTCTGAAGCAATCCGTTGGTCTTAATAATTGATATACATATGTCCTTTTCCCTTAAGGGAGTGTCTTTTAGCACTTCTATTACAAATCACGCTAGAAGAGCACTCACCAAACTCTTCAACTTTGGTCTTCAACAAAATTGAAATAGGTTCAGCATTAGAGTTCAAGGAAAATATATCATGTGCACTGTCCACATCATTGATAGCAGGGGCTTCACTTGGTTTTTCATAGAACACATGTTCTTGAGAGATTGCACATGTGGGTTGGGCGTCCAACTCCACAGAATGTACAACAAGAGCCCTAGAAGGGTCGTTGTTTATAGTTGAAGGAGCGTTAAAACGACTAGTTGAATTACAATCACTAGCTTTCTTCATGGACTTCAACGTCTTATCAAAGACAATATTCTTGCATCCACTTGGCCGGTTCCTTCTCTTGTATACGCGAACAGGAACACAAGATTCAGATATTGTACCAAGAGATGATTCTTTTTGTCTCTTCTGGCCACTGGATGAACACAAATTGCCATGGTTTCTTTCCTCCTCATTGAATGAAGCTGCTCTGTTGTAGTCACAAGGAAGGCCTTGGGCGTATTGTTATGTTGAGGCGATACAAGCAATTTGGTCATACCTTCTAAAATATCCTTCAACTCCCTTCCTGTTAATGCTGCATCCATTTATCTAAACGAGCAATGAATGAAGTCATATTGCAGCATCGTCATCTTGGTCATCTATCGTTTGAGACTCTTAAGAGGGTAAGACCTGACTTGATGAATAATGTAGAACGTAGCAAGCTTGTATATGATGCTTGTGAGTTTGGAAAACATACAAGAACACGTTATTCTTCTACTAGTTTAAGAAGTATTTCACCATTTTGTTGATACATTCTGATGTTTGGGGACCATGTCCAGTTACTTCGATTGGCGGATTCAGATGGTTTATTACATTTATTGATTGTTACTCAAGGATGACATGGGTATATTTGATGAAAAATAAATTTGACATTGGTTTGCTTTAAAGATTTTTTAGCTTTGGTGCAAACACAATATAATGCCAAAGTGAGTACTCTTCGTACAGATAATGGTACTGAATATGTTAATAGAGAATTCTCATCGTATTTATCTACAAAGGGGATTCTGCATTAGACCACATGTCCAGATACACTAGAACAAAATGGAGTGACAGAATGGAAGAATCGACACTTATTAGAGGTAGCTTGCACTCTTCTATTTACAATGAATGTTCCAAATATCTATGGAGTGAAGCAGTATTGACGGCAACATATTTAATTAATCGGATGCCTTCTCAGATATTAAACTTTCAATCTTCTTGTGAACTTTTGATGGGACGCAACATATATGCAGTCCATCCTCATGTATTTGGTTGCGTATGTTTTGTGAGAGATCATCGTCCCACATTAACTAAACTTGATCCATGTGCATTGAAGTGTATTTATGTAGGCTATTCTAGCACTCAGAAAGGTTACAAGTGATGGTGTCCAAGCGAGAGAAGACTTTTTGTGAGTATGGATGTAACATTTCATGAGAATGAACCCTTTTATGGTGAATCAACAACGTCACCCACAGTGCTAGATGATTTGACTGAAGCATAACATGAAAATGAAGAGAGAATTAGTGATAATAAAGAAGATGATGTCATTGTAGGTATAATCCCGTGTCCTAAGAGATCGAGTAGCAATGAAGGAGGGACCAATGAACCAAAATTGAAGGTTTATAGTAGAAGGAACAAGAGTTGTGCTCAGGGGAAGGAAGATAAAGAAGATGATGGAGAGCAACAAGAACATATACGTATACCACACTCATTGCCCCCATATGTCCCAGATACCCATCAATCTTTTGACAATTCCTCATCATCACCGGATGTTCTAGATACCCATCAATCTCTTGATGATTCCTCGTCATCACCAGATGGTAATGAATCTCTACCAATTGCTATTGGTAAAGAACCTAGAGCTAATGCAGGAAAACCTCCAATTAGATATGGTTATGAACATGATATATCTAACTATGTCTCATATGAATCTGTCCCATTTACATACAAGACCTTTATTGTATCATTACAGTTAGTGCATATACCAAGAAATTGGCAAGAGGCCAAGAATGATCCAAAGTGGCTTGCAGCAATGCATGAGGAGATGCGTGCATTAGAGAAAAATAAGACTTGGGAACTGGCATTACTTCCAAGTGGAAAAAAGGTTGTTTGATGCAAATGGGTATTCACTGTTAAGCAAAATGCCGAAAGAAAGGTTGAAAGGTATAAAGCAAGATTGGTAGCAAAAGGCTATAACCAGACATATGGAATAGATTATGATGAGACATTTACACCAGTTTCTAAAATGAGTACCGTCAGAATACTTATATCATGTGCTGCCAACTTTGGATGGAAATTACATCAATTAGATGTAAAGAATGTATTTTTGCATGAAGACTTACAAGAAGAGGTATATATGGAGATTCCACCTAGATTTGATACGATGAAGACCATTGGGAGGGTATGTAAACTTAAGAAGTCTCTGTATGGATTCAAGCAATCACCAAGAGCTTGGTTTGACTGATTCCAACATGCAATAGTTAGAATGGGGTATCAACAATGCAATGGAGATCACACGGTTTTCTATTGACACTCAAATAGTCAAGTTGCTATCCTTGCAGTATATGTAGATGATATTATTATAACTGGAGATGATAGTAATGAGATATTACGACTAAAGCAAAGATTGAGCAAAGAATTTGAAGTGAAACATTTGGGTACACTTAAGTATTTTCTCGGTATTGAGATAGTTAGGTCTAGGATAGGCATAGTGCTTTCTTAGAGAAAATATCTATTGGATCTACTTACTGAAACAAGGATGTTGAGTTGTCGAACTACTGCCACTCCAATTGAACCAAATCATAAGCTATGTGCTCAGTCAGGGGACACAGTGGATAAAGAACAATACCAAAGAATTGTGGAACGACTTATCTACTTGTGTCACACATGACCGGATATCACATATGTGGTTAGTATTGTAAGTAGATATATGCATGATCCTAGGATAGAACATTGAGAGGCAGTTATGTAAATATTGAGATATCTAAAGAGTAGCTCGGGAAAAAGGCCTTTGGTTCAAGTCTCGAGGTCATACTAAAGTTAATGGATTTTGTTACTCTGATTGGGCTAGTTGTGCAGATGATAGAAGATCGACATCAGGTTATTGCGTGTTTGTTGGAGGTAATCTTGTATCTTGGAGAAGTAAGAAATAGGAGGTGGTCGCAAGATTAACGGCAGAGGCAGAATACAGAGCTATGACTCAAGGCATATGTGAAATAATATGGATAAAGAACTTATTGATGGAGTTATGTTTATTCAGAAAAGAGCCCATTAAGTTATGGTGTGTTAATAAATCAGCAATCAACATTGCTAACAATCCAGTTCAACATGATAGAAACAAACATATTGAAATTGATCGATTCTTCATTAAAGAAAAACTTGAGAGAAAGATCGTGGAGCTACACTACATGAAGACTGACGAAAATTAGCATATTGTTTAACTAAAGGATTAGGACCTAAAAAGTGGATTAATATTTGTAACAAGATGGGAATGATAGATATTTATTGCCCATCTTGAGGGGGAGTATTGAAATAGTATAAGATATTTAAGGTAATTATGATATAATCTTGATAATTAAGATTATATCATATATTCTATTTAAGGTAGTTAATGAATAGACATTTATATAATTGAGTTAGGGTTTGGAGAAAATATGTAGTTTTTAATTTCTCATTCTCATGACCTCTCTATCAATATATTCATTTTCTCTTTCCCTAATCTAGTTTTCTAACAATATATATCCAATAAAATGCAAGCTTAAGGAAATATAAGCATACCTGATAGAGGGTAAGACTCGGTATTATTCTTAGTCATTTTTCCTTTTTTCCTGAAAAAAGGATAGAAAGGATGGGATGAGTACGACTATTTAGTGAATGGGTTTTTCAAGAAAATATCTTTAATTTTTTTAAAAAAGAAAACATTTGTATTTGGAGTGTGCGAGACACCTTTCTTTCAAAAATCCTTTCAATTTCAAATATCGGGTTTCTCCATTATTACCACGGTGTGACATCACCCAACACACATTCACAGGCTAGTACGACCATTGAACCCACTTGTGGCTTTGGAGCAACTTTACTAGCCACCTAGATAGAAGCACGTCCACTTCTACCCTGAGAATGAGCGGATGTACGCGGCATCTGACCCTCAATCCCGAAATCGATTCTTTGTGTCCATGTGAGGACAGAGACCTCATCCCGTCCCCACCCCGGTCTCATGTGCTTTGTGCTACTCCAAATTTTGCACGGTCACATGGTACGACGAATTGCTCTTATACTTATTGGGTCGTCCAGGGTTCTTAGGATGCATCACTACCCTCTCATGGGCATCTTGATGATCCCGAAATTATAGTGCATGCACAAACAATATTTTCTTATCATGCCATGTAATATGTGGTGCCATTAGTCCAACGGCCCCGACCATCAACTCAACTTGCAGCTGTTTGTCTTGACTGGTCCGGAGACCGGTCATGTCGCACTATTACTAGTTGACCGAGTGTGTCGGTCCTGTCTTGGTACCATGACCAAACAATTCATTTATTAAAGTTATATGGCACATATCTCATGGTTGTTTATGAGCTCCTGCTCATGCCCACTGGCCTATGGCCTACTGTTCGAGATTTTTAAAACCGGGCATAATAGTCCCCAAGTTTCAAAATCGAGGCCCCCGGCCTATAAGAGCCATTCAAGCTCCCGTCAAGAAGGTCTCCCAAATAGTTTAAGCATTGGCACACAGTTAGGGGGGAGCACTTCCGACAAAATATATTTTCAACTGTCCATTATACCGACCAGGTATAAGGACATCTCTGCTCATAATTGATGAACGGGTTTTCAACTTCCCTCGAAGAAGTTTTATCATACCTACCGGGTATGATCTTCTTATAACCGTAAGTAGTTTTTCCACATGATTTTCACATCACACCTTTAAATCATGATGTTTAAAATACCACTTGATAGTGGGTTTTCATTTCCAGGTACTTATCATCCCAAACCGAGTATGATATAAAATCCCACTCACCCAATCGTGCACTGAAATTCCACTTAGTTGATTTTCATCCCTAGCAAGCTGGACTTTGGCTGGCATTCCTAATGTCTCATTCTCCTACACGAAATGAACATAGTTGTTCATTATTCTTTGGCCTATTAAACCTCATTCATTTCAAATCAATGAGAAAACCCAACTTCCTATATATTTGCAATTAGGTCCCTAAAGTTATTTTTCTTTAACTTTAAGTCCCTATTACTGGGTTTTTCCTCCAATTTGAGTCTCGAAACTTTTAAAATTTGTCTTAGGACCTCAATTTATTGAAATTTCCAAAGAGGGTTTAATTTCCCAAATTTCCAATTTGGTCTCTCAGCTTTTCCTAAATTACCATTTTGCCCTTCATTCACAAAAATGCTAAATTTTACCCCCAAAATTTTAAAATTCCTTAATTGGCCCTCTAATATTTTTATCACTCCCAATTGACCCTCAATTTTAGATAATTTCATTTTGGTTCCTCGAATTTTTCAAAAATTCCCAATTTCCCCATCCCCCCCCCCCCCAATTTCAACTATTTAACACAGCCGAATTTGATTTCATCAAATTGACCAATAAAACACCTCTAATTGTTGAAATTTAGTTTCTCCATGTTGATACGATTACATAGATCTTTAAATCGTGAGTTTTTATGCCGGAACGAGCTCAAACGGAGCTTCGCCAAAAAATAGACTATAGAGAGAGAAAGTTTCGATTGCTTACCGGTGAGGGCGCAGCGGTCTGAGCTTTCTATCTAGGCAGGTAGCTCTCCTCTAGAGATTCTTCCTAGGTTCAAGAGTGAAATCAATTGATATCGAATTGGATTAGAATTTCATCATTGAAATTTGGTTGACTCTCTCTGACATTGATCGAAAATTGCAGAGGGGAGCCGAATTGGCTTACCTTTCCATCCTAATTCGGCCGTGGAAGGGCTGAGGATGTGTCGAGAGGGCTTGAATTGGCTAATTTCAACTCGGCTAAAACAGGGCAGCTTCAGTTGGCCGGAGCTACTTCACTGTTCGATCACGCCGATGCTTCTCCGGTGACTCTTGGAATGAATGGATGCCACCACCGTGTAGGTGACTTCTCCCCGGTTCTAAGGAACCTGATCTCGCCTTCTTTGGCTCAGAAATGACCCTACATCAGAGCTCTGGTTCGAGCTCCACTGAAAAACTTAGCAACTAAGAGAGAGTGAGATTTTTAGGTGTGAAGAGGTTGAATGGGGAGGGGGTCTTTATATAGGAAGCTCGGGGACTTCTTAGCATTCCGGTTGTCACCTTTATGACAGACATTGATGGTGGGAAACATATTGAACAAAGACATTTTCTCTTCGCCGGCACTGCTTCGATTTTCTGACAAGTGAACAGTGTTGTCATTTGAAGGAAGAAGACGACAGTGTTCCGAACCGAACCGGACCGGTTTGAACTGGGTTCAAAGCTTAAACCAGTCGATTCACCCCTCATTCGACCGAGTTTTTCAAATATAAACATTTCTAAATTTATCTAAATTCATTTTCTATCCAATGGTGGCCTCAAATCTCAAATTTGAATTATTTAAGCTACCTAGAAAAAATGAATTTAAGATTCAGTTCAATAGTGGTTCAAACCGGTTCAAATCCGGTTCACCTAAACCGGTTTGGTTTTCATCCCCAATTCCTTCACAAGTCCATTTCCATGTCTTTTGTGACTCCTTAGGTCACTTAGGGTACATGAATTCCCCGATTTACTATCTCTTTATCAATTTTGATTCATAATTCGGTTCTATCCGGTTCGGACCTGGTTCTCTTGAACTGATCTGGTTTTTCTTCCCCACTTTGTCCTAAGGTTCTTTTCCAAGATTTTTGGACCATTTGAGTCACATGAAAGTTGTAAATCATCAATTTTCCTCGTTTCCTTATAATTGAGCTTGTAGCCCGTTTCAGTTTCAAGATTAAAAAACTGACCGGTTCTTTCCCCGGTTTTCTCATTATCAAAGGACGGGGTTTACACTTCGAGTCTTATGTCATTGTACCAACTATATTTCATATTCCATACATCTTAAGCCACAAAAAACATTTTTTTCAAACTAAATGAAAAGTGAAGTCTGTATACTATGACTTGATTACATCCCCAATACTTAGTTATATTTCTTAACAAAAAGCTTAGTATGATAGTCCATAGTCTTGAAATTCCAACATGCTCCTAAAAATTCTATTGGTACTAGTTATCTCATCCACATCGTAATCACCCATGGTGGTGTCTATATTTGTGTGGGGTCCCAACCCGCTTAGGATACTTCTAATGGCTCAGTAGAGCCTTTATGTGAACCTTTGACATATGGTGTTGGGTAGCACCCACTCTGGAGAAAAGCACTAGAGCTCCACGAATTCCTTCGCACAGGCTGCCACATTTCCAGTTACTTGTTCCAACACTGCCAACTCGTATGCCTTCTCTTGCACATGGGCCATGGGTTGGTATTTCTCTATAAAATTTACCTCGGATATGTTTCAGTCGGGATACCCCATACCAGGGTATAACTCCTTCTCTTCCTCCCACCAAAGTCAAGCCTCTCCATCTAAGTAGTGAATTCCTATTGATTCTATGCCTATGTTACAACTGGTTAGTCAATTCATGCCTTTCACTATATCATTTCCTCCTCCGAACCTCCACAAACCTTCATATAAGGCCATGCAATCTCCTTCTTCGATTATTGGTTTGTTATGCAACATGGAGGCTATACTGGACTCCCCTTCATAGTACCCAATTTCTATGGGCCATGTTACTCGGCTTCTAACATATGGTATGACTGGATTATTGGCAATAATGGAGTTCTAGGAGCCTACTGAGTTTGTATTGTTCTCTAGACTCTCGGGTGTCCTAGCATGCCATGCACCTCTCCGGACCTTATTGATGGTTATTATTATGGAAGACATATCTACAAAAGTTTTTTATGTTATTTGTAGGTGGAGCTATTTCATTACTTTAATCTTATAAATGATAACCTTATCAATGTTATTCCCATTTTTCCATCCACCCCAAAACGTTTCGTTTCCAAACATCTCTCGTTTGAAAATGTGGGCTCTAATACCAATAAAGGCCATTACACACCAACTCGATTCTCGACCGTTTGTCCTATGCAACTCATCAATCCCCTCGATGTTACAATGGTGTGTACCTTCACCAAGGTAAAACTAGATGGACTAAGAATAAAAAAGGCTACCCCAATTTTTCCACAAAAAGTTTAACTTTTCTAAGAAATATAGTGTTCCCAAAATAGATTACACAAGCAACCTTTTGTCAAGATCTTTGTACAAAAATGTCAAGATCTACCTCAAGTCACACTGTTCTGTAGATGATTCTCAACTCATGCCTCATGGAACTCCGACTTTCACACGTAGTTATTTGGGAGAGGGGGTGAGCTCACAACTTAGTAAATAAGGTAATGACGTCGGACCACTACATGGCTTATGACATTAGACTTCACATAAAAGTTCTAGCATGGACATTCATTTTCAATTTTATACAGTTATTCTGTATTCATAATTTTATCCGGCCCATTGAGACTCCTATCTCGGGCTACTTGGAAACCGTAATTCCATATTACATCGAGATAAACTCTCTCTTCCTAAAAATCAATTCAATATATCATGATATGCAAACAAAAATACATACAAGCAAATCATGTCCCAAACCTTGCCAACAAGTCATGCCATAATTTTGATTGAGTAAGATGAGAGTGTTTAAGTCACGTGTACTCTCCAAAACCGATACCTCTCAGGTTCGTTTGTCATTTGGTTGACTTAGCATTTGAGATCATGCCAATATACCACCAATAGCCCTGGCCATGTCCCTTACACATGCGACTCAATTCCTCCTTTTCTCATTGTAGTGGAATAACATTGGGACAACACCATTGCATCATTCGGTGGTTCTAAGAAATCTGGACGTAACATTTTTAATCTCCCCTTATCCACCTTCCAATTTCCCAAGGTGTTGACACTACTTTAGCAAGTGTCTTGTCAACGCCCCAACTTCCTATCGGTATATAATATACACATGTATATTCACAAAAATGCACACATGCAGCTATCATGTCTATCAACAATAGTGTGCATGGTTCATGTATGAAATCAACAATAGTGTGCATGGTCAATGTATCACAAATAGTTTGGTCTATATCCCAATCAATCACTCAAGCATATGCATGTACCAAATTCAACAATCAAATATCATACTCACAAGCATATCACATGGTGTTTGGTCTATCACTCGACCAACTCCAATCAGCAATGCTATCACAGGCACAAAGCCCCAACTCATATAGTCCTAAAATGTGACGATGATTCTTTTACTACGGTCTAGATGACCCTTCACCCATTTATTAAGTTTTAAAAATAGTATTCTTTAGTGAGTATGCATCCATGCCATTTTTCACATATTTAAATGATTTTATAAATCATGCATCATATTGTTTTGAGAATTATCAAAAGTAATAGAGCGCATCTGGTCAGTACAATTGGACTCGTTGTCATTACTCTCACTAATAATTATCACTATAACTTGTTTATTTCTACGGGTTTCCTTTTTGGCTTGGTGCATGAGGTCCTTGCTTGAGTTATCATGTATTCTCTCTACAAGAATCATAATAAGCATGGGAAACTAGTTTAAGTACTAATCTCAACACATAATTGCTACATCATAACTTTCATAAGAAGTTACAATTTTGCTCCTTAGGTTTGGTCCATTCGACATATGAGTCTAAGAATTGTTGTTTAACTAATCTTCCTTTAAGGTTAGTTAATAATTTATTAGGATCATAAACTCTTGTGTTCATACTTGCCTATGTTCTTAGAAATCCTTAATCTACCACTTAGGTACCTTAATTTTCCAAAATTGCAATTTGGTCCCTAAGTTGGGCAAAATCGAGTGTAGGGTCCTCAAGTGGACCATAGACTTTTCATGTATTTCCCTTCGATTCTAAAGTTTCTTTGAGTTCTATTATGGTCCCCAAAATACCTTAGGATATTTTCTAAGTCCAATTTCACATTATTTGCAAAATAGTCCTTATGTTGGGTAAACTTACAATATTGCACCTACTCTTAAAAAATTATCTTTTCAGGACCTTATATTCTCCAAATCTTTCATTTGGGTCCATATACTTTCTTTAGTCTCATTTAGGTTCTTAAACTTCCTAAAATCACTTTTGGGTGCACAAATTCTTTATTTGTACTTTAGTCCCTAAACTTTCTCTTTTGTTACTTTTAGGTCCTTTTGCATTCTAAACATGCCATCCTAGTTTCAAAAGTTTACCAATCTTTCTAAATGGTCCCAAAACTTTATTTAAATCCTTAAAAAGAGCCCAAGAACAATTATTCTCAAATAGGTCATCCAACTTATCATATTTATATTTTGGTCCCTAAGCTTTGCTACCTAACAAAATAATTACCCCAAAATTCTTAAACTCAAATATGAGGTCCCTCTGACCTTCCCCTTGGCTATCGTAGTCTCTTTCAATAGGGTTGGTCAAAACAGTGACCATCAAGACTAATTCTATGCTAATAGTTTATACAGCATATGTCGAGTCAAGGTTGAAATCTCACCGGAGATGAGGAATCGGTTAGTGACACTAGTGCGATTCGGAAGCTGACTCTTAGAGGAGTCCGTGACCACTTGAAGTATCTCTAACAGAGTTTTGAGCAATATACAAAGTTCATTTTACTAAAATCTGTTACAATTGAAGCTAACTAGAACTTCTCATAATTAATTCGACCTCAATACTTATCCAAATCATATGAGGCTGGTGGCGTTTGAAAGATAAGGCCAATTTTTGTAGCCCTTGTCGGTTATCAATGCCATCAAAACTCACCCCTCTTTTCTACCGCTTTTTAGGAAAAAAAAGAAAATGACTAGGAATAACACCGAGCCTTACCCTCTATCAGGTATCCTTAATTCCTTTTAAGCTTACAATTTATTTGATATATGTCTTTCTAGGGAACAAGGTTGAAATTATACATGGCTCCTCTCGAGTTGAAGAAGGGGGAAACTCCTCTTGAACCGGGCGAGCAGTGGGTTGTTTACGAGGATTCGACCAAATCGGGTTAGGGCGTGACAACTAGAATGGTATCATAGCCTAGTTCCTATGAAACATTATCAATATTATGCCCTAACATTAACCCAACCCTAAACTATACAAATAAGTCAAGGAACCATAGCAAGAGGAGAAGGGGAAAGTCAATACCGAGACCCCTTTACCACGAGGTGAGCACACCTTTGTTACGAAGGTTTGAATTTCCTATCATATCATTACTTTACTATTCCCATAATTTTTAACGATCCACTTTCAAGAGCCCTCACAAGGGACTTATTCCAAAAAGTTCAAAATTTTTGCTGCATTTTTCATGAGTTACATGGTTTTGAGCCTTAATCTCGTCGGTGTTACCATGGTGAAAGTACCCGCCTCTGTAATATCCTGGGGGATTGACGAGGGGTTCACGAGTACTCGACCGAGGAAAATTGGGTCAGGGCATGACACTAATTATTTTTAAGAAAGGCATATTGTGTCCTGATTCATTTTCAAAAATGGGTGTATGACTCGTGTTTGTATGAAAAATGAGAAATAACTCTATAAATCTATGTTATGACCTTGAATGTTTGTTTTGCAAATCAAACCATATATTGTGGAGGGGTTGACCAAATAAGCAATCAAACTTTTATTTAATAAAAGTATGTGTGATTGATTATGAATAAGTTAATGTTGTTTGATTGCATGCATTATAGTTTGTATTTTATGAGAATGAGTACAAGACCAATTGACACCTTAGTAGAGATAGTATTGGTTTCAGAGGGCTACTAGAAATGTGGAGCGAATAAGGGAGAGTATTATTTGTTTATAGTACGATGAGACTATGAGATATAAGGTAATGGTCCAACCATTTGACCAAGAGCATGATGCATTTGGTCATGGGTCTGGATGATCGTTATGACCTATAGAAAAGTGGTTGGTAAAGTAACCACGGACCACATTGCTTGAATGCATATGTGATGTGTCTTGAATATATTCTCTTAATACAGTATATTAATAGAAGTATTTTAGTGTATATTTATTAACACTCAGATGATTTGTCTAGAATATAAAATATCATGTTAAAATATGTTTTGAAAACACAAATTTTATGAAGAAAATATTTATGCTTATAAAAGTTTTAAAGCTACCTTCATGTTAGATATTTTGAGTGGGTACTTAGATCGATAACATGTGTACTCAGTGTAAGTACCCTTACTCACTAAGCATTAGCCCACCCCTTTTAGGAAATGCATGAAGCAAAGGAGAAGTTCAAGATTATGTAAGGTTTGCACAGTGGCATAGAATCAAGGTAAAATCCTCAAATGTATGCAAGTATATCAAGTTGTTATATACTTTTTGGGATTTTCTTATAGATTTGTAAAAGTTATAGTTTAAAATTTTAAAGTTATTTTTATGAAAATTTATAAATATTTTATTTATTTGAGTCATAAGTTTTATCATTTATATAGTTGTGTGATGCTCAATATTGTATCATCGAGAATTTATGAAAAATATTATATTAGTGTGATCCAAAAATCGTGTCTAGGTGTGATAGTGTAGACTCCTGGCCTGACTCAAAATTTGTAGGTCGAATTTCAAATTTTTTGTTAGGAAAAGGCTCTTGGTCTAGTTTTTCTTTGATGTTAGGGATAGACTCGGGTCACATCTCAGGGGTATTGTTTGATTCATCCTTCAATTGGGTCTTTTATTTTTCCAAAATTGAGCACTTGGCTCAACTATTGATCTTGGGTTAGGATTCATCAAGTATATCAGAGTTTCAACCTTTGCATGACCCTCGATAGATCACAAACTCCTCTCCTTTAGAGTTCAAGCTTAGCCCATGAACTTAACTCATCCATAAATTAGATGAATGCCTCTTTCAAGGTTGTGTTGTTTATTTGTAATAAAATATATGAAAATTATTGTATGTAAGTTCAAATATTACCACTTTGCTCAAGTAGTCTCAATTTAGCGCAAGCTTCTACTTCCATATGCATCAAGCTAAATTGCCCTCTTAACCTCGTATTAAAATCCTCTCATGTGTTAATCAGTACACTAGTCTGTGGGTTGAATCTTCATTAACACCATAATAATGTGGTGCATCTAAGGTGCATGGATGTCATGCTTATTCATATCAGTTTGTTCATGACTCCCGAGTCATGGAAGTAGTGCTCCAAGTTTCATAAGAAATTATTCATGTTTTGTGGGGGATCGAGTATCTTGATACTTCATCAATCTTGGGACAAAGTGGGGTGCACTAGTAAGGGCATTCAACAAACCTATGGTGCTTCTCAACGCTCATGATTAGGGATCAACAATCTCACGGCGTTCATGAGGTTGGCTTGCCACTCACAGAGTACTCTTTTGGTAATGGTTCGAGTCCTCTATTTTAGCCACCTTGTCCCAAAGCTATTTAATTTGACCTCCGAATTTTAACATATTATTGACCATTCCCTTGATGAATGATGCTATCAAAGTCATCCCAAATTGATACATTTAATTGGCTTGTCCAATCTAGACAAGGATTTTCTCTTTGATCTCAACTAGACCTGAAATCTCTGAGTACATCTTTCTCGAGTAGTTCCATTTAAGTCACATTGTTCTATGACTTCTTGGCCTTCCCTCCATATCACAATCTCATCTTTACCACTGAGATTTACTTAGAGTTTGGTCTTGAACCAACTTTGATACCAAACTATCAAATGCTCATAATACGGGGTTAGAATTTCATACACATGGTGACACTTTGGTAAGAAAGTTTGGTAAGCCAAATGTGTCTTCTACCCTTAGTCATAATACAAAGAAAAAAAGAGAAGTAGGTTTCCAAACAAAATTACCCCTATTGGCTTATAAAAATTGACTCGTTGAAGGGAAGGCTTGAATATCATATAACCAACCACCACATTTGTTGACTTATAGACTCTCACTTTTTAGGTTGTATGTCACACACTCTCTTCACCTAGTCCTACCACACTTCCTTGAGATCCTCATACTTGAATGATCGAGGATGAACATCTCTATCTTCAACTTGGGTGCTTTTGCTCAATCGATTACTAGGCTTGATGAGTGTTTCATGAGCTTCGTTCCGCTATACTTCTATATCTTATATGGATTGTAGTGATTTTCATGAGAAGTTGAAGGAAATTTGGTTTAAAAATTAATATATGTCATGCCCCGACCCGGTTTGGTCGGATCCCCATGAGCAACCTACCACTCCCTTTGGTTCATGAAGGGCTTCACCCTTTTCTAAACCACGAGTAGTAAGGCATCCTTCTTTCCTGTCTTTTCTGGAATAATATTATACAAAACTAAATATCTTAAAACTATCATATCTGTCTTACAAGGAGGTCTTTTAAGTTTTTTTTTCCCTCGGTTACCTGAAAGGGGCAAAAGGGATGGGGTAAGTTCTATAACTCAATGAGCGGGTGTTGGGAGTGAGTTTTAAAAATAGTCACGCCAAATTTATCATTTCATTAAAAAGAAGGTTATTCCTCAAAGTTCAGTTTTCAAAACCTTTACCCTAATAAGGGTAGCATTTTCTTTTAAAAAAAGTTCCCTAAATTTCAATTTCTTTTTCTAAATAAACCTTTTTCCAAGGTTTACCATTCCTTTCTCTAAGGATTCTCAAATTTTTTCCAAGGTTTTCAAAAACCTTTTTTCCCATTTCCATATTAGGTTTGTTTATCAAACAACACGCGCCATTCATCAGGGAGGGTAACACACATTCATAGGTGCAGCCCATCCACTGTACCCACTTGTGGCTCGGAGCATTTTTACCGGCCACCAAGATAGAAGTCTGTCCACTTCTACCCTAGGTCTGAGTGGATGTTCTCGACATCTGACCCTCAAACCCGAATAGCACTTTTATGTCCGTATGAGGACAAAGACCTCATCCCGACCTAACCCCAGTCTCATGCGCAAGAAGCTACACCAAACTTCCCGACTAACTGGTACGACGAACTACCCTTTATCTCCACCATGTCATCCAGTATCCCTTAGGACCCATCACTACCCCTCTTGGGTGTCTTAATGATCATGTAACTCAAGTGCATACACAAAATAATAGTTTTCACATTTGGCCATTTATCTTTAGTGCCACTGGTCCAACGACCCCGACCCTCAACCCGATCTGTAGCTATTTGTCTAGGCCGGCCCATCGACTTGGCCCTGATGCATTACTGCCAGTCCATCGAGTACTGTCTATCATAACTTTGTACCATGAAAAAATCACACGACCATTTCATTAGAGATTTCATGGCTTTCTCAATTCAAGTTTTTTTACGAGCTCTTACTCGTGCCAATTGGCCTTGGGCTCACTGCACATAATTTTCCAAAACCAAGCATTTAGCTCCACAAGTTCAAAAATCGGGGCATATGTCCTATCTAAGCTATTCTAGCTCCCATCAAGAAGGTCTCCCAAATGATTTAAGAATTGGCATACAGACAACGGAAAACACTTCTAATAAAAATATATTTTTACTTTATCTCACCAACCAGGTGTGATGGTATCTTCGCTTACAACTGGCAAGTGGGTTTCTCCTTCCTTCAAGGAAGTCCATCATACCAACAAGGTATGACTTTCTCTACTTACAACTGATAAGTAGGTTTTAGCCTAAATCGCCCATCACCCCCATCTAGGTATGATGTTAAAATCCCACTTACAAGTGGTTTTTCGTTTCTAAAGTGCTCACCATCCTAACCAAGTATGATGTAAATATGCCCACTCACCCAATGACCGTGACGTATTCGTCTTCAGTTAGTTTTCCAAGCCTACGCGAGCTTGCTCTTACTTGCATTTCGATCACACTTTTCCCTACACGATTTGGGGTAACCTTATCACTTACGGTTTGGCATAAAAGCCTAGGCACACAATTTATCGATTAATTGCACTTAGGTTCCTAAAATTTATTTTTCCTTAACTTTAGGTCCCTAATGCCAACTTTTCCCCAATTTGAGTCCCAAGGTTTCCAAGAATCCCCTTTAAGTCCTCATTTTACTCAAAATTGTTTAAGGGGCTCAAGTTTTACAAATTTCCAATTTAGTCCTAAACTTTTCAAAAATTACCATTTTGCCCCTACTTTCCAAAAATGGCAATTTGGCCCCAATTGTTCCGAAAATTAACCAATTGGTCCCTCGACATCTTTTTCATGGCCAATTGGCCCTCAATTTTGGGAAATTGCAAATAGGTCCCTCAATTTTACGAAATCCCCAATTTTCTCCAAAAGTTTCCCACAATTTCTCCCCTTCAAACTGATCGAATTTGATTTCTTCAAATTGGCTATTCAATCGGAGTTAATTGCTCCAATTGAATATATGGATCAGTTCCTACACTTTCATACGATTCAATTGAGCTCTGAACCATGTCATTTAGGTTCGAATTGAGCTCAAACGGAGCTTCGTCAGAAAACTGTGCGTAGAGAGAGAAAGCTTCAAAAGCTTACCGTCGGAGGTGCGCAGTCCAATCTCTCGATCGGGGAAGGTAGCTCTTATCTTGAGGATCCTTCTACGATCAAGAATTGCTACAATTGACATTGAATCAAAGGAGAATTATGTCAGTAAATTTTAGTACTTTCTCTCTCTAACTCCGATCTGCAACGTTTGAAGAGGGCCGAATTGGCTTACCTTTCAGCTCTGTTAAGGTCGTATGAGGGTTGTGGGGGTGTTGGGGAGGCTTGGTTTGGCCAGAGTAGGGCTGAATTTGGCTGAATTTAGCTCGGCCAAAATAGGGCAGCTTCGGTCTATCAAAGCTGCTTCACTGTCTCTACTAGTCCTCAGGTCAAAAGGAAGGTGATATCAGGTAGTTGACTTCCCTCGAAGTCTGTAGGACCCAACCTCGCCTTCTGAGGCTGAGAAAAATGCCTATATTGGAGCTCTGGTTCGAGCTTCGCTGGAAAATGGAGTAGTTAAGAGAGAATGGAGATTTCAAGTGTGTGGAGGATGAATGGAGAGGAGCTCTTTATATAGAGAGCTCGGGGGCCCTCTCCCAACAACTTTCCTTTTTGGTCAAGCTTATCATCTCCCTGAAATGGCCTGATTGGAGCTGTGTTTCTGTCACTGGCGTTATCCATTTCTACAATGAATGAACAGTTCTGTCATTTGAATGAAGAACATGACACTGTTCCGAATCGGACCAGACCGGTCCGAACAGGTTCAATGTGTAAATCGGTGGATTCAAGCTCGATTCGATTGATTTTCTCAAAATTAAAAATTTCTAAATTCATTATCTATCTAATGGTGGCTTCAATTCTCATATTTGAATATTTTAAGCCACCTAGAAAAATGAATTTAGAAACCGGTTCAAACCGATTCAAAGTGGTTCAAGCTAGTTCACATTGAACCGGTCTATTTTTCCCTTCCCAATTGTCCCAAGGTTCTTTTCCATTCTTTTTATGACTCTTTAAGTCACTTGAGATTTGTCAATTTCCCAATTTACCATTTTTTTATCGGTTATGGTTTGTGAACCGGCTTAGTTTTCTCTTTGAATTAATCGATTCTTTTCTCGATTTTCTTATCTTTGAAGGATGGAGTTTACAATATATGTGGTTGATCCTTCAATGGAGGTTAACTCGCCAATTAATCCAGATGATTGGACTTAGAAAAAGAAAAGTACAGGTTGATTGAGAAGGGGAGATATGCATACTTGGTGAATGGTCTTGTATGGCCCACCCAAAAAAAGATATCAAATAAGTTGGCCAATGAGAATGGAACCTACCATTTGTTGATTCACTAATATCCCACTGAATCTATGAGTTGGTCGTGTGCTAGGCATATACACTCTCAAATTGTATGTGACATACATTTTTTTCCGATGGATATAGCACACTCTCAACTTGTATGAGAAACATCCTTATCTTCTAGTTGGATTGAATGCCTTTACTTGGTCGGAACTTAGCTCAACCAATGCTTTGTGAGCTTGGCTCCTCTCTCTTATAATTTTATAGTGGAGAGGCGTTGCCTAATGACGTAAGGAATTTCGAATAACCCTTCTTTGGTAGCTGGGCAATCTGATTGACCATAAAGGGCATTCAAATTCGCAATCAACCTAGTGTTTGCTCCTTCAATGGATGGTAATTGAGAATGAAAAGAAAATGTTGAGTTGATTAAGAGGAGGAGATCTACCCGCTTGGTTGGCAATTATGTATGGGAATGTAATAAACCATGTGTGAATTTCTCCTGGCCCATCTCCTCAATGAGTTGGTCGTCGTCATATGGACACCCACCATGTGCTCTATTTTTTATATGTTTATTGTGTCACTTGTCACGGTGAGGTTAGAAAATGTATTACTACGTGGACTGCCATTTTAGCCTAGCGCGCCATATTGAGGGCTGAAATTCTGGCCCACATGCTATTCTATGTGCAACCTCGTTGGCATTTTTGTGTGTGATCTGTCTTGCATACTGGGTAGTGTATTGTTTCACGGACTTGATCGTGTACTCGCCTACGTGCGTACCAAGCTCACCCTTATGTTGTCATGTGTATGTGTTTCACCTACCTACGTGCTCGCCCATCAACCCTTACGTACATTGGGTTACCTTTCATGCTAGTCCGTGTGCATAGAAGACTTCCCTTTTTTCTACACACTACAGGACTTACCTAATGTGCAAAATTTCTAGAGCGTGGATCTTGTTGCATCTTGTCGTGCGACCTATGCTGGGCTGCTTGACCCTTGTTAGACGTTGATCGGTACCTTGAACTACAATTTGTGATATGAATCTCACCAATATATTGACTACACTCTACATCAAATATGAAATAAACCCTAAAACTTTTATAACACAAATAAAAAGAATATAATATACCTTGTTTGATTGAAAAACAAGATACGGATAGATGTAGATACTATAGAAAATTACTCTAAGAATAACTCTTAGAAAACACTCATAGTAAGTCGAATTGTTTGAACGCAATAAATAAAAAAAATGATAATTTCAAAAGTTCTCTCAAAAGATAAATAAGACAGAAAACTAACAATATTATTGATATCAAATATATATCTTTACAATGCTATAAGTAAATAAAATATAATGGTTGACATGCTAATAACTAAGTATTCATATAAAAAATATTAATAAGATATTTTTTGTACATTTATTTAGAGATATCTAAAAAATAAATATTTTAAACTTAACATATTATCTTATACATATCTAGAAATATATAACTTTATTCTTTAATATTATAGAAGATTTATTATATTAATAAATCTCTAACTTGAAATTCGAATTTGAATTATCTTATTGAGATCTTATTAGACTATTATTTTTGGCTTTCACTTGAGTTTCTTCAATTACTACAGTGAGCTCATTCAATACTTTTCAAATCTTTTATCCATTAACTTGTGAATTGCATCATGTCCAATTTTATTCACATTATTCTCTCCCTCTTGAAAATGATTTATTCTCAAATTTTTGATCTCCTTGTCACCTACATGAAAAAAATATTAAATTAAGAATATTAAAACTATAATTAACCTCATACTTACCAAATAATGTCTACTTATAAATATTATGGATGAGTTTCAGTACTCCAATTGATCAGTATTCTCTGTGAATGAGTTTAATCCAAATTCTTGAATGAAAAATAATTTTCTTGAAACTATTATTAAGTATATTTTTATACGCTTCAGTTTACCATTTTATGCGCATATTTATCTTCTTAGCTTGTTTCAATAACTCAGTTTTTCTCTTCTCATCTAAATTTACTAACTCAATAATAGTAAATAATATTAAATCTAGATGGGCAAATGAATTAAAATCATAAACAATTTCAAATAATGAAAATCTAGTCATTGAATTAATATAATAATTATATGTAAACTTAATATAATATAAATATTTAGTTGAAAATAAATATTTTCTTTCCAATTTACTCAACAAAATATTTTAAAATTAACTCAAAATTTTATTATTATTAGTAGATACAATAGTTTTATGAATAACATATAATATAACAATTTATTTAGAGAATAAATTAGCAATATTTGACGCATAATCAATTTTATAACATAGAACGAGAAATGTCATTTTTAATAATCTTTTAGCCATGATAAACATAAATTATCTTTCATTCTTAATCCTATGTAATCCATTAATAAATTTTATAAGAACATCAATCCAAGCAATTACTCTAGGAATTAAAATAATAATATACATAATATGAAATTGTTGGCTAAACTTAGTTTTTTTTACATGTAATGGATAGAAAATAAAATTTTATCATATTTCTTTTCATATATAGAGACAAAGAATACTCATGGAATATTGTAATAATCTTAGCTACCCTAGATTGTCCAATAAGCCCTACAAAATAAGTTTTCTTAACAAGTAACTTAAACAAAGAAAATTGAAAGATAAATAATTTATTTTCCAGAGAAATAAACTAATTTTACAAGTAAAACTTTCCAAACACATCCTTTTTACAACTCACAATCACTTTACAAAAATCAAGATTATTTTTATATAATTTCTTTATATAATCAAAACCAAGAATTTTACTATCATGGATGGTAAACATAATGTTGATAGTGCATTGACAACTATAAATTTCATACATTGTCTATATTTGATCATATATGGAAAAGTTTTGATAAAAACCACCCACCTTGCATTACACTTGTTCAACTTGTGCTCCCTCTTAAGGTGCAAAACATGTACATGATTCGTGTGAATCACGGACTCTCTTAGCCTTAGCTAACATATTAGTAGAGTTTGAGCTAACATAAATATCTTATTGTCATAGGTAAGATAGTTGAGGGCTACTTTGCTCCACTTTTCACTAAAATATATAATCAATACATCTATAATGACTACTTATGATGCTTTACAATTAAGTTTGAATAATTTAGTGAAATTGGATAATGCAAGCAATGGGAATCTAATTAGTTCATCCTCTAAATATTTGAATGTATTTTCTTGCACATCACACAATTTAAATAAAATATTATTTTCTAAAAGTACTTATATGACAACTATTAAATTTAGGAATATAATGAATATAACATTAAGTTAATCTAAGAAAACTGACATACCATATAAAGTTTTGGCCAATTTTTAGTTGTCTTTATTTTCTTTTCAATGAAAATTCATTGAAAACATGCAATATATTTAGGAAATACAAGAATATCTCAACAAAATATACATTTACTAAAATTAAAAAATAACATATATTTCCTAAAAATATTTAAGGTAATTTTTAAATTTTTAAACATTTAATGCAATATATTATTATATTATCAAAATATACATCAACCAACTTTTCAATGAAAAAATGTAAAAAAAAAATAATTTTATAATCTCATAGAAGTATTAGTTGCATTAGTCAAACAAAAAATCATAATTAACGATTCATATAAAACAAATTTTGTCTTTAATACATTTTTTAATTTATATTTATCTTTGATTAGAATTTTATTATATTCACATTTAAGCTTTATTTTTTAAATTAAATAAAAATCTATACACCTCATCTACCACATTATTTAAATAAGGAATAGGGTGACGATACATTATTGTGCTACTGTTGATAATTTGGTAATCAATACACATTCGCCAAGTTTTACCATTTTTAGATATTTGCACAACACATGTATTAATTCTCTTTGGTACTCTTATATTTTTCACCAGCTTTAGGACTTGGTATTGATTTTGATACTTGATCCCTGAAGTTGATGAAAAAGCAGGAGATATATTCTTAGAAACATGCTTGAAGTCCTACAAAAAAAAAAAAGAATATTGCTCGAGAAATATCTAAAAATTGGGTTAGTATTAAAAAATATATCCTTTTACATAAGTATTTTAAGGGCATTTTGTATAATTACATCTCTCTTGACCTCACTTTTTCTGGTAATAAAATTATTTTTGCTCTCTTTCTTTTTAATTATGGTTTTTCTCTCTTCTTTTTCAACTTTTATTATTCTTTCTTCTTTTTCAATTTTGCATTTTATCTATTTGTTTTCAATTTTGGCTTTTATTTCTTCTTTTTCATCTTTACTTTTTATCTCTTTATCTTTAATTTCAACTTTTATTTCTTTTTTTTCCAAACGTGACTAGATCATAGTAATCTCCATCTATTTAAAGAATTTATCAATGCGTTTACTAGATAATTCACAATAATAGTTGGTATAAACAAATGGTCGATACATAATTACTTTCATCTCGCTTCATGACTCCATTGGGCTTTAATGGTTGCATCTTCTGTCTTTTACCAATTGATCTCACCATTTAATTACATAATTTGAAAATGGAAAGGATGCAACTCATACCTTTTCGCTTCATAGTAATTGTGATATTCAAAAAACTTATTCATCTTCTTTTCCCATTGAAAATATTATTTTGGGGCATACTCTACTTGGAATAATGGTATATTCAAATCATATAGGTTATCAATTGTTAGTCTTATTCTTGTTGTATATAACACTTGATCCTTTCGCTTCTCCAAACAATCAAATTGCGTGTGTCCAGACTTCACCATCTGTCTCGTTTTACTCATCATGTTTTGAACGGGCTGAGGGAAACTGTCTTCTTTTCATGTGTTTACTCGTTATTAGTACTTGTAATCTTGTCAATTGTTAGAAACAAAATAACCTCGCAACTCTCCCTCACATATTTCTCTTAAACACTCATTTTTCACACTCAAATTATTTTTTTCTTATAAATTTAAAACACTCTTACTTTTTTTTCAATTATATGTCTTATTTCAATATTAATTAAATTAAAGATCAAATCATTTTTATTATGTCATTCAACTTGAGAAATAATTAAGACAAATCAATAAATTTTTAAAAAGTAATTATAAAAGGATTTAAGTGTGAGTTATGAAGATAATCAAACTAATATAGAAAAAAGGAATAAAAATCTAATAGAGTAAAATGAATAATATACTAAGTATAAACTTTTGTGCTTATTCTTTTTTTTACCTTTTTTGTGCTTCTTTTTTGCCTTTTTTGTTATTCTTTTTTTTGCACTTAATTTTTTTCTTTTTTAAATTTTTTTAATGTTTTTTATGGCTTTTTATATAATTTTCAAGATTTATTTTAGCTTTCTTGCATATTTTTTTTCTGTTCTACACTTTTTTTTAATGTAAATAAAGTAGAAAAAAGATAAGATTTTTTTATAGAGAATAAAAATAGAAAAAATGAAAATAGATCTAAATAGAATAGAAGAAAGATTTTTTTAATTTTTTTTATAATTAATAGAAATAAAAATAAAATAAAGAAATTAGAACAACACTATACACCAATATACTATCAACGCTCTACATTAAATATGAAATACTTCAAAATATTTTATAAAATAATTATGATAAATTTGATTAAATATTAAAAAAATTGATAATTTCAAAAGTTTTCTTAAAATAGAAATAAAATATAAAATAATTTTTAGAAAACCATTATAATAAATATAATTAAATTAAAAACTTAATAAATTAAAAAATTCTCTCAAAATAGAAATAAAACATAAAAAACTCACAATATTATTGAAATTAAATATTAATATTTTATATTCACTTATTAATATAAAAAACATTTCTAACATATTTTTTTTACATTTATTTAAAAAAATTTAAAATAATAAATATTTTAAACAACATATTATCTTAAATATATCTGAAAATATATTATTTTATTATTTAATATTATATAAAATTTATTAGGTTAATAAATCTTACACTTAAAATTCAAATTTAAAATATATTTTTGAAATTTTATTGAACTATTATTTTATTCTTTATTCAATTACTAAAATAAGTACATTCAATATTTTTTTAAAATATTTTAATAACAACATGCCTAAGCCTAATTTGATTTAAATCAATTTATCCCTCGTAATTTCAGTACACACATTGGAATGGGATTGATTTGAATTCAAGAAACTTGACAGTCGCCTTACTCGCGATGAAGATTTTGCAGCGAAAATAATGGTTGGGGGACATTAGCGTGTAATCAACCATATATGGAAACATTTGAAACGATAACAGAGAGGATTTTCCAAGGGAGAAGTGTAAAAACAAATTGGTATTTAAACAAGGCGGATACTCAATGGTTAATCTTCTAAAATGGACGGGCACGATTGGTCGTATCGAAAAAATTATAATGGAAGACGTTTTTTCAAAAACTCATACCGGTCAATATTCAAGCTCTCACATAATATTAAAAATATGAATTTTCCTTTATATATTATTATAATCACTCCATTTTTGTCCAACTAACTACGGCTCAATTTTCAAGCTGATACGATTGCCATTGGTCTCTTGCGAAAACTGCAAAGGCATCCCCATATTCCAAGGAGAGTTACCCGTTACAGTACCATGAGGGGTTCCGGACAATGATGAAATTGTAGAAAGACTGGATTGACTTATGGCACATTTAAGCCGATCATGAGGTGAAACCCAAACTTGTGTCCTTGTTTATATATGTATGTATATATATATATATATTCTGCACCTATTTGAAGATTTTATGCATGGTTTTTCTCTCTCTCTTTCTTAGATTAGGAGTTAGAATATAATATGACAACCCCTCTAAGAAGGAACCTTCCAATGCTATATAGGCTATATATTTGACTCATAGTCCAAGTTGGAGATCAAATCATTATTTGAATCCAACCCTTTGGAGTAAGCACCCTCTGATTGGATTTGCGGAGTGAACGCGTGAAAGAGAGAACCCTACGTACCATCTTCCATTTTCAACTTTCCAATGCGCACTACAGAAAGTGACCGGGAGAAAGCTCTAAATTCTAATAAACTATTGATCCAATGGATTCTAGTCAGACATTATTGACCTGTCAAGATCTGTCTGAACTTGTGGAAACTTGGCATGCTGAATAACGCACTAAAAGGCGAGTCTAGTGGTGGTATCTTCAAGTGTCCTGAGATGTATAACCTAACTTTGACAGTTCTTCAAAAATGAATTCGCGGAAGACCCTTTTTCTCCTCATTCATCTCACGGTTCTGACGATCCTCTAGAAACTGAACAGACTGAAGTCGCTATATGGAATGAGAAGACAAAAAAATCATCATTTTGAGGGTGCATAGACTTGTATGATGTGGTAGGAGAAGTTCTGTTTCAAGAGGAAAAGATCCAAAAAAACAGCTAAGTTTAGCTGTGCTTTTCTTACACATCTGAGGAAAGAAAACCAAGAAGCAAATGGTTGGTTTGCAATTATTAAGGAGCAAAAAGGTACATAAGGAAGGTGTTCTTGTTTGGTCTCAAGTCACATGAGAGAAAGTGATTTAATATCCAAAAATTTGCAGAGAAGTCAGAAAAGATGCAGTTGCATCACATGTTCAGCTCCTTCCAAGCACAGATTAAACAACCACCAACTGAACCTGCCTTAACAAACCATCACTGGAAAATTAATAATATCAAATAAAAACAGATTCAAAGAGAACAGTTTTTCTGGTTTGATCTATATAATGCACCCATCATAAGCTGGAAAAATATCTCAATCACACAGCATTTTACAGCTTCTTTCCACTCGATGAGGACAATGAAAACATGCCACAGAGCTCCCCCTCTCTTGTGTTGGCTTGTTCTTGTGTTTGTTCTCCTTAGTTTTCTGCTTCTTCTATGCCCATCGAGCGAAGAAGGCAGGGCATATTTTTCGGGTCTCAAGAGGGTGCCTAGAAGAATGCTTGCTTCCGCTGGACATAAGCCCGGAGATCAGGGAGCTTGGAAGAACCTGAAGACGAGTCTAAGGAAGGCGCCACGGAGCGGATCGAACCCGACCCAGAATAAGTACCCTCTGCATAGTTAAGAGCCCTTTTACAGTAACTTTCCATTTTGAGATTCTAGTAACCAAGGAAGATTAGGAGTAGCCCAGACCAGTAGTTTTTCATCTTCTCTGTACTGTTGAACATAAAATGTAGAAGAAAGTCTGATCTCTTATACATTTCCTTGATCATCCAAAGAAATCTATGAGAAGTCTCAAATGTTCATTCTTTACCTTCAATAAGAGTTACAGATCTAGGTCGATTTAAATATCAGTGATTAGACCATTAAGTCACTCAAAATAGTTCTCCCAAATTACCATGCATTTGAAACTATTTTCTGCACGCACTTGGAAACTGAATTGCAGATCTCGACTGTACAATTTTATTGCATAATAATATACATACATATTCTGCTTCCCCACCGAATCGAATACCTTCTCACTTAGATGAGAACATTTTCAGAAGAGAAGGTGGGTGACAATGCAAGAAAGTGTAACCATGATATGCTCAAAATGCCATGAGAATAGAAACCGAGGACATACATAGTAATTTGCAATCTAAGACGTTGATAGTTGGTTTCTTAAGTTTTTTTAAACTTTGGAAGTTAGCCCTGGTTAGCAAAGCCTGATACATTGCCGTCACCCTTATGCACTGCTCCACCCCCATTTTGTCGCCATAGATAAGAGGTGAAGAGCTCACCCAATTGTGAAGCTTTGCTTACGATGAGGAGCCTAGAGAGAGGTCATTCTGGGGTTGTTCAGTTATAGCCCACTACTGTAAAGCTCTCTAGGATACGATAAGATTTGAGGAAAGTAGCACAGTGTTGCTCCTCTCCTACTGCCACCCATCTTAATCTATTGTTAATAAATTTTCATATTAAATATAGATGTTTTTTTCCACAGATGAAATCGTCTCGCTCCCAAAAGAAAATTAAAAATTAGAACTTTTACTGCAATTTTCTTAGGGGATGGATGGAACCTCCGGGGTGGTCCGGCTACGTTCCGACAACATCCCGGCCCGCCGGCGCCCGGAACTCAAACTGGAAAAAAAATTGGTGCCCCCAAAATTAATTTCAGGTCCGGCTTCCATCCTCCTCCGCGACTGAACGAAACCATCTGCATCATCATCGGATCCCTATCTCTGTATCGGTTTTGATCTTTCCTGTTGAAATCAGGTCTTCAATCTCGATCTCTCCGCCTCTCATCTCCGACTGAACTTCCCGTTGGACCGTCTTGCGCGAACCAGAAATCTTCCTGAATGCGCCGGAGGAGGTCTCGGCCCTGCAACTACACCAGCCTCCTGTCAGTTTGCTCAGGTGGATTGCCCTTTATTGCCTCAAGTTCAGTCTTTTCTACCTGTCGGATTGGCTGGACGGGCGAGAAATCACCGTAAAAGGGCGAAGCTTAAAGAAAGCAGTGCTTAAATGCAGCAGTTGCCCCATGTCAATGTTGAGGGATTTGGTATCTCATTCCTGAAGTTCATTATTTCATCCTTGTAGCCGGCTCGTCATCTCAGAAGTCTTCCTCAAGAGGCGTTAGAAAAGAGCTGTACCCAGCATCCGCCGCAGCAGCACACTGTCAGTTCGTTGGGTGCATGGGTCTCTCTTGCCTCAGATTCAGCTCTTCCGAGCTCAAATTCGGTGTTTTTAGTGCTAGGATCTAGCGACCAATTTCAGTATACGTCAATGGATTACGGACTTCCTGATAGCAGTGGTGAGTTTCTACTTGTGATTACTTACTTGATTAAGTCCTATGGGGTTTTCTGCCTCTGAGAGTGATCGTTAGGGCTTCATTTGTGTATAATTGTGTGTTAGCTCACTCATCTCCATGCTCGTTTTCACTGAATTAGTCTTTAGGATTTTAAACTTGTAATCTGGAATATTGTTCCGGCTTCATGAGCTTTCAAGGCTCAAAGGCGAGACTTTTATATTTGAATCGGTTAAACCGTCTATGCATTTTTGTGACAGTTCTTCAGTGATTATTATTCGATGATTTGTCCCCTTGAAGAAGATCACGTAGCAGTTACATAATTGCATGGCCTAGCTTCATTGCTTGCTTGAACTGACTGAAATTCTTAACTATACATAAGTATCCTTTATGTGATGGTCCTGTTGAGTTGGTTAATGAGACGCCCAAGACTTAAAGTTTACGCTTTATAGAGGCAAATATCTAATAATTTATTTGGAACCAATTCAATTATTTATGCTGCTTTGAGCTTATTGACAGTTGAAAAGCTGACTTAAGTTGGTGACCCAAGATTTTTTATGAATGTTCATACTTCTTTTCCTCTTAATTCTGACGATTTATATGTGGTTTGATATGTGCTTTTGGTGTATCTCATGAGGGCAATTCTTGAAGAATAAGATCTTACAATAGCCTTTTTTCATTGCTTTGCAAAAAAGAAACTTATGATAATCCAATTGCACTGGAAAAAAAAAAATCACACATGGCTTCCTCCAAACATAAATGGGGGAGCTATTTTCAATTTTCAGGGACAGATGATGATCTCCCTCCTCCCCACCGAAGTAGACTTAAAAGAGGAGGCCAAGCTGGTGGTAGCACTCATTCTATGATGGTTGTTGCAGCTCCATTGCCAGTTCATGGGAGCATGGAACCACAAATCCACCTGACTGAGCAGGAAGCCTACTGTTCAGTGATTCGGGCCTTCAAAGCTCAGTCTGATACCATATCTTGGGTAATTTCCTCATTTTTTTTCAGATTCTTATGGTTCATTTTCCTTTTCTTATCATTTTCTCTACGTGATGGTGACTGAAGTGGAATTTTCTTTTCTTTTGTAATTCCTGTCATCATAGGAAAAAGAAAGCTTAATTACTGAACTTAGAAAGGAGCTGAGAGTAGCAGATGAGGAGCACAGAAAGCTTCTTTCTAGGGTGAATGGTGATGACACAATTCGGAGAATAAGGTTTGTGACAAAATGGTTTCTTGAAATCAAGGGATTTATTCATTAGTCATTGCTTGTGTAATAAGCCATGGTTGGATATTGATTATGTAATCTTCAGGGAATGGAGAAAAACAAATGAGCCTCTACTAGGAATGGTTGGTGCACCTCAGTTTGTTCATGAAAGTGTACCCAGTCCAACTGCTTCTGCAACCGGTAAGAAACAGATAACAACATCTCAATCTGTGGCCTCTTTATCCATGGGACCAAAACCTCCTACCCTCCATCCACCAATGAAACAATCTTCAGGAGCACTAAGACGAGGCCCTCCTACCCTTCTTGCCAGAAGTAAAAAGCCGAAAACTGTAAGTCTTAACTGGTTTAGTTTGGTGGTAGTAGTATATAATGTGATCATCTTCCATCTTACAGGTTTTATCCTTTTTAACACTTTCTTCCTGTGCTGGACCCCGAAATGAAGTCCACACATCAACCTCCTCCTTCCCTAGGTCTTGCAGGAAGACACCATGAGGCCAAATCAATTTCCATGGATGGTTTTGCATCTAATGGGTCTGCTAAAGCAAGAACTTTTGATCCACTCATAGGGAAGAAAGTTTGGACTAGGTGGCCTGATGATAACAATTTCTATGAGGCTGTTATTACTGACTACAATCCTGTTGAGGTAACTGCATGCTACTGCTTGGTCTATTGAAAACCTGTCATACTTGAATTTTGCATTTCATTGTCTTTACAGGGTGGCCATGCTCTTGTATATGACATACACACAGATAATGAAACATGGGAATGGGTCAATCTCAAAGAGGTAACAGGCTTATGTGGCTGCATGTTGTTCAATCTAACCTTTTGTTTCCCTTGAACAAAAATTAATCTTATGACTTCGATTTCAGAAAATTCAATGGTCAATTTTTCCTTGTTACTGAGGTTGGCATATGCATTTCGCCATACAGAGACAAAGCTATCTTTCATTTGATTTGGTATTCTTCTAGTCTCATTTCTTACAATAAATTGATCTTATATTCATCTATCCTTTGTATTTCAATATTAGATTTCTCGAGATGATATTCAGTGGGAAGGGGAGGATCCTGGAGTTTCACATAGAGCAACCCAGCCAGGTCCTGGACATAGAGTTAAGAAGTCAATGTTGCATGGTGGCAGTTTGGCAGGTCTAGTAAGAGGACAAGGGAGCATAAAGAGTCAACTGAAGAAGGATGTTCCCTCATCCAAAAGGGGCATGAAAAAGAAGACTGTAGGGGATATTAAAATACTTCATACTGACACACTCTTAAAGGAGGTTAAGCTAGAATCGCTTGCTAAATGTATGATTGGATGAAGTCTTTGGTTATTTCTTTTGATATTTGGATTTTGAGCAGATAGAAAGAGATATTGGGTTAAATCATCCTGATCATGCTAGGATTGAGAAGGCTAAGAAAGTTCTGAAGGTGAGAGCAGAGTGGCTTCTTTCTTCTCCTTCAAAGAGTTTGCTGTAGTTTACCATTCATAATCCTGTTTCTCTTTAAAACTGCAGGAACAAGAGCAAGCTCTGGCTGATGCCATAGCAAAACTGGATGACGCATCTGATGGTGAAAGTGGTAATAACTGATCACTCATCACCATATTGCAGGGTAACTTGTACAAGTAGTTAACAAAGTCTGTTGTAACTCTGTTGTTGTATGTACTGTGCAAGTCAACCCTTCCAAGTTCTGTACTCAGATCTTATATTTTGTAAAAAACATCCGTTGTTTAGTGGGGTCTCCAGTAACCCTACTCTGCTATTGGTATCCTCTCATACCCATCTTGGTCATCTTGTGTTTTCAATTTTTACAGTGTTCTATTTTGCCTTTCAAAGCAGATGGAGGGTAGATGGCTGTATGACCGAAATGGACGAAGACAGCTAGGACTCTTGGCAGTGTCACTGACCACTTCCTAGTAATTGGCCTTTGCACACACTTGTTAATAGAATCTGTATATTCTGGCCTTCTTTTCAGAATGCATATCCTGTTATACAGTAACCAGTTGCATATATTAACTGCTATTTCCTTTTCAGAATGCATATACAGTAAATGGTTCTTCATTCTCAAATAACAGGACACATCATGTATATCTCAGAAGATTTCACCATTCACAAATGACTATCTGACTTCTTTCTGCTACCGGAGCAGTTGCATCTGTTAGCATAGGAGCATAACGGATTTTAACACGGTGATTTCTCTGGAAAGCGTTTCATTTGAGGTAAAATGAAGGAAATAAGAGTATGCATATCTAGCCTGAGAAGATCATCATTACACATGCCTTTATTAGTATATCTAAATATCACCTGCTCACTTACTTTAGCATATGAAAGTCCTGATAAAAACATGAAACTTTCTGCAAATTCATTTCCTTGATTCCAAAAAAGAGATTGTTTAATGATGATCTACGTTTCCTTGGGAGAAGAGTGTAATTATAATAGAAACCTAAGAATAACAGCACCAAAGCCAACTATGATAGCAAGCTATACCCTTTTCGTTTTCCACTTTTTGATCATTAACTACTGCATCTATTCATTCAAAAGTAGAATGAGATCAATCAGCCCCCTTCAAAATATACAAGTTATATGCCCCGAAGACTAAATGTGCAAGAAGTCCAAACTAATTATTACATATTTCTTGGATAGTTAATTGAAATGCATTTAGATTTTCTGCATTGCTTTTAACATAATTAGCACTTTCTGAGTTCATCAAATAATTATGTGCTAACTTAAAAAAAGAAAAAAAATTATATGCTGATGCAACAAGATCTCCTCAAAGGGAATCATGGGTTATGGTTTTAAGGCGCCTTACAGAAAAAATACATATTGCCAGAAAACTCAACGTTCATTGTCCCCCTTTTTTTCATGCAGAAATTATGAAAACATTGAAAAGCTCCGAATATAGTCAATTAAACAAATGATCAAATTCAAGATCGCTGCCCATATATAAGTATCTGAGTTCCAAAACAATGGAGCTTAGTCCATGAAAACTAGAAAACCCTAGAAAACCCTAAAAAATCCTAAAAAACTAGAACAGGTAAGAGGAAACATAAAAGCATACATGTTAATGAACCCATGAGCAAATCCTGTCCAAGGGAGGTGGACTAGGATACCTTTCAGTAGATAATAGGGAAAGGAAAAACATCACTAATTGAATTACAGCTTTTGATTCGCATCAAGGTTAGATTTTATTTTAAAACATTAAACGGGAATAATGTTATTAAACTGAATCCGTGGAAATCAATCTCTAGGAGTAATTTCTCCTTTTAATTATAGTTGAACTCTAATTTCTAACTTTTCCCTAAAAGTATCCTAACTAGTTTTTTAAAAAGGAATATTAGCATAAAAAAAGTCTGCCCAATGAGGAATGCTTGGCATTCACAACTGAATCTTATCTCGGAATTAATTTAAATTTAGTTGATTCAACGTGATGCTTAGTTTAGATATTGAGAGTGTTGATTACTGAGTCTAACTTTCTCTTTCCTTCTCCCGAAAAGACTTTGCAAGAATGGTAAGAATGAATAAGCTATTTATGAATTGAGGGGTTTATATTGATTTGGATGTGAAGTGTTCGTACACGAATGTAAATGATGGGTTTGAAGTTGTTAAAATTTTTTAATAATTTATTGGATGGAATTAAAGTGGGTAAAGTAATTATTAATAAAAAAATTAGAAAGGATTTTTAATTAAATTAAATAATTTATTAGTTATTATATATAATTAAATTATATTAAAAATATTTTGTATAATAAATTTTTATTTATAATATTTGTATTATATATTTATATTATATAAAATATTATTAATATATAAATTTTTTTAAAGTATATAATAATAAAAATAAATAAATAATATAAATAATATATAAGTGTATTAATTTAATTTAAATAATAAATAATATAATTACTTCAAATACCTCCATTTTATAGTAATATAAATAGATGAGGTGGAGAGATTTGGAGGTACTCCATTTTTTTATATTAAATAAGTAATTTTTCTACCCCTCTAAATCATTCCCCTTTAAATTTTTTCAAACTTCTCAATTCAAAAATAGCAAAGTTAGGTTGTAGTTCAAGTAGGGAAGTTAAACATACAGTGTCTAAGAGATTATCTCCAAATACGCAACTTTGGTGTCCTTTTCTCGTTAATTCAACGAGCTTTATATATGAAACATGTAATTTAAAGACTTCATCTTAGTAGAGTCTTTTTCAAGTATATGGTAGACAAAGCTCCTTAAAGATCCATTTGCAAAAGAGCATTAGCTTTGTATAGGTAAGTATTTGTCAATTAGAGTAATTGAAATGGACTTTGCATTATTTGTTGAAAATGGTCTCAAGTATATGCCCAGTACATCATCATGCATGTCTTTCCTTACACGTTCAATTGCATGTTGATTATTTTTATCTATTTTAGGCCACATTATCTTGGGCATTCAATTTTCTAACAACACAACTCTACACTTTAGCTTTGTTTGTATACGTCCATTAGACTCTTTATTTTCGTTTGCTTACTCTTTTAACTTCATAGATTACATTGTAAAATAAATAGTGGAGGTGTAAAGGATCTATCAAATCTAAATGTATAGACTACTATTGAATTCACATGAGTAAACTTTTAGTCTAACATTGTGTAAAAAAAAAACTTTTATTCTAACATCTATATGTATGCATATATATATATATAATAATTTAATTTCATTTACATCAAATCTTTAAAAATTATCCAAAATTGGTTAAATATGATCCAACTCATCTAATTATGATGGATCCTATTAGATTATATTTGATTTTCAAATCGAATATACTTACTTGATTTCTCAAATTAAGAAAAAAAATTTAATTCAAATTTAAATTGAATAGTTACTTGTAATCTCACCACGAATTAATTCTATGATTCTTTTTTATTTTCGAATTAAATTTCTTGATCTAAAGGAGCCTTGTATCACAATATTACAATTACTCCACTTTTTTTTTTTTATAATTTTATCCTCAAAATTGTTATTACGGGTAATTTCAAGTTAACCCTTTACCTTTACTTATGCTCAAAGTTAATTTATTTTCTCTTTTTTCTGGACTTATTTTTATTCCTTATGTAGTTCATATAAACCCTTTAAGTTCCTCTCCTAATTGGAGATATTTCATGATTTTTTTAAAATTTTGAAACTAACACCATCTTAGGATGAACATTTTTAGTTAGCCTTATTTGCTTCAATGTGCCTTGACTGTTATTCCCCTAATAAAAATGCTCCACTAATCTAATTATGTATAATGTTTAATTGGAATCATCATTTCCATGTCTAGTTTTCCAATTTTCTCGTGATTTTATCTCTTTTTTTATGTAATGCATCTCCTAATTAACTCATTTATTTCTTATGTTTACGTGAGTTTGAGATATTTATCAAATATTATCCCACAATTTTATCCAAAATTTCATTCATAAATTACTTTCAATAGGTGAAAAATCTTTATTTACTCATTGAGGATAATACATACATCTTTTTTATTTTACTTATTTATTAATGATATCATTCACTATTCTCTTACTAATATGATTATTGTTCTTTAATCACATATTTTAGGTATTTCCAATCATATGATATTCCTATTATATGCTGATATAATCATTGTTATATCTTTCTTTTTTATATGTCGACCTAAATATCCCTTGGGTTCATATTTTTCGAAATACTTACACTTTCTATATTAGTGTATTGTTAATGGTTAACTTTACTTATCCTATTATAAGTTGTTTCTTATCCTAAGAATTTTTATATCAAATAAGTATTATTTAATATTTTTCATGCTTGCTCCATTGTTATACTCGACTTACTTGAATTAAATATTTTCATTATCCTAGTAAAACTTGTCACAATCCTTCATTGAGTTTCGTAATCAATGTTAGTTTCTTAATATTTACCCTTGTTGATCTCTCCTAAGTTTTCCTCGCAGTTCCCTTTCTTTGATCACATGATTCATGAGTAAAATTTCTTAGTTTAGAGAGTTTTGGACCCTTCTATCCTTTACGACATTACATATTTAATAGAGATCTACCAATAGGTTTTAAGATACTCGGATTATTCTCACATCTTTTCTACAAGGTGCAATAGGGTAAATTGGGGTTTATCTGGATATTTCTTTACAGGAAACTCCTTTTTATATGGCAACTATTTCTTGAGCTATATTAACTCTTGAGTATGTTTTCTTCGGTGCTTACTCTTCACTGCCCGATATTTATTATACCACTACCCTATTCTAGGGTTAGAACATATTTTTGTCTTTCAAGTGTACATCTTGTACTTGTTTCTTATGGTGAGGAGGTTTATACGCTCATGTTCACTATTAATTCAATGGTCTATCTTGAGCCAGGTAATCCTATCTTTTTAGAGATATGATTTTACGGGTTTATTCTCTACTCCAAGTGTCACTCTCCAACCCGATTTCCTGGGTTGGGGTCTAATGACAACTCGCTATAACCCCTTCATACTACTATGGTAGGTACATTTAGCAAAATAGTACTGATAGGAAAAATGCTCAGAATGAAAAGCTTATAAAAATTAAGCAAAAATTTAAAACATTCACAAACAAGTAGTGTGCCCAAATTAAACACACCTTTCCCTCGAGAATTTAGCAAATGATAAGTAAATATAAAACTTTCGTGCACAACTCTCAAGTTTCGTACCTTAGTTGTGTGTGATTATTTTATGTGGTTTGACGAATGCTCCTCTGTCCTTCTTCGAACACCTAAAATATTTTGGGGGAGTGGTGGGCTCACAATTTAGTGAACACATTTACAGATGTCGAGCCATGACATGGCTTACGACCTGATCTTTACTCAATATTTCTATTAACAATCATCCTTTAACACTTGCATCTTTTATGGATTCTTCATTTTTTATCCTCTACAATAGTCTTTTATATGCCACATTTCCAAGGCACATACTGAAATGGTCGTCCCCTCCTAATGTTGTCGATAATGCACATCATCACAACACCTAACTTGGTGGCCCTTCTACAATCATATCCACTGAGATTTCACACACAAGCAACTCAAAGCTATGAGAGGTATGTGCATTATATCTCATACTTCTAAGGCACAACCTATGATGACCATCCCCCTCATATTGATGCCGATGATGTGTCATCCAACATTCCACACACTTTGACCCACTTAGCCTACTCTGAACCAAGAGTATGCTTGGACCCCTTCCATATTTCCTTTGAGTCCGTGAAAAGCTTTGGAAGCCATGACTCTTCCTTTGTAATCCCACTTCCAGTCTCTCATGTACATCGAGATCAACTTTAACACCAGGTGCCATGTCAATACAATACTCGTCCACCCAATCAATCATATCACACATTAATACAATGGCCATTCTTATTCGGACATGCGGTATGCTATTTGATCAACTTTTCTACTCATGTTCTTTAACATGCATCATATAGCAACACATATATAATTTCTTTCATTCTCGGGGCTTGGTATGCTATCTGACCAACCCGCTACTCACATTTTTAAACATGCACCATAAAGCATCATATATATCATTTCATAAATTCTTGGGGCTTGGTATGTTATTTGATTGACCCCATTATCCATGTTCTCAAAAATACCATTTTCAAGTATTTATGTGCTTAATGCAAGAATTAATGTGATTTGGTCCTCTAATAGATCCATCTTTCATTGTTCATATCTTAAAGCTTAGCTTAGCCAAATCACATGGGAACCTAATCCCATTTCCAAATCGATAATCCTGACTTTTATCCCTAGTGCTATGTCTAGTTTAGGTTATAGCCTTCATTGGAAAATCTCACTCAGTCATAGTCCTAGGTTTTTTTCATATATGGTTCTCATGGGTTCATAGTCTATTTCTCATTCATACATGCTCCCATTTTCTATTTTATTCATTAAAGTAATGCCCATCATACTCTCCACTTTCAATGAAATCAATAAAACCTATATAGAACCATGGTCAGTCTAATAGGACACGTCATCTATAAACACACTCACGCGAGTATTCATGACTTGTTTCTCCTGGTATTTTTTCAAGTGTCCCGAGTCGAGAAATCCGCTCCTAGCACTTGCATAGTTAAACTATAGTAACCCAATAGTATAGAAAATTTAAGATTTGGATCTAAACATTAGTTCTAATACTATCCCGTAACTTTCCAAAAGTTACGATTTTTTCCATCGGGCTCGTTTCACTCGACTTGCGTGTTGACAAATCCATTTTAACTAAACCCCTTCTATTAATTCATTCCACCTATAAAATGTTATATCTATAATTAGTCATATTAGCTAAGATGCCTAAAGTCTCCAAGTTTCTCACTTGGCCACTTAACTTTTCCAAAAATTATATTTTGATCCTCAAGTATGACAAAATTACCATTTTGACCTTACTCATCAAAACTCTCTTATTTTAGACCCTAAAACTCCCAAGTCTCTCATTTGGGTCCT
The DNA here is from genome assembly GCA_030064435.1 of Trapa incisa. NCBI lineage: Eukaryota > Viridiplantae > Streptophyta > Magnoliopsida > Myrtales > Lythraceae > Trapa > Trapa incisa. The sequence continues at coordinate 2,723,943 of CM057774.1, read as the reverse complement.
CATATTTTATTTACCCTCACTTGGGCCCCTAAGTTTCTAAGAATTACTTATGGATCCCCAAAATTAGTTAATTACATTTTGGTCCCTAAAATAGATAAAATTATCATTTTTGACCCTTGCAAAAATCCCATGATTATCCCCTTTACTTTGAAAAATTACACTTTTACTCCCCATAACTCTTATTGAAATATTTAACCATACACTGATCATAGATGACAATTTTGCACATCTTTGAGCAAAATTACCCTTTTGCACATAATTTACCGAAAATTAGGGTTTTGCACCCAAACTTCCAAAAACAACTTTAAACATTCCCATTTATCCCAAAAACACCTCCTAGCCCTTTAGGTTACCATGGGGACTATTTCCACAAGTTTTAAATTTTTGTAAATTGGTCCCTAAACTTCTCAAATTTTGCATTTTAGTCGAAGGGGGGATCTTACTCACCAATCCCTCTCATTTACAAAAACTGACTGAAATAGAGTTACTAGAGGGTTTTTCGAAAATACTCATTGGACAATGCACCACTAATCACTGAAGGGTAGGTGTTCTGAAGTTAAAACACCAAAGATTCATTCTATAGTAGTGGTTGACCAAGAGGTTTCTATAGCAGGGTGAATTTTGGCCTTTAACGACTGTTGTGAGAAGTTCCAAAACATATTTGTCAGAGGAAATCGACTTGTGGTGACCGAAAGTCCCCTTGCCGGAGGATGACCAAGGTATGTAGGAGGTAGAGGAGAGGCATGGGGTGTTTTTGGCAGTGACCTTTTAAGGTAAAGAAATAAACCAGGGGAAAACCCCGAACATTTCCTAAAGAAAACTAAGGGTCTATCGGGGCAATAAAGGGAAAAATAAGGGTCTAAAACAAAAATTTCAACATCCCAAGTAACCAATAAATCAAAAAAATCATGAAGGAGAAACCTAAACTAGATAAGATGTGGAAATTAGACCGGTTCGCGGATCCGAATCGAATCAAACTGAAAAAAATTGGGTTAAACCGTGAGGAACTGGATCAATGATCCATTTTTCTATGTGGTTTAAAAATATCAAATTGGGAAATTGAAGCCATCATTAGATAGAAAATGAACTTAGAAAATTTTAATTTTTAGAAAACTGGTCGAATCGGGCCTGAACCAATCGATTTACTATTTCAGGTCACCGGACCAGTCAATGGTCCAACCGGTCAATGGACCGCTACAGGTCAGCGCTAAGTCAGTGAGCATGACCAATCAATGCGTGACACGTGGCAATGCATGCCTAGTTAGCCACTCTGTGAAACCCGTCATCTCAAATCAAGGAAAACCAAAAAAGAACCGGTCAATTAAATGAGAAAAACCGAAACCCTTAAGGAACTAGGAATGATAAAGAAGGGTAAAAATGGGAAATTGGAAAATCCCAAGTGACCAAAAAGTCATGAAAATCATGGGGAAGACCCATGGAATCAATTGAAAAGGAAAACCAAATCGATTCGGGGTGAATCGGATCTAAACTAGATTGAACCGGTTTGAACTATACATGAACTGGTTTTTAAATTCAATTTTCTTGGTAGCTTAAAATGAACAAATTGGGAAATTGAGGCCACCATTGGATAGGAAATGAATTTAGTCGAATTTAGAAATTTTTAGATTTGAGAAAATTGGTCGAATCGGGCCTGAACTGGCAAATTTTCGCCATTGAACCCGGTCGGACTGAACCATTCCTGTCTAGAATAGTGTCGTATTCTTCCTTGGGATGACAACACTATTCATCGGTTCAAAAACCTTCCTTTCCCGGCGAAAGGAATATTCCTCCGATCAGGGCATTTTCGGGCGAGGATAAGCTCGACTAGAATGGAAACTGGTCGGGTTGAGGGTTCCTAAGCTCCCTATAAAAAGAGCTCCCCTCCATTCATCCTCCACCCACCTCAAATCATCCTCCCCTCCTAAGTGCTCCATTTTTTGGCAAAGCTCAAACCAGTGCTCCAATTTGGGCACTTTTCTCAGCCTTAGAAGGCAAAGTCGGGTCCTACAGACTCTTGGGGAAGTTAGCTACCTGAGAGCAACCTCCCTTCGACCCGAGGATCGCTGGAGAAGCACCGACATAATCAAACACTGAAGCAACTCTATCGGTTCAAAGCTTCTCTATTTTGGCTGAGCTGAATTCAGCCAATTCATCCCTCCTATGGCCGCACCAAGCCATCCCAAAGTCCCCATGACCATCAGACGACCCTCACAGAGGTGACAGGTAAGCCAATTCGGCCCTACTCCATTGTTGCAGATTGGTGCTAGAGAGAGAAAGCGTCGAACTTCACTAACATAATTCCCATTCATATGAACATCAATTGTAGTGATTCTTGATCCTAGGAGGACCCTAAGCACGAGATTTACCTCCCCAAATTAAGAGCTCGAACCGTCTCACATTCAACAGTAAGCTTTTGAAGCTTTCTCTCTCTACGAGAAGTTTTTCAATGAAGCTCCATTTGAGCTCGTTTTATACCCAAATTATACAATTCAAAGCTCCATTTGAGCTCATTTCGGACCCAAATTCTGCAATTTAAAGCTCCATTTGATCGTATGGAAGTGTAAAAACTTATCCATGCCATCAGTTGAGGTAATTAACCTCAATTGAAAAGCCAATTTAAAGAAATCAAATAAGGTTAGTAAAGAAGGTAGAAATTAGGGGAAATTTTCGGGGAAATTTGGGGATTTCGAAAAATTGAGAGACCTCCATGCAATTTCTCAAAATTAAAGGTCAATTGGCAATGAGAAAGTTATTGGAGGACCAATTAGTCAATTTTCGAAAGAATTATGGTCAATTGGCTATTTTTGGAAAGTAGGGGCAAAATAGTAATTTTTGAAAATTTGTGGACCAAATTGGAAAACTTGAGCCCCTTAAACAATTTTAAGTAAATTGAGGAGCGAAGGAGGATATTGGAAGCCTTGGGACTCAATTTGGGGAAAAGTTAGCATTAGGGACCTAAAGTCAAGAAACATGAACTTTAGGGACCTAAAGTCAAGAAACATGAACTTTAGGGACCTAAATACAATAAACCAAAGATTTGGGCATAATTGCTCATACGTGAGAAAACAAAGGCTGCCATATCGAACCCTTACTGATAATGATACCCAAACCATGTAGGGACACTTGGCACCGGAACACAAGCAAGAGAGAGCTAGCATGGACTTGGAAACTGTCTAGGGACGAACATGTCACATTCAACGGGTGAGTGAGATTATTAACATTATACCCAGTTGGGGTGATGAGCATGTTTTAATTAAAAAGAAAAATGACTTGTGAGTGAGAATTTTATACATCATACTCATTGGGATGATGAGCTCACTTTTATGAAAAGAAAACCTACTTATTGGTTTTGAGTAGGATTAAATAAACATCATTCCCGATTGGTATGATGAGCTTCCTTAAGGAAAGGAAAAACTCGCATACCGGTCGTAAGCGGATCTACTATCACACTTGGTTGGTGTGATGAATTAAAAGAGATTTTGTTAGAAGTGTTCTCCACTAACTGTGTGACAACTGCTTAAACACTTTGGGAGACCTTCTTGATAGGATCTAGAGCAGCTCTGATAGGCTAGGGCCTCAGTTTTTGAACTCATAGGGCTCAAGGCCTAGATTTGGAAAAACACCTATAGTGGGCCCAAGGCTAATCGGCACAAGCTGAAGCCTGTAAACAAGCATGATTAGGAAGAGCCATGAAAACTCCTATTTAAAATGGAAAATGATTGTGTGATTCGCCATTGTATCGAGTCATGACCGATAATGCTCGATGGGTCAGCAATAGTGCATTAGGGCCAAGTTGACTGACTGACCTAGACAAACAACTGCACGTCGGGTTGAACGTTGGGGCCATTGGACCATTGGCACAAAAGAGTATGGATTAATCATTAAAAAAAATATTCTTTGTGCAAGCACTCAAGGATACGAGACCATCAAGATGCCCTAAGGGGTAGTGATGGATTCCAAAGGCTGCTGGATAACACTGTGGAGATAAGGGTAGTTCGTTGTACTAGTTAGTCATGAAGCTTTGGGAGCTTCTTGCGCATGAGACTGGGGTGGGGTCAAGATGAGGTCTTTATCCTCAAATGGACACGAAGTGGATTTTGGGTCTGAGGGTCGGACATTTGGGATGTCCACTCAAACTTAGGGTAGAAGTATGGGACTTCTATCTAGGTGGACAACAAAGTCATGCTGATCCCTAAGTGGTTGCAGTCTGGGATTGCCCTGCGAATGTTTGTACCCTTCATGATGAAGGGCGTGTGTTTGTTTGCTAAATGCATCCCGAGGCAAGGGAGTATGCTAACAGAGCTAAATACACCTAATATGAAAATGGAAAAGCCCTGATATTTGAGATTTGAGAAAAATCCTTGAAAATGAATGTTAAACCTTGGCATGATTTTGATAACATAGGCATTTTGAAAACTCACTCCCTACACCCGCTCACTGAGTTGTAGAAACTCACCCACTCCCTTTAACCCTTTTCAGGAGAAAGGAAAACCAACCTTAAAGACCCCTTTGTAGTTGAACCCTAAGTCAGGTATGTAAAATTTTAATATATTGAGTTTTGTATAATGCTATTCTAGGAAAAATAGGGAAAAAAAGGACGTTTGACTCCTTGCGGTTTAGATGGGTGTGAACCCTCTTGAACCAAAGAGAATGGCGGGTTGCTCATGAGGATCCAACCAAATTAGGTCAAGGCGTAACACGCTTAGTCAGCACTTGAAAGTGCTAACCAATCAGAGTGTGACATGTGTCCCCGATCAAGAGGAAAATCCACCTTAGTGACGACCAACCCATAGGAGAGCGACACGTGTCCCAGTCAACGGTCAATGTTGGACAAAGCCCTCCCAGCAAAGGATGACCTATGGGGGGCTAACATGTGGCACATCAACATCTGATTAGGACGTCTAGCAATGATTGACCAATTAGAGGTCGACACGTGATAGTGCCATGTCAGATGACCTCGACCAATTAGAAGCTGACACGTGGCGCTAGCACTATCCTTTGGGAGGGAAATCTAACGCATTTAAAACAACTAATGAGAGAGCTTCACGTGTCATAGCCACGTAGGAAGGAGCATCCAATGGGAGGCTACCACGTGTTCGACCAGCAAGTCAAAGGCTGATAGGAATGCTACGTTAGTAGAACTGACCAATCATGTTGCACCACATGGCAAGATGACACGTGCAAAGCTCGCACGCGCACCATAGTGTTGTCTTCCTTATCCGACTAACAAAGAGAAAGGGAAAAGGATGAGGGAGAAAGTCTCTGGCAACTCGAAAAATGCTCTGATCTGGTCGCCGGCGAGTGAGGCGGAGGCCGAGTGTTACGCCGGTCGGTAACCCAAAAGTTGTCGAGCTCCCTATATAAAGAGCACCCCTCCCCTTGCATTCCCTATCCCATTAGCGATCGAAGAAGCGGTAGAGGTCTACTTTCCAACAAAGCTTAAACCATAGCTCCGGTGTCAGACTTTTTCTCAACCTCGGAAGCCCTTCTCGGTGCCATTGCAACTGAGGAGAAGTCCTTTACACGATTGCAACATCAGTTCGATCTGAGGACCACTGCTCGAGCTCCAGCGAGCTCAAACAATACTCTTGCTTCTTCGGTTGAGAAGAAGCCAAGTACCTTGAGCTGCACCCCAGCCACCCCTGGCCTCAAATAGCCAAACCTGTCTTTCTTTTGCCCTCCCCCACTCATACTAGACCCTCTGTCGCCAGTAAGGTAAGCCAATTCTGCCCTATGTTACCGGAATTCCGAAGTTGTAGAGGCTAACTCACCTAAATTTCTCTCATCAAATTCACGATGCTCCTACAGGCAACTGGCAACAAGTTGATCCTAGAAGGACCCCTGGGAGGAACACTAGCTACCCACATCAAGAGCCCTGACTGTCGTCTCCTCAATGGCAAGGAAACTGAGCTTTCTCTCTCTATAGCGTTTTTCCAACAAAGCTCTGTTTAAGCTCAAATTAACACCGATTAAGGTGATTCAAAGGCCAAAATGATTGTGGGGAGATGGGGGTAGCAATTAGCAGCATGATAGGGGGCAATTGCTCATGTTTGGGCGGTTAATTTGATGAATCAAAGATTTGGGGGGTCAAAATGCAATAAATTTAGGGAATTTGGGCAAAATTGGAAATTTTGGAAATTTGGGGACTGAATTGTAATTTAAAGGAGATTGGGGGATTTTCATGAAATTAACTCCAAATTGAGGATCAATTGGCCAATTTGAAGAAATTGGGGATGAATTGACAAATTTTGAAAGTTTGAGGATCAATTGGCAATTTTGGAAAAATTAAGGGCCAATTGGTAATTTTGGAAAAGCCAAGGAGCTTGGCAGGATAATTAGAGATCCTAGGAACCAAATTGAAAATTGTAAATGGCCTTCATGCAGGGACTCCTCTCATGAGCATGTTCAAACCCTACAGGGACACATTAAACTAGAATGCGTGTGAGAAGGCACGACGAGGACGAGAAGTCCATCTGAGGCAAACTAGCCTCGTTCATCGGTGAGTGGGTTTAACATCACGCCTGGTTGGGATGATGATTTTTGCATTCTTGTATTGAAAAGGATTTTCCAGGATTGCTCTCCCTTGACTGATTGAACTAAAATTTTTGAGAGGCTATCCTGATGTTGCATGAGGCATGCAAAGTCAGATGATATCGTTCGAGTAGGCCCAAGGCCAAATGGGAACGGGCATAGACCTGTAGACAAAATGAGTTACATGTGCTTGAAAAACTCTTATAATAATTGGCAAATTGTGTGTGTTTGATTACAGCGCTGAAGTCGGACAAACAAACTCGTTGGGTAGTGGCTGTCGAGCAGAAGTTGAGTCACCAAACTCATTAGGTAAATAAGTAACGAGACCGAAGTCGGGTTGTCGAGTCCGTTGGGCCAGTAACACCAAAGATGATGGTTATAATAAAAATTAAAACTGTTGATTTTGCATGCATGGGATTTCATAGCCATCGAGATGCCCGATGAGGGGTAGTGGTGGTTCCAAGGGCTGCTCAACGACCTAGGGAGCATAAGGGCAAATTGTCCTCAAGTATGTGGAGAAGCTCTAGGATGTTCCTGTGCACTGAGACCGAGGCAGAAGGGAAAAGGAGGTCTTGTACCAATAAGCGGACATGAAGTATGGTTAGGGTTTGAGGGTCTGACACGTGAGGTCCACTCAAACTCAAGGTAGAGGCTATTACCCTCTATCAGGGTGGACGAAAAAGGCGCTTCGATCCACAATTGGAACAGTCGGGGATTATTCTGGGTATGTGTGATCCCTTTCTATGATAGAAAGTGCGTGTGATTGTGTGTCAACTAGAGAAGGGGAAGAAAAATGGGATACCATGAATATAACTGTAAACTCCGTCCCTTAAAGATAAGAAAACTGCGGAAAAAACTGGTCAATCCAAGGGAGAAAACCGAACAGGTTCATGAATTGCAACCGTTAGAGAACGGACAAATTGGGAAATTTACAAATCCCGAGTGACCCAAAGAGTCATAAAAACCATGGAAAAGGACATTGGAATAAATTGGAAGAGAAAAACAAACCGGTTTTGGTGAACCGAACCTGAATTGGTTTGGACCAGTTTGAACCATCATTGAACTGGTTGCTAAATTCATTTTTTCTAGGTGGCTTAAAATATTCAAATTAGGGAATTGGAGCCATCATTGGATAGAGAATGAATTTAGAAAATTTTAATTTTTAAAATCTCGTTCAAATTTGGCCTGAACCGACTTGTTTAAGCATTGAACCCGGTCGGACCGGTCCGGAATATTGACATCTTCTTCCTTTAGATGACGACACTGTTCATTCAACAGATGAACAGATAGTTCCAATGAAGATGAAATGCCTCCATTCAGGGTGTTTTAGGTGATGAATGAGATTGACCAAGATGCCAAGCGGTCGGGCAGAGAATCCCCGAGCTCTGTATATAAAGAGCCCCTCTCCATTCATCCTCCTCACACCTGAAATCTCCATTCTCTCTCAACTGCTCCATTTTTTGGCGAAGCTCGAACTAGAGCTCCGACATAGGTGTTTCTCTGAGCCTTAGAAGGAGAGGTCAGGTTCTTTAGATTCTTGGAGAAGTCAACTACCTGACGACAATCTATATTCGATCCAAGGACTGCCGGAAAAGCGCTGACGGAATCAAACAATGAAATAGCTCCGACGGACTAAAGCTGCCCTATTTCAGCCAAGCTGAATTTGGCTAAATTCATTCCTCCTCCAGCCAAACCAAGCCCTCTTGACACTCCCACGACCCTCATATGACCGTAACAGAGCTGAAAGGTGAGCCAACTCGGCCCCCTTTATCATTTCCTATCGGTGTTAGAGAGAGAAATTGTAAATCTTCTCTAACATAATTCTCCTTCAATTCGAGGTAAATTCTATCAATTTTTTTATCATAGGAGAAACCTCAGAACGAGAGCTACCTGCCTAGATATAGAGCTTGGACTGCTGCACCTCTAACGGTAAGCTTTCGAAGCTTTCTCTTTATATGCACAATTTTTTTACAAAGCTTTGTTTGAGCTCGTTTTGGTCTCAATTCATGCAATTCAAATCTCAATTGAATCGTATGGAAGTGTATGAACTGATTTACACTCCAATTGAAGCAATTAACCCGAATTGAATGGTCAATATGATGAAATCAAATTCGGCCAATTTGAAAGGGGGGAATTGGAGGAACATTTTGGGAAAATTTGGGGATTTTGTAAAATTGAGGGACCATTTTGCAATTTCACAAAAATTGAGGGCCAATTGGCCATGGAAAAGATGTTGGAGGACCAATTGGTCGATTTTTGAAAGATTTGGTGTCAAATTGCCATTTTTGGAAAATAGGGGCAAAATGGTAATTTTTGAAAAGTTAGGGGCCAAATTTGTAATTTGGAAAAGTTGAACGCCTTAAACAATTTTGAGTAAATTGAGGACCTAAAGTGAATTTTTGGAAGTTTCAAGACTAAATTTTGGGAAAAGTTAGCACTAGGGACCTAAGATCAAGGAAAACGAACTTTAGGGAGCTAAGTGTAATTAACTAATAATTTTGAGCCTAGTCGCTCATATATGAGAAACGAAGGCTATTATACCAAACTCTAATAGATAAGGATGCCCAAATCGTGTAGAAACATGAGAGACTAGAATGCTAGCAAGGATAAGCTGGTGTGGAAGCGGAAACCAACTAGAGAAGGATATACTTTAGTTATCAGGTGAGTGGGCTTATGTACATCATACCCGGTTGGGATGATGAGTACTTTAGAAAAGAAAAACCACTTGTAAGTGGAATTTTGACATCACACCCAATTGGAGTGATGTGCGAACTGAGGTAAAACCTACTTACCGGTTGTAAGTAGTGATCATACCTGGTTGGTATGATGGACTTCCTGGAAGGAAGGAGAAACCCACTTACTGGTTGTAAGCGGAGGTATCATCATACCTGGTTGGTGTGATGTAGTAGAAATGTGTTTTGTTAGAAGTGCTCTCCCCTAACTTTTGTGTCAATGCTTCAACTTTTTGGGAGACCTTCTTGACAGGAGCTAGAATAACTCAAATAGGCTAGAGGCCTCAATTTTTGAATTTGTGTGGCTAGATGCCCAATTTTGGAAAATCATGTACAATGGGCCCAAGGCCAATGGGCATGAACAGGAGCTCATAAACAAACATGAGATATAAAAGCCATGAAAAATCTTAATGAAATGGATATGTGATTTCACCATGGTACCAATACAGGATCGACATACTCGATGGACTGGCAGCAATGCGTTAGGGCCAGGTCGACGGACCAGCCTAGACAAACAGCTGCAGGTTGGGTTGAGGGTCGGGGCTATTAGTCCAGTGGCACCAAAGATAAATGGTTATGTGGAAAAACTATTGTTTGTGCATGCACTTGAGGTTCAAGACCATTAAGATGCCCAAAAGGGGTTGTGATGCATCCTAAGGTCTACTAGACGACATGGTGGAGATAAGGGCAATTTGTCATGTGAGTAGTTAGGGAAGCTCAACGTAGCTTCATGCGCATGAGACCAGGATGAGGTCTTTGTCCTCATATGAACACGGAGTTGAGGAAAGAATATTCTTAAAGGAAATAAGGAGTTTGGCACACTCTGATTAAAGATATTTTATTTATGAAAACTCACTCCCAATACCCATTCACTAAGTTGTAGAAACTCACCCCTCTTTTATATCCCTTTTCAGGAGTAGGGGAAAATGACTAAAGATAACACCAGGATCAATCCTCTGTCAGGTAAGCTTAAAAGTTCTTTTAAGCTTGCATTTTTATTGATTTATTCTATTCTAGGGAACAAGGTTTAAATTATGCCTAGCTCTTCTTGATTAAAGAAATTGGGTAACCCCTCTTGAACCAAGGGAGTGGCAGGTTGATCACGGGGATCCAACCAAACCGAGTTGGGGCATGACAAATTGAGTGGTATTAGAGCCATGTTCCCTTAAAATCATTATCAACATTATGCCCTAACACTAATCAAAACTTAATCACTATGTAGGAAGGAGAGTGTAAACCATGTCCTTTTATAATAAGAAAACCGGGTAAAGAACCGATCATTTCTAAAGAGTAAACCGAGTTGGTTCATGAACCCCAACCATTAGAGAAAGGGTAAATTGGTAAATTTACAATTCTTAAGTGACCTAAAGAGTCATAAAAGTCATGAAAAAGAACTTTGGGACAAGTTGGATAGGAAAACCAAATTGGTTTAAATGAACCGTACCTGAACCGTATTGAATCGGTTTGAACCATAATTTAACCGATTTCTAAATTTCTTTTTCTAGGTGACTTAAAATATTCAAATTGGGGAATTGAAGCCACCATTGGATAGAGAATGAATTTATAAATTTTTAATTTTTAAAAACTTGATCGAATCAGGCATGAACCAGTCGGATTAAGCATTGAGCCCGGTTCATACCGGTCCAATCCGGTTCGAAACAGTATCATCTTCTTCCTTCAGATGACAACACAATTCACTCGCCGTAAGAATGGACAGTGCCGATGAAGTTGAAAAGTCTCTATTTAGGTCATTTTAGGCCAAGAATGTGCACCATAAAGGTGCCAAACAGATGGCCAGAGAGTCCATGAGCTCCCTATATAAAGAACTCTTCTCCATTCATTCTCCTCACACTTGAAAACTCCATTCTCTGTCAATTGCTCCAATTTCCGGTGAAGCTCGAACCAGAGCTCCGACTAGGGCATTTTTCTCAACCTTAGAAGGTGAGGTCAGGTTCTTTAAACTTTGGGGGAAGTCAACTATCTGATAGCAACTTCTGTTCAATCCGAGGACCGCTAGAGAAGCGTCGACTTAATCAAACATTGAAGAAACTTCGGCGGATTGAAGCTGCCCTATTTCGGGCGAGCTGAAAAGGGCTGAATTCAGCCCTCCTCCGGTCAAACCAAGCCCTCCCAACATCCTCACAGCCCTTAGACGACCTCAACTGAGCTGAAAGGTAAGCCAAAATTGAGGGTCAATTAGCCATGGAAGATGTTGGAGGACCAATTTGTCGATTTTTTAAAATAATTGGGTCAAATTGCCATTTTTGTAAAGTAGGAGCAAAATGGTAATTTTTGAAAAGTTGGGGACCAAATTAGAAATTTGGAAAACTTGAACCCCTTAAACGATTTTGAGTAAATTGAGGATCTAAAGTGAATTTTTGGAAGTTTTGGGATTCATTTTGTGGAAAAGTTTGCATTGGGGACCTAAAGTAAAGGAAAATGAACTTTAGGGACCTGAGTGCAATTAATTGGAAATTTTTAGTTTGTTGTTCATACGTAAGGAACGAAGGCTATTATGCCAAATATTAATAGATAAGGATGACCAAATCGTGTAGGAGCACGAGGTACCAGAATGCTAGCAAGAGAAGGTCGTGTCGACTTGGAAAACCAATCGAGGACAAACATGTCACGGTTAACAGGTGAGTGAGTTTATTCACATCATACCAGATTGGGATGATGATCACTTCATAAACAAAAAACCACTTCTATGTTGGACTTTAACATCACACCTGGTTGGAGTGATGTGGGAACTAAGTGGAAAAACTACTTACTGTTTGTAAGTAGAGAGATCATACTCGGTTGGTATGATGGACTTCTTGAAAGGAAGGAGAAAACCCGCTTTGTAAGCGAAGATGTCATCATAGTCGGTTGGTGTGATGAGTGGAAAGATTATTTTGTCAGAAGTGTTCTCCCCTGACTGTGTGCCAATACTTAAAATATTTGGGAGACCTTCTTGATGAGAGTTAGAACAGCTCAAATAGTTCAGACACCTCAGTTTTGGAACTTGTGGGGCTAAATGCTCGGTTTTGGAAAATCATGTATAGTGGGCCCAAGGCTAGTTGGCATGAGTAGGAGCTCATAAAAAAAATATGATGTTTAAGCCATGAAAATTCTTAATGAATTAATTATGTGATTTTTCCATGGTACTAAGACAGGATTGACATACTCAATGGACTGGTGGCAGTGCAATAGGACCATGTCGAAGGACTAGTCTAGACAAATAGTTGCAGGTCGAGTTGAGAGTCAGGGCCATTGGACCAGTGGCACCAAAGATAAATGGCTTTGTGGAAAAACAATTTTTGTGCATGCACTTGAGGTTCGGGACCATTAAGACGCCCAAGAGGGGTAGTGATAAGTCCTAAGGGCTACTGGATGACATGGTAGCGATAAGGGAAAAGAGAAGCTATTGGGTTTGTGTTTCTCATCATATTAGTTAGTGATAGAGTTCTGTGCTTGTACTCCATGGAGTTCTGTGTATTTACTCCACAGAGTTCTGTGTTTGTACTCCATAGAGTTTCTGTGTTTGGACTCCACGAAACTATTGTGTTTGGGACTTCTTGAAGCTTCTGTGTTTGAGTTTCATACGTACGAGACCAAGATATGGTGTATGTCCTCATACGAACACGGAGTTTTATTCATGTGTGTTCCCTTCATGATGAAGGGTGTGTGTTAGTTGATAAACATGCCGGTTATAGTTGAGGAGTGAGTAATGGCTATGAAACTGAGATTTCAAAAATTAGAAATTTTAAAATAAAATAAGGAGTTTGGCATACTCCAATTCAAATATTTTCCCTAAAGTCAAACTTTAAACACCCATTCACTAAGTCGTTGAACTCACCCCCTCTCTTATATCTCTTTTCAGGTAACCAAGGGCAGTTCGTCAGACCAAGTGACCTTGCGAAGCTCGGAGTAGCTTCAAGCGCATGAGACTAGGGTAGGGACAGGATGAGGTCTCTGTCCTTATACGGACATGGAGTATTTTTTGTCTGAGGGTAGGACATCAGAGACATTCACTCAGACTTCAGGTAGAAGTTAGAGACTTCTATCATGGTGGAGGGTAAAGATGTTCTGATCCATAAGTGGGTGCAATCGGCATAACTGCATCTTGCAAATGTGTGTATGATCCCTTCATGATAAAGGGTGTGTCATTTGTGAAACACACTAAATATGGAAATGGAAAAAAGGTTATGAAAACCTTGGAAAGGAATTGAGAATCCTTGGAAAATCATTAGTAAACCTTGGGTAAAGGTTTTAAAAACTAGTATTTGAGGAAAGAATATTCTTAAAGGAAATAAGGAGTTTGGCACACTATGATTAAAGTTGTTTTGTTTACGAAAACTCACTACTAACCTCCACTCACTGTGTCATGCCTCGACCCGGTTTGGTCGGATCCCCATGATCAACCCACCACTCTCTCCCGATTTATTAAAGGGTTTCCCCTTGTTATAAACAATAAAGAGTAAGACGTCCTTTAAACCTGCACTTTTCCTAGAATAACATAAATAAAAACTGCATAATATTTTAATTTTATCATACCTGTCTTGCAGGCGTCTAGGTTAATGGTATTTAAGGGAAGACTTTCCGAAATTTTCTGAAAGGGATATAAGGGAGGGGGTGAGTATGACTACTTAGTGAATGGGTTTTTAAAAAAATTAACTTTAAGGAAAAGAGTTATATTGGAGTGTGCCAGACTCCTTTCTTTCAAAAATCCTTTCATTTAAAATCCCGGGATATATCATCATTTCCTTATTTAATCACGGTGTGTCATAACCCAACACACAACCTTTATCATGAAAGTCAAACACACATTCGCAGGCCAGCACGACCACTGAACCCACTTATGGCTTTAGAGCGACTTTACCGGCTACCTAGATAGAAGCATGTCCACTTCTACCTTGAAAATGAGCGGATGTCCACAACATCCAACCCTCAATCCCAAAATCGATTCTTCATGTCCATATGAGGATGGAGACCTCATCTCGTCCCTACCCCGGTCTCATGCGCTTAGTGCTACTCCAAATTTTGCACGGTCCCCTGGTACAACAAACTGCCCTTATACTCACCGGGTCATCCAGGGCCCTTAGAATGCATCACTACCTCTTATGGGCGTCTTGATGATCCCGTACTCATAGTGTATACACAAACAGTATTTTTTTTATCATGCCATATAATATGCGGTGCCATTGGTCTAACGGCCCCAACCCTCAACTCAACCTGTAGATATTTGTCTTGACTAGTCCGGAGACATATCGTGTCACACTACCACTAGTTGACTGAATATGTCGGTCATGTCTTGGTACCATAGCCAAACAATTCATTTATTAAGTTTTATGGCACATATCTCATGTTTTTTTATGAGCTCCTACTTGTGCCCACTAGCCTATGGCCTACTTGTTTGAAATTTTCAGAATCGGGCATAATAGCCCCGAAGTTCCAAAACCGAGGCCCTCGGCCTATAAGAGCTATTCGAGCTCCCGTCAATAAGGTCTCCCAAATAGTTTAAGCATTGGCACACAGTCAGGGGAGAGCACTTCCAACAAAAGTATATTTTCAACTGTCCATTATACCGACCGGTTATAAGGACATCTCCGCTAATAATCGATGAATGTGTTTTCAACTTCCTTCGAGAAAGTTTCATCACACCAACCGAGTATGATCTACTTATAACTAGTAAGTAGATTTTCCGCATGATTTTGACATCACTCCTCTAAGTTGTGATGTTTAAAACACCACTTAATAGTGGGTTTTCATTTCGAGGTACTTAACATCCCCAACCAGGTATGATATAAAATCCCACTCACCCATTAATGTCGTGAATTCCACTAGACCGATTCCTTGATTTCACGCAAGCTTGTCCTTGCTGGCGTTTTCGATTCTTCGTGTTCCTACACAATATGAACATCTCGGTTCATTATCTCTCGGCCTAATAGCCTTCATTCACTCCAAATGAATGAGAAAAAGCAAACTTTTATTTATTTGCAATTAGGTCCCTAAAGTCATATTTCTTTAACTTTAAGTCCCTAATGCTGGTTTTTCCTCAAATTAAGTCCCAAAACTTTTGAAATTCCCCTTATAACCTCAATTTATTCAATTTACAAAAGGGGTTTAATTTCCCAAATTTCCAATTTTGTCTCCCAACTTTTCCAAATTTACCATTTTGCCCTTCCTTTACAAAAATGGTAAAATTTACCCCCAAAATTCTAAAATTCCTCAATTGGCCCTCTAATATTTTTATCATGCCCAATTGACACTCAATTTTAGGAAATTGCATTTCAGTCCCTCGAATTTTTGAAAATCCCCAATTTTCCCTAATTTTCCCCCAATTCCAACTTTTTAACACAACCGAATTTGATTTCATCAAATTGACCGATCAAACGTTTCCAATTGTTGAAATTGAAGTTGAAATGGAGTTTCTACATGTTCATATGATTCTTTTGCAATTTGAATTGCAAGTTTTAACGTCGAAACGAGCTCAAACGGAGCTTCGCCGGAAAATGAACTATAGAGAGAGAAAGCTTTGATTATTCACCGGTGAGGGCACGACGGTCCGAGCTTTCCATCTGGGCAGGTAGTTCTCCTCCTGAGGTTCTTCCTAGAATCAAGAATGACATCAATTATTGTCGAATTGGATTAGTATTTCGTCATTGAAATTCGGTTGACTTTCTCTCTAACACCGATCAAATATTGCAGAGGGGAGCCGAATTGGCTTACCTTTCCATCCTAATACGACCGTGGGAGGCTGAGGAAGTGTTCCAAGGGCTTGGTTTGGCCTAAGGAGGGCTTGAATTGGCCGATTTCAGCTCGGCCGAAACAGGGCAGCTTTGGTATGTTGGAGCTACTTCACTGTTTGATCACGTTGGCGCTTCTCCGGCGACTCTCGGAACAAATAGAAGTCACCACCGTGTAGCTGACTTCTCCCCAGTTCAATTGAACCCAACCTCACCTTCTTTGGTTCATAAATGACCCTATATCAGAGCTCTGGTTTTAGCTTCGATAGAAAACTAAGCAATTGAGAGAGAGTGAGCTTTTTAGGTGTGGAGAGGATGAATGGAGAGGGTCCCTTTATATAGGGAGCTCGGGGACTCGTTGGCCATCCGTTTGGCACCTTTGTGACAGACATTGATGGCCTAAAACGTATCAAACAAAAACATTTCTTCTCTGTCGGTGCTGCTTCGATTTTTCGGTGAGTGAACAGTGTCGTCATCTGAAGGAAGAAGAGGACACTGTTCTGAACCGGACCGGACCGGTCCGAACCGGGTTTGAAGCTTAAACCAGTTAGTTCACCCCTTATTCGACCGAGTTTTTCAAATATAAAAATTTCTAAATTCATTTTCTATCCAATGGTGGCCTCAAATCTCAAATTTGAATTATTTAAGCCACCTATAAAAATAAATTTAGGATTTCATTCAATAGTGGTTTAAACTGCTCGAAACCGATTTGGATCCAGTTCACCTAAACCAGTTTGCTTTTCATCCCCAATTCCTTCACAAGTCCATTTCCTTGACTTTTGTGACTCCTTAGGTCACTTAGGGTCCATAACACTCCCGATTTACTATCTCTTTATCGATTTTGGTTCATAAATTGACTTGGTCCTTAAACTAGTTCTATCTAGTTCGGAACCGGTTCACTTGAACCAATCAAGTTTTTCTTCCCCATTTCATCCTAAGATTCTTTTCCAAGATTTATGAACCATTTTGAGTCACATGGAAGGTATAAATTCTCAATTTGCCCATTTTCTATTAATCGAGCTTGTAGATCAATTCAGTTTAAAATTCAAAACTGACTGGTTCTTTCGCCAGTTTTCTCATTATCAAAGGATGGGGTTTACACACTGAGTTGTAGAACTCACCTCCTCCCTTTTACCCCTTTCAGGTTACCAAAGGAAAACTAATCTTAAAGACTTCCCGAGCTTGTAGATCAATTCAGTTTAAAATTCAAAATTGACCGGTTCTTTCGCCGGTTTTCTCATTATCAAAGGACAGGGTTTACACACTGAGTTGTAGAACTCACCCCCTCCCTTTTACCCCTTTCAGGTTACCAAAGGAAAACTAATCTTAAAGACTTCCCTGTATGGGAACAATGAAGATAGGTATGTCTATTTTTCATTTTTGTATAATTTTAGTCTAGGAAAGGTATAGGTTTAAAGGATGCCTTACTCCTCCCAGGTTTAAAAGAGGGGAAAACCCTTAGTAAATCGAGAAGAGTGGTGGGTTGCTCATAGGGATCTGACCAAACCAAGTTGGGGCGTGACAACTAGAATGGTATTAGAGCATGTTTCCTCGAATACATTATCAAGACTATATAACATAGTAACTAGGAGAAAGTTTTAAAATTTTCAGATGGCTCCCAAGAGAGAAACCAATAAAAGTAGGACTGATGTCGCCAAGATTACCCAACAATCTGTTCCCACAGGAAGACCACCCTAAAAGTCCTCCAATGCCTAAGGTGTAGTAGAAAGTTGTTGAAAATGAAACCACAAAAGTGCACAAAAAAAGGGTAAGAAGTAGAGACTAATGTTGCATAAGTTTTGGGGACAAAACTCCTAAAAAGGTGGGGAGTAATTGTAACACCGTATTTTTAGTAACCAGAAAAAAAAAAACATACCAATACTAATGCACCGGATCCCATCAGAACTCATGGGAAGTATTCATGTTGCACCCCCTCAATAGTTGTCAAACCATATTATTTTTAATAATACAAAATAAAAAAAATATACCAGCACTAATACAGTGGATCCTATCAAAATTTTGAAGTTAAGCATGATTGGGCAAGAGTAGTGTGCTAGGATGGGTGATCTCATGGAAAGTTGTTTTTTTAGTAACCCGAAATTTTGGTCAAAACTATTTTATAGAATTATATTGTAAGTTTAAAATTCAATTGATATAATTGGAATAAATAAAATTACATTTTTAGCTCTAAGAGATAATTATGTGAATTTGGTTTAATTAGTATTAATCCTATGCCCCTATATTAAATACCTAGAAATTAATACTTATATTTAATTATTGGAATTAATACTCATAATTTAATATCTATATTTAATTATTAGAATTAATACACATAATTTAATACCTACATTTAATTATTGGAATTAATGCTGATAAATACCCATCAATTTCCCAATTTAATGAGAATAATGGCAACATAAATACCCATCCCCATTCATACACAATTTTACACCTATATAAATAGCTCATCCCCATTCATCCTCTTCACACCTGAACACTTCTCTCTCTCTTTATTGCTCCACTTCCCGGTGAAGCTCAAACCAGAGCTTCGAATTGGACATTTTTCTTAACTTCAGAAGGAGAGGTGGATCTCTTTAGACTCCGAGGGAAGTCAACTATTTGATAACAACCTCCATTTGATCTGAGGATCGTCAAAGAAGTGCCGACGTAATCAAATAGTGAAGCAGCTCTGGCAGATTGGAGCTGCCCCGTTTTGGCCAAGCTAAAATTGGCCGATTCGAGCCCTACTCAGACCAAACCAAGCTCTTCCAACATCCCCACAACCCTCATATGACCTCAACGAAGCTGAAAGGTCAATAGTAGGAATTCTTGATAATAGAAGGTACTTTAGGAAGAGAACTACCTTTCCCGATAGAAAGCTCAGACCGTCGCGCCTTCGACGGGACAAGTGTGATCGGAATGCTAACAAGAGAAAGCTCACGTCAACTTGGAAAACCAATCGATGATGAACACGTAACGGTTAATGGGTGAGTGGGCTTACTAATGTCATGCTCGATTGGTATGATGGATAGTTGAAAATATAATTTTATCGGAAGAGTTCTCCCTTAACTGTGTGCCACTACTTAAACGATTTGGAAGACCTTGGCGGGAGCTCGAATAGCTCTGATAGGTCGGAGGCCTCGGTTCTATAATGTGATGGCTAAAATGCTAGTTTTGGAAAATCACGTATAGTGGGCCCAAGGCTAGTAGACACGAGCAAAAGCTCGTAAACAAACATGAGTAATGTGCCATAAAACTTTAAATAAATGAATTGTTTTGCCATAGTGGAGATGTCCTCATACCTGTCATGCCTCGACCCGGTTTGGTCGGATCCCTGTGAGCAATCCGCCACTCTTCCCGATTTACGGAGCGTTTTCCCCTCTTTTAAACCTAGGATATTCTTATTCATTTAAAGCTTTCATGGCTTAAACTCATATTTTTTTACGAGTTCCTGCCCGTGCCAACTAGCCTTGGGCCCACTGTACCAAATTTTCAAAAATCGGGCATATTAGCCCCTAAGTTCCAAAACCGAGGCCTCCGGCCTATCTGAGCTATTCGAGCTCCCGTCAAGGTCTCCCAAAAAGTTTAAGCAGTGGCACATAGTCAAAGAAGAGCACTTCCGACAAAATATTCGTTTCTTCTGTCCATCAAACTAACCAGGTGTGAGGACATCTCCAGTTATAACCGATAAGCGGGTTTCTATTTATTTCGATTAAGTTCATCATTCCAACCGGGTATGATCAACTTACAACCGTTAAGTATTTTTTTCGCGTAATTTACACATCACTCCATTCAGGTGTGATAGTTAAAATACCACTTATTAGTGGGTTTTCATTTCCTAAGTGCTTATCATCCCAATCGGGTATAATATAAAATCCCATTCACCCGATAACGCAGTGATTTTCTCTTAATTGGTTCTTTGTCTTTACGCGAGCTTGTCCTTGCTAGCGTTCCTGGTACTTTGTGTTCCTACATAATATGAACATCCTTGTTCATCGTCCTTTGGCCTAATAGCCTTCATTCACCATAAATGGATGAAATACTCAAACTTTTCAATTAATTACAATTAGATCCCTAAAGTTCTTTTTCTTTAACTTTAGGTCTCTAATGCCGATTTTTCCCCAAATTGAGTCCTGAAACTTCTAAAATTTATCTTGGAACCTCAGTTTATTCAAAATCCCAAAAAGGGGTTCAAGTTTTCCAAATTCCCACTTTGGTCCTCAATTTTTCCAAAATTACCATTTTGCCCCTACTTTACAAAAATGGTAACTTTTACCCCAAAAATTAGCGAATTCGTCCTCCAACATCTTTTTCATATCCAACTGACCCTTAATTTTATAAAATTGCACTTTAGTCCCTCAAATTTTTGAAATCCCCAAAATTTTCCCCAATTTCAACCTTCCAACTCGGTCAAATTTGATTTCATCAAATTGACCAATCAAATGAGTTTAATTGTTGAAATTAAAGTTAGATTTGAGTTCCTACACCTCCAAATGATTCAATTGCACTTTGAATCGCATAATTTTAAGCCGGAATGAGCTCAAACGGAGTTTCGCCGTAAAACTGAACATGGAGAGAGAAAGCTTCGAAAGCTTACTGTTGGTGAAGCGACGGTCCAATCTTTCAATCCGAGTAGATAACTCTTGTCCTGAGGTTCTTTCTATGATCAAGAATCACCATAATTCATGTCGAATTGAAGGAGAATTTGGTCAATAAATATATGTTGATTCTCTCTCTAGCACCGATCGGAATTCACAGAGGGGAACCAAGTTGGCTTACCTTTTCGCTCTAATTGAGCTATAGGAGGGTTGTGGAAGTGTTAGGAGGGCTTGGTTTGGCTTGAGAAGGGCTCAAATTGGCTGTTTTTCGTTGGCCGAAACAGGGCAGCTACGGTCCGCCGGAGCGGCTTCATTGTTCTATCACGTCGGCGACCGTCGGAGTAAATGAAGACTACAAGCATGTAGCTAACTTCTCCCCGAATCCAAAGAACCTGACCACACCTTCTTTGGGTCAGAAAAATGCCCAAGTCAAAGCTCTGGTTTGAGCTTCACTAGAAAATGGAGCAATATGGAGATAGTGGAGCTTTTAGGTGTGAGGAGGATGAATGAGGAGGGGCTCTTTATATAGGAAGCTTGGGGACTTCTTGGCCATCAGATTAGCACCTTAATGGCAGTCAATCATTGCTTGAAACTCACTGGCCGGAGACTTTTCATCTTCGCCGGCGCTGCTTAATTTTCCCTGTCATGCCCCGACCAGGTTTCGTTGGATCCCCGTGAGCAAACTGCCACTCTCCCGGTTTATTAAAGGATTTTCCCTTATTATAAACCACAAAGAGTATGGTATCCTTTAAACCTGCACTTTTTCCTAGAATAACATAAATCAAAACTGCATAATAATTTAAATTTATCATACCTATCTCACAAGCATCTTAGTTGATGGTCTTTAAGGGTAGGCTTTCTAGAATTTCCTGAAAGGGATATATGGGAGGGGTGAGTAAGACTACTCAATTAATGGGTTTTCAAAAATTAACTCTTTTAGGAAAAAGATTTGTATTGGAGTGTGCCAAGCTCTTTTCTTTCAAAAATCCTTTCATTTCAAATCTCGGTTTTTACCACAATTTCTTATTAACCACGGTGTGTCATCACCCAACACACATCCTTCATCATGAAGGTCAAACACACATTCGCAGGCCAGTACATCCATTGAACCCACTTGTGGCGTCGGAGCGACTTTACCGGCCATCTAGATAGAAGCACGTACACTTCTACCTTGAGAATGAGTGGATGTACTTGACATCCAACCTTCAATCCCGAAATCAATTCTCCATGTCCGTATGAGGACAAAGAGCTCATCCCATCCCTACCCCGGTCTCATGCACTTGGTGCTACTACAAATTTCTCACGGTCACCTGGTACGACGAACTGCCCTTATACCCACCAGGTCATCCAATGCCCTTAGAACGCATCACTACCGCTCTTGGGCATCTTGATGGTCCTTTAATCACAGTGCATGTACAATTAGTATTTTCTTATCATGCCATATAATTTGTAGTGCCACTGGTCCAACGACCCTGACCCTCAACACAACTCGCAGTTGTTTGTCTTGACAGGTCCATCAACCTGTCATGTCGCACTGCCACTAGCTAATTAAGTATATCATCCTATCTTAGTACCATGGCCAAACAATTCCTTGATTTAAAGTTTTATGGAAAATAACTCATGTTTCTTTACAAGTTGCTGCTCGTGCCAACTGGCCTTGGGCCCACTGTACGAGATTTTCAAAACCGGGCATATTAGCACCCAAGTTGCAAAAGCGAAGCCCTAACCCTATAAGAGCTATTCAAGCTCCCATCAAGAAGGTCTCCCAAATCGTTTAAGCATTGGCACACAATCAGGGGAGAGCACTTCCGATAAAATATGTTTTCAATTTTCCATCATACCGATCGGTTATAAGGACATCTCTGCTCATAACAGATGAACGGGTTTTCAACTTCTTTTGAGAAAGTTTCATCATACCAACCGTGTATGATCTACTTACAACCGGTAAGTAGTTTTTCCGCATGTTTTTCACATCACTGCTCTAAGTTGTGATGTTTAAAATACCACTTAGTAGTGGGTTTTCATTTCGAGGTACTTATCATCCCCAACCGGGTATGATATAAAATCCTACTCACCCGTTAATGCAGTGAATTCCACTAGACTAGTTCTTTGTATTCACGCGAGCTTGTCCTTGCTAGCATTCGTGATACCTCGTGTTCCTACACAATATGAACATCTCGGTTCATTATCCCTCGGCCTAATAGCCTTCATCCATTCCAAATGAATGAGAAAACCAAACTTTCTATTCATTTGCAATTAGGTCCCTAGAGTTATTTTGTCACGCCCTGACCCGGTTTGGTCGGATCCCCGTGATCAACCTGCCACTCTCCCGATTTATTAAAGGGTTTCCCCTTATTATAAATCATAAAGAGTAAGGCATCCTTTAAACCTGCACCTTTTCTTGGAATAACATAATCAAAACTGCTTAACATTTTAACATCACCATACTTGTCTCACAGGCATCTTAGTTGATGGTCTTTAAGGGTAGGCTTTCCGAGTTTTCCTGAAAGGGATATAAGGGAGGGGGTGAGTACGACTACTCAGTGAATGGGTTTTCAAAACTTTTATATTTTAGGAAAAAGGAATTGTATTGGAGTGTGCCAGACTCCTTTCTTTCAAAACTTATTTCATTCAAAATCTCTGGTTTTATCACCATTTCCTTATTTAATCACGATGTGTCATCATCCAACACACATCCTTCATCATAAAGGTTAAACACACATTCGCAGGTCAGTATGTCCACTAAACCCACTTGTGGCTTCGGAGCGACTTTACCGGCCACCCAGATAGAAGTACGTCCACTTCTATCCTAAGAATGAGTGGATGTTCGTGACATCCAACCCTCATTCCCAGAATAAATTCTTCGTGTCCGTATGAGGATAGAGACCTCATCCCATCCCCACCCCGATATCATGCGCTTGGTGCTACTCCAAATTTCGCATGGTCACCTGGAATGACGAACTGCCCTTATACTCACCGGGTCGTCCAGGGCCCTTAGGACGCATCACTACCCCTCATGGGCTTCTTGATGATCCTGTACTCATAGTGCATGCATAAACAATGTTTTCTTATTATGCCATGTAATATGTGGTGTCATTAGTCCAATGGTCTCGACTTTCAACTCAACCTGCAGTTGTTTGTCTCAACTGGTCCGGAGACCGATCATGTCGCACTAATGCCAGTTGGCTAAGAATGTCAGACCAGCCTTGGTACCATGACCATATAATTTACTTATTAAAGATTTATGGCACATATATCATGTTCGTTTACGAGCTTCTGCTCGTGCCCATTGGCCAATGGCCCACTATTCGAGATTTTAAAAAACTGGGCATATTAGCCCCCAAGTTCCAAAAACTGAGGCCCCGAACTATAAGAGCTATTCAAGCTCCCGTTGAGAAGGTCTCCCAAATTGTTTAAGCATTGGCACACAGTCAGGGGAGAAGACTTCCGACAAAAATATGTTTTCACTGTCCATTATATCGACTGATATAAGGACATCTCCATTCATAACCGATGAACGGGTTTTCAACTTACAATCGGTAAGTAGTTTTTTTTGCAAGGTTTTCACATCACTACTCTAGGTCGTGATGTTTAAAATACCACGTATTAGTGGGTTTTCATTACGATGTGCTTATCATCCCCAACCGGGTATGATATCAAATCCCACTCACAACCGGTAAGTGATTTTTAACTTTAAGTTGTGCTCATCATCCCAACTGGGTATGACATTATTAAACCCACTCACCCGTGAATTCCACTAGACCAGTTCTTTGTATTCACGCGAACCTGTCCTTGTGGCATTCCTGGTACTTCGTGTTCCTACACCATATGAACATCTCGGTTCATTATCCTTTGGCCTAATAGCCTTCATTCATTCCAAATGAATGCGAAAGTCAAACTTTCATTTATTTAAAATTAGATCCCTAAAGTTATTTCTATTTAACTTTAAGTCACTGATGCTGATTTTTCCTCAAATTAAGTGCTGAAACTTTCAAAATTTATCATAGAACCTCAATTTATTCAATTTCACAGAAAAAGGATTAATTTCCCAAATTTCCAATTTGGTCCCCCAACTTTTTCCAAAATTACCATTTGGCCTTCATTTACAAAAATGGTAAGTTTCACCCCAAAAATTCTAAAATTCCTCAATTTGCCCTCTAACATTTTTATCATGCCCAATTGACTCTCAATCTTAGGAAATTGTATTTCGGTCCTTCAATTTTTTGAAAATCTCCAATTTCCCCCAATTTTTCCCTCAATTCCAACTCTTTAACATAGCCGAATTTAATTTCATCAAATTGACCAATTAAACACCTCTAATTGTTGAAATTGAAGTTGACATTGAGTTTCTTCATGTTCATACGATTCCATAGAACTTTGAATCACAAGTTTTAATGCTGGAA
Organism: Trapa incisa; assembly: GCA_030064435.1. Classification (NCBI taxonomy): domain Eukaryota; kingdom Viridiplantae; phylum Streptophyta; class Magnoliopsida; order Myrtales; family Lythraceae; genus Trapa; species Trapa incisa. The sequence continues at coordinate 2,698,951 of CM057774.1, read as the reverse complement.
CAAGCTCAAACAGAGCTTCGCCGTAAAACAGACGGTAAAGAGAAAAAGATTTGATTACTCACTGGTGAGGGCACGACGGTCCAAGCTTTCGATCTGGGCAGATAGTTCTTGTCCTAAGGTTATCCTAGAATCAAGAATTGCATCAATTGATGCCCAATTGGATTAGAATTTCATCATTGAAATTCGGTCGACTCTCTCTCTAACACCGATCGGAAATTGTAAAGGGAAGCTAAATTGGCTTACCTTGCAGTCCTAATTCGGTCGTGGAAGGGCTGAGGAAGTGTTGGGAGGGCTTGTTTTGGCTTGAGGAGGGCTCGAAATGGCCGATTTCAACTCGGTTGAAATAGGGCAGCTTCGATCCACCGGAGCTGCTTCATTGTTTCTTCACGCCGGCATTTCTCCGATTACCCTCAGAGAAAATGGAGACTACAAGCATGTAGCTAATTTCTTCCTAGTTCTAAAGAACCCGACCTCACCTTGTTTGGCTCAGAAAAATGCCCATGTCAAAGCTCTGGTTCGAGCTTCACCAGAAAATGGAGCAGTTGAGAGATAATGGAGTTTTCAGTTGTAGAGAGGATGAATAGGGAGGGGCTCTTTATATAGGGAGATTGAGGACCTGTTGGCCATCCATTTGGCACCTTTATTACAGCCATTGATGGCCTGAAATGTACCGAACGGAAACGTTTCTTCTTCATCGGCGCTGCTTCGATTTTCCGGTGAGTAAATAGTGTTGTCATCCTAAGGAAGAAGATGACACTATTCTGAACCGGACCAGACCGATCCAAATCGAGTTCAAAGATTAAACCGTTCGGTTCACCCCCCATTCGACCAAGTTTTTCAAATCTAAAAATTTCTAAATTCATTCTCTATAAAGGGTGGCCTCAAATCTCTAATTTGAATTAATTAAGCCTCGGTTCAATAGTGGTTCAAACCAGTCCAAACCGGTTTAAATCCGGTTCACTTGACCGGTTTGGTTTTCATCCCCAATTCCTTCACAAGTCCATTTCCATGACTTTTGTGACTCCTTAGGTCACTTATGATCCATAAAATTCCCAGTTTACTATCTTTTTATCGACTACGGTTCATAAATAGGCTCTGTTCTTAAACAGGTTTAATCCAGTTCGGGTTCGATACACCCGAACCATTTTGGTTTTTCTCTCCCACTTTGTTCTAAGATTCCTTCCCAATGTTTATAAATTTCTTTGGGGCACAAGGGAGTTGAATTTCTCTAATTTGCCCATTTTTTATCGGTCTCGGTTCATGAACCGACTCGATTCATAAATCGGTTCAATATAGTTGGATCTGGTTCATCTAAACCGGTCTTGTTTTTCTCTTCCAATTCATCCTAAGGTTCTTTTGCATGGTATTATGAACCCTTTGGATCACCCGGGAGTTGTAAATTCCTAAATTGTCCATTCACAAATGATCGGGTTTGTGACCTGGTTCGGTTTTCTCACTCGGTTTAACTGGTTCTTTTCCCGGTTTTCCTTAGCTCAAAAGGGCGGGGTTTACATATTTTTCTTTAACTTTAAGTCCCTAATGTTGGTTTTTTTCTCAAATTGAGTCCCGAAACTTTTAAAATTTATCTTAGGACCTCAATCTATTCAAATTCACAAAAAGGAGTTAAATTTCCCAAATTTCCAATTTGGACCCCCAACTTTTCCAAAATTACCATTTTACCCTTTCTTTACAAAAATGGCAAAATTTACCCCAAAAATTCTAAAATTCCTCAATTGTCTCTCTAACATTTTTTATCATGTCCAATTGACCTTCAATGTTAGAAAATTACATTTTGGTCCTTCGAATTTTTAAAAATCCCCAATTTTTTCCCCCAATTACGACTTCTTAACATAGATGAATTTGATTTCATCAAATTGACTTATCAAACACTTCCAATTGTTGAAATTTAGTTTCTACATGTTCATACGATTCTCTAGCAATTTGAATCGCAAGTTTTAATGCCAGAACGAGCTCAAACAGAGATTCGCTGGAAAATGGACTGTAGAGAGAGAAAGCTTCAATTAATCATCATCGAGGGCACGGTGGTCCGAGATTTCGATCTGGACAGATAGCTCTCATCTTGAGGTTCATCCTAGAATCAAGAATTGCATCAATTTATGTCGAATTGAGTTAGAATTTCATCATCAAAATTTTGTCGGTTCTCTCTCTAGCACCGGTCGGAAATTGCAGAGGGGAGCCAAATTGGCTTACCTTTCAGTCCTAATTCAGTTGGGGGAGGGCTGAGGAAGTGTTGGGAGGGCTTGGTTTGGCCTGAGGAGGGCTTGAAATGGCCGATTTCAGCTCGGCCGAAACAAGGCAGCTTCAGTCTGCCGGAGCTGCTTCACTGTTCCATCACATCGGTAATTCTCCGGTGACCCTCGAAGAAAACGACGACTATAGGCATGTAGCTGACTTCTCCTCGGTTCTAAAGAACCTGACCTCACCTTCTTTGGCTCAGAAATGACCCTATATCAGAGCTTTGGTTTGAGCTTCATCGGAAAACTAAGCAACTAAGAGAGAGTGAGCTTTTCAGGTGTAGAGAGGATGAATGGGGAGGGGGTCTTTATATAGGAAGCTCGGGGACTTCTTGGCTGTCCGATTGACACCTTTATATAGGCATTGATGGTCAGAAACGTATTGAACATAGACATTTCTTCTATGCCAACAATGCTTCGATTTTTCGGTGAGTGAACAGTGCTGTCATCTGAAAGAAGAAGTCGACACTGTTCCGAACCGGACCGGATCGTTCCAAACCTGGTTTGAAGCTTAAACCGGCCGGTTCATCCCCCATTCGACTGAATTTTTCAAATTTAAAAATTTTTAAATTCATCTAAATTCATTTTCTATCCAATGGTGGCCTCAAATCTCAATTTTGAATTTTTCAAGCCACCTAGAAAAATAAATTTAGAATATGGTTCAATAGTGGTTTAAACCGATCCAAACTGGTTGGATCCGGTTCACTTGAATCGGTTTGGTTTTCATCTCCAATTCACCCTAAAGTCCTTTTTCATGACTTTTATGACTTCTTAGGTCATTTAGGGTACATAAATTTCCCGGTTTACTATCTCTCTATCGGTTCCGGTTCATAAACCGGCTCGATTCTTAAACCGGTTTAATCTGGTTCGGGTCCGGTTCACCCGAACCAGTCTAGTTTTTCCCTCCTTATTTGCTGTAAGGTTCCTTCCAAAGGTTTATAAATCTCTTTGGGTCATAAGGGAGTTGAAATTTCTCAAATTTTCCCGTTCCCCAATTAACGGGTTTGTGAACCGGTTTGGTGTTTCTCACTCGATTTGACCGGTTCTTTTCTGGATTTTCCTTAACTCAAAAGGGTAGGGTTTACATTCTCATTCTCTAATGATCGGGTTTGTGAACCAGTTCAGTATTTCTCACTCGGTTTGATCGGTTCTTTCCCCAGTTTTCCTTAGCTCCAAAGAGCGGGGTTTACACGGTTTTCTCTTTGGAAATGACCAATTCGATCTGGTTCAGATCCGATTCACCTGAATCGATCTAGTTCAGATCTTATTCACCTGAATCGATTTGGTTTTCTCTCCCAAATTATCCTAAGGCCCTTTTTCCAAGGTTTTTATGACCCCTTTGGGTTACTCAGAAGTTATAAATTTTCCAAATTCTCGTTCTCTGATGATCGGGTTTGTGAACCGGTTCAAGTTTCTCACTCGGTTTGACCGATTCTTTTCCCGGTTTTCCTTAACTCTAAAGGGTGAGGTTTACAACTCTTGGGACAGTTGAGTTTACATATCCCTCACAGCACGACGTTCTCTGGAACTTGTTCTTTGACTATATAACGTTTTAAAAACACTTCCAAAATGGCTATTTTCTATCTCTCTATCTTTCAGGGATGGTATAATGTCGCCCCCTATCGTCTGGTGGTATTTCTTGACTTGCATCATTTTTATCCAATTGTCCTTTTTACCTTTTACGTCATATTCTTTATAACCGTATTAGCTTCCTTACTTACTCATTTTTTCTAAACTTTTTTATTGGGTCTTTCAAATTTCAAGTCTTTGAGTTTCTCAATACCCATTGACATAGTGAGACCCTTCCTTTCTTACCTCATTCTGTATTCCCCCGTGGCGTCCTTTCTCCAAGAACTTTTCATCATCATTAGCTCGTCTCTGAGGAACTTATGTTCTTTCCAATTCTGTTAGTCTCATTTCCTCCAAATTGGGACACATATGTTTTTCCAAGGTTCCCTTTCCTTGGTAAGTTTATACTTCTTTTCTCCCGAAATTTTTTCTAGTTTTATCATTGTGGATGTCTAACCTTAAATGACATTTCTTGATGCCATTCTCTCCTGCTCACCTTTACCCTTGTAACCTTATGGATACTTCTTGTGTACATCATCTTCATTCTTACCCCTTTCCAATACTTAATTTATTTATCCAAGGTGGAGTTCACATTCCCTTAATTTCCCAATCTCTTGATCATCCTGCATAACGCTTATTTAACCTTTTAATAGTTTTCGGGTAGTTACTCCTGTCTTATCAATTTATCTCTCTAAAGCTTTCCTCCGCCCTTATTTCTCAAAGGTTTTTACCTTTCCATCTTTTCCTTCTTCACTGGGATTATGATCTTCATAATGGTCAACTCGTTAATTGTCTCTCTCGTCTTATCTCCTTAGTTTTTATTTTTGAGAGAATTGTCTCTCAAATCTTGTTGTCTTTGGTATCAACTCCTTTGCCCTATTTTGGGTATGATCCTTATTATTTTTCCATCTTTCTTGGAGTGTAGTTTACTTCCTAAATGATCTAGTTGTTATGGGTTATTTCCTTCAATCGGGCCCGTCTAAAATCCCTATTTGGGTTTCCATGCTATCTTGCAAGTAGATCATACTTAACCTTCCTACACACTCACTTAGCCACTTGTACTTCTTACTGAGGTCCTTATTTTGGCTACGATTTTACGACATTTCCTCAATTGATTTTTCTTAACTTGGAGCTTTCTCCTTCCATGATCCAACTTTCTATTCCCATCCATCTTCTAGTGTCTCCCATTCTAGGATTCTTACGTTCGATCTCCCTACAGTACCTTAGAAGTTCTTTTATTCTTCGCTTATACTTAAGGATCTTGTATGGTTCATTCACTCTGGCTTTTCTGCTTCCCATATGTCTCCTTAGTTTATGGAGTTCCTAAGAAGTTGTGTCCTAGTTCTTTACAAGTAGGTGTTATACCTGGGCTTTCTTGCTATCGAATTTTCTTTTTATACTGCCCTAATGGTCTTAACATCCTTGGTGTTTCCCCATAACTTACTTCCGTTCTTCCCAATCTACTTCTATTCCTTTGGTTTCCTTTGGAATAAACTATTTCTTCTTATTCTTTGAGCCTTTCCCTAACTCTTTGAACTCTCCACAATTCCATACTCTTTGATGTTTACTTCCCTTTGTTCCAACTTCTCCTTCCTTTCCTTAGTTAAGATCTCTCTCGGATGAACTCTTCCTTGCCAAACTTATTGTACTTCTAAGGGAAAGTCTTAAAGGTTGAGATTAACTAGAAATAACCAGTTTTTCCTTCCTTAGGTTATTTCCTTCCTTTTACTTTAATATTTATTAGCATACTCTTTTTGCATTGAATTTACCAAGGAACTTAGAAGTTTTATCAACAATTTCACTTTCATTCATTCAAGAAATATTTTCTTGCCATACTTGGCTTATTATAGAATTTTCTACCCCCTAATCCCTTGGGGTCATAGGTCAAGAGTTAGCCTTAGAACGGTTGTGGGACTCTTGATTATAAGGCTCTAAGGAACTAGTTGGGGTCCATTCGTATTCCCTAATAGGATGAATTTCATGTATGGCCTCCAATCCGTACCGCCTTAGTGCCTCGACCTCACACTCATATGTCCACTTCATCCAATGAGAGGGATTGAAGTTGGGCTGAGTAGGTGGGGGTACTTGGTGGAATTTCATGAAGGTGGCATACACATCCCAATAGTTGTCCCAAGCCTCTTTCTTGGTTGGATTCCTCTTCGGTTGTTGTGGGGCTGGAGGAGGAGTTGGGCTCCTAGGAGGAGGGTATGTAATGCCTTCTAGTTCCAATAAGGCTCCTACCAGTTTCCCGCCATGTCATTAGGTACTTTTTCATCGCCTTTTAAGAATCTTTGAATGACCTCTTCCCTTGGGTTGGGTGTCTTTTTCAAGGTTATGGGTGGAGGGTTGGATTTCACAGTGAACTTCCTAGGGATTCTCCTTCCTACACAATAGTTAAAGTTTGATTAATGTCAGGGCATAATATTAATAATGTTTCAAGGGAACTTAGCTCTGATACCACTCTAGTTGTCACGCTCCAAGTCGGTTTGGTTGAATCCCCATGAACAACTCACTGCTCTATTGGTTCAAGAGGGGTTTCCCCCTCCTTTAATTTAAGAGGAGCCAGGCGTAATCTCAACCTTGTTCCCTGGAATAACATATATCAAATAAAATTCAAGCTTAAGAAAGTTAAGCATACCTAATAAAGGATAAGGCCTGGTGTTATCACTAGTCATTTCTCTATTTCTTGAAAAGAGATAAAAAGAGTGAGTGAGTTTCTATAACTCAGTGAATGGGTATTTTAAAAAAATAAACTTTCAATAAAATGGTTTTTAAATTGGAGTGTGTTAGATTTCTTATTTTCTTTAAAAAAATTTCTTCTTTGTTTTCTCGATTTTCAAAACCAATCTTCATCATCAACCACAAACAGTATGTTTAACAACCAACACACGCCCTTCATCATAAAGGGAACACACATTCGCAGGGCAGTACGTCCACTGCATCCACTTGTGGCATCAGAGCGACTTTACCGGCCACATAGATATGTCCCTGAGAATGAATGGATGTACGTGACATTCGACCCTCAATCCCATAAAGAAACTCCATGTCCCTATGAGGATAGAGACCTCATCTCGACCTCACCCTGGTCTCATGCGCATGAAGCTACGCCGAGCTTCCCTGACTACTGGCATGATAATCTGCCCTTATCTCCACCATGTCGTCTAGTAGCCCCTAGAACGCATCACTACCCCTCTTGGGTGTCTTTAACGTCATGTACCTTAGTGCATGCACAAAACAACGGTTTTCCACATAAGCCATTTAATATGTGGTGTCGTTGGTCCAACAGCACCGACCCTCAACTTGACATGCAGTAGTTTGTCTCTACTGATCCATCAACCTGTCATGTCGTACTGTTGCTAGTCCATTGAGTATGTCGATCCTGTCCTAGTACCATGGCCAACATCATTCATTTAAAGTTTTCATGGATTAAACTCATGTTTGTTTACGAGCTCCTGCTTGTGCCAACTAGCCTTGGGCCAACTGTACCAGATTTTCAAAATCGGGCATTTAGCCCCAGGTTACAAAACCGAGGTCTCCACCCGATAACGTAGTGATTTCCTCTTAACCGGTTCTTTGTCTTCATGCGAGCTTGTCCTTGTTGTCGTTCTCGGTACTTCGTGTTCCTACACGATATGAACATCCATGTTCATTATCCATTGGCCTAATAGCCTTCTTTCATCGTGAATGGATGAAATACTCAAACTTCTTCAATTTATTGCAATTTGGTCCCCTAAAGTTCTTTTCTTAAATTTTAGGTCCCTAATGCCGATTTTTCCCCAAATTGAGTCCTAAAACTTCTAAAATTCACCTTAGCACCTCAATTTATTCAAAATCACAAAAAGGGGTTCAAGTTTCCCAAATTTACAATTTGGTCCCCAATTTTTCCAAAATTACCATTTTGCCCCTAGTTTACAAAAATGGTAAGTTTCACCCCAAAAATTCCAAAATTTGGATAATTGGTCCTACAACATTTTTATTATACCCAATTGGCCCTAAATTTGGGAAATTACACTTTAGTCCCTCAATTTTTTGAAATCCCCAAATTTTCCCTAAATTTTCCCAACTTAAACCTTCCAATCTGACTAAATTTGATTTTATCAAATTGACCAATCAAATGAGATTAATTGTTGAAATTGAAGTTAGATTTAAGTTTCTACACCTTCATATGATTCAATTGCACTTTGAATCACACGATTTGATGTCAAAACGAGCTCAAACAGAGCTTCGCCGAAAAACTGAACGTAGAGAGATAGCTTCGAAAGCATATCGTCGAGGGCGTGGCGGTCCGAGCCTTCGATCTGGGAAGATAGATCTCGTCTTGAGGTCCTTCCTAGAATCAAGAATCACCTCAATTCATGTCATATTGAGGGAGAATTTAGTCAGTAAAGATCGATCAGTTCTCTCTCTAGCACTAAACGAAATTCACAAAGTATAGCCAAATTGTCTTATCTTTCCACACTAATTCGGTCGCAGGAAGGTGGAGGATGTGTTGGGAGGGCTTGGTTTGGCCTGATTATGGCTCAAATTTTCTGATTATAGCTTGACAAAAATAAGGTAGCTTTGGTCCGTTGAAGCTGCTTCCCAGTTCGATCACGCCGGCGCTTCTTCGATGACCCTCAGAGCAAATGGAGACTACCACCGTGTAGCTGACTTCTCCCCGAGTTTGAGGAACCTGACCACTCCTTCTTTGGCTCAAAAAAGACCCTATGTCAGAGCTCTAGTTCGAGCTTCATCAAAAAACTGAGTAGTTGAGAGACAGTGGGGTTTTTAGGTGTGTAGAGGATGAATGGAGAGGGGTTCTTTATATAAGGAGCTCGGAGACTCGTCAGCCGTCCGTTTGGCACCTTTATGACAGTCATTGGTGGCATGAAATGTATTGAACAGAAACATTTCCTCTTCATCGGTGCTGGTTCAATTTTTCGGCGAGTGAACAGTGATGTCATTTGATGAAAGAAGATGACACTATTCCGGACTGAACCGGTCCAAACCGGGTTCAACACGTAAACCAGTCGGTTCAGGCCCGATTCGACCGAGTTTTTCAAAATTAAATATTTCTAAATTCATTTTCTATCCAATGGTAGCCTCAATTCTCAAATTTGAATTTTTTAAGCCACCTAGAAAAATGAATTTACATTCGGTTCAATAGTGGTTCAAAACAGTTCAATCCGGTTTAGGTCCGAATCACCTGAACTGGTTTGTTTTTCACCTTCAATTCATCCTAAAGTCCTTTTTCATGACTTGTGTGACTCTTTAGGTCACTCGGAATCCATAAATTTCCCAATTTGCCCTTTCTCTATCGGTCCCAGTTTATAAACTGACTCAATTTTCTCTTTTGAAATGACCGATTCGATCTAGTTCAGATCTGATTCACCTGAACCGGTCTGGTTGTCTCTCCCAAATTGTCCTAAAGCCCTCTTCCAAGGTTTTTATGACCCCTTTGGGTTGCTCGGGAGTTGTAAATTTCCCAAATTGCTCATTCTGTGATGATCGAGTTTGTGAACTAGTTCAGTTTTCTCACTCGGGTTGACCGGTTCTTTTCATGGTTTTCCTTAACTCCAAAGGGCAGGGTTTACATCACAAGTGAATAAGAGCAGTTTAAGAAAAGGGAAATTCCTTGAGGAAAGGACGCCACTGGAAATGAGGGAGGACATAAGAAGGGAAGAATTACAGCGTATCGGTGAGTCATTGGGAGACCAAGTGATTAAAACCGGAAAGACCCAATAAAGAAGTTGGGAAATGACGAATAAGTAAGGAAGACTAACATAATTATGTAAGACATGACGATAAAGGCAAGATGGATGATTGGATAACGGTGGAGGTAGTCGAGAAATACAACCAGACGAAAATAGAGATGAAGTTATACGATCCCTGAAAGGTGGAATGTTGAGAACAACCATTAATGAAGTGTTCTAATATTTTAATAGCCAAAGACAAATTCTAGAGCATGTCGTGCTATAAGGGTCATGTAAGCCCAACAGCCCTAAGGAAAAATATGTCTCAAGTGAGGAAGAGTCAATTGGTTAAGCCTAATAGGGTCAAACATTAAATTTGAACCGAAGTTGTAATAAACAACGGATAAGGGAAGGGTCAAAATAGGATAAAAATGTGATAAAACCAAAACCCGTGAAAGCAAGTATGTAGCGCTCGAAAGGATACTGAGCTAAGGGTTTCAACGATAAAGCGAATAACTAGACACAAGAACGATTAGGCATCTTTCAACTCTCAATCCTAAAATCTTGAGTAAGAACCTCAAGGGGAAGAATCTTGCCCTAAACAAATGAAGATGTGAACCTATGGATATACCCTTGAACTCGCAAGTAAGACATGCTTTGACACGCCCCAACCCAGTTTGGTCGGATCCCCGTGATCAACCCATCTCTCTCTTTGTTCAAGAGGATTTTCATACTTCTTTAACTCAAGTGGAGCCAGGCGTACTTTCAACCTTGTTCCCTGGAAAGACATATATCAAATAAAATACAAACTTAAGAGAAATCAAGCATACTTCACAGAGGGTAAGGTTTTGTGCTATCCCTAGTCATTTTCTCTATTTCTTGAAAATGGATAAGAAAAAGAGGGGTGAGTTCCTACAACTTAGTGAATGGGTATTTTAAAAAAATTTAAGTTTCGATAAAAATAGTTTTCAAATTGGAGTATGCCAGACTCCTTAATTCCTTTAAATTTTCCCATCTTCAATTTTTGGTTTTTAAAATTATTTCTCATCACAACGGTGTGTTTATCAATCAACACATGCCCTTCATCATGAAGGAACACACAATCGCAGACCAGCCCGTCCACTGAACCCACTTGTGGTGTCGAAGCAACTTTACCTGCCACCTAGATAGAAGCACGTTCACTTCTACCCTAAGAATGAGTGGATGTTTGCGACATCCGACCCTCAATCCCGTAACAATGCATGCACAATCAATAGTTTTTCACATAAGCCATATAATCTGTGGTGCCACTGATCCAACGGCCTTGACCCTCAACTAGACTTGCAGCTGTTTGTCTTCACTAGTTCGAAGACCTATCATGTCGCACTGCCACTAGTCCATTGAGTATACCAATTCTGTCTCGGTACCATGGCCAAACAACTCATTTACTTAAGTTTCCATGGCTTAATAATAATGTTTGTTTACGAGCTCTTGCAAATGCCAACTGGCCTAGGGCTCACTCTTCGAGATTTTCAAAATAAGGCATATTAGCCATCAAGTTCCAAAATTGAGGCCTCCGACCTATATGAGCTATTCGAGCTCCCTTCAAGTAGGTCCCCCAAAAATTTTAAGCAATGACACACAGTCAGAGGAGAGCATTCCGATAAAATAAACTTTTCAACTGTTCATCATACCAACCAGGTATGATCTACTTACAATCGGTAAATAGTTTTTTCGTGTGATTTCTACATCACTCTTTTTAAATGTGATGATTAAAATACCACTTAGTAGTGGGTTTTCATTTTCGATGTACTTATCATCCCAACCGGGTATGATATTAAATTCCACTCACCCGATTGTATAGTATACTTCCTCTAATTCGACTTTCGTCCTTTGCGAGCATTGCCTCAGCTGGCGTTTCCGATATCTCGTGTTCCTACATAGTATGAACATCTTTGTTAATTATCATTTGGTTTTACAACCTTCATTCATTATTAATTGCTAAAAATATATAAATTTTCAAATATTTACAATTTGGTCCCTAAAAATCTTTTTATGTTACTTTAGGCCCCAAATGCCAGTTTTTATCCAAATTGAGTCCCGTAACTTTTAAAATTCCCCTTGGGACCTCAATTTATTCAATTTCACAAAAAGAGGTTCAAGTTTTCCAAATTCCCAATTTGGTCCCCAATTTTTCCAAAATTACCATTTTGCCCATCCTTTAAAAAAATGGCAAGTTTTAAACCAAAAATTATAAATTTTGCTCAATTGGTCCTCTAACACTCTTATCATGCCCAATTGACCCTCAATTTTATAAAATTACATTTTAGTCCCTCAAAATTTTGAAATCATCCATTTTCCCCCAATTTCAGCTTTACAACATAGCCGTATTTGATTTCATCAAATTGACTGATCAAACAAGTTTAATTGTTGAAATTAGAGTTCCTACATCTTCATAAGATTCAATTGCACTTTGAATTGCAAGTTTTGACGCTAGAACGAGCTTAAACGTAGCTTCGTCAAAAAATAGAATGTAGAGAAAGAAAGCTTCAAATGCTCATCATCGGGGGGGAGGGGCGGCAGTCCAAACTTTCAATCTGGGCAGATAGCTCTCCTCCTGAGGTTACTTTTAGGATCAAGAATTGCATTCATTGATGTCGAATTGAGCAAAAATTTTATCATCAAAATTTTGTTGGTTCTCGCTCTAGCACTGGTCAGAAATTATAGAGGGGGTCGAATTAGCTTACCTTTCAATTTTAATTCAGCCATAGGAGGGCTGAGTAGGTGTTGGGAGAGCATGGTTTGGCCTAAGGAATGCTTGAATTGGTTGATTTTAGCTCGATAGAAATAGGGTAGCTTCGGTACGCCAGAGCTGCATCACTGTTCGATCACGCTGGCGCTTCTCCAACGACCCTCAGAGTGAATGAAAACTACCACCGTATAGCTGACTTCTCCCCGGTTCTAAGGAACCCGACCACACCTTCTTTGGCATAGAAAAGACCCTATATCGGAGCTCTAGATCGAGCTTTGCCAAAAAACTAAGTAGCTGAAAGAGAGTGAGGTTTTTAGGTGTGAAGAGGATGAATGGAGAGGGGCTCTTTATATAGGGGAGTCATCAGTTGTCCGTTTAACACCTTTATGATAGTCATTAATGGCCTGAAACATACTAAAAACATTTCCTCTTTGCCAGGGCTAATTCAATTTTTTGGCGAGTGAATAGTGTTGTCATCTAATGGAAGAAGACAACACTGTTCTGAACTGGACCGAACCGGTCCGAACCGGGTTCAAAGCATAAACCGGCCGGTTCAAGCCCAATTTGACCGAGTTTTTCAAAATTAAAAATTTTTAAATTCATTATCTATCAAATGTTGGCCTCAATTCTCAAATTGAAATTTTCTAAGCCACTTAGAAAAATGAATTTAGCATCCGGTTCAATAATGATACAAACCGGTCCAAATCGTTTCAATCCGGTTTGAATCTTGTTCACCTTATCTGATTTGGTTTTCATCCCCCATTCATCCTAAAGTCCTTTTTCATGACTTACGTGACTCTTTAGGTCACTTGGTATCCATAATTTTCCTGGTTTACCCTCTCTCTATCAGTTCCAGTTCAGAAACCAGCTCGGTTCATAAATCGGTTCAATCCGGTTCACTTGAAACCGGTCTGATTTTTCTCTCCCAATTTGTCCTAAGGTTCTTTTTCAAGGTTTATGAACCCTTTTGGGTCGCTTGGAAGTTGTAAATTCTCCAATTTTTCCATTCCCTAATAATCGGGTTTGTGAACCAGTTCAATTTTTCTCACTTGGTTTGACCGGTTCTTTTCCAGTTTTCCTTAACTTCAAAGAGTGGAGTTTACTTGCTTAGCTATGATAAACTCCATGGAATGAGTAAACAATGGAAAGGAAAAAAAATTCCTTAAGTGTGTGTTATAAAGGGGCTAAGTGAAAGAACAATTGAAGTGTTAGCATGTTAAGCAAACTCCAAGTTGACATCGAGGGAAGTTATTTCCTATGCAAAGGATACTGATTAATTTTTGGGGACAAAACTCCTAAAAGGAGGGGAGAGTTGTAAACCACATCCCCTTAAAAATAAGAAAATCAGGGAAGGAAACGGTCAACCTAAGGGAGAAAATCGAACCGGTTCACAAACCGCAACTGTTACAAAAAGGGCAAATTGGGAAATTTACAAATCTCAAGTGACCAAAGAGTCATAAAAACCACGGAATGGGACTTTGGGATAAATTGGAAGAGAAAATCACACCAGTTCAGGTGAACCGGACCTAAGCTAGATTGAACCGATTTAGACCAATTTGAACCATCATTGAACCGGTTGTTAAATTAATTTTTCTAGGTGGCTTAAAATATTCAAATTTAGGAAATGAAGCCACCATTGGTTAGAGAATGAATTTAGAAATTTATAATTTTGAAAAAATCAGTCGAATCGGGCCTGAACCGGCCGGTTTAAGCATTGAACCTAGTCAGACTGGTCCGGTCCGGTTCGGAACAGTGTCGTCTTCTTCATTTAAATGGTGACACTGTTCATTCAACGGATGAATGGAGAGCACCGGTGAAGATGAAATGCTTTCGTTCAGGCCATTTCAAGTCATGGATGAGCTTGACCAAGATGCCAAACGGTCGGGCAGATGTCCCCAAGCTCCCTATATAAAGAGCCCCTCTCCATTCATCATCCTCACATCTGAAATCTCCATTCTCTCTCAACTGCACCATTTTCTGGCAAGACTCAAATCAGAGCTCTGACATAGGGGTTTTTCTGAGCCTTAGAAGGCGAGGTCGGGTTCTTTAGATTTCAGGAGAAGTCAGCTAATGACAATCTCTGTTTGATCTGAGGACCACTGGAGAAGCGTCGGTGGAATCAAACAATGAAGCAGCTCCAACGGACTGAAGCTACCCTATTTCGGTCGAGCTGAATTCAGCCAAATTCAGCCTCCTCCTACCAAACCAAGCCCTCCTGACACTTCCACGACCTTCACACGACCATAACAAAGCTGAAAGGTAAGTCAATTCGGCCCCTTCTGTCATTTTTGGTTGGCATTAGAGAGCGAAACTGTAAAAATTTACTGACAGAATTCTCCCTCATTTCAGGGTAAATTGTATCAATTCTTGATCCTAGGAGGAACCATAGGACGAGAGCTACCTGCCTAGATAAAGAGCTCGGACCGCTGCACCTTCGACGGTAAGCTTTCGAATCTTTCTCTCTCTATGCACAATTTTTCGTCGAATATCCGTTTGAGCTCATTTCAGCCTCAATTCATGTGATTCAAAGCTCAATTGAATTGAATGGAAATCTGGGAACTGATTTACACCTCCAATTGAAGCAATTAACCTTGGTTGAATGGTCAATTTGATGAAATCAAATTCAACCAGTTTGAAAGGGGGAAATTGGGGGAAAATTTTGGGGAAATTTGGGGATTTCATAAAATTAGGGGAACATTTTGCAATTTCCCAAAAATTGAGGGCCAATTGGCCATGAAAAAGATTTCGAAGGACCAATTGGTCAATTTTTGAAAGATTTGGGATCAAATTTCCATTTTTGGAAAATATGGGCAAAATGGTAATTTTGAAAAGTTTTTAGAAAACTTGAGCCCCTTAAACAATTTTGAGTAAATTGAGGACCCAAAGTGAATTTTTGGAAATTTCGGGACTCAATTTGGGGAAAAGTTAGCACTAGGACCTAAGGTCAAGGAAAACAAACTTTAGGGACCTAAGTGCAATTAACTAATAATTTTGAGCCTAGTCTCTCATATGTGAGAAACAAAGGCTAATATGCCAAACTCTAATAGATAAGGATGCCTAAATCATGTAGGAACACGAGAGATTAGAACACCAACAAGGATAAGTCGGCGTGGAAGCGAAAACCGACTAAAGAAGGATACTCTTCAGTTATCGGGTGAGTGGGCTTATGTACATCATACCCGATTGGGATGATGAGCACTTTAGGAAAGAAAAATCACTTATAAGTGGAATTTTGACATCACACCCGGTTAGAGTGATGTGCAAACTAAGCTAAAACCTACTTGTCGGTTGTGAGTAGAGATCATACCCGGTTGGTATGACGGACTTCCTAGAAGGAAGGAGAAACTCGCTTATAGGTTGTAAGCAGAGGTATCATCACACCCAGTTGGTGTGATGTAGTGGAAATGTGTTTTGTCAGAAGTGCTCTCCCCTGATTTGTGTGCCAATGCTTAAACTTTTTGGGAAACCTTCTTGACGGGAGCTAGAACAACTCAAATAGGCCACAGACCTCGATTTTTGAACTTGTGGGGCTAGATGCTTGATTTTGGAAAATCACATATAGTGGGCCCAAGGCCAGTGGGCACGAGCAGGAGCTCGTAAACAAACATGAGATATGAAAGCCATGAAAACTCTTAATGAAATGGATATGTGATGTCTCCATGGTACCAAGATAGAAGCGACATACTCGATGGACTGGCGGTAGTGTGTTAGGGCCAGGTCGATGGATCGGCCTAGACAAACAGATGCGGGTTGGGTTGAGGGTCAGGGCCGTTGGACCAATGGCACCAAAGATAAATGGTTATGTGGAAAAACTATTGTTTGTGCATGCACTTGAGGTTCAGGACCATTAAGACACCCAAGAGGGGTAGTGATGTGTCCTAAGGGCTACTAGACGACATGGTGGAGATAAGGGTAGTTTTTCATGCCAGGAGTTAGGAAAGCTCGACGTAACTTCGGGATGAGATCTCTATCCTCATGCAGACACGAAGTTGATTTCGGATTTGAGGGTCGAATGTCATGAATATCCACTCAGACCTAGGGTAGAAGTGGACGGGCTTCTATCTTGATAGCCGGTAAAGTCGCTCCGAGCCACAAGTGGGTGCAGTAGACGGGACGCCCTGTGAATGTGTGATCCCTTCCTGATGAAGGTCGTGTGTTAACTGTTAAACACACCTAATATGGAAAATGAGGAAAAAGGATTTTGGAAACCAAAATTTAAGAAAGAATATTCTTAAAGGAAATAAGGAGTTTGGTACACTACGATTAAAGCTATTTTATTTATAAAAACTCACTCTCAACACCCATTCACTGAGTTAAAGAAACTCACCACTCTTTTATATCCCTTTTTAGGAGTAGGGGAAAATGACTAAAGATAACAACAAGATCTACCCTCTGTCAGGTATGCTTAAAAGTTCTTTTAAGCTTGCATTTTTATTGATTTATGATATTCCAGGGAACAACGTTTAAATTACATATAGCTTCTCTTGATTAAAGAAAGGGGAAAACCTTTCTTGAACCAAGGGAGCGACAGGTTGATCACGGTGATCTGACCAAACTGAGTCGGGCATGCAATAACAAACACATAAATAAATACATCCCTAAAACTTTTCCCCACTCACTGAGTTGTGGAACTCATCCCATTCTTATTAACCTTTTTCAAGAAGGAACAAGACCGCCTCTAAATCTTTTACACCAAGCCTCGAACCAGGTACAAATTTCACTTTCAGTTTTGTATAATGTTATTCTAGGAAACATGACAAGTAATGCACTTGACTCTCCATGACCTGGGGGGGGGGACCACTCCTCAAGATCCAGGAGATTGTCGGGTTGATCACGGGGTTCTGACCAAATCGGGTTAGGGCGTGACAGTCATCTTCAACTTATAATCAATTGAGAAGAGAAAGGGTCAAACAATTGCCTTTACTCCAACAACCATTAAATCTCTCTAACAAGGTCTCAAATCAAAGAGTTAATGGACAGTCGATGGATTAATGGATTGACATGTCACTCCCTAAGCTTTCTATATAAAGAGCTATTCTCCATTCATTCTCTTCATCCCTCAAAAGCTCCAAAAAGACGAATTGCTCCATTTTCTAATCACCCACAAACTACAACTCCAACTTGGGCACTTTTCTTCACCTTCAAAGGAGAATTTGGGTTCTCCAAACTCTTGAAATTATCTTCTACACGACTGCACCCTCCATTCACCTTGAGCATCACCAGAGAAGCGCAGACGAGCTCGCACAGTACTACTGCTCCCTCGGTCATCTAAAACTAAAGAAACCCGAGCTCAATTCGAGCCACCCATGGCTAAACCAAGCCCTCTAAACCTTCCTTAGAGTAGTCCACAACTTCCATGCACTATCGTGGTAAGTCCCCATCGCCGCCCTTCCCCGGAATTTACTATTCACAATACATTTTACTCAAAAATTTAATTGATGATTTCGCACTATTCAGGCCATAAATTGAGGTGCAGTTTGATCTAGGTAGGATCCCCGTGAAGTGAGTAATCTTTTGGTATCAAAAGCTCCGACCACCAAGCCCTCTCCGGTTAGTAATTGAAGCTTTTTGTCTCTAGAACAATTTTCTGGTGAAGCTCCATTTAAGCTTATTTCTATGCCAAATTGGATGATTCAAATCTTGAAATGATCATGGGGATATAGGTAAGATGATTAGTATCATGTTAGGACTCAATTAGGAAGGTTTAAGATCAATTTGAGGTTAATCAAATATGGAGGACTAAATTACATTTTTTGAAAGTTTGGTGACTAAATTGTAATTTTTGAAAATTGAGAATTTAATTGGAAATAGTGAAATTAAGTACCCAGTTGGAAATAAGGAGAAATTAGGGACCAAAAGAAAGATTTGAGAATCTTAGGGAAATTATTAGGAATCAATTATAATTTAAGGACCAAATTATAATTAAAGAAAAGTTACAGTATTTAAATGTAAATATTTTATTATTTGGGACTTAATTGCCCAATTTGTTGTAGGAATCGATTACCTATAAGTCCGTGCAAATTAAAGACATGCAAAGCTCGGAAATCCCCTAGGGCAAACAAGTATCGAAATACAGGTGAGTGAAATTTCTAGCATCGAGTCTGATTGGACCGATTATGTATTATTACCCGCAAGATTTGAAAATCTCTTTTCTAGAAATAAAATCTCATGATTGTGTGAAACTACTTAAACTATTTTGGGATTTATTTTTGTTGGTACCATGAATCATGATAGTAGGACTACACTTGAAAGGTGTGTGGATACACTTCAAGTGGATGATCTAATTCAATTATAGATATGGGTGGAACCTATGATCGACAAAAAATTGATTAGATTTAGTTCTATGAAAGTGGGCTCAAGGCCACGGTTTTTGAAATAGAGGTGGGTCCAAGGCCATGTTTTGAAATCTCGTACAATGGACTCAAGGCCAATGGAAATGGGTCAAATCCTATAAATAAGATCTGATTTAAGGGTCTGATAAAAGTTATCACCCATTGATAATGTTTGCTTAATGTATTGAGCCGAAGTTGGGTTGGAGCATGTTGGGCTAGCAGCGCAAAGAGAAATGACTTAAATCAAAATACTTTTATTTGTGATTGCAATCGTGCAAAACCAAGAGATGTCTGGTATAGGATAGTGGTGGTTCTAAGGGTTGTTGGACATCAAAGTTGGTACAAGGAAAGCTATGCTGGTATAGTATGTCTTGGAGCTCTAGAAGCTTCATGCGCATTGAGACTGAGAAAGAAGGGGGAGAGGTATCATCCCTCAATAGCAAACAACTTCATTTCGAAAATGTTTGGGGTTGGACAATGGTGCTCACAGAGACAAATGGCCAAGGTTGTAGTATCGCACTAATGTGGTAGAGGTTGTAACCTCGCACCAATGTGGACGGTAAAGGCATTTTGGGCCACAAGTGAGACAGATCATGGTTGTAGCCTCAAAAAGTTTGTTCTGTGAATAATTGATCACTTTAATGTGAAATGGTGTTTGCTTATTTGTTTGATATAAACCTATGGAAAGTTACCATAAACAAATTATGAAAAGTTATTCCTAGTAGTAAGAGACATATTTCGTTTTACTTGCGAGATATAAGATGTGAATTTAACTGAGAAATCATAAGAATTATTTTTTTCGATTATCAAACAAGTAATAGCTTGTTATTCAAACTCGTTTTATTTAAAAAGAGTATACATATTCTTTTGAGTATTTGTTAAATTGTTGACAAAAAGTCACGATATAAGTAATATCATACTCACTGAGTTGTAAACTCACCCCTTTCTCTAATACCATTAGAGGAAATCTTTAAATTCAAATGAAAGAATAGTTTGATTCACCAATCAGGAATTCAAGTAAAGATACTAATTTATTGAGTTAATTTTTGTGAAATTTTTTTATGAAAAATAATATTATTTCAAGCTTTTTACCTGTCTAAATTATCATAGTAAGCAATACTATTTTAGTATAAAGAGATGTGGCAAGTTGATTATAGGATTCCAACCAAATCAGGTCGGGGTGTGACAATATCAAATGTAAATTGAGGGATATTACTCAATTTTTTAGTTTGAATGATAGTTTTCTCATTCAAAGTTTGGTGCATGGTGTAAGACAAAAACTTGTATTAATATATAAACGGTAGGTTCAATGATAAACTACTATAAAAATAAAATTACAAATTTAGTATAACCTATTTTGAGTTGTGACAATATTGAGAAAATAAATGAGCTTATGAGCGGTATTCACACTAACTGAGCATTGCTCACTCCCCATTCCAACAATTGTGTTAGCAAGGGAGTTGAATTCAGCTAATTATTTCTTGGTACTGATTTTATCATCCGGTACGTAATTTGAAAATATTATTTTATAAAAATTTTAATTATAACTGAATTTTGTAATGATATAGTTAATATTAATATTTTTTTATTCTTCTTGTATTAAAATATTCACTATCATATCGTCCAGTCGATTTTTATGTAATGGATGTGAAATTGGGTCAATACGAAATATACAATAAAAATGAATTATGATAAAAGAAATAAATAATTTTAAATGTACAATAATATTTATATATAAATATTGTATAATAGATATATAAAGCCAATTACTATAAGAAAAATAATATATATAAAATGAATTATATTATATTATAAAATATTTATAAATAAATATTATTAAACAATTAATATTAATTTATTTTATACTTATAACAATAATTCACTTTTATTATTCAATTATATAATAAAAAGGTTATATATAATTTATCACATATAACATAATTATAATATAATTATATATTTTTATTTACATAATATATTATTTTACAATTTTATATTAATATTTTTATTTTAAATAATTATTAGTAATATAATTAAATTATACATAAATTAATTAATATAAAATTACTTAATAAACTATTTAGCCTAGTTAGAAAATCACGTACCCATCTTTTTAAAATTTTATTTTCTTCCCCTCACATTCATCCAAAATGAATTTGAAGTGGTTATTAAACCTATCACACTTCCTCATTTCTCACTATTTCTTCCAATTAACAAATTTTAAATTATTTATATAATAATTTAAATAATATTATATTTTTATATATTATCTCATATAATGTTGTGCACTCCAAATTTAATTTTATATATTTATTATGCATACACATATGTACCAATATTAATATTTAAACTAACTCAAAAAAAATTCAAATTTTTTCTGAATATAAAAATATTAGGAGTTTATTTATACTAAAATATATCATATTTTATTTAAACAAAATATATATATAAGATTTTACTGAAAAATTAAAGTATTATTTGATGACGGAGAGAGAAATTCTAAGCAAATGAATGATAGTTTTTTTTATACGAATTACTAGTGATAGAAAAAGTTGGGAATAAAAAGTATTTATGATAAGTAAAAATATTACTTTTTTCGAAAATATTCCTCACAATTCAAAATTACTGATATTATTATTATTATTATTATTATTTCTACGCTATTTTTTTTACGTTTTTACACTTTACGACTGCACTGTTCTTCTCCACTTCCTCCATGATTAAACGACTATTCCATCCACTTTTCAGCAAAAAGAAAAGGTAATGCTTTGAATTTCTTGGATGAATATAAACCATTAATTTGGCATATACCGGATGGACCGACGCCTATGCATTTTTAAACTACTCGTTCTATCAATATTCATTTTTTTATTTTATGGTCTACCAATATCTATATTCATGAAAAAAGCTAAATTACATTGATGATACTAAATTTTATATTAAAAAAGATAGCTTGGTATAAAAAAATTTAAATATATTATTTTGGTATAAAATATTTTAAAGAAATTACTAAACATTTGCAAAATTGATATTTTGATATCAAATCTTCTAAAAGTATTATTTTAATGTTAAACATTTGATAAAATAGACTGGTTTAGTGTACTAAACAACTTTTACTTCCAACATTAGAATGGCATTTTAATTTTTATATTAAAGTGTCACATTTTACAAATATATAACATCAAAAGAGTGATTTTAAAAGGGTAATATCAAAATATGGCTTTTTAAAAATATTTGGTATATAATATAGTCTCATGAAAAAATATATGTATATATAAATATTCCTATTAGATTTTTTGCTTTATTACTTTTATTGGCACTCAAATGAACCATGAGATATAAATATACATATATAACTTACATTGGCATATTTATCTAATGAACTATATTTGCTTTTGCTAAGTAGAATGACCAAGCTTTAAATGGCGAGGATTTATGTGCAAAAAAAAAAACATATGAGAGTAAACCAAAATGACAGCTTCTCTAGTGGAGTAGACAGCAACTAGGATGATGGTCGGGAATATGCTGATAAAATTTATTAGCAGTTCTTACAACATCATCCACGTACAGTGCTACCCATTTTTGTCCCCAAAGCCAAAGATTCTTTTTGGCCCCAAAAAACTATTAAAGCATCAAATTCACGTGCCTAAAATGCATATATATATATATATATATATATGATGTGTTATCACCGTGTGATTCTCCCTATCTAAAAATATAAAGAACGGTGAAATTCTATGAAATAAAAATTGAATTTTGAATTTTCTTAATTCAAAATTCAACACGACATTACTTGGAATAATATGCATGCGGGTCACGTAAGTGATGACTGTTCTCAGGTCAACCTTACGAATATATAAACAAAATCAAAAGAGGAGAATAATAATTATTGCACATTGATAAGATGTTGGCACACACATGTGAGGTAAAAAAATCAAGATATTTGACTAGTGTGTAGCAGTTTGAAAATTTTTATATAATTTTGTACATATTTTAATATAAACTTAGTCAAATACCCTAATTTGTCCACGTAACTTCTTATATGTATTTAATGTTGCTCCATCAAGAAAATTCCCTTATATATGTATAGACTTGTAGATGCGTGTATTTATCCTTTTGATCAAATTAGATTGAAAAGTATTATATATATAAAGATGATTTTGTTCAAGAGGGTCTTCATGAGACACAAGACGAAAGGAATGGCCAGCACCAGAGTATGAATACAACTTGACAGGTTCACAACCAAATCCAGAATATGGGTGGCAATATGGTGACCTGTCTTGGCCAATCCCACCTGTCCCTCCGTCTCCCTATAAAGTTAAAAGTTAAAAAGAAACATATGTAGTGAATTTTGCTTTTTTTTCGAATAAAACCTTAAAAATGGTTAAATATGATTTATGAATGGGAATAAAAAGGTGAGAGAGCCACAACACTGAAGAAGAGAGTTGCTATCAAATCAAGCGAGAAGACGAAGTGTACGAGATTTGAAGGGGTGTGCCAATCGCCATCTTAGCTTGTCACCTAAAGGAAGTGCAAGCATCTCATCAATATAGGTATAAAACGATGCCTTAGAAACTTATTGTTGGTGCTATATTTTTTAATTAATAATTAGTAATAATTCATCATTGTATAATATCATAATATTTTTATTTTAATTAAATTACTATAGAAAGATCAATATATTAGAGGGAGAATGCCAGGAAAGATGCTAAAACAACTCAAATGCAAGAAAAGAATGGATAAAGTTTGGCTTGACTTTACATCAAAAGAGAGGGTGAATAAAACTTCCCTGGATAGTATTGAGAAATGAAAAGGTGTGAATGAAGAGAGTCACCCAAAGTGGAAGACATGACCTAACTCATGACAAAACCCTTTATAATGCCCTTTTTAGTCATATTATTTTCAGGATGGCACTCTTCTTATAATCGACCACTGTTGTTCCTGGGTCAATCATGATCATCCATCACCAACATTGACACATCTATGCCTTGCTCTAGGGTGAGTATCCCTTGGTCGATCACATTTACCCCTTGCTCGCTAACGGCTGCTCCAGCTTGCTCGACCATGAGCATTGAATAGGTATAATGACTGTGTCTTCCATGGGGCACTGGCTTTAGCACTCTTCAACCACCGCCCTAACATCTCAGGTGCTGGTGAGCAGGAGAAAGTGCTCTCTGAAGATGAGTGAGCTAGAAAAGAGGGGATCGGACACCACCTGCAAGAAGCTCAAAGAAAAACTGATACCTTGAGAGACCCATAATGACATGGAGGTGCTACGTTGGACGAATATGGATTAGCCATCCATCCATATCATTGTTTTTTAATGTACATTAGAACCGATGCACCTAAAGTCGTGATAAGAGCAAAATAGACACAAAATTCGTCACTTTCAATTTTTTACACGTATATATTATAGAAAAAAATTTCTAATTCCCACTGTCATATAATTATATGTATTTTAAAAGTTTTATTTGCACTATCAAAATTCTAAAATAGTTATTCAATTATAACTATCATTAAATTCTTTAATCAAACCCCTTTTATGTGTAAAATTGTTGCCATTGATATTGATGGAAGGAAGATGTGTGATGATTTGCTGCACATCTCATGTTGAAACGACCGAATTTTTCAATGTTGTGCCATGATGTGTCATTTCATATCACATACTAATATAATTTAATAATTTTGAAATGTTGTATGATGGTAAGATTAATATTTATTTAAATAATTAATTTAATATTATATTGAAATTAAACATTTAAAATTGGATAGCATATTATAAGAGATTTATCACAATATTGTTATTTTTTAGAATTTTCTATTCTCATTAAATTATGATAAATATTATAAAATACATATAATATTAAGAATGATAAAAAAGAAGTAAATATAAATTTAACATTAAAAATTAATTTCCCTTTATACTTCATTAAACTAAATATATTATCACAAAAAACAGGTTACAAAATAAACTCCATTTTAAAAATCAATATTTAATATTTAAACACACAATATAGTTAGAGTTGTTCCATTATAAGTGGAGCCTGCAATTGACATGGTCACGAACAGATCTACATGGACCGGACCTCAACCTAGGATTCTTGCTACAATACTGGGTTACAAGGTTTGAGTCCAATAATTGAACCCTTATGTGATCATTAGATCCATCTAAATGTATGTAAAGTGTTTAGATGGAAAGTGAAGTAATGAATTTGTATGTATTAAAATTTTTTAATAATTCGTATTTTGAATGTAGGTAAAGTGAGTTAAAAATTATTAATTAAAAAATTATAAAGAAAAATTTACTATTTTAATTAAATTAAATAATTAATTAACTATTATATATAATTAAAGTATATTAAATGTATTGTGTATAATAATTTTTTTTATAATATTTGTATTATATATTTATATTATATAATTTTATATAAAATATTATTAATATATAAATTTATTTAAAGTATATAAAAATAAAAAAAATAAATAATTATATAAACAATAAATAAGTATATTAAAATAATTTAAGTAATAAATATCACAATTGTTCTAAATACCCAACTTTTAAGCTATTTTTTATTAAATGGTTTGAATTAATTTGGGGTGTGAAAGAATATTAAATTTTTTTGGAGAGTTTGAAAGGATTCAAAAACCCCTCCAAACTCCTTAATTACACTAAAATGTAATCTATTTTAGGAGATTTAAAGTGAATGTAAATTTTTTAATTAAAATAATATTAAATTACATTAATATTCTTATATTTATTCTATATATATAGCATAAAAATTTATTTTTTATTCATATTTTCTCTTTATTCTTATTCTTATTGTTTCACTATTCAGTTTTAATTTTTAATTAAATAAACTTATTTAACTATTTTTTAAATATATTTATATTTTTTATTTTATTTACAAATATTTATATTTAATAATTTTTTATATAATATATTATAGATTTGTTTATATATTATATTAACTATTTTTACGTATTTTAAATTAATTATTTTGCTTGTTTATAATAATTTTTTTTAATATTTATATTCGTTAAGTTTTATATTTTATATTTAATTATTATTTTTAAATATATTAAAATTTTGATATAATATATTTATGTATTAATATATATATATATATATATTTCGTGATTTTATTTTTACATATTATTTTAAGCTATTAAATAAACTTATTATTGCATATAAAGAAAGGAGAATAAAGTTATTATAGGTGTAAAATAAAGCTATTATAACTCTTATATAAAGCTATTGTAATGTATGTTATATATTATATTATTATTAATCAATATTATTTCTGTTATTATTAAAATATATGTAATATATATATAATAGTGTATTATTTTGGAAAAATCAGGTGTTATGATCGTGTATATGATGTTATAGAAATTAAATGTTGATAATATTTTAAAATATATATAATTATTTTAAAATATTTAATTAAACATATAATGATATATTTATATTTTTAATAATTTATACTTCCCATAAATTCAAATATTTAATTTAGGGTATTGGACGGTAGTTTTTTTTTACACTAAAAAAAACTACAGCCAATACCTAAATTAATCATTTGAATATAGGAAAAGTACAAATTATTAAAATGTGTAAATATATAAACCACTCTAAACTAATTCATTTTTTTTATCAAATTATTGATTACAAAACTCCAATATACTGCTACTCCAAATCAGTCAATTATTAAAGTTCAATTGAAATAGATAACACCAAATTATCCCGTCAAAGTCCATTCTCCTAAATTGGCAACCTATCTCTGGAATTGATCGGATACGGATCCACCCACACGAAATTTTTTGTCCAGAGTCCATAATATGTACCGTGACACATTAAACTCCGTTATTTATGGAATAGATAATGATAGTAATTAAAACAGTTTGGAGAGTGGGAGACAGCTTATTGCATATTATGATAAGTGGAAAATCAATTAGGAATGCGTGGGACATTGCAGACGTCTTGATTTGATAAGTGAGTGAGTGTGTAATGAATCAAGTGTAGCAATATTATATGGACCTATCCTTATCGCTGCGCTTCTTACCAAAGTTGATATACTTCCTTATATAATTAATTGATGACGAGTACCCTTCATCAGATCATCTCTAGTTTATTATTCATGAACACAGTACAAAATAGGCCACTCCATCAGTGGAGTAAATATTCATCTCTACCCACCTACACAATCCTCCATGGGCCCATCAGCGAGTGATTCTCATATTCCATCTAACTATGCACATCCATGGACGTATGGAGCAGATTCCTTCCTACAAGGAGTGAACCGGTGTGACTATTTTTTGCCATCACTTATGCAAGAAGTTGCATAAATCTCCATAATCCAATTTTCCACAAGTTAATGAATGGCATGCCTATGTATTTTTAAATATTCCTAGCTACTGTAACTCAGCAATCCTTTTGGTTTTGCTCTTCGAAGCTATATGTGCGCCAAGATCACCGGAGCTATAGCACTTTGCTGGCTTTGAATTTGTATGTAGGACTGCTTCTTGATCCATTTGGCTTGCACGTTAAATGACAAAGGGTGTTGAGGAATCCCCGAGTCTGGAAACAAGTCTGGGTGACAATACATTTGGTGACTGCAGCTCCCGCTGCTGGCTCTCTTCCCCATAGCCGGAGCCCCATGAGGGAGCTAGCAAAGCTTACATTTTTATCGGCCAATAAGTCCCTCAAAAGGTAATGGCTTCCTTTATCATCATGAATCTCAGGCAATGTCTCTTTCATGTACAATTGATGACAGAAATCATTGCTGGTTTATATGAGAAATTGATATTTCACAAAATACAAAATGTTTAGTACAGTTTCATCAGGATATGCTTGTGTGTATATATATAACACAAAAGTGTTACGATTTCTGGTGAATCTTTGTCTTGATTCAACAAAACAGCCTTATTACCCCCTAAATCTCCAATATGAAAAACAAGAGTCCCTCTACGACCGAATCAACTCGTCCGTCAAATCACGCTTGAAAAAACGAAGGGGAGAATGAAATTCAAGAGTTGTTATCAATTTTGAAATGTTGGGTAGAGGACAGCCTTTTACTTTATATTTGAAAGGCTGTTTATCCACCAACTACAAGGATGGGACCTAACGAAAGGGGAGTGCATGGATGTGCCTCTTCTGTAGTTGAGACAACAAAATCTACTCTTCACTTTACATTTTCCACCACTTCAATTCTACTGTTTTGGCTAATTTGTCCAAATTAGGTTCCCATCAAGCATTATATTTTTTTCTTAAATTATGCCTGTCTTCTTGTTTTTTTACTGTCTTACTATTTTCCTCCCTTCCTAGCTTGCCTATAAAGACTGAACTATCTAAGCCTTAGACCCCATCGTTCAGCCAACTCCTCAACTAGGGCTTAGCAGCCTCTTGTCCTGCCTCTTATTTCCATCGTCCAAGTCTTAGTAAGTCTTCACCTTTCTATTAGCAGGCCAGTCCGGGCGAACCCCTTGATTGTGTTTTCCCAAAATGATCACATGCACTGGGCTGGCGCAGTACCCACTTCCCTATGCGTAGAGTGCAATTCTTGAAACGTGAAAGTTTGTCCGATTATAATATTATTTTTCAACGATGCAGAGGGAACTTTCGATGTCTACCATGGAGGTTGAAAATCGCACTGGCGAGGCTGAGTTGAAGGTCAATGACTTGTACTCTCTTCTGGTTTAATGAAATTGTTTCCATCTCAAGTACATTATAATCAGTAATTTTCGGTTAGCTTATATCAAATGAAAAAAAGTATCAAAGAAAAATAAATAATGATAATCATATTCTCAAAAAAAAAATTTCACCTGGGGAAACAACCCCGTTTCAATGAGCAGCATCAGATCATCCCGAGGAAGAGGAAGAACGGAGGGTGGCAATGCACCATGATACTGCTCGGTAAGTACGTAAAGCAGGCTCCATATACTCTGTGGCAGCTGGTGATGAAGAGGGTATGGTTACTGAATCGGTCTTCATTCATCGTGTGGTGATTGCAGCGAACCAAGCTCTTGCAACCTTGGCATTCTTTGGGGTTGGGGTGAACCTGGTGCTGTTCCTGACTCGGGTTATGGGTCAGGACAACGCGAGTGCCGCCAACAGCGTCAGCAAGTGGACCGGCACCGTCTACTTGTGCTCTCTCATCGGTGCCTTCCTCAGCGACTCTTACTGGGGTCGTTACTTGACATGCACCATCTTCCAAGTCATCCTAGTCGTGGTATGTAATTTGTATCAAATATGTTTATTTCATCAAATTAACAAAATTAATATTAATACTGAATCTAATCTAACCCATTTTTTAAGCTTAAAAGCTCTTATAAGATGTCGGACTCCATCCCATTTCAGAGAGGACGTCTTACATATCCATTTTAATATACTATCAGGGTCTCGGGCTCCTGTCGGTCGTGTCCAATCTGTTCTTGCTCAAGCCTGCAGGCTGCGGCGATCGGAAGCTAGACTGTAGCCCTACGTCTCCGGGTGGGATCGCCATGTTCTACCTGTCCATCTACCTCATAGCATTCGGGTACGGAGGCCACCAGCCGACCATAGCCACCTTCGGGTCCGACCAATTCGACGAGTCGGAGCCGAGGGGCAAGTCCTCTAAGGCCGTCTTCTTCTGCTACTTCTACTTCGCCCTTAACCTTGGGTCTCTCTTCTCCAACTCTGTGCTCGTTTACTATGAAGACACCGGGGAGTGGACGCTCGGTTTCCTGGTCTCCGGCGGTGCCGCCGTGCTAGCGCTATTAGCCTTCCTTGCTGGGTCGAAACAGTACCGGTACGTACAGGCCTCCGGAAACCCGATACCGCGCATCGCGCAGGTGTTCGTGGCCACCGTGAGGAAGTGGAGCGTGGTCCCTGGGAAGGAGGAGGAGTTGTATGAGGTTGAAGGATATGAGTCGGCCATCAAGGGGAGCAGGAAGATTCATCATAGCAATGAGTTTGAGTGAGTATTGTTCAATTTTGTTTCCAAGGAATAAGTAGAGATTCATTTGATATAACAACTAAACTTATATATCTTACTTTTGAAATTTAACAAAATTTTAGGACTTGGAAATATCTTTATAATGAAATTGTGTGCTTGAAATGCCCTTAGGTTTATGGACAAGGCGGCAACGATAATCGAGGCCGACTTGCAGGGTGCGGGCAATCCGTGGCGTCTCTGCACGGTCACCCAAGTGGAGGAGGCCAAGTGCATCCTCAAGATGCTGCCGGTCTGGCTCTGCACGATAATCTACTCGGTGGTGTTCACACAGATGGCCTCCCTCTTCGTCGAGCAGGGTGATGTGATGAACGTACGAGTAGGAGACTTCAAGCTTCCTGCTGCGAGCATGTCCACGTTTGACATATGCAGCGTCCTCATCTGCACCGGGATCTACAGGCGGATCCTGGTCCCTTTAGCCGGACGACTGACTGGAAACCCCAAAGGTTTGTTTGGTAAATATAAATAAAATCATATCTGAAATGAGATGAAATGTCAATAAATTATCATTTCTTTTGTTTAGTATTAAATTATTATTATTATTATTAAAATTAAAATTAATAGATAAATTTATTAATATTTTATAAATTATGAACAAATTTGTTAATTTATTCCTTAAATATTATTTAGCCAGGCCCTGCTGATTGTCCCGTACTTGATAACAGGATTGACAGAGCTTCAGCGAATGGGTATAGGACTGATAATCGGGATGCTGTCGATGGTCGCTGCCGGGGCCACCGAGATCGAGCGGCTCCGGCACGTCAAGCCCGGGGAGAAAGTGAGCTCCCTGAGCGTGTTCTGGCAGATCCCGCAGTACGTCCTCGTCGGCGCGTCGGAGGTGTTCATGTACGTGGGCCAGCTCGAGTTCTTCAACGGGCAGGCCCCCGACGGCATCAAGAGCTTCGGAAGCTCCCTCTGCATGGCCTCCATTTCGCTCGGAAACTACGTCAGCAGCATGCTCGTGAACATGGTGATGGCCATCACCACCCGCGGGCGCAGCCCCGGCTGGATCCCGGAGAACCTCAACTCCGGCCACATGGACCGGTTCTACTTCCTTCTCGCCGGCCTGGCTGCGGCCGACTTCGTGATCTACCTCTTCTGTGCAAGATGGTACAAGCCCACCAATTTCGATGGCGAAGAGTACGGGACGAGGGAGGACGACAGAGTGACCGGCAAAGTCTAAGTCTTAGGGACGGTAGTTGTGCCTTTGGTTAGTTATAAAAGACTTATTTATAATTAGGATCATTGCAAATCTCATTGATTGCACATCTATCTGCTTTATGATGAAAGGAGATGATGTATATATGTAATCATGTGAGCTTTTTCCAGATTCACTAATGGTGCCGTTAATTGTCAGCGAGGTTTTGCCTTATTTTTTTGCTTATAATAAGCAGTAACCTGTAGTTGTCAGGGTTAGCCCATGCACGTTTCCCAGTCCATCCCTCCCCTTCATGGTATTGGAAATTCAGAAGATTCAAGGGGAGAAGAGTTCGTTTATCATTCTTATCCAATGATTTCTATCCGTCTATTTCCCCTTGTATATCTAATGGTGGCAGGTTAACCCTGCCTGAGCCGGATCCGTTAATAGGCGTGTGGGGATTGGATCCAACATCCTGTGGCCAGGTGTTGTCCATTCGATCTAAGCCTGATGGTCAAGTTCAGGTTTGGATATATCCGTACCAATCGGTACCCATTTTTTTGCTCGGAAAGAGATCTAGGGCAAAACAATTGTCCATGCGTCACTGGTCAGAGGCTTCCACCTTGACCCTGTCTCCTACGTCACTTCCCAAATTACTAACAGCTCGCTGATGCTGCTGTTCAGACAGAAAAAAAGATATACTTCTTTAGGGTTTTTTTTAGGAGAGGATTGAGAATCTCCGATGCATAGCAACTCTTACATGCTTCGTAGTCTTTTATAATGTTTGCTCTACACTTTCGTGTCAATCTTGTTCATACTTGAGAACGCTCGGTGGTAAGATCTCACAGATAAAGCATAAATTTCTATAGAAAAAAACAGCTCTGAATCAAATGTTTTTTTGGGGATTGCTAACTGAGTTTCATTAACTTGAAGATAAAATATTTTTTTGGGAGGATTGAAGCATAAGGTCAAACCGTTACATGCTGGGAGGCTTTTGCAGAGGGGTGATCATAGAGGTAAAATAAAAATGGAGAGAACAAAAAAAAGAATAGACCTGCTAGCCATGGAATGCGGAGAAGATGAAGTCGACCATGGAGACCCAGGAGAGGAAGGATAAGATGAGGAAATGCCCGACTCAATAAAAATACTCTCTACCTACGGTAGAGAATAGCATCCAGAATTAGGGTTTCAAATCCTGTTAATGGTTACAATCACGAGCGGAGTCCTAATCTAATGGAAGGTGACGTAAACTCTAACCACGGGAGAGTGAATAGCATAACTCCAATTTGCCGGGAGAAAAGTAACAAATTAGCGTTGGAGTTGGAAGTTGACATAGAGAGAAAGTGACACGTTATGGTCTCAGATATCGGTGCCCATCCGTACCTGTCCATAATTATTATGGTGCATATTTTTACTGAGAACCGTAGCAATTAGTTATTCTAATGAAACACCCGTAAATCGTAGCAGAAATTCGAAAATTTTATTTTAAAAATTCTTGTGTGAACCGATTTGTCAAATATTCTGAAAATAATAGAATCACGATAAAATTTAAACACTTAGGGTGACTACCTTATTGAGAAGGGTACGCAATGAGCTGCTAAGTCCAAATATATTGCTAGTTGGAGTGTATCATTACTTAGAAAATACCAAATTATGAATTGTATACGGTGAGTCGCACCATAACTCTACCACAATTGACATTTATCGAGTTACATTTATTTGCACCCGGGATTATTGCCGCATAATCGTCAATCCCCGACTCATGTCCAGACACATGCAATTTAATTACGCTATCGTCTTGTAATAATAATGTAATAGAATTGTACTCGTATATAATACAGGTGTCCCAAAAAATATGGAAAATTATACAAAACACTCCCCATCTACTTTTCATTTTCTTTTGAGCGACAATCTTTTAAGCGTTTATCTGTCGCCCTTCTCGTATACTGATATTCACAGTAAAACCTAACATGACATATGGTTATAATCGTGGCTCTCATGGCAAATCAAGTAATGGTACATTTAGAGGATCTCATTGCCAAGAGCTCGGTGCGTCTATTGCTCGACTCCCCAATTCACACACATAATTATGCTTCAAAATCAACATACTTAATAACATGGGGATGTTTGGGAGTCCGATCCTTCATTCGACTGACTCCCCACACAATATAATGCATCTCGAGAGCCCGACCCATCATTGGGTCGTCTCGCTATATCATACAATTGGGCATTCGACCCAAGACTCGAGTCCCAAAACATACACCGTGCCCCGATCACTAAATCAACATATATACACCAATGATACTTATTGGGTGCCCGACCGACCATTGTCCATCTCCCCAAATCACACAATGACTCAATGCCCAAACATATCCTGAGTTTATATATGCCACATGCCTCGGTTTCGTGACTTGTTCTTACTTTAATCTTTAAAATCACATTTAATTTAGTGGGTATAAACTTATTCATTTTGCATGTCTTATTTAAGTTATAAGGCCAACTTTCTACTCATATTCACACAATCAATCAAGTATAAGGTTATGCTCCGATCGGTCCAATCGGACCCTCCGTCAATACCCACTCACCTCTATTCACGGAACTTGTTTGTTCCGCGGGGTTTCTAGAATCTTCTCTTGGTTCCGTTAGAGTGCCTCTTGCATTATCTACAAGGTTTAGCAAAAATATGGCTAGTCTCACTTTTGACCATTTCACAATTCACCCGACCGTACTCTTTTACAATTTTACGGTTTAGCCCTTACGGGTCCCAGTTACCTAACTCATTAATCAGCAACATGACCCTTGGTTTAGCCTTCTCTAAGGTTAACCTCTCAGGCTTAAAATCATTTTCCTTTCACTTAGTACTTATGGAAGTGCTAAGTGACTCATTTTCCGTAACTCACCACCTAATGGTTCTATTTTCTCTAAATTACTATTTGGTCCTTAACTAGGATAAAATTTTCATTTGCCCTTATACTTTACATTTTCATCCTTTTGTACCTTAGACTTTCCCAAGTATTTCAATTGGGTCCCTCAAGCTTCCTTGATTACCATATGGTCCCCAATAGGCATTGAGATAATTTCAAGCTCTACTTTTCATTAATTGCCAAAATACCCCTATTTTTTTACAAAATTACCATTTTGCCCATTTTCTTGAGAATTTAGGCTTCGAGATCCATTTGACCCCCAATTTTCTCATTTAGGTCCCTAACATTTTTCTAATTATGTTTAGATTCTTGTACTGCCCAAAAGTTTCCTTTTGGCCATGTAAAGACTCATATTTTCACTTTAGTCCTTAAGATGACAGCACTGTTCACTCGTCGGAAAATCGAAGCAGCGCCGACGAAGAAGAATCGTATCCACTCAATACGTTTTCGGCCATCAATGCCTGTCATAAAGATGCCAAATAGACGGCCGACAAGTCC
This sequence comes from Trapa incisa, assembly GCA_030064435.1. Taxonomy (NCBI): domain Eukaryota; kingdom Viridiplantae; phylum Streptophyta; class Magnoliopsida; order Myrtales; family Lythraceae; genus Trapa; species Trapa incisa. The sequence goes on along the minus strand of CM057774.1, from coordinate 2,664,841 downwards.
CCGAGCTCCCTATATAAAGAGCCTCTCTCCATTCAATCAAACTGGGTTGGGGCATGACATGTGTGGCTATCTATCCATAGCTTTCTTTCATTAATCCATAGCATGTGGTGCTAACAATGAATTAATTTCCCCAAGCGGTGGAGTCGGCCTATCTACCAAGGGTTATCGAGTAAAACAAGGGATCCAGGTCACCTGTTTGGGCAAAGAGGATGACATGCGCGCACGTGTATGTGCACACGGAGTCACATACCGACCGATCTACATTGTACCAAACCGATTTTCAGAAAATTTCTCAATCAGTTTAATGGTTTTTGACCTAATTCACCTCTTTTTCGGGTCAATTCTTGAGAAAATAAAAATATCTAAAAGTTCTGCATTCAATTTTCTATTGAATGGAGTCAAGAACCATTTAATTTAGATTTATTTTGCACCCTTAAAAATTTGGGGAGTTTTGTGACTCAACTCAGCACAAACTTGGTTCAAACCGCTTATCTCCCAATTTTCTCCCACTCCTTGACTCCATATTTAGAGACACTCCTAAGGGTTTCTCATGACCCTTTTTCACCCCTCATGGTCTCTCCATTGATCCTTTCTTTCATTCTGCTCTGATTTCACTCACCAGGTTAACTTTACTCTCCCGATTTTATCCAACTTTTCGGTTCAATTCAACCAGGTTCTCGCATTGGAAATTTTCGGTCTTATAGAAAGTGACCTCCTAGGAATATGCGTTCAATCGATGATCATCAAAGAATCAAAGGAAGGAGTAGAGGCAGCCAAACTACGATAGTAGATGAAGCAAGAAAGGGAAGGGCAAGGCTGCTCGACGAGGATAATTGCTCATCGCTCTAGATCGTGCGAGTGCTATAGGCCAAACACTCCTACAAGGTGTTGTCGAGGCGAGAGGATTCAACGAGGGCTAATAGTATTTGACTATTGATTGTAGAAGACCTACCAATAGAGCATTCAACGACCACCAAGCCTGAAGGATAGGCTGCTCGTGCATATGATACACATAAGTTTTACCATTTGGAGATATAACAAGGGGACTAGATATATGTAGTTTGGTATTTGCGTTGTTCTGTTTTGTGGAAATGCAAGGACATTCTATAGTTAACAAAGGGCCGACTAAGCGACCAATCAATCAAAAGAACTCTGAAGCAATTTTGAGCCTAGGCTTAGTGGTTGGGGTAACTAGCTCTAAGTTCCTTCTAGTTGAAAAAGTAATGGTAGTGAAAAATATCAGCTAGGGGACATTGAAAGGGGTTCTCCAATGGGCATGGGGGTAATCTGGGAGTAGTCGACATAACCAACCATGACCTCAACCTGTTCTCCTTTGCATTCGATAACAAGAGGGAGGTTGAGAGAATTATGTAGAACATCATATGGATGGTGGACGAGCATATTATGTTTTTGATGGAGTGGAAGGGCGATACCAAGATAACCAACCTCAATTGGACCAACCGCTCCTTCTAGATTTAGCTCCACGACTTAGCTCCGAATCATATGATAGCATCAAATGGATGAAATATTGGAGTTTCCATAGGGGAAGTGCAAGAAGTGGAAGAACCGTAATAAGGAGGTGGCCAAGGTTTCTACCTCAGGATGAAACTAAGGATTAGACTGGATGAGCCCTTGCCATGTGGGGTATGGATAACATTAATCAAATGAGAGGCTGAATGGGCTAATTTTAAGTACGAGTGCCTCCTAGCTATATGCTTTAGATGCAGTAAACTCAATCACCAAGTTAGACACTACCCAGAGGATCCACCTATAGAATATCTATACGAGCCATGGATTAAAGCTCCCACTACCCGCAACACAAGGTGGGCACTGAACATCCACAAGAGGTGATCGGGGGAGTTAATAAATCGAGACTATTTAGAGTTGGGAATTGATGCATCAAAAGAGAAACCAATATGCGAGGGAAATAATGATAAATTGCCATATGGAATATCATGAAGTAGGGGAGTAGTAGGAGCACATGAAAGCTATATTGAGGAAGCGTTGGGATGGAATATACCGAAGTAATAAGTACTAGAGGATATTGAGATAGAAGAAGTGAATGTGGATCAACCAAACTCCCTAAGGACTACGATCCCTAATGGGGCATATATAATGGAATTCCCAATAGATGATGAGCATGAAGTTTTAGGGATGGAGATAGTGCAATATCAGCTGACAGAATCACTCCCCAAGCTAACAATCAAATGATAGTGAGGGGTGGAGAAGGCTTATGAGTACTAGATCAAATGAAAGAAATAGAGAATGTGGCTTATATCTCATAAGGATCGAACAAATGCCAAATTGCAGCACTCAAAACAAAAAATCAAACCACCCAAGAGGTTTGGTCTTTGTGTTAGTGGGAGAGAAACTAGCCTCATATAGGTAATGTGAACCTCGCTCTTTAGAGCTAAGGAAAAATTGGGAAAGAACCGGTCAAACTGAGTGAGAAAGCTGAATTGGTTCGTAAACTCAATTATTGAGGAACGGGAAAATTAGAGAAATTCCAACTCCCTTGTAACAAAAAATATTTATAAACCTTGGGAAGGAACCTTAGAACCAAGAGGGAGAGAAAAATCGGATCGGTTCGGGTGAACCGGACCCAAACTAGATTGAACTAATTTAAGAATCGAGCCAATTTATGAACCAGAACCAATAGAGAAAGGGCAAACCAGGAAATTTATGGACCCTAAGTGACCTAAGGAGTCATAAAAAAGAACTTTAGGATGAATTGGAGATAAAAACCAAATCGGTTCTAGTGAACCAGACCCGAACCACTATTGAACCGAATGCTAAATTCATTTTTCTAAGTGGCTAAAAAAAATCAAATTCGAGATTTGAGGCCACCATTGATAGAAAATGAATTTAAAAATTTTTAGATTTGAAAATTTTGGTCGAATCTGGTGTGAACCAGTCAGTTTAAGATTTAAACTCTGTTCGAACTGGTTTGGTCTGGTTCAGAATAGTGTTGTCTTCTTCATTCAAATAACAACACTATTCACTCACCTAAAAATTGAAGCAGCGATGACGAAGAAAAAACGTTTTCGTTCAGTACGTTTTAGGCCATCAGTGTCTATTATAAAGGTGCCAAACGGACAAGCCCCTCTCCATTCATCCTCTCCAACCTGAAAATCTCACACTCTCTCAACTGCTTAGTTTTTCAACGAAGCTTGAACCAGAGCTCTGATATAGGGTCATTTTTTAGACAAATAAGGCGTGGTTGGGTTCCTTAGAATCGGAGAGAAGCCATCTACACGGTGGTAACATCCATTCACTTCGAGGCTCGCCAGGGAAGCACCGGCAAACCGAAGCTCCCCTGTTTCGGTAGAGCTAAAATTGGCCAATTCAAGCCCTCCTCAGAGCAAACCAAGCTCTTCCAACACTTCCTCAGCATTCCCACAGCCAAATTCGGTCTGAAAGGTAAGCCAATTCGACTCCCCTTTGTAATTTCCAACTGATGCTAGAGAAATAACCGATAGAATTTCGATGATAGAATTTTAATCCAATTCGGCATCAATTGATGCAATTCTTGATCTTAGAAGGAACCTCAGGAGGAGAGCCATCTGCCCCGATTGGAAGCTCGGACCGCTGCGCCCCCTAGTGGTGAGCAATTAAAGCTTTCTCTCTCTACATTCTATTTTCCGGTGAAGCTCCATTGGAGCTCGTTCCAACGTCAAAACTTACGATTCAAAGTGCTATAGAATCATATAAAGATATAAAAACTCAATTTCAACTTCAATTTCAATAATTAGAAGTGTTTGATCGGTCAATTTGATAAAATTGAATTTGGCTGTGTTAGAGAGTTGAAATTGAGGGAAAATTAGGAAAATTTTGGGGATTTTCAAAAATTCAAAGGACCAAAATGTAATTTTATAAAATTGAGGGTTAATTGGGCATGATAAGAATGTTAAGAGGGCCAATTGAGCAATTTTAGAAATTTTGTGGTAAAACTTACCATTTTTGTAAAGGAAGGGCAAAATTGTAATTTTGGAAAATTTGTAGGCCAAATTGGGAGTTTGGGAAACTTGAACCCCTTTTTTATGAAATTGAGTAAATTGAGATCCCAAGAGGAATTTTAAAAGTTTCAGGACTCAATTTGGGAAAAATCGGCAACTGGGACCTAAAGTGAAAGGACAAATAACTTTAGGCACCAACTTGGAAAAGTTGTGAATTGAGTCATTTATACTGAATGAGGTGATCAGGCCAGATGATAGTGAACAACGATGTTCATTTTGTGTAGGAACATGAGACATCGGGAACACTAGCTGAGGTTAAGCTCGCAAGGGACAAAAACCTACTAAGTGGAAATTCACTACACGAACGGGTGAGTGAGATTTTTATATCATACCTGGTTGGGATGATAAGTACCTCGAAAATGAAAACCCATTACTTAGTGGTATTTTAAACATCACAACATCGAGTAGTGGTGTGAAAATAACACAGAAAAACTACCTACTGGTTGTAAGTAGATCATACCCGGTTAGTATGATGAAACTTATTCGGAGGAAGTGGAAAATTCGTTCATCGGTTATGAGCGGAGATATCCTCATACTCGATTGATATGATGGATAGTTGAAAATATATTTTTGTCAAAAGTGCTCTCCCCTGACTGTGTGCCACTACTTAAATGATTTGGGAGACTTTCTTGATGGGAGCTCGAATCGTTCTATTAGGCCGGAGGCTTCGATTTTGGAACTTGAGGGCTAATATGCCCAATTTTGAAAATCTCGAACATTGGCCCCTAGGCCAGTTGGCACGAGCAGGAGCTCATAAACAAACATGAATTATATGCCATGAAAACTTGAATAATTGAATTGTTTGGCCATGGTACCAAGACATGAATGATATACTCAGTCAACTAGCGGTAGTGCGACATGATAGGTCCCGGACTAATTAAGATAAACAGCTACAGGTTGAGTTGAGGGTCGGGACCATTGGACCAGTGGCACCACAGATTATATGGCATGATGTGAAAATACTGATTGTGCATGCATTGTGTTTACGGGACCTTCAAGACGCCCAAGAGTGGTAATGATGTGTCCTATGGTCCTGGACGACCTGATGAATATAAGGGTAGTTAGTCGTACCAGGTGACCTTGCGAAGCTCGACATAGCTACAAGCGCACGAGACCAGGGTGGGGTCAGGATAAAGTCTCTGTTCTCATATGGACACGGAGAATTGTTACGGGATTGAGGGTTGGATGTCGGGAACATCCTCTCATTCTCAAGGTAGAAGTGGACGTACTACACCACAAGTGGGTTCAATGGACGTACTGGCCTGCGATTGTGTGATTGACATTGATGATAAAGGATGTTCTTTTGTAAATCAAGATTTTGAAGTGGAGAAAATTTAAAGGAAATTAAAGAGTCTGGCAGACTCCAACTTGAAATATTTAAAAAAAACTCCATTTTTTTAATACCCATTCACTGAGTTGTAAAAACTCACCCCCATTTTCTATCCCTTTTCAAGAAAAGAGAAAATGACTAGGAATAACACTGAGCTTTATCCTCTGTCAGGTATGCTTAATTTCTTTTAAGCTTGCATGTTATTTGATATATAACTTTTTAGGGAATAAGGTCGAAAATAAGACTGGCTCATCTCGAGTAAAAGAAGGGGGAAACTCCTCTTGAACCGGGAGCGCGACAGGTTGTTCATGGGGATCTGACCAAAATGGGTCAGGGCATGAAAGGTAACCAAGATGGTAATTGGACAGGAATTGGAAGGAGAAGTAAAGAAAAAGAAATGTGTGGAAGGCTGTGGTGACTAATGAAAATTAATCACAAAGGGTCAATAAGTATCATCTCATGGAACTGTTAAGGATTGGGATCCGACCTAACATTTTGACATTTAAAGGACCTCATGAGGAAGACACATCCAAATCTCATCTTCCTCATAAAAACCAAAAATAAATTCAGAAGCATGGACAAGATCCGAAAGCAAATTCAATACACTTATGGGGAGTATGTGGACCCAGTGGGGAGGAGTGGAGGTTTGATGGTACGATGGAAATATGACAAATGGAAGAGATCACTACCAAGGACAACATGATAGAAATTAGATATAAGGAACATACGGGTGGAAAATCTATTAGGATCACCTTCATATATGGGTACTGTGAGCACTGGAAACACAAGAATCAATGGAAGATACTGGAAGAGGCAAACCAACACTTCCTTGAACTGTGGCAGGTCTGCAGAGATTTTAACACAATAGCGGAATAAGGGGAAAAGGCAGGGGGCAGCACAAAAGTTCACCGATGTATAGCTAGCTTCTAGAAAATGATGTTCAAGATAAGGCTATAAGACTATGGATTTGTGGGATAGAGATACACTTGGTCCAATAATAGGGAGGAACCCTACATAGTCCTCAAACGCATGGACATAGGGTTGTGCTCACTAGCATGGAGAGAGGCAATTCCTTATATGGTATTCACTCATGAGGAGATGTTAGGATTAGATCACAACCCTTGGTTATTGATATTGAATTAAAGCAAGGGTGATACATACAAAATTTTAGATTTGAGGACAAATGGTTAAGATATCTTAAGTGCCGAACAATAGTTAAGGAGTGATGAGGCACATACCAATAGTGTAATGAGTCATTGAGAAGGAATCTAGATCGAACAATATTGGAGCTTAAGAGGTGGAGCAGGAAAGCAGTAAAAAAACTCAGGCAAGGTTATCCAAGAACTCAAGAAACAAATTTAATAACTCACATGGAATGATCATCAGACAAGGGGTGAGGAGTATGATAATAATAGAGCTGAACCAAGCATGTGGAGAGGAGGTGGTATACTGGAGACAAAGGGCTCAAAATAAAATGGTTAAAAGAAGAAGAAAAAAACACAAATTTCTTCCACCAGAGTGTAGTCTAACACATGGCAAAGAACAAGATCCATCTAATTCGGGTAGAGGACGAGACCTTGATAGACAATGCAGAAAAAATCAAGTAGAGTTTTTGGAGGTACTATTAGGAGTTGTATCAGGCAGAACCTAGAACCAAAATAGAGACAACATTGATGGGAGTCCAATGTGTAATCATAGGAGAAATGAATAGAGGACTAACGACCCCAGTGGTAGAATAAGAGGTTGAGACAATAGTATTTGAGCTAGGGGCCAAATGGGTAGCATGACCAGATGTATATAATTGAACGTTCTTCTAGGCACACTAGGATGTGATTATCCTTGATGTGGCAGAGACTATTGAGTAATTCTTCAAAATAGAATAAATGTGCAAATCGCTAAACGAGACAAATATAGTCTTGATCCCTGAGGTACCAACTCTCGAAGTTATCACTCTCAATATCTTCCAATCTCTTTATGTAATTTTTCTTATGAAATTATATCCAAGATAGCAACAAATCGATTAAAACCAATATTGAATGATATAATATCTTGTCAATAGAGTGCTTTCGTCTCAGATCGACTAATACATGATAATATTGAAATATCCCATGAGTGCTTCCATTTTTACAACATAGGACTAAAGGAAACAAATCATGGTGTTTTATTAAAATGGATATGGTTAAGTCATATGATATGGTGGAATGAGTCTTCTTTTGAACACTACTAAATATGATGGCCTTTGCATATATCTTTACTAACTTGATACTTAGCTATGTGAAGATAGTTAAAATTATATCCAAGAGAGCAACAAATTGATTAAAACCAATATTGAATGATACAATATCTTGTTAATAGAGTGCTTTTGTCTTAGATCGACTAATACATGATAATATTGGAATATCCCATGAGTGCTTCCATTTTTTACAACATAGGACTAAAGGAAAAAAAAATCATGGTATGTTATTAAAACGGATATGGTTAAGGCATATGATATGGTGGAATGAGTGTTCCTTTGAACATCACTAAATAAGATGGGCTTTGCATATGTCTTTACTAACTTGATACTTTGATACGTACAGATTGTTACATGATCTTTATCAATGGGAGCAAGACTAAGGAGATTTGACCTAGCCGATGCATCAGATAGGAAGACCCCTACCCCATAACCTTTTCATTTTAGTGGTAGATTGGTTAGTGATATAGTATACAGGAAGGAACTACTGTCATTTAAAATGAATAAAAGATGCCCTAACATATCACACCTATTTTTTTGCTGCTGATACTTTATTTTCTTAGATGCAATAGTGTAGAACACACGACATCTGAGATATCTCCACAATATTTACCGCAATGCATTCGAACAAAAAATCAACTATGAAAAGTTTATTATCTACTTTAGGGCAAGCACAAGATTGCAAGATCAGGAGCAAGATGAATCTATTATTGAGGAAAAAACACAAACTAATATCTAGGAATTCGTATCTATTGGAGCAAAATTAAGAAGCGAAACCTGCAGTATCTGAAAGACAAAGTCAATGGAAAAATCAAAGGATGAAAATTAGTCTACCTATCTTCGACATGATGAGAGATACTAATTAAACAAGTACTAGGCACTATCCCTAATTACACAATGAGTTGTTTTTTTTTGTTATCGCAGAGATGGTGCCAAGAAGTCAATGCAATCATATCTAGATTATGGTGGAGTGGTACCGATGAGAATAGGAAAATCAACTGGATAAGGTGGAGCAAGCTCATTGACTTGAAGGAGAATGGTGAAATGGGATTTAAGGACATCACTGTTTCAACAAAGCAATGCTGATGCAGTTAGCATGGTGGCTAATCCAGCATCCCAACTTCCTATGGGCGAGGGTGCTGAAGAGTCGATAGTTTGGACTCTCTCACTTTATGTATGCTCAAGTCGGGAGGAAGGGGTTGTGGCAATGGTAGAGTCTCCATACCATTCTTTGCTTCTACCGGATCGTAGCCTACTCCTTGAGCCAGAGGAGGCCCCGAAGACTTGGGATGCCATCACTTGACTTCTCACCTAAGGGTTTTGCATATTCCCAAACCCACTTGTTTATCTATGACCTTCACTATCTAGGTCTCCTCAATAGACACATGTTCCCCGTGCAGTCACGTAAGCTTATGGGTGACTTTACATCGGCCACAATTCCATCCCATTCAGGTGGAGGGAAAATAACACACCTATGGGACCTGTTGGTAACAACCACCCTCTTGTTTCCAGTCTCTCTATGAAATACCTTGGTTGGATCATATACTCGGACCAATCGTTAGCTCAATGGAAACACCGTGCTCTAGATGACCTTGCTCTCGGAGACTCCTTCCGATCTGGACTGAATCTACTCTCTCCCTCGGTACTCCAGTCCAAGCCCGTAAATTCTTGGATGCTATTCGAGTGTGCCTTCTCGACTATATGCCATTTGGCTCACCATTCTACTAGGCCCCTTTTCTTTAGGGGCGAGGAATGTGTGAACTTAGTGAGGTGGCCCATCCTAACCCACATTGCACCTTTCATTCAACCATCCTTCCCTATTCCCTTCCCGGGGGGAAGGGAGTTGTTGGAAGAGTCTGGCCATCCTTCATGGTTCGACTTTGTTTTGCTTACCAGGACACCATCCGATTTTCACCTTTCGAGCTTTTTCCATTTGCTCACCCAGTAGTCCCACCATTTGTGCTCAGGTAGGTACACCTCAGTCCTCTGGTTCGAGTCATCCACTACAGCTTGTAAATTGGTTTGCCCCCTAATAAGTTCCCCTTTTGTTGTACTGTCAGGTAGGGAACATTGATTGCCCCCTGTCGTAATGGAACAACTCCTCATCTACATTCTACTATTTGATTATTTAGGTTGTATCATTCCATTATTCTGGCATGGGAGGGTCTGTACGGCCAATTTGTGCCTTCCCTCCCAATCTCCACCTACCACCTCGTACTTGACTCCCTTCAAATGTGACCGTTACATCACCAAGACATTAGGAGGAAGATCCCAATTGAACTTCTGGCACCATCCAATCAATTCCCATAAACCCCTTATCTACATAGGGTCCTCGTGTATCGTCCTAGTTGGTTTATGTCCCACCCTAGGATAGGACCAACCTAGACCCCATTTTTTACTATTACCCATTTCTAGAAATGTCATTGCTTGTGGGCTAGAATTCATACTCCATGAATTCGAATCTTACGTTCCTCCGAGAGGATCCCCCAGTACTGTCTTAGAGGTGTTCCTCATGGTTCGTCTTGTTTAGAGTATACTAGGGCGTGATCGATTTCCTGGGATGTGGATCTCGTTTGGCAACTATTACCTGACCTGGTCAACCCCTTGTTGACACACTGCTTTGTGATACCATCCGTCTACTTGTGAGTAAACATGGGGCACCTCAAGAAGAATGGTCAGCCCTAAGGACTCCCCTTCTCCTCCCAACAAAACATTTTTTTCCATGTTGTCAGTGCCATCAAATGTGATCTCTACAATATCAGGCTTGTCCCCAAGGGTATCGATCTCTAGGTTAAGTGACCCTTCCGATGCATCTTTGGTAAGTCTATGGATACTATTCCTTAATAATCCCGCCTTACAGCGCAATGATGGGTGTCACCGCGTGTGGTCCTTTCTAACTGGACTTTGGTGAGTGGCATTGGATGTGACCCCCTTACCGCTGCATCCACTAGCCTTAGCCTAGATTGTAGATATGACACAATGAGGTCTACTCTTGCATCACCTTCCCGAGAACCGGATTCACTTTGTTTCATCAGCCCGTGTTGCCACGTCTTGTTCTTGTAGTCCTGCTTGGCTCGGGGAGCATAACCGTCTTTCCCTTCGGATGCAGCCTGCCGGGGTCAAGGGTCGTGACCCTTTTTCTACCTTAAGGGTTTTCCCTTACTTATCCCTCTAGGGTGGCACCCTCTCCTAGCTTCTTCTGCCCAGGGTGGTGACCCCTTTACTTTGACACTTATGACATTTTTTAGGGGTGGGGGCACCAAGGTGCCCACCTTCCCCCCTTTACTCGCCATGATTGCTCCGTAACTTACAAGTGCTAGGCCCTAGGGACACACCCCTATATGAGTTTCAACCTATTACCAAGGGCTCTTCCCCTTTTCCCGAGGATCAGTCCGGTTGTTGGACTAAGCCTCTAGGTTCCCTCTTCCGAGCTTATTTAAGGTCTTGCCCCCTTATACAGGGTGTCTAGTTACAAAGTTTGGTTCCACACCCCAGAATCTAGTCCTTTCAGGTTACACGCATCACAATATGTAGCTTCTTTTCTTGCAGGTAACCAACTTCCTGCTTTTTTTCATTAATACACCTTTTAAAAGGCTCGCTAATTTATATAATGTCGAGGTCTACCCATGAGTTACACACTAAGCCCCCATCTAGGGAACCATATATACTACCTAAGTACATTACCCAAACACGGTGGCCTCGAAGGCTGCCTTAGCTAGTTTTCTCGATTGGGTATCTAATGGTTCCGACCGGTACTGCTCTCTTCGTTGTTCTCCCCTTCCTCTTCCTTTTCTTCCTCCACATCCTCCATGTTTTGCACATGGTCCTAGAGTGGAGGGTTCACCACATTCCTTTTGCACTCGTAGGCCATATGGATGATGTCCTTGATGTCCGTGTGGCACCCCAACCCACTGAGGATGCAGTGCACGCACCTGTTCAACCCTTGGATGAATCGTTGGCAGGTGGTGTTAGGTTGTATCCAATTGGGAGTGAACCACTAGAGCCGCATAAACTCACTAGCATAAGCCACCACTGTCATGTTCCCCTGTGTTAGCATGGCCAATGGGAGGGCTAATGCCTCCACCGCAGCAATGGTGAGGTACTTCTTGGTAAACCCCTCATGGAATACCAGCCAATTGGGGGTTCCTGACCCCCGGAATTCTTGCCGCACTATCCTCCACCATTCTCGGACCCTGCTAGAGAGGAGTTCAGCAGCCATGAGCGTACGATCTCGATAATGCATCCTGAGTATATCCATACCCTTCATCAAGTTGTGAAGCCAATTCTTGGCTCTCACCACATTTCAATCTCTACAGAAGACACCCACACTAACTAGAAGGCTCGCTCGCCCGTGCTCATCAATGTTTGGTATGGTGGGCGATCGGCTGGACTCACCCTCATAGTGTCCCACTACCATAAAGCCTCACACTCGAATGTTCGTGTCTTCCAAAGTCGCATTCTCCGAGTCGCTAGAATCCATCAAGATCAGCTTACGCCTGGGGTATACTATCCCTTGGTGTTCACGACTTCTCGTTCCTCTTTGTATCTGGTTGGTGGTGCGAGTGATTTCCATAGCTATATCAAGGATGGGTATGTTTAATATGTGAACTTGTTCACTTTAATCTTATATACAAAAGTTTTCCATTACTATTCCCGTGTTCCATCCCTCCTAAAACTGTTTTGGTTCCAAATTTCCAATTTTGAAAACATGGGCACTAATATTACTGAAAGGGTTGTCACGGCCCAGCCTGATTTCCCTTGGCCGATGACCCGTTTAACCCCCGCTAATTCCCCCAATTTTACAAAGCCGAGGTCCTTCACCAAGGTATAATTGATGGAGCCCAGGCTTAGAACTGTAAACTTTTTTTAGAAAGTAACGAAAATTTACAATTTTTCATGTAAGAAATGCAATGTGAGCCCATTTCTTCTTTTAACATTAGAAACCCCAGGGAACATTAGCAAATGATAAGTAATCCATGTGCAGGTTATGAGGTTACCTAGGGTAGTAGGGTACCCTAGGAGTAAGCTCCCCTGTGCTTGTTTGAGTTTACTTATAAAATGATTTAGGCAACGGATGAGCTTACAGCTTAGTGAGTGGACGTTGACGTCGTACCAATACATGACTTACGACCCATATTTTTCCCATAAACCACCTAGCATATAAGGTCTACTCTAATTGCTTATATCTTCCATACGAGCCCCATGGTTTATTTCCTCCCCTTTGAGACATAGTCTTGGGTCATCTGGCTCGCCTCTATCTTACGGTCAGGATATTCATGGTCTCCCCCTTGTCGAGTATTCGCGTACTCAATTTACATATTTCAATCATGAGACTTGGGCTAGAACAATCATATAGCTTACGCTCAGGAAGTGCTCTTGGGTTATCGCGATTTGTGACCCAACCCGGCAACTTAGGCAAACAACATGAAACAAGCGACACTCAAGGACCTAAAGACACAAATGCATATATGCCCGGAATGCATGCCCATTCAGTAAATCCCTGACCAGGAGCTGGAGTGTCGGAGGCCCTAGGGCTCTCATTCCCATCACTAACACCTCACCTGTACTGCCTTCCAAATTAGTGCCTTTGCTCCCCGGAGTCCTGGCAGCATTGCTACCGCTCTCCACACAACGTGGAACACAAGCATACACAACAATTATGGGCTACTCGAACCCCACATAATATAACAACCTCCACAAATGTTCCGCCCTCTCGGGACGGCACCAGACATAGATATGGAGTGAAGGGGTTGCGAACATTCTCTGCACTCATAGCAAGGGTCTCAGCACCCGGGTCATAACTGCATTCCTGCCACTCACCGGCCTATGGCCCCTTACACATACAACTCATTTCTACCATCTACCCATCATAGAGGTTTATTGGGATGATACTCGTATGTGTTCTAGGTGTCTCGAGAAAACATGGAAGTATCACATTATACCTCCCCTATCTCCTTTCCATTTTTCTCTCAGGTGATAGTACAACCTCTTAGGTATCCCTCCGTCATCCCATCTCACATACCAGTATTCATAATCAATGACATGACACTCAGTTATAAGGTGGTGCTCATTGCCAATACTCGTAACGATGTCACACACACTACGTTACAAGGAGCTTGACACAACACATGCCCGACTCTCCATCACTTTTCACACAATATGCATCTCACAATTCTCATACTAAAAACATGTTTTACATGGGAGGATGAACCTCTGCGATCATCTCCACTTATTTTATGAATGCACAAACACCGGGTGCTAGGCTCTACGTGAGTCAACTTCCCTTTTCAAGAAACTAGCCCAACGACTCCGGGCTCGGGTTTCACTGCATAACCCGACCCGATCACTATCACATCAAATCAAATAATTTATATCGAGAGTCCAACCCTTAGCGACCCTCTCCCCAAATTCATGAAAGGCTCTAAGATAAATACACACTTTTTCCTCCTTTCTAAAAAATCAGCATTCATCTAACATCCCGCTTCTCATGACCAGTTCTTTCTTGTACTTTCAAAATGATCTTTGATTTAGTGGGCATGATTTTACCGCTTCACACTTCTTATATAAGTTCTCAAAGTGCAGCTTACTATTTGGTACACAAGTCACACAAAGTCAAATATTCGAGCTCGGTCGGTCCAATAGGATGCCTTGTCAAACATAACCCACTCACCTGATTCACAGAATGTGTTTGTCCCATGGAGTATCCTGAAATTCTACTATAGATCCCGCTTGATGACCTTTGCTTTATCTTCAAGGGTAGCATAATAAGGTCATATCCTCTTCTGACCACAATATATAATCTATTGTACCCATTTCTATGGTCTTAGGTCTAGGTCATTCCCTAGGGTCCCAATTGACTGACTCAATACTCAGTGACCCATCTCTTGACCGAATGTTCTCTACGAAAACTCCTTGACTCATACCCAAGCTTATTCCATTAAGCACCTCATTAATAATTACTAACTCCTTCACTGACCATTAGGGGCTTCATTTTACCAAATAACCATTTAGCCCTACACTTTTTACAAAAAATACCGTTTTGCCCTTTTTCTCTTACAACTTTTTCTCTTTGGACCTTAGAATTTTCTTAGTCTTCCATTTTTCCATATTTTCAAATCTAGGGTTTTAACTAACGAGCAAAAAAACTCTAGGGTTTTAACATCTTTTTAAAAGATTGCTTTAACTTGTTGTAAACATTGGCCTTAGCCCACTCTTGAAGTCTTAGGCCTTAAGCTCATTTTCAAAACATTTGGGTCTTAGCTCACTTTTGAAATTATTGGCCTTATGCCCATTTATAAATATTTCCCTTAGTTTTATAATAATTATGCATATATTTTTATAAGGTTTTCAAAAGTATTCCAAACAAACACATACAATGATTTATAAAGTTGTAAAGTATTGTAGTCGGTCTAATCATATTTACCATTAATAAACCCACTCACTATTTTCTCCAGTGTTTCATCATGTTTTGTTGTCCTTTGCTCGCGTCCTTATGCATGATCTCATAGGAAGTTAACCTACAAGTATGGTTACCCGATTATACATTACATGAGTGCTTAAGGATGGTATTTATGGTTACTTTTGTATTGTTTAGAAAATTTGCCCAAAGTTACAGATTTTCCCCTAAGCTTGACTTGCCCAATTCACACATTAACAATTCTTTCTAATATGTCTTTAAGCTCTTCTAAATCACAAAGTCTCCCCAAACATTTGTCACATTCATTCTTGGTTTTCTAGGTTACATATAGGGTCTTAATTTTCCAATACATACAATTTGTTCCCTAAACCTTTCTAAAATTGTATTTAGGTCCCAAGGCTTTCCAAGTCATTCAATTGGGACCCTAGAATTTCCAAGTCTCTATTCAGGACCCTTAAACATTTCCTTAGTTTCATTTGGGTTCCAACACATTCCTTTTTTTATGGATTGGTCCCCAAGTTTACCAAAACATATATTTTAATCCTTGAACTCCTTACTCTCTCAAAATCCATTTCTAAGCTCATAAATAAATACTATCATGCTCCAAAACAAGTTTCCATGTCCTTACAATCATTTTATGGCATGTTTTGGCCAAAATAGTGTTGTTTTGGCTCAGTTTCAAGGCTCACTGGAAAATTACACTATTTTGGTAAATTACAGATAACTCACCAGAAACATTGAGTCAATTAGTGACATGGGTAGGGAATGGAAATTAACCTCCCCATGCGTATTTTGGCTCAAGTGGCACCTCAAATAGTGGTCAGAGTTGCCTCCAATTTAAGTTCAACTAAGCTCAGCCATATTTGAAGGAATGCGAGAATTTTAAACTATCGTTCCAACCACTATGCCATTCTAATACTATAATAGTGGGGTCCGCACTATTGTAGGACCGATAGGTTGTAAGGCACAAATAACATAAAATAATTCTAATTTTAGTAAGAATTTAAACAAGTTTAAGAAAATCAATGTATACAAAAATCATCTTTACAAAATCCCATATCACTGATTCTCTGTTGATTGGAAGACACCTGGAGTTGTCAACGAGATAATTTACCTCAAAATGTTTTCTTCACTCTAAGGCTTCCTCACTATCAATGCATGAAAGGGGTTAGAGAGAGGGGTGAGCTGTGAGACTTAGTGAGTGGAGCACAAGCATCGAGACGTCATGTCCACGAGCATAGCTCCTACAAAAATATTAGCATAGGATAGTAAATTCGTTCAAAAGTTTTACTTTCAAAGCATGTTATTACACACTAACTTATCGAGAGAATGAAACCCCATAAAAATATATTTCACACACAACATCTATATACTCAAGCATTGCATATCACCAAATACCACATTGTGAACTTCCTCACAATATTCATGTGTTAGGGTCCCAATGTAGCAAGGGGTCATGCCCTCTCTGTTGGTTCCTAGTGGCAGGCTTGGCCTCTCTCCATTAGCATCCTCATAAATTCTTCAAGGAGAGTGCACTATCGTATTCCCTAAGCCACCAACTCCTCAAGAATATAGTGACCATATCTCATCACTACCTGGTCAATAACAACTCCCCCTTATTACCTCAACATCCTAGTTATCCCTTAGTAAATATCACGACCTCTCCATGTAGGTGTCTACTAGTATCGTACCTCATCTGCCTCAATCACGAAAAATATATCACAATCTCAACAATAGCCATAGAGATTGACTTGCTATCTAGTGAACATCTATAAGGCTCAAAACATCATAATTTCAACATTAGCAATAGATGTTGGTTTTCTATCTAGCCATCCCCTCTAAGGCAGTATAAATAGTTATTTATGGCCATCAAGGTCCATATTGTCATGGAGGCATTATTTTGTTTAATTTCAATACTAAGGTTATGCACTTATAAATATGGACTAAAGTCCACTTTATAACTAATGAAATAAAGTCCCTCTTTCACTAAAAATTTGGTTGAAGTTCCCTTTCAAAAACTATGAACTAAAATTCTCCTTTCATGAAATATGAGCCAAAGCTCTCTTTACAAAATATAGCTTGAAGCCCATTCTTTTTGGAACTATGGGTCGAATCCCTTCTTTCAGAATCTATGGGCCTAAGCCTCTCTTTCAGGATCTATGGGTTGAAGCTCACTTTCCAAATCAAAAAGGGCCTCATAGGGAGTCAATCCCAACAAATCATGCAATCTAATAGTTAAATATGCTGGTGAGATCATGTTAATGCCAATCTCAAATATGGGGCTACTATTCTAGAATTAGATAATTTTTAAGCTTGGGTAAGTCCCCAAGCAGGCTGCTCATTTAGTCTAAGTGTTGGTCAGATCATGTTGGTCGCAATCTCAAATCTCAGCTAGACTTAGATGATTATAGGGCTTTTGTAAGATCTCAAGTAGTTGCTCATTTAGTCTTTTTTTGTTATTATGAATGGGGTGGTTCATTTAACCAATTTATAGTTCTCTACCTTTCTCCTTGAGTATAGCCTTTAAATGCTTACTTCTTAATAAACCATCTACTACCAACCATTGTCCACTTATTAATACATATGGAAAATCAACACAGTCACCAATAGTAGAGCTATAATATAGAGTTATTTAATAGTAATTAATATAGTATTCATTGTACTATATTTAAACACCATGTTACCATTGTTGTAAGATATGAAGTTAAGAATATTTCATAACCTCCTGTGCTCTTTCTAAATATTTTTTGGTATTAGAGTACTCTAATTCACATCTTGTTCGATTCTTGGGTGCCCCTTCTCTTTTTATTATTACAATAAACTTCTGCATAAACCTTTTTTCATATCATGTTCTACTTACTAATCACAACAAACTGTCACACACTTTCTCATTACATTCATCATTCTCAATAAATTAGCCTTTATACTCCACACTATTCTCAACATCATGAATTTCAACATTCAGTTGTCCAACTGTCTCCCAAGTCATGTGCCATGTGACTCTCGTGTTCCCACCTGCCAACTATGTCTCCAATTGGGTCATTTTGCCCCGTCTTATTAGTAGTTGTAACATTTTAAATCTCCACAATCTCATCTTGTCTCCAATGTCAACTCTAGTGCTCATAATTTAGATTGGTATATCAATTTCGGAGCCACTAAGCTTGTTACTGCTGATTTATCTAATCTTAGTTTGTAAGGGAATACAAAAATGCTAGAACATCTTTTGTTCGGTGATGACTCAAGTCTACCTATCAAATCCTCTTATTTTTCCACTCTTGTCACACCCACTCGTCAATTTGCTCTTAATCATGTTTATTATGTCACATCAATTTCCTTTAATCTTGTTTCTATCTCTAAATTCACTCAGGATAACTCATGTTACTTTGAATTTCACCCTCATTATTTTTGTGTTAAGGATCTTCACACTCATTAGGAGCAACTACGAGGGATACATAAATCCGGCCTTTACTGTCTTTCGGTCAATCATGCGAAAAACTCATCTTTTTGTAATTTGGTTAGCTTCGCCTTTTTCTAATTCCTTGTGGCACTAACGATTAGAACATCCAACCTCTCCTATTGTGTTAAACGTGTCTTATCCTTTAGAGAACTAATTAAATACTCATCTTCATCCTCTTTTTGTATGAGAAAAATTACTCAATTACCATTTTATTTCACTCACCATATTAGCACCTCTCCATTACAACTTATTCACAATGATATTTGGAGACCTGCTCCTATTACCTCTCATACGGAACATCATTATTATATTCATTTTTTGGAAGACTATAGTAAATTGTTTTGGTACTTTGTTATGAAAAGTGCATTGATCTTCTCTCCATTTTTCATACATTTTGACTTCATGTTGAAAATGTTTTTGTGCTCAAAATTGAGTCTCTCCAATCGGATGGGGCAAAAAAATTTCTCTCATATGATTTTCAACATTAACTCCAAATGCAGGCCATTTATTATCGTCTTTCATGCCATGTCACATTGTGGACATGAGTCTCACTCTCCTCGCTCATGCTAATCTTCTTATGAAATTTTGGGAATTTTCTTTTGAAACATACGTGTTTCTCATCAATCGTCTCCCCACTCATGCTCTTCAATATCGTTCTCCTTATCAAGTACTCCATCAATCCTCCCCTGACTACCATCTTCTTCATGTATTTAGGTGTCAATGTTTTCCTTATCTTTGGCACTACTAGACTCACAAACTTCAGTTTCGCTCTTGACAATACATCTTTCTTGGCAATCCTTCGAACTATCTTGGGTACCGCTATTTTGATCCCCATTCGGGTTGCATTTTCATCTATAGTACGGTCACATTTAATGAGTCTGTGTTTTCCTTTGTTTCCCCACCTTTAGACCCTCCTCCAACCGCATCCTCCATCAATCTCCCTCTTCCTCCCACCTTGACTGCTTCTCACCTCGGTCCCCCCGGGTTGGATCCCCACTACAATTGAGGCTTCTGAAGTTACAACACCTCATTCCCCGCCTCGATGCATGATTACTTGTTCTCAAGATAGCTCTATTCCTTCTTGACATTTTACCATTACTAATAATCCAATTGCATTTGTTATTGTTGATCATTTATAGGAACCTCACACATTTGCTTAGTCTTACCACTAATCTCATTGGATTCATGCAATGCATCAAGAATATTTGGCTCTCCTCGCCAATTACACTTGGTACCTTGTTCCGACTCCCACAACTCATCTTGTTATCTGTTGCAAATGGGTTTACAAAGTCAAACAACACCCTAATGGCTCAATTGCTTGGTACAAAAGCTTGCATGGTTGTTAAAGGGTTCTCTCAACAGTCATGTATTGACTATGATGAGACCTTCTATCCAGTGATTAAATTTGTCACCATTCACCTAATTCTAGCCATTTTAGTTTCTCAACAGCGGTCAATTCGTTAGCTTAACATCAATAATGTGTTCTTACATAGTTATCTCAACAAGTAAGTATGTATGCATTAACCACCTAGTTTTCATGACACTATTCATCCTCATCATGTATGTCGCCTTGGTCATGCTCTATATGGCTCAAACAGACTTTGCACACTTAGTTTCTTCGTCTTAGTACTTTTATGCTCCACTTGGGATTTCATGGTTTAGTGGCTAGCACCTCTTTATTCATGTATCAACATAATGGTGTTGTCATCTTTCTCCTGGTTTATGTTGATGACATCATCATCACTAACTCTCCTAATGTAACTATCAAGCATGTTCTCACTGCTCTCCATCAAGAGTTCTCCATGAAGGACCTTGGCCCATTACATTATTTCCTTGACATAGAGGTTCATTCGAATTCTCAGGACTATTTCTCACTCAACACAAATACATTATGGATATTCTTGCTTGGGCTTATATGAGCACTTGCAAACCTTTGAGCACTCCTTTAGCTGCTAGACCACGACTTTCTCTTTATGATGGGACTCCACTATCTGATCCAACGACATACCATTAAACTATGGGCTCCCTCTAGTACCTTACCTTAACCTGACCAGATATTATCTGTTGTAAATCAGATTTGTCAATTCATGCATTATCTCACCACAACCCATTGGGTTGCTCTTAATTACATTTTACGTTACACCTAGTGTACTTCTATTCATGAACTTTTTGTTTGGAGGGATTATTCCCACTCTCTTCACTGCTTCTCTAATACTAATTGGACAGTTAATCCAAATGATCATCGCTCTATTAGTAGATTTGCTATATATTTTGATCTTAACTTGATCTATTAGAACTCTAAAAAAAGTAAAGAACCGTGGCTCGTTCTATTATTAAAGCAGAATATAAAAGTGTGGCCAACAGAACTACATAACTCATTTGGATCCAGTATATTTTACAAAATATTGATCTCTCTACCTCTCAAGCTCCAATCCTTTGGTGTGATAATCTATTTGTTATCTATATTACTGCTAATCCAATTTTTCATACATGCACCAAACATACTAAAATTAACTGTAACTTTGTACATTAAAGTGTTTAATAAAAACATTTATTTGTTCCGATCATTTGGTGTGATAATCTATTTGTTATCTATATTACTGCTAATTTAATTTTTCATACTTGCATTAATTATATTAAAATTAACTATCAATGTTCAACAAAAATATTTATTTGTTCATTTTATTGTCATAAAATTGCTAACATTCTCACCAAGTACTTCTTAATATTACAATCCAAGTTGAATGTGAGAGACTATCACATTTACTTATGGGGAGTAACAAACTACCTAAACTAGCACATGCTATAAACTATTGTTAACTTATTAATATATATATATATATATATGAAAAATCAATACAGCCACCAAGAGCATAACTAAAATTGTATTTATCATAATAATTAGTAGAATTATAATATAAAATCATTTAATAGTTATTAATATAGTATTTATTTTTCTTAATTTAAATTTAAGTAAAATATAAAGTTAAAATATTTTATACGCTCTTTCCAACTATTTTAAACTTTCATTTTCTTGTGTCGCCACTCCCAAAGGGTGAAAGAGAGTCAAACCCCTTATTCTTGTTCTGTCCACCTCTACGGCCATGGCTAAGGCAGCCACTCCTTTCTCTTCGTCTATCAGGCCCAGGCTGATGCTTCGTTGATCTGCAGAAGACACAGCTGACTTCAGCTTCTTGGTTGCCAGTCCAAGGTCGCCGCCTTTCAAGTGGTCCCTCGTGTAAATCCATCTTCTCGGGTTTAGATGCTTAATGGCCATTACAAGCGTGGCTATTTCAAACTCTTTTGAATCAATATTTTCATTCATAATATGATGAAATGTGAACATAATATTGATAGCAGAATCGCCCATGTAATAAATATCTAAGAGAAATAGTGTCCCCGTTTCAACTATGGGCACACGAGTTTGTCCCACAAAAGGTGTATCTTGATGGAACATGCAGAGCTCAAGCACTTCTTCCGATACTACCATATTCAAAATGTTGACCTTTCATCATCTACTGTCATCAATTGAATCTCTTTAAGACTTCTTGCGACAGATGAATAACGATACACTGCAACAACTTTATGCTTCTGTAAAAGAAAACCCTAGATACAACCACGTGAAATGGTATACCAAGGCTCCAATATGAATTTTCTTCAAGTTGTTATGGTATAATACAGGTCCGTTATTTACACTCTTCCACGTATAAATGACTTCCCATCACCATTCCATATCATCTTCATCTCCAACACTAGAAGTTAGTTTCTCCAGCCTTTGATTTCCAAAACTACATCCTCAAGGAAGAACATATAAACGCCACAAACTCCATGAGAGAGCCGATCAGTTATGCATTAAACCAAGCAGTTCAGCAACGGCTTCTTCTTCTTCTTCACCTGAGTTTGTGTACGCATGCATATATCTTCCCTGGCTGTAGCTTATGGCGATCAGCTACCCTCTTTGACTATGTTAAAAGATCCGTCTTGCAATAACTTCAGGCTCAGGCTGTTGAATCTCTCTCGAGAATACTGTCGTGAAGCCTTCCTCCAGTCGGTACCCGCCTTCATCATTGCAGCAAACTCCTCGTAGCTGATCTTTCCGTCCTTGAGAAACAAACCAAAGCGATAGCATTCAATTAATGAAATGATGATAGTAGGAATAATTTTTAGAGTGTAGAGTAATCAATACCTTGTTTGTGTCCACATCGTGCATGATCGCATTGATAACCTCGTCACTGTTGGTATCCTCTTCATCATTGAGAGCATCTCGGAGTTCTTCGTACTCGATGAAGCCGCTGTTGTTTTGGTCGAAGAAGGAGAAAGCTTTGTGAAGGTGCTCGTCATTGGTTATCTTCTTCATGTGAATTGTGACAGTTACAAACTCGGCATAGTTCAAAGTTCCATCACCATCAATATCAGCCTGATAAAAGATAAAGAGGCCTATAGATGAGGACTTGACAGAGTACGATCCTTTTTTTTGGTGGAAAAGAAAAGAGTCTAGTGATTACAGCTTCCATTAGAATTTGGAGATCAGAATCGGACACTGGCTGCCCAAGCTTCTGCAATCCGACTTTGAGCTCGTTGAGGTTGATCTTGCCCCTCTTGCTGGTATCCATCATCTGGAAGGCCTCTTTTATGCCGGCCACTTCCTCCACAGACAAGTGCTCGGCTACCACCTATATGTACAAATTCATCAGCTGGTTGCCTAGCAGAGGCTAAAATATGTCCACTATGCAAAGGTAAATGGATCAAGAGAGAATATCACCCGTAGTGCTCGCTTCTTGAGCTTGTTCAACATAGAGAACTGCTTCAACCTTGCCTTCACAGTTTCACCCAGTGATACATTGGGAACCTTCTTGGCATTTTGCATCCAAGGATGTTCTGCACAAAGGGCACGGTTTATGGGCACCTCGGGAAATTCCATAAAATTTCAACAGAGGATCAAGATTTAGAAGAGCGGAAATACCGAGAACTTCCTGAGCTGTGAGTCTCTTGCTAGGGTCAGGGTTAAGCATCTTCTTCACAAGGTCCTTTGCAGCTTCAGAAACTCTGGGCCATGGATCCCTATTAAAGTCAACCACAGACCGAATAATAGCTTGAGCCACCCCTTGTTCAGTTTCTGTATAAACAATGTCGTTCAAGCCTCTAAGTTAATTGAGACAGTAACAAAGGTATGATCAGTGATGCAAACTCTAAATATCAATGATACAAAAAAAAAAACAAACAAACAAACAAACAAACCAGCCCAAAAAGGAGGAACCCCAGAGAGTAATATGTAGAGTATAACTCCAGCGCTCCATATATCAACCTCAGGGCCATAATCACGCTTCAGAACCTCCGGTGCCATGTAGTATGGACTTCCCACTATTTCATTGAACCGCTCACCTGTCGATAGGGAATGCTTCCATCATTATGAAATATAGTTCAAGCTGGAACAGCAGAATGATACCCTGCAAGTCGAGATTGTGAAATCTGAGGCACAAACCGGGGTTGAAGAAGATTGATAGCCCAAAGTCGATGGCTTTGAGGGGAGATGTTTCCTTCTTGTTCGCAAAGAGGAAATTCTCAGGCTTGAGATCGCGATGCATCACCCCGTGTCTGTGACACATCTACAGGATGAAGATCGAAGACAATATACGCAAATCAGAAACACATCAAATGCCGTATGCTAATAATGAAGAAACTTGGAAGCAAGCCATTATTACCTGGACAACCTCGACGATGGTTCTCATCACAGCACAGGCAGCGCGCTCCGTGTAGTGGCCGCGAGCCACGATCCGATCGAAGAGCTCGCCGCCCTCGCAGAGCTCCATCACGATGTTCACCGCCGTGTCATTCTCGAATGTGTCCCTGAGGGAAACGATATTGGGGTGGTGAGGGAGGTGCTTCATTATGGCGACCTCCCGCCTCACGTCCTCGATATCTACCGCCGTCCTCAGCTTCTTCTTGGAGATGGACTTGCATGCGAACTTATCCGCCGTGGACTTCTCGGTGCATAGATACGTTATTCCGAACTCGCCCCTCCCAAGCTCCCGGCCGAGCTCGTACCTGGCACTGATCTCCCGGCCGGTCGGGTCGCTGAGGACCTGGAGCTTTGGGCTGGAGCCGATGGAGGAGTAGAATTCCTCTGAGAAGGGGTTGAAATTCTTGGGCTTCTTGGATTTCTTGTCTTTGGAAGGAGGGGATGAGCCGGGCTTGACGCAGCAATTGCCCATGTATTGTGAATCAGCGATCGGTCGACTCTGCAGGCGACTCTGCAGAAGACCTTATGTAAAAGAGAATGACCCAACTGGGATTACAAGCATAAACACATGAAAATGGCGGAAAGGTCAGATCTTTCTGAATGCAGGAAGAGTTTCATGTGGGGATGGAGAGGAGAATACTGTTTTTCTTTTTTCCCTCTCTTTTGCCTCCTCTCTCTTTCTCCCCAAGATACAGTTTTTTTTCGTCTGTTTTTCGTTTAACCCTCTGTACCTTGGAATCTCTAAATTCTTCGGACGTGGGGCAAACCAGAACCATCTCTCCTGTCTGTCTTTGACAGGTCTCACTCCAAATTTAACCTTTTTTTTTCTCTTTCCAATGGGTGATCCGATGCTAGTCCTCCTATATTTTGCTTCCTGCGGATTCCATGTGATGTTGATAAGTGGTTGCCTCTTTTTTGGGAAACTTTGAGTTTTGAGTTGGTATGCCATGACATACAGCCAAATAGATTATAAGATGACAGACAATACACCTTCAATCCAAGCTCTATTCAGTCATTCTTTATATCTTACCGATTGAATCCATCAATGAATCCTCTATTCCATGGGTGAGAACCTCATCAGATAAAATGAATTTTTTTATAATTTCAATTTATTAACATTTGTCATAATAATATTAATAATCGTTATTTTACGTTTAGTTAAAGATAAATAATTTATTTATAAGAATTTTTGGAGATTATTTTATAGAATACAAATTTTTTATTAACTTAAATCTTTACAAATTTATAAAAATTTTTATTTATATTAAGGTAGTATGAGCTCACATGTTCTCCATAAAATTAGGGGAACAA
This sequence comes from Trapa incisa, assembly GCA_030064435.1. Lineage (NCBI taxonomy): Eukaryota > Viridiplantae > Streptophyta > Magnoliopsida > Myrtales > Lythraceae > Trapa > Trapa incisa. Next base: position 2,639,337 of record CM057774.1, on the reverse strand, counting down.
GAGAGCTAATACCTTGACAACTAGTAATTCTAGGGGTATCTACTCTTTCCATTTTCTTGACAGCCATGTTACCCTCACATATGAGGAACAAGTTTACTTTGTTTGCTTGCCCAAATTTAGTATCCGCTTCCTCCTTCATTTCAGTCACTTTTGACACGGGCAATCCTTCTAGCAATAGCACGCACGTCCATTCTTTTATTTTTGGAAGTGGTATCAATCAAAAAAATTAAAAAATTGACTGTACAAGTAAAAAAGTAAAATTATAAGTATAATATGTTAAAATATAGATTTGGTAGATTATAAATATAAAAAATGATATCAACTATTTATTAATAAGTAATATAATAAATTAAATATAGATTTGGTTATTTATAAATGATTGATAATATAAATATAAAAATAAATAAAATGATAAAATATATATAATATAATATTAACTAGTTAATATTATATAATATATATTATTACTATTTAAAATAATATTATAATAATATATTATAATATTTTAATATTTTTTATCAAGATTATCATTACTATTACTAATCACAAGTTTAAAATGAGTTTACAAAAATTGAGTTTGTTCTGAAAAAAGCGTAAGTGAGTGTCTAGTTAAGTATCATTCCAATAAAATGAATATTTAGAATATTATTACTGACTTATTTATAAACAAAATGATAATTGATCTCGATTTGTTTGGTACGAGCATGAAAAATAAGATTTGTCCTCAACTATAGCTAATAGGTTGATGTAATAAAGTGTATGAGGAGTGGAAAGTGATAGATTAAGTGGTTAGATAATAGATGACATCCAAATAATTTCAGTTGTTACATTATCAATACTCTTATATTCGGTTGTTGTACTATAATGTGCGATAGTGTGTTATTTTTGATAACTCAAGAAAATAAGATTGTGACCGATAAAAATAGCATATCCACTAATAGAATAACGATAGTAAAGGTTCTTGACCTATTTAGTATAAGAGAAGTAATGGAGAGTTGTAGGGGAGTGGCGCCAAATGGTAATACCAAAATGAATAGTTCATTGAAGGTAGCAAATTATACGTTTGATAGCAATGCAATGACTATTAGTAGGTTGTTGCATAAATTGACATACCTTATACATGTCATAGGAAAAATTGGGACAAGTGATAGTGAAATACTGAAGTGAACCCAACCTTGAGAGAGAGTCGTGATTTATGAGCAATAGGCATAGATATAAACTTACAAGTATTCATGGCAACTTTAAATAATAAATCCCGATTGTACTTGGATTGAGTGAGATAAATACCGTGAGGATGATTGTTAATTTCAATAACAAGGAAATAATGGAGATCTCTCAAATCTTTGATGGAGAATTCCCGTTATAGAGCATTTAGAATGGAGTTGAGAGTCGTTATAGAGCATTTAGAATGGAGTTGAGAGTAACATTGGGAGATCAGTAATAATGATATCATCGACATATATAAGTTAAAATATGATAAATTTAGATGTACGATAGAAGAAAAGAGGCATAAATCAAGCGTGGGGCGACTACTTGAGACCAAAAAGTGATTTATAAATTCGACAAAAATAATGAGAAAAAAGAGAGTTAATGAAACTTGGTGGTTGTTGCATGTAGACTTATTCAGCAAGATTACCATGAAAAAATGTATTATTGACATCCAACTAGTAAATAGGCCAATGAAGTGAAATAAAAATGGAAAGAACCACTCGAATGGTAATTGGCTTAATAACAAGACTGAAAATCTCATCATAATTAAGTCTATGTTGCTGATAGAATCATTTAGTAACAAGACGAACCTTGTATCGAGCAATAGAACCGTTAGGATTTTCTTTTATTTTGTAGACCAACTTGCAACTGGTAATGGGTCGATCAGGCGGTGCACGTATCAAATCTCATGTGTGATTGTGGATAAGGGCAAAGCATTTCTTTTGCATAGCATGCATCCAAGTGGCATGAGGGCAGGCTATGCACAAGTGCAAAGTTCATGTGGAGTAGCAAGAAATACAAAAGGAGCCATCTTGTAAGCGAGTGACTATATGAGGAGGTGCCACAACATGATCTTAGTCGGTAGGAGAGGCAGTTGTAGGTGGGTTAACATGTGTAGTGGGAAAAGAGTGAGGCGGCATACCTGAGTCTGAAACTGGAGTTGGGACAGGATGGGGGATCGTGAGGGGAACATTAGAGTGCTCCACGGAAGCGGAGGGATCCGTACTGTTTGCTAAGAAGGGAAATACTATTTCGTTAAAAAGAACATTGCGATAGGTGAAGATGCGATTAGTACGAAGATCCAAAACGCAGTACTCGAAATAATGAGAAGAATAGCTAAGAAAACTACATGGAGTGGATTGGGGCTGAAGTTTGTGAGATAGGTATAGACGAAGATAGGGAAAATAGAGACACCCAAACACATGCATAGATTTATAATTAGGAGGGGTTTGATGAAATGCCTCATAAGGAGAACGAAATCTTAGGGACCGAGTAGGAAGGTGGTTAATTGGATAGAAAAATATATCGAAGGCAAAATCCCAAAATTTTGATAGAGTATAAGAATAAATTAAGAGAGTGATTTCCATGTTCACAATATGACGATGTTTGCGCTCAACCGTCCATATTGTTGGGGAGTGTGTGGGCATGAGAGGCGGTGATTGGTGTCGATAAGTAGAAGTTTAGACTGAAAGGAGGCATAAATAAATTATTTGACACCATCTAACTAAAGAAATATAATTTTGCAGTTGGGCAATTTTTCAACTTGCAAACGAAAATCTCGAAAAATAGATAGAATATATGAACGATTTTTCATGACAAAAAACCATGAGAAATTACTATAGTTATTAAGGAAATAAATATAGTAAAGATGACCTGTGTGGGATATAACATGAACGGGTACTCATATGTCGGTATGAATTAGATAATACAAAAGAATTATGACTAGTACGAATACAATACAATTCTCCCTTGCAACTTCCGCGTAGCAGCTATCGGTGAGAAACAATATTTTTTATAATGAAGTGAGTAATGTGAAATTTAAAATAGCAAATATTATCTTTAGTAAATTGGGAGACAAATAGTAAATTAAGGGAAATTTGAGGAATATACTAGATATTGTTGAGATAAAAGTAATGAGTAGAAGATCTAATAGAGGTAGATCTAGAGGATAAAATGGCTAAACTTGTCCCGTCTCCAATTAGCAAATGCTTATGAAGTGTCACATTCTTTTGAATAGACATATGAGATAAGATAATCCAAACTAGCTTCATTGTCATAAGAAGAGAGAACTTGAGTAGTTAGAGAGAGAACTTGAGGATTTAGAAAGAGAACTTAAGGAGTTTAAAATAGAGCCTTGAATTCATAGGAATGACAATGATGAGCTGAATGTCCATGTTTACCACAAATTTGAAGGGCTCCAAATGTCGAGAAGTGGGACGAGTGATTTGTTGTCCTGCAATGCCAAAAGAAGTGGGTTGATTAAAACTTGTATTACCCGAATTAAAGTATTAATGTGATCTTGATTTGTAATGTCTTGAGGGTAGATCTCGACTTATAATAAGAGTGACTCCCAAGCTCATTTGAAGTCGTCCACCCCCATGCACATGAGTTTTCATTTGCATCCATTCTTCGATTAGAGTTGAGAGAAGTTATGGGGCAAGATGAGTAAGAGTGATCAAAGTGTTGAGGGCGTTTAGTGATAGGAGTGGGGAGAAGGCCAGAAAGAGGAACATTAGTGTTGGAGCCATATTTTTTAACACTATAACTCATATTGACTTGTTTGATTTGTAGGTTGTATCCAACAATATTCGACAAATAGTTAAAGAAAAATAGAGATAATGAGTCACCAGTAATAAATTTGGTGTCGATAGGATGAATAGATTAGTTGTGATGCAATAGCTCTATAGGGTCTTTTAGAATATGATCTCACATTTGATAAAATAGAGAAGTGTTGTGACTTTATAATGTTAGAAGTGTTACACTAATTTCAAGTCATAAGAAATGGACTCCGACCCATTTCTAGTTGTTTTTACGGTTTTTAGGGGTTTTTAGGCTTTCTTAGGTTTTTAGAGTTTTTTAGGGGTTTTAGGATTTTTTAGGTTTTTTTTAAAGTTTTAAAATTTTTTTTTTATGGTTTTTTAGGATTCTTAGGAATTTTAGGGGTTTTTAGGGTTTTAAGGGGTTTTTTTTATGGTTGTTTAGAGTTTTTAGGGATTTTTATGTTTTTTTTTAATTTTTTTAGGTATTTTAGGGTTTTTTTTAGGATTTTTAATGTTTTAGGGTTTTATTAGTGATTATAGGGGTTTTTTTTTAGTGTTTTTAGGGGTTTTAGGTGTTTTTTAGGGGTTTTATGTGTTTTTATTATTTTTAGGGGTTTTAGGCTTTTGGGGTTTTTAGGATTTTTTTTTATGTTGTTATGGTTTTGGGGTTTTTAGGGTTTACTATAGTTTTTAGGGTTTTTTTGGATTATTAAGGGTTTTTTTTTGTTTTTTTTTTGAGTTTTTAAGGGTTTGTTATGATTTATTAGGGTTTTTGAGAATATGATTTCAAATTTGATAAAATAGAGAAGTGTTGTGACTTTATAAGGTTGGAAGTGTTCCACTACTTACAAATCATAAGAAATGGGTCACACCCCTTATTGGCCCATAATATTATTTCAAAGGGGGAGAGATGGAGGGATATAGATGGAGAGAGGAAGAGATAAATGGGTACAACTCATTATCGACCCACGTTAGATAAATTATAGAAATGTTGCAGATTTATAAGTTTGTAAGTGTTCCACTACTTAGTACAAGCCATAAGAAATGGTCAAGACCCCTTATCGACCCATCATATTATCTTAGAGGAGGGAGTGAGGTAGAGAGAGTGTAAGAGAGTGTAAGAGAGAGAGGAAGAGGGGGGAAGAGAGAGAGATCGAGAGAGGAAGAGAGAGAGGGGGGAGGGGGAGAGAGATTTGGAGAGATAGAGGTAGAGGGAGAGGGAGAAAGGAGGAGAGAGAGGGAGAGAGAGGTAGAGAGAGGGAGAAGGGGAAGAGAGAGAAAGTTAGAGGTAGAGCGAGAGGGGTGGGAGGAAGGGGAGAAGAGAGAATGTTTTTAGAGTTTTTATGGGATTTTAGGGTTTTTAAGAGTTTTTAGGGTTTTCTAGGGTTTTTAAAGTTTCTTTTAGAGTTTTTAGGTTTTTTTATGTTTTTTATGATTTTTATGGTTTTTAAGGATTTTTCTAGGGTTTTTGGGTTTTTTAGGGTTTTTTTTGTGTGTTTTAGGGTTGTTTAGCTTATTAGGCTTTTTATCTTCCCCCCTCTTCCTCTCTCTTACACTCTCTCTACCTCACTCCCTCCTCTAAGATAATATGATGGGCCGATAAGGGGTCTTGACCATTTCTTATGACTTCTACTAAGTAGTGGAACACTTACAAACTTATAAATCTGCAACATTTCTATAATTTATCTAACGAATGAGCTGTACCCATTTATCTCTATCTCTCTCCATCTCTATCCCTCTATCTCTCCCCCTTTGAAATAATATTATGGGCCAATGAGGAGTGTGACCCATTTCTTATGACTTGTAAGTAGTGAAACACTTCCAACCTTATAAAGTCATAACACCTCTCTATTTTATCAAATTTGAGATCATATTCTCAAAAACCCTAATAAATCATAACAAACCCTTAAAAACTCAAAAAACCAAAAAACTAAAAAAACCCCCAAAACCCTAAAAACTATAGTAAACCCTAAAGAAACTCCAAAATTGTAAAAACATAAAAAAAAATCCTAAAAACCCTAAAAGCCCTTAAAACCCATAAAAACCTTTAAAAAACCTTAATAACCCCTAAAAACACTAGATATCCTAAACCCCCCTAAAAATACGGCTCATTATTGACCCACGTTGGATAAATTATAGAAATGTTTCAGATTTATAAGTTTTTAAGTGTTCCACTACTTAGTACAAGTCATAAGAAATGGTTAAGACCCCTTATCGACCCATCATATTATCTTAGAGGAGGGAGTGAGGTAGAGAGAGTGTAAGAGAGAGGAAGAGAGAGAGGGATAAAGGGGAAGAGAGATTTGGAGAGATAGAGGTAGAGAGAGAGGAGGAGAGAGGGAGTTAGAGGTAGAGAGAGGGGTGAGGGGAGGGGGAGAAGAGAGAATATTTTTAGAGTTTTTATGGGATTTTAGGGTTTTTAAGAGTTTTTAGATTTTCTAGGATTTTTCTAGGGTTTTTTAGTGCGTTTTAGGGTTGTTTAGCTTATTAGGGTTTTATGTTTTTTTTTTTTAATATTTTTAGGGTATTTTTAGGATTTTTTTTGGTTTTTAGGGGTTATTAGGGTTTTTAAGTATTTTTAGGGGGGTTTAGGGTTTTTAGGATATCTAGTGTTTTTAGGGGTTATTAAGGTTTTTTTAAGGGTTTTTAGGGTTTTTTTTTATGGTTTTTATGGGTTTTAAGGGCTTTTAGGGTTTTTTTATTTCTTTAATGTTTTATGGTTTTTAGGGGTTTTCACGGGTTTTAGGATTTTCAGCATTTTCAGGGTTTTAGGGCTTTTTTAGGTATTTTAGGATTTTTTAGGTTGTTTAGGGTTTTTAGGTTTGTAGGTTTTTTTTTGTATGTTTTAGGGGTTTTTAGGGTTTTTTTAGTATTTTTAGTGTTTTTTTTGTTTTTTTTTAGGGATTTTAGGGTTTTTAAATGCTTTTTCATGTTGTTTAGTGTTTTTAGGGGGAGGGGTCAGGATTTTTATGGTTTTTTTGGGTTTTAGGGTTTTTTTATGGTTTTGGGGGGTTTTAGGGTTTTTTTTAGAATTTTTAAGGTTTTATGAAGTTTTATAAGATTTTTTTAACATTTTTATGGGGTGTTTTAGGGGTTTTAGGGATTTTCAAGTGTTTTATAGGGTGGTTTAGAGTTTTTAGGGTATATTTATTTTTTATGGTTTTTTAGGGGTTTTAGGGATTTTTGTGATTTTTTAAGGTTGTTAGGGTTTTAGAGGGTTTTTTTGGGGATTTTAAGATTTTTGGGGGATTTTAGGGTTTTAAGGGTTTTTGAGAATATGATCACACATTGAATAAAATAGAGAAGTGTTGTGATTTTATACAGTTGGAAGTGTTACACTACTTACTAGTCATAAGAAATGAGACTAACCCTTTTTTAGCCCATAATATAATATCATAGAGGGAGAAATAGTTGGAGAGAGGGAGAAAGGGGAGAGATAGGTAGAGATAGATCAAGAGAGGTAGATAGAGGGATTGAGAAATGTGTTCATCCCATTATTAGCCCATATTAGATAAAATAGAGAAATATTGTAGATTTTTAAGGTTGAAAGTGTTCCATTACTTATTACAAGTCCTATGAAATGGGTTGGACCCCTTATTGACCCATAATATTATCTCATAGGAGTGAGTGAGGTAGAGACAGTATAAGAGATAGGAAGAGAGAGAGTTTAGGGTTTTTGGGGGGTTTTAGGTATTTTTAGAGTATTTAGCGTTTTTTTAGCTTTTTTCGAGTTTTAGGATTTTTTATTATTTTTCGGGTTTTAGGGGTCTTCAAGGTTTTTTTAGGTTCTTTTTAAAGTTTTTAGGGTTTTTCAGGGTTTTTAGGATTTTGAAGGATTTTTAAGGGTTTTAAGTTTTTTAAGGGTTTTTTAAGAATTTATAGGGTTTTTAGGATTTTTTATGATTTTTTTAGAATATGATCTCACATTGGATATAATAGAGATGTGTTATAACTTTATAAGGTGAGAAGTATTCCATTACTTACAAGTCATAAGAAATGGGTCTCACCCCTCATTAGCCCATAATATTATCTCACATGGGTAGAGAGAGGGAGAGATAAATGGGTCCAACCCATTATCAACCCACATTAGATAAAATAGAGAAATGTTGCAGATTAATAAGGTTGTATGTGTTCTTCTACTTTGTACAAATCATAAGAAATTGGTTCCACCCCTTATCGACCCAAAATATTATCTCATAGGAGGGAGTGAGGTAAAGAGAGTGAGAGAGGGAAAGAGAGAGAAAGGTAGAGGTAGAGCGAAAGGGGAGAGAAGAGAGAGAAAAAAGATTTGTTTTATATTATTTTAGAGTTTTTTGTTACAAGTCATAAGAAATGGGCCCGATCCCTTATCAGCCCATAATATTATCTCATAGGGGGAGATAGAGAGAGAAGGAGAGTGAAATAATTTTTTTTAGTGTTTTAGGGTTTATAGGATTTTTTAGAATATGATCACACATTTGATAAGATAGAGAAGTGTTATGACTTTATAAGGTTGAAAGTCTAACACTAATTACAAGTTATAAGAAATGGACTCGATCCCTTATTAACCCATAATATTTTCTCACATGGGAGAGATAGAGGGTGAGAGGGAGAAAGGAGGGAGAGAGCTATAGTGAGATCGAGAGGGGGATAGTGGGGTGAGAGAAGGAGAGAGAAATGAGTTCGACTCATTATCAGCCCACATTAGATAAAATAGAGAAATGTTGTGAATTTATAAGGATGTAACTGTTCCAATACTTAGTACAACTCATAAGAAATGGGTCGGACCCCTTATCGAACCATAATATTATCTCACATGAGGGAGTGTGGTAGAGAGAGTGAGAGATCCATAGAGGAGAGATAGAGAGGAAGAGAGAGGGAGAAAAGGGAGAGAGGAAGAGGTGATGGGGTAAAGAGAGAGAGGGAGACCAAGAGAGATAGAGGAAGAGGGAGAAAGGAGGAGAGAGAGGGGGAGATGGGAGAGAGAGGTAGAGAGAGGGAGAAGGGGTAGAGAGAGAAAGACAGAGGTAGAGCAAGAGGGGAGGTGAGAGGGAGGGGAGAAGACATAGAAGGTTTTCTAGGGTTCTTTTTAGGATTTTTGGATATTTAAGGTTTTTTAGGGTGTTTTGTATTTTTTAGAGTTTTCAGTCTTTTTTAGGATTTTTAAGGTTTTTAGGAGGTTTTTAGTTTTTTTTAGTGTTTTAGGGTTTTTAAGAGTTTTAGGTTTTTATGGTTTTTAAGTTTTATAGAGTTTTTTAAGGTTTTTTTTTGGATTTTTAGGGGTTATTAGGGTGTTAGGGTTTTTAGGGTTTTTTAGGGTAATTTATATATTTTTAAGGTTTTTAGTTTTTTTTTAGAGTTTTTAGGGGTTTTTAAGGTATTTTAAGGGTTTTTTTAGAGTTTTTTTATTAGTTTTAAGGTTTTTTAGAGTTTTTTTAGGTTTTTTTTGGTTTTAGGGTTTTTTAGGATTTTTAATGTTTTTAGGGTTTTTTTATGGTTTTAGGGTTTTATTGGTGATTTTAGGTTTTTTCAGTTTTTTAGAAAGTTTTTTTTAGGGTTTTTTTTAGGGTTTTTGGGGGTTACTAGGGTTTTTAAGGGTTTTAGAGCTTTTTGAGTTTTTATAGTTTTTTTGGTTTTTAGGGTTTTGAAGGTTTTTTTTTATGATTTTTAGGGTTTTTTTAATATGATCCCACATTTGATAAAATAGAGAAGTATTGTGTATTTATAAGGTAGGGAGTGTTCCACTATATATAAGTCATAAGAAATGGATCACCAATCTTATTGGCCCATAATATTATCTCAAAGGGGGAGAGATGGAAGGATAAAAATGGGTCACACCTCTTACTAGGTTTTTAGGGGTTTTGCGGTTTTTAGTGTTTTTTTTATAGTTTTTTTATGTTTTCGTAGTGCACTTATCATTTTTATGGGGTTTTAGGGTTTTTCTTTTATGGTTTTAGGATTTTTAGCATTTTTATAATTTTAGGGTTTTTAGGGATATTAGGATATTTTTTAGGGTTTTTAGGAATTTTAGGGTTTTTATAGGGTTTTAAGGATTTGTAGGGTTTTTTTTAAGGTTTTTATGGTTTTTTTTTTATGTTTTTAGGTTTGTTTAGGGTTTTAGGATTTTTAGTGTTTTTAAGGTTTTAGAAATTTCAGGGTTTTTTTACGCTTTTTAGGGTTTTTAGGTTTTTTAGGGTTTCATGGTTTTTACAGGTTTTTAGGTGTTTTTTTAGGATTTTTAGGATTTATAAGATTTTTAGGGGTTTTTTTAATGTTTTTTAAGGTTGTTTAGAGTTTTTTGGGTTTTTAGGGTTTTATATGGTATTTTAGGGATTTTAACTATTTTATAGGGTGTTTTAGGGATTTTTAGGATTTTCAAGTGTTTGATAGAATGGTTTAGGGCTTTTAAGGTTTTTTTTTTAAGTTTTTTGGGTTTTTGAGAATTATTAGGGTTTTTTTTCGGTATTTTAGGATTTTTTAAAAGATTTTTATAGAGTGTTTTAGGGGGTTTTATGGTTTTTCAAGTATATTTATTGGGTGGTTTAGGGTTTTTTTAGGATTTTTTAGATTTTTTTTAGTTTTTAGGGTTATTTTGAGTTTTTTAGATATAGATCATGTTCTGAGGTGGTCGGACGAGGCTCTCTACAATTTGGGTTACTGCAATTGAGAGTTGTTTGTGTTTTATAGAGGTTTCCAATTGAAATCCAAAGAGAGAACACCTAAAATTTATATGGTTGGATTCTCGTGGTAATCCAACCGTGGCTCTCTTTCATCAAACCATAGTCTATAGCTCTTGGAATGAATTAATTTTCTCAAGCGGTGGCCACTATGTTGTCTGCTGAAGTGTATCGGGTTTTTCGCTTAAATCAGGTCGGGGTCAGGTGAAGGAGACACACACGTGCATGGTCACGTGTGTCACATGTGCGTGCGCCCGATGTGGTGCGTCGATCGGTCTACATTGTAGCGAACTGGTTTTTGGCGAATTTCTTAGTCGTTTAGTGGTTTTTTGCCCGGTTCACCCCTTTATCCGACCAGTTATCAAAAGAATAAAAACACCTAAAAATTCTAAATTCAATTTTCTATTGAATAGACTTAAGAACCACATCATTTGGATTTGTTTAGCATCCTAAAAAAATCGGGGGGTTTTCCCGCTCCAAGTCGGTACAATTAGTTTTGTCCCTTTCAGGGTCGAATCACCTCTAATCACACTGGTTCCTAGACCAATCAATTTTTCTAAAAATCCTCCTTCACATTCTCTACTGATTGGCCTCAAGATTCTCCCTTTTATAGATTGTTTAGATTCCCTTAAAAATTGAGGGCATTTTCCCATAATTTAGGTCGGTCCCATTTTGTATTGGTTTCTACTTTGTGCTTTTTTATCTCTCGACTCATCATCCTTTAGGGGTTTTTGGGAGTCGTTTTGGGGTCCTACCCACTTCCATCATAGATTCATTTATTTGAATCGACTCTCCAAATTTCGGCTCGGGTTCCATTCTGAGCTCGGGCTCCATTCTAGATTATAGCTTATTCTTTCTAGTTTAAAATTTCCTTCAGGATTTCATACCCTTTTCTAATCTTAGAGTTTTATTCTTAGTTAAGGACTTCACTCCCAGTTAACACTCGGGTTCTAGTCATTGTGTGAATTGTGGAGATGATCAATGAGGGGTCGGGCTCCCAGTATGATTGATATGTTATTTTAGTGATTGTTTCCCTGATCATGTCGTGAGACACAAGTCTAAGGCTGGATGGCCGAATTATGTGATATGGCGGGTTGACCCCATGATGGGTCGGACTCCCAATGTTTGTTTCTCATAATTGTGAAGAGTGAGACTCTCGAGTATCTACATGTTTAGCATGTTGATTGACGTATAATTGTATTTGTGTGTATGATTTGGAGGAAAAAGTCGGGCATGAGTGTGCGAGCTCCTGGTAACATGTTGCATTAAGCACCATTACGAGAATGGTCATGATTGCCACAATTATGACCACAAGTCATATTGTTTATTTTGTGAATACCGATATAGGAGGGGCGATAGAGGGATGACTTAGTGGTTGTGTCATCACTCAAGGGAAAATAGAAAGTAGATCAGGGAGTGCAAAGTGTGATTTCTTATTTTTTTGGGACACTCGAATGATATACAGGTACCGTCCTAGTACACCATTATGACAAGATGACGGCAGAATTGAGTTGCATATGTACGAGGCATGGGGCGGTAAGAGACGATTAAGCAGTCATGATCTCAGGTATTGAGATACCCAACTCGCGACCCCCACACTCCAATTCCTGGTTTAGTATATTCCTAGTGTGATATATGTATATATGGGGCCCGAGTAGCCCATTTGTGTGCAAGTCTAAGTGCCATCTTGTGTGGGAGTGTAGACGCAAGGTTGATAAGATCCTAGGGTGCTAAGACACTAAGCTGCGAGATAGCACGAGTGAGGTATCAGTTACGGAAAGAGTGACTGAGGTCTCCCACACTCTAGTTTCCCGGTCTAGGATTACAAGAATATCGATCCATTCCGAGCGAGTAATTTGTTTGCTTTAGGGCATGAACACTCATTCTTTTATTAAGGTCTAAGTTGTCGGGTCGAGACGCGGGTCGTGAATAACCCGGAAGCGTCGCCCGACATATGTTATGCTTGTGTGGGACTAAGTATATAATAAAAATGGGAGATCGAGATCGACGAGAACCCGATCGTATCTTAGACTACGAGTCGAATGGCCCAAGACTCTCATATCAAGGGGACAAAAATAAACCATAGGACTAATAGAGATGAATGTAAGTAAATGAAATAAAACTTCATGATAAGTAGTTACAGGAAATATATAAATAGTGAGCCATTTAGTGGCACATTCACTTAGTAGAAAAATGTTCATGGCTTTTAACAAACAATTGTGATCGATCTTCTTTTTATGAGATCATGATTAGTTGTATTCCGTTTTCACGTAAAATGATGTGGGTCGAAGTGGATTAATGAAATTCGAGGAATGAAATACAATGATGAAGAAATTATTAAAAAGTTCTGAATTTGCAAAATAGTTTGGATTGTTACTCTCACTCACTCCCATTTATGACATAATTTGATTAATTTTTTTGAAAATCTCTTTCTATATTGTTGAATAGAAGAGGAGGTTGAACTTGTTTCTTGTCACAAACATTCTCTCATCTTGGAGGCGGGTTGTGGTAATAGAAGAATTGCTTTACCTATACTCCATTAATTTCCACGTTCTTCATCGATGGAATTTCAGAGTTTTATGTTCTCTATTTTCTCCGTTTCTTGCAACAGTTTGAGCTATTATAGTAAAAAGACTTTGAGTATACAGTTTAAGATAAGATTGAGCCTAGCTTCACTTTCAGTTAGTTCTTGATCAATGCACGTTAAACCATTGTGAGAAATTCCGTCAAATGTTTGTGGAGAAGCTAAGCAAGATTTCGGGTCCCGTGGGACTAGAAATCAGATCCTTCGGGAAGGATCCGAAATCGGGTACTGCAGGAAGGACCCGATTTTGGGTATGTTCTAGATCATATCGGGTCTAGGATCGGGTTCATCTGCACGGACTCGAACATTATCTTTGTGCGGGTTTGGGCCCAGCCACACGGACATGAAGGTCGGATCCGTTTAAGCAGGTTTATTGGATCCGAGTTCGGGTCGGCGAAAACCCGATCTAATATATTGACATGCGAAAACCTAGTTCTGTAGCAAATTTGTTTTGACGAATTAATTGGTTAATATGCCAATTTTAGCATTTTTAAATGATTTATTTTTAATTAGTCGATATTTTACCCTAATTATTTTTCTAAAAATGGTTCATCTATTTATATAACATTTGTATACAATAAATTACTTTTTTTAATTTATATTAACATTTCTAATTATTATTTATCGGTACGATCAATTTTAAAATTTATTTAATAAGTTAACTTTTTAGCTCATATTTTTTCTAAAAATAATTTATCATATTAAATTTTGATCATACTCAATAATGGTTATTTTTTTTATTTAATTTCTCTCATAAATTTTTAACCTCGAACTAATTTTTACTACATTTTTTTAATTTTTAATTTCTGATTAAAGGTGATCATCCGAGAATAATTTCATAATTTTTAAAATTTTTAAAATTTAGGATTTTAAATAGTTTACCAATACAGTTAAATTTTAAATTTTAAATTTTCAAAATTTTATATTTAATCCAATGTTATTTTTCTATATTCGGAATTTCCAATTTTATAAAATGAAACGTGAAACTTATACTTAAAATATCAATACCATAACCGATTAATTATATTATATATACATGAAATTTTTAATCAATTTTCATTTATTATATAACGTTTTTTTACTAGAAACACTAATTATATTTAAAATAATAAGTAATATTATATTTAAATTAAATTATATATATTTAAAATAAATATAAATTAAACATATATTTTTATTTAGTAAAAAATATAAATTAAATATATATTTTTACTTATTAATATTATAATCAATTAGTATTTATTTAATTAATTTAACATAAAAAATTAATCTCATTTTTTATAATAATAAATTTTAGTATAATTAAAATTTCAATTTTAAGGTATATATTTATATAATATTATAATATATATTTATTATATGATTTAAATTTAATAAAATATTAATTCTTATATATAATTTAATTTAAATAAAATATGTATATATAAATTATAATATTATAAAATAAATTATTAAATTTTATCATTTTAATAATAATAAATTATTTAATTTACTAATAAAATTATATTATTATAAATAATAAAATATAAATTTATAAAATATATTTAATTTATTATTTCAAATTAATTAAACAAAATATTAATTATATTATTTTACTTATAATTTTACAAAATAAAATATATATTTATTTTAAATATATTATTAATTTAATTTAAATACAATATTATTAAATAGTTTTAATATAATTTTGGTTGGTAATTAAAATTTTTATATTATATGTTAAAATTAATTAAAAATTTTAGATTTATGATTCAATGGTTATAGTATTTTAAGTAAAAATTTCAAGTGTAATTTTTTAAATAATTATTTTTATTTTAAAATTATATTTTATATTTAAATTATTATATCAACACTTGCTCAACTATATAAAAAATCAATAAATTTATATATACAAAATTAAAATTGTTATTAAAATGAACATTTTATAAAAAAAATTATTATAAAAAATAACATTTAAAATTTTTAATAATAAAATAACATATTTATCAAATAACATATTCACTATTTTACCTTATCACTGTAATTAAACATTCTCAAAAGAATTGAAATATATTCAATTTTAATTGGAAAGAACCTATCCAATTGCTCTTCTCCTACTCACTCCAACTTTAACTTTTCCACTATAGCTTCATCTTTTCAATTGCAGCACAAGGGCAATCTGGAATTCCCGCATAATGATACATAAATATGGTGCAATCAGCATGAACAAAACTACAAGAATTTCTGGTTTCAAAATTTTCATTCAGGCAAGTTACATGCCATAGGGACGTCATCAATGCAATACTGGATCGAATCCTCCAGGATAAAGGGAAGGGTCCGTACACTGATTCCTCTTATGTAATGGGAAATTTTGAAGAATACAATGATGGGAGCAACACATAGAGGGCAATGAACAACAGCCTAGAGACTGGCAGGAGAAAGAGATGGATGCTTGTGTGCATGGCCCCAAATGATGCACTAGTTAAGTTTGACTCCAATACCGGAGAAAATCCCTCTGCTTTTTAAGCATCAACATCAGATGAAGTGGAAGAACGAGATTCATGCTTGCTGAAGAATGCTGGTAACTTCATCAGTGGAGCATCTCCTGAAGAACCTTTAAAGGCAACAGAAAGTGCATAGCCCAAAGCTCGAGCAACGGGAACAGCTACTGCATTTCCCACCTGGATGTACCTGGAATTCCCACGAGGAAGATTCTGGGAGTTATGAACACCAAAAGGTGTGTTTGGATGCAGTGAAACGCAGGACATTAAGGAGGATGGAATCCAGAGTTGGATGAATATGCAAGAGCCTTAAAACATAATGAGAAAATATGAAACATGCACCTCTCCTTGACTGGACCAGTGAGTTTGTAATAATCTGGAAACCCCTGCAACCTTGCATTTTCTCGAATGGTAAGCACCCGATCTTGCACAGGATGCAGTATTGCCTGCAACATCAAAACTGATTTTATTTCATCTATAAAAGATTTGCATCATTTTTAATTCTAAGCAACATGTCATGTTGCATGATGATACCAAAATACGATTACCATACAAACATGATTAGCAGGTAAGCAATTCTGAATAGAGGAACACAATAGTCTAATCACTACCTCAGTTCCTGTTACTAATAATTTGAAGAAAAATCACATGCCTGATTATGGGGCTCAGCCCTTGTTACCACAGTTGGAACAGTTTCATCCCACCAAAGCCGTGCAAAAGGTCTTGCATATTTAACAGAATTGCAAAATCAATATCATGACACCTGAAAGTATATAACAATTGATTGAATTCATCTAAACATATAGTAGCTTACTTGGATGATGTTCCCTGAACAAAGGTCATAGCATAATCAGGAACCTGCAAATTTATTATTCCCCCAAAAAATTAGATTTGTTAAAACTCACCATATTAAAAAGAGGACAATAAAAGAAAACAAGAACAATAAAATCACCAATGGCTTTCCAGATTTAAGGTAAACTCGAGGGATTTTGGGATCCCATTCAACTTTGTTATCTGGACGTACACGGACACCACGTAGATCCCTGAAGTTTGCTCCCTTTTAACAAAGGATGAGGGTAAAAAGTGATTTGGCTGAGGCAAAGCAATGCAATTTACTGTGACATCTGATGATGTGTTGGAGCTAACCTTCTTCTTTGGTATCTTACAAACACGATCATAATCATCTCTATTCAGTTCAAGGGGACGGTGGTCATATAATAATTGATTTACAGGATTGGAACCTGCATAACGGCTTGCCATATCTACAAATCAAAGTAAACTTTCTGACTTAGAAAGAAGCAAGCAAGTCTACTACAGTGCCAGAATATATAGATATCATTCCACTCACCTTCTTTGCTCAGTCTAATATAACGCTGAAAATCTGTTTTTGGATCTTTGTCATACAGCATTTCGTCTTGATGATGATAATTTCCAACCTGCAACATACAGATAGCATTGAAATCATAAATTGAAGTAGCTAAAAAGTAAAACAAATATTCAACTTACTGCAGGTAGATCAGAAATTGAATCTTCTAACAAAAGCTTTCTTTCCAACTTATCTAAGCAAAATCCCACATCGTATGCAACTGTGTGTGCCTGCATTCAGCAGTGTTTCAATTACCATACATTCTAAGATGAAAATTTTCACAATATAATTAAATCCATGATGGGCGAAGTTCATACCTCAAACTCAAGAGGAATCACACCCCTGACAACAACATTGTGAGTTGGAAGTGGATACTGTGGCAAACTCTATCATTTGAAGGAATAAATACAGGTGACAAATCTCATTTTACATTTTAAACCGCCAAAATTTGGCTTGATATTGAAAATCATAAACAATTAAGAGAAAATTAACATTGATGATTGCACCTCAAGTGGCTGAGCACCCCATACAAACACCCGCATTCGAAATTGAGCGAGTCCATATGCACCGGCAGCCATCATACCCATTCGGGTTTGATAATTCATTTGAACAAGACGTCCTATAGCATACCGTCCAAGATAACCTTCGGAAAACTTTACAAGGTCAACCACATTTTCCATTAACACATACCTTGGTTTAAGGTACTCAACTATATCCATGAAAACTATGAGCTGCTTGTTCTTATCATCCCTAAGGGGATTGTTCTTGTCACGGAAGCGATTAAAACCGCTTATTCCCTGACAAGGAGGGCCTCCACATAAAACATCAACATCACCCTATAAAATAAAATATATATATATATTTACTCAAATAAGGATACTGCATACATAAATCTTTTAAAATAAAACAGCCCTTTACTGATGCAAACAACATAAACCGGTCACTTCAAGGCTGCGAATTCATGCAATTATGATGCCCAGAACAAGAATACATGGGAATGGTATGATTTTACATTTTAACCATTAAAAGCCTTAAGAAATAATTCAATTGATGAGTTCATTTATAATTAATAAAGGATAGTAAATGATCCCAAGAAATGCAATGTACATGACATAGTTTATTATAAAATTTTATACCTCAGTTAGTTAAGGCTTGTATATCAAATAAATCACTCTACACATTAATTGGTTCATTCTAAATATCAATTAAATCTCTTTATACATCAATTAGATCATTGATAGATATCTAATCATTGATTATGTCCTATTTGAGAACTTATAGGAAAGGGGATGATTAATGTGTAGAACCTAATGGATATGTAGGAAAACTTAATTGATAATTAAAGGACCTAATTGATGTGTTTAAGTACTTGCTTAAGGAACATAACTAATATATAGAGGATCTTAAATGATGTATAAGAAATGTACAAAATTTGAACAGGACTCCTCTAATGTAAAGACCTCTCTTTCTTATTTGGATATTTAAGTTAGAAGAGCGTAGCTATCCATTTATACAACTAATCTTTGGTTTTCTCAAATCATCTAATAATAGGAGAATATGGAAGTTTAAAGAGAAATTGGGTAAAACTTACAATTTGATTCATCAATTTAATAGTAAAAATAAATATTGAAAATTTAACAATTTTTTTGTACGAAAATCACTTAAGTTCTCCATCGAACGAAAATTATCTTTCACCCCTTCTTCCCCTCTCAAGCCCTTAGCTAATCTCTCAACATCTCAATTCAAATATTCGTCGTACAGATAATCACCACCACACAGTAATTACTCACCGGTAAAGGTAATAGCTTTGATGCATATCCATGCGAAATGAACTCCTTGATTTTCCCACCGCAATTGCTGGCCATGGAAATATTGTTAGACAGAAAGATAAGCTTTAAATGTAGTTTGTTTATCTTGATAGAAGCACGATTGCGTTCTTTTAGTAAACATACCCCAAGCCATCAATAGGTTCCCATGTGTCCTCATCAGGTCCATATCCTTTCCACCTCACCTATAAAATTAGCATAGATAACAAATTCATACCATGCCTTGAAACAATATTTTTCGATCATTATCTAGATGTGAATTAAATCACCTTAAGATACAGTCCTTTTTCATCCTTTTCTTTAGGATCTCCATAGCGTATTGCTAAAATCTTTTCCACCTCGAAGGCCTCTCCATCATCTTCCTCGCCATCATCATTGTCATTTTCCTCATCATTTTCACCCCCATCATCTTCCACATTAAAAAGATTTGAGTATGGCTGGTTTCCATCCGTGCTTTCAGTTAACCCAACAGCAATGCACAACTTTTTCCACTCCTTCAACAATGATAAAAAGTCTTCTGCAGCCTCATTTCTGACCTGATTACAGTTCAGCCATGACATCCAGAGATTAACTGACCAACAGTGAAAAAACAATGATAGGAGCAAAATCAATCAAGTCCAAACCTCTGTCTCAGGGTGGTTCAATCTAAGACTGTTACAGGCATGCTCATTCAAGTCAACTGCCCATCTCTACAGTATTGAGGGAAAATATTAGTATGTTTCATTTGACTAGGTTGGCATGTGTTGATGAAATACACGTTCTAAGGGTACCTAGGTAAAATAAGCAAAGACTGGTATAACATACTGTAACAAGGTTTACTCCACCCAAATTAGCACCAAGACATAAGCCTGTTGACATTGCACCACAACCTGAATACATATCTAGTAACTTGACTTCATCGTGCTTTTCCCCAGACTTCACCTCACAACCTGACCGACTCTCTTCTTCATCAGTGGAAACAGTGGATGATGTATTATTTCCATCCTTCTGTTCATCTGCATCTTACAATAGAACATAGAGTAGTGTCAGACAAAGATGAAATTTTAAATGGAATAGCTGCTAGTACTTGGCAGTCACTTTTGAATACTAAAATTTTACTGGATGGAAGAAATTTCTTTACCAACAGGCAGATGCTTAAAGGTAGAGTAAGACAATGAATAGTGTGTGTCATAATAGTAATCACAAGCAGGGATCATCTTCTTTTTTGCTTCCAAATCCACCTGAAAAGCAAAATCAGCTTCCTCAAGTTTTAATATAAGAAAATAAGATGATCCATTTAAACAGACTGAATCGCACATTAAGTGGTACTCTGGCAATATTCAGTTTCTGGACCAGGCATTCTAACGGATTATCATCATGGATATCAGAAAGAAAAACACGTTTTCCATCAATAAGATTTGAAAGATGCTTGATCACCTGAAATAAAAAAAGAAATATACATCAAACGATGAGCATTGACATATTTCCAGGAACATAGAGATAAAAGGGTGAATTAGCAAACTTACTGTATCTGAGGCCCTATAAAACCAGCGTGCAGTGAAATGTAGTGAACCTTGTACCCCCTCAAACATTTCAACAATTCTGCATATGTAATTTTCCTCCCCTTCCCCAGCCTAACAAGTGGGGAAAAACATTAAATTATAGCTCGTCAAAATTTAAATTAGATGTTAATATATCAATTATCTTAAAGGAAATTCAAAGTTATCTTCTCTGAATGCAAGAGAGATATCCCACATGTTCTGCAGATAAAATAACAGTCATGAATGAATTTGTGATCTATATGTTTCTCTAGTGATTGTTATTAGGTATATAGGATTCCAATGCATGCATCAAGTTCATATCATCATCAAAACCATAATTTTCTTTGTTTCTGGTTGAAGTTCTAATGCTTAAATTCTTACCTCTATGGGGTTGCATTGTTGACAAGAAATTTCTAATTTAGATTATTAGAGTTGTGAAAGCTTCAGAAGATTACCAGTTCCATCCATCAGCATCAATTCTACTTAATTTAAATGGAGCATTCACACAGCTTAACTTAAATATGCACTGATTGAATAGGTTCTCATATTTATCAAATACATCCTTTTAGAAGATCTTTAGAATCTTCTTTCCATTTATATAGTAAAGGGAGATCTTCAAAGTAGCCTCAATAATAATCCAGTGATAATTATATTTCAGATTTAAAAAATAAAGAACTACTTACTTTTACAAATGCATTATCATTGAGGCTGTAAATAATGCCATCAACTTCAGCCCTTCTGTAATGCCGCTTTGCCTGCTGAATTCCATCTCCTTCACTGTTCAGGTAAAGGAAGTAAACCAAAAGGAGATTATGACAGTTAAGAACAAGATTTATATAAACTTTGATAATGATCCTAGACATGCAAGGAAAATATGATAAACTAATTGAAGTTGACCGGAGGGTAATTTCAGCATAATATGTTAAATTCAAAATTTACCTGTCTCTGGCAGCTGATTTATTGTTGTTCTGCAAGAGAGTGCAACTTCACATTAACTCGAGTATTAGAAAAATCAACAATAATTGCAAAGACTAATGCTATTTGCTCAATGCTAATCTGAAGCACTAAGGATAGAGTTTTAGGGTTTTTTAGGGTAAGAGAGTACAACTTCACATTAACTCGAGTATTAGAAAAATCAACAATAATTGCAAAGACTAATGCTATTTGCTCAATGCTAATCTGAGGCACTAAGGATAGAAAAGAAAATAGTCAAATAAATTCCACTACCAGCGTTTACACGAGAGAATTGGTGAGTTAGGAATAGTGTGAGAACACCACAAACAGTTGCATCCGCTCATATCTCACAAATAAAGGTATATTAAGGAGCTAGAGGTAAGGTGGAGTTAGCGTAAACGAACTCCCTAATTTTCTCATGATAGAAGGATTAATAAAACTCAGGAAGTTGATGCAACTGATCCAAGTCTTCAATACTAAACAGCCAGTGATTGGTCTCATACTATACCAGAAATCATTCGCAAACTGCTGCTGGCATACACACAATTCAAAACCAATTTAGTCTCGAAGAGACCAGAACTAATCAGAGTAGGGTGAATCACTAACGTCCTACCACAATATGATGAATTTGATGTCTCTCCAGATGCCCTAAACGAACTCAGAACTAGATCAGCTTAGGACCAAACTAGAACTTGCACAGTTGACATGTGGGTACAGTACATCACGGAAATAATCAAATCACACTTCCTGCAATCGGAAGGAAGAAAGACTGACTAGATTGCTGCAGGTGAATAATTAAGTGATTTATATGAACGGTATCCAAATGTCATAATATTCAGCTACCCACCAGACAATGCATCATAGATTATATCACATTAAACTCATCTGTTTGCCAAAGAATTGAACTCATGACTTCTAGACTCGGCCAGTTGCATTTGGGTATGAACAATTGTGTTAATTCAGCTCAGCGTTCATTTATTGTTGATTGTAACTAATTTATTGGCTCCCTCATTACAAATCTGAGATTAACACTCGTGTTCACCCCTTCTGAGTACCCCACATAGGGCACTCGCGTTCAAGTTCTAGAAAAAACAGAGTTTGTTCGGGAATACAGCCTATAAGCGATAAAAGTTAGTCAAACTTATCCAAGAAAAGAAAATATTGAAATTTGAAGATGATAAGTACCTCTCGGTATCTCTTAGGCCACCTCGTCCGAGCCTCTTTTTTTGGAATAGGACCTCCAAGAAACCTGCACTCAGACTGCTCGCCATCTCTGGCTTCCTCCGACTTCTCCGGAGGATCTACATCTGCAGATCTTGTCCCACAGGGAGGCTGACACTTCGATTCCTTCTTCTCTTCCTCCTCCTCCTCCTCCTCAGCCTTCACCTTCTTTGCCTTTTCAGATGATCTCACTCTCTTAGGAGTGCGGCGTTTTCCGGATCGGACTTCCTTCGCTTCAGAATCCTCGTCACCGAGCACGCTACCGGACTCCTCGGCTTTCACCTCTGCCTGGGTCGAAACAAGCTCCACTGGCTCCTCATCTGGCGGAATCCCCTCCCTGGTCCTCTTGGAGGAAGAACCTGGCTTCTTCTGCGCTCTCCGCTTGCAAGGCATCTCACGACTCGAGAGAGCTGGAGTAGCAGTGGATTGTCAATACGGGAGGGAGGCGGAGCGGGAGCCTACAATGATACAACCACAGAAATGGGAATAGGTCAGTTACAAAGACTGCAGAAGGGTCTCTTATTTGGAAGGGCAGACAGGAGGGCGGGGGAAGGGCCATTTTAGGAACATTTGAAAGGTTTGGGCGGGAAAATGAAATTCATTTCTCCATGAAGCAAGTGAAGATACAAAGTGGTTCAAAGGTGATGTATTGACTTCTCACGTGTTGTGATTTTCTCAATTTCCAATTATATTATTTTAGGGTTAAACTTAATTAAAAATACATATAATATACATATTAATTTTCTTAATCTATCATTTTTTCTTAATATCAAATTTTATATCTTGAAATTCTCTTACCTTAAATCTAGATTTAGGTTACTCTAACGACGCCATTCAAAAAGAAGATAAATAGGAAGAATTAAACTTCTAAAAGAAACGTTGCTACCTAAAAACTCAAGTTTACCGTATTTAATTTTTTATTGTAAACTATTATAATATTACCAATTTATTTCTCCATCACCCTGCTCAAGAAGTTGATATCATTTTTATTCTAAATTAGCATTTTTTTGTAAATGTCTCCTTTTATCAAAATAATTTAGTTCACATATTTAATATTAAACTATTATTTTTAAAATATCTAATATTAAATTATCACATAATGGAGTACTTTAAAATATATAGATATTTATGGAATGAAAAAAAATAAAAGTAATGGTTATCTCTTAAAAATTTGATAAAAAATATTATTTTTTTTTATGTATTTCACATATATTTCTCATGATTGTAGGAAGTATCTCATTCCTAGAAAAATCGTATAAAAGAGAAAATGAAATGATATAACATTTTATGTTGTAAAAATTTAA
The DNA here is from genome assembly GCA_030064435.1 of Trapa incisa. Taxonomy (NCBI): domain Eukaryota; kingdom Viridiplantae; phylum Streptophyta; class Magnoliopsida; order Myrtales; family Lythraceae; genus Trapa; species Trapa incisa. The sequence goes on along the minus strand of CM057774.1, from coordinate 2,615,677 downwards.
ATGAATAAAAATTCAAACAACAATATTATAATTTCTCATTTGTGTTAATTTATTTATGGTTCATATGCCCACTATACTTCTTCCTTTGTAAATCAATCTTTCCTTCTTCCCTCACCATTATGTATGGGTCTCATCATCATTCTATTTTAAAAGATAGCTAAATCTCCCTTCTATCAAATATTAATTTTACTATCACACTACTACTTTACCCATTAAATTAAATGATAAAATTATTAGAATTTGAGAAATAATATAATCAATCTAGTCGACTCTTATTAGGTTCCATGATAACACTACCTTCCACCATCACACTAGAATAACACACTCACGATTAATTTTATTTCATCACTATCCAGGCTTAAGAAGGCAACCTTCAAATTATCGATGTAACATCCTCTATTGAAGCATGAACTAAAATCAAAACTCTTTTTTAGTTAGTAGCTTCGAACTAATGATGATTTTATTTACTAGTAATGACGTGGCATGTCCAAGGCCCAAATCTAACAAGCTCATCATCAAAATCTTAGACATAGTCAAGATATATGAGAGAAAATTCATCTAACCCTTAATCATTGATTCAATGATAGTACACTCATTCAAATCTCTCATCCTTAGTAATGACAAAATATAAATTCATTCAATCTCATTATAGGTGGAATCCCGTTCAATCTCATGCATATTGCATCATTACACTAACACCATTGTCACATCTATAACTTAGACAGGATTAAATTTTCTCTCATCACAAAGGATAATTGTTTGATTGCTCCTTAAGCCTCCTAGATGCTGCCTTGGGCTTCTCACTCATTGCAGGGTTGCTTTTTATGTTTTTCTCATGTGATACCCATGGCTTTCGTGAGTTATGTGTCCACACTCACTCAACACATATAAAAGTTTGAATCTGATAAGGATATCAAGGTCATGTCTCTGATGATCTTACAAGCTTGGCAATCCCCATTGTCCTTGCCACTAACTTGCATATACCTTGGCCCTCCCTACCATTCATGCATTCAAGTATATTGAGATTCCCTTACTCGATCCCTATGTGATATGGAGACATAATTCTTCCTCTTATTCGTCTTTTCCCGTCTACTCTAAGCATCGACAGTATCTCGATAGGTCTATTACTAATGTCCTCATTTATAACAACCGATATATACCAAACAAAACATACATTCATGCAACAAGCACAATAATATTGAATTCTTAGAGTTCGTTCCACTATTGATTGACTCTACTTCTCATGTTATTTAGGGATTCATACCCTCATTTAACATTGTGTTATGATTATTAGTCTTGTTACGCCCCGATCCAGTTTGGTTAGAATCCCGTGAACAATTCGCAACTCTTCTTAACCTCAAGGAGTCATTCCTCTTCAAATCGTGAAAGAGTGAGACATATTGTCTGCTATCATTCCCTAGAATGACATTATACAAAACTGATAGTATTAAGAGTACCTGAGCTTAGAGGCTTGGCGATGGAAGTTCTTGGATAATCGTTTCTTTCTTGAAAAAAATGTTAAAGGGAGGGGAGAAATCTTTCAACTTAGTGAGTGTAGAGTCTTAAAGATAGATTTATTTGGGGTTCTCATTAATTCGTAGTGCTTCATCATTTTCCCATCCTCCTAGTGTGTTATTCATGGAATCGGGTTGGCATACAATCACACATCCTTTCTATCACAAAAAGGGATCATAAGTTTGTAGAACCGTCCTTGATAGTTCTACTTGTGGACCGACTTTTACTGTCCACCCTGATAGAAGTTCATGACTTTTACCTTGAGTATGAGTGGACATTAATTGTCTGAACCTCAGGCCATACTTCGTGTCCACAATATGGGACGAGACCTCTTCTTCATTTGACCTTAGTCTTAGTGCGCGTGAAGCTCCCGAAGCTTTTTGGCATACTGGACGACGAACTGCCCTTATGCTCCCTAGGTCGTCTAGTAGCCCTCAGAACCACCACTACCCCATATCGAGCATCTTAATGGTTCCGCATCTCATGCATGCACAATCAACATTTTTCAATAGTTATAACTGTCATATTTGGTGTTATTGGCCCAATGGACCTGTCAACCCAACTTCGGCTTCCTAACTACTAGCCCAACGAGTTCGATTACCCGGCTTCGGCTCAGAAACTACTAACCCAACGAGTTCATCTATCCGACTTTGATATAGTAACTAAATCACACACAATTGACCAATTTTTATGAGAGCTTTCAAACACATAAGTCTTATCTTGTCGATGGGCCTACGCCCATGCCCATTGGCCTTGGGCCCACTCAAACGGTATTAACCAGACTATTACATGTTCCATACAATATTAGGACAACCTCCCAAAAGTTTTAATCTTGTTCAATCAGTTAGGGGAGGGCAGTTATGGAAAACTATTTTCAATGCGGGAATAATATACTCATTAGCCCAACTAGGCGTGATGCTAAACCCACTCATCCCGAGATAGTGTAACTTGCTCCCAACGGTGTCTTGGTGGCCACATGCTCTTATGCACGATCTTGGAACTGCCCGTCCTATATGGTCCAAGCATTCATATTAGTACAATTTGTAGGAAAGACCCCATAATTGCCGTATTGACAATTTGGTCCTTAATTATGTCGTAATTACAATCAGGCCCTAAAGCTCATAAATTTGCTAGTGAGTTCCTAATGTCCATTTATCATCAATTAGGTCCCCAAGGGTTTCATTTTCCCTTTTGGGTCCCTAATTTCTCTTTATTTCCATTAAAGCCTACAACTTTTCATTATTTGCAATTCGGCCCCAAAAATTTCCAAAATCCCCAATTTCACCCAAATTCCCTCAATTTATTGCATTTTAACACCCAAATTTTGGATTTATCAAATTGACTGCCCAAACTTGGATAATTGTTCCCTATCATGTTGCTAATCGCTCCTTCATCTCCCCCACGATCATTTTGACCTTTAAATCACCTTAATCGGTGTTAATTTGAGATCAAACGGAGCCTCGTTGGAAAAAGTCTACAGAGAGAGAAAACTCAGTTTCCTTACCAGCAAGGGGGTGGCGATTGAAGCTCTTGATGTGAGTAGCCCGTGCTCTCTCAAGGGGTCCTTCTAGGGTCAAATTGTTGGTTAGTTGACTGTTGGAGCATTTGTGATAACTTTATTATGAGACTCATAAATCAAAATTTGTCTACAGGACTAGACCCGTTTCCATTGCTATTGGGCCCACGTCTCTTTCAAAATCATGGCCTTGAGCCAACTGTAGAAATATTAGTACGATAGGAGTACATGCTTAATGCTCTCAACAGAAATAACTACCAAAATTTACTTTAAGTGGTTTCACATAGTAAATGGAGATTATTTCTAGAAAAATAAGCTTTAACCTCATATATTATGAATGTACATTCATCACCCCAACCGGGTATGATGTCGAAAATCTCACTCACCCGAGATCCATGACTTGTTCTTCCCAGATATATTTCCGATTTCTTTGGATGGTCTAGCAATTATAGGTAAGAAGCCTTTTTTTCATAACTATATTATTATGAATAATAAACTAATCAAATATCTGAAATCTCTACTTAGTTCCCTATGTTTTCTTTAATTTACATATAAATTCCTAAATTTATTTTATTGAAAATTAATTCTCAATTATATACCATAAGTTCCAAATTTTACTTTATTTACATTTTCATCCCAATATAATTTTATTTAAAAAATAAAATTATCCAAATTTCTAAATAAATCCTTATATTTATTTTTAATTATAATCAAAATCCCAAAAATTATTTTTAATTATAATTAAATCCTTAAAATTATCTTATTTACTGATTGGCCCTCAATTTATGTGAATTTCACAAAAATTCTCAAATTTCCAAACCGGAACCGTTAGAAAAAGGGCAAACCGGAAAATTTATGGATCTCGAGTGACCAAAGAGTCCCAAAAGTCATCGAAAATGACTTAAGGATGAATTGGAGATGAAAACCAAACTGGGTCAGGTGAACCGGATCCAAACCGGATTGAACTGGTTTGGACCGGTTTGAACTACTATTGAACCAGATGTTAAATTCATTTTTTTAAGTGGCTAAGAAAATTCAAATTTGAGATTTGAGGCCACCATTAGATAGAAAATGAATTTAGAAATTTTTAAAATTGAAAAATTCGGTCGAATTGGGGGTGAACTGATTAGTTTAAGCTTTGAACGCGGTTCGGAGCGGTCCGATCCGGTTCGGAACAGTGTTGTCTTCTTCCTTTAGATGACAACACTCTTCAATCGCCGAAAAATCGCGCTTCGCCAGCGAAGCTGAAAAGTCTCCGGCCAAGGAGTTGCAGGCAATGAATGACCACCATTAAGGTGCCAATCAGATGACCAAGAAGCCCCTGAGCTTTCTATATAAAGAGCCCCTCCTCATTCATCCTCTTCACATCTGAAAACTCCATTCTCTCTCAACCTCTCCAATTTCCGGCGAAGCTTGAACCAAAGCTCTGACTTGGGCACTTTTCTGAGCCAAACAAGTCATGGTTAGGTTCTTTGGATTCGGGAAAATGTCAGTTACATGCCTATAGTCTCCAATTGCTCCGAGGGTCATCGGAGAAGCGTCGACGTGATCGAACATTGAAACAGCTCTAGCGGACAAAAGCTGCCTTGTTTCAGTCGAGCTGAAATTGGCCAATTCGAGCCCTCCCAACACCCTCACAACCCTCTTACAGCTGAATTAAAGCTGAAAGGTAATTTAATTCGACTCCCCTCTGTAATTTTCGACCGGTGCTAGAGTGAGAACTGACAGATCTTCGATGATGAAATTCTCAGTTAGTTTGACATCAATTGATACAATTCTTGATTCTAAGAGGAACCTCAAAACGTGAGCTATCTGCCTAGATCGAAAGCTCGGACCGTTGTGACCCTGATAGTAAGCTTTCGAAACTTTCTCTCTCTACGTCCAGTTTTTTGGCAAAGCTCCGTTTGAGCTCATTCTGGCATCAAATCGTGCGATTCAAAGTGCAATTGAATTATATGAAGGTGTCAGAACTCCAATTTAACTTCAATTTCAATAATTAAACTCATTTGATCGGTCAATTTGATGAAATCAAATTTGGCAGAGTTAGAAGGTTGAAATTGGGGGGAAATTTAGGAATTTAAAAAATTAATGGGACTAAAGTACAATTTCATAAAATTGAGGACCAATTGGATATGATAAAGATGTTGGAGGACCAAGTGTGCAAAATTTAGAAATTTTGGGGTAAAACTGACCATTTTTGTAAAGTAGGGGCAAAATGGTAATTTTGGAAAAGTTGGGGGTTCAAATTGAAAATTAGGAAATTAAACCCCTTTTTGTGAATTTGAATAAATTGAGGTCCTAAGATGAATTTTGAAAGTTTCGTGACTCAATTTGAGGAAAAACCAACATTTGGGAACTTAAAGTTAAAGAAAAATAATTTTAGGGACCTAATTGCAAATAAATAAAAAGTTGAATTTCTCAATCATTTGGGATGAATGATGGCTATTATGCTAAATAATAATGAAAAAGAATGTTCATATCGTGTTGGAACATGAAGTACCGAGAACGCCAGCTAAGACGAGTTCGAGTAAGGACAACAACCCGACTAAGAGGAATTTCACTGCACAATCGGGTGAGTGGGATTTTTATATCATACCCGGTTGGGATGATAATAACCTCAAAAATGAAAACCCACTGCTAAGTGGTATTTTAAACATCACACCTAAGAGGAGTGATGTGAAAATTAAGCGAAAAAACTACTTACCAGTTGTAAATAGATCATACCCAATTGGTATGATGAAACTTCCTCGAAGGAAGTGAAAAATCCATTCATCGGTTATGAGCGGAGATGTACTCATACTCGATTGGTATGATGGATAGTTAAAAATTTTATTTTGTCGGAAGTGCTCTCCCCTGATTGTGTGCCACTGCTTAAACAATTTGGGAGACCTTATTGATGGGAGCTCGAATAACTTTGTTAGGTCGAAGGCCTCATTTTTGGAACTTGGGGGATAATATGCCCAATTTTGAAAATCTCGAACAGTGGGCCCTAGGCCAGTTGGCACGAACATGAGCTCGTAAACAAACATGATTTATATGCCATGAAAACTTAAGTAAATGAATTGTTTGGCCATGGTACCAAGATAGGACCAACATACTCAGTCGATTTGCGGCAGTGCGACATGACAGGTTTGTAGACTAGTCAAGACAAATAGCTGCAGGTTGAGTTGAGGGTCGGGGCCATTGGACTAGTGGCACCACATATTATATGGCATCATGTGAAAAATGTTGATTATGCATGCACTATATTTACGGGACCTTAAAGATGCCCAAGATGGGCATTGATGCGTCCTAGGGCCCTAGACGATTTGGTGGATATAAGGGCAGTTAATCGTACCAGATGCCTTGTGAAGCTTGACATAGCTTCAAGCGCATGAGACCGAGGTGGGGTCAGGATGAGGTCTTTGTCCTCATACTAACATGGAGATTTGTTACGGGATTGAGGGTCGAATGTCGCGAACATCTACTCATTATCAAGGTAGAAGTGGACGTACTTCTATCTAGGTGGTTGGTAAAGTTGCTCTGATGCCACAAATGTGTTTAGTAGACAGGCTGGCCTACGATTGTTTGTTTACCTTCATGATGAAGTATGTGTGTTGGGTGATGACACATCGTGGTTAATAAGAAATGGTGATAAAAAACCCATAATTTGAAATGAAAGGTTTTTAAAAGAAAATTGGAGTCTAGCATTCTCTAAATCAAATATTTTTCCTAACAGAGAAATTTTGAAAACCCATTCACAGAGTCGTTGTACTCACCCCTTCCTTATATTCTTCTCAGGTAGCTCAAAGAAAACCTACCCAAATATCACAGATAACTACACCTGCAAGACAGGTATATAAAAGTTTAAAATATATGCAGTTTTGATTTATGGTATTCCAAGAAAGGTACAGGTTTAAAGGACGCCTTACTCCTACTGAGTTAAAGAAGGGGAAACCCTTAATAAACCGGGAGAGTGGCGGGTTGCTCACGGGGATCCGACGAATCTGGGTTAGGGCTTGACAACTTGAGTGGTATTAGAGCATGTTTCCTCGAATACATAATCAAGACTAGAAAATATAATAACTAATAGGATTGTTTTTAAAATTTTCAGAATGGCTCCAAAGAAAGGAACCAAGAGAACTAGGGTTGCAGTCTCCAACACTGCCCAACCACCCCTACCGGTAGAAACTCCTAGAGAAGCCCAGATAACTCCTCCTGGACTCAATAGGGAGCACCAAAGATTGTACGAGGAGTTCACTCGTGTATTTGGGCAACCTAACCTCGTCCCTGAGGCAGACACCAATTCTCGGGTTGAACCAAAGGAAGTGCAATCCCATCCTCCTCATGTTAACCATCCCACTCTAATAGACATTCCTAGAAACCTGAAGACTCTCTGGCAACTAGGGTGTAAACCCTTCCTTGGAGAAAAAGATGCTGGAGCCGCCATGGATTGGTTGGCAAACATTAAGAAGCTGATGGGAATCGTCCGGATACCACCAGAGGATATGGTGATCCTGACAGAATTCTTCATGGAGGGAAGGGCCAAACAGTGGCGGGACAATGTCCGAAACCTACATACTACCATCCTCACTTGGGAACAATTCGAGAAGAGGTACTTAGAGGAGTACTTGGCTCCCCATCTGATAAATGAGAAGAAGCAAGAGTTCATCTAGCTTTGGCAAGGTCTTAACTCCATATTGGAGTATAAGACAAAATTTAATGAATTAAGACCCTTTGCTCTTGACCTAGCTAGGCCAGCATATATATGCCAGAGATTTGTGGACGGTCTCAATATGGACATTCTAAACCATATGGGAGTACTAGGATGCCTCACGAACTTAGTAGTCGTAATCAGTATGACTCATGAGTGTGAACGAATGGTGCAGATGTGACGTCATCGAATAGAGCAGACGAACCAAAAGGAGGATAAGGACCCAAACCGTAAGGGAGGATGGAGGTAACATAACAGTCCAAAATGGGGAAGTAGAATGTCAGTCTTACCACCACCTTCCCCAGAGTAGTCCCCACCTTACCTCAAGGAAACCCTCGCTATCCAAAGTGTTAAAGGAATCATGAGGGAGTGTGCCTTACCTGCTTTGCATGCGAGCAAGTGGGACACTTTGCAAGGGATTATCCCGCCCTTAAGGAGAATAGGCAGAGGAATACTCTTGGACCACCTCAAGGGAATCCCTAGAATCCTAGGCCAGATGCTACTGCAAAAGTACCAGCTAGGGTATACAACCTCTCCTAGAAGGAGGCTAGAAGAGACCCTAACACTGTAGCGGGTACATCCCCAAACCCTCCAAATTAGTTCAAGAGAGTCCTATAAACTGAAGATCTTTTTGATTTAATAAAGGAAACTTTCTTCTAAACAATACATTTCTTCAATTAGGGTATATACAACTATGGGGACAACAAGTCTATGCTCTCCTTGACTCTAGAGCTGAGAAATCCTTCCTCAGGGAAGAGCTGGTTTCAAGAGCACCCCTAGAGCTCACTCCACTAGAACAAAGCCTTAATATCCTTACACCTCAAAAGATGATATAGAAAGGTTGTACAACATTTCTCGCCATGGTTGTAGACAAAAAATCTAAAGAAAAAAGATAGGAAGACATTTTCGTAGTTAGACACTTCCCAGAGGTATTCCCAGAGGAGCTACTCGGACTACCTCCAAGCAAGCAAGTGGAGTTCACCATAGAAATAATCCTAGGAACAAACCCCATATCCCAACCTCCATATCGGATGGTTCTAGCAGACTTGAAGGAATTGAAGGAGCAATTGGACGAATTATTGGAGAAAGATTTCATACATCCAAGTCAGTCTCTGTGGGGTGCTCCTGTCCTATTCGTAAAGAAAAAAGGATGAAAGTATGAGACTGTGCATTGACTAGAGAAAGCTGAACCAAGTCACCATCAAGAATCGATACCCACTTCCGAGAATAAACGATCTATTCGATCAATTAAAAGGAGCAGCTCACTTCTCCAAAATAGATCTTTGGTCCGACTATCATCAACTTAGGATTTGAGAAGAGGACATCCCTAAGACGGGGTTCCGATCCATATATGGACATTATGAGTTCAGAGTGATGCCGTTCAGATTAACGAATGCCCCTGCAACCTTCATGGATCTGATGAACCGTATGTTCCAACCCCAATTACATAGGTTTGTGATAGTATTCATAGATGACATCCTTATATACACACGAACCAGGCCGAGACATGAAGTGTAAACCCCGCCCTTTTGAGCTAAGGAAAACCGGGAAGAGAACCGGTCAAAACAAGTGAGAAAACCGAATCGGTTCACAAACTCGATAATTGTGAATGGGCAATTTAGGAGTTTACAACTTCCAAGTGATTCAAAGGGTTCAAAATACTATGGAAAAGATCCTTAGGATGAATTGGAAGAGGAAAATTAGACCAGTTTGGATGAACCGGGTCCAACAGGATTGAACCGGTTTATGAATCGAGTCGGGTCATGAACCAGAACCGATAGAAATCGGGCAAAACAAAGAAATTCAACTCCATTATACTCCAAAGAAATTCATAAACTTTGGGAAGGAACCTTAGAACAAAGTGGGAGAGCAAAACCATACCGGTTCGGGTGACTCGGACTCGAACCGGTTTAAGGACCAAGCCAGTTTATGAACCAGAATCGATAAAGAGATGGTAAACCAAGAATTTTATGGACCCTAAGTGACCCAATGAGTCACAAAAGACATGAAAATAGACTTGTGAAGGAATTGGGGATGAAAACCAAACCGGTTTAGGTGAACCGGATCCGAACCAATTTAGGTGAACTGGATCCGAACCGGTTCGGACCGGTTTGAACCACTATTGAACCGAATCCTAAATTCAGTTTTCTAGGTGGCTTAAATAAGTCAAATTGGAAATTTGAGACCACCATTGGATAGAGAATGAATTTAGATGAATTTAGAAATTTTTAGATTTGAAAAACTCGATTAAATGGGGGGGGGGGGGTGAACCGGCCGGACGGGTCAATAACGGTGCCAAACGGACGACCAACGGGTCTCCAAGCTCCCTATATAAAGAGCCCCTCCCCAATCATCCTCTCAACACCTGAAAACTCCATTCTCTCTCAAATGCTCCATTTTCCGATGAAGCTCGAACCAGAGCTCTGACATGGGGTCCTTTCTAAGCCAAACAAGGTGAGGTCGGGTTCTTTAGAATCGGGGAGAAGTCAACTACACGTATGTAGTCTCCGTTCACTTTGAGAGTCACCGGTGAGATACCGGTGTGATGAAACAGTGAAGCAGCTCCGGCGGACTGAAGCTACCTTGTTTCGGCCGAGTTGAAATTGACCATTTCGAGCCCTCCTTAGGCCAAACCAAGCGTTCCCAACACTTCCTCAGCCCTCATCAATGGTCTCTTCGAGGGGTCCTTAGTTGTATACATCCTTTCCAGAGTTCCCTTTCCTCACATGTTTCTTCTCCTCTTCACTCTTACCATGTTCTACCCTAGAGTTACCGGAGGGCGTTTTCCGCATTTGCCCTTTTTGAAGGGGTTTTCGGTGTACTTACTATGTACCTCACCTCTATTCTTCGTTGTCTTTCTTTCAACTTGTCCTTCTTAGAGGCAAGCTTAATTCATCTTTGTTTCTCAACTCTTGTATGATGGCTCGTTCAATCCCTTGTCGGTCCTTAGGTTTTCCTTCTAGTACTAATCCTTCCATTTCTCTGACATCTCTTGATGCTACCTTCCCCTTTTCTCTTTCCCTATGTTGATCCTATTCTTTGACCCCATAGAAGTATTGCTCTGCTTATACTCGACCCCTTATGAGCACACCCTTTCCTTTTCCCATTTCAGTTGGGTTCATTGTCTCTTTGTTAGGGCATGTCCCTTCCGACAGGCAGGCTCTTTGTTCCTTCTTGGAAACTTCCTTCTTAGCCTTTTGTCTCAACTTGTTGCCTTGTTACTCTGTGTTGGGAGTTCCTGTGAGGTACTATTCGACTTTAGGTTGGCTATCTTAGGGTTATCAGTTAGTGTTAACTAGAGGTGGTTTGTAATCATTCTTCTTAGGTTGCCTTTTCTCCATAATATTCCCTAGATTTTGTTTGGTATATTCCAATCTGTTAGTGGTACTTGTCGTTAACAAGGAGACTAACTTTTAAATGAAAAAAATTGGTTTTTATTCATTCAAGGAGGTAGTTTCTTGCCGCACTCGACTTATTATAAGAATTTCTCACTACTTCCTATTCTAGTTCCTTGGGGTCATAGGCCGGAAGTTAGCTTCTGAATTGTTTCAGGATTTGTGGTTCGAGCTCTCTAATGAACTGGTTGATGTCCATACTCCTGTCGGGCTTCCTTGGTGGGACAAACTTTATGAATCACCTCGAGTCCGTACCTTCCCAGCACCTCTACTTCACACTCATAGGTTCACTTAATCCATTGGGGAGGGTTAAAGTTGTATTGAGTTGGTGGGGGTGCCTAGTGAACTTTTATAAAGGTTGTGTGGGCATCCCAGTAGTTGTCCTAGGCCTCCTTCCGAGTTGGTGTCCTTTTTGGCTGTCGCGGGACTAGACGGGGTGTCGGGCCCCTTGGAGGAGGGGTATGTTCTTCCTCTCTTGGAGGAGTATACGTTATGCCATCTGGCTATAATAATGCCCCAACAAGCTTCATATAGTCCTCGACCATGTCTTTTGACACTCTCTCTTCTCGACTTCTACGAACCTTTAAACGTCTATCTTACTAGGGACAAACGTCTAGGTAGGAGCCTTTTTCATGATTTCGTGCATGGGTTTGGTTCGAACGACAAACTTCCTAGGGACTCTTCTTCCTACAGGGTAATTAAGTCTTTGTTAGTGTTAGGGCATAGTATTGATAATGCTTTTAAGGGAACATGGCTCTGATACCACTCAAGTTCTCATGCCCCAACCTAGTTTGGACGGATCTCCATGATCAACCCACCGATCCCTTGGTTTAAGAGGGTTTTCCCCCTTCTTTTACTAAAGAGGAGCCATGTCACGCCTCGACCTGGTTTGGTCGAATCCCCGTGAACAACTCGCCGCTCCCTTGTATTAAGAGTGGTTTCCCCCTTTCTTTAATAAAGAGGAGTCGGGCATAATTTTACCTTATTCCCTGAAATAACATAAATCAATAAAAATGTAAGCTTAAAATAACCTTTAAGCATACTTGACAAAGGATAGATCCAGGTGTTTTCATTAGTCATTTTTTCCTACTCCTGAAAAGGGATATAAAAGAGGGGTGGAGTTTTTACAACTCAGTGAATGGGTGTTAGGAGTGAGTTTTCATAAAAATAATTTTAATCAAAGTGTGTCAGTATTCTTATTTCTTTTAAAAATGATCTTTTATCAAATTTTTAGTTTTCAAAACCTTTTTTCCTCATTTTCCATATTAGGTGTGTTTAACAGTCAACTCATACCATTCATCAAGAAGGGATCACACATTTGCAGGGCAGCCCATCAACTACACCCACTTGTGGCTCGGAGCATCTTTACCGACCACCAATATAGAAGCCCATCCACTTCTACCCTGAGTCTAAGTGGATGTTTGCGACATCCGACCCTTAGACCCGAATATCACTCCGTGTTCGTATGAGGAAAGAGACCTTATCTCAACCTCACCCCTCATGCGCAAGAAGCTACATCAAGCTTCCCGACTATTGGCTCAACAAACTACCCTTATCTCCACCATGTCGTCCAATAGCCCTTAGGACACATCACTACCCCTCTTGGGCATCTTGATGGCTCTAAACCTCAAGTGCATGCACAAACAACATTTTTTACATAATAATTTATTTTTGGTGCCACTAGTTCAACGACCCCGACCCTCAACCCAACCTACAGCTATTTGTCTAGGCTGGTCCATCAACCTAGCCCTAATGCACTACCGCCGGTCCATCGAGTATATTTGTAAACCCTGCTCTTTGGAGTTAAGGAAAACCAGGAAAAGAACCGATAAAACCAAGTGAGAAAACAAAACTAGTTCACAAACCCGATAATCAGAGAATGAGAAATTTGGAAAATTTACAACTCCCAAGTGACCTAAAGGGTTCATAAAACCTTACCTTAGGACAAATTGAGAGAGAAAAACCAGACCGGTTCAGGTGACCCGGATCCAAACCGGATTGAACCGCTTTATGAACCGAGTCGGTTTATGAACTGGAACTGATAGAGAAAGGGCAAACCAGGAAATTTATGGATTTCAAGTCACCTAAATAGTTACAAAAGTCATGAAAAAGGACTTTAGGATGAATGGGGGATTAAAACCAAATCAGTTTAGGTGAACCATATCCGAACCGAATTGAACCGGTTTGGACCAGTTTGAATCACTATTGAACCAGATGCTAAATTCATTTTCTAGGTGGGTTAGAAAATTTAAATTGGAGAATTGAGGCCATCATTTGATAGAGAATGATTTTAGATGAATTTAGAAATTTTTAATTTTGAAAAACTCGGTCAAATCGAGCCTTAACCAGTTGGTTTAAGCTTTGAACCTGATTTAGAGCGGTCCGGTCCAATTCAGAATAGTGTCGTCTTCTTCCTTCAAATGACAACACTGTTCACTCATCGGAAAATTGAACTAGTGTCGGTGAAAAGGAAATGTTTCCATTCAGTATATTTTAGGCCATCAAGGACTGTCATAAAGGTGCCAAACGGACGACCAACGAGTCCCCGAGCTCCCTATATAAAGATTCCCTCACCATTCATCCTCTTCACACCAAAAAACCTCACTCTCTCTTAGCTACTTAGTTTTTCAGTGAAGTTCAAACCAGAGCTCCGATATATGGTCTTTTTTAAGCCAAAGAAGGTGTGGTCGGGTTCCTTCAACTTAGGGAGAAGTCAGCTACACGGTGGTAGTCTCCAATTACTCTGAGGGTCGTCGAAGAAGCGACAGCGTGATCGATTAGTGAAGCAGCATTGGCAAACCGAAGTTGCCCTATTTTTGTTGAGCTAAAATTGACCAATTTGAGCCCTCCTTAGGCCAAACCAAGCTCTCCCAACACCTCCTTAGCCCTCCTATGACCAAATTAGGACGGAAAGGTAAGCTAATTTGGCTCCCCTCTAAAGATTCTAATCGGTGCTAGAGAGAGAACTGACAGATGATGTATTTCCAAGATTGAATTTCATATTCGAATAATCCTTGTAATCGTAAGAAAGTAGGTTTTTTAGCTATGGGCCTGGTGGACCTTCATGAAGGTGACATATGCATCTTAGTAATTATCCCAAGCCTCCTTCTTGGTTGGATTCCTCTCTGGTTGTTGTGGGGCTAGAGGAGGGGTTGGGCTTCTAGGAGGAGATACTGGTTCCTCTTGTATTGGAGGAGGGTTTGTGATGCCTTCTAGTTCTAATAAGGCTCCTACCAGTTTCCATTAGTCCTCCACCATGTCTTTGGGTACTCTTTTGTTGCCTTTTAGGAACTTTTGTACGACTTCCTCCCTTGGGTTAGGTGTCTTTTTCAAGGTTATGGGTGGAGGGCTGGATTTTACCACGAACTTCCTAGAATTCTCCTTCCTACACAATAGTTTAAAGTTTAATTCATGGCAGGGCATAATATTGATAATGTTTCAAGTGAACTTAGCTCTGATACCACTCAAGTTGTCATGCCCCGACCCGGTTTGGTCAGATCCCCGTGAACAACGCGCCGCTCTCTTGGATCAAGAGGGGTTTCCCCCTTCTTTAATTCGAGAGGATCCAGGCGTAATTTAAATCTTGTTCCCTAGAATAACATATATTGATAAAAATGTAACTTAAAATAATTAAGCATACTTGACAAATGGTAAGGCTCGGTATTATCCAGTCATTTCTTTAATTTCCTGAAAAGGGATAAAAAGGGAGGGTGGGTTTGTACCACTTAGTGAATGAGTATTTTTAAAAAAATGATGTTTCAATAAAATAGTTTTTAAATTGGAGTGTGTCAGATTCCTTAATTTTTTTAAAATTTCTCATTCTTGAAATCTTGGTTTTTATAGCCATTTCTCAATCAATACTGTTGTGTTTATCAACAAACACGTGCCCTTCATCATGAATGGAACACACATTCGGAGGCCAGCACGTCCATTGTACCCACTTGTGGTGTCGAAGCGACTGGCCACCTAGATAGAAGCACGCCCACTTCTACCCTTAGAATGAGTTGATGTACATGACCTCTAACCCTCAATCTTATAATAAAACTCTGTGTTCATATGAGGACAGAGGCCTCATCCTGACCCCACCCTGTCTCATGCGCATGAAGCTACATCGAGCTTCCAAGACTACTGACACGACTAACTGCCATTATCTCCACCATGTCGTCTAGTAGCCCTAGGACACATCACTACCCCTCTTGGGTATCTTGAAGGTCTCATAACATCAGTGCTTGCACAAATCAACAGTTTTCCACATAAAGTCATTTAATTTGTGGTGCCACTAGTCAAACGGCCCCGACCCTCAACTCGACCTGCAGCTGTTTGTCTCGACCGGTCTGTTGACCTATCATGTCGCACTACCGCCAGTTCATCGAGTATGTCAGTCTTGTCTTGGTACCATGGCCAAACAAATCATTCACTTAAAGTTTTCATGGATTACATCATGTTTGTTTACGAGCTCCTGCTTGTGCCAACTAGCCTTGCACCTACTGTACGAGATTTTCAAAATCGGGCATATTAGCCCCTAAGTTCCAAAACTAAGGCCTCCGACCTAACTGAGCTATTCGAGCTCCCGTCAAGAAGGTCTCCCAAAAAGTTTAAGCAATGGCACATAGTCAAGGGAGAGCACTTCTGACAAAAATAAACTATTAGTTTTCCATCACACCAACCGGATATGAGGACATCTCCGCTTATAACCGATAAGTGGGTTTCCTACATCCTTCTAGGAAGTTTCATCATACCAACTGAGTAAGATCTACTTACAACCGATAAGTAGTTATTCCGCGTAATTTCCACATCAATCCTCTCAGGTGTGATGGTTAAAATACCACATAGTAGTGTGTTTTCATTCCCGAGGTGCTTATCATCCCAACCGGGTATGATATTAAATCCCACTCACCCAATCGTGCAGTGAATTCCTCTTATTTGGCTCTTTTCCTCCACGCGAGCTTGTACTAGTTGGCGTTTCCGATACCTCAAGTTCCTACACGGTATGAACATTTTTGTTCATTATCCCTTGGCTTGATAGCCTTCATTCATTATGAATGAGTAAAAATTTCAACTTTTCTAATATTTTCAATTTGGTCCCTAAAGTTCTTTTTCTTTTACTTTAGGTCTCAAATGTCGATTTTCCCCCAAATTGAGTCCCAAAAATTAAAAATTTTACATTGAGACCTCAATTTATTCAAAATTACATAAAGGGGTTCAAGTTTTCCCAAATTCCCAATTTGGTCCTCAATTTTTCCAAAATTACCATTTTGCTCCTCTGTTACAAAAATGGTAAGTTTCAAAATCCCCAATTTTTCCTCCAATTTCAACTTTCCAACATAGCCAAATTTGATTTTATCAAATTAACCAATCAAATGAGTTTAATTGTTAAAATTGAAGTTAAATTGGAGTTCCTACATCTTCATACGATTCAATTACACTTTGAATCGCACGATTTGACGCCGGAACGAGCTCAAATGGAGATTCGCCGGAAAACTGAACTTAGAGAGAGAAAGCTTCAAATGTTTACTGTAAGGGGCGTGACATCTGAGCTTTTGATCTGGGTAGATAGATCTCATCCTAAGGTTCCTCCTAGGATCTACATGTCCCTTACAGCACAACATACTCTAGAACATGTCTTTAACCATTTTAAAATTTTAACTTTCCAAAATTTTAGAGATCGTATAATTTCATCCCTCTTGTCATTTGATAGTATTCTTCAACTATACATACATATGCCTTTTTGGGGCTTCCTTCCTTGGTAGGAATCTTTCCCTTTCTCCCAAAACTCCTTTTTCATTCGTCCTTTGGAAATATCTAATCATTAAAGGACATCATTTGATGTTGTCCTTCCTGTGTACCCTTCCTAAGAAATCTGGCGGTACGCCCTTGTACCATTTCCTTAATTCTACTTGTATCTCGTACAAGTTTTCTTCCTTGAAAAAGGTTCAAACACGGTTTGTTTTAAGACCTCCTTATGCGAGGCTTACTTAATCCTCCTCATGGCTTGAGTATGGTCTCCATTCCATTTTTTGCCATAATTTTCTTTAAGGATTTCCTTTATCCTTCTTTTCCAACATTTGGTTTTTCCACTTCTCTCTTCTTCTCCTATGTTTAAATCCACAATTCCTATGAGGGTAAGTTCATTAACTGTCTCATCCCTATTACTTCCCTTGTTTGCTTATCTTGGGTTAGTTGCCATTCGAGTTCACTTGTCCTTAGCACCTATCCTATCGCCCCTTTTTTAGTGTAGTCTTTACTATTTTTTGGTCCTTCCTAGGACGTCTTCTCCCATAGTTACTAGTTATGTTTGTTTGCTAGATTCTTCTTGCTTCTTTGCTTTTCCAAAGTAGGTTACTCCTTGCTATCCCGAGACATCCTATTTATCTCTCAACATTCAGGGCTTGTCTTCTTTGGTAGAGATGCTTCCTTCTTTGCTCCTAGCCGGCATGTAGCTCTCTTGTAAGGGAAGATTCCCTTCATCTATATTATATTCTTGTTTGTGATTTCTCAAAGTCCTACCTTCAGTCCTTCTTGCCTTTTGTGGCATTGGATTTTTGGTAGTCGATGTATTTCTCCAGAGGTATTGCCCTAAATCCATGGAGTTTGGGATAGTCCTCCATTACATGTCATATCCCCCTACAGGTTAACTTGATTCCTGTCCTTAGTAGGGTTTGACACTTCTCCATGTAGTGTCCCTATCATTCATACTTGTAATTACATGGATTTAAGTGGTTCCTCCTAGCATCTTTCTAGGAAATTTCTGGTTTTGGTGCTTCGCCATCCTTGAGTCTGGATACCTTGAGAGTTTTCTTGTGTAGTCTTCTTTGCCAAATGATCACTCTAAGAGTCCTCCTAGATTTCTTGATTCCCTAATTCAGTTCCTTAACTAGGATGGGGTTCTCCTTAGTTTCTATGGTAGTGCTGGTTTGTTTGGTTACATTCATTGGAGCCATCTTCCTAGCAAGATCACATCCTTTGAGAGATAGGGTTCTTTAGGAATTTGGAGTACTTCATTAATAGAGGAGTACAATATGTTGGGAATTTTAGCCCTATTATAAAAAGTGGTCACATAATAAATAGGGATCTACGGGATTTTTGATAAGCATCCTCCTAGGTAAGGATATACACCCTTTGCTAGCGTCTTTGGCTTCCTTTGTACTTAGAGTTGTGACCTCAATAGGTCCTAGCACCATCCTCCTGGATACTTCCCCATTTGGTCTTTTTAGACTTCTACTATGCCTCGGGCATTGGGAAGCTTCTAGGGTTGTCTTCCTACGAGTACAAGGTGTTGAGTAGAGTTAGTCCTAGTTTTCTTGGTTCCTCTCCGGGAGTCATCTGAAAATTTTAAAACTTTCTCTTAGTTACTATGTTATATAGTCCTGATAATATCTTCAGGGAAACAGGCTCTAATACCACTCAAGTAGTCATGCCTCGACCCGGTTTGGTTGGATCCCCGTGAGTAGCTTGTCACTCTACCGACATATTAAGGGTTTCCCCCCATTTTTAAACCATAAGGAGTACTCCTCCAATTAATTTTGGTCCAAATAAGTTATTTCCTTATATAGGATTCTTTTGAAGTTCCTATTTTGAGTTTTCCAGGCCCTCTTGTAGTAGATCATGCTCAACCTCCCTATACTTTCACCAAACCACTCATACTTTCTAGTGTTTGATCGCCCTATCCTTTGGAAACTTTCTCCTAAACTTAAGTACCTGGTACGATTCATCTACTTCTTGTTTTTCTTCCTTCTCTGACTCATACTTTACCTTCCACATGTCTCTTATCCTTTGGAATTTCTAAGGAATTTGTATCTTAGTTCTTTAGTTTGTTACACTTGAGACTTTCTATTGTTTTACTTTCTCTCTATCTTTCTGTGGTGGACTCTATATTTAATTTCTTTTCCTTATCGATCTGCTTCTATTATTGTGGTTCCTTTTGGGATGTTATACTTTTTCCATATCCTCAACTCTCAGAACTTCTTGGTCTCTCAAAAATTCACGTACTCTTGGTTGCTCCTCCAACTCTTTTCCTTTTCTTAGGATCTCTATCAGATGAATTTATCGTGTTCTTAAGGGTTGAGTTTAACTACCCATAACCCATTCTTCCTTAAGGGGGTTCCCTTTCTATTTAAACTCTTATTATCTTACACTTAATTTTTCTCTAGGTAACTTAAGAGTTTTAATAAACTTCAGTTTCATTTATTTAGAAAATATCTTCTTTCCAAATTTTGGCTTATTACAGGAATTCTCTACCCCCTAATCACTTGGGGTCATAGAGCTAAAGTTAACCCTCTTTTGATCAGAAGGCTCTGGGGGACTGATTTCAATCTTTTTGTGCTCCTTAATAGGGCGAATTTCATGTATGGCCTCCAATCCATACCGCCTTAGTACTTCCTCTTCACACTCATAAGTCCACTTCACCCATTGAGACGGGTTGAAGTTAAGTTGAGTGGGTGGAGGTACTTGATGGACCTTCATGATGGTCGCATATGCATCCCAATAGTTATCTCAAGCCTCCTTCTTGGTGGGATTCCACTTTGGTTGTTGTGGTAGTGGAGAAGAGGTTGGACTTCTAGGAGGTGTTGCTTGTTCTTCTTGTATGGGAGGAGGGTATATGATACCTTCACTTTCTAATAGGGCTCCAACTAGCTTCCGGTAGTTTTCTACCATGTCCTTGGGCACCCACTTTTCACCCTTTAGAAACCTTTGAACAGCTTCATCCCTTGGGTTGGATGTCTTTTTCACAATTATAGGGGAAGGAGTGGATTTTTCCGTGAACTTCCTAGGGACTTTCCTTCCTACACGATAGTTTAGAGTTGGGTTAATATTAGGGAATAATATTGATAATGTTTCAAGGGAACATGGATCTGAGACCACTCTAGTTGTCACGCCCCAACCCGGTTTGGTTGGATCCCCATGAACAACCCGCCGCTCTCTCGGTTCAAGAGTAGTTTCCTCCAACTTTAACTCGAGATGAGCCGGGCATAATTTTGACCTTGATCTCTGGAAAGACAAATATCCAATAAAATGCAAGCTTAAGGAAGATTTAAGCATACCTAACAGAGGGTAAGGTTTGGTATTATTCTTAGTCATTTTTCCTTTTCCTAAAAAAGGGATAGAAAGGAGGGGGTGAGTATGATTACTTAGTGAATGGGTTTTCAAAAATTCACTTTAAGGAAAAGAATTGTATTGGAGTGTGCCAAACTCCTTTCTTTAAAAAATCCTTTCATTTAAAATCTCGGGTTTTATCACCATTTCCTTATTTAATCATGGTGTATCATCACCCAACACACAACCTTCATCATGAAAGTTAAACACACATTCGTAGGCCAGCACGACCACTGAACCCACTTGTGGCTTCGAAGCAACTTTACCGGCCAGCTAGATAGAAGTACGTCCACTTCTACCCTGAGAATGAGTGGATCTACGTGACATCTGACCCTCAATCCAAAAATCAATTCTCTGTGTCCATATGAGAAAAGATACCTCATCCCGTCCCCACCTCAGTCTCATGCGCTTAGTGCTACTACAAATTTTGCACAGTCACCTGGTACAATGAACTACCCTTATATTCATCGGGTCGTTCAGTGCCCTTAGGATGCATCACTACCCCTAATGGGCATCTTGATGATCCCGTAATCATAGTGCATGCACAAACAATATTTTCTTAACATGCCTTATAATTTGTGGTGCCACTAGTCCAATGGCCTCGACTCTCAACTCAACCTGTAGCTGTTTGTCTTAACTGGTCCGGAGACTTGTCATGTCACACTGCCACTAGTTGACTAAATATGTCGGTACTATCTTGGTACCATGGCCAAACAATTCATTTATTTAGTTTTATGGCACATACCTCATGTTTGTTTACAAGCACCTACTCATGCCCACGGGCCTATGGCCCACTTGTTCGAGATTTTCAAAATCGGGGATAATAGCCCCTAAGTTCCAAAACCGAGGCCCCTGGCCTATAAGAGCTATTCGAGCTCCCATCAAGAAGGTCTTCCAAATCGTTTAAGCATTGGCACACAGTCAGAGGAGAGCACTTCTAACAAAAATATATTTTTAGCTATCCATTATACCGACCGGGTGTAAGGACATCTCCGTTCATAACCGATGAACAGGTTTTCAACTTCTTTCAAGGAAGTTTCATCATACCAATTGGGTAGGATCTACTTACAACCGGTAAGTAGTTTTTCCGCATGATTTTCACATCACTCCACTAAGTTGTAATGTTTAAAATACCACTTGGTAGTGGGTTTTCATTTCGAGGTACTTATCATCCCCAACCGAGTATGATATAAAATCCCACTCACCCGTTAATGCCATAAATTCCACTAGATCGGTTTCTTGATTTCATGCGAGCTTGTCCTTGCTGGCGTTCCTGGTGCTTCATGTTCCTACACAATATGTGTAAACCCCGCACATTTGAGTTAAGGAAAACCGGGAAAAGAACCGTTCAAACCGAATAAGAAAACAAAACCGGTTTACATTTGGGAATAAGCAATATGAAAATTTACAACTTTCGGTTGATTCAAATGATTTATTAAACATTGGAAAAGAAACTTAAGACAAATTAGAAAACAAAAGCCAAATTGGTTCAGGTGAACTAGATTCCATAAGAACTTTAAAGTTAAGCGTGCTTACCTTAAATTTTATGCGAATGTACGGCTTATCATAAATAGCCATCAATTAATATATATTTAATTATTGAAATTAATACCAATAATTTAATACCTAAATTAAATTATTGGAATTAATACAAATAATTTAACTCCGAAATTAAATTATTAGAATTAATACCGAAATTAAATTATTGGAATTAATACCAATAATTTATGGTAATATTAATACTAGTAATAAATCTCGTCTATTTAATACACGAGTTTTACGACTATATAAAGAGGTTATCCCCATTTCATTCTCCTCACACCTAAACACTTCTCTCTCTCTCTACTGCTCCATTTCCCAGCAAAGCTCGAACCAGAGCTTCGACTTGAACAAAATTCGGGCTCTTTAGAACCGGGGAAAAGACGCTATCTGATAGCAAACTCTAGTCAATCCGAGAATCGTTGGAGAAGCGCCGACATGATGGAATAGTGAAGCAACTCCGGCGGAATGAAGCTGCCTATTTCGGCCAAGCTGGAATCAGCCATTTCAAGCCCTCCTCAGGACAAACCAAGCCCTCCCAACACTTCCTCAGCCTTTCCACGGCCGAATTAGGACCGAAAGGATGAACCTCAGGACAAGAACTATCTGCCCAGATCGAAAGCTCGGACTGTCGTGCCTTCATCGGAACGTTAAATACCGGGAATGCCAGCAAGGACAAGCTCGCGTGAATACAAAGAACCAGTCTAGTGGAAATCACGACATTAATGGGTGAGTGGGTTTACTAACGTCATACCCGGTTGGGATGATGAGCACAAATTAAAGTTAAAAACCACTTACCGGTTGTGAGTGGGTTTACTATCATCATACCCGGTTGGGGATGATAAGTGCCTCAATATAAAAACCCATTGTTTAGTGGTATTTTAATCATCACTACTTAGAGAAAGTGGTGTGAAAGTTATGCAGAAAAACTACTTACGGGTTGTAAGTAGATCATACCCGATTGGTATGATGAGACTTCCTCGAAGGAAGTTGAAAACCCGTTCATCGGTTATGAACGGAGATGTCCTGATACCAGTCGGTATGATGGACAGTAAAAACCTATTTTTGTCAGAAGTGCTCTCCCCTGACTGTGTGCCAATGCTTAAACAATTTGGGAGACCTTCTCGACGGGAGCTCGAATAGCTCTAATAGGCCGGGGGCCTCGATTTTGGAACTTGTGGGCTAAATGCCCGATTTTGAAAATCTCGTACAGTGGGTCCAAGGCCAGTTGGCATGAGCAGGAGCTCGTAAATGAACATGATATATGTCCCATAAAACTTAATAAGTGAATTGTTTGGCCATGGTACCAAGATAGGACTGACATGCTTAGTCAACTAGCGGTAGTGCGACATGACAGGTCGACGGACTAGTCAAGACAAACAGCTGCAGGTTGAGTTGAGAGTCGGGCCCGTTGGACTAGTGGCACCACAAATTACATGGAAATATAAGAAAATATTGTTTGTGCATGCATTGTGAGTATGAGATCATCAAGATGCACATGAGGGGTAGTGATGCGTCCTAAGGGCACTGGACGACCTGGTGGCTATAAGGGTAGTTCGTCGTTCCAGGTGTCTGTGCGAAATTTGGAGTAGCACGAAGCGCATGAGACTGGGGTGGGGATAGGATGAGGTCTCTGTCCTCATACGGACATGAAGAAGTGATTTCGGGATTGTGGGTAGGATGTCATGTACATCCACTCATTCCCAAGGTAGAAGTGGTCATACTTCTATCCGGGTGGTAGGAAAAGTCGCTCCGAAGCCACTAGCGGGTTCAGTAGTGATACTAACTTGCGAATGTGTGTAAACTTCATGATGAAGGCTGTGTGTTGGGTGATGACACACCGTGGTAACTAAGAAAAAATGGAAAAATCCAAATTTTTAAATGATGGGATTTTTGAAAACAAAGGAGTCTGGCACACTCCATATAAATATTTTTCTTAAAAGTCAAAATCTTTTAAAAACCCATTCACTGAGTAGTCGTACTCACCCCCTCCCTTATATCCCTTTCAGGAAATCCCGGAAAGCCTCCCCTTAAAGACCGTCAACTAAGATGCCTGTAAGACAGGTATGTAAAGTTTTAAATTTCATACAGTTTTGATTATGCTATTCCAGGAAAAAGTTGCAAGTTAAAGGATGCCTTACTCTTTACGGTTTACGATAAGGGGAAACCTTTTAATAAACCGAGAGAGTGGCGGGTTGATCACGAGGATCCGACCAAACTAGGTCGGGGCGTGACAATATGAACATCTCGGTTAATTATCTCTTGACCTAATAGCCTTCATTCATTCCAAATGAATGAGAAAAAATAAACTTTTATTTATTTGCAATTATGTCCCTAAAGTTATTTTTCTTTAACTTTCAGTCCCTAATACCGGTTTTTCTCAAATTGAGTCCCAAAACTTTTAAAATTCCCCTTGGGACCTCAAATTATTCAATTTCACAAAAGGGGGTTTAATTTCCCAAATTTCCAATTTGGTCCCCCAACTTTTCCGAAATTACCATTTTGCCCTTCCTTTACAAAAATGGTAAATTTTACCCCAAAAATTCTAAAATTGCTCAGTTGGCCCTCTAATATTTTTATCATG
The DNA here is from genome assembly GCA_030064435.1 of Trapa incisa. Lineage (NCBI taxonomy): Eukaryota > Viridiplantae > Streptophyta > Magnoliopsida > Myrtales > Lythraceae > Trapa > Trapa incisa. Next base: position 2,591,342 of record CM057774.1, on the reverse strand, counting down.
CCCAATTGACCCTCAATTTTAGGAAATTGCAATTCGGTCCTTCGAATTTTCAAAAATCCCCAAATTTTCCCCCAAATCCAACTTCTTAACACAACCAAATTTAATTTTCTCAAATTGACCGATCAAATGTTTCCAATTGTTGAAATTGAAGTTGGAATTGAGTTTTTACATGTTCATACGATTCTTTAGCAATTTCAATCAAAAGTTTTAAGGCCGGAACGAGCTCAAACGGAGCTTCACTGGAAAATGAACTGTATAGAGAGAAAGCTTTGATTACTCACCGGTGAGGGCACAACGGTCCAAGCTTTATATCTGGGCAAGTAGTTCTCCTCCTGAGTTTCTTCCTATAATCAAGAATGACACCAATTTATGTCGAATTGGATTAGAATTTCGTCATTGAAATTCAACCAACTCTCTCTCTAACACCAATCGAAAATTGTAGATGGGAGTCGAATTGGCTTACCTTTTCATCCTAATTCAGCCGTGGGAGGGCTGAGGAAGTGTTGGGAGGGTTTGGTTTGTCCTAAGGATGGCTCGAATTGGCCAATTTCAACTCGGTCAAAATAGGGCAGCTTCGGTCCGCCGAAGCTGCTTCACTGTTCGATCACGTTGGTGCTTCTCTAGCGACTCTCGGAATGAATGGATGTCACCATCGTGTAGCTGACTTCTCTCCGGTTCTAATGAACCCATCCTCGCCTTCTTTGGCTAAAAAATGACCCTATATCAGAGCTCTAGTTCAAGCTTCATCGAAAAATTAAGCAACTGAGAGAGAGTGAGCTTTTCAGGTGTAGAGAGGATGAATGGAGAGGGGCTCTTTATATAGGGAGCTTGGGGACTCGTCGACCATCCATTTGAAATCTTTATGACAGGAATTGATGGTCGAAAACGTATTGAATGGAGACAATTCTTCTTCATCAGCACTGCTTCAATTTTTCAACGAGTGAATAGTGCTGTCATCTGAAGGAAGAAGGTGACACTGTTCTGAAATGGACAGGACCTGTAAACCTTGTACTTTTAAGTTAAGGAAAATCAAGAAAAGAACCGGTCAAACCGGTTCTAATGAACTCGTCCTCACCTTCTTTGGCTTAGAAATGACCTCATATCGGAGCTCTAGTTCAAGCTTCGTCGGAAAACTAAGCAACTGAGAGAGAGTGAGCTTTTTAGGTGTGTAGAGGATGAATGGAGAGGGGCTCTTTATATAGGGAGCTCGGGGACTCATCAACCGTCTGTTTGACATCTTTATGACAGGCATTGAAGGCCAAAAACGTATTGAATGGAGACGATTCTTCTTCACCGGCACTGCTTCGATTTTTCAGCGAGTGCATAGTGTTGTCATCTAAAGGAAGAAGATGACACTGTTCCAAAATGAACCGGACCTATAAACCCCACACTTTTGAGTTAAAGAAAATCGGGAAAAGAACCGATCAAACCGAGTAAGAAAACCGAGCCAGTTTACAAACCCGATCATTTGGGAACAAGCAATTTGGAAATTTACAACTTCCGGGTGATCCAAAGGGTTCATTAAACCTTGAAAAAGAAACTTAAGACAAATTAGAAAAGAAAAACCAAATTGGTTCAAGTGAACAAGAATCCATAAGAACTCTGAAGTTAAGCGTGCTTGCCCAAGATTTTGCACCTATATAAAGAGGTCATCTCATTCATTCTCTTCACACCTGAACACTTCTCTCTCTCTCTCTCTCTCTACTGCTCCATTTCCTAGTGAAGCTCGAACTAGAGCTTCGACTTGAACATTTTTCTTAAACTCGGAATGAGAGGTCGGGCTCTTTAGAATGGGGGAGAAGAAAGACAGCTATCTGTTAGCAAACTCTAGTAAATCCGAGAATTGCTGGAGAAGCGTCGGCATGATGGAATAGTGAAGTAGCTCCGACGGACCGAAGCTGCCCTATTTCGGCCAAGCTGAAATTGGCCATTTCGAGCCCCCCTTAGGCTAAACCAAGCCTTTCCAACACTTCCTCAGCCCTCCCACGGCCGAATTAGGACTGAAAGGTAAGCCAATTCGGCTCCCCTTTGCAATTTTCGGCCGATGCTAGAGAGAGAAACGACAGAATTTCAATGATGAAATTCTAACTCAATTCGGCATCAATTGATAACATTCTTAATTATAGGATGAACCTCAGGATGAGAGCTATATGCACGGATCGAAATCTTGGATCGCCATGCCCTCACCAATGAGTAATCGAAGCTTCCTCTCTCTACAATTCGTTTTCCGACGAAGCTCCGTTTAAGCTCGTTCTGGCATCAAAACTTGTGAATCAAAGTGCTATTGAATTGTAAGAGGATGGAAGAACTCAATTTTAACTTCATTTTCAATAATTGGAGGTGTTTAATCGGTCAATTTGATAAAATCAAATTCGGTTGTGCTAAGGAGTTGAAATTGGCGAAAATTGGCGATTTTCGAAATTCAAAGGACCAAAATACAATTTTGTGAAATTGAGGGTCAATTGGCCATGAAAATAATCACATCATTGGGAGGTCACCATGAGGATATTAAGATTTTCAAAAAGGAGCCCCAGTAAAGTAATATGGTTTAAGGCTCAGAGTCACACTAGAGTGGAATGTTTCTGTAATTCAGATTGGTCTAGCTATATGGATGATAGGAGATCTACATTTAACTATTGTGTATTTGTTAAAGGTAATCTTGTATCATAGAAGAGTAAGAAGTAAGACATAGTCGTTCGATCATCAGCAGAATTAGAGTATAGAACAATGGTTCAAGTCTTTTGTAACATAATTTGGATAAAAAGTTTATTAATAGAGTTACGCCTATTTAGATAAGAACCAATAAAGTTATGGTATGCTAACAAGTATGCTATTAATATTGTCAATAATCCAATTCAACATTATAGAACCAAACATGTAAAAATTGATCGATTTTTTATTAAACAAAAAATTGATATGAAGATCACAGATTTAAAATATATGAATACTAGTGGACAATTGAAATATTTTTTAATTAAAGATTTAAGTTCTAAAATATAGGATAATATTTGTCATAAAATGGAAATGGTAGATATCTTAATACTGATTGTACAATATTAATAAATTAGAGATATATTTATAAATAATACAAATATATTTTATATATATTTATAATATAATTTGTTTGATAATACAATATATTTTCAATATTCAATAGTACGATGCTTGGACAAAACATTGGGGAACTATTATAATATTGAGATTTTTAAATAGTTTTGGTTCAAGCATCAATCTTATACTAGGGTGGAGTGATTATTTAATTCAAATTAGGGTGATTATGTGATTGAAATTGGGGTTGTTTCATCATTAAAAATATTTTAGGACTTTTTAGTGTTTTTAGTTTAATATATTGTGTATTTGTTAAATATAATTTTATATATAAGAGAAAAAAAATAAGATATGTTCGCTAGAGCAAGAGTAGAACGCTTGAATTTGTGAGATTAATTGCACACAAATCTTACTAATAAAGTTATATAGAGATGAAAATCAATTAATATATGATTTGATAACAAGTGATCAATGTTACTAACAATGCACTTTAAAATGATATAACCAAACACATAGAACCCCACAATCTTAGGAGAAGTTGATTGAATACTCACTAATAAATTTCTTACTTTGTAGAGTTCACAACATAATTTTCAAGATGCAATTTAAATGCTTCAAATGTTGCCACTGACTACCCTTACAACACATGAAAAGAACCCCACAATCTTACGAGGAGAAGTTGATTGAATACTCACCAATAGATTTCTTACTTAGTAAAGTTCACAACATAATTGTCAAGATCCAATCTAAATGCTCCAGATGTTGCCACTGACTACCCTTACAACACATGCAAAGTTTCCTGTTCTAGCATGTAATCAAGTGAATTTCATATTTTTCGTTAAACTCAGGTACTCTATTGACTTTTTTGTCCATTTCTGTAATATGAATGGGTAACTTTACGATGTTTTCAAATGTTTCATGGATTCTTTATTATCTATAAAGTGAACTTCCTTTATGGCAAAAAATGGAGGAAACTTATCGTTATCATTTACTTATATTTTGTGTATTCATGAATTATTCTTCTGTTCGAGTGTTGTTGACAGAGTTTCTCCTATTCTCGGACTACTTGAAGTTAGGTGGGACAACTAGAACTCAAGCCGTAAGAACTTATTTATTTACTTCCTATCTCCACGTAGAGCATGGCTTTTTTTCTATGGAAAGAGATCACAACATGAGAAGCAAGTAGGCACTCTTTCATCTGCATTTTTTCTTTGGAGTTTGGAAATTCTTCTCCCAACTTTTTGGAGATTTGTTTTCTTAGTCGAATTGTTTATACAAGAAAAAAAATGAGAAAAGGTGAAGGAAAAGAAAGGATGAGAAATCATGGAACAGTTCAATGAGTGAAAACGAGAATACCATATAGTAGAGTAAAACATGGGTTGAGATTCCTCCCATCTATAGGAACTCTATTTTTCTCCCTTATTTTCTTGTAATAATGCAAAAGTACATATATGTCAGAAGTGGGATTTGAACCCACGCTCTCTCACGAGAACCAGAACTTGAGTCTGGCGCCTTAGACCACTCGGCCATCCTGACATTATGGCTTAATATTAAATAAGATATATTTCTAACTTTTTGAGTCATTTTCTTATATTTTTGCCTCATCTAGTTTTGGCTTGCTCTTTGCCTATCTCTCTTCTTTTTCTCATGAGCCGCGAAAATAAACTAACTTATTAAATCATCAAGAAATATGGATTGGGCTAATGATTGATGGGAGAAGAGCCTGGGTAGAGGAGGAAAATATGCCTCTCCTCCCTAATCACTAGGAAGGGAGACTCGAATGGGATGGATAAGAAAGAATAAGAAGCTGGCATTGGCTATATACATAGCCAGACAAGCTGTACGGGCAAAATTTTGCAGTTTTATGGTTTCATTTTGCTACGGGAGAAGACTACACAGGTCACCGTATTTGTGGGGATTAATAATGAACTTCAAATGACTTCCCATGTGGGATGCCACCTTTCTATTTATTCAGTGGAAGAGAGGATGCAGATGAAATCATTTGTCAGACCCATATAATTACAGCCATCGGCATTGATGTAATACGGTAAAAGAAACGATTTTATGGTTCGCAAAAGTATTTGTTCAAGGAGAACATTAATTACTTGTCTTGATGACAGTTCTCCCCGAGGAAGATGAGGCGTGTGGTGGAGGCCGGGATGTCATGATGCATAAGGTCCGGCATAGTTAACCAACTTTCATCCACGCCTCAGATGAGGGCATCCAAGCAATTTCTGCCAAGTTCCAGTAACCGCTACGGCAGGATATGGCAAGTTAAACATCAGACGACGCTGAGCTTCGGGCAGAAATTGGTGCTTACAAATGGTGCCGTGAATTCGTCAAGACAAGCCATCGTGATGCTGTCGGGAGTGGCTGGAATGTCAAGAGGGAACCACCCAGTATGGCCAGATTCAGCTCTTGCAGAAGCGATCGCGTCCTTGATGGCAAAGAACACAGATGAGACAAGGAAATCTCCTGTCAATGTGTCAATTTCAGCCTCAGAAAATGAAGCTCCATATGTGAAGTAACTGAATGGGGCTCCTTTCCCAGTTTTCCAGTCTAATCCTGTATCTGGGGTAATGTACAAGCTGTGTGCAGAGAGATCAATTCGCTCAGCATAGCAGGCGCTTGCTAGCTGAAAGATAGAATGCAAAATGAAATATCATCACATTGCAATAAGGAAAACTAATTTCTTTCCAGCTAAAACCTTATCAAGGTAACTGTGAGATTGTTGCAAAGCCACATAATCGGTGCCTAGGGACACCTACCTCATAAAAGGAGCTAAAATTGTGCTTTAAAGCAATGGGCTCCATTCGTGCTTTGTTCTGCATGCAAGTATCCAATACAGCTGATCCATACATGTCAGAACTTGCAGATGCAGTTGTGGGGGAAGCATTTGGAACCTACACAAGAGTCGATAATGGAGAAAAAATACCCTCACCAAAATAAAAATGCATAACCAGATGAATAAATCTTCGTTAGGCCTGGTTAACGGTACAACTAGAAAGCCGTGGCCACTTTACTTTCTCTTGTGACTTAGCATTATTACTGTCACTGTAGGTATTAATATAAAGAAGGGAGGGGAATACTGGGCGGCATGGAGAAAAATGTGTATTGAATATTGGAAATAAAATATAGTATGTAATAAATTATATTAATAATATATAAAGTATATTTATACAATTTATAAATATATTTTTAATTTATTAATAATATATATTAGAATTAAGTATTAAATATTTACTATTCTCAATTTTTTACCAATATTATTCCATTTTTAAAACCTAAATATTTAGTTCATAAATTTGTTAATTATTCACTAGTTTTCATATATTATAATTACATAATTTTTATATTTATTTTTTTATAAAAAATCGATCAATTTTCAATTATCTATTTGTATAATATTGAGTTGTATTATTGATAATATTTATAGTATATTTGTTATTATATCATATCTTTATAGATTTTTATTTAAAGAGTCAAAACTATATTAGTAAATTTTTTATTCAAATTATCTTACAAATAATTTGATTAATTGATCTGTACTTGCTACTATCAATTATCGGTAATTATATCTTGTTTTTTACTAATTTATAATACAAGATTACCTTTAACAAAAACACAATAATATGACGTGGATCTTTTAACATCTATACAGCCAGTCAAATTTAAATCACAAAAATCTTATACTCTAGTATAACTGTGATTCTTAAATCAAAGTCACTTACTCGTACTCATTTTTAAATATCTCAATATTATCATGATAGGCTCCTAAGGATCTATTATTTTATGATATAGATATATCAATAGTCCAACAATCCTCCAATATCGTTCTTTATCTACTAGACCACCTGATTAAGCACAACTTATGATTAGATTCTATTAGTGTTGAAGTTATTTGATAGCTTAACATCCATGTCTGAGTGAGTAAATCCAATTTATACTTTCTCTAATAAAGTACTATTCATTTCCTATACTTTACAATCTCAATACCGATAAAATACTTTAGAGTACCCAAGTCTTTCACCACAAATTATTTACTTAGTTGTTTTTTCAGTTGCAATATCCTAGCACCATCATCTATAGTGATTATAATATAATCCACATATATTACGAGAATAGTAACTCGATCATTAGAGTGTCGATAGAAAACCGTATGGTCTTTGTTATACTATCGGTAACCCATTTTGACCATTGCACGTCGAAATCGATCAAATCATACTTTTAGTGACTGTTTGAATCTATATAGAGATTTTTTCTTCAATATACATACATATCCCATAGTATTTATGGTATCAAATCCAGATGTAATCTCCATATATTCTTCATATTGTAGGTTTTCATACAAAAATACATTTTTTACATTTATTTGATGTAATAGCCACTTAAAATTAGTAACACATGAAATAAGTATTCTGACAGTGCTCATCTTAGCTACTGGTGCAAAAATCTCGTTATAGTCTATTCCATATATTGGACTACAATCTTTTGCCAACAATCTTACTTTGTACCTCATAACTTCTCATTCGGCATTTTATTTCATATTAAATACATACTTAGATCCTACAATTTTTTTTCATTTGGAAGTTGAACAAGTTCCAACGTTTTATTCTTCTCCAGTGCTTTTGTCACGCCCCGACTTGGTTTGGTCGGATCCCTGTGATCAACCTATCGCTCACTTGGCTTAAGAGGGGTTTCCCCCTTCCTTTAATCAAGTGGAGTCAAACGTAAATTTTGAACCTTGTTCCTTGGAATAGCATAAATCAATAAAATGAAAGCTTAAAAAAACTTTTAAAAATATCTGACAAATGGTAGATCCTGGTGTTTTCGTTAGTCATGTTTTCCCCTACTCCTTGAAAGGGATATAAAAGAGGGGGTGAGTTCTACAACTCAGTAAGTGGGGTTTGAAAGTGAATTTTCAAAATATATAGTTTTAACTAAGTGTACCAAAGTTGTTGTTTTTCTTTCAAATGAAATTCTTCTCAAAATTCAGTTTCCAAAACCCTTTTTCTTCAATTCCACATTAGGTGTGTTTAGCTGACAACACATGTAAATCTCGTCATTTGATAATGAGAAAACCGAGGAAAGAACCGGTCAGTTTTGAATTTTAAAATTGAATCGGTCTACAAGCTCGATTATTAGGAAATGGGAAAATTGAGAATTTACAACTTTCATGTGAATCAAAATGGTGCATAAATCTTGGAAAAGAACCATAGGATGAATTGGGGAAGAAAAATTGGACCGGTTCAAGTGAACCGGATCCGAACCAGATAGAACCGGTTTATGAACCAAATCGACTAATGAACCAAAATCGATAGAGAGAGGGTAGACTAGGAAATTTATGGATCCCAAGTGACTCAAAGAGTCCAAAAAGTCATGGAAATAGACTTGAGAAGGAATTGGAGATGAAAACCAAACCGGTTCAGGTGAACCGGATTTGAACCACAATTGAACCAGATTCTAAATTCATTTTTCTAGGTGGCTTAAAGAAATTAAATTCGAGATTTGAAGTCACCATTGAATAGAAAATGAATTTAGAAATTTTTAGATTTGAAAAATTCGATCAAATGAGGGGTGAACCGATCTGTTTAAGCTTTGAACCCAGTTCAGACTGGTCCGATCTGGTTTGGAACAGTGTCGTCTTCTTCCTTTAGATGACAGCACTGTTCATTCGCCGGAAAATAGAAGCAACACTAACGAAGAAGAAACGTCTCCGTTTAATACGTTTTAGACCATCAATTCCTATCATAAAGGTGCCAAATGGACGGTCGACGAGTCCCTGAGCTCCCTATATAAAGAGCCCCTCTCCATTCATCCTCTCGACACCTCAAAAGCTCACTCTCTCTTAGCTACTTAGTTTTCTGGTGAAACTCGAACCAGAGCTCCGTTATAGGGTCATTTTTTAGCCAAAGAAGGTGAGGTCAGGTTCATTAGAACCGAGAAGAAGTCAACTACACGGTGGTGACATCCATTCATTCCGAGAGTCGCCGAAGAAGTGCCAGCGTGATCGAATGGTGAAGCAACTCCAGCGGAACAAAGCTGCCCTATTTTGGCTGAGTTGAAATCCACCAATTTGAGCCCTCCTCGAGTCAAACCAAGCCCTCCCAACACTTCCTCAACCCTCCCATAGCAAAATTAGGACAAAAAGGAAGAACCTTAAGAGGAGAACTACCTGCCCAAATAGAAAGCTCAGACCGTCGCGCCCTCACTAAAACACGAAGTACTGGGAATGCCAGCAATGTTAAGCTCACGTGAATACACGCAACCAGTCTAGTGGAATTCACTGCATTAACGAGTAAGTGGGATTTCATATCATACCCGGTTGGGGGTGATAAGTACCTCGAAATGAAAACCCACTACTAAGTGGTATTTTAAACATCACAATTTAGAGGAGTGATGTGAAAATCATGCGGAAAAACTACATACCGGTTGTAAGTAGATCATACCCGGTTGGTATGATGAAACTTCCTTGAAGGAAGTTGAAAACTCGTTCATCGGTTATGAGCAGAGATGTCCTTATACCCGATCAGTATAATGGACAGTTGAAAACATATTTTTGTCGGAAGTGATCTCCCCTAACTGTGTGCCAATGCTTAAACGATTTGGGAGAACTTCTTGACGGGAGCTCGAATAGCTCTTATAGGCCGAGGGCCTCGGTTTTGGAACTAGGGGGCTATTATGCCCAATTTTAAAAATCTCGAACAAGTGGGCCATAGGCCATTGGGCATGAGCAGGAGCTCGTGAACAAACATGAGATATGTGCCATAAAACTTAAATAAATGAATTCTTTGGCTATTGTTCCAAAATAGGACTGACATATTCAGTCAACTAGTGGTAGTATAACATGACTAGTCTCTAGACCAATTAAGACAAACAGATGCAGGTTGAGTTGAAGGTTGGGGTCATTGGACTAATGGCACCACAGATTATATGGTATGATAAGAAAATACTGTTTGTGCATGCACTATGATTACGGGACCATCAAGATGCCCAAGAGGTGTAGTGATGCGTCTTAAGGGCCCTGGAGGACCTAGTGAGTTTAAGGGCAGTTCATCGTACTAGGTGACCGTATGAAATTTGGAGTAGCACCAAGCGCATGAGACCGGGGTGGGGACGGGATGAGGTCTCTGTCCTCATACGGACACGAAGAATTGATTTCAAGATTGAGGGTCGGATGTCACGAACATCCACTCATTCTCAAGGTAGAAGTGAACGTGCTTCTATCTAGGTGGCCGGTAAAGTCGCTCTGAAGCCACAAGTGGGTTCAGTGGACGTGTTGGCCTGTGAATATGTGTTTGTCCTTCATGATGAAGGATGTGTGTTGGGTGATGACACACTGTAATTAAATAAAGAAATGGTGGTAAAACCTGAAATTTTAAATAAAAGGATTTTTGAATGAAAGGAGTTTGGCACACTCCAATACAATTCTTTTCCTCAAAGTTAATTTTTGAAAACCCATTCACTGAGTAGTCGTACTCACCCCCTCATTTCTATCCCTTTTTCAAGAAAAGAGAAAATAACTAGGAATAATATCGAGCCTTACCCTCTATAAGGTATGCTTAAATTTTCCTTAAACTTGCATTTTATTTGATATATGTCTTTCCAGGGAACAAGCTCAAAATTACGCTTGGCTCATCTAGAGTTAAAACGGAGGAAACTCCTCTTGAACCGAGAGAGCGGCGAGTTATTCACGGGGATCCAACCAAATGGCGTTGGGGCGTGACAACTAGAGTGGTATCAGAGCCTAGTTCCCTTGAAACATTATCAATATTATGCCCTGATATTAACCCAACTCTAAACTATCATGTAGGAAGGAAAGTCCCTAGGGAACTCGTGGAAAAATCCAGTCCTTCCCCTATAATCGTGAAAAAGACATCCAACCCAAGGAAGGAAGTCGTTCAAAGGTTTCTAAAGGGCAAAAAAAGGGTGCCCAAGGACATGGTAGAAGACTTCTGAAAACTAGTTTGAACCCCGTTAGAACTAGAAGGTATCATATACCCTCCTCCCAAACAAGGAGAACCAGGAACACCTCCTAGAAGTCCAACTCTTCCTCCAATGCCATAACAACCGAAGAGGAATTCCACCAAGAAGGAGGCCTAGGATAACTATTGGGATGCATATGCCACCTTCATGAAGGTCCACCAAGTACCTCCACCCACTCAACCTAACTTCAACCCATCTCAATGGGTGAAGTGGACTTATGAGTGTGAGGTGGAAGTACTAAGGCGGTATGGATTGGAGGTCATACATGGAATTCGTCCTATTAAGGAGCACGAAGAGACCCCAAGTAGTTCCTCAGAGCCTTTTGATCAAGAGTCTCATAATCGTTCTAGGGTTATCTCTAGCCCTATAACCCCAAGGGATTAGGGGGTAGAGAATTCTTGGAATAAGCCAAATTACGGAAAGAAAATATTTCCTAAATAAATGAAAGTGGATGTTTATTAAAACCCCTAAGTTTCCTTGAGAAAATTTAAGTGTATGATAATAAGAGTTTAATTTAAAAAATCACCCTAAGGAAGAATGAGTTATGGATAGTTAAACTCAACACTTAAAACTTACCTTAGAAACACGATAAATTCATCTGATGGGGATCCTAAGAAAATGAAAAGAGTTGGAGGAGCAACCATCCAAGAGTACGTGACTTTTTTAGAGACCAAGAAGTTCTGAGAATTGAATATAAGGAAAAACCCAGGAAGAAGTATAACATCCCAAAAAGAACCACAAGAATGGAAGCTGATCAATAAGGATAAGAAATTAAGTATAGAGTCCACCACAAGAAGATGGAGAGAAAGTACAACAACAGGAAGTCCCAGGTGTAACAAATTAAAGTATAAGAGACAGGTGGAAAATAAAGTATGAGTTAAAGAAGGAAGAAAAAACAAGAGGTAGATAAATCGTACTAGGTCCTTAAGTTAGGAGAAAATTTTTCAAAAGATAGGTCGATCCAACACCAGAAAGTACGAGTGGTTAGGTGAGAGTATTGGGAGGTTGAGCATGATATACAACAAGAAGGCTTGGAAAACTCAAAATAGGAACTTTAAAAGAACCCTATATAAGGAAATAACTTATTTTGACCAAATTATTTGGAGGAGTAAAATGAAGTCTAATCAGAGATGGGGAATAGTGGAAGAATACACCCCAACCAAGACAAAAAGGGAAATATCAGGGATATAAAGGTACGAAAGGTCTGGACACGATGAGGATGAGAGACTCACCTCAAAGGAATAGGTGAATATTGAAGCGAGTAGTAACGAAGCAAGATCAACAAAAGGTACTCCTGTATTCAAAGAGTAAGAATAAGTTGGTGAAAATATCGGCAAGATATACTCTAGAAATTTAAGGATTTCGATAGTAGAAGTAGAAGGAAATATGGAGGGAAAAAGAATGTAAAGCTCATTAGAGAAAGAAATCTTGGAAAGACATTGGCGTGCCAAGGAAAGAAAGTGAAATCAACGGAATAAAGGAGAGAATAATTCCTCAAGAACATGATAATGGAAAGGAAAGAATCATGTACAAACATAAAGAAATTACCCGATTTATGACTTAGAATTAGTTGCAATAGTGTTTGCCCTAAAAGATATGGCGATACTACCTTTATGGGATTAAGTGCAGGATATACACAGATCACAAAAGCCTTAAGTACATCCTAACTCAAAAGGAATTAGATCTTTGTTAGAGGAGATGGCTGAAATTGGTGAAGGATTAAGATCTTGCGATAGAATATCACCTCGGAAAGGCTAATATGGTAGTAGATGCCTTAAGTCGTAAGTGTCAAACTGAGGCGACATAAGTAATGACAAGTTACTTACCCTTGTTACAACAATTGGGAAGGATGGAGGTGGATCTGAGGATAGACAAGTAGGAAAAATGCTTGGTGGCAAATGTGGCGGTAAGACCCAGTCTAACCGAGCATATTAAGGCTCAACAAAAGACCGATAAAGAACTTTAGTCTTATTTGGATCTGGCAAACAGAGAAAGAAAACCAGACTATGATGTGTGAGGTGACGGGGTACTAACCTATAAGGGTAGGGTATGTGTGCCTCAAGATAAGGAGTTGAAAAGATTAATTCTAGAAGAGGAACACGATTCGGTAAATGCTATGCATCCAGGTAGTACTAAGATGTATCGCACCCTCAAACAAGGATACTGGTGGAAGGGTATGAAGTGGGACATTGTGGAATATGTAGCTCGATGTTTTTCTTGTCAATAAATAAAAGCAGAACATCAGAAACCGTCAGGACTACTACAACCCTTACCAATTCCAGAGTGGAAATGGGAGCACATCACCATAGACTTCGTCACGGGCTTACCGATGACCAAAGGGGGCCGAGATGCAATTTGGGTCATAGTAGATAGATTGACCAAATCAGCACATTTCCTTCCTATAAAAGGGATAGACACGGTAGAACAACTGGCCGTCCTATACATGAAGGAAATCATAAGACTACATGGTGTCCCGGTGAGTATAGTATGGGATAAAGATCCGAGATTTACCTCCAGGTTTTGGCCAAGTTTACAAAATGCCATGGGGACTAAGCTTCATATGAGCACGACATTTCACCCATAAACAGATGGTCAATCGAAGCAAACCATCCAAACCTTAGAAGACATACTGAGAGCATGCATACTTACCATGAATAAAAACTGGGAGGAATACTTTTGTCTGATGGAATTCGCTTACAATAATCGTTATTAGGCCAGTATTCAGATGGCTCCCTATGAAGCCCTTTATGGACGACTCTGTCGTACCCTCTATTTTGGGAAGAAGTGGGAGAAAGGAAAATAGAAAGGGCAGAACTAATTGAGGATGCCATCGAGAAGATAAAATTAATAAGGAGACGTTATAAGACCACTCAGGATAGGAAAAAGAGTTATGCGGACAATCAAAGGAAATATTTGGAGTTCAAGGTAGGAGATCAAGTGTTTCTCAAAGTGTCCCCCTAGAGGGGAATACTTAGATTCCAAAAAAGAGGAAAGTTGAAACCAAGTTATATCGGTCCATATCCCATCATTCAAAGGATAGGATCGGTAGCTTATAAATTGGAACTACCTCCTGACCCATAGAGAATACATGTTGTATTCCATATCTTTGTGCATCGGAAATATCAACCTAATCCTAGTCATGTATTGGACAGACTCCAATGGAACTAGAAGAGAACTTGACCTATCAGACAGAGCCGATACGAATCATCAACTAGAGAGACAAGAATTTGAGGAATAAGAAAATTCCTATGGTTAAGGTGTTGTGGCAGAATGGACCCGTGCAAGAAGAGACATGTGAAACCGAGCATATGATGGGGATAGTTACCCTCAATTATTTAATGTGTAACTATTTTGGGGACAAGCCCAAAAAGGAGGGGAGAGTTGTAAACCCGTCCTTTGATAATGAGAAAATCGGGGAAAGAACCGGTTAGTTTCGAATTTAAAAACCGAATCAGTTTACAAGCTCAATAATTAGGAAACGGGCAAATTGAGAATTTACAACTTACATGTGACTCAAAATGGTTCATAAATCATGGAAAATAACTTAGTATGAATTGGGGAAGAAAAACTGGACCGGTTCAAGTGAACCAAGTCCGAACCGGATAGAACCGGTTTAAGAACCGAATCGACTCATAAACTGGAATCGATAAAGAGAGGGTAGACCGGAAAATTTATGGATCCCAAGTGACCCAAAGAGTCCCAAAAGTCATGGAAATGGACATGAAAAGATATTGGAGATGAAAACCAAACCGGTTCACATGAACCGGTTTGGACCTGTTTGAACCACTATTGAACCGAATTCTAAATTCATTTTTCTAGGTGGCTTAAAGAATTCAAAATTGAGATTTGAAGCCATCATTGGATAGAAAATGAATTTAGATAAATTTAGAAATTTTTAGATTTGAAAATTTCGGTCAAATGAGGGGTGAACCTGCTAGTTTAAGCTTTGAACTCGGTCTGGTCCAGTTCGGAACAGTGTCGTCTTCTTCCTTCAAATGACAACACTATTCATTCGTCGGAAAATCAAAGTAGCGCCGACGAAGAAGAAACGTCTCCATTCAATACGTTTCAGGCAATCAATCCTATCATAAATGTGCCAAACGAACAGCCAACGAGTCACTGACCTCCCTATATAAAGAGCCCCTCTCCATTCATCCTTTCGACACCTAAAAAGCTCACTCTCTCTCAGCTACTTAGTTTTCCGGCGAAGCTCTAACCATAGCTCCAATATAGGGTCATTTCTGAGCCAAAGAAGGTGAGGTCGGGTTCATTAGAATTGGGGAGAAGTCAGCTACATGGTGGTGACATCCATTCATTTTAAGAGTCACCGGAGAAGCGCGGGCGTGATCGAAAAGTGAAGCAGCTCCAGCAGACCGGAGCTACCCTATTTCGGCTGAGCTGAAATTGGCCAATTTGAGCCCTCCTCAGGCCAAACCAAGCCCTCCTAACACTTACTCAACCCTCCCACAGCCGAATTACGATGGAAAGGAAGAACCTCATGAGGAGAACTACCTACCCAGATAGAAAGCTCATACTGCCACACCCTCACCGAAATACGAAGTATCGGGAACGCCAGCAAGGACAAGCTCGCATGAATACAAGGAACTGATCTACTGGAATTCACTGCATTAATGGGTGAGTGGGATTTCATATCATACCTAGTTGGGGATGATAAGTACCTCGTAGTAAAAACCCACTACTAAGTGGTATTTTAAACATCACAACTTAGAGGATTTATGTGAAAATCATGTGGAAAAACTACTTATTGGTTGCAGGTAGATCATATGTCACGCCCCGACCCGGTTTGGTCGGATCCCCGTGAACAACCCGCCACTCTCCCAGTTTATTAAAGGGTTTCCCCTTATTATAATCCATAAAGAGTAAGGCGTCCTTTAAACCTGCACCATTCCCTGGAATAGTATAATCAAAACTGCATGAAATTTTAAACTTTACATACTTGCCTTACAGGCATCTTAGTTGATAGTCTTTCAAGGTAGACTTTTCGGGATTTCCTGAAAGGGATATAAGGGAGGGGGTGAGTACGACTACTCAATGAATGGGTTTTCAAAGGTCTACTTTTAACTTTTAAGAAAAATATTTATATGGAGTGTGCCAGACTCCTTTCTTTTCAAAAAAATCCCTTCATTTAAAAATTTGAGTTTTTCCATTATTTCTTAGCTACTGGTGTGTTATCACCCAGCACACATCCTTCATCATGAAGGTTACACACATTCGCAAGTCAATATCACTATTGAACCCGCCAGTGGCTTCGGAGCGACTTTTCCTGCCACCCGAATAGAAGCACGACCACTTCTACCCTAGGAATGAGTGGATGTACGCGACATCAGACCCACAATCCCAAAATCACTTCTTCGTGTCTGTATGAGGATAGAGACCTCATCCTGTCCCCACCCCAATCTCATGCGCTTGGTGCTACTCCAGATTTCGCACAGACACCTGGAACGACGAACTGCCCTTATAGCCACCAGATCGTCCAGTGCCCTTAGGACGCATCACTACCCCTCATGGGATCTTGATGATCTCGTACTCACAGTGAATGCACAAACAATGTTTTCTTATCAAGCCATGTAATATGTGATGCCACTAGTCCAACGGCCCCGACTCTCAACTTAACCCGTAGTTGTTTGTCTTGATTGGTCCGTCGACCTGTCATGTCGCACTGCTGCTAGTTGACTGGGCATGTCGGTCCTATCTTGGTACCATGGCCAAACAATTCACTTATTAAGTTTTATGGCACATATATCATGTTCGTTTACGAGCTCTTGCTCGTGCCAACTGGCCTTGGGCCCACTGCACGAGATTTTCAAAAAACTGGGCATTCTAGCCCGCAAGTTCCAAAATCGAGGCCCCCGGCCTATAAGAGCTATTCGAGCTCCCGTTAAGAAGGTCTCCCAAATAGTTTAAGCATTGGCACACAGTCAGGGGAGAACACTTCCAACAAAATAGGTTTTCACTGTCCATTATACCAACTGGTATAAGGACATCTCCGTTCATAACCGATGAACAGTTTTTCAACTTCCTTCGAGGAAGTCTCATCATACCAACCGGGTATGATCTACTTACAACCAGCAAGTAGTTTTTCCACATAATTTTCACATCACTTTCTCTAAGTGGTGATGATTAAAATACCACTAAACAGTGGGTTTTTATAGCGAGGTACTTATCATCCCCTACCGGGTATGATATAAAATTTCCACTCACAACCGATAAGTGGTTTTTATCTTTAAATTGTGCTCATCATCCAAACCGGGTATGATGTTAGTAAACCCACTCACAACCGATAAGTGATTTTTAAATTATAAGGTGTGCTCATCATCCCAACCAGGTATGATGTTAGTAAACCCACTCACAACTGTTAAGTGGTTTTTAACTTTAATTTGTGCTCATCATCCCAACCGGATATAATGTTATTAAACCCACTCACCTGTTAATGCCGTGAATTCCACTAGACTGGTTCTTTGTATTCACGCAAGGTTGTCCTTACTAGCGTTCCCGGTATTTTGCGTTTCTACACGATATGAACAACCTTGTTCATTATTACTCGGCATAACAACCTTCATTCATTTCCAATGAATGAGAAAACCCAAACTTTTAGTTATTTGCAATTAGGTTCCTAAAGTTATTTCTCTTTAACTTTAAGCCCCTAATGTCGATTTTTCCTCAAATTGAGTCCCGTAACTTTTAAAATTTATCCTAGGACCTCAATTTATTCAATTTCACCAAAAAGGGGCTTAATTTCCCAAATTTCCAATTTGGTTCCCCAAATTTTTCCAAAATTACCATTTTGCCCTTCTTTTACAAAAATGGTAAGTTTTGCCCCAAAATTTCCAAAATTCCTTAATTTTTCCTCCAACATTATTTTCATGCCCAATTGACCCTCAATTTCATAAAATTGTATTTTGGCCCTTTGAATTTCAAAAATCCTCAAATTTTCCCCCAATTTCAACTCTTCAACACTACTAAATTTGATTTTATCAAATTGACAGATCAAACACTTCTAATTATTGAAATTGGAGGTGAAATTGAGTTCATGCATGTTCATACGATTCTAAGAAACTTTGAATCCCAGATTTTAACGCCGGAACGAGCTCAAACGGAGCTTCGCCGGAAAACAAACTGTGGAGAGAGAAAGCTTCAATTACTCACCGATGATGGCAGACGATTCGACCTTTCGATCTGGGCAGATAGGTCTCATCCTGAGATTCATCCTAGAATCAAGAATTGCATCAATTGATGCATAATTGGATTAGAATTTCGTCATTGAAATTTGGTCAACTCTCTCTCTAGCACCGATCAAAAATTGTAAAGGAGAGCCGAATTGGCTTACATTTCGGTCCTAATTCGGCCGTGAAAAGTTGAGGAAGTGTTGGAAGGGCTTGATTTGGCCTGAGTAGGGCTTGAAATGACCGATTTCAGCTTGGCCGAAATAGGGCACCTTCAGTCCGCCAGAGTTGCTTTACTATTCCATCATGTCGGTACTTCTCCAACGATTCTCGGATTGACTGGAGTTTGCTATCAGATAGCTGTCTTCTCCCCGGTTCTAAAGAGCCCGACCTTTGTTCAAGTCGAAGCTCTGGTTCGAGCTTTACCGAGAAATGGAGCAGTAGAGAGAGAGAAGTGTTCAGGTGTGAGGAGAATGAAATGGGGATGACCTCTTTATATAGGCGTAAAACCCATGTATTAAATGGGCGAGATTTATTATTAGTATTAATATTGCCATAAATTATTGGTATTAATTCCAATAATTTAATTTCGATATTAAATTATTTGTATTAATTCTAATAATTTAATTTAGGTATTAAATTATTGGTATTAATTATAATAATTAAATATATATTAATTTATGGTTATTTATGATAAGGCGTACTCCCAGGAGGTCACCCATCCTCACACTACTCTAAAGCAAGCATGCTTAACTTTGATATTCTTATAAAATCTAGTTCACCTGAACCAATTTAGTTTTTATTTTCTAAAGTTTCTTAAATTTCTTTACCAAGGTTTAATAAATCCTTTAGATCACTCGGAAGTTGTAAATTTCCATATTGCGTGTTCTCAAATGTAAACCGGCTTGATTTTCTTACTCGGTTTGACCGGTTCTTTTCCTGGTTTTTCTTAACTCAAAAGTGTGGGGTTTACATCATACCTGGTTGGTATGATAAAACTTTCTCGAAGGAAGTTCAAAACCCATTCAACGGTTATGAGCGGAGATATCCTCATACTTTGTTGGTATGATGGATAGTTGAAAATATATTTTTGTCAAAAGTGCTCTCCCCTGACTGTATGCCAATGCTTAAATGATTTGGGAGACCTTCTTAATAGCAGCTCGAATAGCACTTATAGGCCGAGGGCCTCGATTTTGGAACTTGGGGACTATTATGCCTGGTTTTGAAAATCTCGAACATGTGGGCCATAGGCTAGTGGGCACGAGCTAGAGCTCATAAACAAACATGAGATATGTGCCATAAAACTTTAATAAATGAATTGTTTAGGTATAGTACCAAAACAGGACCGACATATTCAATCAACTAGTGGCAATGCGACATGACTGTTCTCAGACCAGTCAAGAAAAATAGAAGCAAGTTGAGTTGAAGGTCAAGGCCGTTGGACTAATGGCACCACAAATTACATGGCATGAAAAGAAAATATTGTTTGTGCATGCACTATGATTACGGGACCATCAAGACACCCAAGAGGGGTAGTGATGTGTCCTAAGGGCCCTGGACGATCTGGTGAGTATAAGGGCAGTTCATCGTACCAGGTGACCATGTGAAATTTGGAGTAGCACCAAGTGCATGAGACCGGGGTGGGGACAGGATGAGGTCTCTGTCCTCATACGGACACGGAGAATTGATTTTGTGATTGAGGGTCGGATGTCACAAACATCCGCTCATTCTTAGGGTAGAAGTAGACGTGCTTCTATCTAGGTGGCCGGTAAAGTCGCACCGATGCCACAAGTGGGTTCAGTGGACATGCTAGCCTGCGAATGTGTGTTTGTCCTTCATGATGAAGGATGTGTATTGGGTGATGACACACCGTGATTAAATAAGGAAATGGTGGTAAAACCTGAGATTTTAAATGAAAGGATTTTTGAAAGAAAGGAGTCTGGCACACTCCAATACAATTCTTTTCCTCAAAGTATATTTTTGAAAACCCATTCACTAAGTAGTCGTACTCACCCCCTCCTTTCTATCACTTTTTTAGGAAAAGAGAAAATGACTAGGAATAATACCGAACCTTACCCTCTGTCAAGTATGCTTAGATTTTCCTTAAGCTTGCATTTTATTTGATATATGTCTTGCTAGGGAACAAGCTCGAAATTACGCTTGGCTCATCTCGAGTTAAAGATAGAGGAAACTTCTCTTGAACTGAGAGAGTGGCGGATTGTTCACGAGGATCCAACCAAACCGGGTCGAGACATGACAACACACGCCATTTATTAGGAAGGGAACACACATTCGCAGGTGCAGCCCGTCCACTACACCCGGTTGTGGCTCAGAGCATCTTTACCGACCAACAAGATATAAGTTCATCCACTTCTACCCTGGGTCTGAGTGGATGTTTGCGGCATCTGACCCTCAAACCCAAAATCAACTCCAAGTACGAATGAGGACAGAGACCTCATCCTGACCCCAACCCAATCTCATGCACAAGAAGCTATGTCTAGCTTCTTGACTGCTCACACGACAAACTGCCCTTATCTCCACAAAGTCGTCTAGTAGCCCTTAGGACACATCACTACCCCACTTAGGCATCTTGATGGTCATGTACCTCAAGTGCATGCACAAACAAAGTTTTCCCATAGCCATTTATCTTTGGTGCCACTGGTCCAACGGCCCCGACCCTCAACCCGACCTGCAGTTGTTTGTCAAAGTAGGTCCGTCGACCTGGCCTTAACGCACTACCACTAGTCCATCGAGTACTGTCAGTCCTCTCCTGGTACCATGGCAAAATCACACATTCATTTCTTTAAAAATTTTCATGGCTTTCTATATCTCATTTTTGTTTACAATCTCCTCCTCGTGCCCAATGGCCTTGGGCCCCACTGCACGTGATTTTCCAAAATTGGGCATTTAGCTCCACAAGTTCAAAAATCGAGGCATCTGGCCTATCTAAGTTGTTCTAGCTCTCGTGAAGAAGGTCACCCAAAAAGTTTAAGCATTGACACATAATCAAAAGAGAACACTTTTGATAAAAACACATTTTTACTTCATCACACCAACTGTGTGTGATGATATCTTCGCTTACAATCAACAAGCGAGTTTCTTCTTCCTTCAAGGAATACCATCTTACCAATCGGGCATGATGTCCTCTACTTACAACCGGTAAGTAGGTTTTAGCTTAGTTCACCCATCATCCCATCCCAGTATGATGTTAAACATCCCACTTACAAGTGATTTTTTATTTCTAAAGTGCTCACCATCCCAACCGGGTTGATGTAAATAAGCTCACTCACTCGATAATCGTGGCGTATTCTTCTCGAGTTGGTTTCTACCTCAACGCTATCTTATCATTGTTGGAATTCTAGTCTCTCGTGTTCCTACATGATTTAGGCACCCTTATCTATTAAATTTGGCATAACAGCCTTCGTTTCTCACACATGAGCGACTATGCTCAAAATTGTTAGTTAATTGCACTTAGGTCCCTAAAGTTCATTTTCTTTTACTTTAGGTCCCTAGTGCTAACTTTTCCCCAAATTGAGTCCCGAACTTCCAAAAATTCTCTTTGGGTCCTCAATTTACTCAAAATTTTTTAAGGGACTCAAGTTTTCCAAATTTTCAATTTGGTCCCCAACTTTTCAAAAATTACCATTTTGCCCCTATTTTCCAAAAATGGAAATTTGACCCTAATTGTTTCAAAAATTGACCAATTGGTCCTCCAACATCTTTTCATGGAAAATTGACCCTCAATTTTGGGAAATTGCAAAGAGATCCCTCAATTTTATGAAATTTCCAATTTTCCCCAAACTTTTCCCCAATTTCCCCCTTTCAAATTGATCGAATTTGATTTCTTCAAATTGACCATTCAATTAGGGTTAATTGCTTCAATTGGAGGTCTAAATCAGTTAGTACATTTCCATACAATTCAATTGAGCTTTGAATCGCATGAATTGAGGCCGAAACTAGCTGGAACAGAGCTTTATCGAAAAACTGTGCGTAGAGAGAGAATGCTTCGAAAGCTTATCGTCGGAGGTGCAGAGGTCCAAGCTCTATATCGAGGAAGGTAGCACGGGGACTCACTGCTTGACCGTTTCACGTCTTAGTTAAGCTTATTCTCAACCTGAAATGCCCTGAACGGAGACGTTTTTCTTTTGTCGATGCTATTAGTTACTGCATTGAATGAACAGTGTCGTCATCTGAAGGAAGAAGATGACATTATTCCAAACCAGACTGGAATGATCTGACCATGTTCAATGCTTAAACCAGTCGGTTCAAGCCCGATTCGACCAATTTTCTCAAAATTAAAATTTCTAAATTCATTCTCTATCCAATGGTGGCTTCAATTTCCCAATTTGAACCAATTCAAATCGATTCAATCTGATTCAGGTCCGGTTCACCTAAATAGGTCATGTTTTCTCTTCCAATTTGTCCCAAAGTCCTTTTCCATGATTTTTATGACTGTTTGAGTCATTTGGGATTTGTCAATTTCTCATTTTTCCTTTTCTCTACCGGTTACTATTCATGAACCAATTCAGTTTTCTCTCTTGAGTTGTTCGGTTCTTCCCCCGGTTTTCTTATCTTTAAGGAACGGGGTTTACAACTCTCCCCTCCTTTCAAGGTTTTGTCCCCAAAACTTAAGTCACTCATCCTTTGTGTTAGAAGTGACTTTCCTTGATGTCCTCTTGGGGTTTGCTCGGTATACTATCTCTTTGGCTACACTTTTCATCTAGTCCTTTAGCCACGTACTTGAGAAGACTTTCTTCCTTTACATCCTCTGTTCACTCCACAAAGTGTATCATGTTAATCAGGTCGATATTCCCCATGCCCAGGTACTTCCTTAGGTCTCTTTCTTACTCCACTCAGGGTAAGACTTTTCTTCTTAAGGGTTCTTATTCGTGTCATTGGGATGGACGTTCCATGTACATCCGATCATCCCTACTATCTCTTCATTTTCTAGATTGTTGATGCTCTCAATTTAGCATACCTTCTAACTTATCATCCTTAATCCCATGTGTTTTGATATTCTTTTTTCCTTATCTTAATTGGTCCTTCCTTCATGTTTGGTTTTATTACGATTTTGGTTCCATTTCGTAGGTTAGACCATCGAACTCGGTCCTACTTGAGTTCCTTTGCTTGAAATTGTTGACAACACATGTTCCTCATAGTATGATTCATTCTGGATTTATTTTTATCCACTATGGTTCCAGAATGCTTACCTTTGATAACGATTCATGCTTTCCCATTCGTTTGAGAATTGTATGGTTTCATTCCTTCTTACACCCTAATAGTGTTTCCCGACTATTCTTTATGTTGTCCAAATGTCTTTTAAATTTATTAACATCAAGATCATGTCGTTTCCCTTTATCTACTCATTATTTACCAACTTCTTGTGGTTTTTCCCTCAGTTCCAACCATTAGTTTTCCAATTTACTGCCACATTGGGATTCTTTGTCACTTATGTCCTTCCTCATTTACATTGGTGCATTTTTCTCAAGGCTTTCATTTCCTTCATCCTTGCTTGCTTACTTATGAGACCATTCCCCATTTCTCATCCAAGTTAACTCTTTTTCTAGTCTAGGTAATGTTCCCTTGTTTTGGGGAAGATCTCCATTTTAAGGTTTCCTTTCTCTACTATGTCCTTTAAGGTAGAAACTTTCATTTTAAGGTGATACCTTTGAGCTTCTTACCATTCCTTGAAGGTTCCTTCCCTTTATCTCCCTACACTCTCTTTATTTTGGGCATTGGCCCACTTTTAATTCTCCTTTGTACTGGTCCTTTATTCCCAACTCGCATTCCATTTGAAACTTTTCTCCTCACTTTTACTTTAGTTGGGTCCAATACTTCTCCATTGGAATATGTATGCCTATTATGAGCTCCTTTCTTTAGTTGGCTTCTTCCTTTTTTTCCCGAATTTCCTCTTTCCTTTGTCATCTTGGTTATCTATCTTATTTTAACTTTAGGACATCCTTGATGTCATCCCATCCGACTCATCCTTATTCTGAGGAGTTTTACTAGTACATTCCTTATTCTTGTCTTTATCCTGTCTTGTACTCACTACGATTTTTGTTCCTATTGGTGAAGGATTTTTAGTCTTTTTCCTTTCGAGGTTGCTCCATTCCCTTCTAAGAGCTTGCTTAATCCCTTATGTGGCTTGGGTTTGGTTGTTGATTCTTTTTTGGTCATTTAATTCTTTGAGAGTTTCTTCATTCCTTATTTACAATGTTTTGGCCTTTACACCCTTTCCTTCCTTGCTAGTGTCCAATTTATGGTCTTCTAGAGTGTCAGTTCGTTAACTACCTCGCCTCCACTATTCTCCTGGTTCACTTGTCTTTGAACAATTGTCCTTTTTATGATGTAGCCCTTACTATGTTTTCGGTCCCTCGTCGGGTATCGTTTATTCTCCTTGATCATTTCGTTGTTTCCAGTTTCTTCTAACCATTCTCCTGTCTCCAAAATAGGTCACACTTGCCATTCCTAGACATCATTAACCACTTCTTCCTACCTTTTTAAGGTTCCTTCTTTTGGGTTAAGTCTTTTATGATCCTACTCTTGGTTCCTCAGCTTGGGAGTTTCTTTTCCACGATCTTATTTCCTACCTTTATCTTTTTATTAGGGACTTCCTTCCCGGGATTTTCAACGTTCACCTTCCTAACGCTTCTTGAGTGTTTTTTCTTCTTTCCTTTCTTACACCTTTATGACATTGGTAGTTTTATTCGCTCTTAATCCTTCTCCGTCCTCAAATTCTCATCTTGTTCCTTCTCCTTCCTTTGAGGAGTTCCTGATTGGAGCGGTTTCTAGCACTCTTCATTTTATCCATTTGCCTATCAATAACTCTTTCGAGGGTACTTATGCATTTCCCCGGAGTTATCTTCCTTGCACACTTCTTTCCCTCTTCCCTCTTACTGTGTCTTATCCTAGAGTTACCTGAAGAGATTTTCCTCGTTCTCCCTTTTTGAGGGGGTTCTTGTACCTCATCTCTCCTCTTGGTTATCTCTCATACTCTTGATTCTTCTAAGAGGTCACCCAATTCCTCTTGATTTCCTAACTCTCATATGAGGATTCTTTCTCAATCCCTTATGGTTCTTAGGTTTTCCTTAACTACTCATGCACCTTTTGATGCTTACTTCCTTTATACTGGACCTCACACTCTTTTTCTTCTTCCTACCCTTGGTTAGGGTATGTCCTTTCTAGTGATTCTAGGAGACTCTTGGTCCTTCTCTAGAACTCCTTTTTCCCAATCTTATTGCCTTATTACTCCATATTTCTAGTTCTAGTGGGGGAGCTTATTTGGCTATCTTAGGGTTAATGTTAACCATAGGTGATCCATAGTCTTCCTACTAAGGTGGTCTTCTCTCCATTTACTACCCTGGTCATGATTGGTATACTTCGAATTTGTTAGTCATTATCAAGGAGATTAAATTTTAATTAATTAAAATTGAACTTTTATTCATTCAAAGAGGTAGTTTCTTGTCGTACTCGGCTTATTACAAGGGAACATGTTGGATTATGTTGGATACAACTTCTAATCATGTTGGATCCCCGTGATTAACCCGCCACTCCCTTGGTTTAATAGAGGTTTCTCCCTTCCTTTAATTAAGAGGAGTCAGGCGTAAATTTTAAACCTTGTTCCCTGGAATAGCATAAATCAATAAAATGCAAACTTAAAAAAACTTTTAAAAATACCTGAAAAAGAGTAGATCATGGTGTTTTCCTTAGTCATGTTTTCCCCTACTCCTTGAAAGGGATATAAAAGAGGGGGTGAGTTCAACAACTTACTGAGCAGGGGTTAAAAGTGAATTTTCAAAACATATAGTTTTAACTAAGTGTTCCAGGATTGTTGTTTTTCATTCAAATGAAATTCTCCTCAAAATTTAGTTTTCAAAATCATTTTTCTTCAATAACACATTAGGTGTGTTTAGCAGATAACACACACCCTTCATCAAGAAGGGAACACACATTAGCAAGTGCCACCCGTCCACTACACCTAGTTGTTGCTCAGAGCATCTTTAACGACCACCAAGATATAAGCTCGTCCACTTCTACCATGTGTCTGAGTGGATGTTTACGACATCCGACCCTCAAACCCAAAATCAACTCCATGTACGAATGAGGACAGAGACCTCATCCCGACCCCACCCCGGTCTCATGCGCAAGAAGCTACATCTAGCTTCCTGACCGCTCGCACGACAAACTGCCCTTATCTCCATGATGTCGTCCAGTAGCCCTTAGGATGCATCACTACCCCTCTTAGGCGTCTTGATGGTCATGTACCTCAAGTGCATGCACAAACAAAGTTTTCACATAGCCATTTATCTTTGGTGCCACTAGTCCAATGGCCTCGGCCCTCAACCTGACCTGCAGCTGTTTGTCGAGGCAGGTCTGTCGACCTAGCCTTAACGCACTGCCACTAGTCCATCGAGTACTGTCAGTCCTCTCCTGGTACCATGGCTAAATCACACATTCATTTCTTTAGAAATTTTCATGGCTTTATATATCTCATTTTTGTTTACGAGCTCCTCCTCATGCCCACTGGCCTTGGGGCCACTGCATGTGATTTTCCAAAACTGGGCATTTACCCCCACAAGTTCAAAAATCGAGGCCTCTAGCCTATCTGAGTTGTTCTAGCTCTCATGAAGAAGGTCTCCCAAAAAGTTTAAGCATTGACACACAATCAGAAGATAACAGTTTTGATAAAAACATATTTTCACTTTATCATACCAACCGTGTATGATGATATCTCCGCTTAGAAGTGGCAAGCGGGTTTCTTCTTCCTTCAAGGAAGACCATCATACCAATCGGGTATGATGTCCTCTACTTACAACTGGTAAGTAGATTTTAGCTTAGTTCACCCATCATCCCATCTGAGTATGATGTTAAACATCCCACTTACAAGTGGCTTTTCGTTTCTAAAGTGCTCACCATTCCAACCGAGTATGATATAAATAAGCACATTGACCCAATAACTATGGCGTATTTTTATCTAGTCGGTTTCCGCCTCCACGCTAGCTTATCCTTGTCAGCGTTTCGGTCTCTCGTATTCCTACATGATTTAGGCACCCTTATCTATTAAATTTGGCATAACAGCCTCCGTTTCTCACATATGAGCGACTAGACTCAAAATTATTAGTTAATTGCACTTAGGTCCCTAAAGTTCATTTTCTTTTACTTTAGGTCCCTAGTGCTAACTTTTCTCCAAATTGAGTCCCGAACTTCCAAAAATTCTCTTCGGGTCCTCAATTTACTCAAAATTGTTTAAGGGACTCGAGTTTTCCAAATTTTCAATTTGGTCCCCAACTTTTCAAAATTACAATTTTACCCCTATTTTCCAAAAATGGAAATTTGACCCCAATTGTTTCAAAAATTGACCAATTGGTCCTCCAACATCTTTTTCATGGCCAATTGGCCTTCAATTTTGTGAAATTGCAAAGAGGTCCCTCAATTTTACGAAATCCCCAATTTCCCCTTTCAAATTAACTAAATTTGATTTCTTCAAATTGACCATTCAATTGGGGTTAATTGCTCAATTAGAGGGATAAATTTGTTTCTACACTTCCATACAATTCAAATGAGCTTTGAATTGTATGAATTGAGGCTGAAATGAGCTCAAATGGAGCTTCATCGGAAAATTGTGCGTAGAGAGAGAAAGCTTCGAAAGCTTACCATCGGAAGTGTGGCAATCCGAGCTCTCTATTGTGGAAGGTAGCTCTTTTCTGAGGTACCTTCTAGGATCAAGAATTCCTACAATTGACCATGAATTGAGGGAGAATTTTGTTAGTGAAATTTCGCAGTTTCTCTCTCTAACTCAGACTTGCAATGACTGAGAAGGGCCGAATTGGCTTACCTTTCAGCTCAGTTGAGGTCATACGAGGGCCGTGGAAGTGTCGGGAGGGCTTGGTTTGGCCGAAAAAGGGCAGAATTTGGTCGATTTTAGCTCGGCCGAAACAAGGCAGCTTCGGTCCTTCGAAGCTGCTTCATTGTTTGATTCTGTCGGTGCTTCTTCGGCAGTCCTGGGATCAAACGGAGGTTACTGTCAAGTAGCTGACTTCCCCCGAAATTTAAAGAACTCAACCTCACCTTCTGAGGCTAAAAAAAAATGCCTATGTCGGAGCTCCGATTTGAGCTTCATTGGAAAATGGAGTAGTTGAGAGAGAATGGAGATTTTAGGTGTGAGGAGAATGAATGGAGTGGAGCTCTTTATATAGGGAGCTCGGGAACTCTCTGCCCAACCGTTTCACATCTTGGTCAAGCCTATCCTCGACCTGAAACGCCCTGAACGGAGACGCTTTTCCTTCATCGGCGCTGTTAGTTTCTGCATTAAATGAACAGTGTCGTCATCTAAAGGAAGAAGACGACATTGTTATGAACCGGACCGGATCGGTCAAACCGGGTTCAATGCTTAAACCGGTCGATTTAGGCCCGATTCAACCAATTTTCTCAAAATGAAAATTTTCTAAATTTATTCTCTATACAATGGTAGCTTTAATTCCTCGATTTGAATATTTTAATCTACCTAGAAAAATGAATTTAGCATCTGGTTCAATGATAGTTCAAATAGGTTCAGGTCCGATTCACCTAAACCGGACTGGTTTTCTTTTCCAATTTATCCCCAAGTCCTTTTCCATTATTTTTATGACTTTTTGAGTCACTTAGAATATGTCGATTTCTCATTTTTCCCTTGCTCTACCAGTTACGGTTCATGAACCAGTTCGGTTTTCTCTCTTAAGTTATTTGGTTCTTACGCTGATTTTCTCATTTTTAAGGGACGGTGTTTATAGCTTTCATCTCTCATGCATTACTCCAAGCCACTCTGGATCCCATTTTGTCTCTTTCTAATTTTTTTGGTATGTGCACTGATTGTAGTGATGCAATAAACAACTTGTATACATGTGGAACATATGCATATTAAACATAATTAGATATATTATTCTCAAAATCATACCTAATTGGAGGTTTCACTGCATTAGTTCTATGATCTCTACTAATGGTAATAGGTAAAGAATTATTATCATTCGATAAGTCGATGAACCATTATAAGGTTGATGAATATCAGATATATCTAGAGCTATAGATTGTAGAATAAATATTTGTTATTGTATTGTCATTATCTTTTGGTGACGTTAAGTAACCATCATATCGTTGATTAATACTTGAGATATCTAGAGATATGGATTGTGGTATAAGTGTTTGTCCTTATATATTACCTTCACTTGACTCATATTTATCAAGTGAACACAATCTTTTCTCCTCATGCTATATACCTTCATTTATGGTTAATTTTTTTCCATATTTGTTACTCTAAATTCTAGAACACGGAATCACTATTACAATAATATTTTTAGCACTCACATTATTAACAAATTTTTTATTTGTTTGTCGTATATCAGGAATTGATGATTTTTGTAATACTGTTATAAATAGTGTGTTAATTCCTTATATAATAGTTAATTCTCATGAAAAATCACATATATTGTCACAAAAAAAATTGTCTCTTGTACTACAACATTTGTATCCATTTTAAGTATTAGAATAACTCACATTAATAAATTTCAATACACAATAATCGAGCTTGCTTACCGAAAGTCGATAATCTCTCATAAAACATATGCATCCAAATACACGAGTAGTGACTATGTATGTGTTTTTTCCCTCAATACTTC
Organism: Trapa incisa; assembly: GCA_030064435.1. Classification (NCBI taxonomy): domain Eukaryota; kingdom Viridiplantae; phylum Streptophyta; class Magnoliopsida; order Myrtales; family Lythraceae; genus Trapa; species Trapa incisa. The sequence continues at coordinate 2,561,473 of CM057774.1, read as the reverse complement.
ATAAGGTAATCTAAAACTCAACAATTCCGAGTACATCCAATAAATCAAATACGTTACTATCAGTACGGTTTCACTATATAAATACTTTAATACATTTATTAAAAAGAAGAGAATGAATAACTTTTTAGGGTTTTTTAAGGTTTTTTAGAGTTTTTACTATATATCACACCATTTTATTTGGGTATATATGAACATATAATTTGATTAATAATTATATTAGTAGATAGATAAAACGAAAATTCTTGATTTACATAATCAATACTATTGTCTATTTTAAAAGTATAAAGTTTAGTATTAAATTGAGTTTGAACTAAAGTTATATAATTCTTAAAACATAATAAATTATTGTTAAATAAACCATAAAAATATCCGGAAACGAAATAAAAGAAATATAAATAATATGTCATTATTGAATAGGATGCAAACCTACGAGCTCTACTCCCAACCCTCTACCGTGATTACATGCATTCCTTTAACAGTACAATGGAGCCAAGCAAGTATTAATAGCATGATGGCTGAGCGAAGTATAACAACACAATTAGTTACTTAACATGTAAGAAAGCTGAAAATTGCAGTATCCGGCTAGAGCAAGAGCAAGACTCACGAACATTTCTTCGGGCTCTTATTAAGTGGAACACCATTACAGTGCAAGCTCCACTGCCACCTTCTCCACACCCAAGCTTTGTGCCTGTCAAACTGATATTTGGAGGATCCAATATATCAAATTATATATGACTAAAGTAGATACGAAAGAGGGAACACGGAATGCTAATGCCAAACATAGACCAAAAATGATAAACAGTGTTCATATTTTGGGAAATTATCATCTCAAAATTACACAGTGAACTTCATGTTCACATTTCAGTGGCCAACTGGATAGACTTTTCATAGAGTTTTAGTATCAGTAGTCTCATCACACAAAAAAAATATTAGCAAAAGCAAGAGTAACACATGCCAACTTCGGTGAGATAACTTTAATCTTTTATAATATAATACTAATATGTGGATACACTTGTGCAATTTTTAAACCCATTTTAAAAAACGATCTACTAATCAGGTATTATTATTAAAATTTTGAATAAGGAAAAAATATTATATTCTTATTAGAGACTTATAAAAGTAAAAAATATGATAAAAAATGATAAATAAAGGAGAATAATCAAATAACGATACAGGTTTTCAATTTTGATTCGATTATAGATATTAGCCCAATTTCTCTAATACCATTAAAGCAAGAAAAAGGAAATGAAATAAATAATTTCTATTAAAATAGTGAAGTTTGGGTTCTGATATCATGAAATAAAAAAAGAGCAAATGGATAATATCTGTTTATTTAAGAAAATATTTAAATGAAAAAAATGTTATAAGTAGATTATGTATTTAAGAAAATACTTAAAAAAATAATTTTATTTAATGATAATCAATAAAAGTAAGTTATTAATATTCGAATTTATATTTATTTAAAAGTTAACTTATAATTAATAAAATATTTTTAATTTTATAAATTCACAACCTTTTTAAGTTAATAAATGAACTGATTACCCACCACTTTACATTAAAAAAAATCATTCATCATCAGATATACAAAATTTGTGGTGAAGTAAAACTTTCATTTTAGTTACCTCGGAGGTACTCTAGAAGGGTCTAGTGGGCCAACCCATTGAGCAACACCTTGCGCATTCCATTCACGTACAGGATCGACTCTTCCATCGGCATCTTTGGCATACGAGAATCCTCTTCAGTGGTTTGTGAAGCCATCTCTCGATCTCTCCTTCTCATACAATCGATCTACGTCCGTATACTCGTTGAACTACCCGACCTATCAATCACTCAGTCGGCTGACATTAACTTTAGCCAGAAAGTTGGCTATCTTATCCCACTATTCTCCAACACGTACAGGAGATCGCTACCCTCTCGCTTTCTATTTGTTTATCTAATGGAAAAAGGTGTAATTACTAAATTATATTAACTAGTACTATCGTTTAAAATTTAATATTAAATTAGATAAAATAAATAAAATTTAATTTTTTTTATTATTTATAATTAATTAATTTTAAGTATATATAAGTTCAACCATTTATCGGTAGATAATTTTTTCTAATTAGAGTTAATACAACTCGATATCATTTTTTGTACTAAATTTAATAATAATAATACATAATTATAAAATATTTATTAAGTGCGCATTTAAAATTGTAAATACTAAATTTATACCCATGGTATTATAATACATTTTAAAAATATGATTATAAATTAGATAAAATAAAAAATGTTAAAAGTTTATAAATTTGTAAATATTTTATTAATTATAACTAATAATTTTTAATTAAAAATAAGATTAACCCTTTAAAATGAGATCCGGCCGAATCGAGGGGACGCCCGCACCCTTCCCAACAGCTCAGACGAGCCTAATGGGAGAACCCACTCACCCAATTGAAGCTGTTCCATTAATGTGATCTCGCGAAAGGGATCCCAACCCTAAAACGGATACGAGAACGGTGCTATTAGCCAAAAAACGCGACAGCCGAAGCGTGCAGAAAAATAGCTAGAACCCGTGATACACTGATAGACTACTGAGAAGGGCGACGGGAACCCACATACGAGATCACACAGATGGAATAGGGCCAACCGAGGGACTGAGCTCGGGGGAAGTCGGGAACCACTACCCCCTTATAGTAGTTTATTTACGTTTTCCCCTCCAATAGGAGGTGACATCCATGCGGCTGAAAATAGCGCATTTTTTGGGATCAGACCCGAGTAAGCAAAATGATGAGGATCTCCGCACGCAGTCTCAAACAGCATTTAGTTTTCTCGAAAAAGTGTTAGCCCGCGATGAGATATCCCGAAATCGAGATAGAGATAGCCGCAAAAGAGGATTCCCCATACATGGACTACCCCACAAGAACATGCTCCCACACGCGATTGAGACCGCAGGCTACATTTCCCGTACGCGGGGTTTAGACCGCGTGATGTCCGGTTAGGGCCGCCGGTGAACGGTGACCGGTGACCGGAAGGACCCTAGGACCGTACCCTCCTGCTGCGTGGTCACTGGGACCCACGGACTAGAGGGGGAGGTTGGGAAGCACTACCCCCTATAGTAGTTTATTTACGTTTTCCCCACCAGTAGGAGGTGACATCCAAACTGCTGAAAACAACGCATTTTTTTAGACCGCCCCAAGGGCTAGCCCGCGGCCTGATCCAAGTGCAAGGACTAGTCCATACCACGTTCCCAGCAGGCGGACTAGTCCGCGGCCCCAGATCACATCCGCGGGGGCGAGACCGCGGTACCGGATCCCAAGGCGCGTACTAGTCCGTGATCCCGGATCCCAACGCGGGGGCGAGACCGCGGTACGGGATCCCAGAGCAAGAACTAGTCCGTGGTCCCGGATCCCGGCGCGAGGGCGAGACCGCAGTCCCGGATCCTAGAGCGGCAGCGAGACCGCGACCCCGGATCCCACAGCACGGGCGAGACCGCGGTCTCGAATCCCGTACGCGGGGGTGTTAACCCAAGCTCGCACGCGCGTTGTCCGGAGCGGACCGTCAGACGACCGGTGAACGGCGACCGGCGACTGGAAGGACCCTCGGACCGGACCCTACAGCTGCGTGGTCGCTCGGACCGGCAAACTGGAGGGGGGGTGGGAACCAGTACCCCTATAGTAGTTTTATTTGCGTTTTCCCCACCAGTAGCAGACACGAAAACTGCTGAAAATAGCGCATTTTTTTTGAAGTGTTCGCGACACTGTACAGCCAGAGGGGAGGGGGGCGGGACCGCGGTCCCGGATCCCAGCGTCCAGCTTGGTGGTCAGTGGGACCCACAAGCTAGAGGGAGGCCGGGATCAACTACCCCTATAGTAGTTTTATTTACGTTTTTCCCTTCAGTAACAGTAGACATCCCAACTGATAAAAATAGCGCACTTCCTGGAGCTTGACCGCGGTCCCGGATCCCAGCGCACGGGCCAGACCGCGGTCCCGGATCCCAGTGCCGGGGCGAGACCGCGGTCCCGAATCCCGGCGTCCAGCTTGCTGGTCAGTGGGACCCACAAGCTAGAAGGGGGCGGGGATCAACTCCCCCTATAGTAGATTATTTACGTTTTCCCCATCAGTAGCAGTAAATATCCCGACCGATGAAAATAGCACATTTTTGGGAACTTGATCGCGGTCCCGGATCCCCGTGCGACCGCGGTCCCCTATCCCAGCGCAGGGAAATAATACATCCTCACAACCATAATAGGTATGCGAGATTATTTATTTGACTAAATTATTATATTTTAAATTTTAAATTTTAGATATTAATAGTGATAAATTTAAATAGCAAGATTAATCTTACTATTTAATTTCAAAACTTTTAAAATATTTTCAAATATTGTCACGATAGTAGTATTATGATCGTGTTTTTCTAATTTTTGAATTAAAGGTCTAAATGTTAGGCAAAAATCAAAATAAAATTAATGTAAATGTTAAATTTTAATGTTTGAGAATTTAAATGTTAATGTAAATGTGTCTTTCCATAAATTGTTGCAACTGTTGTATAAAAATCCGAACAGCTATCATTCTAGTGGAATCAAGAAATGACTGCTCTCATAAACCAAATCCAACATGAAGAAAAGAAGTTGAACAAACATACTGAGTTCAATACAGTTCAGTGCAAGAGCTTTATGGAAGTTTGGAGGCAGTTCTGGAGTTTCAAAGGATTCCCAGGTCACAGATACTTGGCGAGCCATGGCAGAACACTGCTGTCCTTGAGTGCAAATGAGATATCGTCTCTGCACAAAGACCATGCAACAGTTGAGATGCCATGAACAGAAAATAGAATCTCCAAAGTTCATGCAAAGATAAATTTATAAATGACCAATTAAACTTTGTGATGCAGAGAAGCTTGCCAACTCACGTAGAGAAATTAAGCTGCAACTTTTGTAGACGATGCTTAGACCCAGGTTCACATAAGATGATCCTGCATTCTCCCAGCATGCATCTGCAAACAAAAGTTTTGTACCAAACCGTTAAGGCTTTGGTTTTAGTCTGAAACTTGGCAACAGATTGAAGTATTGGTGACATTTTCTTCTGTGGAAATTACTGAAGACTCCATAAAATTGTCACTTGTAAATCGAATGCACCCGCGAAAACATGGAAATTGCCCATTGTATGATCATTGTCTGACTCAAGGAGAGTAAATGATAAAGATGAGACTTACCCAACTCTTATGAGTGCATCCCATCCAGGAAAAGCTTCTCCATTGCTTGTGCAGAGCCGTGAAACTGTTGCTGCCAACTGTATATAGAAAATTGTGAGTTACTAGTATATATGTAACAAGGAGCATGACATAGAAGATGTGGAACAATTTTCAAGCCCTGCCACATATTAGATGCTTAGAAGTGAAGTTTATTAGATCCCAAAATATTTGATGAAGTATCATCTTGGACTGATGAGACTTAGTTCAACATTTTACTGGGTGCAGTTTATCTACATCACCAGGCCTTTCACTTCTACTCATTTTTATATTCATTTAAAAGTGAAATATTGGTTGTCAGGGATAGCTTAAATGCCAGACCTCCTCAAATGTTGTTTCTGCCATCCCTGTTTTGTGCTGCTCATGAACCATCGCTGTCAGGAAGATTTTACAGAGTCTGGAGCCAGATTTCATTACCTGGTAGGTCATAAGAAGATATTTAACGTAGCTTTTCCATTGAATAAATTGCAGTATATCTTTTCTTTAGTAAAGTAGCTGCCACTGATAAGAACATGGTCCAAAATGGGCTAAATAAGATCTTTTGTAGTGACCTCATTTTATCATTTGAATGCCAAAAGGTGCATATTTACTTGTAATTGCCCTAGAGAATATTAATGATATGCCAATATATAGTTGAAACAAACTCACTTGTATATGAGGTTGCTGAAACATTTCCTGAATGGCTGCATCAATGTCTCCCATGACAACACGTGCTTTATCTGTGAAAGTAGTTATTTAACAATATTTAGTAAGGTAGAAGCAGAAAATGAAGATACAAATGGGAAAACATGCTCGATAAATAACAGTTTGTTGGACAACACATTTGAGGAGTACAAGCATATGTCATGGTGAGAAAAACCAGAGTGATTTCCAAAACCATCATCCTAGATCATCTGCATCCCTTTTGCTTAATACCGCCATCATGAGGACTAGCCACACTGTCCTACTACACTAAACCTACTACAAACACAATATGGACCACAAAGCTCCTATCATGTTCTCTTTTTCTACTATTATTTTCTGCATTTGAGTGCACACTAAGGTTTGCAAAGAAAGGCAAAGAACAAGAAAGAAACAATCTATTGGAGACTTCACATGAACATATGGCACGTTTAATAGATTTACCGAGATATTGTTGGGGCCAATTCATATGACATAATCAGGGATGGTGGTTTTTTCTTTCAGATATAAGTTATATATGCTTAAACATTCATTGTATGGTACAGAGAAACCAATTTTCTTACTATAGAATGAAGAACAAATTCTGGGGTGGATAAAAAAGATTACCTCCTAAAGAAACAGACTCAGAGGTTGACTTTATGCGATAGCCTGCGATCTCTGCTGCACGTCTGCACATCTCCAAAGCACGACGTGCATCTCCTGACATTGCTGCAACCTAAACAAAAAAAAGAAACAGGCTCTTTCAGCATTCTGGGTGAATTAAAACAAAAATAATTAAATCAATTACCTATATCATCTATTAACAAAAAGAAAGAGAACCGACCTTCCTTGAAGCAAATTCTATGGCCTGCTTTTCAAATGCATCAATTCCATTGAGACGAGAACATATGATTTCTTGAAGCTGCTGATAATTGTAAGGACCAAAACAAAGTCTATGGATGCCCATCCGACTCGAAATTTTCGGAAGTAATTTCTCAGGAAGATCCATTGTATTAGCTATACCTGAATTATAAGTAAAAGATGTTATTCTAATTACCATTTTTACATTAGCATTTTTCATAAATTAGAAGGAAGGCTAACATTACCAATTACAATTAATTTGGAGCTGGATTTAGTAGGCCAATGAAGAATGTTATAAAGAACCTGCAGTTACAAAGGTTTGACAATATCAGACCATCAGCGCTCAATTATACATATACCATAGCTATTATCATACAATGCTGCATAAAAGAGTGTTACCGACTGATTTCTGGTAACAAGCAAATCGAGTTCATCAATGAATAGAATGCAAGGGCGGTCATGCTCTTTGCCATTTCTTGCCCCATCCGTAAAACGCTCATTGAGAAGTTGAAGTGCTTTTTTCCAGTTAACTCTATGTCCGGTCAATGCTTCATATATAACCTAGGAAAATGAAGGATATAATCAGTACTAATAAGAACATGCAGTCCAAATGAGTTTCTGTCATTTTACCTTGTAGATATTCTCTGGTGATGCCAGCTTAAGACCATTAACATCCACAAAACAGTAGGGTTTCAGGATTCCATCATCAACCTGAGACTTCAGATTCCTCATGGCTGCAAGTACAGTCATTGTCTGCAAACCAGAAAAGATGGCAGGGTGAAATCAGAGGTAGACATTTTTACAAGAGACACTGATGATGTATTACCTTTCCAGTTCCAGGAACACCATGTATATAAAGGCAACGCTCGGAACATTGATCCCCATGTATGGCTCCTTTTATAAAAGTTGTAATTTCATTCATTTCTCTGCAAAAATATGGGCCATTTGATTACAAATAAGTCATTTAGTAAGGTAAATAATTATTATTAAATCTTTATAGTGTTGCATACTTCTCCCTGCAGGGTAAAGAATTAGGCAATGTAGCCAGTAGAAGTGTCGCTTTTGCTCTTTCAAGTTCGGTCTGTGCATGACTGCGGGCATGCTCTGGAATTCGCTTAGTGCCAATCTTTTGGAATCCAAAGAATTTTGCCTTGCCTGAATTCTTCAAAGCAATGGAAACAGTCAAATATTTATTTGAAGTACAATATAAGGATAAATTATACAAATGCGAGGGAAAGGTACAGTTCCACTCATACTGCAGCTATTTCAGTAGCCCTTGTCTGCAAACTCTTCTCTCTCTCTTCATCATAGTCCATATCTTCATCAGATTCGAGGACAGCATCTTTTGGAATCTCCCAATCTTCATCATTGTCATCTTCTCCAGCATTCTGTGTAACATAAACTTTGAAGCCCATAGTTTCTTGATAACTTCAATTTAACAATACAGGAAGCTGAGAATCATGTCCTATAAATTAGATGCAATACCTTCTCAATCTCAGAAAGCCGCTTGAAGCTGTGCCAATGTATGTCATATTCATATTCACACATAAATACATCATCACCTTCATTAGCCTTGGCATATTCTTTAGGATTCTTGACAGAGCACTGTCTGATGACAGATTCCATCTGCATAAAAAAAGATAGTTTCAACAGTCAACTCAAAATAAGAGAAAAGCAAATCATTCATCAGGCTCTTATATCAGTATTATTTACATATACATATATGTAAAAAGTACTGCAATGTCAAGCTACTCATCAATTAACTCATTTTTATTTCAGATCAAGCTTGTTAAATTACTTTTGAGATAAATTAAGAAAGCCGTATCTTGGGATCAAGGAAAATAATTAATCAGTTCAATATTAGTTAATTATAAAATTGATTGAGAGAGATTAAGTGCCTAGTGCTTTCCTACTTAGTTCGAGTAAAGAGTCACTTTAGACACAAATGTTTATTAGGCACCAATTAGGCTCATACTTTGTTTGGCAGCCACCACATTAAACCAGCTTCCATTTTTGTCATTATAAAATCCAACATGTTTCTACAACAAAGAAAATAAATTATTCATGTAATTGACTTATACATATCATTTATTCATGTGACCAAAATGCTGCATTTACTCCTGCCCCACCCCAAAACTAGTCGAAGTTCCTTCTTTCTACCTTCACACCAGAATCCGTTTCCTCATCCCCCACCCATTGACTACCTCTATTTCCAACCTTATAAGTGGCAGGTATATTAGTTGAGAGGCAATACTGCATTAACTAAACTTCATGACCAATATGAAATGCCACATCATATTTTTAATCAAAAGGGTGATAAAAGACATGAGGGTCCTAAAACAAAAAAACCCAAAAGCCTACCATATCCAGCTCGAAAGAACTTTAAATTTAGAACACAAAATAAATCAGGTTTGTTTTTAAGGGATTAGCACCAGAAGCATTTCTCCCAGGCCCGTCCTGAAAATCCAGCAAAGAAACACCCCACCGATTGAATATAAATCATAGAATATTAGCCATTAAAAATGAGAAAATCTATGCAATCTTAGTCTCTAAAGGAAGAACTCTCAAAGTAAAAATTTTCAATCAAAATCCTAATACAAATTATCATTATACATCTTCCTTTTTACTTATCTTTCTTTTCTTGTTCTTTCCTTTTGATCTTAAGTAGTCTTTGGCCTCCATTATGTTATATGATGGTACTTAAACATTATTATGTGAAAATTGGGACCCAACAAAGCAACACGTAATATACTACATGTGAGGCAAGTGGTTATACATGTCCTAATGGTACTTGGTATGGCTTTATTTAAAAATAAATAAAATCATACCAGATAACATGTTCGCTCCTAGTGTCTATGAAGCAAAAGTATGAGTCTAAGTGGTAGTTAAGAAATAATTTGGATTAAATTGTTTGCTGAGAAAAACATCTAGATCAACTATTTACTCTAGGTCTTTTTCTATATCTTTTTCTCATTTAAAAGGTGTATGCCTAGGGCTTTTATAGTATGAATAAAGAGAATATTTTCCGATTCCATATATTTTTATACAAGTGTATGTTGCAAACTTAATTTAAACTTCGTAATCAATCATCTTTGATATCAATGAATGATTCCAGTGAACAGTTATAACATTGATAAGTAAACTAGTCAACATCAAAGTGTTTACCTCAATATCAGACAAATGATTTGTTAGGTATATTTCTCTCTTCAAATTATGCGGTTGTCTTCCAGCGGTGGTTTCTTCAGGAATTATATACCATCGAACTCGGCACCAGAAAGTTCCATCAGCTTCTCTCCATAAACTGAAGCAAAAATTTCATCATCAGTTGTTCATAGTATTGAAAATAACAAAAAAATAGAAAGAAAATGGTTTACCTCTCAATTCGAGCAGCCCAAAGATCCCCAGAAAGAAGCTTCTCCCTTGCAGTTCTTGTCCTTTTCCTCCCATCGGGTGGCTTTGGAAACTCAATTTCCTTGCCCATTTTCTTTGCCTCGCAAAACTCACAAATCCACTCCCCCTCAGGCACTTCCTTTAACGGCGGTTTCAAGCACTTCAAGTGAAACCCGCCTAAGCAATCATCACACTCGATCATGATAGTTGTTCCAACTCTAAAGCAAATCATACAATCCTCCACCTCGGGGTCTTCATCATCTGAGCTTGCGTCCTCTCTCCTTTTAACATACACATCATCCCCTATTCCAAATTTACCTCCATCATACACCAGTACCCTATAGAACACCTTCTTCTTTGGAACATCACGGCATTTCTTCTTTGCTTCACCTTCCTGATCCTTTACCCTGACTCTAGTAATAACCTTAGCGGGCTCATTTCTACCGGTTTTTCTCCTCTTACTCTCGGACTGATCTGGCGATACTGGCGTAAAAGATGCCTCTTTTAGCTCTTTGTCGATCTTACGCCTCGTTTTCTTGGTTGAATCGCACGCTTCCCGCGTTCGATTAGTTTTAGCAGGATTGACCTTACTGGGAGTTGCACTAATTCCCTGCTCCTTAGCATTACTCCTGGACCGCTTGGATACGTTGGACTCCTCTGAGATAGTCGCCTTTTCTTCAACTACGTCTAATGCGAGATGCAATCTACGGGCAGATCGGCGAAGCGGCGTCGCAGTTCTTGGGGTATGAGGAGCGATGGAAGCCGGAGAGTGAGTCATACCGTATCCGAGCCCTGGTGACAAATACTTCTGTTTCTTTAGAGAAGTCCTCCTCGGAGTTTCCGCCATTGAATTATTTGGTTGCAGCGAGAAACAACGAAGAAGGGTTAGCAGAGCGACAGGAGATACTGGTAGAGATGGGAGATAAAAGGAGAAGTGTAATGGCTATGGCGGGAAATATTCCCTCCAACGTACACACGCTTTCCGGGTCGGGTCGCCTATTTAGACCCAGAGATGGAGGCCCGTTTCGTCTGAATAACTAGCATAATTAAAAATGACCAGAAGATCATTTTAGCACATGTAAAAATAATTCGTATTTGAAAAGATTTGAACCCAAAAGTGAGGCTACACAAATCCCCCTAACACTTTGGTGGGCCATCAATTTGGCCTTTTTGCGGTAAAAAAAAAAATCGGACATCAACTTATTCTACTCCTCAGGTTACTAAGATTGAAGAAATACTTGCACGGTATTTTCTCTCCATTAGCTTTTGTTATGTTCCTCTTTTGTATCTAAGCATTAACTTGATAGTTCTCCATTTGAAGTATTAATGCTGATTTTCTCAAATTTCAAAATTTAATAGTGTCATTTTCCCATTGTTTGACAAGTTGAATAGTGTACTCCGCCGTTCCACCAAACCGACCTCCACACGGGGCGAATGGTGAAGAAACACGCACGCTGGTCTTGATGATGGTTTAGAAGGATCAGAGAAACCACTATCCTCTTTCTCCGGTAAATTTTCACCCAACCATGATGATCCAAACTACACCGCTTAACATATATAAGAAAAAAAGAGGAGAAAGATCGTAGCCTTTGAAACACACCTTCAAGGGCGATGGGCCACTGATTGACCGATGGCTTGAATAGGCGAGGAGAAGGCATGTTTATTCTAAACCGAGTGCCGACCGTCGAATGTAGAGGGTGAGGTTGGCGTCTGACGGCAGTAGTGCCAAACTGTACTCGAGTCGATTCCAGAACGAAGAAGGGAGGAGAAGGAGGAGAAGGAGGAGGAGGCGCCAGGCGTTGTTGATTTGAGTTCTATTGTGCTTCTGCATTGCTAGGGATTTTTTTTTACTTTTTAAACCGATTAATTGCCCTTTTTACTTTTTAAATGACCACTTAACCGGTTCGATGGTTCGAACCGATTAGTAGCTAACGGTACCAATTCAAAACACAAACAATTGGGTGATTGGGTGGACAATATGTTGTTTATCTTTACTATTGTGGCTTAATTCTTGCCGTTGCAAAATATAATAATACCATATATATATATATATATATATAATAAATAAGCATTTTGTATATATAAGTATGGAAATATTTTATCACTTATGATAAATAATTTTTAAATATATATAAAGTTAATTATTATTAATTCACGTTACTCTTTTATATAGTATTTTAAATTCACTTTACTTGTATTTATAGTCTATTTGGTATAGTAATTCTAACGGTTATAATCAATTATAAAAGAAAAATATTGAAATTGTGAACCAAAAAAATTATAGACTATGAAGTGTATTCATATTAAATTTGAATACCATTGTAAAAAATATAATAATAAATTAAATAAACTAAAAAATTACTATATATATAATTAGTAGTATTACACCATTTATAAAAATTTTAATTATATATAAACATAAATTTTTATTGAAATACAATAGTCTTTTTTTTCATTAGAGTCCACATCGATCTTCTTAGCCAACTCAAATTCAATTGCAAGCTCTTTGATTTTTTCCCATCAATATCATTATATTATAATGAATACATTACACTGATATTTTAATATATTACTAAAATAATATTTTTAATTAATTATTATATTTAATATAATCCTAATTAATATTATATTATAATATTTTAAGATTATTTATTTATATTTTTATGTTATTCTACTCTTACTTTTGTAATTAGTTAAGTGAATAAACTGTATTCTTGTGCTTTATACATATCCTCTATTGTAGTTATCTCTCAAAATACTCCTTTCCCATATTTTAAAATTAACAATCCTTCCATACAATTTTGCAATTGTTGTATAAAAATCTTTAGAGGTATCATTCTCAACGAGCAAGGTTTATTATGCTCCGTCTAGCTCAACATCAGGAAAAGAAGTTGTATACTCGGAAAGTTGAGTCCCATACAGATTACAATTCGGCGCTATATCTTTCTGCAAGTGTGGGTACAGTATTGGACAAAGCTCCGAGATAAGATTAAGGCACAATCAGAATGACTAACATTTAGAATTTAGATTATCATATACAATAAAAAATGTTTACAAAAAAAGAATGACTCATAAATATTGTCCTGGCATTTGATTCACCAAGGGAACCCATACAGTCCATGATTTCCTTCCACGAACAAGCATATTACACCAATGAATTTAAAAATTGAAGAACAGTGTTTCTTAAGATAAAAATGAACTGAGCCAGAGGCCAGGGCGCTGGGATGATATAGCAAGTTGCATGAAATCGACATATAAGAAATTAGCCTATTTCTGCAGGAAATCGCCTCATTGGTCTCTCAGGATCTTCAAATGTTCACTTGGAAGCAATCTGGTCAAGCTTCAACTGCTCCAACCATGCTCCCAGGATTGCTTGCTCCCTGGAATCATTTTGTATGTTCAGGTTAGAGTTAAGATTTGGACCTTCAGACTGTGTTTTGACATGAGATGGTGATCCTTTAATCAGGGGTTCAACCCAAGAAAAATCAGGCAGCTCTCCTTTGTCTCCTTTTGGGCTAGATTTCATTAGTCCAATCGGGTCATGAGGTTGAACAGACCAGTCTACTTTCCCAGTAATAACAGATGGACTCTTCAGCCTCAAATCAGCAGGTAAATCAATATTTTCACATTGGCCAAATTCCTGAGACTTGAAGCTACACAGCTCCTGTTGCAGCTTTTCTCTGTGAGCAAAACTGGACAGTTGACAGCTCACCGGGGAGAGGGGATTGATACAACGTGGAGAGATTCCACTTGGTAAAGAAAGGCAGAAAGGAGACTCCATAAGGGGATGCTCTGCAGTTTTTGGAGAGAAGAGACCTGTTCTAATTGGAGATAATAAGTTGTATTGCTGCTGAAGCTGGAGTTGTGACTTATGAGTTGGGGAAAATACTAAGGAAGCAGAGTGTTGATCAAAGCACTGTGGAGATAAGATCTCAGTGGAGAATAGATCATTAAAATTTGGAGCAACAATTCTAGAGCGAACAGGTGGGCTTGGAAAGGGAGAGCTTAACAAGTGCAATTCCTCAACTGGGATGCCCCTGAAATTTATAGAAGACCTCAACCTACTTGTTTGGAGATTCAGCACGGGCTTGCCTTGCTGAGAAAGAGCAATAGATGGGTGAATAATACCTTTATTAGTAGGAGACATAGGTGGTGAAAATGGAGTAGCTGACAAGGCAGAAATTGCACAGGGAGATGCTGGAAATAGACCTAATACAGAGGCCATGTCCATGGTAGCTACAGCTGAATTGGAAAAACCAGGGGATAGAGGTCCTGACCCGGTAGAACCGTGAAGGGGTCGTAGTTCCTCATTTTTATGGGCAAAGAAGCAGACCCGTCGTTCACAGCTTGACCCATCCTTACATAATCGGGTCCTGTATTGTGCCGGGTGAAGCCCGCTCTCAAAAATCCCATGAGCATATTCACATAAATCTCCATTCTTGCAAGCACCTTTCCGAAACTCTGGACATGGGATGCAGCTGTAATGGAATTTCCTCGGATCTCTCCTCCTTGCATTCTCACCTGGGTGAACAAAAGGACACTCTGTCCAATCATGGGAATAAGCTCTTGAACAAGGGCGAATCTTGAAGGAGTGCATCCGGAACTCATCTGTTGAGTATTCGCTGTCCTTAATATTGGGGAGAGATGAGTCGACCGGGTAATCTTTCTTCTCTTTAGCTGATAGCACATGTTCATCATATGAATTATAAGCAATTGCCGACAATTCTGAATCAGTTTCACTAGATGGCAGTGATATTGATCTAAAGCCAATCATGGAAGAGTGCACATCAGTCTGAATACTATCAGTATTCCTCAATAATTCTTGAAGTTGGAGCTTCAGAACAGGAAAATCAGGGTGGGCAACTATTACGTTGAACGGTCTGTTATCACTGACATCCGTTGCATCCGGGTCAGCCCCAGCAAGCAGAAGTATCTTGACAACTTCTATGGCATTCACTGATCCACCAGAAGCAGCACAGTGGAGGGCAGTACTCTTCTCAGGTTCACAAACATAATTTATGTCTACACCAGGTAATGAGATGATTAATCTGACAATATCAACACTTCCATATCTAGCAGCAATCATTAAAGGGGTTCTCTTCTCCAGAATCATATGCTTTGAATCCTTTTGGCAACTATACCAAACTCCAATCTCAGCAATCAGGGAAGGATCGCACAAGAATCGCCTGAATCCTTCAACATCATTATCAGCAGCAAGCTCAAGCAAGCAAGAGAAAGAATATTTTGTTTCACTTGCGACACCTGAGTTGGTCATACTGGAGTTGAAGGTGTCATCTTCTTGGTGGGAAGGCATATCAGTCTTCCTGATATTGGGCCTTTCTGAGCCCCCACACAATGTCCTATAAGGTGGACATGAAGTTCTGAAAAGAATAACATGATCATGCTTATCTAGGAAAAGGTGGGCGTATAAATTTGGTGGAATCAAGAGACCAAGTCAAGAATAATCTATCTCATGGAATCAATACCAGAACAAGCAAAAATAAAGCATAAAATAAAACAAACCAATCAAGCCATGGACATGGATCATACTCTGTATCAAATATTAAATTAAATAAAATGAACGGAAGCAAAAGAGACTTTTGGGCGATTCCTCAAAATATTTTTAAGTGAAAACCATGTTATTCTTATGCACATTGTATTTTTTTTAAAAGCCTCATATGCTCGTCTTTCTGCTAGAGCCTAGAGATACAAAAATATTTTGTTTTCAGTGGTTTGAATTACACAAATGAGAGTTGTTTTCTCCATACATGCATGAAACTAGAGTTTTATATTGCCCCATTTAAAAGTTGGATAGCTCAGTCTCATAGAAGATAGAGCACGAAAATTTATTTTCAAGGGATTCGAGTTGACAATAGACATTAAACAACAGAAATGCTCCCCTGAAAGGTATTCAAGCTGCCAACTTATCAAGTAAAGATGACAAGAAAGGAGTTTTTTTTTTTTTTTTGCGGAAACGAAGTGAAATGATCTTCCTCCTCAAGTCATCTATCTTATACCTAATACATATAATCTGAAAAATCAAGGTGGATGAAAGGGAAGCTTCTCCAAGGGAAAAAATATGACTGGATCATGTTCCCCTTTTGCGAGAGTATGCAACGGGGATCTCTAAAACAGTGTGACCACCATAAGTTGTGTCATTAATCTTCTCACCGAAGTAGATGACAACACAGATTCGCCGTTGTCAACAAATATATATATATCAGAAATCAAACCAATACAGACATAGTTCAGGACGAGAAACTTCAGAAGTATAGAACCTAACTTGAGCACCAGCAGAGAGGAGTTATCAAAATTAACAAATAACTCGTACAAAGATGAAGCTCACATTCTGATATCGCCCAGCAGAATCCTGGATCAAAATGGAGTCACCTGATTGGAGCAGGCGAAGCCTGTATTTCAGAAACCGCCTAGCATAGCACGCCTCCAGCTATCCGCTCAATGACTCGAAGGCTGTCATTGCTGCCGCCTTGGATAATCGAATGGGCTGCAGAGACGGAAATGCGGAGTGAATGGGAGAGAGAGATGGAGGAGATTAGCAGATGACGGATGGGATTTTAAATTTTTGGTACGTTGGGGGACGACCGGCTGAGCTGGTGGAGGGAGAAAGGAGGATCAGGTGAGACGATGGGGTTCGGTGACTGGATCAGGCGGTGCTCCGTAGTCCGTACCCACTTTCTTAGGGGAGCCTGTAACTTGGACAAGTGGATTCAGAGTGGAGTTCGTGAAAAAAAAAAGAGATTGGAGCAGGCCTAGTCGGGTCGGGCTATGAAACCTATCATCGGGCCTACAAACGGAGCGGGGTTGTGCTGAGCTGGAAACCACTACGGCTTGTGCGATAGGATAGCGCACTTGACGGATACATCTCCCATGAAAGACTTTGCACCGTAATCTGTACTTTTGTGTAAATTAGGACTGTTCTAATTTATTTCCTAATATTTTCATAATTCACTATTAAATAACAAGTAAAATTTACCATATTTAGAAATTGTAAGCTTCCAAATTGTAACTACTCCTTTACTCACGGCAGTCCCCGGGCCGCCAGTCCACCTAACCGTTGCTATTTTAGAGAAATTCATACGATTTTTTTGGCATTATTTATCTTTTTTGCATGGAAGCATTATTTATCTATTTAAGTTGGAAGATCTAGTGCATGTAGTGAAGTTAGTAAAAATATATATATATATATATATATCATTGTATTTTGTAATAAATAAAATACTCACAATAATTTCTTTTTTTATTTGATTCATTATTATATTTTCAAATTTATATCCCCTCTTAAAGGTTTTTTAGCATTATATATTTAAGTATTATATTCATATTAATTTTTGTATTGTGATTGTTTAAGTTTACTCTGTATTCAAATCAAACTTTTATTAAGTGAATTGAAATATTTGAATATTTAAAAATTTTCATTGAATTGAGTAATGATTAATTATTTCTTTTGACCTTCTAACAAAATTTTTATTGCAAATATGTTAATGTTTTAAATTTATTTTCAAGTCACTTCATTATGAGGTTTAGTAGCATAAATTCATTTTGAATTTATGATCATATTTTATAGTTTGGTTATTTGATATTTATAGTGAAACATATTTTTTTATTATAGAATTAAATTATTTCTAAAACTTTTCTCGCTCAACTAGTTATTTTCTATTACAATAAAAATAAATAATTTTTTCTATTAAAAAAACTAACATCTATGGTGTAAAATTGAAATTTATAAAAATAAAAATTTAACTTAATTTAATAAAAAATCAACGTTGATAAGAATTTGATATCAAATTGAAAGTTGAAATTAATTTTTTGAATGAGAAATAAGTATTTTTTTCAGAAAAAATAGTTTAGACTAGTAAGTAGTAGGGAACATGATTTAAATTATTTAAAGTATTTAAAAATTATAAAAATATAATTTTAAAATTAAAAAAAATAGAAAAGTGGGGTCAACCTCACCCAACTTCCCCTCTTTGTGTGCCCCTATGTATACTCCCTAAACGGATACAATTAAGAAAATTGATCTAATCAATTTAATTTTTAGCCAAAATTCATGCAAAAAAATTTATGCTTAAGCAACTAACAACTCCCATATATATTTATATGAACTTAATTGAGTTATCTCATTTTTATCATATGAAATTTTTCTCTAAAAGTTGAAAAATATGTTATTGTATACATTAGAGCTTAAACATCAAAATTCTCACTCACCTGACCACTAAATGAGATGATTCTTATATCAAAATACCGCTAAGTGACTTTTCTTGAGTTTTGTGGTCGAGTCCTAACTTGAAAGTGACCGGAAATCACTGCACAAAGATCCTTTTCTTGAACTTATTTCTAAAACAAAAAATTTGTTTTGTCACCGCCCTTTCGAGGCCAAATTCGGCCACCACTTCGATTGACACCAGTGCCAAAAAAACCCCATACTTCTGCTCTACCTCTCATAAGCCTTGGTTGACTTCTGGTAAGGTAAATTTCGACCGTCACGAGCCAATTTTTAAAAATGGGTATATTCTAGAATTTTCGGTTGTGACTGTTTTAAGCCAAAATTCACTTAACTCAAATTACCACTTGGCCGCCCACCATCTCAAAAGGAGTTGCCTAGTCCTTGACTTCACCCCACCTACCCTCCAACACTAGAGTGTAACACTGTGATTTGAGACACCAACTTAGATAAAAAAAATTAAATAAAAAATGAAAAAAAATCATATAATTAATTTGTGATGAGACTACAAGTAATGATCTAAATTAAAATTTCCTTGTATCGAACTAAAATTTCTTGTTTTGGATAATCAAATGAGTATATTTGATTTGAGAATCGAATATAAAAATATTAAATTGGATGAGTCCTAATTAAGCTGGGCCAATTAACTTCGATTTAAATCCATCAAGTTAAATTGTCACTATACACAAAATGAACTATTAAATAAATGGAAGGTCTTAAATACTTTAATCCATGAGTAAGAAAGGGGATTAGGCCACCCACACATACTTACAACCCTGTATTTTACAAACTAAATACTCAATTTATAGTATGTAGAATAGACGTCAAAGCACACAATACTTTACATGTCACACCTCGATCCGATTTGGACGGAACCATGTGAACAACCCGTCACTTCTTGCAATACTGTAATAGATGCCACATTGTTATCATAGTATTGAAAGAAGTAAAACTCAAGACAATGAGTAAAATAATGCATCAGATATGTTTTCCAAAATTTTGTCGAAATAAATCATACAATACATAAACATTATAAATAAGATTTTCATACCAAGTTGGTAGTTCGTTCTCTAACGTCATTCTTGACATATTTAAGACCTGAAAAGTGTAAGGGAGGGGGTGAGTTTATAACTCAGTGATGATGTAAACCCCGCACTTTTGAGTTAAGGAAAACCGGGAAAAAGAACCGGTCAAATTGAGTAAGAAAACCGAGCCGATTTACAAACCCGATCATTTGGGAACAAGCAATTTGGAAATTTACAACTTCTAGGTGATCCAAAGAGTTCATTAAACCTTGGAAAAGAAACTTAAGAGAAATTAGAAAAGAAACACTAAATTGGTTCAGGTGAACGAGAATCTATAAGAACTCTGAAGTTAAGCATGCTTGCCCGAGAGTAGTTTGAGTTGGTCAAAAATTTTTATGAGAACGTATGCCTTATCATAAATAGCCATAAATTAATATATATTTAATTATTATAATTAATACCAATAATTTAATACCTAAATTAAATTATTGGAATTAATACAAATAATTTAATACCGAAATTAAATTATTGAAATTAATACCAATAATTTATGGCAATATTAATACTAGTAATAAATCTCTCCCACAATTTTTATACCTATATAAAGAGGTAATCCCCATTCATTCTCCTCACATCTGAACACTTCTCTCTCTCTCTACTGCTCCATTAACCAGAGCTTCAACTTGAACATTTTTCTTAACCTCGGAAGGAGAGGTCAGGCTCTTTAGAATCGGGGAGAAGACAGCTATCTGATAGCAAACTCTAGTCAATCCGAGAATCGCTGGAGAAGCGTCGACATGATGGAACAGTGAAGCAGCTCCGGTGGACTATAGCTGCCCTATTTCAGCCAAGCTAAAATCGGCCATTTCGAGCCCTCCTCAAGCCAAACCAAGCCTTCCCAACACTTCCTCCGCCCTCCCACGGTCGAATTAGGACTGAAAAGTAAGCCAATTCGACTCTCCTATGCAATTTCTAGCCGGTGCTAGAGAGAGAACTGGCAGAATTTCAATGATGAAATTCTAACTCAACTCGGCATCAATTGATGTGATTCTTGATTCTAGGATGAACCTCAAGAGGAGAGCTATCTGCCAAATCGAAAGATCGGACCGCCATTCCCTCACCGGTGAATAATCGAAGCTTTCTCTCTCTACAGTTCATTTTCCAGCGAAGCTTCGTTTGAGCTCGTTCTGTAGTCAAAACATGCGATTTAAAGTGCTATTGAATCGTAAGAAGATGGATGAACTCAATTTTAACTTTAATTTCAACAATTAGAGGTTTTTGATCAGTCAATTTGAGGAAATCAAATTCGGTTGTGCTAAGGAGTTGAAATTAGGGGAAAATTTGGGGAAAATTGGGGATTTTCGAAATTCAAAGGACCAAAATGCAATTTCATGAAATTGAGGGTCAATTGGGCATGAAAATGATGTTGGATGACCAATTGAGGAATTTTGAAATTTTTGGGGCAAAATTTAGCATTTTTGAAAAGGAAGGGCAAAATGGTAATTTAGGAAAAGTTGGGGGACCAAATTGGAAATTTGGAAAATTAAACCTCTTTGTGTGAAATTAAATAATTTGAGGTCCTAAGATAAATTTTAAAAGTTTCGGGACTCAAATTTAGGAAAAACCCGACAATAGGGACTTAAAGTTAAAGAAAAATAACTTTAGGGACCTAATTGTAAATATACGTAAAGTTAGATTTTCTCATTTATTTGGAACGAATGATGGCTATTAAGCCAAAGAATAATGAACAATTATGTTCATTTCGTGTAGGAGAACGAGACATCGGGAACGACAGTCGAGGTCCAGCTTGTTAAGGACGGAACCCGACTAAGTGGAATTTCACAGCACTATCAAGTGAGTAGGTTTACTAACATCATACCCGATTGGGATGATGAGTACAACTTAAAGTTAAAAACCACTTACCGGTTATGAGTGGGTTTAATAACATCATACCCGGTTAGGATGATGAGCACACCTTAAAATTTAAAAATCACTTACTGGTTGTGAGTGTGTTTACTAACATCATACCTGGTTGGGATGATAAGCACAACTTAAAGTTAAAAACCACTTACCGGTTATGAGTGGGTTTACTAACATTATACCAGGTTGGGATGATGAGCATAACTTAAAGATAAAAACCACTTACCGATTGTGAGTGGGAGTTTTATATCATACCCGGTTGGGGATGATAAGTACCTCAATATGAAAACTCACTATTTAGTGATATTTTAAACATCACAACTTAAAGGAAGTGGTGTGAAAATCATATGGAAAAACTACTTACCAATTGTAAGTAGATCATACCCGGTTGGTATGATGAGACTTCCTCGAAGGAAGTTGAAAACTCATTCATCGGTTATGAATGGATGTGTCCTTATACTAGGCGGTATAATGGATAAGAGAAAACATATGTTTTGTCGGAAGTGCTTTCCCCTGACTGTATGCCAATACTTAAACAATTTGGGATACCTTCTCGATGGGAGCTCGAATAGCTCTGATAGACTAGGGACCTCGGTTTTGGAACTTGGGGGCTAAATACCCGATTTTGAAAATCTTGTACAGTAGGCCCAAGGCTAGTTGGCACGAGCAAGAGCTCGTAAACGAACATGATATATGTGCCATAAAACTTAATAAGTGAATTGTTTGGCCATGGTACCAAGATAGGACCGACATGCTCAGTCAACTAGCGGCAGTGTGACATGACAAGTTGACAGACTAGTCAAGACAAACAACTGTGGGTTGAGTTGAGAGTCGGGGCCGTTGGACTAGTGGCACCACAGATTACATGGTAATATGAGAAAACTTTGTTTGTGCATGCACTGTGAGTACGAGATCATCAAGATGCCCATGAGGGGTAGTGATGCATCCTAAGGGCCCTAGACGACTCGGTGAGTATAGGGGCAGATCGTCGTTCCAGGTGTCTGTGCGAAATTTGGAGTAGCACCAAGCGCATGAGACCAGGGTGGGGACGGGATGAGGTAGAAGTAGTTGTGCTTCTATCCGGGTAGTCGGTAAAGTCGCTTCGAAGCCACTAGTGGGTTCAGTGATCGTGCTGACCTGCGAATGTGTGTAACCTTAAAATGATGAAGGATGTGTGTTGGGTGATAACACACCGGTAACTATGAAATAATGGAAAAACCCAAGAGACCGAAAATTCATAAAAAGTCATGAAGAAGAATTGGGAAGGGGAATTGATGAGAGAACCAGACCGGTTTAGGGTGAACCGGGATGGACTATAGTGAACCGGTTCACTAATTCATTTTTTTAGGTGGCTTAAAAATGACAATTTAGGAAATTGAGGTCACCATTAGATAGAAAATAAATTTAGATGAATTTAGAAAATTTTAAATTTCATAAAACCAGTCGAATTGGGTCTGAACCGGCCAAATTTCAAACACGGATCACCAAACCCGGTCGGACTGGACCGGTCAACGGTCAATGGTCAATGGTGCCCGTCAACATCCATGCAAGCATGGGCAATCAATGAGAGGCTGCCACATGTTCAGTCAATGGTCAATGGATGACCGGTCAGCATGCCACACAGGCACATGCAACCAATGGGAGGCTGCCATGTGTCCGGTCAATGGGTCAACGATTGACATGGCGCCGAGCTGGACCTCCAGGTTAGAAAAACTAGCCAATCCCAGTACACCACGTGGCACACCCACCATGTCATCATCTTCAACCTCTAGTCACTGACAGAGAGAAGAGAGAAGAGAGAGAGGCTAAAAAAGCAGGAGTCTCCGATGACTCGAAAAACTCTCTGGTCATGTCGCCGGCGGATGAGTCCTACGTCAGAAGGTAGCCCAGTCAGTTGTCGAGCTCCCTATATAAAGAGCACCCCTCCATTCGTTCTCAACATCCCACAATTGACCGAATAAAATGAACTACTCAGTTTTCTAGCGAGCAACAAACCAAAGGTCTGACATCAGGGCTTTTCTCCAACTCTAAAGTTGCATTCGGTACCATTAGAATCGGGAGGAAGTCCTCTACACGACTGCACCCTCCTTTTAGCTCGAGGGCCATCGTAGAAGAATGAGGAAGCTCAAATAGTAACACCGCTCCTTGGCTGTTAGCAACCCGAGCTGCTTGAGCTAAACTCGAGCAATCCCCAGGCCAATTCCGGCCAAACCAAATCCCCTAAATGCCACCTAGAGGTGCCTCAACCTTCCCCCCAGCTAGCATGGTAAGCCACTCTATCGCCCCTTCACTGAAAAATACTATTCACAGCGCATTTATATAAGAACTGAAACTAAGAAATTCACACTACACATGACACCAATTTTGGCGCAGTTTAATCCAAGGAGGATCCCTGGGAGAAGAGCAATCTAGAGAAAGCAAGATCCCTAGTCATTGGACCTTAACCAGTAAGATATCGAAGCTTTCTTTCTCCATACTAAATTTTCCGGTGAAGCTCTATTTGAGCTCATTTCTAGGCCAAATCGAACGGTTCAAAGCTTGAAATGATAAGAAACACATAGAGAAGATGATTCAAATCAAGAATGAGGGCAATTAACCAAGTTTTGGGGGTCAATTGAATGAAATTATGATTAAGGGACCAAATTGTAATTTTTGAGAAATTAGGCAATTTGGGGATTTTTGAAAAATTGGGGTTCAAATTGCAATTTAAGGAAATTAGGGGCATTTTCATGAAATTAACTTCCAATTTGCGCCTAATTGGGCAATTAGATGAAATGGAGGGCCAATTAGCAATTTTTGAAAGTTCAATGACCAATTGGTAATTTTGGGAAGTTAAGGACCAATTAGTAATTTTAGAAAAATTGAGAACCAATTGGTAATTTTGGAAAGCTTAACGACCATGAGGAATAATTGGAAGTCCTAGGGACTTAATTGAGATCAAATGAAAATTTAAGCACCCAATTGTAAGGTTAAAAACATAGAGGGACCTAAATGTAATTAAGGCATAGTGCGAGTACCTATGTGCAAATGCTCGAAACTATGAGGTCCCTAATGTCAATTCTCCTGATAAGGGTACTCAAACCATGCAAGAGCTGATTATTCAAGTACCGGTGCAAGGAAGTGCACCACGAGTCAAGATCTCACCAGGACGACCATGTCACTATTGCTCGGTGAGTGGGATTTTTAGCATCATACCTGATTAGGGGTGAAGAGAATCATTTTAACGTTTAAAAAATCATTTTTCCAGGAAGGTATCCCCTAACTGCATGAAACTACTTAAATATTTTGGGAGATGTTCCTGATGGGAGCGAGAATCGTTCTGATAGGCTCGAAGCCTCGAATTTGAAAATGATAGGGCCGAAGGCCCAGTTTTGGAAAACTCATGAAGTTGGCCCAAGGCCAGTGTGCACGGGTTGGACCCGTAGATAAACATGATTCATAATATGTCATGCCCCAACACGGTTTGGTCGGATCCTCGAGAGTAACCCGTCACTCCTTTTGGTTTATGAAGAGTTTCACTCTTTTATAAACCGCGAGGAGTAAGGCAACTTTTTTTCCTATTTTTTCTAGAATATCATTATACAAAATTAAATATATTAAATCTTACAAACATGTCTTTAAGGTTCGACTTA
This sequence comes from Trapa incisa, assembly GCA_030064435.1. Taxonomy (NCBI): domain Eukaryota; kingdom Viridiplantae; phylum Streptophyta; class Magnoliopsida; order Myrtales; family Lythraceae; genus Trapa; species Trapa incisa. The sequence continues at coordinate 2,536,516 of CM057774.1, read as the reverse complement.
TAGGAAAGTTTTTAGGTTTGGTTTCCTTTGGTTACTTGAAAAGGGGTAAATGGAGGGGGTGAGTTCGACAACTTAGTGAATGGGTGTTGGGAGAGAGTTTTTATAATAAAAACATCTTTAATTGGAGTGTGTCAAACTTTTTATTTTCTTTAAGGATAATCTTTTCTAAAATTCTGGTTTTTCAAACCTTTTTCCTCATTTTCACATCAAGTGTGTTTAACAATTAACACATGTCCTTCATCAGGAAGGGATCATACATTCATAGGGCAGCTCGTCCACTGCACCCACTTGTGGCATCGGAGCGAATTTACCGGCCACCTAGATAGAAGCCCATCCACATCTATCCTGGGTATGAGTGAATGTTTGTGACATCCGACCCTCAAACCCAAAGTCATCTTCGTGTCTGTATAAGGACAGGGACCTCATCCCGACCCCACCCCAACCTCATATGCATGAAGCTACGTTGAGCTTCCCTAACTGCTGGCATGACAAACTGTCCTTATCTCCACCATGTCGTCCAGTAGCCCTTAGTACACATCACTACCCCTCTTGGGTGTCTTAATGGTCCTGAACCTCAAGTGCATGCACAAACAATAGTTTTCCACAAAGTTATTTATCTTTGGTACCACTGATCTAACAGCTCCAACCCTCAACTCGACCTGCAACTGTTTGTCTAGACCGATCCGTTGACCTGGTCCTAACGCATTACCGCAAGCCCATCGATTATGTCGGTCCTGTCTTGGTACCATGACGAAATCACATAATTCATTCATTAAGAAATTTCATGGCTTTAACATATTGTTTACGAGCTCCTGCTCGTGCCAACTAGCCTTGGGCCCACTATATATAATTTTCCAATAATTGGACATTTTAGCCCACAAGTTCCAAAACCGAGGCATTTAGCCTATCTGAGTTGTTCTAGCTCTTATTAAGAAGGTCTCCCAAAATTTTTAAGCATTGACACATAGTCAGGAGAGAACACTTCTGACAAAAATACCCTTTCAACTCATCACACCAACTGGATGTGATGACATCTTTACTTACAATTGGTAAGTGGGTTTTCTCCTTCCTTCTAGGAAGTCTATTATACCAACCAGGTATGATCTCTCTACTTACAACTGATAAGTAGTTTTTCCATGTAATTCTCACATCACTTCAACTAGGTGTGATGTTAAAATTCCACATAGAAGTGATTTTTCATTTACGAATTTCTCATCATTCTAATCGGGTATGATGTGAATAAAACCACTCACCCGATAATTGTAATGTATTCCTTCTTAGTCTGTTTTTGCCTCCATGCTAGCTTATCCTTGCTGGCGTTCCAGTCCTTCGTGTTCCAACACGATTCAGACATCTTTATCTATTAATATTTGACATAATAGCCTTTGTTCCTCATGTATGAACGACTAAACCCTAAAATTTTTCAGTTAATTACACTTAGATCCCTAAAGTTCATTTTTCCTTGACTTTAGGTCCCTAATGCTAACTTTTTCCCAATTGAGTCCCAAAACTTCCAAAAATTCACTTTGGGTCCTCAATTTACTCAAAATTATTTAAGGGGCTCAAGTTTTCCAAATTTTCAATTTGGTTCCCAACTTTTAAAAAATTATCATTTTACCCCTACTTTACAAAAATGGCAATTTGATCCCAATTATTTTAAAAAATCAACAAATTGGTCCTCCAACATCCTTTTCATGGCAATTGGCCCTCAATTTATAGAAATTACAATTTGGTCCCTCAATTTTATGAAATCCCCAATTTTCCCCTTTCAAATTAGCCGAATTTGATTCAATCAAATTGACCATTCAATCGGGTTAATTGCTCCAATTGAAGGTATGGATCAGTTCCTACACTTCCATATGATTCAATTGAGCTTTGAATTGCGTCATTTGGATATAAATTAAGCTCAAACGGTGCTTTGCCGAAAAATTGAGCATAGAGAAAGAAAGCTTTGAAAGCTTACCGTCAGATGTGTGGCGGTCCAATCTCTCTATCAGGGGAGATACCTCTTTTCTTGAGGTGTATTTTAGGATCAAGAATTCCTACAATTGACCTCGAATCGATGGAGAATTTTGTTAGTAAATTTCTGTCGTTTCTCTCTCTAACTCCAACCTACCTCTAAAGAACCTGACTTCACCTTTTGAGGTTGAGAAAACTGCCCAAGTCGGAGCTCTGATTCGAACTTCACCAAAAACTGGAGCAGTTGAGAGAGTGTAAAACCCGCCCTTTTGAGCTAAGGAAAACCAAGAAAAGAACCGGTTCACAAACCCGATTATTTCTGAACGGGCAAGTTGGAAATTTACAACTCTCGGGTGATCCAAACGGTTCATTAAACCTTGGAAAAAAAACTTAAGACAAATTAGAAAATAAAAACCAAAGTGGTTTAAGTGAACTAGATTCCATAAGAACTTTAAAGTTAAGCGTGCTTACTTGAGAGTAATGTGAGGATGGGTGACCTCTTGGGAAGTATGAATTTTTTTTGTAACCCGAAATTTCGGTCAAAAATTTATATTACGCCTTATCATAAATTAATATATAATTAATAGCAATAATTTAATACCTAAATTAAATTATTGGAATTAATACAAATAATTTAATACCGAAATTAAATTATTAGAATTAATACTGAAATTTAATTTATTAGAATTAATACCGAAATTAAATTATTGGAATTAATACCAATAATTTATGGCAATATTAATACCAGTAATAAATCTCGCCCATTTAATACACGGGTTTTACAACTATATAAAGAGTTCATCCCCATTTTATTCTCCTCACACCTGAACACTTCTCTCTCTCTCTCTACTGCTCCATTTCCCGGTAAAGCTCGAACAAGAGCTTCGACTTGAACAAAGGTCGGGCTCTTTAGAATCGGGGGGAAGACAGCTATCTGATAGCAAACTCCAATCAATCCGAGTATCGTTGGAGAAACGTCGACATGATGGAATAGTGAAGCAACTCCGGCGGACCGAAGCTGCCCTATTTCGGCCAAGCTGAAATCGGCCATTTCAAGCCCTCCCAACACTTTCTCAGCCTTTCCACGACCGAATTAGTACCGAAAGGATGAACCTCAGGATGAGACCTATCTGCCCAGATCGAAAGCTCGGATCGCCGTGCCTTCACCGGAACACGAAGTACCGGGAACGCCAGCAAGGACAAGCTCGCGTGAATACCAAGAACCGGTCTAGTGGAATTCACGGCATTAACAGGTGAGTGGGTTTACTAACATCATACCCGGTTGGGATGATGAGCACAACTTAAAATTTAAAACCACTTACCGGTTGTGAGTGGGTTATTCAGATCATACCCGGTTAGTATGATGAGACTTCCTCGAAGGAAGTTGAAAACCTGTTCATCGGTTATGAACGGAGATGTCCTTATACCGATTGGTATAATGGACAGTGAAAACCTATTTTGTCGAAAGTGTTCTCCCCTGACTGTGTGCCAATGCTTAAACTATTTGGGAGACCTTCTCGACGGGAGCTCGAATAGCTCTGATAGGCCAAGGGCCTCGGTTTTGGAACTTGGGGGCTAAATGCCCGATTTTGAAAATCTCGTACAGTGGGCCCAAGGCCAGTTGGCACGAGTAGGAGCTCGTAAACGAATATGATATATGTGCCATAAAACTTAATAAGTGAATTGTTTGGCCATGGTACCAAGATGGGACCGACATGCTCAGTCAACTAGCGGCAGTGCGACATGACAGGTCGACGGACTAGTCAAGACAAACAGCTGCGGGTTGAGTTGAGAGTCAGGGCCGTTGGACTAGTGGCACCACAGATTACATGGCAATATAAGAAAATTTTGTTTGTGCATGCACTATGAGTACGGGATCATCAAGACGCCCATGAGGGGTAGTGATGCATCCTAAGGGCACTGGACGACCTGGTGGCTATAAGGGCAGTTCGTCGTTCCAGGTGTCTGTGCGAAATCTGGAGTAGCACTAAGCGCATGAGACCGGGGTGGGGACAGGATGAGGTCTCTGTCCTCATACGGACACGAAGAAGTGATTTCGGGATTGTGGGTCGGATGTTTCGTACATCCACTCATTCCCAGGGTAGAAGTGGTCGTACTTCTATCCGGGTGACAGGAAAAGTCGCTCCGAAGCCACTAGCGGGTTCAGTAGTGATACTGACTTGCGAATGTGTGTAACCTTCATTATGAAGGATGTGTGTTGGGTGATGACACATCAATAACTAAGAAATAATGGAAAAAGATGAATTTTTAAATGAAATGATTTTTTTGAAAACAAAGGAGTCTGGCACACTCCATATAAATGTTTTTCTTAAAAGTTAAAAGATTTGAATCCCACTCACTGAGTAGTTGTACTCACCCCCTCCCTTATACCTCTTTCAGGAAGTCCCGGAAAGTCGAACCTTAAAGGACTTGCGCAATTAAACGCCTGCAAGATTGGTACAACTAATTTAAATTACTATGCAGTTTTGATTTATGATATTCCTGGAAAAAGGTGCAGGTTAACGCCTTACTCTTTACAATTTATAATATAAGGGAAAACCCTTTAGTAAATCGGGAGAGTGGCGGGTTGATCATGGGGATCCGACCAAACCGGGTCAGGGCGTGACAACTAGAGAGAGCGGAGTTTTTAGGTATGAGGATGATGAATGGGGAGTAGCTCTTTATATAGGGAGCTTAGGGACTCTCTCACCATCTATTTGGCACATTTATGGTGATCATTCATGGCCTAAAATGCCTTGAACGAAGATGATTCAACTTCGTCGGCACTATCCGTTCTTCCAACAAGTGAACAGTGCTGTCATCTGAAGGAAGAAGATGACATTATTTCGAATCGGTCCGAATCGGGTTCAATGCTTAAACCGACTGGTTCAGACCCGATTCGATCAATTTTTTCAAATTTAAAATTTTTTAAATTCATTCTCTATCCAATGGTGGCTTCAATTCCCCATTTTGAATATTTTAAGCTACCTAGAAAAATGAATTTAGAAACGGGTTCAATGATGGTTCAAATCATTTCAATCCAGTTCATGTCCGGTTCACTTGAAGCGGTCTGGTTTTCTTTTCCAAATTGTCCCAAAGTTCTTTTCCATGACTTTTATTACTCTTTAGGTCACTCGGGATTTGTAAATTTCCCAATTTGCTATTTCTCCATCAATTAAGGTTCATGAACCAACTCGATTTTCTCTTTAGAAATAATTGGTTATTTTCCCGATTTTCTTATTATAAAAGGATGGGGTTTACAACTCTCCCCTCTTTTTAGGAGTTTTGTCCCAAAAACTTATTCAACATCATTTCTATAGGAAATAACCTCCCTTGATGTAAACGTGGAGTCTGTTTGACATGGTAACACTTCGGTTACTTTCACTTAGCTCTTTTATAACATGCACTTAAGGAATTTACTTTCTATAAAGTGTCAAAGTCATCCTTTGACTTGTTGACTAGCCACATAGTGACCTCCTATTGGTCGTTCATTCCAACATGGTCGCTGACCGCATTCGACTAGTTATTTTACTATGATACATGGCATACTCTGATCGGATGATTTAAATAAGTCATATTTCCCTTGTGACGCACTATGGCACTGCCACGTGTTAGCCTCTTATTGGCTGGGACCATCCGACGTGATTTTGCCATGTGTTAACCTCTGATTGATCATTTCTTTGATATCCTAGTCAGTCGCTAACATGACATCTTTGCCATGTGTCAAGTCCTCATTGGCTAGCTTGGCTAACGAGACTTTTCCTCGACTAAGGACACGTGTCGCTCTCCTATTGGTTGGTCATCGATGACGTGAATTTTCTTTCTTGATTGTTGATCAAATACACGCGTCACACTTTAATTGGTCAAGGATTCTAGGCACTGACCCAACGGTTGACGGGGCACGTTTCGCCATGCATCGCGCACTGATTGGTCGTGTGCACGTACTAGGTATACAACTGGTAGGCAATTCGTTGATCGACTGAACTGTTGACCGGGTTTGGTGTCCCGAAATTAAAAATTGGTCGGTTCAGGTCCGAATCGACCGATTTTCCAAAATGTAAAAATTTCTAAATTTAGTTTCTTACTAGTGGTGAATTCAAATTTTCAAATTGATATTTTTAAGTTCCCTATAAAAATAAATCTTTAAACAATTGTCAGTTGCCAATAGGAGTAGCAAAAATCTCCAGTCACACTCGGACCTCACCAGATTTGACTAGGTCTATAAATTAAGGAGCATGAGTTTGAGTCCAAGAGAACAAACTCGACTGACCCGGTCGGTCTCAATCGTCTTGATTGGACCCAGTGGTTGGGTATGAGTCCAGAGTACAGACACGGTTGTCGGAGTCCGAGTCTAGAATGGGGACTAGGCGGACGCATCCTTTCCTTTACTATGAATAAACCAATTTTTTTTGTATAAATAAAATTTAAACACTTAACCAAAATTTAATAATAAGATAATTTTACCAATTTAATTAAATTATATTATATAATAAAATATAAATATTATATTATAAAACTTGATTAATCAAAAAACTTTTGAATTTAAAATTTAAATATCAAATTTAATAAATAAATTAAATACATAAATTAATGTAGAAATTTATTGCGAATATATTTTTTTAAATTTACCGTCCAAATACTTATTTTAAAATATTTTTATTTTAAATTAATAATAAAATTATACTGTAAATTATATATATAACTTATAATTTAATTTTATATTCGAATTCTCTAATTAATAAAATTTATTGTAGTTATTAAGTTCGATTGAACCTCATTATATCCGACTAAATCTAAGATTTAATGGGTTAGATCTAGTAAAACCTGGTAGATCCCATGACTGAGTCCAACACTAGCAAGATAGACCGACTAGACCCCGATGACCATATTCGGATATAACGGACCCGAACCCTGGGTTGAGGTCCTAATGAACCAGACCCAAGGTCTAATTGCCACCCCTAGTCGCCATCTTCTATGGTAACTTGTAAGCTTGGAGGCTAACATTTCTCCGTTTGCAATTGCATTTTATGGCACGTGGGGAAAAGAAGTAGAAACAAGGTTGCCTTATCTTAATACGAGTATACTTGCATCCAACATTTCAATCAAGTTGAGGGACTATGCATGCGGGTTGGCTCATTCACAACCAAGTTGTGGGAATAGGGAAATATCATAACACATGCTATTGTAATGTCCATACCGTTCCCGTCTCAGTATGTCAATCAAATATCCGTGGAAGGAGATCATGAAACTACTAGATAGCGGAATTGGGATGACAGATGTGTAAATAAAAAAGATACAACGAGTGCACTCACACCCTGCAATAGAAGCCTTCTTGACAAGACAAGGGGACTGTTTTATATCAGGGCAAAGCAGGAAAGAGAGCAGACACATTACCTAGTCACATACTTGAGATACCGAGCAGCAGTACAAGACACAAGAAAGGGTCATCAAAATTAATTATGATGTCTCTCGCAACCTATATTCGGGTAAGACAAGTATTAGTGTTCACTGGGATGAAGAATGTGAATTAAAAAAAATTGACTGACAAAATGCTAATCGGGTGAGAAAATAAAGACTTGATCAATAGTGAAAGGAATTAAACTAGCGCTTCTCGGGACCTATATTCGAGTGAGTCAGCTATCAGAGTGTTGGCTAGGGACGAAGAATGTGAATTAAAAAAAATTGACTGCCCAAACAAAATGCTAATAGGGTGAGAAAATAAAGGCCCATCAATAGTGAATGGAATTAAACTAGCAGATGATGGAATTCACTGACATCATAATGAAGATAGACTCACGGGTGACTTATCCTAGGAGTTTTTTAGTCACAATACCCATCAGTTTCACCATTTTAAGTTAAAATTAGTGAATATCTGTATTAATTCCTGTGCGGATTCCCTAGCATGAACCGGCATCGATAGACAGAGCTCATTGCAATTTAATATTGTTCGGGATCGTTGCTCTGTTATTGAGTGCAAAAAAAAAGAACCCTCTCCAAGTTGTCCAATGATAATGGTAGGCAAGCTTGGAGGCTTGCATTTCATTTACATTCACATCTTAAGGCATGTGGGAACAAGTAGAAACAAAGTTTAGCTTTACTTTTAAGATTGTTTTTCCTGCAATTATGTTGGTTTAGTCACAATTCAATCACAATTCACAGACAAGATTGGGTCTCTGAAACTCCCCACTATGAATCTCCAATTATGTTGATGGGGCTAAGCCACCCAAAATTTTCAACTGTAGGCAGGTCTTATAAACAGTTTGAAATGGTTAAAAAATCTTGGAGTGTGAGTCAAATAATTATAATTTTTTATTAAAATGATTATAATATTATTTTATATATTAATATTTATTTTTATATATTTTAAATAAATTTATATAATGATATTTTATGTAAAACCATATGATACAATAAGATAAATCAAATATATTATTTTTATTATTATAATCATACAAATATATAAATATTATTATATAATTTATATTAAATACATTTTAATTGTAATAATTACTTATATTATATAATAATATTATATGATAAAAATGAAATATGCTATATATATTATTTTATTATACATACAACACATTTATTAGAAATATTCTTATATGATTAACATAATTTCTATATAATAATATATGATAATTATAATTTATTATTATATATAATAATATAATATTACTTAATAAGTTATTAAATTCAATTAAAAAATATAAATTCATCTTTTTAATATTTTATTAAGACGTCCAAGCAATAAATTTGAATGGCCCTTAAACTCCCTTCCAAATCCCTCCAAACTCACTTCCAAATCCCTCCAAACTCCATAATCCAAACAAAATAAATCTCTGCATTGCAACCTAGACTAAAAGATATAACTTTCATCCTTCATCCATTCTTCTCACTGGCTATATGGCTATATGGGTGCATTATTTCTTCTAACCATTTAATTACAAAGTCTTCCCAAAATGATAGAGAGGGGGGAATTGCATCAACGGAGTGCCGGATGTGCTTTTTCTAAGAATTTCAGCAGGTGGGATCATATAACATCACCGGGATGTGAGAATTGGACAGTTTCTTATACATCTCCGACTTCCTCCACATGTTGCTCAGCTGGAGTTTCTGCACCAGCTCCCACATCTGGCCCAGTATTGGTGCAGTGGGCAGAGCTGCAGTTTGATTCTGTGGCATTGACTACAGTCAGCTGCTTCTCCATCATGCCAGAGAGAGCTAGTTTTGGGGACCACTCAAGGACGTCATCAATTATGTTTGAAACTCGCTTTTGGTACCTGTGAAGAGCAATCCCAAGGGTAATCAGATACATGAAGTCAAAACAAATTTGAAGAAAGGATGTTAGAAATAACATTTCCTTTTGAACAAAACTATAAAACCAGACTTATGATACAACTTCAGGGTGCTTTCGAAGATCTTCAATTATTTACTATTAATAAAGAGTTCTCCACAATCACATTCAGAATAGCAAATCAGTGAAGCAACATTCTCAACTTGGAAGCACTGAGTTCTACCACATCCTCTTGAATACAACATCTTAAAGTGCAGACAGGTTACTGAAGATTAAACTCAAAAATCCATTTAATAGAATTTTTTTACAATACCTGGCTCTAGCAGCCTCATCAGGAGCATGGTGCCTCAGCAGCAATATAACCAGCATTGCTACTAATAGCATAAAACAACCTAGTTGTCCACTTGGGTCTTTCCTCCTCATCTTTCCTAGGCCAGAAACGGAACAACTCTCGCAGTGTTGCTTCCTCAGCCAGAATGTTAGGGAAGAACCAAGTGCGCTTTCCAACAAGGATGTAAAGAGCACCAAACATAGCAGCTCTAACTGCAAATCACATGCATATGAACAAGGTGAGCACTAAACATGGTTAGCACTACTCAGAAATCTTCAGTGCCAGGTAAATGAATAAACATAAACTAGTGGACTAGTCATATCCCACATGAAAGGGTGCATATTGAGATACAAACTAGAAAAAAATTCTTTCTTGCATGCAATCGAATTGTAAATTTGTAACTGAGATCAGAACCAATAATAAATACAAGGTGCATTATTGGACTAGTAAGTATATTTCTTCTGTCTATTACCTTCTGGAACACATGAAAGTTTCCTACCCTTTTGACATTAGCCTAAAGTTGTGGGTATTAACATAGAACGTGCTTCTCAAATGGAAAGAACAGAAAGATAGAAGACTCACCAAACAAAAGGGAGAGAATCAACAATAGAATTCCAGCACATGAGTAGAGTATCAGTAGCTTGACCTGATGAGGATATACTGGGAATAAGCAGATAGCTAATGTCAATACAGGCCAAAAAAATGATAGAAGAGTTTGCCATAAGGGGTGCCTTTTCACGAATGCCCATGCAAAGAAGGCATCACTATCAGAAAACACTTGCTCCTGCAATGGGGGAAAGGGGAGAATTAAATAATAAGATTGTAAATCACCAGTAAAGGAAATATAAGTAAAGCTCCAAGCATTGAAATAATATAGCCTAATAATGCTCAGAACTTACAGGGAATATCTCCAAATGTGCAGGCCAGGTGGAGAGCTTTTTTTTTCCAGGACGGAGAGTTTTCACTACACGATCACACCGTACTATAAGATTCTTTCTAGTAAAGCATTGCCAATATCTTCTATTTCCAAATTCTTATCTGATCCAAGAATTTCTTTAACCTCTGCATTATTCTTCAAGAAACTAATGAAATCCTTCCCCTTAAAATATTCCACCCGCGTTTCCTGTAGGACTGCCCACCGAGACTCCAAGCCCTTGTGGTCTCTAACCTTGTCAGCAAACAACTGAAAGACATCCTTTTGGGGTGCTTGTTTCTGGAAATAGAAAATGCATGCATAAGTATGATGTTAAGGGAACTAGCTAGTGCCCACAGACATACGTACAAGCTTATTTCTGGAAATAGGAAATATACTTAACAGACAAGCAAGCAAAGGGTGACCGATGATGTGTACAATATCGAGTTGTATAGACTGTTCAGACATCGGTCTAAGCACGAAATATTAACAAACATTGGATTATCTAACAACTTTGAGCAAAGCTTATTTAGCGGGTCAACAGAGCTTTGCAGATGAAGGACTTCTCGAACAGGCATTGCCACAGCCAGAGGCACCTCCAGAAACTGCCAGAATGGGATTATCAAATCTCATTTAAGGAAACTTAGTATCATCAAGCCCATACTTTAATGATGGTATTAATATACGTTCAATCTCCTACATTCATGCTCAGAATAATATAATCAAACTTTTCATGAGACTTTAGCTTAATGAGGGAATAAGAAGTCTGCAACCACGCATAAAAATTCAACACAAGGTCGCGTAAGCTAAAAACGAGGAGAGAAAGAAAAACATGTTCTTGTGCTACAACAAAATATTCAATAAATAATACAATAAATGCAGCAAAAAAAAGCTCATCCATGAACTGAACTCTGTACGAGATGGTAAGCTCAGCTGCCTAAACGACCAAAACAATGTGAATGATTTGTAGGTGTAAAAAATCCATTCAAGATCGAGTCGCTAAAACCCTAGATCATGGAAAAGGAAAAAAGAAGGCGGGTGATGACGGACCTTAGGAGAAGCGTCGGAATTGGAGTCCCTGGCGCTAGACTGCAGGGCTCCGGGCGATCTCCGGACCCTCCTCTTTTCCGTAGCGGCTGCACCCCCTGACTTCTTCATTTCTGTGACCTTTTCTTTTTCCTTTCCTGCCGCGTTTTTTCCTTATATCTGTTCCATGTACCATTCATCTGATGTAGTAAGGAAAGAAAAGAAAAAAAAAAGAGAAATATAAACAAATAATACATAAACAAGAAAATCCCACCCTTTTTTTTTGTTTCATTTGGCACCTTATATCTAATTTAGGTCTTATAATATACAGGGCTACCTTGTCTTGGTCGAAAATTTGAGTACATAATTAATATTACATTACCATATTTAATATCGTGGGAGTTTTGAAAAGTGGTATGACTCATTTGAATTCAATTTACGCCACTACAACTAAAAATAATTATTCGTTAATGAAATGAAAATGAATATTTTATAAAAAATTATAAAAAGCACAAGTGAAAGTTTAATGTAAAAATAAAATAAAAGAATCTAAATGTAATTTTATGAAAGAGATTTATTAACTTAATAAAAATTTTAAAATATTAAATGATAAATTATATAAATAAGCTAAAATTTAGAATATTATATGAAATATATAATTAATATTATATTATCTTAGATATTTGTTCTAAAATATTAATAAATGGTTGAAATGAAAGATAAAATATATTATTTATTTTATTAGATTATTACTAACATTATAAACTAATTTTATATGGAGTATTGTAACAATCTTTAATTTATAAATATATGGTAAAATATTTATATTTTTTATAAATTGAAAAAGTATTTAAATTTATTAAGTTATTTATCAAATAATGTCAAATTTTACTTTTTTTTTTTTACTTATGTTATGAAAAATTTAATATTTTTCCATATTTGGTGTCGTTGGTATTATATCACATGTATAACAAGTTTTATTCTATTATTTTACAAATTATCATATTTTTATTATTTTTTATTTATTTTTGTTTTCTATAAAAATAAAAAAAAAATGAAAAGAACCAAAATCTTTCTTATGGTATTAATTTATTATAATTAGACTTCACCCATCAAAATTGAGAAAATAAGTTGTCTCCTTAATGGGAGTGACCTCAAGTTACACAATCAATATTCAAGAAAAGAGAAAGAGAATGAAGGGAATTATTTCGAAATTCTGACATTTTCCTCCTTCACTACAATGGTAGAATAAATTTCTTAAGGGTAGCAAAATGATCAATTAGTAAGCTTATGCGTTTAGGTAACCAAAAACTCCTATATACCTCAAGTTCCTTCTACCACTCCCACATATTCTTCCTTGAGGATTTGAACAGCTCTACTTCCAAAATATTAGTTTATTTTTCTGAAGAATCCAATCCATTTCCCCGAGTACTTCCAAAGAAATGGGAAGGTACCAATGAATATAAGGGATTACTTGGTACCTTCTTTTGTTGAAAATAAATAAATTAATCATTTCCTTGCCACTCATATAGACGGAAGGGAGTATCCACGATGATCAATGGTCAGAGTTGGGCGATCATGGACATAACCATATCTCCCCTATTTTATACCTTTCTCTTCAATGGTATTATGGCTAAAATTAACCCCAGATACTTGCGATGTACACCCCAAGAGGACAATAGGTAGATGAACTAAAAAAGAAATTAGAGTACGAAGCTAGACTAACTATTTGAGGGAACTATGAGGTTTCAGGTAGATGATTAACCCTAGGACAAAAATCCATGCTGTGATGCTAACAAATAATGTAATGAGAACAAAGGAAGCTATTGAGAAAGGGGCGATGACGGTGGTAACCACTGAGAAACTCTGAGGATTAGGTGATAGAGGAGACGCGTGGAGGATGGTAGCCTCGGGTCCCTTTTTATGTAACCGGTAATCGGGAAAACCAACTGAGCTTCAGTGAGGATAAGAGGAGAAATTTTTCTGTGAGGTTGACAAAGATCGGGAAGTGGATAGACCTTAGGAAATTAGGGATTGTTGGAGTGAAAGGGAAGAATGAGGCTTTTTGAGCGAGGCTTGAATGAGAGGTTGAGCAAGATCCGACTTTAGGAAATTAGGGATTTGCTCGAGCGTGATCTAGAAGCCCCTCGAGAGGGTGAACCGAAGAAGTAAGGGTCTTCATATATGGAACGAGGAATGATCGAGTGTCGAACTGAAAGCAAAAGCTTTGTTCTACATTCATCATATTTGGAGCCAAGGGTTTTTTACTTGAGAGGATTTTTACAGAAGAAGAATGAAGTGATAGGATAGTGAGCAAGGCATCATTTAATTGAGGGCAAGTGAAAATATTACCAAAACCCCTAAGAGGTTATTCCACATAAGGGATATACGTACATTCAATGTAGCATTTGGGGAATTAAGTAATTCCCAATAACCACATGGACAAAATGATGAAAATACTTGTGTTTGGAAATAACAACTAAACTTATGATTCAGTATTGAATTGGAACTTAAGGTAAGAGTTTAAAATTATTAATTATAATAAAAATTATATTTACCTGTAAAATTAGGTATAGAGGTAAATACTATATTAAACTATTCAAAAAATAAATATAAATTTATTTATAATTAGTAGGAAATAAATTATACTATCCAATACTTAAAATTTTATTGGAACGAATATGTACTTAAAAAAGATAAATTAGATTATTATTATAATATCTGATCACATTGAACTTTTTAGGAAATAAATTATACTTATTCATAATAAATGATCAAATTTTTAAAATTTTATTGGGACGAATATGTACTTAAAAAAGATAAATTAGATTATTATTATAATATCTCATCACATTGAACTCAGACGGTGTGTTTTATTTTAATGTGATGATGAACTAAAAAAATATTATAGGGAAATTTGAAACATATTTTTGAAAGTAGTTTAACCCATATATTTTATGAAAAGAATGACTATGGTCCATAATTTAAAAATATGGATTTAACCCATATTTTAGTGAATAAATATTACTGTTCATATTTTGATAAGTGTAACTTCGACCCATATTATTATTATCCAATCTGATTCAAGTCTGCTTAACTGTGCAACCCATCCATTCACTCGATTTTACAATGATAGATATATTTACCAAAATAAAATTATAGGGACTAAGTATTAAAATAAATAATGCTACCTCAAATTTTACAAGAAATTTAAAATTTTTTTAATAAATACCGTGCTTAAAAAGTTATACAAAATAACCAAAAATTATAACAACTAATAAGTAATAAATTAAAATCATTGTAAACAAGTTTTGAGATTTACTTCAAGTCGCACTCGTTTTGTAGGCGATGTGCTAACTTGTGTCTCATAGAACCTCAACTTTTACTTGTAATTGTTTGGGAAAGGGGTGTACTCACAACTTAGTAAATGAGATACTGATATCGGATCACTACATTACTTATTTAAATCTCATTCTCTAAAAAGAAAAAAGAAAGCTAGAAATGAAAATCGAAAAATTCTCTCAAAGTGAATCGGAATTGGTAAATAGAAAACTAAAATGAAAATTGTACAATCCTAAGTGTACAATAAACATCCAAAAAATAAAAAAAAAATGAGTTATTAACCAAATTAGGTATGAGAACCAAATCTCAATCGAGTTGAATTATATTGAACCGAGAAAAATCAGTTTAAAAATTTATTTTTCTAGGCTTAAAAATATAAATTTGAGAAATTAAAGTCATCAACATGTAAAAAATAAATTTTAAAATTTTAAATTTCAAAAAACCGATTGAATCAAACATAAATTGATTGATTTCGGGTCTCTAAACCTGGTCCAACCGAATTGGTTAATGGTACAGTCGGTCAATGAATTGCGTGCCAGGTCAATATCCATTCAGCACATGCGACCAATCAACATATAACAAATGGCGAAGCGCATTGACTCAGCCGCTCAATCAGTGTCTGAAAGTGTCAACTAATAAAAATGTGACAAGTGTAACTAGTCAATCCACATCATTGGATCAGTACCACATCATTGGAAACTTATCGATGGGAGAGTGTAAGTTTTCTTTTCCAAAAATTCAGGTATTACACGCTCCCATCGGTAAGTTTCCAATGATGTGAATTTTTTTCATGAAATGATCAGTCCTTTGGTTCCTTGCTATTGATTGTGAAATATTTTACTTATTACTCCATTTATTAGAAATTTCCCTCATAATTAAGTTGTTATGGGTTTAGAAGGATTTGTACTAATGTTTTTATTTGGGTTTAATGCAGGTTATGGGTGACAAGATTGAGTTCACTTAGGCTTCTTGTTGTTTCCCCATGTCCTTGTCTCAAGTGTTGGGTTGGACTTCTGGTTGGCTTATGTCCTGACTTTTACCTTAATTCCGTGCAGCCTTATAGTATATTTATCACATACTCTTTACTAAATTCCACTTTATAAATTTCAGTATGAAAAGAAAATGTTATGTGGTTCAATTACATGGACGTAGATAAGCATTTCATGGCTATAATATATATCTTAACTCTCTATATCTCTTTTGATTGTTAGGAAGAAGTTGAGCCCTTCATAAGCCTGTGCATCTCCTATCTATGAGTTATGTTTCTAAGGTTTTGGGGCCTGCAACATCTTCCTTCCTACTTTTAGCCCTATCCCAGACCTCACCAACTAAGTAATTTGACAAACTTAGGTTCCCTGTAAGTTCTATTGCTGTGTCATCCCTATTTCCTGAATATAGCTTAATTTGTTAGCTATCTAGAAGTTATACTTGTTTGTACTATTTTGATATAACACAGAATTTAAGGTGGCATATGTTGTAGGTGTCATAAAAATTAGATCATGTATGATAGATCATTTATTTACTTGTTAATGTTTATAATGTGCAGCAATTCCTCTAGTTGCATGATGAGGGTTTCCTACCTTCCTTGTATGTTAGTTTAAGTCATGTTCTTATTCCTTGATTATTTCCATGAGCCGACATTTGCTATAGGTTGAAATCTACAATATAGCTGGTCATGTTTGATTTAGGGTGTATTAATTTGTTTATTGGATGGAAGTTTGTACACTTGTTTACCCTTATACAGTTCACTTTGGGTGATCTTTATGATTCATTGGACACAGTATATTCTGCCTGCATTCCTCCTTATCCATCTCCCTCTTTAAACTCAATTTCCATTACATTCTACTTGTTTATCTTAACACATTGGGTAAGTGAATATATTTTTGCGATTAATCCCATCCCCTACCTTAATCGCAGGTTCCATAAAAGATTAGCAAATTCTTGGTTCATGGTCGCTTAGCTTATCTTCTCCCTCATCTTTATACTAGGTAATTAACTTGCATCTCTTAGTCCACCCGTTGTGCATTTTGCTAAATGATTTGGAGTTATTTGGCCATAAAATGATTGTCATGCCCGAAAATTTGGGAATTAAGTAATCTCATTGATTGCTTATGAGAATTTGACTGCAAAACATTAGAATGATACGCCTTATATATATATATTTATATTAACAACGTGAGTATTTTTGTGATAAATAAAAATGTCCTATATCTTAATAAATTATAGGCTTCTTCAACTAATAAGATTTTTTACACAATATTCATGAATGATGACATTTTGCCTATCCTATTTGTAGGTGCAACATCGGAGATAACAAAACTACCATTGTTCAGTTTTATGCCTTTGAGGAGTAAAATGGAGCGGGTACTCACTCCATAGTACTCATAACCTACACACTTAGATTGTATGGGCTTATCCTTCCTTTTGATCTCCTTTTTAGGATCATTGTTTTAAATTGGATCTTAGTTCTAATATTATACAAGCCACTTTTATGTCATGGTTGGGTCTTATTTATTATTTGGATCTTGCCCATTGTATAATACTTGGCCTTATTTAGTTATTAATGTCATGGATATATATATAATGTAAATGCCAACTCTTATACAATGGGCAAGATCCAAACAATAAATAAGACCTAACCATGATATAAGAGTGGTCTTAAGGATGTATAATATTAGAACTAAGACCCAATTTAAAATAATGGTCCTAAAAGGAGATCAAAAGGAAGGATAAGCCCATACAACCTAAGAACGTAGGTTATGAGTACTATGGGGGTGAGTATCCACTCCTTTTTACTCCTCAAAGGCATAAAAGTGAACAATGGGAGTTTTGTTGTCTCTGATGTTGCACCTACAAATAGGATAGGCAAAATATTATCATTCATGAATATTGTGTAAAAAATCTTATTAGTTGAAGAAGCCTATAATTTATTAAGATATAGGACACTTTTATTTATCACAAAAGACTCATGTTATCAATATATATATATATATATATTTATAAGACGTTTCATTTCAGACTTTTGTAATCAAATTCTCATAAGCAATCAATGAGATTACTTAATTCCCAAATTTTCGGGCATGACAATCATTTTATGGCCAAATAACTCCAAATAATTTAGCAAAATGCATAAGGGTAGACTAAGAGATGCACGTTAATTATCTAGTATAAAGATGAGGGAGAAGACAATCTAAGCGACCACAAACCAAGAATTTGCTAATCTTTTATTGAACTATGATTAAGGCAGGGGATTAATTGCAAAAATATATTCACTTATCCAATGTGTTAAGAGAAACAAGTAGAATGTAATGAAAATCGAGTTTAAAGAGGGAGATGGATAAGGAGGAATGCCGACAGAATACACTGTGTCCAATGAATACTCCAAGACAACCATAAATACCTTTATTGAAATGAGTGTTATGTCTATGACCCTAGTATGATAGTGATCTTGAGGAATAAATCATGATTAAGTACCAATCCAAGGATGTTGGGAAACCTATAGTGGAAAAATATACACAAGTGCAATGAGAGTGATATTAAAAATGAGATATGAGAATTTTAGGGAGAAATCAGAAAATATCCATAGAAAGGATTCACCAAAAGTTTGGAAAGCTGAAAAAATATATAAGAAACCTTATGAATGATACTCAACAAGGGAGCTGAAGAAAATAGAAAGGAATATGTAATTTTCTTACTTTAAACCTTTACATATTGGAACGCCATAGATATAATTACTTTCACTTGAATTACTAAAATTATGTGCTAAATGAAACCCATGAATGAAAATTTTATTGCAAGTAATAAGAAATTTGATTGACTACTATACTTGAAGGGATGTTGTGGAAAAGTTATAAGAGCCTAATCTAGTTGATGAGATGTAACGAATATGAAGCATGAGTCTAAAAGAAGAGACTCAAGGAAATGTGAGACAAATGTTTAATAAACCAAATACTCATGCAATACCCAAAGAGTACTTTGATTTGGATTAATATACACAATCTGTAAACCTCGTTCTCTCAAATATGAAGCCAAAAATGGGAACTAGAAAATTTGAGAGAAAATTGAGTATTAAATTGAACCAAAATTGGTATAGAGAATAAACAAATGGGGATTTGGAAAATTCCAAGGGGTAAATAAAGACCAAAAAATCATGAAAAGGAACCATGAATGGAATTGGATGAGGAAACCAAGACGATTTTGTCACACCCTGACTCGATTTGGTCGGGGTTCTATGATCAACCCGATGCCCTTTTTCGTACTAATCTAGTATTTCTACTAAACAGTCCGAGGAAGGTAAAGGCGTTGGAGTACCAGTTTTCCATAACAAAGTTTACAAAACATAAAAGTTACTTGATGACGGTACCATTGGCTTCTTCTCTCAGCTTAGGCTCATCGTGACGAGGTGTTTCTCCTGAAAAAGGTTAATGGAAGGGGTTGTGTTTCTACAACTCAGTGAGTGGGGGTTGGGAAGCGAGTTTTTAAAACAACCAGTCTATCAAAAAAGTTTTATGCTTTTAATTTATTATAATATGAGTTCATTTCTTCTTGAACATTTCCCCTTACTTGGGAGATGCCTTGGCAAACAATCACACGCCCTTTCTATCATAGAAAGGGATTACACATTCATAGAATAGTCCCTGACTGTTTCACTTGTGGTTTGGTGCATCTTTACTATCCACCCGAATAGAGGTGTACTGCCTCTACCCTGAGTTTGAGTGGACATCAATAGTCTAACCCTTAAACTTGAATGTACTCCGTGTCTGTGATGTGGGGACAGAGACCTCAACCTAACCCCACCCTGGTCTCGGTGCGAAAGAAGCTACTTCGAGCTTCATGACTGACTGGCATGACAGACCCACCCTTATTGCATCTAGGTTGTCCAGCAACCCTTGGGATCCATCGACTACCCCTCTCGGGCATCTAGATGCTCTTGAGTTCCTCATGCATGCACACAATAGTTTTGATCAATTAACCATTCTATTTGGTGCCAACAATCCAACGACCCTGACACTCGACCTGGCCTACAACTGTTTGCTTGGATCGGCCTATCGACCTGGTTTGGGCACACTACCACTAACCCATTGAGCCTTGTCAGTCCTGTCCTGGTTCCATGGCCAATCACACAATAATTCTAGTTTTTTGAGAGTTTTCATGGTTCTTGTCATTCATGTTTATCTACGGGTCCAACATGTGCACATTGGTCTTGGGCCCACTTTATGAGTTTTCCAAAAACTGGGCCTTCAACCCTATCATTTTCAAATTGAGGTTTTGAGCCTATAAGAACGATTCTAGCTCCCCTCAATAACGTATCCCAAAAAGTTTAAGTAGTTTCATACAGTTAGGGGAGACCATTCTTGGAAAAATGAATTTTCAAACTTTTAAACAATTCTCATCACCCCCAACCAGGTATAATGCAGAAAATTCCACTCACCTGGTAACAGTGGCGTGGCCGTCTTGATGAGATCTTAACTCGTGGTGCACTTCCTTACACCGGTACTTGAGCAATAAGCTCCTGCACGGTTCGAGTACCCTTATAAGGAGAGTCGACATAAGGGACCTCATAGTTTCAGGTATTTGCGCATAGGTTCTCGCACTATGCCTTAATTGCATTTAGGCCCCTTAATATTTTTAACATTGCATTTGGGTCTCTAAATTTTCATTTGTTCTTAATTAAGTCCCTAGGACTTCCAATTATTCCTCATGGTCATTAAACTTTCCAAAATTACCAATTGTTACTCAATTTTCCCAAAATTGCCAATTGGTCCTTAACTTCCCAAAAATTACCAATTGGCCCTTGAACTTTCAAAAATTGATAATTGGCCCTCCTTTTCATCCAATTGCCTAATTGGGTCTCAATTAGGAGTTAATTTCATGAAAATGCCCAAATTTTCCTTAAATTGCAATTCGGCCCCCAATTTTTCAAAAATCCCCAAATTGTCCAATTTCTCAAAAATTGCAATTTGGTCCCCAAATCACAATTTCATTCAATTGACCCCCAAAACGTGGTTAATTGTCTCAATTGAAGATCTAAATTGTCGTCCCTATGTCTCCCTCATCACTTTGAGCTTTAAACCGCTCGATTTGGCTCGGAAATGAGCTCAAATGGAGCTTTGTCGGAAAATTTAGTCTATAGAGAGAAAACTTCGATATCTTAGCGGTAAGGGTCCGGTGACCGGAGCTCTTGCTTTCTCTAAATTGCTCTCCTCCTGGGGATCCTCCCTAGATCAAACTGCACTTTAATTGGTGGCATGAGCAATGTGAATTCCTTAGTTTTAGTTTTGACAGAAAAGCACCGTGAATAGTATTTTTCGGTGAAGTAGTGGCTAAGGAGCTTACCATGCTAGCTCGGGGGAAGGTCAGGGCACCTCTAGGTGGAGTGTAGGGGGTCTGGCTTGGCCGCAATTGGTCGGGGGAAAGCTTGAAGTGGGCTGTAGGAGGTCGACTGTTTTCTGTCCAAGGAGCAACAACAGTATTTGAGCTCCCTCGCTCCTTCTTGGTGGCTCTCAAGCTGAACGAAGGGTATGGCTGTGTAGAGGACTTCCTCCCAGTTCTAATGGTACTGAATGCAGCTTTAGAGGTGGAGAAAAGCCCCGATGTTGGAGCTCTGTTTGCTGCTCTCTGAAAAATTGAGTAGTTCGTCTTATTCGGTCAATTGTAGGATGCTGAGATCGAATGGAGGGGTGCTCTTTATATAGGGAGCTCGGCAACTGTTCAGGCTACCAACTGACGTGAGACACGACCTTCGACTCGGCCGCTGGTGACTCTAGCTTTTCCAGCGTCTCTCTCTCTCTCTTCTCTCTATCAGCGGTTGGAGGTTGAAGACGATGACATGGAAGGTGTGCCACATGGCGCACTATGATTGGCTGGTTTTTCTAATGTGGAGGTCAAACTTAGCCACCACGTGAAGCATTGACCCATTGACTGGACAAGTGGCAGCCTCCCATTGGTTGCCCGTCTGCATGGTATGCAGATTGGTCCTCTGTTGATCGTTGACCGTTGACCGAACACGTGGCAGCCTCCTATTGGATGCCCATGCTTGCTTGGCTACTGATGGGGCGTTATTGACCATTGACCGTTGACTGGTTCATTGACCGGTTGGACTGTTGACCATTCTGGTCCGACCGGGTTCGATGACCCAAATTTAAAATTTGGCCGGTTCGGATCCGATTCGACTCTTTTTTTTTGAAATTTCTAAATTTATCTAAATTCATTTTCTATCTAATGGTGGCCTCAATTTCCCAACTTGACATTTTTAAGCCATCAAGAAAAATGAATTTGTGAACTAGTTCACTATGGTACATTCTGGTTCAGTTCGGTTCGGGTTCGATTCACCCCAAATCGGTTCAGTTCTCTCATCAATTCCCTTTCCCAGTTCTTCCTCATGATTTTTATGAATTTTTGGTCACTTGAGATTTTCCAATTTCCCATTTTAACCCTTCTTCCTCATGATTCTTTCCCCGGTTTACTTGGTCCGAGGGTCGGGTTTTACAACTCTCCCCTCCTTTTAAGAGTTTTGTTCTCAAAACTTGGCCATTCATCTTTGACATCGAAAATGGATTCTCTTACGGTCAACTTAGGGTTTGATTTGACATCCTATTGCTCTGGTTCCCCCTTTTGTTTGCCCATTTATTCCTTTTGTAAACCCCATCTTTTTATAATAATAAAACCAGGGAAAGAACCAGGTTATTCTAAAGAGAAAACTGAGTTGGTTCACGAACCCCAATTGTTAGAGAAAGGGCAAATTGGGAAATTTATAAATCTCGAGTGACCTAGAATGTCATAAAAACCATGAAAAAGAACTTTGATTTGAATTGGAAGAGAAAATCAGACCGATTCAGGTAAACCAGATTGAACCGGTTTGAACCATCATTGATCCGATTATTAAATTTATTTTTTCAGGGGACTTAAAATTTTTAAATTGGGGAATTGAAGCTACTATTGGATAGAGAATGAATTTAGATGATTTTAGAAATTTTTAATTTTGGAAAACTTGGTCGAATTAGGCATGAATCGACTGGTTTAAACATTGAACCCGGTTCGGATCAGTACGGTCTGGTTTGGAACAGTGTCATCTTCTTCTTTTAGATGATGACACTGTTCATTCGCCGGAAGAATGGACAATTCCGATGAAGATGAATCACCTATGTTCAGGGCATTTCAAGCCATGAATGAGCGCCATAAAGGTGCCAAACGATCGGGTAGAGAGTCCCCGAGCTCCCTATATAAAGAGCTACTCTCCATTCATCCTCCTCACACCTGAAAACTCCATTCTCTCTTAACTACTCCATTTTCTGGTGAATTGTATCAATTCTTGATGCTAGGAGAAACCTCAGGATGAGAGCTACCTACCCAGATAGAGAGCTCGAACCGCCGCCCCTCCGACGGTAAGCTTTCGAAACTTCCTCTCTCTACACTCAGTTTTTTGGCGAAGCTCCATTTGAGCTCAATTCAGACCTAAATGACATGATTCAAAGCTCAATTGAATCATATGAAAGTGTAGGAAATGATCCATACCTTCAATTGGAGCAATTAACCCCAATTGAATGGTCAATTTGATGAAATCAAATTCAACCAATTTGAAAGGGGAAATTGGGGGAAACATTTGGTGAAATTTTGGGGATTTCATAAAATTGTGGGACTAAATTGCAATTTCCCAAAATTGAGGGCCAATTGGCCATGGATAAGATGTTGGAGGAATAATTGGTCAATTTTTGGAACATTTGGTGTCAAATTGCCATTTTTGGAAAGTTGTAGCAAAATGGTATTTTTTGAAAAATTGGGGACTAATTAGAAATTTGGGAAACTTGAGCCCCTTTATACATTTTTGAGTAAAATGAGGTCTCAAAGGGAATTTTGAAAACTTTGGGAGTTAAATTGGGCAAAGGTTTACATTTGGGGCCTATAGTTAAGAAAAATAATTTTTAGGGACCTAAATACAATTTATCGATAAATTGTGAGTCGAGGCTTTTTACATTTTTGAGTAAAATGAGGTCTCAAAGGGAATTTTGAAAACTTTGGGAGTTAAATTGGGCAAAGGTTTACATTTGGGGCCTATAGTTAAGAAAAATAATCTTTAGGGACCTAAATACAATTTATCGATAAATTGTGAGCCGAGGCTTTTATGCCAAACCTTAAGTTAAAAGGTTGTCCAATTTGTGTAGGGACTAATATGATCGAAACGCTAGTAAGAGAAGCTCACATCAGCTTGAAAAACCAACCGAGGACGAACACGTCATGGTTAACGAGTGAGTGGGTTTATTCACATCTTACCCAATTGGGATGATGAGCATTTCAGAAATGAAAAACCACTTATATGTGGGATTTTGACATCACACCTGGTTGGAGTGACGTGAGAACTAAGCGGAAACCTACTTATTGGTTGTAAGTAGAGAAAGAAAATCATACCCGGTTGGTATGAAGGACTTCCTTGAAAGAAGAGGAAAACTTGTATGCTTAAAATTTGTCAGAAAGATGATTTTGTCAGAAGTTTTCTCCCCTGACTATGTGCCAATACTTAAAATTTCTTGGAGACCTTCTTGACGAGAGCATGTACAACTCACATAGGCTAGAGGCCTCGGTTTTGGAACTTGTGGGGCTAAATGCCCGATTTTAGAAATCATGTGTAGTAGGCCCAAATGCTAGTTGGCATGAGCAGGAGCTCGTAAACAAACATGATACTTATGCCATGAAAATTCTTAATGAATGAATTATGTGATTTCGCTATGGTGCCAAGATAGGATTGACATGCTTGATGGACTGGCGATAGTACGTCAAGGCCAAATTGACAAACCTGTCTAGCCGAATAGCTGCAGGTTGAGTTGAGGGTCGGGGCCATTGGACTAGTGACACGAAAGCTAAACGAATTTGTGGAAAAACTATTGTTTGTTCATGCACTTGAGGTTCAGGACCATCAAGATGCCTAAGAGGGGTAAAACTATTGTTTGTTCATGCACTTGAGATTCAGGACCATCAAGATGCCCAAGAGGGGTAGTGATGCATCCTAAGGGCTAGTGGATGACATGGTGGGGATAAGGGCAGTTTGTCATGCTAGCAATCAAGGAAGCTCGACGTAGCTTCATGTGTATGAGGCCGGAGTGGGATCGGGATGAGGTCTCTGCCCTCATACGGACATAGAGTTGATTTCGGGTTTGAGGGTCGAATGTCGCGAACATCCACTTAGACCTATGGTAGAAGTGGATGGGCTTATATGTAGGTGGCCAGTAAAGTCGCTCTGATGCCACAAGTGGGTGTAGTGGATGGGCTGCCCTCCAATTGTGTGATCCCTTCCTAATGAAGGGCGTGTGTTGACTATTTAACACACCTAATGTGGGAAATGAGGAAAAATGGTTTTGAAAATCGGAACTTGAGGAAATAATGTTTTTAAAAGAAATAAGGAGTGTGACACACTCTTAATAAAGATATCTTGCTTTTTTGGAAATTCTCTCCCAACATCCATTCACTGAGTTGTCGAACTCACCCCCTCCCTTTATCCCTTTTTAGGCAACCAAGGGAAAACAAACCTAAAGAACTTCATGTAGCTGAACCTGCAAGACATGTATGTATGGTTTAATTTATTTAGTTTTGATTAATGTTATTCTAGGAAAGATACAGGTGAAAAGGACGCCTTACTCCTCGTGGTTTAGAGAAGGGGAAACTCTCAATAAACTGGGAGAGTGGCGGGTTGCTCATGGGATCTGACCAAACCGGGTCGGGGCATGACAATTTGAGTGGTATCAGAGCTTGTTTCCTCAAATACATTATCAAGACAATATAACATATTAAATAATAGGAATAATGAGCCGCAGTCTCATACACTGCCCAACCACCCCTTCCTGTGGAAACTCCCTGAGGAGCCCAGACAACCCCATCTGGACTAAGCTTGGAACACCAAAGATTTTATGAGGAATTCACTCAAGTATTTGGATGACCTAACCTCATCCCCGATGCAGGCACCAACTCTTGAGCTGAACCAGAGGAAGTACAATCTCATCCTTCTCTTGTTAACCATCCTCCTCTAGTTGACATCCCAAAATATCTCACGACTCTCTATCAACTAGGGTGTAAGCCTTTCCTGGGAGAGAAGGATGCTGAAGCCGCCATGGATTGACTGACTAATATCAAGAAGCTAATGGGGATAGTTAGTATATCACCAGAGGACATGGTGATCCTAACATAAGTTTTCCTAGAGGGTATTTTCAAAAGATGGTGGATAATGTTCGGAGCCTACATACCTCCACACCCACCTGGGAACAATTTGAGGAGAGGTATGTGAAGGAGTACCTGGCTCCTCATCTGATTAATGAGAAGAAGCAGGATTTCCTTCGACTTCGACAAGGGCTTAACTCTATATCGAAGTATGAAACCAAATTTAATGAGTTAAGACCCTTTACCCCAAACCTGGCTAAATCGACAAATATATGCCAGCGATTTGTGGACGATCTCAATATGAACATACAAGACCTTATGGGAGTACTAGGATGCCCCACGGATCTGGCGGCGGTGATCAGTATGGCTCATGAGTGTGAGCGACTGGTGTAAACCCAATGCCGCCGAATGGAGCATGCAACCCAAAAGGAGGACACGGGCCAAGGCCGTCATGGTGGACAGAAGGAGCAAAATGGCCTAAGGTGGGGAAATAGAGTGGGATTTCAATAGAGGAAGGATGTGCTGCCACCTCCCCAGAGAGTAATCCCCACCCCGCCACAAGGAAACCCTCGTTGTCCTAGGTGCCAAAGGTACCACGAGGGAGCTTGCTTGTCTTGTTTTGCATGTGGACAAGTGGGGCACTTTGCAAAGAAATGCCCCACTCTTAGGGAGAATAAGCAACAAAACACGCTTGGACAACCCCAGGACTCCTAAGCAGGACACCACAACTAGAGAATCAGTTAGGGTATACAACCTCCCCAAGGAAGATGCTAGGAAAGACCCTAGTACCGTGGTGGCTACTTCCCCAAACCCTCCCAATTAAGATTGAGGAAAACCTTAATTTGAATTTCATTTAATAAAGGAAATCTTTTCTTCTAAAAACATTCATTTCTTCAATCAGGGTACGTACACTTGTGGGGATGAAAAGTCTACGCCCTCTTCGACTCGGGAATAGAAAGATCCTTCATCAAAGAAGATCTAATCCCAAAACTACCCCTAGAACTCACCTCTCTAGGATAAAGTCTCAACATCCTCACACCCTTAGGAGAATGGTTAAATAGGGACAAACAACTGAAGGGATGTGAGATAAAGATTGGAGGAATCAAATTAGAAGCAAATTTGGGAATGGATTGGTTAAGTACCCATCAAGCTAGGATGGACTATGGAAGGAATATTGTAACCTTCCACACTCCCGAGATAATCAGACTGCAATTCCAAGGAGACCGGAGGAAGAGTGAAGTACAGATGGTGTCCCATATAAAAGCCCAAAAGATGATACAAAATGGTTGTAAGGCTTTTTTTGAAATGATCATCAACGAGAAGTCTGAGGAGAAGGGACCCGAATGCATTCTAGTAGTTAAACACTACCCAAATGTATTCCTGGAAGAATTACATGGATTAGCCCCAAGTCGACAATTAGAGTTCACCATAGAAGTTATCCTAGGAACACATCCTATATCCCAAGCCTCTTATCGCATGGCTCTAGCAGAATTAAAGGAATTGATAGAGCAGCTGGACGAGCTGTTGGAGAAGGACTTCATATGTCCTAGTTAGTCTCTATGGGGTGCACCAGTCTTATTTGTAAAGAAAAAGGACGAGAGCATGAGACTATGCATAGATTATAGAAAGTTAAACCAGGTGACCATAAAGAACAAGTATCCACTTCCCCGAATTGATAACCTGTTTGACCAGCTAAAAGGAGCATCCGACTTCTCCAAGATAGACCTTCGGTCAGGCTATCACCAACTCAAAATCCGAGAGGGAGATATTCCTAAGATCGCATTTCGGTCCCGATACGGACATTATGAGTTTAGGGTGATGCCTTTTGGCTTGACAAATGCCCCTACAGCCTTCATGGATTTAATGAACTGAGTGTTCCAGCCACACTTGGACAAGTTCATGATAGTATTTATAGACGACATTCTTATATAGTCACGAACTAGGCTAGAGTATGAAGAACATCTGGCGATCACCTTGGAGATACTATGGAAAACTGCTTATATGCAAAATTCTCCAAGTGTGAGTTCTGGTTGTAGGAGGTAGGATTTTTAGGACACATAGTGTACAAGGATGGAGTCAAGGTAGAGCCGTCAAAGGTGGAAGCCATATCCGATTGGAAGGCACCCAAGAATACATGAGCGGAACTACCCTACCCATGACTGGGAATTAACTGCAATAGTATCTGCCTTAAAGATTTGGCGACACTACCAATACGGGGTTAAGTGTAGAATATATACTGATCACAAGAGTCTTAAGTATTTCTTAACTCAGAAGGAGTTGAACCTCCACCAGAGGAGTTGGCTGGAGTTGGTTAAAAACTTTGACCTTGTGATAGAATATCACTCCGTGAAGGCCAATGTAGTGGCGGGTGCCCTAAGTCGCAAGTACCAAACCG
Organism: Trapa incisa; assembly: GCA_030064435.1. Classification (NCBI taxonomy): domain Eukaryota; kingdom Viridiplantae; phylum Streptophyta; class Magnoliopsida; order Myrtales; family Lythraceae; genus Trapa; species Trapa incisa. Next base: position 2,508,108 of record CM057774.1, on the reverse strand, counting down.
AGGTGATGCAAATAAAGACAAGCTACTTGCCCTTGTTGCAGCAGTTGGGAAGAATGGAGGTGGAGCCTAACGTGGACAAGGTAGAGAAATGCTTACTGGCAGACGTAATAGTACGACCCAATCTAACAGAGAAAATTGAGGATCATCAAAAAATGGATAAGGAGCTCTAATCCTATTTGGGCCCAGTCAATAGAGGGACAAAACCAGACTATGACCTTCGAGGCGACAGAGTGCTAACCTACAAGGGTAGAATGTGTGTGCCTTAAGGTAAGCAACTGAAGAGGTTAATTATGGAAGAGGCACACGACTCTGTTTATGCGATGCATCCGAGCAGTACTAAAATGTACCACACCCTCAAACAAGGTTATTGGTAGAAAGGGATGAAGAGGGATATTGTAGAATATGTAGTCCGATGCTTGTCCTGTTAGCAGATTAAAGTTGAGCATCAGAAACCATAAGGACTATTACAACCCTTGCCAATCTCAGAATGGAAATGGAAGCACATCGCTATGGACTTTGTCACAGGACTACCTGTGACTAGAAAGGCGTGAGATGAAATTTGGGTCATTGAGGATAGATTGATCAAGAATGCCCATTTTCTACCTATAAGAATGATGGTTTTAATTGGACAATTAGTCTACTTATACATGAGGGAGATAGTGAGACTCCATGGCGTCCTATTGAGCATAGTGTCAAACAGAAACCCTAGATTTACCTCAAGGTTCTAGCCTAGTTTACAAAGTGCCTTGGGAACCAAGCTCCACATGAGTACACCATTTCATCCTTAGACCGACCGACAGTCTGAGCGAATGATCCAAACCTTGGAAAAAATGTTTAGAGCATGCATACTCACCAGATAACGGTTGTGAGGAATACTTGTGCCTAATGGAGTTTGCGTACAACAATAGTTATCAGGCTAGTATTCAAATGACTCCTTATGAAGCCCTTTATGAACGACCATGCTAAACCTCTTTATTTTGGGAGGAAGTGGGGGAAAGGAAGCTGGAAATGGTTGAACTACTAGAGGATGACACTGAAAGATCAAGATAACTAGGAGTCACCTTAAGGCCGCTCAGAACTGGCAAAAGAGTTATGTGGATCATCAGAAAAGAGATCTGGAATTTGATGTGGGAGACCAAGTGTTCCTAAAAGTATCTACATGGAGGGGAATACTTGGGTTTCAACAACAGGGGAAGTTGAAACCAAGGTACATCGGTCCTTACACAATAGTTCAATGGATAGGACCGGTGGCATATAAATTAGAGCTGCCTCTGGACTTACAAAGAATACATGATGTATTCCATATCTCGGTACTTCGGAAGTACCAGCCTGATCCAAGCCATGTGTTGGATTAACCTCCACTAGAGTTAGAAGAGAACTTGACCTATCAAGCAGAGCCAGTGCAAATAATTGACCGGAGGGACAAGAACTTGAGGAATAAGAGAATTTCTATGGACAAGGTTCTTTGGCAGAGTAGACCTGTGCAAGAAGAGACATGGGAAACCGAGAGCATCATGAGGGATGCGTAACCTTTCGAAAATTCGAGGGACCAAAATGAAATTTTATAAAATTGATGGTCAATTGAGTATGATAAGAATGTTAGGGGACCAATTGAGCAATTTTAGAATTTTTGGGGTAAAACTTACCATTTTTGTAAAGGAAGGGCAAAATGGTAATTTGGGAAACTTGGATCCCTTTTTATGAAATTGAGTAAATTGAGGTCCCAAGAGAAATTTTAAAAGTTTCGGGACTTAATTTGGGCAAAAACTGGCAATTGGAGCCTAAAGTAAAAGGAAAATAACTTTAGGGACCAATTTGCAAATATTTGAAAAGTTGTGACTTTAATCATTCATACTGAATGAGGTGATCAAGCCAGATGATAATGAACAACGAAGTTCATTTCGTGTAGGAACACAAGACATCAGGAACGTTAGCTGAGGTTAAGCTTGCAAGGAATGAAAACTGACTAAGTGGAATTTCACTACATGATTGGCTGAGTGGGATTTTTATATCATACCCGGTTAGGATGATAAGTACATCGGAAATGAAAACCCACTACTAAGTGGTATTTTAAACATTACAACTTAGATGAGTGATGTGAAAATGACACAGAAAAACTATTTATTGGTTGTAAGTAGATCATATCCAGTTGGTATGATGAAAACTTACTCGATAACTAACATACTCAGTCAACTTCAAATTAAAAGAGAAAAACCACATTGGTTTAGATGAATTGGATCTCATCAGAACACCAAAGTTAAGCTTGCTTGTGGGTGACCTCCTATGAAGTATGTTTTTTACTTTTGTAACCCGAATTTGGTTTAATTAGTATTAATCGTACGACTAATCATAAATACCCATAATTTAATACCTAAATTAAATTATTAGAATTAATACTAAAATATACGAGTCAATTTATGGCAACATTAATACTGATAATAAATCTCCCCCATTTAATACAACTTGATTTCAAGTGTACCCCTAGAACTTACTCCACTAGAAAAAAGCCTCAACATTATCACACCCTTAGGAGAAGAGTTAAATAGGAATAAGCAATTAAAAGGAGGTGAGATAAAGATTGGAGGAATCAAACTTGAAGTGGATTTGATTCCATTACCCTTGAAGGAAGTAGAAGTAATCCTTGGGATGGATTATTTAAGGAACCATCAGGCTAGGATGGACTGTGGAAAGAAGATGGTGTGACCTTCCACACTCCCGAGATGAATGGATTAAATTTCCAAGGAGATCGAAGGAAAAGCAAAGTATAGATGGTCTCCCATCTGAAAGCCCAAAAGATGATACAGAAAGACTGTACGGCTTTCCTGGCAATGGTCATCAACGAAGAGTCTGAAGAGAAGAGACTCGAAGAAATTTCGGTAGTTAAGCACTATCCAGAAGAACTACCCAGACTACCTCCAAGTCGGCAAGTGGAATTTACCATAGAAATAATCCCAAAAACAAACCCCATATCCTAAGCCCCATATTGTATGGCTCCGGTAGAACTAAAGGAATTAAAGTAGCAATTGGATGAATTATTGGAGAAGGATTTCATACATCCTAACCAGTCTTTGTGGGGTGCACCCATCCTATTAGTAAAGAAAAAGGGTGGAAGCATGAGATTGTGCATAGACTATAAGAAGTTAAACCAGGTAACCATCAAGAACAGACACTCACTTTCGTGCATTGATGACCTATTCAACCAATTTAAAGGATCAGCTTACTTCTCCAAAATAGATCTTCGGTCGGGCTATCACCACCTTAGAATCCAAGAAGAAGACATTCCCAAAACGACATTCCGATCCCAATATGGACAATATGAGTTTAGAGTGATGTCATTCGAATTAATGAATGCCCCTACAGCCTTAATGGATTTGATGAACCGTGTGTTCCAACCACACTTGGACAGGTTCATGATAGTGTTCATAGAAGACATTCTTATATACTCACAAACTAGGTTGGAGCATGAAGAACATTTGACAATCACCTTGGAGATATTGAGGGAAAATCACTTATATGCAAAATTCTCCAAGTGTGAGTTTTGGCTATAAGACGTAGGATACTTAGGACATATAGTGTCCAAGGATGGAGTTAAAGTAGATCCAGCCAAGGTGGAAGCCATATCAGATTGGGATGGAAGCTATGAGAAGTCTTTCTTGGAGTTAAAGACTCGATTGACAACCGCACCGGTAATCTCCCTACCTCACCCAAATGCGGGAGAGTACACCATCTATAGTGATGCATCCGGACAAGGGCTTGGATGTGTATTGATACAACAAGGGAACGTTATCTCTTATGGCTCACGACAACGTAAAGTACATGAAAGAAACTACCCAACTCATGATCTAGAATTAGTTGTAATAGTGTTTGCCCTAAACTTTTGGCGACACTACCTTTACGAGATTAAGTGTAGGATATACATAGATCACAAGAGTCTTAAGTAATTCCTAACTCATAATGAGTTAAATCTCCCCCAAAGGAGATGGCTAGAATTGGTTAAGGACTATGACCTTGTGATAGAATATCACCCTGAAAAGGCAAATGTGATAGCACATGCCTTAAGTCGTAAGTACCAAACTAAGGCAACACAAGTAAAGACGAGTTACATACCCTTATTGCAACAATTGGGAAGGATGGAGGTGAACCTGATGATGGACAAGCGAGAAAGATGCATGGTGGCTAATATGGTTGTGAGGCCCAATCTAACTAAACAGATCGAGGCTCAATAAAAAGCGGTTAAGGAGCTTCAATCATATATGAATCTGGTTAATAGAGAAACAAAACTGGACTATGACCTACGAAGTGATGGATTGCTGACCTACAAGGGTAGGGTATGCATACCTCAAATTAAGGAACTGAAGAGGTTAATTCTTGAAGAGGCACACGATTCGGTGTATGCAATACATTCGGGCAATACTAAGATGTACCACTCCCTCATACAAGGATATTGGTGGAAAGGCATGAAGAGGGATGCAAAGTATGTAGTCCAATGCTTGTCCTATTAACAAATAAATGTGAAGCATCAGGAACCATCATGACTACTACAACCCTTACTAATTCCGAATTGGAAATGGTAGCACATCACCATGGACTTTGTCATAGGACTACTTGTGACAAGAAAGAGTCAACATGTAATATGTGTTATCGTGGATAAATTGACCAAATCAACTCATTTTCTTTCTATAAGAATGATGGATATAGTAGAACAACTGACCGTCTTATACATGAGGGAGATAGTGAGACTCCATGGCATTCCGGTGAGTATAATATCATATAGAGATCTAATACTTACTTTAAGGTTCTGGCCAAGCTTACGAAGTGCCATGGGAACGAAGCTTCACATGAGCATGACATTTCATTCTCAAACAGATGGGTAGTCTGAGCAAACCATTCAAACCTTGGAGGATATGCTAAGAGCGTGCATACTCACCATGAACAAAGGCTCGAAAGAATATTATGCCTAATGGAATTTGCTTATAATAATAGTTATCAGGCCAGTATTCAGATGGATCCCTATGAAGTCCTTTATGGACGACTATGTCGTACCCCTCTATTTTGGGAAGAAGTAGGAGAAAGGAAGCTGGAATGGGTAGAACTAATCTCATATATAAAGAGCTCACCCCATTCATTCTCCTCACACCTGAACATCTCTCTCTCTCTACAGCACTATTTCCCGGAGAAGCTCGAATCAGAGTTTCGACTTTGAAATTTTTTTAACCTTAGAAGGAGAGGTCGAACTCTTTAGAACTGGGGAGAAGTCAGCTACATGCCTATAGTCTCCGTTTGCTTCGAGGGTTATCGAAGAAGCGCTGGCATGATAGAATAGTGAAGCAGCTCTGACAGACCGAAGCTGCCCTATTTCGGTTGAGCTGAAATCAGCCAATTCAAGCCCTCCTCAAGACAAACCAAGCCCACCTAACACTTCCTCAGCCCTCCCACGGCCGAATTAGGACTGAAAGGTAAGCCAATTCGACTCCCCTCTACAATTTCCAACATGTGCTAGAGAGAGAAACGGTAGAATTTCGATGATGAAATTCTAACTCAATTCAGGATCAATTGATGCAATTCTTTATTCTAGGATAAACCTAAGGATGAGAGCTATCTGCCCGGATTGAAGGCTCGGACTGCCATGCCCCCGATAGTGAGTAATTGAAGCTTTCTCTCTCTACAATCTAATTTCTGACGAAGCTCCATTTGAGCTCGCCCCAGTGTTAAAACTTACATTTTAAAGTGCTATGGAATCATATGAACATGTAGAAAATTGAGGATTTTTTAAATTCGAAGTACCAAAATGAAATTTTATAAAACTAAGGGTCAATTGGGCATGATAAGAATGTTAGAGGTTCAATTGAGGAATTTTAGAATTTTTGGGGTAGAATTTACCATTTTTGTAATGGAAGGGCAAAATGGTAATTTTGGAAAAGTTGGGGGACCAAAATGGAAATTTGAGAAATTAAACCCCTTTTTTGAAATAGAATAAATTGAGGTCCTATGATAAATTTTAAAAGTTTTGGGACTCAATTTGAGGGAAAATCGGAATTAGGGACCTAAAGTTAAAGATAAATAATTTTAGAGACCTAATTACAAATAAATCAAAGTTTGGTTTTCTCATTCATTTAGAATGAATATTAGGCCGAAGGATAATGAACCGAGATGTTCATATCATGTAGGAAAACGAGGTACCGGGAACGCCAGCAAGGACAAGCTTGTGTGAATACAAAGGACTGGTCTAGTGGAATTCACTGCATTAACGGGCGAGTGGGATTTTATATCATATCCGGTTGGGGATGATAAGTACCTCGAAATAAAAACCCACTGCTAAGTGGTATTTTAAACATTACAACTTGGAGGTGTGATGTGAAAATCATGCAGAAAAACTACTTACCGGTTGTAAGTAGATCATACCTGGTTGGTATGATGAAACTTCCAGGAAGGAAATTGAAAACCCATTCATCGATTATGAGCGGAGATGTCCTTATACTAAGTCGGTATAATGGACAGTTGAAAATATATTTTTGTCGGAAGTGCTCTCCTCTAACTGTGTGCCAATGCTTAAATGATTTGGGAGACCTTATTGACGGGAGTTCGAATAGCTCTTATAGGCCTGGGGCCTCGATTTTGGAACTTAGGGGCTAATATGCTCGATTTTGAATAATCTTGTAGGATGGGCCCAAGGCCAATTTGCACGAGTAGGAGCTCGTAAACAAACATGAGTTATATGCCATAAAACTTTAAATAAAGGAATTGTTTGGTAATGGTACCAAGACAGGACCAACATAATTAGTCAACTAGCGGTAGTGCGACATGACAGGTCGATGGACCAGTCAAGACAAACAACTACGAGTTGAGTTGAGGGTCAGGGCCATTGAACCAGTGGCACCATAGATTATATGGCATGATAAGAAAATTTTGATTGTGCATGCACTATGATTACAGGACCATCAAGACATCCAAGAGGGGTAGTGATGCGTCCTAGGGCCTTGGACGATCTGGTGGATATAAGGGCAGTTAGTCGTACTAGATGACCTTGCGGAGCTTGATGTAGCTTCAAGCGCACGAGACCAAGGTGGGGTCGGGATGAGGCCTTTGTCCTCATACGGACACGAAGAATTGATTTCGAGATTGAGGGTCAGATGTCATGAACATACACTCATTCTTAGGGTAGAAGTGGACGTACTTCTACCTAGGTGGCCGGTAAAGTCGCTCTGACGCCACAAGTGGGTTCAGTGGACGGGCTAGCCTACGCATGTGTGTATGAGCTTCATGATGAAGGATGTGTGTTGGGTGATGAAACACCGTGGTTAATAAGAAATGGTGGTAAAAAAAACTGAGATTTGAAATGAAAGGAGTTTTGAAAGAAAGGAGTCTGGCACACTCCAATACAAATCTTTTTCCTACAAGATAAAAGTGTTGAAAACCCATTCACTAAGTAGTCGTACTCACCCACTCCCATATATCTCTCTCAGGAAATTTCAGAAAGCCTACCCTTAAAGACCATCAACTAAGACGCTTGTGAATGATAAATTTAAATTATTATGCAGTTTTGACTTATGTTATTCCAGAAAAAGGTGCAAGTCTAAAGGACGCCTTACTCTTTACGATTTATAATAAGGAAAACCCTTTAATAAACTGGGAGAGTGGCGGGATGCTCACGAGGATCCGACCAAACCGAGTTGGGGCATGACAATGGAGAAATAACCATTATTGGTAAGACGAGTCATAGTCCACACGCGCATATGAAGCCTAAAGAGTGGATGACTGAGCATAGTGTGGAATGCACAAAATAAAACCAATAATCAGAAGTATCCCAAGTAAAGAATAAGGGATGAAACAGAAGTTGTGTATAGAGAAGGATCCAAAGCAGACAAATGCCCTAACATAGATAGGTGTGCAAAGAACCCTACAAGGAATGATAAGAAGATTGAACATGTAACTCCTAAGATGGAAATCTCTATTGTGAAGGACATAGTAGAGAACGAAATTGGAAGAAGGGAACCTTCCCAAGCAAATGAATCGACACATAGATAAAAAAATGATTATTGTAAGAATGAAGAATCATGAAATAATCATGAGTAAGTAAAAGTGGATTAAGGAAAAAGGAAAAATCCTTGAATAAAGAATTCCAAGGACTTAAGAAGGAAGGAATCTCGGCTTGTCGGTAAATTATTGGAAAACCTAATCATTGGAACTAGAAGGACTCAATATGGAAGTTGAGAAAGGATGAATGGGTAAGGAAAACCGACAGAGTTGTGTAAGTTGGTTTGATAATGGTAAAGGTAGTCGAGGAATACTACCAGAAGAAAAGAGGGATGAAGTTATACAACCCCTGAGAGGTTGGAAAAATTGGGAATAAACTTAACAGAGGTGTTCTAGAAATATAATGGGCATAGAGACAAGGTCTAGAAAATGTCATGTAGTAAGGGAGCATGTAAACCCAATAGTTCCAAGGAAAACATGACTCAAAATAAGGAGTCAGTTAGCAAGCATAACAAGGTCAAACATAAGATTTGGACTGAAATTGTAATGAACAACGGACGAAGGAAGAGTCGAAATAGGATGAAAAGGTGATAATAAGGAAACTCATGAAAACAGGTATGTAATGTTCTAAAAGACATCGAGCTAAGGGTTTCAATGACTAAGAGGTTAATTAGATGCGAGAATGGTTAGGTATCTTGGAATTCCCAATCCTAATTACAGGACCTCAAAGGAAAAATAATGTTGCTTTGAGCAAAGAAAGACATGTCTAGGTATGATAAACTCCATGGAGGGAGCAAATAATATAAAGGAAGAGAAATTCCTTTAGTGAATGATGTAAAAAGGGTAAATTGAAAGAACAAGATAAGAGTTTCCATGTTAAACAAATACCAAATGGACACTAAAGGAATTGGTTCATCATGCAAGGTTGCTAATGAAGTTTTGGGACAAAACTCTTAAAAGGAGGGGAGAGTTGTAAACCCCGCCCTTTTAAGTTAAGGAAAACCAGGAAAAGAACCGGTCAAACTAAGTAAGAAAACCGAACCAGTTCACAAACCCGACCATTTGAGGGTTCATAAAACCTTAGAAAAGAACCTTAAGACAAATTAAAATAGAAAAACTAGATTAGTTTAGATGAACAGGATCTCATTAGAAAACCAAAGTTAAGTGTGTTTGCGTGAAAGTAGTGCAAGGATGGGTGACCTCCTGGAAGTTTTTCTTTTTGTAACCCAAAATTTAGGTGCGAATTTAATTTAATTAGTATTAAGCCCCATTCATCATCCTCACATCTGAACACTTCTCTCTCTCTACGGCTCCATTTCTCGATGAAGCTCGAACTAGAGCTTCGACTTAGGCATTTTTCTTAACCTCAAAAGGAGAGGTCGAACTCTTTAGAATCGGGGAGAAGTTAGCTACATGCCTGTAGTCTTTGTTTCCTTCGAGAGTCGTAGGAGAAGCGTCGACGTGATGGAACAGGGAAGTAGCTCCGACAGATCGTAGCTATCCTATTTTGGTTGAGCTGAAATCGACCAATTCGAGCCCTCCTCAAGCCAAACCAAGCCCTTCCAACACTTTCTCAGCCATCTCAACACTTCCTTAGCCCTCCCACGACTGAATTAGGACTGAAAGGTAAGCCAATTTGACTCCCCTCTACAATTTCTAACCGGTGCTAGAGAGAAATGGTAGAATTACAATGATGAAATTCTAACTCAACTAGGCATCAATTGATGCAATTCTTGATTCTATGACGAACCTCAGGACGAGAGCTATCTGCCAGGATCAAAAGCTCGGAATGCTCCCGACAGTGAATAATTGAAGCTTTCTCTCTCTTAGTCTATTTTTCTAGCGAAGCTCCGTTTGAGTTCGACCTAGTGTTAAAACTTACGATTCAAAGTGCTATAGAATCGTATGAACATGTAGAAACTCAATTTCAACTTTAATTTCAACAATTAGAAGTGTTTGATCGGTCAATTTGTGGAAATCAAATTTTCCTGGGTTAAGGAGTTGAAATTGGGGAATATTTTGGGGAAATTTGGGAAAAGTGGGGATTTTCGAAATTAGAAGGACCAAAATATAATTTAATAAAACTGAGGGTCATTTGGGCATGATAAGAATGTTACAGGGCCAATTGAGGAATTTTAGAATTTTTGGGGTAGAATTTACCATTTTTGCAAATGAAGGGCAAAATGGTAATTTTGGAAAAGTTGGGGGACCAAATTGGAAATTTGGGAAATTAAACCTCTTTTTGTGAAATGGAATAAATTGAGGTACTATGATAAATTTTAAAAGTTTCGGAACTCAATTTGAGGAAAAACCAGCATTAGGGACTTAAAGTTAAAGGGAAATAACTTTAGGCACCTAATTGTAAATAAATAAAAGTTTGGTTTTCTCATTCATTTGGAATGAATGAAGGTTATTAGGCCCATTGATAATGAATTGAGATGTTCATATCATGTAGGAACACGAGGTACTGGGAACGCCACAAGGACAAGCTTGTGTGAATACAAAGAATCGGTCTAGTGGAATCCACTGCATTAACGGGTGAGTGGGATTTTATATCATACCCAGTTGGGGATGATAAGTACCTTGAAATGAAAACACACTATTAAGTGGTATTTTAAACATTACAACTTGGAGGAGTGATGTGAAAAACATGCAAAAAAACTACTTACCGATTGTAAGTAGATCATACCTGTTTGGTATAATAAAACTTCCTCGAAAAAAGTTGAAAACTCATTTATCGTTTATGAGGGGAGATGTCCTTATATCCGGTCAGTATGATGGACAACTGATATTTTTGTCGGAAGTGCTCTCCCTTGACTATGTGCCAATGCTTAAACGATTTGGGAGACCTTCTTAATGGGAGCTCGAATAGCTCTTATAGGCCTGGGGCCTCAGTTTTGGAACTTAAGGGCTGATATGCCCGATTTTGAAAATCTCATACGGTGGGCCCAAGGTCAGTTGGCACGAGTAGGAGCTCATAAACACACATGAGTTATATGCCATAAAACTTTAAATAAAGGAATTGTTTGGTTGTGGTACCAAGACAGGACCGACATACTCAATCAACTAGCAATAGTGCGATATGACAGGTCGACGAAATAGTCAAGACAAACAACTGCGAGTTGAGTTGAGGGTCGGGGCTGTTAGACCAGTGGCACCATAGATTTTATGGCATGATAAGAAAATACTCATTGTGCTTGCATTGTGATTACGGGACCATGAAAATGCCCAAGAGGGGTAGTGATGTGTTCTAAAGGCACTGGACGACCTGGTGGGTATAAGGGCAATTTGTCGTACCAAGTGACTGTGTGAAATTTGGAGTAGCACCAAGCGCATGAGACTGGATAGGGACAGGATGAGGTCTCTATCCTCATACGGACACAAAGAATTGATTTGGAGATTGAGGGTCGGTTGTCGCAAACATCTACTCATTCTCAAGGTAGAAGTGGACATACTTCTATCTAGGTGGCCGGTAAAGTCGCTCCGACGCCACAAGTGGGTTCGGTGGACGGGATAGCCTGCAAATGTGTGTTTGACCTTCATGATGAATGAGTGTGTTGGGTGATGAAACACCGTAGTTAATAAGAAATGGTGGTAAAAAAACCGAGATTTGAAATGAAAAGACTTTTGAAAGAAAGAAGTCTGGCACACTCCAATACAAATCTTTTTCCTAAAAGATAAAAGTGTTGAAAACTCATTCACTGAGTAGTCGTGCTCACCTCCTCCCATATATCCTTTTCAATAAATTCTAGAAAGCCTACCCTTAAAGACCATCAACCAAGACGCCTTGAGACAGGTATGATAAATTTAAATTATTCTGCATTTTTTATTTATGTTATTATAGGAAAAGGTGCAGGTCTAAAGGACGTCTTACTCTTTATGATTTATAATAATGGAAACCCTTTAATAAATTGGGAGAGTGGCAGGTTGCTCACAGGGATCCGACCAAACCGAGTCGGGGCAGACAGTCATGCCTGCATGGCAATTGACTGGGCAGTAGTTGGCCATTGACCGGTTGATAGAGCGCATCTTGCCACGTGTCACACTCTGATTGGTCGTGCACGTGCTGACTAGGTGCTGACCGGTCAGCGGTCCGTTGACCGGTCCGGTCTGACCAGGTTCTGTGATAAGAAAGTGAAAATCAGTCGGCTTATGCCCGATTTGACCGGTTCTCTCGAAATTAAAATTTTCTAAATTTATTTTCTATTCAATAGTGGCCTCAATTTTCCAAATTGATCATTTTAAGTCAACAAAAAAAAATGAATTTAGTGATTGGCTCATGTATAGTTCAATTCGGTTTAGGTCCGGTTCACTCTCAAACCGGTCTGGTTTTCCCATACAATTCCCTTCACAATCATTCTCCATGATTTTTGTGACCTCTTAGTCACTTGGGATTTCTAATTTCCCATTTAAACCCCAATTTATTGTCCTCGATTCATCAAGGGAGTTAGTTTTCTCTTCAACTTGACTGGTTCTTTCTTGGTTTTCCTTGACTCGGGGTGATGGGTTTTACAAATAATGTTGCACTACCTATCTCCCTTAATCCCCTTCCCATTCCCCCAACACTCTCAACCTCAAAACCCTTTGATCACGATGTTTTGGACCCTCTTGCTCCCGAGGTTCATGATTTAGCTGAACCATGTCCACGACCTCGACAAATGATCACCTAGTCCTAAGACGATTATTGTCACACCCCGACCCAGTTTGGTCGAATGCCCGTGAACAACCTGCCACTCTCCTAGTTTATTAAAGGGTTTCCCCTTTTATAAACTATAAATAGTAAGGCGTTCTTTGCACCTTTTTTCAGGAATAATATAAATTAAAACTGCATAGAAATTTTAAAATAACTATACCTATCTTGCAAGCGTTTAAATTCGCAGGTCTTTAAGGACAAGCTTTCCGAGACTACCTGAAAGAGATATAAGGAGGGGGTGAGTACAATTACTCACTGAATGGGCTTCAAATCTTTTGACTTTCAAGAAAAATATTTATATTGGAGTGTGCCAGGCTCCTCTCCTTTTTAAAAATCCCTTCATTTTAAGAATCAATTTTTACCACCATTTCTTATTTATCTCGGTCTGTCATCACCTAGCACACATCCTTCATCATGAAGGTTACACACATTCGCAGGTTAGCACGACCACTGAACCCACTTGTGGCTTCGGAGCGACTTTACTGGCCACCTAGATAGAAGCAGTCCACTTCCACCCTATGAATGAGTGGATGTACGTGACATACAGCCCTCAATCCCGAGATCAATTCTTCATGTCCGTATGAGGACAGAGACCTCATCCCGTCCCCACCTCGGTCTCGTGTGCTTGGTGCTACTCCAAATTTTGCACAGTCACCTAGAATGACGAACTGTCCTTATACTCACCGGGTCGTCCAAGGCCCTTAGAAAGCATCACTACCCCTCATGGGCATCTTGATGATCCTGTACTCATAGTGCATGCACAAACAATGTTTTCTTATCAAGCCATGTAACTGTGGTGCCATTAGTCCAACGGTCCCGACTTTAACTCAACCTGCAATTGTTTGTCTTGACTAGTCCGGAGACCGGTCATGTCACACTACTACTAGTTGACTGAGAATGTCGGACCAGCCTTGGTACCATGACCATACAATTTACTTATTAAAGTTTTATGGCACATATATTATGTTCATTTACGAGCTCTTGCTCGTGCCCATTGGCCTATGGCCCACTATTCGAGATTTTCAAAACCGGGCATAATAGCTCCCAAGTTCCAAAACCGAGGCCCCCGGCCTATAAGAGCTATAAGAGCTCCCATCAAGAAGGTCTCCCAAATTATTTATGCATTGGCACATAGTCAGGGGAGAGCACTTCCGACAAAAATATGTTTTCATTGTCCCTTATACCGCTCGGGTATAAGGACATCTCTGTTCATAACCGATGAATGGGTTTTCAACTTCCTTCGAGTCATACCAACCAGGTATGATCAACTTACAACCGATAATTAGTTTTTTTACATGGTTTTCACATCACTACTCTAAGTCGTGATGTTTAAAATACCACATAGTAGTGGGTTTTCATTTTGATGTGCTTATCATCCCCAACCGCATATGATATAAAATCCCACTCACCTGATCGTGTAGTGAAATTCCACATAGTCGAGTTCCGTCCCTAGCACGCTGGACCTTGATTGGCATTCCCGATGTCTCGTTCTCCTACATGAAATGAACATAGTTGTTCATTATTCTTTGGCCTAATAGCCCTCATTCATTCCAAATGAAAGAGAAAACCCAACTCTATATATATATTTGCAATTAGGTCCCTCAAGTTATTTTTCTTTAACTTTAAGTCCCTATTGCCTGGTTTTTCCTCAAATTGAGTCTCAAAACTTTTTAAAATTTATCTTATGACCTCAATTTATTAAATTTCGTAAACATATGTTTAATTTCCCAAATTTCCAATTTGGTCCCTCAATTTTTCCAAAATTACCATTTTGCCCTTCCTTTACAAAAATGGTAAATTTTGCCCCAAAAATTCTAAAATTTCTCAATTGGCCTCTAATATTCTTATCATCACCAATTGATCCTCAATTTTAGAAAATTTCATTTTCTCGAATTTCAAAAATCCCCAAATTTTCCCCCAATTTCAACTCTTTAACACAACTGAATTTGATTTTATCAAATTGACTGATCAAACACCTCTAAATGTTGAAATTGAAGTTGAAATTGAGTTTCTACATGTTCATACGATTCTGTAGAACTTTGAATCGCAGGTTTTAACGCCAGAATGAGCTTAAACGGAGCTTCGTCGGAAAATAGACTATAGAGAGAGAAAGCTTCGATTTCTCACCAGTGAGGATGCGGCAGTCTAAGTTTCTATCTGGGTAGGTAGCTCTCCTCTAAAGGTTCTTTCTAGGATCAAGAATGGTATCAATTGATATCGAATTGGATTAGAATTTCGTCATTGAATTTCGGTTGACTCTCTCTCTAACATTGATTGGAAATTGCAAAGGGGAGCCAAATTAGCTTACCTTTCGGTCCTAATTCGGCCGTGGAAGGGCTGAGGAGGTGTCGAGAGAGCTTGGTTTGGCTTGAGAGGGCTTGAATAGGCCGATTTCAACTCGGTAGAAATAGGGCAGCTTCGGTCCGCTAGAGCTGCTTCACTGTTCGATCATGCCGGCGCTTCTCTAGCGACTCTCGGAACGAACGGATGTCACCATCGTGTAGCTGACTTCTCACCGGTTCTAATGAACTTGACCTCACCTTCTTTCACTCAGAATCGACCCTATATCAGAGCTCTGGTTCAAGCTTCATCGAAAAACTAAGCAACTGAGAGAGAGTGAGCTTTTCAAGTGTGGAGAAGATGAATGGAGACGGGCTCCTTATATAGGGACCTCGGGGTCCCCGGTGGCCGTCCGTTTGGCACCGTTATGACAAGCATTGAAGACCTAAAACGTACCGAACAGAAACGTTTCTTCTCATCGGCGCTGCTTCGATTTTTCGGTGAGTGAATAGTGTTGTCATCCTGAGGAAGAAGATGACACTATTCCGAACTGGATCGAACCGGTCCGAACCGGGTTCAAAGTTTAAACTGACTGGTTCACCCCCCATTCGACCGAGTTTTTCAAATCTAAAATTTTCTAAATTCATTTTCTATCCAATGGTGGTCTCAAATCTCAAATGTGAAATTTTTAAGCTACCTAGAAAAATGAATATAGCATTTGGTTCAATAGTGATTCAAATTGATCCAAACCGATTCAATCCGGTTTGGATCCGGTTCACCTAAACTGGTTTGGTTTTTATCTCCAATTCATTCTCTAGTCCATTTTCATGACTCCTCTGGCTCCTTAGGTCATTTAGAATCCATAAAATTCCTGGTTTACCATGTCTTTCTCAATTTCGGTTCACAAACCGGCTAGGTTCTTAAATCGGTTTAATCCGGTTCAGGTCTGGTTCACCCAAACCGATCTGGTTTTTCTCTCCCACATTGTTCTAAGGTTTCTTCCCAAGGATTATAAATCTCTTTGAATTACAAGGGATCCATAAGCTTCTTGGTTTACCCATTCTCTATCGGTTCCGGTTCATGAATCAACTCGGTTCATAAACCGATTCTATTCAGTTCGGACCCGATTCTCTTGAACTGCTTCCGTCATTCCACCTCATCTCATCCTAGGGTTCTTTTCGCAAGTTTATGAACCTTTTTGAGTCACATGGGAATTAGAAATTTTCAAATTTGCTCGTCCCCTAACAATCGAGCTTGTAGACCAATTTGGTTTGAAGATTCCAATTTACCGGTTCTTTCCCCGATTTTCTCATTACTAAAGGACAGGGCTTACAACTCTCCCCTCCTTTTAGGGATTTTGTCCTCAAAACAGTTACATGTTAAATAACCGAGGATAACTATGCCTCATCATAGGCTCGTTTTTCCATGTCTCTTCCTGCACGGGTCCGTTCTGCCACAACACCTTGATCATAGGAATTTTCTTGTTACTCAAATTCTTGTCTCTCTGGTTGATGATTCATACCGGCTTTGTCTGATAAGTTAGGTTCTCTTCTAGTTCCATTGGAGGTCGGTCCAGTATGTGACTAGGATCAAGCTGACATTTTTGAAGTACTAAAATGTGGAATACATCAGGTATTCTCTGTAGATCAGGAGGCAATTCTAATTTATAAGCTACCGGTCCTATCCTTTGAATAATGGGATATGGGCTAATATATCTTGGTTTCAGCTATCCTCTTTGTTGAAACCTAAGTATTCCTCTCCATGGAGATACTTTGAGGAATACCTTATCACCCACTTTGAACTCCAGATCTTTCCTTCGATTGTCCACATAACTCTTCTACATGTCCTGTGCAGTCTTAAGATGACTCCTTATTAATTTTATCTTCTCTGTGGCATCCTCTATTATTTATGTCCTTTCTAATTTTCTTTCCCCCACTTCTTCCCAAAATAAAGGGGTATGACAAGGTCGTCCATAAAGGGCTTCATAGGGAGCCGTCTGGATACTAGCTTGATAACTATTATTATACGCAAACTCCATCATACATAAGTATTCCTCCCAGCTTTTGTTCATGGTGAGCACACATGTTCTCAACATGTCTTCTAAGGTTTGGATGGTTCGCTGAGACTGTCCATATGTCTGAGGGTGAAATGCCATACTCATATGGAGCTTGGTCCCCATGGCGTTTTGCAGACTCGGCCAAAACCTAGAAGTAAATCTCGGATCTCTATCCGATACTATACTCATCGAGACACCATGGAGCCTTATTATTTCCTTCATGTATAGGATGGCCAGCTGTTCTACTGTGTCCATCACTTTTATAGGGAGGAAATGAGCTGAATTGGTCAATCTATCCACTATTATCCAAATCGCAGCTTGACCCTTTTTGGTCACCGGTAGGCCTGTGACAAAGTCCGTGGTGATGTGCTTCCATTTCCACTCCGAAATTAGTAAGGGTTGTAGTAGTCCTAACGGTTTCTGATGCTCTGCTTTTATCTGTTGACAGTACAAGCATCGGGCTACATATTCTGCAATATCTCTCTTCATACCCTTCCACCAGTATCCTTGTTTGAGGGTGCGGTACATCTTAGTACTGCCCGGATGCATAGCATACACTGAATCGTGTGCCTCTTCCAATATTAACCTCTGCAACTCCTTATCTTGAGGCACACATACCCTACCCTTATAGGTCAGTAATCCACCACCTCGCATATCATAGTCTGGTTTCCTTTATATATTAGTTGAATCCAAATAGGACTGAAGTTCTTTATCAATCTTTTGTTGGACCTTTATATGCTCGGTTAGACTAGGCCTTTTCGCTACATTCGCCACCAGGCATTTTTCCTATCTATCCATCCTCATGCTCACTTCCATTCTTCCCAATTGTTGCAACAAAGGTAAGTAGCTTGTCTTGACTTGTGTCGCCTTAGTTTGATACTTGCGACTTAAGGCATCTGCTACCACATTTGCCTTTCCAGGATGGTATTCTATCACAAGATTATAATCCTTCACCAATTCTAGCCATCTCCTCTGATGAAGATTTAACTCCTTCTAAGTTAGGAAGTACTTAAGGCTCTTGTGATCTATGTATATCCTGCACTTAACCCCATAAAGGTAGTATCGCCATATCTTTAGGGCAAACACTATTGCAGCTAGTTCCAAGTTGTGAGTCGAGTAATTTATCTCATGTATCTTCAGTTGTCCCAAGGCATACGCGATAACCTTCCCTTGTTGCATTAAAACACATCTCAGTCCTTGTCCAGAGGCATCACTATAGACTATTTACTCTCCCACATTAGGATCGGATAAGGATAGTACTGGTGTGGTTGTTAGTCAGGTCTTTAAATCCTGAAAAGACTTCTCACAATCCTCATTCCATTTAGACTCAACTCCCTTCCTGGTGAGTCAAGTTAGAGAAGTTTCTATTTTAGAAAAGTCTTGCACGAACTGCCTATAATATCCTGCCAATCCTAAGAAACTTCTAATTTTTGTAGGATTCCTTAGAGCCTTCTATTTTGATATTGCTTCTACCTTAGCTGGATCTACTTTAACTTCATCCTTAGTTACGATGTACCCTAAGAATCCTACTTCTTGCAACCAGAATTCACACTTGGAAAACTTTGCATATAATTGGTTTTCTTTCAAGATTTCCAATGTAATTTCCAAATGCTCTTCATGTTCTGACCTGGTTCGTGAGTATATAAGGATATCATCTATGAATACTATCACGAACCTGTCCAGATGAGGTTGGAACATGCGATTCATTAAATCCATGAAAGTTACAGGGGGATTCGTCAACCCAAACGACATCACTCTAAATTCATAGTGTCCATATCTGGATCGAAATGCCATCTTAGGGGTGTCCTATTCTCTAATCCTTAGTTGGTGGTAACCTGATCGAAGATCTATTTTTGAGAAGTAGGCTGCTCTTTTTAACTGATCAAACAAATCATCTATCCTTGGGAGTGGGTATCGGTTCTTGGTGGTGACCTGATTCAGCTTCCTATAGTCAATACATAGTCTCATACTCTCATCCTTTTTCTTCACGAACAAAACAGAAGCGCCCTATGGAGACTGACTTGGATGTATGAAATCCTTTTCCAATAATTCGTCTAGTTGTTCTTTTAATTCTTTCAGCTTTGCCGGAGTCATGCAATATGGGGCTTGGGATATGGGATTTGTTCCTGGGGTTATTTCTATAGTAAACTCTACTTGGCAACTTGGAGGTAGTCCATGTAGCTCTTCTGGAAAAACTTCTGGATAATGTCTTCCAGTTTCTTTTCTTCAAAATCTTCATTTACAACCATGTCCAGAAAGACTGTACAACTTTTATGTATCATCTTTTGAACCTTCATGTGGGACACCAATTGTACTTCACTTTTCCTTTTATCTCCCTGGAACTTTAGTCCCTTAGTCTTGGAAGTATGGAAAGTTATTGTCTTCCTTCTATAGTCCAACCTTGTTTGATGATTACTTAGCCAGTCCATCCCCAGAATTACTTCAACTTCCCTTAGAGGTAATGGGATCAAGTCAGCTTCAAGTTTGATTCCTCCAATTTCTATCTCACATCCCTTTAATTGTTTATTCCTATTCAAACCTTCTCCTAAGGGTGTAAGGACGTTAAGGCTTTGTACTAGCAGAGTGAGCTCTAGGGGTACCTTAGAAACCAACTCTTCCTTGATAAAATGATCGCTCTGCTCCAGAGTAAAAAAGAGCATAAACTGGTTGTCCCCACAACTATATATACCCTAATTTAAGGAACGTATGTTTTAGAAGGAATTCTCTTTATTAAATCAAAAGATGTTTTATTTACATGACACTTTTGGACTAGTTGGTAGGGTTTTGGGATGTACCCGCTACAGTGCTAGGGTCTCCTCTAGCCGGTACTCTTGTTGGTAGTGAGGTTATATACTCTGGCCAATACTCTTGCTGTAGCTTCTGGTCTGAGGTTCCTAGTGTTCCCTTGAGGTGGTCCAAGAGTATTTTCCTGTTTGTTCTCCCTAAGAATAGGACAATCCTTTACAAAGTGTCCCACTTGTCCGCAGGTGAAATAGGTATGGCATGCTCCCTCATGGTTCCTTTGACACTTCGGACAGCGAGGGTTCCATTAGGGTAAGGTAGGGACAACTCTAGGAAGAGGTGGAGGCATGCCCCTTCTCCATTGGAATACCATTTTGTTTTCTCCTCTTGAGCAGGTATATTCTCTCCATCCTCCTTGGTGGTTTGAATCCTTATCCCCCTTTTTGGTTGTCTGCTCCACTCGACAACGTCGGGTCTGTACCAGTCATTCGCATTCGTGAGCCATACTAATTATAGCTACCAGGTCTGTGGGGCATCCCATTACTCCCATACAGTCTCTAATGTCTATGTTGAGAACGTCCACAAACCTCTCACATATGTTAGCTAGGTCGGGAGCAAAGGGTCTTAACTCGTTAAATTTTGTTTCATACTCTGCTATGGAACTAAGCCCTTGTTGAAGCCAGATGAACTCTTGTTTCTTCTCATTTATTAGGTGGGGTTCTAGGTACTCCTCCGAGTATCTTTCCTCAAATTGCTCCCAAGTGGGGGTGGTGGTATGTAGGTTTCGGACATTGTCCCACCACCGTCTAGCGCTTCCTTCTAGGAAGAATTCCATTAGGATCACCCCATCCTCCGGTAGTATCCGGACAATTCCCATCAATTTCATGGTATTGGCCAGCCAATCCATGGCGATCCCAGCATCCTTTTTCTCCGAGGAAAGGTTTACATCCTAGTTGTCAAAGAGTTTTGAGATTTCTAGGTATGTCCGTTGGAGTGGTTGGATTAGTAGGGGGTGGGATTGCACTTCCTCTAGTTCAACCCGCGAGTTGGTGCTCGTTGCAGGAGTGAGGTTAGGTTGGCAAAATACACGGGTGAACTCCTCGTACAATCTTTGATGCTCCCTGCAGAGTCCAGTAGGAGTTGTTTGGGCTGATCTAGGAGTTTCTACATGTAGGAGTGGCTGGGTGGTGATGGAGACGGCAGCCCTAGTTCTCTTGGTTCCTTTCTTTGAAGCCATTTCTGGAGAAATTTTTTAAAATAGTCCTATTAGTTACTATATTTTCTAGTCTTGACTATGTATTCGAGGAAATAAGCTCTGATACCACTCTAGTTGTCATGCCCCAACCCGGTTTGGTCGGATCCCCATGAATAACCCGCCACTCTCTTTGTTTATTAAAGGGTTTCCCCTTTTATAAACTGTAAAGAGTAAGGCGTTCTTTGCATCTTTTTCTAGGAATAACATAAATCAAAACAGCATAGAAATTTTAAAATAACCATACCTATCTTGCAGGCATTTAAATTCGCAGCTCTTTAAGGACAGGCTTTCCGGGACTACTTGAAAGGGATATAAGGGAGGGGGTGAATATGACTACTTAGTGAATAGGTTTCAAATCTTTTGACTTTCAAGAAAAACATTTATATTGGAGTGTGCCAGGCTCCTCTCCTTTTTAAAGATCCCTTCATTTTAAGAATCGGTTTTTACCACCTTTTCTTATTTATCTTGGTGTGTCATCACCCAACACACATCCTTCATCATGAAGGTTACACACAATCGCAGGTCAGCACCATTTCTTATTTATATCGGTGTCTTCCTACGAGGACAAGGTGTTGAGTAGAGTTATTCCTAGTTTTCTTGGTTCCTTTCCTGGGAGCCATCTGAAAATTTTAAGACAAATCCTATCAGTTACTATATTTTCTAATCTTGATTATGTGTTCGAGAAAACAGGCTCTGATACAACTCTAGTTATCATGTCGCGACCCTGTTTGGTTGGATCCCCGTGATCAACCCACCACTCTCCCAATTTATTAAAGGGTTTCCCCTTATTATAAACCGTAAAGAGTAAGACATCATTTAAACCTGCACCATTTCCTGGAATAGCATAATCAAAATTGCATAGCATTTTAACTTCATCATACCTATCTCACAGGCGTCTTAGTTGATGGTCTTTAAGGTTAGGCTTTCTAGGATTTCCTGAAAGGGATATAAGGGAGGGGGTGAGTACGACTACTCAGTGAATGGGTTTTTAATACTTTTACTTTTATGAAAAAGATTTGTATTGGAGTGTGCAAAACTCCTTTCTTTCAAAAATCATTTCATTCAAAATCTCGAGTTTTATCACCATTTCCTTATTTAATCACAGAGTGTCATCATCCAACACACATCCTTCATCATGAATGTTAAACATACATTTGCAGGTCAGTACGTCCACTGAACCCACTTGTGGCTTCGGAGCGACTTTACCGGCCACCCGAATAGAAGTACGTCCACTTCTACCCTGATAATGAGTGGATATTTACAACATCCAACTCTCATTCTCGGAATAAATTCTTCGTGTCCGTATGAGGACAGAGACCTCATCCCGTCCCCACCCCGGCCTCATGCACTTGGTGCTACTCCAAATTTCACACAGTCATTTAGAATGACGAACTGCCCTTATACTCATTGGGTCGGTCAGGGCCCTTAAGACATATCACTACCCTTCATGGGCATCTTGATGATCTCGTACTCATAGTGCATGCACAAATAATGTTTTCTTATTATGCCATGTAATCTGTGGTGTCATTAGTTCAACGGTCCTGACTTTCAACTCAACCGACAGTTGTTTGTCACGACTGGTTCAGAGACTGGTCATGTCGCACTGCTGCTAGTTGACTGAGAATATCAGACCAACCTTGGTACCATGACCATACAATTTACTTATTAAAGTTTTATGGCACATATATCATGTTCGTTTTATGAGCTTCTGCTCGTGCCCATTGGCCTATGGGCCACTGTTCGAGATTTTAAAAAAAAACTGGGCTTACTAGCCCCCAAGTTCCAAAAACTGAGGCCCCGACCTATAAGAGCTATTTGAGCTCCTGTCGAGAAGGTCTCCCAAATAGTTTAAGCATTTGGCACACAGTTAGGGG
The DNA here is from genome assembly GCA_030064435.1 of Trapa incisa. Lineage (NCBI taxonomy): Eukaryota > Viridiplantae > Streptophyta > Magnoliopsida > Myrtales > Lythraceae > Trapa > Trapa incisa. The sequence goes on along the minus strand of CM057774.1, from coordinate 2,485,234 downwards.
AGAACACTTCCGACAAAAATATGTTTTCACTGTACATTATACCGATCTAATATAAGGACATATCCGTTCATAACTGATGAATAGGTTTTCAACTTCCTTCATGGAAGTTTCATCATACCAACCGGGTATGATCTACTTATAACCCTTAAGTAGTTTTTTCGCATGGTTTTCACATCACTACTCTAAGTCGTGATGTTTAAAATACCACATAGTAGTGGGTTTTTATTTCGATGTGCTTATCATGCCCATCACAACCGGTAAGTGGTTTTTAACTTTAAGTTGTATTCATCATCCCAACCGGGCATGACATTAGTAAACCCACTCACCCGTTAATGCCGTGAATTCCACTAGATCAGTTCTTTGTATTCACGCAAGCTTGTCCTTGCTAGCATTCTCGGTACTTCATGTTCCTACACGATATAAACATCTCAGTTCATTATCCTTTGGCCTAATAGTTTTCATTCATTCCAAATGAATGAGAAAGTCAAACTTTCATTTATTTGCAATTAGGTCCCTAAAGTTATTTCTCTTTAACTTTAAGTCCCTAATTCCAATTTTTCCTCAAATTAAGTCTCGAAACTTTTAAAATTTATCATAGAACCTCAATTTTTTCCATTTCACAAAAAGGGGATTAATTTCCAATTTGGTCCCCCAACTTTTTCAATATTGCCATTTTGCCCTTCCTTTACAAAAATCGCAAGTTTCACCCCAAAAATTCTAAAATTCCTCAATTGGCCCTCTAACATTTTTATCATGCCTAATTGACCCTTAATTTTAGGAAATTGCATTTTGGTTCCTTGAATTTTCAAAAATCCCCAATTTTTCCCCCAATTCCAACTCTTCAACACAGCCAAATTTGATTTCATCAAATTGACCGATCAAACACCTCTAATTGTTGAAATTGAGTTTCTCCATATTCATATGATTCCATAGAACATTGAATCATGAGTTTTAATGTCAGAACGAGCTCAAACGGAGCTTCGCCGAAAATTAGACTCTAGAGAGAGAAAGCTTAGATTACTCACCAGTGAGGACACGACGATCCGAGCTTTCAATTTGGGCAAATAGCTCTTATCTTGAGGTTTATCCTAGAATCAAGAATCGCATCAATTGATGTCGAATTGGGTTAGAATGTCATCATTGAAATTCTGTTGGTTCTCTCTATAGCACCAGTCGGAAATTTTAAAGTGGAGCCGAATTGGCTTACCTTTCAGTCCTAATTCGGTCGATTTCAACTCGGTCGAAACAGGACAGCTTTGGTCCGTCGGAGCTGCTTCACTATTTCATCACATTGGCATTTCTCCAACGACCCTCGGAGCAAACGAAGACTACAAGCGTGTAGCTGACTTCTCTCCGGTTCTAAAGAACCCAACTTCACCTTGTTTGGCTTAGAAAAGACCCCATATCAGAGCTCTGGTTTGAGCTTCACCGAAAAATGGAGCAGTTGAGAGATAATGGAGTTTTCAGGTGTGCAGAGGATGAATGGGGAGGGGCTATTTATATAGGGAGCTCGGGGACCCGTTGGCCGTCCGTTTAGCACCTTTATAATAGATATTGATGGCCTAAAACGTATCGAATGGAAACATTTCTTCTTCGCTGGCGCTGCTTCGATTTTTCAGCGAGTGAACACTGTTCCGAACCAGACCGGACTCGTACGAACTGGGTTCAAAGCTTAAACCAGTCGGTTCACCACTCATTCGATCGAGTTTTTCAAATCTAAAAATTTCTAAATTTATCTAAATTCATTTTCTATACAATGGACTCAAATCTCAAATTTGAATTATTTAAACTACCTAGAAAATTGAATTTAGGATCCGGTTCAATAGTGGTTCACCTTAACAATCATACTTGGGATTTAGTTCTAGCTCTTACCCATAGATACGTCATTGGTTGTAAGTAGATTTATAATGTCAAACAACATCCCGATGGCACATTTGCATGACACAAATCTCGTATTGTTTCTCTGGATTTCTCTCAAAAAGTTAGTCTAGATTATGATGAGACATTTAGTCCGATTAATAAATACATTACTATCTACATTATCATCGCTCTTGCAATCTCTGCACAATGGATCATTCATCAACTTAATGTAAATAATATTTTTCTACATTGACAATTATATGAGAAAGTTTACATGATTCAACCACCTAAATTTATAGATGTTGCTCATCCTTAACATGTAAGCCATCTTTAAAATATTTTTATATGGACTCAAACAACCCCATTGAGCATGGTTTCTTTGTCTTAGTCAATTTCTCTTGACCATGGGATTTCACGCCTCTATAGCAAACAAGTCCATTTTATATATCGCTCTTCTGGATATATTATTTTTCTTCTTGTCCATGTAGATGATATCATTATCACGAACTCTACTACAACTCCCTTTTCATCTATTTTGCATGTGTTACATAAGGAATTCTCTATGAAAAACCTTGATTCACTTCATCACTTCCTTGGAATTAAAGTTAATTATGTTAGATAATAGCATGCTTTTCACCCAAATAAAGTGCATTACTGACCAACTTGATTGTACTACAATAAGTTACTGAAAACCTCTACTGACCCTAATTATCTCATATTCTCATCTCTCCAATCATGATGGTACTCCTCCCCCTACCCTATATAATATCGGCAAGTTGTTGACTCATTATAGTATCTTACTCTAACTCAACCAAATATATCTTCTCTAATTCATTAAGTTTTCAAATTCATATATAGTCCTACTACTAATTGGATAGTTGTTAATCATATTTTACACTTTCTTTGTGGGAAAGCCACTCAATGACTTTCTAATTTTTATTCGTCTCTTCATTATTTTTTAGATGTCGATTAGGTCAGTAATCCTATTATCGATGCTCTATTAGTGACTTTGCTATCTTTATTTGTTGTAACTTGATTTTTTTAGTTCGAAAAAAATAACATATTGTCGTTTAGTCTATTATTTAAACGAATACAAAAGCCTAACAAATGACACCAAAGAACTTCTTTGGATATAGTCTCTTATTTAAGAACTTGGTTTTTGCGTATCTCTAGCCCCAACTCTATGGTGTGACAATTTATCGAATATCTATTGTATTGTCAATCTCAAGTTTCACACATTGCATGAAACAAATTAAAATTGACTACCATTTTCATGAGGGAACACATCCAGACATTTGTTTAATTGGTACAAATGACCAACTTCTTGATATTCCTACCAAAGTACTAATGAGTCATTTTAATTTGTTATGCTCCAAGCTCAATATGAGTGATTCTACCATGAGCTTCGGGTTTGGGTTGGGTAATAGCGTATACAAGATCTACCATTTATCAATTATAGATACCAAGAATGTTATTGATTAATTGTATGATTAATATAATAGCATATAGAAGATCTATCATTTATACACAAAAAAATATATTAATTAATTGTTAACTATGCATTTATTACATCTATCACCTAATCTTATATCATGTTCTCTAAAATGATCAAAGAATAGAGTGGCATACATTTACCTTAATCTTATTTGCAACTCCTTTCCATCATTTTCATCTTTCTCTTCTTCAATCCTTTTAATAACATACTCTCTCGTGTCATCAACACATATAGGAGAATAAACAAAATGAATTCCGCAAGGGCAATGAGTTGAGACAGCAAAGCAGATATTATATCGGCCTTCGATCCTGATTAATATGTTGACAAATCTATGTTTCAAAGAAGCAAACCCAGAAAGGACAGTTTGCAGAACGCCGCATAAAGCACGCATGAAGTAAAGTATGACTATCATAATTAGGTGATTAGAGCTACTAATATCAAAATTGTGCAAGTTTCTGACACCATTATCAAATCAATTTAGTCTAGGAATCATTGAAACCTTAACAATCCCAAAATTAAATAATTATATGTAAATGCATAGGCTGAAACAGACTGCAAAAGATAATACAGAATAAAAATGTGTTACCTCAGGTTACTTTGATTCAGGTTCAAATGATGCAACTATTTTATTGTAAGCAAAAAAGAACCAAAATGGAGTACAATGTTTCTCAAACTTCAATCAAGATGTAAATGCAACAACATAATAGTTTCATCCTACTAAATGCATGAAAAATAACTACATGGATGAATTGACCATATGCACCACAGAGCTAACAAATTTATTATTTGCATCATAAAGGAAACATGGAGAATTCCAGTTGAAACAGTGCAAAGGGAACAATCATTACAAGTGAATTAATTGTAAAACGAAAGAGAAAGAGATAACTTTCCAATCAACAATGGTGCTGCAAATTTTATCAATGCTGGAACTGAATTTTCTCATAGGGTACACTTGAATAAATCACACTCCAAATATATCTTGAGGAATATATCAAGTATTATTTTACTAACAATAAGTATATCATACTGAAGGATACACAACTATGCTTACAAATTAGCAAATGAGAAGATTCTTCTAGAGATGGAAATTCTGATGAGTGCACTATGGGCAACAAGGCTGATAGGAGGCAGATCCAATAATGGATCACATGCAAGAAGTTGAAATCAAGGGAGGTCAACACTATGAGGTTAATGCATACACATAAAGACGGACAGCATGTGTCCCCTAAGTATCTAACTGCAGTCAATTGGCTAAGAATCTGATGCAGTATTCCCCTGATAAATGAACAAGCTGGTGTTGGCTTTGAAATGGTTCAACTCTAACTGGTAATTTTTCCTTGATCAAACACTCAATTCAGATGGTTACTAACATAACTGGGGCCTCCGACCAACCCACTTCTGTGGGCTGCATAGGCGTCAGAAGCAGGATCAGACATGGGATAAGATGGTGAGGCTGCATTATGAACCCTGCCGCCTCCACTGCCAAGGTGAAGGTCAGAGATATTCAGCAGCCCTTCCAGCCGTTCCATGCCTTGGTCATAAAGAAACCCTTTGAACACATGGCCCCCAATTCTCACAACTGCCTGGTATGCATATTCATCTTCTCCATCGTCCACTGCTGTCACCCTCATTCGCTTGAAGATAGCCGGAGCTCGAACTTGCCTTGGCAAGGACTCCTTGAATCTTGGATCTGCACGTTTCCAATTAGCAAATATTCAAAAGGTCAGTTTTTTTTTAATTCTGGTTGTGAAAATTGAAGCAAGTATAAAATTCTGATGTATCAACAAAATCGAGCTTGATCCTTTAAAAGTGAAATGAATAGATTTATATTCGTGGAGAATTTAAGGTTTTGAAAGCAAAAAAAAAAAAGGAAAAGGAAAAGAATGTAGATTACATAAGAACATTCCATGAGAGTCTTCAACAAGCAAAAGTAAACCCTAATCCAAGTGCAACAGAAGGTTTTCAAATCTTCAGTCTTAGGTTGCATTTAACTGAAAAATATATGTATGCAAGAAAGGCACAACATTTCCACCAGGATTGGCTGTTATTTTTGTTCAACAAAAAGAAAAACATTGTCGCCGTCATGTTTTCTGAAAAAAAAAAAAGAAAACAAACATGTTCCTAAGTGTTCTAGCCAACGTATGATAACAAGAAAGCTGGAAATTATGTGGCTGAAAACCTGATCTGGAAAAAAAATAAAAGAAAAAACATTTTTTGACGACGATGATGTTGGGCTTTAAGTCGAGGAGGATTGGGAAACCTTGCCGGCTGGAGCCTGCAGTGTCGAAGCTCCGCGGTGGAGTGATGTTAGAGTTGGAAGTATGGGAATTTGTGGCGGTGTTCTGTGAGGTGCTGAGCCTCGGCTTCTTCATTCCATAGGCCGACGTTGATGTCCCGGCACCGGTTGCAGCGATGAGCTGCCGTTCCCGCCTCTGTGATGCCGGGACCCACGTGCTCTTCACGTGAGTCACACAGTCGAAGCCCCTGCTCTTGCAGCAGGACCTGCACCGCCTAAAGCTGCAGTCTTTCTTCGCCTGGTTCCCGCATTCCAGGCACGTCGTGACACCACTCGCCCTGACCGATGCAGTGATTCTGCCGCTGCTGTCTGCTGCTGCTCCGCCGGAGAGAGGGTTTGCAGGGTTACTGCTGTGATCGAGTATAGGGTATTTCCTCAAGTATTGATTGGTGGTGGCCTGGGAGGCATGCTGATGATTATGCCAGAGCTGAATTGCCCCACTGCTGCCGTCGCCTCCGACGGAACGGGTGGCGGAGAAGTTGCTGCCGTCGTCGTCGCCGTCGATGGGGACGTTTGGCGTTGCTAGGTAAGGTGTCGATGTCAGGAGAGGGATCACGCCAACGCCCAGAGCGGTGGAGAAGCCAGCTGCGGAGTCAGCAAAGGCGACTGCTTCTTGGTGGTGATGGTGGAAAGACGAGGTCGGAGCGACGACGAACATGCCCATCTCCGGAGGAACGCCGTAGTTACTGAAAGGGCGTGAGGATGAGATGGGCCAGAGAGGAGCGGAGGTGGACGAGGAGAAGGCCGAGGCTGAATCTCCGTGGGAGGAGGGACCGCCGGTATTGAAGCTGAGGGAGAGCTCTCCCAAAGCCGAAGAAGAGGCTGAGGGTGCGACCCAGTCAGCAAAGGCACCGGAATCGGACGAGGGCAGCAGTTGCCTCTTGGTAGTAGCCACAACTGATGATGGTGGCGGAGATTTGCAGCAGTTTCAATATATATCACAAGAATACGTCAGCCTTTTATATGATGGATGGCCTCCTGTCCTGTCCTTCCTGCAACAGAAAATCTAATGATTTCCGAAACAATATTTAGGAATAAATTGGAGTGTCTGTGTAGGCGTTAGGTGTTTTGTGTGGTCTTATTCCTTCTTTCACAACTTGGGATGGGGAAGCTGCTTCCTCATTGCTGTGAAAAACTTCTTCATTCAAGAGACAGAAGGAAAAGGGTAAGAGGTCCAGAGAGAGAAGAAAGAGAGAAAACGATGTAGGGATATGGAAGGTGTGATTTAATTAAAGGTGGTTGCTTCTCTGTAGCTTCTGGGTGAACCGCAGCTACTCCTAGCCCTAGCCCTAGTCCTAGTCCTAGTCCTATTGATATAGAAGCTTGGGAGGAGGAAGAGAAAATGGGAAGTAAAAGCCAAAAGAAGAGAGGGAGGAGAAGTGACAGGAAATATTTGCTTTTTGCAGGGAAATGGTTAACCACCTCTAGCTGCTTCTGGGTCTCTCTCTCCGGAAGGAAGGGGAGAGTTTATCTATTTCCTTCTGTTGGTTGTGAGTAGATCTTGCTTCTGCAGCTAACCGACCATCTCTCTACTCTCTGATCACCATTAAGTTAACTCTGCTTCTACTTCTCGTTTTTTGCTCTATTGCTTCTTCTATGATCTTCTTTCTTTTCGCTGTTCTCCCTCTCTCTCAACTCTCTATGGGCTTCCAACTGAGAATAATGCAGACGTGGGCTCCACATACATAGATTTTTGTGGGCAATTTCTTATAAATCCTTCTAAAACTACCCAAAAACACACCATTAATTAATACCAACCCTACCCCTAATCTTGAACATGGGAGCATTAGGCTGATTGGTCCTTCCTCCTCAACTTAATGATACAGAATAATCCGTATTGATCATCAATAATGCATAATTATTTGAAGCACTCTCCCTTACCCTTGCTAAAGAGTTTCCCGTGCAAAAAAAAACTCAAGAGTTTCATTGGCAGCAATCATTCTTCCCTCCAACTCCATCCACGACATCACTTTGAGGTAATCTACATTTTTCCCTCCATAAAAATAATAAAATAGCCATATAAAAAGTAAAAATTTAGTCAATTAAGCCTTCACTCGTAAAAAAAGCTGTCATCATTCAATCATATTTTTGAGGAAGGCAAGCAAGTAGTAAATTTTGCGGTGGGCGGATGGATGGATGCATCTCCATCTCCTCTAAAGGCTGTAAATCCTGATGGGACAGCCCACAGTCAGCTGACATGAGTCCGACTACATGTAGTGATGGGCATCCAGGCTCTTTCTTAAACCTCGACCAATCCCTGAAATCAGATACTCAGCGTCAAGCAGACATTCCCCGGGCCAATTATTTATCACTTTCACAAAACTCTATCTTTCACGTATCACGGATGGACGTAAGCTTGAGTAATATAGGCTCAGGTTCGGTATCGGGGCTCAAGGGTGATATCGGGCGAGTGTCTTGATTCGACAAGTTTTTTTTTTATTTGGTGATAGTATAGTTATTTTTTTTCTTGCACAATTTTTTTTGCGTGTGTTAATACTATAATTATTAAAATGGGATAGAACTATCACATTTGATTAGTGTAATCAGAAATCTGCCTAACTACCCAAATACAATTGACCTCCTACATAATTTGATCCCATAATTTGATCTAACCCATTCCAACTGATTAAAAAAATCAACACCTAAGAATAAAAAAATCTATCATATTTTTTCCTTCTTAATTATTGTTAAACTAGGAACTTATACGATAAAAAGGGAAAATATAGAAAATCAACTTATTTGTCTCTTTTATTTCTTAAGATGATTTCATTATTTATACATGTAATTATTATCCATATCCTATATTAAAATATAAGAAATAAATTTTATATGAAATAGATATATAAAATTATCATTACTTATTATTTTTAATTATTTATATTAAATAGTGTAATATTTCTTTATTAAAAATAAAACCCACCTTATTTTAATAAATTGTTATTATCCTACTCAGTTTTTGAGTAATATTATGAAGCATATGTAATATCATTTTTTATTTTATATTAATGTAATTTTTTTAGCATTATATTATCAATATTATAAAAAGTTTAAAATATAAAAAAATATTTTTATACAAATTTGAATTTTTTTATAATTATAATGGTACAATTACAAATTATTTTAAAACTTAGGTAAAATATTTATTTTTTCTATAATTTTTCATTTAAAATGACTAAAACGAAGTTTTATACCTGTTTACTTTCTATTTTTCAATATTAGTTTAAAAGACTAATAATCACTATTACAAAATATTTTTTAAATTATTTATTAAAACAAATATTATTTTTTAATAACTTAGCATAATTAATTTTATCATCAAACTCAAAATTAAATTATACATGTATGCTAAGTAATTATCATGACCCAACCATATACCAGATATCACACACAATATTAGTGATATATATGTCACATGTAAATCAAATTACAAGATAATTATCTCCCTAATAGTCACGTTGATGTCGTGTTATTGAGCATGATTATACTTTGTTACCAAATCTAACCACCTTCGAGCGAAAAAGTATACTCATACGTAGACCTCATCTCTCCTTATACAATATGCAAGCTATAAACATCACCTTATTCCCCGCCATGACAATGCTACCTCTCATTATAGTTGTCATGTTGATCCTCATGACTCATTGCCTAAATTAATAATATATATAAATCACATAACAATAGATTCAACATAGTAAATTTATTATTTGACATTCAACTTTCTAATTGCCTAACCATGCTACTTGTATTATTTTAAAAATTAACATATGACTATAAAGGTCATGTAAGATTACTATGGGGAAAGTTTCTTTTCAAAAGATGAGATCAAGTTAAACATTAGATATTAGTCCCTTTCATAAACGTCGGATTGTAATTTATTTCATAAACATTGAGGATTAGTCCAATTCTTAATATTGGATTGTAGTTCTTTTTATTTATATATAAACAATTGAGATTTAACTTTTTTATAAATATTGTTTCTTGGCCGTTTCTTTATAAAAAGTTGAAATTTATCCACTTTAATAAAACTTAGATCTTAGCCCATTTCATAAATATGTACCATTAACCCATTATTTAAACATTGGATTGTAATTCATTTAAAAATATTGAAATTTAGTCCATTTCTTAAATATTAGATATTCGTCCCTTTTATAAATATTTTAAATAGTCAAGTTCTCATACATTTTTAAACTCCAGGTTCACACCCATTTTCAAACCCTCAATTTCACACCTGTTTTTATATAAATATCAATATAGTTTTTTTTATATATTTCTTAAAATATTTCCAAAGCATGCATACCAACATTTCAATAAAAGAGTAAGTATGGACTATTCAATCCGATGTGATATCGAAAATCTCTTTCACCCATTATATCACGCCCCAGCCCGATCTCTCGGGCCAAGAAGTAGATGGTGACCCACCATGTCTCCTTGATGCTACAATGATAGGTACTTTTACAAAAATAGTATCGATAGGATAAAAGTTTCAGAATAAACACTTACAAAAATCCGTAAAAATTAAAAATTTTATAGAATAAGTAGTATACCCAAAACTTTAGAAAACGTCTTGGGAATATAAATATAAAAATTAGTCTTTGTGTATGCCTTTCAAGTCCATTTTTCGGTTGCATTCTCTTGGGTGTTGTAGTTGTCATAGGGCCTTTTATGATCATTTGCACACATTTGTAATTGGTTTGGGGGCGTGGTGAGCTCACAACTCAATGAATATGTTTACCATTTAGGTTCTTATGGTTATTCATGCGAACTCATGCTCACCATTTTTGCGTTCCATTTATAAAACCTATCATCGATCAAAGGATAACCTAGACCATAAGTCGAATCTCACATAAGTAAACGTAACCAATCACTATGCGCCATGTGGTAACTCACATGTGCGAATTTCGCACATGTACGCACAATAACATCTTCAACATCTACCTATATGCATAATGATTGAATAGGAAAACAAAATATTTTCTTTCCATTTTGACGAGCAAATATTGCTCCAACCATGGGAATTCTGGAGGAGATAGGCTTGACCAATTTGGAAACTCATAGAGCCAAGGGTCCCTGAGCTCCTTATATAAATAGCTCACCCCCTTTCATTTTCCTCATACCTCCAATTGTCGAATTTTCTCCATCACTCACATTCCTAACAACCTTCAAACCAGAGCAACAACCATTTTCTCAACGAAAAGGTCAATACAAATTCCTATAGACTCCAAAGGAAGTTCTCCATCTAGTAGCAACCTCCTTTCGGTCTGAGATTGGCTAGAGAAGCTTCGATGAGATAGGATAGTGAAGTGACACCAGCCCCAAAGTATGCCCAATATTGATCAAGCTGAATTTGAGTCCTGCCACGACTACTAACATTTGAACCAAGGCTACCCCACTGTTCCTCGACATGTCCATGTCCTCCCTACATCTCCTTAGTAAGTCCCTACCATCATCATTCACTGAAATTTCATATATTCTATCCAAATTATATTAGTATCGTTCCATTCAAATATAGAACACCTGAGCCACTTATTGAGGCATTAGTTGATCGAGGGAGACTCTCAATGATGAGAGTTAGCCTCCCTCACTGCCAACTTCGATTGTAGTACCTTCACCAGTAAACTACATAAGCTTTCTCTCACTAGACCACATTTTTCGACGAACATCTGTTTTTAGTCAATTATAGGCCAAATGAATTGGTTCAAAGCTTATAATGCTTGTAAGGGCTCAAGGAAGATGATTAGTGGCATGCTAGGGCTGAATTGGGAAGAATTAAAACTATTTATGTGTTGATAAATGTTTGAGGACTTATTTTCAATTTTAGAAAACTTGAGAGCAAATTGCAATTAAGCATACGTTAAGGACTTGAATGGAAATAATTGATACTTTGGGACCTATGTGCACATACATAATAGTATGAGGTCTTCTGTGTAAAATCCCTTATATATATACCCAAACCATTGTTGGAGTTGTTTGTCAACTTATTTGTGCAAAGGAGTGTGATAAGGATCACTTTCACACCCCGACCCAGTTTGGTCGGATCCTCGCGATCAACCCGTCACTCTCCCGGTTTATAAAAAGGTTTCCCCTTATTATAGACCATAAAGAGTAAGGTGTCCTTTAAACCTGCACATTTAACTGGAATAACATAAATCAAAACTGTATAATATTTTAAAATTTTCATACCTGTCTCACAAGGCGTCTTAGTTAACGGTCTTTAAGGGTAGGCTTTCTATAATTTCCTAAAATGGATGTAAGGGAGGGGTGAGTACGACTACTTAGTGAAAAGATTTGTATTGGAGTGTGCCAAACTCCTTTCTTTCAAAAGTCCTTTCATTTCAAATCTCAGTTTTTACCACCATTTCTTATTAATCACGGTGTGTCATCACCCAACACACATCCTTCATCATGAAGGTCAAACAATTCGCAGGTCAGTACAACAATTGAACCCATTGTGGCGTCGAAGTGACTTTACCGATCACCTAGATAGAAGCACGTCCACTTCTACCCTGAGAATGAGTGGATGCATACAACATCCGACCCTCAATCCTAAAATCAATTCTCCAGGTCAGTATGAGGAAAGAGACCTCATCCTGTCCCCACCCCAGTCTCATGCACTTGGTGCTACTCCAAATTTCGCACGGTCACCTGGTACGACGAACTGCCCTTATACTAACTAGGTCATCCAAGGCCCTTAGGACGCATCACTACCCCTCTTGGGCATCTTGATGGTCCTATAATCACACTGCATGCACAATCAGTATTTTCTTATCATGCCATATAATCTGTGGCACCACTAGTCCAATAGCTCCGACCCTCAACTCAACCTGCAATTGTTTATCTTGACTAGTTTGTCGACCTGTCATGTCGCACTACCACTAGTTGATTGAATATGTCAGCCCTATCTTGGTACCATGGCCAGACAATTCATTTATTAAAGTTTTATGGCAGATATCTCATGTTTGTTTACGAGCTCCTACTAGTGCCCACTAGTCTATGGCCCACTTGTTCGAGATTTTTAAAATCGGGGATAATAGCCCCCAAGTTCCAAAACTGAGGACCCCGACCTATAAGAGTTATTCGAGCTCCCGTCAAGAAGGTCTCCCAAATCGTTTAAGCATTGGCACACAGTCAGGGGAGAACACTTTCGACAAAATATGTTTTCAATTGTCCATCATATCAACCGAGTATGAGGACATCTCCGCTCATAACCGATGAACAGATTTTCCACTTCCTTCGAGGAAGTTTCATCATACCAATCGGGTATGATCTACTTACAACGAGTAAGTAGTTTTTCCTCGTGATTTTCACATCACTTCTCTATATTGTTATATTTAAAATACCACTAAATAATGGGTTTTTCATTTCGAGGTACTTATCATTCCCAACCGGATATGATATAAAATCTCACTCACAACCGTAAGTGGTTTTTAACTTTAAACTGAGCTCATCATCCCAACCGGGCATGACGTTAGTAAGCCCACTCATTCGTTAATGTAGTGAATTCCACTAGACCGGTTCTTTGTATTCATGCAAGCTTGTCATTGTTGACATTCCCGATATCTCATGTTCCTACACGATATGAACATCTCGGTTCATTATCCCTCGGCCTAATAGCCTTCATTCATTCCAAATGAATGAGAAAACCAAACTTTTATTTATTTGCAATTAGGTCCCTAAAGTTATTTTTCTTTAAGTCCCTAATGCCAGTTTTTCCTCAAATTGAGTCCCGAAACTTTTAAAATTTATCTTAGGACCTCAATTTATTCAAATTCACAAAAAGGGGTTTAATTTCCAAAATTTCCAATTTGGTCCCCCCAACTTTTCCAAAATTACCATTTTACCCTTCCTTTACAAAAATGATAAGTTTCACCCCCAAAAATTCTAAAATTCTTCAATTGGCCCTCTAACATTTGCCCAATTGACCCTCAATTTTATAAAATTGCATCTTGGTCCTTCGAATTTTTGAAAATCCTCAATTTCAACTCCTTAACACAGTCGAATTTGATTTAATCAAATTGAGTAATCAAAAACATCCAATTGTTGAAATTGAAGTTAAAATTGATATCAAATATCTTCATACGATTCAATAGCACTTTAAATCGTAAATTTTGATGCTGGAACGAGCTCAAATGGAGCTTCGCCGGAAAATAGAATGTAGAGAGAGAAAGCTTCGATTTCTCACAGGTGAGGGCGCAGTGGTCTGAGCTTTCTATTTGGGCAGATAGCTCTTGTCCTGAGGTTCATCCTAGAATCAAGAATTAAATCAATTGATGTTGAATTGAGTGAGAATTTCATCATCAAAATTCTGTTGGTTCTTTCTCTATCACTAGCCAAAAATTGTAGAGGTGAGCCGAATTGGCTTACCTTTTATCCTAATTCGATCGTGGTAAGGCTGAGAAAGTGTTGGGAAGGCTTGGTTTGGCCTGAGGAGGGTGCAAAATGACTGATTTCAGCTCGGCCGAAACAGGGCAGCTTCGGTCCGCCGGAGCTGCTTCACTGTTCCATCACATCGGCACTTCTCCGGCGGCCCTCGAAGCAAACAAAGACTACATGCATGTAGTTGGCTTCTCCTCGGTTCTAAAGAACCTGACCTAGCCTTGTTTGGCTTAGAAATGACCCTATATCAGAGCTCTAGTTTGAGCTTCACCGGAAAATTAAGCAACTAAGAAAGAGTGAGCTTTTCAGGTGTACAAAGGATGAACGGGGAGGGGATGTTTATATAGGAAGCTTGGGGACTTCTTGGTCATCCGATTGCACCTTTATGACAGGCATTGATGGCCGGAAACATATTGAATGAAGACATTTCTTCTTCACCGGCACTGCTTCAATTTTCCGGTGAGTGAACAGTGTTGTCATCTAAAGGAAGAAGATGACATTATTCTAAACTGGATTGGATCGGTCCGACCAAAATTTTCAAATCGTGGGTCCGACCAGCCGGTTCACCCCCCCCCCCCCCCCCCCCATTTGACCAAAATTTTCAAATCTAAAAAGTTCTAAATTTATTTAAATTCATTTTCTATCCAATGGTGGCCTCAAATCTCAAATTTGAATTTTTTAAGCCACTTAGAAAAATAAATTTAGAATATGGTTCAATAGTGGTTTAAACCAGTCCAAACTGGTTCGGTTTTGGTTCACCTAAACCAGTTTGGTTTTCATCTCCATTTCACCCTAAAGTCCATTTCACGATTTTTTATGACTCCTTGGGTCACTTAGGGTCCATCACTTTCCCGATTTACTATCTCTCTATCGGTTCCATTCATAAATCGGTTTAATTCGGTTCAGGTCCGGTTCATCTAAACCGGTCTGGTTTTTCTCTTCCAATTTGTCCTAAGGTTCTTTGCCAAGGTTTTATGAACCCTTTGGATCACTTGGGAGTTGTAAATTCCCAAAGTGCCCATTCCCAAATGATTGGGTTTGTGAACCGGTTCGGTTTTCTTACTCGGTTTGACTGGTTCTTTTCCCAGTTTTTCCTTAACTCAAAAGGGCGGGGTTTATAACTCTCCCCTCCTTTTAGGAGTTTTGTCCCTAAAACTTAACCAATATATTCCACATCGGGAAGAATTTCCCTTAATATCAACTTGGGTTTTTCTTAACATGCTAACACTTCGATTTCTCTTTCGCTTAGTCCACGTAATCATTCATCTAAGGAATTTCTTTTCATTTATCATGCTTACTCATTCCATGGAGTTAAAATAACGAGGCATGTCTAGCTCATTAATCCAAATGTATATTCTTAGGTTCGCATCTACCTTTATTTAGGGTAAGGTTCTTCCTCTTGGGGTTCTTACTCAAGATTTCAGGATTGGGAGTTCCAAGGTGCCCAATCGTTCCTTTGTTTAGTTATTCTCTTCATCTTTGAAACCCTTAGCTTAATGTTCTTTCGAGCATTACATACTTGTTTTCATAGATTTCTGTGTTATTATTCATTCATCCCAACTTGACCCATCCTTCATCCGTCATTTATTACAACTTCAGTCAAATTTATGTTTGACCTTGTTATGTTTACTAACTCCTTACTCAAGTTACATTTTACTCGAGACTATTGGTGCTTATATGTCCCTTACGATATGACATAGTTCTATACCTATCTCTATCCATCAGACTTATACAATACCTCTTTTAGGGTTGTTTCCAATTTTCCAGCCTTCCAGAGACTGTATAATTTCACCCCTCCTTTCTCCGGGTAGTATTCCTCAACTACCTTTTTTGTTATCCAATTTATCCTTCGTATCTTGACAACATGTCTTATATAACAATGTTAGTTTTCCTTACCCACTTGTCCTTTCCCAACTTCTTTATTGGGTTTTTCTGGTGCCAATTATTTGGTTTCCTGATAGTTTACCAATAAACTGGGATTCTTTTCTTCTTATGTCCTTGGCATTCCTTATTCAATGATTTTTCCTTTTTCCTTAATCCACTTTTACTTGTAATCACTTCATTATTTTTCATTCGACAATAATTGTTTTCGATCTATGTGTCGATTCCTTTGCTTGGGAAGGTTCACTATTTCTGATTTCGTTTTTACTATGTCCCTCAAAATAGAGATTTTTATCTTATAAGCTATATGTTCAACCTTCTTATCATTCATTATAGGGTTCTTTATCCCTTTTTTCGTACCCCTGTCTATGTTAGGGCATTTACACGTATTGGATCTTTTTTTATTCATAACTTTTGTTTCATCTCTTATTCCTTACTCGATATACTTTTGATCTTCTGTCTTATTCCGTACACTTCACACTATACTCAACTGTCCACTCTTTAAGCTTCGTATGCACGTGTGTACTATAACCTGTCTTACTTCTTTATATAAGTAATAATTATTGTGTTACCTGTAACAGTCCGCATAAACTAAAAATATTTAAAAATAAATTTAAGAAAATGTATTTTTATAAAAGATACTACAATAT
This sequence comes from Trapa incisa, assembly GCA_030064435.1. NCBI lineage: Eukaryota > Viridiplantae > Streptophyta > Magnoliopsida > Myrtales > Lythraceae > Trapa > Trapa incisa. The sequence continues at coordinate 2,468,679 of CM057774.1, read as the reverse complement.
GATTATTAAACAAGTTTTAGCAAATAGTTAAATTCACCCACTTTACTTTTTTTATATTTTTTCTACAATGGTTTAATAGAGTTTGTGAGATTTACCACTTAATAATAATATTACTTACAACAAATTCAGTATTTAATTAAATGTCCATAATTCAGTATTTAATTAAATAAAAGTTTCGTTTTTATGTGATTAGGCCCATTTTATCCCGTCCTAAATTATCTTTCTTTTTTCTTGCTAATGCGTTTTAATTTTCTTTCTTTTTTATTGTTGCTATTAGTGTAAGTGCTAGAGGCACCAAAGTCAGGCCGAAAAGACCCTAAACCAGCAAGAGTACAAAAAAAAAAGGAGCCATGAGATATCTTATTTTTCTTTCTGCAAAAAAATATATCATATTTTTTTGGAATTGATATCAGATTTTTCTAATAAATAAGAGATGTGGATTTAATTTAGCATACTAAATATCACTTAATCACATAATTTTATTATTCATATTGTATTACATTATTTTACCCAAAACGGATTCCTTTAATTAAATAACTAAGATCAATACAATTATTAATATTTTCCGCGTTTGCATATTAAGAATATCAACTAAACTTAATCCACTAGTATGATATAATTGTTGAATAAAATGTTTATAAGTATTATTTTTTAAAATTAATAAAAAATCATATTATTAAAAAAGTATAGCCCTACTCCTACACGGGGAAGCGTGGATGCTTGATTTCTTTAAATCAACAAGAGTTAATTCTTAATTACAACCCAAAAAATCCTAGTCGGATTTAGTCAGATGAAGGAAGAGGACCCGAACATGATGGTATCATATTTACCAGTTCAAAACTATAAACCCCTACCGCCCATTGAAGACCCTGATTAAGGAGGGTAATATTGAGTGTTATAAGAAATATAATGAATGGTTTGATAGAGAAATGGATGTTTTTTTTTTTTGCTAAGAGATAAAGTTGTCCTTCTACAATTAAAGAAATCCAAAATTTAGACTTGGGTAGCAATTAATCCTTTAATAAATTAAGGCATATAACGCAAATTTATAATTATCTGTCCCTTTCATTCCATTATTGTAGGCATACTCACTCAAGCAAGTCATCCCCTTGTCGAGGGAAAAAACGACAAGTCATCCCTCCTCCACTTACCCGAGTCTATAGCATAGCATAGTTAGATGCTATATAAAATGAAGAAATAAACAATGAGGTCTTTCTAGGGTTTTGCATATGTTTCATAATCTTATTACAAATAATGAATGGTGTTAGATTAGTTTTTTTTGCACGGAAGTGTTTGATTAGTTCATTCTGAGTTTATATCGGCTAAAATATGTTACGAGTTTGAAAATTATACATGAAATTATATGTTCATATTTTAATGGTATTCGATATATAATATTTTATTAGTATTTAATTTATATGTTAATTCATCATAAATCACATAAATAACGAGTATGGAGAACATACAAATTATCAAGAAGAGAAAGAAAATAGAGGGAATGACTTCAAAAATGGTGAAATATTTTGAAAGTTGAGTTGATAAATTATTTTTATATATAATCTCAATTATAATAAATTTAATAATTTTCTAAATTAAATATTATTATTTTTCAGTAAATATAAAAAAACACTGTCCATTATGAATGTTCAAAATTTAACCCAACAAATGGAAACATTTCATGATCACTATAATGTTTCAGAATGTCACGACTCATATTCGTAGTGAAACCTATATATTGTAGGTGTGATTTTATGGTACAAATATAAATACTCATTTTTTGTTCAATCATAAGAAATCACTACTATTTTTGTTGGAATTTAAGGGAAAAAACAAGTTGGTCGATCACAAGAGCTTCACGTTAAGTCTAAATAGCAAGTTGATCGACCCTTTTTTGGGGGTTAGCAGTGAGGAGCTTCAAATGGGAGAAATTAATGGGTGGATATCATATGATAATTGATACAAAAAAAATTCAGTCAATGAATATGTCAACCTGATCTTGATCTTACAGGTACCCACTTGACATGTGTCTTGATACATGGCATATCTATCTATCTATCTATCTACATGGATTTCTGGTATCCACCCATTATTAATCATCTCAACTCGCTATATAATGTAAGTCCAAAGTGTCAGGTCACATCTGATGCGCATTAAGTGCACCAACACACTCGTTCCTTAAACGTCTCTCCACTACCGTTCCATCTTCACTCTTCTAGTTGACTCCCCTACAGCTCTTCTCTCACATGCAGAAATTCTCAAATTCTCATGCCTCCCAATGTCTAATTCCGTAATTTTGAAAAATAAAAAATTTATATTTTTTGGAAAAATATAAATTATGAGTGAGTTTTTATTCAAAATAAATTCATATTTTTCGTTAAAAATAATAAATTAATATTTTCATCTTAAAAATAAAAATTAAACACTTATTCCACAGCATTTCTCAATCACATTTATCCAAATAACAAAATAATGAAAAAGGATTCTGGCTTCATTTATTATATAAAAATGGTACGGGTGGGATCCACTAAAGTGTACGTTCATTTCGGGACGGCACGCTAGGCTACGCTCCTCTCTCTCGTAAATTTGATTAATTTATGCCGTTTTATCGAGCACCGTGCCTGTCCCTCCACTTTCTTTCAACGCATTTATTATATATTCATTTTATTTATTTATTTCGATTTTTAATATTATTTTTCCAAATTGCGTCACGTACATATCGTCCATACACGCCATGTGATAAAAAGGAAATCTAATTTTCTTTAATAATATTTTTTTATTGATTATTTTTGTGAATCAATTCTAATATAATTGTAGAATATTTTTGGATTAATCCGACAAGCCCATGTAGTAAGATGGGCCGGTAATAGAATCGGTGGACATAAACTCCAAACCAAGTGCTCATTCGAGGGAGCAGATCTTATAATACTTACGAACATGCTGTTAAGGTTTTGGTCATTTATGTTTGTTTGGTTGTCATGTTAAATTTACTGATGTGGCTGACATGTCACGATTAACTTGCCTTAGATATTAAAATAATAATTCTAACCATTATCTTCTTCCTAACTACCCCTCCCGGCATCTTCTTCTTTCATGACTAAATTCATGCTTTTTTTTTACTATTTCGCCCTTTATATTACATTAATTTTATTTATTAACACCTAGAAGAGACAAAACAGGGAAAAAGAAGAGCCATTTTGTCTTTCTCAACTGCTCCAATTGGCACTCTACCCCATCCTCGAGTATGATTAGTTCACATTGGACAGTTCCCTATACAGGCATTCTTATCCTATACAAGGGAATGGGAGGATAGATTGGCACGAGAATCTATGCAACAATAAGCTTGGTTCCAATCAAACCAATTAGGTTTATTTTTAGTATTAATCGTACAGACAAATCATATAATTTGTACATTTTTTATTTAATTTTGATTTAATATAAAATATTTTAAATTTCATATTATGATATAAAATTTTAAAAAATATTTCCTGTCCATCTAATTCAATTTTGACTAAAAATATTATTTTTTTACCTATTGATCCAAATCTAACATGTTGAAGAATGAGCATGCTAATCTGGATATTTCACATAGTTGACTTTTTTTTTTATTTTAAACTATCTACCAAAAAATGAACTAAAATTAGGATCACTCATAAATTATTGACACATGTTTTTCTTAGCATAATCATAAATATAAATGTTGTGTTAACAAATTAATATTATTTTCACAATATCCATTTTATAATATAATTTTTAATATGTTACCATCTAATTTCAATGAAAATGGATATTGTGCTTAATTTGTTAAATAAATTAAAATTTCTGAATATTTAATATAACATGAAATTTTACATTTATATTATATTAACCCCTTAACCTAATATGAGGACTAGAGATGTGAATGCCTACTAGCCTTCTTCAAACACTAGCTCCCACTTCCCAGCACCTTAAAATCAGGAAACGCCAAATCAACCGGTCGATTAATACTTCTTTTACTGCTAGTGCAACTGTAGCTGTGGAACCGAAAACGCGTGAACCGACCCATATATATGAATCAGTCTGGTCGATCTTGTTCAATTCAAACCCGATTTGTATTTTCGTTTTCTATGTATTGTAATAAATGAATAAGATAAGTATATCAAACATTCTAATAGTGTTGGTACAATCAAACCTAAATTTAAACCCCTAATTTGATACGTGTTGAATTGGTATTCGAATTAAATATATCTAATACATAAATTCGGATAATTACTTATAATTTATTGTGAAACGTTTTAATTAATGTTAGTTACTTAAATCGGGACAAGATTTCTTCTGATTATTTTTTTATTGGATTTTGAAACAATTGAGTTGGAGATTTCGAATAAATAATATAGTTTTCTAAAAAGTTCCCTAGCATGCCAACTATAATTTCAAATAGTTTAAGATACAAATTAAACCCACTCATGTAATATTCAATAATATAAATCTAGTCAAATAATAATTCAACATTTACAAAAAAAAAATAACAATCAATAATCTCATACAATACAATACAGGAATTATAAAATTATTCAAATAATTCCTTAAAATATTCATAACTATAAAATTACAAATGATAATTCAAGCGAGTCAATCCAAATATTCCCTTAATTAGGGTTATAGAAACCTGACTTAAAGCTTTTTTTCGTGTTATATTTTACCTTTACTTGTTAAAACGACATTATTTTAGCCTTAGTTCAAATGACATTGTTTTGTTAGACATAAGCAAAACAAATCACGCCATTTTGTTAATTGCAGCAACCCTAGCCGTTGATCCCTCCTCTCCCCTCCCTCCGACCTATATCTCCTTCCTACTATCCTTCGGCAGAGTAGAACGATACACGACCTCTCTCTTCCCCGTGCCTCAATAGTGCGATTCTCGACTTCGAAGAGCGTCATACCACCACTAGTAGAGGTATTCTTTAGCCCCGGCACCACCACAGGTCAGAAGACCTCCTCGACACTAGCAGTTCTTCACTCCAAGTTTTACTATAGCCTCTAGCGGACCTTTGACTCCATTAGAGCAATTCCCGACTCTGAGCAGCATGGCACCACCACGAGAAGAGGTATTCTCTAACCTCGATCTCTCTAGTATCATGTTTGGGTTCGATTTACATGATTAGGGTCCAAAAAAATTCTGTCGGGTATACTCAATACTAAAATATTAAGTATATTCATTAAAATAGTATATATATATATATAACAAAAATTTTAAATACTTATAATTTTTAGTAAAAATTAAAAATTATCATAAAACTAATTAACAAGTTTATAAACATTTGACCATAAGAAAAATGTATAATATCAAATTAAATATTTATATGTATTTATTTTCAAGCACCTCTATTTCGGTTGGAGTTGCTTCATTACACTTGAGATTATTCTCTTGGTATTACACCGTAGGATAGAAATCCAAAAATTTGAATTGGGAATTTAAATAAAAAAAATTGAGAATGAAATTAAAAATAATGATTTACTTATTTTGATATGATAAGAAGTACCTAATCAAAGTCAAAGTAAATAGGTTGGATTTAAGAGATTAAAAAATGTTATAAATAAAATAACTATATATATAGATAAAATTGGATTTATGAAAGGTGCACTATGGATAAGACAAATATTTGGACTAAACAATTTTATAAATTCAAAAAAATATGAGTTACATTAGTGGTGACTCAATGTTCATATAAAAAGCCTAGATTAATAAGTACATAAGCCCAAATAAGTGGCTCAACATTTTTAAAGAAAAGAATGGGCCACACAAGAATAATGTGTAATGAGCCCAATTACATCAAACCCATCAATTTAAAGTAAACATTGAAAATAAACGCCCTATCTAAAATAGACCGTCTATTTTAAGCCTAAGAAATTTAAACCACACAATAACCCAAATAGCCTAGTTACATTGGAGATCACAAATAGGGCCATATCAATCACATGAATCATAGGGTGCGGACAAGGCATAACCCAAATGGTCTTCAACCCCAAACGATTAAATAAGTTCTAACTTTAGAAAGAAAATACATCTTGCACAACACCATCCATTGCAAATAGATAATCTTAACAAATACATCTTACGATATGATCCCTACCTATTTTTTTTATTTGGAATATTCTCTTATATTGGTTCATGATTTTATTTATCTTTTTCATATGTTATATTTACAAAACTCGTGAGTTCATCTCCTTTTCACAATTTCATAAGTTGAGTGCATAAATAAAAAAACCGGAGCTCCGTCATATACAAACTCAGATTATGAGGAGCATGTGCCTCATGCGCACTTCCATGGAATATCTCGAGATAACCATTCCTCTCACACAAATGCTGATAATGTGTCATTCACACCCCAACTTAATTTGGTTGGAATCCCCGTGATTAACCCGCCATACTTTCTTATACTAACTTAGTATTTCTACCAAATAGACCGAGAAAGGTAAAAGAGTAGAAGTACACATGTTTCCCATAACAAAATTTACAAAATATTTAAATAATAGTTTACTTGTTCACGGTACCTTTAGCTTGCTCCCCTAACTTATTTTTTCTTGACAAGAGGTTTTTTTTTTAAAAAGGGTTTAGGGGAGGGGGTGAGTTCTACAACTTAGTGAAGGAGTGTTAGGGTGACCTTTTGTAAGGACAAAAGAGGTTTTTAAAATAATTTCCTTTTTATTTTCAAATTTAGTGGATTTAACTCTTCATTTGAACAATGTTTTAACGGTTCCCCTTGCTCGGGTTGGTTTAACACACAATCACACTCGCCCTTTATCAAAATGGGATCATAAGTTCGCAGAATAATCCTCGATTGCTCCACTTGTGGACCGGAGCATCTTTACTGTCCACCCTGGTAGAAGTCCTAGATCTCTACCCTAAGTTTTAGTGGATATCAATTGTCCGACCCTCAAACCCTAGCCATACTTCATGTCCGTTTTGTGGGACGAGACCTCCTTCCCCCTACTACCTCGGTCTCAGTGCGCAAGAAGCTCCAAGAGCTTTTCGACTCACTGGACGATAGACTGCACTTATACATCCTGGATCGTCTAGTAGACCTTGGAACCAACACTATCCCGTGTCGGCACCTTGATAGTTCTGTATCTCATAGCATGCACAAACATAAGTCTTTTAACTTAGACCTTTTTGTCTTTGGTGCCACCAGCCCAACAAATTCGCTACCTGACTGTAGCTCGGTAACTACCAGCACAACAAGTTCGTCCACTCGACTTTAGCTCGGTAACTACTAGCCAATCGAGTATTCACGATCCGACTTTAGCTGGGTGGCTGTATCGCAATCAACCAGTTATGAGAATATTTCTTAACTCATAAGCCTACTTATCTACGTGCATCCTTCCGTTTCCATCAGCCTTGGGCCCACTTCACGAGTTTTTCCAAAATTGGGCCTTAGGCCCTATTATTTTAAAAAACCAAGGTCTGAGACCTCTCGGACCCCGATGAGGGATTCCTCCCCGAGATCAAGAAGAATTAGGCGTAGTACCTGTCATGCCTTCCTTGAACAGCATTAAGTAAAACTAGAAATTTAATTTGTACCTGGTTCAGGTCCTAGCGAAGAAAAGTTTTCGTGTAGTTCTCTTCCTTCCTAAAAAAATAGTTAGAGGGAGAGGGTGGGTTCCATGACTTAGTGAGTGAGAGAAATCTTAAGGATGTGTTTAATTAGGCAATTTTGGGATTATAGAGTTTCAACCCCTTCTCAGGATTGCACAAAATCACACGCCCTTCCTATTATAGAAAGGGATCACACATTTGTAGAACAATCCTCGATTGTTCAACTTGTGGATCGAAAAGCCTTTACAGTCCACCCTGATAGAGGTTAACAACCTCTACCCCTAGTTTGAGTGGTCCTTGCTTGTCTGACCCTCAAACTTCAATCACACTTCATGTCCGCTTTGTGGGACGAGACCTCCTTCGCCTTGCTACCTCGGTCTTAGTGTGTAGGAAGCTCCTAGAGCTTCTCGACATATTGAACAACAAATCTCCCTTATGCTCCCTGGGTGGCCAACAGCTCTTGGGATCCACCACTACCTCATACCAAGTGTCACGATGGTCTTGCATCATAGTGCATGCACAATCAAGAGACTTTTTCATTTATAGCCATTATATTTGGCCCCCTAGCTCAAGGGTTTGTAGACTTGGCTTTGGCCCACACGCACCAGCCCAATAGGTTCGATGACCTAGCTTCGCCTTAGTAGCTATTCGGCTCAACAAGCCCAACATCCTAGCCTTGGTTCAGTGCGTATCACACACAATTACCCATTATTAGGAAATTTAGTAGTTCCTAATGTGCTGATTCTGAATGGGTCCATACCTGTGTTCATCGGCCTTGGGATCACTTTTATTACTGAGCCTAAGCCTTGGAATTAGCTCCCAAATGTTTTAAGCAGAGTCGTCCAGTTAGGGGAGGCTAATTCCGAGAAAATTATTTTTAAGGCAAGTCATCATTCCAATTAGAATCGATGATGTAGAGTTCCTACTCACCCGGTAATCACGACGGGGTTGTCTCGACGAGACCTTGCCTTGCGATGCGCCTCCTTGTGTTGTTACCTAGGCAATCTGCTCCTACAGGGAATGAGTATCCATATTAGGAGGATAGGCATAAGAGGCCACATATTTTCGAGTATTTTGTGTATAGATCCTCCCCTTATGCCCTAATTGTATTTGGGTCCCTAATGTTTATAATTTTTACATTTAAGTCCCTATCCATCCCTTAATTTCAATTAAGCATTGAGGATTTCCAATTATCCTCCCTGGGTCCTTAATTTTTTCAAAACCACTAATTAGCCCTCAATTTTTTCAAAATTGCCATTTGATCCTTTATTTCCCAAAAATTGCGAATTGGACCTTAACTTCTCAAAAATTGCCCATTGGTCCTCCATTTCATTCAATTTGCCCAATTAGACCTCAATTGGGAATTATTTTATGAAAATGCCCCAAATTTCCTCAAATTACAATTCAACCCCCAATTTTCCAAAAATCTCCAAATTGCCCAATTTCTCAAAATTTAAATTTGGTCCTCGAATCACAATTTCATTAAATTGATCTCCAAAACTTTGTTAATTACCCCCATTCGTGATTTAAATCATCTTCTCTATGTTATTCTCATCATTTTGAGCCCTGAACCACTTCATTTGGCCTAGAAATGAGCTAAAACGGAGCCTAACCAGAAAATACAGTCTAGAGAGAGAAAGCTTCGATATCTTACTGGTGAGGGTCCGGTGCCAGAGCTCTTGCCGTCAATAAGTTGCTCTCTTTGTGGGGGATCATTCGTAGATCAAAACATGCCTCAATTAGTGGCCTGAGTAGTGTGAATTTTTCAGTTAAAGTTTTTACAAAGATGCACTATGAATAGTATTTTCCAGTAAGGGACGGTATATGGGGCTTACCTGCTTTGCTTGGGGGAAGGTCGAGACACCTCTAAGTGGAGTTTGGGGAACTTGGTTTGGCCGGAATTGGCCTTGGGACGGCTCAACTTGAGCTTCAGTGATTCGGACTGCTGCCTAGTTGAGGATTGGCAGTACTATTTGAGCTTCCTTGCTCTTCTCTAGTGGTCTTTGGGCTGAAATGAAGGTGCAGCTGGGTTGAGGACTTCCCCTCAGTTCCAATGACACCGAATGTGTCTTGGGAGGTTGAGAAAAGTCTCGTTTCCAGAGCTCTTATTTGCCGCTCATCGGAAACTAGGACACTTCACCTTATTCGCTCAATTTCGGGATGCTGATAATGAATGGTGGGGTGCTCTTTATATATGGAGCTCGACAACTGACTGGGCTACTGGCCAGTGTAGGACTTGGCCTTTGACTCAGCCATCGGTGGTCATACCGGAGCTCTTCTCAAGTCGATGGAGGAAGCGCCCTTCTTCCTCTCTCTCCTTTCTATTAGCGGACTGAGGTTGAAGGCGATGACGTGGCGGATGTGCCACGTGGGGTGCTATGATTGACTAGTTTTTCTGATGTGGCATTCCAACTTAGCCACCATGTCAACCATTTACCGGACACATGGAAACCTCCCATTGGTTGCTCGTGTCTATGTGGCAAGCTGATAGTTGACTGGACACATGGTAGCCTCCCATTGGCTGCCCATGTTTGGGTGGCTACTGATTAGGCACCGTTGACCAGTCTGGTTTGCTGACTGGTTGGATCGTTGATCGGTCTGGTTCAGTGATTGGCTGGACCATTGATCCGTCCGGTTCAGTGACTTGCTGGACCGTTAACCGGTTCGATCTGACTGGGTTCGGTGACCATAATTTGAAAATTGGCCAGTTCAAGCCCGATTTGACCGGTTTTCTGAAATTTAAAATTTATTAAATTTATCTAAATTCATTTTCTATCTAATGGTGACCTCAATTTCCCAAATTGACATTTTTAAGGCACCTAGAAAAATAAATCATTGAACCGGTTCACTATAGTTCAATCCGGTTCAATCTTGTTCGGGTCCGGTTCACCTTCGAACCGGTTTGGTTCTTTCCTCCAATTCACTTCATGGTTCTTCCCTATAATTTTTGTGATTTTTTTTTGTCACTTGGGATTTTCCAATCTTCCTTGTTATCCCTTCTTTACTATTTTTGGTTCATTATTGGCTCGGTTTTTCATATGAAAATTGGATGGTTTTTCATTACTAGGGTTGTGCTTATATTTTCTCAACACTGACACATGGAATATGTCATGAATTCTTTGCAGGTCTGGAGGTAACTCCATCTTGTATTCCACTAGTCCGATCCTTTAAGTTATAACGTGCTAACCTATGTACCTTGGTTTCAACTTTCCTTTCTATTGAAACCTAAGTATTCCCTTCAACGGTGACACTTTGAGGGATACTCGGTACCCTACCTCGAATTATTGGTCCTTTCTTTGGGGGTCAGCATAACTCTTCTACAGATCCTGAGCCGCCTTGAATCAGCTTCTTATTGTCCAGATCTTCTTAGTTGCATCCTCTATCAACTCGACCTTCTCGAGTATTCTTTCCCCTATCTCATCCCAAAATAGTGGCATGCAACAAAGTCGCCCATAGAGGGCCTCATAGAGTGCCATTTGGATACTGGCTTGATAGCTATTATTGTACGTGAATTCCATGAGTCATAGGTAGTCCTCCCAGCCCTTATTCATCGTTAAAACAAATGCCTAGAGCATGTCTTCCAGGGTTTGGATGGTCCGTTTGGATTGCCCATCTGTATGAGGGTAGAAGGTAGTGCTCATGTGGAGTTTAGTCCCGAGGTCAGCTTGTAGGCTGGGCCAAAACCGAGAGGTGAACCTCAGGTCCCGGTTTGATACTATGCTTATGGGGACTCCGTGGAGTCGTACATTTTCCCTCACATACAAGGCGGCTAGTCTTTCTATCGGGTCTATCACCCTTATGGGTAGGAAGTGGGAGTACTCAGTTAGCTGGTCTACGATAACCCATATTATGTCTCGACATCTTTTTTTCACTAGCAGCCCGATTACGAAATCCATGGTGATATGTTCCCATTTCCATTCGGGGGTCGGGAGGGGCTGTAGTAGTTTGGAGGGTTTTTGATATTCAACCTTAATCTGTAACATGACAGGCATCTAGCCACATACTCTACGATATCCCTTTTCATCCCCTTCCACCAGTATCCTTGTTTTATGGTGCAGTACATACATCAAGTCATGTAACTCCTCTAGTATTATCCTTTTCAATCCTGTGTCGTTCGACACCCATACCCTTCCTTTGAAGGTCATCAATCCATCACTTCTGACTGTGAGATCTTGGGTTGGATTGTTAGTAGATCGATTCCAATGCGTACAGAGTTCCTTGTTGTAAACCCCATCCCTTCAAGACAAGGAAATCGGGAAAGAACCAGTTAACCCATGTGAGAAAATTGAACCGATTCATGAACCCCAACCATTAGAAAGAGGGAAAATGGGAAATTTACAAACCCTGAGTGACATAAAGAGTCATAAAAGTCATGGAAAAGGACTTTGAGATGAATTGGAAGTGAAAACTAAACCAATTCAGGTGAACCGGATCTTAACTAGATTGAACCGGTTTGAACTAGTTTGAACCACTCTTGAACCGGTTTATAAATTCATTTTTCTAGATGACTTAAAATATTTAAATTGAAGAATTGAAGCCACCATTGTATAGAGAATGATTTTAGAAATTTTTAATTTTAAAAAACTTGGTTGAATCGAGCCTGAACCGGCCGGTTTAAGAATTGAACCTCGTTCATACCAGTCTGGTCTGGTTCGAAACAGTGTCATCTTCTTCCTTCAGATGATAACACTGTTCACTCGCCGAAAAATTTAGCATCACCATCGAAGATGAAAAGTCTCCGTTTAGGGAGTTTTAGGCAATGAATGACCACCATAAAGGCACCAATCGGACAGTCAAGTAGTCCCCGAGCTTCCTATCTAAAGAGCTACTACTCATTCATCCTCATCACACATAAAAACTTCTCTCTCTCCCTACTACTCCATTTTCCGGTGAAGCTCAAACCAGAGCTCCGACATTGGTATTTTTCTGAGCCAAAGAAGGCGTGGTCAGATTCCTTAGATTTTGGGAGAAGTCAACTACACGACGATAGTCTCCATTTGCTCCGATGATCACCGGAGAAGCATCGGCGTGATCGAACAGTGAAGCAATTTCGGCGGACCAAAGCTGCCCTATTTTGGCCGAGCTAAAAACATCCAATTTGAGCCCTTCTCAGGCTAAACAAACTCTCCCAACACTTCCACAACCCTCCTATGATTGAATTAGAGTGAAAAGGTAAGTCAATTTGGCTCCCCTTTGTAATTTCTGATCAGTGTTAGAGAGAGAACCGGTGAAACTTTACTAACCAAATTCTCCCACAATTTGGCATGAATTGATGCAATTCTAGATCCTAGGAGTAACCTCAGGACAAAAGCTATCTGCCCAGATCGAAAGCTCGGACCACTGCATCCCCAACGTTTAGCTTTCAAAGCTTTCTCTCTCTAAGTGCAATTTTCCGATGAAGCTCCATTTGAGCTCAATTCGGATCCCAATGATGCGATTCAAAGTTCCATTAAATCATGTGGAAGTGTAGGAACTTAATTTTACCTTCAATTTCAACAATTAAACTCGATTGAATGGTCAATTTGATAAAATCAAATCCAGCCTGTTTGAAAGGGGGAAATTGGGGGAAAATTTTGGGAAAATTTGGGAATTTCGTAAAATTGAGGAACTAAAGTGCAATTTCCCAAAATTGAGGGTCAATTGGCCATGAAAAAGATATTAGAGGACCATTTGGTCAATTTTTGTAATTTTTGGGGTAAAATTGCCATTTTTGTAAAGTAGGGGCAAAATGGTAATTTTGAAAAGTTGGGGACCAAATTGGAAACTTGAAAACTTTAACCCCTTTTTGTAATTTTGATTGAATTGTGGTCCCAATGTGAATTTTAGAAATTTTGGGACTCAATTTGGGAAAAAGTTTACATTAGGAACCTAAAGTTAAAGAAAAAGAACTCTAGGGACCTAAATGTAAATAATTGAAGAGTTTGAGCATTTTACTCTTACGTGAGGAATTAGGGCTTCTATTCCAATTGTTAATAAACAAAGATGTCCAAATTGTGTAGGAGCATGAAGGACTGGAAACGCCAGCAATGATAAGCTCGCATGGAAGCAAAAAGCCTATCAAGAGGAATACACTACACTTATCAGGTGAGTGGAGAATTTCATATGATACCCGGTTGGGATGATGAGTAACTCAGAAATAAAAACCCACTACTATGGGAATTTTGACATAACACCTGGTTGGGGGTGATGTGAGAAACATGCGAAAAAACTAATTACCGATTGTAAGTAGATTATAACCAGTTGGTATAATGAACTTCCTAGAAGCAATTAGAAAACCCGCTTATCGGTTATGAGGAGAGATATCCTCACACCCAATTGGTGTGATGGACAGGTGAAAAATTATTTTTGTCAGAAGTGCTCTCCCCTTACTGTGTGCCAATGCTTAAAAATTTTGGGAGACCTTCTTGAAAGGAGCTCGAATAGCTCAGTTAGGCCAGAGGCATCAGTTTTGGAACTTGGGGGCTAGAATGCTTGATTTTGAAAATCTCGTATAGTGAGACCAAGGCCAGTTGGCACGAGCAGTAGCTCATAAACAAACATGATGTTAAGCCATGAAAATTGTAATGAATGATGTGATTTGGCCATGTTTTTCTCTTCCAATTTGTTCCAAAGTCCCTTTCTATGGTTTTTATGACTCTTTGGGTCACTCAGGATTTGTGAATTTCCCAATTTGCCTTTTCTCTAATGGTTGGTGTAAACCCCGCACTTTTGAGTTATGAAAAATCAGGAAAAGAACCAGTCAAACTGAGTAAGAAAACCGAGCCGGTTTACATTTGAGAACATGCAATATGGAAATTTACAACTTTTGGGGTGATCTAAAGGGTTTATTAAACCTTGGAAAAGAAATTTAAGAAACTTTAGAAAACAAAAACCAAATTGGTTCAGGTGAACTAGATTTCATAAAAACTTCAAAATTAAGCATGCTTGACTGAGAGTAGTGTGAGGATGGGTGACCTCTTGGGAAGTATGAATTTTTTTAACCCAAAAATTTTTATGTACGCCTTATCATAAATAACCATAAATTAATATATATTTAATTATTATAATTAATACCAATAATTTAATACCGAAATTAAATTATTAGAATTAATACCGAAATTAAATTATTGGAATTAATACCAATAATTTATGGCAATATTAATACTAGTAATAAATCTCTCCCATTTAATACATGGGTTTTACACCTATATAAACAGGTCATCCCTATTCATTCTCCTCACACCCGAACACTTCTCTCTCTCTCTCTCTACTGCTCCATTTCCTGGTTAAGTTTAAACAAGAGCTTCGACTTCAACATTTTTCTTAACCTCGAAAGGATAGGTTAGGCTCTTTAGAACCAGGGAGAAAATAGCTATCTGAAAGAAAACTACAGTCAATCCGAGAATCATTGGAGAAGCGCCGACATGATGGAATAGTGAAGCAGCTCCGATGGATCGAAGCTGCACTATTTCGGCCAAGCAGAATCGGCCATTTAAAGCCCTCCTCAGGCCAAACCAAGCCCTCCCAACATTTCCTCAGCCTTTCCACGGCCGAATTAGGACCGAAAGGTAAGCTAATTAGGCTCCCCTTTACAATTTTCGATCAGTGCTAGAGAGAGGGTCGATCGAATTTCAATGAAGAAATTCTAATCCAATTCCGCATCAATTGATGTGATTCTTGATTCTAGGATGAACCTCAGGATGAGAGCTATCTGCCCAGATCAAAAGCTCGGACCGCCGTGCCTTCACTGGTGAGTAATCGAAGCTTTCTCTCTCTATAGTTCACTTTTCGGCGTTAAAATCTACGATTCAAAGTTTCTTAGAATCGTATAAACATGCAGGAACTCAATTTCAACTCCAATTTCAACAATTAGAAGTGTTTGATCGGTCAATTTGATAAAATCAAATTCGGTAGTGTTGAAGAGTTGAAATTGGGGGAAAAATGGGTGATTTTCGAAATTTAAAGGGTCAAAATGTAATTTTATGAAATTGATGGTGAGTTGGGCATGAAAATAATGTTGGAGGACCAATTGAAGAATTTTAGAATTTTTGGGGCAAAACTTGCCATTTTTGTAAAGGAATGGCAAAATGGTAATTTTTAAAAAATTGGGGGACCAAATTGGAAATTTGGGAAATTAAACCCCTTTTTGGTGAAATTGAATAAATTGAGGTCCCAATATAAATTTGAAAGGTTACGGGACTAAATTTGAGGAAAAACCGACATTTGGGACTTAAAGTTTAAGAGAAATAACTTTAGGGACCTAATTGCAAATAACTAAAAGTTTGGGTTTTCTTATTCATTGGAAATGAATAAAGGTTGTTATGCCGTGTAATAATGAACAAGGATGTTCATATCGTGTAGGAACGCGAAATACTGGGAATGCCAGCATGGACGAGCTCGCGTGAATACAAAGAACCGGTCAAGTGGAATTCACTGCATTAACGAGTGAGTGGGTTTACTAACATCATACCCGGTTGGGATGATGAGCACAACTTAAAGATAAAAACCACTTACTGGTTGTGAGTGAAAATTTTATGTCATACCCGGTAGGGAATGATATGTACCTCGGTATAAAAACCCACTATTCAGTGGTATTTTAATCATCACCACTTAGCGAAAGTGATGTGAAAATTATGCGGAAAAACTACTTACCGATTGTAAGTAGATCATACCCGGTTGGTATGATGAGACTTCCTCGAGGGAAGTTGAAAACCCGTTCATCGGTTATGAACGGAGATGTCCTTATACCGGTTGGTATAATGGACAGTGAAAACCTATTTTGTCGGAAGTGTTCTCCCCTGACTGTGTGCCAATGCTTAAACTATTTGGGAGACCTTCTTGACGGGAGCTTGAATAGCTCTTATAGGCCGGGGGCCTCGATTTTGGAACTTGTGGGCTAGAATGCCTAGTTTTTTTGAAAATCTCGTACAGTGGGCCTAAGACTAGTTGGCATGAGCAGAAGCTCATAAACGAACATGATATATGTGCCATAAAACTTAATAAGTGAATTGTTTGGCCATGGTACCAAGATAGGACTGACATGCTCAGTCAACCAGCGGCAATGCGACATGACAAATCGACGGAGTAGTCAAGACAAACAATTGCGAGTTGAGTTGAGAGTCGGGGCCATTGGACCAGTGGCACCACATATTACATGGCAGAGTAGCACCAAGCGCATAGGACCGGGGTGGGGACAGGATGAGGTCTCTGTCCTCATATAGACACGAAGAAGTGATTTCGAGATTGTGGGTTGGATGTCACGTACATCTACTCATTCGCAAGGTAGAAGTGGTTGTACTTCTATCCGGGTGGTAGGAAATGTCGCTCCGAAGCCACTAGCGGGTTCAGTAGTGATACTGACTTGCGAATGTGTGTAACCTTCATGATGAAGGATGTGTGTTGGGTGATGACACACCAGTAACTAAGAAATAAGGGAAAAACCCAAATTTTTAAATGAAGGGATTTTTGAAAAGAAAGGAGTCTGGCACACTCCATATAAATATTTTTCTTAAAAGTTAAAAGTAGACTTTTGAAAACCCATTCACTGAGTAGTCGTACTCACCTCCTCCCTTATATTCCTTTTAGGAAATCCAAAAAAGCCTACCTTGAAAGACCATCAACTAAGATGCCTGTAAGACAGGTATGTAAAGTTTAAAATTTCATGCAATTTTGATTTTGCTATTCCAGAAAATGGTGCAAGTTTAAAGGACGCCTTACTATTTATGGATTATGATAAAGGGAAACCCTTTAATAAACCGGGAGAGTGGCGGGTTGTTCACGGGGATCCGACCAAAACTGGGTCGGGGTGTGACAACTAGAGTGGTATCAGAGCCTATTTCCTCGAATACATAATCAAGACTATAAAATATTGTAACTAATAGGATTTATCCTAAAATTTTTAGACGGCTTCCAGGAGAGGAACTAAGAAAACTAGGAATGGCTCTACTCAACACCTTATCTTCATAGGAAGACAACCCTAGAAGCTTCCCAAATGCCTAAAGCATGGCGGGAATCTCAAAAGAGCAAATGAGAAAGTATCCCAGAGAATGGTGACAGGACCTATTGAGGTCACAACTCTAAGTATAAAGGAAGCCATGCGTGAAGCCATAGAATAGGGCATATAACCTTACATAGGAGGATGCTTATGATGAATCTCATAGCTCCCTAGTTATTTGGTGACCTTTTTTTGTAATAGGGCCAAAATTCACAAAATACTATACTACTCTATTAATGAAGTACTCCAAATTCCTAAAAACCCTGTCCCTCAAATGATGTGAACTTCAAGGAAGACTCTAAAAAGAAAAAAAACTCTCACGGTATCCACACTTAAGGACGAAGGAAAACTAATAATTCCCAAGAAAACGCAAGGAGGAACCACTTATGTTCATGTAATTACAAGCATGAATGATAGGGACACTGCGTGGAGAAGTGTCCAACCCTACAAAGGACAGAAATCAAGTTAACCTAGAGGGGAATAGGACACGAAGTGAAAAACTGTCCCACATTGCCAGGAGTAAGGATAATATTTTCCAAGAATAAACACCCCACAACTATAGGAAATCCGAAAGGATACCATCCCAAGAAACGTGACTCTATTTGCAACCACAGATAAGAGGAAACTCTTCAAAATCTTAGCAAAGTGGTAAGAAGGAAAAAGGGGTAAAGGTAGGAACTCAATAAAAACACAAACGGAACAAAGGATAGCTGAAGAGAATTCCCCCTTTAAGAAGAAAATCCAAACAATTTAGGAGCAAAAAAAGGAGTGCATCCACAAGAGAAGACAAGATGAACATTTGATGACAAACGAGACGTATTGGGATTATAGGAATAAATCACCTTGGAAAAAGCAACTATGTCAAATAGGAAGTTCGGACCAACAGGACAAGAGAAAGCAAGTCGTTACAACAAGATAGTCAGAGGGAACAAATGACACCCTAAGGAAGACTGGGAAGTAGAAGGGGCTACACCATAAAAAGGTCAATGAGATGGATGTTAAGGACAAGAGTACTGGAGAAACAACTGCCCTAAGAAACTTAGACCAAAGGAATGGTGGAGGCGAGGCAATTAACAAACTAATACACGGGAAAACCATAATTTGAGTTCCAACAAAGAAGAGAGGGGCGAAAAGGCCAAATACTCAGGAAAAGAAGGATGAAAAAAATCCTTAATAGGACCAAAGGCCAAATTAACCAAGAAAAAAAAAAAGGCAAGCCTCTCACATAATTATCAAGAAATCTTGAAACAAGGAAGATTTGAACGCTACATAAAGAAATACACTATGAAAGTAAACTTTAGAGGGATGCATACGACTAACTACCCTTGAAGAAATTTTGATGGGCGGATGGACATAATGTGGAGTGCAAGGAACCAACCCTTAATTGGGAAATGTTTCAAAGGAAGGAAGTATCGTGATGGCCTAGTGTGATCTACTTGGAGAGAGCAGGAGAACTAAACAATAATTTTAGGAGAACAGAGTAGAAAGAAGAAACGAGTAACAACGAGATAGCCACAGCGAATAAAAAAAACCCTAAGAAAGGCTGAGATGTAGTAAAGACTACACTCTATGAAGGACAAAGGATGGGCATGAAGGACGAGTGATACAGCTGCCCAGATGATTGGATAAAAAAAATGGAGAGAAGGAGACAGTTGAAGAATTGGTTTTCGAGAGAATCTTGGATTTAAACCACGACAAAGAAGGGAGAAGTGAAAAGGACAAAATATTGGAAAAAGAAGAATAAAGGAAAATCCTTAAAGAAATTAATGACCAAAATCAGATTTCTAGTTTAAAGTCTTGAGACGGTTAAGTGGGCTTCACGAAGGATGAACAAGAGATTTTGAAACAAGAAGGATGTGAACCCTCCTTAAATGGAAATAAGTTAACGGGTTAGCATAAAAAAGATGTTGTGACAAGTATGAATGTGTGGACAACCCATACTAAGGTAATAAAGTAAAGAATGTTCGAGAAACATTGGGAAAGTAAGTCCTCCAAATAAGATGTGGCTAAGGAGGAATAACCGCAATTGGTAAGACGGGTCATAGTCCACACGCACATATGAAGCTTAAAGAGTGGACGACCGAGTATAGGGTGGAATGCACGGAATAAAACCAATAATCAGAAGTATCCCATCTAAGGAATAAGAGATAAAACAAAAGTTGTGGATAGAAAAGGATCCAAAGCAAACAGATGCCCTAACATAGATAAGGGTGTGAAGAAAGGGAGATAGAACCATACAATGAATGATAAGGAGGTTGAGCATGTAACTCCTAAGATGAAAATCTCTATTGTAAGGGACATAGTAGAGAAGAAAACCGGAAGGAGGGAACCATCCCAAGCAAAGTAATCGACACATAGATCGAAAGCAATTATTATAGAATGAAGAATCATGAAGTGATTATGAATAAGTAAAAGTGGATTAAGGAAAAAGGAAAAACCCTTGAATAAGGAATGCCAAGGACTTAAGAAGGAAAGAATCCCAGTTTGTTGGTAAACTATTGGGAAACCAAATAATTGGCACTAAAAAGACCCAATAAAGAAGTTGGGAAAGGACGAGTGGGTATGGAAAATTGACACGATTATGTAAGACATGTTGTCAAGATACGAATGATAATTGGGTAACAGTCAAGGTAGTTGAGGAATACTACCCGATGAAAGGAGTGATGAAATTATACAGTCCCTAGAAGGCTGGAAAGTTGGAAACAACCCTAAAAGAGGTGTTGTAGGAGTCTAATGGACTGAGACAGGTTCAGAACTATGTCATATCATAAGGAACATATAAGCACCAACAATGCCGAGTAAAATGTAACTCGAGTAAGAAGGAGTTAGTTGGTAAACATAACAAGGACAAATATAAATTTGACCGAAGTTGTAAACAATGACGGATGAAGGATGGGTTAAATTGGGACAAAAGAATAATAACACAAAAACCTGTGAAAATAAGTATGTAATGCTTGAAAGAATATCGAGTTAGGGGTTTCAACAATGAAGAGAATAACTAGACAAAGGAACGATTGGGCATCTTGGAACTCCCAATCCTGAAATCTTGAGTAAAATCCCCAAAAAAAAGAACCTTATCCTAAATAAAGGGAGATGTGAACCTAAGAATATACATTTGGATTAATTAGCCATACATGCCTCGTTATTATAACACCATGGAAGGAGTAAGCATGGTAAATGAAAAGAAATTCCTTAGATGAATGATTACGGGGACTAAGCGAAAGACCAATTAAAGTGTTAGTATGTCAAGAAAACCCAAGTTGATATTAAGGAAAATTATTTCTGATGTGGAATATATTGGTTAAGTTTTGGGAACAAAACTCCTAAAAGGAGGAGAGAGTTGTAAACCCCGCACTTTTGAGTTAAGAAAAACCGGGAAAAGAACCGGTAAAAACGAGTAAGAAAACCGAGCCGATTTACATTTGAGAACACGCAATATGAAAATTTACAATTTCAGGGTGATCTAAAGGGTTTATTAAATCTTGAAAAAGAAATTTAAGAAACTTTAGAAAATAAAAACCAAATTGGTTAAGGTGAACTAGATTTTATAAGAATTTTAAAGTTAAGCGTGCTTGCTCAAGAGTAGTGTGAGGATGGGTGACCTCCTAGGAAGTATGAATTTTTTTTTATAACCTGAAATTTCGGTCAAAAATTTTTATGTACGCCTTATTATAAATAACCATAAATTAATATATATTTAATTATTATAATTAATACTAATAATTTAATACCTAAATTAAATTATTAAAATTAATATCGAAATTAAATTATTAGAATTAATACCAATAATTTATGGCAATATTAATACTAGTGATAAATCTCTCCCATTTAATACATGGGTTTTACACCTATATAAATAGATCATCCCCATTGATTCTCCTCACACCCGAACACTTCTCTCTCTCTCTCTACTGCTCCATTTCCCGGTGAAGCTTAAACCAGAGCTTCGACTTCAACATTTTTCTTAACCTCGAAAGGAGAGGCCAGACTCTTTAGAACAGGGGAGAAGACAGATATCTGATAGCAAACTCCAGTCAATCTGAGAATTGTTGGAGAAGAGCCGGTATGAGGGAATAGTGAAGCAGCTCCGGCGGATCGAAGCTGCACTATTTCGGCCAAGCTGAATCAACCATTTATAGCCCTCCTCAGGCCAAACCAAGCCCTTCCAACACTTCCTCAGCCTTTCCACGGCCGAATTAGGACCGAACGGTAAGCCAATTCGGCTCCCTTTTATAATTTTTGATCGGTGCTAGAGAGAGGGTCGATCAAATTTTAATGACGAAATTCTAATCCAATTCCGTATCAATTGATGTGATTCTTGATTATAGGATAAACCTCAAGACAAGAGCTATCTGCCCAGATCGAAAGCTCGGACCACTATGCCTTCACCGGTGAGTAATCGAAGCTTTCTCTCTCTATAGTTCATTTTTCGGCGAAGCTCCGTTTAAGCTCGTTCCGACGTTAAAATCTGCTATTCAAAGTTTCTTAGAATCGTATGAACATGAAGGAACTCAATTTCAACTCCAATTTCAACAATTAGAAGTGTTTGATCGGTCAATTTGATGAAATCAAATTCAGTAGTGTTGAAGAGTTGAAATTGGGGGAAAAATGGGGGATTTTCGAAATTTAAAGGGCCAAAATGTAATTTTATGAAATTGACGGTCAATTGGGCATGAAAATAATGTTGGAGGACCAATTGAGGAATTTTAGAATTTTTGGGGCAAAACTTACCATTTTTGTAAAGGAAGGGAAAAATGGTAATTTTGGAAAAATTGGGGGACCAAATTGGAAATTTGGGAAATTAAACCCTTTTTGTGAAATTGAATAAATTGAGGTCCCAATATAAATTTTAAAGGTTACGGGACTAAATTTGAGGAAAAACCGGCATTTGGGACTTAAAGTTTAAGGGAAATAACTTTAGGGACCTAATTGTAAATAACTAAAAGTTTGGGTTTTCTCATTCATTATGAATGAATAAAGGCTATTATGCCGAATGATAATTAACAAGGATGTTCATATCGTGTAGTAACGCGAAATACCAGGAACGCTAGCATGGACGAGCTCGCGTGAATACAAAGAACCGGTCAAGTGGAATTCACTACATTACGGGTGAGTGGGTTTACTAACATCATACCTAGCTAGGATGATGAGCACAACTTAAAGATAAAAACCACTTACCGGTTGTGAGTGAAAATTTTATGTCATACCCGGTAGGGAATGATAAGTAACTCGGTATAAAAACTCACTATTTAGTGTATTTTAATCATCACCACTTAGAGAAAGTGATGTGAAAATTATGCGGAAAAACTACTTATCGGTTGTAAGTAGATCATACCGGGTTGGTATGATGAGACTTCCTCGAAGGTAGTTGAAAACCCGTTCATCGGTTATGAACGGAGATGTCCTTATATCGGTTGGTATAATGGATAGTGAAAACCTATTTTGTCAGAAGTGTTCTCCTTGATTGTGTGCCAATGCTTAAACTATTTGGGAGACCTTCTTGAGGGGAGCTCGAATAGCTCTTATAGGCTGGGGGCTTCGATTTTGGAACTTGCAGGCTAGATTGCCTAGTTTTTTGAAAATCTCGTACAGTGGGCCCAAGGCCAGTTGGCACGAGCAGGAGCTCGTAAACGAACATGATATATGTGCTAGAAAACTTAATAAGTGAATTGTTTAGCCATGGTACAAAGATAGGACCGACATGCTCAGTCAACTAGCGGTAATGCGACATGACAGGTCGACGGACTAGTCAAGACAAACAACTACGAGTTGAGTTGAGAGTCGGGGCCGTTGGACCAGTGGCACCACATATTACATGGCTTGATAAGAAAACATTGTTTGTGCATGCACTATGATTGCGGGATCATCAAGATGCCCATGAGGGGTAGTGATGTGTCCTAAGGGCCATGGACGACCCGGTGAGTATAAGGGCAGATCGTCGTTCTAGGTGTTTGTGTGAAATCTGGAGTAGCACGAAGCGCATGAGACCGGGGTGGGGATAGGATGAGGTCTCTGTCCTCATACGGACATGAAGAAGTGATTTTAGGATTGTGGGTCGGATGTCACGTACATCCACTCATTCCTGGGGTAGAAGTGGTTGTACTTCTATCCGGGTGGCAGGAAAAGTCTCTCCGAAGCCACTAGTGGGTTCGGTAGTGATACTGACTTGCGAATGTGTGTAACCTTCATGATGAAGGATGTGTGTTGGGTGATGACACACCGGTAACTAAGAAATAATGGAAAAACCCAAATTTTTAAATAAAGGGATTTTTGAAAAGAAAGGAGTCTGACACACTCCATATAAAGATTTTTTTTAAAAGTTAAAAGTAGACTTTTGAAAACCCATTCACTGAGTAGTCGTACTCACCCCCTCCCTTATATCCCTTTCAGGAAATCCAGGAAAGCCTACCCTGAAAGACCATCAACTAAGATGCTTGTAAGACAAACATGTAAAGTTTAAAATTTCACGTAGTTTTGATTTTGCTATTCCAGGAAATAGTGTAGGTTTAAAGGACATCTTAATCTTTATGGATTATGATAAGGGGAAACACTTTAATAAACTGGGAGAGTGGCGGGTTGTTCACGGGGATCCGACCAAAACCGGGTCGGGGCGTGACAGTTGGGGTTTGTGAACTGGTTCAGTTTTCTCCCCTTGGCTAACGGGTTCATTCCCCGGGCTGACTGTTGATGGGTTCATTTGTGAATCTTTAAGGGATGGGGTTACACATCCGCTAACTGTTGACAAGACACTTAGCAACCTCCCATTGGCTGGACATGTTTGAGTGGTTGCTGATTGGATGTCGTTGACTGTTGACCAGTCCGGTCTACTAATCAGCCGAACCGTTGACCAGTCCAGTTCATTGATCAGCTAGACCATTGAACGATCCGGTCCAATTGGGTTTGGTGACTAGAATTAAAAAATTGGCTGGTTTAGCCTAGATTCGACTAGTTTTTTAAAATTTAGAAATGTCTAAATTCATATAAATTCATTTTATATCTAATGGTGGCTTCAATTTCCCAAATTAACATTTTTAAGCCACCTAGAAAAATGAATCATTGAGCTAGTTAACTATGGTTCAGTTCGGTTCAGTCCGGTTCGGGTTCAGTTCTCCCCAAACTGGTCCGGTTTTCCCCTCTAATTCACTTCATGGTTCTTCCCCATGGTTTTTGTGAATTTTTTGTCACTTGGGATGTGACGCCCCAACCCAGTTTGGTCAGATCCACGTGATCAATCATCACTCTCCCAATTTATTAAGGGTTTTCTCCTTATTTAAACCGTAAGGAGTAAGGGGTCCTTTAAACCTGTACCTTTCTTGTAATAACATTAATCAAAATTACTTAAAATTTAAACTTTACATACTTGTCTTACAGGTGTAGTTAATTGGAGGCCTTTGGGTAGGTTTTCCCTTGGTTACCTGAAAAGGGGTATAAGGGAGGGGGTGAGTTCAACGACTTAGTGAATGAGTGTTTTAAAAACTTGATTTTCAAAAAAATAGTTTAAATTAGTGTGTGAAAGACTCCTTATTTTCTTTAAGACATTTCATCCTCAAAATCTCAGTTTTCAAACCCATTATTCCTCATTAACCATAGTCGGTGTGTTTAACAATCATCACATGCCCTTCATCATGAAGGGATCACACATTCGAAGGGCAGCACATCCACTACACCCACTTATGGCGTCGGAGCGACTTTACCAACCACCTAGATAGAAGCCCATCCACTTCTACCCTAATAATGAGTGGATGTACGTGACATGCAACCCTCAATCATGTAAGAAAAACTCCATGTCCTTATGAGGATAGAGATCTCATCCCAACCCCAACCCGGTCTCATGTGCATGAAGCTACATTGAGCTTCCCTAACTACTATCACAACAAATTGCCCTTATCTCCACCATGTCATCTATTAGCCTCTAGGATGCATCACTACCCCTCTTGGGCGTTTTGATGGTCTCGAACCTTAGTGCATGCACAAAACAATAGTTTTCCTTATAAGCCATTTAATCTTTATTTCCATTGGTCCAATGGCCCCGACTGTCAACTCCACTTGCAATTGTTTGTCTCGACTAGTCTGTCGACCTGTCTTGTCGCACTGCCACCAGTCCATCGAGTATAACGGTTCTGTCTAGGACAAAGTGACTTGGTAGAGTTCTTCCTAGGAGGGAACACTGATAGGTAGTGGCTGAATGTGCAAGCCACAACACTGATGCCTCTCAACTAGGAAACATTTGAGAAGAAGTTTAATGAGGAGTACCTATCTCCGTACCTCATGAACGAGAAGAAACACGAGTTCTTGAAACTCCTCCATGGCCAAGGAAAGGTAGTACAATACCAAAACTATTTCAATGCTTCGATGGCATTTGTACCAGATTTGGTGAGATGGATTAACATCCATTAGCATTTTTTAGATGGACTGGACCCCAATGTGCGATGCTGCATTGTGAGTATGGGGCGCCCGACCAAGTTGGCCGAAGTAGTCAGCTCTGCATGCAAGTGTGAGAGGGTTTTGCCCAATCGCCAGTTCTAGAAGGGCGCTAGGGAAAAGCTCAAGGAGATGTACCCTCCGGCTACACCTCCATGGGAAGTGGCTAGGGCTACAATGTCCTACCCTGGAGGTCCCACTCCGAGCATCAACAATCATTATTCGTGACAAAATAGGAGGGCATCACCCACAAGAAAATACCCGACAGACAGTGTTGGGCCTTTCCAAGCTTGAAGTGTTGGGTGCAACACATGTGGCACAAGGATTGTGGCCCCCCTCTACAGTCAGTGTGGAAGGCCCCACCAAGGAACTTGTCTACATATACACTACTACCAATATGGCAGGATGAGGCATAGGGCAAGGGAGTGCTAAGCAGCCAACAACCGATCAACGTCAAGAGGAAACAATGTTGGACGACCTCCGCCCTATACACTATTACCAATATGGCAGGATGGGGCATGGGGCATAGAACAAGGGAGTGCTAAGTAGCCAACAACCAGTCGACATCAAGAGGAAACAATGTTGGACGACCTCCACCCTATCTCGAAGCACAAGCTTGACTAGGGTGCTTGGAAAGGGAACCACATGGTAGATGTGCCTGAGAACCAGGATCTAGTTCCACTAGGGTCTATAACCTGACCCAAGAGGAGGCTAGGACAAACATGAGCCTCGTTGCATGTACCTCCCATAACCCTTGAAACTCCCTATCCTGAAATCGTTTTGGAAATGGTGCTTGAGAAAGCATAATGAAAATAGTGGAACGTTGTCACGCCCCGACCCGGTTTGGTCAGATCCCCATGAAAAACTCGCCACTCTCCCGGTTTATTAAAGGGTTTCCCCTTGATATAAACCGTAAAGAGTAAAGCGTCCTTTAAACCTGCACTTTTCCTAGAATAACAAAAATCAAAATTGTATAATATTTTAATTTTATCATACCTGTCTCGCAGGCGTCTGGGTTAATGGTCTTTAAGGGTAGGCTTTCCGGAATTTTCTAAAAGGGATATGGAAGGGGTGAGTACAACTACTCAGTGAATGGGTTTTTTCAAAACTTGTAACTTTTAAGAAAAAGACTTGTATTGGAGTGTGCCAGACTCCTTTCATTAAAAAATCCTTTCATACCAAATCTTGATTTTACCACCATTTCCTTATTAATCATGGTGTGTCATCACCCAACACACATCCTTCATCATGAAGGTCAAACACAAATTCGCAGGTCAGCTCATCCACTGAACCCACTTGTGACGTCAGAATGACTTTACCGGCCACCTATATTGAAGCTCGTTCACTTCTAATCTGAGAATGAGTGGATGTACACAACATCCAACCCTCAATTCTGAAATTAATTCTTCATGTCCGTATGAGGACAGAGACCTCATCCCGTCCCCACCCCGGTCTCATGCGCTTGGTGCTACTCTAAATTTCGCACGGTCACCTAGTACGACGAACTGCCCTTATACTCACCGGGTTGTCCAGTGCCCTTATGATGCATCACTACCCCTCATGGGCATCTTGATGATCATGTAATCATAATACATGCACAAACAGAATTTTCTTATCATGCCATATAATCTATGGTGCCACTGGTCCAACTGCCCCGACCCTCAACTCAACCTGTAGCTGTTTTTCTTGACTGGTCCGGAGACCTGTCATGTCGCACTACCAATAGTTGACTGAATATGTCGGTCCTGTCTTGGTACCATGGCCAAACAATTCATTTATTAAAGTTTTATGGCACATATCTCATGTTTGTTTATGAGCTCCTACTCGTGCCCATTGGCCTACGACCCACTTGTTCAAGATTTTCAAAACCGAGCATAATAGCCCCCAAGTTCCAAAATTGAGGCCCTCGGCCTATAAGAGCTATTCGAGCTCCCGTCAAAAAGGTCTCCCAAATCGTTTAAGCATTGGCACACAGTCAGGGGAGAGCACTTCCGACAAAAATATATTTTCAACTATCCATTATACCGACCATGTATAAGGACATCACCGCTCATAACCGATGAATGGGTTTTCAACTTCCTTCAAGGAAGTTTCATCGTACCAAATAGATATGATCTACTTACGACCGATATGTAGTTTTTTCGCATGATTTTCACACCACTTGGTAGTGGGTTTTTATTTCGAGGTGCTTATCATCCCCAACTGAGTATGATATAAAATCTCACTCACAACCGGTAAGTAGTTTTTAACTTTAGGTTGTGCTCATCATCCCAACGAGGTATGACGTTAGTAAGCCCACTCACCTGTTAATGCAGTGAATCCCACTATACCGGTTCTTTGTATTCACGCGAGCTTGTCCTTGCTGGCGTTCCCGACACTTCGTGTTCCACCATGATATGAACATCTTGGTTCATTATTTTTCAGCCTAATAGCCTTCATTCATTCCAAATGAATGAAAAACCAAACTTTTATTTATTTGCAATTAGGTCCCTAAAGTTATTTCTCTTTAACTTTAAGTCCCTAAAACCGGTTTTTCCTCAAATTGAGTACCGAAACTTTTAAAATTCTAAAAACCGGTTCACCCCTCATTCAACCGAGTTTTTCAAATCTAAAAAATTCTAAATTCATTTTCTATCTAATGATGGCCTCAAATCTCAAATTTGAGTGATAAGCCACCTAGAAAAATGAATCTAGGATTCGGTTCAATAGTGGTTCAAATCGGTCCAAACCTTTTCGGATCTAGTTCACCTGAACCAGTTTGGTTTTCATCTCCAATTCCTTCATAAGTCCATTTCCATGACTTTTGTGACTCCTTAGGTCACTTAGGGTCCATAAATTACCTGATTTACTATCTCTCTATCGGTTCCGGTTCATAAACCGGCTCAGTTCTTAACCTGGTTTAATCCGGTTTAGGTGTGGTTCACCTGAAATAGTCTGGTTTTTCTCTCCCACTTTATTCTAAGGTTCCTTCCCAAGGTTTATAAATCTCTTTGGATCACAAGGGATCCATAAATTTCCCTGTTTGTCCTTTCTCTATTGGTTTCGGTTCATGAATTGACTTGGTTCATAAACCGATTCAATCAAATGGGATCCAGTTCATCTAAATCGGTCTGGTTTTTCTCTTCCAATTTGTCCTAAGGTTATTTTCCAAGGTTTTATGAACCCTTTGGATCACCCGGGAGTTGTAAATTTCCAAATTGCTTGTTCCCAATAAACGGGTTTGTGAACCGGTTCGTTTTTCTTACTCGGTTTGACCGGTTTTCCTTAATTCAAAAGGGCAGGGTTTACAAACGTGAGTTGTAGTGGGCCATGATACTTAACGATGTCACCCAATTTAATAATAATAAAATGTCTTTGGTATTATATGAGGACTCGTACACGTAAATATAATTGAGGCCTTTTGCTCTTATAGACTCGGGAGCAGACAAGTCATATATACAAGAAGGACTGGTGCCCAAGATTCCAATAAGGCCATCCCTCTTAAAGCTTACACTAATGGTTTATAAGACGTTGGGTGAAGTGATACTTAGGGATACGGTCCTTCGAGGATGCAAGGTTTTTGTGGAAGGGGAAGTCCTTAATGTCGATTTAATACCCCTAAATGTGACCGAGTTAGACCTTATCCTTAGGATGGATTAGTTGTCCACCCACCAGGGCAGGCTAGATTGTAAGAACAAAACTTTGACGCTTTGGACAAGAAATGCCATGGAAGTGGTATTCTAGGGAGAGAAGAGCATGACTAAGCTAGGCCCAGAGGATGATGCAAAAGGGATGTGAGGTGTTACCAACATAGATTTCAAGTGCTTAGAAGGAAGTAGCCACATCAGATAACACAACATTAGTACAAGAATACTTGGTTGTATTACTAGAAGATTTGATTGTATTGCCCCTGGATAGACAGTTCGACTTTGTAATCGATGTCATTCCTAAGACTAGTCCGATTTTGAAAGCGCCGTATTGAATGGCACCAGCAGAACTCAAGGAGTTGAATGAACAACTAGAGGAGCTATTAGAAAAGGGTTTCATTCTATTAAGTTACTCTCCTTGGGGTGCCCAAGTCCTATTCATGAAGAATAAGGACTAGAGCATGAAGTTGTGCATCAACTATTTTCGATTAAACCAAGCAACGGTCAAGAACTATTTTCACTCCCTAGGATCGACGACCTGTTCAATCAACTTACAGGGGTATCGCACTTCTCCCAAATCGACCTCAGGTCCAGGTATCACCAGTTGAGAGTCAAGGAGTAGGGTATTCAAAAGACTGCCTTTACGACAAGGTATGAGCATTATGAGTTTAGGAATAAGCCTTTTAGACTTACAAATGCCCCAGCGACATTCATGGACTTAATGAATTGAATCTTCCAACTGGGAAATTGCAATTTGGTCCCTCAATTTTACAAAATTCCTAAATTTCCCAAAATATTTCCCCCTTTCAAGCTGGTCGAATTTGATTTCATCAAATTGACCATTCAATTGGGGTTAATTGCTTAAATTGGAGGTATAATTCAGTTTCTACACATTCATACGATTCAATTGAGCTTTGAATTGCATGAATTGGGGCTGAAACAAGCTCAAGGAGCTTCGTCAAAAAGCTTCGAAAACTTACCGTCGGAGGTGCGGCGGTCTGAGCTTTCTATTTGGGCAGGTAGCTCTCGTCCTAAGGTTCCTCCTAGGATCAAGAATCAATACAATTCATATCAAATTGAGGGAGAGAAAGTTCGTGTAGACTTGGAAAATCGACCGAGGACAAACACATCACAGTTATCGGGTGAGTGGCCATATTTACATCATACTCGGTTGGGATGGTGAGCACTTTAGAAATGACTTTAGAAATGAAAAACCACTTGTAAGTGAGATTTTGACATCATACCCGGTTGGGGTGAAGGGCGATTTAAGCTAAAACATACTTACCGATTGTAAGTAGAGGAAATTATACCCGGTTGGTATGATGAACTTCCTTTAAGGAATGAGAAACCCGCTTGCCAGTTGTAAGCGGAGATATCATCACACCCGGTTGGTTAGATGAAGTGAAAATATATTTTTTCCAGAAGTGTTCTCCCCTAACTATGTGTCAATGCTTAATTTGAGAGACCTTTTTCATAGGAGCTAGAACAGCTCAAATAGGCCAAAGGCCTTAGTTTTCTAACTTGTGAAGCTAAATACCCGGTTTTTGGAAAATCACGTGGAGTAGGCTCAATGCCATAGGGCACGAAGAGGAACTCATAAAAAAACATTAGTTATATAAAGCCATGAAATTTCTAATGAAATGGATATGTGATTTATCCATTGTACCAAGATAGGACCGACAATACTCGATAGACTGGCAATAGTGCGTTAGGGCCAGGTCAACGGACCGACCTAGACAAACAGCTGCAAGTCAGGTTAAGGGTCAAGGCCATTGGACCAGTGGCACCTAAGATAAATGGCTATATGTGAAAACTATTATTTTGTGCATGCACTTGTGGTACAGGACCATCAAGACGCCTAAGAGGGGTAGTGATGGGTCCTAAAGGCTATTGAACAATATGATGGAGATAAGGGCAGTTTCTCGTTCCAGTCAGTCGTGAAGCTTAGAGTAGCTTCTTATGCATGAGATCGGGATGGGGTCAGGATGAGGTCTCTATCCTCATACGGACACGGAGTTGCTTTCAGGTCTGAGGGTCGGATGTCGATAACATCCACTCAGACCCAGGGTAGAAGTGGACGGACTTCTATCTTGGTAGTCAGTAAAGACGCTCTAAGCCACAAGTGGGTGTAGTGGACGGACTGCACTTGCGAATGTGCATTGTCTGCTAAACACACCTAATGTGGAAATGAGAAAAGGGTTTTGAAAACCAAATTTTGATGAGAACTTGGCACTCCAAACACTTGCTCACTAAGTTGTAGAACTCACCCCCTCTCTTACACCCCTTTCAGGAGTAAGGAAATATGACCAAGGAAAATACGAGGATGTACCCTTTGTCAAGTATGCTTAATGTCACTTTAAAGTTTGCATGATTATTGATTTATGTTATTCCAGGGAACAAGGTTTGAATTACGCTTGGCTACTCTTGATTAAAAGAAGGGGGAACCCCCTCTTAAACCAAGGGAGTAGCAGGTTGATCACGGGGATCCGACCAAACCGGATCGGGGCGTGACACAACTACTCATCTTATCTTTTAGAATATGGCTCTTTTAAGTTTTATAGCTTGTTCCTATAAGCTTAAGGAAGGTATCTTCCAAGTTGAAGGGATTTAATTATGTATACCTACCACGATTTGTTTCACACAAACACACAAATACTCATTTTGGTAAGGGATCATACAGTTGCAGGATAGACTCACAGATGTTGCAACCTCAATTTGTCCCACTAGTGGCCCAAAGCGTCTTTAATGACCACCCTAAAGAGAGGCAACAACCTCCACCACATTGTTTGTATGAGCATCTTTGCCCAACCCTAAGACATTATCGATTCTTATGTCTGCTATTGAGGGACAAGATCTCTCCCCCTTCTTCATCGATCTCAATGTGCATGAATCTTCCTAAGTTTCGAGACTTATGGAACAACATAATTTCCCTTGTGCCAACCTTATTATCCAACAACCATTAGAACCAATACTACCATGTACCAGACATCTCTTTGGTTTCACATGATTGTAATTACATACAATAGTTTTTTCTATTTAAGACATTTATATTTGCAATGCTAGCCCAACAAGCTGCGACTTGGCTTCGCCATAGTAGATTCACCAAAGATTATCAAATTGTGATAATTTTAACAAGCTCTTAAATCAAAACTTATTTACTAGACTGGACTTGTTTTTCATTAGCCTTGGGCCAACTTGTACGAGTTTTTAAAATATGCCATTTAGCCCACTCCACTTTCTAAAATCATGATCTTGGGCCCACTTGCACAGAACTAGATCTAGCCCACTATTGTCGACAATGGGACTCACTCATTTCCTGTATCGATAGTTATACTAGACCATATACCTTGAAGTGTATCCATACATTATACAAGGGTTGTCCTATTAACATATTTCATACTTTATTCAGAAATATAATCTCAAAAGCTTTAAGCGGTTTCACATAGTATCTGGATTATACTTATGGAAAATTGATTTCACAATAAATCATGATTTCAAATATGCGTAATTAGTCCAATCGAACTCGATGTCTATAATCCTACTCATCTGAAATTCGTGACTTGCTTGTCCCGAACAAAATTCTGATACATCGAGTTAGATTCTCAGTTGTAAGTATAGACATTCATTTCACACCTACATAATCACATATAATAACTCTATCAATTATCTGATAATTACATGTAGATGTCTATGTTTCCTTTAATTACACATAAGTCCTTAAGTTATTTTCTTGACAATAAACTCCAAATTATTTATCATATTTTTCTAAATTTACTTTATTTGTAATTTCATATATAAATAATTTTATTTAACATAAAATTATTCAAAATCACCAATAAAGCATTATATTTACATTTAATTGTAATTAATTTTTCCAAAAATTATTTTAATTATAATTAAGACACCAATTTTAATTGAATTCTCAATTAACCATCAATTTATGTCAATTTTCACAAAATCCCTAATTTTTCAAAAATCTATAAATTGCTCAATTTCTCCAAAATTGCACTTTGACCTCCCAAAATCTCATTTTATCAAATCAACCAATTAAATTTGGTTAATGGTCCCCTATCATACTGCTAATCATCTCTTAACATTTATTTTAGATTTTAAATAATTCAATTTGGTTTAAAAATGAGCTTAAATGATATTTCTATAAAAAATACTTCATAGAGAGAATGTATTAAATTTTTACCAACAAGGACGCAATTATGATAACTCTTGATTTGGAGAGCTAGCTCTTTTCATGAGAATACTGATATAATCAAATTTCACCTAAATTAATGCTGTGAACATGAAGAATTTGATTAACTAAATTTAAGCAATTCTCTATTTATATATTTATTATTACAGCGAAATTGACAATAATTACTTAACTCAAAAGCTCAACAAGGACTATGAGTAACTCAAATTGCTACTACTATGAAGTGTATTATTGGGCTCTATCTTCATCGTTGCTATGGCATGGGATCCGACTTAAATTTTTAGGAGGGGGATTATTTGTGAGGGAGTTATGAGTAGAAGGATAACAAATTGGCATGTCATCCTCTAACCTAATTTCAACAAATGTTAAATAATTATTTAATTTTCTCTTTTTATTGAAATTGATCATTATTAAATTAGTAGATTAGATCGTGATAAGTTTACGTTAGAATTCATACGACATTATTTGTAATGTTACGAGCTAGGGTTTAATATAGTTGATCTCAATTGGAGATAGATGACAGGTAGTAAAAGTTTGTATAAACTTGATCTAATATTTCTTAAGATAATACGTGTGATGGCTTAATTGTAGTTGTATCCGTCGGAGTTGGGTAAAAAGTTGTCCGAGAATCAAACTTTTCACTAGCAAATCTTATGATTGGGCAGCAATCACCATGGTGCAGCGACATAATTTAGGATCTTATATTCGGACAAAAACTGAGTAAGAGAGTACAAAAAAATTCTTGAATTTAATAAAATTTCTTCAAAAATTGTGTTCTCTCAATTTTCAATTCTCTAATTCTTATTTATATAACGATTTGTTATATTTATAAATAAAATATGTTGATTCGCTCATTATTATACTTAAATTTAATTGGTTGATCAATATTAATTTTGAGCATATTTTTTAATATATTAGATAATTATGTACATATTTATTTATTAAATATTAAATAATATTTTAAATGTTATTATCTTTTATTTATTTATTACTTAAAATAGTATTTAATAACATAATTTATATGATATATTTTATTTATTCAAAATAAATATTGGTGGTTTTATTTTCCACCAATATAGTTTTTTTCTCAATTTCCACTAATATAATTAAATAAATAATATATATAATAATTTAGAATTAATAGTAGAATTTTTATTTATTACTCTATAAAATATAATTTAATTATATATTATTTAATAAATTATTAAATTTAATTTAAAATAACATATTTATATTTTTTAATTTTTGCTAAAAAAATACACGTCCAAATTTAAATGAGTTTCTAATTCATTAAAACCATTCAATTCACTTTAATTTCAAACATTGAGCAAAAAAAACTTTAATTTCAAACACCTCAACCTCAAAATCCAAATTGTATGCGAAAAAAACCTCAAAATCCAAATTGCGTGCGAAAAAAACCTCGAAATCCAAAGAAAGTACCCATAAATTTTCTTTTCAAATTCCCGAGAGATAAATATAAATCTAATGGAAATATTAATTTAAATTAAATAAAAAATAGATTTTATTTTGAAATCACAGCCCTGTGCTCCTCGTGTCCTGTGATGCTGCTCTCCGCTGAGTGTAACTGATTGTCAGCTGCAGAAGCTATCGATCCATTTGATGGTTTCGTGTCTACACTGATTGATTCAAACTCTGCGGAGAAAGATTCGCTTTTGGCTGTGTTAGGACATGTCGACCATGACGGCAACCAGAAGGGCGTTGGGGACCAGGAGGCAGAAGTGGTACATCTCGCTCCCGGCGAACCCGAGGGTCCTCAACCTCCTCGGACGATACGCTCGCAGAAGGGACCTTGCTCCGCAGGGGGCGGCGGCGGTGGCGGGAAGGCCATGCTCCTGCGATTCCCGGAGGGACCTGGCGGAGAATGTCACCAGGCTCGAGGCGATGTTCGATCGGAAGCGGGCGTTCTCGAAAGGCGGCGATGTTAAGAGAGACCGTGGCGGACCGGTTTCGGTAGTCCCGTTTG
This sequence comes from Trapa incisa, assembly GCA_030064435.1. Lineage (NCBI taxonomy): Eukaryota > Viridiplantae > Streptophyta > Magnoliopsida > Myrtales > Lythraceae > Trapa > Trapa incisa. Next base: position 2,432,898 of record CM057774.1, on the reverse strand, counting down.
GGAATTGCAGTGGTAAAGGTGCGGGACCGGCGTCGTCTCCGGAGGATGAGCGGTGGCGGTTCCAGGCGGAGGTGCTGAGGGCGGAGTGGAACGTTCTGAGGATGGAGAAGGAGATCGCCGTGAGGAAGCTGGACAGGAGCCGGCCTACGTAGAGAGGACCCTCCGGTCAGCTATCGAAGGTTTGATCTCCGTAAGTCTCTCTCTGAAACTACCTTATTAATCAAAACTTTTTTTTTGCTCTAACTTATTAGTCAAAACTCAAATGGCGTGTTTTATGGGTTAAGTTATAATTCACATTCAAATATTTGCAGGGGTGGAAGAGGATATGTGAAGGAAAGAAGAACGCGACCGCGGTTCTAGAGGATGAGATAGAGAATCTGGTCGAGAAGCTTTCGAGCTAGAGAAAACGCCGCCGAAAGCCACCAGAAATACCGGAATTTTGACCAGCAGATGATCGCCTTCCAGAGAAGGCTGGACAAACTTGGCAACCTGTGGGAGGAGAGACGTGCGGAGAAGATCAAGAGGAAGGCCACCGGAGAGAGCCTATCCAAAGGCCAACACTTCGCCGCGGGGAATGGTTGTGATTCGGTAAGTCGACCGATCTATTGATCTAGAATCAGAATGAATTATCTAGAGGTTCCGATTGTCTTATTCGAAAAATGTGTGCAACAGCATCGAAGAATGACTTTGGTTTTACTTGATCATAACCTGTCACTGTATATATATTGTATGTGGGCTGCAGGAGGTGTCTGATCGGAAAGAGAGTGGGGGCAGGGCCTGCTCAGGCCACTGCAAGGCGGTGGTGTGGAGGGTGGTGGAGCAGGTGCGGGCCGAGACTGAGCAGTGGTCACAGATGCAGGAGTTGCTGGGGCAGATGAGGGATGAGATGGAGGAGCTACATGCCGCACGGGACTTCTGGGTAGATCATGTTGGAAGCTCCGATTGGCAGAATCAATCCCTTTGAATCCGCTGTAAGATAGCCTATCTAGTACTTCGCGCTTAATGTGGGACATGATGAGCAAGTTGTTGCAATAAGTTGATGGTGATATGTGTTTCTTTTAGGTCCAAGAATGGAGGCAGAGAGCCGTTTCATCGGAAGCAAAGGTGACGGAGCTGCAGCTCAAGGTGTCCATGCTCCGGGACAAGGTCGATTCGCTGAACAAGACCCTCAGGACCGAGTCCATGAAGAGGGCCAGACATCCTCAGGCGCCGCTGGTTCTGAGCTCCCAGGATGAGGCTGGAAAGCGGGTCCTGATATGCAGCCTTGAGGAAAACGGAAACAACCATCTTGATGGCACCGACGCAGGCTTAATAGGAGGAGGAAAGTATCTGCATCGGCAGCAGAATCTCGCGGTCTCCTCTTTGAGATATGGGAACTCGACGACAAAGCAAAATCATGCCAAAGCAATGTTCGCTCTTAATTTTGCATCCACTCTTTCACTTGGAAAACAGATAGATTTTCGGGTGACTCAGATTGCTACTACTATGAAGTGTGCTACTGGGCTCTGTGTTCGCCATTGCTATGACCTGCTTTGATGCTGGATATGGGGGATTATTTGTGAGGGAGTTATGAGTAGTAGGATAGTAAATTGGCCTGCCGTGCTCCAACCTGACTTGTGAAGGGATTCCCCCACCAGTGTAGGGAAAGTGGAAACCACTGGCTGAACGGACAGCAGTCAATGGAGGGCATAGTGGAGCTACAGGGGGACCTACGGTTCAGCAAAAGCTACCGCACTTATCAGTATGATCCTGCAAAGTTAATTTGAACCATCAAATATGGTCCTGCAAAGTTAATTGTCTTGCCAGTATCCTCCACCACCCATACTTTCCCAACGGAGAACACAAGGCACTTTTCCCCATTGCTCTAGTGCATAATAATATATTAACTTCGTTGTGAAGATAGATGGTGATCATTCATTCAGGACCAATCGTGGCCTTCCCACTGACAGGTGAAGCTACTCGCATCATGGCAATAGCTCCATTCTTCTTTAAATGGTATTTTCCTCCTCCAAGTAAGTGTGCTGAGCTGCAACCCCTTTTCAGCCAAACCAGTTGATTCGAAAGAGGGCTGTCTCATATTGAACCCCCATTCCAATGGCGTCCCTTCTTCTCCCCTTCAAGAACCCTAACTACACTACCCACCCATACTCCACTGAAGGCCTCCTCCCTCGGTGTCAACCTGGCGTCTTCACCTGCAACTGTAAGCCCACCACCTTTAGCAAGAACCTCCTCCTCCTCTAACAAACCGCTTTCGTCAGTAACAAGGACGGCCCATCTCAGACGCTTGGCGCTGTCATCGATCACAGTGATCAGCCCGGATGCGCTGGAGGATGACGATGAGGAGGCCGAGGAGACCCAACTGGATTTCGACGAAGACCAGCTGAAGATCCCTGCAGAAGATCCAAGGCCTCTGAACAAGGTCTGGAGAGAGATCCAAGGCTGCAACGACTGGGACGGTCTACTGGACCCCATGAACTCTCACCTCCGGCGAGAGATCATCCGGTACGGCGAGCTGGCCCAGGCCTGCTACGACTCCTTCGACTTTGACTCACACTCCAAGTACTGCGGCACCTGCAAGTACCAAGCATCGGAGTTATTTGACAGGCTCGACATGGCCCACCTCGGCTACAAGACCAGCCGCTACCTCTATGCCACCTCCAACATCAACCTCCCAAACTTCTTCCAGCACTCGCGGCTCAGCAAGGTATGGAGCACCTACGCCAACTGGATGGGCTACGTGGCCGTGGTCATCGACGAGGCGGAGGTCCGGCGCCTCGGGCGGAGGGACGTTGTGATCGCATGGAGGGGCACCGTCACGTACCTCGAGTGGATTTATGATCTCAAGGACATCCTCCACCCGGCCAACTTCGGCGATGACCCCAATATCAAGATCGAGGCCGGCTTTTACGACCTTTACACGAAGAAGGAAGAGAACTCTTGCCACTTCTGCTCCTTCTCGGCCAGGGAGCAGATCCTCTCCGAGGTCAAGCGGCTGCTCGACCACTACCAGGGCGAGCAGATGAGCATCACCATCACCGGTCATAGCCTCGGCGCAGCCCTGGCCATAGTGAGCGCCTACGATATCGCCGAGATGGGGATTAACGTGGTCGACAAGGTATCTGACATGATGAAATTGAATTTCGTATGATTCCACGAAAAGTTTGTTGGCCTTGACAGATATCCAATTTTGAAGGCTAGAAACTTAAATAAGCTCTAAATTTTAACAAAATTATTTAATCTAAATATAACTTTTCTTTAACTCAATAATTATATGAGATTTTAGTCATCTTTATATACAAGTTTATAACTTCCAAAGTGGATCCTATATCTCAATAGACCACCATCCCAATTACGGTCTACTCCTTCGCCGGCCCTAGAGTCGGGAACCTGAAGTTCAAGGAGCCGTGTGACGACCTAGGGGTGAAGGTGCTACGGGTGGTGAATGCACAAGACAAGGTCCCGACCGTGCCGGGCATAATTGCAAACGAGAAAATGCAGTTCCAAAAGTACTTGGAGGATGCGATGTCGTTCCCATGGAGCTACGCCCACGTTGGGGTGGAGCTCGAGCTAGACCACACGGAGTCGCCGTTCCTGAAGACCACCATCGACCCGACATGCGCGCACAACCTCGAGGCCCACATCCACCTGGTCGACGGGTTCCAGGGGAAGGGGAGGAAGTTCCGGCTAGCGACGAAGAGGGACATTGCCCTCGTCAATAAGAGCTGTAACTTCCTCAAGCCCGAGTACCGCGTGCCGCCTTGTTGGCGACAGGACGAGAACAAAGGGATGGTGAGGAGCATTGACGGGCGGTGGGTGGTGCCGGAGAGGAGGATCATCGACGGACACCCGCCAGACACGGCCCACCACCTCCGGCAGGTTCTCAACGTTGCGAATAATAACAAGGGTAGCATGTCATTGGAGGTCATATAATATCCAAAAACTCTAGAACTAACTTGTTATAATAGAAGACTTGCAGGTTTTAGGGAGAATATCCACTTGATTTCACCATTTCTCATTCCCATATGGAGCAATCTTTAATGCTGATGATTATATTCACCGCAACAGCTTCACCAATCATCATCCCCTTTTTTTATTCATTAGCAGATAGTATGCCATACTTTTTAAGTACCTGTGCGGACGTACGGGGGTAATAGCCGTGACTGCTGAGTTAGAGATCGTGAGGGCCATCGAATGACTAGGTTTTCCTCATGTTCCAGTGGAGCCGGTCGAGGATGCTATGCAGGAAGTCGCTGGTGGAGTCCACGATGCAGGCAGTAGGGACAAGCCAAGGGGCCATGCTGCACACAAGCACATCTCTTGCTGCCAGCTGCCTTCGGTCCTTCCCGTCCAAGGAGACCCACGCCGGACTTCTACTGTTGAATGGTGCTTGCTTCCGAAGGGTCACATGTTGGGGCAGTATCAGCCGCACTAAGGAGTCTGAGAGGGAATGAGGAGAGATCAGTGTAAATATTATGCCTGAAACCTAGAAATAGGTAGGAAGAGTCAAAGTTTGTGAAGTGTGAAATTTGGTAATTAGGGTTTTTGAATTTGTTACCGCAATTAGCCTGTAAATGGTCAGAATGAGAGGTAAATCGTGTACTTTTTTTTTTTGAAAAAGTAACAATGACAGAAAAATTTGTACTGGTAAATGGTTTTCAATCTACTTAATACTCAATTTATTCAAAATTAGAGCTTGAGTTTTCTAAATTTTTATTTTGATCCCTAATTTTTTAAAAATTATAATTTTATTCTTACTTTTTAAAAATGATAATTTGATCCCAAATTTTCTAAAAATTGACCAATTGTTTCCCTAACATTTTTTTCATGGTCAATTAACCTTCAATTTTAGGAAATTGTAAAAAAGTCCCTCAATTTTCTGAAATCCCCAATATTCTCCAAATGTTTTCCCAATTTCTCCCCTTCAAACTGACCGGATTTAATTTTTTCAAAATTTTCATTTAATCGGGGTTAGTTATTTCAATTAAAAGTATGGATCAGTTCTTATACTTCCATACGATTCAATTGAGTTTTGAATTACATGATTTGAGTATGAAACAAGCTCAAACGGAACTATGTGGGAAAATCGTTCATAGAGAGAGAAAACTTAGAAAGTTTATCGTAGGAGGTGCGGTAATCCAAGCTCTCTATTTGGAGAGATAGCTTTCATCCTAAAATTCCTCATATAATCAAGAAATACTACAATTGATATACAAGCGACGAAGAATTTCATTAGTAAAGTTTAGCACTTTCTCTTTTTAACTCCGATCGATCGACAATGACAGAGAATAGTCGAATTGGCTTACCTTTCAGCTCTGTTAATGCTGGGTGAGGATCATGGGTGTGTAATGGAAGCTTGGTTTGGCCGGAAAAGGGCTGAATTTGACCGAATTCAGCTCGGCCAAAATAGGGCAGCTTCGTTCTTTCAAAGTTACTTTACTGTTTGATTTCACCAATGCTTCTTCGGCGGTCCTCTAGTCTAAAGGAGGTTGCTGTGAGGCAGCTGACTTCCACTGGAATCTATAGGACTCGACCTTCCCTTCTGAGGTTGAGAAAAAGTTCTATAGGGAGCTCTGGTTCAAGCTTCATCGGAAAATGGAGTAGTTGAGAGGGAATAGAGATTTGAGGTGTGTGGAGGATGAATGGAGACGAGCTCTTTATATAGGGAGCTCGGGGACCCTCTGCCCGACCACTTTACATTTTGGTCGAGCTAATCCTCACCCTAAAACAACCTGATCGAAGCGGTTTTAGCTTCGTTGGCGTTATTCGTTTTCTGTATTAATGAACAGTGATGTCTTCCTAAGGAAGAAGATGACATTGTTCCGAACCGATCAGACCAGTCCGATCAGGTTCAATGGTGAAAATTGACCGTTCAGGCCAGATTTGACCAGTTTTCTCAAAATTAAAAAATTTTAAATTAATCTAAATTCATTTTCTATCTAATGGTGGCTTCAATTTCCCAATTTGGATATTTTAAGCCACCAAGATAAATGAATTTAGAAACTGGATCTAGTATGGTTCAAACCGGTTCAATCCGGTTCATGTCTGGTTCACCCTGAATTAGTCTAGTTTTCTTTTCCCATTTGCCCCAAGGTTTTTTTCCATGATTTTTATGACTCTTTGAGTCACTTGAAACTTGTCAATTTCCCATTTTACCCTTTATTTACCAGTTATGGTTTGTGAACCAGTTCGGTTTTCTCTTTTGAATTGATCGGTTTTTTTTTTTTTTCCGGTTTTCTTGTCTTTAAATGACGAGGTTTACATATAATGACTAATGAAATTAATAAAGTAAAACTTTGTATACTAAAGTTTGTCTTCTTTAAATTGTGCAAACAAAAAACCTTAAAAAGGTTATGAAGATCAAAAACTTAGAAAATGAAGGATGAAGGAAATCGTTAAGACAATAAAAAGTTGGAATAGTCAATACTCTAAATACTAAAACCAAGGGATTAAGGATAAAGTTTAAGACTAGGGCTGAAATAACTTGGACTACAAGTTTAAAATTTTGGGAAAGAATAATCTTTTGATACTTTTGACAAGAAAGTCAGGGAGCCAATGCTGATGCGAACCTCGTCAATATGTTGACGACACCCTACACCAAATATGGCAACGATCCCAAGACTTTCACGATGCAAATGCAAAAAGATGAAATATACCTTGTTTATGTGAGAAACAAGGTATGGGATACGTAGACGCCACACCCAAATCCTCTAAGAAGAACTCTTAGAAAACCCCGGGTGATAAGTCTTGATTGCTTGAACGCCACAGGTAAAAACCTGATAAGTTCAAAAAGCTCTTTCAAGATAGAAAGAAGACAAAACTCACAAGATTGAAATTTCAAAGTGTATCTCTCCAATGTTGTGGAGTATACCTTTTATAGGCTTAGAAAACAACCGAATGATCTACATAATGAGGAAAAAAAATCTATTATGGTTATAAGCTAACCATATCTAATCTAACTACCTAATATTATCCTAAGAGATTTATTATATTTATAAATCTCTCCTTATTAATTAAATCTGGACCTTCTCTTGGGCTCATCTTGGGCTCTTCATTTGGGCTTCTATTTGAATATTCAGTAATCTCCTTAATCATCCCATATAAAGCTTCTTTGAATCTTTTAGCCCTTGACCTTGTGATTGGGCCCTCTTACAGTCTCAAATGATTATTCATCTCATTTGGTGACAAACTGTTCAACTCCATTGCAGGTTCAGTTGATTGGACTTATGAATTCGTAGTCTCTTTAGTCGGATTCATATCATTCTCCCCCTCTTGAAAATGATTTGTCCTCAAATCTTCTATTTCTTCATCACTTACATCAAAGGGCATTAAATTAGTAACATTGAAGCTTTCATTAACGCTATACTCACCAGGCAACTCTAGCTTGTAAGCATTATTATTAATGCGTTCCAATACACAAAATGGTCCATCTCCTCTAGGAAGAAGTTTTGATTGCCTTTGTTCCAAAAATTGTTCTTTCCTCATATGAAGCCAGACCCAATCGCCGGGTTCAAAAATGACACTTTTGCGGCCCTTTTTTGCTTGTTTTTCATAAACTTTAGTCATCCGTTCAATGTGCATCTTTGTCTTCTCGTGTAGTTCTTTCACAAACTTTGCTTTTCTCTTTTCATCAAAATTCACCAATTCACCTACAGGAAGTGGAGATAGATCTAGAGGGGTTAATGGATTGAAACCATAAACAATCTCAAATGGTGAAAACATAGTTGTAGAATGAATAGAACGATTATAAGCAAATTCAACATGTGGTAAGTAATCTTCCCATGATTTCAAATTCTTTTTTATTATAGAACGTAATAAAGTACCTAATGTCCTATTTACTACTTCTGTTTGACCATCAGTTTGTGGGTGACATGTTGTTGAAAATAGTAGTTTGGTTCCCAATTTACCCCATAGGGTTTTCCAAAAGTAACTCAAGAATTTAGAATCACGATCAGAAACAATAGTTCTAGGCATACCATGTAATCTGACAACTTCTCTAAAGAACAAATCAATCACATTTGATGCATCATCAGTTTTATGACATGGAATGAAATGTGCCATTTTCGAAAACCTATCAACTACCACAAACACAGAATCCCTCCCCCTCTTAGTTCTTGATAATCCTAAAACAAAATCCATGGAAATATCAATCCAAGGTGCATTAGGAATCGGAAGAGGAGTATACAGGTCGTGAGGTTGTTGCCTAGACTTAGACTCCATACATGTAATGCATCAAGAAAAATTTTTCTCAACATCCCTTTTCATGTGGGGCCAAAAAAAATGCTTGTGCATCATCGCCATAGTTTTAGCTACCCCAAAATGTCCCATAAGTCCTCCACCATGTGCTTCCCTAACAAGTAACTCACGCAAAGAAGACTGAGGGATGCATAATTTGTTTTCTCGAAAAAGAAATCCATTTTGTAAATAAAATTTTCCAAACCTACCACTTTGACAACCTTTAAACACTTCATAGAAATCAGGATCATTTGCATACAAATCCTTGATATAATCAAAACCAAGTAATTTAGAATCAAGCATTGAAAGCATAGTGTACCTTCGTGATAGAGCATCTGCAACTATATTTTCCTTACCTTGTTTGTACTTGATCACATATGGGAATGTTTCAATGAACTCCACCCACCTTGCATGGCGTTTGTTCAACTTGTGTTGTCCTTTGAGATATTTAAGAGATTCATGAACTGTGTGAATCACAAACTTTTTCGGCCATAGGTAGTGCTGCCATATTTAAAGAGTTCGAACTAGGGCATACATCTCCTTATCATAGGTAGGATAGTTAAGGGTTGCTCCACTCAAATTTTCACTGAAATATGCAATTGGTCTTCCTTCCTGCATTAATACACCTCCAATACCTACTCCTGATGCATCACACTCAATTTCAAATGTTTTCGAAAAATTAGGCAATGAGTGTAATGGGGCAGTAGTTAATTTCTCCTTTATCAATTGAAATGCATTTTGTTGCTCATTACCTCATTTAAAAGGTACATTTTTCTTTATAACAGCAGTAAGAGGTGCAACATAACTACTAAAATTTGGAACAAAACGTCTATAAAAACTAGCTAATCCATGGAAACTTCTTACCTGACTTACCGAATTAGGTGTCGGCCAGTCGTAAATTGCCTTAATCTTTTCCTCGTCAACTCCAATCCCTTCTGAACTTATAATATATCCAAGAAACACAAGTTTATTCGAACAAAAGACACATTTATTCAAGTTGGCAAATAACTTATGTTGCCTTAATGTTTCTAACACAGCTCTTAAATGTGCTACATGTTCATCCATGGTCTTGCTGTAGATTAGAATATCATCAAAATATACCACTACAAATCTCCCAATAAAAGCACGTAATACATGATTCATTAATCTCATGAAAGTGCTTGGTGCATTAGTCAATCCAAAGGGCATAACTAACCATTTATATAATCCTTATTTAGTTTTAAATGCAGTTTTCCATTCATCCCCTTCTTTCATTCGAATTTGATGATATCTATTCTTAAGATCTATTTTCGAAAATAAACAAAATCCATGCAACTCATCTAACATGTCATCCAAACGAGGAATAGGGTGGTGATACTTTACCGTGATGTTGTTGATGGCTCAACAATCCACGCACATTCGCCATGTTCCGTCCTTCTTAGGTACAAGTAGCACTGGCACAGCACATGGACTCATACTCTCTCAAACATACCCCTTTTCCATCAGCTCTAGGACTTGGCGTTGAAGTTCCTTTGTTTCCTCAAGGTTACTTCTATATGCTGGTCGGTTGGGAATCGTCGCTCCAGGGATGAAATCAATTTGATGTTCAATTCCTCGAATTGGTGGCAAAACTGGTGGTATCTCATCAAGAAAGACATCGATAAATTCCTGCAAAACAGTAATAATATTGCTCGGCAAAGATCCGACAAGATCGTTAGTACTCAAAAAGGCGTCCTTGTACATAAGTACAATAAGAGCCTGATGTGAAAGTAAAGCTCGCTTGATCTCACTTTTTCTTGCAATGAAATTGCATTTACTCTTTTTTTTTTCCACTTCTAGCTTTTCCCCCTTTTTTTTCAACTCTGATATTTCTCCTTTCTTTTTTTCTTCTATTTTCTGTTCATTTGCCTTTTTCTTTTTCAGTTGATCATCAAAAACTTGCCTTGGAGTCAATGGTACAAGAGATATTGGTCTCTCATTCATCACAAAAGAGTACCTATTAGTGAATCCATCATGTATAACTTGATGATCAAACTGCCAAGGTCGTCCCAAAAGTATATGGCACGCGTGCATTGGTACCACGTCACATAGTATTTCATCTTGATATTTTCCAATAGAAAATGCAACCAACACTTGTTTGGTTACCTTGAGTTCACCTTGGTCGTTTAGCCATTGTAGTCGATAGGGCTTCGGATGCTTTAAGGTTGGTAATGCCAATTTCTCCACCAGCTCAGTGCTAGCTACATTAGTGCAGCTTCCCCCATCTATAATAACACAGCAAACCTTATTTTTCACACAACAACGAGTATGAAATAAGTTTTCACGCTGATTGTTTTCTTCTTCTTGGGCTTGAACACTAAGAGTTCGCCGTGCAACCAACAATTCCCCTTCTTCTGCATATTCATTAGCATCTTCAAGTGGTGGCATCCCCGGATCGATATCTTCTTTTTCATCATCGGTGTCAATCTCACCATTAGCATTGATCACCATTGCCCGCTTATTTGGGCATTGACTTGCAATTTGACCCATACCTTGGCATCGAAAACACTTAATATCACGAGTTTTGGGAGTTGTGATATGGGTGTTATCTTTATTTTGGACCACAGCCTGCTTGGTTGTCTCTTTTAGTAGAGCATGCTGAGGTTCAGTTGACTGACTCTCAAATCGCCTTGAGGATGGTTTCCATGAGTTCGAGGAACCATTGTTTAATCCCCTTTTGTGTAAACTCTTTCTCTTCAATTGTTGTTCGACTTTGATAGCTTGATGTACCATATCTTGCAGCTCAACATGATATTGCATTTCCACCACGTCAGCTATCTCATGGTTTAGACCATGCAAAAATCTCGCCATTGTTGCCTCTTTGTCTTCCTCCACATTTGCTTGAATCATCGCAATCTCCATCTCCTTGAAGTATTTGTCGACGCTTCTTGATCCTTGGGTAAGCCTTTGGAGTTTATTGAACAACTCTCGGTGATAGTGGCTGGGAACAAATCGTTGTCGCATGATTGCTTTCATTTCATCCCAAGACTCCACAGGGCATTCGTGATTTCGTTTCCTTTCCTTCACCAACCGATCCCACCATATTATAGCATAATCAGTAAATTCGACAGCAGCAAGTCGTACCTTTTTCATCTCTGAGTAATTATGACAGTAAAAAAACCATCTCCATCCTCTTTTCTCATTCAAGATACGCTTCTGGATCAGTTTTTCCTTAAAAAGAGGGTATCTTCAACTTGATATTATCCAGGTTGTCATCAACTTGGGGTCGTTCTCTATGAGCATATCGATCGAACTCCTCGAGTTCTTGTGGATCAAAATGTCTTGGCTGAAAGCTTTGAGGTCGCTGTTCAGTAGGGGTATGTTGACGTGAACCCCTCACTCCTTCTTCCAATTGATCAATTCGCTCATGAAGCGGTTCCAACTCGGACTTCAGCATTTGTCTCATTTCGCTTATTATGGCTTGCATTTGTAAATTTGGAATCGGTTGTTGGGAATCTTCTTCATTTGGCGTATCTCCTCGTCGCTGTGCCATGAGTTCCTACAAATGATAAAAATAACAGAAGAACCTTGCAAACGCTCACTTACGTATTTCTCTCAATCACTCGTGTTTTCACACTCAATTGGCTTTTTCTTAAAGATTCAAACACTCTTGCCTTTTTCCTCTCGAATGTCTTCTTTCAATCTAAATTGAACTTTAAAAATAAATCATTTTTACGAAGCAGTTCAACTTGAGGAACAATCAAGACAAATCAATAAAGGTTTTTAAAAAGTAATTCCAAAGAATTTAAGTGAGAGGTATGAATAGACTTAGAAATAAGAGTAAAATTTAAATAGAGAAAGAAATTAAGATGGAATGAAGTAATAGACTTAGATAGAGCAGAATAAGAATGAGATATAAGATAGAATTGTGTGCCTTTTTTTTTCTTTTGCCTTTTTTTTCACAAATTTTTTTTGCTCTTTTTTTTAGCATGAACTTTTTTGCTCTTTTTTTTTTGCTTTTTTTTAACCTACTGAAGAGAAGATAGATAGAAGAATATGATAATTTTTTTTATAGAGAATAGAAATAGGTAGAGAAGATAAAAAAAAGAACTAGATAAAAGATGGGATGGAACTTGCTGTGCAATCGTGTGCTTTGATACCAACTGATGCGAACCTCGCCAATATGTTGACGACACCCTACACCAAATATGGCAACGATCCCAAGACTTTCACGATGCAAGTGCGAAAAGATGAAATATACCTTGTTTATGTGAGAAACAAGTTATGAGATATGTAGACACCACATCCAAATCCTCTAAGAAGAACTCTTAGAAAACCCCAGTTGATAAGTCTTGATTGCTTGAACGCCACAGGTAAAAATCTGATAAGTTCAAAAAGCCTTTTCAAGATAGAAAGAAGACAAAACTCACAAGATTGAAATTCCAAAGTGTGTCTCTACAATGCTGTGGAGTATGCCTTTTATAGGCTCAGAAAACAACCGAATGACCCACATAATGAGGAAAAAAAATCTATTATGGTTATAAGCTAACCATATCTAATCTAACTACCTAATATTATCCTAAGAGATTTATTATATTTATAAATCTCTCCTTATTAATTAAATCTGGACCTTCTCTTGGGCTCATCTTGGGCTCTTCATTTGGGCTTCTATTTGAATATTCAACAATCTCTTTAATCAGCCCATATAAAACTTCTTTGAATCTTTTAGCCCTTGACCTTATGATTGGGCCCTCTTGCAGTCTCAAATGATTATTCATCTCATTTGGTGACGAACTGTTCAGCTCCATTGCAGGTTCGGTTGATTGGACTTGTGAATTCGTAGTCTTTTTAGTCGGATTCATATCAAATTCCCAAAGTTTTTTTTCTTAACAACTAAACTTGTAAATGGAATACAAGTAGAGGTAAGAATTTGGTGAAAAAAAGATAAGAATGTGTACTCACGAAATTTCAAGAAGGAAGTTAAAGACTTATAGATATCGAAGAGGGATTCCACCTCCACTGCAAAGGACTCAAGCGACGGAGGATAGGTAGAGTATATGAAAGAAGACCCCATCAATAAGAAATCCTTAGATAGAAAATAAAAAAAAATTCAAAGGTATAACTTCATGTAGAACCACAGATTGAAGATTAACAAATACACCAATATGAAAGGTGTAAGGATATGAAAGAATGAAACCTTAAAGAAGTGATAAGAAGGTTGGACGTAAAGATACAAAGATAGAAGCCTCTATACTTCAAAGGACGAGAGTAGAGGATGAGACAAACAAGGAAAGCTCTTAAAGAAAAGCCCACAGAAGGAGATACAACATTGGACCATTTATAAGTAAAGAAGGAATACTCGTGAAATGGTCATGATCAAACATAAGTCGATTAAGAACTAGAAACCCTTAAGGAATGATATCTCAACCAAATAGAGATGTATGATAATAAATAGAAGGGTGATAACCATGCATACACCATTAGGACAAGTTGAGAAGTACTTGAGAAACTCGAAAGTTTGAGCAAAAAGTGGCCAATAAGGAAATTGGTAAAACAAGGGTAAATCAAAATAATGAAATTATCTAAAGGAAACCTAAGACAAGTACCCAATGACCCTCATTGGTTAAGAGGGCATCAAAATGAAGCTTCGAATAAGAGAGAATGGTCGTAATGTTATGGAAAGAGACTAGAAAGCAGTGAGATGGAAACTAACCCATGACCTTGGTGCAATGAATGTGGAGAAACAAGAAAAACCTTGGAAGTCACTAATCATCAAAAAGACCATAACACCCTAGCTAAGGAGAAATAAGGAAAGACATATGATACGAATCTAGTGCGACACTAGCCAAAGACAAGCTAAGGAGAAGAAAACCATCCAACCATAGACGCATACAATAAGTAATGAGAACAAGAAGAGTGGAAGAATCTCCATTGTCCATAGGTTGGAAGGGCATCAAGCCAAATTTTTTAACAAAAAAAGGAAAAAAGTAAGAAGTTTAAAAGTTGGCCCTAGGATGGCCAAGATTCCATTGGGAGGAGTTTTATATGTAAAAAAAGAAAAACTACTACAAAATGGACCCAAAAGAGAACCACAAAACCTTGAAACCGGAATGCAATACAAGTTGAAGAATTCTAACTGTAAAGGCATATAGTTAGGATGCATAAACCACCCTAGAGCGAAATGAGTAAAGGAACATGAAGACCTAACTGTAAAATGAAATGCGTCGAAACTTGAAGGGAAGGCATAGAAGGTCAAGTTTCGTGACAAGTTAATGGGATCCAAGGACTCGGAGCTATGTAACCTCGTGACAAGGAGGAAGTGTTACGAAAGTACAAAGAGTAGACGTGAAGAAACTTTCCAGGTGGAATAAGTTGAACAAAAAGGCAAAATACATAAGATGTTAAATGAATGCCCCTCATTGAACGAATGACAAGTGATTGGTGTTAAGAAATTTTCGGGGAGAACTAGGAAGTTAATCGAAAATCAATGGTGGCTAAGTACGAAGGAAGTACTTAACGAATGATTGAATGGTGATATAAATAATCACGTGGATGGGATTTCAATGATTCTTTGTCATCTAACGAAGGAAATGGGATGTAATGTACCGAGCAATAATTACGGAAAGACATTTCACCCTTGCTAAGAACCTAGGATGGAGAAAAAAATGAACCTATATAGGTTATAGAAGTGAAAGATGAAAGTTTTAGCACAATGCAAAAGATAAATGAAAGACCCAAAGGGCCTCAATGGAGAAACGATACTGAAAGAGTTGGGACCATAGTACGAGCCTACCAAAGAAATGATATCCAAAGGATAGAGACTCAAGGTCTCTCAAGCTATAAGAATTATCTTGAGACGAACCGAAAAAGTAATCACTACTCGAGAAGAGAAAGGAGATGACTATGATGAATATAGGGGTTTAAACATCATGAAAATGAGTTTAAAATGGATGAGGCACAATGTTTAAAACTGATTGGATGCATGAATATTTGTGAAGACTAGAGTAATAAGGGATAGCCCCAAAAAGTGGAGGAAACAACTAAATGGGAAAAAATTATGACATGAGGTGAAAATTTTTTATGTATTACGTAAATGTGCCTTTAGAAAAAAGGACCATATTATAATACTGAAGTACAGAGGTTGCCATCACGAATTGATGCTCAAAGGATATGATCTTGGATGAAGGTTCAAGATAAGAGTAAAAGGGCATGATCATAAGAGGAGAAATACCCCAACAAAAGAAAATAGGAAACAAATTTTAGTCATTGGAATTTTAGAAGAAGTAAGAGGAGTACTGAAATTTTCAAGAGGAACTTGTGATAATGTCAAATAAGTTTTGAGGACAAAACTCCTAAAAGGAGGTGAGATGTTGTAAACCTCATTTTTAATAATAAGAAACCCATAAATGGGAACTGAAAATTTTTTAGACAAAACCAAGTTTCAAAGCGAATTAGAATTGGTATAGAGAAGTTAAATGGGAATTTGGAAATTTCAAGAGATCCATAAATACTTAAAAATCATGGAAAAGAACCATGAATAGAATTAGATGAGAAAACCAGGTCAGTTCAGGGTAAACTAAACCTAAACCGAGTTGAATCTAATTGAACCAATTCAAAGATTTATTTTTCTAGGTGACTTAAAAACATTAATTTGGAAAACTAAAGTCACCATTGTGTAGAAAATGAATTTAGACAATTTTATAAATTTTTAGATTTTTGAAAGCCGATCTAATCAGGCCTGAATTGGTCAATTTTCAATTTCTTGTCATTGAACCCGGTCTAACTGAACTAGTCAACAATCTAGCCAATCAACGGACCACCTATCAAGTCAGCACACACTACATATGGCGAAGCAAGCCTAGTCAGTTGCTCGGTCAGCATCTAGAAGCACTGGTCAATCGGAGCATGACATGTGTTATCGGTTAATGGTCAGACGAAGAAAAAGACACATCACCAAAGACCAACCAATGAGAGAGTGACATGTGTCCTTAGTCAACGGTCAACTAAGGAGAAGTCTCGTCAACAGAATTGACCAATGAGGTGTTGACACATGGCTAAGTTGCCACATCACGGTCGACTAGGATGTCAAAAAATGGTAAACTAATCAGAGGTTGACACGTGGAAAAGCCACATTAGATGGCCACATCTAATTAGAGGCTGACACGTGGTAATGGCACATTGTGTCAAGAGGGTAAATTGACAAATTTACATCAACCAATCAGAGGATGCCACATGTCATGGTCAACGAAGGGCTAGATTTGATCAGTTGCCACGTCGGTTTAGTCGATGAATAAGAAGTCGTCACGTGTTCGGTTAATAGGTGACTTGGGCGCGGAGTGAGTGGTCGCATCAGCAATGCCAACCAATCACACCATGACACGTTGCAGGCTACACGTGCATAGCTCGCACACGCATGCACAGTGTTATCTTTTTCCTTCAGTTTTTAGAATAGGAAGGGAGAAGGACATGCGCCTTAACTCCAACAAGCTTTTAATGGCTCCCACAAGGCCTTAAATCAGCAAGTTAATGGTCAATTGTTGGATGGATGGCTGGAATGGTTAGTCCTCGAGCTCCCTATATAAAGAGCTCCTCTTCATTCAACCTTCTTATCCCTCGAACGCCTAAAGAAGAACAGCTCCATTTTCTGGCCATCTCTAAACTAGAGCTCTGACATCAACCTTTTCTTCCACCTCCAACTACGCAATTTAGTTTCCTGGAATCCTCAATAAGTCCTCCACCTTCTTGCCTACTCCATTCAGATCAAAGATCGCCGGAAAAGCTCCAACGAGGCTGCCCAGTACATTCACTTCGACAATGGAATTCGGGAAAAAGCTTTCAAGCTGAATTCTGACCACCACCAACCCTCTAAGACTAGGTCGACCATCCCACGATTCTTCTCGATCGAACCTCAACCTCCCTGAACCTTAGTGGCAAGCCAATTCTGCCTCCATTCGTCGGGATAGTGAATTTATAGAGCAAAAATATTAGAAACTTTGCTAATGAAATTCTCCTTACCTAGGTGGACAATTGACACAAAATTTCATCCTAAGAGGATCCCCTTTATGAGCATTAACCACCCATACTCAGAGCTTTAACAACTTCCCCTTTGCCAGTAAGAAAATGAAGCTTTCTCTCTCTATAAAATTTTTTGGCAAAACTCAGTTTTAGCTTAATTTTAGGTCAAATGAAGTGATTCAAAACTTAGAATGCCTGTAGTAAGATGGAGAAGAAGATTAGAGGCATGCTAAGAAGAAATTAATAAGTTTTAAATGATCGATTTGATGAATTAAAGATTCAGAGGCTAAAGTGCAATTTTGACAAAGATTGTGGAAATTAGGAATTCTCGAAAATTTGGGGATTTTTGTGAAATTAACATCAATTGATTGTCAATTTGTAATTAAGAAGGATTTAGGGACTAAATTGTAATTAAAAATAATTTTGGAAATTTAATTGTAATTAAACATATTTATACGAAATTATTTTGATAAAATTATCTTAAGGGTGAAATTGCAAATAAAGTGTACTTTGAAATTTTTTGTAATTAATTGTCAATAAAATAAACTTAGGGACTTCTATATAATTATGAGAAAACCTAGGAATATGAGTGAAAAGATTTAAATATTAAATAATTCATTGTTTGTGATAATTTAGGTACGAAAAGAAGAATTCTACCTACAAATGCAACATGATTTAGAGACATCAGAAATTCATCCGAGACGAACGAGTCATGGAATACGGGTGAGTGAGATTTTCGGAATCATGTCCGTTTGGGGTGATGAACGTACTTTTGAAGTTTTGAAAGATAAAAACCGTTTTCCAGAAATATACTCCCTTGATTGCGTGAAACTACTTAAACAAATTTTGGGAGTTATTTCTGCTAAGAGTGTGAAGCGTGCATATCATAGAGCTAGAATTGCTCAGGTGGGCCGAAGGCTGCGATTTTGAAAGAGAAGTGGGCCCAAGGCTGTATTTTGAAAATTCATACAGTGGGCTCAAGGCTAATGGAAACGGGTCTAATCCCGTAGATAAATTCTTATTATTTATCCTTATAAAAAATTATCATAATTGGTTAATTGAGCCGAAGTCGAGTTGTCGAACTCATTGGGTTGGTAGCACAAAGATAAGGATCTTAATAAAAGACTGTTTATTGTGATTGATGAGAAACGAAACCATTGAAGCACCTGTTACAAGGGTAGTGTTGGTTCTAAGGGTTGTTGGACGACTTAGGGAGTATAAGGGAAGCTTTGTCATTCTAGTTTGTCATGAAGCTTTGGGAGTTTCGTGCGCATTGAGACCAAGGAAGAAGGGGGGAGGTCTCATCCCAAAATAGTAGATACGAAGATTTGGTTAAAGTTTTGGGGTGGAGAAATGGTGCTCACACAAACATGTGGTAGAGGTTGCAACCTCCTACCAGGGTGGACGGTAAAGACGCTCCGGTCCACAAGTGGAACAGTCGAGTACTGTTTTGCAAAAGTATGACCCCTTTGATGATAAAGGGTGTGTGATTGATTGTTAAACCAAACTCATGGAAGAGAATTATGAAAATATTCCTTTTAGATGATAAAAGGCATGTGGTGTTTTATTTAACTAAAAATGAGTATGGTGATATAAATTGATAATAGAACAATCCTTTACCTCCATAAATAAATCACCTTAATATCTACTAATTGAGTTGTTGAACTAACCCCCTCCCTTAAATCCTTCGATGTAAACCATGAAGAGGAATGTGTATGAAGAAATAACTTCATGGTAAGTTTTGTGTATTAATCATATTTCGGTATATTTTTATGGAAAGATATTTCTTTTGAATTATTTTGAAATATTTTTAGGTTGTGCCTGACTCTTTTCGGTACCACAGTGATGATTATTCTTTTTAAATACAGGGAAGAGTGGTGGGTTGTTCACTAGGTTCCAACCAAACCGGGTCGGGGTGTGACATCATATATGCTAAATCCATCGCACTTCTCTTACAACTTGTAGCCTTTCTTTCCACTGGTCTTCCTCTTGTCGGTTTGTATCATTCATTATTTATCCTTCTTGTACAAGGATTTTTTATCCTTCTTATTCTCCTTGAGGTCTCACATCAACCCGTGTCGAGTTTCCATTTTCCATTAACCACACATGATCCTAGCAATTGGTTTGTCGCTTTACCCACAGACATGTCTTAGTCTGCCTTGACCTACTTGTGCAATAGACTATGCCCGATCGTTAGAATTTTTTACTGCACATAGGGGTTTCCCCTACATATCCTGTCTCAGGTTGCTACCTAAGGCATTTTTTGACATTTACCATAGCTTGCATTTTAATTTTCTTTTAATCATCCTCACTATGACCCTTAAGCTTGGGTTCGCTCATTCATACTTGAATGTAACATACCTCTATTACATTACTTAGTAGTAGTCAAGATATAGTCTCTCTTATTCGCCCCTAATGCAATTCACACTTTATAGTTTCATGGTGTTCTCCGCCTTTTGACAATGATACCCCGTGTTATTTATCTCATGGTGCAGAAAATTTAATCATTTATCATTTTCCACTTAGGGTTAACTCTTTCGAGTACTTTTGATACTTCCCCTCGGATTCTTTCCAACTTTATTTAGGGAGTTATCACTCGTACCATATATTTATTCTATCTTTTGACTACTTCATTTAAACCTTGTTATGGTTCTCATAACAACTTAGCCCCATTGACCATTTTGGTCATTGGCTTTCATAGGACGCTCAGTCGTGTTTCCGGTTTCTTGAGTCATTCGTTATTGTGACTTCATCCTCCTATCATCCGAAGGATTGAATCCACTCTTAAATGTTGACTTCACATAAGTACGTATATTTTTAAGTAATATCCCTCTCGCCATGTCAGGGTATTTCTAGAGGTTGTATACATTCTTAATATCTTCTCTTAATGGTTCTAACCATTTAGACACGTTATTTCCCATCTATTCGGTTTTGCCTTAGGTTCATATTGTTGAAATATATTTTTATTGTTAAGTTTCCTTAACCGGAATCTCATTTCTCAAGCTCTGCCATGTGCCATATCACTCGCTTCTCAAGCCATATGGTCACCTATTTCTACCACACGACCCACTAGGATATTTGACTGTTAGTCAATTGTAACTCTCATGGTACTCTTTTAATACCGCTTTGGTAAGATTTTCATTTTCATTGTTTATATTTTTTAGTATTTCTTTTTTTAGGAATATTATATTATAAACAAAAATATTATCAATGTTATTCCCATTTTTTCCATCTACCTCCAAATGTTTTATTTATAAAATCCCTTGTTTTAAAAATTTTGCTTTGATATTACCAAAAACCTGTCACACCTTAATCCGATTCATCGATCGACGATCTCATGCAACTCGCCAATCTACTTGATCTTACAATGGTGGGATTCTTCACCAAAATAAAACTGAAAGGATTAAGGTAGAGAACAGAAAATAATACTCTATTATTCAGGGAAAATTGAAACATTTCTTTAATGAATAGTCCCTTAAAATAATTTAACAACAACTCAGGAATATAACAGTTAATAGGTAGTAAATTACAATTTTTGTACACCAGTCAAGATGTCTACCTCGAGTTGTGTTCGCGCGGAGGTGCTCCTTGTTCTTGCCTCGAGTTTCCTTGACTTTTACCTAAAATGGTTTGAGGGAGGGGTGAGCTCACAAATTAGTCAATGGGGTGCTGACGCCGAACCACTTAATGCCTTACGACTCGGACATCCCCCTTTAAACCACCAAACATAATTTCCATTTTTTGGGTTTTTTAATACAAATCTACTTTCTGTGGTTTATCTTGCCCCTTGATACTCTTGTCTCGGGCCACCCTTAACCGTAACCACTCCTAAGGTCGGGTACTTCTCGATCTCCCCAATTTCCCACAAGTATATACATTATATCAATCATAGGGAACTCAGGTCCCGCACACACATGGGCAACTCACAACCCATACATATGGGTTACTCACGGCTCGTAAAACACATGTGCTTCTCACCCTTATTCACACCTTAGAGTGTATCTAACGATACCAATTTGGGCTAGCTGAGAGTGCGAGAGTCACGTGGACTCAATCACAACCGATGCCCCACCAATGCACTCAATCACACTCAATATTTGTATCTCAAGTAGTAACATAACACACAATCACAATCACATGCACTCACTACCCTAATTTAGTACAAATGCACATACCATATCATTTTCAGGAGTTGAGTCTGTCACTCGATCGTCTCCCCAATCAACAAAATGGGTGTGCATCCCTAATTCAACATTTTGCAAGCATGAGCCATATTCTAATCAACTTCAATCAACACACATATCATATCATTATCGAGAGATCGGACTATCATTCTACCGCCTCCCCAATCAGCAAAGTGGTCACACAATCCCAATATCAGACACTAATGAACCTCAGCAAAGCAATATACATTGTTCTCACTACCTTTCCTCATGTTTAGCTTTTAAATGAATTTTTGTTTTAGTAAACATGCACTTAGTCATTTTACACTTCTTATATGAGTTTTAAAGACTAGTTTTCTATATTTTTCAAGCAATCAAGCAACAAGCTCCGGTTAGTCCAATCGGACTCAACGTCAATACTCTCACTCACTTCTTTCATGTGGACTTGTTCGTTCTAATTATTATTCCGTCTATCTCTAGTTGTGTGATACTCGTGTGATCTGCTGTAGTATTCATTCTATATAAATCAATTTGAACAATGAGGTCAATTTAGATTTCTACTATACACTTATAACTATTATCCCGTAATTTTCTACAAAGTATAGTTTTGACCCTAACTCTTTATAATCACTAACGCCACCTACAATTTAATTCCAAATCAAGATTAAACCACATTAGCTCTTATTTACCAAAATGCCCTAAAAATTTTCAATTCTCTTAATTAGATAATTCAAGTTTTCCAAAATTTATATTTTAGTATTTAATTTGGGCAAAATTACAATTTTGTCACTACTCATCAAAAGTTCCTAATTTTAGATTCTATACTTCTCAATTCTCTTGTTTGGTTATTCACAACTCCTTTAAACACACTTGTGACTCAAAAATTTATTAATTATATTTTGGAATATAAAATGGACAAAATTACTATTTTTCCACTCACTTACAATAATATATATTTTACATATTTATTTCAGAAAAATTATCATTTTGCATTGTATATTTCAAAATGAAATATTTGATATTCATTTCGGCATAATTGATCATTTTGTCCCTATTTGGGCAAAATTACCATTTTGCTCTCGAATTCCCAAAAATAACTTTACACATGCTCATATGTCTAAATATCACTTTTAAATCTCTTATTCTACTCTTAAGGATATTTTTATATTTTTTTCATATTTGTAATTTGGTTCTCAAACTTTCATAAATGTAATTTGATCCCTAAAATTTGGAACTCAAATTAAATGAACTTCTAAATTCACAATCTACCCCCAATTGATTTTATCATACTCCTAATAACTTGTGGAAGGAGTGGGGGCCTTACCTAATCGAATTTGATAATTTATCAAAACTGGCCGAAATTGAGTAAATAAGGGGATTGTGGGAAATTTTAGCGGAGGTGATCAGAGAGGTGGTCAGAGCTTAGGCATTTTGTAGCCAAGGTTTAGGTGAAACCTTTTGTGGTGGTGGTCGACGGAGTTGGGCGAATTTGGTCACGATCGGGTTGAACCCGACAGACCCACCAGTGAAGATTGGCTCGTGCTAGCAAATTTCTCCCTTCCGAGAGATCGGCCCTAGCCATAAAGGGGTAGAGGGGAGACAAACAATTACTTTGGCACTGATAGCTATTGGAGTAGTGGCTAGAGGAGTAAGAATTTAGCCCCGCAAGATCGTCGGTAGTGACCAAACTTTTTGCCCCAAAACTATCGGCCAAAATGACCCTCTTGCAGCAATTTCTAGCCATTGGTGACCTAGCCATAAGACTCAAGAGAAGTTAATTACCGGTATTTTGACAACAAGATCACCCCATTTAGTGATTGGACAAGAGAGAACTGCCCGTTTGAGTAACGAGAGGTTGGGGAGCTGTCCGAAATCGAGAATTCTAACTTTGAATGCTAAATTTGAGTAATCCATGAGGTTTTAATCCAATTAACTCCATAGGGAGACTATGCAGTACATGGTTATCAATGTAAGGTTGCTAGAGATAAGTTGGGTCGACCCATCTCAGTCCCATCCAACTTGACTTCCTTTTTTTTCTTTTTATTTTTTGGTATTTAAATTACCATTTTGCTATTATTGGGTCATATCAATAATTAAATTCGAAATTCTGGCCATTTTTAGATAAAAATAAACTTGTTCTAAAAACCTCGGTTTTCATGTCTGGGAACCGATCCCAAATTCGACGGTATATTTAGTCCCGGCACCGAGTTTCCTATATCATTTCTATCATTGGGTCATGATCTAAATTCCACTTTCCAAATTCCGCCTCGAGTTTTGTTCCTTGCTCAGAATCTCATTCTCGATTTTGGCTTTTATCTCTAGTTCAGAATTTTATTCCCGATTTTTTATCCCATTTCGAGTTTAGAATTTCATTTGCGATTTTAGTTCTTATTTTAACTTTAAGATCCTATTTCCCAGCTTAAGGTTTTATTTTTAGTTCGGAATTCTATTTCCGTTTCACACTTAGTTTTCATTCCACTTGTACTTAACTCGGGTTCTAGAAGTTTTGATATTATATAAAAGGTCTCATTTGGTCGACTATAAACATGGTCGAATAGATAACTTACTCGACCTCCCTATATATATCTATATATATGCTGGTTGTTCTCTCGATGGAAAAACACCAAAATTCTCTCTAATAAATGGTCAGTTTTTCACTCCATCCACCAAGATTCGTAAAATAGGTGTTATTAGATGTCCTCCTCTTCCAATGTAAGTATGAAATCTCATGATCTTAAAGGCAATTGAAATGAGCAATATCAACTTACAGATACCTTTATTTGCTTATGAATGGAGCATTTAGATTTGAATGAAACTTCAGCAGAAAGCGAAATTATAGACATGCTGAGGCATTAAATATTAGAATAAAAGAATTTTGGGTTTGGCGTACAAATGGTACAAAAAGTACAAGAAATTGCACTGCATTAGTATAAATCATCAAGTTGTTGTTGAAGTGATTAGAAAATTCGGCCGATTTTTTTCAAGTTTCCCTTTTGTTCTCAATTGATACACAATTCTTTTTGTACCAATATGTATCATCTCTAAAACTTTTTCTAACCTTAATGCAATTAACCCTATAAATTTGTTCATACCTGACCATCCCTGCAAAAAGAACTTGAACAGAAACAGAATTAACGCAATTAAACTCATTGCGTTCAAATAACAGACAGCCATAGAATAAGAATATTAGTAGTTGTTGGCTGTACTGCAAGTATTTAAACAAGGAAGAATCATGCAAATACATTGTAGTGAGAAAGTATGAATTAATATATTTCCATATTCAAAATTCAAGCCGGAAAGAGCAAGAGAAGTGATTATTTAATTGACTGTATTCTTTTGTAAAGTCTTGCATGCAGCATGCCTAGGGAGTGGGGCCTACATGATTGAAGTGTTGTGAAGATATAGGAGAGAGTATATTAGTAAATGCAAATGAGCAATAGTTTATCTTTAAAAATAATAGCAATAATACAAATTGGAGATAGATTTCATCACATATGAAAGGACTATTTGATGTAGAAAACATTTTTGTTCCGACTGAAGATTTCTTGCCCTTTCAAGCTTGTATCTACACCTTCCACTCCGCTGCCTCTGCTTGAGCAGAAGCCTTTCCTTCTGCAGCTCGCATTAATGCCTTGGCGACAGCTGAGATAATCATCAGGATAAATTTAGCTATCTTGTTTCAGGGTTCAAGGTCATACAATATCTAGGATATGTAGACCATACTTTTTAGAGCCTCTGAAAGTTCTATCAGATTGTCGTCAGTGCAATGAACGGGAATTTTCCATAATATATTAGTATGAAAGAAAAGATGCATCAGTATGCCAACTTTAGCTAATAAACAAGAAAAGGGATTTAAGAAAGAGATCCGTAAAAGAGTATTATTTACCAAATTTCCAGAAAGGATACCAACTATAGCTAATAAACATTGTATATTCAGGGTAAAGAGCCGCTCAGTGAATCGTTTGTACCGGAGACAGCTGCATCACGAATTTTGTGCATCAAGTCACGGCATTAGCAAAGCAAAACTGAAGTGATTGATCAACAAAAACCGAAAGAAAAGTTAGCATAATGAAGGAGAGAGGCAGAGGTGATTATAAGTGAATTGATTTGGTTGAGTCAGAACGATGGAGAAAGACGGAGATGGAGGCGACGGCCGATGGTGGCCGAGGAACGACCCCGGCGTGAAAAGCTTTGACAGTTCGGGTCAGGTAGCACTTGAGTGCGTGCGACTGCGAGGTAGATGGGGTAGTTGTCCCATGTAGGTGATGTGGGTGCGGGGCATAGGTGGTTGGTTGGCAGCTTGGCCCCCCATCAAACTGACTTATGAAATAAGATAAAGCATTTGTATACTGGGAGGCTGCTGACCATGGTTGTTGCAGGCTCAGTTGGGACCGAAGTAAGTTATTGACCCAATCAGGTCAAAGGTCAACTTTGGCAGAGGTATGTTTTTTGTTCACTTAACATGTGCGCCTAATATTTAAAAATAAATAAATAATACAATAATGAATATCAATCCAATGGAATTGGCAATGTGGTGGAGAATCCCCCGCCCTTACTAACTTGCCTTTTGCCTTTTTTCATATCATATTTATAAGGAAAAAAGAAGCAAAGGGGGCCAAAAGGATAAACAATCAAGAAAGAATCCTGAATTTACACAGGGCTATCTGTATAACTTAACTTAGATATGAAGGGGATGAATTTGTGTACTTGCGACATCTGCCCCTGTACCATATCAGCTTTCTCTCAATGAGTTCGATGCTACAACTAGGGCTGCTCCAATGCCTGAACCATCATCCATAACCTTCAAGGTCACGTGCTGTGCCACTTCTTCCCCTAAGATTTCGACTACTGCCTCATTTAGGTAGTCCCTGAACATCAAATAGTTTGTGTACAGGCTGCCCTCCACTGCTACTACCGTTCTCATCTTAGTGTCATCCCTACTTCTCCTTCCACTTGCTATCCCCCCATTTCCATCCCGACCAATCTTCTTCAGGATCCCAACAATGCCTGCAGCAGCCAATCGAGCAGCTCTCCGGGTCACCACATCACAGACATCAACCAGCAATTTCCTCACTTTCAGAGGGACATCCGGGACCTAGTATATGCAATGCAACAAAGAACCCGTTGTAGAATAGAACAGAGCCTATTGACCAATAATTGACTAATAGGGAGAGAATGTTATTGTCTACTAGACCTACAGAACACAGGCATCACTTGGCTTTAGGACTAAACTAAAATGGACAATTCTTCACTACCAAAGAGTACTGATGATTGTTAGAGAATGTACTGTGGACCGATAAGGGGTGGGGCCCATGTCTACTTAAAATTCATGACTTTTAAGTAGACATGGGCCCCACCCCTTATCGGTCCACAATACATTCTCTAACATAGTATCAGAGCCAGTGGGCTCGCACCCGTACCCGACCCGAGGCCGAAAACTCGGCTCGGTCTTGCTCGAGTTGGATGGAGAAGGAAAAAATACCTAACTCGAGGCTATTGTGTCCCCCTCGTCCAAGACCGGAAGGGGAATACCCGGCTCGTAGACAAGTGTTGAGGGTGGGTATTGAGAGGTGTTGAGAATAGATCCCACATTGGATAAAATAGAGAAGTGTTGTGGGCTTATAAGGTTGGAAAGATACCACTACTTACAAGTCATGACTTTTAAGTAGACATGGGCCCGACCCCTTATCGGTCCACAATACATTCTCTAACAATGATATATACTATCATAATGGCTACTCACCTCTAGAATGTCTTTCAAGACTCTGGCCACTTCTGCCAGATCAGGGGAGTTATCCTCACACAGTGCTGCCATTAATGGAGTCCTGATAATGTTTAAAGAAAGCTGTTATGATTTAAAATAATTGCTGTTTGAATAGTTCAACATAGAACACCAGTTCAATGATTATAATTGCTGTTTGAACACTAATTGTCAACTTCAACATATACTACATAAAATTACAATGGATACTTACCATGTTTTTACAAGTCATCATGAACCTAAATATTTAAACCAGTTGTCATTCCTGGAAGGCTTTCATGCATTGAAATTTTGGCCATTTAATCACTTGTAATCAGCTTGTATTTCATGTTAAGTTACTTGTCAATTCCAGAGGGATCACATTGTTGCTTACCGCGAGTAAAGAAGAAGTAATGTATACTATTCTTAGCCAAATCCTAGCCCCCTTCTTATTGTTGCCATTTTATCAAGCAAGGTCACCATTTATGCAAGTTCTCTCAATGGTCGTGGCCATAACATTCAACTAAAAGACATTTCAAGTAATAATTTAGTCAATGTGAAAGAGCAAAGGAGGGAAGGGAAGAGAGAAAGAAGATACAATAAAGTTTACCTCAATATAAAGGGTGTGGACAACTTAGAAGAAATAGTCCCAAAAAAATCTGATTCTAGGGACATCCTAAGTATAATTCTTCTAACAATTTCGCCAAGGTACATTCCTGATATCATTTTCTCAAAGCCCTATGGCAAAAACTCCATTAGTCAGTCTCAACTCAACCTAACAATAAACTGATTAGGATTGCGACAAATTCATGTTACCTGATAATTTGGATTAGGGCTATCAGCATCCAATTCAACATCATACATAGTTCTGGGCAAATGAGATGACCAAAAATTCCCCCACTCCATATTGACAACCTAACATCAACTAAGGGCATTTAGCCTTGTGTAAAAATCCTACAATTCAGCAAGGGTCAAGAGAAAAGGAAAAATACCATGCATCCGGAAGTTGTAAGAAGACCCTGGCATTTAATAATTG
Source organism: Trapa incisa (assembly GCA_030064435.1). NCBI lineage: Eukaryota > Viridiplantae > Streptophyta > Magnoliopsida > Myrtales > Lythraceae > Trapa > Trapa incisa. The sequence continues at coordinate 2,404,754 of CM057774.1, read as the reverse complement.
CATCAGTCCTCTCCAAGTAGCATGCATTTGTTCCAGTTCCAAAAACCACAGCTGCAACAGTGTCTGCATCATGATAGTGCCCAAGAGCCAATGTTCCCACTGTGTCATTTACCTATACATCAGGAAGGAAAATGCTGTTGAAGAAAATATAATACTAGGATAAAATAACATTTGGAAATCCATACAGACATGCCCACTGTTTGTAACGTGCAGCAGAACATCACATAGGAAATGGATAGGGTGTAGAAGTACCAGTGCAGCAACCCGAATATTTATGCCCTTCTTTATTAAGGCCTCTTGTAGACATTCAGCTACCTCTCTTCCTACCTGACAATCAATTAAGGAAAACCAATTATCTCAATTGAAATCTGGATGTATTCTTGAGAATAATCAATTATCAAATTATCATAATATTCTGGTTCCTGAAAACACTCAAATTAAAGCATATATCTTGAAATTGATAATGATAATAAGTATCTAAATTGAAATAAATACACAGGAAACCTACCATATCTTCAATGGCAAACCCCTTAGTCCATTTCATCAAAATACCGGATGAAACAGTAGTTTGCTTCACAGGAAAAGAGAATGTGAAACCAAGGTCTCTTCTTTTGTCCAAAGAGCATTCGGAACCATTTTTGTTCCTTTCTACAAACTGCTTGAATACTGAAGCAATAAAATCAAAAAGACCCTGCAAACAATATTATCAGATGCTATATGCAGGTTGTATAAATTAATGACAAAAAGAAACAATCACATTTTCTGCTATACAGAATCAATCACCTCGCTTCTACTGATCAACAGGTGTTCAGGTATAGGATATCGTTCCACCTCATGCGCAAGGATTGAAGACCTATGTCCTCCAAGTTGAACCTGCATGACCCTAAAATATGTGCCTCCCAAATCCAAAGCATAATATGTTCCTTTTTCCTTCCTGGTAAAAACAACAAGATGAACAGCACAGTGTTATAGACACAGCGAAGATGAACAGCACATTCGCAGGTAACCCGAGAAATCAATTTCCATCAGATGTAAAATCCACAGCGAAGCATCCAGTGAAAATCTATGTGAATAAAACACAGGCAAATGCTTCCAGACATGGACTAGTATAGCCATCCCCACTATATTCCCAACAATATGGAGTTAGAATAAGCACAGGAAAGAGTAGTAAAATCAATGTAATCCCCTACAACCAAAAACAACGCCTACAAGAAAACATCCCAATGAGATTGTCGTATTTTTAGAATCAAATGGATATGTCCATTCTGAAGTAACACGGGACAAGCACGAGAATCAATACCCGCTTGGAAGATTATCCACGAAGGTGAGCAACATTCGGATCTTGGAGCCGCCTTCTGAGGCTAATCCCGCGTGCATCTCAACCGCCACCGCATCCACCACCTGCTTCAGCCTCCACACTGGGGTGTCACAGCCCTCTTCAAGCTCCTTCAGAACCCTCAACATGCGCTCCCACTTCCCCCTACTCCTCACTCGCCTTCCCACCAAAACAGCAGCGGCAGCGCAAGCAGACGCGGCCGCCACGGCGGCCACCACCACTACCGCCCTCCCCATCACCCCTTCGCCGCCGTACACGTCTTCGATGCCCAGAAAACGCCTCCACTTATATCACTTCGTACTGCGAGACAATTCGCGTCCTACATTAGTTGCGATTAAACACCAGCCGGTTTTGTACATCTCTGATAGTTGGACCATGCAGTCTCCCTGTCCCCCGAATCCTACCAAAACGCAGGACTCCACTCGTTCTGCAACCACATCGGTGATTAAAGGCAGCGGGGAGCTCGCTGAGGAGTTTCACCAGCAGAGCAGGCGGTGGAAGCCAGGCCGATGTCGAGTTCGGAGAAATACAAAGGCGAGGGTGAGGGAAAGAGGCGCCCAGATATGCAGGATACAGCAAAGCATGTCCTATTTATAAGGATAGTGAAAATACAGAATTGCCCTTATAAATGCTCAGAAATGCGGTTTCTGTTATGGCATTTATTAAGTTATATTTATTATATTTTTTCTTACATAATAATAATTATTTATTTATTTATTTTTATTATTATTATATCAATGAGATTTCCTCATACCTAATCATTAAGATGAGACACATCTTTTATTTCAAGAAAAAGAAAATAAAAAATAAATTAATGTTGAGGAAAAAGCAGAATTTCAATCCCTCCTCACAAGATATTCTTTTTTATTGAGGATATGGTCTTGCACTGAACATGATAAGGTTTAAGCACAAGAGAGGGATATAAATGTAATTTAATAATTGCAAGCAGTAAAATGAAAAAAAATAACTAAATAAATAAGGAAAGAGGACCCGCTTGGACTTGGGGTCCGGTATAAGATGTGGTTAGGATGATAATGTCCGGTCCGACCACCGACACCTGCCAGCTGCCTCACGCCAATTACCAGCTCTCCCTTCTCCCTATTTTTTTTTCCTTTTAACTTTTTTAAATTAATCCTTGTTGGTCTTTATTAACTTCGCTTCCCATCCATCCCAAATGGTGAAAATACTGGACAGTTGCCCGCTACCATCGAGAAAAGATACACACGCGGGCTTTCATGGTGACGTTTGTGCTGACGTGTGTGTCTGTTCAAAGTGAAATTAACTGTGCATCTCTGTAGGGCGGGCGGCAATGGGCTTCTTACAACATTCACGGGAATCAAGTGGCCACCAGAAAAAGGAAGGGGGAGGGAGAAGTGTGTCATAAACTGTTTTTTCTGTGTCCCAAGCTGCCGACCAAAAGTGCCATCGGAAATAAAGTCTCGCTCTCCGTGAACATGTTTGGACCACCAAATGCAATGCATCCACCCCAGAAATTAGGTGTAAAAGGGGAAGAACATGTATTTCGAAAAATAATGCTGTCGAATTCTATTATCCTTTGAAGGGTTATATTTATACAGAAAAGTTCTACAAAAAAATATATAGAAAGGATAACAGAAGAATATCTTTTTTTGAGAACAAAATCATCTCTGCTTGACGTTCCTTGTACTGCATGGGAGCCATGCTGAGGTGGACTCCTACTAGTCATGAAGGTGAGACTTCACAAATGTTGAGTTTGAAGCCCAATTGATTGAAGTGGGCAACAAGAGCAAGAGCATGAAAGAAATAGTTGGTCGTGATAAAGATGATAGACAAGTTGTCAAAGAGACAGTAGGAGGGGACACTAAGTTTCATCGAAAAGAAATTGAGTACAAATTAGTTTATTTATTAAATTACTAATTCTTTTGTACTCGGAATTACTATATGTTATTTATTGGATTTGCAAAATATGAGAGTGTGAACTACGAAAATAGCATATTCACTTATACAGTGTCGTCTCAAATTGGAATTATTGATCTAATGGACATTTCACAATTAACTAAGAGCAAGATATTGAATTATAACAAACGGACAAAAAATGCATATAAAATATAATTGACAACAATACATTGAATTGAATTGTGGTGGGATTATTCAATTGGCATACTCGGCAAAAACTGTAGATAAAATTATAGTTAGTAAAAATAGTATATTGTATAGAATGAAATATATATAATAATTTGTCAAAAATTCTCGATAATAAATTAGTGTATATCTAATTAATATAGTGTTGCATAACGTAATATTTATAATATAAAACACAATTTTTTATTATAATTTAAAACTTTTATAAATAATGGGTAAATATTTAAAAAATATTCAAATTAGTGAGAAAAATATAGCAGTCGGAACTTATTGTATTTTATTTGAAAATTTATATTACAATCTTTCACTTTTCACAACAACCTATGGGATTCTTTTGTTTCTCTTGGTTTTCACGCATTCTAAAAAAATATATGTGAGAACGGAGTGAACAATAGTCAATGGGTTAGAGAAATAATATTGAATATTAATATCATTCATTTTAGTCTCTTTTTAAAATAACTAAATAAAATATTTTTATTTTTCAAAATTAATCATAAATAACTATTATATGAATATCATATTTTTCAAAATACACATGAGATGCGCTACCAAACTAATTATTAGAATGTTGTAGGATAACGCATCTTCATTACTTCTAAATACATACGACCACTAATTAGATTAAGTAGGATAAATCCAATAATTTTTTCATATTTAAAAAAATACGGATTGATTAGCACAAAATTTTGATCCATAAGATTGACTCGAATCCATCGCCTCTGGTTCATGTCCTCAAAAAAAAATATAACCCCTTATTATTCTAATTTTTCATTAAATTTTATAACATTTTTTGAAAACAAAAATTTTGGAGTAAATATTAAATATAAAAATTTAATTTACTAAATTAGATTGAATAAATTGAATTATATTTAAATACAATAGAGTTTATTAAAATCTTATAATTGAATATTTTAATGTTGTGCAGGTAGACAATTATTAAATAAATATAATATATATGCGTATAGGGGTATACATAAATGTAGTATGTAAATTTTAATCTAAAGCTGACCTGATTTTCATCATACCTAAATAGAAACAGTTGAAAGCCCAAATCTTCTTCAACATTCATAGATATATGGAGACACTCCTCTATTTGAAAGGCAAGATAAAGCCGTTGATGGTACACCTTAATTCTATGCAATACATAAATATTACAAATCAAAGCAATTTGAGATTTATCATTTAACAAACTAAGCAAAATGCGAGAAATATAAACGATATAACCGTGGATTTACAAAAAGTATTAAAACTTGAATTACTAATCTACTTATCCGGGTAAGATTAAGAAGATAAAACCTAATGTCGGTTATTCTTAAGAAGATAATTTATGAAAGCTAGTGCTATTACACATTATGGGTAAAGTTAATCACTTCTCGGCATCTGACCTGTAAACTAAGTAAATTATTAAAATATGTTCAAAATGATCGATTATATTACATATTGATCCGATTTGGTCGAAACTCTATTAACAACCTGCCAATTCTCATGATATAAAAAAAATAACCATAATTATGGTGCATGTAACATTTAGGCATAATTTGAAAATATTTCAAAAAGAATTTTCATGAAATTATATTTTCATAAAATATATTAGAATATTATTAATGTATACAATATAGGAGGAAGCTAATTCTTTACACGAGTTATTCTTCATGATTTTCCTAAAATATTTTTAAGTGAGAGGGTGAGTTTTACAACCTATTGAGTCAGTAATAAGATAATTACTTAATAATGTTTAAAGAATTGTTATTTTTTATCAACACCATTCTCCTTGAAGAGTTTTAGTTTAATAAACAATCATACACCATTTATCGTCAAAGTGTTCATTCATTCACAAAACAACTACCGACTATTCCACTTGTGGACCAGAAAAACTTTACAGTTCACCTTGGTAAGAGGTTGCAACCTCTACCACAAGTACGTGTGAGTACCATTGCCCAACCCCCACTCTTTATCCAGAACTTCATGTCCACTATTGTGGGATGAGACCTCTCCACCTTCTTATTCGGTCTCAATGTACGTGAAGCTCCCATAGCTCTTTTATATACTAGAATGACAAATCTTCCCTTATGCTCACTCAACCATCCAATAGCCCTTAGAACCAACACTACCTCATTATGAGCGCATTCTTTTAGGAGTTTTATCCTCAAAATGCATTTGATATTATTACAAGTTCCTTAGAATAATTTTAGCACACCTTTTACTTCTTCTCGAATTCTATCGACTAAATTTTTCCTCATTTACTTTTGTTGGGTACTTCCCTTCTTATGATTTGGTTTCGAGTATTCATCCAAGATTATTTCTTGGTTTAGATCCCATCACACCTTCTTGTTTGTCCCGATAGGGTTCCCCAACCCCCATGGTCCTAGTGTGGTCTTGATAGTGGCTCTGGGTCAGAGTGACATCTTTTACATAATTTCACATATTTCAGCTTGAAAATATTGAATCCTCTTCTCTCTAGAAAGTATTGGTCACTTCCGAGTGATCCTATTGAGATTTTATCTATCTTGGCCTACTTTGTCAATCGTCATCGCCTTAATGGTTGCTTTGATCCTTTTTCCATTACCAACAATTTTCTAATTGACTCTCACTTCATATTAGTGATAGTTATATCTCTCATTCGAGATATCTTCCTTATTTATGGCAACTTCCTAATTAACCACATTCCATTACCAAAGTTTTTATTATATCTTATAATTATCACTTCGTGATGACACCCTCTTTACTTCGGTTTTATAAATCTGGTCCCTTTTCTACGGGTGCCTTCACATAATTCATCCAAGATTTTCATTTCATATTAAGATTTTTACCCAATGTGGTTGTCTCCTCCTCTCTTTGAGATATCAATTATTACTCTAGTCTATACTCATTTTTTATGCATAGGTTTAGTTTGAGTCACCGTACCTCATTCATTTAATCCCTCTTCCAAGATGCTTAAACCCTATGTCCGCCATAATCGTCTCCCTTCTTTCCTTGAAGGAGTGATTTCTTTTCCAAATTATCTCAAGATAATTTTTTTTAAGTTAGGAGACCTCGTATCTCCGTCCTTTGGATATTCTTTATTTGATAGGCTCGTATTATGGTCCACCTCTTCCAGTATAATTTCTCCATTTAAGCTTTTTGGGTCTTCTGTTTATTTTTTGCATTGTATGAATGCCTTCATTTGTCACTTATCATGACGTGATAGGTGTTCATTTTCTCCGTCTTGAGTTCTTAGCAAGGTAGAATATTTTTTCATAATACTTTCTCAGTATGTTACATCCCATTTCCTTCATCAGATGACAAGAATCGTTGGAACCCCATCCACATGCTTAATCCCACATCATTCCATCACTTCTTTAATTGCTTCATTCGTACTTAATCACCATTGATTTCTCGATTTACTCCTTGGCCCCCCTAGAAACTTCTAATACCAATCAATTGCCATTAGTTCAAATGAGCATTCATTTAACATAATTTTCCCTTTTCATCCCACTCATATTGCTCGGAAAGTTTCTTTGCTTCTACTCATTGTCCTTTCATAACACTTCTTCATTGACATGAGGTTACACAACTTCGTGTTTTAAGTGACTGGCAAGGGTTATTATCTAACCATTATGGCTGGTAAGGTCATAAGCTTTGTATCACCTAGTGGCTTCGTCGTAACTTGGACCCCGTTCACTTGTCATGAAACATGACTTTCTTTGTCTTCCATTCGAGTCCCAACACCTTCAGTTTTCTAGTTAGGTCTTCCTACATTGTCTCCTTTACCCATCTCATTCAAAATAAACTTGGCTCGATGTCCTTCTAATTGACAGAATTTTCCTCACCAAAAATAGTGTAGATTCTTCTACCTTTCTGATCCTCATTACTCCTTGCATGTGTTCATGGTGGGATGGGTTTCTTCTCCTGAGCTCGCCTTTGGCTAGTGTGCACACTAGGTCTATGTCAAACATCTTCCATTGTTCCCCTTGGCTAGGATATTAGGGTCTTTATAAGGGTTAATGACTTCCAAGGTTTTTCTTGCCCATTGGTGAGTTTCCATCTCATTGTCTTCTGATCTCCTTCTACAGTTTTGTAACCATCCCTTTTTGGTTAGGAACTTCATTTGATGCCATCTTAACTAATGAGGGTCTTTCAGTACTTGTCATAGGTTTCCTTTAAATAATTTTATCATTTTGATTTACCCTTTTTTTACCAATTTCTTTATTGGCCCCTTTTTGCTCCAACTTTCAGGTTTCTCAAGTACTTCTCAAATTGTCTTAATGGTATATGCATGACTATACCTCCTTCTAATTTTCATAGTACAACTTCATTTAGTCGAGTCTATCATTCCTGAGAACTTTCATTTCCTCAACCTACTTGCACCTTCTCGTGATCTTTCCACATTTATCCCACATTTATTTGTAAGTTGCCCTTTCTTAGGTAATAACCTATATTCTTGGGTTTTTTTTCCTTAGGAACATTTACTGCTTACCTCATTCTCTACTACCGTCTTTCGAAGTAAGGACCTTTCTTCCGAGAGATTTAAGTCTTCTTTCCTCATTACCCCTTGAAGATTCCATGTATACTCACTTTTATCATTATCGTTATCTTCATCTTCATCAATTTATTTGGTCCAACGACTTCTTTTGTTGTTAATGTTTGAGTCCCTTCCAAATTTCCTTAGTACATTGCATTACTCACCTTTGGAGGTTTCTCTCTTTCATCTATCCTTCCTTTAGTTTCCAAGAACAATTTCTTTATCTTTCTTAGACAATATCATTTTCTCACACCTTCTTGAATTATAGACTATCCTCTCCAATACTCATATGTCTTCCTTCAATTGTTTTCCTTTTGAGACAAAACCTTCACAAGACAGAACCTATGTGATAAGTCTATTCTTTCATATGAGTTCTTCCCTCTTTCCTAAGATATCGAGTGACACGCCTTTGAGAGTTTTTTTAACAATGTATATTAAACTCTTAAGTCATCATTTTAACATAATAACATTCCTCTTCTCGAGGTTCGAGATTTGTTGTTGGATCCTTAAATTTTTTTAAAGACTGTTAGGTTTCTCATCTTTTCGTGAGAATATTTTCAGTTGGAAATACTTACTTTAACAATTTCTCAATAATTGTATTTTATTATTTTTAGCTGAAAAACTCAACTTATTACAAGGAAGTGGTTTTGTCACGTCCCAACCCAGTTTTGTTGGATCCCTGTTATCAACTCGCCACCCTTCCCTGAGCCACAATGAAATTTCTACCAATATGGTTTAAGAAAGGAAAATACTTACAAGTACATATTTTTCCATAACAAATTTATAAAAAATAATCTTATATATAATTACCTTGGATGTTCGGTTTGTTCCTCGGGCTTTAACTTTACTTGGTGCGAAATTTCCCCTAAAAGGAATTTAAGGGAGGGGATGAGTTTCATAACTCAATATGAGGTAATTTCTACAACATACTATTATTAGGAAAACATTTTTTAAGTAGTTTCATTATTCACAACCATGATCTATATTGTTTTTCATCCAACACTCACCTTTTTATCAAAAAAAGGTTCACCCAGTTGTAGAGCAGTCCCTAACTACTCCATTTGTGGCCCAGAGCGCCTTTACTGATCACCTTGGTAGAATGTATGACCTTTTACCACAAGTTTGAGTGAGCCTTATCGCCCATCCCTCAAACCTCAATTCCTTCTTGTCCGCTATTGTGGGATGAGACTTATCCCCCTGCTTCCTTTATCTAAATGTGCGTGAAGCTCCCTGAGCTTACTAACTCACTAAACGACAAACTTCCCTTATGCTTCCTAGGTCATTCAATAGCCCTTGGAACCAACACTATCCCATACCGGATGTCTCGATGGTTCCACATCTCAGCATGTACAATCATAAGTTTTTTTAATTAAGACCTTTATCTTTGGTGCTATTGGCCCCACGGGTCTCCTGGCTCAGCTTCGTCCCAATGACCACTAGCCCAACGAGTTCGATGACCCGACTTTAACTTGATAGTTGCTAGCCCAACGAGCCCAACAACTTGGCCTTGGCTCGGTAGCTATAGCACACAATTTATCAATTATGAGGATTTTTGTAGGCTCATTACTTGTCTAATTTTCAACGGGCCTGAACCCATGCCCATTGGCCTTGGGCCCACTAAAGCAACTCTAGCTCACCCCGTAAATACCTTCCAAAATGTTTAAGCAGATTCATGAAGAGAGAATATTTCTGAAAAAAATGGTTTTCAAATTTCAGACATGCCCATCATCCCAACCAGTACTGATGCTAGAAATCCCCACTCACCGGGTAACTGTGACACGTTCGTCTTGACTAGATTCTGATCCACGGTGTGCTCCTTTGTACAAGTACTTGGACACTCAGTTCCTACAGGACTCGAGTAATCATATAAGGAAATTTGGCATGAAAGACCTCATTCTCGCACTTGGATCCTATAATTATGCCTTAATTGTAATTAGGTCCCTAAGGTTCATACTTTTGTATTTAGGCCCTTAATACCCACTTTATCCTCAATTAGGACCCTTAGGTTCTCTTATTTCCACTCAAGTCCTAAGTTTCCCTTTAATTGCAATTTGACCCCCAATTTTTAAAAAATCCCCAATTTGCCCCAAATTACCCAAAATTTGCACTTTGACCCCCCAAATTCTCATTTTATCAAATTGACCGCTTAAACTTCGTTAATTTCTTCTTATCATGCTGCTAATCAATTCCCCCCATCTGCCTACAATCATTTTGAACTTTGAATTTCCTAATTTGACCCAAATTCAAGCTCAAACGAAGCTTCATCGAAAAAATTTCTCTAGAGAGAGAAATCTTAATTTTCTTACTGATGAGGGAGCTTCAATCGGAGCTCTCTATAGGGGCGGCTAATGTTCTTCTTGTGATCCTCCTAGGATAAGAGTGCAGGTCAATTGATCGCTTGGGCATAGAAAATTTGATGAGAGAAGTTTTATGTGCTTTAGTTTTGAAGTAAAAACATTTCGGCTATGTAGGGGAGAATTGGCATACCTCAAAGGTCTCTGGAGGTTGAGTGTCACACCCCGATCTGGTTTGATTAGAGTCCTGTGATCAACCCGCTACCCTTCCCTGAGCCATGCTGGTATTTCTACCCCAATGGTTCAAGAAAGGCAAAGGCGTACCCATACACAAATTTTCCATAACAATTTAATTCAAGATGTCATAGTTTAGGGCTTACCTTGAGGGCTCGATCCTTTATACAAACTTTAATTCCACTTGACTTGACCCTTCCTGAAAGGGGTTTTAAGGGAGAGGGGTGAGTTACGTAACTCAGTGAAGGGTTAGCTATTACTATATCCTAACTTTCACATTTGAAATATTTAACCATTTGGTTGGTTTTCGCATATAATTCAACCGCCCTTTATCATAAAGGGTTAACACGTTCGTAGAACAGTCTCACTTGTTCCACTTGTGGACTAGAGCGCCTTTACCAATCACCCTAATAGAAGTTTGTGACTTCAAACCTAAGTTTGAGTGGACATTAGTTATCCAACCCTTAGACCCAAGCCATACTTCATGTCTGCAATGTGGGACAATAACTCTTCCCTCTCTGACCTCGGTCTCCATACACAGTATGCTCTTGGAGCTTTGTAGCATACTAGACAACAAACTGCCCTTATGCTCCCTGGGCCATCCAACAGCCTTAAGAACTACTACTACCTCATACTGAGCGCATCGATGGTTCTTGTAAACCTTGTTCCTTTAAAGATAAGAAAATCAGGAAAAGAACCGATCGATTCAAAAGAGAAAACCAAGCTAGTTAACGAACCAAAACCGGTAAAGAAAGGGTAAAATGGGAAATTGGAAAATCCCAAGTGACTCAAAGAGTCATAAAAATCATGGAAAAGAACCATGGAACAAATTGGAAGAGAAAACTAGACCGGTTCAGGGTGAACCATACCTGAATCGGATTGAACTGGTTTGAACCATACATGATCCAATTTCTAAATTCATTTTTTTGGTGGCTTAAAATGATTAAATTGGAAAATTGAAGCCACCATTGGATATGAAAGAATTTAGAAATTTTTAGATTTGAGAAAGTCGGTCGAATCGGGCCTAAACTAGCCAATTTTCGGCATTGAACCCAGTCGAACCAGACCGGTTCGGTTTGGAACAGTGTCATCTTCTTCCTCAGGATGATAGCACTGTTCATCAGTTCAAAAAACTTTCTTTCTCCGGTGAAGTAATATCCTCTTCGTTCAGGGCATTTTTGGGTGAGGATAAGCTCGACCAAAATGGAAATTGGTTGGGTAGAGGGTCTCCGAGCTCCCTATATAAAGATCTCCTCTCCATTCATCCTCCACACACCTCAAATCGCCATTCTCTCTCAAGTGCTCCATTTTTCAGTGAAGCTCGAACCAGAGCTCTGACTTGGGTATTTTTCTTAGCCTTAGAAGGCAAGGTCGGGTCTTACAGACTCCGGGGAAAGTCAGCTACCTGATAGCAATCTCCCTTCAACCCAAGGACCCCCGAAGAAGTACCGACAGAATCAAACAGTAAAGCAGCTCTAATGGACCAAAGCTGCCCTATTTTGGTCGAGCTGAATTCGACCAAATTCACACCTCCTCCAACCGAACCAAACTTCCCCAACGTCCCCACGACCCTCACACAACCTCCACAAAGGTGAAAGATGAGCCAATTCGGCCCTCCTCCGTCGTTTCAGATCAGTGTTAGAGAGGGAAAGTGTCGAATTTCACTAAAGGAACCTAAGGATGAGAGCTACCTCCCTAGATTGAGAGCTCAGATTGTCACCCCTCCGACGGTAAGCTTTTGAAGCTTTCCCTCTCTACGAATAGAATTTCGCTAAAGCTCCGTTTGAGCTCGTTTCAGACTTAAATTCTGCAATTCAAAGATCCATTTGATTGTATGAAAGTGTAGGAACCGATCTATGCCACCAATTGGAGAAATTAACCCTGATTGAATGGCCAATTTGAAGAAATCAAATTCGATCAGTATAAAGGGGTGAAATCGGAAAAAAATTGGGGATTTTGAAAAATTGAGGGACCTCCATGCAATTTCTCAAAATTGAAGGCCAATTGGCAATGAGAAAGATGTTGAAAGACCAATTGGTCAATTTTCAAAATATTTGGGGTCAATTAATTATTTTTGGAAAGTAGGGGCAAAATCATAATTATTGGAAAATTGGGGACTAAATTGGAAATTTGGGAAACTTTAGCCCCTTACACAATTTAAAGTAAATTAAGGCCCCAAGGAGGATATTGGAAGTCCTCGAGACTTAATTTGAGGAAAATTGAATACTAGAGACCTAAAGTCAAAAGGTATGAACTTTAGGGAAATAAGTGCAATAAACCAAAAATTTGGTCCTAGTCGCTCATACGTGAGAAAACGAATGCTATTATGTCGAACCCTCATTAATAATGATACCCAAATCCTGTAGGGACACATGAGACCAGAACGCCAACAACAGAAAGCTCTCGTGGACTTGTAATCCGACTAGGGACGAATGCGTCACAGTCACCGTGTGAGTGAGATTATTTAATGTCATACCCGGTTGGGATGATGACCACTATTTTTAATGGATAAAACCTACTTATCGGTTGTGAATAGGAATAAATAAACATCATACCCAATTGGTTGATGAGTTTCATTGAGTAAAGGAGAAAATCGCCTACTGGTTGTAAGCGGATCCATCATCACACCCGGTTGATATGGTAAGATAAAAATGTGATTTTTGTCAGAAGTGTTGTCACGCCCTGACCCAGTTTGGTTGGATCCCCGTGATCAACCCACTGCTCCCTTGGTTCAAGAAAGGGTTTCCCCCTTTCTTTAATCAAGAGGAGCCAAGCGAAATTTCAACTATGTTCCCTGGAATAACATATATCAATAAAAATGCAAGCTTAAAAAGGAATTAAGCATACCTAACAGAGGGTAAATCTTGGTGTTATCTCTATACATTTCTCTACTCCTAAAAAGGGATAAAAAAAAAAAGGTGGGTGAGTTTATACAACTCAGTGAATGGATGTTTGAAAAAGAGTTTCAATAAAAATAATTTTTAATTGAAGTGTGTTAGACTCCTTATTTCCTTTAAGATTATTTCTTCCTCAAATTCTTAGTTTTCAAAACCATAATTCCTCATTATCCACAATCGGTGTGTTTAACAATCAACACACACCTTTCATCATGAAGGGATCACACATTCGCAGGGCAGCCCGTCTACTACACTCACTTGTGGCGTCGGAGCAACTTTACCGGCCACTTAGATAGAAGCTCGTCCACTTCTACCCTGAGAATGAGTGGATGTTTGTGACATCCGACCCTCAAACCCGAAAAGAAACTCTATGTTCGTATGAGGATAGAGACCTCATCCCAACCCCACCATGTCTTGTGCGCATGAAGCTACGTCGAGCTTCTTTGACTATTGGCATGACAATCTGCCCTTATCTCCACTATGTCGTCCAGTAGACCTTAGGACGCATCACTACCCCTTTTGGGCATCTTGATGGTGCTGAACCTCAGTTCATGCACAAACAAAGTTTTTTATAAAACCATTAATCTTTGGTGCCACTGGTACAATAGTCCCAACCCTCAACTCGACCTGCAACTATTTGTCTAGACTAGTTCATTGACTTGGTCCTATTGCACAGCCGCCAGTCCATCAAGTATATCAGTCCTGTATTGGTACCATGGCCATATCACATAATCATTCATTTAGAAATTTTGATGTCTTATCAACATGTTTATTTACGAGCTCCTGCTCGAGCCAAGTGGCCTTAGGCCCACTATATGAGGTTTTCAAAACCAAGCATTTAACCTCCAAATTCCAAAGTCGAGGCCTCTAGCCTATCTAAGCTATTCGAGTTCTCGTCGAGAAGGTCTACCAAAATTTTTAAGCATTGCACATAGTGAGGGGACCCCTTGCCTCGGGAGGTGTTTAACAAACAAACACACGCCCTTCATCAGGAAGGGTACACACATTCGCAGGTGATACCCATCCACTGTACCAACTTGTGGATCATAGCGTCTTTACTGTCCAATAAGATAGAAGCTTGTCCACTTCTACCTTGGGTTTGAGTGAATGTTCTTGACATCTGACCCTTAGACCTGAATGACACTCCATGTTTGTATGAGGATAGAGACCTCATCCCAACCCCACCCTGGTCTTATGTGCAAGAAGCTACTCTGAGCTTCCTGAGTGACTGGCACGACGAACTACCCTTATCTCCACCATGTTATCCAGTAGCCCTTAGGACCCATCACTACCCCTCTTAGGCGTCTTGATGGTCTTGTACTATAACTACATGCACAAACAATAGTTTTCACATATGACCATTATCTTTGGTACCAATGGTCCAATGGCCCTAACCCTCGACCCGACCTGCAGTTGTTTGTTTAGGCCGGTTCGTTAACCTGGCCCTAACGCACTGCCGCCAGTCCATCGAGTACTATCGGTCCTGACTCGGTACCATGGTGAAATCACACAACCATTTCATAAGAAGTTTTCATGGCTTTCTTAAGTCAAGTTTGTTTACGAATTCATGCTCATGCCCACGGGCCTTGGGCCCACTGCACATGATTTTCCAAAACTGGGCATTTAGCCCCATGAGTTCAAAAACCAAGGCATCTAGCCTATTTGAGTTGTTCTAGCTCCCATCAAGAAGGTCTCCCAAATATTTTAAGCATTAGCACATAGTCAGGGAAGAACACTTCTAACAATAAGCTTATTTTCAACTTCATCACACCAACTGAGTGTGATGGTAACTCCACTTACAACCGGTAAGCGGGTTTCTCCTTTCCTCGAGAAAATTCATCATACCAATCGTGTATGATGTTAGGTAATCCCACTCACAACTGGTAAGTAGGTTTTTAACTTTTAAACTTGCTCATCACCCCAACTAGGTATGACGTTAAATATGCCCACTCATGGTGACTTCCAATTTAGAAAAGGTGCTCATCATCCCAACTGGGTATGAAGTGTAAATTAGCCCAATCACCTTTTATCCAGAGACATGTTCATCCCAGAGGGATTCCCATGTACCCGACCCTAATTGGTCTTATTGGTGTTTCTCTGCTCTGATACTTCCCAATTTTCCTTAAATTTGATTGTTGTATGGTGAATGTAGAGATTGAGAATTTAATAGGTAGGGAGTATTAATATGGTAGATCTAATGTGATCATGGCAAAGATGATGTTTGAGGTGTGAACAAGGACTAGTGGACTAGGTAGCTCTCTTCTACTCAAATTGCTCTCCTAGCTCAATCGATGTGCATTTGATCAATTGTTCTAAGCTCCTTATATAGCTATAGAATGAAATGGGGAAGATTTATTACTAAATTATTTCTCATTGATATATTTTGATAGGTTGTAGTATGATGCAATTCCAACCTTTATCTTCATAAATGAGAAGAAACTCTAACTCTTTCTCATTCTCATTCATGATACCCCAAATAACTACTCTTATTAACTGACTTAACCCCACATAATTTACATTTCCATTAATACTTTACCTTAAATAGCCAATGTTAAATTGGATGCCCCTTTAACTTTAGCATTTTTCAGCATTAAAACTGATAACAAATTACCACTTTGAGTAACTAGGACTCAACATGTGGTGGATTGATAACATTATATAAATTTATGGGTTGAGCAAATGGACGATATCTAGTAAATTCTATGGTCTTTTCTCCTTCATTCCAATATGCTTTATAATACTTAAATTTTGCTAGTTATTCTCATTAAATTAGGAAATTGAATAGGTTTTTGCATTTCATACTAAGTTGCATATGGGGTTTATTTTTATTAGAGTTATTAAAGTTTATCCAATAAATGTATGATAGTGCATTTAACTATACTTCCTTTGATCCATTTTAATATTAGATATTTATTTGGAAAGATGATATGGGAGGTGTTTTATGATAGATAATATATAATTATTATTCTTGTAGTTATGTTATATTCTAGGAAATGAATGTACTAAGCCATATCTCTCTAGTAGAATTCTACAAATTATTATTGTATTTATTTTATTCTTGCATTTATGTGCTTTGAGAATATATAATTATTATTCTTGTAGTTATTTGCTTTGAGAATATATAATAATTATTTTTACAATTATGTTATTCTTGCTCCTAGTATGCCATTCCTAATATTTATGTGTGTGTGTATGTTAGGTTAATTGATGTCCCTATTTATAATAAATGCAAGTTTGGATTCTTATTGCAACATACATAATTTTTTTTGTAACCATAAAAATTCTTTATTAATTTCTTGCCATAATAGGTTGTAATTATAAGAACCTTTCATTTAGTGTGAATAGTTAATTTAGGTTTATCTTGGTAATTTCCTTCATTTTTATTGTTTCCCATATATTTAAAAAAGATTTGGAATAGTTATTGTTATCTAATGAATTCACCTTATTTGAATTAGGTATTAATTTATGGGATTTATGGCATAGGTGTAGGACTAATACTCTCAAGTTCTAATAATTTAGTATTAAACCAAATTCATATAATGATCTCATTATTTTCATATAAAGTAATTTAATAGGTATTTACCCTATCTATTCCATTTCGATAAGGTAGAAAAAATTTGTGAATATGTATGGCAGATTTTCACAAGGCCTAGGCTCTTCAAGATTTTTTTAATTCCACAACTGTTATTTCCTATAGTCCAATATTATATGAAACTATATTTTATATCGACATTCACTTAGTTGTATTATGGAGTGGAATTGTTATTTAAATTCCAAATGTTGACTTGGGTTTCAATCCTTTTTGTATAACATAACTATATTGGTAATTTGAACATTTTAATAAAATCATGTGTATTTATTTGATAATGGTACAACCGCAACTCTCAAATCCCTTTCTCCTCTATATTTGTTTAGAAATTAATTTTGTACAAGTATATATATACACTTATATGTAAAGATATCTTTAACATATATATACACATAATTAATAATTATATATATAATATTTAATTTCTGCTTAAATTCAATGGACTTAACTCGATTCCATTGAGTTATTTATTTCGATTAAACCAACACTTTTTATTTTATTTTAAATCATATTTATTCCAATTATATCAATTTAATTTTAAACTTATAATACAATTCCGGAAAAGTTTCCGACCGAAATTTTAGATTACTTAAAATACGATGTTACAACAAATTATGCGGCGATGTGTGTCACGCCCCGACCCGGTTTGGTCGGATCCCCGTGAGCAACCCGCCACTCGCTTTGGTATATGAGGGGTTTCACCCCCTTCTAAACCGCGAGTAGTCATGCATCCTTTTTCCTTGTTTTTCCTAAAATAGCATTATACAAAATTGAATATATTAATACTTACGATTATCAATCTTATGGTTTAACTACGAGGGGTATTTAAGGTTGGTCTTCCTTTTTCCTAAAAAGGGTTAAACCGATGGGGTGAGTTTCTATAACTTAGTGAGCGGGTGTTAGGAATGAGTTTTCACAATTGCTTATTAAAATTATGCTAATGTTTAACATCATTTTCAAAGTTTTTCTCATATCTTAGGGTTTTTTCCAATTCCATATTAGGTGTGTTTAGCTCTCTTAGAATATTCCCTTGCCTTAGGAGGCTTTTAGTAAACAAACACATGCCCTTTATCATAAAGGGTACAAACGTTCGTAGGGCAGTCCGAGACTGCATCCACTTGGGGATCTGTGTGACTTTATTGTCCACCCTGATAGAAGTCTGAGACTTCTTCCCTGAATCTGAGTGGACATCCCAGATGTCTGACCCTCAGACCCAAAATCCACTTCGTGTCCGTATGAAGACGGAGACCTCATCCTAACCCCACTCCAGTCTCATGCGCAAGAAGCTCCTAGAGCTTCATGACTAACTGGCACGACGAACTGCCCTTATCTCCACCATGTTGTTTAGCAGCCCTTGGAACCCATCACTACCCACTAAGGTGTCTTTGTCATGCCTGACCCGATTTGGTCGGATCCCCGTGAGCAACCTGCCACTCTCCCGGTTTAATAAGGGTTTTTCCCTTCTTTAAACCGTGAGGAGTAATGTGTCCTTTATACCTGTACCTTTCCTAAAATAACATTTATCAAAACTGAATAATTTAAACTTATATATCTGTCTTGCAGGTTTAGCTAAAGGAATGTCTGTAGGTAGGTTTTTCCATTGGTTACCTGAAAAGGGGAAAAGGGAGACGGTGAGTTCGATAACTTAGTGAATAGATGTTTAAAAATGAGTTTCCATAAAAATAATTTTAAATTGGAGTGTGCGAGACTCCTTATTTCCTTTAAAATCATTTCTTCCTTGAATTCCTAGTTATTCAAAACCATAATTCCTCATTATCCACACTCGGTGTGTTTAACAATCAACACACGCCCTTCACCATGAAGGAATCACACATTCGTAAGGCAACTCATCCAATGCACCCACTTGTGGTGTCGGAAAGACTTTTCCGGCCACCTGGATAGAAGCCCGTCCACTTCTACCCTGGGAATGAGTGGATGTTCATGACATCCCACCCTCAAACCCAAAAAGAAACTTTGTGTCCATATGTGGACAAAGATCTCATCCCAACCCCACCCCAGTCTCACGCGCATGAAGCTACGTCGAGCTTCCCTGACTATTGGCACGACAAACTGCCCTTATCTCCACCATGTCCTTCAGTAACCCCTAGGACGCATTACTACCCCTCTTGGACGTCTTGGTAGTCTCAAACCTCAGTGCATGCATAAAACAATAATTTTCCACATAAGCCATTTAATCTTTGGTGCCACTAGTCCAATGGCCTTGACCCTCAACTTGACCTACAACTGTTTATCTAGAGTGGTTCGTCGACCTGTCTTGTCTCACGGCCGCCAGTCCATCGAGTATGTTGGTCCTGTCTTGGTACCGTGGCCAAATCACATCATTCATTAAAATTTTCATGGCTTAACATAATGTTTATTTACAAGCTTCTACTCGTGCCAA
This sequence comes from Trapa incisa, assembly GCA_030064435.1. NCBI lineage: Eukaryota > Viridiplantae > Streptophyta > Magnoliopsida > Myrtales > Lythraceae > Trapa > Trapa incisa. The sequence goes on along the minus strand of CM057774.1, from coordinate 2,385,381 downwards.
CTAGCCTTGGGCCCACTGTACGAGATTTTCAAAATCGGGTATTCTAGCCCCCAAGTTCTAAAATTGAGGCCTCAACCTATTTGAGCTATTCGAGCCCCCGTCAAGATCTCCCAAAATGTTTAAGAAGTGGCACACAATCAGGGGAGAGCACTTCTGACAAAAATAACATTTCAGTTGTCCATCACACTAACCGGGTGTGAGGACATTTCCGCTTATAATCGATAAGCAGGTTTTCTACTTCCTTCCAGTAAGTTTATCATACTAACCGGGTATGATCTACTTACAACCGGTAATTAGTTTTTCCGCGTGTTTTCTCACATCACCCCAACCAAGTGTGATGTTAAAATTCCACATAATAGTGAGTTTTAAATTCCGAGGTACTCATCATCCCAACCAAGTATGATTTGAAAATTCCCATACACCCGATAGTGTAGTGAATCCCTCTTAATTGGCTTTTTTCCTGCATGCGAGCTTGTTCCCAGTAGTTCATGTTCCTATACGATATGAACATCCTTTTTCATTAACCTTTGGCCTAATAGCCTTCATTCATTATAAATGAATAAAATCCCTAAACTTTTAATTATTTGCATTTAGGTCCCTAAAGTTCTTTTACATAAATTTAGGTCTCTAATGCCAATTTTTCCCGAAATTGAGTCCCGAAACTTTAAAAAAATTCATTATGGGTCCTCAATTTATCCAAAATCCCAAAAAGGGTTCAGGATTCCCAAATTTCCAAATTAGTCCAAAACTTTTCAAAAATTACCATTTTGCCCCTACTTTGCAAAATTGGCAATTTGACCCCCAAAATTCCAAATTTTGACCCATTTGTCCTGTAACATCTTTTTCATGACCAATTGGCCTGCAATTTTAGGAAATTGCACTTCAGTCCCTCAAATTTTTGAAATCCCCAATTTCCCCCAAAATTTCCCCCTTTCAACCTGGCCGAATTTGATTTCATCAAATTGACCGATCAATCGAGGTTCATTATTGAAATTGAAGGTAAAATTGGGTTTCTACACATCCATACAATTAAATTGCACTTTGAAACGCATGAATTGACGCCGAAATTAGCTCAAACGGAGCTTCATCGAAAAATTGGACTTAGAGAGATAAAGCTTCAAAAGCTTACCGTGAAGGGTATGGTGGTCCGAGATTTCGATTTGGGCAGATAAAACTATGAGGGGTTTTTAAGGTTGGTCTTCATTTTTCCTAAAATGGGTTAAAGGGAGGGGGTGAGTTTCTACAACTCAGTGAGCGGGTGTTGGAAGTGAGTTTTCATAAATGCATAGTTAAAATTATGCCAATGTTTAACATCATTTTCAAAGTTTTTCTCAAATCTCAGGATTTTTTCCAATTCCATATTAGGTGCATTTAACTCTCTTAGCACATCCACTTGCCTTGGAAGGCTTTTAGCAAACCAACACACGCCTTTTATCATGAAGGGTACAAACGTTCGCAGGGCAGTCCGAGACTGCATCCACTTGGTGATCAATGCCACTTTGCTATCCACACTAATAGAAATCCCAAACTTCTACCTGAGTCTGAGTGGACGTCCTAGACGTCCAACCTAAAATCCACTTCGTGTTTGTATGAGGACGGAGACCTCATCATGATCCCACTCGGGTGTCATGTGCAAGAAGCTTTCTGAACTTCATGACTAACTGGCATGATGAACTGCCCTTATCTCCACTATCACGCCCCGACTCAGTTTGGTCGGATCCCCGTGAACAACCCGCCGCTCTCTTGGTTCAAGAGTAGTTTCCTCCTTCTTTAACTAAAGTGGAGAAAGGCGTACTTTCAACCTTGTTCCCTAGAAAGACATATATCAAATAAAATGCAAGCTTAAGAGAAATTAAGCATACCTGACAGAGGGTAAAGCTTGGTGTTATCCCTAGTCATATTCTCTAATTCCGGAAAAAGGGATAAAATAGGGGTGAGTTTCTACAACTCAGTAAATGAGTATTTAAAAAAAATGAAGTTTCAATAAAAATAGTTCTCAAGTTGGAGTGTGTCAAACTCCTTAATTCTTTTAATTTTTATCATTTCCAAATCTTAGTTTTTCAAAATCAATTCTTATTACCACAGTGTGTCATCACCTAACATAGATCCTTCATCATAAAGGTAAAACACACAATCGCAGACCAGCCTGTCCTCTGAACCCACTTGTAGCGTCGGAGTGACTTTACCAACCACCTATATAGAAGCACGTCCACTTCTACCCTGAGAATGAGTGGATGTTCGCGACATCCGGCCCTCAATCCCGTAACAAATCTCTGTATTCGTATGAGGACAGAGCCTCATCCTATCCCCACCCCGGTCTCATGCGCTTGAAGCTACTCCAAGTTTCTTAAGACTTCTAGCACGACTAACTGCCATTATATCCACCAGGTTGTACAAAGCCCTAGGACACATCACTACCCCTCTTAGGCGTCTTGAATATCCCGTAAACATAGTGCATGCACAATCAACATTTTTCACATAATGCCATATAATTTGTGGTGCCACAGGTCCAACGGCCCCGACCCTCAACTCAACCTGCAACTGTTTGTCTTGATTAGTCCGGAGACCTATCATGATGTATTGCCACTAGTTGACTGAGTATGTTTGTCCTATCTTAGTACCATGGCCAAACAATTCATTTACTTAAGATTTCATGGCATATTGATCATGTTTGTTTACAAGCTCCTACTCATGCCAACTGGCCTAGGGCCCACTATTCGAGATTTTCAAAATCGGCCATATTAGCCCCCCAAGTTCCAAAAACCAAGGCCTCCGGCCTAATAGAGCTATTTGAGCTCCCGTTAAGAAGGTCTCCCAAAATGTTTAAATAGTGGCACACAGTCAGGGGAGAGCACTTCCGACAAAATATATTTTTCAACTATCTATCATACCAACTGAGTGTGAGGACATCTACGCTCATAACCGATGAACGAATTTTCGACTTCATTCGTGGAAGTTTCATCATACCAACCGGGTAAGATCTGCTTACAACGGGTAAGTAGTTTTTTCCCTGTGACTTCCACATCACTCCTCTCAAGTGTGATGATTAAAATGCCACTTAGTAGAGGGTTTTCATTTTCGAGATACTTATCATCCCAACTGGGTATGATATAATAATCTCACTCACCCTATCGTGCAGTGTATTTCCTCTAAGTTAGTTTTCGTCTCTTGCGAGCTTAATCACAGCTAGCATTCCCGATATCTCATGTTCCTACATGAAATGAACATTTTTGTTCATTATCATTTGGCTTGATAACCTTCATTAATTATAAATGACTAAAATATCCAACTTTTCAAATGTTTGTAATTTGGTACTTAAAATTATTTTTCCTTTACTTTAGGCTCCAATTACTGGTTTTTATCCAAATTGAGTATAAAAAATTTTAAAATTCCCCTTGGAACCTCAATTTATTCAATTTCATAAAAAGGGGTTCAAGTTTCCCAAATTCCCAATTTTTCCAAAATTACCATTTTGCCCTTCGTTTACAAAAACAGAAAGTTTTAACCCAAAAATTCTAAAATTTGCTTTGTTGATCCTCTAACACTCTTATCATGCCCAATTGGTCCTCAATTTTATAAAATTGCATTTTGGTCCCACGAATTTTCGAAACCCCCAATTTCCCCCAATTTCAACTTTCCATCACAACTGAATTTGATTTCATCAAATTGACCGATCAAACAAGTTTAGTTGTTGAAATTGAAGTTAAATTAGAGTTTTTACATCTTCATATGATTCAATTGCACTTTGAATCACAAGTTTTGACGTCGGAACGAGCTCAAACGGAGCTTCACCGGAAAATAGAATGTAGAGAGAGAAAGCTTCAAATGCTCACCATCGGGGGCGCAACAGTCCGAGCTTCCAATCTAGGCAGATAGCTCTCTTCCTGAGGTTTCTCCTAGGATCAAGAATTGAATCAATTGTTGCCGAATTAGGTGAGAATTTTATCATTGAAATTCTGTTAGTTCTCTCTCTAGGACCAATCAGAATTTATATAGGGGAGCCGAATTGACTTACTTTTTAGTTCTAATTTGTCCATAGGAGGGCTGAGGAGGTGTTGGGAGAGCTTGGTTTGGCCTGAGGAGGGCTCGAATTGGCCAATTTCAGCTCAGCCGAAACAAGGCAACTTTGGTCCGCCGGAGCTGCTTCACTGTTCAATCATGTTAGCGCTTCTCTAAGGACCCTCAAAGTGAATGGATACTACCACTATGTAGCTGACTTCTCCCTAGTTCTAAGGAACCTGACCACACCTTCTTTGGCTTAGAAAAGACCCTACATCGTAGCTCTAGTTCAAGCTTCACCAAAAAACTAAGCAGCGAAGAGAGAGTGAGGTTTCCAAGTGTGGAGAGGATGAATGAAGAGGGGCTCTTTATATAAGGAGCTCAGGGACTCGTAGGTCGTCCGTTTGACACCTTTTTTATAGTCATTGATGGCTTGAAACATACTGAATGGAAAATTTTCCTTTTTACCGAAACTGCATCGATTTTTCGACGAGTGGACAATGTTGTCATCTTAAGGAAGAATACAACACTATTCCGAACCAGGTTTAAAGCTTAATCCGGCCGGTTCATGCCTGATTCGACCAAGTTTTTCAAAATTAAAAATTTCTAAATTTATTATCTATCAAATGGTGGCCTCAATTCTCAAATTGGAAATTTCTAAGCCACCTAGGAAAATGAATTTAACATCCGGTTCAATAGTGGTTCAAAGTGGTCCAAACTAGTTCAATTCGGTTTGGATCCGATTTACTTGAACCAGTTTGGTTTTCATCCCCCATTCAACTTAAAGTCCCTTTTCATGACTTATGTGACTCTTTAGGTCACTTGGGATCCATAATTTTCCTAGTTTGCCCTCTCTCTATTGGTTCTAATTCATAAATTGGCTTAGTTCATAAACCGGTTCACCCAAACCGGTTTGGTTTTTCTCTCCCAATTGGTTGTAAAGTTCTTTTCCAAGGTTTATGAACCTTTTTGGGTCACTTGGGAGTTGTAATTTCTCCAATTTTCCCATTTCTCAATAATCAGGTTTGTGAACCGGTTCAGTTTTTTTACTCAATTTGACCGATTCTTTCCCGGTTTTCCTTAATTTCAAATAGCGGGGTTTACATCCACCATGTCATCCAGCAGCCCTTGGAACCCATCACTACCCTATATGGCATATTGATGGTCCCGAATCCATGAGTGAATGCACAAACACTAATTTTATCATAATTAGCCATTTTCTTTTTCTCTGCCGACGGTCCAACGACCCTAACACTCAACCCGGCCTACAGCTGTTTATCTAGGATGGTCCATCGACCTAGCCCTAACGCACTGCCTCCAGCTCATCGAGCATTGTCGGTCCTGGCTTGGTACTGTGGTGAATCATACAATTGATTTCATTTTAAATAAATATTTTCATGGCTTTTCCTACTCATTTTTGTTTACAGGCTTTTGCATGTGCCCATTGACCTTGGGCCCATTACACGTGTTTTTCAAAACTAGGCCTTGAGCCCTATGAGTTCAAAATCGAGGACCCTGGCCTGTTCGAGCTATTCTAGCTCTTGTCAAGAAGATCTCCCAAATTGTTTAAGCAATGACACAGTCAAGGGAGAACACTTTTGAAAAAAATCTCTTTTCACTCATCACACCAACTAGGTGTGATAATAGGTTCATTTACAACTAGTATGCGGGTTCTTCCTTTCCGTAAGAAAGCTCATCATACCAACCAGGTATGATATTTAAATGATACTACTCACAACCTATAAACCCCACCCTTTGGAGTTAAGGAAAACCGGGAAAAGAACCGATCAAATTGAGTGAGAAAAATCGAACCGATTCATAAACCTGATCATCATAGAATGGGTAAATTGGGAAATTTACAACTCCTGAGTGACCCAAAGGGTCATAAAAACCTTGGAAAAGGACCTTAGGACAATTTGGGGGAGAAAACCAGACCGGTTCAGGTGAACCGAATTGAACCGGTTTGGATTGATTTGAACCACTATTGAACTGGATGCTAAATTCATTTTTCTAGGTGGCTTAAACAATTCAAATTGGAGAATTGAGGCCATCATTTGATAGATAATGAATCTAGATGAATTTGGAAAATTTTAATTTTGAAAAACTCGATCAAATTAGGCCTAAACCGATCAGTTTAAGTGTTGAACCTGGTTCGGTCCGATTTGGAACAATGTCATCTTCTTCCTTTAGATAACAACATTGTTCACTCGCCGAAAAATCAAACCAGCACCGGCGAAGAAGAAACGTTTCCGTTCAGTACGTTGCAGGCTGATGGGTCCCCGGGCTCCCTATATAAAGAGCCCTTTTGTATAATGCTATTCCAGGAAACAAGGTCAGAAGTTATGCCCGACTTCTGGCGGCCTTGAAAGGGAGTGATTCTTCTTAGACCAAAGGGAGTGGCAGGTTATTCATGGGAATCCAACCAAATCGAGTTGGGGCGTGACATATCGTGACCACACAACCTCTCATTCTAGGTGTCAAGGGTTGCATTCTATTCATTCATGTACACACAAAAATGTAATGAATAGCAAAAATAAATGTTGGCTTATTCTTTAGTCAATCACACAAGCATGAACCCAATTAATGTTAAAACAAAGCCCTAAAGATTATATCTTTTGCATATGGAATCCATGCCTGTCTTTTGTAAAACGTCGGGTCTCTACTCATATTTTATAAAGAATTGAGACTTAACCCTTATTTGATAAACCATCAGGTCTTATCTCGTATTTCATAAAGCAATGAGACTCAAAACATATTTCACATGTAACACTAGAATTTCCAAAATCGGATTTAAGTCTATTTGGGTCGAAAATTGAGATTGAATTGGGAATGGAATCTCAAACTAGGAATGAAAACTTGAACCGAGAATGAAACCCCAAATGGAATCGAAAGTCAAATCAAATTGAAAATAGAGCTTGAAAACAGGAATGGGAACCCAAGTCGGGAATATGGATCTAATTGAATTATAGATCAATTTCCCAAGCAAGAAATCGAGATTTGGAAAATAGCTTGTTTTCGACCGACCGAGATAGAGATTTTGGGTTAAATTACCGAGTGGATCCAAAGAGGGAAAAAAAGATAATTTTAGAAAAAAATAAAATTTATATTAAAAAATGAAAGAATAAGGCATTGAGTTGGGTCACGAGATCTGACCCGACTGTCCACGACCTCTCCCTTATCCCGATAAAAAATCTACAACACTCTGCTAAGGGATTTAAATCAAATCGACCCAATTTACAGCCAAATTTCATGCCACAAAACCTATGATGGACTTGAAAAACTCCATAGTGGTCTACATATGAAATTAAATAACCTATCTCCTCCCCATTAGATCAAATTTTACTCCTAAAGTTGGAAAACCCATTCATATATACACTATCGACTCCCGAGTGGTCGACCTCAAAATTCTCCCTCACTTGACCACCAAATGAGGTAATCTTTATGTCAAAATTTCACTAAGGGTCTCTTTTTGAGTTATGTGGCTAGGTCCCGACCTGTTAATGGTCGAAAAATAATGCACGAGTGTCATTTTGGCAGACTCTTATTTAGGGTGGAAAATCACCATCTTATCACCTCTCTTTCGAGGCCAAATTCGATCACCTCTAGCCCAATCTGATTGACACCAATTCCAAAAAAAACCATATGCCTCTCCTCTACATCCCTTGGCTAACCTCTAGCAAGGGGACTTTCAATCACCACAACCAATTTCCTCTGGCGAGTTTGTTCTGAAACTCCCAACAACAATCGTTTGTGGCCAAAATTCACCTAATCTAGGCGACCTCTTGGTTGGCCACCACCATAGAATGAGTCTTCGGTGTCTTAGCTTCAAAACACCTACCATTCTACCACCAGTGGTGCCATCTCTAGTGAGTATTTCAAATAAACTATCATGTAGCTCTATTTCGACTAGTTTTGCGAAATGACAAAATTCGACCAAATTCATCTGGGGTAAGACCTACCACTGCACTTACGAGCCATTAGAAATATAATGAAATTATTTAGAGGAATTTATAAAAATGGAACTTGGTTTCGTTGATTTTCAAAGTTTGGGACTAAAGCACAAACTTTAAAAAGTTTGGGTTTGATTTGAACAAACGAGTACGTTTAAAGTTATTTTTAGAAGATTGGCGACAAAATCATAATTTTTGATAAAATAAGGGCAGAAGGGTAATTTTGCTTAAGGAGGGGCAAAATAGTCATTTATCTCCAATGTAGGTTAAAATAGTTCATATTGAGATATGGAGGGTAAATTTGTAATTTTACAATGTAAAGGGGACAAAAATGGGATTTGTGAAAGTAAGTGGTAAATGGTAATTTTGCTCATTTATGGACCAAAGTGTAATTTATGAAGTATAGGGACCCATAAGTAATTATTAAGAACTTTGGGACCCAAATGAGTGTAAAGAAAATATGAGAACCCCAAATAATAAACTTGAAAAGTTGATAGTCCAAAATGATGGAGTTTTGATGAGTAAAGGAAAAATGGTAATTTTGCCCAATTTGATGATCAAAATGTAAATTTTAGAAAAGATAAGTATTTAAGTGGAAAACTTAGAAACTTTTTGGTATTTTGGAAAATTTGACCTAATATAGGTGGAACCAAAGGATAGGTGAAGGAATTAATAGGTGTGGGTTAGTCGAAATGAGTTCGTCGATGTATGTGAATCGAGCAAACTAGGCATTTAGGGGCAAAACCATTATTTTGGAGAAAATTATGGGTTAGTATACAAGTACTAAATAAAGTTTTAAAATAATTTTAACTTATAATTTGATTTGTGTAGAGAAATCTTGCAATAAATCATACATGAATCATGCATACCGAAATAAAGGAGAAACTGTTAAGACAAACACATTCCAACTACAACAATGAGTGGGATTTCCGACTTCACGTTTGATTGGTTGGCAATACTTACAGTTTATGAAAAAAAAAATATTTCTATTATGAATTGGAGAAGCTTTTAAGAAACCCATAAAAAAGATATACGAAAGATTTTATCAAAAGATGGGAGATATCTCATACCATTTGAGACATATGCCATAACTCTATGGTTATGGAAAATATGGGTTTAAACACGAGGGTTTAAAAATGGGTAATACTCAACCCTTTAAAAAAGTTAGGAATGAAAGGAATAAGGCCTAATGTTCAAGTATGAAAGAGCTAAGACTCGTAATTTATGAAATGGGCTAAAATACATTGTTTATAAAATGAATTAAGACTTGTTTATGAAAGTGACTAAGACCAACTATTTATAAAATGGGCTAAGATTTGCTATTTTTGAAAAAAAAAAAGACTAAGACACATTATTTATAAAAGGGCTAATACTCATTATTTATGAAATGGGTAAAACCTGATATTTAAGAAAGGACTAATACTCGATGTTTATAAATAGGACAAAAGCATGATATTTATAAACTAGCTCAAACAAAACTTTTACAAAGAAACTAAATATATTTATTTTTGAAATAAAGGTAATGACTTAATATTTTACAAGTAAATAATACTAGTTTATATTTTATGACATTTATGGTCAAATTGTAAGGATATCAATAGAGGGGAATTACCAGTTATGTCATGCCCTAGCCCAATTCCGGTGGCTATATGCATCTCACAAATTTACTCGATACTATAATGATAGGTACATTTACCAAAATAAAATCGAATGGACTAATACTCATAATAAAAAATGTTATCTTAAATTTTTAGTGTAAATTTAAACTTTTCTTAAATAAATGGTGTGCCCAAAATAGTTCGCCGTGATTAAATTTAATTCTCAAATCTAATTTGTAATATAATCATTTTTCTTTATTTTTGGATATTTATTGATCAGTTGGGATCTCTCAAATTTCTATTTTAATTTATCTACCCCAATTTTAGTTTAATTGAAAATTTAGTTTTATTTTGAAAATTTTCTATTCTCAATTAATGCTTTCTTGTTTTAAGAAAAACCGAGTTTACACAATTATTTTCACTTGTACTACACTAGAATAATAATACTCGATAACAATAATATTCGACTTGTAAACAGTTATTAATGGTAAATTTAAAATTACACGTGTTAAATATATCCACGCTGCATGTGAAAGTCAGTGTTGATAATGATTTCAAATTGGATAAAATAGATAATTGTTTTAGGTTTAAAAGATGGCAAGAATTATACTATTTACAAGCGATAACTTTTATTTAGATATAAGTATTATATATTATCAACTCATAATATTATATCGTATTTTGAGAGTATAATTTCAAATTTGATAAAATATAAAATTGATGTAAATTTATAACGTTGTAAAGTTTTCACTAATTATAAATTATTTTTTTAAATAAATATGTAATTAATTATTTATCATCTCACAATAATAATTCATGTAATATTAGAGTGAGTAAGCTCCACTCTACTAAAACAAATATTGGAAAGTCGTTTAGTAGTATGAGTATTGAAAACAAATAATTAACTCGAGTTTATTGTTATACTATAAAAGATCATAAAAATAATATTTGACTTTCAAACTGTTATTAACCGTTAATTTAAAAATTGTACATATATTAGTGCGGTTGAAAATATAATATTAAATTAAATAAAATATAGAATTATTTTATATTTATAATATTGAAACAATTTTAATATTTATAATTTATGGTTTTTAATTGAATATGTACTTAATAATATATCGAGATACAATACTATTTTACAATTATTCATTTAAAATATAAAAATATTTATATATTAATTTTAAAAATTGTATCCATCATATTTTAAATTTTTACGGTTAAATAAACTTTTTAATTATTTATATTTTAAATATATAATAAAATTAACTTAATTTCAATTAAAAAATAAATTAATAGTACATTTAAATTGTATATTTGAATACTATTAATATCAAAATATATTTTTATATTAATTCCGAAAAAAAAGATCCCATGATATAATATATTATTTTGAACTCTATCCTTAACCTTAAATACTCTAATTTTTAACTTTCCACCGCTGCCACCTCTAGTCATAGTCACCCTTCCACATTTCTCTACGTTAATCATTACAGTTATTGGCATTACACACGTTTTTTTTTGTACTAAGCATTACACACACTCAAATGGCCTGGAAAGCCAACAAATGCTGCACTAGTACTACATTCCCTCCACATTCAACTGGACACCCTTGGTCCAAATCCTGTCATATATTCTGATACTATCCGTTGGTTCACCTAGGAAGTGCAGATGGTTAGATTACGGCTTGGGTGGTTCTTCCGATTTTTTCCCATGGTGTTCTTCATTTAGTTTATCTATTTCGCCTCTAGAGGCGGCCATGCTCCCTTCATCGCCGTCCCGAGCCTCCGTACCCTCCTTCTCCTCCTTCCTCTTCCCTTGCAGCCGAAGCTTCATCGCCTCAACCCGGCTCTTCAGCTCTTGGATCTTCTGTTCCTTTTCATGGAGCTGCTTCTGCAGCGACTCCAGCTCTGTTCATCATTAAAATTTCTCGTTCAGCAGCGTCAAATATTAACAGCGTAATTTAAATAATTTATTCGTGTACCTATGGGAGAATGAGAGCTGCCACTGTCGCTCCACTCTCCCTCCATTTGGTAGCCAAAGCGATGGATATCTAATAAATCCTCTGCAGAAAAAATAATAATCCAATGATGGGAACGTTTCAAATATTCAAGCTACTTCATTTTGGGAAGCCCATGGTTAGGTCCATCTAACGGACTTAATATATGCACACTGAGATACCAATTAGCTAACAAATGGTAGGATTCTGCCACGGATAGGCTTCATGGAAGATCGACCCAATATTCCAGCCTATGCTGATAATGAGCCCATGAGTGCATTAATAAGACCAGGTGAGGAAGAAAGATGGGATTAATAATCTTTTGGGAGGAGGGAGGATTTCCGAGAATCTATTGTTAAATGTCAGGAACGAAGTGGCTATACCTTATGCCCTCTGTAGAAGAAGCGAAAGCTCTCTCTGGTATGTATCTACACCAACTGATATGACTGATGCCCCCACCTCACATTGACAAAACCTGAATATATAGAGGCCGGTCCGGCCGAACTTCATCGTTTAGACAGGACCCATATCTCCTCAAAGCACGGATTCTGCTTGGTGCTTAAGGAACCATGATGGGAACAGGAACGGGAAGAATATTTAAACTTGGTGGTCGTGTCATCGTCTACTCCTCCTTCAAGAAGCAAGAAAATCTCTGCCGTACTGTTACGGTGAAGAGATATGCTCTGCCTTGGATGTGAAAGTTTCTTCCCTTCTTTTTCTCTCGAATCCATTGTCAGTGCTCCCATGCCTCAATCTCGCATTACCCATGGAATCAAATCTCAAAGGATCGGCATCGAAACACAGCGTGGGATTCCTCGTTTTCAGTGATTACTCAACCACTCACCCATACATGACCCGTGAACTTGAAGAAACGCCCCATTGTTGATTCCTCGGGAAAAAACGTCTTTTTTTGCATTTAAGAAAAAAAAACAAATTGCAATGTCATATACACTTGCAAATGATTGCATGTTCAAAACTTTTGCCTATGTAGCACCAGCAGTAGTAGTAATATCATCTGGTCCAGTTGGTCATATCTCTATGGATCAGTGTTGTACATCTATGTCAGGCTATTCATCTAAAAAGATGTCTCTCCCAACGAGTAGTTTCTACCTGAAACATAATCAAACAAGCAAACAAATATTAAATACAAATAAATTGGTAAATTGAAGGGCAGGTTACAATAAAACTTGTCTATGGAGTCAAGAGTGAGAGTATGACCTTATCTAATTAATCCTGTTGGCCATCCTCATTTGTATTATGTACATTTATGAAAGATCAATGCAATTGCAAAACATAGAGAAATAGAACTGCAAAAAGTGCGCTGACAGGCATTAAATCTCCATATCACTCAAGAAGTAAGGGAGAAATAATTAAACCATAAAATATAACCTCACCTAAGCAAGGACAAAGCATTTATTGAGAAGGTCCATTCAAGGAAGAAATCATGCTCACGGGGACTTCTCTATCAAGATCATATTTCATTAGCCAGATAAGTATGACTTTAGCAGTGATCCTCAGCAGATTTCACATAACAAGCAAATGGAGAATCGGGAAGCATGTCCTCCACACTTTTTCTGTGAACAGAAATAGCGCATTAGACATCAAACTCAAGAGATACTCCTCAGCAACTGGAAACTAGGTTCAATAAAGAACAGAAAACATCAGTGGATATTCCTACATTTCAAACTTTTGAACCACTCCAAGCTTCAATGGGTTCATCCTTCTGCTCATTGGTATTGGAACTATTACACCATAACAGAGCATTTATTTCCCTTTGCAGCTGCTGCTAAGAGTCAGCAGCACCAGTTGTGGATGCAGTAGTACAGTTGTCTAGTGGAAGGAATTGATCATAAGAGAATTCATCTATTGGGCAAAGCAACTAAAGTTTCATGCGAGGAAGAAAAAAAGAAACCTTTTGCGGTTGGTTGATGGCTTCTGATGAAGGGAAGATCCTATGGTGGCCCAGGTTGTGATTGGCAATAATGGGGATTGGACTGCTGGATCCCAATGATAAGCTATGTAGAGGCTGCTGATTGTATATGCAGTCATTCTTCAAGTCGGACAGCTGTAGATTCATCAATTTCCTCTCATGAAGCCCCAACGCTTGCAGCAGCTCAGCCTGCTCCTGTAACCTCCTCTTGAGCACCTCATGGGTATTGTTGATGTATTTAGGTCCTTTAATATACGAACATAACAGAAAATAAATGAGGCTATTATATATGCAGCAAATAAGGGACCCAAGCAGATGGAAATAATAGGAACTTCATCTCTTACCAACATAGTCAAATGGCTCCTTGGAATCAAGCATAGAAGAGATTGAAGGGGAGAAATCTCCTCTCTCAAATTGTTGTTGAAGGTGCAGTTGTATCTTGCATTTATCACAACAAAAAACCCATGCTCATCAACAATGCCATGGACAATTAAAAACTTTTACAGCAAAAAATGATGGTTACCTTTGCTAAGGATGAGCTTCACAGTATCTGGATAGACAAATGTGACGAACCCGTACATGGGCTTCTGCTGATTAGGAACCCTGACATCTTGAACTGGTCCATAACAGCTTTTACCAAAAAGAAAGATTACTTGTCAATATATAGAATTGAGAACCTCCAGTATCCAACTTTTGTTACACAAACTGACTGGGAAGCTCTACAGGTTATAGAGCATGAGAAATGAAAATATTTCTTGTTTTGTCAACTATTGTCTAACTACCAGATCTCAGTCAACAAGAAATAAGTAAATGTATTGCAGCTCCAGGCTATACAAATCCATGGAAAAATTGTGAACCTTGTGATTCTAGCACAATTTCAGAACACAACAATGCATATGGCACAAGGTAGGATGGGTGGTATTTGTCAGCACCTTCAAATATTCAAGCTCAACCATAGTAAACTTCAAAAAGGTAAAAATACCAATTCTCAAGGAACACAATTTATGTAGTCAGATTCAATAGTTAAGCACTCTTCAAAAAGTTTCATGGGATTCAATAGTTATGAACCCTTCAAAAGTATCATCAGATTCAGTAGTTAACTTGCATCACTTTTTCAAACGCTTTCTTTCATCAGAATCATGAGATTTAGCATTCTTGTAATGTATTACCTGAAGTACTCTGAAATGTCTTCATCCTTGAAAGTGCTGTCTACTGGGAAGGTCAAATAAATTTGTCTCGAGGCAGACTTAATCTTGCCTGACATCCCCAACCCCATAGAACCACTCCTTTCTTGCTGGTAATGGCCGTGCTTGTAAATTTCATCTTCAGCAATCATCCCCACCCTAACATACAAGGCAATCGCTAATCATTTGATGCACCCAAAAGGAAAAAATAATTGCAAATTTGAAGCGGGTGCTTTGCCAACCACAAGGCGTAGCTACCTATCTTGATGTTGACTTCTTTCAAGAGCAAATTTAAACATTTTGTACCACAAAGTTCAATAGATTATTTCTTTTTATCGCCACTTTTTCCTACTCACATGGCAGTAAAAGCCCTCATACAGATGATAAAAAATCTTACTCAAGAAAAGACTTCTTTCCTTGTATTGCGACTTCTTCGACTAATAAGGGTATCAAAAACATCAAAGCAAATATAGCAGCTCCGACATTTGTATTCTTATAAAGGAAATTTTTTTCACGAAAAAAGAAAAAAGATTTATTTGCTTCCCTTAAAATCTTAGTATGTTATTATATTTTGGATCATTAAAAAATATAATTTGACAAATGGATATAACATGAATACTTTCCAATATATTATCTATTCTATTACTACTCTCACCAATAAATATAATTTGACAACTATTGAGAGAATGTAAAATGAATATTTCCCAAGAGATCACCCATCCAAACACTACTATCATGTAAACACGCTTAACTTCAACATTCTAATGGGATCGAGTTCATCTAAATCATTTTAGTTTTTTTGTTCTAAATTTTTTTCTACTTATTAAAAACATGATGTTACAGTTCTCCTCTAACTGTGTACTAATGCTTAAAACTTTTGGGATACCTTCTTGACAAGAGCTGGAATAGCTCAGATAGGCTAGAGGCCTCGGTTCTAGAATTTGAGGGCTTAAATACCCGGTTTTGGAAAATCACGTACAGTGGGCCCAAGGCCAGTGGGCACGATCAGAAGCTCGTAAAGAAATATGAATAGGAAGAACCATGAAAACTCTCATTTAAAGTTGAATTTACTATGTGATTCACCACGGTACCAAGTCAGGACCAACAAGGCTCGATAGGCTAGCAGTAGTGCATTAGGGCTAGGTCGACGGACCAGTTAGATAAACAACTGTAGGCCGGGTTGAGTGTCGGGGCCATTGGACCCAAAGATAAATGGCTTTGTGGAAAAATATTGTTTGTGCATGCACTTGAGTAATAGGACCATCAAGACACCCAAGAGTGGTAGTGATGCGTCCTAAGGGCTGCTAGACGACATGGTGGTGATAAGGGAAAGAGAAGCTACTGTGTTTGAGTTTCTCATCGTACTAATTAGTCATTGAGTTACTGTGTTTGGACTCCACGAGGCTACTATGTTTGGGGCTTCTTAAGCTATTGTGTTTGAGCTTCATGTGCACGAGACTAGGATAAGGTCTATGTCTTCAAAAAGGACACATAATTGAGTTTCGGGTTTAAGGCTCAGATGTCGCGAACATCCACTCATACCCAGTGTTGAACTAGATGGGCTTC
This sequence comes from Trapa incisa, assembly GCA_030064435.1. NCBI lineage: Eukaryota > Viridiplantae > Streptophyta > Magnoliopsida > Myrtales > Lythraceae > Trapa > Trapa incisa. The sequence continues at coordinate 2,369,155 of CM057774.1, read as the reverse complement.
TATCTAGGTGGCCGATAAAGTCGCTCCAACACCACAAGTGGGTGCAGTGGACGGGCTGCCCTGCAAATATGTGATACCCTTCCTGATGAAGAGTGTGTGTTGATTGTTAAGCATACATCATGTGGAAATGAGGAAAATAAATTGTGAAAACTGGGAATTTGAGAATATTTAAAAGAGATAAGGAATCTGGCACACTTCGATTAAAGATGTTTTATGAAAAACTTTCTCCCAACAGTCATTCACTAAGTTGTTGAACTCAACCCTTTCCAGATAACAAAGGAGAACCCACTTAAAGACTTTCTAATACTTGAACCTGTAAGACAGGTATGTAAGGTTAATATATTCAGTTTTGATTAATGTTATTATAGGAAAGTTGCAAGTAAAAAGGATGCCTTACTCCTCACTATTTAGAGAAAGGGAAAACCCTTAATAAACCAGGAGAGTGGTGGGTTGCTCACGGGAATCCGAGCAAACCGTGTTGGGGCATGACACGTCGCACCTCTGACGGAAAGCTTTCGAATCTTTCTCTCTCTAGGAACATTTTTCTGATAAAATTCCATTTGAGCTCAATTCGGACCAAAATGCTGCGGTTCAAAGCTCAATTGAATTGTATGGAAGTGTAGGAACTAATCCATACCATCAATTGGAGTAATTAACCCCGATTGAATGGCCAATTTGAAGAAATCAAATTTGGTCAGTTTGAAGGCGAGGAATTGAGGAAAATTTTAGGGAAAATTGGGGATTTCAAAAAAATGAGGGACCTCTATGCAATTTCTCAAAATTGAAGGCCAATTGGCCATGATAAAGATATTGGGGGACAAATTGGTCAATTTTTGAAATATTTGGGGCCAAATTGCTATTTTTGGAAGGTATGTGCAAAACTGTAATTTTTATAAAATTGGGGACCAAATTGGAAATTTTGGAAACTTGAACCTCTTACACAATTTAAAGTAAATTATGGGCCCAAGTAGGATATTGGAAGTCCGTAAGACTTAATTTTAGAAAAATTTAACACTAGGGACCTAAAGACAAAAGGTGTGAAATTTAGGGACCTAAGTGCAATAAATCAAAATTGGCCCTCATCGCCCATACGTGAGGAAAGGAAGGCTATTATGTCGAACACTCATTGATAATAATACCCAAATTGTGTAAGGACACGTGTGATCGGAACGCCAACAAGAGAAAGCTCACGTGGACCTGTAAACCGACTGAGGACAAACGTGTCACAGTCATCGATTGAGTGGGATTATCTAACTTCATACCTGGTTGGCATGATAAGCACTATCTTTAACGGATAAAACCTACTTACTAGTTCTAAGTAGAGATAATTATACCCGATTTGTATGATGAGTTTCTTTGAGAAAAGGAGAAACCCGCCTACCGGTTGTAAGCGGAGATATCATAACACTCGGTTGGTGTAATGAGTTAAAAAATAAATTTTTGTCAGAAGTGTTCTCCCCTCACTGTGTGTCAATACTTAAAACATTTGAGAGACCTTTTTGACAATAGCTATAACAGTTCAAATAGGCCAGGGGCCTCAGTTTTTTAACTCATGGGGTAAAATGCCAGTTTTGAAAAAATACTTGTAGTGGGCCCAAGGCTAGTGGGCACGAGGAGGAGCTTGTAAACAAACTTGAATAAAAAAACCATATAAATTTTAATGAAATTGGTTGTGTGATTTTTCCACAGTTCCAAGTCAGAACTGATAGTGTTCGATGGGCTGGTGGGAGTGTGTGAGGGCCAAGTCAACAGAACAGTTGAGACAAATAGCTGTAGTTCGGGTTTAGCGTCGGGGTCGTTGGACCGTTGGCACCAAAGATAATGGCTATATGTGGAAAACTCTTGTTTGTGCATGCACTTATGGTACAGGACCATCAAGATTCCCTAGGGAGTAGTGATGGGTCCCAAGGACTGTTGGATGACATGAGGGACGATAAGGGCAGTTTGTAGTGCCAATCAGTAAAAAAACTCTCGGAGCTTCTTGCACATGAAACTAGGGTGGGGATAGGATGAGTTCTCTGTCCTCATATGGACACAAAGTGGAATTCGGGTCTATGGGTCGGATATCTAGGATGTTCCACTCAGACTCATGGTAGAAGTGGACATGCTTCTATCTTGGTGGACAGTAAAGATGCTCTGATCCACAAGTGGGTGTAGTGAACGGGTTGCATCTGCGAATGTGTGTACCCTTCCTGATGAAGGGCGTGTTTTTCTTTTCTAAATGCCTCCCGAGGCAAGGGGATGGGCTAAAAGAACTAAACACAGCTAATATGGAAATGGGGAAAAGTTTTGAGATTTGAGTTTGAACATCCTTGGGAAAAGGAATGGTAAACCTTGGTAAACGTTTTGGAAACTTGAATTTAAGGAAACATCCTTTTTAAAGAAAAATGAAAACCATGGCATGGGAAACTAAAAGTGTTTTGAAAATTCACTCCCAACACCCGTTCACTGATTTGTAGAACTCACTCCCTCTCTTTTACCCCTTTTAGGTAACAAGGGAAAATTAACCTTAAAGACCCTCCTATATTGGGATTGTAAAGCAAGTATGTTTATTTTAAAATATCCAGTTTTGTATAATGCTATTCCAGGAAATATAGAAAAAAAGATGTCTTACTCCTCGCAGTTTAGAAAAGGGTGAAACCCTTCATGGATCAAAGGGAGTGGCGGGTTGCTCACAAGGATCCGACCAAACCGAGTTGGGGCGTGACATACACAATACTAGAATCTTTTCAACGCGCTGAGGGCTTTTGTGCAAGATCTTGTAAGCCCTGCAAATGTCTGTCAGCGGTTTCTAGAAGGGCTGGACCCCAATGTTCACTATTGCATGGGAAGTGGGGGCGCCATGTAAACCCTGTCCTCTTAGACTAAGAAATCAGAAAAGGGAAACCATAAATATTCGAGAGAAAACCAAAGGACTAAGTGAACTAGAAATGGAAAAAAAAGGGTCATAACTAAAATTTGGAAAATCTCAAATAGCCAAGAAATACCTAAAAATTATAGAAAAGAACCATGAAGTGGATTAGATGTGAAAATCATACCAGTTTAGGGTGAACCGAACCTAAACCGAATTGAACGATGAATAACCAGTTTAAATATTTATTTTTCTAGGTGGATTAAAATATCAAATTAGAAATTTGAAGCCAAAATCACATAGAAAATAAATTTAGAAAAATTTTAATTTTGGAAAACCGGTCGATTTTTTATTTCGGGTCACTACACCTGGTCGAACCGGACTGGTCAATGGTCCAGCCAGTCAACGGATTGCTACCAGATCATTGCCCAATTAGCCGGTGCAACAAATTAACGCATGACATTTGGCGAAGCATGCCTAGTCAGTCGTTCAGTTAGCGCTTGGAAGCGTTGGGCAATCAGAGGAAAACACGTGTTATCGGTCAACGGTCAAAAGAGGAAAATCCACCTTAGTGACGACCGACCAATGAGGAGTTGACATCTGGAAAGGATGCCACGTCAACATCCGATCAGGATGTAGGAGAAATGAGCAACCAATTAGAGGTCGACATGTGGCAGAGCCACATTGGATGGTGTCAGCCAATCAGGGACTGACACGTGGCAATGGTACTGTGTGAAATCCGACGCATTTAAAACAACCAATTAGAAGATGCCACTTGTCACAGTCAAAGATTGACTAAGCAAGGTCAGTAGCCATGTTGGAACGAGCAGCCAATGGGAGGCTGCCATGTGTCTGGTTAGTGAGTCAAAGATTGACTAGTCTCTAGAGTAGGAAGTCGCGTCAGCAAAGCCAGCCAAACACAGGGCGCCACGTGGAAAATCTGCATGTGCAAAGATCATATGCGCGACACAATGTCATCCTCCTCGGGATGACTAACAGAGGTGGAGGAGGGAGAAAGAGAGGCTAGTCTCTGGTGACCCGAGAAAAGCTCTAGTATGACTGTGGGGTCTCGAGTTTGGGGCTGAGTCCTATGCTTGCCGATAGCCCAAACAGTTGCGAATCTCCCTATATAAAGAGCACCACTCCCCTTGTGAAACCCATCACCTCAGATCAAGGAAATTGGGAAAGAACTGGTCAAATTAAGGAGGAAACCGAACACTTAATGAACCAAGAACAATAAAGAAGGGTTGAAATGCGAAAATTGAAAATCCCAAGTGACCATGATGCCACAAAAATCATGTGGAAGGGTCATGAAGGAAATTGAATGAGAAAACCAAATCAGTTCAGGGTGCATCGAACCTGAACTGGATTGAGCCAAGTTGAACTACACATAAATCGATCTCTTAATTCATTTTACTAGGTGGCATAAAAAGATCAATTTGGGAAATTGATGCCACCATTGGATAGAAAATGAATTTAGAAAAATTTAGAAAATTTTAATTTTGAGAGAATCGGTAGAATCAGGCTTGAACTAGCCAATTTTCATTTTCTGGTCATTGGACTCGGTCAGATCGAACCAGTCAATGATCCAACCAGTCAATGGATCGCTGACCGGTCAGCAACCAATGGCGAGACGCGCTCTGTGAGCCAGTCAATGGTCAATGGCCAGGGGGTGCCTAGTCAACAGCAATGCAAACACGACCAGCCAATGAGGTGTTGCCATGTAGCCGGTCAACGGGTCAATGCCTGACGTGAAGACTAAGTTGAATCGCCATGTCAGCTGGACTGACCAATCACGTGTTGCCACGTGGCCGACCTGCACATGCAAAGCTCACATGTATGGAATAGTGTCATCTTACTCCTTCGTCTGATGTCACTATTCATTAAGGAAAGATTTTTCTTTCCTTTTTCAGTGAAGGAAATTTACTCCAATTTGGGAAATTTCCAATCAGGATGAGCACGACCAAAGGATCCAACACCGCCTCTTGAACCACGACAACCGGAAAGGACCCCCAACTTGAAGGGAGGCCTGGAATAACTACTAGGATACTCACACAACTTTCATAAAGGTCTTCTAGAAGACCCCACTAACCCAACACAATTTAGACCCCACCCAATGGATAAAGTGGGCTTACGAGTGTGAAGCAGAAATGCTAGGGAGGTACGGGCTCGAGGTATTCCATGGAGTTCATCCTAGTTGGGAGGCCTACCAGAAATATGGATGGACATCTACCAGCCAGACACCTTTAGAGACCTCAGACCATGAATACCAAAACAATTCGAAGGCAATCTCCTGATCTATGACCTCGAGGAATTAGAAGTAGTGAGAATTATCTGTAATAAGCATCGGACGGTTGGACATAGTATGGAGTACAAGAAACAAACTCGATACTCAGGAACTCCTCAAAGAGGGAAAGAAAGACCGGAGAGTAGTAGGGATGAGGCGGTTAACGAATGGACCCTCATGAGAATTATGAATGTAAACCCCGACGAAAAGAGAAGTGGAAAGGCCAAACGTCGGGAGAGAAGGATGAAGGAAATTCTTAAAGAATCAATGGAAAAAAATGAATTGGTGACCACACTCCATTGTGTTTCCTATCCGCCTTCGGGCTTACTAGCTTACTTGTGATTTTCTCTCCCTTCCATTTCCTTCCATATCTCCAGTGGTATCCTTGTACAAGGACTCCTCTCCTTTTGGTACATCCTCAACCATTTATGCCCCTTTTTAGGTTCCTTATTTTGGGTTAAGGCTCTTATGATTCTATTATCGGTTCCTTAGCTTGGTCTCACTTCCTACTTTTATCCTTCTACATAGGGACTTCCACCCTCGGAGTTTCACGTTCAACCTCCCTAACGCTCCTTGAAGGCTTTTCCTTATTCTCTTTCTTACACCCTTATTATATCGGTATGGTTGTCTGCCCTTAATCCTTCATTGTCATCTAATTCTCCTTTTTGTCCCTTATCCCTTATAAGAGGCACTTCCGATCATTGGGTGTTTTCACTTCTACTTGTATTTCAGGTGTGGTTTATTTGCTTTTCCCAATTCCGTTGGGGCTATTGTCTCTCTATTGGGGACATGCACTACCCTAGGACTCCTTTCTTTACTAGTCTCCTTCCTTTCTTCGCCCTTACAAGTATCCAACCTTAGTGTAACTTTATGCCATCTTTTGTTGTCATCCTTCTTATTTACCCTTCCTTGAAATTCTTGCAAGTACATCCTTGTACCCTTTCCTTAACCTTGCATCCCGTACAAGTCTACTTCCTTGGGAAGAATTCAGATACTATTTGTTTCAAGATTTCTTGACCTCCTTGTGTTAGGCTTATTTAATCCTTCTTAGTTTATCTTGCTTGAGGTAGGAGCCTTTTTCAAGGGTCCATGAGTGGGGTGGGTTTGCACGGTGAATTTCCTAGGGACTTTTCTTCCTACAGGGTAATTAAATTTTATTAGTATCAGGTCATAGTTTTGATAATGCTTTTGAGGGACACAACTTTGATACCACTTAAGTTGTCATGCCCTTAGTCAGTTTGGTCAGATCCCCATGAGCAACCCACCGCTCCTTCGGTTCAAGAAGGGTTTCCCCTTCTCTTAGACAAGAGGAGCCATGCGTAATTTCTGATCTTGTTCCCTGAAATAGCATCAATCAAAACTAAAGTAAGCTTAAAAGAACTTTAAGCGTACTTGACTTAGAATTTATCTTCTCTAGCTCTCTCTCTCTCTCTCTCTCTCTCGATTTGATTTCCTTTTTCTTGAAACAGGGATAAAGGGAGGGATGAGTTTCTACAACTCATTGAACGGGTGTTGGGAATGAATTTTTTTTAAAAAAATACTTTGTTTATTAAAAACGCTTTTTACAAATCTTTCTTTGAAGCTTTGGTGTGTCAAGCTATTTTAGCACATCCCCTTTCCTCGGGAGGCAAACAAACACACGCCCTTTATCATAAAGGGTACACATGTTCACCGGTGTAGCACGCCCAATGCACCCACTTGTGGATTAGAGTGTCTTTACCTTCCACCATGATAGAAGTCCCTGACTTCTACCTTGAGTCTGAGCAATGCCCCACGTGTCAAGCCCTTAAACTCTACATCACTTCATGTCTGTATGAGGATGAGAAATTATCCTACACCCTCACCGGCCTCAAAGCGTAAGAAGCCCCAACATAGTAGCTCCTCACTTCCCTTATCGCCACCATGTCGTCTAGTAGCCCTTGGAACCCATCACTACCCCCTTGGGCATCTTGATGGTCCCGTATCAAAAGTGCATGCACAAACAATAGTTTTCATATTCTTAGCCATTCTCTTTGGTGTCGACGATCCAACGACCACGACACTCAACCCAGCCTACAGTTGTTTGTTTGCCCGATCCGTCGACCTGACCCTAACACACTGTCGCTAGCCCCTCGAGCCTTATCGGTGTCCTAACTTGGTACCGTGGTAAATCACACAATCAATTCCATTTTAATAAGAATTTTCATGGCTCTTCCTATTCATGTTTGTTTACAGGCTTCAGTCTGTGCCCACTGGCCTTGGACCTACTGCACGTGCTTTTGAAACTAGGCCTTGAGCCCTCTGAGTTTAAAATTCAAGGCTCTCGACCTGTTACAGCTATTTTAGCTCTCTTCAAGAAGATCTCTCAAATAGTTTAAGCAATATCACATGGTCAGGGGAGAACTTTTTCGACAAAATGACCTTTTAACTCATCGCACCAATTGGGTGTGATGATAACGATAGGTCCACTTACATTCGGTATGCGAGTTTTTCCTTTCAGTAAAGAAGTCCATCATACCTACCAGGTATGATGCTTAAATAATCCCACTTACAAACAGTAAGTAGGTTTTTCATTTAATAAAAGTTCTCATCACCCCAATTGAGTATGATGTTAGATAATTCCACTCACCCGGTGACTGTGACGCGTTCATCCCTTGTCGGTTTTCCAAGTCCACGCCAGCTCTCTTACTTGTGTTCCGGTCCCAAGTGTCCCTACATGGTTTGACCACTCTTATACATTAGGGTTTGGTGTAAAAGCTTCCTAGATTTTTAGGCTTACCGTTGGAGGTGCGGCGATATGAGTTCTTTCTCATTGTCAATTGGTCCTCCAACATCTTCGTCATTGTCAATTGACCTTCAAACGAAATTTCAACCTTGTTCCCTGGAATAACATATATCAAATAAAATGAAAGCTTAAGAGAAATTAAGCATACCTGACAGAGGGTAAGATTTGGTGTTATCCCTAGTCATTTTCTCTATTTCTGGAAAAGGAATAAAAAAGGGTAGGTGAATTTCTACAACTCACTGAATGGGTATTTCAAAATTAATTTCAATAAAAATAATTTTTAAATTGAAGTGTGCCAGACTCCATATTTTCTTTAAAATTTCTCATTTTCAAAATCTTAGTTTTTCATAGCCATTTCTCATCTCAACGGTGTATTTATCAATCAACACACGCCCTTCATCATGAAGGAAACACACATTCGCAGGCCAGCCTGTCCACTATACCCACTTGTGGCGTCAGAGCGACTTTACCGGCCACCTAGATAGAAGCACGTCCACTTCTACCCTGAGAATGAGTGGATGTACGCGACATCCGACCCTCAATCCCATAACAAAAATTCGTATCCATATGAGGATAGAGACCTCATCCTATCTCTACCCCGGTCTCATGTGCATGAAGTTATGACGAGCTTCGCAAGACTTCTGGTACAAATAACTGCCCTTACTTCCACTAGGTCGTCCAGAGCCCTAGAACGCATCACTATCCCTCTTGGGCGTCTTGAAGGTCTTGTAACATAGTGCATGCACAAATCAATAGTTTTTCACATAAGCCATATAATTTGTGGTGCCACTTGTCCAACGAACCTGACTCTCAACTCGATATGTAGCTTTTTATCTTGACTGATCCGTAGATCCGTCATGTCGCACTATAGATAATCCATCGAGTATGTCGGTCCTGTCTCGGTACCATGGCCAAACAACTCATTTACTTAAGTTTTCATGGCTTAATAATCATGTTTGTTTACAAGCTCCTACTTATGCCAACTGGCCTAGGGCCCACTGTTCGAGATTTTCAAATTCGGGCATGTTAGCCTCCAAGTTTCAAAACCGAGGCCTCCGGCCTAACTGAGCTATTTGAGCTCTCGTCAAGAAGATCTCCCAAAATTTTTAAGCAGTAGTACACAGATAGGGGAGAGCACTTCAGACAAAATAAACTTTTCAACTGTCCATCATACCAACCAGATATGAGGACATCTTCGCTTATAGTCAACAAGCGGGTTTTCCACTTCCTTCCAATAAGTTTCATTATACCAGTCGGTTATGATCTACTTACAAGCAGTAATTAGTTTTTCCATGTGATTTTCACATCACTCCTCTCAGATGTAATCGTTAAAGTACCACTTAACAGTGGGTTTTCATTTCTGAGGTACTTATCATCCCAACCGAGTATGATATTAAATATCCCACTCACTCGATCGTGCAATGTATTTCCTCTAAATCGACTTTCGTCCCTTACGAGCCTTGCCTCAGCTGGTGTTCCCGATCTCTTATGTTCCTACATGGTATGATCATCTTTATGCATTATCATTCTACTTGATAGCCTTCATTCATTATAAATGACTAAAAATATCTAACTTTTCAAATATTCGCAATTTGGTCCCTAAAGTTCTTTTTCTTTTACTTTAGGCCCCAAAAGTCAGTGTTTCCCAAAATTGAGTCTCGAAACTCTTAAAATTCCCCTTGGTACCTCAATTTATTCAATTTCACAAATAGGGTTCAAGTTTTCCAAATTCCCAATTTGGTCCTCATTCTACTTGATAGCCTTCATTCATTATAAATGACTAAAAATATCTAACTTTTCAAATATTCGCAATTTGGTCCCTAAAGTTCTTTTTCTTTTACTTTAGGCCCCAAAAGTCAGTGTTTCCCAAAATTGAGTCTCGAAACTCTTAAAATTCCCCTTGGTACCTCAATTTATTCAATTTCACAAATAGGGTTCAAGTTTTCCAAATTCCCAATTTGGTCCTCATATTTTCCAAAATTACCATTTTGCCCCTCCTTTACAAAAATGCTAAGTTTTACCACAAAAATTCCAAAATTTGCTCAATTGGTCCTCCAACACTCATATCATGCCCAGTTAGCCCTCAATTTTATAAAATTATAATTTAGTCCCTCGAATTTTCAAAATCCCCAATTTTCCACAATTTATCCCCCAATTTCAACCTTCCAACACAGTTGAATTTAATTTCATCAAATTGACCGATCAAACAAGTTTAATGGTTGAAATTGAAGTTAAATTTGAGCTCATATATCTTCATACGATTCAATTGCACTTTGAATCGCATGATTTGATGTCGGAACGAGCTTGAATGGAGCTTCGCCGAAAAATAGAACGTACAGAGAGAAAGCTTCGAATGCTTACCATCAGGGGCACAATGGTTCGAGCTTTTAATCTGGGAAAATAGCTCTATTCCTGAGATTACTCCTAGGATCAAGAATTGCATCAATTGATGCCAAATTGAGTGAGAATTTTATCATCAAAATTCTAACAGTTCTCTCTCTAGCACCGGTCAGAAATTACAGAGGGGAGCCAAATTGGCTTACATTTCAGTTCTAATTTGGATGTAGGAGGGCTGAGGAGGTGTTGAGAGAACTTGTTTTGCCCTGTGGAAGGCTCGAATTGGCCGATTTCAGCTTGGCCGAAATAGGGCGGCTTCGGTCCGCTGGAGTTCCTTCACTGTTCGATCACGCTTGCACTTCTCTTGCGACCTTCAGAGTGATTGGAGACTACCACCGTGTAGCTGACTTCTCCCCGGTTCTAAGGAACTCGACCATGCCTTCTTTGGCTAAAAAAAAACCCTATATCAGAGCCCTGGTTCGAGCTTCGCCGGAAAACTAAGTAGCTAAGAGAGAGTGAGATTTTCAGGTGTGGAGATGATGAATGGAGTTGGGATCTTTATATAGGGAGCTCGGGGACTCGTCGGTCATCCGTTTGGCACCTTTATGACAGTCATTGATTGCCTGAAATGTACTGAACGAAAATGTTTCCTCTTCGCCGGCGCTGCTTCGATTATTCGGCGAGTGAACAGTGTCACGCCCTAACCAGGTTTGGTCAGATCACCGTGATCAACCCGCCAATCTCCGAGTTTATTAAAGGTTTTCCCCCCATTATAAACCGTAAAGATGAAGGCATCCTTTAAACCTACACCTTTCTGGAATAACATAAATCAAAACTGCATAACATTTTAAATTTATCATACCTGTCTCACAAGCGTCTTAGTTGATGGTCTTTAAGGGTAGGCTTTCTGGAATTTCCTAAAAGGGATATAAGGGAGGGAGTGAGTATGACTACTCATTGAATGGGTTTTCAAAACTTTTTAACTTTTAATAAAAAGATTTGTATTGGAGTGTGCCAAACTTCTTTCTTTCAAAAATCTTTTCATTTCATATCTCGATTTTTTACCACCATTTCTTATTAATCACGGTGTGTCATCACCCAACACACATCCTTCAACAAGAAGGTCAAACACACATTTATAGACCAGTACATCCACTGAACCCACTTGTGGTGTCGAAGCAACTTTACCGGCCACCTAGATAGAAGCGCGTCCACTTCTACCCTGATAATGAGTGGATGTTCGCGACATTCGACCCTCAATCTCGTAATCAATTCTCCGTGTCCGTATGAGAATAGAGACCTCATCCCGTCCCCACTCTGGTCTCATGCGCTTGATGCTACTCCAAATTTTGCATGGTCACCTGATACGACGAACTGCCCTTATACCTACCAGGTTGTCCAAGACCCTTAGGACGCATCACTACCCCTCTTGGGCATCTTGATGGTCCTGTAATCACAGTGCATGCACAATCAGTATTTTCTTATCATGCCATATAATATGTGATGCCACTGGTCCAATGGCCCCGACCCTCAACTCAACCTGCAACTGTTTGTCTTGACTGGTCCGTCGACCTATCATGTCACTCGGTTGCTAGTTAACTGAGTATGTCGGTCCTGTCTTGGTACAATGGCCAAACAATTCATTTATTAAAGTTTTATGGCACATATCTCATATTTTTTTATGAGCTCTTGCTCATGCCCACTAGCCTATGGCCCACTATTCGAGATTTTCAAAACTGGGCACAATAGCCACCAAGTTCCAAAACTAAGGCCTTCGGTCCATAAGAGCCATTCAAGCTCCCGTCAAGAATGTCACGCCCCGACCCAGTTTGGTCGGATCCCTATGAACAACTTGCCACTCTCTCGATTTATTAAAGAGTTTCCCTTATTATAAACCGTAAAGAGTAAGGCGTCATTTAAACCTACACCTTTTCCTAGAATAAAATAAATCAAAACTACATAATATTTTAAATTTATTGTACTTGTCTCACAGGTGTCTTAGTTGATGGTCTTTAAAGGTAGGCTTTCTGAAATTTCCTAAAAGGGATATAAGGGAGGGGGTGAGTACGACTACTCAGTGAATGGGTTTTTCAAAATTTTTAACTTTTAGGAAAAAGACTTGTATTAGAGTGTACCAGACTACTTTCTTTCAAAAATCCTTTCATATCAAATCTTGGTTTTTACCACCATTTCCTTATTAATCATGGTGTGTTATCACCCAACACACATCCTTCATCATGAAGGCCAAACACACATTTGTAGGCTAGCCTGTCCACCGAACCCACTTGTGGCGTTGGAGCGACTTTACCAACCACCTAGATAGAAGTACGTCCATTTCTACCCTAAGAATGAGTGGATGTACGTGAAATCCGATCCTCAAACCCAAAATTGATTCTTCATGTCCGTATGAGGACAGAGACCTCATCCCATCCCCATCTCGATCTCATGCACTTGGTGCTACTCCAAATTTCGCACGGTCACCTGGTACGACAAACTACCCTTATACCCACCAGATTGTCTAGTGCCCTTTGGACGCATCACTACCCCTCTTGGGCGTCTTGATGGTCTCGTAATCATAGTGCATGCACAATCAATATTTTCTTATCATGCCATATAATCTGTGGTGCCACTGGTCCAATGGCCCTAACCTTTAACTCAACCTGTAGTTGTTTGTCTCGACTGGTCCGTCGACCTCTCATGTCGCACTACCGCTAGTTGTTTGAGTATGTCGGTCCTGTCTTAGTACCATGACCAAACAATTTCATATTTGTTTATGAGTTCCTGCTTGTTCCAACTAGCATTGGGCCCACTGTACGAGATTTTCAAAATCGGGCATATTAGCCCCCAATTTCCAAAACTGAAGCCCCCGACCTATAAAAGCTATTCGAGCTCCCGTCAACAAGGTTTCCCAAATCGTTTAAGCATTAGCACACAGTCAAGGGAGAGCACTTCCAACAAAAATATGTTTTCAACTGTCCATTACACCGATCAGGTATAAGGACATCCCCGCTCATAACTGATAAATGGGTTTTCAACTTCCTTCGAGGAAGTTTCATCATACCAACTAGATATGATCTACTTACAACCGGTAAGTAGTATTTCCGCATGATTTTCACATCACTCCTCTAAGATGTGATGTTTAAAATACCACTTAGTAGTGGGTTTTCATTTTGAGGTACTTATCATCCCCAATCGGGTATGATGTACAATCTCACTCACCCGTTAATGTAGTGAATTTCACTAGATCGATTCATTGTATTCACGTGAGCTTGTCCTTGCTAGCGTTCCCAGTACTATGTGTTCCTAAATGATATGAACATCTCAGTTCATTATCCTTTGGCCTAATAGCCTTCATTCATTCCAAATGAATGAGAAAACCAAACTTTCGTTTATTTGCAATTAGGTTCCTAAAGTTATTTCTCTTTAACTTTAAGACCCTAATACTTGTTTTTCCTCAAATTGAGTCCTGAAACTTTTAAAATTTATCATAGAACCTCAATTTATTCCATTTCACAAAAAAACGGTTTAATTTCCCAATTTTCCAATTTGGTCTCCCAACTTTTCCAAAATTACTATTTTGCCCTTCCTTTACAAAAATGGTAAATTTCACCCCAAAAATTCTAAAATTCCTCAATTGGCCCTTTAACATACTTATCATACCCAATTGACCCTCAATTTTATAAAATTGCATTTTGGTCCTTCGAATTTTCAAAAAGTCCCAATTTTCCCCCAATTACAACTCCTTAACACTGACAAATTTGATTTCATCAAATTCACCAATCAAACACTTCTAATTGTTGAAATTGAGTTTCTACATGTTTGTACTATTCCATAGCACTTTGAATCGTAAGTTTTAACATCGGAACGAGCTCAAATGGAGCTTCGTCGGAAAATGAACTGTAGAGAGAGATAGCTTCGATTACTCACCGTCGGGGGCACGGCGGTTCGAGCTTTCAATCTAGGTAGATAGCTCTTGTCATGAGGTTTATCTAGAATCAAGAATTGAATCAATTGATGCCAAATTTAGTTAGAATTTCATCATCAAAATTCTATCGGTTCTCTATCTAGCTCTAGCTGGAAATTGTAGAGTGGAGCTGAATTGGCTTACCTTTCAATCCTAATCCGATCATGGGAGGGCTTGGTTTGGCCTGAGGAGGGGTCCAAATGGTCGATTTAAACTTGGTCGAAACAGGGCAGCTTCAGTCCATTGGAGCTGCTTCACTGTTCCATCACGTTGGCACTTCTCCAGCGACCCTCGGAGCAAACGGAGACTACATGCATGTAGCTAACTTCTCCCCGATTCTAAAGAACCCGACCTCACCTTCTTTGGCTCAGAAATGACCCTATATCGGAGCTCTGATTCGAGCTTCATCAAAAAATGGAGCTATGAGAGAGACTGAAATTTTCAGGTGTGGAGACGATGAATGGAGAGGGGCTCTTTATATAGGAAGCTCGGGGACTCGTCGACCATCCGTTTGGCACTTTTATGATAGGCATTGATGGCCATAAATGTATTGAACAGAGATGTTTCTTCTTCGCCGGTGCTGCTTCGATTTTCCGGCGAGTGAACAGTGCTGTCATCTGAAGGAAGAAGAGGACACTATTCTGAACCGGGTTCAAAGCTTAAACCAGTCGGTTCACCCCCCATTCGATTGAGTTTTTCAAATCTAAAAATTTCTAAATTCATCTATATTCATTTTATATCCAATGGTGGCCTCAAATCTCAAATTTGAATTATTTAAGCTACCTAGACAAATGAATATATAATCCGGTTCAATAGTGTTTCAAACCGGTTCAATTCGGTTCGAATCTGATTCACTTGAACCAGTTTGGTTTTCATCTCCAATTCACCCTAAAGTCTTTTTTCCTTACTTTTATGACTCTTTAGGACACTTAGGGTCCATAAAATTCCCGGTTTACTATCTCCCTATCAGTTCCGGTTCATAAACCGACTTGGTTCTTAAACCAGTTTTATCTTGTTTGGGTCCGGTGCAACCAAACCTGTCTAGTTTTTCTCTCCCACTTTATTCTCAAGTTCCTTCCCCTAGTTTATAAATCTCTTTAGGTCACATGGGAGTTGAAATTTATCTAATTTTCCCATTCCCTAATAAACGGGTTTGTAAACCAGTTCGATTTTCTTACTCGGTTTCACCAGTTCTTTTCCCGATTTTCCTTAACTCAAAAGGGCAGGGTTTACAAAGAAGGTCTCCCAAATTATTTAAGCATTGGCACATAGTCAGGGAAGAGCACTTCTGACAAAAATATATTTTCAACTGTCAATCATATCAACCGAGTATGAGAACATCTCCCCTCATAACTGATGAACGGGTTTTACACTTCATTTGAGGAAGTTTCATCATACCAACTGGGTATGATCTACTTACAACTGGTAAATAGTTTTTCCGCGTGATTTTTACATCACTTCTCTAAGTTGTGATGTTTAAAATACCACTAAATAGTGGGTTTTCATTTCGTGGTACTTATCATTCCCAACTGTGTATGATATAAAATCCCACTCACCCGTTAATGTAGTGAATTCCACTAGACTGGTTCTTTGTATTCACGCGTTCTTGTCCTTGCTGACGTTCCCGGTACTTCCTATTCTTACACGATATGAACATTATTGTTAATTATCTCTCGGCCTAATAGCCTTAATTCATTCCAAATGAATGAGAAAATTAAACTTTTTATTATTTCCAATTAGGTCCCTAAAGTTATTTTTCTTTAACTTTAAGTACCTAATGCTGGTTTTTCCTCAAATTGAGTCCCGAAAATTTTAAAATTCACCATGGTGCCTCAATTTATTCAATTTCACAAAAAGGGGTTTAATTTCCTAAATTTCCAATTTGGTCCCCCAACTTTTCCAAAATTATCATTTTGCCCTTCCTTTACAAAAATGGTAAATTTTTAACCCAAAAATTCTAAAATTCCTCAATTGGCCCTCTAACATTCTTATCATACCCAATTGACCCTCAATTTTATAAAATTGCATCGTGGTCTTTGAATTTTCAAAAAATTCCAATTTTCCCCCAATTTCAACTTCTTAACATAGCCAAATTTGATTTCATCAAATTTATCGATTAACCACTTCTAATTGTTGAAATTAAAGTTGAAATTGAGTTCCTACATCTTCATACGATTGAATAGCAATTTGAATCGCAAGTTTTGACGATGAAACGAGCTTAAATAGAGCTTCATCAGAAAACAAACACTAGAGAGAGAAAGCTTCAATTACTCACTGTTGGGGGCATAGTGGTCTGAGCTTTCGATCTGTAGATAGCTCTCATCTTGAGGTTCATCCTATAATCAAGAATTGCATCAATTGATGCCGAATTGAGTTAGAATTTCATCATCGAAATTCTATCGGTTCTCTCTCCAGCACCGGTCGAAAACTGCAGAGGGGAGCTGAATTGGCTTACCTTTCAGTACTAATTTGGCCATGGGAGGGTTGTGGAGGTGTTGGAAGGGCTTGTTTTTGCCTGAGGAGGGCATGAATTGGCCGATTTCAGCTCGGCCGAAATAGGGAAGCTTTGGTCCGTCGAAGCTGCTTCACTGTTCCATCATGCTGACGCTTCTCCGACGACCCTCGGAGCAAATGGAGAATACAGGCATGTAGCTATCTTCTCTCTGGTTCTAAAGAACCCAACCTCACCGTTTTTGGCTCAGAAAATTGCCCAAGTCGGAGCTCTAGTTCTAGCTTCACTGAAAAATGGAGCAGTTGAGAGAGAATGGAGTTTTTAGGTGTGGAGAGGATGAATGGGGAGGGGGTCTTTATATAGGAAGCTTGGAGACTTCTTGGCCATCCGATTCGTGCCTTAATGGCAGTCATTCATTGTTTGAAACTCCCTGGCTGGAGACTTTTCAGCTTCACCGATGCTGCGCGATTTTTGGACGAGTGAACAGTGCTGTCATCTGAAGGAAGAAGATGACACTATTCTGAACCAGACCGGGTTCAAAGTTTAAACCGACTGGTTCACCCCACATTCGACCGAGTTTTTCAAATCTAAAAATTTTTAAATTTATCTAAATTCATTTTCTATCCAATGGTGGCCTCAAATCTCAATTTTGAATTCTTTAAGCCACCTAAAAAAATGAATTTAGAATCCGATTCAATAGTGGTTCAAACTGGTCCAAACCGGTTCAATCCAGTTTGGATTTGGTTCACCTAAATCGGTTTGGTTTTCATCTCCAATTCATTTTCAAGTCCATTTCCATGACTTTTGGGACTCTTTGGGTTACGTGGGATCCATAAATTAAACGGTTTGCCCTTTCTCTAACGGTTCAGGTTCATGAACCGACTCGATTCATAAACCGGTTCAATATAGTTGGATCCGATCCATCTAAACTGATCTGGTTTTTCTCTTCCAATTTGTCCTAAGATTCTTTTCCAAGGTTTTATGAACCATTTGGATCATCCGGGAGTTGTAAATTTCTAAAATTCCACGTTCCAAAATGATCGGGTTTGTGAACCAGTTCAGTTTTCTTACTCGGTTTGACCGGTTCTTTTCTCGATTTTCCTTAACTCAAAAGGGCGGGGTTGATCACGGGGATCCGACCAAACCGGATAGGGGTGTGACACCCCTACTTTCCAAAAATAGTCATTTAGCCTCAAATCCTTCAAAAATAGACCAATTGATCCTCTAACATCTTTCTCATTGTCGATTGACCTTTAATTTTGAGAAATTGCATGGAGGTCCCTCAATTTTTAGAAATCCCCAATTTCTACCCACTTTATTGACCAAATTTGATATTTTCAAATTGGCCATTCAATTTGGGCTATTTCTTCAAATTGATGATATGAATCAGTTTCTACACTTCCACACAACTCAATTGCACTTTGAATTACAGGATTTGGGTACGAAACGAGCTTAAAGAGAGCTTCTCCAGAAAATTGGACGTAGAGAGAGAAAGCTTTAAAAGCTTATTGTTGAAGGTACGACAATCCGAGTTCTTGATTGGGAAAGTCAGCTCTTGTCCTCAGGGTGCTCCAAGGATCAAGAATTGGGGCAATTGCTATCAGGATCAATGGGAATTCGATCAAAGAATTTTTTCACTTTCTCTTTCTAAAATAGAACTATAACGATGGAGGAGGGCCGAATTAGCTAACCTTTAACCTCTGGGAGGTCGTGTAGTGGCTGAGGAAGCTATGGGAGGACTCAATTTGGCCACAAGACATCAGAATTGGTCAAATTTTGATCGGTTGAAATAGAGCAGCTTCGGTCCGCTGTAGCTACTTCAGTATTTGAGCTCACCGACGCTTCTACGGCGATCCTCGGGTCGGTAGGAGGTAGGCGTTAGGTAGCTGACTTTCTTCCAAGTCTGTAGGACCTGAATTTAACTTCTAAGGCTAAAGGAAGTGCCCAAATCGAAGATTTGGTTCAAGTTTCACTGAAGAATAGAGCACTTTAAAGAGAGAAGGGAATTGGGTTGTGTGAAGGATGAATGGAGGGGAGATGTTTATATAGGGAGCTTGGGGACCCTCTGCCCGACCAGTTTCCATACTAGTCGTGCTCATCCTCATCAAAAATTGCCCAAATCGAAGTAAATTTCCTTCACTGGAAAGGGAAAGAAATTCTTTCCTCAATGAATAGGGTCATCGAATGGAGGAGGAAGATGACACTGTTCCGCACATGCGAGCTTCGCACTTGCGGTGATTCTGTTGACACGGCGATCCAACTCAACCGCCATGTCAGTCGTTGACCATTGACTGGACATGTGGCAGCCCTTCATTGGCTAGTCGTGTCTGCATGGCTGTTGATTCGGCACCTATTGACTGTTTACCGGCTGACAGAGCGCACCTTGCCACGCGTCACACTCTAATTGGTCACGCGCATGCTAACTAGGTATTGACCGGTCAGTGGTCCGTTGACTTGTTGGACCGTTGACTGGTCCGGTCTAACCAAGTCCAGTGACTAGAAAATGAAAATTGGTCGGTTCATGCCCAATTCGATCGGTTCTCTCAAAATTAAAATTTTCTAAATTTGTCTAAATTCATTTTCTATTCAATGGTGCCATCAATTTCCCAAATTGATCTTTTTAAGCCACTAAGAAAAAAGAATTAAGAGACCAGTTCATGTATAGTTCAACCCGGTTCAATCTAGTTCAGTTCTGGTTCACCCTAAACCGGTCTGATTTTCTCATCCAATTTCCTTCATAACCCTTCCCCATGATTTATGTGACATCACGGTTACTTTCGATTTTCCAATTTCCCATTTCAACCCTTCTTTATCATTCTTGGTTCATCAAGTGGTTCGATTTTCTCCTTAATTTGACCAGTTCTTTCCCGATTTCCTTAATCCAAGGTGACAGGTTTCATAGCTTCCTTCTGTGCTCCTAGATGGTTTGTAGCTCTCTTTAAGGGAAAATTCCCTTCATCTATACTATACTTCGTTTGCGGTTACTCCACGTCCTACCTTCAGTCCTTTTTTCCTTCCGTGATTTCTCATCATATAGATGAAGCAACGATCGCATTATTATTTGAGATGCAAATTTTTAGGAACTTAGAATCTTTTTATTAGTTGAGAAAGAGTACAATACGTTGGGGTTTTATCCCTATTACAAAGAGGTGGTTATAAATTAGGTTGGGAAACTACTATACTATGTTCTTGATAAGCGTTCTCCTTGGTAAGGTCATAAGCCCTTGATGGTGTTCATGGCATCAAGTTGGGTTTCTTCGTACTAACGGCTATGACCCTAACATGTCCTAGAATCACATTCCTTAGTGGTACTGGACACTTCCCCCACATAATGTCTCTTGGCACATCGTGACTTCTATTATACATCGGGCATTGGAGAGCTTTTAGGGTCATCCTCCTATAGGAACTAGATTTTGGTTTGTGTCGGTGATGGCAGTCCTAGTTTTCTTGGTTTCTTGTTTGGGCGCCATCTAAAAAAGTAGGTAGTTTTTCTATTAGTTCTTATATTATATAGTCTTAATAATGTATTTAAGAAAATAGACTCTAATACCACTCAAGTTGTCACGCCCTGACCCGATTTAGTCGGAACCCCTTAAGCAACTTACTACTCTTGTTGGTCTAAGAAGGATTTCCTTTCTTTTAGAACGCGAGGAGTTGGGCGTCCTTCTAACCTAGTTTCTTGGAATAGTATTATACAAAACTTGAGTAAATAAAGATTTTTAAGTATACATGTCTTAAGGTTTAGCTTCGAGGAATCTGCTAGGGTTTTGTTCCTTTTCTTGAAAGGGGTTAAAAGGGAGTGAGTGTGTAAACCCCATCCTTTCGAGGATGAGAAGAAATTGAGAAAGAACCAGTCAATTTTAAGGAGAAAATCGTACCATTTAATGAACCAAAAATGATAAAGAAGGGTTAAAATGGGAAATTGGAAAATCTCAAGTGACCAAAAAGTCATGAAAATCATGGGGAATAACAATGAAGTAAATTGGTTGGGAAAATCGGACCGGTTCAGGGTGAATCGAACCTGAACTGGGTTGAACCTTAATGAACCAAATTGGATAGTTTATTTTTCTAGGTGGCTTGAAAATCTCAAATTGGAAAATTGAGACCACCATCAGATAGAAAATGAATTTAGACTAATTTAAAAAAATTTTAATTTTGCAAAAAAATGATTGAATTGGGCCTGAACCGACCGATTTTCGTCATCGAACCCGGTTGGACTGGACCGGTCCAGTCCAGAACAGTGTCATCTTCTTCCTTGGGATGACGGCACTGTTCATCAATGCAAAAAACTTTCCTTTCCCAGCAAAGGATTATTCCCTCTGATTTGGGCATTTTCTAGTGAGAATAAGCTCGACCAGTATGGAAACTGGTAGAGCATAGGGTCCTCGAGCACCCTATATAAAGAGCTCCCCTACATTCATCCTCCACGGATCTCAAATCAACTCCCTCTCCAAAGTGCTCAGTTTTTCGGCAAGGCTCAAACTAGAGCTCTAACTTGGGCACTTTTCTTAGCCTTATAAGGCAAACTCGAGTCCTACAGACTCCGAGGGAAGTCCGTTACCTTACAACAGCCTCCCCTTGACCCAAGGATCGTCGGAGAAGTGTTGGTGAGATCGAACAGTGAAGCAGCTCTGTCGGTTCGAAGCTGCCCTATTTTGGCCGACCTAAATTCATCTAATTCAAACCTCCTACGACCAAACCAAGCCTTTGCTTAGCCCCCAAGGCCATCACACGACCTCTCTATAGGAGAAAGGTAAGCCAATTTGGCCCTTCTCTATCGTTGCAGTTCAATTCTAGAGAGAGAAAGTAACATATTTCGTTGATCAAATTCCTACTAATCTTGACAGCAATTGTCCAATTCTTGATCCTAGGAGGACCCTAAGGACAAGAGCTAACTACCCAGATTAAGAACTCGGATCGCCGCACCTCCAACGGTAAGCTTTCGAAGCTTTCTCTTTCTACGTACAATTTTCCAACAAAGTTCCGTTTGAGCTCGTTTCGAACCCAAATTCGGCAATTAAAAGCTCAATTGGATTGTATGAAAGTGTAGAAACTGATCCATGCCATCAATTGGAGCAATAAACCTCGTTTGAATGGTCAATTTGAAGAAATCAAATTCGGTCAGTAGAAAGGGGTGAAATTGGGGGAAGAATTTGGGGAAAATTAGGAATTTCAAAATTTTGAAGGACCTAAATGCAATTTCTCAAAATTGAAGGTCAATTGGCAATGAGAAAAATATTGGAGGACTAATTGGTCAATTTTTGAAAGAATTTGGACCAATTGGCCATTTTTGGAATATAGGGGCAAAATTGTAATTTTGTAAAAGTTGGGGGACCAATTTGGAAATTTGGGAAATTTGAGCCCCATGTGCCATTTTGAGAAAATTAAGGACTCAAGAGGGATATTGGAAGCCTCGGGGACTTGATTGAAAATAATTGAGCATTTGGGGACCTAAAGTCAAAGATTTTGGACTTTAGGGACCTAATTGTAATAAAATAAAAATTAGGGCTCAAATATAAATACCTAAAAATAGAGGGGCTATTCATGCTAAGACGTTCCTTATAAGGATCCATGTAGGAATGAATTCGGATAAGGACGTGAACAAAGGAGCTCAAGCAAGACTTGGAAAGCTGACTGGGGACGAACATGTCACAGTCATCGTGTGAGTAAGACCTTTTATACATCATAATCGGTTGGGGTGGTGAGCACCATTTTAAAGTGAAAAACCTACTTATCGCTTGAGAGTGGGAACTTTATACATAATACCGGTTGGGATGATGGGCACCCTTTTTAAGAAAGGAAAAATCCGCTTACCGATTATAAGTGGGCCTACCTCTATCATCGTACCAAGTTGGTGCAATGAGTACTTTAAGCTAAAAGAGATTTTGTCATAAATGTTCTTCCCTGACTGTGTGTCATTGCTTAAACTATTTGGGAGACTTTACTGACAAGAACTAGAACAACTCTAACAGGTTGGGGCCTCAATTTTAAACTTATAGTGCTCAAGGCTCAGCTTTTGAAAAACTCGTGAAGTGGGCCCAAGGCCAGTGGAAACGGGCTAAAGCCTGTAAACAAACATGATTAAGAAGAGCCATGACAACTCTCATAAAAATGGACATATTTGTATTATTTTCCATGGTACCAAGTTAGGACTGACAAGGCTCGATGGGCTAGTGGCAATGTGCCAGGACTAGGTTGACGGACTGGTTAGGCAAACAATTACAGGTCGGGTCGTGCATGCAGCAAAGATAATGGCTATATGTGAAAACTATTGTTTGTGCATGCACTCTGATTCAGGACCATCAAGACGCCCAAGAGAGGTAATGATGGGTTCCAAGGACCATTGCACGACATGGTGGCGATAAGGACAGGAGAAGCTACTGTGTTTGGGTTTCTCGTCATACTAGTTAGTCATGAAGCTATTGTGTTTAGGCTTCTTGCGCATGAGATGGTGTGGAGGTGGGATGAGATCTCCGTCCTCATATGGACATGAAGAGATGTTGAGTCTGAGGGCTTGGCGCTCAGGGCGTCGCTCAGACCCAAGGTAGAAGTCAGGGACTTCTATCAACGTGGATGGTAAATATGCTTCGATCCACAAGTAGGTCCAGTGGGCGTGCTACATCGACGAACATTTATACCCTTTATGATCAAGGGCATGTGTATGTTTGCTAAATGTCTCATGAAGAAAGTGGATGTGCTAAAAGAGCTAAACACGCATAATAAGTGAAAATGGTAAAAGGCTTTGAAAATAAATAAAAGATTTTTAGGAATAATTTTAATCAATTAAATAAATCACTTTTTTAAAAAACTCACTCCCAACACCCGCTCACTAAATTGTAGAAACTCACCCCCTCCCTTTACCACTTTCAGGAAAAGAGACAAAACTCTCCAAGGATTTTCTCAAGCTAAACCAATAGTTAGGTACGACTTTTTAAATTATTCAAGTTTTGTATAATGTTATTCTAGGAAACTAGGTGAAAATGACGCATGACTACTTGTGGTTTAGAAGGAAGAGAAATCCTTCTTAGAACAAAGGGAGTGGCGGGTTGCTCACGAGGTTCTGACCAAACTGGGTCAGGGCATGACAACTTGAGTGGTATCAGAGCTAGGTTCCTCGAATACGTTATCAAGACTATATAACATAAGCACTAAGAGAAAATTTATGAAAATTTTTAGATGGCTCCCAAGAGAGGAACCAAGAGAACTAGATCTGCCGTCACTGACACTGCCTAAAACCCTATCCCTGTAGAAACTCCCAAAGAAACTTAGACGGATCCACCTAGACTAAGCTCGGAACATCAAATGCCATATGAAGAGTTTACCCAATTATTTGGGAGGCCCAACCTCGCTCCCGAGGTGGACACCAACTCCCAAACTGAGCCCGAAGATGTATAATCCCATCCCCCCTCTAATTGACATCCCTAAATACCTCAAGACACTCTGTCAATTAGGATGTAAGTCTTTCCAAGGGGAGAAGGATGTTGGAGCCGCTATGGATTGGTTGGCCAATATTAAGAAACTTATGGGGATAATAAAGAGAGGTGCTATATCCCAACATTAAATGATGGACTAGGGTACAATAAGATAGAGAGTAAACTAAGGACCATATATCTAGTTGGTCAAGTAGAGGCCAAGGTAAATTATGTGAAATAAGTTAAGACTTAAGACTAAGTAATGAAATATGGTTTAGATATGTAAATGAAAGGTAGTATGTGAATATCGTAGAATACCGAGATACATCTTGAGGGAATTACCACATAATATCTTATATACACTCTTAAGTAGGGTTGTGTAATTGGGTCAGTTAGGAGAGGGTCCAGCCCTAAGGAAAAATAAAAGCTTGTCATACTTATGAAGTAATGCATAATTGGTTGTATTAAATGTGTAATATCATGTTAAGGAAGACGGTTGGGAGAAGACCATGCTCCGAAAATAAATATTTTGTTGTATCTTTGTGCATACTGACTTAAGCATTCAAAGCCTACTATGTGTTGTGCATTCCTAATAGAAGAATTGGCCAAATAGTAAATCAATCCTTAAGATATGTTGCATAATATCATTTGTCTAATATATGCATTGAGGATGATAATAAGAGGAAGATTCATTTAAATACTCGGAAAATAAAGGAGATATATACTTATAAACTGAGAATGACGATAAGGAGTGAATTTATGTATTTGTGAGGAATAAATATTAGAGTAACACTTGAAGAATGAGATTTAAATATGGAATTATATTGTGATTTAGTTACTATGAGAGTTGTGCCTCTACTCCAGAACTCGGTCTGATTTGAATATTAGAGCCAATGGTACAAATACACATATGAGTCTCATTTTTAAGAGTATACAGATATAATAAATGCGGTTTAAAATGATATTGAGATCTTCCGCACATGAAAACAATACAAATATGAACTCTACCGAAACCAAATAAATATGAACTCTTCGTTGGTATGAAAAGGCACAATGAAACTCTAAAAAAAGTGAACCTTAATAGTAAATTAAGAGAGTAATCAATATAAATAATGACTTTTAGAAGATATCTCATGAATTTTTAAAATAATTTTAAAATGAAATTAAAAAAGTAGAGAAAATTATATAATAACTGGCTAGTAGCTATTTTTAGTAGATAAAATATGGAGTAACGTACAATTGGATAATCGATACTTACACACTCAATCACACTTGTTTACCCTATTCCAATTAGATTACCTATCAAATCAATTAAAATTATTATTAAAACCTTAGTAATTTGTGATCAATATACAATTGCGTAAATTTTCATTGATTGCATATTGGATTAAGGTTATTTGGGCAGAAGTGACAATAAAAAAAGTAATTAAGAGATTTTTATCATTTTAGTGGATGATCTAAGTGGATTAGTCCATATTAGATGTACTTAAAATACAATAATTAGTTAATTTTAGTATTATTATATGAAGTTATATCTCCCATTATTGGGCTATATCTTGTGCTTATGGTCCTCTTTATAACATCCTTGCGCATTGTTATTAGACAGCAGCCCCCAAGGCAATAGTGCACGTTTAATACGGAGTGAAGAATAGTCCCATGCCCTGCCCTACCACTGCTCTTCCGGCGGAGATTATCTGCTGAGGAAGCTATCTTTGGAGTCAAGCCACGCTTATGGGTCAACCTCGTCCGCCACCTCTCTCCTGTGCAAAGTTGGGTCTTGCGTTTCTAAGGGCAATGAGGCAGCCGCAGAACACAAAGCTCGAGATGGTGTCCCCGCCGACGCCCATTCTCCCGCGAACTCGTAGAAGCCGCCGGCCTCGACGTATTCTAGATGGATGCCATAATACCATACTGCTGCTTCAGGGCAGCCGAACTGGGTACTCAACTATTGTACCAGTCTAAAATTGCATACTAAGGCCCGACCAACAACAGGTCGAACCAGATATTACAAGATTGAGTTAGGCGGGTTTGTTCATATTCATTCTCGTGTCTTAATTCAAATGTTATTTTTTAAATAATAGTAAATTTATATAAATTATTCATAGAAAGTTTTCATGTAATATAAGATTATAAGCTAAGATTTTTATAATTTTGTAACATTAAATATATGTATATTATTAATAATCTTAAAAAAACTAGAGTTATTGGTATAATTAGGAATGTCATCTGACCGGAGACCCGAATCACGTACTCAAGATATGAAGATATGAAGATATGTCTGGTATGCTCGGGCCCGCCGTGAAATTCGGATCCATAAATTGGACCCCATACTCCAGCATGAGGTCTAACGGGTCCAAAGGTGGACCGGAAAGGTGGGTCCAAAAAATGGACTCGCCCTTATGTTTTTTTTTTAATTTTTAAATGAAAAGATATCATTCGTTTCATTTGAAATTATAAAATAAAATAGAAACGGGTGGTCGAGGTTATCTTCAACCCTAAAAAACCCTTCCATTAACACTCTCAGATTCTAAATAAAATTTGAAAGTTTTGCAGTAGCAGTGAGCCCTAGGAGAGAAGCTGCCACTACTCCCGAGATGTCACTCTCGAGCTACTGTACCTTATGCTTCCTGTAGCTAGCCCTCGAGCTTTATACCCTGCTCGTCATCCTTGAACTATCGCCCCCGAGCTGCCCCCAGGAGAGGACTCAAGCTGCAAGAAATTCTTCACACTCTCCTTGACAATAATAGTACCAACATTGGCATAGTCCTAACGATTTATGTAATTTCGACGCTTTTCTTCTCCAGCGTCTCAGCATCCAGCTCAAGCCTCTTGAGGCACTTGCCTGACGGGTCCCCAACTCGAGCGATGTCCATATCTTTTGAATGAAAAAAGTGTGATAATAACTAAGAGGTTGCCCAGGTGGAGACTTCCGTGTTAGAAATACTCTAAAATTAAAGTAGTTTTTCTTTAGCGGAAGGTTCTGCTAACATGAATGACTTCGGTGCACTTACTATATATAAGTATAGTTAAGATTGGAGAGGCAGTGGAGCTATGAATTTGCTGACTCATGATGAAGCCAGTTATATCCAATACTTTATTATACCTACTATCGTGTATTTCATCTACAAAATGGATAGTTTTGTGTATGAAAAGGCACATACTTCCCTTTTCCACTTCACTCTCCAAATCACCCAGATTTCATGCGGACCATCATACTACATAACTATCATCTCTATCTAGTTCCCTCTTCCCTTCTCAAAAGTGCTAAAGGATGAAGAAGACAACAGGTCCTTTGAGTTGGTGAAGCCGATAATTGCTACTTCCACCCCTACGATTAAGTCCTCGTGATCACTAATTCCTCCCCACAATCTCATCCATAAATAATGAGACGAACAACTTATTTTATGAAGGACCCAAAACTGCAGGTTCGGGTCCAGATTTTGAACCTGAATCACTCGTTCGTTCAGGCTTGGGTCCACTAGGCTACTGGTCCGTTGAACCCGCCTTGGGTGGGGTATGTGTCCGCCAAAACCCGCACTAACCCGAGCAACTGACATGTCTAGGTATAATATGTCGCACCTAATAAAAAGTTTCAAGTTTTTAATCATCTTAACGAGATAATATGTGCTAATTTGGTTATTGCCATACAATCAATATAATGGGTCTGAGCTTCAAAGTTGTAATTGGGCCGATCATTATATGGAAATTGGGCCCATAAACAGCAATCACGTGTAAATAAACGAGCATCCAATAATATACAGTCTCCTAGCAACCCTGCGTCTATTAGAAAATGTCATCAGATTCTCAGATCCTTGTATTCTCACAAGTCATTTCTATCCTTCCCCTTATGGTAATATGAAAAAAGGGAGCTATAGAAAAGCTGAAAGTTAACCAGAGCGGATGGTTGAGCAAAAAAAACGAGCGGATGGGGGCAAGCATTAAAAACAAGAAAAGTGAGATTATTGATTTATTTCTCATGAAAAAGAGCTACGCCACAAAGACAGCTCTTCCCTCTTTCTCATTCAATGCTAGGAGGCAAAGGATTTACAAAGTTTGACTGATGGAGGCAGTGAACGGACAGAAAAAGAGAAAGTGCAGCAGCCTTTTCTTTTGGGGTTCTGCACAAGACTTGCCTATTTTTCCGACCCATTTTACTAATTTACTGATCTTCTTTTTGCACTCTGGTCCGCCATTGACTAAAAAAACCAACTCAGAGTATACAAGCCATCGTGATTATGACAGAATTGAGACTCATTCATGGCAAATGTGGATTAAGAAGAGCCGCCTATCATTTGTTACATATTTCTCTTTGGTATTTCATGTGATAAAAATACATAAATATATAATAAATAAATCAAATGAAAGAAGATAAGATATTGAGGAGTCAACCTTATGCAATCATTTTATTACTCGATGGGCCGACCATGAGAAGCTTCCTCATGTAAATAAAGTTATGGGACATGCATGCATGCAAAATCATATGGAAAGTACTCACCCCAAAACTTAGCATTCAAAGAATTTTGATGAACAGAGCGGAGGAGTAGGGTTAAATTTATAGAACAAACTATATAAGTTTTCTGTGAATCAATTGATGTGGGATAAGATGATTTCGTGTAGATTTGACAGAACTATATATTAGAATGAGCACTTAATATATGCATTTAGTCATTAGCACGGGTGAATGTAATTACTAAGGTAAAGTGCCTAGCAATAATATCTGGTTTATGACATCATAATAACACTAATCACTTATAATAACTTAAAGCAGAGCCAATCATATCGCTTGCTAGCTAAACCTCGCCAACCATGAACTATTTCATGTAAATAAAGTTATGGGGCATGCATGCATGCAGAATCATGTGGAAAGTACTCACCCCAAAACTCAGCATTCAAAGAATTTTGATGAACAGAGTGGAGGAGTAGGGTTATCTGTGAATCAATGGATGTGGGATAAGATGATTTCATGTAAATTTGACAGAACTATATATTAGAATGAACACTTAATATATGCATTTAGTCATTAGCAACAGTGAATGTAATTTACTAAGGTAAAGTGCCTAGCAATAGCATCTGGTTTATGACATCATAATAACACTAATCACTTATAATAACTTAAAGCAGAGCCAATCATATCGCTTGCTAGCTAAACCTGGCCAACCATGAACTATTTCATGAAAATAAAGTTATGGGCATGCATGCATGCAGAATCATATGGAAAGTACTCACCCCAAAACTCAGCATTCAAAGAATTTTGATGAACAGAGTGGAGGAGTAGGGCTAAATTTATAGAACAAACTATACAAGTTCTCTGTGAATCAATCGATGTGGGATAAGATGATTTCGTGTAAATTTGAGAGAACTATATATTAGAATGAGCACTTAATATATGCATTTAGTCATTAGCACATACTAAGGTAAAGTGCCTAGCAATAGCATTTGGTTTATGACTTCATTGTAACACTAATCACTTAAAATAACTTAAAGCAGAGCCAATCATATTGCTTGCTAGCTAAACCTCGCCAACCATGAACTATTCAACTTCCCTAGAGCCTTAATTAGGGCCTTTCAGCAACTAGGAGGAAGTGGAGAAATCGTAGTTGTGAATGTTATATCTCACCACCGTAGCCGCCACCTTCGCACCGCTTCTTCTCCGCCTGCCGCTCTTCGTCCTCGTCAGGATCACTTCCGCCTTCATGATCCTCGCCAGGAGGTGGTGGCAGCCTGTGGAATGGCGGGTTATGGAAAGTCGCGGCCACTATCGTCACTGGACCGGCTGCCACCACCTTGCCCCCCACCACCCCTCCGAAGACCTGCCCCTGCGCCCCCGAGAGCGTTATTCCGAACCCTGGTGAGGCTGCGGCTGTGGGGGGAGACACGGCGGCGGATGGATTGGTGATGAAGCACATGAACGAGCCCCACAGGGAAAGCAAGTGGAAGGGTCCGTGGAGGGAGATGAGGGAACCCGCGGGAGCCGCCACACTCGCCGCGTGGGCGTGGGACGGCATGGGATGGCGGAGCGTCACGTTCGATACCGTCCCCATTCCGCTCAGGAGCGTGACCCCCAAGCGCCGCCTACGGGCGAAGTTCGTCACCATCTCTATGATGTCCGATCCGGCAGAGATCTCGAGGATAACAGGTTTCATGGAGGGATCGGTGTCCCTCATAATGACCAGTGGCGGCTTCGGCTTGTTCTTCGAGCCCGGCGGCCTCCCCCTCGGTTTCTTCGCCACAGAAGCCGAGCCAGCGGGCCCGTCCTCCGACGCGGGAAGCTGGACCCTCGTGTAGCGTAGCTGGGGTTGGCCGGCAGGTGAGCCCATGTTGCGGAAGGCAGATACACCTGCACGTGAATGGTCGGAATCGGAGTCTTCGGAGTGTGGATGTGTGGAAAGGTTCATCGCGTTGCCGTAGTCCGTCATCGCAGTAATGCTTGCAGGAACAAACAAAAAAAGGCAAGAGAATGTAAAAAATTGAGGGAGAGAGAGAGACGAGAACTGAGTGTAGAGGG
Source organism: Trapa incisa (assembly GCA_030064435.1). Taxonomy (NCBI): domain Eukaryota; kingdom Viridiplantae; phylum Streptophyta; class Magnoliopsida; order Myrtales; family Lythraceae; genus Trapa; species Trapa incisa. The sequence continues at coordinate 2,338,583 of CM057774.1, read as the reverse complement.
TAGGAAATGTACAGTCTTTTCAGTCTTAATAATGCGAAAGTTTCAATTTTCAGTTGAGTGGTCTCCAGACCATTTGTTTGCTTTTGCTTATGTTTTCTTCTAAAAGACAAAAGCCGTTTCCGTGGAATGGGCCAAGGTTTTGACTGTAGAATTTGTTCTTAAGGTCCAGCAGGCGAGATCTCACATCTTCACGTCAATCATTGGGGAATCTGGGGATTACCCACTGATCAGATCGGTTAGATGAATTCATTATCAAGAGTACTAAGCCCATCAATGGGGCCAACTTTCCAACTATGGGATCTTTTGGAGTTACAGGTAAATAGGCTTAGGAATTGGATCTCACCCTGTCCCGTTTAAATTGGGCTCGGTCATTGTACCCATCGAGATTGGAGTTCAAATTTTTTAATTTAAAATAATCCTAAATTTTTTATAAATAGAAATTTAGAACATTTTATATTCAAACTCAAAAGTTTATACCATTAAATTAAATGTTTATATACTTTTTTAATTATTAATAACATATTATATATTTAAAAATACAAATATTATAAAAAGTTAACATAATATTCCTGAATATAATTTATATATAATAAATTATATTTTACTTTATAATTTTTAAAAATAAAATTTGAATTAGGTTTGTTTCCATAGAACATCCAAAATCAGTTGTATAACAAATACAAATAAAAATTAATCGAAAATCGACTCAATGAATAGGTTTATTCAATCAGTTTCGAGTTGGAGTATTTACCAGTAATGGAGGGAACAATAAAACCTTAACATGCAAGTGATGGTAACAAAAGATGTGCAAATGAAACTTGTAAATAAAGGTATGGAAAAATTAAAGATGCTTTTGACTCAACATAGTATTTATTCACAACGAGCATGCTTTGGTAAGAAATCTGAAGATGGGGGCTTTTACACACACAAAATGTAAATCATCTTACGGGGTTCTTTGTCTTTCAAACATCCACTAAAATAAAATGAATTAAATTTGGAGAAACTATCTCCAACATCATGAAGTGGTAAAGCTTGCAACACGGAGATAAAATGAATTATAAATTGGTGAGACTAATAATGAATGGCAAGATGAATTACTACCAATATGGGTAGTACTAGATAGTTTAGTAGAATATGACTCAGGTAGAATTTCTAAATTTACTGATTTATTTATTTTTATAATTTTATCCCACTCTTAGCATCCATGTTTCTTACTTTCTGCACTCATATTCATAATAAGTCAGGGTTAAGTTTTTGCTTCCTAAATCACATAAATAACAATTCATAATACAAAAAATAACTTATATTAACAATTTATCACCCATACCATATCCAGAAGTTATACCATAATTATAATCAGGTAAATGTGAGAGTGTGTTAGTAATGCATACTCTACATCAGTGATACCCCTTAAGTTTATTCTATCATACAAATGTTTTATATTCGAAGTACATGACAATAACTTGCCCAATTCCATGTACATGTGTCACACCTTTACCTAATTTATCGGGCGGTGTACTTGTGCAGTTTGCCAATCCACTTGATGTTATAATGGTGAGATCCTTCATCAAAGTAAAACTGACAGGACTAAAGCTCATAATAAAAAAATTCTATCTAATTTTAAGCAGAAATTTGAAACTTTTCATAAGAGCATAGCGCTCCAAAAGTAGTTTAACAAAAACTCGGGAATATAGCCGTTATTAAGTAGTAAACTGCAACTTTCGTGAGTAGGGTAAGAGATTACCTCGAATGGTCAGTTGCTTGGTATTGTCTTACTGCCCTTGCCCCTAGTCTCCTTGTCTTCCACTTGCAATAGTTTGGCTAAGGAAGTGAGCTTACAACTCAGTAAGTGGGACACTAACGTCGTGCTGCTACATAGTTTATGACCCAGATATTTTCCATAAACCACCTAGTATGATATACTATTTACTTCACTTATATTTGCCTATACGAGTCCCGTGGTTTATTTCCTCTCATTTGAGACATATTTTTGGTTATCCGACTCGTAGTCTAATCTACGATTGGGTTATACTCGATCTCCCCCTTTTTATCTTTCACTTTTAACACATTAAAGGCAAACATTAAGACTCAGTCCCACACACACCCATGGCCTATGCTCGGGCGGCACTACTGGACTACTCATAGCCTGTGCCTCGACCCGATAACTCAGGCCTAAATAACAACATGGCATACGCTCGAGCAGCACTACCTAGCTACTTACAACATGTGCCTTAACCCAACAACTTAGGCCTAAGCACAAACAAAGGGGCACTTATGCCCTATACACACAATCACATTCCGCCCAAAATGGATCACCACTCGTGCAATCCCAAAGTAGGAGTTGAAGTGTGGGAGGCCCAATGCTCTTTTCCCACCATCGACACCTTACTCGTGCCTTTTCACAGCTTGGTGCCTCAGCACCCTAGGGCTACTCGGGTCCCCAAACAACACAACACTTGGGGCTATTCATGACCCTCTTTTTACTTTCATACCTGATTCGTGGATGTTGAGGACGTATCCCCACCCATTACACCATATACTCCGACTGTCTCCTAATACCATGCACGCGAGTATACGTATACCCCGACTGTCCCCTGCTACCATGCACAAATGTATACATGGAACTTGGACGATCTAGAAGTATCACTTACACCTTCTTTACTCCACTTCGAGGCTTACCCTAAGCATTGTTACTACCCATTCGAGCGTACTGGTGATGCCCATTTTTAAATTCATGGGTATATATATCGTTATAAAAATGGAAAATTATAAAACCCGTCCTTTGGGATCAAAGAAAAATGGGAAAAGAACTGGTATAGAGTTATGTGCGAAGAAATGAGTTGATTAATGAACAAAAAATAGTTAATGTGGGAAATTGGAAAATCCTAAAAAAATTCACAAAAATTGGGAAGTGGAATTGAGGATATAACCAGACCGGTTTGGGATGAACTGGACCCGAACTAGACTGGACCGATTCACAAATTCATTTTTCTAGGTGGCTTAAAAATGTCAAATTGGGAAATTGAGATTACCATTAAATAGAAAATAAATTTTTAAATTTCAGAAAAATGGTCTAAAAGGGTCCGAACCGGCCGATTTTCAAATTTTAGACAGCGAACCCGGTCGAACCGGACCGGTCAACGGTCGGACTGGACCGGTCAACGGTCCGACCAGTCAACGAACTGGTCAACGGACAATGGACAACGGTCAACAGTCAATAGATAGTTGGTGCCTCGTAAGCTGGTGCCCCATAAGATGCCACACAAACACGGGCAACCAATGGGAGACTGCCACATGTCCGGTCAATGGGTCAACAGTTGATGCTGTGACCGAGCTGACACTCCACGTAAGAAAAACTGACCAATCACAACATGCCATGTGGCACGATTGCCACGTCATTGCCTTCAACCTTCAAACACTGATTGAGAGAGAGATGTGAGAAAATATAGAGTCTCCAGCGACTCGAAAAACTCTCTGATCAGGTCATTGGTGGCCGAGTTGGAGGCTGATCTTACACCGACGTGTAGCCTAAACAGTTGTTCGACTCCCTATTTAAAGAGCACCCTCTAATTTGTCCTTAGCATCTCACAATCGAGCGAAGAAGAAGAAGAGTGCATTTTCTGGAGAGCTGTGAACCAGAGCTTTGACGACGAGATTTTTCTCAACCTCTAAAGCCACATTTGGTGTCATTGGAACTGGGAGGAAGTCCTCTACCTAGCCATACCCTTCTTTCACTATGAGGACCACCGCGGAGGAACGAGGCAGCTCAAACAATGCTATCATTCCTCGACCGAAAAATAGCCAACCTTCTACAGCCTACTTCAAGCTTTCCCCTGACCAATTGTGGCCATGATAGACCCTCTACACCTCATGTAAACCCCGTTCTATTGAGTTAAGGAAAATCGTGAAAAGAATCGGTCAAAGTGAGTGAGAAACACTGAATCGGTTCACAAACCCGATCATAGGGGAACAGGCAAACTGGGAAATTTACAACTCTCGAGTGACACAAAAGGGTTCATAAACCTTGGAAAAGAACCTTAAAACAAATTGGGAGAAAAAACCAGACCAGCTCAGGTGAACTGGATCTGAACCAGTTTATGAACTGAGTCGATTTATGAACCAAAACCCATAGAGAGAGGAAAAATCGGGAAATTTATGGATCCCAAGTGACTTAAAGAGTCACATAAGTCATGAAAAAGGACTTTAGGATGAATGGGGGATGAAAACCAAAGCGGTTCAAGTGAACCAGATCTGAACCAGATTGAACCGGTTTAGATCGGTTTGAACCACTATTGAACCAGATGCTAAATTCATTTTTCTAGGTGGTTTAGAAAATTCAAATTTGAGATTTGAGACTACCATTAGATATAAAATGAATTTAGATAAATTTAGAAAATTTTAATTTTAAAAAATTTGATCGAATCGGGCCTGAATCGGCCGGTTTAAGCTTTGAACCCGGTTCGGACTGATCCGGCCCGGATCGGAACAATGTCGTCTTCTTCCTTCAAATGACAATACTATTCACTCGCTGAAAAATCGAGCAGCGCTGGCAAAGCTGAAAAGTCTTTGGCTAGGGAGTTTCAGGCAATGAATGACCACCATTAAGGCACCAATCAGACGACCAAGAAGTCCTCGAGCTTCCTATATAAAGTGCCCCTCCTCATTCATCCTCTCCACACCTCAAAACTCCATTCTCTCTCAACTGCTCCAATTTTCGATGAAGCTCAAACTAGAGGTCCGACTTGGGAACTATTCTAAGCCAAACAAGGTGAGATCGGGTTCTTTAGAACCGAGGAGAAGTTAGCTACCCGACGGTAGTCTCCATTTGCTCAGAGGGTTGCCGGAGAGACGCCGATGTGATAGAATAGTGAAGTTGCTCTATTTTGGCCGAGCTAAAAACAACCAATTTGAGCCCTCCTCAAACCAAACCAAGTTCTTCCAACACCTCCACAACCCTCATACAGCTGAATTAGGGGGGGGGGGGGGGAAGGTAAGCCAATTTGGCTCCACTATAAATTTCGATCGATGCTAGAGAGAGAATCTAAACTTTGATAACTAAATTGTCATTCAATTTGACATCAATTGATACAATTCTTGATCCTAGGAGAAATATTAGGATAAGAGCTATCTACTCAGATCGAAAGCTCGGACCGCCGTGTCCTCGACGGTAAGCTTTCGAAGCTTTCTCTCTATAAGTCCAATTTTCCGACGAAGCTCAGTTTGAGCTCATTCTGACATCAAATCGTACGATTCAAAGTGCAATTGAATCATATAAAGGTGTAGGAACTCCAATCTAACTTCAATTTCAACAATTAAACTCATTTGATTGGTCAATTTGATGAAATCAAATTCGGTTGAGTTAAAAGGTTGAAATTGAGGGAAATTTGGGAATTTTGAAAATTCGAGGGACTAAAGTGCAATTTCATAAAATTGAGGACCAATTGGGCATGATAAAGATGTTGGAAGACCAATTGGGCAATTTTGGAAAATTTGGGGAAAAACTTACCATTTTTGTAAAGTAGGGGCAAAATGATGATTTTGGAAAAATTGGGGGACCAAATTGGAAATTTGGGAAATTGAACCCCTTTTTGTGAAATTGAATAAATTGAGGTTCCAATGTGAATTTTAAAAGTTTCAGGACTCAATTTGAGGAAAAATCGGCAATTAGGGACTTAAAGTTAAAGAAAAATAACTTTAGTAACCTAATTGCAAATAAATGAAAAGTTTGGTTTTCTCATTCATTTGGAATGAATAAAGGCTATTAGGCCGAGGGATAATGAAGAAGGATATTCATATCGTGTAGGAACATGAAGTACCAGGAATGCCAAAAAGGAAAAGCTTGTGTTAATACAAAGAATCGGTCGAGAGGAATTCACTGCATTAATGGGTGAGTGAGATTTTTATATCATACCTAGTTAGGATGATAAACACCTCGAAAATGAAAACCCACTGCTAAGTGGTATTTTAATCATCACAAATAAGAGGAGTGATGTGGAAATCAAGTGGAAAAACTATTTAACGGTTGTAAGTAGATCATACCCAATTGGTATGATGAAACTTCCTTAAAGGAAGTGGAAAACATGTTCATCGGTTATGAGCGAAGATGTCCTCATACTCGCTTGGTATGATGGACAGTTAAAAAGTATATTTTGTCTGAAGTGCTCTCGTCTGACTATGTACCACTGCTTAAACATTTTGGGAGACCTTTTTGATGGGAGCTCGAATAGCTCTCTTAGGCCGGAGGCCTCGATTTTTGAACTTTGGGACTAATATGTCCGGTTTTGAAAATCTCAAATAGTGGGCCCTAGGCTAGTTGGCACGAGCAGGAGCTCGTAAATAAACATGATTAATATGCTATGAAAACTTAATTAATGAGTTGTTTGGCCATGGTATGGAGACATGATTGACATACTTAGTCAACTAGTGGTAGTGCGACATGACAGGTCTCCAGACTAGTTAAGACAAACAGATGTAGGTTGAGTTGAGGATCAGGGCCGTTGGACTAGTGGCATCACATATTATATGGCATTATGTGAAAAACTATTGATTGTGCATGCACTGTATTTACGAGACGTTCAAGATGCCCAAGAGGGGTAGTGATGCATCCTAGGGCTCTGGACGACTTGGTGGATATAAGGGTAGTTAGTCATACCAAAAGTCTAGCAAAGCTCGGAGTAGCTTCAAGTATATGAGACCGGGGTGGGGACATGATGAGGTCTCTGTCCTCATACAGACACAAAGTATTTTTGGTCTAAGGGTAAGACGTTAGAGACATTCACTCAAACTTCAGGTAGAAGTCGAAGACTTTTATTAAGGTGGATGGTAAAAATGCTCCAATCCACAAGTGGGTGTAGTCGGTGTAACAGCATCTCGCAAATATGTGTCTTGAGCCAAGTAGACTTTACGAAGAATTTGTCAAGATATTCGGGGAAGCTTGCTTCGCGCTTAGGAATGGGGACTGTTCTAAAGGAAGTATGCACCCGAGGATGGTGACACGTGAAGGCCCCTAACAAGCATCGGGAGAAGCTTCCCAAAGCCCGAGATGGAGAAGAAGCTATAAAGGTCCACGTAAGTAAGTTACTTGCTATAATTGTGTACAGAGAGGACACTACGCACGGAAGTGCCCGACATCACTAAGGAATTTGGTACCCACTCCTAGAAGCACTAACTCCATGGCCAAGGAAGGGCGTGAAGAAAGGAAGAGAAAGGAAAAGAGAGCAAAGAATGCCTCCCCACCATGTAAATACCGAAGGATCCATGTAGGAGCCAGTGTCGAGATAACCTGTTATAGATGTGGAGGAGTAGGACACATGATAAGAAAATGTCACATGCCACGAGGATGGAAGGCAATACCTCCTAAGAATAATACCTCCCCGACTACCGGAGCCCGAGAGGATGGAAGACAGGAGACCACCCTGAAAGCCACAACTCCATATGAGGATTTCAAACCCATCCCGGAGAGAGTTTCTCAAAATTCTAGCATAGAGCTTCTTGAACTTTCTTTTAACCAACTCCCTTAGAGGGAGGAGGTCCCCAAGTGTATTGTATTCAATTCCCAAGAAATAAGATTTTAAATTCTCATTTTGTTGCCCCGACTCATAATGAGTCCAATCAAAATCTCGTGCCCCAGGACAAATAAGGAACGAGAAGGACAAATAATGCCTTTAAAAGAGGCCAAGATACTTCGACCTCCATGAACTAGGCAAGCCTATGTAAGAGGACCATGCATAGGGCTAAACCCAAAGAACGGGCGAACAAGGAGACAACAACAAGGGAGACGACAACCCCTTTGGAATAGGAAAGGTAACCATGACCAAGAAACAAAGGAAAGAATTTCCGATGAGAGAGGAACCTTGGAAGATGTAAGCCCACTAACTAAAGAATGACGAACCTCAAACTAGTCTCTAACCCCACCTATTTAAGGAGATCTAGGATCAGACGACCAGGCATAATTGGGAGTGCACAAGACGAGGATGAGAACTAGAAGTTCCTCGGGTAGGAACATGAAGTTAGGGATGGCAAAGTGTAAACTGATTTGGAAAAGCAGAGGAGCCAAGTAGGGTTATGAACCCACCTAGCGAAAGTAGACAGCTAGTAACCATGGGATAACCAAAGGAGACTAAAATGATGCCCTAAGCAGGACAAAAAGGGATGGTGATAACCACACCCTAAAGAAGGTGATAGGATAGGCATTAAGAACAAGTGAACTCGAGAGACAACTACTTCGAGACAATTGGACAAAGAGGGCAATAGGAACAGGGCGGTTGAACGAACTGCCCCTCGTGAGAATCACGGATTTGAACCCCGACGAGAAAGGAAATGTAAAAGGGGCAAACGTTGGAAGAGAATGATTAAGGAAGTCCTTAGAACAATCCATGGCCAAAAGGAATTGGCAACCACCCTTGAGCCATGAGAAGGACTAAGTGAACTTTTCGTGAGGCAATTAGAAGACCAATAAGGAACTAACTAAGGGGCCAACATAGGGCAACAAGGGATAACATCGAAACTCATGAAAAGTAAGTGTGAGAGGCTCGACGAGACAATGAGCTAAGTAGATTCGACGATCAAGGAAGTAAATAGACCCGGGTACGATCGAACGTTATGGAACTCCAATTCTTTACATAACCCTTAAGAGGAAAGGTCTGACCCCAAACGGTAGGGAGCATTGGACTTAAGAAAGTACTTGGACACGAGGGTAATGAAAGTAAAAAGAACTAAGTAAAAGGAGGTAAATGAATGAACAAAAAGGGGTAACCAGAGCGATAGGACGTAAATCAAACCCCGAGTTGACTGCAAGAGAATCCATTTCCGATGTCAAGAATGGATGGCTAAGTTTTGGGGTCAAAACTCCTAAAATGAGGGGAGAGTTGTGAAACCCATTCCCCCAGACCAAGTAAACCGGGGAAAGAACCGGTGGTTTTGAGAACACCAAGCCGAAAAGGAACCGAAAAATGATAAAGAAGGGTTAAAATGGGAGATTGGAAAATCCCAAGTGACCAAAAATTCATAGAAATCATGAGGAAGAACTGGGAAGTGGAATTGATTAGAGAACTAGACCGGCTCGGGGTGAACTAGACTCGAACCGGACTGAACCAGGATGAACCATAGTGAACTAGTTAAATGATTCATTTTTCTAGGTGGCTTTAAAATGTCAATTTGAGAAATTGAGCCCACCATTAGATAGAAGATGAAATTAGAAAACTCATGAAGTGGGCCCAAGGCCAGTGTGCACAAGTTGGACCCATAGACAAACATGAATTATAAGAACCATGGAAACTCTCAAAAAAACTAAAATTGTTGTGTGATTTTCCACGAGGCATAGATAGGACTAACAAGACTCGATGGGTTGATGGCAGTGCCCCTAGACTAGGCCAGAAGGTCGGTCAAGGCAAACAACTGCGGGCCAGGTCGAGTGTCGGGGTCATTGGACCATTGGCATCAAAGAGCAAGGTTAATGGATCAAAACTGTTGTACGCATGCATGAGGAATTTAGGAGCATCTAGACGGGGAAGTCAATGGGTCCAAAGGGCTGCTCGATGACCTAGATGCAATACGAGGGGGGGGGGGGGAGGGGGTCTGTCGTGTCAGTCAGTCATGAAGCTCTGATAGCTTCCTATGCACTGAGACCAAGGCTAGAGGGGAAATGATCTTTTGTCCCACAAAGCGGGCATGATGAAGCATTGAGATTGAGACAAGAGGGGAAATGAGGTCTCAAAACCGAGGTCGGAGGGAAACAAGGTCTTGTCCCACAAAGTGGACATGATGAAGTGTTGAGATTGAGGCTGGAGGGGAAATGATGTCTCAAGAATGAGGTCTCATCCCACCAAGCGGACATGATGAAGGTTTGAAGGTTGGACTATTGATGTACACTCAAAACTCATGGTAGAGGCAATGCACCTCTATCTGGGTGGACCGTAAAGACGCACCGAACCATAAGTGGAATGGTCGGGGACTGTTTTGCGAATGTGTGATCCCTTTCCATGATAGAAAGGGCGTGTGATTGTTTGTCGAGGCACCTCCCGAGAAAAGGGAAATGTTAAGAAAGAGATGAACTCATATTACAATAAACTGAAAGTATAAAACATCTTGATAAGACTGATTGTTTGAAAACTCACTTCCCAACCCCCACTCACTGAGTTGTGAAAACTCACCCCCACCCATTAAACCTTTTCAAGAGAAACACCTCGCTACGACGAGCCGAGGTAGGAGAGAAAGCCAAGGGCACCGCAATCAGGTAACTTTTATATTTTGAAACTTTTTTATGAGAAACATGTACTCCAACGCAATTATCTTCCTTGGATTATTTGGTAGAAATACAAGATTAGTACGAGGAAGGGTGGTGGGTTGATCTTAGGACTCCGACCAAATCGGGTCGGGCATGATAGTTGTCATGCCGAGGAAGAATGTCATGCCCCAACATGGTTTGGTCGGATCCCCATGATCAACCAGCCACTCTCCTGGTTTATTAAAGGGTTTCCCCTTATTATAAATCATAAAGAGTAAGGTGTCCTTTAACCTACACCTTTTCTTGGAATTACATAAATCAAAACTGCATAATAATTTAGATTTATCATACCTGTCTCACAGGCGTCTTAGTTGATGGTCTTTAAGGGTAGGCTTTCCAAAATCTCCTAAAAGGGATATAAGGGAGGGGTGAGTACGACTAATCAGTGAATGGGTTTTCAAAACTTTTTATCTTTAGGAAAAAGATAAATTTTGGAGTGTGTCAAACTCATTTCTTTCAAAACCATTTCATTTGAAATATCAGGTTTTATCACCATTTCCTTATTTAATCACGGTGTGTCATCACCCAACACACATTCTTCATCATGAAGGTTAAACACACATTCACAGGTCAGTACGTCCACTAAACCCACTTGTGGCTTCAGAGCGACTTTACCGGCCACCCAGATAGAAGTACGTCCACTTCACCTTGAGAATGAGTGGATGTTCATGACATCCAACTCTAAATCTCGAAATCAATTCTTCATGTCTGTATGAGGACAGAGACCTCATCCCATCCCCATCCCGGTCTCATGCTCTTAGTGCTACTCTAAATTAAGGTCCCTTGATAAATTTTAAAAGTTTCAGGACTCAATTTGACGAAAAATTGGCATTAGGGACTTAAAGTTTAAGAGAAATAACTTTAGGAACCTAATTACAAATGAATGAAAGTTTGACTTTCTCATTCATTTGGAATGAATGAAGGCTATTAGGCCGAATACTAATGAACCAAGATGTTCATATCGTGTAGGAACACGAAGTACCAGGAACGCCAACAAGGACAAGCTCGCGTGAATACAAAGAATTGGTATAGTGGAATTCACGGCATTAACAGGTGAGTGGGTTTACTATCGTCATACCCGGTTGGGATGATGAGCACAATTTAAAGTTAAAAACCACTTAACAGTTGTGAGTGAGATTTTATATCATACCCAGTTGGGTATGATAAGTACCTCGAAATGAAAACCCACTATTAAATGGTATTTTAAACGTCGTAACTTAGAGGAGTGATGTGAAAATCATGTAGAAAAATTACTTATTGATTGTAAGTAGATCATATCCTGTTAGTATGATGAAATTTTCTCGAGGGAAGTTGAAAACCTGTTCATCGGTTATGAGCGGAGATGTCCTTATACACTGTCGGTATAATGGACAGTTGAAAATATAATTTTGTCGGAAGTGCTCTCCCCTAACAGTGTGCCAATGCTTAAACTATTTGGGAGATCTTCTTGACGGGAGCTCGAATAGCTCTTATAAGCAGGGGGCCACAATTTTGGAACTTGGGGGCTAATTTGCCCGATTTTGAAAATATCGTACAGTGGGCCCAAGGCCAGTTGGCACAAGCAGGAGCTCGTAAACAAACATGAATTATATGCCATAAAACTTTAAATAAAGGAATTGTTTCACCATGGTACAAAGATAGGACCGACATACTCGGTCAACTAGTGGTAGTGCGACATGACAGGTCGACGAATCAGTTAAGACAAATAACTGCGGGTTGAGTTGAGAGTCGGGGCCGTTGGACCAGTGGCACCACAGATTACAAGGAATGATAAGAAAATATTGTTTGTGCATGCACTATGAGTATGGGGCCATCAAGATGCCCAAGAGGGGTAGTGATGCATTCTAAGGGCACCGGACGACCCGATGAGTATAAGGGCAGTTCATCGTACCAGGTGACCGTGTGAAATTTGGAGTAGCACCAAGCGCATGAGATCGGGGTGGGGATCGGATGAGGTCTTTGTCCTCATACGGACATGAAGAATTGATTTCGGGATTGAGGGTTGGATGTCGTGGACATTCACACTTTCTTAGGGTAGAAGTGGACGTACTTCTATCTGGGTGATAGGTAAAGTTGCTCCGAAGCCACAAGTGGGTTCAATGGACGTACTGACCCATGAATTTGTGTTTAACCTTCATGATTAAGGATGTGTGTTGGGTAATGAAACACCGTGATTAAAGAAGAAAATGGTAATAAAACCTGAGATTTCAAATTAAATGGTTTTGAAAGAAAGGAGTTTGACACACTCCAAAATTTATCTTTTTCCTAAAGATAAAAAGTTTTGAAAACCCATTCACTAAGTAGTTGTACTCACCCCCTCCCCTATATCCCTTTCAGGAGATTTCAGAAAGCATACCCTTAAAGACCATCAACTAAGACGCCTGTGAGACAGGTATGATAAATATAACTTTTTATACAATTTTGATTTATGTTATTTCAAGAAAAGGTGTAGGTTAAAAGATGCCTTACTCTTTACAATTTACAATAAGGGGAAACCCTTTAATAAATCGGGAGAGTGGCGGGTTAATCACGGGGATTCGGCCAAACTGGATCGGGGCGTGACAATGTCGATCCTGTCTTGGTACCATGACCAAACAACTCATCTATTAAAGTTTTATGGCACATATCTCATATTTCTTTATGAGCTCCTACTCGTGCCCACTGGCCTATGACCCACTGTTCTAGATTTTTAAAACCAGGCATAATAGCCCCCATGTTTCAAAATCGAGGTCCCTGGCCTATAAGAGCTATTCGAGCTCCCATCAAGAAGGTCTGCCAAATAGTTTAAGTATTGACACACAGTTAGGGGAGAGCACTTCCGACAAAATATATTTTCAACTGTCCATTATACCGACCGAGTATAAGGACATCTTCGTTCATAACCGATGGACGGGTTTTCAACTTCCTTTGAGGAAGTTTCATCATACTAACTGGGTATGATCTACTTACAACTGATAAGTAGTTTTTCCACATGACTTCCACATCACTCCTCTAAGTTATGATGTTTAAAATTCCACTAGTTAGTGTGTTTTCATTTCGAGGTACTTATCATCCTCAACCGAGTATGATATAAAATCTCACTCACAACCAGTAAGTAGTTTTTATCTTTAAGTTGTGCCCATCATTGTCACGCCCCGACCCGGTTTGGTCGGATCCTTGTGATCAACCCGCCACTCTCCCGGTTTATTAAAGGGTTTCCCCTAATTGTAAACCCTAAAGAGTAAGGCGTCCTTTAACCTGCACCTTTTCTTGGAATAGCATAATCAAAACATCATGAAATTTAAAACTTTACATACCTATCTTACAAGCATCTTAGTTGACGGTCTTTAAGGGTAGGCTTTCCGGTATTTCCTGAAAGGGATATAAGGGAGGGGGTGAGTACGACTACTCAGTGAATAGATTTTTAAAAGCTTTTGACTTTTTAAAAAAACATTTATATGGAGTGTGCTAGACTCCTTTGTTTTAAAAAATCACTTCATTTAAAAATTTGAGTTTTTCCACCATTTCTTATTTACCACGGAGTGTCATCACCCAACACACATCCTTCATCATTAAGGTTACACACATTCGCAAGTCATTATCACTACTGAACCTGCTAGTGGCTTCGGAGCGACTTTTCCTGCCACCCGGATAGAAGTACAACCACTTTTACTATCGGAATGAGTGGATGTACGTGACATCCGACCCACAATCCCGAAATCACTTCTTCGTGTTCGTATGAGGACAGAGACCTTATCTTGTCCCCACCCCGGTCTCATGCGCTTGGTGCTACTCCATATTTCGCATAGACACCTGGAACGACGAAATGACCTGATAACCACCAGGTCGTCCATTGCCCTTAGGACGCCTCACTACCCCTCATGGGCATCTTGATGATCTCGTACTCACGGTGCATGCACAAATAATGTTTTCTTATATTGCCATGTAATCTGTGGTGCCACTGGTCTAATGGCCCCGACTCTCAACTCAACCCGTAGTTTTTTTTCTTGACTGGTCCGTCGACCTGTCATGTTGCACTGCCGCTAGTTGACTAAGCATGTCGGTCCCCTCTTGGTACCATGGCCAAACAATTCACTTATTAAGTTTTATGGCACACATATCATGTTCGTTTACGAGCTCCTGCTCGTGCCAACTGGCCTTGGGCCCATTGTACGAGATTTTCAAAATTGGGCATTTAGCCCCAAGTTCCAAAACCGAGGCCCCCGGCCTATCAGAGCTATTCAAGCTCCCGTCAAGAAAGTCACCCAAATTGTTTAAGCATTGGCACACAGTCAGGGGAGAGCACTTCCGACAACACATATGTTTTCTCTGTCCATTATATCGTCTGGGTATAAGGACACCTCCGTTCATAACCGATGAACGGGTTTTCAACTTCCTTCGAGGAAGTCTCATCATACCAACCGGGTATGATCTACTTACAATCAGTAAGTAGTTTTTCCACATAATTTTCACATCACTTCCTCTAAGTAGCAATGTTTAAAATACCACTTAATAGTGGGTTTTCATACTGAGGTACTTATCATTCCCAACCGGGTATGATATAAAATTTCCACTCACAACTGGTAAGTGGTTTTTAATTTTAAGTTGTGCTCATCATCCCAACCGGGTATGATGTTAGTAAACCCACTCACAACCGGTAAGTGGTTTTTAATTTTAAGTTGTGTTCATCATCCCAACCGGGTATGATGTTAGTAAACCCACTCACTCATTAATGCCGTGAATTCCACTTGATTGGTTCTTGGTATTCACGCGAGCTTATTCTTGCTAGAATTCCCAATACTTCGTGTTCATACACGATATGAACATCTTGGTTCATTATTGTTCGGCCTAATTGCCTTCATTCATTCAAAATGAATGAGAAAGTCAAACTTTCATTTATTTGCAATTAGGTCCCTAAAGTTATTTCTCTTTATCTCGAATGCCGGTTTTTTCCTCAAATTGAGTTTGGAAACTTCTAAAATTTATCATATGACCTCAATTTATTCCATTTCACAAAAAGGAGATTAATTTCTCAAATTTCCAATTCGGTCCTCCAACTTTTCCAAAATTACCATTTTGCCATTCCTTTACAAAAATGGTAAGTTTTGCCCCAAAAATTCTAAAATTTCTCAATTCGTCCTCCAACATTATTTTCATACCCAATTGGCCCTCAATTTCATAAAATTTCATTTTAGTCCTTTGAATTTCAAAAATCCCCAATTTTCCCCAATTCCAACTTCTTAACAAAGTCGAATTTGATTTCATCAAATTGACCCATCAAACGTTTCCAATTATTGAAATTGACCCATGTTCCAATTCTTTAGAAATGTGAAACACAAGTTTTAACGCCGGGACGAGCTCAAACAGAGCTATGTCGGAAAATGAACTATAGAGAGAGAAAGCTTCGATTACCCACCGGTGAAGGCACGATGGTCCGAGCTTTTGATCTGAGCATATAGGTCTCGTTCTGAGGTTCATCCTAGAATCAAGAATTGCATCAATTGATGCGAAATTGGATTAGAATTTCGTCATTGAAATTCGGTCGACTCTCTCTCTAGAACTAATCAAAAATTGTAAAGGGGAGCCGAATTGGCTTACCTTTCGGTCCTAATTCGGCCGTGGAAAGGCTGAGAAAGTGTTGGGAGGGCTTGGTTTAGCTTGAGAAGGGCTTGAAATGGCTGATTTCAGCTTGGCCGAAATAGGGTAGCTTCGGTCCGCTGGAGTTGCTTCACTATTTTATCATGTCGGCACTTCTCCAACAATTCTCAGATTGACTGGAGTTTCTTATCAGATAGCTGTCTTCTCCCCGGTTCTAAAGAGCCCGACCTTTGTTCAAGTCGAACCTCTAGTTTGAGCTTCACTGGGAAATGGAGCAGTAGAGACAGAGAGAAGTGTTTAGGCGTGAGGAGAATGAATGGGGATGACCTCTTTATATAAGCATAAGACCCGTGTATTAAATGGGCGAGATTTATTACTAGTATTAATATTGCCATAAATTATTGGTATTAATTCCAATAATTTAATTTTGGTATTAAATTATTTGTATTAATTCTAATAATTTAATTTAGGTATTAAATTATTGGTATTAATTATAATAATTAAATATATATTAATTTATGTTTATTTATGATAAGGCGTACATAAAAATGTTTGACCGAAATTTCAAGTTACAAAAAAAAATCATACTTCCTAAGAGGTCACCCATCCTCACACTACTCTTGAGTAAGCACGCTTAACTTCAAAGTTCTTATGGAATCTTGATCAGCTAAACCAATTTGGTTTTTATTTTCTAAATTTTCTTAAATTTCTTTTCCAAAGTTTAATGAACCCTTTGGATCACCCGGAAGTTGTAAATTTCTATATTGCGTGTTCTCAAATGTAAATCGGCTCGGTTTTCTTACTTGGTTTGACCGGTTCTTTTCTTGGTTTTCCTTAACTCAAAAGTGTGGGGTTTACAATCATCCCAACCGATTTTGACGTTACTAAACCCACTCACCCATTAATACAGTGAATTCCACTAAGTCGGTTCTTTGTATTCACGCGAGATTGTCCTTGCTGGCATTCCCGGTACTTTGTGTTCCTACATGATATGAACATCTTGGTTCATTATCATTCTGCCTAATAGCCTTCATTCATTCCAAATAAATGAGAAAGTCAAACTTTTATTTATTTGCAATTAGGTGGCTAAAGTTATTTCTCTTAAACTTTAAGTCCCTAATGCCAGTTTTTCCTCAAATTGAGTCTCAAAAAATTTAAAATTTATTAAAAGACCTCAATTTATTCCATTTCACAAAAAGGGGTTTAAATTTCCAAATTTCCAATTTGGTCCCCCAACTTTTCCAAAATTACCATTTTTCCCTTACTCTACAAAAATGGTAAATTTTACCCCAAAAATTCTAAAACTTCTCAATTGGCCCTCTAACATTTTTATCATGCCCAATTGGCCCTCTAACATTTTGTGTTCCTACACGATATGAACATCTGAGTTCATTATCCTTTGGCCTAATAGCCTTCATTCATTCCGAATGAATGAGAAAGTCAAACTTTCATTTATTTGCAATTAGGTCCCTAAAGTTATTTCTCTAAAACTTTAAGTCCCTAATGTCGGTTTTTCCTCAAATTGAGTCTCGAAACTTTTAAAATTGATCAAAGGACCTCAATTTATTCCATTTCACAAAAAAGGTGTTTAAATTTCCAAATTTCCAATTTGGTCTCCCAACTTTTCCAAAATTACCATTTTGCCCTTCCTTTACAAAAATGGTAAAATTTACCCCAAAAATTCTAAAATTTCTCAATTGGCCCTCTAATATTTTTATCATGCCCAGTTGACACACAATTTTAGGAAATTGCATTTCGGTCCCTCAAATTTTCAAAAATCCCCAATTTCCCCCAATTCCAACTCTTTAACACAGCATAATTTGTTTTTATTAAATTGACCAATCAAACACCTCTAATTGTTGAAATTAAAGTTGAATTTGAGTTTCTCCATGTTCTTACAATTCCATAGAACTTTGAATCGTGAGTTTTAACGCCGGAACGAGCTCTAACGGAGCTTCACCGAAAAATAGACTATAGAGAGAGAAAGCTTCGATTACTTACTAGTGTGGGCACGATAGTCTAAGCTTTCGATCTGGGAAGATAGCTCTGGTCTAGATGTTCATCTTAAAATCGAGAATCACATCAATTGATGCCGAATTGAGTTAGAATTTCATCATTGAAATTATGTCGGTTCTCTCTCTAGCATTGGTTGGAAATGGCAGAGGGAAGCCGAATTGGCTTACCTTTCTGTCCAAATTCAGTTGTGGGAGGGCTGAGGAAGTGTTGGGAGGGCTTGGTTTGGCTTGAGGAGGGCTCAAAATGGCTGATTTCAACGCTGTTGAAACAGGGCAGCTTTGGTCCACCGGAGCTGCTTCATTGTTCCATCACGTCAGCGCTTCTCCGACGACCCTCGGAGCAAATAGAGACTACAGACGTGTAGCTGATTTCTCCCCGGTTCTAAAGAACCAGATCTCCCCTTCTTTGGCTCAGAAAAGACCCTATATCAGAGCTCTAGTTTGAGCTTCAACGAAAAACTAAGCAACTGAGAAAGAGTAAGCTTTTCATGTGTGGAGAGGATAAATGGAGAGGGGGTCTTTATATAGGAAGCTCGGGGACTTCTTGGCCGTTTGATTGGCACTGTTATGACAGGCATTGATGGCTGGAGACGTATTAAACGAAGATGTTTCCTCTTCGCTGGCTCTACTTCAATTTTTCGGCGAGTGAACATTATTGTCATCTAGAACCGGGTTTGAAGCTTAAACCGACTAGTTCACCCTTCATTCGACCGAGTTTTTCAAATCTAAAAATTTCTAAATTCATCTAAATTAATTTTTTATCCAATGATGGCCTCAAATCTCCATTTTGAATTATTTAAGCCACATAGAAAAATGAATTTAGGATTTGGTTCAATAGTGGTTCAAACCGGTCCAAACCTATTCAAATCTAGTTCACCTAAACTAGTTTGGTTTTCATCCCTAATTCCTTCACAAGTTCATTTCTATGACTTTTGTTACTCCTTAGATCACTTAGGGTGTCACGCCTCGACCCAGTTTGGTCGGATCCCCGTGATCAACCCGCCACTCTCCTGGTTTATTAAAGGGTTTCCCCTTATTGTAAACCGTAAAGAGTAAGGCGTTCTTTAACCTGCACCTTTTTCCTAGAATAGCATAATCAAAACTGTATGAAATTTAAAACTATACATACCTGTCTTACAGGCATCTTAGTTGACGGACTTTAAGGGGAGTATTTCCAGGATTTCCTGAAAGGGATATAAGGGAGGGGGTGAGTACGAGTACTCAGTGAATGGATTTTTAAAAGCTTTTGACTTTTAAGAAAAATATTTATATGGAGTGTGCCAGACTCCTTTGTTTTAAAAAATCCCTTCATTTAAAAATTTGAGTTTTTCCATTATTTCTTAGTTACCACGGTGTGTCATCACCCAACACACATCCTTCATCATGAAGGTTACACACATTCGCAAGTCAGTATCACTACTAAACCCGCTAGTGGCTTCGGAGCGACTTTTCCTGCCACCTGTATAGAAGTACGACCACTTCTACCCTGGGAATGAGTGGATGTACGTGACATCCGACCCACAATCCCAAAATAACTTCTTCGTGTCCGTATGAGGACAGAGACCTCATCCTGTCCCCACCCCGGTCTCATGCGCTTTGTGCTACTCCAAATTTCGCACAGACACCTGGAACGACGAACCGCCCTTATAGCCACCAGGTCGTCTAGTGCCCTTAGGACGCATCACTACCCCTCATGGGCGTCTTGATGATCCCGTACTCACAGTGCATGCAAAAATAATGTTTTCTTATATTGCCATGTAATCTGTGGTGCCACTAGTCCAACGGCCCTGACTCTCAACTCAACCCACAACTGTTTGTCTTGACTAGTCCGTCGACCTGTCATGTCGCACTGCCGCTAGTTGACTGAGCATGTCGGTCCTATCTTGGTACCATGGCCAAACAATTCACTTATTAAGTTTTATGGCACATATATCATGTTCATTTACGAGCTCCTGCTCGTGCCAACTGGCCTTAGGCCCACTGTACGAGATTTTCAAAATCGGGTATTTAACCCCCCAAGTTCCAAAATCGAGGCCCCCGGCCTATTAGAGCTATTCAAGCTCCCGTTGAGAAGGTCTCCCAAATTGTTTAAGCAGTGGCACACAGTCAGGGGAGAGCACTTCCGACAAAAATAGGTTTTTACTGTCCATCATACCGACCAGTATAAGGACATCTCCGTTCATAACCGATGAACGGGTTTTCAACTTCCTTTGAGGAAGTCTCATCATACCAATTGGGTATGATCTACTTACAACCCGTAAGTAGTTTTTTTTCGCATAACTTTCACATCACTTTCTCTAAGTAGTGATGATTAAAATACCACTGAACAGTGGGTTTTTATATCGAGGCACTTATCATCCCCAACCGGGTATGATGTTCGTAAACCCACTCACAACCGGTAAGTGGTTTTTAAGTTTAAACTGTGCTCATCATCCCAACCGGGTATGATGTGAATAACCCACTCACCCGTTAATGCCGTAAATTCCACTAGACTGGTTCTTTGTATTCACGCGAGCTTGTTCTTGCTGGCGTTCCCGATATTTCGCGTTCCTACAAGATATGAACAACCTTGTTCATTATTACTCGGCATAACAGCCTTCCTTCATTTCCAATAAATGAGAAAACCCAAACTTTTAGTTATTTGCAATTAGGTCCCTAAAGTTATTTCTCTTTAACTTTAAGTCCCTAATGTCGATTTTTCCTCAAATTGAGTCCCGTAACTTTTAAAATTTATCTTGGGACCTCAATTTATTCAATTTCACCAAAAAGGGGTTTAATTTCCCAAATTTCCAATTTGGTCCCCCAATTTTTCCAAAATTACCATTTTGCCCTTCTTTTACAAAAATGGTAAGTTTTGCCCCAAAAATTCCAAAATTCCTCAAATTGGTCCTCCAACACTATTTTCATGCCCAATTGACCCTCAATTTCATAAAATTATATTTTGGTCCTTTGAATTTCGAAAATCCCCAAATTTTCCCCCAATTTCAACTCTTCAACACTACCGAATTTGATTTCATCAAATTGGCCGATCAAACACTTCTAATTATTGAAATTGGAGTTGAAATTGAGTTCCTGCATGTTCATACGATTCTACGAAACTTTGAATCGCAGATTTTAACATCGGAACGAGCTCAAACGGAGCTTCACCGGAAAACAGACTGTAGAGAGAGAAAGCTTCGATTACTCACCGGTGAAGGCACGGTGGCCCAAGCTTTCAATCTGGGCAGATAGGTCTCGTCCTAAGGTTCATCCTAGAATCAAGAATTGCATCAATTGATGCGGAATTGGATTAGAATTTCGTCATTGAAATTCGGTCGACTCTCTCTCTAGCACCGATCAAAAATTGTAAAGGGGAGCTGAATTGGCTTACCTTTCGGTCCTAATTCGGCCGTGGAAAGGCTGATGAAGTGTTGGGAGGGCTTGCTTTGGCTTGAGGAGGGCTTGAAAGGGCTAATTTCAGCTTGGCCAAAATAGGGCAGCTTCGGTCCGCCGGAGTTGCTTCACTATTCCATCATGTCGGTGCTTCTCCAACGATTCTCGGATTGACTGGAGTTTGCTATCAGATAGCTGTCTTCTCCCCGGTTCTAAAGATCCCGACCTTTGTTTAAGTCGAAGCTCTGGTTCGAGCTTTACCGGGAAATGGAGTAGTAGAGAGAGAGAGAAGTGTTTAGGTGTGAGGAGAATGAAATGGGGATGACCTCTTTATATAGTCGTAAAACCCGTGTATTAAATGGGCGAGATTCATTACTAGTATTAATATTGCCATAAATTATTGGTATTAATTCCAATAATTTAATTTCGGTATTAATTCTAATAAATTAAAATTTGATATTAATTCCAATAATTTAATTTCGGTATTAAATTATTTGTATTAATTCCAATAATTTAATTTAGGTATTAAATTATTGATATTAATTATATATTAATTTATGATAAGGCGTAAATACAAATTTTTGACCGAAATTTCGGGTTACAAAAAAATTCATACTTATTAGGAGGTTGATGAAGTGTTGGGAGGGCTTGCTTTGGCTTGAGGAGGGCTTGAAAGGGCTAATTTCAGCTTGGCCGAAATAGGGCAGCTTCGGTCCGCCGGAGTTGCTTCACTATTCCATCATGTCGGTGCTTCTCCAACGATTCTTAGATTGACTGGAGTTTGCTATCAGATAGCTGTCTTCTCCCCGGTTCTAAAGATCCCGACCTTTGTTCAAGTCGAAGCTCTGGTTCGAGCTTTACCGGGAAATGGAGTAGTAGAGAGAGAGAGAAGTGTTTAGGTGTGAGGAGAATGAAATGGGGATGACCTCTTTATATAGTCGTAAAACCCGTGTATTAAATGGGCGAGATTCATTACTGGTATTAATATTACCATAAATTATTGGTATTAATTCCAATAATTTCATTTCGGTATTAATTCTAATAAATTAAATTTTGATATTAATTCCAATAATTTAATTTCGGTATTAAATTATTTGTATTAATTCCAATAATTTAATTTAGGTATTAAATTATTGATATTAATTATATATTAATTTATGATAAGGCGTACATACAAATTTTTGACCGAAATTTTGGGTTACAAAAAAATTCATACTTATTAGGAGGTTGATGAAGTGTTGGGAGTGCTTGCTTTGGCTTGAGGAGGGCTTGAAAGGGCTAATTTCAGCTTGGCTGAAATAGGGCAGCTTCGGTCCGCCGGAGTTGCTTCACTATTCCATCATGTCGGTGCTTCTCCAACGATTCTCGGATTGACTGGAGTTTGCTATCAGATAGCTGTCTTCTCCCCGGTTCTAAAGATCCCGACCTTTGTTCAAGTCGAAGCTCTGGTTCGAGCTTTACTGGGAAATGGAGTAGTAGAGAGAGAGAAGTGTTTAGGTGTGAGGAGAATGAAATGGGGATGACCTCTTTATATAGTTGTAAAACCCGTGTATTAAATGGGCGAGATTCATTACTAGTATTAATATTGCCATAAATTATTGGTATTAATTCCAATAATTTAATTTCGGTATTAATTCTAATAAATTAAATTTTGATATTAATTCCAATAATTTAATTTTGGTATTAAATTATTTGTATTAATTCCAATAATTTAATTTAGGTATTAAATTATTGATATTAATTATATATTAATTTATGATAAGGCATACATACAAATTTTTGACCGAAATTTCGGGTTACAAAAAAATTCATACTTATTAGGAGGTCACCCATCCTCACACTACTCTCGGGCAAGCACGCTTAACTTTAAAGTTCTTATGGAATCTAGTTCACCTAAACCACTTTGGTTTTTGTTTTCTAATTTGTCTTAAGTTTCTTTTCCAAGGCTTAATGAATCCTTTGGATCACCCGAGAGTTGTAAATTCCTAACTTGCCCGTTCAGAAATAATCCGGTTTGTGAACTGGTTCTGAATCCTCACTTGGTTTGACCGGTTCTTTTCCTGGTTTTCCTTAGCTCAAAAGGGCGGGTTTTACAACTCTCCCCTCCTTTTAGGAGTTTTGTCCCCAAAACTTAGTTAACATCCTTGCATGAGTAATCATTTCCTTTGATGCCCCTTTGGTGTGTGCTTAAGATGCAAAGTCTTCTCTTGTTCTTTTAATTAGTCCTTTTTACATCCTTCACTTAAGGAATTTCTTTTCGTTTATATTATTTACTCCCTCCTTGTAGTTTATCATAACGAGACATACCTTACTTCAGGGTATATTTTTAGATTTATATCTTTCTTTACTTAGAGCACATTCTTCCCTTTGAGGTTCTGTACTCAAGATTAGAAATTCCAAGATATCTAACCATTCCCATGTCTAGTTAACCCCTTGGTCTTTAAAACCTTTAGCTCAATGTTCTTTCGGTTGTTACATACTGGTTGCCACAGTTTTCTTTATTCTCACTTTTTCATCTCATTTTGACCCTTCCTCCATTCGTTGTCTATTATAACTTCAGTCCAAATTTTTATATTCGACCTCGTCATGCTTATTAGCCGACTCTTCCTTACTTTGAGTCATATTCTCCTCGGGATTGTTGATGGCATTCCTCAACTATCCTTTTTACCGTTATCCTCTCATCCATCATGCTTTTGAAGTTATGTCTCACATAACCGCATGGATTTCTCTTACCTACTCATCCTTTCAAAACGTTTTTATTGGGTCCTTTCAATTCCAATTGTTGGGTTTCCTGATGATTATTGACATACGAGAATTTTTTTTCCTTCTTATGTCCTTTCTCTTCTTTAGTGACATTCCTTATTCAATGACTTCCTTTTTCCTTAATCCTCTTTTACTTGCTCATAAATCACTTCATGATTCTTCATTCTACAATAAATTGCTTTCGATCTATGTGTCAATTACTTTGCTTGGGAAGGTTCACTCCATCCAGTTCTGTTCATTATCTTTGGTTGTCCGCCGTTACTAGTATTTCTCTTTCTACATGGTTCTCCTATTCTTTCCAAACAGGTCATAATGGACCATTACAATACTTCCTTCCTTGGAAAACATTTCCTAAATAAGGGTTGGTTCCATTTCCTCTTAATTGGGATACACATGTCTTTCTGAGGCTTCCTTCCTTGGTAGGATTCTTTTCCTTTCCCCTTACATTCTTTTCTTACATTTGCTCTAGGGGATTTGTACCCTTAAATGACATCCCTTGATGTCGTCTTCTCCTATTTACCTTTACTCCTCAAATCTTTTAGGCATATCTTTTATGCTCTATTTGCATCCTTATTCGTAACCAGTACTTGTCTATTTCTTTAGGGAGCGTACAAATCTTCCTTGTTTCAGGATCATTATGGGAGAGGCTTGCCTATTCCTTTCTTGGCTTGAGTTTAGTCATTAATTGGCCCTTGTTCCTTTTTAGGATTTCTTGTATCCTTCTTTTCCCGAGTATTTGACCTTTCTGCCTCTCTCTTCTTTGTTGGAACTTACATTATGGCTTTCCTGAGTATTTGTTCGTTAACTGCTTTGCCTCCACCATTTGTTTGGTCTAAGTTTCTTAGCAGTTGTTTCTCGAGTCCTCCTATCCTTAACATCCATCTCACCGACCTTTTTAGGGTGTAGTCCCTTCTACTTCCCAGTCTTCCTTAGGGTGTCATTTGTTCCCTCTAACTATCTTGTTGTAACGACTTGCTTTCTCTTGTCCTGTTGGTCCAAACTTCCTATTTGACATATTTGCTTTTTCCAAGGTGATTTATTCTTATAATCCCAATACGTCCTGTTTGTCATCAAATGTTCGTCTTGTCTTCTCTTGTGGATGCACTCCTTTCTTTGCTCCTAAATGG
The DNA here is from genome assembly GCA_030064435.1 of Trapa incisa. Classification (NCBI taxonomy): domain Eukaryota; kingdom Viridiplantae; phylum Streptophyta; class Magnoliopsida; order Myrtales; family Lythraceae; genus Trapa; species Trapa incisa. Next base: position 2,313,444 of record CM057774.1, on the reverse strand, counting down.
TTTGGATTTTCTTCTTAATGGGGGAATTCTCTTCAGCTATCCTTTGTTCCGTTTGTGGTTTTATTGAGGTCCTACCTTTACCCCTTTTTCCTTCTTACCACTTTGCTAAGATTTTGAAGAGTTTCCTCTCATTTGTGGTTGCAAATGGAGTCACATTTCTTGGGATGGTATCCTTTCAAATTTCCTATAGTTGTGGGGTATTCAATCTTGGAAAATATTGTCCTGACTCCTGGCGATGTGGGACAATTTTTCACTTCGTGTCCTATTCCCCTCTAGGTTAACTTGATTCCTATCCTTTGTAGGGTTGGGCACTTCTCCATGTAGTGTCCCTATCATTCATGCTCGTAATTACATGAACATAAGTGGTTCCTCCTGGCGTTTTCTTAGAAATTGTTAATTTTAGTGCTCCTTCATCCTTAAGTCTGGATACCGTGAGAGTTTTTTTTTTTTTAGTCTTCCTTGAAGATCACATCATTTAAGGGACAGGGTTTTTAGGAATTTGGAGTACTTCATTAATAGAGTAGTACAGTATGTTGGGGATTTTGTCCCTATTACAGAAAATGGTCACCAAATAACTAGGGAGCTACGAGATTCTTGATTAGCATCCTCCTATGTAAGGTTATATGCCCCATTTTATGGCTTCACGCTTGGCTTCCTTTATACTTAGAGTTGTGACCTCAATAGGTCCTGTCACCATTCTCTAGGATACTTTCTCATTTGCTCTTTTGAGATTCCTGCCATTCTTTAGGCATTTGGGAAGCTTCTAGGGTTGTATTCCTATGAAGATAAGGTGTTGAGTAGAGCCATTCCTAGTTTTCTTGGTTCCTCTCCTAGGAGCCATCTGAAAATTTTAGGATAAATCCTATTAGTTACAATATTTTATAGTCTTGATTATGTATTCGAGGAAACAGGCTCTGATACCACTCTAGTTGTCACGCCCTGACCCAATTTGGTCGGATCCCCGTGATCAACCCACCACTCTCCCGGTTTATTAAAGGGTTTCCCCTTATTGTAAACCATAAATAGTAAGGCGTCCTTTAACCTGCACCTTTTTCCTGGAATAGCATAATCAAAACTGTATGAAATTTAAAACTGTACATACCTGTCTTACAGGCATCTTAGTTGACGGTCTTTAAAGGGAGGCTTTCCAGGATTTCCTGAAAGGGATATAAGCGAGGGGGTGAGTACGACTACTCAGTGAATGGGTTTTTAAAAGCTTTTGACTTTTAAGAAAAATATTTATATGGAGTGTGCCGAACTCCTTTGTTTTCAAAAATCCCTTCATTTAAAAATTTGAGTTTTCCCATTATTTCTTAGTTACCACGGTGTGTCATCACCCAACACACATCCTTCATCATGAAGGTTACACACATTCGCAAGTTAGTATCACTACTGAACCCGCTAGTGGCTTTGGAGCGACTTTTCCTGCCACTCGGATGGAAGTACGACCACTTCTACCCTGGGAATGAGTGGATGTACGTGACATCCGACCCACAATCCCGAAATCACTTATTCGTGTACGTATGAGGACAGAGACCTGTTTATCATAGGGTCAATCTAATTGGATTCGGTTCATCTAAACCGGTCTGGTTTTTCTCTTCCAATTTGTCTTAAGATTCTTTTCCAAGGTTTTATGAACCCTTTGGATCACCCGAGAGTTGTAAATTTCCAAATTACCCATTTCCTGATAATTGGGTTTGTGAATCGGTTCAATTTTTCTCAATCAGTTTGACTGGTTCTTTACCTGGTTTTCCTTAGCTCAAAAGGGTGGGGTTTATAAAGAAGATGACACTGTTCTAAACTAGACCAGACCGGTCCGACCTGGTTCAATGGTAAAAATCGATCGGTTCAGGCTCGATTCGACCGGTTTTCTCAAAATTAAAATTTTTTAAATTAATCTAAATTCATTTTCTTTCTGATGGTGGTTTCAATTTCTCAATTTGAACATTTTAAACCACCAAGAAAAATGGATTTAAGTATGGTTAGAAATTGGTTGAAGTATGGTTCAAACCAGTTCAATATGGTTCACCCTAAATTGGTTCGGTTTCCTCTTCCAATTTGCTTCATGTTTCCTTTCCATGATTTTTTTGACTCTTTGAGTCATTTGGGATTTTCAAATTTCCCACTTTGTCCTTTCTTTATTTTTTATGGTCCATTAATCGGCTCGGTTTTCCCTTTTTAAAGCAACCAGTTCTTTTCCTAGTTTTCTTATCTTTGCAAAGGTGGGGTTTACAACTCTCTCCTCCTTTTAGGGGTTTTGTCCCCAAAACAATTTACATCTCAAATATTTGAGGGTACCCATCCCTCACAACACTCTCGGTTTCCCCTGTCTCCTCTTGTACTGGTCTGTTCTGCCAAAGAACTTTGACCATGGGAATTTTCTTGTTCCTCAAGTTTTTCTCTCTTCGGTCGATGATTTGTACCAATTCTACCAAATAGGTCAGGTTCTCGTTTAACTCGGGTGGAGGTCGGTCCAGCACATGACCGAGATCGGGCTGATACTTCTGGAGTACTAAGATGTGGAATACATCATGTATTCTTTGTAAGTCCGGAGGAAGTTCTAATTTATAGGCCATTGGCCCTATCCTTTGGACTATGGTGTCATGATTGATGTACCATGGTTTCAACTTCCCTCGTTGCTGGAACTTAAGTATTCCCCTCCATGGGGATACCTTAAGAAACACTTGGTCTCCCACACCAAATTCTAAGTCCCTTCTCCGATGGTCCGCATATCTCTTTTTCCTGTCTTGAGTTGCCTTAAGTCAACTCCTTATGATTTTTATCTTATCGGTGGTGTGTTCTATTAGCTCAACCCTTTCTAGCTTCCTTTCTCCCACCTCTTCCCAAAATAAGGGGGTATGTCATGGTCGTCCATAAAGGGCATCATAAAGAGTCATTTGAATACTGTCCTAGTAATTGTTATTATAGGCAAACTCCATCATGCATAAATATTCCTCTCAACCCTTATTCATTGTGAGTACGCATGCTCCTAGCATATCCTCTAGCATTTGAATCATCCACTCAGACTATCCGTCGGTCTAAGGATGGAATGTCGTACTCATGTGGAGTTTGGTTCCTAGGGCACCTTGCAAACTAGGCAAAAACATTAAGGTAAACCTAGGATATCTGACACTATACTTACTGGGATGCCATGGAGCCTCACAATCTCCCTTATGTATAAAACGGCTAGTTGTTCCACCGAATCAGTCACCCTTATTGGCACGAAGTGGGTGGACTTGGTCAATCTATACACAATGACCCAAATCGCATCTTGTCCCTTCCTATTCATAGGTAGTCCCGTGACAAAGTCAATAGTAATTTGTTCCCATTTCCATTCAGGAATTGGTAGGGGTTGTAGCAGTCCTGAAGGTTTATGGTGCTCAGCTTTAATTTGCTGATAGGACAAGCATCGTGCTACATATTCTATGATAGACCTCTTCATTCCTCTCCACCAACAACCCTATTTGAGGGTGTGGTACATCTTGGTACTGCATGGGTGCATTGCATAGACAGAATCATGTGCCTCTTTAAATATTAATCTCTCCAGTTCCTGGTTTTGAGGCGCACACACTCTACCTTTATAGGTCAGCACTCCATCGCCTCTAAGTTGTAGTCAGGGTTTGTCCCTTCGTTGATCGGATCCAAATAGGATGGGAGTTCCTTATCTCCTTTTTGATGGACCTTTATTTGCTCCATTAGGCTGGGTCTTACTACTACATCAGCCAATAGGTATATTTCTCCTTTATCTACTTTAAGGTCCACTTCCATTCTTCCCAGTTGTTGCAACAAGAGTAAGTTGCTTGTCTTTATCTATGCTACCTCCATTTGATACTTGCGACTTAGAGCGTCTGCCACCACATTGGCCTTCCCGGGGTGGTATTCTATCACAAGGTCGTAATCCTTTACCAACTCCAACTATCTCCTATGGCGGAGGTTCAACTCCTTTTGAGTTAGGAAGTACTTAAAACTCTTGTGATCGTATATATCTTGCACTTAACCCCGTATAGGTAGTGTCGCCAAATCTTGAGGGCAAACACTATTGCGACTAACTCTAAGTCGTGGGTAGGGTAGTTCTTCTCATGTTCCTTTAGTTGTTGTAAGGCGTAGGCGATAACCTTTCCTTGTTGCATTAATTCACATCCAAATCCTTGTTCGGATTCATCACTATAGACGGTATACTCCACTACACTTGGGTCAGGTAGAGTGAGTGCGGGTGCAGTTGTTAAATGTGTCTTCAACTCCAGGAAGGATTTATCACAGTTTTCATCCCACTTATACTCCACTCCTTTCCTTGTGCAACAGGTCAAAGGGGTAGCTATAGTAGAGAAATCATGTACAAACTGTCTGTAATACTCTGCCAATCCCAAGAAACTATGTATCTCAGAAGGATTCTTGGGTGCCTTCCAATCATATATGGCCTCCACCTTTGTCAGATCCACCTTGGCTCGATCTTTGGACACTATGTGCCCTAAGAACCCTATCTCCTGCAGCCAGAACTCACACTTAGAGAATTTAGTATATAAGTGATTATTTTGTAGTATCTCCTAGGTGATAGCCATATGTTCTTCGTGCTCTATCCTAGTTCATGATTATATAAGTATGTCATCTATAAACACAATCACGAACTTGTCAAAGTGTGGCTAGAACACTCTGTTAATCAAATTTATGAAGGTTGCAGGGGCATTCGTCAGGCCAAAAGGCATTACCCTAAATTCATAGTGTCTGTATCGAGACCAAAAGGCGGTCTTAGGGATATCTTCCCCTCAGATCCTGAGTTGGGGGTATTCTGACTGAAAGTCTATCTTGGAGAAGTTGGCTTCTCCTTTTAGTTGGTCAAATAGGTCATCGATCTGTAGAAGTGTATACTTATTCTTTATGGTGACCTGGTTCAACATTCGATAATCTATGCATAGCCTCACACTCTTGTTCTTCTTCTTCACGAATAGTACTGGTGCACCCCATGGAGACTGATTAGGTCACTTGAAATCCTTCTCCAATAGCTCGTCCAGCTGCTCCTTTAATTCCTTCAGTTCAGCTGGAGCCATGCAATAGGGGGCTTGGGATATGCGATGCGTTACAGGGATTACCTCTATAGTAAATTCTAGTTGTCGGCTTGGGGTTAATCCTGGTAATTCCTCAGGGAATACCTCCGGGTAGTGCTCCACCACTGGGATGTTCTCTGGTCCCTTCTACTCTATCTTCTCGTTGATGTCTAATGCAAGGAAAGATCGGTATCCCTTCTATATCATCTTTTGGGCTTTCATATGAGACACTAAGTGCATTTCTCCCTTCTTCTTGTCTCCTTGGAAGCGTAGTCCAAGTGTTCCAAGAGTGTGGAAAGTTATTACTTTCTTCCCACAGTCCATTTTGGCTTGATGGGTACTTAACCAATTCATTCCCAATATTATTTCTACTTCCCTTAGAGGTAATGGGATCAAATCTACCTCTAGTTTAACTCCTTCAATAATAATCTCACATCCCCTTAACTATTTGTCCCTCTTTAGTCCTTCTCCTAAGGGTGTGAGGATATTGAGACTTTGTTCCAAGGAGGTAAGTTCTAGGGGAAGACCAGGAACTAGATCTTCCTTTATGAAGGATCTCTCTGCTCCCGAGTCAAAGAGAGCATAGACTTTTCTCCCCCACAAGTGTATGTATCCTGATTGAAGAAATGCACATTTTTAGAAGGAAAATCTAAATTTCTTTATTGAATAGAATTGAAGTACAGGTTTTGTCCTAATTTTGGTTAGGGAGATTTTGGGAAGTACCCGCTACGGTACTAGGGTCTTTTCTAGCCTCTTATTAGGTGAGGTTCTATACCCTAGTTGGTACCCTTGCTGTGGTGTCTTGCCTTGGAGTCCTTGGGTTCCCTTAGGGTGGTCCAAGTATGTTTCGTTGCTTAATCTCCCTAAGAGTGGGGCATTCCTTTGCAAAGTGCCCCACTTTCCCACATCCAAAACAGGATAAGCAAGCTCCCTCGTGGAACCTTTGGCATCTAAGACAGCGGGGGCTCCCTTGTAGTATATTAGGGATCACCCTCCTTTAAGGTGGTTGCATGTCCTTCCTCTTTTGGAAACCCACCCTATTTCCCCAATTTGGGCCATTTTGCTCCTTCCATCCCCCATGGTAGCCTTGACCTTTGTCCTCCTTTTGGTTGGCATACTCCATCTGGCGACGTCGGGTTTGCATCAGACGCTCACATTTGTGGGCCATACTAATTATGGTTGCTAGATCCGTGGGGCATCCTAGCACTTTCATCTAGTCTCATATGTCCATGTTGAGACCGTCCACGAATCATTAGCATATATTTGCAGGTCCGGCTAGGTCGGGGGCAAAGGGTCTTAACTCGTTAAACTTAGTTTCATACTCCGAGATAGAGTTAAGCCCTTGTCAAAGTCGGAGGAAGTCTTGCTTCTTCTCATTGATCAGATATGGAGCTAGGTATTTCTCTATATACCTCTCATCGAATTGTTCCCATGTGGGAGTGGTGGTATATAAGCTTCTGACATTGTCCCACCACCTTTTCGCGCTGGCTTCCAGGAAAAACTATGCCAGGATCACCATATCCTTTGGTGAAATCATAACTATCCCCATGAGTTTCTTGATGCTGGCCAACCAATCCATAGCAGCTCCAACATCCTTCTCTCCTAGGAAAAGCTTACATCCTAGTTGATAGAGAGTTTTGATGTATTTAGGGAAGTCAACTGTAAGAATATTAGTAGGAGGGGGATAAGATTGGACTTCCTCGAGTTCAGCTTGAGAGTTGGTGTCCACCTCAGGGGTGAGGTTAGGTTGTCCAAACACTCAGGTGAACTCCTTATACAGTCTCTGATGTTTTGAGCTTAGTCTAGGTGGAACTATCTAGGCTTCTTGAGGAGTTTCCATGGGGAGGGGTTGTTGGGCAGATTAAGCAATTGCGGCTCTTATTCCCTTGGTTCCTCTCTTGGGAGCCATTTGTCAATTTTAAAACTTATTCCTCTTAGTTACTACGTTATATAGTCTTGATAATGCATTCGAGAAAATAGGCTCTGATACCACTCAAGTTGACATGCCCCGACCCGGTTTGGTCGAATCCCCATGAGAACCCCGCCACTACCTTTGGTTCATTAAGGGTTTCACCCTTTTCTAAACTACGAGTAAGGCATCCTTTTACCTATCTTTCCTTGAATAGCATTATACAAAACTGAATATTTTCAAGCAAATATACCTGTCTTAAGTTCCAATATAGAAGTCTTTAAGATTGGTGTTTCCTCAGTTACCTATATAAACCATGCCCTTTTTAGTTAAAGAAAATCGGGAAAAGAACTGGTCAAACCGAGTGAGAAAAACTGAACCAGATCACAAACTTGATCATCAAAGAATGAGCAATTTCGGAAATTTACAACTACTCAATGATCCAAAGGGTTCATAAAGTCTTGGAAAAGAACCTTAGGACAAATTGAAAGAGAAAAACCAGATCGATTAAGATAAACTGGATCTAACTATATTGAACTGGTTTATGAACTAAGATGGTTCATAAACTTGAATCAATAGGAAAAGGGCAAATTGGGAAATTTATGGATTCATAGTGACCTAAAAAGTCACAAAAGTTAAGAAAAAGGACTTTAGGATGAATTGGAGTTGAAAACCATACCGGTTCAGGTGATCCGGGTCCAAACCGGATTAAACTGGTTTGGACCGGTTTGAACCACTATTGAACTAGATGCTAAATTCATTTTTCTAGGTGGCTTAGAAAATTCAAATTTGAGATTTGAGGCTACCATTGGATAAAAAATGAATTTAGATAAATTTTTAAATTTGAAAAATTCGGTCGAATCGGGGGTGAACTGGCCGATTTAATCTTTGAACCCGGTTCGGACCGGTCTGGTTCGAAACAGTGTCATCTTCTTCCTTCAGATAACAACACTATTCACTCACTGGAAAGTCTGCGAAGCTGAAAAGTCTTCGGCCAAGGAGTTTTAAGTAATAAATAACCACCATTAAGGCACCAATTGGATGGCCAAAAAGTCCTCGAGCTTCCTATATAAAGAGCCCCTCCTCATTTATCCTCTCCACACCTGAAACTCCATTCTCTCTCAACTGCTCCATTTTCTGATGAATATTGAAATAGAACCCTGACTTAGGCACTTTTCTGAGCCAAACAAGGTGAGGTCAGGTTTTTTAGAACTAGGGAGAAGTCAGCTACACGTTTGTAGTCTCCATTTGCTCTAAGAGTCGCCGAAGAAGAGTTGGCATGATCGAACAGTGAAGCAGCTCCAACGGACCGAAGCTACCCTATTTCGACTGAGCTGAAATCGGCCAATTCGAGCCTTCCTTAGGCCAAACCAAGCCCTCCCAACACCTCCACAGCCCTCCTACAGCTGAATTAGAGCTGTAATTTTTTACCGATGCTAGAGAGAACTGGCAGAATTTCAATGATAGAATTCTAACCCAATTCAACATCAATTGATGCAATTCTTGATCTTAGGAGGAACCTCAATAGGAGAGCTATCGGCCCCGATTGGAAGATCTGACTGTCATGCCCCCCAACGGTAAGCTTTCGAAGGTTTCTCTCTCTAAATTCAGTTTTCTGGCGAAACTTTATTTAAGCTCATTCTGGCACTAAATTGTGTGATTCAAAGTGCAATTAAATCGTATGAAGATATAGGAACTCCAATTTAACTTCAATTTCAACAATCAAACTCATTTGATTGGTAAATTTGATGAAATCAAATTCAGCATAATTGATGCAATTCTTGATCCTAGGAGAAACCTCAAGACGCGAGCTACCTGCCCAGATCGAAAGCTCGGACCGTCACGCCCCGACAGTAACCTTTCGAAGCTTTCTTTATCTAAGTCCAATTTTCTGATGCAGCACCATTTGAGATCATTATGGCACCAAATTGTGCAATTCAAAGTGCAATTGAATCATATGAAGGTGTAGGAACTCTAATTTAACTTCAATTTCAACAATTAAACTCATTTGATTGGTCAATTTGATGAAATCAAATTCAGCAGAGTTAGAAGGTTGAAATTGGGGAAATTTGGGAATTTTGAAAATTAGAGGGACTAAAGTGCAATTTCATAAAATTGAGGACCAATTAGACATGATAAAGATGTTGGAGGACCAATTGGGCAATTTATAGAATTTTTGGGGCAAAACTTACCATTTTTTGTAAAGTAGAGGTAAAATGGTAATTTTGGAAAAGTTGGGGGACCAAATTGAAAATTGGGAAATTAAACCCCTTTTTTGAATTTGAATAAATCGAGGTCCTAAGATGAATTTTAAAATTTGGGTCTCGATTTGAGGAAAACTGGCATTTGGGGACTTAAAGTTAAAGAAAAATAACTTTAGGGACCTAATTACAAATTAAGGAAAAGTTGGATTTCTCATTCATTTGGGATGAATGAGGGCTATTAGGCCAAATAATAATGAATAAGAATGTTCCTATCATGTAGGAACATGAAGTACCGAGAACGTCAACTAAGACGAGTTCGAGTAAGGACAACAAGTCGATTAAGAGGAATTTCACTGCATGATCGAGTGAGTGGGAATTTAATATCATACCCGGTTGGGATGGTAAGTATCTCGAAAATGAAAACCCACTACTAAGTGGTATTTTAATCATCACACCTAAGAGGAGTGATGTGGAAATCAAACAGAAAAACTACTTATCGGTTGTAAGTAGATCATCCCTAGTTGGTATGATAAAACTTTCTCGAATGAAGTGGAAAACCTGATCATTGGTTATGAGCGGAGATGTCCTCGTACTCGGTTGGTATGATGGACAGTTGAAAAGTATATTTTGTTAGAAGTGCCCTCTCTAGACTGAGTGCCACTGCTTAAACATTTTGGGAAACCTTCTTGACAAGAGCTCGAATGGCTTTGTTAGGAAGGAGGCCTCGGTTTTGGAACTTGTGGGTTAATATGCCCGATTTTGAAAATCTTGTACAGTGGACCCTAGGCCAGTTGGCAGAAGTAGGAGCTCGTAACCAAAAATGAATATTAAGCCATGAAAACTTAAGTAATTAGTTGTTTAGCCATGGTACCGAGACAGGATAAACATATTCAATGGACTAGCAGCAGTGTGACATGACAGGTCTTCAGATTAGTCAAGATAAATAGTTGTAGGTCTAGTCGAGGGTCAGGATCGTTGGACCAATGGCACCACAGATTATATGGCTTATGTGAAAAAAACTGTTGATTGTCCATGCACTATGTTAAGGAACCTTCAAGATGCCTAAGAGGGGTGGTGATGCATCCTAGGGCTTTGGACAACCTAGTGGAGATAAGGGCAGTTAGTCGTACCAGATGTCTTGCGAAGCTCAACATAGCTTCATTACGCATGAGACCGGGGTTGGGTCAGGATGAGGTCTCTGTCCTCATACAGATACATAGTATTTTTGGTCTGAGGATAGGACGTGAGAGACGTTCACTCAGACTTCAAGTAGATGTCAGAAACTTCTATCTGAGTGGATGGTAGAGACGCTCTAATATACAAGTGGGTGCAGTCAGTGTAACTATAACTCACGAATGTGTTTCTGATCCCTTCATGATGAAGGGTGTGTGATTTGTGAAACACACTAAATATGGAAATGGGAAAAAGGTTATGAAAACCTTGGAAAGAATTTGAGAATCCTTGGAAAATAATTTGTAAACCTTGGAAAAAGGTGTTGAAACAAGAATTTGAAAAAAAAATATTTTAAAAGAAAATGAGGAGTTTGGCACACTCCAATTCAAACTCTTTTTATAAGAAACTCATTTTTCAAACACCCATTCATTGAGTTGTCGAACTCACCTCCTCCCTTTACCCCTTTTCATGAAACCAATGGAAAACCAACTTTAAAGATTTATTGGTAACAAAACTTTAAGATAGATATGTAAAATTTATATTAAGTTTTTATTAATGTTACTCCAAGAAAGGTATAGGTAAGAAGGACGCCTTTGTAAACCCCGCACATTTGAGTTAAGGAAAATCGGGAAAAGAACCGGTTAAATCGAATAAGAAAAGCAAACTATTTTACATTTAGGAATAAGCAATATGAAAATTTACAACTTTCGGTTGATTCAAAGGATTTATTAAACATTGGAAAAGAAACTTAAGACAAACTAGAAAATAAAAACCAAATTGATTCAGGTGAACTAGATTCCATAAGAACTTCAAAGTTAAGCGTGCTTACCTGGGAGTAGTGTGAGGATGGGTGACCTCCTGGACGACTATATAAAGAGGTCATCCCCATTTCATTCTCCTCACACCTGAACACTTCTCTCTCTCTCTCTCTCTCTCTCTCTACTGCTCCATTTTCCGGTAAAGATCGAACCATAGCTTCGACTTGAACAAAGGTCAGGCTCTTTAAAACCGGGGAGAAGACAGCTATCTGATAGCAAACTCCAGTCAATCCGAGAATCGTTGGAGAAGCGCCGACATGATGGCATAGTGAAGCAACTCCGGCTGACCGAAGCTGCCCTATTTCGGCCAAGCTGAAATCGGCCATTTCAAGCCATTTTCAGGCCAAACCAAGCCCTCCAAACACTTCCTCAGCCTTTCCACGGCTGAATTAGGACCGAAAGGTAAGCCAATTCGGCTTCCCTTTATAATTTTCGATCGGTGCTAGAGAGAGAGTCGACCGAATTTCAATGACGAAATTCTAATCCAATTCCGCATCAATTGATACAATACTTGATTTTAGGATGAAGCTCAGGACGAGACCTATCTGCCCAGATCGAAAGCTCGGACTATCGTGCCTTCACCGGTGAGTAATTGAAGCTTTCTTTCTCTACAGTTTGTTTTCCAGCAAAGCTCTGTTTGATCTCGTTCCGATGTTAAAATCTGCGATTCAAAGTTTTTTTGAATCGTATGAACATACAAGAACTCAATTTCAACTCCAATTTCAATAATTAGAAGCATTTGATCAGTTAATTTGATGAAATCAAATTTAGTAGTGTTGAAGAGTTGAAATTGGGGGAAATTTTGGGGATTTTTGAAATTCAAAGGGGCCAAAATACAATTTTATAAAATTGTGGGACAATTGGGCATGAAAATAATGTTGGAGGACCAATTGAGGAATTTTGGAAATTTTGGGGAAAAAACTTACCATTTTTGTGAAAGAAGGGTAAAATGGTAATTTTGGAAAAATTGGGGAACCAAATTGGAAATTTGGAAAATTAAACCCCTTTTTGGTGAAATTGAATAAATTGAGGTCCCACGATAAATTTTAAAAGTTACGGGACTCAATTTGAGGAAAAATCGACATTAGCGACTTAAAGAGAAATTACTTTAGGGACCTAATTGCAAATAACTAAAAGTTTAGGTTTTCTCATTCATTAATGAATGAAGGCTGTTTTGCCAAGTAATAATGAACAAGGTTGTTCATATCATGTAGGAACAAGGTTGTTCATATCATGTTCATACCGGGAACGCCAGCAAAAACAAGCTCGCGTGAATACAAAGAACCAGTCTAGTGGAATTCACAGCATTAACGGGTGAGTGGATTTACTAACATCATACCCGGTTGGGATGATGAGCATACCTTATAATTTAAAAACCACTTACCGGTTGTGAGTGGGTTTACTAACATCATACCCGGTTGGGATGATGAGCATACCTTATAATTTAAAAACCACTTACCGGTTGTGAGTGGGTTTACTAACATCATACCCGGTTGGGGATGATAAGTGCCTCGATATAAAAACTCACTGTTTAGTGGTATTTTAATCATCACTACTTAAAGAAAGTAATGTGAAAGTTATGCGAAAAAACTACTTACGGGTTGTAAGTAGATCATACCCGGTTGGTATGATGAGACTTCCTCGAAGGAAGTTGAAAACCCGTTATCGGTTATGAACAGAGATGTCCTTATATCGGTCGGTATGATGGACAGTAAAAACCTATTTTTGTCGGAAGTGCTCTCCCCTTACTGTGTGCCAATGCTTAAACAATTTGGGAGACCTTCTCGATGGGAGCTCGAATAACTCTTATAGGCCAGGGGCCTCGATTTTGGAACTTGGGGGCTAAATGCCCAATTTTAAAAATCTCGTACAGTGGGCCCAAGGCCAGTTGGCACGAGCAGGAGCTTGTAAATGAACATGATATATGTGCCATAAAACTTAATGAGTGAATTGTTTGGCCATGGTACCAAGATAAGACCGACATGCTTAGTCAACTAGCGGCAATGCGACATGATAGGTCGACGGACTAGTCAAGATAAACAGCTACGAGTTGAGTTGAGAGTCGGGGCCGTTGGACTAGTGGCACCACAGATTACATGGCAATATAAGAAAACATTATTTGTGCATGCACTATGAGTACATGATCATCAAGATGCCCATGAGGGGTAGTGATGCGTCCTAAGGGCACTGGACGACCTGGTGGCTATAAGGGCAGTTCATCGTTCCAGGTGTCTGTGCGAAATCTGGAGTAGCACGAAGCGCATGAGACTGGGGTGGGGACAGGATGAGGTCTCTGTCCTCATATGGGTATGAAGAAGTGATTTCGGGATTGTGGGTAGGATGTCACGTACATCCACTCATTCTCATGGTAGAAGTGGTTGTACTTCTATCTGGGTGGCGGGAAAAGTCGCTCCGAAGCCACTAGCGGGTTCAGTAGTGATACTGACTTGCGAATGTGTGTAACCTTCATGATGAAGGATGTGTGTTGGGTGATGACACACCGTGGTAACTAAGAAATAATGAAAAAATCTAAATTTTTAAATGATGGGATTTTTTAAAACAAAGGAGTGTGGCACACTCCATATAAATATTTTTCTTAAAAGTTAAAAGTAGACATTTAAAAACCCATTCACTGAGTAATCGTACTCACCCCCTCCCTTATATCCCTTTCAGGAAATCTCGGAAAGCCTCCCCTTAAAGACCATCAACTAAGATGCCTGTAAGACAGGTATGTAAAGTTTTAAATTTCATACAGTTTTGATTGTGCTATTCCAGGAAAAAGGTGCAAGTTAAAGGACGCCTTACTCTTTACGATTTACGATAAGGGGAAACCCTTTAATAAACCGGGAGAGTGGCGGGTTGATCACGGGGATCCGACCAAATCGGGTCGGGGCATGACAGCCTTACTCCCCGCGATTTAGAAGAGGGGGAAACTTTTAATAAACTGAGAGAGTGGCGGGTTGTTCACAGGGATCCGACCAAAATAGGTCAGGCGTGACAACTTGAGTGGTATCAGAACCTGTTTCCTCGAATACATAATTAAGACTATAAAATATAGTAACTAATAGAATTGATCTTAAAATTTTTAAATAACTCCCAAGAGAGGAACCAAGAAAACTAGAAATGAGTCTACTCCACACAATGTACTCATAGGAAGGCAACCCTAGAAGCTTCCAAATGCCCTAGACATAGTAGAAGCCCCAAAGGACCAAATGGGGAAGTATCTAGTCCCACCAAGGAGTACGGTGCCAAGACATGTTAGGGTCACTGTCCTGTGTACAAAGGAAGCCAAGCCAAAAGCCAAGAATGTTAGTACGGATGTATAATCTTTCCATTGAGGATACTTACCAAGAAAACCGTAGCCTCCTATCTATTATGTGACTACTTTTTGTAGTAGGGCTAAAACCCCAACGTTTTGTATTTCTCTATTATTGAAGTACTCAAAATATTTAAATTCCTATCTCTCAATGATGTGATCTTGCTAGGAAGATGGCCCAAAGGGAAGTAACCAAACAAACCCACACTACCATAGAAACTAGGGAAAAATTTTCATTTTAGTTAAGGAAAGTGAATAAGGGAATTAAGAAACCTAGAAGGACTCTTAGAATAACCCTTAGCAAAGGAGACTCAGCAAGAAAAACCATCAAGACTCAAGGACAGTGAAGCACCAAACCATCCACAATACTCAAAGTAAAGGAGGAACCACAACGATTCACGCTTGAGAATAACCATTACATATGTGAAAGATGGGGAGACTACATGAAGAATTGCCCAACCCTACTAAGGACAAGCCCCAAGATAATCTATTATAGGTTTTAAAGAGATAGGACATGTAAAGAAGAATTGTCCCACATCTCATAGATTTAGGGCAATACCTTCTGAGAAGTCACGAAAGACAGGAAGGACAGGTGACTAAAACCATGAAACAGGATAACGATTCGCAAAGAGGACAAGGAATGGCGAGGTAAAGTGAAATTTAAACTACTTCTCAAGAAGAACAAACAGAGAGGGATATCACAAGAATAGAGGTAAGGTACATTGAAAGTACACCTAGAACCCCCTCAGGAGGGACAAACACGGAAAATGTCCTTTAGAAACTCCAAGGTACGACATAGTGAAGAAGAGAAGAAATACACTATGAAAGAGGACATTAGAAGGATGCATACGACTAAGTACCCCTTGAAGGGATCATTGATGGGTGGATGGTCATGACGTGGAGTGCAAGGATCCCTCCTTAATAAAGAATTTTTCCAAGGAAGGATGTATGAGGATGACCTAGCATGACCTGCTTAGAGAAAAACAGAAGAGCCAAATTACCACTCTAGGAGAACCTAGTAGAAAGGTGACAGTTAACAAACTAGCCTTAGGGAGAACCATGGATTTAAACCACGACAAAGAAGGGAGAAATGAAAAGGCCAAAACATTGGAAAAGAAGGACGAAGGAAAATCCTTAAAGAAATCAATGGCCAAGACCGGATTGACAATTAAAAGTCTTGAGATTGTTAAGTGAGCCTCACGAAGGATGATCAAGAGATTTTGAAAACAGAAGGATGTGAACTCCCCTTAAAAGGAAATAGAACCTGATGAAGAAGGATTTGGAAACGGATTTGTAAATAAAATGCATGTTAAGATGAAGGGAACCTAGGGAAGCATAATAGGAGGAATCCAAGGAGTAAGTTAAACCCAAGGAACAGGTGAGCCAGAGGATATCATCAAAAGATGTTGTACGAGTAAAAAAAAGGGTGGACTGGCCATAAAAAGGGAATAGTATAAAGTACATCTAAGGAATCATGGAGGGGTAAGTCCTCCAGTTAAGAAGTGACTAAAGCAAGCGATTTCTGACATCAAGTCTAGTTGTGGTCTACACTCACTTGATATAGCCTAAAAAGAGTATGGCTAAGCCTAAGGTGGAATACATTAAATAAAACCAGTAATCAGAAGTCTCTCGAAAAAGGAATGAGGAAAGGAATGGGAATCTTAAGACAATGGAGGATTAAAGATGGGCAAATACCCAATATAGAAAAGAGTGCAAAGAAAGGAAGAAAGAACTCTACGAGTAATGATAAGAAGGTTGAGCATGTAGCTCCTAAGATGGGAGTCTCTATTGTCAGGGACATAGCAGAGAACGAAACCGAAAGAAGGGAACCTTCCCAAGCAAAGGAAATGACACATAGACCGAAAGTGATTAATTTAGAATGAAGAATCATGAAATGATCACGAGTAAGTAAAAGTGGATTAAGATAAAAAAAAAAAAAAAAGGAAAAATCCTTGAATAAAGAATGCCAAGTACTTAAGAAGGAAAGAATCCCAGTTTGTCGGTAAACCATTGGGAAACCAAATCATTGGAACTAGAAAGTCTCAATAAGGAAGTTGAGAAAGGATGAGTGGGTAAGGGGAACCAACACGATTATGCAAGCTGATTGGATAACAGTAAAGGTAGTCGAGGAATACTACCAAACGAAAAGTGGGACGAAGTTATACAATCCCTAAGAGGTTGGAAAGTTGGGAACAACCCTAAATGAGGTGTCTTGGAAATATAATGGACATCGAGACAAGATCTAGAAAATGTCATACTATAAGAGGCATGTAAGCCCAACAGTCCCAAGGAAAACATGACTCAAAATAAGGAAGAGTCAGTTAGTAAGCATGATAATGTCAAACAAAAAATTTGGACTAAAATTATAATGAGCAACGGATGAAGAAAGAGTCGAAATAGGATGAAAAGGTGATAACAAGGAACCCATGAAAATAAGTATGTAACGCTCTAAAGAACGTCGAGCTAAGGGTTTCAACGACCAAGAGGATAACTAGACATAGGAATGGTTAGGTATCTTGGAACTCTCAATCCTCAGTACAAGACCTTAAAGGGAAAAATGTTGCTCTAAGTAAAGAAAGATATGAATCTAAGGATATACCCTTAAGTAAGTATGTCTAGTTATGATAAACTCCATGGAGGGAGTAAATAATATAAAGGAAAAGAAATTTCTCATGTGAATGATATAAAAAAGGCTAATTGAAAGAACAAGAGAAGAGTTTGCATGTTAAGCAAACACAAAGTTGACATCAAAGGAAATTGTTCCTCATGCAAAGGTTGCTAATTAAGTTTTGGGGACAAAACTCCTAAAAGGAGGGGACAGTTGCAAACCCCACCCTTTTTAGATAAGCAAAACCGAGAAAAGAACCGGTCAAACTGAGTGGGAAAAATAAAACTGGTTCACGAACTCAATCATCAGAGAATGAGAAATTTGGAAAATTTACAACTCTCGAGTGACCCAAAGGGTTCATAAAGTTATGGAAAAGAACCTTAGGACAACTTGGAAGAGAAAAATGAGACCGGTTCAGAAGAACTGGATCCAACCGGATTGAACAGGTTTATGAATCGAGTTGGTTCATGATTTGGAACCAATAGAGAAATGGCAAACCGGGAAATTTATGGATCCCGAGTGACCTAAATTGTCACAAAAGTCAAGAAAAAGGACTTTGGGATGAATTGGAGATGAAAACCAAACCGGTTAATGTGAATTGGATCCAAATCGGATTGAACTAGTTTGGACCGGTTTAAACCACTATTGAACCGAATGCTAAATTCATTTTTCTAGGTGGCTTAGAAAATTCAAATTTGAGATTTGAGGCCACCATTGGCTAGAAAATGAATTTAGAAATTTTTATATTTGAAAATTTTGGTCAAATCGGGGGTGAACTAGTCGGTTTAACCTTTAAAACATAGTTCTGACCGGTCTGGTTTGGTTCGAAACATTGTCATCTTCTTCCTTCAGATGAAAACACTGTTCACTCGCCCATCGATGAAGCTGAAAAGTCTTTGGCCAGGTAGTTTTAGGCATGAATGGCTGCCATTAAGCCACCAATCGGATGGCCAAGCAGTGCCCGAGCTTCATATATAAAGAGCCCCTTCTCATTCATCTTCTCCACATCTGAAAACTTCATTCTCTCTCAACTGCTCATTTTTCAGTGAAGCTCGAACTAGAGCTCCGACTTGGGCACTTTTTTTAGCCAAACAAGGCAAGGCCAGGTTCTTTAGAATCGGGAAGAAGTCAAATACATGCCTATAGTCTCCATTTGCTACGAGAGTCACCGAAGAAGCGCCAGCGTGATAGAATAGTGAAGCAGCTCCGTCGAACCGAAGCTACCCAATGTCGACCAAGCTAAAATCGACCAATTTGAGCCCTTCTCAGGCCAAACCAAGCCCTCCCAAAACCTCCACAGCCCTCCTACAGCTGAATTAAAGCTGAAAGGTAAGCCAATTCGGTGCCTCACTATTATTTTCGACTGGTGCTAGAGAGAGAACCGACAGAACTTCAATGATGAAATTCTCACTCAATTTAGCATAATTGATGCAATTCTTGATCCTATGAGGAACCTCAAGATGCGAGCTATCTGCCTAGATCGAAAGCTCAGACTGTCGTGCCCCCAATGGTAACTTTTTGAAGCTTTCTTTCTCTAAGTCTAGTTTTCCGACAAAACTCCGTTTAAGATCATTCTGGCACCAAATCGTGTGATTCAAAGTGCAATTGAATCGTATAAAGGTGTGGGAACTCCAATTTAACTTCAATTTCAACAATTGAACTCATTTGATTGGTCAATTTGACTAAATCAAATTCGTCAGAGTTAGAAGATTGAAATTAGGGAAAACATGGGGGAAATTTGGGAATTTCAAAAATTAGAGGGACTAAAGTGAAATTTCATAAAATTGAGAACTAATTGGGCATGGTAAAGATGTTGGAGGACCAACTGGGAAATTTTGGAATTTTTGGGGCAAAACTTACCATTTTTGTAAAGTATGGGCAAAATGGTAATTTTGAAAAAGTTGGGTGACCAAAGTGGAAATTGGGAAATTAAACCCCTTTTTGTGAATTTGAATAAATTGAGGTTCTAAGATGAATTTTAAAAGTTTGGGACTCAATTTGAGGAAAAATCGGCAATTGTGGACTTAAAGTAAAAGAAAAATAACTTTAGGGACCTAATTACAAATAAAGGAAAAGTTGGGTTTCTCGTTCATTTAGGATGAATGAGCGCTATTAAGCCAAATAATAATGAATAAAAATGTTCATATCATGTAGGAACACGAAGTACCAAGAACACCAACTAAGACGAGTTCGAGTAAGGATCGCAAGTCTGCTAAGAGGAATTTCACTGCAAGATCAGGGGAGTGGGAATTTAATATCATACCCGGTTGTAATGAAAACTCATTACTAAGTGGTATTTTAATTATCACACCTAAGAGGAGTGATGTGGAAATCAAGCGGAAAAACTACTTATCGATTGTAAGTAGATCATACCCGGTTGGTATGATCAAACTTCCTTGAAGGAAGTGGAAAACCCATTCATCGGTTATGAGCGGAGATGTCTTCATACTCGGTTGGTATGATGGACAGTCGAAAAGTATATTTTATCGGAAGTGCTCTCCCCTGACTGAGTGCCACTACTTAAACATTTTGGGAGACCTTCTTGACGGGAGCTTGAATAGCTTTGTTAGGCCGGAGGCCTCGTTTTTGGAACTTGGGTGCTAATATGCCCGATTTTAAAAATCTCGTACAGTGGGCCCTAGGCCAGTTGGTATGAGTAGGAGCTCATAAACAAATATGAATACTAAGTCTTGAAAACTTAAGTATTGAGTTGCTTCGCCATAGTACCGAGATAGGACTGACATACTCATTGGACTAGCAGCAGTGCGACATGACTGGTCTTCGGATTAGTTAAGACAAACAGCTGCAGGTTTAGTCGAGGGTCGAGGCCGTTGGACTAGTGGCACCATAGATTATATGGCTTATGTGAAAAAAAAACTGCTGATAGTGCATGCACTGTGTTACGATTTTAGGACTCTTTATCAGAATGCTCTAATTAATTGATTGGGGTCCATTTGTGCTCCTCAATAAGACGAATTTCTTGTATGGCCTCCAACCCGCACCGCCATAGTACTTCCGTCTCACACTCATAAGTCCATTTCACCATTGAGACGGATTGAAGTCAGGTTGAGTGGGTGTAGGTACTTGGTGGACCCTCATGAAGGTGGCATAAGCATCCATATAATTATCCTAGGCCTCCTTCTTGGTGGGGTTCCTCTTCTATTGTTGTGGAATTAGAGGAGGGGTTGGACTTCTAGGAGGTGATGATGGTTCCTCTTGTTTGGGAGGAGGGTATATGATGCCTTCTGGTTCCAATAAGGCTCCAACTAGTTTCTACCATGTCCTTGGATACTCATTATTCGCCCCTTAGGAACCTTTGAATGGCATCCTCCCTTGGGTTGTATGTCTTTTGCACGCTTATAGGGGAGGACTAGATTTCTTTGCGAATTTCCTAGGGATTCTCCTTTCTACATGATATTTTAGAGTTGGATTAATATTGGGGCATAATATTAATAATGTTTCAAGCGAACTAGGCTCTAATACCACTCTAGTTGTCATGCCCCAACCCAGTTTGGTTGGATCCCCGTGTACAACCCACCGCTCTTTAAGATCAAGAGAAGTTTCCTCTGACTTTAACTCGAGATGAGCCAGGCGTAATTTCAACCTTGTTCCCTCGAAGAGATATACCCAATAAAATGTAAGCTTAAGGAAATATAAGCATACCTGATAAAGGGTAAGTCTCGGTATTGTTCTTAGTCATTTTCCTCTTTCCTAAAATGGGATAAAAAGGAGAGCGTGAGTATGACTACTCATTGAATAGGTTTTTCAAGAAAATATCTTTTAGGAAAAGATTTGTATTAGAGTGTGCCAGACTCCTTTCTTTCAAAAATCCTTTGAATTTTAAATCTCGAGTTTTTCCATCATTATCACGGTGTGTCATCACCCGACACACATCCTTCATCATGAAGGTTCAACACACATTCATAGGCTAACATGACCACAAAACCCACTTGTGGCTTCGGAGCGACTTTATCAGCCACCTAAATAGAAGCACGTCCACTTCTACCCTGAGAATGAGCAGATGTCCACAACATCCAACCCTCAATCCTAAAATCGATTCTTCATGTCCATATGAGGACGGAAACCTTATCTCGTCCCCACCCCAGTCTCATGCACTTAGTGCTACTATAAATTTCACACGGTCACCTGGTACAACGAACTACCATTATACTTACTGGGTCGTCCAAGGCCCTCAGGATGCATCACTACCCCTCATGGATGTCTTGATGATCCCGAAATCATAGTGCATCCACAAACAATATTTTCTTATCATGTCATGCAATTTGTGGTGTTATTAGTCCAACGACCCTGACCTTCAGCTCAACCTTCAGCTCAACCTGCAGCTATTTGTTTTGATTGGTCTGGAAACCAGTCATGTCGCACTGCTGCTAGTTACCCGAGTGTGTCAGTTCTGTCTTGGTACCAAGACCAAACAACTCATTTATTAAAGTTTTATGGCACATATCTCATGTTTGTTTACAAGCTCCTGCTCGTACCCACAAGCCTATGGCCCACTGTTCGAGATTTTTAAAACTAGGCATAATAGCCCCCAAGTTTCAAAACCGAGGCCCTCGGCCTATAAGAGCTATTCGATCTCCCGTCAAGAAGGTATTCCAAATGGTTTAAGCATTGGCACACAGTTAGGGGAGAGCACTCTGACAAAATATATTTTCAACTATCCATTATACCGACCAGGTATAAAGACATTTCCGCTCATAACTGATGAACGGGTTTTCAACTTCCTTCGAGAAAGTTTCATCATACCAATCGGGTGTGATCTACTTACAACCGGTAAGTAGTTTTTCCACATAATTTTCACATCACTCCTCTAAGTTGTGATGTTTAAAATTCCCTTAGTTAGTGGGTTTTCATTTCGAGGTACTTATCATCCCCAACCGGTATGATATAAAATCCCACTCATCCATAAATATAGTAAATTGCACTAAACTAGTTCAACTGGTACGATGAACTGCCCTTATACTTACTTACCTGTAAAATCCCACCTGGTACGACGAACTACCCTTATACTTATCGGGTCGTCCAAGGCCCTTAGGATGCACCACTACCCCTAATGAGCGTCTTGATGATCCTGAAATCATAGTGCATGCACAAACAATATTTTCTTATCATGCCATGCAATCTGTGGTGCGATTAGTTCAACGGCCCCGACCTTCAGCTCAACTTGCACCTGTTTGTCTTGACTGATCCGGAAACCAGTCATGTCGTACTGCTGCTAGTTAACTGAGTGTGTCGGTCCTGTCTTGGTACCATGACCAAACAACTCATTTATTAAAGTTTTATGGCACATATCTCATATTTGTTTACGAGCTCCTGCTCGTGCACACTGGCCTATGGCCCACTGTTCGAGATTTTTAAAATTGGGCATAATAGCCTCCAAGTTTCAAAATTGAGGCCCCCGACCAATAAAAGCTATTCGAGCTCCCGTCAAGAAAGTATCCCAAATAGTTTAATCATTGGCACACAGTCAAGGGAGAGCACTTCCGACAAAATATATTTTCAACTATCCATTATACTAACCGAGTATAAGGACATTTCTGCTCATAACCGATGAATGGGTTTTCAACTTCCTTCGAGAAAGTTTTATCATACCAATCGGGTATGATCTACTTACAACCGATAAGTAATTTTTCTGCATGATTTTCACATCACTCCTCTAAGTAGTGATGTTTAAAATTCCACTAGTTAGTGGGTTTTCATTTCAAGGTACTTATTATCCCCAACTGGGTATGATATAAAATCTCACTCACCCGTAAATGCCGTGAATTCTACTAGATCGGTAAGGCTAGTACGATGAACTGCCCTTATACTTACTTGTAAAATCCCACCTGGTACGACAAAGTGCACTTATACTTATCGGGTCGTCCAGGGCCCTTAGGATGCATCACTACCCCTCATGGGCATCTTGATGATCCCTAAATCATAATGCATGCACAAATAATATTTTATTATCATGCCATGTAATATATGGTCACATTAGTCCAACGGCCCCGACCTTCTACTCAACCAGCAGCTATTTGTCTTGTTGGTTCGGAAACTAGTCATGTCGCACTACTACTAGTTAACCGAGTGTGTCGGTCCTGTCTTGGTACCATGACCAAACAACTCATTTATTAAAGTTTTACGGCACATATCTCATGTTTGTTTACGAGCTCCTGCTCATGCCCACAGGCCTATGGCCCACTGTTCGAGATTTTTAAAACTGGGCATAATAGCCCCCAAGTTTCAAAACCGAGGTCCTCGACCTATAAGAGCTATTCGAGCTCTAATCAAGAAGGTCTCCCAAATAGTTTAAGCATTGGCACGTAGTTAGGGGAGAGCACTTTCAACAAAATATATTTTCAACTATCCATTATACAGACCGGGTATGTAAACCCCACATTTTTTAGTTAAGAAAAACCGGGAAAAGAACTGGTCAAACCGAGTAAGAAAACCGAGCCAGTTTACATTTGAGAACACGCAATATGGAAATTTACAACTTCCGGGTGATCTAAAGGGTTCATTAAACCTTGGAAAAGAAATTTAAGAAACTTAAGAAAACAAAAACCAAATTTGTCGCTTCTTCGTGTCCATATGAGGACAGAGACCTCATCCTGTCCCCACCCTGGTCTCATGCGCTTCGTGCTACTCCAAATTTCGCACAGACACCTGGAACGACAAAACTACCCTTATAGCCACCAGGTCGTCCAGTGCCCTTAGGATGCATCACTACCCTTCATGGGCGTCTTGATGATCCCGTACTCACAGTGCATGCACAAACAATATTTTCTTATATTGCCATGTAATCTATGGTGCCACTAGTCCAACGGCTCCGACTCTCAACTCAACCCACAGCTGTTTGTCTTGACTAGTCCGTCGACTTGTCATGTCGCACTGCCGCTAGTTGACTGAGCATGTTGGTCCTATCTTGGTACCGTGGCCAAAAAATTCACTTATTAAGTTTTATGGCACATATATCATGTTCGTTTACAAGCTCCTGCTCATGCCAACTGGCCTTGGGCCCACTGTACGAGATTTTCAAAATCGGGCATTTAGCCCCCAAGTTCCAAAACCGAGGCCCCTACATGAGATTAACATAATTATTCATTATTCTTTGGCCTAATAGCCCTCATTCATTCCAAATGAATGAGAAAACCCAACTTTACATATATTTACAATTAGGTCCATAAAGTTAATTTTCTTTAACTTTAAGTTCCTATTGCCAGGTTTTTCCTAAATTCGAGTCCCGAAACCTTTAAAATTTATCTTAGGATCTCAAATTATTTGATTTCACACAAAGGGGTTTAATTTCCCAAATTTCCAATTTGGTCCTTCAATTTTCCCGAAATTACCATTTTCCCCTTCTTTAGAAAAATGGTAAAATTTTGCCCCAAAAATTATAAAATTTATCAATTGACACTCTAATATTCTTATCATGACCAATTCACTATCAATTTTAGAAAATTACATTTTGGTCCTTCAAATTTCCAAAAATCCCCAATTTCCCCAACCTTTATTTTTTTCCAATTTCAACTCTTCAACACTGCCAAATTTGATTTCATCAAATTGACCAATCAAACACCTCGAATTGTTGAATTTGGAGTTGAAATTGAGTTCCTACATGTTCATACGATTCTAAGGAACTTTAAATCACATATTTTAACGCTGGAATGAGCTCAAACAGAGATTCATCGAAAAACAGACTATAGAGAGAAAAATCTTTGATTTCTCACCGGTGAGGGCATGGCGGTGGAGCTTTCAAATCTGGGCAGATAGCTCTCCTCCAGAGGTTCTTCCTAGGATCAAGGATGACATCAATTGATGTCGAATTGGATTAGAATTTCTTTATTGAAATTCAGTCGACTCTCTCTCTAACAACGATCTGAAATTGTAAAGGGAAACCGAATTGGCTTACCTTTCGGTCCTAATTCGGTCGGGGAAGGACTGAGGAAGTGTTGGGAAGGCTTGGTTTTGCCTGAGGAGGGCTTGAAATGGCCAATTTCAGCTTGACCAAAATAGGGTAGCTTCGGTCCGCTGGAGCTACTTCACTATTCCATCATGTCGGCGCTTTTCCAACGATTCTTGGATTGACTGTAGTTTGCTACCAGATAGCTGTCTTCTCCTCGTTTCTAAAGAGCCCGACCTTTGTTTAAGTCGAAACTCTAGTTCGAGCTTCACTGGGAAATGGAGTAGTAGGGAGAGAGAGAGAAGTGTTAGGGTGTGAGTAGAATGAAATGGAGATGACCTCTTTATATAGGCGTAAAACCCGTGTATTAAGTGGGCGAGATTTATTAATAGTATTAATATTTCCATAAATTATTGGTATTAATTCTAATAATTAAATTTCAGTATTAATTACAATAATTTAATTTCGGTATTAAATTATTTGTATTAATTCCAATAATTTAATTTAGGTATTAAATTATTGGTATTAATTACAATAATTAAATATATATTAATTTAGGGCTATTTATGATAAGCCGTACGTTCGCAAGCACGCTTAACTATGAAGTTCTTATGGAATATAGTTCACCTAAACCAATTTGGTTTTTGTTTTCGAGTTTGTCTTAAGTTTCTTTTCCAAGGTTTAATGAATCCTTTGGATCACCTGAAATTTGTAAATTTCCATATTGCTTATTCCCAAATGTAAACCGGCTTGGTTTTCTTATTCGGTTTGACCGGTTCTTTTCCCGGTTTTCCTTAACTAAAAAAATGCGGGTTTTACAAAATTGGTTCAGGTGAACTAGATTTCATAATAATTTCAAAGTTAAGCATGCTTGCTTAAGAGTAGTGTGGGTGACCTCCTATGAAATATGAATTTTTTTTGTAACCCAAAATTCATACCAATAATTTAATACCTAAATTAAATTATTGAAATTAATACAAATAATTTAATACTAAAATTAAATTATTGGAATTAATACCAATAATTTATGGCAATATTAATACTAGTAATAAATCTCGCACATTTAATACACGGGTTTTACGCCTATATAAAGAGGTGATCCCCATTTCATTCTCCTCACACCTGAACACTTCTTTCTCTCTCTATTGCTCCATTTCCCGGTAAAGCTCAAACCAGAGCTTTGACTTGAACAAAGGTTGGGCTCTTTAGAATCGGGGAGAAGACAGCTATCTGATAGCAAACTCCAGTCAATCCGAGATCGTTGGAGAAGCGTCGACATGATGGAATAGTGAAGCAACTCCAACGGACCGAAGCTGACCTATTTCGGCCAAGCTGAAATCGGCCATTTCAAGCCCTCCTCAAGCCAAACCAAGCCCTCCCAACACTTCCTCAGCCTTTCCACGGCCGAGTAAGGACCGAAAGGTAACCCAATTCGGCTCCCCTTTACAATTTTCGATCGGTGCTAGAGAGAGAATCGACCAAATTTCAATGACGAAATTCTAATCCAATTCTACATCAATTGATGCAATTCTTAATTCTAGGATTAACCTCAGGGCGAGACCTATCTGCCCAAATCAAAATCTCAGACCGTCGTGCCTTCACCGGTGAGTAATCGAAGCTTTCTCTCTCTACAATCTATTTTCTGGTGAAGCCCCGTCTTAGCTCGTTCCGACGTTAAAATCTACGATTCAAAGTTTCTTAGAATCGTATGAACATGCAGGAACTCAATTTCAACTCTAATTTCAATAATTAGAAGCGTTTGATTGGTCAATTTGATGAAATCAAATTCGGTAATGTTGAAGAGTTGAAATTGGGGGAAAATTTGGGGATTTTCGAAATTCAAAGGGCCAAAATACAATTTTATGAAATTGAGGGTCAATTGGGCATGAAAATAATGTTGGAGGACCAATTGAGGAATTTTGAAATTTTTGGGGCAGAACTTACCATTTTTGTAAAAAGAAGGGCAAAATGGTAATTTTGGAAAAATTAGGGGGCCAAATTGGAAATTTGGGAAATTAAACCCCTTTTTGGTGAAATTGAATAAATTGAGGTGCCAGGATAAATTTTAAAAGTTACGGGACTCAATTTGAGGAAAAACCGACATTAGGGACTTAAAGTTAAAGAGAAATAACTTTAGGGACCTAATTGCAAATAACTAAAAGTTTGGGTTTTCTCATTCATTGGAAATCAATGAAGGCTGTTATGTCGAGTAATAATGAACAAGGTTGTTCATATCATGTAGGAACGCGAAATACTGAGAACACCAGCAAAGACAAGCTCGCGTGAATACAAAGAACCAGTCTAGTGGAATTCACAGCATTAACGGGTGAGTGGGTTTACTAACATCATACCCGGTTGGGATGATGAGCATACCTTATAATTTAAAAACCACTTACCGGTTGTGAGTGGGTTTACTAACATCATACCTGGTTGGGATGATGAGCATACCTTATAATTTAAAAACCACTTACCGGTTGTGAGTGGGTTTACTAACATCATACCCGGTTGGGATGATGAGCACACCTTATAATTTAAAAACCACTTACCGGTTGTGAGTGGGTTTACTATCATCATACCCGGTTGGATGATGAGCACAACTTAAAGATAAAAATCACTTACCGGTTGTGAGTGGAAATTTTATATCATACCTGGTAGGGGATGATAAGTACCTCGGTATAAAAACCCACTGTTTATGGTATTTTAATCATCACCACTTAAAGAAAAGTGATGTGAAAATTATGCAAAAAAAAAACTACTTACCGGTTGTAAGTAAATCATACCCGGTTGGTATGATGAGACTTCCTCGAAGGAAGTTGAAAACCCTTCATCGATTATGAACGGAGATGTACTTATACCGATTGGTATAATGGACAGTGAAAACCTATTTTGTCGGAAGTGTTCTCCCCTGACTGTGTGTCAATGATTAAACTATTTGGCAGACCTTCTCGACGGGAGCTCGAACAGCTTTGATAGGCTAGGGGCCTCGGTTTTGGAACTTGGGGGCTAAATGCCCGATTTTGAAAATCTTGTACAGTGGGCCCAAGGCTAGTTGGCACGAGCTGAAACTCGTAAACGAACATGATACATGTGCCATAAAACCTAATAAGTGAATTTTTTGGCCATGGTACCAAGATAGGACCAACATGCTCAGTCAACTAGCGACAGTGCGACATGACAGGTCGACGGACTAGTAAAGACAAACAGCTGCAAGTTGAGTTGAGAGTTGGAGCCGTTGGACTAGTGGCACCGCAGATTACATGGCAATATAAGAAAACATTGTTTGTGCATGCACTGTGAGTATGGGATCATCAAGATGCCCATGAGGGGTAGTAATGTGTCCTAAGGGCACTGGACGACCTGGTGGCTATAAGGGCAGTTCGTCGTTCCAGGTGTTTGTGCGAAATCTGGAGTAGCACTAAGTGCATGAGACCAGGTGAGGACAGGATGAGGTCTCTGTCCTCATACGGACACGAAGAAGTGATTTCGGGATTGTGGGTCGGATGTCACATACATCCACTCATTCCCAGGGTAGAAGTGGTTGTACTTCTATCCGAATGGCAGGAAAAGTCGCTCCGAAGCCACTAGCGGGTTTAGTAGTGATACTAACTTGCGAATGTGTGTAACCTTCATGATGAAGGATGTGTGTTAGGTGATGACACACCGGTAACTAAGAAATAATGGGAAAACTCAAATTTTTAAATAAAGGGATTTTTGAAAAGAAAAGAGTCTGGCACACTCCATATAAATATTTTTTATTAAAAGTTAAAAGTAGACATTTAAAAACTCATTCACTGAGTAGTCGTACTCACCCTCTCCCTTATATCCCTTTCAGGAAATCCCGGAAAGCCTACCCTTAAAGACCATCAACTAAGATGATTGTAAGACAGGTATGTAAAGTTTTAAATTTCATGCAATTTTGATTATGCTATTCCAGGAAAAAGGTGCATGTTAAAGGACACCTTACTCTTTACGGTTTACAATAAGGGAAACCCTTTAATAAACCGGGAGAGTGGCGGGTTGATCAAGGGGATCCGACCAAACCGAGTTGGGGCGTGACAACTAGAGTGGTATCAGAGCATGTTTCCTCGAATACATAATCAAGACTATAAAATATTGTAACTAATAGGATTTATCCTAAAATTTTCAGATGGCTCCTAGAAGAGGAACCAAGAAAACTAGGAATGGCTCTACTCAACACCTTATCTTTGTAAGAAGACAACCCTAGAAGCTTCCCAAATGCCTAAAGCATGGCAGGAATCTCAAAAGAGCAAATGAGAAAGTGTCCCAGAGAATGGTGACAGGACCTATTGAGGTCACAACTCTAAGTATAAAGGAAGCCAAGCATGAAGCCATAAAATGGAGCATATAACCTTACATAGGAGGATGCTTATCAAGAATCTCGTAGCTCCCTAGTTATTTGGTGACCATTTTCTGTAATAGGGCCAAAATCCCCAACATATTGTACTACTCTATTAATGAAGTACTCCAAATTCCTAAAAACCCTGTCCCTCAAATGATGTGATCTTCAAGGAAGACTCCAAAAAGAAAGAAAAAACTCTCATAGTATCCAGACTTAAGGACGAAGGAGCACAAAAACTAACAATTCCCAAGAAAATGCCAGGAGGAACCACTTATGTTCATGTAATTACAAGCATGAATGATAGGGACACTGCGTGGAGAAGTGCCCAACCCTACAAAGGACAGGAATCAAGTTAACCTAGAAAGGAATAGGACACGAAGTGAAAAACTGTCCCACATCGCCAGGAGTCAGGACAATATTTTCTAAGAATAAACACCCCACAACTATAGGAAATCCGAGAGGATACCATCCCAAGAAACGTGACTCCATTTGCAACCACAGATAAGAGGAAACTCTTCAAAATCTTAGCAAAGTGGTAAGAAGGAAAAAGGGGTAAAGGTAGGACCTCAATAAAATCACAAACGGAACAAAGGATAGCTGAAGAGAATTCCCCCTTAAGAAGAAAATCCAAACAATTTAGGAGCAAAGAAAGGAGTGCCTCCACAAGAGAAGACAAGACGAACATTTGATGACAAACGGGACGTATTGGGATTATAGGAATAAATCACCTTGGAAAAAGCAACTATGTCAAATAGGAAGTTCGGACCAACAGGACAAGAGACAGCAAGTCGTTACAACAAGATAGTTAGAGGAAACAAATGACACCCTAAGGAAGACCGGGAAGTAGAAGGGGCTACACCATAAAAAGGTCAGTGAGATGGAAGTTAAGGATAAGAGTACTAGAGAAACAACTGCCCTAAGAAATTTAGACCAAAGGAATGGTGGAGGTGTGGCAATTAACAAACTAATACACGGGAAAACCATAATTTGAGTTCCAACAAAGAAGAGAGGGGCGAAAAGGCCAAATACTCGGGAAAAGAAGGATGAAAGAAATCCTTAACAGGACCAAAGGCCAAATTAACCAAGAAAAAAAAATAATAGGCAAGCCTCTCACATAATTATCAAGAAATCTTGAAACAAGAAGGATGTGAACCCTCCTTAAACGGAAATAAGTTAACGGGTTAGCATCAAAAAGATGTTGTGACAAGTATGAATGAGTGGACAACCCATACTAAGGTAATAAAGTAAAGAATGTTCGAGAAACATTGGGAAAGTAAGTCCTCTAAATAAGATGTGGCTAAGGAGGAATAACCACAATTGGTAAGACGGGTCATAGTCCACACGCGCATATGAAGCTTAAAGAGTGGACGACCGAGCATAGGGTGGAATGCACGGAATAAAACCAATAATCGGAAATATCCCATCTAAGGAATAAGGGACAAAACAAAAGTTGTGGATAGAAAAGGATCCAAAGCAAACAGATGCCCTAACATAGATAAGGGTGCGAAGAAAGTGAGAAAGAACCATACAATAAATGATAAGGAGGTTGATCATGTAACTCCAAAGATGGAAATCTCTATTGTAAGGGAGATAGTAGAGAACAAAACCTAAAGGAGGGAACCTTCGCAAGCAAAGTAATCGACACATAGATTGAAAGCAATTATTGTAGAATGAAGAATCATGAAGTGATTATGAGTAAGTAAAAGTGGATTAAGGAAAAAGGAAAAACCCTTGAATAAGGAATGCCAAGGATTTAAGAAGGAAAGTATCTTAGTTTGTTGGTAAACTATTGGGAAACCAAATAATTGGCACTAGAAAAACCCAATAAAGAAGTTGGGAAAGGACGAGTGGGTAAGGAAAACCGACACAGTTATGTAATATATGTTGTCAAGATACGAATGATAATTCGGTAACAGTAAAGGTCGTTGAGGAATACTACCCAATTAAAGGAGTGATGAAATTATATAGTCCCTAGAAGGCTGGAAAGTTGGAAACAACCCTAAAAGAGGTGTTGAAGGAGTCTGATCGACTGAGACAAGTTCAGAACTATGTCATGTAAGTAAGGGACATATAAGCACCAACAATCCCAAGTAAAATGTAACTAGAGTAAGAAGGAGTCAGTTGGTAAACATAACAAGTTCAAACATAAATTTGACCGAAGTTGTAATCAATGACGGATGAAGGATGGGTTAAATTGAGACGAAAGAATAATAACACAAAAACCTGTGAAAACAAGTATGTAATACTCGAAAGAATGTCGAGCTAGGGGTTTCAACGATGAAGAGAATAACTAGAAAAAGGAAAGATTGGGCACCTTGGAACTCCCAATCCTAAAATCTTGAGTAAAATCCCCAAAAGTAAGAACCTTATCCTAAATAAAGGTAGATGCGAACCTAAGAATATACATTAGGATTAATGAGCCATACATGCCTCGTTCTTATAACTACATGGAAGGAGTAAGCATGATAAATGAAAAGAAATTCCTTAGATGAATGATTACGGGGACTAAGCAAAAGAGCAATCGAAGTGTTAGCATGTCAAGAAAACCCGAGTTAACATTAAGGGAAATTATTCCCGATGTGAAATATATTGGTTAAGTTTTGGGGACAAAACTCCTAAAAGGAGGGGCGAGTTGTAAACCCCGCATTTTTTAGTTAAGAAAAATCGGGAAAAGAACCGGTCAAACTTAACCAATTGTGGGTTTGGGTTAAGGGATACTACCATCCTATAGTCAAATAACTGATATGCTTGCAGAAAATTTGTGATATTATTCTGCCAAAGATAATAATTAGTATTATCTAACTTGATAGGTAATGTAGGAAGTGAAGTAGTAAGCATTACTATGATAGAAAAACTAATTTTTGTAGAGAATGACATTTTTGTAGAGAATATTAATACCACACACGTAGAACATTGGTCATTGTTCAAGCGTTTTCAATAATATGTCGCAAAAATGTAAAAAGGTGATGGATAATGACTTGCATGTGTGATATGGATCTTTAATGTTGAAAAAATGATACAAATATCTATAGTGTCTATAATACTATAAAGGAAAGGAAAAAAGCTAGAAGGGAAAGAGCACATTACCATAAATTGTAATGTATCATTAATTTGAGTATATTATTCTATTTATACATAATTTATTTATAAATAATAAGTAATTAAAAAATATTAAATAAATATGTACCGTTACTATATTTTCAAATTAATATGTACAACCACTCCATTAAATTGTGTAATAAATACAAATAAATATGAAAAGTCACTATACTAAGTAGTGTTTTTATTATTAATAATAAAATTTATCATGAATTTTGTAAAAAAATAATTATGAAAAAAATTTAAAAAGATTAATCAATGGCAAACTATATAATGTTAGAGGCTATTGGAGAGTGTTATTCCTTCTGATTATAAGCGATGACAAACAACTTAATAATTATCCTCATACTAGTTTTTGGATGTTTTTTAGCTTGGCATCAATGTTTACTGGCATGTTAATTCACCCATGAAATGCTTAAAAAAGATTTAAAAATTAGTCAAACTTCCTGATGTAACCAAATGAGTAAGAGACCCTCTGCTGGACAGGACATGTGACAACTCATCTTTATTTATAATAATTAACAACACTACAAAAATAAATGAGAAGTAATTTAGATAATTTATGTCCTTTACAGTACAAATTTAAAATTTAAATTAGGGGTTAAGAAAATTTTGGAAGATAAATATGATATATATATATATATATATATAAATAAAAAAAAGTAATTGGAATATTTTTAGTAAATATGTATAATAATAAAATATAAAAATAAATAATATTAAAATATTATTATTATTTTAACTAATAATATTATATTATATATTGTAATTGTTATAATATTTCAAAATTTCATAAAAATAGGCCTACTTATTACTAAATCAAACCCTTAAAATTAGTTTGCAAAAATTGAGTTTTTCCCCAAAAAAAAAGTCTAAACTGTGCAATAATAAAAAATAAGATTAGTTGTGACGGATTGTTGCACTAGAATTTAGGAGTGAAAAGTGTAAAATAAATTATTGGAAAAAATATTAAATTAAATAAGTTACGTTCTTATATTATCCAAATTTTTATATTTGATTTATATAATAATTCTACATATATAATAAGGGTACTACGAAAATTTACTTTTTGTAACGGTAGGAAATAAAATTGAGGCCGATAAAAATATTATAGTGAACTATTGAATAACAATCAATAGGATTACTGAGACACTTGATGTCATAGAACAGTCCGATGGAAGTGGCATGAAAAGATATACCAAAATGAAGAGTACATGCGTTTCACAACAATAAAAAAATGATTAATAAATTGATAGAACTAATGGACAGCATATGCAAAATATTGAGACTGACATTGAGATAATGAATGTAACCTTAAAAAAACCCTAATAGAAACTGTAAATACATATTTACAAGTATTAATGATATTTTTAAATAATAAATCTTAAATATACTTATATTATATTAAGTGAGGTAAATACTACCAGAATTATTATATATTTTAATACTAAAGAAATGATTAATATATCCTAATTTTTTAATAGAGAATTTATTTTGTAGAGAAAAATAAAGTTGAGTCATGCATTACAACATCAAGTAAGAATTAACAATAAAATTATTATAATATTATAATATAATATTAAATAATATTATTATATTATAATATTTTAATAGTTTTCTTTTAAAATAAAGATAGCAACTAGAGGTAGACAATTCTTTAAAGTAAAAAATACGAAAGCATTAAAGTCATTTCTTCCATCAGCATGAAAATGACATCTTGCGCATTCTTGTCAAGGCCCTAGAGATTTTTCTTCCTCAGCCGTATATTAGTGGCCAATCATCTCATATAGTCACCATTAAATACACTGTATCAATTATAATGTATGGTCAAAGAGACTCCAGCATAGCGAAGACAAAAAAAGGGAATAAAAAAAGAAATAAATTTGTAGCCTGAGTTATATGTGGCACTAGATTCATATGAAGGAGATGCGTTCCCGATGAGAGGAATCCAATAGAGAAAAGTTGAAATCTTTTCGCTCTCCTTAATTCATTGACAAAGAGTTGCAGAAATTCTCATCTCTTTAGCCCTAATAGCTGAGGGAGGAGGGGAAGAATAACCTTTAGCCTCTATGATGTGGAAGCTCTGTAAAGTTTTGATTCTTATTGTGAGCTTTGGAGTGGGGAAAGTGACTGCTGCTGATAAGTATATCAGGCGTGACTTCCCTCCTGAGTTTGTGTTTGGGGCTGGCACATCTGCCTATCAGGTAATCAACTCACTCTGCAATATCTCTAGCGATACGTTGTTTCAGATATCATAGTTCTTCTTGTTTGGAAAGGGTGATTAAGAATTTCATTAATGGTTGATGGGTGGGATACGAAGGGTGAAGGTGCGGCAAAAGAAGATGGCAGGACTCCCAGCATATTTGATGCTTTTTCTCATTCAGGTTTCTCCGCTTTTTCAACTTTCGACTTCTCTTTTTGCTCAAGTCTCAAGCTTATACGTCCTTAGTCATTCGGAACGATATTCCTGTCAATTTTTGCCATACATAAAATATATATTTGCAGTATTTATAAATATAATATATTTCCAACTTATTAATTTTAAACACGATAAATATTTACTATTCTAATTTTTTCATAAATATTATCTCATTATTTATAAACTAAACTTTTAATTAAAAAAATATAATAGTTATCAACTATTTTTTATATATTCTCACTCAACAATATTTATATATTTTTTTATGAAAAGTTAATTATTTTTCACCTATCTTATCATGTTAAACTGAATTGTTGACAATATTAATAATAAACTTATTATCACACTATAATTTTATTGATTTTTCTCTAAAAAGACTCTTAATTAGTAATTTTTTTATTCATACTATATTACAAATAGTTTTAGTTATTGATTTATAAGTCGCTTGGGTAGTTATCGAGCAACTATATCTTATTTTTACTTCTCCACAATACAAAATTACCTTTAACAAACTCACAATAGGTAGACATATATCTTCTATAATATATACAACTAATCTAATATGAATCACAACTAACCCTATATGAATTACAAAAAATTTACACATTATTACTATAAACCTTAAACAAAAATTCCTTACCAGTACTCTTTTTTAAATATCTCAATACCGTAATAGTGATCACTCAATGATTTGTAATGAGGTAGTGTATATATATACTAACAATACTAATTGTATATATAATATCATGTCGGGTATGAAATAGATATATCAATTTTTCTATGATTTTTTGAAATTATTATTTATCCAATAGGTCATTTAACTAAGCACATAATTTATGTGTCGCTTCTATTAGTGCAAAATTCTCATAACAATTTATTTTATATTTTTTACTATAACATTTTACCACCAAACTTTGTTTATACCTCAAAACTTCTCATTTGACATTTTGTTTTATATTGAATGTCGGCTTACATCCTACATTTTTTTTATCTCATTCATAATAGATAGTATAAAATATATAGGTAGAAAATTAAATATGCCACATTAATAATGTTATAGCCACCATCTATTCATTTGCTCTATTATAACCACTATCTCTTCATTTGTTATTCTTGTCTTCAATATTATCTCTATTATTCCCATCAATCTCAAAAGAGGTAGCGATATTGAGATTGGATCTTAATCTGGAGTCAGAAAATAGTTTAAAACTAGTTGAATTTGCTCACTCACTTTGGCCCGATTTAGCAAAATGTGAATAAGTGTCAAGGTATTGATATAAAAGTGATTTCTTACATTTTGAACTACACAAGAAAACATAAGTAAAGAAGAAACCCAAAAGTATCCTAATTAATAAAATGATAGATTGATATGTATACTATCATCAAGCCTTGAAAAAAGTTTAATCTGAAAAAGAATGGTAAACATATTGCTAGTTTTTTAGTAAATTTGTCAAATATATTTTGTGATTAATAAAAATATGGGATGAGAGTATCACATAGAGTGATGTAGTGTTTGTTCGAATGAGTACAAGTGCAACTGAGATGAAGAGAGGGATAGATAAAGGGGAAACTAAGACATCCACTCTAGTGGGGACAAGATTAAAGGTTAGAAAAAGGAAAATAATATTGGATAAATGAGAAATGCTAAGACATCCACTCTAGTGGGGACAATATTTAATGGTAAAAAAAGGAAAATGGCATTGGAGAAATGAGAAATGCTAAGACATCCAATCTAGTGGAAACAAGATTGAATGATAGAAAAAGGAAAATGACATTGAAGGAACAAGAAATGCTCATTGGATCAAGAAAAATCGTTGAGATCTAATGATACTTGAGGATAGGCTAATGGTCAATGTAGGAGGAGAGATCGATTAAAGTAACTCAATTATAAAAATGACATCTTTTAGATGGAGATACACAAAATATAGACATGGTGATGGAGAAGTTGTCGTCAGAAAACCGATATCTAAATATCTGATTAATTCAAGAAGATGATAACTTTTGGTTGTATGAGATTTGAGATGTTAATGAGTAAAAAAAATATATTTGGAAGTGATGAAAGCAATTCGACTAAAACAATGACTGCAGGCATAAAATTGATGGTGAAAGAAGATTTTGCTCTCGGGTCAAGCTAAAGAGAGAAAAACTATAAGGGTGACAGCACATCAAGTGTAGTAGAACATGAATAATCGTCTAAAAATGAGTAAAATAAAGAAGAACAACATAGTAAAATAAAAAATTTTAATTTTGAAGAGTACTTACAGCAGAAGGAGAAAGATAAAGTTGGGCAAAATAATAAAGAATTTGACTCTAAATTTGTTGATTGTGGTCAAGACAAGCCTGATTTAAATAACAAAGAAATAGATAAGCAAGAGGAGAATCACTCAATAGGAGTGATGATTCTAAAAGGAGTGATGATTCTAACTCTGATGAAAGCTAGAAATCTTGTGAAGAATAACAAGAGAGAACCTCCTCCATGTAAATTAATATTGGAAATCTTGATGCAGCATTGTTGCAAAATGGTACAGATTCATCTGGTATAGTTTTGAAGCAAAATGAAGCAGAAGGCAACGAATCTACTAAAGAAGAGCTCGACCCCCCAATGATCGTACAATTCAGAGTTTACTAAAAAAAAGCTCTGATACCATGAAAGAATTGATAGAGAGAAAATATATTGAATAACAATTTATCTCATTCATAATAGATAGTCTACAATATATAGGTAGAAAATTAAATACAACATATTAATAATATTATAATCACCATCTCTTCATTTGCTCCATTGTAACGACTATTTTTTCATTTGTTATTCTTGTATTCAATATTATCACTATTAGAAAGTTGAGCAAGTTATCATATTTTATTTTTCTCTAGTGCTTTCATTTCCTATTGCATTGCCACAGGCCACTTCATATCCTATTTAGTCTCTTGCTAATTATTTGGTATGTGCACTATATTGTATGAAAGTGAAACATATGTATATGAGACATTATTAGATATATCATTCTAAAAACTATATCTAATTAGAAGTTTTCATGCATTAACTCTACGTTCTTTGGTAATAAAAATAGGTAAAGAATCATTACTATCAAATGATGTCGATAAATCGTTAGAGTGTTGATTAATATCCTAGACATCTAGAGGTATGTATTGTAGTATAAGTATATATAATTATATAGAGTAATTACCTTCTGGTGACGTTGATGGGGTTGATGGATACCCAAAATATCTAGGGGCATGGATTGTGGTATAAGTATTTGTTATTGTGTTTCACCATTATCTTAATCATCTTTCTCCCCCAAAGCATAGTTCTTCCTACTCCTACTATATACTTTCAATTGTTACTATTTTTTTTTATCTTTACAACTCCATCTTATTTGACATAAATTCACTACTACAATAATATTTTCAGCACTATTATCATCAACAATTTCTTCATTTTTTTGTCGTATATCAGAGATTGACAATTTTTGTAATATTGGTGAAGATTACGTTAAATTTTTTATAAAATAATTAATTCTCATGAAAAATCACATCAATTTCCACAAAAATCTATTCTCACTTGTACTGCAATACTTGTATCCCTTTTGATTACTGTAATAACCCAGATAAATATATTTTAATACACGAGAATTAAGCTTTTTTTTACTAAATATCAATTATCTCTCACAAAATATACACATCTAAACACATAGAAGAGAATATGTATGTATTTTTTTCTATCAATGATGATGTCACTCTAACTTCACTTCATAAATATTTTAAAATATTAATCTTGAATACAGTAGAATAAGGAATTTCCAACAAATTACGTTTTTTTGCTCTTTACCACATTATTTTGTTCATGCATATTTAGACATTTAATTTAATAAATAATTATATTATTGGATAGATAAAACGAGAATTCTCGATTTAAATACTCACTGTCTATTCTAATAGTATAAACTTTGACATTAAATTGAATTTGAACATTTGATATAAAATACTTGAAAAATAATAGTGTTTCTCTTTTATTCTTAATCAAATATAATTATTTATCAAATAGTGATAATCAATAAAGGTTATAAACTATTTGAATATACTAATTGAATACACTAATTGAGATAATCGGACAACGTACGAGTGTATCAATAAAAATGATTAGTAATTTTTAAACTCTCAAATATCACAAACAAATTTATTGTGTTATACTTTAGTTATTAGCTCTAATCTCAATCGTTTAAAATTTTTAACATTCTTTCAATTTTTTTATTATTCAATACAATAGTCAAATTTTTATACATAACTCTCATATTTAAATACCAAATTTCTACCCTTTTACTATCAATTCTAAATATATTATTAGTGTTTTTCTATCGAAATAAATAAATATTCCGATAAAAAAATTAATTGATAGTTCAATTCATCCATTATATTACTAACCAACAATATATTAATTTAAAATAGTTATTCATTTTTATATATCATCCAGAACAATTTTAAGTATAATAACAATATATATTAAACTATTATAATGATATTGTTAAATATTTTGAGCCATTAAAATTAATAATTCAATTTTTTATAATAAAAAATTTATGTGTATATACCTAATTACTATAATTTATCTCATTATTAACTAATAAAATTAAATATATTTTATCCATATTTTTCACTATTTCAAAACTTTTAGATTTTAGTTCTATTAATTGCAATTTTTTACCGCGACAAATGTTAAAGATATTTAATCGTTTTTTTTTACAATTTAACTATTTCATATTTCGAATTTTTTTATTTTCAGATGTTAAAATTTAAAAATACCATAAAATTTTATACGTTACACTATATTTAATATCAGAAATAAAATATTGTATAAAATAAATTAGATAGTATATTACACTAGAGACTTATTAATGTTGAATAGTTCTTCCATCACTTGTTGAACTATGCATATTAGAGAGATGGGGATATTCCAGCAAGACAAGCTATACTCAAAGTCAGCGCACGGCCTGATGCTTAAAACTTTTTTAATCGAGTTTGATAAAGAAGAGAGAATCATGTTCATGTACTGATTATGTTATTTTAAGAATAGGACAAACAGAAGTTCCAGAAGCCAGTGAACAAAATGATTGATTCGGTTTTGCTTATTCTGCTAATTGATCTTTCAGGGGTTACTCGAGGTGCCAATGGAGATGTGGCCTGCGATCAGTACCACAAATACAAGGTGCATGAATTCTTCAGCTACAGAATTAGTTCTGTATCTGGCCTTTCTCGAATAAACGGGCAATCCTTTGGCCAAGACCAATAATTTTTTGTGAATTTTTCCAGGAAGATGTGCAACTCATGGCAGAGATGGGATTAGAAGCATATAGATTTTCGATCTCATGGTCGAGACTAATCCCAAGTAAACGGTTCTTATGGCTGTAAATAGTAGATGATAAACACAAAAAAAAAGTGACAGCAGACTTTCGTGCTATAACTTGATCATATATCATTATCATGCTTTGCTTCATCAGATGGAAGGGGATCCATCAACCCGAAGGGCTTGCAGTACTATAACAACCTCATCAATGAGCTAATCAGCCATGGTAGCACAGAACCA
The DNA here is from genome assembly GCA_030064435.1 of Trapa incisa. Classification (NCBI taxonomy): domain Eukaryota; kingdom Viridiplantae; phylum Streptophyta; class Magnoliopsida; order Myrtales; family Lythraceae; genus Trapa; species Trapa incisa. The sequence goes on along the minus strand of CM057774.1, from coordinate 2,273,012 downwards.
TGAACATTTTTGTTTATCTTTTGCTGATAAAAAGCTTTGTGCTTGCTGTAAATGAATGGAGAACACGTTGACCCATTGTTATTATTTGTTCAAGCAGGGATACAGCCTCATGTTACATTACACCACTCAGATTTCCCTCAGGCACTGGAGGATGAATATGGAGGTTGGATAAGCAGAAGGATGGTGTAAGATGTCCCAATTCCATTTCCATATTTCCTTTTTCCTTTTATCTTATCCTTGATAAGTGGGTTGCAAAAAGAAATGCAGGCTGGACTTTGAAGCATATGCAGATGTTTGCTTCAGAGAGTTTGGGGATAGAGTCAGACACTGGACAACTTTCAATGAGGCGAACGTATTTGCGCAGATGGGATATGATTACGGCTTTCTGCCACCTCAGCGGTGTTCTTCGTTGCCTGGGCTCTATAACTGCCAGAAAGGGAACTCCTCAACTGAACCATACTTGGTAGCTCACAACATCCTGCTTGCTCATGCTTCAGCTGCGAGACTGTACGGGAAAAAGTATCGGGTAAAAGATAATGATCTGATAGTAGCTGTTATAGAGGGAAAATAGAAAGTAGCAGAAGATAAGCAAAAGAGCAAATATCCATTTGATGAATATATGTTCATTTTCTGACGCAGAACAAGCAGAATGGATACATAGGGTTCAACCTTTTAGCTTTCCACTTCAGGCCTTGGACCAACAAAACGGAAGACATTGTTGCAACTCAAAGGGCAAATGACTTCTATCTTGGATGGTAACGGGACAAAGCTTCATTTTTGCCCTATGAATACAACTGTTGTACCATTCTTAGCTGCAATAGACTCCTGAGTTCTAAACCATTTAGAACTATGACCCAGCTAATCAACTTTTCCTTTTTTGCAGGTTTGCGGATCCCCTGATGTTTGGGGACTACCCGGACACGATGAAGAAGAATGCTGGATCAAGGTTGCCTTCCTTCAATGGTGCTGAGTCGAGTTTGATCAATGGCTCAGCCGACTTTTTGGCCATAAACTTCTACTCTGCAATAAAAGTGAAGGACAACCCTGGGAGTCTGGATATCCATCCAAGGGACTACAAGGGTGATATTGCAGTACAATTGGATTGTATGCCATGCCTCCTTTCTTTCCCTTGTTTTTTTTTCCTTAGTGCACATATACATGTACATTTTTCTTGTCAATGACACTTCCTTTTACCCCTTCAATGGCAGTCTCACTGAATAATTTTACCGAATTCGAGGTGGGTCTTTTCTACTGATGAATTAGTTTGATATTCTTCCCTTCTATACTGTACTTCTATGGTAACTGAAGCCGTGCTGATTAGATTTCCTATCTCTTGCAGTTTCCAGTTATTCCATGGGCTTTAGAAGGCGTGCTGGAGTACTTCAAGCAGAAGTATGGAAACCCGCCGATGTACATCCATGAAAGCGGTATCTTCTTCTTCCTGCATGGGAGAAACTCTTCATGCTGAAAATGGAAAATGAGAAGAATACTTTCACATCATACCTGACTGGAAAACGGCCATTGGATGTTCTTTCTTTCGCAGGTCAGAGAATGAAGAGGAACTCGACTTTGGAAGACTGGCCGAGAGTGCAATGCATGCAGGGATACATTGGTGTTGTTCTTGACAGTCTCAGGTGCATACAAAATTGACCACATTTCCATCACTCCAGTTCATATCATATATGAATGCCAAAGAGAAAGAGAGGTTTTGCACTAAAAAAATTTCCCTTCTCTTTGGTTGATTCTAGGAACGGCTCGGATGTCAGGGGCTACTTCGTATGGTCCTTCCTGGACGTTTTTGAGCTCTTGGATGGATACGAAGCCGGATTCGGCCTTTACTACGTGGATCTCGACGACCCATCTCGGAGAAGGTACCGGAAGCGCTCTGCTCGATGGTACTCCGCCTTCCTGAGAGGTGGAGCCGTCAGCCCCGCCTCCGCCAGCCTCATCGGTCTCATGGGAGGGCCGGAAAATGCGTCTTCTTCGGCTTCTAGTCCGGATCACAGACTCATCCAATGAATCATCCCTTTGCCATAGTTGAGAGCCTGATTGTGCGGGTTGATTATACTGTCAGATTCATTCCGACAATTATGCTCCAAAATCTATAATCTAAAGTCGTTGACCCGATTGACTATAGGTGGTGCAATTAACTTCCAGCGTATGTAGTTCAATTATGGGGGTTTGTGGTGATGTCAGCTGTGACGTGTTTTATAAGAGACTGCCATTAAGAATTAATAGAAAAAAATTATAAAATATATATTTACTTATTATTTTATCGAAAAATATTGAACCGGAATGTACCATTTCGTAGACCGTTCAGGCCGGATTCAGGGATGATCGTCACTTTACTGACACGTGGCAGGAAACGAGGAGAGAGAAATTATTTATTATCCAAAAAAACGAACTTTTTAACAGTTATCTGTTCTATTAATTGCGTCATCATCGTCTTCCCCTGCCCTTCCTTCTTCAGAAATCCAACTCTTCTTCCCCTCATCGCCTCGCTTCTCCTCGACCATTAAGCAGCTCCCAGTTTCAAGAAAGAGAAAAAACGATAGAGAATACAGGAGAAGAGAAGGGTGTCGATTGCTTGAGTGATTGATTGCAGCACGCTCAGTCGGATCGATCATCTTGGTTCCTCCTCTGGCCATGAAAGCGCTCCTGAAGGTGGTGCTCTGCTTTAACTCGGTTTCCTAATTAGAACATGGGCCTCATCAAAGGCGTTTCGCTGACACTGCCGCCGGAGCTACGAGTCCTCCCTTTCCAGATTTCCATAAAGGAAGAGATCTGCCGGCGCCCCACCCGTTTTTCTCTTCGCGCTTATTTTGGGTTTGTTTTGACAGTTCTTTTCATCTTGGCTATTTAATTTTGAATTTCGAAAAATCCATCTATCCTATCTATCTTGGAGCCTCCTTCTAGCTGATTTGACTTTTTGAGAGATTGAAGGGACTTATATACTGTCTCTTGCATATGTCTTGAATTAATCCTAAGAACCTCATCATGACCAGTTAGGCTTCTTGAAAGTGTAAATATTTTGTTGATGTTGAATTTCTTGCAGGGAAACCTTTCCCGTGTCATCCTCTTCTAGGTGGAGAAATCTTGAAATTCACTGTGAGAATGTTAACCATGGCCATAACATACAGCACCCAGTAGTGTCAAGGGATGACGGATCCGACCAAATGCCACATCTATCTTTTAACCGATTACAACTCAGCGATGAGGAGTGCAATGGTTTGCTAAGTCGAAAGTTCGGCCATTTTGTTGCCCGAGAGGCTGTTTTAGATGAAGAATTATGGGTTGGTATTCTGTATCTGATAAAAGTAACTTATGTTGACTGTATTGAAAGTCCAACAAATTTCCAGATAAGTCAAAGTTATAATAATTGCTGTTAACTTAATATAAATAACGGCTGTTTTTTCTTAGATTTTTATGTTTTAATGTTCTGCAAAATGTTCTGCAAAATGTTCATACCGTTGTTATTGCTTTGACAGGCAGCAGCATGGTTACGAGCTGAGGCCTATTGGGAGTCATCACCATACATGAGGTTAGCTTCTAGCCTAAGTTAGAAACTTCTTTCTCTGTGTGTTCTTCTTAAGCTAGTTGATGTGGATTTTGTTCTGATGGCATGATTATGATTTTGACACTAATGATGATTTTTAAGGCAATCCAGGCACCAGTCTATTTTAAATTAGATACTGATTATAATTGTTAGTTGTTTTCAGACACATTGACAGTCATAAAAGGAAGTATGCTGAACAGGTGACAGCGATTAACTATAGATGCTTTCTTTATGCAGTTATCATGATATCACTACAGCAATTGACTGTCAATTAGTTTTTTTGCATTGTATTTATGTTCTGCACAGGAATTTTATGCTTTGAAAAGAAGATGTCTTGGACAAGACAGGAATTCTCTCAAGTGTTTTTGTTTTGTAGCGGTAATATTTAACTCAGACTCAGTTGCATGTTCTCTATCTTCATTTTGATACATGAAAGGAAAGCTTGCAGATACTAAAAAGTTTTTCTTTTTGGGGGCTTCCGTGTGCATATTTGATGAGTTTTAACCTATACATACAGGTTAAGAAGGAAGACAAAAATATCAGAAGAACAGTTTTAAATAGTGTTGTGGGTACTTTGGATCTAAGCATCAGGCAGTATCAGCAGGGTGAAACTTATCCTGGGGTATGAATTGGATGTCCTGTAAATCTCGTTGTCTAATTACATTTCTTGCATGGTCCAATCTTATATCTAGTGCATATGTGGACCTTATAGGTCCATGATATCTCAGTTACTAGTGACTTCTCGTTAACTTCAGGAGATCAAAAAGTTATCTGCAGTCCTCGCAAACCAGGAGCCTTTTGATGCACATAAGTATGCATATATTGCAAATGTTTGTGTCTCAAAGTTTGCTAGGCGGCAGGGGATTGCATCTAACATGATATATCTAGCCCGAGAGGTTGCTTCCTTATTAGGTAACTATCACCATCTTTTTCTAAATGGCTACATTTAAGATATTGTGTATACCAGTGCATATGATTGCTATTTTGATCCTTCATCTGTATCTTGTTGATGCAACAGGCATGAAACAACTATTTGTTCATGTCAATGCAGACAACACTATTGCTCAACACTTGTATAATAAGACTGGATTTCAGGTTTGACAAGTAGGAAAACTTTTTTCTTTTTCAACCGTTAGCAAGCTCATAATGATGGCGGTATCTCTCTGATCAGATTGTTGATTCTGCTCCATCTCCAACATCAAAATATCAAGGGCTTTTGATGTCAATGGAACTATGAAGAAACCTTTGTATTCAGACAGAAAGGGAGAATATCATGAATAAGGCTTGTAGGATCACTGAAAACTTAACAAGGTCTGCTTCACACTTTGCCCACATATAAATGTGAATACCATGCTGACCAGAAAGAGGGTAAACGATTTGGGATGTCAAAATGGATGGCGCCTTGAATTTCAAATTTGGGCAGGCATCAGATTGCTCTCCATTTGGACGCATGGCCTGCTGTCTCGTAATTGTGCAAACTCTTCTAAAAACACTGTTTGAGATTACTTGTTGAGTATTCTTGAATTTCTACTATTCGATTTCCCTGTACAGCTCCTATAAATGGTTCATACAATTCTTTTCTTGGATAATGAGATGTTGCTGGGCTACTATGAGGACTGTTAGTATAGTTTTTTTTGCCACAACCACTGTTAGCTCAAAAATTGGGTAGAGTATTTATAAGAATTTGAGTTATCATTCTTATAGACAGATGTGGGTTTCATTCCATTATATGCTTATAATAATTTCACATTATTTAATGCTCGGTCTTATATGCCATATGCCAATATGAAACAAATATTATGTATTTATAAGATAATAATATATATAATTATTTTTAATTAAATATTTATTAAATTCATTATAAGCTCGGCCAACTTATCTGACTCAAATGCATTGTTAGCATTATTTTTTCACCTAGCTACTCAATATGTCAATATTCCGATTATACAAAAAAATTACCGTGAAAATTAAAATATTTAAACAATAATCATTATTCCGAATAATGATACAAGCAAAACATATATCAGACTGCATTGCCAACCTTCAATATCACACTGCATTGCCAACTCTTCGGGCTCGGCTGTCGTATTATATTATTATTTTGCGTCCAAATATAATTTTCGGGTTTATCCGATTCGGAATCTAGGGTTTAGGATCCTCTTGCCAATGTATTCTAACATATAAATTCCGACCCCCTCCGTCTCGTAGACTCTCTCACGCTTGTGCCGCCGTCTCAGAGTTTTACTCTGCCCTCCGTCTTCCATTCTCGCGTGAGCGACCACTCAAGTTCGAAATGGCCGTAATCTTCTCAGATCTCTACGCCGATTCGGGCCTCAAGGCTCTCGAGGAGTTCCTCTCTGGCAAGGCATATATCTCCGGGTAATTGATTGTAATCCTCCAATCCAATTTCGCTTCACTCCACGCTTTTTTTATGGGTAATCATGAGCATTGAAATGATCTCGTTGTAGGGGTCAACTCACCAAGGATGACATTAAGGTCTTCGCTGCCGTTGTGACGGATCCTGGTATCTCGTTCCCCAATGTTAGCAAGTGGTACAATTGCGTGTCATCACATTTAGATGCGAGGTTCGTAGTTCTCTGTTTAAGCTCCGGTGATCGTCTTTTTAAATTGCTCATAATCTTTTGTGACTTGGCCACTACTAGAAAACTGTTCTTTAGAGGTGTCGATCCTCGTCTTGGTACTATAAAAATTGACTAGGAGTAATCGATCCTAGTAAAATTTTCTGGGATGGATACTGTAAGGTTGACACATTTTATTCTTCATTGAAAATCCCTAGGTGTATACAAACTGTGTACCTCGATTTATCTCATAGTGTTCTGTGTCTTACAACAAAAATATGTTTTTGCTTTATAATGAATTCATTATGCATTATAGCTGTACCTTTTTCTTCTTCTTGTTTGACTGTTTTTCATATTTCAGCTTCCCTGGGAAAGCTGCTGGAGTTAACTTTGGAGGCAAAGGCGCCCCAGTTGAAGAGCTTGAGAAGGTAACAGAAACAATCAAGATCACTACTTAAGTCATAAATTTGTCATCATTATTTGTATTTGTACTGATTTAGTTTATTCATTTGGTGATCAACTTCAATCTCATCACTTAGTGCACTATTGATTTGATTCATTCTTCCTCCACCAGTCTGTGAATTGTGCACACATTGAACCTGCAATGTTCATGCATTAAGGCCTTCTGTGAACAACTCTTTGTAGTAGGTTGTAGAAGAGTCTATCCAAGATTGATAAACTTGCTCAAATCTTACTGAAATATGATTGCGAGATTTAGCTTGTTTCTATGGTGTACTATGCAATTCATTTCAATTTTTCTGTTTGAATTTTCACATTGCAGGCTGCTGAAGCTGATGATGATGATCTGGATCTTTTTGGTGAGGAGACAGAGGATGAGAAGAAGGCTGCAGAAGAGAGGGAGGCTGCTAAAAAGTCTTCTTCTAAGAAGAAGGAGAGTAAGTGTTCTTTTTCAAATAGTAACCAACCCAACATATATTTCAAATGGGTATTGCTTTCATTCGTGTTCTGGAAGTTTTAAAGTCCTTGGAGAGTTTAAATAATTAAGGTAGAATGTTTTTATTCAGTCATTCAAAGAATGTGATTCATTAGAACAAACTCTGCCAGGTTTTGTTAATATATTTTTTCTTATCTGTTGCAACATAATATTAACCGTTAGCACAGATTTGGCAATTTGTTTGATTGACTTGCAGTTTTGTAAACATTGTTAAATGTTGTATCAAATTATTATACTTTGCAAATATTTCTTACCCAGTGCAATTTTACCTCATATATAATTTGACGGTTTGCATTTGAAAACATTTAAATTTTTTTCTCCTATTACTTGGGCACCTGCCATAGTTGCAACCAGAAAATGGAAAATTTGATGATTTTTAGGATATATATGTAAACGTGCCTTTGTTCTTCTTGAAGCTTGCTCTTCTGCATTTTACTCCTTAAATTCCTTTTATAATGATTTGTGCATGTTACTGAATTGCTGGTGACAACAGGTGGAAAGTCTTCTGTCCTCATGGATGTGAAACCTTGGGATGACGAGACCGACATGAAGAAACTAGAGGAAGCTGTGCGAAGTGTACAGATGGAAGGTCTCCTGTGGGGAGCATGTAAGTTTAAATGTTCCAGTTAACACATTGCTGGTCTTCTTACCCTTTTCCTTAGTATTCATCAAAATCTTAAACCATGTTTCTCTTTTGTTTTTGGCAGCAAAATTGGCTCCTGTGGGATATGGGATCAAGAAGTTGCAGATCATGCTCACCATTGTTGATGACCTTGTCTCCGTGGACAACCTCATTGAAGATCACCTCCTCACAGAGCCAGCCAATGAGTTTATCCAGAGCTGTGACATCGTTGCCTTCAACAAGATCTGAAAGGGTCATGTAGACTCTCTCAATCTGTGGCCATTTTTGTTGTCTTTTATGGAGTTTAGTTTATTATATGTTGCAGCATTTTTGTTGAATACCGATGGTTTTGAAGCCTTCTACTTACCCTTCGGCATGCCCTTGCATAATGTGCTATTGGAGGTTTATAGTTACGATATGGCCTATCCTGCTTTACATCTCCTTTGGCCCAGACTCTGATTGGCATGGGTTTATAATTAGATGATGGTGTTCACAGATTTGCCCTTTTCCTTGTTCACATGCTCTGATCGGCACCGGTTGATGTATATTAGCATCTAAGTCTCCTCATTTAAACTGATGGATATTAGCATCCAAGTCTCCTCATTGAAACTGACTGTCTGTAAAGTGTATTCCACAGAAAGCATAAAGCTGTGAAGACAATTACACTATTCCAATTGTTACTTTTACCCATTTTTGTAATTTTGCCGGAACTAGCGCTGTGTATGAAAAGCCTAACCTCTTTACTGATTACTAAGAAGCATTTTTTAACTTTTTATATTTATATAAATTATTTAAATAAATTTATAAGCCTATCCAATCACTTTTTTACTGGGTATACCAGAGTTGAATATCTAATTAAAATCTTAGATTTAAATTGAATTTGATATTATAATTCAGTTTGTGTATAAATGTGTTTGATATTATATATATATATATATATTTAAAAATTAAATAGTTAAATATTTACAATATTATAAATAAATAATATTTCTCTATTTTATATAATTTAAAATAATATTTTTAACATGCTATATCACATACAAAATTTATACACTTATAAAGTGTAATTTTAAACATTTTCTTAATAACTGTATACGAGACACATATTATTTTTATAATTTCGAATAACTGGTAACAATAATTTTGAGTTGGTATATTTCCTTTATACGAGTCAATCTAATTTCGAGTTATATATGGGTGTGAGCCCACTGGATATGATATCATATTACAAGGTATTGTTAACACATAATAGGGCAAGCCCATATCCAGCAATAGAACTATTGGTATTTTTTTTATTTTGTAGACCCATTTACAATCGACAATGGTTTGACTAAAAATGATGACATAAATGTGCGTAAGTGCAAAGTTTCAGTGGAGTAACAATATATATATATAATGGTTAATAGTAAAACGTCACGGGATTAAAGAGTTATATTGCGAGTGAGTGACCATACAAGAAATAGGTACAACAGGATCTTAGATGGTAGGAGTCAATATGTGTAGTGGGAAAAAAGTAATATGACATATTTAGTCTAAAACCGAAGTCAGGATAGAATGGTATATTGGGAGGGGAACATCAAAGCGCTCCACAAAAGCAGAGGGAGACTTACTATCTGCTAAGAAAAATACTGGAGAAATTTAATTTTGCAATCGAGCAAAATTTCAACTTGCAAATGAAAGGCTCAAAAAATAGATAAAATATCTTAACGTCTTTTCATGATAAATAACCATGAGAACTTAATATAATTATCAAGAAAATAAACATAGTAAAGATGACATGTGTGGGATGTAACAGAAGTGGGTCCCCATATGTCGGTATAAATTGGCTCAATAGTATGAGTGTTAACACGGTGAGTTAAAGGGAAAGAATTCTGAGAGGTTTTGCCACAAGAACATGAATCAAATAATAATAAAGGCAAGATAGCTTTCATTGATAAATATTTAAAAAACACAGATGTCCTAAACATTGATGTTATAATGAAGTTGGTTCAGTATGACTTACACAAGTAACTGGAGATAAGGTGGAAGGATTACGATCGGTACGAAAATAGTACAATGCTCCCTTATGACTTTCGCGTATCAGCTCTTGGTGAGAAACAGTATCATCGATAAGTAAGTGAGTAGGATGAAATTCAAAATAGCAAATATTATCTTTAGTAAAATGGGTAAAATAGAGTAAATTAAGGGACATTTGATGAACACAGTAGATATTGTTGAGATAAAAGCGACGAGTAGAAGGTCTAAGATAGGTAGATCTAGAGAATAAAATGGGTAAATTTGTCTCGTCTCCAATTAGCAGATATTTATAAAGTGTCTCATTCTCCTTAATAGACATGTAAGATAAATTAGTAACATTAGTGGTCGCTCCTGAATTAACATACTAGCAAAGATAATCTAGAGTAGCTTTATTATGTCACTACCTACAATGTGAGATAAATTATTAGTAACAATGTGCTTTACATCCTTTACTGTGTCACTACCAGCCTCTCTTCCTACACTTTCGATTAAGCTGGACAATTCAAACTACCATCTATGGAGGAACAATATGAGTCACCTTCTGCAAGCATCTTGACTCTTTGGATATGCCGATGGCTCATTAGCTACACCCCCTAAATTCATCACTCAAACAACTAAAGAAGAAGATGATTACCGATTGTCAAACCGAGAATTCGAAGTTTAGGAAACTCACGATAAGTTTTGTCTCACTGTTATTATTGCATCCTTAACAATCGAAGTTAACCTATAGGTTATTGGGGCCACTACAACCGCTCAAGCTTAACAACAATTGGAGACTCTTTTCAGTTCTCAAGTTCACGTCCAACAAGATATACTAGATCAGCAATGACGTGACCTCAATAAGTACAATAGTTCTATGTCTGCTTATCTTTCCTCTATTAGCTCTCTGGCAACAAGTTTAGCTCAAATGGGCCACCCAAAAACTCCAAAAGAAATAAAAAAATCGCATGCTAGCAGGACTGTGTTACGAATGGAAGTCTTTTACCTTGGGGCTATTAGCAACATTGGATTCTATGATCGTCGACGTGGTCAAATCTCTACTCCTTGCACATGAGGTGCATAAGATCTTCTTGTACGGATCAACAAACCCATGAGCTCCACTCTCAGGTCTTCTAGTAGGAATGCATGATCAAGGGACTCACATTGTAGCAGTCTCTCAACATTATCAAGGGGACTTCTAACCAAGATCCTTTGGGTGCACCGCATCGACAACTGTAACGGGCAATTGAAACCCTCGATTTGGAAGAATCATTTTTGGCCTTTAGGGCATCGCGGACGCCAGCTTTTAGGTGACAGAAAAAATGAAGCTCAAACACACCGTTTTGAGCTTCAGGGGTGTTTTTATTGGGGGCCCAATCAGATGGGCTTCATAGGACATGGGTTGGGATGTACTAACGAGCCTAGCTTCAGTGACTGCATTAATGGGCATAGGTCCAGTCGTTTGCCCACACAACATTTTGGGCCCAATCCTACTCCTAGTCTTCTTCCTCGGCCTATCACGAATAGGAATGCCTCATTTGAGCAACGGATGATCATCGAAATAGTCTTGCCAATTATGTGGACAAATAGATCATATTGCCCTTATTTATCCACAATTGTCTACATTTCAAGCTTCTCAAGCATGTGCCATACCTAGAAGCGACACCGATCATCAACTTGATTGGCATATTGATTCAGGTGCCACTAACCATGTTACTAATTATTTATCTCAGTTATCTGTTCAAGATGACCATGCATTTTCCGAACATTTGTTAATTGGAGATGGAGCAGGTTTACCCATTCTCTACTCTGGAACCACTTTTCTTACCAATTCTTTTCATCATTTCCTTCTAAAAAATGTTTATTAAGTACCCCAAATATCAATGAATCTCTTATCTATTTCTAAATTCACCTTAGATAACTCTTGTTATTTTAAATTTTACCCTTCATTTTTCCTTGTTAAGGATCTTCAATCTCATCAGGAGCTATTCCGCGGGGACCATAGAAGGGGGCTGTATTGCTTGTGCTTAGGATCTTCACTTGTTTCACCTCGTGCTTATGTTAGTCATTTTATTAGTAGTTCGGTGTGACACCAATGTCTTGGGCACCCCGCTTATCCTATTATGCATCATATTTTATCTAATCATCTATCAATGAATCAAGTTTCTCCTTTACCTTTGTGTGATACTTGTGCTTATAGTAAAATCATTCAACGTCCATTTCATGTAACTAATCATCTCAACACTATACCACTTCAGTTGATTCACACTGATATTTGGGGTCTTGTTCCCATCATCTCTCAAACATGTCATACATATTATATTCACTTTTTAGATAAATTCAACAAATATTCATAGCTTTTTGTTCTTAAACATCACTAGGATGATTTATCTATTTTTCGCGCTTTCTGTCTTCAAGTTGAAAATCTTTTTTATCATAAAATTAAGACACTTTAAACGGATAGAGCCAAAGAATTTCTTTCTCTCTCTTTTCAGACTGAACTTCAATCACATGGCATTATTCATTGTGTGTCATGTCCTCATGTCCATCAACAAAATGGTTCTACTGAACGTAAACATCGACACATTTTCAATATGGGGCTAACTTTTCTTGCTCAATCTCACCTTCCTCCGAAGTTCTGGGATTTTGAATTTGAAACTGTTGTTTTTCTTATTAATCGTCTTCCCACCCGAACTTACCCATCCCCCTTTTCTCATATTTTTCATAAACCTCCTAATTACACTCATCTTCGGGTTTTTGTTTGTCTTTGTTTTTCTTATCTGCGTCCTTATCGTCTTCATAAGCTTTAGCCTTAATCTACACCATGTGTTTTTCTTGGTTATCCCCTTAGCTACCTTGGCTATCGTTGTCTTGATCACTCTACCACTCGCATTTTTTTCTCTTGTACTGTTATTTTCTATGAGTATCATTTTCCTTTTGCAGGTTGTTCCCCATAGCGTAATGTTCCCTCTTCTACTCCCATGCAAGCTCCTTGTCCTTCTCTTCCTTTACCCTCTCTCTCTATTCCACCCCTAGATGTCTCGAAATTAGGTATGCCCTCTTCCTCATATGCTATTGATACTTAATTATTTCCTATGCTTACGGACTCTTTGGCCTCATCACCTCAAGAGCCTATTGACTCTCCCATTGCACCATCTCATCCTCGGATGACTACTCGTTCTCAGGACAACACTCTTCCTCCTCATCATTTTACTATCGATCTCGCTGTTTTATGGCTATTTTAGAACCTCGGACCTATCTCCAAGCTAGTCAGCATCTCTGCTAGCGGAATGCCATGTTCGATGAACTACCGGCTCTCTCTTCTAGTCATATCTAGGACCTGGTGCCTCCACCACCAAATCGACATATTGTGGGTTTAAGTGGGTTTACAAAATCAAACAACACCCTGATGGCTTCATTGCTCATTATAAGGCTCGTCTCATTGCTCGGGATTTTTCTCAACAATGTGGTCTCGACTATTATAATACATTCAGTCATGTTATCAAACCTGTCACTATATGGGATCCTCTCTCTTGCTATCTCTTTTGGTTAGGTTACTTATCAACTCGATGTGAAAAATGTGTTCCTTCATGGCCACCTCACCGAAGAAGTTTATATGGCTTAGCCGCCAGGTTTTGTTGATCCAGCTCATCATCATCATGTTTGTCGTCTCTAACGCTCTTTTTATGGCCTTAAGCAAGCTTCTCGAGCATGTTTTTTTGTCTGAGCTCATTTCTACTCCAGTTGGGCTTCACAAGTTGTAAACCCCGTCCTTTAATAATAATAAAATTGGGGAAAGAAATGGTCTTTTTCAAATTTAAAACTGAGTCGGTCTACAAACTAGAACCGATAGAGAAAGGGCAAACTAGAAAATTTATGGATCTCGAGTGACCCAAAGAGTCCCAAAAGTCATGGAAAAGGACTTATGGATGAATTGGAGATGAAAACCAAACTAGTTCAGGTGAATCGGATCCAAACCGGTTTGAACCACTATTAAACCAAATGCAAAATTCATTTTTTTAAGTAGCTTAAAATAATTCAAATTTAAGATTTGAGGCCACCATTGGATAGAAAATGAATTTAGAAATTTTATATTTGAAAAATTCGGTCGAATAGAGGGTGAACTGACTGATTTAAGCTTTGAACCCGATTCAGACCGTTCTGGTCCGATTCAAAACAGTGTGATCTTCTTCCTTCAAATGACAACACTGTTCACTCACCGGAAAATCGTGCAGCACTGTCGGAACTGAAAAGTCTCATGCCAGGGAGTTTTAGGTAATGAATGACCGCCATTAACTGCCAATCGAATTGCCAAGAAGTCTCTGAGCTTCCTATATAAAGTGCCCCTCCTCATTCATCCTCTTCACACTTGAAAACTCCATTCTCTCTCAACTACTCCAATTTTTGGCAAAGCTCGAACCATAGCTCCGATACAGAGTCTTTTCTGAGCCAAAGAAGGTGTGGTCGGGTTCTTTAGAATCGGGGAGAAGTCAGTTACACGCCTATAGTTTCCATTTACTCCGAGGGTCACCAGAGGAACGCCAGAGTGATCGAACAGTTAAACAGCTCCGGCAGATCGAAGCTGCCCTGTTTGGCTAAGCTGAAATTGACAAATTCGAGCTCTTCTCAGGCCAAACCGAGCCCTTCCAACACCTCCACAACCCTCCTACAGTTGAATTAGATCTTAAAGGTAAGCCAATTCGGCTCCCCTCTGTAATTTCTGACCGGTGCTAGAGAGAGAATCGACAGAACTTCAATAATGCAATTCTCACTCAATTCGGCATCAATTGATGCAATTCTTGATCATAGGAGGAACCTCAGAACAGATCTATCTGCCCAGATCGAAAGCTCGGACCATCGCACCCCCAACGGTAAGCTTTCGAAGCTTTCTCTCTTTAAATACAATTTTCCAGCAAAGCTCTATTTGAGCTAATTCCGACACCAAATCGTGCGATTCAAAGTGCAATTGAATCATATAAAGGTGTAGGAACTCCAATTTAACATCAATTTCAACAATTAAACTCATTTGATTGGTCAATTTGATGAAATCAAATTCAAGAGAGTTAGAAGGTTAAAATTGGGAGAAAATTTGGAATTTTGAAAATTAGAGGGACTAAAGGGCAATTTCATAACATTGAGGACCAATTGGCCATGATAAAGATGCTGGAGAACCAATTGGGTAATTTTTAAAATTTTTGGGGCAAAACTTACCATTTTTGTAAAGTAGGGGCAAAATGATAATTTTGGAAAAGTTGGGGGACCAAATTAGAAATTTGGAAAATTAAACCCCTTTTTGTGAATTTGAATAAATTGAGGTACTAAGATGAATTTTAAAATTTTCAGGACTCAATTTGAGGAAAAACCGACATTAAGCACTTAAAGTTATAGAAAAATAACTTTAGGCACCTAATTACAAATAAAGGAAAAGTTTGGTTTTATCATTAATTTGGGATGAATGAGGGCTATTAGGTCAAAAAATAATGAACAAGAACGTTCATATCATGTAGGAACATGAAGTACCAAGAACGCCAGCTAAGACGAGTTCGAGTAAGTACAACAGGTCGGGTAAGAGGAATTTCACTACATTAACGGGTGAGTAGGACTTTTATATCATACCCGATTGGGATGATAAGCACCTCGAAAATGAAAACCCATTGCTAAGTGGTATTTTAAACATCACACCTAAGGGGAGTGATGTGAAAATCATGCGGAAAAACTACTTACTGGTATAAGTAGATCATACCCGATTGGTATGATGAAACTTTCTCGAAGGAAGTGGAAAACATGCTTGTCGATTATAAGCGGAGATGTCCTAATATCTGGTTGGTATGATAGACAGTTGAAAAGTTTATTTTGTCATAAGTGCTCTCGCCTTACTGTGTGCCACTGCTTAAATATTTTGGGAGACCTTCTCGACGGGAGCTCGAATTGCTCTATTAGGCCAAAGGCCTCAGTTTTGGAACTTGGGGGGTAATATGCTCAATTTTGAAAATCTCGAACAGTGGGCCCTAGGCCAGTTGGCACGAGTAGAAGCTCGTAAACAAACATAATTTATATGCTATGAAAACTTAAGTAAATAAATTGTTTGGTCATGGTTTCAAGACAGGACCGACATACTTAGTCAACTAGCGACAGTGTGACATGACAGGTCTCTGTACTAGTTAATACAAACAGCGGCAAGTCGAGTTAAGGGTCGGGACCGTTGGACCAGTGGCACCACAAATTATATGACATTATATGAAAAATGTCGATTGTGCATGCACTGTAATTACGAGACCTTCAAGACGCCCAAGAGGGGTAGTGATGCGTCCTAGAGCTCTGGATGACCTGGTGCATACAAGTACAGTCTATTGTACCAGAAGTCTTACAAAGCTCGAAGTAGCTTCAAATGCATGTGATCGAGGTGGGGACAGGATGAGGTCTCTGTCCTCATATGAACATGGAGATTTGTTATGGGATTGAGGGTCGAATGTCATGAGCATCCACTCATTATCAGGTAGAAGTGGACATGCTTCTATCTAGGTGGTCGATAAAGTCGTTTCGATGCCACAAGTGGGTTCAGTGGACGGGCTGGTCTACAATTGTGTGTTTTACCTTCATGATGAAGGATGTGTATTGGGTGATGATACATCATGGTTAATAAGAAATGGTAATAAAAACCGAAATTTGAAATGAAAGGTTTTTAAAAGAGAATAAGGAGTATGACACACTCCGAATTAAACATTTTCCCTAAAAGTTAAATTTTTTGAAAACTCATTCATTGAGTTTTTGTACTCACCCCCTCCCTTATATCCATTTCAGGTAACCCTAAAAAACCTACCCCAAAGACCACTAGCTAATACGCTTATAAGACGGGTATGATCAGTTTACTTCAAGGTTTTGGCCAAGTTTACCAAGTGCCATGGGAACCAAGCTTCACATAAGCACGACATTTCATCCTCAAACAGATGGGCAGACTAAGTGAACCATCCAAACCTTAGAATACATGCTAAGAGCGTGCGTACTCACCATTAACAAAGGTTGAGAAGAATAATTGTGCCTAATGGAATTTGCTTATAATAACAGTTATCAGACTAGTATTTAGATGGCTCCCTATGAAGCCCTTTATGGACGACCATGTCATACCCCTCTATTTTGGGAAGAAGTGGGGGAAAGAAAGTTAGAAAGGGAAGAACTAATTGAGGATGCCACAAAAAAGATAAAACTAATCAGGAGTCATCTTAAGACCACACAGGACAAGCAAAAGAGTTATGTGGACAATCGAAGGAAAGATCTGAAGTTTGAAGTGAGAGATCAAGTATTTCTCAAAGTGTCCCCATGGAAGGGAATACTTAGGTTTCAACAAAGAGGAAAGTTGAAACCAATGTATATTGGTCCATATCCCATCATTCAAAGGATAGGATCAGTGGCATATAAATTGGAACTACCTCCAGACCTATAGAGAATATACGATTTATTCCACATCTCTATGCTTCGGAAGTATCAACCTGATCCTAGTCATATATTGGATTGACCACCATTAGAGCTGGAAGAGAACCTGACCTATTAAATGGAACCGGTAAGAATCATCGACTGGAGGAACAAGAATTTAAGGAATAAGAGGATTCCTATGGTCAAGATTCTATGGCAGAATGGACTCGTGTAGGAAGAGACATGGGAAACCGAAAGTATGATGAGGGATGATTACCCTCAATTATTTAGCATGTAATTGTTTAGGGGACAAAACCTCTAAAAGGAGGGAAGAGTTGTAAACCCCATCTTTTGATAATAAGAAAACCGGGGAAAGAACCGGTCTTTTTCAATTAAAAACTGAGTCGGTCTACAAACTGAAACCGATAGAGAAAGGGAAAACCGGGGAATTTATGGATCCTGAGTGACCCAAAGAGTCCCAAAAGTCATGGAAAAGGACTTTTGGATGAATTGGAGATGAAAACCAAACTGGTTCAGGTGAACCGAATCTGAACCGGATTGAACCACTATTGAACCGAATGCTAAATTCATTTTTTTAGGTGGCTTAACAAATTCAAATTTGAGATTTAAGGCCATTATTGGATAAAAAATGAATTTAGAAATTTTTAGATTTAAAATTTTCGGTCAAATCAGGGGTGAACCAGCCGGTTTAAGCTTTGAACCCGGTTTGGACTGGTTTGGTCCGGTTCGGAATAGTGTCGTCTTCTTCTTTCAGATGACAACATTGTTCACTCACCGAAAAATTGTGCAGCGCCGTCAAAGCTGAAAAGTCCACAACCAGGGAGTTTCAAGTAATGAATGACCGCCATTAAGGCGCCAATCGAACGACCAAGAAGTCCATGAGCTTCCTATATAAAAAGCCACTCGTCATTCATCCTCTCAACACCTGAAAACTCCATTCTCTCTCAGCTACTCCAATTTTCAGTGAAGCTCGAACCAAAGCTCTAATATAAGGTCTTTTCTGAGCAAAAGAAGGCATGGTCGATTTCTTTAGAACCTGGGAGAAGTCAGCTACACGCCTGTAGTCTCCATTTGTTCCTAGGGTTGCTGGAGGAACGCCGGCGTGATCGAACAGTGAAACAGCTTTAGTGAACCGAAGTTGGCCTATTTTATTCGAGCTGATATCGGCCAATTCGAGCCCTTCTCAAGCTAAAGTGAACCCTCCCAACACCTTCACAACCTTCCTACAACTGAATTAGAGCTGAAAGGTACGCCAATTCGGCTCCCTTCTTTAATTTCCAACCAGTGCTAGAGAGAGAACCAACAAAACTTTGATGATGAAATTCTCACTTAATTTGGCATCAATTGATGCAATTCTTGATCCTAGGAGGAACCTTAGGACACGAGCTATCTGCTCAGATCGAAAGCTCGGACCGCTGCGCTCTCGACGGTAAACTTTCGAAGCTCTCTCTCTCTAAGTCCAGTTTTTCGGCGAATCTACATTTGAGCTCATTCTGACACCAAATCGTGCGATTCAAAGTGCAATTGAATCATATGAAGGTGTAGGAACTCCAATTTAACTTCAATTTAAACAATTGAACTCATTTAATTGGTCAATTTGATGAAGTCAAATTCGACAGAGTTAGAAAGTTGAAATTATGGGAAAAATTGGGGGAAATTTGGGATTAAAAATTAGAGGGACTAAATGGCAATTTCATAAAATTGAGGACCAATTGGACTTGATAAAGATGTTGAAGGACCAATTGGACAATTTTTAGAATTTTTGGGGCAAAACTTACCATTTTTGTAAAGTAGGGGCAAAATGATAATTTTGGAAAAGTTGGGGGACCAAATTGGAAATTTGGGAAATTAAACCCCTTTTTTGTTAATTTGAATAAATTGAGGTTCTAAGATGAATATAAAAAGTTTTAGGACTCAATTTGAGGAAAAACTTGCATTAGGGACTTAAAGTTAAAGAAAAATAATTTTAGGGACCTAATTGCAAATAAATGAAAAGTTTAGTTTTC
Source organism: Trapa incisa (assembly GCA_030064435.1). Classification (NCBI taxonomy): domain Eukaryota; kingdom Viridiplantae; phylum Streptophyta; class Magnoliopsida; order Myrtales; family Lythraceae; genus Trapa; species Trapa incisa. The sequence continues at coordinate 2,253,868 of CM057774.1, read as the reverse complement.
TCATTCATTTGAGATGAATGATGGCTATTAGGCCAAAAAATAATGAACAAGAACGTTCATATCGTGTAGGAACACGAATTACCGAGAACGCCAGCTAAAATGAGTTCAAGTAAGGATAACAAACTGGCTAAGAGAAATTTCACTGCATTAACGAGTGAGTGAGATTTTTATATCATATTCGATTGGGATGATAAGTATCTCGAAAATGAAAACCCACTGCTAAGTGGTATTTTAAACATCACACCTGAGGAGAGTGATGTGAAAATCACGCGAAAAAACTACTTATTGGCCTAATTAGATCATACCCGGTTGGTAAGATGAAACTTACTCGAAGGAAGTGGAAAACCCGTTCATCGGTTATGAGCGAAGATATCCTTATACTCGTTTGGTATGATAGACAATTGAAAAGTATTTTGTCGGAAGTGCTCTCCTTTGACTATGTGCCACTGCTTAAACATTTTGTGAGACCTTCTTAATGGGAGCTCAAATAGCTTTGTTAGGCCGAAGGCCTTAGTTTTGGAACTTGGGGGACTAATATACCCAATTTTGAAAATCTCAAGCAGTGGGTCCTAAGCCGATTGACATGTGTAGGAGCTCGTAAACAAACATAATTTATATGCCATGAAAACTTAAGTAAATGAATTGTTTGGCCATGGTACCAAGACATGACCGACATACTCAGTCAACTAGCGGTAGTGCGACATGACAGGTCTCCGGACTAGTCAAGACAAATAGCTACAAGTCAAGTTGAGGGTCGGGGCCGTTGGTCTAGTGGCACCACAGATTATATGGTATTGTGTGAAAAATATTAATTGTGCATGCACTATGTCTATGGGACCTTCAAGACGCCCAAGAGGGGTAGTGATGCGTCCTCGGGCTCTAGATGACCTGGTGGATATAAGGATAGTTTATCGTACTAGAAGTCTTGTAAAGCTCGAAGTAGCTTCAAACACATGAGACCGGGGTGGGGACAGAATGAGGTCTTTGTCCTCATACGAACAAAGAGATTTTTTACGGGATTGAGGGTCGGATGTCACGAATATCCACTCATTCTCAGGATAGAAGTGGACGTGCTTCTATTTAGGTAGCCGGTAAAGTCGCTCCGATGCCATAAGTGGGTTCAGTGGACGAGCTGGCCTGCAATTGTGTGTTTTACCTACATTATAAATGATGTGTTTTGTGTGATGACACACTGTGGTTAATAAGAAATGGTGATAAAAATCGAAATTTGAAATGAAATATTTTTAAAAGAGAATAAGGAGTTTGGCACACTCAAAATCAAACATTTTCCCTAAAAGTTAAATTTTTTGAAAACCCATTCACTGAGTCGTTGTACTCACCCCCTCCCATATATCCCTTTCAGGTAACCGCGAAAAACCTACCCCAAAGACCACCAGCTAATACGCATGTAAGACAGGTATGATAGGTTTAAAGTTTTATACAGTTTTGATTTATGTTATTTCAGAAAAAGTATAGGATTAAAGGATGCCTTACTCTTCATGGTTTATAAACAAGGGGTGACCCCTAGTAAACCAAGAGAGTGGCGGGTTGATCACGGGGTTCTGACCAAACCGGGCCAGGGCATGACACAGGTTCTATTGCTGACACTTCTCTTTTCATCTATTGTACTTAAGTCTTTGTTATGTTCCTACTTATTTATGTTGATGATATCATTCTCACCGGCTCGGTTCATGCTCCTATTGATCATGTTCTCTTGGCCCTTCGTCAAGAATTTTCATTAAAGACTTGGGACCATTTTATCACTTTATTGGTATTGAAGTTCACTCTCACTCCGATGGTATTTACCTTACTTAGCAAAAGTATATCTGTGATTCTACTTGTTGGTCCCTCTCCACTTAGTTAACTATCGGGCCTCGTCTTTCGCTACGGATGAGACTCCCCTTTCTGATCCTATTCTATATCAGCAAATTGTGGGATCTGTCCAATATCTCACTCTTACTTGCCCCGATCTTGCATATGTAGTCCATCAGATTTGTTGTTCATAAATCGTCCCACCACTATTCATTAGGTTGTTGTAAAGCGTACTCTACACTATCTTCAGGGTACTCTCCATTTTTATCTTTTTCTGTGGTAGAATTCACCCATCTCCCTTCAACTTACTGACCTACTTACTAAATGTACGTTATCCACCCATTTTTATTTATTATGGTGCAAACTTAATGTTCATGATCTCCCCTTGATCTTGAGAGTGAGTAATAGACGTATAATTAATAAATCAATATATAAGTAAAAGAAAATACGTTATAAGTGAGAGGGTACATACAAGCCAACTCTTCCATTACAGAAATTACGGCAAACATCACTTTTATCTATTGTTAGATTTCTTATAACAGAAATGGTATAATATTGTATTTAACTTATTTTATTTTTTATCGTATCAAATTTGTATAAAATATAGATAAATAATTAATATAAGATATGCAGAATTTTATCAGCTACTCTCAATATTTTTACCAGTATTTTCAAATAGATAGTGTATGGTATTTTGATGAGATGCTGAACAATTTAGTTGATGAAGTGTGACAAAAATACAAGGTATCTCTGTTCATCGTACTTCCAATATGGTGGCCTTAAGGTCGATGAATTATGATGGCCCAACGTTGTACTTTTGCATATGATCAGGTTAATGCCTTCCCGAGGATAACATGGAAGAGATGTGACGGCTATCATGACCTTGCATCACTCTTCCATGTAATTTGATCAACTTAACTGAAATAGATTTTGATGCCCAAGTTAGCCTTGTATTACTTTCAGTTAGCCTGTTTACGCTTCTAGGTAATAAGTCTAGGAGTACGATCAAATTCTCTCTATCTCCATTAAAAACAAAGGATCAGCTCTTGACTAATGTGTCCGGTGTCCCTCTTGATGATCGAAATCTGGTGAGTTTCACTGTATTATCCTCATCTACTCACCCTCTCCATCTATTCAAGATTGATTTAATTTTTTACTCCAGTGGTGCATCATCTTTTGTAAGATTATTAAAGCACTGAACCTTTACAGGAAGAAGACTGCGTCCAACAATTTCTTCTGGCTAAGAAGAAAAATATTCTTTATGACTTTAGCATACTTGCTGCTATAACATTAATTCTGTGTTTTGAAACCATTTCCCCCTCATTCAAGTCACCTACTGTGAGCAGATCCATCTTGATAAAAAGGTGCCAACTGGGGCAGGATTTGGGGTGGAAGCAGCAATGCTGCAACCTCTCTTTGGGCAGCAAATCAATTTAGTGGATGTCTTGCTACTGAAAAAGAACTTCAGGAATGGTCTAGTGAAATAGGTTCAGACATTCCCTTTTTCTTCTCTCGTGGAGCTGCATTTTGTACTGGTCGAGGTGAGGTATGTTGTTGTACCTAATCTTGGCATTACTTCTCTGACATCTTGGTTTCAGGAAGATCAAAAGTTGTTGGCAATCTACTAAGGAAAAAGGTTTTTAATAAAGCCTCCATAGGCATGTTCTACTGCTGAAGTTTACAGGGTAATTCAACTGTAAATCATTTAACAATGTCAATACTCTATATTACTTTTGTTGTATGGTCCATTTTCTCTGACAAAAATATTACTCTCAGCGGATTCGGTTGAATCAAACAAGTAAAGTTGATCCTCTGACTTTGCTGAACAAACTTTCAAGCAACGGAATATCTCAAGAGATGTATGTCAATGATATTGGTAAGTTAAAACACATCATACATTTCTTGTCTCTTGGTTTTTCTTTATCGCCCAATGTATTTCAGTTGATAACTCGCTCACTTTTAATCTAATGTATCGATAGCATTGCTCATGCTTCATGTAGTTGTTTCACTTGATTTCCTGTTTTATCTTATACAGTGGAAGCACGACAGTCGGGATTGGCCCCCCAGATCTACCACAGTTTGTCTGAGGAAGATGAATATCAAGATGTATTTTTGTCAGGTAAAACTTGAGCTAGATTTTCATGTATCTTGGAATCTCGAATTGAGTAGGCCTGATTGATGATACAGATTGTTCCTTCAATCATCTTAGGTTCTTCGTCTCATTTTACCAAGCCAGTCTAGAGATTGTAAACTTGGTGGGTTGTCATACTCTTGGCACTGTGTCATTTTCCTCCCAAAGCCAACTTACTGATTTCTCCCATCTACCCTTCTGAAGCTGACCATAGTAGATTTTCATCATGCAGAGGCCAACTTCATACTCTTGACATTGTGTCATTTTCCGGAGCGCTTGTATTTCATACTCTCATCCATCTGGGCTTGTCCAGTAACCCTGTGACAGATTATGTATCCTCTCGAGTATAGATATCTTCTGTATCGGAACCTTTGCACTCTTGTCATCTTGGATATGTGAAGTAGTATGCTTTTACGTTTACAGGCTCCTAAGGCACTGATAGAACATGCTCTTGTGAGAAATTTATCTCTGTAGCCAAAGAGCTTTATGGAACCATATTATTCCGAGTCTTTTAATGGGTGCCAACGTATCTATCTGAAATCAACCGGGGGTGATGCAGTAAATTTGTAGACTTTACTTGTAGTTAAAAATCGTTAATGGGGATGTAGCTCAAATGGTAGAGCGCTCGCTTTGCATGCGAGAGGTACAGGGTTCGATCCCCTGCATCTCCAATTTTTTTTATTCTTTTTATACCCTGCATGGTGCAGAGGATTTTTATGGAGACTAGTAGGCTTAACCAAAATAAAGCTACCTATCGCAAATGCTTAATTAGCAAATCATTGCGTGCCATGAAATACAAACACCTAAAAAAAAACACAGAAGCACACGCAAACCTGCCTGCCCTCTTATCTATCTATCCATAACGAAATTGCCCAACCTTAAAACACTTGTGTGGACGAGGACGCTAGGATATTATCATCTCTTGGATTCACCAGTAAATATATAAAGGCCGGCGCTCTCTTTCACCCATTGAAGCAAAGCATTAACCAAAAGGGCATTTCTCCTTCCTTACCCAACGCTTGAAACAAAAGAAAAGGGGAGCCTTCTTCTACCAGGACTATCAAACCCAAGGATGGCCCTCTCCACATTCTTCGCTTCCACCCCATTATTTGCAGCTGCCGATAAGGTAATGCATACGCTCAGATGTCTGTTCGATCCCTTGGGTTCAGCCCTTCCCTTCTTATTTGAACTTCTTTCTCCATCCTCATCAGGTGTCCATGAAAGGCGTGGATGATGCGAAGAAGCAAGGAGGCTCAGCTGCCGGAGCAGGAGGGGGAAGAGAGGCTCAGTCGGTGGATAAGGCAAGAAGCCCATCTTCTCAAGGGGGCAGGCTTTGCATTGCATTAGAATTTGATGGGCTTAACGGCTTTGAGACCCTAGTGCCCCAGTAGCAAAGCAACATCTTCAAACTTTTCTTTGTACTTTTGTTATTCTTAGATTTCCAGGGTAAGAATTTTTCTTCTCTAGGAGGCTAATTCTTGAAGGAAATGAGAGAAACTTACTGTTTGCAATGCAAAAGAAATACTCTCATCTTCTTCTCTTTGGGTGAATCAGTCCAATCTGATGCAGCAAACTGCGGTACTTTCTGCATCTGGGACTCCCAAGTGAGAGAGAACAATATGGAGAGGATGCATCTCATTCTAGTATGCATCACATTCAGTCAATCAATACAATTTAGAACCCTCACTTTGCAATCTCTAAGAGAAAGCCACATTAAGGATAAGAAGTTACTGTCCAACGGGGAAACAGCAGATAAAATGATGCCTTTAACTTGGGGAAAATTGGTAGAGAAAACTGAAGACCCTTGGCACAAATATGATACATGGACATCTACAAAAAAAAAGTCACAATCATAATTTGCAGTTTTTACTAGGGATTGTGATTGACTATGGCTCCACAGCATCACTGACTGTTTTATCTTCTGGCTCCCCAAAAACAATATAGCAGACCAAATAAGAGAGAAATAGCCTATAGAAATAGGAGTTCGGGTAATGCAATTACTTCCATTAAAGTCATAGGCATATCTCCATGCAGGTATTCCTTTCTCTACCAGATTCAAATGACAACAAGAAGAAAACTCCACTCTTGACTTGCCAAAACAATGCCTGAGGAGCATCTTCAGCACCACCTCTAACTCCACATAGCTGAAGAGCAGAAAAGTAATACAAAAAAAAACTTATATTTAAAAAGTAGAAAAATGGGCTAGATGCAAGATTGGTTGACGATGTTAAAAAATTTTCACATACTAATAGGAGGACCTAATACATTTTCTAAGAAGAGAGCACCTCTCATTTGTAGTTTGAGAATCCCAAGTAACTCAGCCCTTACCTGCATTGAATTAGAATAGTACTCTTTACAAAAAGGAAATGGATAGCTTCTGAAGGATGGTCAGCACCATCAGTCAGCAACAAAAGATTTGAAGGACTCTCATTTATAGATGAGGGTCAGATGCAGCATCTTTTTCCACCCAATAACAGAGATCTAAAAGACAAGCACGGAACTGTGTATTATGTTTCTTCACCAGTGCTTTCACACTATCCACTTATTGAATTTGCTTGGATTCTTCATATTCACAGACAGGTTCCCCAACACAATGATCTTTTTTATGTTGTGCTGAGAATCATGATAGTCAGTGCTTTAATTTCAGGCTACAACTTGCCTGCATGAAGCCAGAGTCGCTGGTAGTTTTCGGCCTTATACACACTGCCCATCACACTATGTAAGCTGACCATACAAGCAGAGGCTAGACCCACAGGAATATCCATGGTTTCCCGATATGCCTTTATTTATTACATCCGAGTCCCAACACACATGGGCTTAGGTAACTTATATAATAGGCTTTAGCTGGTCCTCAAGGTGCCTTGACAACTTTAATGACCCTTCAGCTGGCTAGGATGGATTATGCTTGCTTGTGGTTGTAGCTGGACCCTCCACTGATGTAGGGGCTGCAACTTCGACCTGAGCCCTGAATGTACCCAAAGCTCATGTCAACGCATGAAATTGTTGTGTTATGAGCGGATCATACAATACATAAATGCTATCTGAATCTCATGGACACTATTTAGGCAAGAAAGGGAGCAACTGTTCTCGCCAGCAATGTCTGGACTTTAAGATACGCAAATCTTGCACTAACCAGCTTCTTCCTGCCATATTGCTGCAATGTGCCATGTTAAGATGGAGCTTGTCTGTGCTCTAGAAACTAGAGAATCTGCAGTTCTTCATGGCTTAATTTAGCATCACATCATTGTTACAAAAATAAAAGCTCACCTAACCTGCAAGATACTGCAGCTGCATTTCCAGTCAAGAAACCTTAACTATGGGTTTCGTTTTCTCTATAGTGGAACTGACTCGAGATTGAACACACAGTTACACATTAAAATTGACAACTTAGAGCATCTCAAGATTCAATCTCACTGAGTTGAAGGATATCTTTTCCAAGGATATGGTTGATGATTGGTCTCAAATGGACCTTGGAAATAGTTTCCAGTTGAAAATCAAGATTTGAGGCTATTCTTCTTATCAAATTGACACCAATCATCAACCGTATCCTTCAGAACAATATATCTTTTCCAAGTTCTCTAACTTCTCTCCAACAACAAAGGCATGCACTCGCTCACATATTTGAACCCAGCTGAAGCCAGGATCCTTCTTCACTTTCCTACACTTCATTAATTCTCTCACTCTGTCTGCATCATCCCATCGGCCTGCTTCTGCATATATATTTGATAGAAGTACATAATACCCACAATGCTCTGGCTTCAGCTTAAGAAGGTTGTCTGCTGCCCAACATCCCACCTCTATGTTCCCATGGAGACGGCAAGCTCCAAGAAGAGCTCCCCAAACATTAGAATCGGGTTCAATTGGAATATCTTTCACAAGCTTAACAGCTTCACCCATAAGACCAGCTCGCCCAAGGAGATCAACCATGCAAGCATAATGCATTGCTGTCGGCTTGATGTTTTGTTTTAGCATCTCATCAAAGTACTTTCTCCCTCTTTCAAACAGTCCTCCATGACTACAAGCAGATAAAATTGCAATATATGAAACTGAATCATAGTCTACACCATCACACTTCATAGCTTCAAAGAGACTAATTGCAATATCCACTTTTCCAATCATTCCATAGCCTAAAATTATAATGTTCCACGAGGCTACATCCTTGTTTAGAATGCCATCAAATACTTTCTTTGCAATATCAATCTGCCCACATTTTATGTACAAATCCAACAGCGAGTTGGCAACAAACAGGTGCCCTTGAAAGAGTTTCCTCACTATTAACCCGTGAATCTCTTTTCCTTGCTTGAGTGCAGCCAGGTTTGCACAAGCGGAGATAACACCCATACAGGAAACAACATCGTGCTGCATACCCATAAGCCACATTTCTCGGAACAAAACGAGGGATTCCATACAAGCACTGGTCCGAGAGAAGCCTATAATCAGCGAGTTGTAGGATACTTCATCTTTTTGCAATGAGGTCCTGAAAACACTTTCAGCGTACTTTAAGCTACCACATTTTGCATACATGTCCATGAGGGCATTGGAGACAAACAAATCAAAGACTAACTCCATTCGAATTACCCTAGCATGGATCTCTTTTCCAAATTGAAGAGAACCTATCCTAGAACAAGCTGGAAGCAAATTGGTAAAGGTGACAGGGTTGAGTGTTTCACCATGATCTTGCATTTGTCTTATCAAATCAAGTGCTTGTAACTCAAACATATTCTGAGCAAAATTTGCGACCATGGCATTCCATGATACAAGATTCCTGCAATTCATCTGATGAAATATGGAAGCCGCTTTAGTTGGACAGCCAGATTTTGCATACATGTCAATTAATGAGTTGGAAATGAAAATATCTGATTCCATTCCCATTCTTATACTGTAGCCATGAAGTTCCTTTGCTAAACTGAAAGTTCTTAGGCCCACTAGCACTGGGAGCATACTTGAAATTGTTACTGTGTTCGGTGTCAAACCCTCAGAAACCATCAAACAGAAGCAGCTCAAAGCATCTGTGTAGAACTCCCAATAAGCAAGACTAGTGATGATTGCATTCCATGAAACTTCATTCTTCTCGATCATTTCATCAAAGACTTGCTTTGAGGCCTTCATGCTACCACACTTCCCATATGCATCAATTAGTGCATTCCCAGCAGTTACAGGAATACCCAGTCCCCTTTTGACCATATGCGCATGAATCTCCTTTGTCACTGTCTCATCCTTGAGCCCAGCACATACTGGAAGAACACTAATAACACTGACAAGATTGGGACTTAAACCAGTGTCAGAAACCATGTCTCCGAACAGACTGATTGCATCGTGATAAAGCCCATTATTTGAGGATATCCCAATTGCAGTATTCCAAGAAATGGCATCCCTCTCAGGCATTTCATCGAAAACATGCCCTGCGCTCCTGAGATCCCTACAATTCCCATAGAACTGCATCAGCGTATTGCCTACATACACGTCATCGTCGTATCCAAGCTTAAACACGACCCCATGAACCTCCATCCCTTTCTCTACCTCTAAATGATCGGCACACGCCTTGAGCACGAACGGAAACGTATGATCGTCTGGTCGGATCCCAGACCGAACCAGCGAGTTATACGTCTGGAACCCATCGTGAATCCCGCAAATGGACTGCGCTCGGACAAGAGTGTTCCACAGAAAGGCCGTGTGGCAAAACAATGTTGTTTGCTGAAATAGAATGCGGGAGGACTGCAGGTGACCATTGGCGGCGTAGCTAAGGATGAGGGCGGCAGAGAGGGAGACACTGCGAGGAAGAAGACCAGAGACTATGGCAAGGGCATGCGATCGCTTGGTCCCCGGGAGGGAATATGGGTTCGAGCAGAGGGGGAGGAGATCCGGCTGCGAAGAGAGGAGAGAGATCCCTCGGTCTCCCGTCAGACGGCACGTGCTGATGGAACGTGACAGTGTCAGCGAGTAGAGGAGAGCGTAAGAACGCGCCGTGGCCCGAGCATGGAGGAGGCCTCTGGACATGGAAGATGAAAGACAGATGTTCAAGGTGATAGGAGGCACAGACTAACCTTACTCCGATGAAGATGAAGCGGGAAGAATAAGGGGCTAAATGAGAAAGGATGAAAAGATTGGTCCTTTTCTAATAAAAACTTTAAGTACGAGAGAGAAAAATAATATATGTATATTTTTTTTCAATATTAATTCTCAACTCTTATAATTAAATATACGCATAATCCCGCATGCTGTCATAGGCCGTTAGCTTGGGGTCCACACCTCTTGCCAGTCAAAGTAGCATGAAATAACTGAACCATCCCAAATATTTAATTGCAATGCTTTTCAAGAAATTCTTTCAAAATTTGAAAACTACTAAACAAAAATACTAAAATTATCGAAATTTGTCAAAATATATTTATTTCAACCTCAAAGAGCACTTTATATGATTTTTTTTTAATTCAGGCATTGGATCAATTATAAAATTAAAATCAACTAAACAAAGGGCATTTTCGTCAACTAAAACTTCATAAATTTAAAATTCAAAAGAATATGAAATTTTCCTCTCGGATAAATTTAAAATCCAAACACGTTCAAGAAATTTAGGCCATCCAAGTTCCACAATCGAACGGCATCCAATGGATGAATCAGGGAAATGGAGGGAGAGCACGGTGTCCGTCAGATCTCACTCTCATCGGTCTCCTCGTTTTAAAAGCCATTCTTCTCTTTCCTCACCATCTACGCTTCCACTCCATCTCCTTCGATCCATTTTCTGCTCTTAGATAATCCGTCAAGGTGTCAGCTCTCTCCAGTTAGTTTCGCTATTTTAATGCATCTGTTCTAATGCTGTTTTCGGTTGGATATCTGGTGAAATTCTGTAGCATGGAGGGAATTATGATAGATCGGAGTGCAGGATCTACTTATTTCTCGGTTTTGTTAGTGAAATAATATTTGAAATTATAATATTATTGCTTGATGTGTGAATGCGCTTTGTTGTGAGACTGATGCAGTTCTGTGCTTGGATTGCATAAACTGTTCTTCATCGGTCTGGTGTGAGATCTTCGATCCAGTAACATAGCGCTTTAACTGGAATTTTACTTTCTGAAATAGATTAGTTTATGTGCTCCTCTAATGTTCAAACTATATTAGATTGCTTTCCAATTTGATTATAGTGGATTGTGTTGTATTAACTTGACTTTCTCTGATGCTTAGGAGATATAAAATACTCATACTTTTGGTTTGTGAAACAGTCTGTGGGGCTCATTTTGTTTTACTATGTTTTCTGTTTTAGAAACGAAAAATGAGAGAAATCCTTCATATACAAGGTGGACAGTGTGGTAACCAAATTGGGGCTAAGTTTTGGGAGGTTGTTTGTGATGAGCACGGCATTGATCCCACTGGACGCTACACTGGAACTTCTGATTTGCAATTGGAGCGTGTAAATGTCTACTACAATGAGGCCTCCTGTGGACGCTTTGTTCCTCGTGCTGTCCTTATGGATCTTGAGCCAGGAACCATGGACAGTGTTAGGACCGGTCCTTATGGGCAGATCTTCAGGCCTGATAACTTTGTGTTTGGTCAGTCCGGTGCTGGCAACAATTGGGCCAAGGGCCACTACACTGAAGGTGCCGAACTCATTGATGCAGTCCTAGATGTTGTTCGTAAGGAAACTGAAAACTGTGACTGCCTTCAAGGTATCTTCTGATCTCTACGTACATGTTAGTGGGCAGTTAAGTCCATAGATTACATGTGAATGGCATGCCTTTTATGACCTCCGCAGGTTTTCAGGTCTGCCACTCACTCGGTGGTGGGACTGGCTCTGGAATGGGAACCTTACTGATTTCAAAGATCAGGGAGGAGTATCCTGATAGGATGATGCTCACTTTCTCAGTCTTTCCATCTCCAAAGGTGTCGGATACCGTGGTGGAGCCTTACAATGCGACTCTCTCTGTTCATCAGTTGGTTGAGAATGCTGACGAGTGCATGGTGCTAGACAATGAAGCCTTGTATGACATCTGCTTCAGAACATTGAAGCTAACTACTCCTAGCTGTAAGTTTCCTTTCTGACCTAAAATTTTTATCGCATCTTTTGAATTTCTTTTTTTCAGGAATAACCATTTTTGTATGGATACCCTTCAATAGTCAGCCTAGCATACCATACCCTTTCACAGTGTTAACTTAGGCTTGGTTCCCATAGTTCTTTCCATTTTTATATTGCATAGGCTCTGTTCATCAGGTTCCCTCATAAGCTTTAATCTCATCTTTCATACAGTTGGTGATCTGAACCACTTGATCTCTGCCACCATGAGTGGTGTAACATGCTGCCTGAGGTTCCCGGGTCAACTTAACTCTGACCTGCGAAAGCTTGCTGTCAATCTCATCCCCTTCCCCCGACTTCACTTTTTCATGGTTGGGTTTGCCCCACTCACGTCTCGTGGCTCCCAGCAGTATCGAGCCCTAACTGTCCCTGAGCTCACCCAGCAAATGTGGGATGCAAAGAACATGATGTGTGCTGCTGACCCACGCCATGGCCGTTACCTCACTGCCTCTGCCATGTTCAGGGGCAAGATGAGCACCAAGGAAGTGGATGAGCAGATGATAAATGTCCAGAACAAGAACTCATCCTACTTCGTGGAGTGGATCCCCAATAATGTGAAGTCCAGCGTCTGTGATATCCCTCCTCGAGGGCTCTCCATGGCCTCCACCTTCATTGGGAACTCAACCTCCATACAGGAGATGTTCAGGCGGGTCAGCGAGCAGTTCACTGCCATGTTCAGGAGGAAGGCCTTCCTCCATTGGTACACTGGGGAGGGCATGGATGAGATGGAGTTCACTGAGGCTGAGAGCAATATGAACGACCTTGTCTCGGAGTACCAGCAGTACCAGGATGCTTCTGCTGAGGAATATGAGTACGAGGAAGAGGAAGATGAGGAAGTCCAGCATGATATGTAATGCAAATGCAGTAGTATTTACCCGTACAAAGAGGCCCCTTTTCTCTTCTAGATCGCAAACCCTATATGCGTTTGAGATACGGTGGTAGTAGTTGAAGTAGAGTAGTGGTTGAAACAGTAAAGGATGCCTAAGTTTTTACATTCCATGTACTGTAATTGGAGTATTATTTCTATGGTTTTAGTCGGAGCTCTTATCATGATTATGCATTGTTCTTTTGGATTGAGCACTAGATTAATTAACTATATTAATAGACTTCACTCCAAGACTTGGGAGGGCCAAAGCCGCTTCCACACGGCAATCTCTGCCTCCGTGTCAAGCTTCCTGATTCCTCCATAGAACCCATATGCCTCGTTGCCTTCCTCTCTGTGGTTTCTTCTGTCAACTATAGTCTGCCTCCATCTAGAGCCGGGGGCATAATGATTGAACTGGAGTACCACTGTGTCTGTCAATGCCCAAGTACTCATCACTAGTCAGAATATGATCAAGTATGAGTGTTAAGCAAAATCTATCAAGTATGCAAATGGATGGAGTAAGAAGGAACACAAGGATAGTGATCTAAGTTGATTCAAGCATATCTTGCACTTCTCATTTATAGTGTGTTTTTGTATTTGCATAACTTACCAATTTATTGTACACAGTTTATAAAAATCTTACCATAAAATATTTTATAATTTTTTCAATTTTAACTTTTATTTTTTTCTCATGTTTTGCCTAATATATATGCATTTATTTATGTCATTATTTTACCCATAAATTAAAAATTAATAAACTATAACATGACAAATAAAGTTTCAATTAGGTTCAGCGACTACCCTTAACTGATAATACTAATTTTTATCAGGTTCAGCTACGATTAGGATTAGGGAACCGTGGATGTATCTTTTTCATTCTTTTTGAACATATAGCAGCTCACAATAGAGGGCAATAATGCTGCTAATCAATTCATTGAAAATCTCATACACCCATTTTTCTATTTGTGGAAGGATGGCCAGTTCCGGTACTAATTAATGCATGTTGAGTGCATGCATTGCAATAACACAAAGGGAGCATTCTGGTATAATTTATGTAATTATACTATTTAGAGCAACACTGTTGGCCACTAGAAAAAGGTTGTTGGTTCATTAGAATTAAAAGCAACAGTTTGAAACCCAAAAGTTATGGATGGCAAAGGCATCCCCCAATGGAGAATTCCATCTATAGTTGGAAAAGGAGCCAATAAGTTGGCTCTTTCAACTTGGCTGGCTATAAATATTCCAATGAGACACAACTTATCTCCTTGTTGGAGAAAAATACAGCATGCTGACGATGGCTTGTCCCCTCCTGGACCTATCACACTAGCCCAAGTGGTGCCCCTTTGGAAGGATATGGAATTCAAGATACCAGAGCTAAAAAGAGATGTCTATCTTGGCAAAAGTATGCAACTTTTTTGAAAAAAAAAACTGAAGATTATCAATTTGTATAGCTGTGTATTCATTATTGATGAAGGAGAAGTATTTCATTGATCAATCATCAAAAGAATAATTTCTTTTTCAGGGCAAAATGAAATGAGCAGAAAGGAGCAATCAATTTACTTACCACTATCAAGACATTGGCAGTAAATCTCACTCCCATCACACGAGTCCAAGTGCCCAACCATGCCGTACCACCAGCCTGAAATGGAAAGCTACATCTTATCAAGCACTAGATAGTCATAATTTGCTTTCTGCTCTAATCTCATATGTATCTCCATCAGTTGATGACAGGGAAGTGCATAGGTATATGGAATCCTGGTCCAGCCTCCAAGCCGCATGTTTTAGATTATGTACATATTGAGAAAGCATCAATTCATCACAAGAGCAGGAGTTCTTCAACTGAAATGGGACACTTTTTTAATCAAAGTTAGGCAAGTTTTGGTGGCTTCTCCTTCTCCAAAACTATCAAATGTAGGACATAGGAAGCATCCCATGGATTATTGCAGCATTACTTGAGGATTGTTTTAGGCTACGGTTTTCCCTTTTCTACATGGGCAATTTTGCCATAGCTCAAAGAGATGTTCGGAGATATGAAGAATGGAAACTGCTCACAAGGAACCATAGAAACCCACTACATGACTGCAATAGGAAAGAATAAATTATTTGGTTAAAAGGGAGAGAAAAACTACCATAAGGGAATTCTTTGTTTCTTCTCCACTGTATCTCGATATGATCACCGGGCTGCAAATTCCTCAAGCAATCGGATACATGAAGATCATGGGGAGAAGTATCAACTGGGAGCGCTCGTAGACTATCCCATGTAATGCCACTTTCTATTGTAACTGCTCCTCTTCCATGTGGTGGGTACCTACATCAGTGGAAGGCAACAGGGAAAAAGAAAGCAATTCAGTTATCTACTACACACATCTAGATAAAAAATCTATCCACACACAACAAAACTCTCCGATAATTTAGTAATGAACAGGAGAACTCAAGAGTTAGTTCATGTTAAATTGAAGAAAGTAAGTTTTTTTTTTTAAATTCAGGGAAGCCATATCAGCAGGGTTACCTAGCTCGAAAAGTGTCAGTTTGAGAATCATAGCTAAGCTCTGCATCGTAGCATGACAGCATAAAACCCACGTCCCCATTCTGCAAAGTTGGATGAGCAAATTAGGGTATATTAGTGCGAGAGTAGGCAAAACCAGAATTGGGTACAAAACTTTGCTCAATCCTCTAGTAATCTTCAAATTTCAGGAAGAAGAAGCAAATTCCATGTTCAATAGATATGATGACAATCAGACAGAAGGCGAGTAAGTACTCATTACAGATAATTGCAATTAACCTGACCTCACGGTTATAGACCTGAGCAGGGAACCAGAACTTGCCAATCTCAAGGGCAAGGTAACAAGACATAATTGAATCAGTGAACTCCGAAATCCTCTGTTTTTCACTGTTATTAGGCTTAGACTTGAACCATGAGAAAGACAGGATGTTAAGGAGCTTCATAATCCCTTTCTGCTTCCCTTGCTTGGGGACTCCACAGTCCCTTCTTGTAGCAATAAACCTCTTCCACTCCCTGTGAGCTGCTGGGCCAATAACTCTACCCCATTTCTGTTTCATGTATCTCCCCCAAAGGTAGTCGCTTACACACCTCCTCCTCAGGGAACTGCACACGCTGGCCATGTTAAAAAGTCCACTCGGTGGAAGCCTCTCGAGGATGCACTCTAAGACCAGTTCAGGCAAATCCAGCACTGACATCTCCTCATCTGTCTCCTCCCCCACATTTTCTGCTTGGGGGCCGATGGATGCCTTCTTCACGGACATCTTAGAGAGTATCTTACACACGTGACCCTTGGAGACGCCAAAGATGATCAGCTTTGATTGGGGGAAGAATGGACTAGTCTTACAAACATATAGGAAAGTGCTATCTTACTTGCCCACAAGGCGAGGGAGGGACTCTAAAAAGAGGATGGAAGAAAGGAAGTGAGGGAAGGAAAGTGGCAGCGAGAAAGTGAATTAACTGCCTCGTAAAGCTCAAAGTTAGGCGTAAAGGGTAATATGGAGGGAGCGGCGGAGTTAACTCTTAGGAAAATAAGTACGAATGTTGAATGCAAAATTGGTTTGAAATTATTGAAAATAGTTTTGAAAGCGTTTGTAAATGATGTGTATGCTTGATCTATAAAAAAGTTGTGGATGGATGCTATCAAATTGCATAGAGAAAATTGAGAATGAAAGTAATAGTTTTTATGAGAGAAAAACTTATATTGTTAATTTATGATATCTTGAGCTCTCACTTGGTACTGATGATTTTTTTGATTGCTTTGTTGAGACTCACAAGGAGAGAATTATTGTTGGGGTCATGCAAGAAAGAGAGGAGAATGGTGGACTTTCCTCGGTAAGTAATTGTAAAAGCCTCCGAGAGAAAAAGAGCATTGAGGAGGAAAAAATAATTTGTCTACATAGCAAAACTGCGACCCAAAGTGAAGGGGTTGGTTCAAGAAGCTCAACAAATCAAAGAAAAGAAATGTAAATGTGTGGAATGGAGTTTACTGGCCCCAATTTTAACACATAATCTAAGCAATAAATATTAATATATTATGCATTCAAATCAAGAGGCACATTTAGATATACATTAACATGCAATTACTAAAAATTAGCTAACACATCAAAATCTCAAATAACATGTTTCTGTATAAATGTTCAAAAAATTTTAAAAAAAATACTAAAATTACTAAAAAGGAAAAATTAAATTTAGTGGATACACAAATAAGTAGATGGATATGAAAAATATGAAATACGATATTTTATGTCATGATTCAATGCACATATTAATATTAAAAGAGAACATTTCAAGTAGTGAAATTGAGAAATGACACCACACTCTCCATATTTGAAAAAGGAAAACGGTTTGTGTTTTCAAAGTGTTATATGTGCAAAATCAAATCAATTTAGTATTAGTTAATTTGAGAAAAAAATGGTTAATCATGATGTTTGAAAAGGGAGGTTGTAAGTTTTTTCATTCATAAAAAAATTTGATTTTCAAATAAGGGAGGCATAAAAATAGAAAATTTGGTTGAAAGGCCATTTCAATAATTCCAATGAAGGCAATGAAAATATGGGTGGAAAATGAGTTGTGGGAATTAAAATGAAAATAATTTTTAGAAATTCCATGGAGTTGAGTATGGAAAATAGTTCAATTTTGGGAAGAATGCAGCAAATGAAAATGTGTAGAGTTTTTTTTCTATGAATCACATACAGTAAATCTTAGTAGTAAGAAGTGTATTGTATAGTTATAGAAGTGTGTGATTAAGACTGTAGCGGTTTGCATAAACCAATCTTTACGTGCTCGGTATGAGTACATCTCTTAACACTTAACAAATACGAGAATAAAGTCAACGCATAGTACACAAAACTATTATAAAGTGTGAGCAGCCTAGGATGAGTGCAAAAAATTGCATCACAGGGGCAACTTCTGTGGTAAAAATTCATGTTATCATCTCTTGTATTTGGGCTATACTTGCTTTGTGTCTCCCTTGTTACACATTCGAACCCTTCGACTACTACATTTATCCGATTGAAATTGCCTTGGAATTGCGAGGGGGTTCATCATAATTACCATTACTCATTTTGCTTCGTCGGAGTTTGGAGGATTGGCGATAAATAAAAAAAACGGGGTATGTCTTTCCTTTTTTAATTAAAGTCCTATGCTAGGAGTCAATATTACGAACAAATAGGGTTAGTTGTCAAGTTCTGTAATCAGTATTCGGAGGTAAGCTCTTCCATTTGTGTAGTCTTGCCTAGGCTGCTTGTTCGGTAGCGCAAAGGCCTATAGGCAAGGTGTCCTGTCAGGTACTAGAATATAAGGTGTACCTTAGGAAGGATGCACGTCCTTATTATTGTTTGGATTAAGTTATTTTGCTTGTGTCTATAAGAATGCAGAGATAGGTAGATGTTGTATCAGGGCTGTGTCGGAAACCAGGAACTTAGAAGAGATCTGAAGTTTTATTCAGTATGGACTTTGTCCCTGTAGTTCCTAATTAGAAGAGAAAGCTAGAGAGAAGGATTGTGTCGGAGAGGACAATGAGTTGGGGGACTCTAAAAGGAGTGCTCTAATGGGCATGGAGGAGGATCGAGCTGGTGGACATAGTGATCCATGGAGCAAACTTTTACTCATTCACCTTTGATGACCTTAAGAACGTAGACAAAGTGCTAAGGGAGAGCCCATGAACGGTGGAAGGACACATCCTTTTCCTACTTGATTGGGAAAGCAGTAGTAGGATCATAAGTCTCTAGTGGGACTTAATGTCATTCTTACTGCAAATCCATGATTTACCTTGAAACCTACTACTTGCATTAAATGGATGGAAACTAGGGAAGACAACAGGGGATGTAATTGAAGTAACAGAGCCAAATTAGGACAATGAGCACTTTCTTAAAATTAAGGTTCAAATTAATATCAAGGAACCTATGCCCTGTAGAGTTTGGATCGGCACGACTCAAGGGGAGGAATGGATCCACTTTAAATATAAGAGACTATCTGCAATTTGTTTTAGATGTGGAAGCCTAGGGCACCCAGTCAGACTTTGCAAGGAGGAGCCACCATAGGAGCAATTATATTGTAAGCCATGTTTCTTCATAATGAGAAAGCCATAATAGGAAACTGAAAATTTTCAAAAGAAAATTGAGGATCAAAGTGGTATGGGATTAATAAATAAAAGTTAAAACGGGAAATGAGGAAGCCCCAAGGGCCCACAAAGACCCAAACTTTATTGAAAAGAACCATGGAGTTAATTGTAAACCCCACACTTTTGAGTTAAGGAAAACCGGGAAAAAAACCGGTCAAACCAAGTAAGAAAATTGAGCCGATTTACAAACCCGATCATATGGGAACAAACAATTTGGAAATTTATAACTTCCGGGTGATCCAAAGGGTTCATTAAACCTTGAAAAATAAACTTAAGATAAAATAAAAGAGAAAAATCAAATTGATTTAGGTGAATAAGATCCTATAAGAACTTTGAAGTTAAGCGTGCTTGCTTGAGAGTAGTGTGAGGATGGGTGACCTCTTGGGAAGTATGAATTTTTTGTAACCCAAAATTTCAGTAAAAAATTTTTATACACCGCCTTATCATAAATGGCCATAAATTAATATATATTTAATTATTGTAATTAATATCAATAATTTAATACCTAAATTAAATTATTGGAATTAATACAAATAATTTAATACCGAAATTTAATTATTGGAATTAATACCAATAATTTATGTCCATATTAATATTAGTAATAAATCTCTCCCATTTAATACACGATTTTACACATATATAAAGAGGTCATCCCCATTCATTCTCCTCACACCTGAACATTTCTCTCTCTCTCTACTGCTCCATTTCCCGGTGAAGCTCGAACTAGAGCTTCGACTTGAACAAAGGTCGGGCTCTTTAGAATTGGGGAGAAGACAAATATCTGATAGCAAACTACAGTCAATCCGAGAATCGTTGGAGAAGCGCCGGCATGATAGAATAGTGAAGCAGCTCCGGCGGACCGAAGCTGCCCTATTTCGACCAAGCTGAAATTGACCATTTCAAGCCCTCCTCAGGCCAAACCAAGCCCTCCCAACACTTTCTCAGCCTTTCCACGCCGAATTAGGACCGAAAGGTAGGCCAATTCGGCTCCCCTTTACAATTTTCGATCGATGCTAGAGAGAGAGTCGACCAAATTCTAATCCAATTCTGCATCAATTGATGTGATTCTTGATTCTAGGATGAACCTCAGGACGAGAGCTATCTGCCCAGATCGAAAGCCAAACCGCTGTGCCTTTACCAGTGAGTAATCGAAGCTTTCTATCTCTATAATTCATTTTTTGGCGAAGCTCCGTTTGAGCTCATCTCGGCATTAAAACTTGTGATTCACATTTCTGAAGAATCGTATGAACATGTAGAAACTCAATTTCAACAATTGGAAATGTTTGATGGGTCAATTTGATGAAATCAAATTCGACTGTGTTAAGAAGTTAGAATTGGGGGAAAATTGGGGATTTTCGAAATTCAAAGGACCAAAATGAAAATTTATGAAATTGAGGGTCAATTGGGCATGAAAATAATGTTGAAGGACCAATTGAGGAATTTTGAAATTTTTGGGGCAAAATTTACCATTTTTGTAAAGGAAGGGCAAAATGGTAATTTTGGAAAAGTTGGGGGACCAAATTGGAAATTTGGGAAATTAAACCCCTTTTTATGAAATGGAATAAATTGAGGTCCTATGATAAATTTTAGAAGTTTCGGGACTCAATTTGAGGAAAAATTGACATTTGGGACTTAAAGTTAAAGAGAAATAACTTTAGGGACCTAATTGCAAATAAATGAAAGTTTGACTTTCTCATTCATTTGGAATGAATGAAGGCGATTAGGTCGAAGGATAATGAACCAATATGTTCATATCGTGTAGGAACACAATGTACCGGGAACGCCAATAAGGACAAGCTCACTTGAATACCAAGAACCAATCTAGTGGAATTCACGGCATTAACGGGTGAATGGGTTTACTAACATCATACCCAGTTGGGATGATGAGCACAACTTAAAATTAAAAACCACTTACCGGTTGTGAGTGGAAATTTTATATCATACCCGGTTGGGCAATGATAAGTACCTCGGTGTGAAAACCCACTATTAAGTGGTATTTTAAACCCACTATTAGAGGAAGTGGTGTGAAAATCATGCGGAAAAACTACTTACCGGTTGTAGGTAGATCATACCCGGTTGGTATGATTAGACTTCGCCGAAGGAAGTTGAAAACCCGTGCATCGGTTATGAACGGAGGTGTCCTTATACCCGGGCGGTATAATGGATAGAGAAAACATATGTTTTGTCGGAAGTGCTCTCCCCTGACTATGTGCCAATGCTTAAACAATTTGGGAGACCTTCTCGACGGGAGCTCAAATAGCTCTGATAGGCCGGGGGCCTCGGTTTTGGAACTTAGGGGCTAAATGCCTGATTTTGAAAATCTCGTACAGTGGACCCAAGGCCAGTTGGCACGAGCAGGAGCTCGTAAACGAACATGATCTATGTGCCATAAAACTTAATAAGTGAATTGTTTGGCCATGGTACCAAGATAGGACCGACATGCTCAGTCAACTAGCGGTAGTGCGACATGACAGATCAACGGACTAGTCAAGACAAACCGCTGCGGGTTGAGTTGAGAGTCGGGGCCGTTGGACTAGTGGCACCACATTTTACATGGCAATATAAGAAAACATTGTTTGTGCATGCACTATGAGTACGAGATCATCAAGATGCCCATGAGGGGTAGTGATGCGTCCTAAGGGCACTGGAGGACCTGGTGGCTATAAGGGCAGTTTGTCGTTCCAGGTGTCTGTGCGAAATCTGGAGTAGCACCAAGCGTATGAGACCGGGGTGGGGATGGGATGAGGTCTCTGTCTTCATATAGATACGAAGAAGTGATTTCGGGATTGTGGGTCGGATGTCGTGTACATTCACTCATTCCCAGGGTAGAAGTGGTTGTACTTCTATCCGAGTGGTAGGAAAAGTCGCTCCGAAGCCACTAGTGGGTTCAGTAGTTATATTGACTTGTGAATGTGTGTAACCTTCATGATGAAGGATGTGTGTTGGGTGATGACACATCGGTAACTAAGAAATAATGGAAAAACCCAAATTTTTAAATGAAGGGATTTTTTAAAAGAAAGTAGTCTGACACACTCCATATAAATGTTTTTCTTAAAAGTTAAAAGTAGACCTTTAAAAACCCATTCACTGAGTAGTCGTACTCACCCCCTCCCTTATATCCCTTTTAGGAAATCTCAGAAAGCCTACCCTAAAAGACAATCAACTAAGATGCATGTAAGATAGGTTTGTAAAGTTTTAAATTTCATACAGTTTTGATTATGCTATTCTAGGAAATGGTGCATGTTTAAAGGACGCCTTACTCTTTACGGATTATAATAAGGGGAAACCCTTTAATAAATCGGGAGAGTGGCGGGTTGTTCACGGGGATCCGACCAAACCGGGTCGGGGTGTGACATTAATTGTAGATGAAAATTGGACTGATTTAGGCTGAATCAGACTCAAACCAAATTGAATCAAACTGAACCGTAAAGAACAGATTCAAAGAATGATTTTTCTAGGTCACCTAAAAATGTCAAATTGGGAAATTGAAGTCATCACTAGGTAGAAAATGAATTTATAAAAATTTAGAAATTTTTAGATTTTAGAAAACCGGTCGAATTGGGACTGAACTGGTTTATTTTTTTTATTTTGGGTCACCGAACCCGTTTTGATCGAACTAATCAATGATTCAACCAATGAACGGACTGCCTGCCAGGTCAGCACCAGTCAGCATGCATGTCCAATCAGCAAGCGACACATGGCGAAATGCGCCCAGTCAACCGTTCGGTCAGCACATGGAAGCGATGATCAATCAGAACATAACACATGTACTCAGTCAACGGTCAAATCCATATCATTGACGACCGACCAATAGAAGAGTGACACATGTCCTCAATCAATGGTAAATGGAGGAGAAGCCTCGTTAGCCAGGCTAGCCAATGAGAAGCTGACACATGACAAAGATGCCATGTTAGTGGCCGAGTAGGATGTTGGAGAAATGGTTGACCAATTAGAGGTCGACACATGACAGAGCCACGTCGGATGATTTAAGCCAATCAGAGGCTGAATGTGGTAGTGGCACAGTACACTAGGAGGGAAATTTGATTTATTTAAATCAGCCAATTAGACTATGCCACATGTCACGATCAAATGACTAGTTGAGGATAGTTAGCGGCCACGTTGGAACGAACGACCAATGGGAGGCCGCCACATGGCCGGTCAACAAGTCTAAGGGTAACTCAAATGCTGAGTGGCAAGCCCCGTCAGTAAAGCCAATCAATCACAGCATGCCATGTGGTAACTCGCACACATAGCACAATGTCATCTTCTTCCTTTGATAGTTGGTAGAGAGAAGGATCAGGCATACTGCTCGGTCTTCGACGACCCAAAATGCCCTCCGATCTGACCGAGGATAGGAGAGATTGGGGCTGAGTGAGGCACGATAGAGTAGCACTATCAGTTTCTAAGCTCTCTATACAAAGAGCTCCTCCTCATTCATCCCCTCATCTCTCAAACGATCGAAGAAGATGAGGTGCTCCATTTCCTGGCAAGGCACGAACCAGAACTCTGACAAGGGCCATTATTGCAACATCAAAAGCTGAATTTGGGTTCCATGAAACTGGGAAGAAATCCTTTATCTCGCTGCAACCTCCTTTCAACTCGAGGATCTCTGGAGAAGTGTCGGCAAGCTCGCACAGTGAACTTGCTCCCTCAGCTGTCTACTACGAGAATCAGTCGAGCTGCATTCGAGCCCTCCCCGAAGCAACCACAACTAAACCAAGCACCCCCGACCTCCCCTAGTGGAGCCTGACCCCCCCTGAGCTGTCTTGGTAAGTCCCCTTTGCCACACTTCGTCGGAATTCACTATTCACTGTGTACTTTTCCCGAGAAGTAAAATTAGAAATTCTCACTACTCAAGCCATCAATTGAGCCGAGGTTTGATGTAGGAAGGATCCCCAGGAGGAGAGGAATCTAGTGGAAATGAAAGCTCTGATCGCCAACTCCTCACCGGTGAGTAATCGAAGCTTTCTCTCTCTAGGACCATTTTCCGATAAAGCTCCGTTTGAGCTCATTTCTAAGCCAAAATGAGTGTTTTAAAGCTTGAAATGAACTAGTGGATGTGGGGAAGATGATTATTATCATGTTATGACTCAATTGGGATGAATTCAGGTCAAATTGATGAAGTCCTAGTTTTACGACCAAATTATAATTTTTGGAAAGTTTGGGGGCTTAATTGCAATTTTCAAAAACTTTGGGATTTTCTGTAATTATAGGAATTATGGTGTCATAGGTGAAAGTTTAAAGAAATTAGGGGCCCAAATGAGAGATTTGGAAATTTGAGGGTTCTAATTGGAAATAATGTATACTTAAGGACTAAAACATAATTATGAAAAGTTATAGGTATTAAGTGTAAATACCTTATGGTTTAGGACCTAATTACCATTCTCTATAGGAACAGACCGCCTACAAGTTCACGTAGAGGAAATGCATGAACGCTTGGAATTCCATGGGACTATATGTGAAACCCGTCCCCTGGACCAAGTAAATCGAGTAAAGAACTGATGGTTTTGAGAAAATCGAGCCGTTAAAGGAACCAAAAATAATAAAGAAGGGTTAATATGGGAAATTGATAGATCCCAAGTGACAAAAAATTCACAAAAAGCATGGAGAAGAACCATGAAGTGAATTTGATAAGAGAACCAGATCGGTTAATGGTGAACCAGACATGAACTAGACTGAATCTAATTGAACCATAGTGAACCGGCTCAATGATTCCTTTTTATAGGTGACTTAAAAATGTAAATTTAGGAAATTGAGTCTACCATTAGATAGAAAATGAATTTAGAAAATTTTAAATTTCAGAAAACCGGTCGAATTGGACCTAAACCGACCAATTTTTTAATGCGGGTCATCGAACCCGATCGGACGGGATCTATCACGCCCCGACCCGATTTGGTCGGAGTCTTGTGATCAACCCGCCATCCTTACTCGTACTAATTTAGTATTTCTACCAAATAAACTGAGGAAGGTAAAGGCGTCAAAGTATAACTGTTTCCCATAACAAAGTTTACAAAATATCTAGATAAGGATTTACCTATTTGCGGTACCTTTGGTTTCTGCCCTAGCTTCTGCTCTTCTTGTTGAGGTGTTTCTCTTGAAAATAGTTTAAGGGGAGGGTGTGAGTTTCTACAACTCAGTGAGCGGGTGTTGGGAAGTGAGTTTTCAAAACAATTAGTTTGTCAAAATATTTTATATTTTTAGTTTATTGTAATAGGAGTTCATCTCTTTTTTTTAACACTTCCCCTTGCTCGGGAGGTGATTGAGCAATCAATCACATGCCCTTTCTATCATAGAAAGTGATCACATATTCGTAGAACAGTCCCCGACCGTTCCACTTGTGGACATTAATTGTCTGACCCTTAAAATGAAAATTATAATTCGTGTCTGCTTTGTGGGACGAGACCTCATTTCCTCTTCGGCCTCGGTCTAAGTGCATAGGAAGCTATCAAAGCTTCATAACTAACTAGCACGACAAACCTGCCCTTATTGCATCCAGGTCATCCAGCAGCCCTTGGAACCCATCGACTACGCCTCTTGGGCATTTAGATGCTCCTTGATACTCATGCATGCATAACAATAGTTTTGAATCATTAACCATAATCTTAGGTGCCAACGGTCCAATGACCCCAACACTTGACCTGGCCTGTAGCTATTTGCATGGACCGACTCGTTGACCTAGTCTTGGCGTACTGCCACTAGCCCATCGAGCCTTGTCAATCCTATCTTGGCCCAGTTGCAAGTCACACAACATTTCCAGTTTTATGAGATCTTTCATGGTTCTTACAATCATGTTTTTCTATGTGTAATCCTCGTCTTTATAAGATAAGAAAACCGAGAAAAGAACCGGTCAATTCAAATGAGAAAACCAAGCCAGTTCACAAACCATAATCGATAAGGAAAGGGTAAAATGAGGAATTTACAAATCCTGAGTGACTCAAAGAGTCATACAAATCATGGAAAAGAACCTTGGGACAAATGGGAAGAAAAAAACCAGACCGATTCAGGGTGAACCAGACACGAACTGAATTGAATCGGTTTGAACCATACTTGAACCTATTTCTAAATTCATTTTTCTTGGTGGCTTAAAATAATCAAATTGGGGAATTGAAGCCACCATTAGATAGAAAATGAATTATTTTGCTAAAAAAAGATAGATAATGAATTTAGATAAATTTAGAAAATTTTAATTTTGAGAAAATTGGTTGAATCGAGCCTGAACTGGCTGATTTACGCATTGAACCCGATTGGACCGGTCCAGTCTGATTTAAAACAATGTGATCTTCTTCCTCAGGATGACAGTATTGTTCATTAATGAAGAAAATGAATAATGCCAATGAAGGAAAAATGGCTCCGATCAGGCCATTTGAGGGCAAGGATAAGCTCGATCAAAATGGAAAGTTGTCGAGCAAAAGGGTCCCCAAGCTCCCTATATAAAGAGATACTCTCCATTTATCCTCCACACACCTCAAATCTCCATTATCTCTCAATTGCTCCATTTTCTGGTGAAGCTCGAACCAGAGCTCTGACATAGGCCTTTTTCTTAGCCTCAAGAGGCAAGGCCAGGTCCTATAGATTTGAGGGGAAGTCAAAGACCTAACAACAACCTCCTTTCGACTCGAGGACCGTGGGG
The DNA here is from genome assembly GCA_030064435.1 of Trapa incisa. Lineage (NCBI taxonomy): Eukaryota > Viridiplantae > Streptophyta > Magnoliopsida > Myrtales > Lythraceae > Trapa > Trapa incisa. The sequence continues at coordinate 2,227,240 of CM057774.1, read as the reverse complement.
AAGCACCAGAAAAATCTAATAGTGAAGCAGCTCCGATGGACTGAAGCTGCCCTATTTTGGCCGAGCTGAATTTAGCCAAATTCGGCCCTCTTTCAACCAAACGAAGCCTCCTCAACACCTCCACAACCCTCACAAGATCTTAAGAGCTGAAAGGTAAGCCAATTTGGCTCTACTCAGTCATTGCAGATTGGAGTTAGAGAGAGAAAGTGCTAAATTTTAATGACAAAATTCTCCCTCGATTCGATATCAATTGTAGCAATTCTTGATCCTAGAAGAAACCTTAGGACGAGAGCTACCTTCCTAGATCAAGAGCTCGAACCGCTGCACCTCAGACAGTAAGCTTTCGAAGCTTTCTCTCTCTACGAGCAGTTTTCGGGCGAAGCTTTGTTTGAGCTCAATTCGGACTCAAATGATGTGGTTCAACGCTCAATTGAATCATATGGAAGTGTAAGAACTGATCCATATCTTCTATTGGAGAAATTAACCTAGATTGAATGGTCAATTTGAAAAAAATCAAATTTGGTGAGTTTGAAGGTGAGAAATTAAGGAAAAATTGGGAATTTCAAAAAATTGAGGGACCTCTTTGCAATTTCCCAAAATTGAAGGCCAATTGGTCGTGAGAAAGATATTGAGGGACCAATTGGTCAATTTTTGGAACATTTGGGGTCAAATTTGCCATTTTTGGAAAGTAGGGGCAAAATTGTAATTTTTGAATAGTTTTTCAAATAAGCCATATAATCTGTGTGTCACTGGTCCAACAGCCCTGACCCTCAACTCGACATGTAGCTGTTTGTCTTGACTACTTTGAAGACCTGTCATATCGCACTATTGCTAGTCCATTGAGTATGTCGACCATGCCTCGGTACCATGGCCAAACAACTCATTTACTTAAGTTTTCATTGCTTAATAATCATGTTTATTTATGAGCTACTGCTCGTGCCAACTGGCTTAAGGCCTATTGTTCGAAATTTTCAAAATCGGGCATATTACCCTCCAAGTTCCAAAACTGAGGCCTTCGGCCTATATGAACTATTTGAGCTCCCATCAATAAGCTCTCCCAAAAGTTTTAAGCAGTGGCACACAGTCAGGGGAGAGCACTTCTGACAAAATAACCTTTTAGTCGTCCATCACACCAACCGAGTATGAGGACATCTCCGCTTATAACCGATAAGTGGGTTTCCCACTTCCTTCCATTAAGTTTCATCATACCAACCGGTTATGATCTACTTACAATCAGTAAGTAGTTTTTCCGCGTGATTTCCACATCACTCCTCTTAGGTGTGATGATTAAAATATCACTTAGCAGTGGGTTTTTATTTTTGAGGTGCTTATCATCCCAATTGGGGATGATATTAAATTCTCACTCACCAGATCATGCAGTGTATTTCCTATAAATCGGCTTTTGTCCCTTGCGAGCTTTGTCTTAGCCGGCGTTCCCGATGTCTCGCGTTCCTACACGGTATGAACATCCTTGTTCATTTTCATTTGACTTAATAGCATTCATTCATTATAAATCACTAAAAATATTTAACTTTTCAAATATTTGCAATTTGGTCCCTAAAATACTTTTTCTTTTACTTTAGGCTCCAAATGTCGGTTTTTCCTCAAATTGGGTCACGAAACTTTTAAAATTCACTTTGGCACCTCAATTTATTCAAATTTACAAAAAAGGGTTCCATTTCCCAAATTTCTAATTTGGTCCCCAATTTTTCCAAAATTACCATTTTGCCCTTCATTTTACAAAAAATGGTAAGTTTTACCCCCAAAATTCTAAAATTTGCTTAATTTGTCCTCCAACACTCGTATCATGCTCAATTGGCCCTCAATTTTATAGAATTGCATTTTAGTCCCTCGAATTTTCGAAATCCCCAAATTTTCCCAAATTTCCTCCAATTTCAACTTTTCAACACAGCCAAATTTGATTTCACCAAATTGACTGATCAAACAAGTTTAATTGTTGAAATTAAGTTAAATTGGAGTTCCTAAATCTTTCTACGATTCAATTGCACTATGAATCGCAAGTTTTGACACCGGAACGAGCTTAAATGGAGCTTCTCCGGAAAATAAACGTAGAGAGAGAAATCATCGAATGCTTACTATCGGTGGTGAGATGGTCCAAGCTTTCAATCTGGGCAGATAGTTATCTTACTAAGGTTTCTCCTAGGATCTAGAATTGCCTCAATTGATGCCAAATTGAGTGAGAATTTTATCATTGAATTTCTGCTAGTTCTCTCTCTAGCACTGGTTGGAAATTACAGAAGCGAGCCAAATTGGCTTACCTTTCAGTTATAATTCAGCCGAAATAGGGCTAAAGAGGTGTTGGGAGAGCTTGGTTTGGCCTATGGATGGCTCGAATTGGCCAATTTTAGCTCGACAAAAATAGGGCAACTTCGATCTATCGGAGTTGCTTCACTGTTCGATCACACCGGTGCTTCTCCGACAACCCTCATAGCGATTGGAGACTACCACCATCTAGTTGACTTCTCCCCAGTTCTAAGGAACCCGACCACACCTTCTTTGGCTTAGAAAATACCTATATCGTAGCTTTGGTTCGAGCTTCATTGGAAAACTAAGTAGCTGAGAGAGAGTGAGGTTTTTAGGTGTGGAGAGGATGAATGGAGTGGGGCTCTTTATATAGGGAGCTCGAGGACTCATTGGTCATCTGTTTGATACCTTTATAATAGTCATTGATGGCTTGAAATGTATTGAACGGAAATGTTTCCTCTTCGTCAGTGCTGCTTCAAGTTTCCAGCGAGTGAACAGTGTTGTCATCTAAAGTAAGAAGATGACACTGTTCTGAACCGGACCGAATCGGTCTGAACCATGTTCAAAGCTTAAACCGTTCGGTTTAGTCCCGATTCGACCGAGTTTTTTAAAATTAAAAATTTCTTAATTCATTATTTATCAAATGGTGGCCTCAATTCTCAAATAGGAATTTTCTAAGCCACCAAGAAAAATTAATTTGGCATCGGTTCAATCCGGTTCGGATATGGTTCACTTGAACTGGTTTGGTTTTCATCCCCCATTCATCCTAAAGTCCTTTTTCATAACTTTTGTTACTATTTAGGTCACTTGGGATCCATCAATTTCCCAGTTTGCCCTCTCTCTATTGGTTTCGATTCATAATCTGGCTCAATTCATAAAATGGTTCAATCCGGTTCAGATCCAATTCACCCGTACCGGTTTGCTTTTCTCTCCCAATTTGTCCTTTCTCCGAAGATCAGGTTTATGAACTGTTTCGGTTTTTTTCACTTGGTTTGACCAGTTCTTTTCTCAGTTTTTCTTAACTTCAAAGAGCGAGGTTTACATTAATATTGGAAGAGGCACATGACTCTATTTATGCGATACATCTGAGCAGCACCAAGATGTACCACACCTTCAAATAGGGTTATTAGTGGAGAGGGATGAAGAGGGATATCGTGAAATATGTAGCACGATGCTTGTGCTGTCAATAGATTTAAGCTGAGCACCAGTAACCTTCAGTACTGCTACAACCCCTACCAATTCCTAAATTGAAATGGGATCACATCACTATGGACTTTGTTATAGGACTACTTGTGACTAGGAAGGGACGAGACACAATTTGGAACATTATGGATAGATTGACCAAGTCTGCCCACTTCTTACCAATAAGGGTGACTAATTCGGTGGAACAACTAGCCGTTTTATACATGATGGAGATTGTGAGACTCCATGGTGTCCCAATAAGCATAGGGTCGGGTAGAAACCCTAGGTTTACCTCAAGGTTTTGGCCTAATTTGTAAAGCGCCTTGGGGACTAAGCTCCACATGAGTACGACATTTCATCCTCAGACCAATGGACAGTCTGAGTGGATGATCCAAACGCTAGAGGACATGCTATGAGCATGTGTACTCACCATGAATAAGGGTTAGGAGGAATACTTGTGCCTGATGGAGTTTGCCTATAATAATAGTTACAAGGACAATATTCAAATGGCTCCTTATGAAGCCCTTTATGGACGGTTGTGCCATACCCCCTTATTTTGGGAAGAGGTGGGAGAAAGGAAGCTAAAAAGGGTCAAGCTAATAAAAGGCGCCACAGAAAAGATTAAGATCATAAAGAGTTGACTTACGGCCACTCAAGATAAGCAAAAGAGCTATGTGGACCATCAGAGAAGGGACTTAGAATTTGATGTGGGAGACCAAGTGTTTCTCAAGGTATCTCCATGGAGGGGAATACTTGGTACATCGGTCCCTACACCATAGTACAAAGGATAGGGCTAGTGGCTTATAAATTAGAACTGCCTCCAGACTTACAAAGAATAAATGATGTATTCCACGTCTTGGTACTCCGAAAGTATCACCCTGATCCCAGTCATGTGCTGGACCGACCCCACCTGAGTTAGAAGAGAACATGACCTATCAAGCAGAACCAATACAAATCATTGACCGGAGAGACAAGAACTTGAGGAACAAGAAGATTCCTATTGACAAGGTTATTTGGTAGAAAGGACCAGTGCAAGAGGAGACTTGGGAAACCGAGGGTGTTATGAGGGATGGGTGCCCTTACTTATTTGAGATGTAAATTGTTTTGGGGATAAAACCTCTAAAATGAGGGGAGATTTGTAAACCCCATCCCTTTAAAAGTAAGAAAACCGGGAAAATAACTATTTGTTTCAAAAGAGAAAATCGAGCCAGTTCACGAACAATAACAGATAAAGAAAGGGTAAATTGAAAAATTGGCAAATCCCAAATGACTCAAAGAGTCATAAAAATCATGGAAAATAACCTTGGGACAAATGGGGCGAGAAAAATAGACCAGTTCAGGATGAACCGAACTCGAACTAGTTTGAACCATACTTGACCCAATTTCTAAATTCATTTTTCTTTGTGGCTTAAAATATTCAAATTGGAAAATTGAAGCCTCCATTTAACAGAGAATGAATATAGATTAATTTATAAATTTTTAATTTTGAGAAAACCGATTGAATTGGGCCTGAACCGGCCGATTTTCGCCATTGAATCTGGTCGGACCGGTCCGGTTCAAAATAGCGTCATCTTCTTCCTTAGGATGACAGCACTGTTCATAAATGTAGAAAAATTCCTTCTCTAATGAAGATGTAACCACTTCGATCAAGTCATTTTCAGCTGAGGATAAGCTCGACCAAAATAGAAAGTGGTCGGGCAGAGGGTCCCTGAGCTCCATAGATAAAGAGCTCCTCTCCATTCATACTCCACACACCTCAAATTTTCATTCTCTTTCAACTGATCTATATTCCGATGAAACTAAAACCAGAGCTCCGACTTGACCAGATTTCTTAGCCTCAGATAGCAAGGTCGGGTCCTACAGACTTCGAGGGAAGTCAGCTAACTGATAGCAACTTTCTTTTGACTCGAGGACTGTCGGCAGAATCAAATAGTGAAGTAGCTCTGACGAACCGAAGCTAACCTGTTTTGGCCCTGTTGAATTCGACCAAATTCAGCCCTCCTCTCACCAAACAAAGCCTCACCAACACCCCCACGACCTTCACACAACCTTAATAGAGCTGGAAGATAAGCAAATTCGGCCCTCCTCAATCGTTACAAATCAGGGTTAGAGATAGAAAGTGTTGAAATTTATTGATTAAATTCACCCTCAATTTGACTTCAATTGTTGCAATTCTTGATGCTAGAAAGAACCTCAAGACAAGAGCTACCTCCCTAGATCAAGAGCTCAGACCACCACACCTCTGACGGTAAACATTAGAAGCTTTCTCTCTCTGCAAACAATTTTTTGACGAAGCTCTGTTTGAGCACATTTCGGACCCAAATCATGTAATTCAAAGCTCAATTGAATCATATGGAAGTATAGGAACTGATCCATACCATCAATTAGAGCAATTAACCTCGATTGAATGGCCAACTTGAAGAAATCAAATTCAGTCAGTTTGATGGGGAGAAATTGGGGAAAATTTTTGGGGAAAATTGGGGATTTCAAAAAATTGAGGGATCTCTCTTCAATTTTCCAAAATTGAAGGCAAATTGGCCATGATAAAGATGTTGGCGCACCAATTGGTCAATTTCCAGAACATTTGGGGTCAAATTGCCATTTTTGGAAAATAGGGGCAAAATTGTAAAATTTGAAAAGTTGGGGACCAAATTGGAAATTTGGAAAACTTGAGCCCTTACACAATTTTGAGTAAATTGAGGATCCAAAGGGAATTTTGAAAGCCTTGGAACTCAATTTGGGGAAAAGTTAGCATTAAGGACGTAAAGTTAAGGAAAATGAACTTTAGGGACCTAAGTGTAATAAACCAACAATTTTTAGCATAGTCACTGATATATGAGAAAACGATAGTTGTCATGCCAAACCTTAATTGATAAGGATACCCAAATTGTGTAGGGGCATGAGAGACCGGAACACCAGCAAGGGAAAGGTAGCGTGGACTTGGAAAACTAATTGGGGACGAACACGTCACGGTAATCGGGTGAGTGGGATTATCTAACTTCATACTTGGTTGGGATGAGGAGTTCTATCTTTAACTGATAAAATCTACTTACTAGTTGTAAGTAGAGATAATCATACCTGATTGGTATGATGAGTTTCCTTAAGGAAAGAAGAAACCCACCTACCATTTGTAAGCGAAGAAATATCATCACACCCGGTTGGTGTGATAAAGTTAAAAATGAATTTTTGTCAAAAGTGTTCTCCCATAATTGTGTGACAATGCTTAAAACATTTGGGAGACCTTCATGACGGGAGCTCAAATAGCTCAGATAGACCAGAGGCCTCGGTTTTGAACTCAGTGCTAAATGCCCGATTTTGAAAAAATACGTCCAGTGGGCCCAAGGCTAGTGGGCACGAGCAGAGGTCATAAACAAACTTGATTAAAAAGGAGCCATGAAAAGTTTTAATGAATTGGTTGTGTGATTTCTCCATGGTACTAAGTCAGTACCAATAGTGGTCGATGGACTAGCGGCAGTGCACCAATGCCAAGTCGATGGACCAGCCTAGACAAATAGTTGTAGGTCGGGTTGAGCATTGGGGTCGTTGGATCATTGTCACTTAAGATAATGGCTATATATGGAAAAATTTTGTTTGTGCATGAACTAGTGGTACGAGTCCATCAAGATGCCCTAGGGGGTAATGATGGGTCCTAAGGGCTACTGGATGACATGGTGGAGATAAGGGTAGTTTGTCGTGCCAATCAGTCTGGAAGCTCAGAGTAGCTTCTTGCGCATGACATCGGGATGGGGTTAGGATGAGGTCTCTGTCCTCGTACGGACACAGAGTGGCATTCGGGTCTGGGGGTCGGATGTCAAGAATATCCATCAGACCCAGGGTAGAAGTGGACGAACTTCTATCTTGGTGGACGGTAAAGAGGCTTTGATCCACAAGTGGGTGTAGTGGATGAGCTACACCTACGAATGTGTGTACCCTTCATGATGAAGGGTGTCTATTTGTTTGCTAAATGCCTCCCAAGGCAAGGGGATAAGGTTTTGAAAACTGAAATTAAGGAAAATCCTTTTTAAAGGAAATGATAACCTTGGCACAGTTTGGATAAAGCAATTTTCTTGAAAACTCATTACCAACACCCGCTCACTGAGTTATAGAACTCACCCCTCCCTATTACCCTTTAAGTAACCAAGGAAACACCAATCTTAAAGGCTCCCCCATATTGGAACTTAAGAGAGGTATGTTTCCTTTAAAATATTCAGTTTTGTATAATACTATTCTAGGAAAAATAGGTAAAAGGACGCCTTACTCCTCTCAATTTAGAGAAGGGTGAAACCCTTAATGAACCAAAGGGAGTGGCTGGTTGCTCACCGGGATCCGACCAAAATGGGTTGGGGCATGACAGTGTATATTTCCATGATATAAGCCTTAGACATATCAATGGGTTAAGCCCTTTCCCATTGGCATTGGATCCCCTTCATGAGTTTTTAAAACTAGGCCTCGGGCCATATTAGTTTCAAAACCGAGGCCTTGGCCCACTAGAGCAATTCTAGCTCTCATCAGAAATACCTCCCAAAGAGTTTAAGCAGGTTCACACAGTTAGGGGAGACTATTTTTGGAAATCGATTTTCAATTTGAAGATGTGCTTATCATCCCAACCGAGTATGATGTCAAAAGAAAAAATCCCACTCACCTGGTGATCGTGATGGGTTTGTCCCGGTTATGCCTCAACCAGTGACGTGCTCCTCTGCACCAATTTTCGAACACCCAGTCCTACATGGTTTGAGTATCCACATAAGTAAAATTGGCTAAAAGGACCTCCTACCTTCATGCATTTTGCAAGTAGGTCCTTACTTTTGCCTTAATGGCATTTAGGTCCCTAAAGTTAATAACTTCACCTTTAGGCCTCCAAATGCCCAATTTATCCTCAATTAGGTCCCTAATTTCTTCTTATTTCCACTAAAGTCCTCAATTTTCCTTTAATTATAATTTGGCCCCAAATTTTCCAAAAATTATCAAATTGCCCCAAATTTCGTAAAATTACTAATTACGCCCCAATTTCCTCAAAATAGCTAATTGGCCTTCCAATTTTAGAAAATTGCACATTGGTCCTCCAATTTCTGAAAATTCCCAATTTTCCCTAACTTCTTCCCCGATTCATCCACCTTTTTGTTCCGAGACATGGTTTCATCAAATCGACCGTCTAAACTTAGTTAATTTCCCCCTAACTAGCTACTAATCACTTTCTCATTTTCCTTATGATCATCATGGTCTTTGAACGACTCTAATTGGCATAGTTTTTAGCTCAAATGGAGCTTTGTCGGAAAGGTTTTCTAGAGAGAGAAAGCTTAGTTTTCTTACCAACAAGGGGGTGACGGTTAGAACTCGAGATAGGGGTGGCTAGTGCTCCTTTAGGGGTCCTTCTAGGATCAACTCTCGGTCCCATTGGATGTTTGGGTGTGACGATTTTAGAGAGAGAAATTCTAGTGTTACATTTCTATAACTTTATTGCTCTAGCGATGTGAGTCGAAATTGGCTTACCTCAACAGTTCTTGGAGGCTGAGGATTGGTCACAGAGAGTAGTGGGAGGTTGGGCTTGGTCATAGGAGGGTAGAGGTGGTCGGAGCACTACTCAAAATTTTCAGCAGTTTTAGGACCGCCAGAGCAACGGTGTTGTGCATGCTTCCCATCTCTTCTTTGGTTGTCCACAGACTAGAAGGAGGGTTCAGCTGGATAGAGAATCTTCTCCCGGTTCCAGACACACCAATTGCAGCTTTAGAGGTTGAAGAAAGCCTCGCTATCGAAGCTCTAGTTTGCTCCTAGCCAGAAAATGGAGCACTTCTCCTTCTTCGCTCGTTTGTGGGATAGGGAAGACGAGTGGATGGGTACTCTTTATATAGGGAGCTCAAAAACTAACAGGGCTACCAGCCGACATAGGACTAGGCCCCCGCCCCACTCGCTCGCGGCCATACCAGAGAAATTTTTGGGTCGCTGGAGACTGACTCCCCTTCTCCCTCCTCCATTCTGTCAGCCAGTAAGATTACACTTGGTTTTGCTGATGCAGCTTCTTACTCAGCGTCCTAGTCAATCATTGACCTATTGACTAGACACGTGGTAGCCTCACATTGGCTGCTCATTCATACGTGCCTGCTGTTCATATTTCTAATGATCGTTGATCGTGACAAGTGGTGTACTCTAATTGGCTAATTTAAATGTGTCAGATTTCCCTCCTGATGCACAGTGCCACTGCCACTTGTTAGCCTTTGATTGGCTGAGGTCATCCGATGTGGCACTACCACGTGTCAACCTCTGATTGGCCAATCATTTCTTCAACATCCATGTTGGATGCTGACGTGGCATCCTTGCCATGTGTCATCTCCTCATTGGAAAGCCTTACTGATTGGGCTCTTCACAAATTGACCATTGATCGGGACACGTGCCGCTCCCCTATTGGTCAGTCATCACTTATGTGGGTTTTCCTCCTTTTACCGTTGACCGAGGACACGTGTCACACTCTAATTGGTCAATGCTTCCGTGCGCTAATTGAGTGGTTGACTAGTCACACTTTGTCATTTGTCGCACGCTAATTGATCATGCCTGCTGAATGGGCACTCACCTGGTAGCGGTCCGTTGACCAGTTGGACCATTGATTGGTATGGTCCCACTGGGTTCGGTGACATGAATTCAAAAATCGGCTGGTTCAGGCCCAATTCGACCGATTTTCTAAAAATTAAAATTTTATAAATAATGTAAATTCATTTTCTATCCAATTTTAGCTTTTATTATACAATTTACCTTTTTAAACCACCTAAAAAAATGAATATTTGAACCGGTTCAGGTCCGGTTCACCCAAAACCGATCCAGCTTTCACACCAAATTTCATTCATGGTTCCTTTCCATGATTTTTGGGTATTTATTGGCCACTTGGGATTTTCCAATTTCCCATTTTGACCCTTGTTTACCAATCTCAACCCTCTTTGAATCTCATTTTTTTCTCAAAATTTCTCAGTCCCTTTTTCAGTTCCTTATGTTAAGAAGATAGGTTCTACTACTCACCCCACCTTTTAGGAGTTTTGTCCCCAAAACTAATTATGCATCCTTTGACTAGTGAAGGGTTTTCCCTTCCTTTTCCTCTCTTCTTTCCCCTTTTTGGCCATCCTACTAGCCTCACCCTGACAATCAAGTTTCTTTTGGGCTTAAATTTCCCTTGTTCTAAGTGGCAAGATTTGGTGTGCACCCTTCAAGAAGTGGTCTTGTAGTGATCCTGCCTCCCACTTCTTTTTCTTCGGGCATTTACTTGTTTGCACGAACTCTTGGTAAGATTTCCCTACAATTACTTATCCGCTTAACCCCTTTAGATAACGTCCTTAAGGAACTTCTCTTCCCTTACTCCATGGAGCTTATTTTGATCGTCTGGATTTACCCGTTTCTCCCAAGATATTTTCTTGGATCCAATTCTTCTATTGCTTGGGGTAGGATTCTCCCCCTTGTGGATTTTTTGTTCAATCGTTAATCTAGAAAATAGGATTGGGAGTTTTGAAATGTTTATCTATCCCAGCGTTTGGTTGTCTTCCTGGTCATTAAAATCTTTAGCTCGGCATCCTTTCGAGTATTTCGTTCTAAGTTAGGCGAGTTTTGGCGTTATGGCTCCCTTTATCCTTGATCGCTCCTTTAATCCATTCTTTCTTTATTATAACTCGGGTCCACCAAGTCCTTTATTTGACTTCGTCGCGATTGACTAATCGACTCTTCCTTACTTGGGTCACACCTTCTTGGTACTATTGGTCCCACCTATCCCTTGTAGTTGGACATGTTTCAGATTATTTTTTACTTTGTACTTTTGTGACATTCCTTCAATAACCGTTCCTAACTTCCAAGTCATTTAAGGATCATAGAATCCTTTGGCAGAATTTCTTATCTACCTTGTGCATAATCTAAGCATCCTATGTACCTAGCCCCATCATTCCATTAGCTCCCACTCACCTCGTAATTCACCCTACCTTGAAATTCGGACTTCTCGGTACCGAATTCTTACCACATTCTTCCTTGGATGGTGTTCCCATGCATTTGCCCTTATATTGTTAGGGTGTCCCACCACTCGTTTGTGACTCGTGCATCTCTTCCATACACATTGACTTCCATTTCTTAGGCGTCATGCCTTTCATGACCATTTGGGTTTTCCTCATTTAATCATCCTTTACTAACCCTCTCATTGGGTGTTCTCGATTCCGACTATCAGGTTTCCCGATTGCTTCTCGATTAGCCGACATGCTCTGGATTTCCTACCTCATGTTCTTCCCATCTTTGATGGCACCCCTTAAGGGTTTTTGTTCGTTCTATTAGTTTCACTCTCTACTCTTGTCCCTTTGAAGTAGAGACTTTCATCTTTGAAACTATGGTTTAACCTTCTTATCACTCCTTGGAGGTTTCCTCTTTCCATATCCTTACACCCATTTATCTTGGTGTATTCGTCCATCCCGTTTCCCCCTATTGACTTTGGATTTCCATTTTGAACTATATTTTCTACCTAGAGAATTTTCAGTTCTCGGGCTTTATTTTGTGTACTCCATATTACGCCTCATCGTCTGATCCTAAGCTCCCTCAAGTAGGTGTGGGTAGAAACCAGTCTTGATTTCCATCATTTCTTGGTTGGGGGTGTACTTTTTCCAAGATTCCTCCTCCCTTGGAAATTCCTTCCCTTATTCCTTTGTCATGGGTACCCTACCCATCCCAATCGTGTTATGGTCTCTTTTGTTATTGTCTCCTTGTCTGCTCACTCCTTGGGTTTAACTTGCTCCTTGGGCTCTCATGAGTAAACTTGGTTCTACATTCCCTTTTTATAGGTTTACCTCTTTAGAATGAGGTCAGAGTATTTTTGTTCTAGGATCTCTTGACCTCATTATCGAGAGTATTTAAAGGCATTATTTATCCTTCTCAATTTCAAACATGCTGGTCACTAATTTTGGTCTTAGTTTCTTTCTATCCTTCATCTTCTTCTTTTTCCAAGGTTTGATCTTCCCTCTCCTTATTTGTTCATAATTTGAGTTGAGGCATGAGATCTTGGATGAAAACATTATGATTTGGGTGACAGAAGTTCTAGGAACTTGAAATTTTATTTATTGGGGAAAGAGTACAATATATTTGGTACTTCTTCCCTTCTAAAGGGAGATGGTTAAACGAAAGGTCGAGAAGTACTCGCAACTATGTTGGGGTTATAATGAACTTCCTCCAGGGTGGGGTTGTAAACTTTACTTGGAGTTTTGGCCCTTGTAAGGGCTTTCGATTTCATGTCCCTTTGGGCTCCGGTAGTTGAGGAGGTGTTGCTCTTAGGAGGCTTTGCCATAAATCCCTAGGACGTGGGATAGTCCCTTGCGACATGTCCTACTTGTCCACTCCCACAACAAATGATCTCTATGTGTGCCCTACGGGGTTCCTCTAGCTCTCATGGTATTGGGATATTTCCTTTCCCTTGTCTATCCTCTCTTCCCCCCTCCTCCTTCCTTCATGTCTATTCCCACTAGTAGTGGCAGTGCCTCCAAGTGTTGGTACTATGTTCCCTAGTGGTATTGGACACTTCCTCGTGTAAGGCACCCACTGTCCACATCTATAACAAATTACTCTCTTGTGTGGACCTTCATAGCTTCTTCTCCATCCTAGACTTTGGGGAGTTTTCCTTAGTGGCTGCTGGTAATCTCTACATTTCACCATCCTTGGGTGTGTACTTCCTACAGAACAGTCCCCCTTCCTCTACGGGAAGCAAGGTCTTCCGAATACCTTGACAAATTCCTCGTAAAGTTTCCTCTGCTCAGGAGTTATGCCAAGTGTAGTGGCTTGGGACTTCTTAGACCTCTCAGTTCCCAAGCTAATTCACCCATTTGGGGTGAGATTCCCCACTGGTCCAATGCTAGCATGATTTCATTTGGGTACTCTCTTAGGGGTCATATCTACATGACAATGGTTTATTTCTTGTTAGGCTCTAAGGTATTTGTTTTGTAAGCTTGTCTGGACAACCATGCTTTGATACCACTTAATTTGTCACGCCCTAACCGGGTTTGGTTCGAACCCCGTGATCAACCCGCCACTTTTTCTTGTACTATCTAGGTATTCCTACCAGGGTAGAACAGGGAACATAAAGGCGTACAATGGACATGTTTTCAATAACAAGGTAAACAAAACAAAGTAATAACAATTACCTCTTCTGGGGCAATTCTAGCACGCTTCTTTAGCTCCCACTTTTTCTTGTCATAGAAGGTTTCCTAAAAAAGGGTTTAAGGGGAGGGGTTGAGTTCTACAACTCATTGAGTAGGCGTTAGGACATATCTTAAGGAAATTGGTCATTTTCTTTAGTTGAAATGTTCTATGATTTTGCTCTTTCATCATTTTCATTATCAAGGGAATGAACCAATGTTTTTCATTATTGTGTTTATCACACATCACCATGCCCTTTATCATTAAAGGGGTCACACAATCACAGAACAATCCACGACTGTTCCACTTGTGAACTGGAGCGCCTTTACCACAAGTATGAGTGGACATCAATTGCCCAACCCTCATACCTCATCATACTCCATGTTCGCATATGTGGGACGAGACCTCTCTCCCTCTAACCTCGATCTTCGTGCACATGAAGCTTCCGAAGTTACTGACTCACTAGATGATAGACTGCCCTTATACACCCTGGGTCATCGAGTAGCCCTTGGATCCACCACTACCCCCTGTCAGGGGCTTGATGGCTTCGAACTCTTAGGATACACAAACAATAGTTTTATTACTCATGATAGTCATCTTTGGTGCTACTAGCCCAATGGGCCTAACAACCCGACATCAGCTCCATGACCACTAGCCCAATAGAATTGTTGACCCAGCTTTGGCTCAGCAGTTACTAGCCCAATGGGTCTATTAGGCGGCTTTGGTGTAGTTGCGAATTCACACACAATTATCCATTTATGTGTATATTTCATGGATATAAGCCTTAGACTTATAAACGGGCCTAAGCACGTGCTCATTGGCCTTGGGCCCACTTCACAAATTTTAAAACTAGGCCTTGCACCCTATTAGTTTCAAAATCGAGGCCTTGGACCACTAGAGCAATTCTAGCTCTTAATAGAAATACCTCCCAAAGAGTTTAAGCATGTTCACACGGTTAGGGTAGACTATTTCTGGAAAACAGTTTTCAATTTGAAGACGTGCTCATCATCCCAACCGAGTATAATGTAAAAAAAATCTCATTCACTTGGTGATCGTGACAAGTTTGTCCTAGCTATGCCTTGGCCAGCGACGTGCTCCTCAACACCAATCCTCAAACACCCAGTCCTAAATGGTTAGAGTATCCATATAAGTAAAATTGGATGAAAGGACCTCTTACCTTCATGCATTTTGCAAATAGGTCCTTACTTTTGCCATAATTGCATTTAGGTCCCCAAAGTTCATAACTTCACCTTTAAGCCCCCAAATGCCCAATATTTCTTCAATTAGGTCCCTAATTTCTTATTATTTTCACTCAAGTCCTCAATTTTTCTTTATTTACAATTTGGCCCCCAAACTTTCCAAAAATTACAAAATGACCCCCAAATTTTGTCAAATGACCAATTGCACCCAATTTCTTCAAAATAGCTAATTGGCCTTCCCATTTTAGAAAATTGCACATTGGTCCTCCAATTTTTGAAAATTCTTAATTTTCCCCAACTTCTTCCCTAATTCATCCACCTTTATGTCCCGACACTTGGTTTCATGAAATTGACCATCTAAACTTAGTTAATGGCCCTCTAACTAGCTGCTAATCACTTTCTCCTTCTCTCTATGATCATCCTAGCCTTTGAACAATTCCAATTGGCCCATCTTTGAGCTCAAATGAAGCTTCGCCAAAAATATTTTCTAGAGAGAGAAAGCTCAATTTTCTTACCGGCGAGGGGGCGACGGTCGAAGCTCGCGATAATGGTGGTTAGTGCTCCTCTATAGGTTCCTTCTAGGATCAACTCTCTATCCAATTGGATGTTTGGGTGCGGCAATTTTAGAGAGAGAAATTCTAGTGTTCCATTTCTACAACTTTATTGGTCCATCGACATGAGCCTAAATTGGCTTGCCTTGACAGTTCTTGGAGGTTGAGGATTGGTCAGGGAGAGTAGTGGGAGGTTGGGCTTGGTCATAGGAGGCAGAGGTGGTCGGAGCTCTGCTTGAATATTTAAGCAGTTTTGGGACCACTGGAGCAATGCTCTTGTGCGAGCTTTCCAACTCTTCTCTAATGGTCCTCAGACGTGAAAGAGGGTGCAACTAAATAGAGAACCTCCTCCTGGTTCTAGAGACACCAATTGCAGCTTCGAAGGTTGAAGAAAGCACCTCTGTCAGAGCTCTGGTTTGCTCCTCGTCAGAAAATTAAGCACTTCTATAAACCCCGATCTTTGGAGTTTTGGAAAATCGGGAAAAGAACTGGTCAAACCAAGTGAGAAAACTGAACCGGTTCACAAACCCGATCTTCGAGGAACGGGAAAATTAGAGAATTTACAACTCCCGAGTGACCTAAAAGGATTCATAAACCTTGGAAAAGAACCTTAGGACAAATTGGGAGAGAAAAAAAAAGATCGGTTCGGGTGAATCGGATCCGAACCGGATTGAACCAGTTTATGAATTAGAACCGATAGAGAGAGGGCAAACCGACAAAATTTATGGATACTAGGTAACCTAATGAGTCACAAAAGTCATGAAAAAGGACTTTTGGATGAATGGATGAAAACCAAACAAGTTCACGTGAACTAGATCCGAACCAGATTGAACTAGTTTGAACTACTATTAAACCAGATGATAAATTCATTTTTCTATGTGGATTAAAAATTTTCAATTTGAGAATTGAGGGTCACTATTTGATAGATAATGAATTTAGATGAATTTAGTAATTTTTAATTTTGGAAAACTCAGTCAAATCGGGCATGAACTGGTCGGTTTAAGCTTTGAACCCAGTTCGGGCTGGTCCAAGTCCAGTTCGGAACAGTGTCATCTTCTTCCTTCAGATAAACAGCACTGTTCACTCGCCGAAAAATCGAAGCAACGCCGACAAAGAGGAAACATTTCCGTTCAGTACATTTAAGGCCATCAATTACTGTCATAAAGATGCCAAACGGATGGCCGATGAGTCCCCGAGCTCCCTATATGAAGAGCCCCTCTCCATTCTTCCTTTTCACACCTAAAAACCTCACTCTCTCTCAGCTACTCAGTTTTTTGGTGAAGCTCGAATCAGAGCTCTGATATAGGGTCTTTTTTTAGCCAAAGAAGGCATGGTCGAGTTCCTTAAAATTGGGGAAAAGTCAGCTACAAGGTGGTAGTCTCCATTCACTCCGAGGGTCGCCAACGAAGAGCCGACGTGATCAAACACTGAAGCATCTCTGACGGACCATTTTTGTAAAGTAGGGGCAAAATGGTAATTTTAGAAAAGTTGGGGGACCAAATTGGAAATTTGGGAAACTTGAATACCTTTTAGAGAATTTGAATAAATTGAGGTCCCAAGGTGAATTTTAAAAGTTTAGGGACTCAATTTGAGGAAAAACCGGCATTAGGGACTTGAAGTTAAAGAAAAATAACTTTAGCGACCTAATTGCAAATCAATGAAAAGTTTGGTTTTCTCATTCATTTGGGATGAATGAAGGCTATTAGGCTAAAAAATAATGAACAAGGAAGTTCATATCGTGTAGGAACATGAAGAACTGGGAATGCCAGCTAAGACAAGTTAACGTAAAGGCAACAAGCCGGTTAAGTGGAAAATTCATTGCATTATCGAGTGAGTGGGATATTTAATATCATACCTGTTTGGAATGATAAGCACCTCAAGAATGAAAACCCACTACTAAGTGGTATTTTAAACATCACACCTAAAAGGAATAATGTGAAAATCACGTGGAAAAACTATTTATTGGTTGTAAGCAGATCATACCCAGTTGGTATGATAAAACTTCCTAAAAGGAAGTGGAAAACTCGCTTATCGGTTATAAGTGGAGACGTCTTCATACCTAGTTGGTATGATAGACAAATGAAAGGTTTATTTTGTCGGAAGTGCTCTCCCCTAATTGTGTGCCACTACTTAAAATTTTTGGGAGATCTTCTTTACGGGAGCTTGAATAGCTTAGTTAGGCCGGAGGCCTCAGTTTTGGAACTTGGGGGCTAATATACCCGATTTTGAAAATCTCGAACAGTGGGCCCTATGCCAGTTGGCACGAGTAAGAGCTCGTAAACAAACATGATTATTAAGCAATGAAAACTTAAGTAAATGAGTAGTTTGGCCATGGTACCGAGACAGGACCGACATATTCGATGGACTAGCAGCAGTGCGAAATGAGAGGTCTACAGATCAGTCAAGAAAAACAGCTGCAAGTCGAGTTAAGAGTCGAGGCTGTTAGACCAGTGACACTACAGATTATATGGCTTATTTGAAAATTTTTATTGTGCATGCATTGTGTTACGAGACCAGTGTGTTTTCCTTCATGATGAAGGGCATGTGTTGATTAAAAAAACACACCATTGTGAATGAGAAATGATTATGAAAACCAAGATTTAAAAATGAGACTTCATTGTAAAAATTTGAAAACTATTTTTACCGGAACTTCATTTTTGAAATACTCATTCACTGAGTTATAGAAACTCACCCCTCTTTTTATCCCTTTTCAGGAAATAGAGAAAATGACTAGGGATAACACCAAGCCTTACCCTTTTCCAGGTACGCTTAATATCTCTTAAGCTTACATTTTATTTGATATATGTCATTTCAGGGAACAAAGTTGAAAGTACGCTTGGCTCTTCTTGAGTTAAAGGAGTAAACTCCTCTTGAACTAGGAGAGTTGCAGGTTGTTCATGTGGATCTGACCAAGTTGGGTTGGGGTGTGACAACTTGAGTGGTATCCGAGCCTAGGAAGGTGACTTCTAAGGAAATTCGTAGTGAAATCCAGTCCTCCACCCATAATCCTAAAAAAGACACCCAACCCGAGAGAGGAAGTCGTACAAAGATTCCTAAAGGATGAGAAATGAGTACCCAAGGACATGGTGGAAGACTACCAGAAATAGGTAGTAGCCTTATTAGAACTGGAAGGCACCAGATACCCTCCTCCTAGACAAGAGGAACCAGTATCACCTCCTAGAAGCCCAACCCCTCCTCCTTCAGACCCACAACAACCGAAGGAGAATCCAACCAAGAAGGAGGCTTGGGATAATTACTGGGATGCGTATGGCACCTTCATGAAGGTCCACCAAGTACCTCCACCTACTCAAACTAGCTTCAATCCCTCCCAATGGGTGAAGTTGACCTATGATTGTGAGGTTGAGGTACTAAAGCGGTACGGATTAGAGGCCATACCTGAGATTCGTCCTATTAGGGAATACGAATGGATCCAAACCAATTCCTCATAGCCTT
The DNA here is from genome assembly GCA_030064435.1 of Trapa incisa. Lineage (NCBI taxonomy): Eukaryota > Viridiplantae > Streptophyta > Magnoliopsida > Myrtales > Lythraceae > Trapa > Trapa incisa. The sequence goes on along the minus strand of CM057774.1, from coordinate 2,208,453 downwards.
CTGATCAAGAGTCCCACAACCATTATAGGGTTAATTCTAGTCTTATGACCCCAAGGGATTAAGGGGTAGAAAATTCTTTTAATAAGCCAAGTATGGCAAGAAAATATTTCTTGAATGAATGAAAGTGAATTTTTTGTTAAAACTTCTAAGTTCCTTGATAAATTCAAAGCAAAAAGAGTGACATAATAAAGATTTAAATAAAGGTAGGAAATCACCTAGGGAAGAAAAGATGGATTATTTATAGTTAACCTCAACCCTTAAGACTTTCCCTCAGAAGCACGAAAAGGAAGAATTCAGTATGATGTACAAATACTAAGCACGAGAAGGTTAAGTATGACTTACTTGCAAGAAGACATGGGAACCCAAATGGAAATTTTAGACAAATCCAATTGAAAGAGACAAACTCTTATGGACCAGATCGTCTGGAAAAGTAAACGAAGCTCTAATAAGAATTGGGGAGTAGAAAGGAATACACACTAATCGAGGCAAGGGAGGAATACCAAGGACATGAAGATATGAAAGATTGGATATAAGAGGGATGAGAGGTTCACCTCAAAGGAATAAATAAGTTTTGAGAGCAAATGAGGATGAGGTAAGATAAATAAAAAGTACTCATATGATCTCAAGAGTAAAGGTAAGCAGGTGAATATAGCAGCTAAGAGGGACATTTAAGAGTGAATATTCGTAATGGTAAAAGTTAGAAGGAAATTCTGGGAGAAAACAAGTGTAAAACTTACCAAGAAAAGAAACCATGGAAGGACACCTGAGTACCAGTTAAGAGGAAATGAAACCAATAAAATTGGGAAGAAGATAAGCTTCACAAAGACAAGCCGCTAGAAATGAAAGGATCAAGTACAAAGGTAAAGAGATCATGAAGATCCAAGGGATAAGTCAAACCCAAGTAACGTGTAAGTAATACAACGACATCAAAAGACATCATACAAGTAAGAAAGGGACTGGCTAGAATAAAGGATCGTGAAATGATCATGATGTGATTTAAAAATGGATTTAAAAGAAGAAGAGACCTTAAAAAGGAAGGGCGCCAGTGGAAATGAGGAATGAAATAAGTTATCGGAAGCTCAAGGACTTGAAGATTGAATGATCGAATATAGAAGTCGGAAAAGTCAAGTTAGTGAGGAAATCGATACGACTATAGTGATGTGAAGTCAAAGACAAGTTTCGAAGAATGTCATGCGGTAAGGGGCATGTAAACCCAACTATCCCGGGGAAAAATATGACTTAGGCAAAGAAGGATCTATGATTAAGGCATGACAAAGTCAAGCGTAAAGGTGATAACCAAAGAATGAAGAAAGGATCCATGCATGATGAAAAGGTGATAAACGTCAAAACCTGTGGAAGAAAAGGACCAGAACTAATAGTCCTAAAATCTTAGATAAAAGAGTTTGGAATGGAGAAATGGTGCCTTAGGAAAGGAAGAATGTAACTAAAGGAAATGACTCTAAGTCTTCCAGAGAGATATGCTTAGCTAAAGTAAGTTCCATGGAATGAGGAAAGGATGAGAATGAGACAACAATCTTAGGTAAATGATGTAAGGGATGAACAGAAACAAATGAGATGGTTGTAAGACGATAAACTGGAAAATTTATATAACAATAAAAGTTTATTCCAGTACGCAAAAAAGTGTGCAATAAGTTTTGGGGGAAAACTCATAAAAGGATGGGAGAGTTGTAAAACCCGCTCTTTAAAGTTAAGGAAAACTAGGAAAATAACCAGTTAAACCAAGTGAGAAAATTAAACTGGTTCACAAACCTGGTCTTCGAGGAACGGGCGAATTGGAGAATTTACAACTCCTAAGTAACCCAAAAGGATTCATAAACCTTGAAAAAAAACTTTAGGATTTAACCAGACCGGTTCGGGTGAACTGGATCCAAAACGGATTTAACTGGTTTATAAATCGAGTCAGTTTATGAACTGAAACCGATAGAAAGAGGGCAAATCGAGAAATTTATGGATCCCAAGTAACCTAAGGAGTCACAAATTAATGAAAAAGTACTTTAGGATGAATGGGGGATGAAAACCAAACAGATTTAGGTAAATCAGATCCAAACCGTATTGAACCGGTTTGGACCAATCTGAACTACTATTGAATCGGATAATAAATTCATTTTTCTAGATAGCTTAGAAAATTCCAATTTGAGAATTGAGGACACCATTTGATAGAAAATGAATTTAGATGAGTTTATAAATTTTTAGATTTGAAAAATTCGGTCGAATTGGGGATGAACCAAATAGTTTAATCTTTAAACCCAGTTCAGACTAATTCGACCCGGTTCGAAACAGTGTCGTTTGGTGAACCGAAGTTGCCCTGTTTTAGCCGAGTTGAAATTGGCTAATTCGAGCCCTTCTCATGCCAAACAAAGCCCTCCCAACACCTCCACAGCCCTCCTACAACTGAATTAGAGCTGAAAGGTAAGCCAATTCGGCTTCACTCTGTAATTTCTAACCAGTGCTAGAGAGAGAACCAACAAAACTTCAATAATAAATTTTTTACTCAATTCGGCATCAATTGATACAATTCTTGATCCTATGAGTAACCTTAGAACAAGAGCTACCTGCATAGAATGAAAGCTCAGACCGCTGCACCCGTAACAGTAAACTTTTGAAGCTTTCTCTCTTTAAGTCCAATTTTTCAACGAATCTCTGTTTGAGCTCATTCCAACACTAAATCGTGCGATTCAAAGTGCAATTGAATCGTATGAAGGTGTAAGAACTCCAATCTAACTTGAATTTCAACAATTAAACTCATTTGATCAGTCAATTTGATGAAATCAAATTCGATAGAGTTAGAAGGTTGACATTAGGGAAAATTTTGGGAATTACAAAAATTCAAGGGACTAAAGTGCAATTTCATAAAATTGAGGACCAATTGGGCATGATAAATATGTTGGAGGACCAATTGGGCAATTTTGGAATTTTTGGGGTAAAACTTACCATTTTTGTAAAGTAGGGGCAAAATAGTAATTTGGGAAAAGTTGGGAGACCAAATTGGAAATTTGGGAAATTGAACCCCTTTGTGAAATTGAATAAATTGAGGTCCCAATGTGAATTTTAAAAGTTTTGGGTCTCAATTTGAGGAAAAATCGGCATTAGGAACTTAAAGTTAAAGAAAAATAACTTTAGAAATGTAAACCCCGCACTTTTGAGCCAAGGAAAACTGGGAAAAGAACCGGTCAAACTGAGTGAGAAAAACAGAACCGGTTCACAAACCTAAGTATCAAGAAATGGGCAATTTGGAAATTTACCTAGGTGATCTAAAGGGTTCATAAAATCTTGGGAAGGAACCTTAAAACAAAGTGGGAGAGACAAACTAGACCGATTTGGGTGAATCGGACCCAAACCAGTTTAAGAACTGAGTCAGTTTATGAACCAGAACCAATAATGAGATGATAAACCGAGAATTTTATGGACCCTAAGTGACCTAAGTAGTCATAAAATTCATAAAAAGGACTTTAGGGTGAATTGGAGATGAAAACCAAACCAGTTTAGGTGAACCGAATCCAAACCGGATTGAACTGGTTTCAACCACTATTGAACCGGATTCTAAATTCATTTTTCTAGGTGGGTTAAATAATTCAAATTTGAAATTTGAGGCCACCATTGGACAGAAAATGAATTTAGATGAATTTTGAAATTTTTAGATTTGAAAAACTCGGTCGAATGTGGGGTGAACCGACTGGTTTAAGCTTTGAACCCGGTTCGGACCAGTCTGGTCTGGTATGGAACTGTGTCATCTTCTTCCTTTCGAGCCCTCCTGAGCCAAACCAATCCCTCCCAACACTTCCTCAGCCCTCCCATGGCCGAATTAGAACTGAAAGGTAAGCCAATTCGGCTCCTCTCTGCAATTTCTAGTTGGTACTAAAGAAAGAACCGGTAGAATTTCGATGATGAAATTCTAACTCAATTAGGCATCAATTGATACAATTCTTGATTCTAGGATGAACCTCATGACGAGAGCTATCTATCTAGATCGAAAGCTCAGAGCATCGTGCCCCTAACAGTGAGTAATCAAAGCTTTCTCTCTCTATAGTCCATTTTACGGCGAAGCTCCATTTGAGCTCGTCCCGACATTAAAACTTACAATTCAAGTGCTATGGAATCATATGAACATGTAAAAACTCAAGTTCAACCTCAATTTCAACAATTAGAAGTGTTTGATCAGTCAATTTGATGAAATCAAATTCGACAGTGTTAATGAATTGAAATTGGGGGGAAAATTGGGGAAAATTGAGGATTTTTGAAAATTCGAAGGACCAAGATGCAATTTTATAAAATTGAGGGTCAATTGGGCATGATAAGTATGATAAAGGGCCAATTGAGAAATTTTAGAATTTTTGGGGTGAAACTTACTATTTTTGTAAAGGAAGGGCAAATGGTAATTTTGGAAAAATTGGGAGACCAAATTGGAAATTTGGGAAATTAAACCCCTTTTTGTGGATTTGAATAAATTAAGGTACTAAGATAAATTTTAAAAGTTTCAGGACTCAATTTGAGGAAAAACCGGCATTAGGGACCTAGAGTTAAAGAAAAAAAACTTTAGGGACCTAATTGCAAATAAATAAAAGTTTAGTGACTCATTCATTTGGAATGAATGAAGGCTATTAGGCCGAGAGATAATGAATCGAGATGTTCATATCGTGTAGGAACATCAGGTACTGGGAACGCAAGCAAGGACAAGCTCGCGCGAATACAAAAGAACTAGTCTAGTGGAATTCACTACATTAATGGGTGAGTGGGATTTGATATCATACTCGGTTGGGGATGATAAGTACCTCAAAATGAAAACTAACTACTAAGTGGTATTTTAAACATCACAACTTAGAGGAGTGATATGAAAATCATGCGGAAAAACTAGTTACCAGTTGTAAGTAGATCATACCAAGTTGGTATGATGAAACTTCCTCGAAGGAAGTTAAAAATTCGTTCTTCGATTATGAGGAGAGATGTTCTTATACCCAGTCAGTATAATGGACAGTTGAAAATATATTTTTGTTGGAAGTGCTCTCCCTTGACTGTGTGCCAATGCTTAAACGATTTGGAAGTACTTCTTGATGGGAGCTCAAATAGCTCTTATAGGCTAGGGGCCTCGGTTTTGGAACATTGGGGCTATTATGCCCGGTTTTGAAAATCTCGAACGAGTGGGCCATAGGCCAGTGGGCACGAGCAGGAGCTCGTAAACAAACATGAGATATGTGCCATAAAAATTTAATAAATGAATTATTTGGCTATGGTACCAAAACAGGACCAACATATTCAATCAACTAGTGGCAGTGCGACATGATGGGTCTCTAGACCGGTTAAGACAAATAGCTGCAAGATGAGTTGAAGGTCATGGCCATTAGACTAATGGCACCACAAATTACATGGCATGATAAGAAAATACTGTTTGTGCATGCACTGTAATTACGGGACCATCAAGACACCCAAGAGGGGTAGTGACGCGTCTTAAGGGCCATGGACGACCCGGTGAGTATAAGGGCAGTTCGTCGTACCAGATGATTGTGCGAAATTTGGAGTAGCACCAAGAGAATGAGACCGGGGTGGGGACAGGATGAGGTCTTTGTCCTCATACGGATATGAAGAATTGATTTCGAGATTGAGGGTTGGGTGTCACATACATCCACTCATTTTCAGGGTAGAAGTGGACGTGCTTCTATCTAGGTGGCCGGTAAAGTCGCTCCAACGCCACAAATGGGTTCAGTGGATGTGCTGGCCTGTGAATGTGTGTTTGACCTTCATGATGAAGGGTGTGTGTTGGGTGATGACACACCGTGGTTAAATAAGGAAATGGTGGTAAAACCTGAGATTTTAAAATGAAAGGATTTTTGAAAGAAAGGAGTCTGGCATACTCTAATACAATTTTTTTCCTCAAAGTTAAGTTTCGAAAACCCATTCACTGAGTAGTCGTACTCACCCCCTCCCTTATATACCTTTCAGAAAATTACAGAAAGTCTACCCTTAAAGACCATTAACTCAGACGCCTGCGAGACGGGTATGATAAATTTAAAATATTATGCAGTTTTGATTTATGTTATTCCAGGAAAAAGTGCTGGTTTAAAGGATGCCTTACCCTTTATGGTTTATAACAAGGGGAAACCCTTTAATAAATCAGAAGAGTGGCGGGTTGATCACGGGGATCTAACCAAACAGGGTCAGGGTGTGACAAGGAACCTAATTGCAAATAAATGAAAATTCTAGTTTTCTCATTCATTTGGGATGAATGAGGGCTATTAGGCCCAATAATAATGAGTAGTATTTTAAACATCACACCTGAGAGGAGTGATGCGAAAATCATGCGAAAAAACTACTTACTGGTGTAAGTAGATCATACCTGGTTGGTATGATAAAACATCCTTGAAGGAAGTGAAAAATCCGTTCATCGGTTATGAGTGGAGATTTCCTCATACTCGGTTGGCATGATGGACAGTTAAAAATATATTTTGTCGGAAGTGCTCTCCACTAACTGTGTGCCACTACTTAAACAATTTGGGAGACCTTCTTGACGGGAGCTCGAATAGCTTTGTTAGGTAAGAGGCCTCGGTTTTGGAACTTGGGGGGTTATATACCCAATTTTAAAAATCTCGAACAGTGGGCCCTAGGCCGGTTGGCACGAGCAGGAGCTTGTAAATAAACATGAATTATATACCATGAAAACTTAAGTAATTGAATTGTTTGGCCATGGTTCCAAGACATGACCAACATACTCAGTGCACTATCGGTAGTGCGACATGACAGGACTTCATACTAGTCAAGACAAACAATTGTAGGTTGAGTTAAGAGTCGGGGCCGTTGGACCAATGGCACCACAGATTATATGGCATCATGTGAAAAATGTTGATTGTGCATGCACTATGTTTACAGATGTGTCCTAGGGCCCTAGACGACCTGGTGGATATAAGGGCAGTTAGTCGTACCAGAAGCCTTGCGAAGCTCGACGTAGCTTCAAGCGCATGAGACCAAGGTGGGGTCAGGATGACATCTCCGTCCCCATACGAACATGAAGAATTGTTACGAGATTAAGGGTCAGATGTCGTGAATATCCACTCATTCTCAGGGTAGAAGTAGACGTACTTCTATCTAGGTGGTCAGTAAAGTTGCTCTAACGCCAAAAGTGGGTTCAATGGACAGGCTAGCCTGCAATTGTGTGTTTGACCTTCATGATGAAGGATGTGTGTTGGGTAATGACACACTGTAATTAATAAGAAATGGTGATAAAAACCAAAATTTGAAATGAAAGGTTTTTTTTAAAGAGAATAAGCAGTCTAACACACTTCGAATCAAACATTTTTCCTAAAAGATAAATTTTAAAAATTGATTCACTGAGTCGTTGTACTCATCCCTCCCTTATATCCCTTTCAGGTAACTCTAGAAAGCATACCCCAAAGGCCACTTACTAATACGCCTGTAAGACAGGTATGGTCAATATAAATTTGTTTGCAGTTTTGATTTATGTTATTCCAGGAAAGGTGCAGGTTCAAAGGACGCCTTACTCTTCACGGTTTATAAACAAGGGGCAACCCTTAGTAAACTGGCAGAGTGGCAGGTTGATCACGGGGATTCGACCAAATTGGGTCAAGGCGTGACAACTTGAGTGGTATCAGAGCCTATTTCCTCGAATACATAATAAAGACTAGAAAATATAGTAAGTAATAGGATTAATCTTAAAATTTTTCAGATGGTTCCCAAGAGAGAAACTACGAAAACTAGGAATGACTCTATTCAACACCCTATTCTCGTAGGAAGGCAACCCTAGAAGCTTCCCAATGCCTAAGGCATGGTAAAAGTCTCAAAAGACCAAATGGGGAAGTATTTAGGAGGATGGTACTAGGACCTATTGAGGTCACAACTCTAAGTACGAAGGAAGCCAAACATGAAGCCATAAATGCAAACAAAGGGCGTATAACCCTACCTAGGAGGATGCTTATCAAGAATCTCGTAGCTCCCTATTTATTTTGTGACCATTTTTTGTAATAGGGCCAAAACCCCTAACATATTGTACTCCTCTATTAATGAAGTACTCTAAATTCCTAAAAACCCTATCTCTCAAAGGATGTGATCTTCAAGGAAGATGACCCCAAAGAAAGTGACCAAACAAGCCTACGCTACCATAGAAACTAAGGAGAATCCCATCCAAGTTAAGGAAATTGAATTAGGGAATCGAGAAATCTAAGAGGACTCTTAGAGTGATCATTTGACAAAGAAGACTCCACAAGAAAACTCTCAAGGTATCCAGACTAAAGGACGACGAAGCACCAAAACCAACAATTCCCTAGAAAGATGCCAAGAGGAACCACTTATGTTCACGTAATTACAAGTATGAACGATAGGAACACTACGTGGAGAGGTGCCCAACCCTACTAAGGACAGAAATCAAGTTAACCTATAGGGGAATAGGACATGAAGTGAAAGATGTCCCACACCATGAGGATTTGGGACCGTTGGCACCAAAGATTATGGTTAATGATTCAAAAACTTTTTTTATGCATACATGAGAATCCGAGAGCATCTAGATGCCCAAGAGTGGTAGTCGATGGGTCCTAAGGGCTGTTGGACAACCTGGATGTAATAAGGGTAGGTTTGTCATGCTAGTTAGTCATAAAGCTCAAAGTAGCTTCCTACACACTAAGACAAAGGTAGCAAGGGAAATGAAGTCTCGTCCCACAAAGCGAACACAAAGAATGATCAGGGTTTGAGGGTCGGACGAATGGTTTCCATTCAAACTCTAGGTAGAGGCTGTTAACCTCTACTCGGGTGGACAGAAAAGATGCTATGGTCCATAAGTGGAACAGTTGGGGACTGTTCTATGAACGTGTGATCCCTTTCTATGATATAAAGGGCAATTGAATGTTTACTAAAACTCTTCTTGAGCAAGGGGAAGTTCTAAAAAGAGATGAACTCATATCATAGTGAACTAAAAGGATAAAATACTTTGATAAATTGTTTGTTTTGACAACTCACTTCCCAACCCCTGCTCATTGAGTTGTAGAAACTCACCCCCTCTCCTAAACCCTTTTCAAGAAAAACCTCTCGTTAAGAGAAGTAGAATCCAGGGGGCAAGTCAAAGGTATCACGAGCAGGTAAACCATCATTTAAAGGTTTTATAAATTTTGTTATGGAAAACATGTGTACTACTACACCTTTACCTTCATCGGTCTATCTAATAGAAATACTCAATTATTACGGGGAAGGGTGGCGAGTTGATCACGTGGATTCCAGCCCAATCGGGTTGAGGCGTGACATTGACTACTGAATGGGGACACGTCACTCTCATATTAGTTGGTCGTTGCTGATGTGGATTTCCTCCTTTAACTGAGGACATGTGACGCACTATGATTGATCAACGCTTCGACATGTTGATTGTGCACTGATATGGTGTGCTCCGCCACATGTCACGTGCTAATTGATCGTGCCTACTGATTGGGCGTTGACTTAGCAGTGGTCAGTTGACCGACTGAACCGTTGATCGGTCCAGTTCGACTAGTTTCGGTGATTTGAAATAAAAAATCGACTGGTTCGAGCCTGATACGATTGATTTTCTAATATTTTAAAATTTTCTAAATTTTTGTAAATTCATTTTTTATCTAATAGTGGCTTCAATTTCCCAAATTGATGTTTTTATGCCATCTAGAAAAATAAATTTTCGAACTAGTTCCATATGATTCACCCTGGTTTAGGTCCAGTTCGGTCTGAACCGATCTAGTTCTCACTCCCACTTATACCCATGGTTATTTCCCATGGTTTTGGGGTATTTATCGACCACTCGGGATCTTCTTATTTCCCATTTAGCTGGCATTTACAGATTCCAGTTTGTTCCCATCTCGATTTTCCTTCAAATTTTTCGATTCCCTAATTCGGTTTTCCTATGGTGCGGAGATGGGTTTTACAACTGGGACCATTCGACGTGGCTCTGCCACATGTAGATCTCTAATTGATTGACCGTTTCTCCAATATCATCTTCGGTCGTTGGCGTGGCATCTTTGCCACTGTGAGCTCCTCATTAGTCGGCCGGGCTAACAAGGCTTCTCCTTAGTTGACCGTTGATTGAGGACATGTGTTGCTATCCTATTGGTCAATTATTAGTAACGTGAATTTTCTTTCTTTGACCGTTGACTAAGTACACGCATCACGCTCTAATTGGCCAGCACTTCTAGGTACTAACCGAGCGGCTGACTAGGCGTGCTTCACCACGCGTCACACGCACTGACTGGGCGTTGACCTAGCATGCGATCCGTTGACCGGTTCGGTCAGACCAGATTCGGTGACCCAAAATTGAAAACCGGCCGGTTCATGTCCGATTAGACCGATTTTCTAAAATTTAAAATTTAAAATTTTCTAAATTCATTTTTTATCCAACAGTAACTTCAATTTCTCAAATTGATATTTTTAAGTTATCTAGAAAAATAAATCTTTGAATCGGTTATTCACGGCTCAATATAGTTTAATTCGATTCAGGTTTGGTTCACCCTGAACCGGTCTGGTTTTCACCTTCAATTCACTTAATGGTTCTTTTTTATTACTTTTAGATCTTAATTGACCAATTGGAATTTTTCAAATTCCAGTTTTTACCATTTTTTTACCAATTTTGGATCACTTTGATACTTGATTTTCTCTTGAAATTTTTTGGTTAACCTTTCTGACTTATTATTTTGAGAGAACGGAGTTTACAAATAGGCCTCGACCTGAGTGAATTTCAAAGACATGTATCAACCTAGTGCTTTTACCAAGTAATAATTCCATGTGAAAATAATATGACATCTAAGTTCGTTTGAACATTAATTTGAATAGCAATAGTAGTGTTGGTTAAATAGTAAGTCAACTCTTGACTTTCGAATGATTGTATGCTTGAGTGTAAATGAGTTAACATTGTACGATATTTATACATCTTAATTTGTGATTGAGGATGATGGATTCGTAGATAAACATGACACCTACATGAAGATATTATGTTGATCACTCGTGGAAGCGGAATCATAGGTGGAGATGTTGGTAACTTCTAGATCCCTTGAACCTAATGGGACCATATAGAGGGGTCTGATCAGGAGTTGGGATATCGCCATAATAATTAAATAATCCTTTTACAATATTTAGAATGGGATATCCCCATAATAACTAAATGGTCATTTTACAATATTTAGAATGGGTAATTTAGTTCGTGGCTTCAATTGAGATACTATGCTTGCATTGTGATATTCGTGATAATATATGGTTTATATCACATATGAGATTTTTCTTAAAAATAATTATTTAATGGCTTCGATTAAGATACTATCCTTGCATTGTGATATTCATGATAATACATGGTTTACACCACAGATGAGATTTTTCTTAAAAGTTATTATTTATAAAAAAAGATATAATAATATGTGATTAAAAAGATAAATTTTAAATATTTTCGTTTTAGATATTTTGAGTAAACTTTAAAATTGAAGTTATAAAAGCTAGTGTTAATAAACTCACTTAATAGGTAATAGTTCACTGCTATTTCTAATAACTTTCTAGACGTGGTTGAAAAGATTAGAATTTCAAATTTTGAAGTTTCCTCTTAGTCCGAAGAATATCAAGGTGAGATGCTTACATATAATCCAACGAGATCTAAGTCACTTATATTTTTTAGATTTTTATAAACAATATGAAAGTCTAAATTATTAGTCAAATTTGTTAAAGTTTTACTATTTATAACTTTACGTAAAATCGATTTTACTATAATATCATAATCATTATTTTAATATTAATATCATATCACAATTATTATATCTACGACACAAAAACTCAAATTGGAGTATAATAGGACTTTAAGTCCTACTCGATTGAATTTGATCGAATCCGAGACACAAATCAGAATTAACCATGGAAAGTATTATTTTCAAATTTAGGATTTGGACACAGAAATTATCGAGTACGGTCTTTGAGACAAACCCAGACATGCCCAATCTTTTTTTTAATCGGATGGCTAGGGGTTCCCAGTCCAATGCCAGCCTTTGGCATTATGGTTACACTCTTTTGGCATTTGTTTTGTAACCAATTTTGAAAGTTATTTATTTTAAAAAAGCGTAAGATTTGTATTAAATTATAAGAAATTAATAATTAAATTGTGTGATTTTTTATTTATTAAAATTATTGTACTAATTATTTTGTTTGTATTGTATAATTCTAATATTTGTCATAATGTAATATTTTAAAGTGTCGATTACGTCAACTATAATAAGGAAATGCTATATATGACATCGGTATGTGAATAAACTCAAATACTATTAAAATACTAAACCCAATTAAGGATAAAGATGGCCGAGAATTATAGTCCGAAAAGATGGGTGAGATTTCCTCTAATTTAGATGTTGTAATCCATCAATGTGAAGTTGAAGCTTGAAGCAAATGTCAGTAGTCTAGCCCAACATTTCCATCAGTAAAAATATTCAAATAGAAATATGCCAAATATATATATATATATATATATATATGAAGTAATGAGCAAAACTGTCGAGGCTGAATCATCGCAAATTCCATGTATATTAATGAGATTTGTCGTACTACAAATTAATTTCAGAAAGTACAAGTAAACTTTTTTTAGTAGACCAACAAATTAAAAATAAAGACCCGAATAAGTTACGTTAAACCTTATTTGTTATATTTTGAAGATTTATTATTAATAATGTCAAAAGAGTTGAGTTATGATTTATTTGCTTTGAAATACCGGATCTGTTCAATATTGGTAATTGTAATGGATAAAACTAGGAAATTTATGAAAATTTTATCAACTAATTATTGTTAAATTAAATATAATAATTATGTCAATTAAAACGTATAACTAATTATAATTCTTATATAACATTATGGTTTTAAAAATAATTTACTAATTAATATTTATTTTATCCTTAGTTGAATTTATATTATTATATAAATAATATACGGAAATAAGAAAAATGAAATAAATCAAAAAGAGAAAAAAATAAAGAGAAAACGTAAATTAAAACTGATATTTTTCTGCTTTTTTCCTTCCCCATAAAACTTGCAGGAGAACTGCTCATACGACCGGTCCCTCCACTGCCGGAAATCCTCTCCTCTCGCAATCCAGCATGTAAGCGTGGCAGAGATTCAATTCATCTGACTTGATTTTTCTGATTTTTCCGTTTCAGTTTTCGCCTTTTCTCCTCTCTTGTTTGACGGTTTCATATTTCAGGTGGGATAGCTGGAAGGGAGATCTGATGCACCAAGAAATCGAAGATCATGACTACCCTTGAAGATAAAGGTGAGATCTTTCTCCTATTTAAATTATGGGTCTTCTTCCGCTAGCAGGGTGGGTAGGCAAACTCAGGCAATTAGAACACTCAGCTGTGATCAATTACTTTCCGATGTTGGTCGAGTTCTTCCAATTTGAGTGAAAACTGTTCCTTGATATGGATGACAAGTTGACGACTTTGTATCTGATCTGCTTTATTTTTTATCTCCGTTGGAAAGTACTGGTCATAGTCTATGTTCTATACTGTATTTTATTGATCTTCGTAGTCCTTCAGGTGTCCTAGAGGAAGATTGTGAAGAAAAGCAAGGATGTTATAGTCCATAATTTTGACTATCCCTAACACTTTTGGTAGAATTTTTAAAATGTATTTGGATTATTTCTTGTTTCATGGCTTTCTGTTGCTACATTGTAGTATATGATTATTGATCTTTAGTTAGAACTTTAGACATACATCTCTAAGAATTTGAGCTATGCTGAGCCCAGTCGTGGGAGGTAGAGGCATGGTGCACGGATGAGATTGTCTTTCATTTCTAAAGATAATCACGTTTTTACATTGAAATATCAACTTTTGTATCAAAAGAGGTAGTGTAGGTGACAATAGATCAATATACATATCGCAGACACGGTGTGGTATAGTGTCTTCTCTAAGCAATTTACTTTCTAAAGGTCCATTGACATATTCATCTGCCAGTAGGTTAAAAGATTTACATTCTGGGCTACAAATCTTCTGAGAGCGTACCAGCTAACAGTAGTGTGACTATCAACAATATAATCAGCATATCTTCTTCTCGAACATGAAACTCACCATTGAACCATCTCATATTACAGCTCATTTGGATTGAGTAGGCAAGACTCGGCACAATCTGGTGTATTCTTTATAGGGAACATTTCTATTATGAAGGCCAATGTTAATCAAACAAGAAAAAATATTTTTTGCTCAATCAATGTATTACATGATTGAGGATAACAGTAGTGCACTTTCCTGCCTTTAGAAAAAATGTGAAAATCATAGGATTCATGCACTATAAAGCTTAACAAGTAAAATATTCTTTTAAAAATTGTTTGACTGGTTTGTTCATATCTTTATCAACAATCTTTAGTTTCTTTTCTTCCTTTGGTTGTAATATGAATATGGCCATAATTCTGTATAGCTCATGCTGTCAAATCCTTCCTCAGAAATTTTTATCAGCTGAATTGCTAACTTATAACATTTTCTTCAGTACCAATGCAGAAGTACTGGGAGGCATCAGTGGGGTGCCTCCAGAGCAATCTGCTCCCTCATAATCTGCAATACAAAAGGGGGAGCCATCTACAAGGGTTCCTAGAAGCTAAAGATGATATGAGTGCCCACTTAGGAGGTAGACCAGCAGCTCCAAATGGAAAAGTTGGATGTATGTCTTCTGTGCCTCCTTTTGAAGGGTACTGCAGACCAGTTCTTCGGCAAGATCTCGGAGTACAGACTGATTTCCATACTCAGCTTCAGAAGATGCAACAAAACCACTTATATGCACTTGAAGCTAACTACTATCCCGTAAGTTATCAGTATGGTTATCCCATAGAGAATCACTTCCAGTATATGCCATTCAGGATGGTTTCATCTACCCAGAGTTACAAGCATGATGCCAGCCACTTGCAGCAGTTCCAGTACTTTGTTGTGATAGATTTTGAGGCTACCTGTGACAGAGATAGGAACCTTCATCCTCAGGAGATTATTGAATTTCCCTCGGTGCTAGTCAATAGCACAACAGGCCAGATTGAGGATTGTTTTCAGAGATATGTGCGACCAACTTACAATCAACATCTAAGCGATTTCTGTAAGGAGCTCACTGGTATCCAGCAAAATCAGGTAAATCTTCTTACACTCATCTGTGATCTAGGGTAGCCTTAACCTATGCATATTCTACCCCTGTTATGCTGTTGATGCAATTATGCATAAATAATTGCTTGCAACTCATACAAAAAGTTACAGAATTTTCATAAGGCCCTATTAATGTACCTTGTAGGCTGTGGGATATAGACAACAAATATAGAGATAGTAGTATTTCAATTATAGGTACCTGGATGATAATTTAGAGCAAATCATGCCCTTAGTTGCTCCGCAAATAAAGTAGTGTTCTGCTTTGACCAGTAAATTCTTCTTCTAGATTTAGTTCATACTAAGCCAGTTTTCTATCTAATGTTCTGCAAATTGCTCAAACAATCCAGATCATAATATCTCCTGAATCTGGAAAAAGTCTGAACTTCTGGTTTTTCAGTGGGATTGGGAGTCAAATACATTCGAACTTTTAAAAGTTTGGTTTAGTTCATACTGGACGTCTTATAGATTGAATTCACATGAACTGAAAAGTTTCACAATTCATGGAGCTAGTTTCTGATGAAGCTCATTGGCTTCAGGTGGATAAAGGTGTTCTCTTAAGTGATGCTCTGCTTATGCATGATAAATGGCTTGAAGAGAAAGGCATCAAGCATACCAACTTTGCTATTGTTACTTGGTCAAACTGGGACTGTCAAGTGATGCTGGAATCAGAGTGCCGATTTAAGAAAATCAGGAAGCCACCATATTTTAACAGGTGAACAAGCTGTTACTTTCGAAGAAGTACTTCAATCTAGATTTAGTGGGAGGTCTTTTCACTAGCTGTATTCCATTCCCAGTATCTTCAATGCTGTTAGCACATGAAGTCATTGATGCATGTGCCTGAATCTGTGGCATACTTAAATAGCGCATATCATAAGGCCAATATAACTCTGCCACTTATGCAGATCGGTTTGGGCTGATTATACTGTTTATATGATTAGAAGACCGAAATTTATCCTGTGACACTCAAAGTTTTACTCATGTAGTAATCTGTCCTTTTCTCATGCTAGATGGATTAATCTTAAGGTTCCATTCCATGAGGTGTTCAACGGTGTGCGGTGCAACCTGAAGGAAGCTGTACAACATGCAGGCCTCGTGTGGGAGGGTCGGGCCCACTGCGGGCTCGATGATGCCAAGAACACAGCTCACCTCCTGTCCCATCTCATGCACACAGGGTTCAAGCTCACCATCACAAATTCACTCATTTCCGCATCCCCTGAGTTCCAGCCTACATCATGGCCTCTTCTGCAGTCCACCACAAAGGTGGCTCAACACCATCATTTGATGCCATTTCTCCATTTCCAGCCAACCCAACCAGACCCCCTGATGGATCAAGAAGTATACTGTTACTGTGGGGTCAAGAGTAGCAAGAGGATGGTCAGAAAGCCGGGACCAAAACATGGCAACTTCTTCTTTGGGTGTGGGAACTGGACTACTGCTCGCGGGGCTGCTTGTCATTACTTCAAGTGGGTGGCCCCCTGAATAGAAGTCGCCAAAATGTTTCTCCCAAGTTACTTGTGGAAGAAACTATCTCCTGTGGAAGGGAGATTAGATTAAGGACTCAGCTGGGCCATATAGCGAGGTGGGACGCGATGGTATCAGTTTGATGTCGAAATGATTCGGATCCTAGAATGGTTCCATGTATAGTTAAGACTTGTTTTGCCAGTTTATCAGGGAGGAGGAGGGGACGAGACGAGACGAGACGGTGGCGTGAGTGACCAGGTATGCTCTAGCTCATGTACGGATGGTCTTCTTAAGGAAATCGTGTCCTTGGATGCGGTTTTTTTCTAATTTTATTATATAAATAACCAGCCAGAACCGCCGTTATGACAGCCATTGTCATTTGTCAACCGGTGCATATTTTGGCATATTGGGCATTGATTTTTATTGGCGTGGGTGCAATCTCTGTGGGAACCTCAGTGTCTAGCTATGCTCTCATGTGCCGCATCATTCACCAACAAAAGCATCCTTCTCGTTTTTCTCGTTGTACAAAGTTCTCTTGCCCGTTCATGACCGTTTATTCCATTAAATAAATTATATATAAAATAATTATTTTTTTACAAATATTAAGTATAAAATTGAAAATTTATAGATTCACTTCCATCAACCTACTGCCATGCTGGACCAATAGCAACGCCCCTTGCTCCCATCCGGACTGAGGTAGCCAATTACTGGCCGATTCCCGTGCTTAAAAATTACCCTTGACTGATGCGGAGGGCGACGATCTGTCATTGGATCCTCGTTGCCATCTCGACGGTCAGGATCTCCTACAGAAGTCCACCTCCGTCTCATAACTCTTTCTCCAGACTCGACGAAGACGAAGCTTTTGTTAGTGAAGTGAACTACTCGTCAGGGCTTCTCTGATCTATCCATGGACTCTTGGCCCCTCGGCTGCCGTCTCCTGTCAGCTTTTCTTGTTTTAATCGTCTCCGCCTCCGCGGCAGCTTCGGAGGTTAATCAGGTATTGCTCGATCTTTTTTTCTGGAGATGATGATCTTGTAACATCGATGACGTTGACGAGCTTTCCTTGGGCGACCAAACGGAGAAAGAAACGAGGGTATAGCCAAGTTTCCCTGTTATTGTGTTTTGCAAATAATGAGATGCTGGCCGATTCACCTAGAGTCTATTCCGGCCAGCTTTCTGGTTTCTGGTTGGACCGTGATTTTGAGGACTTCATCCTTTCTGTTGAATTTTAAACTTTGCACGGAGCCCGAAAATGCTCTATGACTGTAATACGAGAAACACATCGTGGTTATATGCCTTCGGGTGTTGCTTTCTGGATATGCCAGTCTGGATGAATGTTTTGCTTCGAAGACGTCTATGTTCATTGTTATTTATTTTCTTGCAACAGTTTTGTGAAGCTAAGATTGGATATGAAGAGTCTGGCTGCGGGATTTCGGCATCGTCGTCTAAGATTTTAGTGAAGGGTGGAACGGTTGTGAATGCTCACCACCAGGAGGTTGCTGATGTTTTTATTGAGGATGGGACGATAGTTGCTGTGAGGCCCAATATTGAGGTATCCATGACTCCATCTATTTTCCGTATATCTGTAAAGGTATTTTTCCTTCTTTCTGGATTTTATAGCCATAGCAGTAAGCACAGCATTAAAACATTCTCAACAACAAGGTGTGCTATCACTAAGCTCATTCTTCTCTCCTTAAGTTACTATATGTTGCTGGAGATTATATTTTCCCCTATTTTACTTCTGGTGATTTCAGTATACAGTTGAATCTTTAACAATAGTCACATAATCTCTACTGGATCTCCAATTTCAGCATTTTCTTTGCATGTAGCATTTGCAGAATTTATAAGTTATTTTATTTCTTGTTTCCCTTTCTGCTGTAGTATATGTCATCCAGATTTTTAAAATTTCACCAAAACTATCCCCTCCTTTGTTGTACCTATTGAGCTCATGATGAACTGCATTTCCTTAGTTTCAGGATTTTGATGGCTGATTTTCAATTGGCAGGTGGGTGATGATGTTACAGTACTTGATGCCACTGGAAAATATGTCATGCCAGGTACTGCTTATTTCCCTCATTTGTATCTTACACCCTTTTTCTGGGTTAAACAGATTTTGAGCTGATTAACAGTTAAAATGTTTTATTCAATCTCTTATTATCTCACACAACTTGTTGATTCAAATCCTTTGTAATGTTTCATCTGTATATTACTGAAACACGATATTGATATTTAGTTGATTGAATTTTCATAATCTTCAGATCAGCTGTTCCTTCTGCCATAGGAAATGTAGCCTTGTTTTTGTTTGTACAGAATTCATCTATATAATTGAATATCTACCTTATCATATTTACAGGAGGAATTGATCCCCATACACATTTGGCATTTGGGTTTATGGGTACTGAGACAATGGATGATTTCTTCAGTGGCCAAGCTGCAGCCTTAGCTGGTGGAACAACCATGCATATCGACTTTGTTATACCAGTTGATGGGAGTTTAATAGTTGGTTTTGAAGCTTATGAGAAGAAAGCAAAAAGATCTGTTATGGATTATGGTTTCCATATGGCTGTCACAAAATGGGACGATACAGTAGCTAAAGAGATGGAAATAATGGTTAATGAGAAAGGTAAATGGTTATAAAGATGCATGAAAATTCTAGTTCTGTTTTTATTATATCATCAAATTTTATCGTGTCATTGTCATGTTAAAATATTTAAGAAATTCACGTATATGTGAGCATATTTGATGATTTTTGCTCATTTTAAGGTGATTGTATGAAAGGACTTAGCTTTATAAAGAAACAAAGCATTTAGGGTAGAATAGCATGATTTGAAAATTTTAGAACTATTTATAATATTAGTCAAGTTTTTAGGACATAAACTGTAATTTTGCATAATAAAATATTATCTCTCTTGCCCATTTTCAGGATGATTATACATCAATATAGGCTGATCCTTTACTACATATAATAGTTGTATGTCCATGACACACCAAGTTAGATTGGCCTATCAAATTGCTTTTATAAGCTAATGATTGTAGAAAATGTGACTTAAATAATTTTATTTTAAGAAATAATTTGATTTGAGATTTATTGATTTGAGCATTTTTATTTTTTAGTTTTAAATATGGTGGATCCATGCTTACAGGTATCAATTCCTTCAAGTTTTTCATGGCATACAAAGGGTCCCTCATGATCAATGATGAGCTTCTCTTGGAGGGATTCAAGAAGTGCAAGTCTCTTGGGGCAGTGGCCATGGTTCATGCAGAAAATGGAGATGCGGTTCTTGAAGGACAGAAGAGAATGATTGAACTTGGGATTACTGGACCAGAAGGACATGCTCTTTCACGGCCTGCATTGGTAGTTTTCCTGATTCATTTTCTACCAAAAATGACTCATTATTTTGGAAAACATTATGAGCTTTGTTATGAGAATGCTGATTTTTCAGTCAGACTTTTCAAATGTTTGATGTCTATGGAAGCATGATTTTGGACCTTCTCAGAATAGTGTAGAAGAATAGGTAGAATGTAATCTGGACCAGGACCTGTATATCTGCGGTGTCAATGTAAATAAATCTGAGAAATCAGCATTGGAAGTTTCTTAAAGTAGCCTTCAGGTAACCAGATGTTCTAGCTTAATGGTCTAGCTTGGGTTTTATTTGACCAGGGATAAGTACCACAGCCTATGAATAATTTTCTTAACTTTCTGCTACGTGCAGCTGGAAGGAGAAGCAACTGCTCGAGCAATTCGCCTGGCAGCATTTGTAAATACCCCTCTCTACGTTGTTCATGTGATGAGCATTGATGCCATGGAAGAAATAGCTAAAGCTCGAAAGTCAGGTACTCCAATTATATGCCATCTAGATGCTCATCTCCATCAGTTCATTCTTTTAATCTATTGTTGTCATTCATGGAAAGTGCAAATAATTGTTATTCCAGATACGAAGTCTCAAGGTGCAAAAATTTTTCCTGTGTGAATGGATATGTTTTGGCAAAATCTCCTCATGACTACCCAAATACATTAGTTTATTGATGTTAATTTCTGTACTTCTACGTCTGAATAACTTTTTACAGTGATGTGATTATATGTTGTGAAGGGGACATATATGAGCCTTTCATTTGATTTCTGGAGAAGTTGCATAGAAACAATATTTTATCCTACTCCAGCGACCAATATTATTGCTATATTTGCTTCCTTCCTATCATTAAAATCAAGTGGATTGGATATGGCGTTAATCTCTCAAATCTGTTGCTTCAGTTTTAAATATATATATATAGGGGATATTATAGCATGCTCTATGATGCATAAGATAGATAAAATGTAACTGTCATGATATATGTTTAGCCTTCACGTAGTCATTCTTGTTATTATCACACATCTTCTACCATATACAGGGCAGAGAGTTATTGGAGAGCCAGTTGTTTCTGGATTGGTCTTGGACGATTCTGGTCTTTGGGATCCTGATTTTGTTACTGCAGCAAAGTAAAACTCTCTCTATATATATGTATATTATATATATATATATATATATATATTCTTGAAATACACTACATGTTAAACATTTTCAGGTTTGTCATGAGTCCACCTATAAGAGCAGCTGGGCACAATAAAGCTCTCCAGGCTGCTCTTTCTGCAGGATTTCTGCAGGTTCCTACTTCTATCTGATAAACTGTACTTTGGATATGTCTAATAGGGAAAACCAAGTAGTTCTATCTGATAAACTGTACATTGGATATGTCTAATAGGGAGTTTTGTGTTTTATTACATTAAGCTGGTAGGGACAGATCATTGTGTCTTTAACTCGACCCAAAAATCAATGGGAATTGATGATTTCCGAAAAATCCCAAATGGTGTAAATGGCATTGAGGAAAGGATGCATCTAGTTTGGGATACTATGGTGGTAAGCAACTATGGGATATTCCTGTATCTTCACCAGACATGATACAGCTTCAGTAAGGACATGATTAATATATCAACTTCAATATTTTTCAGGAGTCTGGAAAAATTTCTGTATCTGATTATGTGAGAATAACAAGCACAGAATGGTATATTCTTCTCTTCCCCTTAGAATATGCAAAGCCCCAACTGGTTCCAGAAAGTTGCTAACAGTATTTTATGCTGTCAGTGCTAGGATTTTCAATATTTATCCAAGAAAGGGAGCTATTCTTGTTGGATCTGATGCAGATATTATTATCCTCAACCCAAACTCAAGTTTTGAGATAAGTGCTAGCACTCAACACTCTAGAACGGATACAAATATTTATGAAGGAAGGCAAGGCAAGGTAATATTTTCATCCCTGCTTTATGCCACTACATAGCTATTTAATAGAAAGTAAAAATGATATTGTAATTTGTTTTTGAAAAAGCATGTGAAAATGTACTGTATTTATTGCATCATATATATTTGCCCAGCAGATTAAGAGGAAAACCTATCACTTGCAGAAATCTGACATTTTTATTCTAGTTCTCTTCTGTGCAGCACAAAGCTAAACCGAGTAGATGCAAAAAAGTTTTAAAAATAAAAGATAATTGGAAACAAGTGCTTACAATGAAAAATGAATTCATGTCCTATATTTCAGGGAAAGGTTGAAGTGACAATAGCTGGGGGAAGAATTGTTTGGATAAATGATGAACTCAAAATCACTGCTGGATCTGGAAAGTATGTAAGATTGCCACCCTATGGTTACCTTTTTGAAGGAATGGACAAGGTGGATGCTATGTATATATCCTCCCTTAAAGCTCCTGTGAAGCGTTCTAGGTCTGCAGTTTAAACCATTTTCCATTTCTTCTTCTTTTAAATTTCAGTATGCAAATAAACGTGTATGAGTTCAGCATGTAATGCGCTACCTAAACTAACATGAATATTCAAGAATCAAGTAAATAATTTATGTATCAAACATTCTTGAGCTATAACTTTGCCCACAAGGTCTTAGACAATATCAAACTTGTTGAACACTTACATAGTAGATAGAGTGAATCTACCAGTGCTTAATATTTTTAAAGGCACCAGGGAACAATCTTTACTATAGGTGGGTGAAACTCAACCATGACACTTCATATAGAGAAGACATCAAACTGTATTTCAGTCTGCAGGAGCAGATCAGAGGGCGAGGAAAAATGACTGGGATAAAGGTCGAAAACTCAAGGCATTGTGCAGCAGTTTATGTAGGTAAGAATCCTCTTCTTCTTCTTCTTCTTCTTCTGCAGTCATGAAAAATATATTTCGTAGAGTATCAATGTCACAAGAGCATTGCATTTGCATTGTGAGGATTCCATGTCACCGATCCACGTGCATATCGATGTAATACCAAGGGGATATGGACCGTGACATGGATCAGATCCTATGTATGTTTATATGCATGACACTGATATTATTTTTAAAAAAATGTGGAAGAGGGTCTTACCACAATCGGGGCTTTGTGTTGTTTGTGAAACCCAGGAGGGGCCAAGAGCTCCCTCTCGCTCCCAAGACTTGCCCTGCTGATAAGTCCGTTCTTGTGTTCTTGTGCTTCTTCCTGTTATCACGTGCGTGAGAGAACACCATCGAATAGTTGGTAGGTAGTCCCGAAGCCTTCTGGTCCCATCCCCCGAACTGAGGAATAGCCATCCAATGAGTTGTATTCTACAAGAGAGCCGCTCTCCATCAGTGTAAGGTAATTTCTTGATAGATAGGATGAGGACCATGTATACAATATGCATTCTATTGTTATATATGCAAGAAGTCAAATACAATAGAAAACAATTTACTTGATTCTTCATTTATTTTGTAGTTGTTTTAACACATCAACACATGAGTTTATCGTTGGTTTATTTTGTAGCTGTTTTAACACATCAACACATGAGTTTGTCCTTCAATTCACTAAAATAAGTGTGAATGAAGGATAAAATAAGAGAAAGGAGTCGGATCTCTTATATATATGAGGAACTAAGGTAACCTAAGTTTCACTTTATGTAGATAGCATCATAAATTATCGGAGAGATAGTCTTCGTGTCGTGGTCAAGAAACCTAGGTCACATCCTACTTGCATTGCAAGAAGGCTCTAGCGAGATATGGGTATGTATCTATGAGCGAGTGCCGTGATGATCATCCCACCATGATCCATCGCAATATATGCCGTAATCGAAGTTAACTTTCACATACTTGCTTTGTGTCTATTACACTAGTATATTACTATCTATTTGTACTTAACTAGAATAGAATGGGAAGAGAGTGTTCGAATAGCATATAACATCGAACAATTTTTTTAAAATCGGTTTCAATAGACGATGAATCGGGAATAAAAATATCACCACCGTATTCAAAACAAGTTGGGATTGGGTAATAAATTTAGGCTATATTTGAATTGAAATATTTGGAATGATTTAGAGTTAAATGGTTCACTACTATATAGGGGTGAAGTAATGAATTTTGAAATTGTTAAAAATTTTTAATAATTCGTCTTTTGGATAGAGATAAAGTAAGATAAATAATTATTAATAAAAAATTAAAAAAATTAATTTATCATTTTAATTAAATTAATTAATTTATTAGTTATTATATATAATTAAATTATATTAAAAATATTTTATAAAATAATTTTTTATTCATAATATTTGTATTATATATTTATATTATAAAATTTTATATAAAATATTATTGATACATAAATTTATTTAAAGTATATATAAATAAATAAATAATATAAAATAATTTAAATAATAAATGACACAATCACTCTAAATATCTACATTTTGGGATTGGATGGGTTTGTAAGTGATTCTCCCCCTCCAAATCCCTTCTATATATTTTTTTTTACCAAATGAGGTTTTTCCACCACTCTAAACCACTCCCTTCCAAATTCCTCAAAATCTCTCAATTTAAACACAACATTAATCGATAAGACCATATGCGATTGAATTAAATAAAATAACTCCAAATAACCCCACATGGTGGACATCCAAGAACAGAGAAAGATGTGTGTGAAAATCGGTACGAATAAGAGGTACTAGTTTAGGACAAAGAGTTATGATTCTTTTAGAAGGGTTCGATCAACAAAGAAATGGTAATTCCTAAGTTCAAGTAATGTGAAAATGGAGAAAAACCCTTTTGAAGAGAATGCAGCCAATAATCGGTCAGATTAGAGATAAATTGACTAAGAGATTGCCAAAACTTTTCGAACTAGATCAAAGTTGTCACGTCCTAACCCGGTTTGATCGGATCCCCATGAACAACTCGCCGCTCTCTTAGTTCAAAAGGGTTTTCCCCTGCTTTAATCCCAGAGGAACTAGGCGAAATTTCGACTTTATTCCCTGAAATAATATATATTAATTAAAATGCAAGCTTAAAAAAAATTTAAGCATACCTAACAGAGGGTAAGACTTGGTGTTATCTCTAGTCATTTTTCTAATTTCTAAAAAGGGATAAAAATGGTGGGAAGTTTCTACAACTCAATGAATGGAAAATTTTAAAGAAAATAAAGTTTTTACAAATAGTTTTGAATTGGAGTGTGTCAGATTACTTATTTTCTTTAAAATATTTTATCCTCAAAATCTTGATTTTTATAGCCATTTCTCAATCATTAATCACAACCGGTATTTTTATCAACCAACACAAGCCTTTCATCATGAAGGGAACACACATTTACATGGCAGCATGTCCACTGCACCTACTTGTGGCATTGGAGTGACTTTACCGGTCACCTAGATAGAAGCATGTCCACTTCTACCCTTAGAATGAGTGGAAGAGTCCCTCCTCATTCATGCTCTCCACACCTAAAAACTTCATTCTCTCTCAACTGCTCCAATTTCTGGCGAATCTCGAACCAGACTCTGATATAGGGTCTTTTCTAAGCCAAAGAATGCGTGGTCACGTTCTTTGGATTCGGAGAGAAGTCACCTACACGCTTGTAGTCTCCATTTGCTCCGAGGATCGTAGGAGAAGCGTTGGCATGATCAAATAGTGAAATAGCTCCGGCGGAGCTAAGTTGCCTTGTTTCGGCCAAGCTGAAATAGGACAATTCGAGCCCTTTTCAGGCCAAACCGAGCCCTCCCAACATTCCACAGTCCTCCTACAGCTGAATTAAAGTTAAAAGGTAAGCCAATTTACAATTCATTTGTGCCAAATTATACTACTGATAAATTCGGATTGGAATATATATATATTCCAATCCTTTTTATTCATTTACCACGTCTATATATATATATATATAGGTACGTATATAATATATTTATTTAATAATTATCTATCTCTACACATTTAAATTAAATTATTTTATCTTAATTAATTTAACTTAATTTAAATATCATTCAATTTATTTTAGTTAAATAATCTTATTATATTCCATTTCTACTCAATTTTTCTCATTCCGGTATTAATAGATCACAAAATACAATACCATTCACTTAGATATAACTCTTCATATATCATAAAATGCATAAAACAATAAACACTTTATTTTATATAAAAAATAATAATAAACCCATATACTATCATCTTTTATGATTACTCATAACATATTTAATTCACAATCATATAAAAATAATTTTTTATATGACCAATTTAACCAATATTCATCCACAAGTTATGTATAATTTTATTTTATTTTCTTAATATAAATTTTCCATTTCAATAGATTTATATACTAAATTTTTATATAGTTTGATTTCATTTATTTTTTTATATTTTTTAAGTTGTTAAGTATTGTATTCATTATACTTAAGGAAACTTATAAAAAAAGTTAATGCCTAATTTGCGCACCGTAATCTCATCACCTTATATTTAGTACTCAGTTATCTATATTTTATTGTTGATAATCTAACCTTATATTTAGTACTCATTTGCTAATTATGTAATTTTATTTCTTTATATAAATCATATTATGATATCATCATTAATTTGGTACGCCCTTATATATTCATACCATCCCAATTTTTTTTTAAATTTATGGTTAAACCTATAACTCTTTCTCACTTGTATTAGATAGTGAAATTAATCATACCACATTTTCTATATATTCATAATTCCTAAAATATTTCCCATCTTTTTCTCCTAGTATTCTACCGGCCCCTAAATCTATACCTTCTTAAAATTTATACTTCAATTTTTTTTAATTATCTTTTTACCTTTAATTTTTCATAAATTATCAAATCACTCTTACTTTTTTAAACTTCTTCCACTTAGAAGTTTAACTTTCAAAATTTCTTCATTTAGTCTCTATTATGTGCATTAGTCCCATTTAGGTCCCAAAATTTTAAAAATTATATTGAGACCACAAACTTTATACTATTTACATTTTTGCTATTTTCTTGTAAAACTTTCATTTTTACTCCCCTTTTACTTTTCAAAATTATTATTTTCACACACATTTTTGTCAAAACTAACTATTTAGCCCTTAATGGTGCAAAATGATCATTTTGCCCATATTTAGACAAAAATAACTATTTTACCCATCATTTTCCAAAATGATTATTTTGCTCCTAAACCCTCAAAAATCATTTTTGTCCCCTCTATTTGTCCTAAAATCACCTACTAGCTACTTAAACTTCTCTTAGGGACTATTCCACATATTTTTTATTTTTACAAACTAGTCCCCAAATTTTTTAAATTTTACATTTTAATCCCTAAAATTTGAAAACAATTCCAACTAATTTTAAAATTTTTAAATCCACCCAACATACTTTAATTTATCTCCTAAGGGATCATGGGAGTAGTTGGGGGTTTTACCCGACCACATTTGGACGAATTTGATCATTTTCTAAAAATGATCATAATTTAGCTAACAGATGGTTGGTCAGAAATACTCACCGGAGATGACATCACTCTGGCCGATGGTAGGTAAAAATTTTGAAGTTAAGGCACAATTGACTCGTTCTGTGATGGTGGCCAGCCAAGGAGTTGACAGATCTAGATGGATTTTGGCCCCAAACAATTGTGGTCAAACGTTCAAGAATAGACCAATCAGAGGAAATTAGCTCATAGGGGCTGAAACTCCCCTTGTTAAAGATTGACTAAAGCTTGTGTGAGGTAGAATAGAGGTAGTAAATTATTTTGGTACCTGTATTGGTGAGAGAGTTGGTCGAAGGTTGGCTAAATTTTGCTGCGAAATGGCAATGGAACTGCGTAGTTTTTCTATACCAAGCATGGGAGTTGTTCGCTCAAGCACAGACTTAATTGCAAGCAAGTTGGCAAAATTTTGAGTCAATTTGATCCATTTTCCATAGTCTATCACT
The DNA here is from genome assembly GCA_030064435.1 of Trapa incisa. Taxonomy (NCBI): domain Eukaryota; kingdom Viridiplantae; phylum Streptophyta; class Magnoliopsida; order Myrtales; family Lythraceae; genus Trapa; species Trapa incisa. The sequence continues at coordinate 2,180,676 of CM057774.1, read as the reverse complement.
TGTAGTTTTTTTTTTTACAGGGAGTGGGTGGTGAGGTAGGGTGAGTAGGGTCTGGCGTATGGAATCAGATTGGACTAGTGATTCGACTCGATAACCCATTTTTTCTCTTTTTTTTTTAATAATTTCATATATTTTAAAAATTATTTTTTACCCTCTTAGTGATTTTGATAATTTAAATCATACAATTTTCCAATCTTAGCTCATCCAAATTGACTTTACGCAAATCCTGGTTACTTGGAAAAATTACTTCTAATCTAATCCGATACGTTCCCAATTTTTATTTCAAGTTTTTATTCTCGAATTCACTTTTATTTACAATTCATTTGTGTCAGATTATACTGTTGGAAAATTCTAATGTTATAATTTATTTGAGAGATTAGTAGATGGGGTCTTTGTCACGCCCTAACCTGGTTTGGTTGGATCCCCGTGAACAACCCGCCACTCTCCCGGTTTATTAAAGGGTTTCCCCTTATTATAAACCGTAAAAAGTAAGACGTCTTTTAACCTGCACCTTTTCCTGTAATAACATAAATCAAAACTGTGTAATAATTTAGATTTATCATACATGTCTCACAAGCGTCTTATTTTATGATCTTTAAGGGTAGGCTTTCTAAAATCTCCTAAAAGGGATATAAGGGAGGGAGTGAGTACGACTACTTAGTAAATGGATTTTCAAAAGTTTAGACTTTTAAGAAAACATTTATTATTGGAGTGTGCCAAACTTCTTTCTTTCAAAACCATTTCATTTGCAAATCTCGGGTTTATCACCATTTCTTTTTAACCACGATGTGTCATCACCCAACACACATCCTTCATCATAAAGGTTAAACACATTCGCAGGTCAGCACGACCACTGAACCCACTTGTGGCTTCGGAGCGACTTTACCGGCCACTTGGATAGAAGTACGTCCACTTCTACCTTGAGAATGAATGGATGTTCGCGACATCTGACCCTCATTCCCAGAATAAATTCTTCGTGTCCGTTATGAGGACAGAGACCTCATCACATCCCCACCCCGGTCTCATGTGCTTAGTGCTACTCCAAATTTTGCACGGTCACTTGGTATGACAAATTGCCCTTATACTCACCAGGTCGTCCAGTGCCCTTAGGACGCATCACTACCCCTCTTGGGCGTCTTGATGGTCCCGTACTTACAGTGCATGCACAAACAATGTTTTCTTATAAAGCCATGTAATTTGTGGTGCCACTAGTCCAACGGCCCCGACTCTCAACTCAACCCGCACTTGTTTGTCTTGATTGGTCCGTCGACATGTCATGTCGCACTACCGCTAGTTGACTGAGTATGTCGGTCCTATCTTGGTACCATGGCCAAACAATTCACTTATTAAGTTTTATGGCACATATATCATGTTCATTTACGAGCTCCTGCTCGTGCCAACTGGCCTTGGGCCCACTGTACGAGATTTTCAAAATCGGGCATTTAGCCCCCGAGTTACAAAACCGAGGCCCCCGACCCTCGAATTTTCGAAAATCCCCAATTTCCCCCAATTCCAACTCTTTAACACAACCGAATTTGATTTCATCAAATTGACCGATCAAACACCTCTAATTGTTGAAATTAAAGTTGAAATTAAGTTTTTCCATGTTCATACGATTCCATAGAACTTCGAATCACGAATTTTAACGCCGAAATGAGCTCAAATGGAGCTTCACCGAAAAATAGACTGTAGAGAGAGGAAGCTTCGATTACTCACTGGTGAGGGCACGACAGTCCAAGCTTTTGATCTGGGCAGATAGCTCTCGTCCTAAGGTTCATCCTAGAATCAAGAATTGCATCAATTGAAGCCGAATTGGATTAGAATTTCGTCATTGAAATTTGACCGACCCTCTCTCTAACACCGATCGAAAATTGTAAAGGGGAGTCGAATTGGCTTACCTTTTGGTCCTAGTCCGGCCGTGGGAGGACTGAGGAAGTGTTGGGAGGTTTTGGTTTGGCATGAGTAGGGCTCGAAATGGTCGATTTTAGCCGAATTTGATTTCAAACACCTCTAATTGTTGAAATTAAAGTTGAAATTGAGTTTCTCCATGTTCATACGATTCCATAAAACTTTGAATCACGAATTTTAATGTCGGAACAAGCTCAAATGGAGCTTTACCGAAAAATAGACTGTAGAGAGAGGAAGCTTCGATTACTCACTGGTGAGGGCACGACAGTCCAAGCTTTTGATCTGGGCAGATAGCTCTCGTCCTAAGATTCATCCTAGAATCAAGAATTGCATCAATTGAAGCCGAATTGGATTAGAATTTCATCATTGAAATTTGACCGACCCTCTCTCTAACACCGATCGAAAATTGTAAAGGGGAGCTGAATTGGCTTACCTTTTGGTCCTAGTCCGGCCGTGGGAGGACTGAGGAAGTGTTGGGAGGTTTTGGTTTGGCCTGAGTATGGCTCGAAATGGCCGATTTCAGCTTAACTGAAATAGGGCAGCTTCGGTTCACCGGAGCTACTTCACTGTTCCATCATGCCAGCGCTTCTCTGGCGACCCTTAGAGCAAATGGAGATAATAGGCGTGTAGATGACTTCTCCCCGGTTCTAAAGAACCCAACCTCACCTTGTTTAGCTCAGAAAAGACTCCATATCGGAGCTCTGGTTCGAGCTTCACCGAAAAATGGAGTAGTTGAGAGAGAATAGAGTTTTCAAGTGTGGAGAGGATGAATGGGGAGGGGCTCTTTATATAGGGAGCTCGGGGACCTGTTGGTCGTCCATTTGACACCTTTATTACAAACATTGAAGACCTGAAATGTATCGAACGGAAGCGTTTTTTCTTCGTCATCGCTGCTTCGATTTTCCAGTGAGTGAACAGTGTTGTCATCCTGAGGAAGAAGATGACACTTTTCCGAACCTGACCGGACCAGTACAAACAGGGTTATTTGACCGAGCTTTTCAAATATAAAAATTTCTAAATTTATTTTCTATCTAATGGTGGCCTCAAATCTCAAATTTGAATTATTTAAGCCACCTAGAAAAATGAATTTAGGATACGGTTCAATAGTGGTTTAAACCGGTTTGGATCCGGTTCACCTGAACCGGCTTGGTTTTCATCCCCAATTCCTTCACAAGTCCATTTCCATGTCTTTTGTGACTACTTGGGTCACTTAGGGTCCATAAAATTCCCGGTTTACTATCTCTTTATCGATTTCGGTTCATAAACCGGCTCGGTTCTTAAATCGATTTGGGTTCGGTTCTCCCAAACCGATCTGGTTTTTCTCTCCCACTTTGTTCTAAGATTCCTTCCCAAGGTTTATAAATTTCTTTAGAGCACAAGGGAGTTGAATTTCACTGATTTGCCTGTTCTCTATCGATTCCGATTAATGAACCGGTTCAATTCAGTTGGATCTAGTTCATCCAAATCGGTCTAATTTTTCTCTTCCAATGTATCCTAAAGTTCTTTTTCATAGTATTGTAAACCTTTTGGATCACTCGGGAGTTGTAAATTCCTGAATTGCCCGTTCGCAAATGATCGAGTTTGTGAAACGGTTCGATTTTCTTATTCGATTTGACCGATTCTTTTGCTGATTTTTTCTTAGCTCAAAAGTGAAGGGTTTACTGTCTTAAAGTTGGATGTTCCATCTTATTTATAAATGTCAATATTGGTATTTTTATTTCTGAGTCTTGTTACGTAGACACATGGATCATCCCACCTTAGATTATAATCATGTTGTTTCTCATTTTCTTCTTGCAATCAATAAAAATCTATCATTTTTGTTTGCTCCTTCAAAAATTATCACAAAATATTTTCATTTAACTTATGATGTCATATTTGATTTATGCTACTGTTGAATTCTATTACGTATATTTTTCTTGATTACTATAATAAATTTTTTAGTAAGCTATTCTAATTATTCAAAAATGCTTAATTTCTACCACGATTTCCATTTTTAAGTTAAAAATCAATTTGGCTGTAAAACTAAGTTTTATTATAAGACTTAATTTCATGGTGAGCTTTAGGCACACGGGATTCACCATGGCATGTCATGTCCTGAATAAGGTTCGACATATATTTAATATAGGCATTACTCTTCTCACATAGAGTCATTTGGTCTTCCACTTCACTTTTGAGAGAGTTATATGTCTCATAATTGGACTCCCCACTCTCATTTCTTCATTTTTCAAAATTTATTTTTATGTTTTTTTGTTATTAGATCTATATATTCCACACTATCAAACACATAATGTACAACTTCCATCTCGAGTAGGCTTGTTAAATGAATCCGAGATTCGATACGCGACCCCTATCACATGTGAGCAAATTCGAAACTAGTCGGGTTAGTTCAAGTTCCTACTCGGTTTCGGGTCCGCTGATGGACCCGAGCTCTGCTGAAAACACGAGCTCCGGTTCAGCAGATTCGAATCCAGAAAGTGGACCCCAAGGGTGGATCCAAAAAATTGGATCCACCCCTTATATTTTTTTATTATTTTATAAATCCTTCTGCCGCACTCATCCTCCGTCTCGTGCTTCCTGCTACCCTGAGCTTCCCACTCGTCATGGTCGGGCTGCCCCACCCGCCCATTACTCTCGGGCTACAGCACTTGTACCGAACTTATCAACATGAAACTATAGCACTTAGACCGAACTTGTCAAAGTGACACCCTTTACGCTCACACTTGTTGACACCCTTTATGCTCTCAATCACTTAAGAATTTATAGTCTGGATAATCTCCGAGACGGATGCTGACACATTCCTAAGATGGCACGCTACTGGTTGGTTGGGTTTTCATTTGTGCTAGGCCCTCTTCCTTTTTTTTGTGATGTCCTTGGTGACTGACACATTTCCCCAGTCAACTCGTCATGATGAATGGTGGTCGACCGTTTAGTATTCAACCCTACTTTGTAATCGCACAAAATGTGATTTATTTACCATTAGATCTGAAGTTATTGGATGCAAATAAATTTATAATATAAAACAACATTCTCACTATTCGATTCACCCTTGGTAGTCAAACTTGTCAATATTGTTATACTTCTATTTTGTCCATTTATCATAACTGGTGAATACATTAACTGGACGTTAATAATATCACTTGGTAGATATTTCTATTATATGAAGCAAGTACACGGCTTGGTATTTTTGGTGAATTTCTAGTGTGTATTAGTTTTCGAGCTCCAGTTACAAATACCTTTTTATTTATTTGAAATTGGTCACACTATATCCGTGGGTTAGAAATGCTAGAGCCTCCAGTTGTATCAGATGAGTTGGTTTTTGTTTACCCTGTAATTAATACATTGTTCATCTCTTGAGTATTTATGTACGAAAGAACTGGAAGAAGTGCAAGCAGGAAGAATATGTAATAACGAGGAGAGGCAGGGTAGAACGGTAATGAAGCTGAAGAATGAGGGGTAAAAAGTAAATATGTAGATGCCTTTGATAGGAAAATCTGAACAGACGACGGAGACACGTCCGCGGCCTTTTTATACTCTCTCTTTATGTCTCTTTCCGACGGAAACGATTAACCTTGGCACCACTTCATTTCCCATTTGTCTCTTTCTCCTCTCGGTTTGCGTGCTCGTTTCATTGCCTTGGGAAGGAAATCTCAATGGCCGATCAACTGACAGACGATCAGATCTCCGAGTTCAAGGAGGCTTTCAGCCTCTTCGATAAGGATGGCGATGGTTAGATCTCTATTCACCCCACCCTCCTTCCTTGTCATTCAATCGCAGCAGTTGTATCTCTAGGTCTGGACGTCTATTTGTTGTGAGAATTTTTCCTGTAGGCTTTGTGGTTCTTCCTTTTTTATGTGCCTGTTGGTCCATTATCTCAAGGATATTGCCTCCTCCTAGGGCATGTGTGCATTCGACGCTTTCGGTTCTTTTGGTGCTTTGATGTTGATATTCTTGGTGACTAGTAGCTCTAATTATGGCATATTATCGTTCTTGATTATTTGGAGCATTTTACTATGGGGCGTTTCTGTAATCTTAGTATGCTTGCTTCATGTTTGATTCATTCTGATTTTTTTGAATATATTATTCTTAAACTGGTTGTCTATGCATACGTCTATTTAGATTATAAGAATTGGATCGTTTCTCTTGAAGGCTTTAAATGGGGTATTTTTTGTTGTTGTTTATGGTTCAATATACATATTGTTAATTAGTTGAGTGATGCTCTAGCTTTAGCAGCTTGTATTCTTCCCTTCTATTTTCTGGGAGTGTGATCTTTGGTGTGAGGGAATAACCTGTGAATGATGCGTCATGACTCTGCTTACTCTATATGCTGCATTTTTTGGATTCTCACTTCTTTCTTTGATTTACTGCAGGTTGCATCACCACGAAGGAGCTTGGCACTGTTATGAGGTCACTGGGGCAGAATCCAACTGAGGCAGAACTCCAGGACATGATCAATGAGGTGGATGCTGATGGAAATGGAACCATTGACTTCCCAGAGTTCCTAAATCTGATGGCAAGGAAGATGAAAGACACTGATTCTGAGGAGGAGCTCAAGGAAGCCTTCCGAGTCTTTGATAAGGACCAGAATGGCTTCATCTCTGCAGCTGAGCTCCGACACGTCATGACAAATCTCGGTGAGAAACTGACTGATGAGGAGGTTGATGAGATGATCCGTGAGGCTGATGTGGATGGTGATGGGCAGATCAACTACGAAGAGTTTGTCAAGGTCATGATGGCCAAGTGAGGATTCCAAACCAATCCTCTGAAATATGACAAGAAAAATATAAAATGGGAATCAAGACAGATAATTCAACAAGATTCTTCATATATAGGACCTTGTCACTTTGCTATTTGCATCTTTTTCTGGGTGCTTCTGTTTACCTTGTTTGGTTTTATCCTTGGTTGGCATTGGTTATTGGTACAAACTTCTTTGCTCCTCTCATGATTCAGTCTTAGTTGGATGATTAGCGTCTCACTTTTTAATTTGTCATTTCTCTCTTTGTTGCATCAAAATGAGCATGTATGAATCTGAAAAATCCAATGCATTGGGTATGTTGGTATGATTTCCACTTGCTAGTATGCCACATTTATTTTTTTCCAATAACTATTGCTCCTCTCATGATTCAGTCGTAGTTGGATGATTAGCGTCTCACTTTTTAATTTGTCATTTCTCTCTTTGTTGCATCAAAATGAGCATGTATGAATCTGAAAATTCCAATGCATTGGGTATGTTGGTAAGATTTCCACTTGCTAGTATGCCATATTTATTTTTTTCCAATAACTATTGCTCATGTATTGCTTTGTATTTGACTATATCAATTTAAATAAACAGTACATTGTCATGTCGGAAGGATTTATGGGAAACATTTGCAACCTATGTTGTACTTTATTTGTACTTTCTACACAGCTTTTACCTTTTCCTGCTGTAGCTTGTCCCACTAAACAGGCATACTGACTGGTGTATTCACATTTTTGTATACTAGAATGATTCTCCAATTTATTTTCACTGACGTTAAGGACTAATCTTGACTATGGGATTGTTGGTATGTGAGCTCTCTTTTCTTTTCATATAGATTTTCGGTATAATTTGTTTGACATAGGAGGCTCTCATGGCAGCCAATGCAAACCTTTGGCTTTACTGCTAAGATCCCACTCCTGTCAGGATTGTTGGAAGATTGATCTTGACCTCCTTTTGATATTATTGTTCAATACAGGGAGATTTATCGCAGGCCATTAGAGATTTCTCTTTCCAGCGTGATTGACGGAGTCACGTGATTGACCGAGCGTCTGGTGCCCTTGGGCTTCCATGGGCTCACTGCTTGATTCCGAGTACACAAATTTTCGTCAGCCATTTGTGTGCTGAGATGGATTCAGGATCCCTCAGTTTGGTGAAATGGAGAGGCCACTTGGGTTTGACAAACATACGGGTTTTTAAGGATTTTTTAGCTAGGGCCAAAAAAATTAAAGGATTTTGCTTCGTTCGTCTGTCTACGGAGGAGCCTCGCAAGATTTTCGAGGGCCGCGCTTTCATCTGTCAGAAGGCTGTTGATGGGCCCAATAAGGAGAAACCAGGCTTCGATCGTGGGCAACAACAGAACAGCCTGTGAAATCATTCTCACTCCCACCATCCAAGATAGGAGATGAATACGCATGAGGTGGTAGTGGTGAAACCAGCCGTGCCTCAGGACACGTGATAAGCCCAACTGGACCTGCAATAGATTACGATCCCGGGCCAGCAGTTTCTGAAGGACTCAATCTGGTTTTAAGTCAGTCCCTTTCTGCATTGCTGACTACTACAGGAGGTGTTTAGGTGGTGTAGCAGGTGCACCAGTGAGCCTGAATGGGATGGCGACAGGAAACTTTGTTTTAGCCTGGTGCTGGTTATGTGATGCAACATGGAATGCAGGGTGGATATCAGAATCCTCCCATGGGTGGTTAGGGAAGTGCATTGGGGCCTCCACAAGGTGGACCCCTCTACATGGGGCAGCATTAGGTAAGGGTTATCGCAGTTGCACTTCTTACTTATGAATTGTTTCTTATACTTCAATCACTGACTCATCCTGTTTTTAATTTCTGGTTTTAGAACATGATTATTTGATCTTTTTATTTTCATGCAAAAATGGTTCCAAAGCTATATTTTGAATCTGAAACGAACTCTGTCTACTCCAGAGGTATGTGGACCTGAATCTGAAACTTGTATTTTTAGCTTTTCCTCGCACTCTTTTCCTGAAAACTGTATTGCCCTTGTTCCATGCTCTCAAAAGTGTCGGGCAACAATAGATTTTTCTGTGGAAGGCAGAACCTCTCAGAGGATTTGAATTTTGGAGTGCGTCACAGAATAATGCTTTTCTGAACTTTAAATGTTGCACTCCCTCTTGCAGACTTCAGTATAGAGTAATCACGGCTGCTTTTACTAGTTCAATGTGGTTGAAAATAAAATTTCCAGTGTTTACAGAAATTATCCCTAAGCCTCTCTCTATGGTTGTTTAAATGGGTTTTTCTTTTCCCTTCTCTATATTTATTCTATAGGATTTCTCTCTATGAGTTTAACATGTTCTTTTATGTTCATTTTATAAAAATACCTGGGTAGAAAGGTTTCAGTATGTAATATAGGATGGCCAACAAAAAGGTGATTATACATGTACTATCTTTCTTTTCCTGCGGGGACAATGATATGCATGTTTGATAGGCAAATTTCAATAGATTTGAGATCTTGCAATCTATTCTTTGTTTTGTTTGTGTTTCTTTCTTTGCAGGGACGAGTGATTGGTTCTGGGACCTCTAGAGTCCTTCTATCCCTTTCTTCTCTTTGCGAGAATGATCTAATCTTAATCTTTCTTATAGAGCAATATTTTTAAACCAATGAAGCCAATCTCCACTCGTTCCATTTATAAGTTTTCAAAAGCTTTCCCTGATTTCTCATGGATTGGTCAGTGATCAGAATAGTTTTTTGAGGGGGCCGAAGATGGCTTTTCTTTGGTTGTTGCTTCATAAAAGGGTTTGCAAAATACAAGCCTAAGTAGTTGTGGTGCTAGCAGGGATGAGAAGAGTAAATTGAGCTGGGAGTATCTGCACCACTTTCCGAGGGCGGCCAATTTTAGTCTCTCCACTCCTTAGAAGTAGAAGTACGTGCAATCAAATGACTGCTGAGTTCTGATGCCCGGTTCCCTAGGAGGCTCCTCTCTCTTGAGCCAGTGATGAATTAATTATATTTATAATATTTTATAATATATATAATATTTTATCATATATTAATTAATTATAGCGTAATCATATATATTTTATCAAACAAATATAAAATATTATTATATGATAAATATTAATAAATTAATAAATCATTCACCATTCCCAAATATTGGGATCTACCCTACTTTGTTTAAAATATTAAAACCTATAAAAATTATAAAATTTTATGTAAATTTTGATTATTAGTAAAATTATAGAAATATATGTTTGGTTAAAATAATTTTACTAAAATTATTTGTAAAAACTAAAAAAAATTATAGTGATTTATATAATTAGTAAAATTTGTATATATGATTTAAAATTTTATGATAATTTTTTAATAAATATATATAATGATTAAAATTTTTATGATAATTTTTTAATAAATATATAATGATTACAAATTTTAAAACAATTTGATTATTTTATTTAATCCCTAATTGTATATAAACATTGTTGGAGGTAGGTTATTTTTGTCCCTCCTAACATGATTTTGTCCTTAAGTCTCATATCTCTAAAAGTTCGATAATCAGAAATAATTTAATACTTCCCAATACCTTAATTTAAATATAATTTAGATATATTTTTCATACCAAAAAAATTAATTTACAAATATTAGTCCCAAATACTAAATATGAATATAAAATTTTAGGCAAACAGCTATCAAAACTTCGAGGGAAGTCTCCTGTTATGTAACATGAGTTATCTTAGTATTCTGTTCAAACAAGTAGGTGTATATTCATACAATTGATATACTATAAACAGAAATATAGAAATTAATTATTATTTTTGTTTAACTCTACAATAATTATTTATTGAAAAGAATCACAGGATATTGAATAAGAATATGAAAAGATCTACAAATGTATGTTATACAAAGCTGTCACACATCACATGACTTACATAAACATTATCTCTTCCTGTATTTATTTTTACAATTATTATGTAAGAGGTAAAAACGACCCAAAATTTCTAATCTCCCTTCCTTTCATCTCCCAACGGCACGCCCCCACTCTTCCCCACCGCCATCTCCAGTTGTTTCTCCCGAAGTAGGTTCAGGGGCCTCGCTAACGCTCCCACGCTGCCGCCTCTCGGCGTCTCCTCCTCCCTATCACTTTCGTCTCCCCTTCCTCCGGCGCCGCTCCCTGCCCCCTTCCTCCCATGCCAACGCAACGGCTGCCGCCAAGCCTCCCACCCCGCCGCCTCATAACCAGCATTGGTGGGAGCGATGGGAGACACGCATCAATATGCAGAGGAGAGAGAAAATTAAAAACCCGGCTTTCTCCGCTTGGGCCGGCTTCCAACAAACTATCTATTTCAAAAACCCTAAAAAATTATAAAAAAATTATTCATTCGATAAATTTATATTATTATATTTTTTCACAATTTTTATATAAATTTTATTTTTAAAATTATGTTTTAAAATAGAAATTTATTAATTTTATATAAATTATTTTTATTAATTTTTTCATAGTTGAGTAATTAGACATTGTAAATTATTATTTTTACAATTATTATCTTTTTTAATATATAATATATTATAAATAATTTTAAAAATAAAAAAATATTTAGTATAATGGCATTAATCAAGTAAAAGAGATCTAACGTTCAAATGTGAAAGAAGATCGGAGTGGGTCTCAAACCGTACCCAGGATTGGGTCTTATTTATTGGAACCGGATCCCATACGGAGATGAACTACTTGGACCCGAATAAGGTCCTCTTCTAACATCCCTATGGAGGCCAGCTCGCCCACATGAATGTTTTCTCCACGCGCGCCTACCCCCAGTTTCGAGGAAGAAGCCTATGCGGCTGGGCTGGCTATTTTTTTATTTTTTTTTATTGTTTACATGAAATGTTGCCTAATTAAGGGTGGGGATATTAGCTGACCAAGGCCCAGAAATTTTGAAAGCGAAATGGGTTTGACCCGGCCCATTCAGGATCATCTTCTTCCTGACGTGAAGCTCAGCTGAGGCCGCAAGATTGACTTGGTGGTGAAAGTGTTAGGAAACAGTGGAGAGCATCAAAGAGGGATGGGATAGCTTGCATGCAGAAAACTCCTTCCACAGGTTTCCCTTATCTGTTCGCCGAAGCTAGAATCTTTGTTGGGGACTCCCGCTTTTAGAGCAATGGAGATTAAGCTGAGTTTACCTATTATGTAAATTGGATGGGTTCACCATGGGAGCTCAGAAAAGCATCCACGCGGGCAAGGGTATCGTCTTTCTCTATTGAAATCTGAGAATTCATTTCTGCGTTTGGGTTTCTTCCGACTCTTATCATTCGATTACCGACAGCCAAAATTGACGTTAACGTCGATCTCACTCATCGGCTATGCGCCACTCTGATGATGCCTCCGTTCAGGTTCTTGTCCCTTTCACATCCTCTTCCTCCGTTATCTCCAAATGCATTTCTATTTTCTGGGATAAAATGAGGAAATTCCGAGAAATTAGAAGTGATATCCCATTCAATTCTTGCTTGTTTCTTTGGAAAATTTAGAAAGTGTTTAATGCTTTTATAGTAGTTAGTACTCACTATTCAATATCTTTCAGGAGCTCTGGGGGTCCATTATCACTCATTATTGGGAGGTAGGATTATGTGTTCTTCTTAGTGAGCCTCGTGCACTTCACTGAATAATCGTGCATTCCATGCATGCTGTTTTTCCACGTCTAATTTTATCATTATAATGTAATATCGGTCTATGCGCTGTCATCCAGTCTTTGCCTCAAGCATCCAAACTTATTTGGTGGGAGTGAGAAGCTGGATGTTTCATGGGACAAGGGTCTTTATGATTCAAATGCTTTGATAGCTTACAGGAGGCCAAGACCAGAATGGCTTTCCCAGCAGTCCTTTGTTATTCAGGTGCATTTCTACTCTGCAGCTTCTGTACCAAGCCTTCCGGATAATTGTCTGGGATTGCTTATTACTCACTAGATTAACCATGCAATGGGAGGGTAGGAAGGATATATATAAGATTTTAAAGAGTTAGTTTTGTTCTACATTTTATGAGGTTTGCATATTATTTGGACAGCATTCTCTCACACCTGAGATTGGCATTCATGGCACACCAATGGACAATTTCTCCCGTTCAGGCAGTGGAGGCGTGAATCTTTCTCAGTTTTCAGTTGGTTTGGATCTAACTGACCCTGCAAACTCCAACTGGAGTAGTACAACTAGTATCAGCTTTAAGGTGTGCTTGAACTGTGAAATTTTATTTTGATATTCATGAGAATATTGCATTAATCAAATGCCAAGAGTTTTCAAAAAAGGAGGTTAAAACTATTCATATTTTAATGCTAGTAGTTGTAGATAAACCTGGTGTCATTTTTCCCGCAGCATGTTCGACCAGTAAATGATGATGGACGATCCATAAGCATAGATATTGATGGGTTTCCTGTGACGTACAGGTAGTTAAGAATTCAGCTCAGAGTTCCTGGATTTATGGCTAGAATTCCACTTTTCAGTAATGCTTGATATTTTCTTGAATGCAGTGGAAATTCCCATGACAATATGGTAGTTTTGAAGCAAGAATCTCATTACGCAAAGGCAAATGATCGCAGCTTTGTTCGTGTAATGTATTTTCACCTGCTTGGTTTGTTGATATGTTTAGGTTATATTCTTGTTTCTAAAATTATAATTGTAATGGCTTTTGTTAACAAATATATGTTGCTTCCAGGTTAGTTTTCAAATAGAACAGGGAATCCCACTTCTTTCTAAGTGGATAATATTCAATAGGCTCAAATTTGTGGCGTCAAAAGGAGTCAAAGTGGGACCTACATTTCTCTTGACTAGGTGATGTTTCCTCCCCTTGTGGGTCACCATTAAATATTGCATAAGAAACATGCTTGAAATCTTGAAGTCTCCAGAGCAGTCTGATGGTTTCTTTGTTGTTGAGAAACTGCAAGATCCTTTTAGTTAGCACTAATTATGTACTAGTCGTTACACTTTATTATTTGTGAAATTTTATTAACTTTTTTTGGTTCTAATCTCTACAGTCTAACAGGTGGTTCAATCGTCGGAGATATGGCTCCTTACCAAGCATTTGCAATTGGAGGGTTGGGAAGTGTTCGGGGTTATGGAGAGGGTTCTATTGGGTCTGGGAGATCATGCCTTGTTGCTAATAGTGAATTAACTATACCTCTGGTGCGTGTTAACTTAGGTGTCATGCTGCTTGGTTCAAGAATCACGTCCCATTTGTCCTGTCAATTTGAAGCATTTTGACTTCACTGCCTCATTTCTTTCACATTCTTCTGTCTTCCACAATCAAGTGTACTCTGTCTAAACTGCTTCTTGAGTTGAAGTGCACTTTCATCTTACGAGCATGCCATTTTCCTTATTGTATCCACACAGAACAAGATGATGGAAGGAGTTCTTTTCTTGGACTGTGGAACTGACTTGGGATCTGGTCGTCATGTTCCTGGTAAGTCCTCGAGGTTTCGGTTTCAAGTTGCAAATGAAGTCCTCTTTGCTTTTATTAAGAAACGTGAAGGCTGTGATACTGAAAAATGGTTGATTATTATGAATAACAATTGATGGCTTAGTTGATTGATAATCCATTTGGACAATAGTGATGCTGGTCCCTCTAGACGATGGATCAGAAACTGTGCTATTTGGAAGGCCAAAGGTGCAGAGTACTGTCTACCTTGAACTGTTTATGTTCTGCTGCTGAGATCTTTGTCAAAGAAGTCTGCTGTTAACTTTTGCCCCATCTAGTATATCCAAGCATATAAATCTTTTAATTTTCCACTTTTCGCATTTGGATAAACTATGGGTTTTCAGGTAATCCAGCACTGAGACAGGGGAAGCCAGGTTCAGGGTTAGGACTAGGATATGGCCTGCGTTTCAAGTCTCCATGCGGTCACTTTCAAGTGGACTATGCCATCAATTCTTTTCAGCAGAGGACAGTGTATTTTGGCATCAGCAACCTTGGCTCATAATATGCCTCATAGGCCAGTTAAACCCGGTCGAGAGTATGCTTCTTTGAGTACAGTACACAGGAACACATTACATAGTAGGAGTGTTTGCAGAAATCTAAGAACTATGAACCATTTGTAACAAACATTCCATTTTTTTCCTCTCCTTTGAGCAACAAAGGGAAATTCTTTATTGGGAAATTTTCATTCTTCTCGCCCAAGTTGTACCTTTTTGTTTGCTTCATATCTTATAATGCATTCAATCAATTAAAGATTAACAAAGTACATTACAAAGTTTTGTTCATGAACTATCATGTTCTAAAAGATTAATTATACCCACACTTAGGAAAAAAGACCTACTTGATCACTTTTCCACTCTCGCCTCCGCACATGTGGCAAGCCACGCGCCATGCTGTTTATGTTTAAGTTGTATCGGGTGGAATTGTTGTTTCTTCACATGTTTAAGTTGTATAAGGTGGAATTGTTGTTTATTGTCGTTGGATGGTTGTACCGGTGGCATTGCCTCCCCACCCACTACTTTTGTTCGTTGGTTGCGTATGACTATTCATAAACTGATAACCGTAGTAATTATATTTTCTAACGTGTAGGTGTTTTATGTGGCATGCGAACGAATAATAACTAGTTTTTATTGCAAAAATAATGTGATGTTGTGTTTAGAAATTTAAGAGAATATAATAAAATAGTATAATAAAATAAACTACTATATTTACTCTAATTTTTAATAATTTTTTATTTTTCACACTTTTACATGATAGTACGATCGGCTAGTCTAATCTGTTTCTATCCTACGTCCCTAACCTTTAGGGTATTCCACTAGTTATAATCAACTGATAACAAGCTGCTATCAGTTTACATCCTTTATAGTATTTGAATTTATACAACTTACTATCTTAAGCTTCTCACTCAATTTTCTAATATCTATAGGGAGTGAAACCTGATTTTTAGATGAACAATAAAATAATTCCACAATTTCATATTTTGACAATTCACTTATAAAGTGAAAACGAACATTAATATAATTGCTCCTTACATGCAATACTAAATTTTTAGAAAGTTTTATTGCTGAGCTACTATCACAATATATAGTGGTTACTCTTTCTTGTATTTCTTCTATCTTTACGAGAATCCTTTTTAGCCGTTGTAATGAACTCAGCTTCTGTGGTTAAGAGGCTCACAATGGGTTGTTTTTTCAATACACATGAGATAGCTCATCCTCCTAGCATGAAAGCATAGCCTGATGTACTGTTCCTATTATTTTGGTCTCCTCCATAATTACTGTTTGTGAAACCAAACAATCTGGTCCTGCAACCTTTTTTTTTTTGTAGAATATGCCAAAATCTAGACTTACTTTAACATATCAGAGTATCGTTTTTACTGCAAGCCAATGATCTTCCATTAGTTGTTGCATATAACGACTGATCAAACTTACCGAGAACATTATATATGGACGAGTCATTATTAGATACATCAAGCTGCCTACTAGTTGTTTGTACATAGTTTTATCAACAACACAATTCCCTTTCTTTGTCAATTTTCATCAAGGAACTATAGGTGTAATCACAGGTTTGCACTCATTCATCCCGAATCATTTTAGCACTCACTCACTCAGCATACTTCATCGGTTTGTAATACTAAAGCACCCAAGAAAAAATTCATAAAACTGAGGTCTATCATCTCGAACTCCTTCTTTATTGCTTGCTTGAAGTCTGTGATTAAATATGCATCACTACTAGTAATTACCAAGTTATCAACATAAACATTCACTATTAACACTTGTCATGGTTGCATGATTTTGATAAAAAGTGTGTACTCATATTCACATTTTTCAAATCTTTGTTTCTAAAAATACACTTCCAATCGGCTATACCAAGCACGCGATTCTTGCTTCAAACCATAAAATGCCTTATTTAGCTTATAAACCTTGTCTTCCTATAAACCTCCGGCCAAGAGAATCGGAAGTTTTCAAGAGAGAGAGAAACTGAGAACTTAAATGAAACAGAATTTGGTAAATAAGGGTTAAAATAGGAATTTGGAAAATCTCAAGTAACCAATAAATCACAAAAATCATGGAGAAGAACCATGAAGTAGATTGTGTGTGAAAACTTGACCGATTCAAGGTGAACTGGGCATGAACAGGATCGAACCAGGTTGAACCGTGAAGAAGCGCTTCAAAGATTCAATTTTCTAGGTGGCTTAAAAATATCAAATTGGACAATTGAAGCCACCATTAGATAGAAAATGAATTTAAACGAATTTAGAAACTTTTAATTTTTAGAAAATTGATCGAATCGGGCCTAAACCGATCGATTTACGATTTTGGGTCACCCGACCTGGTTGGACCGGATCGATCAACGGTCGAGTCGGTCAATGGACCGCTACCAGGCCAGTGCCCAATTTAGTCAAATCGGGCCTGAACCGTTTGGTTTAAGAATTGAACCCGGTTCAGACTGGTCCGGTCCGATTCGGAACAGTGCCGTCTTCTTCTTTCAGATGACAGCACTGTTCACTCGCCGAAAAATCGAGCAACGCCGACGAAGATGAAAAGTCTCCGGCCATGGAGTTTCAAGTAATGAATGACGACCATTAAGGCACCAATCGGACGACCATGAAGTCCCCAAGCTTCCTATATAAAGAGCCCCTCCTCATTTGTTCTCCTTACACCTAAAAACCCCACTCTCTCCCTACTACTTGATTTTCCAGTGAAATTTGAACTAGAGCTCCGACTTGGGCATTTTTTTGAGCCAAAGAAGGTGTGGTCGGGTTCTTTAGATTTGGGGAGAAGTCAACTACACAATTGTAGTCTCCATTTTCTCTGAGCATCGCCGGAGAAATGCTGGCGTGATAGAATAGTGAAGTAGCTCCAGCGGACCGAAGCTGCCCTGTTTCGACCGAGCTAAAAATGACCTATTCGAGCCCTTCTCAGGCCAAACCAGACTCTCCCAACACTTCCACAACCCTCATTCGACTGAATTAGAGATGAAAGGTAAGCCAATTTGGCTCCCCTCTATAATTTCCGATCAGTGCTAGAGAGAGAACTGGTGAAACTTCACCGACCAAATTCTCCCTCAATTTGGCATCAATTGATGCGATTCTTAATCCTAGGAGGAACCTCAAGACGAGAGATATCTGCCCAGATTAAAAGCTTGGACCGCCGCACCCCCGATGGTAAGCTTTCGAAGCTTTCTCTCTCTTAGTATAGTATTTCGACGAAGCTCCGTTTGAGCTCATTCCCACATCAATTCATGCAATTCAAAGTGCATTTGAATCATATGGATGTGTAGGATCTCAAATCCACCTTCAATTTCAACAATTAACTTTGATTGATTGGTCAATTTGATGAAATCAAATCTGGTCAGGTTGAAAGGTTGAAATTGGAGAAAATTTTGGGTATTTAAAAAATTCAAGGGTCTAAAGTGTAATTTCCCAAAATTGAGGGCCAATTGGGCATGAAAAAGATGTTGGAGGACCAAATGACCAATTTTTGGGGTGAAATTTACCATTTTTGTAAAGTAGGGGCAAAATGGTAATTTTGGAAAAGTTGGGGACCAAATTGGGAATTTGAGAAACTTGAACCCCTTTTTGCAATTATAAATAAATTAAGGTCCCAATGTAAGTTTTTGAAGTTATGGGACTCAATTTGGGGGAAAATTGGCATTAGGGACCTAAAGTTAAAGAAAAAGAACTTCAGTGACCTAATTGCAATTAATTAAAAAGTTTAGGTATTTTATTCGTTCATGATAAATTAAGGCTATCAAGCCCAAGGATAATGAACAAGGATGCTCATATCATGTAGGAACATGAAATACCGGGAACGCGAGCCAAGACAAGCTCGCATGGAGACAAAAAGCCGGTTAAGAGGAATTCACTACATTCATGGGTGAGTGGGATTTTTACTTCATACCCAGTTGGGATGATAAGCATCTCGGTAATAAAAACCCGCTACTATGTGAGATTTATTATCACACCTAGATAGGGTGATGTGAGAAAACACACGGAAAAGCTACTTATTGATTGTAAGTAGATCATAATCGATTGATATGATGAACTTTGTGGAAGGAAGTAGAAAACCCGTTCATCGGTTATGAGCAGAGATGTCCTCACACCTAGTTGGTGTGATGCATAGCTGAAAAATTATTTTGTCAGAAGTGCTCTCCCCTGACTGTGTTTCACTGCTTATACTTTTTGGGAGACCTTCTTGACGAGAGTTCGAATAGCTCTGATAGGCCGGAGGCCTCAGTTTCGGAACTTAGGGGCTAAAATGCTCGATTTTAAAAATCTCGTACAATGGGCCCAAAGTCAGTTGGCACGAGCAGAAGCTCGTTAACAAACACGAGATAAAGTCATGAAAACTTTAATGAATGATGTGTTTGAGCATGGTACTAAGACAAGATCGATATACTCGATGAACTGGCGGCAGTGCGACAAGACAGGTCGATGGACCAGTCGAGACAAACAGCTGTAGGTCGAGTTTAGGGTCAGGGCCATTGAATTAGTGGCACCAAAGATTAAATGGCTTATGAAAAAAACTATTGTTTTGTGCATGCACTGAGGTACAAGACCTTCAAGACCTTCAAGACGCCTAAGAGGGGTAGTGATGCGTCCTAGGGGCTACTGGACGACATTGTTGAGATAAGGGCAGATTGTCATGCCAGCAGTCAGGAAAGCTCGACGTAGCTTCATGTGCATGAGACCGAAATGGGGTTGGGATGAGGTCTTTGTCTTCATACGAACATTGAGTTTCTTTACGGGATTGAGGGTTGGATGTTACATACATCCATTTATTCTTAGGATAAAAGTGGACGAGCTTCTATCTAGGTGACCGGTAAAGTCGTTCCGACACCACAAGTGGGTGCAATGGACATGCTGCCCTGCGAATGTGTGATCCCTTCATGATGAAAGATGTGTGTTGAATGTTAAACACACCAATTGTGGTTAATGAGGAATAATGGTTTTAAAAACTGAGCTTTTGAGGATGAAATGTCTTAAAGAAATTAAGGAGTCTAGCACACCCATTCACTGAGTCATTGAACTCACCCCCTCCATTATACCCATTTTTAGGCAACTAAGGGAAAACCTACCTAAAGACCCCAGTTAACTGCACATGTAAGGCATGCATGTTAAGTTTAAATTTCATGTAATTTTGATTAATGTTATTCTAGAAATAGTACAGGTTTAAAGGACGTCTTACTCCTCATGGTTTAAAGAAAGGGAAAACTCTTAATAAATCGGGAGAGTGGCGAGTTGATCACGGGGATCTGACCAAATTGAGTCGGGGCATGACAAGCTAACATGTGGAAAAAGTGTCATGTCAGCATCTGACAAGGATGTCAGAGAAACGATCGACCAATCAAAGGCCAACACCTGGCAGATGAACTGTACATCAGTAGGAAAATTTGATGCATTTAAAACAACCAATCAAATGATGCCACATGTCATGGTCAGTAGTGAACGGAATCTGGTCAGCAACCACGTGGGTGGGAGCAACTAATTGGAGGCTGCCACATGTCCAATTAGTAGGTCAAGTGGTAACTAGGCTGCTGAGTGGGACGCCACATTAACAAAGCCAACTAATTACGAGGTGCCACGTGACACTTCCGCACGTGCGAAGCTCGTATGCGCAAAATAGTGTCATCTTCAACCTTAGGCTGACAGACGATCTGCGACCACCGGAGGAAGACCAGATCTTCCACCTCTGGAAAATCAGCCACCATCGATGGAATAGGGCAAGTTAGGCACATAAACTACTACCGATCGGTAGCCCTGTCAGTTGTCGAGCTCCCTATATAAAGAGCACCCTCCCACTTGGCCTCTCCACCGCTCGAGCGCCCCCTGAAGACTGACAACCCACTTTCCGGTGAAGTGCAGGCTAGAGCTCCAGCGATGGGTTTTTTCTCAACCAAAGGAGCTCCAATTGGTGGCAACAGAACCAGAGAGAAGTCCTCCATCTAGTAGAAACCTCAACTAGACCTGAGGTCTTCCTAAGGAGCACTGGACCAATTGCATAGTGAAGCTACTCCGGCAACTCAAAGTAGCGAAACTTCGACTAGCTGAAACCGGGACATCTCCAACATCCTACAACTAGAATCGACCTTCCTCAACTTCCCTGAGGTACTTTTTGACCTCTTCTAGTTCCCAGGTAAGCCATTTCACCCTCAATTCGCATGAGTCAGACAATCCTAGAGAGAGAAAGTGGCCAGAACTTACTAACCAAATTCCCCCTGCCTAGGACATCAATTGGAGTAAATCTCTATTCTTAGAAGACCCACTTAGCAAGGGTTAACTTCGTGAATTGAAATCTCTGACAACCGCATTCTCATTGGTAAGAATTTGCAACTCTCTCTCTAAGACTATTTTTCAACGAAGCTCCGTTGGAGCTCGAAACATAGTTGATTTCAGAAATTCAAAGTTTAGAATGATCGTGGGGAGCTGGAGGAACTAAATAGCAGCACAAGAAGAAGGAATTAAGGTAGTTCAGTCGGTCAATTGGAAGAGGTAAGAATTGGGGGTCAAGAGTACCATTTGGGGGGAAATTAGAGGCAATTTGGGATTTTTCGAAATTAAGAGGACTTTTGTGCAATTTTATGAATTGTGAGGGCCAATTGGAGAAAGTGAGGAAATTAAAGGGCAATTGGTGGTCATAAGGAATTTTGAGGACCAATTGGACAACTTTCATGAAATAGGGGTATTTTGGGAAAATATGGGCAATTTTGTAATTCTTGGAAAATTGGGCCAATTGGGGAGTTTTAGAAAAGTTTGGACTGAATTTCAAATTATGAATAATTGAAAGCTTGGATCGTGTAGGATGGGCCGCGCGAGAGCCTCTGCCGAAAGCACGTCATGGATTGAAACCCAGTCGGGTGAACGCGTCGCGACTTCCGGGTGAGTGGGAATTTCTAGCATTGGTCCCAGTTGGGACGATGGCCATGCATTTGACATTGAAAGCCATTTTCCTAGAATTAGCCTCCCATGACTAGATGACTCTCCTTAAATGATTTGGGAGCTAATTCTGGTGATGGACTAGATAATGCAAGTGGGCTTAAGGACAATGGGCATGGGTTACAGACCCGTTGAAAATGAGCAAGTCATGAGCCATTAAAAGTCTCTATAATGGATAATTATGTATGATACCTACCGAGCCAATGTCGGGATGTTGGGCTTATTGGGCCAAATTGTTGTTAAGCCGAAGTGGGGTCATCGAACCCGTTGGGCTGATCAACAAGGGGCCAAAGCCAAGTCAACAAATCGTGGGGCTGGTGGGCCAAAGATAATGGCCTTAATGAAAAGACTATGGTTGTGCATGCAAGAGATGCAGAACCATCGAGTCGCCCAGTATGAGGTAGTGGTGGTTCCAAGGGCTGTTGGACAACCCAATGAGCATAAGGGCGGTCTATCGTCTAGTATGTCAAGAAGCTTTGGGAGCTTCATGTGCACGAAGATTGAGGCAAAAGGAGGAAAGAGTTCTCATCCCAAAAAGTGGACACAAAGCATGGCTAGGGTTTGAGGGTTGGACAATTGATGTCCACTCAAACTCGGGGTAGAGGCTACGAACCTCTATCAGGGTGGACGGTAAAGGCGCTCTGGTCCACAAGTGGAGCACCTAGGGACTGTTCTACGATCGTGTGATAAAAGAGCAGTTGATATATGAAACTTATGTGTATCATGGATAAATGGAAAAGGAAATAAATTTATAAAATCGATCGTTGTAGAAATTTTCTCCTCACTGAGTTGTATACTCATTACCCTCCTTTCAGGAAAATTAAAGAGGAGTTGGGTCAAGTATAATTGAATTCCTAACGAAGGCTTGAACCCTCATGGTAAGTCCTATACTACGAGATCTAATTATATTATGGAAAACGTGTATCAGTACGCCTTTACCTTCTTTAAATCATCAAGGTAGGAATACTAGGATGGTTTGAAGAAGGGTGGCGAGTTGATCACAGGACTCCAACCAAACCGAGTCGGGGTGTGACAACTTGAGTGGTATCAGAGCATAGTTTTCCTAACAAGTCCCTACAACCATAGGCCCAAACCCCCAAAACCTTGTAGATAAGCACGAATAGGGACGCAAACAGAGAATATATCCCCTGGAGGAATGCTATCAAACAAAGGATAGAAGATAAGGAGGTGTACGTTCCATGGAGGGAACCCCGAATGAGGACCCCTCAATGCTCGGTGGAAGGTGAGACCTCTCCACCCCTAGGCCCGGGAAGAGGCAGAAAGAAACTTTTGGGAGGCCTATGCTAACTATGTGAGAGTCTTCCATAGACTACCCCCAATTCAAGGCGATGCATGTACGATGAATCACATGCAACGTGACTACGAGTACAAAGTCTCCGTTCTGAGTAAGTTCGGGGTTGAGGTTGCACAAGAAATACGGGTAAGAAGGGCAGCCAACATGTCATCCTCCTCAGAATATGAGGAACCCAATATGAACCCCTGTCCTAGATGTGGAAGATACCACAGAGGTGCATGCCCACCCCGAAGAACAAGTAGGCGCGCTAGGCCGATTGATGCAGAGTTTTGCAATCCGCCAATGTTAAACTCTAGATCAGTTAACATGAGAGACTAGGTTAGGGGCGATACACAGAGTCTTTTATTCAATTGCTGTAATAAGCCACAATCGGGGCACAACCGGTTAATGAATAAATTTCATTTTGATTACACTCTCGTACAAAAGAAAATAAAAGAGAAAGAGTGACCCTCATTACGAGAAATCCTTCAGAAAGTTAAGTAACCCAAGAAAGGACGAAAGGATTGGAATTTGAAATTCTTCAATATAAAGGACAAACTTGGCCTTCAAGGTACTCTTGGACAAAGAAAACCCCGAAACTCTAGGAGCACGAGAGTAGTTGTGAAATAAACTTTGGATGAATTAGCCCATCCCCGTTTAATGAAGCTCATAATGACGGAACATAGTACAAACTGCCAAGGGGGAATTGCGAGAAGTGGAAATCCCTTAGGATAGTAAGGCCGAGAGGGGGGGGGGGGAGGGAGGTATGAGGACGTTGAGAGAGCGATTCCCCGAGGAGGGCAACGAAGGTTTAGACGCAAAAACTTTAGGATAAATATCACTACTCCAGAATACGGGAGTAGAAGACAAGACCAATGAAGCCACCCCTCCTAGTGGGTCCAAGGAGTCGAGGGATAAACCTTATGGGATCACTTGGAATGAAGTACTGTGAAATGGCCACAAGCAAGCGACAATGAACTAGGGAATGAAAACCATTAGGTAGGGATGCCATCGATAGAAGGAAGTGTGTAGGGTTGTTGGTAAACAAAATAGATATTGATGAACCAATGGTCAGAACTAAGAATGCATCCACAAAGGAGGTGTGATGCTATGAAGGAAGGAAACCTTCCAGGAGTAATAATAAGGTTGAGTGCCTAGTGGTAAAGATGGAAGTATCAACTTCAAGATACAAGAGTAAAAAATGGGACAAGCAAAAGATACTTCCTAAGGATGAACCAAAAAGGAGAATTTCCCCTCCATAAAGGACCCCTCATAAATAACATAAGTAATGATCGTGGAATGGCCACGAACATGTACAGGTCAACTAAAGAATGGGAAGGGAAAACAAACAAGCAGAAAAGTAAGAAGCAGATTAAGCCAGTTACAAAGTGATCGAGGGACCCGACAGTTTGAATTAGGAATGATTCGTCAAGAGATTTGTAAAGGATAGGCAAATAGTCCTTGCATAGGATTCTTGGAAAACCAAAATGTCCTTAAAACGACAAAAGAGATTGAGAGAAACAAGCATGGGGCCTATAATAGAGTTTGGTCGAAGTATGATATAAGGAGAAATTCAGTACTCAGGGAGACCGAGGAACAAGTGCTAGAACACCCTAATAACATAAAAAGAAAAGCATAAGGAATATTATCTAATGGTGATGATTCGGTAGAATATACATTGGGTGACCCATCGTTGGTGTATATATTGGGTGCTTGGGCAACGCCAAGGTAGTTAAGGAATACTACCCGATGGTAAGGAGGGATAGAGTCCCATGATCCCTAAAGGATTAGAAATCAAGGAGTTGTGACAAGGGAACACCCAAGGAATATAGTAGACAAAGGTAGTTCTTGAACCTATCCTACTAGTAAGGGCATGTAGGTCCAAAAGTTTCGGAGAAGTATGACTCACGGGGAGAAGATTTGTTTATCTAAACAAAATGGGGCTAAACGAAAGGTAGGATGGACTTGTGCAGTAGTAAATAAATAATTAAATGACCAATATAAGAAATGAAGAGAGTGAAGGAAAGTATCACCAAGACCCATGAAAACAAGGATGAGAAGCTCGAAAAGGCCCCGAGCTAATGGCTTTTGGCGACCAATGACACAAATGAACCTTTCAGAACCCCCAATCCTATGATCTAAGTTAAAACCCCAAGAGGGAGAGCTCTACCCCGGGAGACATATGACTAGGGGCTAGAAAAACACCTTGGGTAAAGGGGGTAGGACAGGTAGCTCAGAATGGTCCTAGGGTTTTGATGGACATTCGGGGCAAAAATAAAAGGGGACTCCATTAATCCCATTGTCTAAAGACGTATGGGAAGGAGTAACCTTGGGGACATTTTGCCAAGGAAGAGGGAATGTGTAAGAGAATGCCCAAATAAATGTGAATGGGAGGCCGGATCATTCCGAAATTTCCCTATCACATGACGAGGATAGGTTAGATTGTTAGAAAAGGGGGAGAAATAGACAATGAGATGATAAACGACCAAGACTTGAAAAAAAAAAGAAATAGGCCTAAAGTCGGATAGACACGGAGGATGCAACCGAGACCGAGATGTGCCCGAGACATCATATCGGAATAGGTCCCAAGTTGACCTTAAAGGAAATTGCTCCCTAAGTGAGTAATGAGTTTTGGGGACAAAACTCCTAAAAGGTGGGGAAAGTTGTAAACCCCGTCCTATGGGACCAAGAGAATTGAGAAGGAGAACCGAAAGTTTTCAAGTGAGAGAGAAACCAAGGGCTTAAACGAAATGAAATTTGGTAAATAAGGGTCAAAATAGGAATTTGGAAAATCCCAAGTAGCCAATAAATGATAAAAATCATGGAGAAGAACCATGAAGTGCATTGTGTGTGAAAACCAGACTGGTTCAGGATGAATCGGGCATGAACCGGATCGAACTGGGTTGAAGCGTAACGAACCGATTCAAAGATTCCTTTTTCTAGGAGGCTTTAAAATATCAAATTGGATAATTAAAGCCACCATTATATAGAAAATAATGGTCGGACCTATCCCTTTAAAAAAACCGGTCGAATCGGGCCTGAATTAGTCGATTTATGATTTTGGTCACTGGACCCGGTTGGACCGGACTGGTCAACGGACTGCTGCCAGGTCAATGCCCAGTCAGCAAACATGACCAATCAGCACGAGACACATGGTGAAGCACACCTAGTCAGCCACTCAGTCAGCGCCTGAAAGCACTAACTAATCAGAGCATGACACGTGTCTCCAATGAACAGTTAGAGGAAGAAAATTCAGCTCAGCGACAACTAACCAATAGGAGAGCGACATGTGTCCCGATCAACGATTAATATCGAAGAGTCCTTGTTAGCAAAGACCGAACAATGAAAAGCTGACATGTGGAAAAAGTGTCATGTCAGCATCTGAAAAGGATGTCGGAGAAATGACCGATCAATTAGAGGCCGACATGTGGCAGTGCCACATCGAATGGCCCCAACTTATCAGAGGTTGACACGTGGTAGAGGCACTATGCAAAAGGAGGGATGTCATGCCCCGACCCGGTTTGGTCGGATCCCCGTGATCAACCCGCCACTCTCCCGGTTTATTAAAGGATTTCCCCTTATTGTAAACCGTAAATAGTAAGGCGTCCTTTAACTTGCACCTTTTCCTGGAATAGCATAATCAAAACTGCATGAAATTTAAAACTTTACATACCTATCTTACAGGCATCTTAGTTGACGGTTTTTAAGAGTAGGCTTTTCAGAATTTCCTGAAAGGGATATAAGGGAGGGGGTGAGTACGACTACTCAGTGAATGGGTTTTTAAAAGCTTTTGACTTTTAAGAAAAACATTTATATGGAATGTGCCAAACTTCTTTTTTTTCAAAAGTCCCTTTGTTTAAAAATTCAGGTTTTTCCACTATTTCTTAGTTACCAATGTGTCATCACCCAACACACATCCTTCAGCATGAAGGTTACACATATTCGCAAGTTAGTATCACTACTGAACCCGCTAGTGGCTTCAGAGCAACTTTTCCTACCACCCGGATAGAAGTACGACCACTTCTACCCTAGGAATGAGTGGATGTACGTGACATCCGACCCACAATCCCAAAATCACTTCTTTGTGTCTGTATGAGGACAAAGACCTCATCCTGTCCCCACCCCGGTCTTATGCGCTTGGTGCTACTCTAGATTTCTTACAGACACCTGGAACGACGAACTGCCCTTATAGCCACCAGGTCGTCTAGTGCCCTTAGGACGCATCACTACCCATCATGGGAGTCTTGATGATCCTGTACTCACAGTGCATGCACAAACAATGTTTTCTCATATTGCCATGTAATTTGTGGTGCCACTAGTCCAACGGCCCCGACTCTCAACTCAACCCGCAACTGTTTTTCTTGACTAGTCCGTCGACCTATCATGTCGCACTGCCACTAGTTGACTGAGCATGTCGGTCCTATCTTGGTACCATGGC
This sequence comes from Trapa incisa, assembly GCA_030064435.1. Classification (NCBI taxonomy): domain Eukaryota; kingdom Viridiplantae; phylum Streptophyta; class Magnoliopsida; order Myrtales; family Lythraceae; genus Trapa; species Trapa incisa. The sequence goes on along the minus strand of CM057774.1, from coordinate 2,153,449 downwards.
CAAACAATTCACTTATTAAGTTTTATGGTACATATATCATGCTCGTTTACGAGCTCCTACTCGTGCCAACTGGCCTTGGGCCCACTATACGAGATTTTCAAAATCGGGCATTTAGCCCCCAAGTTCCAAAATCGAGGCCCCCGACCTATCAGAGCTATTCGAGCTCCCGTCGAGAAGGTCTACCAAATTTCTTAAGCATTGGCACATAGTCAGGGGAGAGCACTTCCGACAAAACATATGTTTTCTCTATCCATTATACCGCCCGGGTATAAGGACACATCCGTTCAAAACCGATGAACGGGTTTTCAACTTCCTTCGAGGAAGTCTCATCATACCAACCAGGTATGATCTACTTACAATCGGTAAGTAGTTTTTCCGCATGATTTTCACATCACTTCCTCTAAGTAGTGATGTTTAAAATACCACTTAATAGTGAGTTTTCATACCGAGGTACTTATCATTGCCCAACCGGGTATGATATAAAATTTCCACTCACAACTGGTAAGTGGTTTTTAATTTTAAGTTGTGCTCATCATCCCAACCGGGTATGATGTTAGTAAACCCACTCACCCGTTAATGCCATGAATTCCACTAGACCGGTTCTTGGTATTCACGCGAGCTTGTCCTTGCTGGCGTTCCCGGTACTTCGTGTTCCTACACGATATGAACATTTTGGTTCATTATCCTTTGGCCTAATCGCCTTCATTTATTCCAAATGAATGAGAAAGTTAAACTTTCATTTATTTGCAATTATGTCCCTAAAGTTAATTCTCTTTAACTTTAAGTCCCTAATGCCGGTTTTTCCTCAAATTGAGTCCCGAAACTTATAAAATTTATCATAGGACCTCAATTTATTCCATTTCACTAAAAGGGGATTAATTTCTCAAATTTCCAATTTGGTCCTCCAACTTTTCCAAAATTACCATTTTGCCCTTCCTTTACAAAAATGGTAAGTTTTGCCCAAGAAATTCTAAAATTTCTCAATTGGTCCTCCAACATTATTTTCATGCCCCATTGGCCCTCAATTTCATAAAATTTCATTTTGGTCCTTCGAATTTCAAAAATCCCCAAGTTTCCCCCAATTTCAACTCTTCAACACTGCCGAATTTGATTTTATCAAATTGACCGATCAAACACCTCTAATTGTTGAAATTGGAGTTGAAATTGAGTTCCTACATGTTCATACGATTCTAAGGAACTTTGAATCATAGATTTTAATGCTGGAATGAGCTCAAACAGAGCTTCGCCGAAAAATAGATTGTAGAGAGATAAAGTTTTGATTTCTTATCGGTGAGGGCACATCGGTCTGAGATTTCAATTTAGGCAGATAGCTCTCATCTTGATGATCATCCTAGAATAAAAAATCGCATCAATTGATACCGAATTGAGTTTAAGGCGTACGTTACTTCCCAGGAGGTCTCCCATCCTCACACTACTCTCCCAAGAGGTCTCCTATCCTCACACTACTATCGGGTAAGCACACTTAACTTCAAAATTCTTATTAATTCTCCTTCACTTGAACCAATTTTATTTTTCTCTTCTAATTTGTCTTAAGTTTCTTTTCAAAGGTTTAATGAACTCTCCCAAATTTTCCATTCAGAAATGATCGAGTTTGTGAATCGGTTTTGAATCCTCACTTGGTTTCACCGGTTCTTTTCCCGGTTTTCCTTAGCTCAACAGGGTGGGTTTTACAAGGGAAATCTGGCGCATTTAAAATAACCAATCAATGGATGCCACGTGTCATAGTTAGTGGTCAACGGAATCCGATCAGTAGCCACATGGGTGGGAGCAGGCAATGGAAGGCTATCACGTGTCCAATCAACGGGTCAAAGGCTGACTAGGTTGATGAGTGGGATGCTGAATAAGTAAAGCCAGTCAATCACGAGGTGCCATGTGGCACTTTCGCACGTGTGTTGCTCGCTTGCACAGAACAGTGTCTTCTTTAAACTTAGGCCGACAGACAATTCGCAATAGTCGGAGGAAGACTGAATCTCTTACCTCCAGAAAATCGGGCACCACCGAGAGAATAGGGTGAGTTAGACACTGTCCATTAACGAGCTCCCTATATAAAGAGCACCCTCCCACTCGGCCTCCTCACCACTCGAGCACCCCCTGAAGACTCATAGCCTACTTTCTGGTGAAGTGAAGACCAAAGCTCCAACAACGGGTCTTTTCTCAACCAAAGGATCTCCAGTCGGTGGAAATAGGACCAGGGAGAAGTCCTCCAACTAGCAGAACCCTCAACCAGACCTGAGAACTCCTTGAGGAGCACCAGACCAATCGCATAGTGAAGCTACTCCGATGGCTCGAAGCAGCGAAACTCTGACTAGCTGAAACCGGGACATCTTTGGCCTCCTACTACTAGAATCGACCTTCCTCGACTTCCCTGAGGTACTTTTTGACATCTTCCAGTTCCCAGGTAAGCCATTCCACCCTCAATTTGACTGAGTTCAACAATCCTAGATAGAGAAAGTGGTTAGAACTTTTTGACCAAATTCCCTTTGCCTAGGACATTAATTGGAGTAAATCCCAATTCTCAAAAGACCCTGTCGACAAGGGCTAACTTTGTGAATTGAAAGCTCTAACAACCGCACTCTCACCGGTAAGAATTTGAAGCACTCTCTCTCTAATTCTGTTTTCCGATGAAGCTCTGTTAGAGCTTGAAACTTAGTCAATTTCATAAATTCAAAGTTTAGAATGATCGTGGGGAGTTGGAGGAATAGAATAGCAGCACAAGAAGAAGGAATTAAGTTTAGTTGGTCAATTGGAAGAGGTAAGAATTGAGGGGTCAAGAGTACCATTTGGGGGGAAATTGGGGGCAATTTGGGATTTTCAAAATTAAGAGGACTTTTGTGCAATTTTCTGAAATGTCAGGGCCAATTGGCGAAAGTGAGGAACTTAAGGGCTAATTGGTGGTTTTAAGGAATTTTAAGGGCCAATTGGACAACTTTCATGAAATATGGGTATTTCGGTAATTTTAGGAAAATAGTGGCAATTATGTAATTCTTGGAAAATTGGGCCAATTGGGGAGTTTTAGAAAAGTTTGGGTTGAATTTCTAATTGTGAATAATTAAAAGCTCGGATTGTGTAGGATGGTCCGCACGAGAGCCTTTGCAGGGAAGCACGCCACAGATCATAACCTAGTAGGGCGAACACGTAGCGACTACTAGGTGAGTGGGAATTTTCAGCACTGTTTTGATTGGGACGATGACCATGCATTTGAAATTGAAAACCATTTTCCTAGAATTAGCCTCCCCTGACTGGATGACTCTACTTAAACGATTTTGGAGCTAATTCTGGTGATGGACTAGATAATGCTGGTGAGCCCAAGGCCAATGGGCACGGGTACATGCCCTTTGAAAATGAGCAAGTCATGAGCCATTTAAAGTCACTATAATGGATAATTGTGTGCGATACCTACCGAGCCAAGGTCGGGATGTGAGGCTTATTGGGCCAAACTGTTGCTAAGCCGAAGTCGGGTTGTCGAACCTGTTGGGCTAATAAGCAAGGGATCGAAGTCAAGTCAATAGACCATGGAGCCGGTGTGTCATGCCCCAACCTAGTTTGGTCGGATCCCCATGATTAACTTGTCGCTCCCTTAGTTTAAGAGGGGTTTCCCCCTTCTTTTATTCAAGAGGAGTCGGGCATAAATTCAGCCTTGTTCCGTGGAATAACATAAGTCAATCTAATTCAAGCTTAAAAGGAACTTTTAGCATACCTAACAAAGGATACATCTTCACGCTCTCTTTCATTCTATCTCCTCACTCCTCAAAAGGGGTAAAAGGGAGGGGGTGAGTTCTACAACTCTGTGAGCGGGTGTTGCGAGTGAGTTTTCAAAACATTTTTCGCTTATCCAAACCATCCAAGGTTTTCATTTCCTTAAAAAAAGATTTTGCTCAATTTCGGTTTTCAAAACCTTTTTCCATTTCTATATTGGGTGTGCTTAGCTCTCTTAGCCGATCCCCTTGCCCCGGGAGGTGTTTAGCAAACAAACACAAACCCTTCATTAAGAAGGGTACACATTGTAAACTCCGTCCCTCAAAGATAAGGAAACTAGGGAAAGAACCGATCAACCCAAGGGAGAAAATCGAACTGGTTCACGAACCCCAACCATTAGAGAAAAGGCAAATTGAGAAATTTACAAATCTCGAGTGACCGAAAGAGTCATAAAAACCATTGAAAGGAACTTTGAGATAAATTAGAATATAGAAAACCTGACCAGTTCAGGTGAATCGAATTTGAACTAGATTGAACTAGTTTAAACCATCATTGAACCAATTGCTAAATTCATTTTTCTAGGAGGCTTAACATATTCAAATTGAGGAATTGAAGCCACCATTGGATAGAGAATGAATTTAGAAGTTTTTAATTTTGAAAAAATCGGTCGAATCGGGCATGAACCCGCCGATTTAAGCATTGAAATCGGTTCAAGCCGGTCCGATCTAGTTCGGAATAGTGTCATCTTCTTCCTTCAGATATCGACATTATTCATTCAACGGAAGAACGGACGGCATCGCTGAAGATGAAACACATCCATTTAGGGAATTTTAGGTCATGAATGAACACCATTAAGATGCCAAACAGTCAGGTAGAGAGTCTCCGAGCTCCCTATATAAAGAGCTTTTCTCCATTCATCCTCCTCACACTTGACAACTCCGTTCTCTCTTAAGTACTCAGTTTTCCAACAAAGCTCGAACCAGAGCTCTAACATTAGGGTTTTTTTGAGCCTTAGAAGGTGAGGTTGGGTTCTTTAGATTTTGAGAGAAGTCAGCTACCTGACAACAATCTCCATTCGATCCAATGACCGCCACAGAAGCACTAACGGAATCAAACAGTGAAATAGCTCTGATGGACCGAAGCTGCCATATTTTGGCCGAGCTGAAATTGGCCAAATTCAGCCCTCCTCAGGCCAAACCAAGCCCTCCCGACACTCCCATAGCCCTCACACGATCGTAATAGAGTTGAAAGGTAAGCCAATTTAGCTTACTCTATAATTTTCGATCGGCATTAGAGAGAGAAATTGTGAAAACTTCACTAACCAAAATCTCCCTCGATTCGATATGAATTATATTAATTCTTGATCCTTGAAGGAACCTCAGGACAAGAGCTACCTGCCCAAATAGAAAGCTCAAATTGTCGCACCTCCGACGGTAATGTTTCTCTCTATACGCCCAGTTTTCCTATGAAGCTCCGTTTTAACTCAATTCGGCCTTAATTCATGCGATTGAAAGGGGAAATTAGGGGAAAATTTTGGGGAAATTTGGGAATTCATGCAATTGAAGCAATTAACCCCGATTGAATGGTCAATTTGATGAAATCAAATTCACGCAGTTTGAAAGGGGAAATTAGGGGAAATTTTGGGATTTCATAAAATTGAGGGACTAAATTGCAATTTCCCAAAATTGAGGGCCAATTGGCCATGAAAAGGTTGTTAGAGGACCAATTGGTCGATTTTTGAAAATAATTGGGTTCAAATTGCCATTTTTGGAAAGTAGGGGCAAAATGGTAATTTTTGAAAAGTTAGGTTCCAAATTGGAAATTTGGAAAACTTGATTCCCTTAAATAATTTTGAGTACATTGAGGATTCACAGTGAATTTTTGGAAGTATCATAAATAGCCATCAATTAATATATATTTAATTATTGAAATTAATACCAATAATTTAATATCTAAATTAAATTATTGGAATTAATACTGAAATTAAATTATTGGAATTAATACCAATAATTTATGGCATTATTCGACTCCTCTTTATAATTTTCGATCGGTGCTAAAGAGAGAGTCGACCGTATTTCAATGACAAAATTCTAATTCAATTCCACATCAATTGATACAATACTTGATTTTAGGATGAACCTCAGGATGAGACCTATCTGCCCAGATCGAAAGCTCGGACTATCGTGCCTTCACCGGTGAGTAATCGAACCTTTCTCTCTCTACAGTCTATTTTCCGGCAAAGCTCCGTTTGAGCTCATTCTGACGTTAAAATCTGCAATTCAAAGTTTCTTAGAATTGTATGAACATACAGGAACTCAATTTCAACTCCAATTTCAATAATTAGAAGTGTTTGATCGGTTAATTTGATGAAATCAAATTCGGTAGTGTTGAAGAGTTGAAATTGGGGGAAAATTTGGGGATTTTCGAAATTCAAAGGGGCCAAAATACAATTTTATGAAATTGAGGGTCAATTGGGCATGAAAATAATGTTGGAGTTCCAATTGAGGAATTTTGGAAATTTTGGGGAAAAACTTACCATTTTTGTGAAAGAAGGGCAAAATGGTAATTTTGGAAAAATTGTCGAACCAAATTGGAAATTTGGAAAATTAAACCCCTTTTTGGTGAAATTGAATAAATTGAGGTCCCACAATTAAATTTAAAAGTTACGGGACTCAATTTGAGGAAAAACCGACATTAGGGACTTAAAGTTAAAGAGAAATAACTTTAGGGACCTAATTGCAAATAACTAAAAGTTTGGGTTTTCTCATTCATTAATGAATGAAGGCTGTTATGCCGAGTAATAATGAATAAGGTTGTTCATATCGTGTAGGAACGTTAAATACCGAGAACGCCAGCAAGGACAAGCTCGCGTGAATACAAAAAACCAATCTAGTGGAAATCACGACATTAACGGGTGAGTGGGTTTACAAACATCATACCCGATTGGGATGATGAGCACACCTTATAATTGAAAAACCACTTACTGGTTGTGAGTGGGTTATTCACATCATACCCAGTTGGGATGATGAGCACATTTTAAAGTTAAAAACCACTTATCGGTTGTGAGTGGGTTTACAAACATCAAACCCGATTGGGATGATGAGCACACCTTATAATTTAAAAACCACTTACCGGTTGTGAGTGGGTTATTCACATCATACCCAGTTGGGATGATGAGCACAGTTTAAAATTAAAAACCACTTATCGGTTGTGAGTGGGTTTACTAACATCATACCCGGTTGGGGATGATAAGTGCCTCGATATAAAAAACCACTGTTTAGTGGTATTTTAATCATCACTACTTAGAGAAAGTGATGTGAAAGTTATGCGAAAAAAACTACTTACGGGTTGTAAGTAGATCATACCCGGTTGGTATGATGAGACTTCCTTGAAGGAAGTTGAAACCCCGTTCATCGGTTATGAATGGAGATGTCCTTATACCGGTCGGTATGATGGACAATAAAAACCTATTTTTCTCGGAAGTGCTCTCCCCTGACTGTGTGCCAATGCTTAAACAATTTGGGAGACCTTCTCGACGGGAGCTCAAATAGCTCTAATAGGCCGGGGGCCTTGATTTTGGAACTTGGGGGCTAAATGCCCGATTTTGAAATTCTCGTACAGTGGGCCCAAAGCCAGTTGGCACAAGCAAGAGCTCGTAAATGAACATGATATATGTGCCATAAAACTTAATAAGTGAATTGTTTGGCCATGGTACCAAGATAGGACCGACATGATCAGTCAACTAGCGGCAGTGCGACATGACAGGTCGACGGACTAGTCAAGACAAACAGCTGCGGGTTGAGTTGAGAGTCGGGGCCGTTGGACTAGTGGCACCACAGATTACATGGCAATATAAGAAAACATTGTTTGTGCATGCACTGTGAGTACGGGATCATCGAGACGCCCATGAGGGGTAGTGATGCATCCTAAGGGCACTGGACGACCTGGTGGCTATAAAGGCAGTTCGTCATTCTAGGTGTCTGTGCGAAATCTGGAGTAGCACAAAGTGCATGAGACCGGGGTGGGGACAGGATGAGGTCTCTGTCCTCATACGGACATGAAGAAGTGATTTCGAGATTGTGGGTAGGATGTCACATACATCCACTCATTCCCAGGGTAGAAGTGGTCATACTTCTATCCGGGTGGCAGGAAAAGTCGCTCCGAAGCCACTAGCGGATTCAGTAGTGATACTGACTTGCGAATGTGTGTAACCTTCATGATGAAGGATGTGTGTTGGGTGATGACACACCGTGGTAACTAAGAAATAATGGAAAAAAGAATACAAATTTTTAAATGATGGAATTTTTTAAAACAAAGGAGTCTGGCACACTCCATATAAATGTTTTTCTTAAAAGTCAAAGGTTTTTAAAAACCCATTCACTGAGTAGTCGTACTCACCCCCTCCCTTATATCCCATTCAGGAAATCCCGGAAAGCCTTCCCTTAAAGACCGTCAACTAAGATGCCTGTAAGACAGGTATGTAAAGTTTTAAATTTCATACAGTTTTGATTATGCTATTCCAGGAAAAAGGTGCAAGTTAAAGGACGCCTTACTCTTTACGGTTTACGATAAGGGGAAACCTTTTAATAAACCGGGAGAGTGGTGGGTTGATCACAGGGATCCGACCAAACCGGGTCGGGGTGTGACACATCTTGTGGTTCATCCTAGAAATAAGAATCACATCAATTGATGCTGAATTGAGTTAGAATTTCATCATTGAAATTCTATCGGTTCTCTCTCTGGCACCGACCGGAAATTGCGGAGTGGAGCCGAATTGGCTTACCTTTTAGTTCTAATTCGGTCGTGGGAAGGCTGAGGAACTGTTGGGAAGGTTTGGTTTGGCTTGAGGAGGGCTTGAAATGACCAATTTCAGCTCGACTGAAATAGGACAGCTTCGGTTCGCCGGAGTTGCTTCTTTGTTTCATCACACCGGCGACCCTCGGAGTGAACGGAGACTAAAGACGTGTAGCTGACTTCTCCCCGGTTCTAAAGGAGCCGACCTCACCTTGTTTGGCTCAGAAAAGACCCCATGTCGGAGCTCTAGTTCGAGCTTCACTAGAAAATAGAGCAGTTGATAGAGAATGGAGTTTTTAGATGTAGAGAGGATGAATGGGGATGGGCTCTTTAGATAGGGAGCTCGGGGACCCGTTGGCTGTCCATTTGGCACCGTTATGACTGACATTGAAGACCTGAAATGCCCCGAACAGAAGCGTTTCTTCTTCTCTGACGTTTTTTCAGTTTCCCAGCGAGTGAACAATGCTATCATCCTGAGGAAGAAGATGACACTGTTTCGAATCAGACCGGACCGATCCGAACCGGGTTCAAAGCTTAAACCGGCCGGTTCACTCCTCATTCGACCGAGTTTTTCAAATATAAAAATTTCTAAATTCATTGTCTATCCAATGGTGTCCTCAAATATCCAATTTGAATTATTTAAGCCACCTAGAAAAATAAATTTAGGATTCGGTTCAATAGTGGTTCAAACCGGTCCGAATCGGTTCAGATCCGGTTCACCTGAACTGGTTTGGTTTTCATCCCCAATTCCTTCACAAATCCATTTTCATGTCTTTTGTGACTCCTTGGGTTACTTAGGATCCATAAAATTCCTGGTTTACCATCTCTTTATCATTCTGTTTCATAAATTGACTTGGTCCTTAAACCGGTTTAATCTGGTTTGGGTCCGGTTCACCCGAACCGATCTAGTTTTTCTTTCCCACTTTATTCTAAGGTTCCTTCCCATGGTTTATAAATCTCTTTGGGTCAAAAGGGATCCATAAATTTCCTGTTTACCCTTTCTTTATTGATTTCGGTTCATAAACCGGTTTGATCCTATTGGACCCGGTTCATCCAAACCGGTCTAGTTTTCCTCTTCCAATTCATCCTAAGGTTCTTTTCCATAGTATAATGAACCCTTTGGATCACCCGAGTGTTGTAAATTCTTAAATTTCCCATTCACAATTGATCAAGTTTATGAATTAGTTCAGTTTTCTCACTTGGTTTGACCGATTCCCTTCCCAGTTTTCCTTAGCTCAAAAGGGCGTGTTTTACACTTCCAATCTGACCGGATTTGATTTCATCAAATTGATCGAACTATCATGTTAATTGTTGAAGTTTATGGTGGATTTGAGTTCCTACGCTTCCACACAATTCAATTGCACTTTGAATAGCACAATTTGACGTCAGAACGAGCTTAAACGGAGCTTCATCAGAAAATTGAACATTGAGAGAGAAATCTTTGAAAACTTACCGTCAGGGGCACAGTGATCCGAGCTTTCAATCTGGGCAGATAGCTCTTGTCCTAAGGTTCCTCCTAGGATCAAGAATCACCTTAATTCATGTCAAATTGAAGGAGAATTTGGTTAGTAAAGATATGCCGGTTCTCTCTAACACCGATTGGAATTTATAGAGCGGAGCCAAATGAGCTTACCTTTTTGCTCTAATTCAGCTGTAAGAGGGATGTGGAGTGTTGGAAGGGCTTGGTTTGGTGTGAGAAGGGCTTAGATTGGCTTTTTTTGGCTCATCCAAAATAGGCCAGCTTCTGTTCGCCAGAGCTACTTCGTTGTTCTATCACGCCGACGTTTCTCCGGTGATCCTCGGAGCAATGGAGACTACAGTCGTGTAGCTGACTTCTCTCCAAATCCAAAGAACTCGACCACACCTTCTTTAGCTTAGAAAAATGCACAAGTTGGTGCTCTGGTTTGAGATTCACCGGAAAATGGAGAAGTAGGGAGAGAGCGGAGTTTTCAGGTGTAAGGAGGATGAATGAGGAGGGGACCTTTATATAGGAAGCTCGGGGACTTCTTGGTCGTCCGATCGGCACCTTAATGGTGGTGATTCATTGCCTAAAACTTCCTGGCCAGAGCCTTTTCATCTTCGCCTACGTTGCTTGATTTTCTAGCGAGTGAATAGTATTGTGATCTGAAGGTAGAAGTCGACACTGTTTCGAGCCGGATCGAATCGGTCTGTACTGGGTTCAACTCTTAAATCGACAGTTCAGGCCCGATTCAACCGAGTTTTTCAAAATTAAAAATTTGTAAATTCATCTAAATTCATTCTCTATCAAATGGTGGCCTCAATTCTGCAATTTGAATTTTCTAAGCCATCTAGAAAAATGAATTTAAAAACCAGTTCAATAGTGGTTCTAACTGGTTCAATCTGGTTTAGGTCCGGTTCACCTAAACCGGTTTGGTTTTCACCTCCAATTCACCCTAAAGTCTTTTCAACAATTTTGTGACTCTTTAGGTCACTCAAGATCCATAAATTTCCCAATTTGTCATTTGTCTATCGGTTTCGGTTTATAAACCGATTTAGTTTTCTCTTTGAAAATGACTGGTTCTTTTCCCGATTCTCTTATTATCAAAGGATAGGGTTTACAAGGTGGTCCAACACATGGTTAGGATCAGGTTGGTACTTCCAGAGTACCGAGATATGAAATACATCATGTATTCTTTGTAAGTCTGGAGGTAGTTCTAGTTTATATGCCACCGGCCCTATCCTTTGGACTATTGTGTAAGGACCGATGTAACTTGGTTTTAATTTCCCCCATTGTTGAAACCTAAGTATTCCCCTCCATGGGGATACCTTTAGGAACACTTGTTCTCCCACATCAAATTCCAGATTGCTTCTCTGATGATCCACATAGCTCTTTTGCCTGTTTTGAGTGGCCTTAAGTTGAGTCCTTATGATCTTAATTTTCTTTGTTTCATCCTCGATTAGTTCGACCCTTTCCAACTTTTGTTCTCCCACCTCTTCTCAAAACAAGGAGGTGCGACATAGCCGTCCATAAAGGGGCCATTTGAATTCTAGCCTAATAACTATTACTATAAGCAAATTCCATCAGACACAAGTATTCTTCCCAACCCTTATTCATGGTGAGTACACATGCCCGTAACATATCCTCTTGGGTTTAGATCGTCCGCTTAGACTGTCCATTGATCTGAGGATGAAATGTTGTGCTCATGTGGAGTTTGGTCCCCAAGGCATTTTGCAAACTGGGCTAGAATATCGAGGTAAATCTGGGTCTCTATCCGACACTATACTTATCAGGATTCCATGGAGTATCACAATCTCCCTTATGTACAAGACAACCAGTTGTTCCACTAAATCTATCACTCTTATAGGTAGGAAATAGGCAGACCTGGTCAATTTATCCACAATGACCCAGATTGCATCTCGCCCCTTTCTAGTTACAGGTAGTCATGTGACAAAATCCATACTGATATGTTACCACTTCCATTCGGGGATTGGTAAGGTTTGTAGCGGTCCTGAAGATTTATGAAGTTCAGCTATAATCTACTGACAGGACAAGCATTGGGTTATATATTATGTAATCTCCCTCTTTATCCCTTTCCACCAATATCCTTGTTTGAGGGTAAGATACATTTTGGTACTGCCTAGATGCATTGCATAAGCAGAGTCATGTGTCTCTTCCAAGATTAATCTCTTAAGTTCCTTATCTCGAGGCACACACACTCTACCCTTATATGTTAGCATGCCATTGCTGCAAATATCGTAGTCCAGTTTTGTCACTCCGGTGACTGGGACCAAATAGGGTTGGAGTTCCTTATCCCCTTTTTGTTGGACCTTAATTTGTTCTATTAGGCTGGGTCTTACCACTACGGCAGCCAACAATCATTTCTCCCTCTTGTCCACCTTAAAATCCACTTCCATCCTTCCTAATTGTTGCAACAAGGGTAAGTAGATGGTCTTGATCTACACCGCTTCAGTTTGGTACTTGCGACTTAAAGCGTCTGCCACCATATTGGCCTTACCGGGGTGATATTCTATCACAAGATAATAGTCCTTAACCAATTCTAGCCATCTCCTATGGTGGAGGTTCAACTCCTTCTGAGTTAGGAAGTGACTCTTGTGATCTATATATATCCTATACTTAACCCCGTATAGGTAGTGTCGCCAAATCATTAGGGCGAACACTATTGCAGCTAACTCCAAGTCATGGGTAGGGTAGTTCCACTCATGTACCTTTAATTGTCACGAAGCATAGGCGATAACCTTTTCTTGTTGCTTTAATACGCATCCAAGTCCCTATCCGGATGCTTCACTATAGATGGTATACTCCCCAGCACTTGGGTCAGGCAAGGAGAGTACATGTGCTGTTGTCAAACGAGTCTTCAACTTCAAGAAGGATTTCTCACAGCTTTCATCCCACTTATACTCTACTCCTTTTCTTGTGAGACGAGTCAAAGGGGTAGCTATCTTAGAGAAATCTTGCACAAACCGTCTGTAATATCCTACCAAGCCCAAGAAACTTTGTATTTCCGAGGGATTTTTGGGTGCCTTCTAATCGAATATGGATTCCACCTTTGGTGGGTCCACCTTGACTTTATCTTTGGACACTATGTGCCCTAAGAACCCTACTTCCTGCAACTAAAACTCACACTTGGAGAATTTTGCATATAAGCTGTTATCTCGTAGTATCTCCAAGGTGATAGCTAGATGTTCTTTGTGCTCTAGCCTTGTTCGTGAGTATATAAGAATGTTGTCTATAAATTCTACCACAAACTTGTCCATGTGCAGCTGGAACACTTGGTTCATCAAATCCATAAAAGCGGTAGGGGCATTTGTCAAGCTGAAAGGCATCACCCTAAACTCATAGTGTTAGTATCGAGACCAAAAGGCGGTCTTAGGAATATCTTCCTCTCGTATCCAGAGTTGGTGTATCCTAATCGAAGGTTTATCTTGGAGAAATAGGCTGCTCCTTTTACTTGGTTGAACAGGTCATCAATCCGTGGAAGTGGATACTTGTTCTTTATGGTGACCTGGTTAAACTTCCGATAATCTATGCACAACCTCATGCTCCCATCCTTTTTCTTTACGAATAGGACTGGTGCAGCCCATAGAGATTGACTAGGGCGTATGAAGCCCTTCTCCAATAGCTCATCTAGTTGCTCCTTCAATTCCTTTAGTTCTGCTAGAGCCATGCGATAAGGGGCTTGGGATATGGGATGTGTTACTGGGATTACTTCTATGGTAAATTCCAATTGTCTACTTGAGGGTAATCCAGATAATTCTTCTAGGAATACATCCGGGTAGGGTTCAACAACCAGAATGCCTTATGGTCCCTTTTCCTTTTACTTCCCGTTGATGATCATTACCAGAAAAGCTTTACAACCTTTTTGTATCTTCTTTTGGGCTCTTATGTGGGACACCATCAGTACTTCTCCCTTCCTTCGATCTCCTTGAAAACATAATCCAAGTGTTTCGAGAGTGTGGAAAGTTATTATTTTCTTCCCACAATCCATCTTGGCTTGATGGGTACTTAACCAATCCATTCCCAATATTATTTCTACCTCCCTTAGAGGTAATGGGATCAAATTCGCCTTCAGTTTAATTCCTTCAATCTTGATCTCACACCCCTTTAACTGTTTGTCCCTATTTAATCCTTCTCCTAAGGGTGTGAGGATGTTGATACTTTGTTCTAGAGATGTAAGTTCTAAGGGAAGACTTGGGATTATATCTTCTTTTATGAAGGATCTTTATGCTCCTAAGTTGAAGAGGGCATAGACCTTTCTTCCCCACAAGTGTATGTACCCTAATTGAAGAAACACATGTTTTTAGAGGGAAAAAATTCCTTTATTGAATGAAATTTAAATTACAAGTTTATCTCAATCTTAGTTTGGAGGGTTTTGGGAAGTCCCCACTACGGTACTAGGGTCTTTTCTAGCCTCTTGTTGGGTGAGGTTGTATACCATAGCTGGTACTCTAGTTATGGCATCCTACCTGGGAGTCCTTGGGTTCCATTGGGGTGGTCCGAGCATGTTCTATTGCTTGTTTTCCCTAAGAATGGGGCATTCCTTTGCAAAGTGCCCCACCTACCCACATGCAAAACATGACAAGCAAGCTCCCTCATGGAACCATTGGCACCAAGGACATCGAGGGTTTCCTTATGGTAAGGTGGGGATCACTCTTTGTGGGTGTGGTGGTACATCCTTTCTCTTTTGGAAACCCACCCTATTTCCCCATCTCAGACCATTTTGTTCCTTGCATTCTCCATGATGGCCTTGGCCCTTGTCCTCTTTTGGGTTCGCTTGCTCCATTCGACGATGTTGGGTTTGTACCAGCTGCTCACATTTATGAGCCATACTGATCACCGCTGCCAGATTTGTGGGGCGTCCTAGTGCTCCCATCCAGTCTTGTATGTCCATGTTGAGACTGTCCAAGAATCGTTGGCATATGTCTGTCGGTCCGACTAGATCAAGGGCAAAGGGTCTTAACTCATTGAATTTAGTTTCATACTCTGAAATAGAGTTAAGCCCTTGTCGGAGTCGGAGGAAATCCTGCTTCTTCTCATTAATCAGATGCGGAGCCAGGTATTCCTCTGTGTACCTCTTCTCAAATTGTTCCTAGGTGGGGGTGGTAGTATCTAGGCTCCTGACATTATCCCACCATCTTTTCGCACTAGCCTTCGAGGAAAATTCCGCCAGTATCACCATGTCACGCCCCGACCCGGTTTGGTCGGATCCCCATAATTAACCTGTCAATCTCCCAGTTTATTATACACCGTAAAGAGTAAGATATCCTTTAAACTTGCACATTTTCCTAGAATAACATAAACCAAAATTGCATAATATTTTAATTTCATCATACCTGTCTCACAAGTGTCTTAGTTATTGTTCTTTAAGGGTAGGCTTCCCATAATTTCCTGAAAGGGATATAAGGGAGGGGATGAGTATGACTACTCAATAAATGGGTTTTTCCAAAACTTTTAACTTTTTAGGGAAAAAAGACTTGTAATGGAGTGTGCCAAACACTTTTCTTTATTTAATAATCTCAATTTTTACCACCATTTCCTTATTTAATAATCACAGTGTATCATCACCCAACACACATACTTCATCATGAAGGTCAAACACACATTCGCAGGCCAGCCTGTCCACTGAACCCACTTGTGGCTTCGGAGCGACTTTACCGACCACCTAGATAGAAGTACATCCACTTCTACCCTGAAAATGAGTGGATGTTCACGATATCCAACCCTCAATCCCGAAATTAATTCTTCGTGTCCGTATGAGGACAGAGATCTCATCCTGTCCCCACCCCGGTCTCATGCGCTTAGTGCTACTCCAAATTTCGCACGATCACCTGGTATGACAAACTGCCCTTATACCTACCATGTCGTCCAGTGCCCTTAGGACGCATCACTACCCCTCTTAGGCTTCTTGATGGTCCCGTAATCATAGTGCATGCACAATCAATGTTTTATTATCATGCCATATAATATGTGGTGCCACTAATCCAATGACCCCGACCCTTAACTCAACCTGTAGTTTTTTGTCTTGACTGGTCCGTCAACCTATCATGTCGCATTACCACTAGTTGATTGAGTATGTCGGTCCTATCTTGGTACCATGGCCAAACAATTCCTTTATTTTAAGTTTTATGGCATATAACACATATTTTTTATGAGCTCCTGCTTGTGCCCACTGGCCTATGGCCTACTTGTTCGAGATTTTCAAAACCGGGCATAATAGCCCCCAAGTTGCAAAACTAAGGCCCCCGGCCTATAAGAGCTATTCGAGCTCCCGTCAAGAAGGTCTCCCAAAATATTTAAGCATTGGCACATAATCAAAGAAGAGCACTTCTAACAAAAATATATTTTCAACTGTCCATTATATCGATTAGGTATAAGGACATCTCCGCTCATAACCGATGAACGAATTTTCAACTTCCTTCGAGGAAGTTTCATCATACCAACCAGGTATGATCTACTTACAACCGATAAGTAGTTTTTCCGCATGATTTTCACATCACTCCTCTAAGTTGTGATGTTTAAAATACCACTTGGTAGTGCATTTTCATTTTGAGGTATTTATCATGCCCAACCAGGTATGATATAAAATCCCACTCACCCGTTAATGCAATAAATTCCACTAGACCGGTTCTTTGTATTCATGCGAGCCTGTCCTTGCTGGCATTCCCGGTACCTCATGTTCCTACAAGATATGAACATCTCGGTTCATTATTTCTCGGCCTAATAGCTTTCATTCATTCCAAATGAATGAGAAAACCAAACCTTTATTTATTTGCAATTAGGTCCCTAAAGTTATTTTCCTTTAAGTCCCTAATGCCGATTTCTCCTCAAATTAAGTCCCAAAAATTTTAAAATTCCCCTTGGGATCACAATTTATTCAATTTCACAAAATGGGGTTTAATTTCCCAAATTTCCAATTTGGTCCCCCAACATTTCCAAAATTACCATTTTTCCCTTCCTTTACAAAAATGGTAAATTTTACCCCGAAAATTCTAAAATTCCTCAATTGGACCTCTAACACTATTATCATGCCCAATTGTCCCTCAATTTTAGAAAATTACATTTTGGTCCTTCAAATTTTTGAAAATTCCCAATTTTTCCCCAATTCCAACTTCTTAACACTGTCGAATTTGATTTCATCAAATTGACCGATCAAACGATTCCAATTGTTGAAATTGAAGTTGAAATTGAGTTTCTACATGTTCATACGATTCTTTAGCAATTTGAATAGCAAGTTTTAATGTCGGAACGAGCTCAAACGGAGCTTCGCCGGAAAATGGACTGTAAAGAGAGAAAGCTTCGAAAGCTTACTATCAGGGGGACGACGATCTGAGCTTTCGATCTGGGCAGATAGCTCTTGTTCTAAGGTTCATCCTAGAATCAAGAATCATATCAATTGATGTCAAATTGAGTTAGAATTTTATCATCAAAATTCTGTCAGTTCTCTCTTAGAGGCCGAAAATGGGCTTACCTTTCAGTCCTAATTCGGCCGTGGAAGGGCTGAGGAAGTGTTAGGAGGGCTTGGTTTAGCCTAAGTAGGGCTCGAAATGGCAGATTCCAACTCAGTCGAAACAGGGCAGCTTTGGTCTGCCGAAGCTGCTTCACTGTTCCATCATGTTGGCACTTCTCCGGTGACCCTCGGAGGAAACGGAGACTACATGCGTGTAGACTTCTCCCCAGTTCTAAAGAACTCGACCTCACCTTCTTTAGCTCATAAAAGACTCTATATCGGAGCTTTGGTTTGAGCTTCACCGGAAAATTAAGCAACTGAGAGAGAGTGAGCTTTTTAGGTGTGGAGAGGATAAATGGAGAGGGGGTCTTTATATAGGAAGCTCGGGGACTCCTTGGTCGTCCGATGGGTGCCTTTATGACATGCATTGATGGCCAGAAATATATTGAATGGAGAGGTTTCTTCTTCATCAGCACTGCTTTGATTTTTCGGTGAGTGAACAATGTTGTCATCTAAAGGAAGAAGACGGCACTGTTCCAAATCGGACCGGACCGGTCGGAACCGGGTTCGAAGCTTAAACCGGCCGGTTCACCCCTCATTCGACTGAGTTTTTTAAGTCTAAAAATTTCTAAATTCATTTTCTATCTAATGGTGTCCTCAAATCTAAAATTTGAATTATTGAATCCACCTAAAAAATGAATTTAGGATCTGGTTCAATATTGGTTCAAACCGGTCCAAACCGATTCAGATTCGGTTCACCTGAACTGGTTTGATTTTCATCTCCAATTCCTTCACAAGTCCATTTCCATGACTTTTGTGACTCCTTAGGTCACTTAGGGTCCATAAATTTCCCAGTTTACCATCTCTCTATCGGTTTCGGTTCATAAACCGACTCGATTCTTAAACTAGTTTAATTTGGTTCGGGTCGATTCACCCGAACCAGTTTGGTTTTTCTCTCCCACTTTGTTCTAAGGTTCCTTCCCATGGTTTATAAATCTCTCTGGGTCATAAGGGATCCATAAACTTCCCTATTTTCCCTTTCTCTATCAGTTTCGGTTCATGAACCGACTTGGTTCATAAACTTGTTCAATCCAATTGGATCCGGTTCATCTAAACCAGTTTGGTTTTTCTCTTCCAATTTGTCCTAAGGTTCTTTTCCATGTTTTTATGAACCCTTTGGATCACCAGGGAGTTGTAAATTTTCAAATTGCCCGTTCTCAATTGATTGAGTACGTGAACCGGTTCAGTTTTCTTACTCGGTTTGACCGGTTCTTTTCCCGATTTTCCTTAATTCAAAAGGGTGGGGTTTACACACCATGTCCTCTAGTGAAATCCTGACTATCCCCTGTGCTTCTTGATGCTGGCCAGCTAGTCCATAGCAGCTCCAACATCCTTCTCTTTGAGGAAAGGCTTACACCCCAGTTGACAGAGAGTCTTGAGGTATTTGGGGATATCAACTAGAGGAGGATGGTTAATAGGAAGGGGATGAGATTGTACTTTCTCCGGCTCAACTCGAGAGTTGGTTCCCACCTTAGAGACAAGGTTAGGTCATCCAAATACTCAGGTGAATTCCTCATAGAATCTCTGGTTTCTGAGCTTAGTCCAGGTGGCACTGTCTAGGCTTCTCGGGGAGTTTCCATAGGAAGGGGTTGTTGGGCAATTTCAGAAACTGCGGTTCTTATTCTCTTGGTTCCTCTCTTGGGAGCCATCTGAAATGTTTAAGATTTATTTCTCCTCTTAGTTATATAGTCTTGATAATGCATTCGAGGAAACATGCTCTGATACCATTGAAGTTGTCATACCCCGACCCTATTTGGCTAGATCCCTGTGAGCAACCCACCACTCTCTTTGGTTTATGAAGGGTTTCACCCTCTTCTAAACCACGAGGAGTAATGCGTCCTTTTTCCTATTTTCCTGAAATAACATTATACAAAATTGCATATATTAAATTGATCATGCATGTCATATATTTCAACTAAAGAAGGGTCTTTAGGATTGGTTCTCCTTGGTTACTTGAAAAGGGGTAAAAAGGAAGGGGGTGAGTTCTACAACTTTATGAGTGGGTGTTGGGAGCAAGTTTTCAAAAAATAGCGTTTTGAAAAGTGTTCCAAGATTTTAATTTTTTTAAGAAGGTTCTTTCCTCAGATTTCGGTTTTCAAAACATTTTTCCTCAATTCCACATTAGGTGTATTTAGCAAAAAACACACGCCCTTCATCAGGAAGGGAATACACATTCGCAAGTGCAACTCGTCCACTACACCCACTTGTGGCTTGAAGCGCCTTTACTAGTCACCAAAATTGAAGCCCGTCCACTTCTACCCTGGGTTTGAGTGGATGTTCTCGACATCCGACCCTCAGACCCGAAAGCATCTCTGTGTCCGTATGAGGACAGAGCTCTCATCCCGACCTGTCACACCTCAACCCATTTTGGTCGGATCCCCATGAATGACCCACCACTCTCCCGGTTTATTTAGAGTTCCCCCTCTTCTAAACCATGGTGAGTAAGCATCCTTCTTACCTGTACCTTTCCTATAATAACATTAATAAAAAATGAATATAAATTTTACATAACTGCCTTAACGTTTGACTATCGATAAATTTTTAAGGTTGATTTTCCCTTGGTTTTCTGAAAGGGGTAAAAGGGAGGGGGTGAGTTCTACAACTCAGTGAGCGGGGGTTGGGAGTGAGTTTTCATAAATGAAACAACTTTAATCGGAGTGTGTCAAACTCCTTATTTTCTTTTAAAATATTATTTTCTCAAATTCTGGTTTCAACGCATTTTCCCAAGGCTTGCCAATTATTTTTTTAAAGAAAATATTTTCAAATTGGAGAGTGCCAGACTCCTTATTTCCTTTAATTTTTCTCCAGTTTAAATTCTCAATTTTTCAAAAACGCATCCTTCATCATGAAGGTCAATCACATAGTCACAAGCCAGTACGTCCACTGAACCCACTTGTGGCGTCGGAGCAACTTTATCGACCACCTAGATAGAAGTACGTCCACTTCTTCCGTGAGAATGAGTGGATGTTCACGACATCTAACCCTGAATCCCGTAACAATTCTCCGTGTCTATATGAGGACAGAGACCTCATCCCATCCCCACCCCAGTCTCATGCGCTTGAAGCTACTCCGAGCTTAGCAAGGTCACCTGGTCTGACGAATTGCCCTTATACCCACCAGGTCGTCCAAGGCCCTAGGGCACATCACTACCCCTCTTGGGCGTCTTGAAGGTCACGTAAGCATAGTGCATGCACTATCAGTATTTTCACATCATGCCATATAATCTATGGTGTCAGTGGTCCAACGGCCCCAACTCTTAACTCAACCTGTAGTTGTTTGTTTTAACTAGTTCGGAGACCTGTCATGTCACACTACCACTAGTTGATTGAATATGTCGGTACTATCTTGGTACCATGGTCAAAATATTCATTTATTTAAAGTTTTATGGCATATAACTCATGTTTGTTTATGAGCTTCCGCTCGTGCCAATCTATGACCCACTGTTCGGGATTTTCATAATCGGGCATATTAGCCCCCAAGTTCCAAAACTGAGGCCTCTGGCCTATCAGAGCTATTCGAGCTCCCGTCAAGAAGATCTCCTAAATCATTTAAGTAGTGGCACATAGTTAGGGGAGAGCACTTCCAACAAAATTATATTTTCAACTATCCATCATAACAATTGAGCATGAGGATATCTCCACTCATAACCGATGAACGAGTTTTCCACTTCCTCTGAGGAAGTTTCATCATACCAACTGAGTATGATCTACTTACAATTAGTAAGAAGTTTTTCCATGTCATTTTCACATCACTCCTCTAAGTTTTTGAAATCCCCAATTTTCCCCCAATTTCAACTTTCCAACACAACCGAATTTGATTTAATCAAATTGATCGATCAAACGAGTTTAATTGTTGAAATTGAAGTTAAATTGGAGTCCCTACATCTTCATATGATTCAATTTTACTTTAAATCGAATGATTTGACACCGGAACAAGCTCAAACGGAGCTTCACCGGAAAACGGAACATAGAGAGAGAAAGCTTTGAATGCTTACCGTCGAGGACGCATCGGTCCAAGCTTTCAATTTGGATAGATGGCTCTCATCCTGAGGTTTCTCCTAGGATCAAGAATTGCATCAATTGATGCCGAATTTAGTGAGAATCCACGTAGATTGAAATTTACAAAGGGGAGCCAAATTAGCTTAACTTTCCATTCTAATTCAGCCGTAGGAGGGCTGAGAAGGTGTTGGTAGAGCTTGGTTTGGCCTGAGGAGGCCTCGAATTGGCTTATTTCAGTCGATAGAAATAGGGCAACTTCGGTCCGTCGGAGCTACTTTACTGTTCGATCACACTGGCGCTTCTCCAGCGACCCTCGTGGTAATTTGAGACTACCACCGTGTAGCTAACTTCTCCCCGATTCTAAGGAACCTGGCCACGCTTTCTCTAGCTCAAAAAAGACCCTATATCGGTGCTTTGGTTCAAGCTTCACTGGAAAATTGAGTAGTTAAGAGAGAGTGAGGTTTTCAAGTGTGGAGAGGATGAATGGAGAGGGGCTCTTTATATAGGGAGCTCGGGGACTCATCGGCCATTTGGTACCTTTGTGATAATTATTGATGGCCTGAAACATACTGAATGAAAACATTCTCTCTTCATCGGCGTTGGTTTGATTTTCCCATGAGTAAACAGTGTTGTCATTTGAAGGAAGAAGATGACATTATTCCGAACCGGGTTCAAAGCTTAAACCGGACGGTTCAAGCCCGATTCGACCAAGTTTTTCAAAATTAAAATTTTCTAAATTCATTCTCTATCAAATGGTAGCTTCAATTCTCCAATTGGGATTTTCTAAGCCACCTAGAAAAATAAATTTAGCTTCTAGTTCAATAGTGGTTCAAACTGGTCCAAACCGATTCAATCCGGTTTGGATCTAGTTCACCTGAACCGGTTTGGTTTTCATCCCCCATTCATCCTAAAGTCCTTTTTTTAGGACTTTTATGAATCCTTTGGGTCACCTGGGAGTTATAAATTTCCCAAATTATCCGTTCTTTGATGATCGGGTTTGTGAACCGGTTCGATTTTCTCACTCGGTTTGACCGGTTCGTTTCCCAGTTTTTCTTAACACCAAAGAGAGGGGTTTACACTAACTGACAACCCTAAGAGAGCCAACCTAAATAGTCCCCCACATAAACTAGGAACTCCCAAAATAACAAGGCAACAAGTCAAGACAAAAGACTAGGAAGGAGAATTTTAGGAAGGAACAAAGAGCCTACCTAGAAGGAGAGTCATTGGAAAAGACATGCCCTAACCTAGAAACAAAGGACCTAACTGAAACTGGGAAAGGAAAAAAATGTGCTCATAAGGGGCCGAGTGCAAAGAAATCATACTTCTATGGGATCAAAGAATAGGATAAACCTGGGAAAAGGAAAAAAGAGAAGTTGACATCAAGAGATGTAGTGGGATTGAGAGGATTAGTACCAGAATGAAACCTAATGACCAATGAGGGATTTGGCGGGCCCTCATACATGAGTTAAGAAACAAAGAGAAATTGAGGTTGCCTCTAAGAAGGACAAGTGGAAATGAAGATAATAAAGAATATGGCACATAAGGCATACCCACGAGACTTCCCCAGAAAGAAATAAACCTAGGAAATGACATCAAAAGGCTCTAGGATCGGTTGTAGAAGGATCAAGGAGAGGAAAATAAGCATTAAGGGAAGAATACCTAGAAAGGGTATGCACAGCTCAAGGGAGCCACGATGAACAATTGGACATAGTACGGATCATATGAAAGGAACTCGACACACAGGAATCCATCGAAGGAGGAAGGACTGGGAAGTAGTTATGGCTACACCCTATAAAGGGGCAGTACGATGGGCATCAGGGACAAGAGAACTCGAGAGACGACAACCTTAAATTTAACAAGAAGAGTAATAAGGATAAGATGGTTAGTGACCCAACCTTGTGAAAATCATGGAAGTAAATCCAATGAAGAGGGGAGAGGTGGATGGGACAAATGATGGCAACAAGGATGAAGGAGATCCTTAATGAACTAAGGACCGAAGAACAAAAATGGCGACCCCCTCAAGAGATGAGAAGGATTAAAAATATACGCCCCACTCAAGGAGGATTTGAATCCCTCCCTAAAGAAATAAACTGGTACTGGGATGTAAGGGGGAATGAGGATAAGGTACAAATGGCGTGCTCGCAACATTTTAGAAGTGAGGGTAAGCAGGAGAGAATGACATCAGGGGATGTCATAAAGTTGCTCTAAGGTCGGGTATCTATAAGGGTGAAGAAAGGAAGAAGCCAATCAAGGAAGAAGTCTCAGGGAGGTATAGGCCCCAACAAAGAGGCGATGGACCAAATTAAATTGGGAAGAGAGATAAGCTCACAAATGCATTGTAGGGTGAGGCGAAAAGATCAAATATAAAGGAAACGTACTCATGAGGATCCAATGGGGTAAGTTAAACCAAGGAATGGATAAGTAGTAAGATAGTATCAAATGATGCAGTAATAAGTGGGAATGGGCGGTATACCCCAAATGAAGAAACATGGGAACAAATTTCCAAGGAAGTACAACCTTGGGAAACGACGTACTCCAGTCAAAATGTGATTTAAGGGAGTCACAATGGACACCAGGACAAATTCTAGTAAATGACACAAAATAAGACTCGACAATCGAAAATATCTCGGATAAGAAGAAAAATGGGTGAGTTGGGAAAATTAAGGTCGATGAAGGATTAAAGGTGGGCAAAAGCTTGAATTCAAAAGGGTGTAAGAATGTGAAGGAAGGAAACCTTCAAGGAATGATGAAATGGTCATGAGCGAGTATGAGTGGATGGAAGAAAGGAAAGTTCTTGAGAAAAGGATGCCATTGGAAATGAAGGACATAATAGAGAGAGAATCGCAATGTGTCTGTAAGTCATTAGGAAACCCGATGATTGGAACTGGGGGAAAAATCAATAAGGAAGTTGGTAAGGAATGAGTAGATAAGGAAAAACCAACACGATCTTGATGTCAAAAATTTTAAAGGACAATTGGACAACACTAAAGGTAGTTGGGGAACACTACTGGGTAATAAGAAGGAACGAAGCCACATGACTCCTAAACGGTTGGAAAGGCATGAACCGTTATTGAAGACACAAATTCTAGAACTATAATGGACAAAGACATTTTAGAACATGTCATGCTGTAAAGGACATGTAGTTTCAACAGTCTCAAGAAAAGGTGACTCAAGTAAGACAGAGTCTATTAGTCAAACCTAAGAACTAGAATCGGAGTTGTAGTAAACCAAAGATGGAGGAAGGACCAAAATAAGATAAGGAGGAAATTATATCAAAACCCACGGGGTTAAGGATGAAAAGTCTGAAAGGATGCTAAGTTAAGAGCATCAACAGCCAAGGGAATAATTGGAAATGAGGATGATTGAATATATATGGAACACCCAACCGAGTGATGTAGATAAGAACCCTAAGAGGAAAAATGTCACCCTAAGTAGAGTAAGAACTGGACCTAAGGATATACCTTGGGCTTAGTGGAAAGGGCATAACTAATCATGATACACTCCATGGAGTGAGTGGAAAATGGAAAGGAAGAAAGATTTCTTAAGTGCATGGCTAAAGGACTAAGTGAAGGAAACAACCAACGTGATAGCATGCAGAGCAAACCCCAAGAGGACATCAAGGGAAGTTACTCCCAATGCAAAAGATTGCTAACTTAGTTTTGGGGACAAAACCCCTAAAAGGAGGAGAGAGTTGTAAACCCCGTCCTTTAAAGATAAGAAAACCAAAAAAAGAACTAGTCAATTCAAAAGAGAAAATCGAGCCGGTTAACGAACCCAAACCGGTAAAGAAAGGGTAAGAAATGGTTAACTGAATACATTAAATCTTACATACCTGTCTTTCATGTTCAGCTACAGGGAAGTCTTTAGGGTTTTTTTCCCTTGGTTATCTGAAAATGGGGTAAATGGAGGGGGTGAGTTCGACAACTCAGTGAATGGATGTTGGGAGAGAGTTTTCATAAATAAGTCATCTTTAATCGGAGTGTGCCAAACTCCTTATTTCCTTTAAAAATGTTATTTCCTCAAATTTTGGTTCTTTCAAAACCTTTTTCCTCATTTCCACATTAGATGTGTTTAATAGTCAACACACGCCCTTTATCGGGAAGGGATCACACATTCGTAGAGCAGCCCATCCACTGCACCCACTTGTGGCTCGAAGCGACTCTACTGACCACCAAGATAGAAGCCCGTCCACATCAATCCTAAGTTTGAGTGGATGTTCGCGACATCCGGCCCTCAAACCCGAAATCAACTATGTGTCTGTATGAGGATAGAGATCTCATCCCGACCCCATCTTGGTCTCATGTGCATGAAGCTACGTCTAGCTTCCCTGATTGTTGACACGCCAAACTACCCTTATCTCCACCATGTCGTCCAGTAGCCCTTAGGATGCATCACTACCCCTCTTGGGCGTCTTAATAGTCGCGGACCTCAAGTGCATACACAAACAATAGTTTTTCCACAAAGCAATTTATCTTTCTTGCCACTAATCCAATGGCCCCGACCCTCAACTCGACTTGCAGCTATTTGTCTAGCCTAGTTCATTGACCTGGCCCTGACGCACTGTCGCTTGTCCATCGAGTATGCCAGCTTATCGTGGTACCATGGCAAAATCACATAATCCATTCGTTAAGAATTTCCATGACTTTAACATATCAAGTTTGTTTACGATCTAATGCTCGTGCCAACTGGCCTTGGGCCCACTGTACGTGATTTTCCAAAACCAGGCATTTAGCCCCACAAGTTCCAAAACTAAGGCCTTTGGCCTATTTAAGCTGTTCTAGCTCCCGTCAAGAAGGTCTCCCAAAAATTTTAAGCATTGGCACACAATCAAGGGAGAACACTTCTGACAAAATCATCTTTCAATTCATCACACCAACTGGGTGTGATGATATTTACACTTACAATCGGCAAGTAGGTTTTCTTCTTCCTTCAAGGAAGTCCTTCATACCAACCGGGTATGATTTTCTCTACTTACAACCAGTAAATAGGTTTCCGCTTAGTTCTCATATCACTCAAACCAGGTGTGATGTTAAAATCCCACATATAAGTGATTTTTCATTTTCGAGGTGCTCATCATCCCAACCGAGTATAATGTGAATAAACACACACTCCTGATATTCGTGGCATATTCTTCCTAAGTTGATTTTTGTCTCCATGCTAGCTTATCCTTGCTGGCATTCTAGTTTCTCATGTTCCTACATGATTTGAGCACTCTTATCCATTAGATTTTGGCATAAAAGCCTTTGTTTCTCACATATGAGCGACTAGACCCAAAAGTTGTTAGTTTATTGCAGTTAGGTCCCTAAAGTTCCTTTTTCCTTAACTTTAGATCCCTAGTGCTAACGTTTCCCCAAAATGGCGTTCGCATAAAAATTTTTGACCGAAATTTCAGGTTACAAAAAATTATACTTCCAAAGAGGTCACCCATCCTCACACTACTCTAAGGTAAGCACGCTTAACTTTGAAGTTATTATAAAATCTAATTCACCTAAACCAATTTGGTTTTTGTTTTCTAGTTTGTCTTAAGTTTATTTTCCAATGTTTAATAAATCCTTTAGATCAACCAAAAGTTGTAAATTTTCATATTGCTTATTCCCAAATGTAAACCGGTTTTGTTTTCTTATTCGGTTTGACCGGTTCTTTTCCCGGTTTTCCTTAACTCAAATGTGCGGGGTTTACAAGATGAGAGCTATCTGCCCAGATTGAAAGCTCTAACCATCGTGCCCTCACCAGTAAGTAATCGAATCTTTCTCTCTCTGCAGTCCGTTTTCCAGCGAAGCTCCGTTTGAGCTCGTTCTCACATCAAAACTTGCAAATCAAAGTGCTATTGAATCGTAAGAAGATGGAGGAACTCAATTTTAACTTCAATTTTAATAATTAGAGGTGTTTGATCGATCAATTTGATAAAATCATATTCAGTTGTGCTAAAGAGTTGAAATTGGTGGGAAATTTTGGGAAAATTGGGGATTTTCAAAATTCAAAGGACCAAAATATAATTTTATGTAATTGAGGGTCAATTGGGCATAGACAAATGCAAACTGATTCCCTAGTACAAACATGAAGCCCTAATACACTCTTGGAATGAAAAATATTTTATGACAACCTAAGTTAAGATTTGAATGTGGCTTTTCAATATATTGCCGAGATTTGGAACCAAATTGGAAATTTGGGAAATTAAACCCCTTTTGGTGAAATTAAATAATTTGAGGTCCCAAGGTAAATTTTAAAAGTTGGGACCTAATTGTAAATATATGTAAAGTTGGGTTTTCTCATTCATTTGGAACGAATGAGTGCTATTAGGCCAAAGAATAATGAACAACCATGTTCATTTTCATGTAGGAGAACGAGGCATCGGGAACGCCAGTTGAGGTCCAACTTACTAAGGACGAAACCCGACTAAGTGGAATTTCACTGCACTATCGGGTGAGTGGTTTACTAACGTCACACCCAGTTGGAATGATGAGCACAACTTAAAATTTAAAAACCACTTGTTTGTTGTGAGTGGGATTATATATCATACCCAGTTGGGGATGATAAGTACCTTTATATAAAAACCCGTTGTTTAGTGGTATTTTAATAATCACCATTTAGAGAAACTGATGTGAAAATATGATGAGACCATGCAGAAATACTACTTATCGGTTGTAAGTAGATCATACCCAGTTTGTATGATGAGACTTCCTCAAAGGAAGTTGAAAACCCGTTCATCGGTTATGAACAGTAAAAACCCGATCGGTATAATGGACAGTAAAAACCTATTTTTGTTGGAAGTGTTCTCCCCTAAATGTGTGCCAATACTTAAACTATTTGGTAGACTTTCTTAACGGGAGCTCAAATAGCTCTTATAGGCCGAGGGCCTCGGTTTTGGAACTTGAGGGCTAGAATGCCCAGTTTTTGAAAAACTCGAACAGTGGGCCATAGGCCAATGGACACGAGCAGGAGCTCATAAACCATTAAACCTTAATAAGTAAATTGTTTGGTCATGGTACTAAGGCAGGTCCAACATACTCAGACAACCAGTAGTAGTACGACATGACCAGTCTCCAGACCAGTCAAAAGAAATAGCTACTGGTTGAGTTGAAAGTCGGGACCGTTGGGACTAATGGCACCACATATTACATGGAAATTTAAAGAAAACTTTGTTTGTGCATGCACTATGAGTACGGGATCATCGAGACGCCCATGAGGGGTAGTGGTGTGCCTAAGGGCCCTGGACGATCCAGTGAGTATAAGGGCAGATCGTCGTTCCAGGTGTCTGTGCAAAATTTGGAGTAGCACCAAGTTCATGAGACCGGGGTGGGGACAGGATGAGGTCTCTATCCCCATATGGACATGAAGAAGCGATTTCAGGATTGAGGGTCGAATGTCGTGTACATCCACTCATTCCCAGGGTAGAAGTGGTTGTGCTTCTATCCAGGTGGCCGGTAAAGTCGCTCCGAAGCCACTAGTGGGTTCAGTAGTCGTACTGACCTGTGAATGTGTGTAACCTTCATAATGAAGGATGTGTGTTGGGTGATAACGCACCATGGTAAATAAGAAATGATGGAAAAACCAGAATTTTTAAATGAAGGAATTTTTGAAAAGAAAGGAGTCTGGTACACTCCAATAATAAATGTTTTCTTATAAGTCTAAACTTTTGGAAAACCCATTCACTAAGTAGTCGTACTCACCCCCTCCCTTATATCCCTTTCAGGAAATCCCAAAAAGCCTACCCTTAAAGACCATCAACTAAGAAGCCTGTGAGATAGGTATGATAAATTGAAAATGTTATGCAGTTTTGATTACGTTATTCTAGGAAAAATATGCATGTTTAAAGAACGCCTTACTCTTTACGGTTTATAATAAGGGAAACCCTTTAATAAACCGGGAGAGTGGTGGGTTGATCACGGGTATTTGACCAAACCGGGTCGAGGCATGACAGGAAGGTTGAAATTGGGGGGGAATTTGGGGAATTTCAAAAATTCGAGTAACTAAAGTGCAATTTTCTAAAATTGAGGGTCAATTGGGCAAGGAAAAGATGTTGGAGGACCAATTGGCCAATTATTGGAATTTTGGGGTGAAATTTACAATTTGTGTAAAGTAGGGGTAAAATGGTAATTTTGGAAAATTTGGGAATTTGGGAAACTCGAACCCCTTTTCATAATTTTGAATAAATTGAGGTTCCAAAGTAAATTTTTTGAAGTTTCGGGACTCAATTTGGGGAAATTTTGGCATTTAGGATGATAGGAACCTAATTTCAAATAATTGAAAAGTTCAAGTATTTCATCCATTTGTGATGAATGAAGGTTGTTAGGCCAAGGGATAATGAACAAGGATGTTTATATCGTTTAGGAACACGAAGTATCAGGAACGCTAGCAAGGACAAGCTCACGTGAAGACAAAGAACCGGTTAAGAGGAAATCACTGCGTTATCGGGTGAGTGAGATTTTTATATAATACCCGGTTGGGATGATAAGCACCTTCGAAATGAAAACTCACTAGGAACTTTATACATCAAACCTAAATGGAGTGATTTGGAAATTACGTAGAAAAACTACTTACCGATTGTAAGTAGATCATAACAGGTTGGTATGATGAACTTCTTGGAAGGAAGTAAAAAACTCGTTCATCGATTATGAGTAGAGATGTCCTTACACCCGATTGGTGTGATGGACGGCTAAAAGATTATTTTTACCAGAAATGCTCTCCCCTGACTATGTGCCACTACTTAAACATTTTGGGAGACCTTCTGGATGGGAGCTCGAATAGCTCAGATAGGCCGTAGGCCTCGATTTTGGAACTTGGGGGCTAAAATGCCTGATTTTAAAAATCTCATACAGTGGGCCCAAGGCGAGTTGGCATGAGCAAGCACTCGTAAACAAACATGAGTTTAAGCCATGAAAACTTTAAATGAATGATATGTTTAGCCATGGTACCAAGATAGGACCGACATACTTGATGGACTGGCGGCAATGAGACATGACAGGTTGACGGACTAGTCGAGATAAACAGCTGCAGGTCAAGTTGGGGGTCGGGGCCGTTGGACTAGTGGCACCAAAGATTAAATGGCTTATGAGGAAAACTATTGTTTTGTGCATGCACTGAGTTACGGGACCTTCAAGACGCCCAAGAGGGGTAGTGATGCGTCCTAGGGGCTACTGGACGACATGGTTGAGATAAGGGCAGGTTGTCGTGCCAATAGTCAGGGAAGCTCGATGTAGCTTCATGCGCATGAGACTGGGTGGGGTCGGGATGAGGTCTCTGTCCTCAAACGGACATGGAGTTTCTTTACAGGATTGAGGTCCAGATGTCGCGTACATTCACTCATTCTAAGGGTAGAAGTAGACAAGTTTCTATCTAGCTAGCCCGTAAAGTCGCTCCAACGCCACAAGTGGGTGCAGTGAACATGCTGCCATGCAAATGTGTGATTCTTTCATGAAGAAGGGCGTGTGTTGATTGTTAAACACACCGACTATGGTTAATGAGGAAATGATAGTTTTGAAAACCAAGAACTTGAGGAAATGGTTTTAAAAAATTAAGGAGTCTAGCACACTCGAATTCAAACTATTTTTCTAAAAATTAAGTTTTTAAATACGCTTTCACTGAGTCACTGAACTCACCCCCTCCCTTATACCCCTTTCATGTAACCAAGGGAAAAGCCTACCTAAAGACCTCCAGTAAGCTACACCTATGAGACAGGTATGAAAGTTTAAATTTTCATGCAGTTTTGATTAATGTTATTCTAGGAAAGGTATAGGTTTAAAGGACGTCTTAGTACTCATGGTTTAAAGAAGGGGAAAACCCTTAATAAACCAGGAAAGTGATGAGTTGCTCACGAGGATCCAACCAAACCGGGTCGGGACATGAAAACTTGAGTGGTATTAGAGCCTATTTCCTCGAATACATTATCAAAACTTGAAAATATATTAAACTAATAGGAATGATTTTAAAATTTTCAGAATGTCTCCCAGGAAAGGAACCAAGAGAACTAGAGTCGCAGTCTCCAACACTACCCAACTACCCCTACCTATGGAAACTCCTAGAGGAGCCTAGACAACTCCTCCTAGACTTAGCTCAGAACACCAGAGGTTGTACGAGGAGTTCGCCCGTGTGGTTGGGCAACCTAACCTCATCCAGAGGCAGGCACCAATTCTCGGGTTGAACTAAAAGAAGTGCAATCTCATCCTCCTCCTCCTCTTAGCCTTTCCCCTCTAGTAGACATCCCCAGAAATCGCAATAATCTCTGTCAACTGGGGTGTAAGCCTTTCCTCAGAGAGAAAGATACTGGTACCACTTTGGATTTGCTAGAAAACATCAAGAAGCTAATGGAAATCGTCAGGATACCACCAGAGGACATGGTGATCCTCACAGAATACTTCCTGGAAGGAAGTGCTAAACGATGGTGGGACAACGTCCAAAACTTGCATACCTCCATCCCCACGTGGGAGCAATTTGAGGAGAGGTATGCGGAGGAGTACCTAGCTCCACATTTGATTAATGAGAAGAAGTAAGAGTTCATCCGACTTCTGCAAGGGCTTAACTCCATATCAGAGTACGAAACAGAAAAGACCCTAGCACTATAGCAGGTACATCCCAAAACCCTTCCAACTAGTTCAAGAGAATCTTGTAATTGAAATTTTTATTCAATAAAAAAAAGCCTTTCCTCTAAAATACATGTTTCTTCAAATCAGGGTATGTACAATAATAGGAACAACAAGTCTATGCCCTTTTCAACTCAGGAGCTGAGAGATCTTTCATCAAGGAAGACTTGATTTCAAGTGTACCCCTAGAACTTACTCCACTAGAACAAAGTCTCAACATACTCACACCCATAGGAGAAGGGTTAAATTTGAATAAGTAATTAAAAGGATGTGAGATAAAGATTGGGGGAATCAAACTTGAAGCGGATTTGATTCCATTACCCTTGAAGGAGGTAGAAGTAATCATGGGGATGATTGTTTAAGTAATCATCAGCCCAGGATGGACTGTGGAAAGAAAATAGTGACCTTCCACACTGTCATGCCCCAACCCAATTTGGACGGATCCCCATGAACAACCCGCCGCTCTCTTGGTTCAATAGGAGTTTCCTCCTTCTTTAACTCAAGTGGAGCCAAGCATATTTTCAACCTTGTTCCCTGGAAAGACATATATCAAATAAAATGCAAACCTAAGAGAAATTAAGCATACCTGACAAAGGATAAGACTTGGTATTATCCCTAATCATTTTCACTATTTCCTGAAAAGTGGATAAAAAGAGGGGTGAGTTTCTAAAACTTAGTGAATGGGTTTTAAAATAATAAAAAAAATTAAGTTTGATAGAATAGTTTTCCAAAAATGGAGTGTGTCAAACTCCTTAATTTCTTTAAGTTTTCCCATCATCAATATTGATTAAAAAATCATTTTTTATTACCACAATTTGTCATCATCCAACACACATCCTTCATCATGAACATCAAACACACAATTGCAAGCCAACCCATCCCTGTACCCACTTCTAGCATCAGAGCGACTTTATCGGCCACCTAGATAGAAACACGTCCACTTCTACCCTGAGAATGAGTGGATGTTCGCGACATCCAACCCTCAATCTCGTAATAATCTTCATGTCCATATGAGGACAAAGATCTCATCCTGACCCTATCTTGGTCTCATGCGCTTAAAGCTACGTCAAGCTTCGCAAGGCTTCTGGTACGACTAATTGCCCTTATATCCACCAGGTCGTTCAGGGCCCTAGGACACATCACTACCCCTCTTGGGCATCTTAAAGGTCCCGTAAACACAGTGCATGCATAATCAACAATTTTCACATTATGTCATATAATCTATGGTGCCACTGGTCCAACGGCCTCAGCACTCAACTTAACATGCAGTTGATTATCTCGACTAGTCTGGAGACCTGTCATGTCACACTGCCGCTAGTTGACTGAGTATGTCGATCCTGTCTTGGTACCAAGGCCAAACAATTCAATTACTTAATTTTTCATGGCATATAAATTATGTTTGTTTACGAGCTCATGCTCGTGCCAACCGGCCTAGGGCCCACTGTTCGAGATTTTAAAATTTTGGGCATAATAGCCCCCAAGTTCTAAAACCGAAGCTTCTGGCCTAACAAGGCTATTTGAGCTCCCGTCAACAAGGTCTCCCAAATTGTTTAAGTAGTGGC
Organism: Trapa incisa; assembly: GCA_030064435.1. Classification (NCBI taxonomy): domain Eukaryota; kingdom Viridiplantae; phylum Streptophyta; class Magnoliopsida; order Myrtales; family Lythraceae; genus Trapa; species Trapa incisa. Next base: position 2,119,811 of record CM057774.1, on the reverse strand, counting down.
ACACAATTAGAGGAGAGCACTTCCGACAAAATATATTTTCAATTTTCCATCATACCAACTGAGTATGAGGATATCTCTGCTCATAACCGATGAACAAGTTTTCCACTTACTTCGAGAAAGTTTCATCATACAAACTAAGTATGATCTACTTACAACCGGTAACTAGTTTTTTCACATGATTTTTACATCACTCATCTTAGGTATGATGTTTAAAATACCACTTAGCAGGGGGTTTTCATTTTTGAGGTACTTATCATTCCAACTAGGTATGATATAAAAATCTCACTCACCCGATCGTGCAGTGAAATTCCTCTTAGTTGGTTTTCGTCCCTTGCGAGCTTAATCTCACCTGGCGTTCCTGATGCCACGTGTTTCTACATAAAATGAACATTATTATTCATTATCATTTGGCTTGAGCACCTTCCTTCATTATGAATGACTACATATTCAACTTTTCAAATAATTACAATTTGGTCCCTAAAGTTATTTTTCCTTTACTTTAGGCCCCAATTGACAGTTTTTCCCCAAATTGAGTCCCAAAACTTTTAAAATTCCCCTTGGGACCTCAGTTAATTGATTTTCATAAAAAGGGGATCAAGTTTCCCAAATTCCCAATTTGGCCCTCAATTTTCCCAAAATTACCATTTTGCCCTTCTTTACAAAAAAGGGAAATTTTACCCCAAAATTCTAAATTTTGCTCAATTGGTCCCCTAACACTCTTATCATGCCCAATTAACCCTCAATTTTATAAAATTACATTTTGGTCTCCCGAATTTTCAAAAATCCCCAATTTTCCCCCAATTTCAACTTCCTAACACAACCGAATTTGATTTCATCAAATTGACCTATCAAACACTTCTAATTGTTGAAATTGAAGTTAAATTTGAGTTTCTACATCTTTAAATGATTCAATTGCACTTTGAATCATAAGTTTTGGTGTCATAACAAGCTCAAACGAAGTTTCACCGTAAAATAGAACGTAGAGAGAGAAAGCTTCTCGGGGGCGCGGCGGTCCGAGCTTCCAATCTGGGCATATAGCTCTCCTCCTGAGGTTCCTCATAGGATCAAGAATTGCATCAATTGATGCTGAATTGGGTGAGAATTCTATCATCGATGTTCTGTTGGTTCTCTCTCTAGCACCGGTCAAAAATTATAAAGGGAAGCCAAATTGGCTTACCTTTCCATTCTAATTCGGTCGTGGGAGGGTTGAAGAGGTGTTGGGAGAGCTTGATTAAGCCTGAGGAGGCTCGAATTGGCAAATTTCAGCTCGACCAAAATAGGGCAACTTCAGTCTGTCAGAGCTGCTTCACTGTTCAATCACGTCAGCGCTTCTCAGGCGACCCTCATAGTGAATGGATGTTACCACCGTGTAGTTGACTTCTTCCTGGTTCTAAGGAACCCAATCATGCCTTCTTTGGCTTAGAAATGACCCTATATTGGAGCTTTGGTTGAAGCATCGCCAGAAAACTAAGCAGCTAAGAGAAAGTGAGGTTTTCAGGTGTAGAGAGGATGAATGGAGAGGGGCTCTTTATATAGGGAGCTCGGGGACTCATCGGTCGTCCGTTTGGCACATTTATGACAGTCATTGATGACCTAAAACGTACTGAACAGAAACATTTCATCTTTGTCAACGCAGCTTCAATTTTCCAGCGAATGAACAGTGCTATCATCTAAGGGAAGAAGACGACATTGTTCCGAACTGGACCGGTTCGAACTGGGTACAAATCTTAAACCGATTGGTTCACCCCCAATTCGACTGAATTTTTCAAATCTAAAAATTGCTAAATTCATTTTCTATCCAATGGTGGCCTCAAATCCCAAATTTGATTTTTTTTAAGCCTCCTAGAAAAATAAATTTAGAATCTGGTTCAATAGTGGTTCAATCAATCCAAACCGGTTCAATCAAGTTCGGATCCAGTTCACTTGAACCGATTTGGTTTTCATTTCCAATTCATCCATAAGTCCTTTTTCATGAATTATGTGACTCTTTAGGTCACTTGTGATCCATAATTTCCCCAGTTTGCCCTTTCTCTATCGGTTCCAATTCATAAACCAGCTTGGTTTATAAAACGGTTCAATTCGGTTTGAATCCGGTTCACCCTTTCTCTATCTGGTTTTTCTCTCCCAATTGGTTCTAAAGTTCTTTTCCAAGGTTTATGAATCTTTTTGGGTCATATGGGAGTTGTAATTTCTCTAATTTTCCCATTCCTCAATAATCGAGTTTGTGAACTGGTTCGGTTTTCTCACTTGGTTTGACTAGTTCTTTTCCTGGTTTTTCCGTAACTCCAAAGAGCGGGTTTTACACACACTCCTGAGACAAGTGAACTATAGTTCCAAGGAGAGCTGAAGTGCAGATGGTGTCCCATATGAAAGCCCAAAAAATAATATAGAAAGGTTGTACGACTTTCCTGGCCATGGTCATCAATAAAGAGTCTAAAGAAAAGAGAATCGAAGACATTTCAATGGTTAAACATTACCAGGAAGTATTTCCAAAAGAACTACACAAGCTACCTCCAAGTCGGCAAGTGGAGTCTATCATAGAGATTATCCCAGGAACCAACCCCATACCCCAAGCCCCCTATCATGTGTCTCTAGCAGAACTAAAGAAATTGAAAGAACAACTAGACGAGCTACTAGAGAAGGATTTTATAGTTCCTAGCCAGTCTCCATGGGGTGCATCCATCCAATTCGTAAAGAAAAAGGATGGAAGCATGAGACTGTGTATAGACTACAGAAAGTTGAACCAGGTCACCATCAAGAACATATACCCACTTCAGCGAATTGATGACCTATTCGACCAATTAAAAGGGGCAGCTTACTTCTCCAAAATAGACCTTCGGTCAGGCTCTCATCAACTTAGGATCCGAGAGGAGGACATTCCCAAGACGGCATTCCGATCCCGATACGACATTACGAGTTGAGAGTGATGCCATTCGAAGTAATGAATGCCCCTGCACCCTTCATGGATTTGATGAGTCGTGTGTTCCAACCACACTTGGACAAGTTCGTGATAATGTTCATAGATGACATTCTTATATACTCACGAACTAGGTTGGAGCATGAAGAGCATTTGGCAATCACCTTGGAGATATTGAAGGAAAATCACTTATATGCAAAAATTTTCAAGTGTGAGTTCTGGCTACAGGAGGTAGGATTCTTAGGACATATAGTGTCCAAGGATATAGTCAAAGTAGATCCAGCAAAGGTGGAAGCCATATCATATTGGAAGGCACCAAGGAATCCTTCAGAGATACAGAGTTTCTTAGGTCTGGCAGGAAACTACAGACGGTTTGTGCAAGACTTTTCTAACATAGTAGCTCCTCTGACTCGTCTCACCAGGAAAGGAGTTTAGTATAAGTGGGATGAAAGCTATGAGAAATCTTTCTTAGAGTTGAAGACTCGATTGACAACCGCACCAGTGCTCTCCCTACCTGACCCTAGTGCGGGAGAGTACACCGTCTATAGTGATGCATCCGGACAAGGACTTGGATGTGTATTGATGCAACAAGAGAAGGTTATTGCTTATTCCTCGTGACAACTTAAGGTACATGAGAGAAACTACCCAACCCATGATCTGGAATTAGCTGCAATAGTGTTTGCCTTAAAGATTTGGTGACACTACCTTTACAGGGTTAAGTGTAGGATATACACGGATCATAAAAGTTTTAAGTACTTCCTAACTCAAAAAGAGTTAAATCTCCACTAGAGGAGATGGTTGGAATTGGTCAAGGATTGCGATCTTGTGATAGAATATCACCCCGGAAAGGCGAATGTGGTGACAGATGCCTTAAGTCACAAATATCAGACTGAGGCGGCACAAATAAAGACGAGCTACATACCCTTGTTGCAACAGCTAGGAAGAATGGAGGTGGGTCCGAGGATAGACAAGCAAGAGAAGTGCTTGTTGGCCAATCTTGTGGTAAGGCCCAAGCTAACCAAGTAGATTAAGGCTCAACAAAAGGCTAATAAAGAACTCCAACCTTATTTGAACCCGATTAATAGAGAAACAAAATCAGACTACGACTTGCAAGGTAATGGAGTGCTAACCTACAAGGGTAGGGTTTGTGTGCCTCAAGATAAGTAGTTGAAGAGGTTAATTGAGGAAGAGGCACACGATTCGATATATGTGATGCATCCGGGCAGTATTAAGATGTATCGCACCCTCAAACAAGGATAATGGTGGAAAGGAATGAAGAGGGAGATTGTGGAATATGTAGCTCAATGCTTGTCCTGTTAGTAGATTAAAGCTGAGCATCAAAACCATCAGGACTGCTGCAACCTTTACCAATCCCATAATGGAAATGGGAGCACATCAATATGGACTTTGTCATGGGATTACCTATGACAAGAAAATGATGAGATACAATCTAGGTCATAGTGTTCCGATTAATCAAGTCCGCCCATTTTCTACCAATAAGAGTGATGAATTCAGTCAAACAACTGGTCGTCCTATATATGATGGAGATAGTAAGACTCCATGGTGTCCCAGTGAGTATAGTATTAGATAGAGATCCAAGATTTACTTCAAGATTTTGGCCAAGCTTACAAAGTTCTATGGGAACCAAGCTCACATGAGCATGGCATTTCACCCACAAACCAATGGACAGTCTGAGTGAACGATTCAGACCTTGGAGGACATGCTGAAAGCATGCGTACTCACCATGGAAAAAGGTTGGGAGGAATACTTGTCCATAATGCAATTTGCTTACAATAATAGCTATTAGGCCAGTATTCAGATGGCTTCTTATGAAGTCCTTTATGGACAACCATGTCATACCCTGCTATTTTGGGAAGAAGTGGAGGAAAGGAAGCTGAAAAAGGTAGAGCTAATCAAGGATGCCACGGAGAAAAAAAATTAATCAGGAGTCACCTTAAGATCGCTCAGGACAGGCAAAAGAGTTATGTGGATCATCGAAGGAAAGATATGGAGTTTGATGTGGGAGATCAAGTGTTTCTCAAGGTATCCCCATGGAGGGGAATACTTAGGTTTCAACAACGAGGGAATTTGAAACCAAGGTATATCGATCCATATCCCATAATTCAAAGGATAGGGCCGATGGCCTATAAATTTAAACTACCTCTAGACTTGCATAGAATACACGACGTATTCCATATCTCTGTGCTTCGGAAGTACCAGCCTAATGTTAGCCATGTATTAGACTAACCTCCACTAGAGCTGGAAGAGAAATTGACCTATCAAATAGAACCAGTACGAATCATCGATCGGAGGGATAAGAACTTAAGGAATAAGAGAATTACTATGGTCAAAGTTCTGTAGCAAAACGGACTCGTGCAAGAAGAGACAAGGGAAACTAAAAGTGTAATGAGGGAATGTTACCCTTAATTATTTAACATGTAAACTATTTTGGGGACAAAACACCTAAAACGAGGGGAGAGTTGTAAACCCCGTCCTTTGATAATAAGAAAACCGGGAAAAGAACCGGTCATTTACAAAGAGAAAACTAAGCTGGTTTATAAACCAAAACCGATAGAGAAAGGAAAAACTGGGAATTTTATGGATCCCAAGTGACCTAAATAATCATGAAAATCATGATAAAGGACTTTAGGGTGAATTGGAGGTGAAAATCAAACCGCTTCAGGTGAATCGGACCTGAACCGGATTGAACCAGTTTGAACTACAATTGAACCGATTTGTAATTTATTTTTCTAGGTGGCTTAGAAAATTCAAATTAGAGAATTGAGGCCACCATTTGTTAGAGAATGAATTTAGATGAATTTACAAATTTTTAATTTTGAAAAACTTAGTAGAATCGGGCCTGAACTAGCCGGTTTAAGCATTGAACCTGGGTTGGAACAGTGTCGTCTTCTTCCTTTAGATGACAGCATTATTCACTCATCGAAAAATCGAGCAGCACCGACGAAGATGAAAAGTCTCCAACCAGGGAGTTTCAAGCAATGAATGACCGCCATTAAGGCACCAATCGGACGGCCAAGAAGAGCTCGAGCTTCCTATATAAAGAGACCCTCCTCATTCATCTTCCTCACACCAGAAAACTCCACTCTCTCCCTACTACTCCATTTTCCGGTGAAGCTTGAACCAGAGCTCTAACTTGATCATACTCAGTTGGAATGATGAACTTCCTGGAAGGAAGTAGAAAATCCATTCATCGATTATGAGCAAAGATGTCCTCACACCTTGTTGGTGCGATGGACGGCTAAAAGATTATTTTCGTCGGAAGTTCTCTCCCCTGACTATGTGCCACTACTTAAACTTTTTGGGATACCTTCTTGGCGGGAGCTCGAATAGCTCAGATAGGCTGTAGGCCTCGGTTTTGGAACTTGGGGGCTAAAATGCCCAATTTTGAAAATCTCGTACAATGGGCCCAAGGTCAGTTGGCACGAGTAGATGCTCGTAAATAAACAAGAGTTTAAGCCATGAAAATTTTAAATGAATGATATGTTTGGCCATGGTACCAAGACAGGACCGACAAACTCGATGGACTGGCGGCAGTGCGACAAATAGCTGTAGGTCGAGTTGGTGGTCGGGGCCATTGGACTAGTGGTACCAACTCCCTTATACCCATTTCAGGTATACGAGGAAAACTGTTATTTTGTGCATGCACTGAGGTATAGGACCTTCAAGATGCCTAAGAGGGGTAGTGATGCATCCTAAGGGCTACTAGACGACATGGTGGAGATAAGGGCAAATTGTTATGCCAGTAGTTAGGGAAGCTCGACGTAGCTTAATGCACATGAGATTGGGGTGGGGTCGAGATGAGGTCTCTATCCTCATATGCACACAGAGTTTCTTTACGGGATTGAGGGTCAGATGTCGTGTACATCCACTCATTCTTAGGGTAGAAGTGCACGAGCTTCTATCTACGTGGCTGGTAAAGTCGTTCCAATGCCACAAGTGGGTGCAGTGGATGTGCTGCCTTGTGAATGTGTGATCCCTACATGATGAAGGGCATGTGTTAATTTTTAAACACACCAACTATGGTTAATGAGGAAATGATGGTTTTGAAAATTGAGAACTTGAGAAATTAAGGAGTCCGGCAAACTCCAATTCAAACTATTTTTCTGAAAATCAAGTTTATAAACACCCATTCATTGAGTTGTCGAACTCACCCCCTCCCTTATACTCCTTTCAGGTAACCAAGGGAAAAGCCTACCTAAAGATCTCCAGTTAGCTACACTTGCGAGACAAATATGAAAGTTTAAAATTTCATGCAGTTTTGATTAATGTTATTCCAAGAAAGGTGCATGTTTAAAGGAAGCCTTACTCACGATTTAAAGAAAGGGAAAACCCTTAATAAACCGGGAAACAAGAACCTCAGGAACAAGAAGATTGATATGGTCAAGGTTCTTTGGAAGAACGGACCCATGCAAGAGGAGACATGGGAAACCGAGAGCATTATGAGGTAAGGCTACCCTCAGTTATTTGACATGTAATAATTTTGGGAAAAAAACCTCTAAAAGGAGGGGAGAGTTCTAAACCCCATCCCTTCATAGATAAGAAAAACCGGGAAAAGAACCACTTAGTTCAAAAGAGAAAACCGACCGGTTCACAAACCTCAACCAATAAGGAAAGGGTAAATTGAGAAATTTACAAACACCAAGTGACTCAGAGTCACAAAAATCATGGAAAAGGACTTTGGGACAAATTGGAAGGAAAAATCAGACTAGTTCAAGTGAACTGAACCTAAACTGGATTGAACTAGTTTGAATCATCATTGAACTGGTTGCTAAATTTATTTTTTTAGGTGGCTTAAAATATTCAAATTGGGGAATTGAAGCCACTATTTGATAGAGAATGAATAAATGAATTTAGAATTTTTTAATTTTGAGAAAATCGATCAAATCGAGCATGAACCAGCCAATTTATGCATTGAACTCGGTCGGACCGATCCGCTTCGATTCGGAACAATGTCATCTTCTTCCTTCAGATTACAGCACTGTTCATTCAATACATAAACAGATAGTGCCAGCAAAGGAAAAATGGCTCTGTTCAGGGCGTTTCAGGATAAGCTTGACCAAGATGTGAAACTGTTGGGCAGAGAGAACCTGAGCTCCCTATATAAAGAGCTCATCTCTAGTCATCCTCCTCACACCTGAAATCTCCATTCTCTCTCAATTGCTTCATTTTTCGGTGAAGCTCAAACCAGAGCTCCAACTTGGGCAGTTTCTCAGCCTCCGAAGGTGAGGTCAGGTTCTTTAGACTCCGAAGCAAGCCAGCTACCTGACAGCAACCTCCATTCAATCTAAGGACCACCGAAGAGGCACCAGTCAAATCAAATAGTGAAGCAGTTCCAAAGGACATAAGCTACCCTATTTCGATCGAGCTGAAATCAGTCAAATTCAGCCCTCTTCTGGTCAAACCAAACCCTCCTAACACCCCCATATCCCTCATACGACCGCAACAGTGCTGAAAGATAAGTCAATTCACCCCTCCCCCACACCCTCCTCCCCCATCATTTCCGGTCAATGTTAGAGAGAGAAACTACGAAATTTCACTAACGAAATTCTCACTCGATTCAAGGTCAATTGTAGAAATTATTGATCCTAGAAGGTACCTCACGAAGAGAGATACCTTCCCCGATAAAGAGCTTAGACCGCCGCACCTCCCACGATAAGCTTTTGAAGCTCTCTCTCTCTCTACGCATAATTTTCCGGTGAACCTCCGTTTGAGCTCATTTCGGCCTCAATTCATGTTATTCAAAGCTCAATTGAATTGTATGGAAGTGTAGGAACTCATTTACACCTCCAATTAAAGCAATTAACCTCGATTGAATGGTCAATTTAGAAAAATCTAATTCGGCCAATTTAAAAGGGGAAATTGGGAATTTCGTAAAATTAAGGAACTTTTTTGCAATTTCCCAAAATTGAGGGCCAATTGACCATGAAAAACATATTGGAGGACCAATTGGTCAATTTTTGAAACAATTGGTGCCAAATTGCCATTTTTTTAAAGTAGGGGCAAAATGGTAATTTTTGAAAAGTTAGGAACCAAATTGGAAATTTGGAAAAACTTGAGCCCCTTATGCAATTTTGAGTAAAATGAAGACTTAAAGGAAATTTTGGGACTTTTGGGACTAAAATTGGGCAAAGTTTGGCATTAGGGATTTAAAGTTAAGAAAAATAAATTTTAGGGACCTAAATGTAATCAAATTGGTGAGATGAAGTGAAAATGTGTTTTGTTAGAAATATTCTCCCGACTATGTGTCAATGCCTAAACTTTTTGGTAGACCTTCTTGATGGAAGCTAGAACAGCTCAGATAGGTTAGAGACCTCATTTTTTGAACTTGTAGGGCTAATTGCTCGGTTTTTTAAAAAAAAAACACGTGCAGTGGGCCCAAGGCCAGTAGGCATGAGCAGAAGCTTGTAAACAAACTTGAATTGAGAAAGTCATGAAAACTCTAATGAAACTAATGTGTGATTTCACCATGGAACCAAGTCAGGACCGACAGTACTTGATGGACTGGCAACAGTGCGTCAGGGCCTAGTCGACGGACCGGCCTAGACAAATAGCTACAGGTCAGATTGAGCGTCGGGCCCATTGGACCAGTGGCACCAAAGATAAATGGCTATATGTGGAAATTTTATTTTTTGTGCATGCACTTGAGGTACAGTACCATCGAGATGCCCAAGAGGGGTAGTAATGCGTCCTAAGGGCTACTGGACGACATGGTGGAGACAAGAGCAGTTCATTGTGCCAACAGTCAGGAAGCTCAACGAAGCTTCTTGCGCATGAGACCAAGGTGGGGTCGGGATGAAGTCTCTATCCTCATACGGATACGGAGTTTCTTTCGGGTCTGAGGGTTGGATGTCGAGAACATCCACTCAAACCGAGGGTAGAAGTGGATAGACTTCTATCTTGGTGGCCGGTAAAGTCGCTCCGAGCCACAAGTGGTTACAGTGGATGGGCAACACCTACGAATATGTGTTCCCTTCTTGATGAAGGCGTGTGTTGTCTGCTAAACACACCTAATGAGGGATTGAGGGAAAAGGTTTTGAAAACCAAAATAAGAGGAAAGAACCTTCTTAAAGATATGAAAATCTTGGCACATTTTGAACATGTTGTTACTTGAAAACTCGCTCCCAACACCCACTCACTAAGTCATGGAACTCACCCCCTCCCTTTTTTACCCCTTTTCAGGTAACCAAGAAGAACCAATCCTAAAGACCCTCATGTAGTTGAAATATACGACAAGTATGATCAATTTAATATATGCAGTTTTGTATAATGTTATTCTAGGAAAAATAGGAAAAAGGATGTCTTACTCCTCATGGTTTAGAAGAGGGTGAAACCCTTCATAAACCAAAGGAAGTGGCGGGATGCTCACTAGGATCAGACCAAACCGGGTCGGGGCGTGACACGTCCACTCAAGCTCAGGGTAGAAGTTCGGGACTTCTATCAGGGTGGACGGCAAAGTCGCGTTGATCCCCAAGTGGGTGCAATATTGGACTGCCATGTGAACGTTTGTACCCTTTATGATGAAGGGTGTGTGTTTTTTTGCTAAATGCCTCCTGATGCAAGGGGATGTGTTAATAGAGCTAGACACACCAAGGATGCAAGAAAGATTTGTAAAAAAAAAAAAAGGTTTTTAATAAATTAAGTACCTTTTTAAACTCACTCCCACACCCACTCACTGAGTTGTAGAAACTCACCCCCTCCCTTTATCCCTTTTTCAGGAAAAAGGAGATTAGCTAGAGAGTTTAAGAAGATGAATCATAAGTTAGGTATGCTTAAAATTTTGTTAAGCTTGCTTTAGTTTGATTAATGTTATTCTAGGGAACAAGATTTGAAATTTTGCATGGCTACTCTTGTCTAATAGAAGGGGAAACCCCTCTTAAACCAAGGGAGCGGTGGGTTGCTCACGAGGATCTAACCAAACTAAGTTGGGGTGTGACAAATATGATATGTTGGTTGGCTTCAATATCTCCCCAAGGAGTTTCCTATAGTCCTCGACCATGTCCCTTGGCACCCACTTTTCAGACATCTGGGACGTCCACTCAGAATCAGGTAGAAGTCTGAGACTTCTATAAGGGTGGACGGAAAAGTCGCGCTGATCCCCAAGCGGGTGCAATCTGGGATTTCCCTACGAACATTTGTACCCTTTATGATATAGGGCACGTGTTTGTTTGCTAAATGCCTCCTGAGGGAAGGGGATGTGCTAAAAGAGCTAAACACACTAAGGCTTTCAAAGGATGAAATGTTTTAAAGAATAGTGTACTGGAGATTTCAATAGACCAAGTGTTTTTTAAACTTATTTTCCCAACACCTGCTCAATGAGTAGTAGAAACTCACCCCCTCCCTTTAACTGCTTTTCAAGAAGGAAGGTAACCCCTTAAGGAATACCTCAAAGCCAAACCTTTAAGACAAGGACAGGTATGTAAGATTTTTAACATATTCAGTTTTGTATAATGTTATTCTAGGAAAATCAGGTAAAAAGGACATCTGACTACTCGTAGTTTAGAAGGAAGTGGAATCCTTCATAGACCAAAGGGAGTGGCGGGTTGCTCACGGAGATCCAACCAAACTGGGTCGGGGCGTGACAACCTGACTCTTCGCAATCAAGGGGAGGGACTATCTCCCCAAGGTCCAAGGGAGTGGCGGGTTGATCACAGCGTTCCGACCAAATTGGGTCAAGGCATGACACTATTCATCGATGAAAGTTTTTTCTTTCCTTTTCTGATGAAGGAAAGTTTCTCTGATTTGGGCAATTTCTGATCAGGATCAGCACAACCACTATGGAAACTGGTAGGGTAGAGGGTCCCCGAGCTCCCTATATAAAGAGCTCTCCTCCGTTCATCCTCCACACACCTCAATTCTCCTCTTCCTCTAAAGTGCTCAGTTTTTTGGCGAAGCTAAAACCAGAGCTCTGACTTGAGCACTTCCTTCAGCCTTAAAAGGCAAATAGTGAAGCAGCTTCGTTAGTCCGAAGCTGCTCTATTTTGGTTGATCTGAATTCAACTAATTCAAACCTCCTACGGCCGAATTGAGTCCTTCCTTAGCCCCCACGACCAAAGGAAAAAGAAGGACCTTGAGGACAAGAGCTAACTTCCCAGATCAAGAACTTGGATCGTAGCACCTCCGATGGGACACATTGGACCACGAAGGGAACAAAAAGGGAGCACAGCCTGGACTTCGAAAACCAACTGGGATGAACACGTCACAGTCATTGGGTGAGTGGGACCTTTTATACATCATACCCGATTGGGGTGGTGAGCACCGTTTTAAAGTTAAAAACCAACTTATTGGTTGTCACGCCCCAACCTAGTTTGGTCAGATCCCCGTGATCAACCCGCCACTCTCCTGGTTTATTAAAGGATTTTCTCTTATTATAAACTGAAAAAAGTAAGGCATCCTTTAAACCTACACCTTTCCTGATAGCATTATTTACGTCTAATTGATGGATAGGCCAATTGGAAAAGACCGCAATGGAGAGGATGACTCGAATGGTGACAGGCTTGATGACTGGGCTAAAGGTGGCATCATAATTCAGACCCGGTTGTTGGGAGAAACCTTTAGCAATGAGTCGAGCCTTATGTCGAGCAATGGTACCATCAGGATTTTCCTTAATCTTATAAACCCATTTGCAGCCAATAACAGGATGATCAGGAGGGGCAGGAACCAAGTCTCACGTATGATTGTGAAGAACCTCAGAGAGTTCAGCTTTCATGGCATCCATCCAAAGAGGGTCATGACGAGCTTGAGCAAAGGTGCGAGGTTCCTGTGCCACAAACAAGGAGAGGTTGATAGTAAAGCTCCGGAGAGGAAGAGAGCCATCCTGAGAGCGAGTGACCATGCGGGGAACCGGCGGAGGAGGAGCAGGCAAACCCGTAGGAGAGGCCTGCAAAGAAGTCTCATGTATATTCAAAGAAGAATGAGGAACCATACCTGAGTCCAATGGCGGCATTGGGACAGGGGAGGGAATCGGGAGAGTAGCGATGGAGTGTTGGACAGGGGCAGTCGGGGGCGGACGATCATGAGAAAAGGGGAAGACAGACTCATTAAAGTGGACGGTATGAGAAATAAAAATGCAACCAGTTCGAGGATCAAGAACTCGGTAACCTACATAATTAGAGGGATATCTGAGAAAAATACAAGGCGAAGAGTGGGGTTGTAATTTGTGTGAAAGATAAGGACAAAGGTATGGAAAACAAAGACAACCAAAAACACGAAGAGATTTATAATGAGGAAGAGTATGGTTGAGGACCTGAATAAGCGAATGAAACCCAAGAGACCGAGTAGGAAGACAGTTGATAAAATATACAGCTGTCTCAAAGGCAAAATCCCAGTATTTAACAGGAGCGTGAGAATGACTTAGGAGAGTAAGGCCCATATCGACTATGTGGCGATGCTTATGTTCAGCAGATCCATTTTGTTGAGGCATATGAGGACATGAAATATGGTGAGAGATTCTTGCAGCCTGCAATTCTGACTGGAAAGATTTGGACAAAAATTCTTTGGCCCCATCAGATTGTAAGTATTTGATTTTGGAATTAAGTTGATTTTCAACTTGTAAACGAAATGCTCGAAAAACAGAGATAATGTCAAAATGATATTTCATAACGTAAAACCAAAAAAACTTACTATAATCATCAAGAAAGTGTACGTAGTAAGTATGACCCGTGTGAGAGAGAATGGGAGCAGGTCCCCATATATCAGTATGAATTATCTCAAGTGGAGCGAGACTCTTATGATGGGTGAGAGGAAATGGTTGCTGAATAATTTTACCACAAGAACAAGATTCACATAATGGCAACGGGGATATATTTTTCATAGAGAGATGTTTAGAAAGCACATGATTAACAATGGGAAAAGTAAGATGTCCCAAACGTTGATGCTAAATAGAAACAGACGCAACTTGACTAACATAAGTAGCAGGAAAAACGGGAGAAAATGTACGACTTGTGCGAATATGGTAGAGTCCACCCTTATGATTCCTATGCAACAACTCCTAATGAGAGAATAGATCTTTGATAAGAAAATATGTAGAATAAAATTCAAAATAACATGGGTTATCTCGAGTAAATTGAGAGACAGAGAGAAGATTTAAGGAAATTTGGGGAACATAATAAATACGATAAATAAGAAATTTATGAGGTGGAGAGTGAAGATAAGCAGAACCAGAGGATAAAATTGGTAAACCTATCTCGTCGCCGATCATTAGATGCTCAAGAAGGGTAGGATCGTCCTGAATAAACATGTGAGACAAGGTGTTAGTGATATGTGTGCTAGCACCGAAATCAATATATCAATCGAGTTGATGGGGGGTGGGCTCCGAATTGTAACAGGGATGAGCCTGAGGTGTGACGAGCTTGAGCTCGTATGATGGATAATGGTTGGCCATGTGGCCCATTAATCCACACAATTGGTATGTAGGCCCGGAAGGCCGTAAGTCAGGCCTTTTAGATGAACTACCTTTTTCTTTCTCAGGGAGGCCTTGTGCGCACCAAGTTCCAAAAGAGCGAATGGAGCCTTCTGGACAACACCCAAATGTTGGATTGGATGGAAGTGGTTGAGCTGAAAATCTCCTATTAGGGGTTCTATCATTCCATCAAACAGAACCTCCATGAGGTACAATATGTCGATGAGAGCTTGGAAAGAACCTCTGTTGCGATTGTCGACCTGCAAAATGAAAAGGAGACATCGGAGGCATTGAGAGGAGACTGTGGGAGCTTCGGGTAGCTACAACAGCTACGGGAGGCTGAGATATATTGGTGGCTCCTATGATTCCAAATAGGGGTGCAGACCCTAAATTAATTCCATACTTCTGAACATGATGGGCATCTTGGGCAAGCAGTAATGCTTTCAAGGAGTCCATAGTCATGTTATCCAGAACGGGCGACATAGCAAGGGTGAGTGCCTCCTATTCCTTGTCAAGACCATCAAACAATTTATCTTTGATTTCGTGATCAGGTTTGGGGTGACCAATTTGGGCGAAGCTAGTGGTGAGGGTTGAGATGATGGAGAGGTAGGTGGCCATGGGTTAATCACCCTTCTGTAGCTCTTGCCATTGTTGGTCAATAATGTCCTTTTGAGCACGAGACCGGAAGAATAATACCCGGCTCGTAGATAGTTGAGGGCGGATTTAAAAATTGCATGTGACAATTGTATCCACGTTGCACGTGAGCACAGGTGTTAAAAATAAGATCCCACATTGGATAATATAGAGAAGTGTTGTGAGTTTATAAGGTTAGAAAGGTACTACTATTTACAAGTCATGGCTTTTAAGTAGACATAGACCCAACCCCTTATTGGTCCACAATACCTTCTCTAAAATCTTGAGAATAAGATCCTACATTGGATAATATAGAGAAGTGTTATGGGTTTATAAGGTTCGAAAGGTACCACTACTTACAAGTCATGGCTTTTAAGTAGAAATGGGTCCGACCCCTTATCGGTCCACAATACCTTCTCTTACATGGTATCAGAGCTAGTGGGCTCGCCCGTACCTGACCCGTATCAATCTTCTTTCATATAATCTCTCCTAGTTGCATGCATTGTCCAAGTAAGCATCAGTGTACTTACTAAATGGATCAAGTTTTTTTTTTTTTTTGCTCAACATAATGCAAGTTGCCCTTTATGCTAAATTACATCCATTTTACTAAATCTTTACAAAAAATAATCATTTAGTATTAAACCTTATATAATTCATTTTATAATATTAAAATAAACTAATTTAGTATCTAATTCTCACGCTAAATAATATGTTTTAAGAAATTTAATATAAAATATTAATTTTTTTAATAAATATTTGGTATTGTCAATATAATTTAAAGTAATTCAAATTTAATTCAAACAAAGTTTAACTCAAAATCTCACATTTTTTTGTTGTCACCTTAGGAGGGAGTTTCTTTTAACATTGAAGATATTATCTTCTTACTTTTGAGGTGTGAGGCCCCCAAAAAAATGTGCAAGTTCTTCCATTATCTTTTTTTTTTCCCTTTTAATATCAATTCCCTTAGCAATTAGCAATTAGTTGTGCATTCATCATTTACCACTACTACCCAAGTAGCCTAGGAAATTTGGACTTTCCTTAACCGTCAAAAATAGTTGGCCCTAACCACCATTATGTTCTCTCTTAAATCACATACAAGAAAACATGGAAGTATTATCTATAGATTCTTTCTATTTTCAGTAGATATAAGTGGCATGAAGTGAACTATTGTTCTTGTCTAAGAGTTGACAAATAGTAAAGAAAAAAAGTACACGAAGATAGACACATAAGGTAAAGGGAGTAGGGAACGGCAACCCATTGACCCTCTTCCTCCAATGAGGTCATTGGAGGCCCTCTAGCAACCTCTTCGGAGGAAGTGGGGGAGGCGAGGAGCTGCATATATGGAGAAACCAGAGAGCCACTCTTTGATCAAGTCTATAGGCGAGCTCATCCCCGCTCCACTTCCTTATGTGACGTCATTGAAGGGCTAATTGTACTCCAACCATCTTCGGTGACTCTTCCCCATAAATGGAATGGTGATTGGTTTTGAAAGAACTAATAAAAAATTATCCAATCACATTCATTTTATTTATTCAATATTTATTCAAAAAATATAATTTATAATATATAAATAAAATTTTAAATACAATATATTAATAGTATTTTAACGATTATTTTCTTATTTTTTTCATTATAATTGTTATATCTTAATTTGTTATTCGTATTCAATATTATCTATATTATTATCCATAATTTTAAAATAAATAATAATATTAACAGAATATCTTAATACTAAATTAGAAATAGTATGGACTAGTGGGAGTTGCTCGAACGGATGATAGAGGGTAACTCTACAAGATTTGTTGGTTATATATCTAATAAGATTATTATAAAATCTCAAAACAAATATGATAAAAAAAAAGTATGTTACAGTCGAGCGAGAAATGTATTCAATAAGCATTAATAGAGAGAAAGTTCAACCATAAAATTTAAATATGTAAAAAAAAATTTTAAGTGTTAAATTGAAAAATAGTAATACAAGATTTGTTTGACTAAGTGAAACGTGCACCGAATAAATAGAGTTAGAGATAAGAGTAATGGATGGAGATAAAGAAAATAAAAATATTGATAAAAAAATTATTTTCGAAAAATTAAAATGTAAATATCTGAATAATTTAATAATATGATATTTTTTATTATATGATATATAGGATATTATTGAGAAAGAATAACAAATTTAGAAAAGATGAAAGTGGAAGTCCGAATAAAGTATGTTGGTGGAGATTAGGGTCGCTCAACCCTAATGGTAGTATTATTTAAAGTTTTCTCAAAAAAAGTTTGGATAAAATAAAAAAATTAATATAGAGAAAAATAAAAAAAATTAATATAAAAATATATTTAATTTATTTATTAAATATATTTAAAATTTTAAATACAATATATTAATAATATTTTAAAATTCGTATCATTTTTTAATTGTAATTGTTATATATTCATTTAGTATTCAATTTAAATATTATCTATATTAGCTTTTATTATAAATAATCTTACTTTTAAATTTTAATAAGAAATTTTTAATATTTTTGTAATGCGTCAAAATTAAGATTATTATAAAAGTGTGTATTTTTTATAATTATCCAATTTTATATGTTTTTATTGTGCTATAAAAGAATTCCATATTTGAAATAATTTTGCACATTAACATGTATTAGAGGAGATTTTCATCCAACAAGATTAATTACATTAACATGTATTAGAGGAGATTTTCATCCAAAAAGATTAATTACTCAAGTTTGTAATTGTATTTAATTAATCATTAATTCAATATTTTATACATTTTCCAATTGATTATAATAAATTAATATCAAATGTCAATGATCAAACCACTCACAATCAAACGAGTGTTATTGAAGTACAACGCCAATCAAATTTTATTTAAGTATGATGCAAAGTAAACTTTTCCATTGGTGGTAGTAATTAATAAGTCCGCTGGTGACAATAATCCATACAAAATTCGAGGATGATATTAAAATATATAATATGCTAAATTAATAATACATGCAATACAATTAGATAACTTCAATAATCAATCATATAATTCAATAGCAATACATATACATATACATATAAAAATGGACTAATTATATAGAAAAAATCACAATTTACGGAAACCTCAATTTTAGTATAAATATTGTTTGTTATTGTAAAAAAACCCCCACATTTTATTTTTATACCAATTTTGAATAAATTATTTTATTATTATTATTATTTAAAATTTTAAAGGAAAAAGTGTTTAAAAAATCAATCTGAGGGGGCGTGTCCCGTCCAATTGCTCAGGCGCGGCGGCGAGGTTACCAAAGGGTCGCCTGGACTCCCTTGTGGTTAACAAAGGAAGAGGGGCGGCAAGCTGTTGCCCTTTCTGTTGTCTCGGTGTCTATCTTCATCACTTTTTTAAAATAATTTTCTACCGTTTTATCTATTTTAACTACTAAATTAGTCATTGAGAATATATAAAATAAAACATTTTAATCTTCTATGTACAATAGCACAAATAATAAGGTAGAAGCAAAATAAACAGACTATGTAAATAGTATTTTCATCTTTTATTGAACCAATCAAGTTAGTACATGAAAATTGGAAGTTAATGGGTTTATAATCATTACTGTATTTTGATGGAGTATTTTAAAATTATTTGAAAATCTAAATTATTCAATTGTTAGTTTAGATAGGTGTATAATTATCTTCAAATTACTTTAAGTACTCACTTTTTTTTGGTAGGTGTTTGGTGCTATTGTATTGTTTATTGTTTAAATTATTTTAATATACTTATTTATTTTATTTATTATATATTTTAAATAAATTTATATATTAATAATATTTTATATAAAATTATACGATATAAATATATAATAAAAATATTATGCATTGAAAAAATTAATTGTAAAAAATGTATTTAATATAATTTAATTATATATATAATAACTAATAAATTATTTAATTTAATTAAAAAATAAATTAATTTTTATAATTTTTTTATTAATAATCATTAATCTCGCTTAATCTCAGTACAAGCTATATATTAATAAAAATTTTAATAAATTCAAATCAATAACTTTACTCAACTCTCAACACTTACCTATAAATCACTACAAACAACTCGATTCATACATATAATTAGGGATTGTGTTATATCAACGGCGTTTCTTTTTTTTTTTTTTTTTTGCACAATATCAATGGTGTGTCCTTGATTTCATGGATGGCCATTAAATGGCCTACCGACTATTGAGCAAATGCGCCAAAGGAGAGTTAAGGTTGCACCCCAATGTGTGGTTTGTAATGAAATTGATAAGACTTGAGACTTTTTATTCTTGGGGTGCTAAGTTACCTCTTTTTGGGAATCAGACTTTGGCTTTCTTTGATCAGCACCAAGTGACAAGTTGAAGTAGAAAGTGCAATCCTGTAAGCCCACTCACTATACATGGATAATTTGCAGTTATTTTTTAGGTTTTATCTTCAATCTTTTGGGTCATTGTGTAGGGTTTAATAGCATATCCGGATAGATTACTCAAATAATAGAGTATTAAAACACCACCAATTAAAAAATAAGTTACTTAGCCGCCATTAGAGATAGAATTGTGTTTATGGTTAGGCATGCATTTATTGCTTCCAACTCAATGTAAGGATCATGGTGAGCAATAATTGTTTTGTACAGACACTTTGAAAATTTTGCCATCAATGCAATTGCAATTACTAGAGAGAGATTCCTCACATTAGGTTAGGTTGTAGGTCTTCTATCACAATATTTGGCTTTGGCTGTAATATATTCAGATTAAATGTGATAATTATAGGTAAAACATATGTCATAAATTTTTAGCTTAATTACAAGGGAATAATAATGATCACACAAGACAAACAGACAAAGAAGATTTTGTGATGTGTATTAAATTCTACCTAATAATTAAGAAATTATGGACTATATTAAAATTTATTGCATTTTTTATTTTATAATAAAAAACACTTTTTCTATTACAATAGAAAACTCACTTAGTTTAATATATAAAATCTTAGTTATTAAATTGAGCATTATATCATTATATTATGATATGGAAATATCATTCATTTACCCTTTTTTGCTTATTCTTAGGCCCACAAATGTCTACATGGCTAAAATCCCAAATAAAATCTTAATTTTTTTATGATGCATCATTTTAATTAATAAATTTTTATTTGACCCAAATCGCATATAAAACTTTTGAGTTCCTTATCAATTTGTGGTTTAAAACCTTTTATTTAGCATATATTACATATAAAATTTTAATTGGGCTCAATTTTAGATATATTTTTATTTTAAGTAATACTAAACCAACAATTCAATAGAAATTAATCGGTTTAATGTGTGTGCTACACAGTACAAATTTGTCCTTCAATTGAATTTCAAATAAAAACTTGATGGGCAAAATTAAGTTAAATAAAAAGTTTTATACCGAAACGGAATTACTTGTTTATAAACTTATTTTGGAATTTAGCCATTAGAATGAATATTTGTAAGGAAAAATATATGAAAAGTTACGTGAAACTTCGTTGTGATTTTCCTGTAGAATTAGTTAGTTGGCAATTGAATTGACGATGCTCTTCCATGTTCAATGGTGTCAACTGAAAGCTTCTTCAATCCTTTTTTTCCAGTGGACAGACAAGTAAGCATCAGAAACACAAGTTGTGAGGTGAAATGAAAGCATATCTCTATCTCTATCTCTCTCTCATCGCAAAACATTCCAAAGGCAGCTCGCCCTCCTCGTCCGCTGCTCCAGAAATTCAAGTCGGGGTTGGTGAGACTTGAGAGTTAGGGCATAGCAGATATGTATGTATAGGTCTATTATTGAAGAAGATGACTCGACTGGACTCACTCACTCTTCCCCCACTCATTCAGTCAATCATTTCACCCCATTCCTCTCATCCCACTGTGAATCACCAAATATTTTATGGACTCTACTCACTCAACAATGAACCAAGAAGAGGATAGACAGATGAAAAAGGAACTAAGCCAGCACTTGTAGTTGTGGGTGATCTTCTTGACTTCATTAAACAAATTATTATAATATATTATATAATTTATTAATTTTTATTCTTATTAGTGGTTAGGAATAAATGAGTAATATTCATATATATTATTTTTGTAGGTGTTCTCCGACCAGATCAGAGTCATCTCTCTCTATGTCTATGTGATTTCTGCAGACTGCCCCCTCTCCCCTCTCTCTCTCTCTTCATGTGTGTCCTTTGTTTGCTTCATTTATGAAACTACAAAGAAGATGAAATGTTTCCTGTCTCCTCTGTGCTCCTTGACCTGATTTTTTGGCCTGAATAAGCTCTTGATCTGCAGCAAGATCTCTCGATCTGGCCTTCCTCTCCTGTGACTAGCCTCCTGGTATATGTTCAAGAGCTTCCTCCGCCTTCTGATCAGAGAGCTCCGGTGATCTAAGTATACTGAAAACAAGCTATTGTCGAGTCAAAGAATGTCACTGGACATGGCTTCGGAGCGAGTCTGTTACGTCCACTGCAACTTCTGCAACACCATACTAGCGGTACTGGCCTAACTATTGATCTTGATCTGTTCGTTTTCTCTCTCTCTCTCTCTTTCTACCAGGTACTGGTTCTCTCTATAATCGTCCAACTTGCTCATCTATTGAGCTCAAAATAACGAAATTGCTGGCATCAGGCTTTTAGTTCCCAGTTTATTTGTGGCCAAGATTTGCCACGGAGAAAGTGACCTCTTCCTAACGGTTCATATCTTTGTTACTGTAAATTCTCCCAGAGTCCAACACGACAACCGATCATATGAAGAGTCGTCTAGATCGCTTTCCCGAATTAGATTTCATGCTGTTGCCAAAAACTCCAAGCTCAATTTTCATTCATGAGAGCAAAGAAACAAAAGGATATTCAGCATAGTTGCTTCCGGAAGAAACCCATAAAAATCCAGCCCAAACCCTAGATAGATCTCTCTCGCTAGCCGCACACTTTATTTTTATATGGTTGTGGCTACGCGCTTTCTCCGGCATAAATTGACCAAACGGACTCAAGACAGTCATAATCTGACTGAGGATTCCAGCTACATAACCTTGTATATACGTACAAACACAAAGACCAATGATCAATCCTAGGGTTTGTGATCGTTTCTCCTTCTTTTCAGCCCCCTCCTCCATGAAGGACACTGAGAAAAATCTCGACGGTGGGAGGGGAGGAAGAAGAAGGTCGTGACTCCTGTACAGCTTACAGAGAAACCCTTTTTACACAGCCTAAGAAAATGAATACTACTACGGTTCTTCTCTTCCACTAATATACTGCAACTTCTGCATATCTATTTTATGTAGTTCTAATAAAGTCAAATTTCACAAACAGTTTCCCATCAATTTCAATTTCTTCAGCATGTGATATACATGTTTCCACCACTCTCTCCCCCCTTACCCTTATGCCAGCTAGATCTCAAGGTGGGTGTTCCTGTTCATGCATACATGTGAGAAGTGAAGATGAGAATAGCTCAGTTTTTGCTTTGTTTTATCTTTGTGGGTCAAGTCTGTAACAAGGAACACTTCCTTTCTTCTTTCAATTTTATGAGGGTTTTCTTTTCTTTTTTTGCTTTAGTAATAGACATATCCAACAAAAGAAGCTACTTTCCCTTTATCTATATTCATAAATCATCTCCAAAATCCATCTTTAAGGGCAGGCGCTGAGCATGAATCAAAAAATGGTAATCCTATATCACTGTAGAAAAGCTGCAGAAGTAAGCAAACATTAATTTATTTCCATGATAAATGAACCCCAATGTACATATTGGGGATCTGGGGAAGTTAATGCGAAGAGGACTTTATGGCTTCAGCGCTTCATAGTCAAGTCGCTTTCCAATTTCTCTCCAGTGCTATGGGTGTTGTCAGAGATAATGAGAAAAGTAGAGCGCACCCAGAGAGCAGAAGATAGTGTTCTTGTAGTAGTATAACCAGTAAGGATTGCTCCATCAAAATTTCAGCAGTTATTTTTCTATCAGTAAAAAATCAACTCAACCCTATGGATCTCTTCTTAACGGGATCAAGAGAGGTAGGTTAAATTCATTGAGTTATATCTTTCATTTAGGGCACTACTGTTAATTTTTCCCTCTGAAAAAAAATGACAGTGTTGCATTGATCAGTCTGACTCGCTGCAGCTGTGTCAATGCATATACTACAAAGAAAAAGGTCTGTGCAGGCATTTTATATATGAAAAAAAAATAAAAATAGAATTCACTAAATAGCTTTTCTATATGCAGGTCAGTGTTCCATCTAGCAGCATGTGCACTATAGTGACTGTGAGGTGCGGGCATTGCGCGAATCTCCTCACCGTTAACATGGCAGGTGTCTCTCCACAGCCCCTTCCTCTTCATGAGCTGAACCAAGTGCGTGTTTCAATTACAGCAGCTCAAGTTCCCCTTTTTTTTTCATGTGTAATCATTCAGTTCTATGGTATACCAATCCAATCCTGGCCACTACCTGATTAACATTTCCTTAACCCAATAATTCAACCACAGATTTAGAATCTTAGAGCAGTACCCATGCAGCCCACTTGATTTTTGGAACTTCTGCAGAAGATTTTCTGCAAGTCCCTCTTGCACTAACTCGTTTCTCTTTTCTTTACTCACGGCAGAAGATCAACAGAAAATTAATAATCACGGATGAAGCTAAACAGACGTTTTCATTTGTTGATGTAATTGAGTCCTTTGTATTTACTAACAAATATCCGTGATCATGAGCGAACCTGTAGAGACAGCAGCAGCAGCTTGAGGAGCCCATGAAGGGAAGCGGATCATCTTCTTCCAAGAGCAACACCAGCAACACCAACCATAAGTTCACCTCTCCGTTCCAATCTGCTACACATCATCAACAAAGCCAGCCTCCTTACAGAATCCCCCCAATCCGCCGTATGGCCCTCTTCTTGTGTGTGTTTTTTTGTCACTGCGTATGTTCTTAGCTGAAACTGCATATATATATATATATATATATATATATACACACACACAGAGAACATACTGAGAGGATTAATTGATAATAAGCAGAAATTATATTTATGTTGGACACGTTATTCAGACAAGACAAGTCAAAAGGGACATTGTTGCTAGCAAGTTAAAAAAAATAACAAGCATATAAGACTTATACTGTAATTGTCCTATAATGATTGATATGATGGGGTTGTGGGTTTCATGCATCTGATGAACAAGTGACTCCTTTCAAAGCTTGATGCCAGGCCACACACACATACATATACATACAGTACTGCCTATCTAAACGTCCTGTCATTTTTACTGGAGCACTGTCCCTCCTTGTCCTTTTTCCTGATCGATGATGAATGTAATGTGAACAGGACATTGGCATGTCCAGTGGACGCTCATCTGTACATGTATATGTCTCAGAACATCATTAGGTCTTTGAAGATCCAGCTACATAAGCTTCCATGAAATAGACTTATGGCCGGTTAATGACAGCAGTGGTTCTTGATCTGATTATATGATGAACAGCACAGCGGATACATGTTTGCTAAAGTTTAGTTTGATGAAATAACTCCGTAGTTGAGTATCTGATAAGGCTGCATTGACTGTTGCAGCTCCGGAGAAGCGGCAAAGAGTGCCCTCCGCATACAACAGGTTCATCAAGTATGTATGGTTCTTCTTCTGATTAACCTAATTATTAGCACACTACAGGTCCATGATTAAAACTTCTTGTTGATTGTAACCTTGTCAATAATGGTTCTGATGAAGGGTTCATTTCTGTTGGTCCACAGGGAGGAAATCCAACGAATTAAAGCCAGTAATCCAGATATCAGCCATAGAGAAGCTTTCAGCATGGCTGCAAAAAATGTAAGCGAACTCCATTTCAATTGTGAGTGACTATGAGTAAATTAAGAATTGTTTTAATGGGGGCAATTAATTAAGCAGTGGGCACACTTTCCAAACATTCACTTTGGGCTAAAGCTGGATGGAAGCAATAATATGAGCAAGCAAAGCAAGATAGACCACCACAGCTCCATTAATGGAGGAGACCATCACCTTCACTCAACTCATCACCATAAGCCCCATGACTTCTACTAGTTGTCATCATCAGAAGAAGAAAGAGTAAAAGATGGCGGTGATGATGAAGAAGAAGAAGAAGAAGCAGCTCTGCCCTTTTTTTCTTGAAATCATATATATATATATATATGTATAACTCCTTGAAAGAAGTTGAGGTTTGATTTTGCATATGCTTCTCCACTCCCAAAGACAGCTGAGGAGGTATATGTTTATGTCTCTTAAAACCTCAAGAGTGATAAATAAATCCTTCCATTTGTTTGAACCTTGTGCTGTAAAATCTTCCAGCTAATACCAACAATAATCATATACTTCCATTTTAGATTATTTGTGTGATTTCCTAACTTTTTAATTGCTCATTAATCCCTAGATTCATGTCTCCATTACATGTAAACTGTCATATATATATATATATATATAATTTTAAATTTTCTGTCATAAAATATTTTTTAATTATAAATATTAAAAAAATTACACTTTTAGCTGTATGTTTTTTTGAAAATATCTTTTTACAATTTATATTTTCGATTTTTTTGCACAGAAATTCATATATTCGATAAAATTGGCATTTTTAGTCCTAAAAAATTATAATGGAATGGAAAATATTAAAATTTTAAACAGCCTAAAAAGTTATTTTAAAATTTTACTTGAAGGAACAATTTTTTAAACTATATATTAAAAAATTACTCGTCTTTTCTTCCTATATATTTACATACATATTGTTTTACATGTGAAAAAAATTATGTAAAGCATTGCTGTATTTTCTTGATCTCTACCCAGAATAGAATTCGTGCCCTAGTTCTTCAGTACTCCTTGAATGGCTAGCCGCTAAGCTGTGTAGGGATGGATCGTATATACAGTCATGAACAAGGGATTCAGCTACTGCCATGGGAAAGGTGTGCTTGGAATAATAATAATAATAATAGGTCATGGATACTGTGAAGGCCATGGCATAAATAAGGGATAGCTTCTTGCACATGCTGGAAAATGGACTTACTAGGGGAATTTGCAGATCATTTTTTTATAACTATATTGCAGCAAAACCATCTGTTGTTTAACAAATGGATAGCTTCCTGCACAGACTGTAATCACTTGTATGTTAATGCAAGAGATTGTCTGTGAAGAAGAAGAATGGAATGAGGTGAGCAATTTTCTAAACAAAGGATCCTTCTCAGCTCTTGACTAGTATTATTATGTATATATAAGCTAGAAAAGAAGATCAAAAGGACATTCCTTTTGAAATATTTTTATTTTTGTGAAAGATGAAAAATGATTAATTTGAACGGTGAGACTTTTCCAAACCCTAAGTGACTTGAACTGTCACCATTGTTACCAGAAGAAGGTACAAGCTTGTGTGTAAATGGGCGACAAAGAGAGAGATGATGTAACAGTTCAATTTTTTTCACTGTTTTGGATTCAAATGTCACTTCAAAAGAGTCAGGAAGCCCGAAGACATGGAAGAAAACAAATTCTTTGTCAGATTCCGACAAATCCAAGCAAATTATTTATCAAAAGCCAAGAGAACCATTTAGGGTTTTTTGTGACCTCCATCTTACACGAAATCAATATGTTATGTAGGTAGGCCATGATAAGGAAGAAAAAGCAATAAAAAGGTGGAGTCCGTGACATGACATGGATCTTTTCTGGTGCATGCCCAAAGTAAAATCAGGCATTTACCCGACCTTGGGTCCACTGAATTATGCCCTTGGTCCTCATTGAAGGAGTTTACAGAAATCCATTAACATTATAATTTCTAGAAAAAAATGTCAGAAAAAAGGTGTTCACACTTGCAAATGAAAATTTTGAAGACACAAACATTACCCTCTTGAATGTTTTGTTTTTCCTTCCATAGCCACTGCAGGCTATGCGAGAGAGAGGTATCTGTTCGGTGGGGTTGAGAGTTCATATAGCGAATCTGTAATGTCAAATCATAGAGTTGGTGATTTGTTTTTATATGGGAAAGCCCCTCTCACTTTCTCTTCCAATACATATACTACATTTGAGGATATTGATAAAAAAAAAGACAATATTGGAGGCTATGGATTCCTCAACAAAACACTTATTA
Source organism: Trapa incisa (assembly GCA_030064435.1). Lineage (NCBI taxonomy): Eukaryota > Viridiplantae > Streptophyta > Magnoliopsida > Myrtales > Lythraceae > Trapa > Trapa incisa. Next base: position 2,092,756 of record CM057774.1, on the reverse strand, counting down.
AATTAATATAGTAATGCCCATATAACATATGATGTTCTAGTATCCCATTATCCCACACTTTTATTGAATCAAAATCAATAAAAAAAGTGTAGAGAAATGAGATTATTGCTTCATTTTACATATCAATTAAAGGATTGTGATTCATATTTTAAATTTATGAACTTCTTAAGTAATTGAAAGAAATAATTTAAAATGTGTTATAATGTATGTTTTCTTAAAGGTTATGTAATTTTGTATTATATTATATTATATTATATTGTAATTAATTGGTTTTTAAACATTTTTAATTTTCTTTCATTTATAAATAAGTATTCAATTAATCTTTCATTTTCTTTTTAAATATATTTGGGATAATTTGTCTTGTCATAAGAGAAAAGGTGGGGTTTGAAGGGAGGGAGATGTCTCCGTGATTTAACGGTTTCTGGTTTGAATATAGAGATGTATTAGGAGGATTTCAATTTCAACCAATTTTTAACGCAAAATGGAGTGGATGATGCATACAACCCTATTATTAATGAACTATATTGAAAAATAAAGACATGATAACTAGAACAAGTTATTTTACAACTTTATTTATGATTCATTTATTAAAAATAATTGTAGGATTATTTTACACTTCCTTCCCTCTACATTTAACCCTAAAGGACGTGGCCCATTTGTTCATATTATAAATATCTATCTATATATATATATATTATAATATAAAATTCATAAATTAAAAATAATATGATAAATATGATATCAAGAAATATATATTCAACTATATATATTTATGTGGAATATTATATCAATTTTTATCTAAAAGTAAAATATTATATTAATACCTATGTCGCACGTATGTTTCTTCGTGTTTAGCTATAATTTATTATGTGTCGTCCAGCTGTCGGTCACACCTCATCATTATCACTCATCACCAGGACAAATACTAGTATACATACATATGCACACTTGTATTTTAAAGTATGCCTAATGTATACTGGCTGGACTTTTTATTTTATCATTCATTTGGATTAATTTTCCATATATTCACTAGTATTTAAAATTCTTATTATGGATTTTAATTAAATACGTGCATAAAATAAAATGTTTTTTTAGATATTCACTCACTAGGATTTCAAATCAGATGACATATATGTTGTATGTGGATTAGTGTGGGTGGAGTGGGGGGCACATGTGCATGTGCATAAAAACTGCCATGAACCATCAAGAATGAATGACCCGTCACTTTAGATGGTCTGAATAAAAGTTAAAGGATCATTTTGACAGTTTTTTCTTGTTATTTTCTTCTATATAAAGAGAGAAGGCCCGTCAAGTCCCATCTTAAACATAAATGGAAAAATCTTCAATAATCATGATGTGTTCCTCACATGGGAGGCCGTAGAGATTCCATTGAAGGTATCTTTATGTCTTGCCTGTCTGCCTTCTCTCTCAGTTTTTTTTGTGTAGAAGATTCTGTCTTTACCATCACTAATGATTTTCTATTACACATTCTTTCTTCCATGTAACCAAATGAATGAATCACACATACGAGCACTTAATCTATTGATATAAGAAAGTGCAATATTGAGGCAAAGGTGACTGACTGAAAATAAAAGTGAGTGAGATCCCTGTTATTATTGGTTCATAATAGGTAATAACGCCGCGAGGAAATGTTAATATACTACTCTCCCATAAAAAGACTAACGCCATACCAGTTTTATCACGCGTATCATAGGCCCTTAAAGCAAAAACAAACAGAATCACTAATGACCACCACCATACTATAACCAATTCGCATGTAAAAAGTATGATTCTGCAGAATATCATTATAGCTTCAACAGAAGTTCACGATGATGCAAGCACTCAAAAGTTCAACAAAATCTCGAGGACAGCCAATTTTGGTGAAATACAAGGATTATATCCATGGTCCACAGAAAGAAAGGGAACTATTTCCACAAACAAATTAATGGCATAAATAAAGGTAAGTCCAAAAGGAATTAATCAACTTGCTCAATTCATTCCTAAAGGGAACTTGAAGCCTTTAATCAGCTGTTCCTAGCTATCACTTCTCCTCTGACCAACAAATCAGTAATGCAAGAATTTCCTGTCAAAACTTGTTAATTGTACTGTACTATTAACAAAAACAGATTGGCGTTCAAAACCTGCAAGCTCATTGTTTTCAAAGAATCATTAAAGCGGTAAAAAGAATGGGTCACATTGTACTATGTTGGCTTGCTCACATCCATTACTTGCTACTAAGTTGCGATTGTGCCAGCTACGGAATATGCCCAACATCAGCCACCCTCCATCTTTGTTGCACGGAAAGGCCAATAGTATCTCGGAGAAACAAAAAAATGCTATGCATTGATCAATATTAGTACTACAGATCTCTGGGATGAAGACTGAGTTGTTGTCAATACAAAACCTCTTCATCTCTTACTCTTTTATCACCCTTCTGTAGAAAAGAACATAGGCTGCTGAAGTCTTGATTTTATCGAGACTGATAGGATGGACATGGCTATCATCAAAATCATACCACTGGTCAGCCCCATGCTGTGCCACAATAATTAGACATGGGAAAAACTAGTCAGGCAATGAAAAATATACCCCACGTTCTTTAAAATGGTTATATCAAGAAGGATAATAAGATATTAAGCTATCTGGACAAGGATATGAAGATCTTACATGGACAAATGCTGTATAATGACCACCACCCATGCTTCCATAGTGATTACTAATAGCATAAAGTGTGTATCGGCTAGATCCATGAATGTTCCTGCTGGCAACATAGGCTGATAGATCTAGATCATCAATGGGAAAGTCCACAAATGTCTCTAATTTGTTCTTCAAGAGACGACTGTAAGAGAATCTCTTTAAATGAATGATGAGAATCTCTGGCAACCTCCAAAGATCTAATTTTTTACTAGCTTGCCGATGTTCTTTGCATCTGGGACAATACCTGTACTTATTCAAACTAAATAAAGTCAGAACATAATGAAGAGAGCTCCATTAACATGCATCAGTCTTGAAGACCATGTGCAAGCAAACTGAGCCAATTATTTGCGAGACATATAGACAAGCCAACTGTCCAGCAATTCAACAACGAAGAGCCCAATAACAGAGCCATATAATTGCAGGTGGGGAAAGGAATGCGAAAGGCCCAAAAGAAGACATCCAATCCTTGCCATGCATCCCACTCTAGCCCGCTGAAAATTTGATCCATTTAGTTTTAGTTTCAATTTAGTCTTTGTACTTCAGCTTTTTAGCTTCTTCATGACGATTGGCATTTTGTTGTAATAACTTAGGAAAAAAAACATTACTTTCTGCATGCAATGCTTGAAAATGGTCTCTACACACATTACAAGCAAACCTAGTTTCTTTTATTCATTTTACACTGAGAAACTAGAATGACCTCAGCTCCAATCCATCTAATTGCAAGGATAGTTTAATGGAGGAGAAGATACAAAAACAGGCCCAACCTTTTCTATTAGAAAATGCAAGGGCAATAAGCAGAAGATAATTTAGAGTAAACTGAAAGCACTGACCACATGTCTTCAGGCCCAAGTGGTTCCTCCGTTAGGAATGCTTCAAGGCATTTGTACAGAGAGACTGTCTCCTGAGGTTTCTTCACAAAGAAGCCGGACTTGAGAATCTCTGGTAAAGGGCTAAAGAAAGAAGGATCATACTCTTTTATATGCTTTTCAGACCAAAAAACCAAAATATTCAACCGCCCAGATGTTCCTGCAGATCCAACAGGCTCATCCAATGTAATCCTTGATCCTTGAGCTATACCCTTCTCATCAGTCATGTAAAACTGGAATTCACTGTCAGAATACAAATCAATCCCAGTCTTATCAGAGGAATTGACATCTGCATCTGAAACATGAGATGGGCATTTGCCCATTAAATTGGAAGTGGGATCTTCAGCAGAATTGATCTTAAAATCATCATGATCGCCTGAAACATCTTCACTGGGTTTTCGAAACTGATTAAGAACTCCTAGAAATATATTGCATATATCAGAACCATTTACAGAAGAACCAAGTCTAGAAACAAGAGGAATTCCCAACCCCTTGTGTGGCAGGATAAAACTTCCGGGGATGTGGCGCCTGATATAATAGAAAACCATGGTTAAGAGAAAAGATATCAAACTGAATGATTGGTTCTATATAACACACTAATGAAAATAATCAATAATTGACATCATAGTCAACTACATAACTGCAACTATTTATGCTCACAATCTATGCGGAATAACTCCAATTAACAGAGATATTATCCTCGAATTGAAAAGGAGGTTTCTTGCTTTCATGGCCGAGGTATGCTTGCTCTGAAATGAAATAAAGAGACAGTAGGATGCCAGCTATGATGTCCATTAAACCTAACTTTCTTGATATTTTACAAAAAATAGTGAAATCAATGTGGTGCTGCATATTTTAGAAAAATGCAAGAATACCATGTATATTGACTTCTATGCTGATTTACTGTACTTACTCGTCAATTGTCTGATGTGTGAATACAACTAAAGGGACTTCTTTGCTTTCTTTAGGTAATCGATATGCAACAAGCCGATCTTCGTCTCTGATTAGCTTCAAAAAGTCAGAAGGATCGTCTAAAAACCGTATGATGCGATTATTGTATACCTGAAATTTTTTTAAATCACACTAACCATAAATACAACATACATTAATATATCTGAAGTAATAGCTCAAAACATTACTCAGTTAAAAAGCATGGGAAGATACCTCAACTACTAGAAGGGTCTCATCAATGCCCAAAGAACATGCAGTACTAAGTGCTTGGATAAGATCCTCAAATTTTCCATTCTTTGGGACGGTGATGGTGTACGGAGTTGGCTTGGCACTCCCATTAAGACTAACAACTGTGATAGTCATTGTCCGCGTCATTGTGGAAGGTAAAGGTAGCGACAGGTACATAAATGGATCAAAAGTGACAGAAACCTTTTTGCATAATGGGCAAACTAATGTTGACTTAAATTGACCCTGCAATAAGTCAGATACATATGAGATGTGCCACACTAATATGTATTCTGATTGGAACTCAAAAGGAGGAAAAACATTCTCAAAAATATAAATTATGGTTCTATACATTTTGACCTTGGTAATGTTTTTAAAATTAAAAAAAAAAAAAAAAAAGCTTCTGGTGAACTTGGTGCAACACTCACCTTAAGAAGTTTCCAGGAATTAACTCCCCTGATAGATACATGATAATCTCATCCAGAATTCTTAACCTTTTTTTTGGAAAATATGCAGATTATTAACTATCACCGTGATGAAGCAAAATGACATGCATCCTGGAATTCAAAGCCTCATAAAATAGATGATAAAATCCCTAAAAACTATACAAGTGAAATCATTAGTCAAATCCCAGATGTATACAACAAGTTTGACTTAAACAAAATGATTTCATCAATTTCTATGACAATAAGCAGCTATACTTTTCACCATTAAATTGTTGTTCTTTACCAAAAGTGCAGCAACAATATTTCACCCAACAAAAATATCAAGATGATGAATAATAACAATTGGAAAAGAAAAGAACACTAATAACTTCTCAAGAAGACAGGAAATTGCACTTACTTGACACACGTCAACTATGATAGAGTTATTTCTAGCCAAATGGTAATGCCAATATTCATCAGCTAATTCTTCATCAAGTTGATCCTCTGTGTCCTTGGCTTCTATATAAGGCTTGCACTTTACACGGTTGAGATCTTCATGAAGACCGTCCAATAAGAAGGCAAGGAGTTCCTGTGACATTAAAATTAAGCTCATTATATTTAAAATCTTTGTAAATTTCATAGACCTTGATAAGTTCTGCTCATCTGATGACAGCAAAAATGGAAATCCAGCACAAAATCTCCACAGACCTGTGAATCATGCTGATTGAATCCACTGAATTGGGGAGCAAATCGGGCAAGCTTCATTTTGAATGTTTTTGGTGCAAGTGGAGCTGCTCCAGGCTCCCATAATTTCCTTAACAAATCTCCAAATGCAAGAGCAATCTCACCCTATCAAAGTACAATGATCATTTATATATCATCAAAGCAAAATATATAAATAACTGAGAAGCTTTTACAAAGTCATCTCAACTAGAAAACGAGATACTATATTTGGTCATATTGAAAACAGTGTGTGATAGATCTATAACTTACATCCATGCCAAGAGGATTTCCATGATTTATTTCCTTTGTGTAGTTTCCAAGGAAGTAGTCAACAAGTTTTGGTGTGTGGGCTAAACATTGTAGAGCACTGTTCATAAAACAAGTATTTCCAAGATTTTGCAACCCAGTCAATCCCAAGGAACCAGCTTCCCCGGAACTTTTTAAAATGCGGACAGAATCAGAGCTCTCATTAGAAATGCTCCCATTCAAAAGTGAACTTCCGGGGTAATGTTGCAATCCTTTGTCTTCTTTTTTCCCATCTTTGCATTTTATAGAATCAGATAAGCCATATATTTGTAATTCTAGCAGAACCTACAAAAGAACAAGGAATGAAGTGGTGTTTCACAACAGGTTTTGAAGTAAACAGTAAGAACTAATAAGTGCTGTGATTGAACTTCACAATTGTAACCCAAAATGAGGAAAGAAAAGTAATGGCTAGAAATAACAATAATTGAATTCTATGATATGATCATGAACTACCTACCTCCTGATCTGCCTGCCGAGGACAATCTTTCATGAACCTACCATTATCACTCAAGAAAAATAGAGCTGTCCGCCCAGAAAAGTCCCAGATGCGTAACTGTCATAAAATAAATCGTGAAAGTCCATCCATCTGTTTCTGGCAAAAAGTAGCTATATCAATGGGAGCAGCATGTTTACCAGCTCAATATCCACGCTGAATATCTTACATGCTCTTTTGAAAAGCTCTGCAGAATTATCCTTCAAGGCAATTGTACATCAGTATACGAGAAGCAAGATAGTCATCCATATATGAGGGCTAAAGAAGCATTAAAAAAGATGAAAATCCAAGGAAAATAGATGTGTGGGCATCTCCCAGGAAACACGAATAGTACCATTAAAGTGCATATTAAGATTTCAAGTAGTTCGGTGAAATCCATAGTATATTGCAAAAAATCCAAACCTCGCCGTGCAACACTAAATTATGAAAGTGTACAGAGAATATTGGACCAAACTTGACCACTGTATCACTTATTGTTTCATGTCACAGTCATCATGTAATACCGGGAACGGCCAAGGAATATTCACAAACCAAAAGTATTCTTGAACTTAAGCCTTGTATGCTTAAACTACATTAAATGCCTTCTTACATGATCAAATCTGAATATAACTAGAGAAACAACCTCTGAACAAACTAGCCACAGTATATATCTATATATATTTGATTAGAAAAACTGGCCACCTATTGGAGTGCATATTTCACTGAACTGTATTTGTGCAAAGGATATTAAACAGTTCAATAACTTTAATCCGGGGACAAGGCATTTAGAGGATTAAGGGCATAATGATTAGACATTAGTGGAAGAAACAATCATAAAATATATATTCATTACTTTCTTAAATAAGCTCAAGACCCATTAGATAATGGTTCTTACTTTCTTGCATACCCTTACAGCCAAAGTGTTGGCTTCTCTCATTACAGTCAACCTTAACTGTATGGGATAAACATCCGAAATATCATCCTCAGCAGCAGAGAAGCCCCTATTCTCCTTCTGAGTAACCTTAGAATCACTATACCTGCAAGAGAAACACAGAAGCAGCACCATTAAAATAACTAGAAAACATTATCTAAGCAACCAGTACTCAGTCTCGGCTCGATAAGTTGCTGTAACAGCACTAACCACTTCAGTGCCTCTACCCACATCTCACCAGAGACCAAGGCAAAATCTCTACCAGAGACGCCCACTTCACCATTCTCACCATTCTGCACAGAGTCCTCTCTTCTCAGATTGAAGGTGAGGTCTGGACTGAAGATGTTATTGATCAACTTCATGGGACCACTATAAGATAGTGCTGGGGAGGCCGCGTATACGATCCCCTTCTTTCCATTGGATTGGTCAACATTAGCATCCTTCCACCACCTGAAAAGAAAAAAAATCATATTAAAGGTAAGAGAGCGCAGCAGAATCTCAGCAGGTGCTGCTGATAGAAGTCAGCCCGATTCCAGAGTGTCTTAATCTAATTCTAACCCACCACACCTTTACACGCCTGAAATCATGTATGACTTTTTGGAGAAGTAGCTGATGCGTCCTAATAATGAATCCAATCCGAAGATTTAAATGCATCACACTAGCTAATCGAACGCTTCAAGGCAATATTTGATCTACGTAAACAATGCAACGAAACCCTAGATCACGAATGTCCATATTTTCAATGACACGGGGAGTTTAGATCTCAGGCATGCGAGATAAGCCACAATAAGTCACTTTCCACCGGAAATTACCCATGCAAAACGAGCATTGGATGGGGGAAATGCATATGCGATGTTTAAAACAAATGCCAGCAAGATTTCGAAATGCATGCTGCAGAGAGAGAATGGCAAGACGGGAGCGAAGATGAGAAAGGAGAGGGGAACCTGTAGGGAACGAAGTAGACTCCCTGGTCGCTGCCTGGTTCAGGGGGCGGAGTAGTACCGGAGGAATCTTCGGAGGGATTGTCCATTTTTTGAATCAGAGTTGAAGCTCAGAGACGAATCCAGGAAACCCAGATCGTTAGCCAGAGAGAGAGAGATTTTCTGCAAACTGCGGGAGATGTTTAGAGCCGAAGAGTGAAAAATATTAGTGGGAAATATTCTCGATTTTTTCCGGGTTTTCTGAACATTACATTTGCCGGAAAATGTTTTCAGGATTAATTATATTAACAAAATTATACTAAAAATATATTTAAGATGGAAATTATTTGTATCTATTTATTTGATAAAAGCACTCATATAATTCATTTTACAATTAATAAAAGAACAATAATGAAGGTTAAAATGGTAAAAATAGAAATATATTTCCAGTTGGTGCATTCGCAAGTTACTCTAACTAACATTTGTGTACATAGAAAAAAAAATTTTAAGTAGAATATATTATTAATTTAAAAAATGTAAAAATTAGATATTTTAAATATTTTATCAATAAATATGTGATGATTAAAAAATAGAGACGAAGCAAAGTTGAAGCGTTGAGGAGGAAGAAGGAAAATAATGACTAAATTTTCAAAAAAATATGTATGATATTTAATATAATTTTAAATATAAATTAAATAAATCGTATTAAATATTTTTAAAATAAAATCATATATTTCAGCTCGGAAAATAATCGGCCTCAAAATGTAGTTTGATGCAATAAGCTTTAATTTATCCAATATAGTCTCATTTATGGATAAATATTTTAATTTAATTTAAATAAAATATAAATATTTCATTAATTCGAAATATCCCTTATAAATATGTGTATTGCTAATATTCATGTGATATTTTCATATAGGTACAAATTTATAACTCAATTCACTTCAATTATAAATATTTTATTAATTATTCAATTCACACCTAATAAATATTGACAACTTAATATTTATAAAATGGAGCATTTAAATTTAGTTGTGAGTCAATTTTAACTATTAGAAAAATAAAATATTTATACATAATTTAAATATTAAAACAAACGTTTAATTCATATTTGAGATTTTAACATTTTTACAAAATTATTCAAATTTATAAGTTTTCCCATTATAAAAGTAAACACGACAAGTATAGTTTTATTATTTTAATTTTTATATGTCCTAAGTCAAAGAGTGCACTAAAATAAATATTAAAATGGTCAAATATATATAATTTAATCCCTAAAATTCAACTTTTAACAGTTTAATCCCTTAGTAATACAGTGATAATTTTTTGATGGATTTTGGTTGGTCATTGCTACAAAAAGTAATATTTTTCGAATTATGATATAAAATTATTTAAAATTAAGAGAGTGAATTATTAGTATTTTACTAGACCAAGTTGTTAATAAACTTAAGAAAGAAAATATGCATATGATATTTAGATGTATATATATTATAATATGCCATAACAATAGATAAATACTACCTACTATACTTGGGCACCCACCCTATACTAATTAAGATAGTTTACCCATGGAATAGTCAGCAAATAAGTCCGAACTCACAATTTGACATGTAATTATTTTTTTTACTATTAAATTTGACCTGCAATTATAATAATATAGTAGAGGTGCTTTCATAAATAAAAATCCCAAATTTATATATTATTCAAAAGTGCATATCAGTCTACAACTTGTAACTCCTAATATAAGTATATGTTAAATATTATTGAAAGTTAAATAAGTAAATATGAATTAGGTTAAAATAGTCACTCTTCCTATCTTTTTTTATACTCAGAATAGTATCTTAATTTTAATTAAAAATAGATACAAATGACATTTTACTTACAAGTGGTACAAAATCATATCTACTTGTAACTCACTATCTTTATCAATATATAACTTGTTTAATATAGTTTTGATCCATTTCACTTTTATATTTTAATTTATATAATATTGATTTTAATCAACTTATTTACTTTGGTATTGCAGCAATATGTTATTTTTGTTAAAAAACTGAAAATTTAACTTATTATTATCATTCATATGAATTCAATAATTTATTTTAGACGGTTTAAGTTTTCTATAGTTATGGTAGTTAAACTAATTTATATCAAATTACTAGTAGGTTGATTAAAGAATCACGCTTTATATTACTAATAATTTATTTTGTATATTTATTTAAGAAAAAAATATACATAATAATTATATGCTAATCGAAACAAATTTACTTATTTTATCATATAAATCTATTTTTCTTATTTTTTCTATTAGTGGTTTTATCTCAATTACAAAATTTATTAATATTATTTCTGTTTAACTTAGCAATTCAACTGTCGTTCTCATCTCATTTATAATAATATACGAGGATTCATTTTTATTACCTACCACATAATTTATATTTATTAAATTAATTTTCTTAATAATTATAATAAGTTATTATAATTTTTTGTAATAAAAAATCATTCAAATATTTTATCTAATTTTCGAATTTTTTATTTGTAAGTTAAAATTTTACTTGACTATAAAATTAAAAAATTTCAATAATATAGTGTTAAAAATTTTATATTAACTATTTTTTATACTAACTTCAATTTAAGGGCATTATTCATTATCTTTCATGCACATCCTAACAAATAAAATAAAATTAAATCAGTTGAGCATAAATATTATTATATTATTAATATAAGACTAATCTTAATTAATTTTTATTATCTAATAAAATTTTGGAATTTTATTTTTAATATATTTTTATAAACAATCTACTATTTAATATATAGGATTTCGTTCTCAGGTGCCCTTACTTATTATAAATACATACTTGTTTTATTTATTTTCACTATATTATTTTTTACCTGTTTTACAAACTTCCCTACTTGCTACTTGTAATTATCTTTACTATCCTTATGAGTGTACTGGATAAAATATTTTGGATCATATGTACAATTAATTGAGTCGAATGAATGCTCCTGTACCTTATGCATATAACCTAATATTTTTATTTTTTAAAATCTTTTTCTCACCTATTTTATATTTCTATAAACTATAATAGTAATTTTTTTTTGTTTCCGAATTTATTCAATAAGGATCTTCCCAGTTCAAAATAGACGGGTAAGCATCTTTCCATAAGCGAGGATGGGATGGAGGAGAGTCCAACCAGATCTGACATGATCCTTCGGATATTCCTCCCTCGATCATCCTCTTGTCCATTTCTTAAGTTATCTGAGCCCGCCAATGTAACCAACCATGTATGACTTCCACAAAAGGCTGCAATAATTTTGGTACTGAAGTACTTATTTAAGTCTCGCCCATTCCTTTTTTCTCCTAAATATCTTAAAGGGGCACGTTTTGGTCATAAAGTGACAAGGGTTTGATCATTCAATTGTATGACTTTAGAAGTGGATATCTATGGTGAGTCCATTTCACACCAAAAAGGAATGAATGGCTTGTAAGGAGCTCGCAAGAGAAAAAAAAGGGGAAAGCTCACAATCCAAGCTTTGGCATCTCACTACATTTTTTCTCTCATTGTATCATCCATTTTCTCAAGACAAATAGGGGTAACCATCAGTCAGACAAGAGACAATCCTAGTGGCTAAATGGGTAGAATGAACTCCCGGCTCTCGCTCCGGAAGACAATCTTAGTGGCAAAATGGGCCGATTTTCTGTTCGGTAGATTACTAGGTTGTATATATATAAGAAGACGCATGAGGGAGAGATGTCATTACTAGGTTGTATATATATAAGGGATTATATGCCTATCTATTTAAAATGAGATATTTCTTTTTATTAAAATATAATAATTTTTTATAATTAAATAACATTTTTTAATTTTAATTTATTTTAGATCATTATTTTATTATTCACTCTGCAACCTCATAAGCTTATAAAGTACATCTAAATGCAACAATGGTTTACAAACAATATTTGAATTTTTCAATCTCAAACAAGGAAAAATAAATATGAAATAATTTTCTTAATGTTCATATTTTATGTCATGGGTTGACTCGGATATCAAATAAAAAATGATGTAAAAAGATAAGGAATTAAATTATATCCATTTAAAAACTTATGAGTATTTTCTTTTATTAATCTCATTATTGCATGTTAGTCTAGTCACCAGAAAAGCAATTAAATGTGCAAATTTGATTGCAGAAAATGTATAAGAAGGAAAGAAAATGTATAAGAAGGAAATGTGATGGCACATGATGAATGAATAGAACCATGGGACTGCTAGAGATAACTTAGCCGCGCCGTAAGTGAAATACCATCCTCATGAATTAGTATTGGAACCTTGGCTAAACAATGTAATAGAACCATGGGACAAAAGGCTTGGACGCTGGGAAAAAAATCATGCTAGAGTTTCTTTTTGCACCATCTAGCATGAACTCAAGCTGAGAAAAAATGGAGGGGGCAACATACCTAGCAACTCGGATCAGATCAGCAACGAACCCCCAAGTTAACTGGATTATTGGCATTCCACACATGGATACAATCAACTTCCTCAGCCATTGTGAGTCTGGAAACTGGAGATTTTGTGGGCTTGTGGCATTAGGATGATTAATAAAGAAGATAATGGAGTTTTCCCATTGAACTACCCAATATAACCCAGGCGGTGGAGGATCATTGACAGTATTAGCATACATATGGCAAGAATGGTGCCAGGCCGTCCAAGAAACCAGTTCTTAATGTTTTTCATCGTGTCTACTCCTCTTTGAATCCTGTCTGCCCAACGCATCTGTAACAGAATCGAAAAGAAGCGGGGTGAATACCAACTCCCAAGAGTTTTAACAATATCATTGGTGGAAGAAATGGGAATTTTAAAATGAAGATGAAAATTGCATAAAGTGCAGCATCTTCTCAGCATCTCAGCATGATACCATCCAATCAAGGTCCTCCGGTGATAAGGAAGATATTGCTTGCTGAGCCCTCTCAGCATCTTCTCGGGAAAGCTTAAACCCAAACTGTTCACCCATACTAGCCATCATTTCCGGGCTCATGTTCTTGACCATATTTGTATACATCTGCCCCAGTTCACAAGCAAATTCAGTCCATAAATAGAAATTATAATCCATAAGATAATAGCTGTTGTTGTCTGTTGATTAAGCCAGAAATGACAGGTAAAAATATTTAACCTGTCGCATAGCAGGATCTTTCATTTGATTCCTCATATGCTCCTGCAAATCAGGAGTAGTTTCTGGAAAGTTAGATGGGGGAGGAAAAAGTGAAGATCCAGGGCCAGAAGAGCTTGTTTCATCAGAGACATAATTCCTGCTGATGGTTGGCACATCCTTGACATTAGAAAGATTTAAACTGGACCTAGATCTACGCCCATCAGCATTCAAAGAGACTGATGGAATGGAAAGGTCTTCCCCTCTTAAAGAAGATGCCATTTTGAACATTCTCTGAAGATCCTCAGGTGACATCTTACTCATCACATCACTTGCTGTTTTTAGCATGTCTGGTGGCACATCTGGAATGGACCCTGGATTAAATCCATTAGAGCTCAGCCTATCAGCATTCAAAGAATCTGATGGCATTGAAGGGTCTTCACCTCGTAAAGACGTCATTTCAAACATCCTCTGTAGCTCATCGGCCGACATCTTACTCATCGTATCAGTTGCTGTTTTTACCATGTCTGGTGACACATCTAGAATGGACCCCTGCCTGAATCCATTAGAATCACTATTTGAGGGACCTCTACTAGAAAATGGATTATCTCCCTGAAACGAGGAGGCAAGCTGGATCATCTTCTGAAGTTCGTCGGGTGACATCTTGCTGATCATATTTGAAGCAGCCTTGAGCATTTCAGGGGAGACAGCATCAGGGTTTCTAGCATCAATTGCGGACAATGTATTGGGATCAGCCTTTGAAATGAATGTCTGAAATGATCTGTGAAGCAGAAATACACAAGAAAATCAAAATCCAGCAACAAATACAAGAAACTACAGTACCCCATCATTATATTATAACAAGTATTGATTTAGACGGAGCTAGTTCTCCAGCTCCATCTACTTCAGGAAGATACCCCAGGTCCAGTGGACCTGGAAGATTTGAGTGAATGTAAAGCATGAAACAATACATAAGAAAAAAAATAAAGTACCTGATAGCAACAGGATTATCTTTCAAAGCTTGCAAGGCTTCAGAATTGGAAACTGGCCCCATGCTGCTACTACTGTTTTGATTCTTGTCATCATTATTGGTTTCCTTAAGCTGCACCTGTGAATGTTCCTCCACTGATGGATTTTGATGACTTGTAGAGGACACAACCTCATCTTCTTCAGTAATTTCCGTAATTATCAACCCTATCAGAAAACAATGAAAAGAGGTGCATGTTCATGGCTTTGTATAGCTTTTAGCTAATTGCTGTAAATGAATTAGTGCATCTTCTTGGTGCAGTGATAATGAAGTATCTTTTTTGAATCATCAAAGAAAAAAGTGAACAAAAAAACAACCCTAATGAAATTATATAAATAGCAACCAAAATAATGCACACGCTACAACAAAAAAAGTGGGAAAAGAACATGGATGAAACCAAGAGCAAGACCTAAACAAAGTGTAGACAATGAAAGAGAGAACAAAAATGTTATACACACCTCTTGATGCACGCCCACCCCCTTCTGCAGCCAATCGTTCCTTGGAATCCCTACAGTAAGAATAGGGAGTCTGATGAGTTAGATAGTGGCCATTTATGCCATATCTAGAGAACATTTTATACATATCAACAACAAATATAAAAAGTCACAAAGAATTGCAGACCATAGGATTTCTATTTGGGACATTAGCACAGCTAAAAACCATGAACATGAAGTACAACATTTGTAAAAAGAATAAAAATCTCTGATTTTGGCAATGAAACCAAGAGAAAAAACATTTTATGATATGCTAGAAATTCAATACCTTAATACTTCTGCAATAGTTTTATCATCAGGAGAAACTTCATGTGCATCACTCAAATCACGAACAGCATCCTGGTATAGACAGAAATAATGGCAATCGCTTATGAGAAACTAGAAGGTGGTGGTGTCAAATCTCAGTGCCTCTAGATTCTAGCTGTCCCTTTTGAATCTAATACAAGTAATAATTGGTTGTCTCACTTCTAGTTGACCCATTTCCTTCAAAGCTTGACCTCTCCGGTAGAGAGCCTTAACATTCTTTGCATCACATGTCAAAACCTGGAGAAAAAAAGAGAATTACAAAC
This sequence comes from Trapa incisa, assembly GCA_030064435.1. Lineage (NCBI taxonomy): Eukaryota > Viridiplantae > Streptophyta > Magnoliopsida > Myrtales > Lythraceae > Trapa > Trapa incisa. The sequence goes on along the minus strand of CM057774.1, from coordinate 2,077,011 downwards.
CAGTAAAAGCTAAGTTGCTCACAGGAAGAGGGAATAAACCAAGCAAACTGTTTATTCCAAGTGTAGTGGTCATAGAAGACTGCAATAGCCTGTACGCTTTTTTTTTTAATTTACTTAAATTTCCTTTGCACAATTGCTTCTATTTCCTCCATTAATTTCATAGGGAAAATCCATGAATTTTTTCCCTAAATACTATTGTAAATTGTTTACAGAAAACATCCCGAATCATCACTCACTCCTTAATCATATCATATCTCATGAATCATAAGCACTGATAACCATGAAAAGGGTGTGATACCTCAGTGCCTTCTCTTATGCAATCATCAAACTGTCTCGTTTTCAGGTAGCATGACATCAAATTAAGAGAACATGCCTGCAGTAATGCTTTTCCGTTGGGGGATAGAATATCTTTCAAGTTCTGCTTTGCCTGATAAATAATAATTCTGTGAGCATGGAGAGCAAATACCTCTGGTTCCTGAACTGGAAATGCTCACAAAGAGGGGAAACATTTTTAAAGTCAATTTATCACTTACAAGTAAATATTTCTGTGACGCATCATAAAATTTTCCTTCACTGTGAAGTCGATTACCCTGTCAAGTAATAGCATACCCATTACCAAATAATTATTTCAAAGATACAGCCAAAGAACATAGGAGCACCAGAAATAAAAAAAAATACATTGTGGCATGACACTCATTGACCTTAAAGATGAATGAGAATCTAGATAGATGATAAAGGACTTGCTGTGAGAAAGCTTTTTCAGATGGAGGAACTACATCGATCACTAATGAGAACATGGAGCTCTTACACATAATGAGAAAATGTATCTTGACATAAATGGGGCTCTTACACATAAAGGACGACATGGGCACGGAGAGTTTTTTTCCCTGTCATCCAGAATCGTAAGTTAGACATACCAGTTTCAGTAGACTACCTCTTTCTTAAGCATTTCTGCTGCATTCAATTGGTAGATCATCCGGGCATCTGCCCGAGCACGCATGGCTGCTATCTCTTCTGGAGATGCTTTAGACATCTTTTCACCAATCTCAGCCAACTCCTCAGGGCGCACATGCCTCAGCTGCTCAGCAGCATGTTTAAGCTCTTCAGGCCTCATATTCTTCATGCTTTCAGTAGCCATTCTCATCAAATCAGGATTAGACATCATCTGATATGCCCAAAAAAGCTAGACATCAAAGCGCAGTAGTACAATATAAATTTTCATAATTGATGACAGAAACTGCAAAAGTTAGCTAGGATTGTCTGGAACAGAAAATACTGGTAACCAGGACCTAGAAATAACCTTTCAAACACCCAAAACCGGGGTATCATCACAAGCAGATTAAGTCCAAACGCAAATCTATGAGACCATCCCCGACGCTTTACAAATTTCAAACAGTTTATTGTAAGACCAGGTCAAATTTGTAACTTTGATCCCTTCCTTACCGCCAACATCATAATCCTGAATTGTGCCCAAAGGAGGATAAATTTAATGACAGTGTAGGGAAGCAATCATGTCCTAAATAAATATGATTGCAGCTCTTACTTCTAAGTCAAAAGACGTCATTAAACTGGAAGAAAGATCGACGAATGGGTGAATAAACCCCGATATTTAAATAAATACTAAATACGACTTCAGCTCTTACTTATAAGCCACAATGCAATAAAGATAAATAATAAACAGAAGCAATAGCCTACGAAACTATGCCATACGCAGATGGGCCAGGCTTAAAATCGGGAGAAAAGAGGAAAGAAGGGACCATCACCTGCTGCTGCATCTTCACTAAATCTACAGACGACATGCGACTCATCTGCTCCTGAGCGACCTTGAACAGATCGGGGTCTATCATTCCGTTGAACATCGCCTGTCACCGTGGAGATCACAAAGTGTTCGGATGGTGACTGTATTGTCAAGGGGATCTCTATGAATAAGAACGCTCACTTGCACCAGGAAGCTTCTGAAGCAAGAAGGATCAGCAATGAGAAGATGGAGCTCCCATGGGGCTAGAAGAATCCAAAATTGAGATCTGATTGAGGAAGTCGGCCACCATCCAACCTAATAATATTAAGATCGGGAAAGGAGAAAGAGAGTGCAACTGCTGACAGGAACGAATATGCTTTGCTTTCCTGAGTGGACGTCTATACCCCACTCATGAGTTCAAATTTGCTTGGAGTTTTTTTGCACGACAAACGTCCACTTTTACCCCATGGGTCAATGACATCCCAAAGAAGAGTCTAAAGGAAGGGGGTATTTCAAACTATAAAGTAATAGGTTCACTTTCGTTATTTTGGAGTAATTGTAATTTTTTAATTAAAGTAATATTTATATATATAGAAAATAAAAATTATTATTATTTTCTTCCATATATATATTCTAATTTCTCCCTCCTCCAATCATTTTTAGCACATACTTTCAGCCCAGCCCATCAACCCTGGTTCCACATCTGCTGCCTCCTCTCCAATCCGTCCATGGCAGATCTCTTGTGCGGTGCTGCTCCAGATCTCCTCCCCCTTCCTCCATCTCCCCTCCTCTCCATCTCCCCTTGTACCTTCCGGCTGTCTCCTTCACCCGACATGTGGTCTCGCACAGTTTCCTCCCCTCGCCATCTCCAGGCCCTCCTCCGCCACTCTGCCCCCATCTCGTCCCCGTTCCGCCGCAGAGCGAGCTCCTAATCCGCCCCGTCCTCCTATCCTGGTCGCCATTGCCCTCTCACTCTTCCTCGGCCTCAAGGTACGTTCCCTAGCCAAATTGCCTAATTTTGGACTTTGGGGAAGCACTGTTAGGGATTTTTCAGGGAGACCCCGTGCCCTGTGACCGGTGTGCTGGCTTCAAGTTGGTAGGCAGCCCTCTCAAAAGCTCATAAATCCAATCCATTGAAGTTTGAGGCTTTATGAGATATGGTGTGTGCATTTCTGTGACATTCAAATCTTCCCATTTTTCCAAGCTCTTTTGGGGTGGTTTTGGATCAAAATAACTACACTGAAATCCCTCTCAAAAGCCCATGTGAAGGACAGAATGTTGACCTCTGATTGACATCAGTTAGCTCATACTAGATGCTGTGACTGTCTGATTTGTGCAGTAGCATTTTAGGGATGTAACATCTCTTGTGAAGATATATATATATATATCTATTTACCTTATATTGCTTTACCATGGATCTAACAAGAAGGTTAAGTTCCTCACATTTATCATAGAAAGTCATTGTTCAACAGTATGTATATATAATATATATATGTATTGGTGGAAGTAGGGACATAATGGAGTTAATGATTAGAATGATAAGAGGGGATTAACTAATAAATGCTAATTTTTAAGTCATAGAATTGCATTGTTTCTTCATCCAGAATACATACAAGATGCAAAGATCATTTAAATGTATGTTTCACACGCCAAAAATAGATGTATGTTATGAATTTAATATTTTTAATTAAATTCAATAATTTATTAAGTAATATATATAATTAAATTATATTAAATGTACTATATAAAAATATATAATATTAAAAAAAATATATGTAATTATATCTTATACACTTATCAAATTTTATTATATATTCAAATTATATAATATAATTAAGTTGATATTATAATAAAAATTAAAGTAATATGAATTATATAATATTAGTTTTATATAAATATTTTATAATTATTAAAAGAAAATTAATATATATAATAAATTATATTATATATTCGACATATTATTTTTATATAATTTTATATGAATTATTTATTAATATATACATTTATTTAAATTATATCATAATAAAAATAAAATTTAAATATAATATAAGGATATTAAATTAATTTAAATAAGAAAAGTTATCATCTCAATGTGTACACGTGGAACAATTATATTTTAATTTAAATAGATGGCTTAATTTACTATTATAAACCGGTTTATTTTATTTTACTAAATTAATAATTTTGTGAAAATTTTAAAGATTAATTTTTAATTAAATTAAATAGTTTATTAAGTAATTTTATATATTTATATATATATATACACTTGAATTAAATTGTATTATTAAAAATTATATCATGATAAAATAAAATGCATAATAAAATATAACATAACATAAAATCTATTTAAGTATATTATATATGAATATGTATCATATTTTTATATAATACAAATAAGTAATTATTATTTTTAGAAAATGAATATTAATTATATAATATTTTACTATATGAATATTATATAAATAATTGTATATGTATAATAAATTATATTATATATCTTAGACATATTTTATTTATCATATTTTATAGTAAAAATAAATTAATATTAATGGTATAATATATATATATATATAATAAGAATAATATTATATATGAATATGTATCATATTTTTATATAATACAAATAAGTAATTATTATTTTTAGAAAATGAATATTATATAAATAATTGTATATGTATAATAAATTATATTATATATCTTAGACATATTTTATTTATCATATTTTATAGTAAAAATAAATTAATATTAATGGTATAATATATATATATAATAAGAATAATATTATATATGGATATAATATATTATATTATATATGTATAGTATTTTTTCATATAATTATATTATATAAATTTATAAAAAATAAATGATATTAAATTAATTAATAAACTAACTTTATAAAAGGAATATTATAGTTATTTTAAGAAAAAAATCACATTTCCTATTGATCACTTCAAAATGAGAATATTGATTTTAGTTTAAATTGATAAAATTCTTCCAAAAAAAAATATCAAAATACATTCATTATTAATTCATACCTTTAATGGTCCAATGCTATGCAAAGGATATGCAACACTATAATATACTCCAGCATCCTATATTTTTACTACCATGAAATGAAATATAAGCACGGGCATAATCAATATTTTGCCAATGCTGAAATATAGTGCACATTACACCATATCTAAGAGGACAAATTTCTTAAAAATATATTAATTTGACTAATTTTGTTCGTTTTGATACATATATTTTCCCTTTTTCAAAATATTTCTACATTTTTAGTTTTATATTTTATTTATTAAATAAAAATTTATGATATTACATACTTTTCATATATTAATTATTACACGTAATATATAGTAAATTATATGAAAATGTTACTTTCATTAACTATAATATTGTGCTTTATGATAAATTTCATAATTTAATAAAAAAATTCACAAAATGTTTAAATTATATTATAAAATAATTGAATTTGAAGAGATAATAATGATCGGGTAATTTTTTTATTTTATTTTCAAAATAAATAAAAAATGGCCTTAAATAAAGAATAAAATAATGTATTGTGGATAAATGGTAACTAACCATCTATTATATAAAAAAGTTGGTCAGGACAAATTAATTCAATCAATCAACATTTTAAAAGACATCATTTTTCTTCTTCTTCTCTGTAGACCACATTGTAAGCTGCAGTTGGTTGGATGAAGAAGCTCTTCCACATATGCACATTCGGCCAATTAGGGTTTGTTTTCTTGCACACATTTTTCCTTTGTCACTTACCAATTATCCCACAAGTTAAGTTTTTCTTTTGCCATCCAAAATTAGTATATATTAATTCATCCAAATAAAAATCAATATTTAACATCTATGGAGCTTCAGCATTAATGGAGAAGACGCATTCAAGTCAACATTTCAAAGCGGGGAGCCATTTGTCCTTCTTCTGCATGCCTCCCTTGGTCCCTCTCCCTCCTCTTGTTCTCTTTTCATGAGATTTTCAGTACGAGAATTCCGGACCTTGTAATAGTATCTTCGGGTCTTCTTCCCCTTTTATCTTATTTTCTACTTCCGTGAGCCCTTCTTTTGGTTTTGCTCCTTTCGGGGTGTGAGTGAAGGCGCTTCCTTTTGTTGTCTGTAGTATCTGACATGTGTTTGCATGGTACAGACGAAAAAGTTCTAGGGTTAGGTTTCGGATCATTGGACCTGTTTATCAAAATTCAGCCTTCCTGTCACTTCTGTATGTACAGCAACCATTGCTAAGAGGAGCTGTGCATCTCTGATCGGCTGAGTCTTCTCGACAATGTCCGAGGACATGCTTCTGCACCTCTCCTCCAATTCCTCCAATCTGTCGGATCATTCTCTGCCAACCAAAATCGCCAAGCTTGAAGCTCGATTAGTGGGCAAGACCTCGTCTGCTTCTACCCCGCTCATTCAGCATCAACAGCCACCACCTAAGCAACAGCAGCAGCCTGTTTGGTCTTCTTCTTCTTCTTCTAAGTTCGTCACTGATGGCTTGGCGGACCTGTCCAATTCGAGCGACTCTGATGATGATGATGTGAGTCTGCTTTACTGGTTTAAAGTCTGGTTTATGCATTGCTGGTTGAGAATGGTTTCTGCTAAATGGTGTTATTTGATTGCATTATTGTGTGATTAGGTCTTGACCATGACTAGTACTATCAGTGGCATTTGCTGCTAAGGCCCTTGCTTCACTCAGTTAACGTTCATACAGTTTGTCTTGCACACGTAGTTGGACTTTCATGGCGGCCTTTAGGCTGTCAGATATGAAACAAAACTTAATGCTAGACATTCACTAGTTTAGTCTCAAAGTGTTCATGCTGTTGGGCTATTCCCTGCTTGTTGTTATTATGGACATATGATGTTTGTGATTCAAAAACCTTTGGTTTCATGGAATGATATAAGCAGGATAAAAGTGAAACTTTCCAACTTGTAATGATTGAAAGCTCGGTAGAATTTCATCCAACATTAAACGTCCAATGATTGAAAGCTCAGGATAATTTCATCTTTCCCTTTATTCATAACTCATCATATAATTATTAGCGTTATCCTTTTTCTAGAGAGTTCCAATTGATCATAAGATGCAATGCCATAAACAGTTCATGTTTTAGGCCTATTTGTTTTTAGGCTCATAGAGTTGATTTCTTGAGCTTGGTCGAATTTAATGTTTTCTTTTGGTTAATCATATATTCAAGCACAACTTCTGATCTTTTTTTTTGTTATTCATCTATTTGTTTTGAATGTACATAAAATGAATTTTATGACAATATACCAAAGGTATACAATTTTGACAAAAATGGGTGTTGTTCTAGATTTGATAAAAGAGTAAATGTCGTGCTTATTTAAAATATGCAGAAAAAATTGTGCTAGATTTGATCAAATAAGAGAAAAGGCTATGCCTATTTAGGATAGACAAAAGAGGTGATGCTAGATTTTAAAAATAGAATCAAAGGTGTGCTTAAATAAGCTATTGACCTTTTTTTACTAAAGGTCAAATTTTTTACACTATATTCTGAGGTCATCTTCATTGTTTTTATTCTCTTAGAAACAATTAGACTGACTGTATCTATGAATTACAACATGAACAATTAATTATCTACAAATGCCATTTATTTTCATTTAGTGGCAGTAGTTTTCTTTGAAGGGAAATGGAAATCCTGGACAAATAGAGGGAAAATGTTTACCTCTTCAGATATTGTGAACTTTTTGTTAATTTTTTTTTTCTGACTGCATTCATGAGTAGAAACTTTATTCATCTGGCTGTTTGAAGCCATCCGGGGGGAAGTTTGAGTGAAAGGGATTAGCATGAAATTCCCAGCCTGTATATTTATTATTGTTCGCATGATTGGATAAGTTTTAGTTATTTTCAGATTTCCTCAACATTTTCTTAACCATATTTCATTTATTTAGTGCTTCTTTGTGATCTTACCACAGTTCTTGACATGATAAATGTTGTGTACAACACCATGTATTATTCTCTGTTGTGTACAACACCATGTATTATTCTCTTTCTTTTGTCCAGACTGGAGCAGAATTTCTAATACAAGCTAATACTAATAAGCGACAAAAAATTCAAGGCAATGATAAGTTGGCCCTCTTTCAGCATGTTGAGGTAATTTCGAATCTCTATTATGATTTTCCCATTTTCTTCTTTCTTGAAAAATTATGTCACACCCCCTACAGACACAGTTGAGTTTCCCATTTCATTTTTTCGAGTTGCGTTTGACTTCCTCATCTTTGTGTTTCCATTGCCCTTACTTTTTTGAGGCAATGTATTATTCTTTCATTCTGAATTCAACTGGTTTAGAACGTTGATATTTGGCTTTATTAGATGCCTATAGTTCAGAGATTAAGCTTTGCTGACTATTTATGGAAAGAAAGTTGCTAATATCTAGAAGAAAAATATCAGGTAGTTTCAGATGGATTGCAGAAGCTTGTGGAGACACTAGAGACAAAGTCTAATTTTGATGTGTCTAGGAAAAAACAATGTCGTGGAAGGTCTCAACCTGCATCAGGGAAGGGTCGTGGTTTTAGAGTTAATGATCAGACAAATTCCCAGAATTGTTCATCAGTGACCTTGCATTCCAACGGTCATCCTGAAGACTTATATCTTAAGGTGTACTTCTAGCCTCTCTCAAATTATACTATATGATTTATTCAGTCATTTTCCTTGTATGTAATTGCCTTGGTACATAGACAGATCTACTTGGGATAGACGTACAGTTTTTTAAATTTTAACAGGTTAGTTTGTTACCTTCTATCCTTGCAGGACACTAGGCCCATAGCACACTCGGGCAATGAAGAATATTCTTTCTTGGAGGTATATATTCTTGTTTTAATTTAGGAATCATGAGAAGAAATTGAGTTTATAGAAGTACTCATGTTTCATACCAATATAGTACACGTTTTGATTTCTGTCGTCATGCTATTATGCAGGAGGAAGTTTTGTCTCTACGATCAAAAATTGCAGTATTGGAGGAGGATTTACGAAGAGCACATCAAGAGAATTCTGAGTATGAAAACCTCAACCGCCAATTAGAAAAGGTTAAAAAATGATCCAACTGAAGTTGTTTATTTTGGTAACTTTTTATGAAAGACCATAGTAAGTGTTCATCTTTTTGCACATTTTTAAATCAGGAACTTAAGGATATTAAAGACAATGAACAGCAAATGAAACCAAAGGTGTGAATCCTGTTCCAGATTAATGTAGAAAGTGATTACCATAATTTCTTTTTTATGGCATCAAGCATTAGATGTGACTATATTATTTCTTTGTTTGCAGAGAACTAAGATGATATCTGATTTGTTGATATCTGTGTCAAAGGCTGAAAGACTGGAGGCACGGATGAAAGTGCGGCAGGATTCTCTGAGGTTGGGGAATGTGGGTGTAATCAGGTATGCTACTTGTGAAGAATTGTTTATTAACACCACTTAAGTGACATGACTTACTTTGATTAGATACTCTTTAGGGATTCATGCTTCTTGCTTCTTGTTCTCAACTTCTCACACTAGAAGCAAAACAAGGGCAGATTGGTTAAACTGAACTCTTATTCTATTTCCTTATTTTGGGATTTGTTTGCATTTAGAGCTGGAACTGTTATATCAGAAATTTGGGAGGATGGACAAGCTCTGAAGGATGTGAATGCTCAACTGGTATGTATCTTGAAGTTTTTCTTAGATGCTTTAACTTCCATAATATGTTATACATGAAGTTTACCAAAAACAATTCTCGTTGATGACTATCTTGAAATTGTAATATACTCTCAACATTTTTGGCACTTGTTCTTTCGTGTATTTTTGGTGTTTGTAACTTTGGGTTTTTCTTTATCAAGAAACAATTGTTGGAAACGAGAGAGGCTATTGAGCGGCAACGAAAATCCCTGAAGAAAAAACAAGCTGGTATTGTTTCCCTCTTGTGGACTGTATATTCTACTGTCTTTGTGCTTAGCTGCCATTTTGTTGGAATCAAACAATGAACATGTGCTAAAACATTCCCACTATCTTGAAGATAAGGGCGATGGTATGGATGGTGAAATGGGACTTTCAGAAGAAGAAATCCTTCTGCAGGATGAGATTTATAAGTCTCGACTATTAAGCATTAAACGTGTAAGTTTGCTTTGCTTTAGGTCATGCTTGTTTTATACCTTGTATACATATGCCATTTCTTGAAGGGGCTATAATTTTGTAGGAGGAAGAATCTCTTCTCCGCGAGAGAGATCGGTATGATTTTGAAAAGGCAAGGCTTATCAGAGAGATGAAACGCATACGCGATGAGGATGGCTCTCGCTTCAACAATTTTCAGATTCTTCATCATAGATATGCCCTTCTAAATCTTCTTGGGAAGGGTGGTTTTAGTGAAGTTTACAAGGTCAGATCTACTCTTTTCAATTTTCATCACATGCTTTATGGGTGGGAAGCAGACTATTAGTTTATTGCCCATTTTCCTTTTGTCAAACTATGCACCTTTCCATTGTTTTGAATTGGTTGATTTCTTGCAGGCTTATGATTTGGTGGAACATAGATATGTTGCATGCAAGTTTCATGGTTTGAATGCTCAGTGGAGTGAAGAAAAGAAACAGAGTTACGTTAGACATGCCCTCCGAGAATATGACATACACAAAACTTTGGTCCATCATCACATTGTTCGGCTTTGGGACATTTTTGAGATTGATCAGAATACATTTTGTACAGTTTTGGAGCATTGTAGTGGTAAATATTTCTCTTTAATTATCCTTCTAAATATAACTGTATAGTGGAGAGATATTGTGGTTGCATTCAATATTCAAATTTTATTGGAAAGCAATGTTCTTTTCATGGTAGAGTATGTTCTTGTAATTTTCCTGAAGCTGATTCCTGAGCTGTTCTTTTGGGTTGAAACCAGGTAAAGATCTTGATGCTGTTCTTAAAGCTACACCGGTGCTTCCAGAAAAGGAAGCAAGGATCATCATTATGCAGATATTTCAAGGCCTCGTATACCTGAACAAACGAACACAAAAGATTATTCACTACGACTTAAAGCCTGGAAATGTCCTATTTGATGAATTTGGCATAGCTAAAGTTACTGATTTTGGCCTCAGTAAAATAGTTGAAGATGATGTCGGATCTCAGGGCATGGAACTCACTTCGCAGGGCGCTGGAACTTATTGGTCAGTTATAAAGTTTATGTCAATTTGATTTTAGGTTATTACTTCCTATATCTGAAGACTAATGGAAACTTGATCCTACTTGAATATGAGAAGCTTTGTGCTCCCAAAATTAAATTCTGAATGGAAGTTCTTGAATTTTTATGGGGTTTCATTGGGAAAATCATAATTACATTGAATGCTTGGCATCAGCTCATAAATTTTCCCATAATTAGAGGATTTTCTGGGTGTTTTTGATGCAGTCCTGATGTAGGCTCAGTTTTTCAAGGGCCTTTTCAGTATCCTCTTTCTTGTGGTGACCACTTCATATCTTTATTGAGCTCATTTGTAAACTTGATTCTTTAGGTACTTGCCCCCGGAGTGCTTTGAGATCAGCAAGATACCTCTAATATCATCGAAGGTCAGTGCCAAGCTCTCACAGCATGCCATAATGGAAAATTTGGGTGTGATCTGATACAATGTAGGATCACCTACTTCTTTCACCAACTTTTCCCAATAACTACTCTTCTTTGGAATGCAGGTTGATGTTTGGTCAGCTGGAGTTATGTTCTATCAGATGCTCTTTGGGAGACGCCCTTTTGGGCATGATCAATCCCAAGAAAGAATTCTGCGCGAGGATACAATTATCAAAGCACGCAGGGTTGAGTTCCCTTCAAGACCTACTGTCTCAAACGAGGCAAAGGTGAGTTTTATGCTTGTGTAAATTTCTTTCTCTTGGCCTTTACTTTATTGGTAGCCTACCTAGGTTTGGAGGGTGGCTTGCCACCCACTTGCTAATTATGATCAAAATTACTGACTGTTCAAAATCTCTCCCTCACTCTCATGCGCGCGCACACATACACACAAACAAACCTGCAGGCAATAATGCCGTGGATTGTGTTTTGTAAGCTCAAGGGATTACCTCTAGTTTCCTTCTCTTAAATGGAAAACAATGCAAGTTTTTTTTTCTCTGAGAAGATGAAAATAAGAAAACCCAGATATTCATGAACTTGCTCCTTTTTCTTTCATAAGGAGTTGTGAAAATTTTCAACATTTTTTCCAACAGATTACAGCAATCCATTGCTGAGTTAACTCTCCCTGAATCAGTTCCTACACAAGATCCTGGAGTGCTGATCGCAAGCAGAATATCACTGATGTTCTTTCCATTTACCTTGCCTGCAGGAACTAATTCGCCGTTGCTTAACATACGACCAGACTGACAGGCCCGATGTTCTCACCATTGCTCAAGACCCCTACCTGACATGCACAAAGAAATAATCTCCTGATACAAAGAATTAAAAGGGCACAGTCACAGTGTTCACAGAGTTTTCCTTGCTCCCTATCATCGCCGGTCAAGATGTGCCATATCAGCTGGAAGGGAATTTTGTATAGGTTTGGAAGGGCTGGGCCTGCTCTCTTAAGCTTCTTTCCCACCCTTAATATAAACAGAACAGTACAGTTGAGTTTGTTTGTGCCCTTAAAAAAGGTATATATACATATGTATCCCGAATGGTGGTGGTCTGCTTCATCAAAGAAAAGCTCTATTTTGAGCCATTTCATGAGCCCTCTTGGCCCATAGGAGAAAATAATGCAATATCTCGAAGTGGCTCAAAAAACTGTGAACATGGAGCGTTAGGATATATAATCTCAATTATGAGTATTGTGTGGCGAGTATATCTCAGAACTTTTACTATTGTTTAGAAAATGGTGATCATGAATTTTCCAAAATATATATATTTTTTACAAGGATTCGATATGATCTTCAGAAATAATTTGTGCTATCGAACTTGATTGATATGAGTTTCTTTCATTTTTTTTTTGCAAGATGAATAAGAATGATTCCAAATGAAAAAGAGAAGAGTTGATGCTTGTTTTTGAGTGGAGATTAGGAATGAAAACTGATTCTGAACTGAGAAGATGAAGTAGCACTCAAGACTTGGCATTTATGCTGTGACTTGCTTTGTCGTGTCGATTAGTCCAAAAACGAGAAGAAGATTCAGTCCATCAGTGGGTAAGAATTCTTCCCGGGTAGGAGTTACATGATACATAAAACACTTTTGGGAGATTCTTTTGTTACACATTCAAAAGTTTTATCAATTTCCGTCCCCCGTAATCCTTCCTTTGGTCACAAGGCCAAAACCGAACGGGAAAAGTGGGTCGTAGTGATCATCGCCCACATTCATAGGCAGCTGATCCACGCTCTTGAACCATGTCCTGGCAAGCTTTCCGGTGAACCCATAATCCCCGAACAGGACGTCTGCCACTCCTTGTCCTTCAGTCCCAGGAAGCCAGGCAGCCACAAGGGCATCTATCTTTGAGACATAAGGTTCGACTACAACGGGGCGCCCAGAGATGATAACAACCACACACCTGACAGCCCCACAGACATTCTCTATTGTGCTGGGACCTGGTTCAGAGATGGTCAGGTTCGTGCTATCACCAAAGGTCTCTGCATACGGCTGCTCACCCACCACCACAATGGCGTAAGAGAACTTGTTCGACTTTAAGAAATCCTTGTCGGGATTCTCGTTGTAGACCACTTGAGTTGTTGGATGAACTGTATTCCTTATTGCTCCTAGGACAGTGGTACCTGCATAGTGGAATAGTGATGGAACAATTACATTGTGTTTTTGATGTTTCTCTACAATGGAACACAAAACTGAATTCACAAGACTGCTTACCAGAAGTGATATCATTGCCTCCTTGGCCTTGCCATGTAATGGTCCAACCTCCACATTGGTATCCCAGGTTATCCGCATGAGATCCAGCCACAAGTATCTTGGGGGCTTTCTTTGGAAGAGGAATCAGAGGCTTGATGCTGGATTTCCCGTTCTTCAGGAGAACAAGTGATTTCCTTACAGCTTCCCTAGCTAATTCTCTGTGTTCCTGCCATTATTATATACATATTGTAGTCGTTATTCCTTTTGAATCCTACTGTTGGGCTCTCATGACAGTTGGGCTCAAGAACGAACCTGACTTCCGAGTTGATTAGAGAAGCTGAGATCTGCAAGCGGGTTCTCGAAAAGTCCCATGATAAATTTAACCCTCAGAATTCTTCTGACTGCATCGTCGATCCTGCTCATGGGGATGATCTTCTTGTTCACCTGATCCGTCAGAATATCGATGAACTCTGTGAAAACAAACGGAACCATGATCTGTCCAAAATAGACCAAAACCCATGTCATCACAAACGATATTCTGATCCTCAGGAAGAATTGACTGATCCAGTGTAATGTTAGACCAGCTTACCATGTCTATCCCTGCACTAACTCCAGCCTGAACAGAGTATGAGTAGTTTGCATGAGGGGGTGTTGTGATCCTGTCAATGCCTTGCCAATCGGAGATCACAAATCCCTGAACTTGGAGAGTTTTGTTATTCACTTGTGCAAGCTTTAGGTTTTAAAAGACATAAAACTTTGTGAAGAGACCTTCTTTACCTTGAATTTGAGCTTGTTCTTGAGGAACCCAGTGATGAGGTCCCGATTGGCGTGCATCTTCTTCCCGTTCCAACTTGAGTAGGAGATCATAATCGTGGCAACTCCCTTTTTGATGGAGTTGAGGTATGCAGGCATGTGGATGCTCATGAGTCCCCCTAAGCTGATAACGGTGTTGTTTTCATTTATGCCTCCTGTCGTCCCACCGTCTCCCACATAGTGCTTAGAGCAAGCCGCAACCTTCTGCCTGATTGAACAACTGAAGTCTCAAAAACCTGACGCTATTTTGCTTTATGCAGAACATGAACATTGTCTTCTATCTAAGAATATCTGTTGACACTAGCTACATTTTTCAGTTACATTTTTAAATTGATTCTCTCACATAAGATGAGGAAAAGGGGAAAGAGCAAAAATGAAAAAACCTTCTTACTTTTGAACTCAAAAGTGGCATGTAAGATGAGGATAAAGGGAAAGAGCAAAAAAAACTTCCACATGTGAACCGCCAAAAAGAGTCATAAAAGTATCATAAAAAGTTGGGTGGGTAGAGAAATTTTGATTCTTGAGGCTCTCTCTTACTTTCCATTCACGAAGGGGACACCCTTTCGAGAATTAGGAGGGATCTCCCCCTGCAAGCCTGGGATGATGTCGGTCATGGTCTGCACAATCCTATGGTCCTCGCTGTAGCTTTCGTAGCACCGCCCCCATCTGGGGTCCCTGCAGACCTGCAATATTATAAAGCACTCAACTCAGTAAGTAGAGCAGAACATTATGATTGCAGTAGCTCCTATGTATGTAGAAGAAGCTTTACAGCGATGCAGGGGGCGAAGACATAAGGGATCCCTGTAGCTCTGACTTCGAGTGCGGTGGCTGCTCCGATCTTCTTGATCAGGGCAGGATCTCTGATGCCGGAGAAGAAAAATCAGAGAACAAATATGAGATAAACCCATTGTCTTGACCAAAGTCAAGCAACTCGCCTGGTGACACCGAGTCCGACATTGTGAGGGAAGATGGTGGCGTTGTAAACATTGTTGTGGCCATGGACGGCGTCGATGCCGTAGATCATCGGAATCCCCAGTCGTGTCGACAGAGAGCCCTTCTGTATCCCATTCACTGTATTCACCCATGTCTCTGGAGTTGCTTTAGGTCCCGGAACACTTCCTCCTCCACTCAAAACACTCCCTGCCGACATATATATATTAACACAGATTAAAATGAAGTTCGAAGCTGGGGGCAATGAATCAATGGAGGTGCCAATCTATTAAGGAGTCGGCTGATTTACCGATATAGTACTTCTTCATCACATCTGCCGTGGCGACGGAGCGTTCGATCTGAGTCATCTGGCCGATCTTCTCAGCTAGGGTCATCCTCTTCATGAGGTCCTTGATCCTAGCTCCGACGGGCTGCTTCGGGTCCTTGTACTTTACGTACTTGGCCTCTGAGACCACCAGAAGGCTGCAGATCAGCAGTAGCAGCATGGATCCCATTATGGGAATCAATAATAGACTCCTCCCCATCTTTGGCTATCGACCCGGATCGGCTTCTTCGCTGTGAGCTGAAAAAAAAAAAGAGAAATGCAGAGGAGGAACGACAGGGTTATAGTGGATAAGGCAATGATGATATAATGGGCCGGCATTAGTGCATTCATTGCCCATCACCACAATGAATTGACAGTTGAATGAAAAAAAAAGATGTGAGGTAGAGAAAGCAGCAAGTGAAGGAAAACTTACAGGGGAGAGAGAGAGGATGAGTGGGAAGAGCAGAGGAAGAGAGAGCCGTTGCAGTATTGGGGTGAATGGTAGTCCCTTCTTATAGAACTGCTCGAGCTTTTCGTTTTCCTCTCTCTCTGTCTCTTTCTCTCTTGCAGTACATTGGGTCCCTCCCCTCTTCCCTCTCAATAGACTGTACACCCACAACAGGAATTGCCTCGTGTATTTTAAAATCGGTGGCAGCATATTGTAGCCGTTGGAGAAGAAGGGTCTCGGCTCTGGACAGAAATAGATCAGATCTCCATGCAATAAGATCCCTTGACCATAGTAGAATAATAGTCTTTAAAAATGCTTATCCCACATGTTTAGCCGTTGCGTAACTCAAAAGATCAGACATGTAGCCGCCATGGTGGCCCATGGTTTGTACGGACTAGATCATCCACTACTATTACTTAGGATGATGAATTCTTCATACTTGTCCTATTCATATAATATGTTGGTGATTTACATATAAATTGAACAAATATCATTTGAAATGTTTAAAGATACCGAGATATGAGTCAATAGGAAACTAAACTTACAACTTATACATTTTCCGTCAACTACTTAATATAATTTATTACTCTAAGTTAACGATCCATCTCATGGGTAGTCTATCTACAGTCGGCTTATTCAGTCTCCACTGTACCGTTGGTTTTTACATAAACAGTCGTAAATACATAAATCACATAATTAGTATGTATACATCGGCAATTAATATCTTGCACACATCTATGTCCTACCAGGCTACTCAATACTTACATACTTGGGCTACTCAGGTATATAAAATGGCTATCGGACCACAAACAATAAGCAAGTAGGATCTAATATAATATGCTACTTCGGATGGGAATACTATTACGAGAAACTGCAGTGTAGGAGTCCGATATACAGTCGACTTAATTTTATAATTATTAAATTATTTCGTCATAGTAGTATAATAGTATATACTAGTAAATTATCTCGCAAACGGAGAATATTTCACAAACACTTTTCAAACTAATTTCCATTTACAGCACTTAATGCATTATTTCGGTCCCTCTCTCCTATATAGTTATCTTAGTAAAATCATATAATAAATAGTTATAATCATGTTACTAATGAACTCAACTCAATAATAGTGCACACAAAATTTTATTACCCGAGCTTCATGTGTAACTCTCGTGCTGCTACTCAGTAATACACAGTTATACATTATAAATTAATATCACTCTTTTCTATATCATTATCTTATTAAAATCATATGATAAATAGTTATAATCATGATATTAACGATTTCAACTCAATAATGGTGCAAATAAAATCTCATTATTCGAAGCTCGGTAGGTAATTCGTTCCGCTCTCCAATAATACGCAACTATATATTATAAATCAATATTACGATAATATAAATAAACTTGATAGCACTATTCTTAATTTAATTGGATTTCCCCACAACATATAATGATGTGAATTCAATTAAAAAAATAACAAATTTACAAGTTCGATCAATCATATTTACAAATAAGTTAAATAATTTGTTAGAAAAATGAGTTGAATGATAATTTGATACTGTAAATGGATCCAATGATAAGATTAACGGTTAAAAAATTTAAATAAATTTTATATGGAATTAAAGGAATTATAAAAAATACAATTGAAATTCCAATATAAGAGATTAAGAAAAGAATAAGAGAATACATAAATTTAATTAATAAGAATAAGTTTATTAATATGATAAATCTTATAGGATATTAAATAATAATATTACATATTTAATTAGTCAAATTTAGATTTTTAAATAAGTTATTAAAATATTCTAAATATTTAAATGAGAAATGATTATTCTCTAACTATAAAATATTTTTATACTATTTATTTATTATATGTGCCTATAAAATTCACACTCCATATAATTATAAGTAAACAATTTTAAAATTTAATTTGGTAAGATTTTGTCATTTTTTTTTAAACTAATTTTGAACTTATTAAATTTTTAACTTTATAGTTTAGACAGACTTATCAAGTGTTTCTAAAATTTTTTTTTAGAGTATTTAGATGTGGTGTCTACATATATTTATTTTTTAAATAAATAAAATATATTTCATTTTTTCGTACTTGTATTATAAAGTTTTATATTTTTTGCTCTATTTAGTATAAAGTATTGTTAGTATATTAGTAAGTCTAACTTATCACTCGTTCATCTACTCCATTATGTATTACTTCGTTCGTTAAAATCAACACATAATAAATTGATCACATTGTTAGGAGCCTAACTTGTCACTTGTTAGTCTCCTTAATAGTAAAATAACCGATAGTTCAATAATTTCCAATCCTATTGGACCGTAACAACACATGTATCGATCTCATAACTATTATTTACTTTAATCTTTAAATCTATATTTGTTTTAGTGAGCATGTAATTATTCATTTGTAATTGTTATATTAGTTTTAATACCAACTTTCTACTCATTTTCACACAGTTAATTATCTCATTTTATGCTCTAATCGATCGAATCAAACATGTCATTATTACACTAATTCACCTTACTTAACGAAAATTATTTATTCCGCAAAATTCCTGGAATCCCATTCTCAGTTGAGTGTCCCTTGCATTCTCTAACAATTTCACAACTCAACCTATCATTCTTTTTCTAGGGTTTTACCGCTTAGCCCATATGGGTCTCGATTACCCAACTAATTAGTCAATAACTAGACCCTTAATCCTAATATTTTCTAAGGTTAATCACTCGCATTTAAGGTCATTCTCTTTTTGCTTAGCCATTATTGAAGTATCCATATTTACTTTACTTACCACCTAATTGTTCAATTTTTTACAAATTACCATTTGATGTTTAACTTGGGCAAAATTACCATTTTACTCCTATAATTTAAAACTTTATATTTTCGGATCTTAGATTTTCTCAAAATTTTCAATTGGATTACTAAAAAATTGTATTTTGGTCATACACTCATATTTGTACTTATTCATTAACTTTATTATTATTGTAAATATGTCCCTACACCTTCCAAAATAGGCAAATTCGGCCCCTTTTAATCAGCCCTGAAAATTTATTTAGTCCCTTATTAAGACTCTACAGAAAGCTCAATTACAATTAGGTACCCTAATTTTTAAATCTTTGAATTTTAGTCTCCGACTTTTGACCCATAATAAAATTATATCTAAAAATTTACAAATTAAGTGTAAAGATCTTAGTGGCCTCCCTTTAGATCGTCGTAAACTTGATTTGGCCAGAGTTAGTCGGAATTGCTTCGATCGGGCATGATCGAAAACTTGTATATAAGCAAGTAAAAGTCGGATCAAAGTCAAGGAACTCCTCGGAGATGGCTCGTTGGCTATCAAGGCTGGTGTGATTTGAAAGTTGACTTCTAAATGAGTTCGTGAACACTTGAATCAGCTCAATTGGTGGTATGTAGCTCTTACAATATGCATTTTTGTTAGTTTGGTTACTTAACCCACTATCTAAGACTTATATTATTTAATTCATACAAAAAATTAATTCAAATCGGGTAATGGTGGAGGTTATGAAAAGCTGTTAGTATAAGAGATTTATTAATTTTTTATCAACTAACGAGAGTTGTTGATTCTGTTGAAATTGGCCTCTGAAACAACTAATTTATTTCGGGTTGTTACAATTTTTCCAAACAGTGTAGTCGAACTGTTTGTCATATTACTATATAAATAAATTAAAGGATGTGTTCATCTATTTGAGTGAGAAAAAAAAATAGGTATGTATTATTTGGATGAGAAAGATAATAAGTGGATAATGATAGCTCCACCCAACTGATATGCACCGAATAAAATTGATTTTTGATAAATTTATCGGTCGGTTAAGTGATTTTTGATATAATTGATCACTTTTTCATTAATTTAAATAATATTTAAATTTTTTAATAATTTAATAAATTTAATTATTTTTTTAATAAAAATAGTGCGCTGATTTCTTTTTAATTTTAAGAATTAATTTGTTTAATAATTTAGTCAATGTAATTCAAATTTTTAATAAAAAATGGGTATGAACAATTTTTACATAAATCACCATACAACAAGTAACATGCCGGAGAATAGCCTACAGTCAATTTTCAAAGCATGAGCTCCAGATTGAAATTAACTGCAACAAGTCAAGAAAGGGTTGAGATTAATGTAATGAGAGAAGATAGTCCTGTTTATGGCCCTTGTCCTGAAAACTAACAAGTAAAATAAACTGCAGTGATTATACCATTTTCCGAGGACAGCTGCAGGAGTGCAAACACAAACATTGAACAGATACTGACTCAACTATTCATCAAAAAGATTAAAAAAATTACTGAACTGATCTGTTGCAAGAAAGTTAGACTCATTTAACAACCTACATGTAAACAAACATCACTAATTCATCAAACCAACTGTCTCACTAAAGTACATCTGTTAGTTTTCCTGCAATTATCCTTTAACTTTCACGCTCATCCCCCGCTTACCATGCCACAACCTGCTTCGATTTCCCTTAACAGGGTTCTTGGGGGCGATTAAGCACTGGCTGGCCTTCTCAGCTCCCCTCCCACACATCTCTATCTGAAGCTTTCGCCTCCTCATCCTGTTCTCAAGCCGTATCCCTCTTAAAGCTCGGGCCCGCCTCTCAACCTCAAGGGCTCGAGTAAAGTTCCATACCTTTGCCACTCCCTCCTCACCCCCTGAGACGATGCAATCTGCGCCAATGCCCAAAGAGAAGAGATCAGTTGTGAAACCATGAAGCATCCTCTGTGGCGGCTCCACCTTGTCGAGATTGTTCTTACAAGCCTTCAAGATCTGCCTTCTCGTCAATAACCTTGGCCTGTCACTTCTCATCAGCTTCCTAACGTCAATCAGTGCCAGCTTCCCATCACCAGAGGCAGACACAAGCCATGGGAACTCAAAGGCAAGAGAGTACACTGGTCCTGAGTGGGGGAGCCATGTTGCAACATGGAGATACTCGCCTGGCACATCTTGGAAAATCTCAAACATATGTATCTTTCCATCTTCTCCCCCTGTGAAAAGAAAATCTCCTGTTCGGCTCCGTGCCAGTGAATAGGCATTACCATTATGAGCATTCTCAATCACCGTCATCAAGGACCCACGGATTGTGTCCCACAAATAAATATCAGAACCTGCTGCACTGGCAACAGTCATATCGTGCGGAGCAAGTGCCCAGACCCAGTCGCTATGCCTCAAGACCTTAGCACATTTGAGTGAGGCTCGATCCCACACCCTAACGGTCATATCCCAAGATCCGCTGTAGATCCTGGTGATGTCCAAAGCGAGGGAGGTAATGGGACCTCCATGTTCCCAAAGGCGAAATTCATTTTTTTCAATGCAAGGCCCCCTTAGGTCAAACAGGTGATGTAAGCCCTCCACAGCTCTCCAGCAATGGATAAACCCATCAGTGCCTCCAGCTATTAACAGCTTTGTGTCTGCAGAAACTGCGCGTATCGTGCAACCTAGACTCTTGGATGAAGCTATCAGCCCATCCTCCATGTCCCACATCCTAACTGTTCTGTCATAACCAGCAGTAAACACCAGCTTAGCAGAGGATAGCACAAAAACTGTCCGGATGGCCTCACTGTGTCCATGCAGAAGATCCACACTATATTGCCCCATGAATGTCTTACTCCTGAATTCTCTTTCCACAAAGAGGTCCTTCCACGAATTCTCATCAGGGAATGTCATTGCTGGTAAAGGTGGCGTAGCCGGGAGACCCCACCGCTCATTGTAGAACTCTTTCCAAGCATGGTGATTGGAAACAAGCCTCTGGAGACTAGTGGACACACAGGAGACAATTCCCAACTCTTTTGGGCCTAGATAGTTGAGTATATCAGTTAATAAGACTGGGGGAAGGTCAGTTATGGTCCGGTTAATGGCTAACAGAGCTTCACTCTTGCAAGGCCTTGGAATACTCAGATCAGCACTCGCCTCCTTGGGATTGCCTCCGAGCTCAGACTTTGAGATCTCAATCTCTCCAACGGAATTGGACCAGTTTGATTCCAATGGATTCCACAGAATCAACTGCCCTTCCAATTCAACCTTTTGGTCTTTTGACAATATACCGACAAATTCTTCCGAATTGTCAGAACTCCCACTAGGTTCCAGGCATTCAAATGCCATAAAAGAATCTCTACTAAATGAAATGAAACTCAGATCTCCGCAGTTAATCCCTAGAACGAACAAAAACCTTAATAAATTTTCCACTCAAGGCAATACTACCATAATCGGAAGGAACCCTAATATTCCTACCTAAAGACTCAAATTAGATGGACGCAGAGGAAACCAGAAGATCAAACCTAATTCTGATTATCGCAATGGCTCAAAAAAACATAATCAACTTATAAAAGGAAATAACTTCGACAAGGCCGATGACAAAATTGGAGGAAAGAGCGAAGAAGATAGAGGTTGATATTGTAGCTAGGCCGGTTGTGAGCCTCAAAGGGTACGGATACGACCGGAAAAGGAGATCTTGCAGGAGCAGAGAGGAGGTGGGACTCCAAGGCTTCTGCAGGAGGAGGACTACGATATGAGAAAAGAGAGAGAAGAATTCTGGACGGACAAGGCGTGGGTTTGACGAAATGAGCACCGTTGATCGATGAGAGATTCAATCAAACGGTAGAGGAGTAAGGATACCGCTCACAGGGCGGGATCATCGTTTCAGGTAAGAGGTGGCTGTGGCGCTTTGCTGTCCTTCCACCGCCAGGATCTCTATATTTAGGGAACACAGTTTACTTCAGATGGTAAACCCGACCCGACTATATAATGTTGAATCTGAAGTTAAAAATCATTTTAGAAACGTTATAAATTTATTTTTAATAATATTCGATATAAATTAGTTTATAATTACTATGTTATAATATATAATATTTTTTTAATTTAGTGAACTTCCTTCTTCTCTCCGACTCTTCAACAGCCGCATCCACTTGTCCTCCTCCTCACGAAGCTTCTTCTTCTTCTTCGTCAGGTTGGATTGGAAATGGAATATGTTGGAGTAGCTGTCCTGAAGAACAGTTTTTGGATGTAGAGTTTTGGCGCAAGAGGGGCCAGAGGTGCTCGACTTTGAGGAGTTTATGGCTGGTAATGCGTCGGTTGGTGTCCCTTCCAACGGCTTCTCCGTCATTGACGAATTGCTTGGCCTGTCCAACGAGAATGGATTCGTCCCCCTCCCTTCCTCCGCAGCGGTTGGCTGCGCCGATCTGGGCGTTATGGCAGCCGAGGCAAAGGTAGGCTGACTACGGTCGGCGTGGATGTGGGCGTCCGGCAGCGAAATTGCAGCTCTCCTCGTGGATGAGAGGAAAATGAACTTGAGAAAGGAATAGAAATTTTTAAGCAAAATAAAATGAGAGCTTCATAAATTTTGGAAGTTAGAACAAGTGTATACCAATTTTTAATCTCCTATAAAAGCCAGTTTAGTTTTCCTTCCATTAAGCTTGTAAAAGTTTATTAAATCTTATTTTTAAAAAATAATATTTTAAACTACTATTCATATTAAAAATTATCCAATTTGATGGAAACTTAAATATTAATAGTACAAAACTTATAAATTTTATATTTAATTTTTTTACCCTCCTTTTAAAAAATTGTTTAATAGCAAAAAAAAATTAACTAAAATTATGACAATTCTTATTTTAGTTTTAATATTTTTTATGAACTTCGTAATATAATATGTACTATTAGATTTATTTAGATATATCAAATATTTAAATTTGAAATTAATTTTAAACTTGTCAATAAACTTAAATTTAACTTCGAATCTAAATACTATTATACTTAATTTTTTATTCAAATCTAAATAATATAACTAATTTTACTAACTTTACTTTTAATAATATAAAGTTACCAATACAGTTAACCGAATTTATTTATATTAGTTCGTATTCAATTCGAATCTTATTAGATATACACTAATCATTTTATACGAGCCTATTAAATTAAGATTTATGTCATATAGATAACAAAAAAACTCAACTTGAATTAACAATTTAAGACTATGATTACATGTAAAGTAAACTTTAAATGAAAAAGTAGAACTCTTGTATTGAATTCTTTTGTAACATGTAAATCCCACCTTTACATTTTGGACGAACATGAATATATTTGTATTGTTAGATTTTTATTTAGTTTATATATATATATATATATATATATAATACTCTAAATGTTAGGGGTAGTTAATTACTAATATATAATTATATAGATAGAACCCTTTATTATAGAAAATGGTAAAAAAAATAAAAAATTATAAAAAATAGAGAAATATAACAGTTTGTTTTATTGTACTTTTCTATTCTATTCTCTTAAATTTTTACACACATCCATTTTTACAATAGATACTAAGTTATTCTTGGTTCGCATGTAACATAAACACATATAAAATATAAAACATGGTTAGTACTTTCTCTGTTAGGTGTTAAATGTTTGTATCTGCACCGAGGTTGTCAGTGTTTCAACATTTGATATCAGAGCCGGGTTGCTCAAATTGTAGAATTGCTTTAAAGGGAGTTATAGACAATAAAAACATGAAAATTACAAGTTGTTAAGTGATACAAAAAATGGCTAGTGAATATGTTTAAGCTGCTATTCCAAAGTTTGATAGTTATTATGACCATTGGTCTATGCTGATAGAGAATTTTTTGAAGTCCAAGAGTACGAAGAGCACAATTACAAGATTTACTAAGAGAATTTGAGATCTTGGAAATACGTGAGAATGAAAGTGTTGATAAGTATTTTTTAAGAATATTGTCTATTGTAAATAAAATGCAAGTGCATAGAGACAGATTGGAACAAAAAATGATTGTGGAGAAAGTATTAAGGACTATTACGCCTGAGTATAATTATGTGGTTTGTTATATCGAAAAATAAAAAAATGTAGATGTGTTAACTGTGTATGAACCACAAAGCAGTTTGATTGTGAATGGACAAAGAATTATTTTAAATTTAGAGGATGAGAACTCTCTCAGTTTTCAAGCTTAAGTTGGGACACTATCAATATGAATGTCCATTGGAGCAAAGAAGTGTAAATTTTGCTGAAACACATAAGGAGGAAGATATCTTATTAAATGACATGTGAAAGAGAGAATTTATCTTCCTTAGAGAATGTTTGATTTCTTGATTTGAGTTGCTCAAATCACATGTATGGACAAAGAAGATGATTTTCAGAACTTGATGAAGATTTTAGACATTTTGTGAAGCTGAGAAATGATGTAGAACTACAGGTTATGGGAAAATGAGTTGTAAAGTTGAAAATAAATTACTTTGGTTCAAATAATTACAGAAATATATTTTGTTCCAAACTTACAAAACAATCTTTTGAGCATAAGGCAACTTCAAGAAAAGGATTTGAAAGTTGAATTTCAGAAGGGAATGTGAGAGATATATCATCCTAGGAGAAAATTGATTATTCAAACGTGAATAACTTCAAATCGCATGTATCCAGTGGTAGAATTGCTTACTGTATGCTGTTGAAAATAATATCATTTTATGGCATTAGAGGTATGGACATCTAAGTTTTTATGAACTTAATTTACTTTTTAGAGAGAAGATGGTTATGAGACTCCTTCAACCACACAAGGTTGACATTAAGTGTACTGACTGTTTGATGGGAAAGCAAAATCGACAAAGCATACCAAAGCAAAGTACATGAAGAACTTCTAAGCGATTTCAACTAGTTCATGCTGATATTTGCGGTCCAATAAGTCCCATGTCAAATGGAAAGAAAATATATTTCTTAACCTTTATAAATGATTTCAGTAGAAAGATGTGGATTTTCTTTCTAACAGCAAAATCAGAGGCCTTTCCAGTCTTCAAGCGATTTAAAGCAATGGTTGAAAAAGAAACTAATGAGTCTTTGGAGTGTTTAAGAACAGATCGTAGTGGTGAATTTACTTCTCAAGAGTTCAATGATTTTTGTGGCATAGAAGACATCAAGAGACAACTTACAGCTGCTTACACTCCTCAACAGAATGGAGTTGTCAAGAGGAGAAATAAAACTATTATGAAAAAGGTAAGAAGTATGTTGAGTGGAAGAGGAATCCCTAAAACGTTCTAGCTGGAGGCGACAAATTGGGCAGTACACTTGATCAATAGAAATCCCACAGTAGCAGTAAAAGAGGTAACACTTGAGGAGGCATGAAGCGGTTTAAAGCCATCTGTGAATCATTTTCGAGTGTTTGGAAGTATAATGTATGCTCATTTTTCCGACCAACAAAGAATCAAGTTGGATGATAAGAGTATTAAGTGTATCTTTTTGGGAATAAGTGAGGAATCTAAAACTTATTGACTATATAATCCTTTAACCAAGAGAATTATAACTAATCGAGATATAGTTTGTGCAGAGGATAAGCAATGAAACTGATTGCAAAGTAAGTAAGTCAAAGAAAATAAATTAGGTATATATGGAGAGGGAGTAACGCCTAAAAGTGTAGAAACTGAAATTGAGCAAGAAATGGAGATTCCTTTGAGTCAAGAGGAAGATGTAGAAGTTGAATCACAAGGATCAGATAAGTCATTTGAGGAAATATAAGATATTATAGAAGAAGGGAGAATTCAAAAGAAGACAATGTGATGTTCTCATCTATTAAAGATCCTAAGTCATATGAGGAGGTAGTCAAATATGTGATATGGAGAGATGCGATGGAAGCTAAAATACAATCAATTGAAAAGAACCACACTTAGACTTTTACTACCTTGCGGGAGAGACATAAGAAAATTGGTGTTAAATGGATTTATAAATCAAAATTGGATGAAAATGGAATAGTCAACAAGCGCAAGGCTCGATTAGTGGTGAAAGGTTATTCTCAACAATATGGTGTAGATTACAATGAGGTTTTTGCTCCGGTTGCTCGATGGGACACTATCCGAATGATATTATCAGTAGCAGTTAGTAAAGGGTGGAGAGTATTTCAAATGGATGTGAAAAGTGCATTCCTTTATGGTGAATTGAATGAAGATGTGCTCGTATAGCAACCTAAAGGTTTTGTAAAAATTGGAGAGGAATATAAGGTTTATAAACTAAATAATGCGCTTTATGGTTTGAAGCAAGTGCCACGTGCTTAGTATAGCTAGTTGGAAGTATATTTTCAGAACCAAGGATTTGAAAAATGTGAATATGAGCACACACTATTTATTAAAATCATGCAACCATGACAAGTGGTAATAACGAATGTTTATGTTGATGGCTTGATAATCACGGGTAGTGATGCAAATTTAATCGCAGACTTCAAGTAAGCAATGAAGAAGGAGTTCGAGATGACAGATCTCGATTTGATGAATTTTTTCTTGGGTGTTTTAGTATTACAAACTGATGAAAGGATTTGCATCAGTCAACGTAAGTATGCTGAGGAAGTGCTAAAAAGATTCGGGATGGATGAGTACAAACCTATGATTACACCTATAGTTCCTAGATGCAAATTGACAAAAAAAAGGAATAGTGTTGTGGATGAAACTATGTATAAACAACTAGTAGGCAGCTTGATTTATCTAACAATTACTCGTTTGGACATAATGTTATTGGTAAGTTTGATCAGTCATTATATACAACAACCAAAAGGATATTCAAGTATGTCAAAGGAAGTCTAGATTTGGGCATATTCTACAAAAAAAAAGGTTGCATGATCAGATTGTTTAGTTTCATGGACAATGATTATGGAGGAGACTAAAATGATAGGAAGAGTACTTGAGGCTATACTAAAAAATAACCCGTTGTGAGCCTCTCAACCACAAAAGCTGAGTTTATTGCAACAGCTGTATGTGCATGACAAACAATATGGTTAAAAAGGATGCTAGAAGGAGCAAATACATTAATGTGTGTTTTCACTTTCTAAGGGAATCGTCCAAACATAAAATTGTAAAATTATTTCATTGTTCGTTCAAGAATTAGGTTGCGGATCTAATGACTAAGGTTTTAGAAGATTGAGTGAATAATTTGAGATAATAAGTTGTATACATTCAACTACTATAAAGGGTGTAAACTAATAGTAGCTTATTATTAATTTAAGAGAGAATATATTAGATGTTTGTTTAATTTTTATATAATACTCCAAATATTAGGGATGTGAAAAAAGAGTTTAAAGTTAGAGTTATTACTAGATTGCATACAACATAAACACATATATAAGAGAAAATATAATTAATACTATTTTTTATTAGATGTTAAATATTTCTACCAAGTTGTCACTATTTCAATATATATACCAAGCACTATCATTCTGGAACCTAAGGTAGGGTAATGTATAAAATGTGGTGGTTTAGTCCAAATACCATCACCCTCACACACGCCCCTAAAAAGCTTGGCTTCCCGAAAAAAAAAGCAAAATTACTAATGAAAAGTTTGACAAAGGTTTCAACCAAAAAAATAAATAAAAATGGATCTGATTTATGTTTAAAATTAAAAAAAGTTATTATAAATTTAAAATAAAATAAATACTAATAAATTATATTATATTCTAAATTTTAATTCATAAAAATAACTTAATTATCACAAAAGCTGTGTGTGCATGACAAACAATATGGTTAAAAAGGATGCTAGAAGAAGCAAATACATTAATGTGTGTTTTCATTTTATAAGGGAATCGTCCAAACATAAAATTATAGAATTATTTTATTGTTCGTTCAAGAATTAGGTTGCGGATCTAATGACTAAGGTTTTAGAAGATTGAGTGAATAATTTGAGATAATAAGTTGTATACATTCAACTACTATAAATGGTGTAAACTAATAGTAGCTTATTATTAATTTAAGAGAGAATATATTAGATATTTATTTAATTTTTATATAATACTCTAAATATTAGAGATGTGAAAAAAGAGTTTAAAGTTAAGAGTTATTACTAGATTGCATACAACATAAACACATATATAAGAGAAAATATAATTAATACTATTTTTTATTAGATGTTAAATATTTCTACCATGTTTTCACTATTTCAATATATATACCAACCACTATCATTCTGGAACGGTAGTGTATAAAATGTGGTGGTTTAGTCCAAATACCATCACCCTCACACACGCCCCTATGTTTAAAATTAAAAAAAATTATTATAAATTTAAAATAAAATAAATACTAATAAATTATATTATATTCTAAATTTTAATTTATAAAAGTAACTTAATTATCACAATCAATATCAGCTTATTTTTAGATACTAATATCTTAATTTAAGTATTTTTATGCTGCCTCTTATTTTTAGATATATTTGGATTTAAACTTCTTAAAATAGTGCAATTGAATCATTTTTAGTATTCTAATATTAATCTTATTACACTAATAAATATAATTTAATTATTTAAAATAAAAATACGATAAAACATACAAATAATAAAAATATTAATAGATAATATATTTTGATAATGTTTATTATTTTATCATAATTATTAAGAAAATAATTTATAATATCTAAATTTTATATTTAATTTCATATTTTTAATAGACATGACTCATGGGGTCGTGTCAACAGGAGCCATTATTTTTGGGGACCCGATCAGCATAACTTGTTCCCTCGTATAGCCAGAAATACCTACCCAAGCTGTCTTTATTCGGACGTAGATGATTGTGCTTTTATATTGTTCCAATTCTTGTCGGATCTTCTAGTATTAGACTACAAGGTAACAAACTTTTGATGTTTTTTCTTCTTTTTGTCCATCCACTTTATTATATTATAAATTAAAATATATTTAAATAGAGATTTCTGCACCCATACAAACCACTCAACTCTAAATCATCCAAGTGGTTTTTTTTTCATGTATCCGATTTGTCATTGAAACCTGTCCAAGTTCATCCATATCCCCTCCAACTTTGATAGTTATTTTCTCATATGAAATATTATTATAGTAATTAAGATAAAATTAGTACTAGATCCCACCAAGTGATCTTTAGTTTTACCCAATAAGAACCATTATTTATTGAAGTTTAATATGATAATATGTTGAGATGTCTTCTAAAGTTGAAGTACACCCCATCTTTCATGTTTCTCTTTTTAAAACAGTTCCGGGACCTCCCGACTACAACTCCTTATGTCCCTAGCAAACTATGTTCTTTTATTCATCCAATGCCAATTACTATCATGAATGGGAGGATGATGAAACATGGTCATATGACCATCACACGGTTTCTTGCTTGATGGTACACCCGTTACTGTGTTTTCCTCGTCATCACGGGGAAAAAGTTGCTTAGAGGAGGGAAAATTGTCACCAATTAGACCCGAATGAAACAAAAAATGAGGAAATGACTTACTATACTAATACTTTCTAGGTCAATTTATAAAGAGGCAATATATGTTAACCGTCTTCAAAGTGTCTTTGAAAGAATTTAAGCGGCATTTGACCTCTTTTAAGTATTGAGAGATCGTTCCTTCAATAGGCTAATCATCCCATAGAATGGCCTAGGCCGTGACTGCTCCCCTATATGCCCGAGGTGAACGAAAAAAACGAACCATATCAATTTAAGCTTTTCAAATGGGACAAAAAGGATTTCATTGCATGCTCAATTAAGGGTGCATGGTAAACCTATAAGCTACTTCCATGAGAGAACAATGTCTCAATCCAATGCAAGACCAGCTTCAAAGAATCAAACGGAGGAATCCATGTTCAGCAGTCTAACTGGATGCTCCAAAAAAACCCAAAAATGGACACACTGATCTCACACGAACTTGAACTTAAGATATCTGCAGGAACCCAAAAATGGACCCATACAGTGCAGGTGGGAACGAGTTCAAGGCACTTAACTCAGCTAGTGTCCGGGGGAAAATACTACACGAGATTATCGTTTGAAAGATAAGATTTCTCCAGTAATACAGCATCTCATGAGTAGGAGGCAGGCTACCACGCTCATTTATAAAGCCTTGGTCCTCAACAAGCACTGAAACCTACAAACTTCTGTAGTCTATTACAGTAACTTCATCCTCTGGGGCATCCAAGTCTTGGTAGCTGCATAAAATATAGCTAGCAGATATTAAATCTTCACCACCACTTGATTGAGATTCTTATACAAGGGTAGAATTATGAGCAGATTATTCAAATATTGGGGATATAGGGTATATTACCTTCTCAACCGTCGGGGATCCTGCCGAAAGCCAGGAAATGATGCGATAATAGGACCTGGTCCAGCCCGCCCATTTCTGCCACTGCCTTCAAATGGAGGAGGCCCTCCCTGCTCCCGGAACATCTGCATTGCAACTTCAGGAGGAGCAGGAACAAAAGGTCCCAATGGGCTGTAATAGCAGAAAAGCAGAACTAATAAAGGAGTTGGAAAGGAACCCTTTGAGATATCAAACTCGCTTCATGGAAATCCCATGCACGTATACCATAAAATCTCATCTTACCCAGCACCAGGAACAGGCATCAGCACAGGAGGGGGAGGGATGTCGGAGCCAAATGGAGCAACATGAATTCCCTGCCCTCCAAAGGTATCAAACATAGGGTCATCTCTATTGCTTCCATCTGTATCGTCCTGGTCGGCCTGAAGATCACCCAGTTGGGTATTGTCAGACCTAAGAGGTCGACCATCACGATCTCGTCGGAGTCCACGGTCATCTCTCAGTCTACCTTCTAAGCCCAGCCTGCGCCTCTGCATTCTGTCTCTCTGGAACAAATAAATTCAGCAAACGCATCAGCAAGGAGAACAACCATCATCACATGGATTTCTGCTGCATGTAAAGGAAGACATATTGAAACCTTCTTTCCTAAAACATCTTTCCAATTTAACTGATAATGACCGGTAATTTAGATATCAGTAAGAACATTCTCTGCAGAGTACACTCCTTTGTTTTCTCACTCATACAATATCAAGGTAACTACTCTCTCATCTTTCCAAAGTCAGAGTGGCTGGACAAGTAGGAATTAAAACACCAAGGAGGTACCTAAAACCTAAGAGAATGAGCCTGCAGCATAGTACCACATTATGTAGTGGCTGTATAGAGCAATCTACCAAGCCCTATAAAAGAACAGTTCAACATGTTCAATTCCAGGCACATATTCTGTATACATCATAGATTACACATTTTGTACCCATCATATAGTTCAGAAACGCAAGGATATCCTTGGTGCACTGTACATACCGCAATAGTTTGCTGCATGACAGGCTGACCACCAGGAGCATCTGGATCACTGCAGTATTATATACTAATTGTCAACACAATTAAAGAGAATATAAAGACCGGCAGTCACATTAACAACTTGCAGAGAAAAACACAGTACAAAAGCACTTACTTCATGTAGTTCTCAAAATAGAGCTCTTCACGAACTTTTGATGTAAGTTCCATGACAAGTTCTGGATGTTTCAGTTTAAGATGCTTGTGCACAAACTCAGCAGCATGAAAAAGTTTTGTGCACCCCTTGGCTCCACAACCATATTTCCATCCATATTTTTCATCTCTAATTTTCCGAACATAAGGATCTAAGACTTCAACTGCAGCGGCATCAATCTTTTCCTTAGCTGTCATTATTTCTAAAGGATCTTGACTATTCAGTCTTTCTTTCCATCGTGTATCTAACTTCTTTTCCCACTCGGCACCATTACCTGCAGCATCGGAACCCTTCTTATCTGCTCTAACATGGCGAAGACCCTCAGGCTCGTTTGTCTCTTTCATCCCATAATAATCTAAGCCATGGGTCCTCCAGAGGTAAGTGATGAGAGTATCCAAGAGTTCCACACCTTCCAGCCCCTTAATGGAAGTCAAACCCCTTATTATAATGACTGGACCACTGGAGCTACCATGAGATTTATCTCTACTCATCTTATCATTATCTGATCCACCTAATATATTTTCCTCAATTCCTTTCTCTGAATCTAGCTTGCGCACAAGGGCCTGTGCCTGTTCAACATCAACTTGAATTCTTCTAGGCTCAGAACTGACTGGATGAGCCTTAGGAGCAGATGAATGGGAGTCAGAATCTCTAGCTGCTCCTCTAGCATGATGTCTTCGTTTTCCACTTCCATCGGCTTCCTCATCAGAAGTGGGCTCACTAGCCTGGACTGATTTGTTGATGGATGTCACATTGGTTCCTGGACCTCTACAGAAAATAGAAGATAATCATGACAGACGGCCAAAATGTAAAAAAACAAGATGAAGTGCAAAGTAATTATAAACTTAAATCTTACAAATCCAATGCTCCACTCTGCAAATCAAGCAGAAAATCCCTTGCAGAATTCCTCGCAAGTTCATTTCTCCTATATAAAAATGATGGGTCTCATCAAACTGATGTAAAATATAGATCTCGATCAAATTGAGGTAGCCATACCAACAGAAAATTACAACAGCAGTGCAACCCGGCTTTACCTTTCTATGACAGACACTAAATTTGTTGGATGATATTTATCCCTCAACCTACATAAAAAATTATTACAACCAGCATGCAGAAAATGACACCAAAATGGAAAATGTGGCGGGGCAATGAGACAGATATACCAGTCTTCATCTTTGTGGGCATCAAAGTAGGCCTTCTTCTGAGTTGAAATATATTCAGATCTGTACTCCTGGTATCTATAAAATCAAATAATGAAGTAAGAATATACGGGAAAGGAAAATATGTGCATCTTGGGAGCCAAGGACATAATCTGTGTACATACCTGCGCTCAGCTTCTGCAGGCAATATATCATCTTCAAGCTCTTGGATGAACTGCTTGTAAGACATAAGCCCTTCCCTGAAAAGATTGAAAACTCCAATTTCAGATAAAACTTATTTGATCTTTATCAACCCCCAAAAAAGGCTACTCAAAAGGCACAAACTATGTCTCTATTGGGTTTGTTAGAAATAGGAATACCAGACTAAAACATTGTAATGGAATTGACTGCAGTTAGTACAAATAAAAGAATGTTGAGTTTATAATAAAACTATAATATTATGACATGTTAAAAAAATGATATGCCAATTGATCTGTCTCGGAATTTTTACAGCTGATCCAAGATGGAAAAGGGCTCTATTAATGCCCACAAAATAGAAAAAAAATCAAATATCTCATCCAGAGATGATTATATTGCTTCATTTCAGCACTTTCTCTTGTGTAACAGCAAAAAAGATCTGGATGCAAGTGACTAACCTAGAAAACTAGTCATGCATTTATTTATTTCTGTTTATTGGTAATAAAAACTTCATTCTTCATGGGTCCATAAACAGTCAGAAAGTATCAATTATTATAGCAGTGAATCCAAAGCAGATAACAATATAATATTTAAAAGTTGGTCACAATCTACCTTGTTGTATTAGGACCATCACCATAACCACCACGACCTTCCCAGTCTGTAGGAGGGAACAAAGAGTAAAAAAATCAGCATACGGTTCACAACATAGAAAGATAATCATTAGTTTGAGAGAGCTGGCGACAGTAAACCAAATTAAAGTACAGCTATATCCTTCATAGAGGGGCATGGCATGCTTACAAAGCTAATGCAACCTAATATTTTTAGGTGCACCCAACAATCCATAATTGCATCGTTGTTTTTATCATATACATGATTGAAGACGTTGATGAGAATGAAATCAAATGATTTTGAGAATGAAGAACAAGACATACTAGCACACTGAAGTCAATTTTAAAAAAATACAGAACTTCAAGAAACAAATGGGATGATATTTTATGCAAATTCACAGCCACTTAATCTTTTAAAAGTATGAATCGAAGTCACCTGAGCATCACAAGTTTGAAAAGGGGAAATACATACGGTGTGTTAAGAATTGGCATATAAATGAAAACTTCTGCACATAAATAATAGTGCCGCCATACACAACATCTACACAAACCACAGAAATTCTTACCAGGTGGGTAGCCTCCACCTAGGCGGCCCACGAACCTGCCATGAAACCTATCTTCTCCATGTCTGCCCCCATCATAGCCATAATCATAACCTGACCTGCATCATCCAAATAGATGACATGAAAAACCAAGCCAAAAAACAAGAAAGGAAAATTCCAGGGACTGAAGAACAAGATACAATACATAGTGTGATTATCAGAGAGATGGAACTTAGCAATAAAAATTCATAAGCATCCAATCCAACATAAACTGTGGTATGAACTAAAATGACAATGAATACATTCTTGGCTATCATGGACATTTTATTTCTTCCCCTCTGTACACAGTAGGGCATCCTTTAAAATCAAGCATTTACATGTACAGTTTCTACAGCTTTGCTGCAATACAATTTAGAATCACCAAGTCAGTACCTTAAGAGCGAAGCATTCAGTTCTTCTTGGCAACAAAGAAATAAAAAGAATAACACTCCACAATAGAGACAATTGCCTCATAAATGAATGGGAATTCAGCAGCCATATCTTATGAATTTCAGAGCCGCGCATTTACAAGGTGGTGATATAAGACAAGGAGCACAATAAGCTCTCATTAAACATATGGTTGTACGTAAAATAAGTTACTACAGGGCATGAACACAGGACTTCCACAACTACATCTAATGACTCGGATTCTATAGCAGTTACCAGACGTTCAACCTCAGCACCCTAAACATGAAATCAGCAACAATGCCAATAAAATATGATCTACAAACGGAAGAAGCTGGAACCCACCTCCTGTCACCGGGCATGAAACCACCTCGAGGACTCCCTCTCCTGCCATCGTAGCCTCCGTCTTCTCTCCTTGAACGCTTGTAAGGCGGCGGAGGAGACCGCCTCCGATCCCTGTACGGTGGAGGACTCGAGCTGCCGCGGCGCTTGTATCCTCTTTCTCTATCCCTCGGCGGGGGCGACTGGTCGCGGTCGTAATAATCACGGCGGGACGGGGGACGGTCGGAGTCTCGCTCGTCTCTCCTCTCCCGCGCATCTCTATCGCGCCTCCTCGGAGGCGGCGGTGGCGGTGCCTCGGGCTCCTGCTCCTGCTGCTGCGGATGCGATTCTTGTTGGGACGGTGAATGAGATTTATCAGGATCTTCAGCTGACTTCTCTTTGAGATCGGGATTGTCGAAGGAATCAACTGGCAGGTCCATGACTTCCGCCATGGTCGAGATTAGGATTTGGTTCGACCTGTAATGCCCTAGAAGCCGATACCCAGCCTTCACAGCGAAGATAGAGACGGAAAGAGAACGAGAGCATTCAGGGGGTATCTCAACATATAAATAATTATGAAATGACCCCTAAAATATTTCCTTGGAGATTGAGTTGAAAAGTTGTCCACTCGTAGAAAGTATTGCCTGTCACTGTAAAAGTGAATCTATATCAATCTATCCTCTATCCAAATAAGGAGAGTGGATGGTCTCATTTTTCTTTTTCTTTTTTCCTTTTTAATTACATGCACATCGGCAATATATTTCACTTAATAATAAATTATACATTTTAATTAAAATAATTAAATCGTCAATAACTTCTAAGCATTTTTAATTTCAACTCCTTATTTTTATCTTCAATCCACTTTTTTTTGTAATTTATTTTATTTTTTAAAATATTATTTAAAATTATTTTATACATAAATATTTACTTCAAAATTTTCGTACAAGATGCATTTTCTTTCTAGTTACATGAGAAGAAATATATAAGCTAATTTTTCAAATAAAGTGTAAATATTTCTACAATAACTTAATGTATTTATAAATATTTTATTTTATTTTATTTACATATATTTCATATATATAGCTCATATTCATAAATAAACATTTTATTGATTTCAATTCTTAAATAAATATTTTATTAAACTCATTTTTATGAATATAATATTTTTTAATTAAGTTGATGAAATTTTTATTTATAAATTGAGTAAATATTATATTGGCTTTTTAGTTGAGTTGTATGGCTTTGAGTAAATTATTTAATTAAAAGAGTTTCATATTTTATATTCTAAATTGTGAAATATGAATATGAACCCCAATTCGGTCGCTATACATATATATAATGGTATTACAAATAATTCTAAATACGTTTTTTCTCTTTTAACCCTATAATATTCCAACTATTTTGGTAAAATATTTCACATAAATTTGGGCGTATATTATTAACCTTTGTAATAGTATAATTTTTTTTTTAGAGAATTAGATCATATTTTAGTGTTTTTTCAACTTTTATTATCGAGATTTATTTGAACAATAATTTCTTAAATAATTAAAATTTATTTGA
This sequence comes from Trapa incisa, assembly GCA_030064435.1. NCBI lineage: Eukaryota > Viridiplantae > Streptophyta > Magnoliopsida > Myrtales > Lythraceae > Trapa > Trapa incisa. The sequence continues at coordinate 2,039,912 of CM057774.1, read as the reverse complement.
TAATTTTTTTTAGAGAATTACACTTTTTCTTAATCATATTTTAGTACTTTTTCAACTTTTATTAGGAAGATTTACTTTAGCAATAATTTCTTGAATAGTTAAAATTTATTTGATAACTCATCTACTCTATTCATATTATTCATTATTTCAAATATTACATTATAATCCACTTTATCGGTAGAACTATAACCATCGTAATTATTGAAAATACTCTATTGTTAATAACTGTTTAATTATTAATAAAATTTAAAAATAAAATAATTTATTTCACAAAAATCACATTGCGAGTAAAAGATTCTACAAAGGCTGATATACTACAAGTGTGGTATAAAATGTCGAATTCAATAATTATAACACAAAAACGATAAATATTTTGAATCTATTTTACCTTATATTTGAGCCACTTACCTTAGTTCAAATGTGTGCCCTTCTCTTTTTATCTCATTCTCCCCTTCTAATTTTCCTCAAACGATTTTGAATAAACGATGTTAAGATGAGTATATAAAACATTGAGCTTAAAATCAATTTCTAAATATTTGAGATCGTGACCCTCATTTCAAAATCTTGGGTTGTAGGTCAATTTTCAAAATTTTGGACATTAGTTCATTTTTTTCAAGAAAATATGGGTTGTAAGTCCATTTCTAAAATTTGTGAGAATTTAGTTTGCTTTCCAAAAATATGGGCCTTAATCGATCTCCAAAATTATCACTTTATAAAAATTTCCTCGATATAGTTTTATAAGATTTATAAGATATTTTTCCAAGCACATACATATATAAAATATATAAAATTATAAAGTGTACTTGGTCGATCTAATCAGACTCCCGTCAATAAACTTACTCACATATTTTATATATGTATCTATTGTCCCTTAGGTTTCTAGACTTTTCTCAAGTCTTTCTCGGGTCTCCTAAGGTTGCTTATTCCCAAATGGTTTTTTTAACTTTGTCAAAATTATATTTTGGTCTCCGAGTTTCATACCTCATCAAAACATATTTCAAAATTTTTAAATAACTTATATAAGATCCCCAAATATTTTCCCTAGATCACCATTGTCACGCCCCGACCTGGTTTGGTCGGATCCCAGTGATCAACCCGCCACTCTCCCGGTTTATTAAAGGATTTCCCCTTATTGTAAACTATAAATAATAAGGCGTCCTTTAACCTGCACCTTTTCCTGGAATAGAATAATCAAAATTGCACAAAATTTAAAACTTTACATACCTGTCTTACAGGCATCTTAGTTGACGGTCTTTAAGGGGAGGCTTTCCGATATTTCCTGAAAGGGATATAAGGGAGGGGCTGAGTACGACTACTCAGTGAATGGGTTTTTAAAAGCTTTTGACTTTTAAGAAAAACATTTATATGGAGTGTGCCAGACTCCTTTGCTTTAAAAAATTCCTTCATTTAAAAATTCGGGGTTTTTCACCATTTATTATTTACCATGATGTGACATCACCCAACATACATCCTTTATCATGAAGGTTACACACATTCGCAAGTTAGTATCACTACTGAACCCGCTAGTGGTTTCGGGGCGACTTTTCCTGCCACTTGGATAGAAGTACGACCACTTCTACCCTGGGAATGAGTGGATGTACGTGACATCTGACCCACAATCCCAAAATCACTTCTTCGTTTCCGTATGAGGACAGAGACCTCATCCTGTCCCCACCCCAGTCTCATGCGCTTGGTGCTACTCCAGATTTCGCACAGACACCTGGAACGACGAACTGCCCTTATAGCCACTAGGTCGTCAAGTGCCCTTAGGACGCATCACTACCCCTCATGAGCGTCTTGATAATCCCGTACTCACAATGCATGCACAAACAATGTTTTCTTATATTGCCATGTAATATGTGGTGCCACTAGTCCAACGGCCCCAACTCTCAACTCAACCCGCAGTTGTTTGTCTTGATTAGTCCGTCAACCTGTCATGTCGCACTGCCGCTAGTTGATTGAGCATGTCAGTCCTATCTTGGTACCATGGCCAAACAATTCACTTATTAAGTTTTATGGCACATATATCATGTTCGTTTACGAGCTCCTACTCGTGCCAACTGGCCTTGGGCCCACTGTACGGGATTTTCAAAATCGGGCATTTAGCCCCCAAGTTCCAAAATTGAGGCCCCTGACCTATTTGAGCTATTCGAGCTACCGTCGAGAAGGTCTCCCAAATAGTTTAAGCACTGTCACATAGTCAGGGGAGAACACTTTCGACAAAATAGGTTTTCACTATCCATTATACCAACCGGTATAAGGACATCTCCGTTCATAACCGATGAACAGGTTTTCAACTTCCTTCGAGGAAGTCTCATCATACCAACCGGGTATGATCTACATACAACCGGTAAGTAGATTTTTTCACATAATTTTCACATCACTTTCTCTAAGTGGTGATGATTAAAATACCAATAAATAGTGGATTTTTATACCGAGGTACTTATCATCCCCTATCGAGTATGATATAAAATTTCCACTCACAAGTAGTAAGTGGTTTTTATCTTTAAGTTGTGCTCATCATCCCAACTGGGTATGATGTTAGTAAATCCACTCACCCATTCTCACACTACTCTCGGGCAAGTATGCTTAACTTTAAAGTTCTTATGGAATCTAGTTCACCTAAACCACTTTGGTTTTTATTTTCTAATTTGTCTTAAGTTTCTTTTCCAAGGTTTAATGAACCCTTTGGATCACCCGAGAGTTGTAAATTCCCAACTTGCCCGTTCAGAAATAATCGGGTTTGTGAACCAGTTCTGAATTCTCACTTGGTTTGACTGGTTCTTTTCCTAGTTTTCCTTAGCTCAAAAGGGTGGGTTTTACAACCATGGTTCTAGCCTAGGTTAACCAAAAAAGTGCATTTTTGGTTGAGATCTAAGGCTCGTTGGAAAATTGACCAAAAGCGGTAAAACATCAGGTACTTAACGAAAACAACAACTCAACCAGTGACACTAATGGTCTTGGAAACTTGACTTCCAGATAAGTTTGTGAACTCTTGAATTACCTCAAACGAATGTGTCACGCCCCTACCCGGTTTGGTCAAATCCCCGTGAGCAACCAGCCACTCCCTTTGGTCTATGAGGGGATTTACCCCTTTCTAAACTGCGAGTCAATCGTTCTTTTTCCTTGTTTTTCTTAGAATAGCATTATACAAAACTTAATAGTAGATGAAAACTTTATACAAAACATCTACACTAGACGTTCACATTTATGAGCCATACTAATTATGGCTGCTAGATTTGTGAGCCATCCGATCTTGTATGTCCATATTGAGACCGTTCACGAATCATTGGCAAATGTCCACAGGTCCAGCTATATTACGGCCCAACCCGGTTTGGTCGGATCCCCGTGAGCAACCCGCCACCCCCTTGGTCCATGAAGGGTTTTCACCCATTTCTGAACCGCGAGGAGTAAGACATCATTTTTCCTGTCATTCCTGGAATAGCATTATACAAAACTGAATATTTTAAAATGGTCGTACCTGTCTTATAATTCCAACACAGGAGAGTCTTTTAGTTGAATGTTTTCCCTCGGTTACCTGAAAGAGGTAAATGGAGGGGGTGAGTTCTACAACTCAATGAGCAGGTGTTGAGAGTGAGTTTTCAAAATAGCTTATCTAAACAATGCCAAGGTCATCATTTCCTTTAGAAAGGAATTTTCCTAAAATTTGGTTTCCAAAATCTTTTTCGAAGGGTAATATTCCTTTTACCAAGGATTTTCAGCCTCAAATCTTGTAGTTATTTCTCATTTCCATATTAGTTGTATTTAGCTTTCTTAGCCCATCCCCTTACCTCGGGAGGCGTTTAACAAACAAACACATGCCATTCATCAAGAAGGGTACACATATTCGCGGGTGCAACCCATCCACTACACCCACTCGTGGATCGGAGCGTCTTTACCGTCCACCAAGATAGAAGTTTGTCCACTTCTACCCTAGGTTTGAGTGGATGTTTTAGACATCCGACCCTTAGACGCGAATGCCACTCTAAGTCCATATGAGGACAAAGACCTTATCCCGATCTTGTGCGTATGAAGCTCAAACACAATAGCTTCAGGAAATCCCAAACATAGTAGGTTCGAGGAGTCCAAACACAGTAACTCTGTGGAGTTCTAACACAATAACTTCGTGGAGTCCAAACACAGTAACTCCATGACTAACTGGTATGACGAGAAACTCAAACGCAGTAGTTTCTCCTTCCCTTATCGCCACCATGTCGTCCAACAGCCCTTATGACCTATCACTATCCCCTAGGGCGTCTTGATGGTCTCGTACCATAGGTGCATGCACAAATAATAGTTTTCATTTTCTTAGCCATTCTCTTTGGTGCCTACGGTCTAACGACCCCGACACTTAACCTAGACTGCAGTTGTTTATCTAACTGATAAGGAGTACTTGGTACCTCATTTAATTAATGAGAAGAAGCAGGAGTTCATCAGACTTCAGCAAGGACTTAACTCCATATCATAGTTTGAAACAAGATTCAACGAGTTAAGACCCTTTGCTCCTGACTTAGTTAGGCTGACAGACATATGCCAACGGTTCGTGGACGGTCTCAATATGGACATACAAGACCGTATGAGAGTATTAGGACGCCCCACGGACATGGCAGTGGTAATCAGTATGGCTCATGAGTGTGAGCGACTAGTGCAGACCCAATGCCGTTGGATGGAGCAAACGACCCAGAAGAAGGATAAGGGTCAAAACTATCAAGGGGGATGGAAGGAGCATAATGGTCCAAAATGGGGAAATAAAATGGCATTTCAAAGGAGAAGGGATATGCCACTACCTTCCCAGAAAGTAATCCCCACCTTGCCCCAAGGTAACCCTTGTTGTCTAAGGTGTCAAAGGAATCATGAGGGAGCATGCTTGACCTGCTTTGCATGCGGATAAGTGGGGCACTTTGCAAAGGAATGTCCTACAACACCTCAAGGGAACCCCAGACTAGACGCTACAGCACGAGTACTAACTAGGGTATACAACCTCACCTAAAAAGAGGCTTGAAAAGACCCTAGCACCGTAGGAGGCACATCCTAGAACCCTCCCAACTAGTTCAAGAGAATCTTGTAATTGAAATTTTTTTCAATAAAGAAAAGCCTTTCCTCTAAAATATATGTTTCTTCAAATTAGGGTATGTGCAATTATGGGGATAATGAGTCTATGCCTTCTTTAACTTAGGAGCTGAGAGATCCTTCATCAAGGAAGACTTGATTCCAAGTGTACCCCTAGAACTTACTCCACTAGAACAAAGTCTCAACATCCTCACACCCTTAGAATAGTAGCCCCTCTGACTCGGCTCACCAGGATAGATGCCTTCTGGTCTCTTCTTCTCAGACTTTTTGATGATGATCATTGCTAGAAAAGTTTCACAACCTTTCTGTATCATCTTTTGAGCTCTTATGTGGGACACTATTTGTACTCCTCCCTTCCTCCTATCTCCTTGGAAACATAGTCTGAGTGTTTTGGGAGTGTGGAAAGTTATTACTTTCTTTCCACAATCCATCTTGGCTTGATGGGTAGTCAACCAATCAATTCCCAATATTATTTCTACCTCCCTTAGAGGTAATGGAATCAAATCTGTCTCTAGTTTAACTCCTTCAATCATGATCTCACATCCCTTCAACTATTTGTCCCTATCCAGTCCTTCTCATTGGGGGTGTGAGAATGTTAAAACTTTGTTCTAGGGAGGTAAGTTCTAGGGGAAGACCTGGGATTAGATCTTCCTTGATGAAGGATCTCTCTGCTTCCGAGTCAAAGAGATCTTCCTTGAGTTTAACTTTCCCCTTGGGTCCTCTTATTGTGCTTCCCTTGGTTCTTTCACCTCGGCGTGCACTTCATCTCCTCATCCTTCGTCACTTGATCCATTATTTCTTAGTTGAAACATGTATGTCTTCTCATGTTCTCCTTCCTTGGGAAAAGTTCAAGAATTTATTTACTCCAAGACCTTTTTGTGTGGGACTTACTAAGTCCTACTTGTGGCTTAAGTGTAGTCTTCATTTCATTTTCGGCCATTTATCACTTCAAGGGTTTTCTTCATCATTCCGTTCCATTGTTCTAGCCTTTCCACTTTTCCCTTCCTTGCTAGGTTAGTCTACAACCCTTTTTGGCTCTTCTATTTTTTCAAAGTAGATCATACCTTACTATTTTGAGGCTTTCTTGTTATCTATCATCGTTCAGCTTGTCTTCTATGGAGGAGGTGTTTCCTTCTTTGCTCTTAGGTGGTTTATAGTGCTCGTTAAGGGAAAATTCCCTTTATCTATATTCTATTATCTTTGGGTTTTCTTAAAGTCCTACCCTTGATCTTCTTTCCGTGATTCTTTCTTGGGCAATTGAGACATGCTTTCGTATTATTAAGGAATAGAGAAATTTTCAGAAGTTCAGAATCTTATTTATTGAAGTAAGAATATAGTTTTGGGGTTTTAACATCTCTTAAGGGAGATTATTACAATGATAGGTTGGGGAATACTCATTACTAAACTATGGTTTAGAGGGATTTCTTCCTGGGTGAGATTGGGTTCCCTAGTCGCAATTGTGGTTCTTGTAATGTTTTCCCTTCAAACTTCTGTAGGGGTGGAGGTGTCCTAATTAGAAGGTATCGCTTGGATTCCTCGCAGTGTGGGACAATTCATTGCTATGTGTCCCACCTTCATACATTCATAACAGATTCTCTCGGGTCTTGTCCTCTGAAATGTCGGACATCTTCTACTATAGTATCCCCATTGCCCACATTTATATCAGGTCATCTCCTTGTGTAGATATTTATGGTTCCTCCTACACTTTGGGCATTGTTGGGCCTTTCTAAGGGGTTGTTGATGGGTCGATGCCTTGTCGTCCTTGAGCCTGAACACCTTGAAGGCTTTCTTGTCGAGTCCTCTTCGAGCCGATGTTACTCCAAGGGTCCTTCTATACTCCTGGTTCATTTCCTCCCTTGGGATGGGGTTCTCCTTGGTTTTCGGGGTGGCTAAGTAGTGTGGGTTTATTTGGATACTTTTCTTGGGGCCATCTAAAAATTTTAAAAGTATTCCTATCAATTACTATGTTATCTAGTCTCGATAATGTATTCGAGGAAACAGGCCATGATACCACTCAAGTTGTCACGCCCCAACCTGGTTTGGTCAGATCCCCATGATCAACCCGCCACTCTACCGGTTTACTAAGGGTTACCCCTTCTTTATAAACTGTGAGGAGTAAGACGTCCTTTAAATCGACACTTTTCTTGGAATAAAATAAATCAAAACTGCATAAAATTTTAAACTTATCATACCTGCCTTACAGGTGTATTAGCTGGTGATCTTTGGAATAAGATTTTTGGGATTACCTAAAAGGGATACAAGGGAGGGGATGAGTTTGATGACTCAGTGAATGGGTGTTTAAATATTTAATTTTAGAAAAAAAATAGTTTGAATTTGGAGTATGCCAAACTCCTTATTTTTCTTTTAAAAATATTTCATTCTCAATTATTGGTTTCCATAACCATTTCTCATCATAATTGTGTGTTTATCAACCAACGCATGCCCTTCATCACGAAGGAACACACAATCGTAGGCCAGCTCATCCACTATATCCACTTGTGGCGTCAGAGCGACTTTACCGACCACATAGATAGAAGCATGTCTACTTCTACCCTGAGAATGAGTGGATGTTCGTGACATCCGACCCTCAATCTTGTAACAAAACTCTGTGTCCATATGAGGACAGAGACCTCATCCTGTCCCCACCCCGATCTGATGCGTTTGAAGCTACGTCGAGCTTCACAAGACTTCTAGTACGACTAATTGCCGTTATATCCACCAGGTAGTCCAGAGCCCTAGGACGCATCACTACCCCTCTTGGGCAGTCTTGAAGGTCTCGTAACACAGTGCATACACAAATTAATAGTTTTTCACATAAACCATATAATATGTGGTGTCATTGGTCCAATGACTCTGACCCTCAACTAGACTTACAGCTGCTTGTCTTGACTAGTCCGAATACCTATCATGTCGCCCTACCACTAGTCCATCGAGTATGTTAGTTCTGTCTCAGTACCATGGCCAAACAACTCATTTACTTAAGTTTTCATGGCTTAATAATCATGTTTGTTTACGAGCTCCTGCTCGTGCCAACTGGCCTAGGGCCCACTGTTCGAGATTTTCAAAATTAGGCATATTAGCCCTCAAGTTCCAAAACCGAGACCTCCGGCCTATATGAGCTATTCGAGCTCCCATCAAGAAGGTCTCCCAAAAATTTTAAGCAATGGCACACAGTCAGGGGAGAGCACTTCCGACAAAATAAACTTTTCAACTGTCTATCATACCAGCCGAGTATAAGAATATCTCCGCTTATAATCGACAAACGGGTTTTCTACTTCCTTTTAGGAAGTTTCAACATACCAACCGGGTATAATCTACCTACAACTAGTAAGTAGTTTCTTCACGTGATTTCCATATCACTCTTCTCAGATGTAATAATTAAAATGCCACTCAGCAGTAGATTTTCATTTTCGAAGTACTTATCATCCCAACCGGATATGATATTAAATTTCCACTCACCCGATAGTGTAGTGAATATCCTCTTAGCCGGCTTGTTGTCCTTACTCAAACTTGTCTTAGCTGGTGTTCTCGGTACTTCATGTTCCTACACGATATTAACACTCTTCTTCATTATCCTTTGGCCTAATATCCCTCATTCATCTCAAATGAATAAGAAAACTAAACTTTTCCTTTATTTGCAATTAGGTCCCTAAAGTTATTTTTCTATAACTTTAAATCCCTAATGCTGATTTTTCCTAAAATTGACTCTCGAAACTTTTAAAATTCACCTTGGGACCTCAATTTATTCAAATTCACAAAAGGGGTTTAATTTTCTAAATTTCCAATTTGGTCCCCCAATTTTCTAAAATTACCATTTTGCCCCTACTTTACAAATTTTGTAAGTTTTGCTCCAAAAATTCCAAAAATTGCCCAATTGGTCCTCCAACATCTTTATCATACCCAATTGGTCCTCAATTTTATGAAATTACACTTTAGTCCCTCGAATTTTTGAAATTCCCAATTTTTCCCCAATTTCAACCTTCTAACTCAACCAAATTTGATTTCATCAAATTGACTAATCAAATAAGTTTAATTGTTGAAATTGAAGTTAGATTGGAGTTCCTACACCTACATACGATTCAATTGCACTTTGAATCGCACAATTTGGTGCAGGAATGAGCTCAAACGGAGCTTTGCCGAAAAACTGTACTTAGAGAGAGAAAGCTTCGAATGCTTACCGTCAGAGGCACGACGGTCTGAGCTTTTGATCTGGTTAGATATCTCTCGTCCTGAGGTTCCTCCTACAATCAAGAATTGCATCAATTGATACTGAATTGAATGAGAATTTAGTTATCGAAGTTCTATCAGTTCTCTCTCTAGCACCGATCAGAATTTAAAGAGTTGAGCCAAATTGGCTTACCTTTTTGCTCTAATTCAGCTATAGGAGGGTTGTTAAGGTGTTGGGAAGGCTTGGTTTGGCCTAAGAAGGGCTCGAATTGGCCGATTTCAGCTCAACCGAAACAGGGCAGCTTTGGTCCGCTGAAGCTACTTCAATGTTCGATCACGCCGGCGCTTCTTCAGTGATCCTCGGAGCAAATGGAGACATAAGCATGTAGCTGACTTCTCCCTGAATCCAAAGAACCCAACCACGCCTTCTTTGGCTTAGAAAAGACCCTATATCGGAGCTATATTTCGAGCTTCACTAAAAATTGGAGCAATTGGGAGAGAATGGAGTTTTTAGGTGTGGAGAGTATGAATGAGGAGGGGCTCTTTATATAGGAAGCACAGGGACTTCTTGATCGTCCGATTGGTGCCTTAATGGCGGTCATGCATTGCATGAAACTCCCTAATCGGAGACTTTTCAGCTTCATCAGCGCTGCTTGATTTTTTGGCGAGTGAAGAGTGTTGTCATCTGAAGGAAGAAGTCGGACCGAACTGGGTTCAAAGCTTAAACCAGCCGGTTCAAGCCCGATTCAACCGAATTTTTCAAAATTAAAATTTTCTAAATTCATTCTCTATCCAATGGTGGCCTCAAATCTAAAATTTGAATTTTCGAAGCCACCTAGAAAAATGAATTTAGTATTCAGTTCATAGTGGTTCAAATCGGTTCAATCCGGTTCGGATCTAGTTCACCTGAACCGATTTGGTTTTCATCTCCAATTCATCATAAAGTACTTTTTCTTGACTTTTGTGACTATTTAGGTCACTTGGGATCCATAATTTTCCCGGTTTGCCCTTTATCTATCGGTTCCGGTTTATGAACCGACTCGGTTCATAAACCAGTTCAATCTAGTTGGATCCGGTTCATCTGAACCGATCTGGTTTTTCTCTTCCAATTTATCCTAAGGTTCTTTTCCAAGGTTTTGTGAACCCTTTGGGTCACTCAGAAGTTATAAATTTTCCAAATTGCCCATTTCCTGATAATCGGGTTTGTGAATGGTTCGATTTTCTCACTCTGTTTGACTGGTTCTTTTCCCGGTTTTCCTTAACTTTGAAGAGGGGGGTTTACAAAAACTATTGTTTTGTGCATGCACTGAGGTTCAGGACCATCAAGACGCCTAAGAGGAGTAGTGATGCGTCCTAAGGGCTATTGGACGACATGGTGGAGATAAGGGCAGTTTGTTGTGCCAGCAGTCAAGGAAGCTTGACATAGCTTCATGCGTATGAGACCGGGGTGGGGTTGAGATGAGGTCTCTGTCCTCATACGGACATGGAGTTTCTTTTCAAGATTGAGAGTTGGATGTCACGTACATCCACTGATCCTCAGGGTAGAAGCTGACGGGCTTCTATATAGGTGGCTGGTAAAGTCGCTCTGACGCGACAAGTGGGTGCAGTGGACGGGCTGCCCTGCGAATGTGTGATCCCTTCATGATGAAGGGCGTGTATTGATTGTTAAACACACCTACTATGGTTAAAGGTTTTGAAAATCGAGAAATTGAGGAAGAAATAGTTTTTTAAAAAATAAGGAGTTTGGTACACTCCAATTCAAAAACTATTTTATTGAAATTTTATTTTAAAAATAGCCATTCATTACGTTGTAGAAACTCACTCACCATTTTTATCCCTTTTCAGGAATAGAGAATGACTAGGGATAACACTAGGATTCACCCTTTGTCAGGTATGCTTAATTTCTCTTAATCTTGCATTGTTGTTGATATATGTTATTTCAAGGAACAAGGTTGAGATTTCGTCTAGCTCTTCTTGAATTAAAGAATCGGGAAACCCCTCTTGAACCAAGGGAGCGGCGAGTTGTTAACGGGGATCCAATCAAACCGGGTCGGGACATGACAACTTGAGTGGTATCAGAGCTAAGTTCCCTTAAAACTTACCTTTCATCTCAATTGAGGTCGTATGAGGGCGGTGGGGATGTTAGAAGGGATTGGTTTGGCCTGAGAAGGGCTAAATTCGGCTAATTTCAGCTCGACTGAAACAGGGCAGCTTCGGTCCGTTGACACTTCTCCGGCAGTCCTCAGATCGAACGGAGATTGCCATCAGGTAGTTGACTTCTCCCAGAATCTAAAGAACCCGACCTTGCCTTCTAAGGCTAAAAAAAACCTCTATGTCGGAGCTCTGGTTCGAGCTTCGCCAAAAAACTGAGTAGTTGAGAGATAATGGTAATTTCAGGTGTGAGGAGAATGAATAGAAAGGGGCTCTTTAATATAGTGAGCTCCGGGACTCTCTGCCCGACTGTTTGGCATCTTGGTCAAGCTCATTCATGACCTAAAATGCCCTAAACGGAGGCGTTTCATCTTCGTCGGCGCTATTCGTTCATCCGCATCATCATCTGAAGGAATAAGACGACACTGTTCTGAATCGGACCGTACCGGTCCGACTGGGTTCAATACTTAAACTAGCTAGTTCAAGCCCGATTCGACCGAGTTTTTCAAAATTAAAATTTTCTAAATTCATTCTATATCTAATTGTAGCTTAAATTCCCCAATTTGAATATTTTAAACCACCTAGAAAAATTAATTTAGCAATCCGTTAAATGATGGTTCAAACCGGTTTGAACTAGTTCGGGTCCGGTTCACTTGAACCAGTTTGGTTTTTTCTTCCAATTTGCCCCAAAGTCTTTTTTCTTGATTTTTATAACTATTTGGTCCACTCGAAATTTGTAAATTTTTAAATTTTCCATTTATCTATCGGTTGTGATTTGTGAACTGGCTCGATTCTCTCTATTGGGTTGACTAATCATTTCCCTAATTTTTCTTATCTTGAAGGAATGGGGTTAACATGGCAGGTAAACTACTTGCTTTTCCATACGCGGGGACTTATTTTTCCTGTGGGAAAACCATAGACATGTTCACGAAGGTAACCCTCTCATGTTTATTTGCTTGAATATTGTTGATATTTCCGTTTACCTTTTTGTTTGCACAGTAATATTTCCATGTATCTTTCTTTATTATGATACTTGGTTGATGCTAACCTTTTTTCTCAGAAACTGCTCAAACTACAATGAAGTACATGACTTGGGACCGAACTGAATCATCCAGATCCGCGTGGTTTAGGAATTTTCTGGGCTTGAACACAAAGGATGATATCGAGGACCCCAATGCTAGTCTCTTTGATAATTTCTGCATGACTTGAGGGAGTCATGCCTCCACATTGGATCGGTTATATGCATGGGAAAAGAAGCTTTACGATGAAGTCAAGGTATACTTACATTGCTTCTGAAGTTTATAATAAGCCTTTTCTACCAGCATATCATTAGAAAGTGTATACTTGAAAATTATGCATTTAATTTTCCAGCCCTTACTGGTTTTACTTAAATCATACTCTGATTCGATTTTGTCAAGCTCTTGTATTCCTGCACCTCTTTTGACTAGGCAATGAATTGTACAACCTGGGAATCTTTCTACTGAAATTCAACAGGGGAGCCATTTCTATCTATTCTCCTTTTGGCTTTTGTATTTTGTTGATTATCATTTTTCACTGCCACGGCAAGTGATTTTGTTGGTTAAATGACAAATTTTACCATTCTTTCAGGCTAGTGAGCTGGTCAGGAAGACCTATGACTTAAAATGCAAGCATTTAAGACATGTCGAATGGAAGCGAGAGAGATCAGAACAAATCAACCGAACCCGCGCTGTTGTTAAGGATCTGTACTCAAGGATCAAAGTTGCAATTCAAATAATCGACTCAATTTCCAAGAGGATCGAGGAAATCAGAGATAGAGAACTACAGCACCGACAAATCACCATTAATCTTGAGACTGAGCTCAACTCCCTATCTTCAAGTTTCTCGAAGTGGGTGTGCCCAGAAGTCCTACTTGCAGGCTATATACAACTGGCTCGAAAAATGCGTTTTGATGCTGCAGAAGACAGGCAGAAGACTAGCAGAAGGGCGAGAAGGGCTCCGCCTCCTCAGTTAAGGATGTTATGCGGCCCTCCCATATATGCAACATGTGGTGTTTGGTTGGAGTATCTTAATGCTCTGCCTACAAATCCAGTCACAGATTCCATCAAGGCTTTAGCAGTCGAGACTTATGAGTTCTTGCCCCTACCGGAGAAGAACAGAGGGAAGAACCCACATTCACCCTCTGCTTCACAGAATCCTGACGATCGAACTGCTTTTGCTGTCAGTATGTTGAGAGGAGTCGGTGCATCAAAAGACCAGGGCTCAGGCTTTGACCGATTCAGGTCAGGCTTGCTCAGGTTCCTGCAAGAGTTTTCTCTTCTTGATTAATTTACTTTCCTCGTCTTCAGTCCTTCCAAGCACAACAATACAAAGACAAAGACAAAGAGGTCTCTACCATTGTCAATGTTTTAAATGTGAAGTTGTGAGCTTCCAACTTCCATAGCAATTGGCAGCAACTTATTTGAACAGTTCCCAACTTCTCTTCTTCTCAATTGGTCAGCTTCCAGCAACTGGGCTTTTGCCGTATTCAATAAGATGCAAGTCTTCTTCACATTCAACTAACATCATACTGATAGACAGACACTGGAACCTTGCCCAAATCCAACATAGAATTATCAAAGCAATCAGCTGTCACTGCATATCTATTCTGTTCGAATTATGGGCTCGAACAGTCCAGTAAGTGTAATCCCGTCTATGTTTTTACAACACATCAAAATTTGCATACACCTCTAGAATATCTTCACTCCATAATGGCAGTGCTCCGTTACGATCCTGGCCTCCACTGTTAGCTTATCCACGGTCACGTCGCACGTCAGCTTAACGGTGATCTTCCACGACTTGATGGCGCCGACCTTGAACTTCACCGGCGCCTTTAACTTCAGCCTCAACGGGACGCTCCCTTGGCTCTGCTTGTCGGCTAAAGCCTGTCTCACCTCGCTTCCAAGGACGATTCCGTTCCCGCGCACCGTCGCGTTGAACGCCGTCTCGCTCTTCGACGGCAAGTAGAGCACCGGCAGGACGCCGTCGCCGAGGCTGACGTCAGCGTAGTAAGCGCGGACGGAGCTCCCCCCGACGTGATAGATCCCGACCTTGCCGTTGGGGTTCTTTGCACGGACAGCGACAAGGATCTCCGACGAAATCGGCAACGAGGAGGCCGACGATGTCACGTTCAGGCCGGTGATGGAGAGGGCGGTGACTGTGTAGGACGGAGACTTCGGCCTCACTATGAGGTAGAAGATCCCCGAGGCGGCTCCGGCGAGGAGGAGGAGGACTGTGAGGGTGACAAGAGTGAGGCAGCAGCAGCGGCGGCCGCGTCGAGAGCTCCGGCGAGTGTAGCGTTCGAAGAGCTTGGCGTTCTGCGGCGGCGGGACGCGGATGATCTGGTCCTTAGGGACCTTGACGACGTAGGTACGAGCCGGCGAAGGAATCTCCTGCTTTGCCTCGGACGGAGGCTGATCACTGGCCTTCTGAGCGGGAAACGGTGGTCGCTCCGGTGACTCATGCGGGTGGACCCGATCTGCCATCGGTAAAAACGGACTACTCGTTTGCCTTCTTCTGGACAGAGTCAGTGATATATAGAGAGAGTGAGGGTGTTAGCAAGCAAAACAAAATGACAACTAATATCCAATTTCCGACAATCAGCGAGAGACACGGATGTTACCTCTTAAGGAGGATGAAGATCCAGCCGAGAGTCGATGGACGGCCCTCCCCTTATAAAGAAATTATCTTTGTGAAGTCTTCTTCTTATCGTGTAGACTAAGTGCAAGTTGGAGTGTGAAGGAAGAAGGGGGAGGAGGATGGGTAATGGACGACCAAGGATGGGCGCTAGCTTGGGCTTATTACCATCAAATGTAGCAAGTAGGAACAAGACCGGACGACAAAAAAAAACACGACTTCACATTTTTTTGTCCAAAAACACAGTCGTCCATGATAAGCTCATAGCCTATCAATCCAAATTTTATTTGACCTTGAGAATCCAATTAATGGAACAGTAGACCGAGTCTCATTTGAGGACTATAACATATGCTCTTTCACAATGTATATATAGTATGTACATATGTCTTTAGCATTATTGAAATAGACAATTTCAATGAGGTCACGTATCTAAAGTTACATGTTCATAATAAAAAAAATTAATGTAGTGCCAATGGATTTTTATTTGAAATGAAAACGATCATATTCTTTTATGAATTTACATCTTCTTAGTTTGTTGGGTCATGAGTGATGCAAATAGGCCCTCAATTACCACCCAACAATCAATACTCTCTCTCTATCTATCAGCATCCATGAAAGTTGAAACTTCTTGTGTGAGAAAAGCAACGCGTGTTCTTGTCCCTGTCGTTGAAGATGTCTAGGTTTTTGAAATTAAAACTTCTCTCTCTATTTTTCACCAACTCAAATGGTAATGAAAACTTCTCTCTCTATCTTTCACCAACTCAAATGGCCTGTTCAAGCACCCGGGCGATTTCCCGTCTGTGCTTGGCTGCAAATGTTGGTTACTAGGTCAAGAAATTGACGGCTTCCAAGAACGGATCACTTTCCTTGTCAAATTCTAAGTAATATCTTCAATTCCTTCTTCCATAAACACTCACAAACACACGAAATGAACGGCCTATTCAAAGCCAAGTCAGTAGTCATGAAATATCATAATAATAATAATAAACATGCTACCATCACGAAATAAGCAGTGGATCAACTCAACATTAAGTCTAACCAAACTTGTTTATCAATAATGAATAGTCCCTTTAAAATGAGAAACAAAATGAGAGGAAAGGTGTTGGAGAAAAAGAGGCATACCAAATTTTCAAAAAAAATTGTTGGAAACTGTTATGCAATATTGCAGTTTCAAAATAAAATCATGCACTTAAACAAATAAAATAAAGGAACCTGATAAGGTCGGTAGGCACAACATTTTCAGATATGATAAGGTGAATTAATTGATTCAAATCATTTTTCTCTATTAATAGATATTGAGAAATAGAGAAGTAATTACAAAGATCAGTAGTGAAAATAACAACGCACCACGCTTCAATACATAGTTAATAAATGGAGGGAGCAATTAGAGGAAGTAACACACGTCCAGACAGTTAATAAATGCAGGGAGCGGAAGTAATAAAAAAATTTTAATAAAACAAAAAAACTCTACAGATGGTTTCACTCTACCCACGAAAAAGATTGTCACTCCTATCAAATTAGGGGAATTAAATTAGGGGTAAAGCGGGATTTGGATCGAGTGGGTACAACAGAAATTTTTATCATACACATTGGGAGTTGGTGGGATTCGACGGATACTAAATGATAGAGATATAGTTTAATTCGTTTGGGTGTAGATGCTCAAAGGTATTTCACGGTATCGTTTTATTTCTTTCTATAATTTCTTTTACAAAATTATTTCAAATATCTTGATAAATTATCTAAAACCGTATATAAATTACCTAATCTCGGTTAACAAAGTATTTTTATTCTAGGTCAACTAATCCATGATAATATAGGGATATCTCATAAATATTTCCATTATCCCCAACAAAAAAACTAATGATAAGAAAACATGGTTTGTAATAAAAATAAAAATAAAAATGAAGGAATACCGTAGAGTCAAGTGGGAGTTCATGTGCACCCTCCTTACAAAGATGGGATTTGTAGAGGTTTTCATTAACTGGATTTTTTATTATGTTCATCGTTAGCTAAAAGTTACTAATAAATGAGAGCAAGATCGATGATATCTATCCAAGTTGGGGAATTAGATAGTTAGACCTACTATCACCTTACTGTTTTATATTGCTAGTAGATGTATTATCTAAATTAATTGTAAATATTATACATAAAAATGAGTAAAAGTTGCCCAAATATTTTAAATTTATTTTTTGATGATTATGCAATTTTATTTGTAGAATATACACCACATAATATGCTTAAATTAAAATATATGTTAGGCATATACTGTAAAGCATTATGGCAACGAATTAGCTATAAAGTAGGGAGGACTAATTGGTTGATTTTTTGAATTATTGGGTTCAAATTGTCATTTTTGTAAAGTACGGGTAAAATGGTATTTTTGAAAAGTTGGGGACTAAATTAGAAATTTGGGAAACTTGAACCCCTTGATTTTGGATAAATTGAGGACATAGAGTGAATTTTTAAAAGTTTTGGGACTCAATTTGGGGAAAATTTTGCATTAGGGACCTAAAGTTAAGGAAAATGAACTTTAGGGACCTAAATGTAAATAATTAAAATTTTTGGCCATTTTGCTCATGAGGAATTAGGGCTATTATGCCAAATATTGATAAATAAGGATGTTCAAATTGTGTAGGACCACAAAGAACCGGGAACACCAGTAATGATAAGCTCGTGTGAAGGCAAAAGCCGATCAAGAGGAATATATTGCACTATCGTGGGAATTTTCACATCATACCCGGTTGGGATAATGAGTATCTCAGAATGAAAAACTACTACTAAATGCAATTTTAACATCACACCTAGATGGGGTGATGTGGAAACTACGCAGAAAAACTAATTACCGGTTGTAAGTAGATTATACCCATTTGGTATGATGAATTTCCTGTAAGGAAGTGGAAAACTCGTTTACCAGTTATAAGTGGAGATGTCATCACACTCGGTTGGTGTGATCAATGAGTGAAAACATATTTTATCAGAAGTATTCTCCATTAACTGTGTGTCACTATTTAAAAATTTTAGGAGACCTTCCTAAAGGGAGCTCGAATAGCTCAGTTAGGCAGAGCCTTGGTTTTGGAACTTGGGAGCTAGAATGCCCGATTTTTTAAAATCTCATACAGTGGCCTAAAGGCTAGTTGGCACGAAGAGGAGCTCATAAATAAGCATGATATTACGCCATGAAAGTTTTAATGAATGATGTGATTTAGTCATGGTACCAAGACAAGACCGACATACTCGATGGACTAGCAGCAGTGCGATAAGAGAGATCGATGGACCAATCTAGACAAACAGTTGCAGGTCGAGTTGAGGGTCGGGGTCGTTGGACCAGTGGCATCAAAGATAAATGGCTTTATGGAAAAACTATTTTGTGCATGCACTTGAGGTTTGGGACCATTAAGACGCCCAAGAGTGATAATGATGTGTCCTAAGGGCTACTAGACGACATGGTAGAGGTAAGGGTAGTTTGTTGTACCAATAGTCGGAAAGCTCGATGTAGCTTCTTGCGAATGAGATCGGGGTGGGGTTGAGATGATGTCTCCATCCTCATATGAACACGAATTATTTTAGGTCTGAGGGTTGAATATCTGAAATGTTTACTCACACTCTGGGTAGAAGTCAGGGACTTCTATCATTGTGGATGGTAAAGATGCTCTAATCTACAAGTAGGTACAGTCGACGTAACTACATCTCGCGAATGTATGTACTCTTCCTGATGAAGGGCGTGTTTTGTTTGTGAAATACACCTAATATGGAAATAGGAAAAAGGTTATGAAAACCTTAGAAATAATTTAAGAATCCTTGGAAAAAGTTTTTGAAAACCAAAAATTAATATTTTAAAAGAAAATAAGGAGTTAGGCACACTTCAATTAAAGTTTTTTTTGTGAAAACTCATACCCAACATCCATTTACTGAGTTGTCAAACTCATGCACTCCATTTACCTCTTTTCAGAAAAATGAGGGAAAAGTCCACCTAAATACCTTCTGCTAGTTAAACCTGCAAGACAGATATAAAAGTTTAAATTTATTCAGTTTTAATTAATGTTATTCCAAAAAAAAAAGATAGATAAATACATTGGACTTCCACTATACTAGAAAAAAAATAAGAGATAAATACTTCAATTACCGAAAGAAAGAATAAGGGTCAAGTTGCAATGTTGTAAAGCCAAATATCTATAGTTGGTGCAAAAGGTTGGTGCACCGAGGTCAACTCTATAATTTCAAGATTATGGTGTAGTGGTAATAGGAAAATTAACTAGATTTCTTTTGCACAATAGGAAAATCAACTGGATTTTTTTTTTTTGCACAATAGGAAAATCAATTGGATTAAATACGCATGTTTACTAGAATTGAAAGAAAATGAAGGAATAAGGTTAAAGGTCCCACACTAGTTTAAAAATACAATACTTATGAAGTTAATGTAGAGGCTCCTCAAATGATCTCAAACACTATGTGGTTGAGTACTCAAACGACAATAATACAAGAAGAGGACATCATGAAGCAAAATTAGGGTATACTACAAATCACAATAATACCAACAAACAAGTAGGACGGGTTGGTATCGATATGGAAGAAAAGTAGTGAGGTATCGGCAAGGTCAACATATGCTTACATTCGCAACACATTAAGTAATTTCTCAAACCAGGCATGCAAATTCACTACCATCCCACCACAGGTATAGACACAGATATGGCACCGTGCCAACCAAAAGTCGGACGCTATATATAGAGTGTGTACAATAACGCGCTTACAATAAAAATAAACTTGTTTAAAAAAGTAATGAGCACAAGTGATAAATGTTTATTATGTGATTAAATAGAAATTGTTGATCATATATTGTTGCACTACCCTTGGATAAGTATGGTATGGTTTGCTACCGAACTGATATATTTACTTTTAAGTATTTCCACATGTGAGTAGAATATTGATTTACAACTAAAATACTGCCCAAACTAGACCAAAAATGCAAGATAGAAAGATTAGCAATCACATATTGGCACATTTGAAAAAAATATAATCGTGTCAAAATGGAAGGAATAAAACTCAATACTTTAAATATTATATTATCTATTAATGGGTATAGCATAGAATGACTAGATGCATAGATGCAAAGAGGGAGATGCCAAATCAAATGGGAGGAAACCAAATGAATGATAGCATCCACCATAATGAATGATCAAAATTAATTGAGACGGCTCCTTCCAAACCAGCTACAATCTATTGAGAGAGATCACAAAGTACCCTTTCTATTTAGAGAAGCAGCAAATACTTAAGGCCTATAGTGATTATTGAGAGATCTCATAGCACAATTTCTATTAGGAGGGGCAGCAAATACATAATGCTCATAGTGATGAGAAGGGAGCAACATAAGTGATATTTGACGCAATGTTAGTAAAAGAACAGATACTACAAAATATTATAATGGAAATCGACGATTGATATATATATATAGTATTTACTACAGGTGCATAAATTGAAGATATACTTGTACCTCCAATAATTAAATAAAAAGTTAAATTAGTTAGATTTAACTTAGTAAATGGAGATGCGAATACTTATGCTGATGTGATAGTTCCCCAATAATAAGTATACTGATTAATTATCTAATTTAATTTAAAAAAAAGTATAGGTATAATCACAGTCTGAAAATTCTATACCTACATTTACCCGTAAAGAGTAATGAATAGTTATTGTTGGAGTAAAAGAATAAGAAATATAACAAGAGTGTTCAGAACATGACCCACTATTCGGTCCCCAAAATTTTCCGTCCCCAAGATTCACGTGTAAATTGTATGTTAAGCTAGAGAATTGAGACTACTTTCAGGGACATTTCTATCGTTTCTATCGTTAGATAATATAATATAAGAATAAACATATAACTTAATTTTAAAATAGAAATCTATCCGTGCATGTTTACGCTCTTCATTTTCTAGCTCGCCTATGCTCCTCCTTCAAACTACAAACAAGCTACCCGATTTGTTTTCTAGTTAATCACTAACGTGTAATTCTATCCTATGTGTGAGAAAAATAATAGTGGTATAACAAGTGCACTAAGTAGAGTCAATGACCACATACTTTAGCCATTGGGAATATGCAAAAATTAACTGAAATAAAAGAATTGTTCGTGTCAATTATGTGATGCGTGAATTCAAAAACTAGGGTGAATTCTTTTTTAAACTAGTGATAAATAGAATGAATAAACGCCGGTCAATGCAGTTTGGCTTGCAGCCGCACGCATACCTACGCATGGAATTGAATCTATTTTCACCCGCCACTGGAATTTAATAAACTGGAATTATTAAATTATCACCTTAATCACATTTCAATAGCCCTACCTTCACAAATGTAATATTCATAAATGTTTGTTCTCTATGTCTAACTAACGTTAAAAATTTCGATACATCTAAAAAATCCTAAATTACAATTTACATTTGCCATCCACTTATATGGATGCCACGTACACAAATCCATCAACCATGCAATTATTTTTTTAAAATTATCTAAAAATACCAAAATTGTCACATCATTAACCGTCAAACACCCATTTTTCACTTTTAAATAATATATTAAAATATTGTATTACCTAAACATGACATACATGTAGGTCTCCCTTGGTACATACAACTAAATGAAGGAAATAAAATTATAACAAGTTTTGAAAAGTATTACAAAATGATTATATTTATGATACTATAAATATAGTATATCATGATTGAATCACATTTACCAATTTTGTAGTATATTTAAACAAAAATACTATTTAGATTTATGTGAATGAATATAAAATAAAATAAAATAAAATATACTTGAATCTTATCACGTGTTAATACTAATAATTAGTTATAATATGTCTTGCAAGACACATGGGAGGCCCATCAAGAGCATGTAGTAAATCGTCCCCTTGCCCATTAAGATGCATATAGTCTATATACATGGTAAGGGTCATGGCAAGTCTCAAATTTAACTCCTCCTCTTCTCCTTTCCACACGCTATTTATCGATGGTCTTGCATTCAATTCCCGGGATCTTATACCCCATGGATTTGAACCTTAGCACCTTCATTTTTTTTTTCATGTTAAGGCACGTGCTGAATTAACCATGAGAAAATTTGACCTGTAAAGTTAACACGCCCCGCCCCGGTCCGAAAGCTCCCATACATCTAAATAAATTATTTAGGCTGGGCCTTGTGGGCCTCATTGTCTCATGCATAAGGTTATTTTGTGGACCGGTTGTTTGGAAAAGGCCCGTTGGGCCTAATGGCCCTGACGGGCACGAGAGTCGGGGAGACGCTATTGTCTGCAAGGCTGCAATTTTGATTTAATGTATCACGTAAATTATATTATAATATATATATATATATATATAATCAAATTCGTGATATCACTTCCAAAATCCATAATTTAGTGGTTAAATTATGGATCAAACATTTTTAATAGGAATTCTTTTATTTATAATATTTGTATATTATATTATTCTTTATTTTTCTTAGTTATATTGATTATTTATTGGAACATTATGAGCTGCCTAAAAAAGGACAGAACAAAAGGTTTGGAGAGTGACCCCTTTTAGCTGTCTTAATCAGAAGTGGAGAGAATCTCAGTTAACCTCCAATGCTAAGAAGCTACAATATTTTTTAATATTAAATAAATTAAAAGTCTTTTTGCCTTTTTCTCAACCATGTAAAAAAAAAAAAAATCCGGTTCATAGGATTTATACTTGGTCCAAATGCAAGCTTTAGATAGTATTCCTCCGCCATTTTTATACCCCTCTCTGTACTATACACAGTTACAATAGCGAACAGATTCCAACTTGAGCCACCTTCACTGTCTCCACTCGATCAGAACAGTTCCACCAATAATGCATATCACGGAGATTTAGATCAGTGGATCTTTAGTCAAAAGGGTCAAGCCGACTTGGATAGCTCCAACAACATGTGGCATTATTGTGCACAATGTAGAGGGGACAATGCATGTTGCACTTTGGCTTGTGCTTTGTCCCTTTTCCTCCTATCCCTGTTTTTCTAGATGTACATGGATGACAGTTTGTCTATATATTTTAGTGGTGAAATGGGAGATTCTACTTTGTCAAATTTTTAAAAGAAGCTATGCCAATTTAGGGTGGATGGAAAAATATTATTTTTTTCAATATACATTGAATTTTATTTATATGTTAGTAGCAAAATAAAATTATGAAACTATTCCGTCAATTAATCATAAATATTTTATAAAATAAGAGAAATTATATCCAATTCCTCATTCATTGTATAGTAGTTCTCAAGCTCATCTAATTGTAGGCAATAAAATTTTACTCCCACATGAAAGCTTGGAAATTTTTCATGACATACAATAGATTTGATAACATGGCTCTATCAATTTCATTTTTTTTAAATAAAATGGTATGAGTTGGAAAAATAAAAACAAATAAGTTGCCATCGGACATGGACGTGAGGAAGTAAGTGTATTACGTTACGCCATGCTTTTTCGTGTACTTTGGGTCTCCAAGGACTTCCACAAGCAAGTTCAAATACACCCACCCACACACAAACCTTTATTTATATATATATATTATTTGGTTGGCTTAAGATGGTAAGACGTTTAAATTTTGTCTAATGTTTTTCTTTATTAGATTTGTCTGATTTTTTATTATTTAACCAATAATTTAGTTTAAAAATCTTGCCTATGATTGTGCTAAACAAGGAAAGACTATGATTAGAATAAACTTCAAGCAATAATCAAATGGGGGTTTGGACTTAAGAAAACCCTAGGGTGGAAAATGATGCAATCAAGCACATCAAAATGCCCCTCGTTTACAATAACATTCAATTAATGGGTTGAAACCATTGCATATAAATTAATTATCATTGAATTTAGATTAGTTTAATTCTTCATACCTTGTGATCTACACTTGTTGCCTGATCTTGTGTATCTTCTTTGGGTGCATTGTATCTTCCCTCCTCTTTTCTTGCATAGTCTCATCCCTCAAGTGGGTGCTGTCTGCCTGTCCATATAAGACCCCCTCAAGCTAAAATTGCTATGCTGACTCGAATGTTCTTTATTTAAAGAACTCATCCTTGTAAAAAAGAAGGGATGTTGAATCATATGAACCCACCTATATTAGTCGATATAAGGTGTTTTTGTCCCTAGTCAAATGCCGACTATAGTATCAAAAGAAGTATAGTCTTACCACAACTCTCTATGAAGTGACTACTCTATAAAATAACATATAGGATGATCCACATGGGAGATATTACTAGGTTATGAGTTTCCAACAAATGGTGGTCGTAATAATCTGGATATCTACCATACTGGAGCTAACCAGATGGTCCCAAGTGTCATGACTCACCTAACAATCACCAACTTATGTGGGGGTATGGATGGTCCACTTGTTGGGCATCCATCGATTAGCACAGCTTATAAGAAGGGAGGGAAAGTGGGAAAAGGAGGGACATGAAGGAGATCCAATAGCAAAGCAGCCATCTTTGAAAATTCTCCCCACTAAAAGATGTGAACAGTAATGGTGATATTGTTGGTCCACTAGCCCATAAGGAGGAGAACCCTAAGGGGGAAGATCAGGGTCTGGAGGGCGACAGCTCCCCCTTATTCCTTCTCATCACCTTCCAACCACCCCCATTTGCCACCTTCTAACCACCCCATTTGCCACTCATCATCAGAGGGTGGCTCATGGCTGGATTATTCAACGGAGATGAGTGGATAAAAAATGCAGAAGAGAGTGAGCTAATTTCAAGTCACGGTTCCATTCACATAATATAATCACCAATACATTACAGACCCGGAGACTTCTCTCTAATATATACTTAGCAGACAGCTTCAAAAGCACGATGATTCAACATGGGTTACCCTCTCGTCAACCCTTTTTATTTGCCCATCAGAAGACCTGAACAGCTCTTGCCAGACCTGGAGATCTTCTTCTAAATTCTAAAGACTATATGTGAAGATAAATATAGTAAATTAGGCTCCATTGGAAGATAGCATTAGCCCCATCCACATACAAAAAACACAAACCTATTGATCTACTAGGCAGCCGTGCTTCACATCTGTCAATGGATCCAGATGGAGGCATCCTGCTTAGATACCACCTCAATGTGCCCACTCGGCAGTTCATCTTTGTAGTCAAAGGAGGCGAGGTCAAACGGGGTACCCAACATGAATGGGTAGGAGCCATTGTCATTACTGCTGCTGTTGTTGTGGCTGGACTCAAATGAAGGGTTCATGGCCTTGAAGCAGTTAGACTGACCTTCCTCACGACCGAATATTTGATGGTTATTGGAAATATTCGGCTGTTGAAAGAAGTTTGCGTTCATGGCCGAACCTTGGCGGCGAATGTTGATCTCATTCTGTTGCTGAATCCTTGGATTCGATCCAGGCTGATCGACCAGAACCAAACCATTGCTTGCATTGACGCTCCTGTTGCCCTGAACGTTGGAATCATACATAGACATGAGCTCGCCGATCACCTTCTGCCCATTTTCCGGTAACCCAAGGGCTGACATGTCAAATGTTGGTACTGAGGCAGGACTGATACTGCGCGCAGAAACCACCCGTTTGGGCGGAGGAAGGGGCGGCTGTGGCTGCTGCTGCTGCTGCTGCATGAATGGCTGAGAAAATATAACAGGCTTGACTTCAAAACTCGAACCACCCCCAAAATCAGATGATTTGTTCCTGTGTGGACATTTCATCTGGTGGTTGTCCCTCAAAGACCTTTCGTGAAACCCTAGACGGGCCTCGCTGTACGGACACTGGCCAAACTCGCACGTGTAGATTTTCTGGCTCATTGCCGCATTCAAATCACCCGAGGGCTTCCTCTTGCGAATGAAATCCATGCCTCCAATCCCGAAACCGGGCAGACTTATATTGTTCTCAGCCATGCGTTCAGGCGGGCTAAAGCCCGACTTGTCTTCTACCCCTTCGACATCGTAATCACTACAATCATTGATGACCAAAGACCCAGTCCCTCCAGGAGGCGACAAGGGAATGCATGACTCGGGATAAAGCTGTCTGGCCAAGCTCTCCTCCTGGTTTATGATTGCAAGCCACGTTGCGCTCTCTTTAGCAGTCATCTTGTCCTGGAGGCACTTGGACTGCCTCACAAGTTTCCTTATCTTTGCAATGTCTGGAGACATGTGCTTGATGACTGCAGTGAGAACACCGACCTTCCATGCCTTCTTCAGGTCATGGGGCTTCTTGTAAGGTGGGGGGCCCTGGTCATTAGGCAATCCAAGCTGGGGCCACCACTCCTCATTCCCCGTAGGCCACCAAGGCGGTGGAACTCCCTTCTCCAGCGGAAACCTCCTCTGGGGTGGATCACAGTGCTGCATAAGCGCCGATAGCAGAGAGCCCAAAGTGGTGTCCTGAAGCTCTTGCAGGGTGTGCGGGGTTGGTCCTATTGAATCACAGCCCTCATTCTTTCCAGGAATGCAGTTATCAGCTTCATACTTGGCTATAGCAGCAGGGCCATTGCGGTCGAACCGGACCTTATCCTTCCACCACTCCCGCAGGTTGTCTG
Source organism: Trapa incisa (assembly GCA_030064435.1). Lineage (NCBI taxonomy): Eukaryota > Viridiplantae > Streptophyta > Magnoliopsida > Myrtales > Lythraceae > Trapa > Trapa incisa. The sequence goes on along the minus strand of CM057774.1, from coordinate 2,013,351 downwards.
AGGCGCCGGTTACTGGCTTACCCTTCTCTGGGATGATCCCGTAAACGAACCCTTGAGCCTTGCAGACCTCCATCATCTTGAGCATGTACTTCAATATTCCATCCTGAGCCCTAGACATCTTCTTTCTCCTAGCCTGTTCCTGGGACTGCCTTTGCTTTGCCGACTCAGTACCTTCCCTGGCCTTACTCTGTTCCTTGAGTCGCTTAAGGCGCATCTTATCCCTCCACATCCTCCTTTCAAGCTCATCCACGTCCATCTCCTCTTCATCTGAGTAATCATCCTCCATCGTGGGCTCCGCCTCGCGTGGATGAAATGCCTCCGCAACATGCCCCTCCATGATGGGACAAGAGAAGAAATCGACGTCGCCACAAATTCCCATGTCTTCAAACATCATCATCTTTGATTCAACTAGAAATAAATCGAGTATGTTAGAAACCTTTGATTCGAATGGTATCGATAGCAAGTCAAACTTGGGCACTCAAAGGTCCTTTCTCCTTGCTTCAAGTTCTACATATAACTGCAAAAACACAGAAGAAGAAGAAGAAGAAGAAGAAGATAGAGGTGAGTCCTAGAAAGAATCGCGTCACATCAGAAGACAACGGAATGGAGGCTAAGTTACAACAGAGATGGAATCAGATTTTGAGAGTTACGGCCAGATTATATTTCAACCAAGACCAGACCCATGCTATTAGTAACTTTCAACAAATAGAAGTGACACCAACTCCATGATTTGCACATAGCCTTAGAGATTTGCTGAAAGAAATTAAATCAAAAGCACCAAAACAGCAAACAATCAGATTAGACTGATCTAAGCGGCAACAGATGAAAGTCAAACCCCATCATACAGGAAAAAGAGCTAAGCCATATTTTCCAGAAATATTTCCATCATTTCCCAACAATTTATACATAGAGCAATAGGAGAAAAGGTCAAACTCATCGTGAGCTGCTCGGATCTGAGTATACCCAATTATAGCACACCCAATCCACAGTTCTCCCAAAAAAAACCTCCCAATAATGTTTAAAAGAAACCCAGAAATCGAAAATCGACCCAACACAGAAACTAGACAGAACTGACAAGGTAGCACCTTTCAGAGGAAACAGACCGATAGAAGGAAACCACGTGCTTCGAGCTCAACTTACCTGATAAGAAAAACAGAGAGCCCACAGTAGCATGAACTCTTCAGCTCTAAAAGTCAGCCAATCCTCTTCTCTTTCTATCCGGACAGAGGGAGGCAGAGAGAGAAGAGAGAATACAGAGAGAAAGAGAGTGAGAGATGAAAAAGAAGAGAGAGGAATAAGGGAAGAAAAATGTCATCTTTCCACTCTCTACTTATTCAGCTGTATCATTTAACTCTCCTCCGTGCCCTCCGCGTATTCCTTCCTTTTTTTTTTCCTTTTCTGGGAGGAACTGTGACGTATTTCAATTCATGGCATGACAAGTTTTTTTCCTCCCGTTATTGAGTGGTGGTGGTGGACGTGGTGGCTCATCCTGAAGAGAATGTGAACAGTGTGGAACATGGGAACAAACTGACATGTTGCCATGTAAATTTGATGTTAAGAGCATCATCATATATTTAGTAAAATAAATAAATATTTAAATTTTAAGTTAATATTTCATATATCTATAATATTATTAATAACGATTTTCCAGGTAACATTAAAGTAAGTGCATTAGTCAAGTCAACCAAAAATATTTGTGTTAAAATAAAAAATAAAATGTAAAATTTAATTCAATAGAATGCGACAAATGAATTAATAGGTGGGGACTGGATGGGGCCAATCGGGTGGATGGTATGGATTCGAGTTATTTGTGGGTTTAAAGGTATCAATGGTGCTCGTGTCCTACTATCCTCACATATATAACTAGCAGCCACTTGCCCCTCTTGAATGGAAAATTAAAGGAAGGGAGATCGAGTATACCATCCATCTATTTAATGTAAAATTAATAGATGTTTATTTTTGTAATTGTTGAAATTCTAAAAAAGTATACTAAAAAAATCATAAGGGAATTAATTAACATTTTTATTTTTAGCATTTTCTTCTTGGATTTATTCCACAGTAAAATGGTGCCTATGGCTACAACCATGATTTGCAAATCCATCAAGTGGAATATTTAAGAAATAGTCAAAGTTAAACATAAAATATAAAATATAAAATTAAATTAATAATATCTAATATTTAAAATAGCGATAATTTAGTTAATGTTAAACATTTAATAAAATACATTCATTTAGTTTAAGAGTAAAAATTATTTTTAATTCTAATACTCTCTTTAAATGGAGGGATTTGGATATAATGGTTTTAGAGTGTTGATAAATAGTTTGATTGATATGAAATAAAATAGAGCACTTACGAGTAATTTTCACTTTTAGTTAAAATTAATATAATACTATGGTATATATTTATATTTTCTTTATTTTATTTTTATTTTATTATTCTAATAATATTTTATATAAATTTATATATTAATAATATTTTATATAAATATTATCATATAATTATATAATAAAATAAAATATAAAATATATTTTTATTATAATTATATGACATTTATATATAAATATTATTAAGTGTAAAAAAATATTAATTGAATGGAATAATTATTTATTTATTTTATATGATATTATTGTATAATGAAAATTGTATGCATAAAAATGAATATAACGTAGTTGTGTTACAATTTATTATATAGATATATATTTGTATTCCTATTATATGATATATATATATTATTATATAATTAATATTTATACATTTTCTAATTGTAATAATAATATAATATAAAAATATATCTTATATAAAATATAAATTATTTTTCTTAATATTATTATTTCATAATTAATATTAATTTATTTTATTATTGTATAATTATATAATAAAATGTAATACATATAATTTATTATATAAAATATAATTATATATTATTTAACATTATATTTTATTTTATCATATACTATATATTTCTTAACCCTTTAATTTAATTACATATATAAATAAATATGATATTAATAAATAAATTACTAAATTAAAATAAACATAATAAACTCGTCTATTCAAATTTTTATTAACTCCCTTCGCCTCTAGATGACAGATTTGAAAGAGTTTTCAAACGGTAACACTTTTCCTTCAAATTTTACCATCCAAACAAACAAAGCTTAAATGTATCTATTTTATAAAAAGGTTTGACATAAAAATAAAATTAAAAATTCTAATATCATTAATATAATTTAACTTGAAATTTTATCAATAAAATGATATTTTTAAAATAAATAATATCAAACTATTATTTTTATAAACATTTATAACGAATGATATAATTAATCAAATATAAAATGCACGCAAAAATAAAGATAAGTTGATGTATTTTTTGTCAAACCTTAAGGATGGGTTTAGCACTCAAAGTTCTTGATCACATTTAGGTATGGTATGTATTAATTCAGTAACTAGATCCAATTTGTTAAATCGATACTTAGTTAGATTCAGTTTAATCACCTATAACTTAATCGGTTAGATTTGATTAACCTTTGGTACCCAAATTTTAAATCACCTTAATTCAAGTAAATTCTGACACTCATATCTCACTTGAATCCTTATTCATTCGTACTCGCATTAGAGCTACTTAAATTCCAATTTAAGTTGGGTCAGACACTCATAACCTAATTAAAACTCGATTAAAGTTGAGTCGGGCACCATTAGCCCAATCAAATATGGATTCGAGTCCAGTTGGATAACACTAACAACTCACTTTGACATTGATTTATCAAAACATAGTCTCCAAAACCCTATTGAATTAGATTTTAGTCAGATCAAACACTTAGATAATTTCAAACTCCTATTTGAGTAAGATTGATTCAAAATTTGGGTCAGATAAATCAATCGAAATTCAAGTAAAGTCAAAATTTAAACGAGAAAGGTGAAATGGAACCATTTCTAAATTAAAATTATTATAAGAAGAATAAATTATATATACATATAAATAATGACATCAAATAAGATAAAATATATTTTTGAAGTATATAAAATATTGAATCTAGTGGCAAAATATGTAGTACCATCATAAATTGTGCACACTAATAAATATGAAAAAAGAGCATCATTTCAAAATTATAACATCCAATATAAATAAACCACCTAAGATATACAACAAATATTTTATTTTTTTTTACATAAAAAAGAGCATCACTTCAAAACTATAACATCCAATATACATTAAACCACCTAAAATATACAACAAATATTTTATTATTTACGTAGGGTTAGGTCACACATATCTTTCATTAACTCAAATACAAAAAATAACATTTAGTCAAAATCAAGCAAAAAAAAACTATATCAATATGTTTCACCACCTCAAATACAAAAAATAATATTGAGTCAAAATTAAGTAAAAACATTATACCAAACACAAGCAATGCATAAAAAAATAAAAAAAAGAATACTTTTACCATTAACTAATGTAGTATAAATTTCTATAATTACATGGACCAATATCGAACTCAACAACAATAAAATACCCTAAAGTTTTATATTGAGAACAATTAGTATAATTAAACCTACTATAAAAGTTGAAATATTAAATGTAAAATTATCTTATAAGTTAAATAATTGATTTGGAGATGTTAAAATTTTTTAATAATTAATTGTTTGTATGAAGTTGAATTAAGATTAAATATTATTAATGAAAAAAATCGAAATATAAATTTATTATTTTAATTAAATAAAATAACTTGAGCAAAAAAATTAAATTAAATATATTTTATACAATAATTTTTTATGTATAATATTTGTATTATATAATTATATAAAATATTATTAATATATAAATTTATTCAAATATATAATAATATAAACAAATAAATAATAAATAAGGGTATTAAAATAATTTAAAAAATAAATAATATAATTTTTCAAAATACCCCATTTTTTTTGTATTGTATTATAGTCTAAATGGGTTAGATGAGTTTGAAGTGATTTAGATACTCACCTCCAAATTAATCAATTTTTTTTATTAAATTACAAAATTTAACCAATTATAAAACATTTCCCTTCAAATACCTTTAAAATTTTATATGCATGTAAATTGTTTTTATTCAATTCAATGTAGTTTTTACATTGAATTTAATTGAACCATATATGATATATTTGATAGGATCGAAAATAGATTAAATTCTACAAGTTTGACGTTATGTTATTTTTATATTTAATATTGTACACAAATTGAATTTATATTGTATTTTTGTCATTGAAATGTACATTTTACCTATTTAAAAAATGCTTATATACTATTTCATATTATTTCATTAAGTATATGTATAGTTTGTTATCATTTTTAATATTATTTATAGGTAATTTTATAATTTAGAAGTAAATTATAATTTTTTAAGTTGTAAAAATGTTTAAATTCATGCCATAATGCTTTAATCATGGTTATTTTTTTTACTTTTTATCATAATTAATTAATAAAATAAAATATTACAAATAAAATATCACAACTTTTATCATCGGTAAAATGTAACTTAATAACTAAAATATATTATATTGACAAGTATATTAAAATATTTAACTAAATTATTAATAATTTATTATTTAAATTATTTTTATTATTTATTTAAAATAAAAATATTTTAACAAAAAATTTAAAAATCTCATATGAATTAAATTTTAATATTAAATTAGCTATCTAAATTTTAAATTTTCGTTCAAATTAAATTTTATAATATGTTTATATTTTAAATATATAACATAATTTAGTATTGATAAAATTAACTTATTCTCATATTATAAATATTTATATTTTAAATATAGGACTTAATTTACTTCAATTAAATGGATAAAATTAACTTATTTTTATACTTCGAATATCAGCAAAATAAATTTTAATTTATTATTAATTAAAAAAACGACCGGTCTACCAGATTTCTCCTCCTATACTCAGACCCCAATCACCGGTTCCATATAAGACGACCGGAACCCAACCATTGGGTCCACGAGATTTTCTCCTAGATTCGGACAGGTACCCCTTAATATCTAAACTCGGTGGAACCCGGTCGGGTCTGGCCCATGTCCGACCGTAAATTTTTGCGACCCCGGTGAAAACAAGAGGGCTTTAAACAGGTCAACCTCTGTTCACGGGTATTGGAACATAATTTATTAGGATCCTCCGTCTTGAGCTTGGGAGGGCGTGTTTCTCCCTTCTGTTCTTCATCTGCTCATTAACATAATTGCTTGAAGTCCATTACTAAACATAATCTACGTGGAGATTGCAGTAATGCATGTAGGCAAATTAAGATTTCAACCCCCTTTTACATGTAGACGGGTTGCCAAAATAAAAATTACATGCATGTTGACTGACAAATTAAGAAGGGACCTTACCTTCCCAGATTTCATGAAATCTCTCCTGCTTGATACCTGGCCATAAGTTTGGAAAGTGATGGTGCAAACCGTTGGCATCAAAATGTATATCCCCCATATTAAAATAAATTGACCACCGATTTCAGGAAAGGGGTTAAGATGGCTGCCGGTAGACTACGCAAAAAAAAATTCTCTTTGGATAGGGGAAAAGTGTTATGAAATATTCAAGTTAAAAAGTCAATCTTTTCATAAAGTCATTGGTGGATTTAGATCCATACGAGTGATTAATTTGAATGTAGAATGAAAACAAATCAACCAAAGAGAAAAAATATATGATGCAACTGTTCCATTAGACGAAAAATAGCCTATGGAGCTTGAAAAGGGATCATTATGTAAAGGTGAAAACAAAGAAACTCACCCTCTGTTCTCTCGTTCCTTCCAATTGTTCCTCATGTTCACTCTTTCTTTTCCACATTTCTTTTGTTTCCTCTTCATCTTTCTTTAATCTACCTTCCTCTTCAGATATCTGCATAGTAAATCAGTATAATGTTTAAAGAACAAAACTACATGAAAAATATATTTATAAGGATAAAATATACAAGATGGGTACCCTCGTTTGCATTTTCCTCTGTCTCCATTCCTGCTCCCTTAATATTTCTTGAACTTTTAGTAAAAGCTCTCTTTGGAACTCCTCGGATTTTTCATAGTTTTGTTCATACTTTCCCTGCACGAGATAAAGGCACATTTGAAAGATTGACTTCACAATGCATTTGAATTCATGCTATGACACCAATGATGCCAAAGAGGCTACCTTTCAATTTTTGAGATATATACAAATGGTGTTTCTAGAAATGAAGTCTGAACTTAGAGTGTAAACATTCTTCGGAGGTTGCATATTTTCCAAATGTTTCGCTTGTAAATCATGATGACAGGGTTCAAAGAGATTAGTACCTCATTGACCAATGACTTGATTTTAGAAGCTCTATCTTTCTTCAGCTGCTTCTTTCGTTTTGCTCTAAGTTCTTCTGCAATTAGATTTGCCTGGTCAATTAACTCGTTTCTTAACAGCAGAAATAGGGAAACACCACAGAACATCAACATCTAACAGCAAACATAGTTATGACCATGAAAACATATGTCAAAATTTATATCTTACATGAAGTTATTATTTTGAGTAAAGATCCACGGGAAGGAAAAAGATATAGGGGGTCTACATGTGAAAAGCCAAGTAATATATGATCATATGAACCAAAACATCTTAGCTGGCACCTGCAAAAATAGTGGCTTTCTAACTTAAATTTTCAACTGAGTCTCAGCTAAGAAGTTGTAAGATAAGAATGAAAAGATGAGAAGAGGGAAGTCTGAGACAACCTCTTGCTGCATTAACTTGAGTAAGAATATAATCTCGCTCGTGTTGATCAAGTAATAGTTGATGTGCTTTTGTCAATGCTGCTCAAGAAAAGAAACACCAAAAGAAAAAAGTGCAATAAATAAGAAGAATGTTACTGTAACATTTCCAAAGCAGATAAATGTTTTCCAATTGTCTATTTCTTTTGCAGCCACAGTCATGAAATGAGTACCATTTTGTCAAAGTGCTCACAACCTTAAACTCTAGCAGTTGTATTGAGCATGACAGTATAGCAGAATACATCATAATGCTTTGAGCCTCTAAGTGGAATCAGCCCTTGGCACACATGATATATTCATATAAATACCCTAAACAAGTATGTAATATAACCATTCACAGGGAGCTTACATTCTAGATATAATTCTTTTTTTTTTCTGTTAAAGGAGGTGCCATTAGCTTAGTAGTGATCTCAGCAACGGGGTTAAAAATTCTTGGAAGGTTTACAAAGAAACGGGCCAATAAAACTTTAAATTTGTGAGGATGCATATTTTCACTGACTCTCCATAGAGAAGAGACATTAATCCTACTAATCAAATATACTCTTATACATAACAATGTATCCCTCCAAAAGCCTCTGCTTGCGGGTGTTTGCATTTATCAGGAGAAACAAGCAGGGATAACTTAACATCAATACAGTAATCAATGTCAAATGATAATGGGATCAAGTCAAAGTTGTAATTATTAATAAGGATATTACCTTACGGTGAGAAGCATCAAATGGCAGGTTGAGATACTCAAATGGGTTTAATTTAAAGCAGGAGAGGATCCTGAATGTTCCTATTTTACAAGAAAGTGATATTAAAAGGCCGAACAAATATAAAGTCATCAGCAAGAGAAGGGAGATTAAGGATCAATATGATGGATATTTTCACAGGAAAAAATGTTTAGGTAGATGAGAATTTCTTAAAAAGGACAATTAGAATTCTGTGACATAAATTAAATATGGAAAATTGAAATGACCAAATAAGGTGGAAGAAGTATAAGCAGAAATTCAATGTAGAGACTTAATTTTGGTAAATGGCAACTCCTTTATCCAGAGAAATCTGGTTTTTTATGGGAAACAACAGTTCCAGATTTATCAGTATATTTTGAATTGCACTACAATATAGGCATCTAAAACATTCTGAAGCTTTTCTTACGATTAAACTTCCATTAAGATAGAGAACGGACAATGTATAGTGATTCAACTGAGGCACTATAGGCATGCCAGAAGTGGAAAATAGTCATGAACACATAAAACATTTGATTAAAAGGGAAGCATGATCCAATAATTGACATAAGACTCGAAAACTTGTTCCCACAGGATCAGACAATACCACAATGAATTCTTGGCTCCACCCAACTCTAGCAAAACCCGCCTAAATTGAAAAATAAATAAATAAAGAGTTATAACAATAATAACAACAGATAATAGAAAGAGAAACAGAAAGTAAAAATTGCTTTAGTCAGGTCGCCGACAGCTGCGTCAGAGGCCAAGTTTTACGCCAGCGGGTAGTTTTATCAGTTGTCTACCTTCCTATATAAATAGCACCCATTCATTCATTCTTGGCATTCTACAATCGTTCGAAAAATAAGAATAATGAGTTTTTCAACTAGTTTCAAAGTAGAGCTCCGATAATGGGCAAAACCTCCGCAAAGGAGCTCCGAAGGCTAGTATTGGAATCGGTGAAGAATACTCTAGCTACAGACCTTCTCAAAATAACCAGAGAGCGCTCAGGGAGGTGCGAGAGAGATCGCACAGTAAATCTGCTTCATAGCTCGAAGTAGCAAGCTACTGCCGACACCACTTCGCCCCAACCGGCCTTTTCACCACCAACCTTGGCCACCACTAACCGCCTAAGTTCCTTCACAATACCCCTACAGGCCCCGGTAAGCTCAATTTCACCTCTTTTTGTCGAAATTTCTGAATTTCATAGCTGCATCAATAGAAACTTCTCTTTTTAAATTCCTCGTAGTGCAACAATGAATTATAGCAGAACTAAATACTGCTAAGTGCCCCTTGACTAGCTTTAGTCGCCCCTACCCCAATTTTTGGCTGTTGCCTCTCGAAATATAAGCTTTTTCTCTATACTGTAATTTTTTCGGCGGAGCTCCGACATGGCATGAAACTTAGCCAAATTTAGAAATTCGAAATGTAGGACGATCGGGGGAGATGTAGAAGGTGATTAGAAGCAAGAATTGAAGAAAAAAAAGGGACTTACATGGACGAGGTAAGATCGACCTGTCATATGCTCAAATTGGGGAAAAAGGTTGGGGGACTTTTGTGCAATTTTCAAAAAATCGGAGGGTTGAACAGCAATTTCACAAAATTGAGGGTATTTTCATGAAGTTCACCCCAATTGAGGGTCAAATGGGCAAATTGGATAAATTTGGGGCAAAATGGAAATTTTACAAAGTTGGGGGACCAAAATACAATTTTTAAAAAGTTTGGGCAAATTGAGGATTTTTCAAAAATTGGAGACCAAATGGCAATTTAAAAAAATTAAGGGTCTTTTTATGTAAATCCCTTTCAATTGAGGGTCATTTGGACAAATTGGATCAAATGGAGGACCAATTTGTAAAATTTGAAAAGTTGGGAGTCAAATTGTAATTTTTGAAAAATTTGGAGCTAAATAGCAATTTTAAAAAATTTAAGAAAACCAGGGATAATATTGATAAAATTAAGGAACCGAATGGATAATTAGAAAATTTGAGTGTCGAATTAAGAAAAAAGGGGGTAATTGAAGAGGAAAAGATGAACTTACAAACCTCGTGGACTAAAGTACAATTAAGGCCAAATATGAAGGTTTATACGCAAATATACCAAAAAGTACAATTTTTTAGTTAAACGCCCTAAGAAGGACATCTGTGACATGTAGGGACTGACAATTCCAGCACCTGCTTCTGGAAGAGCAACTGCGAGGCTAGACTCCGTCGATGCGACCCCGCCAAAATCACCGGGTGAGTGGGAACCGCTATAACGTCCATTTCAGTTGGATTGACGGTTTAAAATTTAAAAATTTGTTTTCTCGGAATTAGCCTCCCCTGAGTGACTTTGCTTAAAATATTTGGGAACTAATTATGGGCTTAGGCTCGAGATGCTAGTGGGCCCAAGGCAGGTGAATACGAGCATGTACCCATCCAAAATAGACATGTGATACATGAGGCTAAAAGACTTGAATAATGGGAATTTGTGTGATACCTGTCGAGCCAAGTTGAGCTGTTGAGCTTGTTGGGATGAACCGTCGCTCTGCCAAAGCCGGGTCGTCGAACTTGTTGGGCCAGTATGCGTGGTAGGGCCAAAGCCAAGTTGACAGACCGTTGTGCAAGAGGGCAAAAAATAACGGTTATAACTTAAACAGCTTATTGATTGTGCATGCAACGTGAGGTTTGAGCCATCATAACACTTGGCATGAGGTAGTAATAGGATTAAAGGATAGTTGGACGACCTAAGGAGCATAAGGGCAGTATCGTAGTTCAGTAGGTAGTGAAGCCGAGGGCTTCCTGCGCACGAAAATCAATACAGTAGGGGGAATGAGCTCTCGTCCCGTTGAGCGGAAATGGTGGAAGAATTTGAGTTTGGGGTCGAACTATTGATATCCACACAAACTTTACGTAGAAGCAGCATCCCTCTATCAGGATGGACGATAAAAGCGATCCGGTACACAAGTGGCACGATCGAGTACCGTTCTGTGAACGCGTGATCATTCCTATAATAGGAGGACAATTGTTGATTATTTAAATGTGTAAAATAATAAAAATAAATTAAATATAAAATAAATTCAAGTAAATCGTTATATTAAATTTTTCCTTACTAAATTATCGAACTCACCACTCTCTCAATCCATTTACAAGACATTACCCTAATAAAAAGTTTCGAACACGATCAATTCCTTAAATTATATTTTCTACCTCCAACTTAATTAAGAGGTCGAACGTGAACACACTATCACATTTCTTTCCTAATTCATCTGAATTACATAGTAAAGGATAGCGGGATAATTATAGCTACCACCAAACCGGGTCACACTATCAGTATTTATCAACATCCGTAGCTCAAAAATTGGAGTCGCTACACCTAAGGAGGCGTTTCACACGCTATAGTACAAAGCTCAGACACTCCAACCTAAAGCAATCGATTGAAATCAGAGTCACCGTCCACGAAATAATCAAATCATCACAAAGTTTTACGCTCTGTTTGGATGGGGAGGGATTTGAATGGTGCGGTTATTTATTAATTAAATTATTTTAATATTATTTGTTTATATTATTATTATTTATTTATTTTAATTTATTTTAATTATATATATTAAATAAATTTATATATTAATAATATTTTATATAAAATTATATAATAAAAATAAGAATATATAATATAATTTATTTTATATATATTCTTTTTCTTATTATAATTATAAAATATATATTATATAATTAATATTAATTATTTTTATTATAATAATAACTTAATTATTTTACTTAATTTAATTATCTAATAATCTTTTATGCGTATAATTAATTATATATAATATATATTCATTTAATATTATTATTTTTATTATATAGTATATTTAATATAATTTTATTTTATATATATACTAATAATAAATTATTTAATTAAATAAAAAAAAGTAAATTTATCTTTTAATTTTTAATTAGGAAAGTATCTCAACTATCCAATCAATCAGGTCAAAAAACAGAACAGAAATCCTGGAAGAAGCAAAACCGTAGCAGACATATGAATTGTGAGAGAGGAGACGGGGAAAGGAGACGGAGAAGGAGAGACCTCAAAACTTCCTGATCCCTCTCTTCGGCAAAGAAGCTCTTGAGCAGCAAATTCTCGTCCTGCCCTCCCTCTCCGCCTCTCTCTCGACTTCCCAACTGACTAGAGAAGAGGAAGACTTCCCTTCTATGGTTAACAATCTTGTATTAAACCTCGGACATTTCTGTAATTATTTTTTCCATGAAATTCGTCCCTTCGAACCTGAGCTCATAGCTTTCGAGTTCCACGGTGACGGTGAATAACAAAGGCAAGTATACTATGTCAAATAAGGGGGTGTCAATTTGGTTGGCCATCCCCAGCCCATTAGATCAATTAGGAGTTGAGAAAAACCTTACCATAACTCAAAAATTTCCTGCATTCTTAACTTGACCTACAAGGGCCACAACCCCACATAAAGAGTTGCACTAGCTTTCATATATAGAAGGGTTTCTATCCATTTTTTGACCCAAGACATGTTACTTCAATTAATTAATGCAATAGTTTATTTATTAAGTTAACTTAAACTTTACCAAATTATCTTGATAACCATGGAAACTTATGTATGAATAGATATACTTGCCACTGTGAAGACTCATTTATCTTGGATAGTGCATCCCTTAGTATATGTTAGTTCATCACCAAAATGATATCAGCCCCACTTTGGTTCAAGTCATTGCACCATGGCACATTGTTCAGCATCAAGTGGGCTGGAAAAGTGAGCATATTGTGGTCAAAGAGTGGGTGAGGGCTTTGCTTCTCTCTTTTTTTTGTTCACTCCATTTTATTTTTATTTTTAAGAGCCACATGTTAATCAGGTATTGGTCCATAATTAAGATAAAAAGTAGATAAAACTTTATAATCTAAATTAACTTTTATTTTTCAGGAACCCCGACCTGGGGTAGTACGACTTCCAAATGTGATATATATATATATATATATATATATATATATATATATATAAACTGCATACATGCAAAACACCCATGGAAGATATATTTGACGTTCCCTAGGTAGGCAACATATACCAATGGCAGGCAGTTCCGATTCACTGATTAGGAAGTGGCGATGCAATGAGACCCCAAGATACCGACTTCGGAGAACCCATCGGACAGCAACGGGCACCTGTCAGCCAAAACGACCCCATCATCTTCCCAGTTGCCTCTTCTACATCTCTTATCTCTTCAATGTCTAAATCATCATCATCATCATCTTCACCGCTGGCTACTCCATCCGGAGCCAGATCGCCACCGTCGGTTTTATCTTCGGCTGCAGTATCCTCGTCACTAGCATCGTGATCGTTGTTTGCTTTGGATGGATGATCGATGAGACTAAGGACGAGACGTCCGCCTTGTCGCTGTGCTCGGAAGTTCATCTGCTCCTTAACTGAGACAGCCTCGAGGACCAGCCGGCCGTTGTTCCGGCGAGGGTGGACGTGAAGCGAGGCCCCATTCTGGCGGGAGAGAGAGGGGAGTGGAGGAGGGAACGACCTCGATCGAGTAAGTTGCTGCAGCTGCTGCCTCTTCCTACTACCGATCAAGGACGTGCCAGGCGACGGTACAGCTTGCTCTGCCTCCACCGGCAGCTCCTCCTTCTCTTCTTCTTCACCGTCGCCGTTCTCCGAGGAAGGGTATGACGAGTACCCGTCGGAGCCCGTCTCGGAGCCGAGGCTCTCGGTGCAGATATCGAGGCTCTTCACGCTGAGGGAGGTCACCGACCTCTTAACCTGGGGGTGAATGTACGGCGCTGCCGGGACAGGACTGTCGGACTTATTCTGGGATGAAAGGATCAAGCTCCAGACGTTGGGATGCTCTGTTTCATCGACCCCTGTCTTCTTTTTGGCTTTTTGAATCGAGTTCCACATATCGAACTTGGATTTCTTTTCAAAATGCTCTCTTTCTTCTTCCTCGGGACAATCGATAGGAGGAGAATCTGGGATTTCATGGAGGCCATGTTCATCTGACGATGAAAGGGGATTGTTGTTACCGGCGACCCATATCCGGGACGACATGTCGGCAGAGAGAGTCCTTCTCAACGACGCCATTTTTGGGCTCTCCCTGTCGGAGGTGAGAATGGTGGTTAGTCCCTGTCGCTTCTCGGATGCTACCGCCAACATCCCTGCGAGCTTCTAAACCAGTCTGCAGATCAAAATAAAAATAAAAAGAGCTGAATTTATGAGATCGATGAGATACTTCCATGCAAAAATCAGCTACGAGACGGAAAAAAGAAAACATGGGAGTGTGCATCTATGGCCCAGTGGGTATATTGTCCATACAGGTGGATGGAATGAAAAGGTACGCACGCTCACCTCTGGGCAAGGGAATGGAGCCGAGCAGAATAGAGCAGGACACCTGACTAGAGGGGAGGAGATGGGTGTGTTGCCGATGATGGCGATTGAACAGAGGATCGCGACGGTTTATATAGGAAAATTCAAGTAACAAGGGAATCTAATCACTCATCTTTTTATGTGGGATTCAAGCATTTTCGACACTCATAGATGGCCATGTATATGGCCCATGAGCTTGAAAATTACGGGTGTGGTGTACATTACATGCAAGATCGAGGAGAAGCAGTCACTGCCCACTATTATGTTCTTTATTTCTCACTCCCAATATTACTTTCTAAAAAGCAGTCGCTAGCTTACATACATTTGCCGTAAAGGACATGGATGGTGATCGCCAACTATATGAATGAAGAATGAAGATTCAACATTCAATAAAATATAACTTTTACCAATTATTACTTTTAATAAGTATATTATTATTATTATTTATGGATAAATATGGTATAAGAATCTCGCACCCTACTCAACATTATTAAATGGAAAAATTTTCTAATTAATAGATAATAAATAAAATTAAAAAAATAAGACAGTTAAGAGAAACAAGCCCTAACCCCATTATTAAGAAAACACAAGAAATAAATATGCAAAATAGGTATTACCAATATACTACCAGGATGAATTCGTAAAATGAATAGAAAAAAGCTCGGAGTATTATCAAAATACAAAATACATAATCAAATTAAAATGCCGTTAGATTTTTATTAAATTTTATTTATATATTATTAAATTTTGTTAATTTAAAGTATTTATTAAGCTTATATACACGAAATTGTACATGTATTAAATAAAGTATTACAACAAAATATTTATGTACATCTCCCTTTACTCTGTTTTTACTAATAAGATATTAAGAAACAAATATCTAAATGGTAAGAAATTATAAAAAATATCTAAATCTTAATTATTAATTTTCATTTATACTAAAAATAAAAAGTATACATATATTGTATAATATTATTAAATTTAAATATAAAAATTACGCGTTTAAAGTGTGTTAAGGTTAATGTATAGGTTAATAATTAATTTTTAGATAAAATAAAAAATATTGAATATTTAAAATTAAAATAATTTTGTCACTTATAAAATATAATTTTTAATTATATATGAATATAATATCTTACCTAAATAATAGTCTCAAATAAATAGTGTTATAAGTTATTAGGCTCACTCATATTAAATCCACACATCAACACATGCATACGTACAATGAAAAAAGAAATGCACACCGAAGAATGATATTTCCTGTCTTCATGGGATAGCATCCCGCTCAAGATGGCCTAAGCATAAGTGCTCTTCTTCTTCAATAGAAATAATAAAAACAAAATGGCAAATATCGAACTTTTGTCTGCCCCAATTCTTTTTCGTCCTTCTAAGCCAGACCTTTATTTGATCGACGGAAGCCGGCAGCACAACACCTGGCCACCTATTATCAGTTAGTTCATCATCGGGACAATACTAGCTTTTGGTATTATGAATATTAGAGTGGAAGGGTCAGTGAGTGAACAAATGGAATGACACCCTACACATTACGAGCCGGTGCCATGAGGAGTTTAGTATATATTCATCCTCATTAATGGAGTTTACTCTTACCAAAATGGTACCGTTATAACCAATTGGAATTCTAATTTTTTTTGAGAATACAGATTTTAAATTGAATAAAATAGATTTTAAATTGTATAAAATAGAAAAGTATTTATAAATTTATATAATTAAAAACGTTACATTAATTAAAAATAATAAATTTTAAGTATATATATACCGATCTTTTATTAGTACATAATATGTTCTCATTTCCCGATCTTTTTTATTAAAATCAGCATGTGAAAATTAGAATTGAGAGCATGATCACCATAATGACACTGACGCCATATAATGGATCACGGAAATGCCCAGATGTTCTATTGTGTGGTTATAACACATTAATCAATTTAGAGGGTGGAGCAAAGGTGGGCGAGGGTGGTGCAGGTGGACGGGGACAGCCGTGTTGCAGTGCTTGACATGCCTGCCCTTTCCTTGGTTGACCTTCTACAAATATATAATATAATAGAACTATACTAGCCCTACATATACATGTAAATCACAACAAACATAGGCCCGTGTAAAAATGAGCCGTAATACATTATACATGAAACATTATTTCCTTCAAATGATACTAAGGAAAAGAGAATGGCATCCATAACATCATGCTACATTAAATAATTACAACCCAAAACCCTTTCTCCTGTCCTAGACTCGTAGTAGTTAGGCAAAGGCAAGGAGAAGATCCTCCTTTTAATACCATGTACGGCCGCCCGCTGTCTCACAGCTCGTGGATTACTGAGCTATTTCCTTTTGGTTATAAGTTTCATCTGTCCAAATTTACATTTTACCCTTTATTTTCGATCATGGTAATGGTAATGAGGCATAAAAAGTCCAAAAATCAAGTGAATTACATAAAGTAAAGATGTGGTAGCATCATCATATAGAAACGAATGGGGGCAAATGGACATCATCGAGATCAAGTGGTGGAATCCTGCAGGATCATTGAGTGACTCCAAAGAAAAACCATATTTATTGCTAACATATGACGGCCTTTTAATCTTCTTTGCGGTCCATATGTGCCAATGTTAGAATAGTTGTCTGGGCATGCGTGTGGCTTCCTGGGTCGCAAATTTTGAGAATAAGCAGTGACCTAACATCAGAAAATAAGGTATTATTTTGATTTATATTCATAAACTAAATCGACAACTAGTCCACTCTCTGGAATCACAATCTCGTGGAAAATATACTCCTTTTTGTTTGTCTGCGTAAAGGCAAATTGGGTTGATTGGCTAACGTGCATTTTTTTGGAGAGGACGACCCAACAAGTTACACTTAATTTTTTTATTATAATTGAAGACGCGTACACAAAATAGGTAAGGAATAATGGTTAATTATTAAGCCAAATATTGTGTCATTCTACTACAAGGGTGCACACTTGTAACGACATATTCCTGCTAAGGGTAGCTTCAGTATTTTGACACCATAAAGGTGCTCCTTTTCTTTTTAAAAATAAATTGATAATATATTTAATTAATATTAATTATTAATTGCCACTCCTTTTTTTATTTTATAAAACATTTATTAATATTTAGGATGATGATATATATCAATATCTAATTTACACGTAAAATCTCGAGATAAATCAATTAATTTATAGCATTTGAACGTAGATAAATTTATGTATTTGCTCTAATTAGTATAAAAATAAAAACAATTAGCTGTTCAATTTGTGGTGGGACACTCTCTATATAGTCCTTTATTTCAAATCTTTTTATACTCAAATACAATTAAAAAAATACTCTCTATATAGTCATTTATTTCTAATCTTTTTATACTTAAATACAATTAAAAAATATTCTCTGTATAGTCCTCTATTTCTAATCTTTATATACTCAAATACAATTAAAAATATTTAAATGAATAGGGTAACGTTTTCCGGTAGATTGATGGAGCTCCGATTGGAAGGGAAGGGGAAAGGAGCCACTGAGGAATTGACACGTTAGCAAGTCTGAGGAGAATGGGATATGATATTGGTGTACGAGGGGAGGGGTCGGTGTCTTCGCTTTTTTTCCAATTCTCGCTAGTGAGCGATTCTCATTTCCAATAACCCAATTGAAAAATACAATAAAAGTGAGTGATTCTCATTTCCAAGATAGGGTCCCTTCTTTTTCTTTGATACCAATACTATTTTAGTAATAGACTAATCCTCCCTATAAAAACATTACACGAGTTTAATAATCATTGAATTTCTAACGAATAACATAGATAATTAACATCACAATTATAGTAACTCACATATTTATCATAAATCAATTATATTCTCAACATAAAGAAAAACATTTACAATTATATCTATCTATCTATTCTAGTTTTATCCTAGTATAAGTTCAACCTCTCTTTTTTTTTTCAATGACTTGCTACATACATCTTACTACTTCCTCAATTAAATTAATCTCATTCTCAATTTCTCACTTGTAATCCTTTTCACAAGCACTCAGCACTCACTTTGAAGCTTATAGTTTGATAGGTGGAAACATGACGGTGTCTCTTCTTTAATTCCATGTGCCAAGATAAAACATCATCACCACTCTTCTACAATTCCAATATATGCCTCATAACCATCTATTCTTCTCAACTTCTAAGCAACACAAATATGTCTTCCAAGTAGCCTTCTTATATTTCTATGTAAGCTTAACCATACAAATGATCACTTATTTAGGATCAATATGATCCTTATATGGTAGGCATGTGATATATTACTTTTGTATTTGTCCGACAAATCCAAAATATATTTTATAGGGTTTGTATGGTTTGCTCGGATTTCCCATCTATATGACAATGAAAAACAATGTTCATGTGTAGTTTTATATCCAATTAGTCGTAGACTTGGATATATAGAATTATGGATTCAAAGTAAAATAATCCATATCTTAGAAAGCTAATTGACCTCTTGACAATTGAAGGAAAAATTCTCTCCTGTTCGATCAACAAATAAGGTGATTTTGGTGTTAAAATTTCGCTTATTTACCACTTTTGAGTTCTATGTCTAGGTCCCGACTTTCTAGTGGATGAAAAATGTCGCACGAGTGTTGTTTTGGTCGACCCAGTTTTGAGATAAAAATTATGCCTATCACCAATGGCCTTTTGGGGTCAAATTCGGCCACCACAAGCCACCATTTCGGTGGCCATCGATGTCAAAGTGACTGATTGTCTCCTCTCTTCCTCTCCATATCAAGGGCATACCTTTAGCAATAGAGAAATCAGTTGGCACAAGTTGATTTCCGCTGATGGGTGTGTCGGATTCAACCCTATCGCGACTATTTGATGACCAAAATCTCCCAAATCTATTGCCTTATGGCCGTCCACCACCACAAAATGTTTCACATGGACCTTAGCTACAAAATGCCTACTCTTCAACCACCTCTGATAAGAATTTCCGACAACCCCTTAGTAACTTTATTTTGGCCAATTTTAGAAAACGACCAAATTTGGTTGTTGTTGGCTGAGGTAAGGCCACCCACGCCTCCCACTAGCCATTATGGATATGATGAGATCATTTGGGGGGGGGGGGGGGGGGGGGGAGGGGGTAAATTGTGAATTTAGAAGTTAATTTGATTAAGTTTCAAAGTGTAGGGACTAAAAAGTTTGGGGATCAAATTAAAAATATAAAAATATTTATGGGGACACTCGATTGAAAGGATGGATGAGGGGAGATTGAAATATTGCTTCCATATTTTTGGGGACACTCGATTGATGTACGGGTATCATCCCAATTACACCGTCGCGTTGCGATAAGAAGAGGTGGGATTGAGTAACATGTGTAAGGGGCATGTGCAATTCTGTCATTATGATATTGGCTATGACTCTGGATGCAAAGGCACCCTAGAAGAGACGAACCCAAGAGGTATCGGTTGTGGAAGAGTACACGTGGTTTTTACACTCTCATAGAACTCGATCAGTATTACAGCAAACCCTTTGGGCGTGAATTGAATGGGGCCATGAGTTACCCATGTGTGTGGGCCATGAGTGCCCAGTTGTGTTGAGTTGTGCATACCATGCATTATATCTTGATAAATTGTTTGGGGAGATGAGAGTGGACCTGATCGTAAGGTGGGATTACAATTATGTGTGACTTAAGACAAGAGTCTCAAGGGGCTAGATAAAATAATGTGAATTGGAGTGTTTTGTAAATTGAATATAAATTGCCTGAGACAGGAGTCTTGAGGGGCTGAATAAAACCATGTGAAATGGAGGGTGTCATGCCCCGACCCAGTTTGGTCGGATCCCCGTGATCAACCCGCCACTCTCCCGATTTACTAAGGGTTACCCCTTTTTTTATAAACCATGAAGAGTAAGGCATCCTTTAAACATATACCTTTCCTGGAATAAAATAAATTAAAACTGCATAAAATTTTAAACTGATCATACCTGTCTTTACAGGAGAATTAGGAGTTAGTCTTGGGGTAGGCTTTCCGGGGTTACCTGAAAGGGATATAAGAGATGGGATGAGTACAACGACTTAGTGAATAGGTTTTAAAAAATTTAAGTTTTAGGAAAAATGTTAGTTTTGGAGTGTGCTAGATTCCTTATTTTCCTTTAAAAACCTCTCATTTCAAACTTTGGTTTTTATCAACATTTCTTATTAATCACAATGTGTCATCACCCAACACACATCCTTCATCATGAAGTCAATCACATTATCGTAGGCCAGTACGTCCACTGAACCCACTTGTGGCGTCAGAGCGACTTTACCGGCCACCTAGATAGAAGTACGTCCACTTCTGCCCTGAGAATGACTGGATGTTCACGACATCCGACCCTTAATCCCATAACAATTCTCTGTGTTCGAATGAGGACAGAGACCTCATCCCGTCCCCACCCTGATCTTGTGCGATTGAAGCTACGTCCTTCGCAAGTCACCTAGTATGACTAACTGCCCTTATATCCACCAGATCGTCTAGGGCCCTAGGACGCATCACTACCCCTCTTGGGCATCTTGAAGGTCCTGTAATCACAATGCATGCACAATCAATATTTTCGCATCATGCCATATAATTTGTGATGCCACTAGTCCAATGGCCTCGACCCTCAACTCAACCTATAGTTGTTTGTCTTAACTAGTCTGGAGACTTGTCATGTTGCACTGCTGCTAGTTGACTGAGTATGTCGGTCTTGTCTTGGTACCATGGTCAACCAATTCAATTATTAAAGTTTTTATATTGGGCATAATATCCCCCAAGTTCCAAATCTGAGGCCTCTTGCCTAACAGAGCTATTCGAACTCTTGTCAAGAAGGTCTCCCAAATCGTTTAAGTTGTGGCACACAGTCATGGGAGAGCATTTCCGTAAACAATATATTTTTAACTATCCATCATAAAACCGAGTATGAGGATATCTCCGCTTATAACCGATGAACCAGTTTTCCACTTCCTCCGAGGAAGTTTTATCATACCAACCGGGTATGATCTACTTACAATCAGTAAGTAGTTTTTCCGCGTCATTTTCACATCACTCCTCTAAGTTGTGATGTTTAAAATACCACTTAGTAGTGGGTTTTCATTTTTGAGGTACTTATCGTCCCAACTGGATATGATATAAAAATCCCACTCACCCGTTCGTGCAGTGAGTTTCCACTTAGTAGGTTTTTGTCCCTTGCGAACTTAACCTCAGCTGGCGTTCCCGATGTCCCATGTTCCTACGCAAAATGAACATCGTTGTTCATTATCATTTAGCTTGATCACTTCATTTAGTATAAATGACTCAATTCACAATTTTTCCAATATTTGTAAATTGGTACGTAAAGTTATTTTTTTATTTTATTTTTTTACTTTAGGTCCCAATTGTCGGTTTTTCCCCAAATTGAGTCTCGAAACTTTTAAAATTTATCTTGGGATGTCAATTTACTCAATTTCATAAAAAGGGGTTCAAGTTTCCCAAATTCCCAATTTGGCCCCCAAATTTTCCAAAATTACCATTTTGCCATTCCTTTACAAAAATGGTAAGTTTTGCCCCCAAAATTCAAAAATTGCTCAATTGGCCCTCTGACATTCTTATCACGCACAATTGTCCCTCTAACATTCTTATTACGCCTAATTGACCCTCAATTTTATAAAATTACATTTTAGTTTTTCGAATTTGATTTTATTAAATTGACCGAACAAACACTTCTAATTGTTGAAATTGAAATTGAGATTCTACATCTTCATATGATTTCATAGCACTTTGAATCGTATATTTTAACACCGGAACGAGCTCAAACGAAGCTTCGCCGAAAAATAAATTGTAGAGAGAGAAAACTTTGAAAGCTTATCATCGGGGGCACAGCGGTACGAGCTTTCGATCTAGATGAATAGGTCTTGTAAAACCCGCCCTTTTGAGCTAAGGAAAACCAGGAAAAGAACCAGTCAAACCAAGTGAAGATTCAGAACCGATTCATAAACCCGATCATTTCTGAACGGGAAAATTGGGAATTTATAACTCTCGGGTGATCCAAAATGTTCATTAAACCTTGGAAAAGAAACTTAAGATAAATTAGAAAACAAAAACCAAATTGGTTTAGGTGAACTAGATTTCATAAAAACTTTAAAGTTAAGCGTGCTTACTCGAGAGTAGTGTGAGGATGGGTGACCTCTTAGGAAGTATGGATTTTTTTGTAACCCGAAATTTATAGCCATAAATTAATATATATTTAATTATTGAAATTAATACTAATAATTAATACCGAAATTAAATTATTGGAATTAATACCGAAATTAAATTATTGGAATTAATACCAATAATTTATGGTAATATTAATACTATTAATAAATCTCGCCCATTTAATACACGGGTTTTACGCCTATATAAAGAGGTTATCCCCATTTCATTCTCCTCACACCTGAACACTTCTCTCTTTACAGCTCCATTTCCCGGTAAAGCTCGAACTAGAGCTTCGACTTGAACAAAGGTTGTGCTCTTTAGAACCGAGGAGAAGACAGCTATCTGATAGCAAACTCTAGTCAATTCGAGAATTTGTTAGAGAAGCGTCGACATGATGGAATAGTGAAGCAACTCCGGCGGAACGAAGCTGCCCTATTTCGGCCAAGCTGAAATCGGCCATTTCAAGCCCTCCTCCGGCCAAACCAAGCCCTCCCAACACTTTCTCAGCCTTTCCACGACCGAATTAGGACCGGAAGGTAAGCCAATTCGGCTCTCCTTTACAATTTTCGATCGGTGCTAGAGAGAGAGTCGATCGAATTTCAATGATGAAATTCTAATCCAATTCCGCATCAATTGATGCGATTCTTGATTCTAGGATGAACCTCAAGATGAGAGCTATCTGCCCAGATCGAAAGCTCGAACCGCCGTGCCTTCACCAGTGAGTAATTGAAGCTTTCTCTCTCTATAGTTCATTTTCCGGCGAAGCTCCGTTTGAGCTCGTCCCGACATTAAAACTTGCGATTCACATTTCTAAAGAATCGTATGAACATGTAGAAACTCAATTTCAACTTCAATTTCAACAATTGGAAACGTTTGATGGGTCAATTTGATAAAATCAAATTCGACTATGTTAAGAAGTTGGAATTGGGGGAAAATTGAGGATTTTTGAAATTCAAAGCATCAAAATGAAATTTTATGAAATTGAGGGTCAATTGGGCATGAAAATAATGTTGGAGGACCAATTGAGGAATTTTAAAATTTTTGGGGCAAAAATTTACCATTTTTGTAAAGGAAGGGCAAAATGGTAATTTTGGAAAAGTTGGGGGACCAAATTGGAAATTTGGGAAATTAAACCCCTTTTTGTGAAATGGAATAAATTGAGATCCTATGATAAATTTTAGAAGTTTCGGGACTCAATTTGAGGAAAAACCGGCATTTGGGACTTAAAGCTAAAGAGAAATAACTTTAGGGACCTAATTGCAAATAAATGAAGGTTTGACTTTCTCATTCATTTGGAATGAATGAAGGCAGTTAGGCCAAAGGATAATGAACCGAGATGTTCATATCGTGTAGGAACATGAAGTACCGGGAACGCCAACAATGACAAGTTCGTGTGAATACCAAGAGCTGGTCTAGTGGAATTCACGGCATTAACGGGTGAGTGGGTTTACTAACATCATACTCGGTTGGGATGATGAGCACAACTTAAAGTTAAAAACCACTTACCGATTGTGAGTGGATTTACTAACATCATACCCGGTTGGGATGATGAGCACAACTTAAAGTTAAAAACCACTTACCGGTTGTGAGTGGGTTTACTAACATCATACCCGGATGGGATGATGAGCATAACTTAAAATTTAAAAACCACTTACTGGTTGTGAGTGGGATTATATATCATACCCGGTTGGGGATGATAAGTGCCTCGGTATAAAAACCCACTGTTTAGTGGTATTTCAATCATCACTACTTAGAGAAAGTGATGTGAAAATTATGCGGAAAAACTACTTACGGGTTGTAAGTAGATCATACCCGGTTGGTATGATGAGACTTCCTCGAAGGAAGTTGAAAACCCGTTCATCGGTTATGAACGGAGATGTCCTTATACTAGTCGGTATGATGGACAGTAAAAACCTATTTTTGTTGGAAGTGCTCTCCCCTGACTGTGTGCAGTGCTTAAACAATTTGGGAGACCTTCTCGACAGGAGCTCGAATAGCTCTAATAGGCCGGGGGCCTCAATTTCGGAACTTGGGGGCTAAATGCCCGATTTTGAAAATCTCGTACAGTGGGCCCAAGGCTAGTTGGCACGAGCAGGAGCTCGTAAATGAACATGATATATGTGCCATAAAACTTAATAAGTGAATTGTTTGGCCATGGTACCAAGATAGGACCGACATGCTCAGTCAACTAGCGGCAGTGCGACATGACAGGTCAGTGGACTAGTCAAGACAAACAGCTACGGGTTGAGTTGAGAGTCGAGGCTATTGGACTAGTAGCACCACAGATTACATGGAAATATAAGAAAACATTGTTTGTGCATGCACTATGAGTACGAGATCATCAAGACGCCCATGAGGGGAAGTGATGTGTCCTAAGGGCCCTAGACGACCTGATGAGTATAAGGGCAGATCGTCGTTCCAGGTGTCTGTGCGAAATCTAGAGTAGCACCAAGCGCATGAGATCGGGGTGGGGACAGGATGAGGTCTCTGTCCTCATACGAACATGAAGAAGTGATTTCGGGATTGTGGGTCGGATGTCACGTACATCCACTCATTCCCAGGGTAGAAGTGGTCGTGCTTCTATCTGGGTGGCAGGAAAAGTCGCTCCGAAGCCACTAGCGGGTTCAGTAGTGATACTGATTTGCGAATGTGTGTAATCTTCATGATGAAGGATGTGTGTTGGGTGATGACACACCGGCAACTAAGAAATAATGGAAAAACCCAAATTTTGAAATGAAGGGATTTTTGAAAAGAAAGGAGTCTGACACACTCCATATAAATGTTTTTTTTAGTTAAAAGATTTGAATCCCATTCACTGAGGAGTCGTACTCACCCTCTCCCTTATATCCCTTTTAGGACATCTCGGAAAGCCTACCCTTAAAGACCGTCAACTAAGATGCCTGTGAGACAGGTATGTAAAGTTTTAAATTTCACATAGTTTTGATTATGCTATTCTAGGAAAAGGTGTAGGTTAAAGGACGCCTTACTCTTTACGGTTTAGAATAAGGGGAAACCCTTTAATAAACCGAGAGAGTGGCGGGTTGATCACGGGGATCCGACCAAACCGGGTCGGGGCGTGACAGGTCTCATCCTGAGGTTCATCCTAAAATCAAGAATTGTATCAATTGATGCTGAGTTGAGTGATAATTTTATCATCGAAGTTCTGTCGGTTCTATCTCTAGCACTGGTCGGAATTTACAGAGGGGAGCCTAATTGGCTTACCTTTTAGCTCTAATTTAGCTGTAGGAGGGCTGTGGAGGTGTTGGGAGGGTTGGTTTGGCCTGAGAAGGGCTCAAATTGGCCGATTTCAGCTCGGCTAGAATAGGCTAGCTTCAGTCCGCCGGAGCTGCTTCTCTATTCTATCACGACGACGTTTCTGCAGCAACTCTGAGAGCAAATGGAGACTACAAGTGTGTAGTTTTCTTCTCACTGGTTCTAAAGAACCTGACCTCGCCTTGTTTGTCTTAGAAAAATGCCCAAGTCGGAGCTCTGGTTCAAGCTTCGCTAGAAATTGGAGCAGTTGAGAGAGAATGGAGTTTTCAGGTGTGAAGAGGATGAATGAGGAGGGTCTCTTTATATTGGAAGCTTGGAGACTTCTTGGCCATCCGATTGGAGCCTCAATGGTGGTCATTCATTGCTTGAAACTCCCTGGCCAGAGTCTTTTCAGCTTCGCCAGCATTACGCGATTCTCCGACGAGTGAACAATGCTGTCATCTTAAGGAAGAAGACATCATTGTTCCGAACCGGACCTATCGGTACGAATCGGGTTCAAAGCTTAAACTGGTCGGTTCACCCTCAATATTACCAAAATTTTCCAATATAAAAATTTCTAAATTCATCTAAATTTATTTTCTATCCAATGGTAGCCTCAAATCTCAAATTTGAATTTTTTAAGCCACCTAGAAAAATGAATTTAGAATCCGATTCAATAGTGGTTCAAACTAGTCCAAACCAGTTCAATCTAGTTTGGATCCAATTCACCTGAACCGGTTTGTTTTTCATCTTCAATTCATTCTCAAGTCCATTTCCATGACTTTTGGGACTCTTTGGGTCACTCGGGATCTGGTTTGCCCTTTCTCTATCAGTTTCGGTTCATGAACCGACTCGGTTCATAAACTGGTTCAATGAATTGGATTCGGTTCATCTGAACTGGTCTAGTTTTTCTCTTCCAATTTGTCCTAAGGTTCTTTT
Organism: Trapa incisa; assembly: GCA_030064435.1. Classification (NCBI taxonomy): domain Eukaryota; kingdom Viridiplantae; phylum Streptophyta; class Magnoliopsida; order Myrtales; family Lythraceae; genus Trapa; species Trapa incisa. Next base: position 1,986,160 of record CM057774.1, on the reverse strand, counting down.
CCAAGGTTTTATGAACCCTTTGGATGACCAGGGAGTTGTAAATTTCTAAATTTCCTATTCTCTAATGATCGGGTTTGTGAACCAGTTCGGTGTTTCTTACTTAGATTGACCGGTTCTTTTGCAAGTTTTCCTTAACTCAAAAGAGCAGGGTTTACAACTTTCCCCTCCTTTTAGAAGTTTTTCCCACAAAACTTATTACGCATGTTTCACATCTCGATTAATTTCCTTTAATGTCCACTTCCTCCTCTACTTAGGACAAGATTTTTCCTCTTGAGTGTTCTTACCTAGGATTTCAGGATCGGGAGTTCCAAAATACCCAACCATTCTCATGTCTAATTATTCTCTTGGTAGTTGAAACCCTTAGCTCGATATTGTTTCAAGCGTTACATACTTGTTTTCATGGTTTTCTTTGTGATCACCTTTTTGACCTATTTTGACCCTTCCTCCATTCGTTATTTCTTATAACTTCGGTCCAAATTTTTATATTCGACCTTATCATGCTTACTATCTAACTCTTTCTTACTTTGAGTCATATTCTCCTCGGGTCTGCTGGGCTTACATGCCCCTCACAACATGGCATTTTTAGGATCTGTCTCTGTCCATTAAATTTCTAGAATATCTCCTTTAGGGTCCTTCTTAGCTTTCCAACCTTTCAGGGATTGTACAACTTCATCCCTCTTTTCTTTTGATAGCATTCCTCGACTACCTCTTACCGTTATCCTCTCATTTATCATGCCTTTGAAGTCATGTCTCAAATAACTGTATCGATTTCTCTTACCTACTGACCCTTTCCCAACTTCTTTATTGGGTCTTTTCGATTCCAGTCATTAGGTTTCCTGATGACTTATCGACATACGAGGATTCTTCCCTTCTTATGTCCTTCCTTTTCTTTAGTGGCATCCTTTATTCGAGGACTTTACCTTTTCCCTAATCCACTCTTACATGCTCGTAACTATTTCATGATTCATTATTTTGAGTTGACCCCTTTTGGTCTATGTGTTGATTGTTTTGTTTGGGGAGTTCCCTTCTTATGGATTCATTCTCTGCTATATCCCTCAAAGTAGAGATTTTTAACCTTATGAGCTACATGCTCAACCTTATTACCATTCCTTAAATATTTTTTTCTTCCTTTCTTCACACTCCTTTTTATATTGGGTATTTGCCCACCATTAATCCTCCATTATCTTAAAATTCCCATTTCTTAACTAGAGGACTTACCTCTCCATGATTTCTTGGTTGCGCTTTACTTTATTCCCTTATTATGGGTAGTCCACCCATTTCTTACTCGTACGACATCTTTTCATGTTATCTTCCGACTTACACCTTTCTTGAGTTTAACTTTCTCCTTAGATTCTCTTAATATGTTTCCTTAGGTTCCTTTCACCTTAGCATGCATTTTATTTGCAAATTCCTCATCTCTCGTCACCTGGTTCCATTTCCTCTTTATTAGGTCATGTATCCTTTCTCAGGGTTTCCTTATTTGGGAGGATTCTTACCCTTTTCTCATGTAATTTCTTTTCATTCATCTTTGAAGGCATCTAACTTTAAATGATGTCCCTTGATGCCATTCTTTCATGCCTACCCGTACTCTTGAGATCCTACGGGTACGTCCTTCGTACTCCATCCTCATTCTCACTCGTACCCCAGTACATGTCTATTTCTTTTTAGTGAGAGCTTACATCCACCTAGTTTCAAAATCCCTTGATCATCCTTCGAGAGGCTCATTTAACCATTTCATGGATTTTGATTGTAAATACGGTCTTGATCATTGATCTCTTTTAGGATTTCCTTCATCCATTTTTTCCAACGTTTTGGCCTTTTCACTTCTCCCTTCCTTATCGTGGTTTAAATCCATGGTTCTCCCGAAGGTCAGTTCGTTAACCGCCTCGTTCCTACTATTTTTCTTGTCCAACTATCTCGATAGTTGTATCACTTGCCTTTCATGCCCATCCTATTGTTACTAATTACTTCCTTCTACTAGTTTCTCCTGGAATCGTTATTTGGCTCTTTTACTTTTTCCAAAGTAGGTCATACTTGACCTCCGATAAATCCTTCCTTCGAGAAGTTTCTAACAATGGTTTGGTTCCTTGCACTCCACGTTATGTCCATCCGCCAACCAATGATGCCTTTAAGAGGGTACTTAATTGTATGCATCCCTCCAGAGTTTCTTTTTGTAACTCCTTTCTCCTCTTCTTCATTCTCACTATATCCTACCCTAAAATTTCTGGAGGACTTTTTCCATGTTTACCCCTTTCTGAGGGGGGTTCTAGGCGTACCTCCTATATACCTTACCTCTATTCTTGTGGTATTCCTCTATGGTTGGCCTTCTTAATAAGACGTTCGAATTTTCTTACTTTACCTCGCTATTTCTTGTCCTTCTTGTGAATAACTTACTTAACTTGCTCCACAATTTTTGGCCCTCGGTCCTACAGGTATTCCGTGACCTTGGACTTCGATAGTTGGCATGGTCCATAGGTGGCATTGCCCCCAGTCCATGGGATATGGAACAGTCCTTGACTACGTGTCCTATTCCCATATACCATATTATGTTATTTCTTACGTGGACCGATGTGGTTCCTCCTTGACTTCAAGCATTACCGGGTTTTTCTAGGGTTGCAGGTGGTTTGGTGCTTCGCTGTCCTTGAGTTTGAACACCTTGATAGTTTCCTTGCTGATTTTCCCTTGCTAAGGGTCATTCTAATAGTCCTTCTAGGTTTCTAAATTCCCTTATTCAATTTCCTTAAATGAAATAGAAAATTTTCCCTAGTTTTTATGGTAGTGTGGGTTTGTTTGGTTACTTTCCTTGGGGCCATCTTCCTAGCAAGATCATATCATTGAGAGATAAGATTTTAAGAATTTTGAGTACTTCATTAGTGTAGGAATACATAAGGTTGGGGTTTTAGCCCTATTACAAAAAGTAGTCACATAATAGATAGGAAGCTATGACTTTCTTGGCAAGTATCCTCCTTTGTAAGATTATATGTTCGTACTGGCATTATTAGCTTTAGGCTTGGCTTCCTTTGTACACAGGACTGTGACCCTAACATGTGCTGGCACCGTACTCTTTGGTGGTACCAGATACTTCCCCATTTGGTCCTTTGGGATTTCTACTATGTCTTGGGCATTAGGAAGCTTCTAGGGTTGTCTTCCTACGAGAACATGGTGTTGAGTAGAGTCATTCTTAGTTTTCTTGGTTCCTCATTTGAAAATTTTAAGATCAATCCTATTAGTTACTATATTTTCTAGTCTTGATTATGTATTTGAGAAATCAGACTCTAATACCACTCAAGTTGTCACGCCCCGACCCGGTTTGGTCGGATCCCCGTGATCAACCCGCCACTCTCCCGATTTACTAAGGGTTGTTCTTTATTTATAAACCGTGAAAAGAAAGGTATCCTTTAAACCTGTACATTTCCTGGAATAACATAAATCAAAACTGCATAAAATTTTAAAATGATCATACATGTCTTTATAGGTGAATTAGTAGGTCGTCTTGGGGTAGCTTTCCGAGGTTACCTGAAAGATATATAAGGGAGGGGGTGAGTACAATGACATAGTGAATGGGTTTTCAAAAATTGAAGTTTTAGGAAAAATGTTGGTTTTGGAGTGTGCCAAACTCCTTATTTTCCTTTTAAAACCTTTCATTTCAAACTTTGGTTTTTATCATCATTTTATATTAATCACAATGTGTCATCACCCAACATGCATCATTCATCATGAAGGTCAATCACACAATCGTAGGCCACTACGTCCAATGAACCCACTTGTGGCGTCGGAGCAACTTTATCGGCCACCTAGATAGAAGTACGTCCAATTCTACCCTGAGAATGAGTGGATGTTCATAACATCCAACTCTCAATCTCGTAACAATTCTCCATGTCTGTATAAGGAGAGAGACATCATCCCATCACCACCCCGGTCTCGTGTGCTTAAAGCTCTGTCGAGCTTGGTAAGGTCACCTGATCCGACTAACTTCCCTTATATCCACCAGGTAGTCCAGGGCCTTAGCATGCATCACTATCCATCTTAAGCGTCTTGATGGTTACATAATCACAATGCATGCACAATCAGTATTTTCACATCATGCCATATAATCTGTGGTGCCACTGGTCAAACGGCCCCGACCCTCAACTCAACCTGTAGCTATTTGTATTGACTAGTCTGGAGACCTGTCATGTCGCACTGCAACTAGTTGACTGAGTATGTCGGTCGTGCCTTGGTACCATGGCCAAATAATTCAATTATTCAAGTTTCTGCTCGTGCCAACTGGTCTATAGCCCACTGTTCGAGATTTTCAAAATTGGGCATAATAGCCACCAAGTTCCAAATTCGAGGCCTTTGACCTAAGAGAGCTATTCGAGCTCCCGTCAATAAGGTCTCCCAAATCATTTAAGTAGTGACACATAGTCAGGGGAGAGCACTTCCATAAAAAATATATTTTTAACTATCCATCATACCAATCAAGTATGAGGATATCTCCACTCATAACTGATGAACGAGTTTTCCACTTCCCCCGAGGAAGTTTCATCATACCAAACAGGTATGATCTACTTACAATCGATAATTAGTTTTTCTGCATCATTTTCACATCACTCCTCTAAGTTGTGATGTTTAAAATACCACTTACTAGTGGGTTTTCATTTCCAAGGTACTTATCATCCGAACCGGGTATGATATAAAAATCCCACTCACCCGTTCGTGCAGTGAATTTCCACTTAGTTAGTTTTTGTCCCTTGTGAACTTAACCTCAGCTAGCGTTCTAGATGTTCCATGTTCATACACGAAATGAACATTGTTGTTCATTATCATCTAGTTTGATCACTTCATTTAGTATAAATGACTCAATTCACAATTTTTCCAATATTTACAAATTGGTCCCTAAAGTTATTTTTCCTTCTACTTTAGGCCCCAATTGCCAATTTTCCCCAAATTGAGTCCCAAAACTTTTAAAATTTCTCTTGGTATCTCAATTTACTCGATTTCATAAAAAGGAGTTCAAGTTTTCCAAATTCCAAATTTGGCCCCCAAATCTTCCAAAATTACTATTTTGCCCTTGCTTTACGAAAATGTAAGTTTTGCCCCAAAAATTCTAAAATTGCTTAATTACCCCTCTAACATTCTTATCACACCCAATTGACCCTAAAATTTATAAAAATGCATTTTGGTTCTTCAAATTTTCGAAAATCCCCAATTTCCCCCCAATTTCAACTACCTAGCATATGTGAATTTGATTTCATCTAATTGACCAATCAAACACTTCTAATTGTTTAAATTGTGTTGAAATTGAGATTCTACATCTTCATATGATTAGATAGCACTTTGAATCGTAAGTTTTAACGCTGGAACGAGCTCAAATGGAGCTTCGTTGGAAAATATACTATAGAGAGAGAAAGAGAAAGCTTCGAAAGCTTATGGTGATAGGCGTGGTGGTCCGAGCTTTCGATCTGTGCAGATAGCTCTCATATTAAGGTTCATCTTAGAATTAAGAATTGCATCAATTGATGTAGAATTGAGTGAGAATTTTATCATTGATGTTTTGCTAGTTCTCTCTCTAGCACCGGTCGAAATTTATAGAGTGGAGTTGAATTGACTTACCTTTTTGCTCTAATTCAGTTGTATGAGGGCTGTGGAGGTGTTGGGAGGGCTTGGTTTGGCCTGAGAAGGGCTCAAATTGGCCGATTTCAGCTCGACCCAAATAGGGCAGCTTCGGTTCGCTGGAGCTGCTTCACTGTTCTATCACGCCAGCGTTTCTTCGGTGACTCTTAGAGCAAATGGAGACAACAGGCATGTAGCTGACTTCTCCCCAATTCTAAAGATCCCAAACTCACCTTGTTTGGCTAAAGAAAATGCCCAAGTTGGAGCTCTGGTTCGAGCTTTGTTGGAAATTGGAGCAGTTGAGAGAGAATGGAGTTTTCAGGTGTGGAGATAATGAATGAGGAGGGGCTCTTTATATAGGAAGCTTAGGGACTTCTTGGCCATCCAATTGGCACATTAATGGCGGTCATTCATTGCCTGAAACTCCCTGGCCGGAGACTTTTCAGCTTTGCTGGTGCCACGCGATTTTTCGCCGAGTGAACAGTGCTGTCATCTGTAGGAAGAAGACAACACTGTTTCGAACCGGACTTACCGGTCCAAACCGAGTTCAAAGCTTAAACCGGCCATTTCACCCTTAATTTTACTGAATTTTTCAAATCTAAAAATTTCTAAATTCATCTAAATTCATTTTCTATCCAATGGCAGCCTCAAATATGAAATTTGAATTTATTAAGTTACCTAGAAAAATGAATTTAGAATCTGGTTCAATAGTGGTTCAAACCGGTCCGAACCAGTTCAATCCGATTCAGATCTGGTTCTCCTCTTAATGTTGTACTTCATTTTTCATTCCCATTGGTGTCCTTTCTCTTTAAGATCTCTTCTCTTTCCAAATCCATTCTTGCTCTCATCAATGTTCCTCCCACTATTATTCATTATGAGTTAGTTACTATCTTACTCGTATGGCATCTTTTGATGTTGTCCTCCTACTTACACATTACTTGGGTTTAACTTATCCCTTGAATCTTTATGATTTCCTTCCCCTTGTATTTGATCCTTTCATCTCCAGTATCTTATTCTTAAGGAGCTTATTCTCTTTCTTATTCCATTGAATCCATTTGCTCTTCATTGGTACACCCATGTCTTTCGAAGATTCCTTTCTCTGGTGAGTTTCACATTCCCTCTCTTTCGGGGTTTCGTTCTAGTTTTACCATTGAAATCTTCACGAGCTTACTTTTACTCTTTGGATCCATGAGTACCTTTCATTTATCTTGCTTCATTCCCACTTGCTCTAGCATTTGTTTATTCCTTTAAGGTGCACCTCTCATACTTATTGTGTCCGAACCTTCCATATCTTCATGTCCTTGGTACCCCTCCTTGTCTTGGTTAGGGTGTATTCTTTTACTATTCCCCATCTCTTATTAGGCTTCGTTTACTCCTCTGAATGATTTGATCCATATAAGTTATTTCCTTAAATTGGATCCTTCTAAAGTTTCTATTTGGGTTTCTAGGTCTTCTTGTAGTAGATCACGCTCAAACACGCTCCTTAGCCACTCGTACTTCTTACTGAGGACCTTATTTAGACTCCAGTTTTGCAACCTTCCCTTGATTGATTTTCTTGACCTAGAGCTTTCTCCTTCCTCGATCCAACTTCCTATTTTTATCCTCCTTCTAATATCTTCCATTATGGTATTTCCTTTTTGTTTAATTACCTTACCGTTCTTTAGAAATTCTTTCCCTTAAATCTTCACCTAACTTAAGGGTCTTGTATGACTTATCCCCTCCTTCTTTTCTTCCTCTTTTGGTTCATACTTTTGCCTTCCACAAGTCTTTCTATCTTACTACGTTCCTAAGGAATTATATCTTAGTTTATTAAGTAGTTATTACATCTGGTCCTTCCTGTTATTCAACTTTCTTCCCATCTTTCCTTAGTTGTCTATATACTTGTTTCTTTTTCTTCCTAATCTACTTCTATTATTGTGGTTCCTTTTGGAATGTTCTATTACTCCTTATTTTTCCTTACTCTTCATTCTCTGAGCTTATTTTTAACTCCTCGGACTTTCCATGATTCTGTACTCCTTGATGATTGCTTTCCTTGGTTCCATTTCCTTTTTTTTCTTAAGATCTCCTTTAGATGGATTCTTCCTTATTGTATTCTCAAGGGTTGAAATTTACTCGTATTTTCTTCCTTAGATGATTTCCTAACTTCTACTTAGATTTTTATTATCATACTCTTTTATTTTGAATTTATCACATAACTCAGAAGTTTTAACAGAACTTTTACTTTTATTCAGTCAAGAAATATTTTTCTTTCCATACTTTGGCTTATTACAGAAATTTTCTAAAACTTATATGGATCAAATCATTTAAGTTCGATGAAAAATATAGTTTAAAAAAATGAAATGTTCCATACTCATTTTTTTAAGTTTTCCCATCATCAATATCCGGTTTAAAAAATCATTTCTTATTACCATGGTGTGGCATCATCCAACACACATCATTCATCATGAGGTTCAAACACACAATCGCAGGCTAGCCCGTCCACTGAACCCACTTGTGGCATCGGAGTGACTTTACCAGCCACCTAGATAGAAGTACGTCCACTTCTACCCTAAGAATGAATGGATGTTTGCGACATTTGACCCTCAATTCCATAACAAATCTCCATGTCCATATGAGGACAGAGACCTCATCCTGACCCCACTCCGGTCTCATGCGCTTGAAGCTAGGTCGAGCTTCACAAGGCTTCTGGTACGGCTAACTGCCCTTATATCCACCAGGTTGTCCGAGGTCCTAGGACGCATCACTACCCCTCTTGGGCATCTTGAAAGTCCCATAAGCAGAGTGCATGCACAATCAACATTTTTCACATAATGCAAAATAATTTGTGGTGCCACTAGTCCAACGGCCCCGATACTCAACTCGACTTACAGCTGTTTGTCCTGACTAATCCGGAGACTTGTCATATCGCACTACTGCTAGTTGACTGAGTATGTCAGTCTTGTCTTGGTACCATAGCCAAACAATTCATTTACTTAAGTTTTTGTGGCATATAAATCATGTTTGTTTACGAGTTCCTACTCGCGCCAACTAGCCTAGGGCCCACTATTCGAGATTTTCAAAATTTGGGCATATTAGCCCCCAAGTTCCAAAATCGAGGCCTCCGACCTAACAGAGCTATTCGAGCTCCTGTCAAGAAGGTCTCCCAAAATGTTTAAGCAGTGGTACATAGTTAGGGGAGATCTCTTCCAACAAAAATATATTTTTCAGCTGTCCATCATATCAATCGAGTATGAGGACATCCCCGCTCATAATCGATGAACAGGTTTTCCACTTCCTTCAAGTAAGTTTCATCATACCAACTGGGTATGATCTACTTACACTAGTAAATAGTTTTTCTGCGTGATTTTCACATCACTTCTCTCAGGTGTTATGTTTAAAATACCAACTAGCAGTGAGTTTTCATTTCCGAGGTACTTATAATTCCAATCGAGTATGATATAAAAATGCCACTCACCCAATCGTGCAGTGAAATTTCTCTTACTTGGTTTTCATCTCTTGCGAGCTTAATCTTAGCTGGCGTTCCTGATGTCTCATGTTCCTACACGAAATGAACATTATTGTTCATTATCATTTGACTTGATCACCTTCATTCATTATGAATGACTAAATATCCCTCACTTAAGGAACTCTTTTCCTTTATATCATTTACTCCCCTCATGGAGTTTATCATATCTAGATATACATTACTTAAGGGTATATCCTTAGATTCACATCTCTCTTTGCTTAGAGCAACATTTTTCACTTTGAGGTCCCATACTCAGAATTGGAGGTTCCAAGATACCTACCATTCTCATGTCTAGTTAACCTCTTGGTCGTTGAAACCCTTAGCTCGACATCCTTTAGAGCATTACATACTTGTTTTCACGAATTTCCTTGTCATCACCTTTTCGTCCTATTTCGACTCTTCCTTCATCATTTGTTCATTATAATTCAGTCCAAATTTTATGTTTGATATTGTCATTTTTACTAACTAACTCTTCCTTATTTCGAGACATGTTTTCCTCGGGACTGTTGGGTTTACCTGCACCTTATAGCATGATATTTTTCTAGATCTTGTCTCTATGTCCATTAGATTTCCAGAACACCTCCTTTAGGATTATTCTCAACTTTCCAACCTCTCAGGTATTGTATAACTTCATCCCTCTTTTCTTTTGGTAGTATTCCTTGACTATCTTTACTGCTGTCCACATCAATTTACAAAACTATGTTGTTTCTCCATACCCACTCGTCCTTTTTCAATTTCCTTATTGAGTCTTTCCGGTTCCAATTATTTGATTTCTAGATGTTTTACTGACATGCTGGGATTCGTCGTTTCTTAGGTCCATCATCATTCCCAATGACATCCTTTACTTAAGGATTTTCCTTTGGCTTTAATCCACTCTTACTTGTTCGTAATCATTTCATTGTTCATTATTCCCGTTTGACCCTTTTTCAGTTTATTGTTTTGTTCAGGGAGTTCCCTTTTTACAATTTCATTCTCCAATATGTACCTCAAGCTAGAGACTTTCATTTTAGGAGCTACATGCTCAACCTTCTTACCATTCCTTGAAGGTTTCTTTCTCCCTTTCTTTGCACCCTTATCTATGTTAGGGCATTTGTTTGCTTTTAATTCTTCTCTATCCACAACTTTTGTTTTATCCCTTATTCCTTACATGTGATACTTCTGATTATTGGTTTTATTCCGTTCATTCCACACTATGCTCAGTCGTCCACCTCTCCTTGGAATTATGACTTCCTAGGAGGTCACCTCGCACTACTCTCGGGCAAGCACGCTTAACTTCAAAGTTCTTATGAGATCTCGTTCACTTGAACCAATTTGCTTCTTCTCTTCTAATTTGTCTTATGCTTCTTTTCCAAGGTTTAATAAACCCTTTGGATCACCCAGAAGTTGTAAATTTCCAAATTGCTTTTTCCCAAATGATCTGATTTGTAAACCGGCTCGGTTTTGTTAGTCGGTTTGACCAGTTCTTTTCCCGGTTTTCCTTAACTCAAAAGTGCGGGGTTTACATACCAATTTTCTAAAAATTAAAATTTTCAAAATTCATTTTCTACACATTGGTGACTTCAATTAAAAGATTTGATATTTTAAAGTCAAATAGAAAAAATGAATCTTTTAGTCGATTCTTCCTGTTTCAATCGGGTTCATTCTGATCCAGTTCGATTCTCATATCCAATTTGAAATATCAAAATTTTCCTTGATTTATTGAGCCTCAATTGCCCTTTGGGATCACTTCATATTCCATTTTGATATCTATTTGTTATTTCGGTTCACTTTGAGCCACGATTTCCTTTCAAAATTTTTTGGTCCTCCATTCCTTTTGAAAACATGGGAAAAGATTTCATTATGATTCAAAGTTACCATCAAGACCATATTATATCATGGGGTTAGGGAAGTCCTAACATAGAAAACAAGAATGTGTGATGGAATCTAAACTAGGATATATTCTTGGATGAATGTTTAGGGCAAGAGAAACAAAGCATGATCGTAAGAAGGGAAATACCCCAACAAAAGAAAATAGCGTAAATTTTAGTCATTGAAATTAGAGAAGATGTAAGAGGAGGACCAAAATTATCCAAAGAAACTTTTAATAATATCAAACAAGTTTTGAGGATAAAACTTCTGAAATGAGGAGAGAATTTGTAAACCCCATTTACCAATGACAAATAATCCAGAATGGAAGACCACAAATTTTTGAAAGGAAACCGTGGTTTAAAGTGAACTGAAATAACAAAGAGAGATCAAAACGAAATATGAAGTGATCCCAAAGGACAATTGAGGCACAAGAAATCAAGATAAAGTTTGATATTTCAAATTGTAAATGAGAATCGAACCGGTTTAGGGTGAATCGAACCTGAACTGGATTGAACCGAAATAAAACGAGAAAAATTGGTACAAAATTCATTTTTCTAAGTGACTTTAAAATATCAATTTTGCAAATTGATGTCACCAATGTGTAGAAAATGAATTTAAATAAATTTAATTTTTTAATTTTTAGAAAATCGGTCGAATCGGTACTGAACCGATTGATTTTCAATTTCGGGTCACTGAACCCGACCCAATCGTATTGGTCAATGCACCGCCTACTAGTTTAGTGTCCAATCTGTGCGTATGACTAATCAGTGTGCAACACATGGAAAAGTGCACCTAGTCAGCCGCTTAGTCAGCGATTGGAAGAGTTATCCAATCAGTGTGTGACACGTCCTTGTTCAACGGTCAGATGAAGAAAATCCACATCATTGAATCGTTGTAGGTCGAAGTTAGATAGATAAACTACAGAATTTCACTGACAAAATTTTCCCTCAATTCGGTGTCAATTGTAGGAATTCTTGATCCTAGAAGGTACCTCATGAAGAGAGCTACCTGTCCAGATAGAGAGCTCGGACCGTCGCACCTCTGACGATAAACTTTCGAAAGTTTCTCTCTCTTTGCACAGTTTTCTGGCGAAGCTCTGTTTGAGCTTGTTTTGACCTCAATTCATGTTATTCAAAGCTCAATTGAATCGTATGGAAGTGTATGAACTGATCCATACCTTCAATTAGAGCAATTAACCTCAATTGAATGGTCAATTTGATGAAATCAAATTCAGCCAGTTTAAAAGTGGAAAATTTTTGGATTTCGTAAAATTGAGGGACCATTTTGCAATTTCCCAAAATTGAGGGCAAATTGACATGAAAAAGATGTTGGGAGACCAATTGGTCAATTTTTGGAACATTTGAGGTCAAATTACAATTTTTGGAAAGTAGGGCAAAATGGTAATTTTTGAAAAGTTGGGGACTAAATTGGAAATTTGGAAAACTTGATCCCCTTGTACAATTTTGAGTAAAATGAGGACTCAAAGAGAATTTTGGAAACTTTGGGAGTCAAATTGGGCAAAGGTTTCATTAGGGACCTAAAGTTAAGAAAAATAAACTTTAGGGACGTAAATGTAATTTATTGATAAATTGTGATTCTAGGCTTTTATGCCAAATCTTAAGTGAAAAGGCTCCCCAATTTGTGTTGGGACTAGTGTGATCAGAACGCCAACAAGAGAGAGCTTACGTCAACTTGGAAGACCAACCGAGGATGAACACATCATAGTTAACGGGTGAGAGTGTTTATTCACATCATATGTGATTGGGATAATGAGTATCTCGGAAATGAAAAACCACTTATATGTGGAATTTTAACATCATACCGAGTTAGAGTGATGTGAGAACTAAGTGGAAAACTATTTACCGATTGTAAGTAGTGAAAATCATACCCGATTGGTATGATGGACTTCTTTTAAGCAAGAAGAAAACCCACTTGTTGGTTGTAAGCATATATGTCATCATACTCGATTAGTATGATAAATTGAAAGATAATTTTGTCAGAAGTGTTCTCCCCTAACTGTGTCAATACTTAAAAGTTTTGGGAGACCTTCTTGACGAGAGCTAGAACATCTCAGATTAGTCAGATGCCTCGATTTTTGGACCTTATGGGGCTAAATGTCCGATTTAAAAATATCACGTACAGTGGGCCCAAGGCTAGTTGGCACGAGCAGGAGCTCGTAAATAGACATGTGATATTTAAGCCATGGAAACTCTTAATGAATGGATTATGTGCTTTCACCATGGTACCAAGACAGGACTGACAAACTCGATGGATTGGCGGTAGTGCGTTAGGGCCAGGTCGACGGACAGGCTTAGACAAACAACTGTAGGTCGAGTTGAGGGTCGGGGCCGTTGGGCCAGTGACACCAAAGATACATAGCTTTGTGGAAAAATTATTGTTTGTGCATGCACTTGAGGTACATGACCATCAAGTCACCTAAAAGGGGTAGTGATGAGTTCTAAGGACTACTAAAAGATTTACATGATGGAGATAAGGGTAGTTTGTTGTGTCAGCAGTCAGAAAGCTTGACGTAGCATCTTATGCATGATACCGGGGTGGGGACTTAGTTTGGGTCTCTGTCCTCATATGGACACGAAATATTTTTGGGTCTAAGGATTGAACACTTGAGATGTTCAATCAAACTCTAGGTAGAAGTCAGGGACTTTTATCAGGATGGATGGTAAAGATGCTCTAATCCACAAGTGGGTGTAGTCGACATAACTGCATCTTGTGAATGTGTGTACCCTTCCTGATGAAGGCATGCGTTATTTGTGAAACACACCCAATATGGAAATAGGAAAAAGGTTTGAAAATCTTGGAAAGGATTTGAGAAATCCTTGGAAAAAGAATTGGTAAACCTTGGAAAAATATTTTAAAAAAGATTAAAAATTGAGGAAAAACCCATTTAAAAGAAAAGGTCGCCCTTGGTAGGGTAAAGGTTTTGAGAACTGGAATTTGAGAAAAAAACATTTTTAAAGGAAATAAAGAATTTGACACACTCCGATTAAAGTTATTTTGTTAATGAAAACTCACTCCCAACACCTATTTACTGTCGTAGAACTTACCCCCTCTCTTTTACTCCTTTTAGGTAACCAAGGAGAAACCAAAACTTAAAAACCTCCTTGTAAGACATGTATATCTATTTTTAAGATATTAAGTTTCGTATAATACTATTCCAGGAAAGATAGGAAGGAAGGACGTATGAAGGAAGGACGTCTTACTACTCGCGATTTAAGAAGGGTGAAATCCTTTCAGATATGAAGGGAAATACCCCAACAAAAGAAAATGGGGAAAATTTAGTCATTGGAATTCGTGAAGAAGTAAGAGGAGGATCAAAATTATCCTAAGGAAATTTTAATAATATCAAACAAGTTTTGGGGATAAAACTCCTAAAAGGAGTAGAGAAGTTGTAAACCCCATTTTCTAATGACAAATAATGACGTCTGACCAAAAATTTTTTAAAGGAAACCGTGGTTCAAAGTGAACCAAAAAAAAACAAAGAGAGATCAAAACAGAATATGAAGTGATCCAAAAGGACCATTGAGGCTCAAAAAATCAAGGAAAAGTTTGATATTTCAAATTGGAAGGGAGAACTAGAGCTAAATTGGATTGAACTAAGAAGAACCGATTTAAAAATTTATTTTTCTACGTGAATTATAAATATCAATTTTGGAAATTGAAGTCACCAATGTTTAAAAAATGTTTAGAAAATTTTAATTTTTAGAAAGTTGATCGAATCGGGCCTGAATGGGATGATTTTTTATTTCGGGTCATCAAACCCTATCCAATCGATCCATTCAACGGTCCAACCAGTCAACAAACTGCCTGCCAGGTCAGCATCCAGTCAGCGCAAGCGACACATGGTGAAGCGCACCGAGTCAGTTGCTTAGTTAGCGTTCGAAAGCACTCACCAATAAGTGTGTGACACGTGTCAACGGTCAGACGAAGAACATCCACATCACCGAATACTAACTAATGGGAGAGTGGCACATGTCCTCAATCAATGGTCAACTGATGAGAAGTATCGCCAAGAAAGCTAACCAATGAGAAGCTGACACATGGCAAAGGTGCCACTTTAGCGGCGGACTAGGATGTCAGAGAACAATCAACAAATCAGAGGTTGACACGTGGCAAAACCACGTTGAATGGCCATATCCAATCAGAGACTGACACGTGGAAATGTCACATCAGGTGAGAAAACTGAAGAATTTAAATCAGCCAATTAGAGGACAACGCGTGTCATGGTCAATGGAGGGCTAGATTCGATTAGTGGCCATGTCGGTTTATGTAACCAATGGGAGGTTGTCACATATCCGATCAATGGGTGACTCGGAGACTGAGTGAGAGGCTGCATCAAAAATGTCGCCCAATCACAACGTGACATGTGGCAGCTCGCACATGCGAAGCTCACACATGCACACAGTGTCGTCTTCTTCCTTTAGATTTCTAAATGGGAAGGGAGAAAGGCCGACGCCTTAACTCCGACGAGCCTTAAATGGCTCCGACAAGTCCTTAAATCAGTGAGTTATTGGTTGACTAGTGGATGAATGGCTAGAACAGTCTATCATCAAGCTCACTATAAAAAGAGCTCATCTCTATTCATCCTCTATAGTTCTCCATTGATCAGAGAACTCGGACAACTCCACATTCCATCCATCCTTGAACCAGAGCTCTGACATCGACCCTTTTCTCAACATTCGATCGCGTGATTTAGTTCTTTGGAATCCTTAGGAAGTCCTCCACCTTCATGTATACTCCATTGAGCTCAAAGATTGTTGGAGAAGCTTCGGTAAGGTCGCACTATACATGCACTTAAACAATCTAATTCAGGCAAAAGTTTTCGATCCAATTTTCCACCACCTTCGACCCCCTAAGACCATGCCGACCCTTCCACAACTGCTTACAACCAAGCCTTGACCTCCTTGAACCTGTGTGGTAAGCCATTTTGTCGCCCTTTGTTGGAATAGTGAAATTACAGAGCATAAATCGTGAAAACTTTGCTAATGAAATTCTCATTGCCCAAACTAAAATTGATGCAAAATTTGATCCTATGAGGATCCATTTGAAGAGAGCTAGCACTACCTATATACCAAGAGCTCCGACAATCGTATTTTTGCTAGTAAAAAATTGAAACTTTCTCTCTTTAGAAAAATTTTCCAACAAATCTTTGTTTGAGCTCAATTTTAGGTCAAATTAAGTGATTTAAAGCTTAGAATGCTCGTAGGACAATGGAGAAGATGATTAGTAGCATGATAGGAGGGAATTGACAATGTTTAAATGTTTAATTTGATGAATAAAGAAATCGGGGGCTAAAGTGCAATTTTTTATGAAATTGGGCAAATTGAGGATTTTTTGGAAATTTGAGGATTTTTGTTAAATTAACATCAATTGAGGGTCAATTTGTAAATAAGAAGAATTTAGGTATTTAATTTTAATTAAAAATAATTTTGGGATTTTCAGCATAATGCTTGTTTGGGGTGATGAACATACTTTCGTATTGTATGAAGTAAAAAATATTTTTTTCCAGAAATAATCTCCCTTGACTGTGTGAAATTTGTTAAACTGATTTTGGGAATTATTTCAGCTAAAAGCATGTAACATGTACCTTATAGAGCTAGAATTGCTATAGTGGGCCCAAAGCCATGATTTTGAACTAAAGTGGGCCAAAGGCCAATGGAAACGGGTCTAATCCCATAGATAAAATTATGATTTTGAGCCTTATGAAAATTATCATAAATCGATAATTGTGTGATTTAGCAACAGAGCCAAAGTGGGGTCGTCAAACTCATTGCCATGGTAGCATAGAGGTAAAGTTCTTAATAAGATGACTATTGATCGTGCTTGTTGAGATACAGAACCGTAGAGGCCCCCGATATGGGGTAGTGTTGGTTCTAAGGGATGCTGGACAACTTAGGGTACATAAGGGAAGTCTTGTTGATCTAGTATGTCGTGGAGCTCTAGGAGCTTTGTGTGCATTGAGACCGAGGAAGAAGGGGGAGAGGTCACATCCCAAAATAGCGGACAAAAAGTATCAAAAAGGTCTAAGGGTTGGGAAATAATGCTCACACAGATGAAGTGGTAGAGGTTGAAGCCTCAGCCATAAGTAAAACTATCTGTGACTATTCTGTAAAAGAATGATTCCTTTGATAATAAAGGATGTGTAATTATTTGTTAAACCAAAACTCATGAAGGAGAATGGTGAAACATATTGATAAATGAAAAATCATTTACATACTTGAGTAATTACCTTATTACCTACTTACTCAGTTGTCGAACTCACCCCTCCCTTAAACCATTTCAGGAAAATCATGAAGATGAATAATTATGAAGATGAATAATTATGAAGATTTTGCTTCCTAGTATGTTTCATGCATTATTAATATTCTGGTATGTTCTAAAAAAATATATGTTCTTGAAATTATTTGAAATATTTTCATATTATGTTTG
The DNA here is from genome assembly GCA_030064435.1 of Trapa incisa. Lineage (NCBI taxonomy): Eukaryota > Viridiplantae > Streptophyta > Magnoliopsida > Myrtales > Lythraceae > Trapa > Trapa incisa. The sequence continues at coordinate 1,968,765 of CM057774.1, read as the reverse complement.
ACTCCTACCTGTACCATAGTGGTGATTATCATTTTAATACCGGGAGTAGTGACAGGTTGTTCATAGGGTTTCCACCAAATCGGGTAATGGTGTGACAGATTTGTAATAATAAGATTTATAGAAGCTAAAAGATTATTTATGAAAGTAATTTTATAATATACTTAGTAATGGTGTGACAGATTTATAATAATAAGATTTATATAAGCTAAAAGCTTATTTATGAAAGTAATTTTATAATATGCTTAGTATTGATTATTTTGAGTAAGAACTGACGAGGACATGACATCTCGATATCATAAAACTTTTACTCATTAAGCATAAAAAATCATGACTCCAACATACCTTTCAAAAATATACTCAAGAAGAGTCCAAATAGTCATGTGAGTAAATTAAAATCCTAGTGACCAATTTGCCATAAGGTATATACCCTTCATTAAGAAGATCTATATAGTGTTAGATATATTTTTTCGGTGTTATTACTAAATTATTTTCCATACTTTTATTTAAGTTTGAAAAACATTGATATATATTTTATATTTTAAGCATTATGTCATGTTGATATTATAGTGTTGTAACGTCCACCATTATACCATCGATAGTATGCGGCAGGTTACTTATAGTATTAACTTGGGGTTTGAATCGAGGTGTGATAATTCAACTAGAAGATTCATCAACATTATATTAATATTGTATTTTGACATGATTATCTCACTTAAGAGATTTATATGGCCTATGTCCTATCCACTAGCCCTTGTCATTATTTCTCATCATGACAATATATATTACATTTGTTGCTCGTTGTATGAACTTAAATAAGCTAGACAGACATGATATCTATGCTGGAGCACCTTCATACTAAAATGAGCTTTAAGAAATTTATTGTTGACACGTCTCTTTGTATTCATCAAACATTTCTTCTAGTATATGTTGATGGTATCATATTTAGTGGTTCTCCCATTGCTCCATTTAACTTAGTACTGTCTGCAAAATTATCTATGAAGGATCTCAATCTCCTTTATCATTTTCTAGACGTTAAAGTTTTACATCACTCTCATGAACTAGTCCTTAACAAACTAAATACATTATGTAAACCTTATTTTCTTATAATAAGAAAGTAAAAAATAAGAACCAAATAATTTTGAAAGATAACTATGGTTCAAAGTGAATAAGAAATGGTAAAAAGAAAACCAAAATGAGAATTAGAAAATCCATGTTCAAAGAGGATCCAAAAATAATGAGATTGGATCATGAACCAAATTTGGATGTAAGAACTAGACCAATTTAGGGTGAACCGGCCTCGAACAAGGTTGAAACAAATTGAACTAGGAAGAATAAATTTGAAGATTAATTTTTCTAGGTGACATAAAAATGTCAATTTGGGAAATTGAAGTCACCACTAAGTAGAAAATTAATTTAGATAAATTTAAAATTTTTTAATTTTATAAAATCAATCGAATCGGGCTTCAACCGATCGATTTTTTATTTTGGGTCACTCAACCCTATCCGACAGAACCGGTCAACAGTCCATAAAATTATTTGAAGGATGAAATAGTAAATAAAGTAAATTGAGGAAATTATGGAAAATAATTAGGAATTTATTGGTCAATAAAATAAACTTAGTGATTTATGTGTGAATTAAAGAAAACATAGAGACATAAATGAAAATGTCGAATAATTGATGGATCCATTATCTGTGATCATGTAGGTGTGAAAGGAAGACCTTTGCCTATAACCATGAGTCCAAAACATGTCATCAGAAATTCGTTTGGAATGAACAAGTCATGAATCTTGGGTGAGTGGGACTTTTGGTATCGAGTTTGGTTGGACCAATGATGCATACTTGAATGCAAGCTTTATTTAAAAAATCAAATTTTCATAAATATAATCCTCTAACTATGTGAAACCGCCCAAATATTTTGGGATTATATTTTTGAAGAAAGCATGAAGTATGATAATAGGACTACCCTTGAACTGTGTATGAATACACTTCAAGGGGAATGGTCTAGTTCCGACCGTCAATGCAGAAAATGGGTGAGACCCATGGTCGACAGAAGGTTGGCTAGATCTAGATCCGTGAAATTGGGTCCAAGGCCATGGTTTTTGAAAAGTGAAGTGGGTCCAAGGACATGTTTTGAAAACTTGTATGAGTGGACCCAAGGCCAGTTTAAATAGGTCAACCTCGTTAATAAGTTTTTATTTAAGAGTCTAATAAAATTATCACAAATGGATAATTTTTGCTAAATTGGCTGAGCTAGAGTCGGATTGGAGCCTAATGGGCTAGCAGCGCAAAGATAAAGATTTTAAATCAAAAGATTTGTATATGTGATTGCAATCATTCAAAACCAATGAGACGTTCGATATAGGGTAGTGTTGGTTCTAAGGGCTATTGGACAACGAGGTTGGTACAAGCGAAGCTATAGTGTTTTGGTATGTCTTGAAGCTCTAGGAGCTTCGTGCGTACTAAGATTGAGGGAGGTGAGGTCTCACCCTCTATATGGGGATCGAAGTATTGATAAATCTGGGGGTTGGGCTATGTTACTCATAGAGACGATGAGATAGAGGTTGTGACATCTCACAAGGGTGGACGGTAAAGACACTCCTGGCCACTAGTGAAACAGATCGAGGTTGTAGTCTCGAGTGATCTGTTCTGCCACTATATAATCCCTTTATTGAGAAAAGGTTGCTTATGTGTTTGTGTGATACAAATCTCGGTAGTTCTGCCATAATTAAATTATGAAACATCCCTCCAATTACAAAGGAACTTACCATAAAACTTGTAGGAATAAGCAATGAACTTAAGGAGAACCATTTTCTAAAATGTAAGACAAGTTGTAATTTGTTTATCATATTATATAAACCCCATTTCTTTAAAGAAAAAAGAAGTTCTATTTCAAGTACATGCTAAATCGTGGAGAGTAAGTCACGATATCATTTAACCCTGCTCACTAAATTACAAACTCACACACTTTTCTTAAATCCCTTTCAGGAAAAATCTACACTTGGAAGGTAACTCTTATTAAGAGATTTTTTTTGTATTAAAATATATTTATATTTGTAAGTGTTTACCTTTATTGATCTATCATAATAGACCTATTATTTTAGTATAGAAAATGATAGCAAGTTATTCATAAGATTTTAATTAAATCAGATTAGGACATGACACATTAGTAATATTATCACTCGACTTCTATAACAAATTGTTATTCACTATCCACCCTTGTGGCTACAACCCTTAATTATCTATTGGTGATTATTGGATGCTCTAGAAGATGTTTACCTTTATAGACATATAGTAGCACTCTTTAGTACCTTATATTGAATATCATGAGGTTGTCAATCAAATTTATCAATTTATTCATTATCTTATATTTTTTATTGGGTAAAGTGAATTTTATAATATATTTAAGATACTCTTTTTCATAGACTTTGCTTCTATGAAAATTGATAAAAGATAAAATGTTGCTAAATATTATAAGGTCTAACAAAACACCAACAACCAAAATATTCTCATTCTTCTAAGGAATAAATCAACCCTAATTAAGTTATCATAAATTAATTATATTTCCACTATATTCTCTCTACTACAACATATAAATATTGTATATGATAAAGAATAAAATGATTATAGGAAAATAGTTATAGTTACATCTATACTTTATTATTCTACTTTCAAGGCTATTATAATTTTTAGATATTATTAATATAAAAAAACATATAATTTATCATTAATCTCCAAAATTGGTCACATGCCCTCTCCAAGCAACTAGCTTGATTCTTTAATGGGTTAGTTTGACTTGAATTTATGTTTTTGTTGCAGATATCCAATAAAATTATACACGGAGAGGAAGGATGATATTGGAGTCCAACTGGGGCAGGTTCCTTCCACTTTTTAGAAAGGCCATAGACCCTACAATTATATTGCTGCTCTCTGATTGGATGATCACCGACAAAGGCAAAAGGCATTACCGAAAGAGCCAACGTGTAAACATATTTTGATTTGTGCAAATTGACACTATCTCATTAATCAAGACCAAAGTTATTGATTCGTGGAAGTTGTCACTTTATCTCATTAGTCCTTTCATATTGGAGTTTTTTAATATGAAAAAAATATTATATATGTAAAGTTTTATCTAACATGTCCATCCAATTTGTACTAAATTAATAATATTTAGTATAATTTATGGATATTTATAATTAATAAAAAAATGTATTTCCATCTTAATGGTAATTGATAGAAGTTGGAATTACATGGATGAAGACAAAAATTCTTATTGAAAAGAAAAAGAATGTGGTGTAATAATATAACTTTAAATCTAGGGTTTAAATTTTCATTAAATATATATTACATTAATTTATTATATTTATCATATTTACAGAGTCAAACATCCTTTATGCAATGGAAAAAATATTATCTAAATGTAGTTATACAATTATTAATATATAAGTAAATGGTCTAAAAATGTATAAATTTGATATTCCTTTATTTTCTTTGTTGTGTGGACATTATAACGGTTTTTATGCCCAAAAAATGGTATTCCTAAAGATTAGTGCTTTTTATTTCAATTTTTACAAGGGTTTTTTATGTTTATTTTACAAAGTACTCCTTTTTTATACCGATCTCATATAGATATTTCTCCATTATACAATTAACGCTTAAATTCTATGAAAATGTCAAATAACTTGCTATAGTTTATTACTTCTGGAATATGCTCTATTACGTGCATCAAATAGCTTGTAGTGTATGTCCCTCCAGTCAATGTCCCATGGGCGCATGACAAGTGGCTTGAACCCTTAAAAATTGGTATATATTCCTTGACCATTACTAAATTTGACTGGAATATTAAATTATTAAAAAATAAATTTAATAAGTGAAATTATTAAAAAATAAAAATAATATAAATGAACTATTCCATATTTAATTTTCATATTCTTTTGTTCTCTTATAGGCATCATGGGTCTGCTCTTAGTAACTTAGGAGAATCATGGCATCAAAACGTGGGAGGTGAAATGTTAAGATCTAATGAAGCGGCCTTTGAATTCTAGGGGAGAAGAAAAAAAGGATGGGAGAATAATACATTAGCTTCCGTTTCCAAATGATAAACATACATGAATGGAAGAAATCCATTATCGACCATTAGTTAAGGGGAATCATAGTGATCTGGAGGAGCACAAGGTCACTCATATATAATATGGCCTCGTTGAATCACATCCCATGAGCCCTGTTGCCTCGATGGCAATATATATATATATATATTCCCCTTCCATATATATAAGATAGATGCTGAGATCAAAGATGACATTGTCCTTCAGCCTTCATAAGAGTAGTGAATAAAATCTTATAGTCCTGATTTCATGTATGAAATAACTATTTTTCTATACTTATATATAGAGAGAGGTGAAAAATGATTTGAAGTCCAGGCCCGAATCATGCTACTGCCTGTGTGAATCAAAACTTCGGGTGGATGATCACTTGATCTTGACCCTCCTTAGAGATAAGGGGGTGTCACTTCACATATCTAAACCACGTGAACATGATGGTATATATGACTGTCCTAGGCATATTATTAGTGAAAATAGGAAATATGAATCTTGGACAAAGAAAGAAAAGAGACACTCCAGCCAGCGTTGTCCCTCCATGGGTGTCGCACTATGGGGACAATATCTCTCGCCATATCTTGTAGGGACTGTACCATACACATGAGAGTAGCCCTTTTTGACAAAACCCTAATTAGGAAGAGCTAGAACCAGTAGGAGATTTACCAACGTTGTTGCATTTGCCCCTCCCAACCCCTCGGGTAAACGCCCCATATATTTTGTAGTTAGAAGACGAGACAATATCGTCACAATATCTAGGATCATGTTGCCTCGTGCGTGCCTAGTGTATACAACTGCACTACTTTTTCAGAATTGCTGGTCATGTAGCCTGCACCTTTTCCCGATCTTCCACCGCCTTTGCTGAACCTATCGGGAAAAAATCGGCCTCCGAGTCCAAAGTGAGTGAGTGGATCTTTCATTTGCCACGACCTATTCTTATTGCGTAAGTTGGTTCCACAGCTAGTAAATGGATGCAAGCCCCTTCGGCCAATAGAACAGATTCAAGTTCATATTGGGCTGATAATCCTCATCTGCTACTTTCTCATATATCTATCTTTTTTACTTTCCAAGTGTGGTTATTAGATAAGTCATGTTCTACTTCGTGTATGGCAGGCAATTTAATCAATTCACTAGGTTTCACATATCATGGTAAAATCAGGTGATAATAGTAAAAAGAAACATATTTTTGCCAAGTAGGCATGATCGGCAACCCTTTTAATCTAAATGGGCCTATAGTGGCCTCAAATCATCTACATTATATTGGACATTAGTCCAATGGTCCAAACCCAAAGCGCTTTACACGACAGGCAGGAATTTTGGGTTCAATTCATACCAATGACAGTAAAGAATCAAAATCAACTCACGATTTACCATGAATATATTGAAAATAGAAAATTATAGCATTCAAATTACTTTCTTCCTTCTTTTACTTATTTACTTTATAGATATTGAAGCATAATTATGTAATTATAATATAATATAATACATATCCAAAATTAATTTTTCAAATAGTACTATTTTATTTTAATGTTTCAAATTGTTCTATTTTTACTATTTTGCAAAATAAATAAAATTTTAGAAGCAAATTCCTTCTTTTCTATAATCAAATCAATATTTAAATATTAAAAAACTCACCATTTTAACATGTCTATACATGCATTAAAATAATAATGAATACTCGGGTTCCAATTTCTAAATTTTCAATATATGCATATCTAAGTGTCTCCATCAGTGTAAATACATGAATAATTCAATTTATCCGTAAGAATTCTTACCTACATTTTCTATTAAATTTGATAGTTCTACTAATTTATTTATTATGTAACGAGCTAATCATCCTAAATACTCAATAAATCTCATATAAATTAACATTTAGAATATGAAACATGGAGAATGGATTATCAATTTTGACTCACCGTAATATTAACATTACTCTCCACAAAAGTTAATCTCCATGTATTAGGGTATCATCCTCGATTGAGGCATTGAAAAAATTGAAAATCCTTTACAACTACTAGATTTGTGCCAATTAGGATGTTATGGACCATCAATGGACATATATAGCATCTATTTCTTTCCTTATGACTATTTTTGCACAAGTTGGTTGATCTAATAGTGATACGGAAATCAAAGAAAAGATATTAGATGGACTTAGGGAAGAATGAAATGCATTGTTTATGGCTTTAGCACTTACAATGGACACAATGACAATCAACCTACTCAAATCACCCTCCTTAATAAATATGCCAAAATAGAGTTCAAATGACGGTCCTCCTATAATCTGCCACCCACGTTTGGACTTTTGGATGTGCCTATAGTCAACCTTATATTGTCACAACGCATGAACTCCATTAACGTCTTTACAACCGCTACCTTATAATCTCTTTGGAAACCCTAACTATCATGGAGAAGATAAACACTCCTCTTACTTCAACACATCAAATTGATTAGTGGGCTTCATCTCATCTTTGGGCTCGATGAAATTATAATGTCAACCTAAACAATTACTATACTCACAAAGATGGCTTTTTTCAATCTAAATAAAATTGATACTCTCAACCTGTTCATTATCATAGCCCAAATCTAAACGTAGTCAGGTGCGTGCAATCTAAGTGCATAAAACACAAATTCATCTTTTTCTACACCCACATGTTAATTATGCTTATAACTCAAGCATTTTTCGCTTAACATCCCCATTTTCCACATAATTTTCAATTACCTTAAGCTCATATGTCTTTTGGCAATGAACTATGGTTCACATTGTTGATTGGTATTGTCACTCTCCGACTCGGTTTGGTCGGAAACATGTACGCAACTCGCCACTCCCTTTAGTCTATAAAGAGTCACCACTTCCAAAACTGCGAGGAGTGAGGCGTACATTCTGTCATTGTTCCCTAAAATAACATTATTCAAAACTGAAAATGTAAACTTAAAGTACCTGGTTTAGAGGCTTGGTTAAGAGAATCTTTAAAAATCTCCTATCTCCTAAAAAAAATTAAAGGGAGTGGTTGAGTTTCTACAACTCAGTGAGCGGGTATTGTGATAAGTTTTCAAAAGAATTCATAACATCTTTCTTATGCACATGTTTGTGAGTTCAACTTACTCTTCAATAAAACATTTCAATTCTTCCCCTTGCTTGGGATTTGTTTAGCATTCAATCACTTGCCATTTAACAAAAATGGTTGAAACATTCGTCAATGCAATACGACGACTACATCCACTTGTGGATTAGAGTATCTTTACCGTCTACTCTGATAGAAGTATGTGACTTCTACCATGCGTCTGAGGGGACATCAATCGTCCAATCCTCAGATCTGAAAATACTCCGTGTCCACAAATGTGGGACAAGACCTCTCCTGACCCCGCCCCAGTCTCAATGCACAAGAAGCTACAATGAGCTTCGAGACTCACTGTACAACCCAACTTCCCTTATGCAACATGTGTCGTCCAGCGACCCTTAGAACAAATACTACCCTCATATTGGATGTCTCGATAGTTCCGTAATTAATGCATACACAAACAATAATTTTAAGAATTATATCCATTATCTTTGGTGCTACCAGCCCAACGATCCCTTTTTGGGCTTTGAAATCTCAATTTTTGCTTAATTGAACTTTAGTTCCAAAATTTCCCAAAATTACCAATTTACCCTAAATTTCGCAAAAATGACCAATTAGTCCTCAATTTCCTTAAAATCACCAATTGGCCCCCAATTTCATCCAAATTGCCAATTGACCCTCAATTGAGAGATAATTTCATGAAAATCTCCTAATTTTTCCTTTAATTACAATTTGACACTCAATTTCCAAAAATCCCAAAATTTTCCAATTTTCCAAAAAATGCAATTTGATCGCCGAAATCTTATTTCATTCAATTGCCCCTTAAACTCGGGTAATTGACCCCGTTCATGATCTGATTCATCTTCCCTATGTCTCTCTCATCATTTCAAGCTTAAGCAAGGTGAAAATGGCTTAAAAATGAGTTTGAATGAAGCTTCACTAGAAAATCGGTCTAAAGAGAGAAAGTTTCAATTTCTTACCGGTGAGGATCCCACAATACGAGCTCTTGCTTCCTATGAGTTTCTCTCTCCCTAGGGATCCTTCCTGAATTAAATTGCACCTCAATTGGTGGCCTCAGTAGTGCGAATTTCACATTTTAGTTTTCAAGTAAAATCAACTGTGAATAGTAATTTTCGGCGAAGGGCGAGGGAGGGGACTTACCAATGTAGCTCAGGGAAGGTCGAGGCACCTCTAGGAGTGATATGGAAAGCTTGGTTTTGCCAGAATTTGTCCAAGGGTGGCTCGAAATGAGCTCAACCAATTCAGGTTGTAGACCGCCAAGGAGCAATGGTACTATGCGAGCTCGCCGGTGCTTCTCCGACAATCCTCGAGCTAAATGGAGGATGTCATCGTGTAGCTGACTTCTTTAGGATTCCAAAGAACACAAATTCAACTTCAGAGATGGACACTTCTGCTTCTCGATGCATTTGAGGGGTGAAGAGCATGAATGGAGAGAAGTTCTTTATATAGGGAGCTTGGGGACTAACCATTCTATATGTTTCTCCATTGATTAGCCATTAACTCTCCAATTTAAGAACTTTTCAGAGAAGTTTATTTGCTGCTAGAGAAAGGGCATCCATTTTAGCCCTTTCTCTCTCCCTTGTTTGGAGGTAGATGATGACACTATGCCATGTGTGCAAGCTTCGCACGTGCAGACATGCCACATGGTACTTTGTGATTGGTTGGCTTTACTGACACAGTTTCTTACTTAGTAGCATGGTCAGCCTTTGACTCATTGACCGGACATGTGGCAACCTCTTATTGGTCGCTCATTCCTATGTGACCGCCAACCGTGTCCGGTCAGCCGTTGACCGTGACACGTGGCATCTTTTGATTGGTTGATTTAAATACGTCAGATTTCCCTATTGACGCACTCCCTTTGCTTTAGAAAGAGTCAATACTTCCAAAACCATGAGTAGTCAAGTGTACCTTCTGTCATTGTTCCCTATAATAAAATTATTCAAAATTGAAAACATAAACTTAAAGTACCTGGTTAGAGGCTTAGTGGAGTGACTCTTTAAAGATCTCCTATCTCCTGAAAAAATATTTAAGGGAGGGGGTGAGTTTTTAAAACTCAGTGAACAAGTATTAGGGTGAGTTTTCAAAAGAATTAATAGCATCTTTCTTATACACAGGTTTGTGAGTTTAACTTCCTCTTCAATAAAATATTTCAATTCTACCCCTTGCTCGGGATTTGTTTTGCATTCAACCTGTTATGCCACGACTTGGTTTGGTCAGATCCCCGTGAACAACCTGTCACTCTCTCGCTTTATTAAGGGTTTTCTCTTTCCTAAACCATGAGGAGTAAGGCGTCATTTTCTCATGTATCTTTCCTGGAATAATATTAATCAAAACTAAATATATTAACCTTGCATACATATCTTACAAGTTCAGCTATCGAAAGGTTTTTAAGTGGATTTTCCCTTGGTTAACTGAAAGGGGTAAAAGGGAGGGGTGAGTTATACAACTCAGTGAGCGAGTGTTGGGATTGAGTTTTAAAGATAGACACGCCAAAGTTATCATTTTTTTAAACATAAAGTTTTTACTCAAAGTTCAGTTTTACAATTTGAACTTCTTTCCCAAAAGCCTCTTCCCAAGGTTTACAAATTATTTCCTAAGGATTCTTAAATCCTTTCCAAGGTCCTCAAAACCTTTTTTTCCATCTTTATATTAGGTGTATTTAACAAATAACACACGCCATTCATCAAGAAGGGTACACACATTCACAGGTGCAGCACATCCACTACACCCACTTATGGCTCGGAGCGTCTTTACCGGCTACCAAGATAAAAGTCCATCCACTTCTACCCTAGGTTTGAGTAAATGTTTGCGATAGCCGACCCTCAAACCCGAAATCAACTCCATGTCCATATGAGTACAAATACCTTATCCCAGTCTCTTGCGCATGAAGCTTCAGGAAGCCCCAAACACAGTAGCTTCATGGAGTCCAAACATTGTAACTCCATGGAGTCCAAACATAGTAACTATGTGGAGTCCAAACTCAGTAACTCCATGACTAACTGGTACGATGAGAAACACACACACAGTATGTAAACCACTCCATGACTAACTGGTACGATGAGAAACACACACACAGTATGTAAACCCCGTCCTTTTGAGTTAAGGAAAACTGGAAAAAGAATTGGTCAAACCGAGTAAGAAAACCAAACTGGTTCACAAACCCGATCATTTGGGAACGGGCAATTTGGAAATTTACAACTCCCGGGTGATCCAAAGGGTTTATAAAACCTTGGAAAAAAATCTTAGGATAAATTGGAAGAGAAAAATCAAACTGATTTAGAAGAACCGGATCCAACTAGATTGAACCGGTTTATGAACCGAGTCGGTTCATGAACTGAAACCGATAGAGAAGGGGCAAACTGGGAAATTTATGGATCCCAAGTGACCCAAAGAGTCCCAAAAGTCATGGAAATGGACTTGAGAATGAATTAGAGATGAAAACCAAACTGGATTCAAACCAGATTGAACCAGTTTAGACCACTATTGAACTAGATTCTAAATTCATTTATCTAGGTGGCTTAAAAAATTCAAATTTGAGATTTGAGAACACAATTGGATAGAAAATGAATTTAGAAATTTTTAGATTTGAAAATTTGGTCGAATGGGGGGTGAATCAGCCGGTTTAAGCTTTAAAACTAGTTTGGACTGGTCTGGTCCGGTTCGGAAAAGTGTCATCTTCTTCCTTCAAATGACAGCATTGTTCACTCACTGAAAAATCGCACAGCATCAACGAAGCTGAAAAGTCTTCGGCCAGGGAGTTTCAGACAATGAATGACCGCCATTTAGGCACCAATCAGACGATTAAGAAGTCTCCGAGCTTTCTTTATAAAGACCCCCTCCCCATTCATCCTCTCTATACCTGAAAACTCCATTCTCTCTCAACTGCTCCATTTTCCAGTGAGGCTCAAACCAGAGCTCCGATTTGGGCATTTTCTGAGCCAAACAAGGTGAGGTTGGCTTCTTTAGAACCAGGGAGAAGTCAGCTACATGCCTGCAGTCACCATTTGCTCCGAGGGTCGCCGAAGAAGCACTGACGTGATGGAACAATGAAGCAGCTCCGGTGGACCGCAGCTGCCCTGTTTCGGCCGAGCTGAAATAGGCCAATTCAAGCCCTCCTTAGACCAAACCAAGCCCTCCCAACACTTCCTCAGCCCACCCACAACCAAATTAGAACTGAAAGGTAAGCCAATTCGGCTCCACTCTGCAATTTCTGACCGGTGCTAGAGAGAGAATCGATACAATTTTGATGATGAAATTCTACCTCAATTTGGCATCAATTGATGCAATTCTTGATTATATGATAAACCTCAGGATGATAGCTATTTTCCCAGATCGAAAGCTCGGACCGTCGTGCCCCTGACAGTGAGCAATTAAAGCTTTCTCTCTCTACAATCTATTTTCCGGCGAAGCTTCATTTGAGCTCGTTCTAGCATCAAAACTTGTGATTCAAAGTGCTATTGAATTGTATGAAGATATAGGAACTCAATTTTAACTTCAATTTCAACAATTAGAAGTGTTTAATCTGTCAATTTGATTAAATCAAATTCGGTTCTGTTAGGAAGTTGAAATTGGAGGAAAAATTGGTGAAATTTGGGGATTTTCGAAAATTCGAATGACCAAGATGCAATTTTATAAAATTAGGGTCAATTGGAGAAGTCCCGAGCTTTCTATATAAAGACCCCCTCTCCATTCATCCTCTCTATACCTGAAAACTTCATTCTCTCTCAACTGCTCCATTTTCCGGTGAAGCTCGAACCAGAGCTCCAATTTGGGCATTTTCTGAGCCAAACAAGGTGTGGTTGGCTTCTTTAGAACTGAGGAAGAGTTAGCTACACGCCTACAGTCTCCATTTGCTCCGAGGGTCGCCGGAGAAGCACCGACGTGACGGAACAGTGAAGCAGCTCCGGTGGACCGCAACTGCCCTATTTCGACCGAGCTGAAATAGGCCAATTCAAGCCCTCCTCAGACCAAACCAAGCCCTCCCAACACTTCCTCAGCCCACCCACGGCCAAATTAGAATTGAAAGATAAGCCAATTTGTCTCCCCTCTACAATTTCTAACTGGTGCTAGAGAGAGAATCGATAGAATTTCGATGATGAAATTCTACCTTAATTTGGCATCAATTAATGCAATTCTTGATTATATGATAAACCTCAGGATGAGAGCTATCTGTCCATATCGAAAGCTCGGACCGTCGTGCCCCCGACAGTGAGCAATTGAAGCTTTCTCTCTTTACAATCTATTTTCCGGCGAAGCTCCGTTTGAGCTCGTTCTATCATCAAAATTTGTGATTCAAAGTGCTATTGAATTGTATGAAGATATAGGAATTTTAACTTTAATTTCAACAATTAGAAGTGTTTAATCGGTCAATTTGATAAAATCAAATTCGGTTGTGTTATGAAGTTCAAATTGAGGGCAAAATTGGTGAAATTTGGGGATTTTCAAAAATTCGAATGACCAAGATGCAATTTTATAAAATTGAGGGTCAATTGGGTATGATAAAAATGTTAGAGGGTCAATTGAGGAGTTTTAGAATTTTTGGGGTGAAACTTACAATTTTTGTTAAGGAAGGGCAAAATGGTAATTTTGGAAAAGTTGGGAGGACCAAATTGGAAATTTGGGATATTAAACCCCTTTTTGTGAATTTGAATAAATTGAGGTCATAAGATAAATTTTAAAAGTTTTGGGACTCAATTTGAGAAAAAACCGGCATTAGGGACTTAAAGATAATGAAAATAACTTTAGGGACCTAATTGCAAATAAATAGAAAGATTGGTTTTCTCATTCATTTGTAATGAATGAAGGCTATTAGGCCGAGGAATAATGAACAAGGAAGTTCATATCGTGTAGGAAGATGAAATACCGGGAATGCCAACAAGGACAAGCTCGCGTGAATACAAAGAACTGGTCGAGTGGAATTAACTACATTAACGGGTGAGTGGAATTTTTATATCATACCAGTTGGGATGATAAGCACATCGAAAATGAAAACCCACTAATAAGTGGTATTTTAAACATCACACCTAAGAGGAGTGATGTAGAAATTACGCCGAAAACTACTTACCGATTGTAAGTAGATCATACCCGGTTGGTATGATGAACTTCCTTGAAGGGGGGGAGAAAATTCGCTTATCGGTTATAAGCGGAGATAACCTCACACTCGGTTGGTATGATGGAAAGATTAAAAAATTATTTTATCGGAAGTGCTCTCCCCTGACTGTGTATACAAAGAACCAGTCTAGTAGAATTCACGGCATTAACGGGTGAGTGGGTTATTCACATCATACCCGGTTGGGATGATAAGCACAGTTTAAAGTTAAAAACTACTCACCGGTTGTGAGTGGGTTTACTAACATCATACCCGTTTGGGGATGATAAGTGCCTCGATATAAAAACCTACTATTTAGTGGTATTTTAATCATCACTACTTAGAGAAAGTGATGTGAAAGTTATGCGAAAAAACTATTTGCGGGTTGTAAGTAGATCATACCCGGTTGGTATGATGAGACTTCCTCGAAGGAAGTTGAAAACCCGTTCATCAGTTATGAATAGAGATATCCTTATACCGGTCGGTATGATGGACAGTAAAAACCTATTTTTGTCGGAAGTGCTCTCCCCTGACTGTGTGCCAATGCTTAAACAATTTGGGAGACCTTCTCGACGGGAGCTCGAATAGCTCTAATAGGCTGGGGGCCTCGATTTTGGAACTTGGGGGCTAAATGCCCGATTTTGAAAATCTCGTACAGTGGGCCCAAGGCCAGTTGGCATGAGCAAGAGCTCGTAAATGAACATGATATATGTGCCATAAAACTTAATAAGTGAATTGTTTGGCCATGGTACCAAGATAGGACTGACATGCTCAGTCAACTAGCGGCAATGTGACATGACAGGTCGATGGACTGGTCAAGACAAACAGCTACGGGTTGAGTTGAGAGTCGGGGCCATTGGACTAGTGGCACCACAAATTACATGGCAATATAAGAAAACATTGTTTGTGCATGCACTATGAGTACGGGATCATCAAGATGCCCATGAGGGGTAGTGATGCGTCCTAAGGGCACTGGACGACCTGGTGGCTATAAGGGCAGATCGTCGTTCTAGGTGTCCGTGCGAAATCTGGAGTAGCACGAAGCGCATGAGATCAGGGTGGGGACAGGATGAGGTCTCTGTCCTCATATGGACATGAAGAAGTGATTTCGGGATTGTGGGTAGGATGTCACGTACATCCACTCATTCCCAGGGTAGAAGTGATCGTACTTCTATCCGGGTGGCAGGAAAAGTCGCTCCAAAGCCACTAGCGGGTTCAGTAGTGATACTGAGTTGCAAATGTGTGTAACCTTCATGATGAAGGATGTGTATTGGGTGATGACACACCGTGGTAACTAAGAAATAATGGAAAAATCCAAATTTTTAAATGATGGGATTTTTGAAAACAAAGGAGTCTGGCACACTCCATATAAATATTTTTCTTAAAAGTCAAAAGCTTTTAAAAACCCATTCATTGAGTAGTCGTACTCACCCCCTCCCTTATATCCCTTTCAGGAAATCCCGGAAAGTCTCCCCTTAAAGACCGTCAACTAAGATGCCTGTAAGATAGGTATGTAAAGTTTTAAATTTCATATAGTTTTGATTATGCTATTCCAGGAAAAAGGTGCAAGTTAAAGGACGCCTTACTCTTTACGGTTTACAATAAGGGGAAACCCTTTAATAAACCGGGAGAGTGGCGGGTTGATCACGGGGATCCGACCAAACTGGGTTGGGGCATGACATAAAGAGTGGACGACTGAGTATAGTGTGGAATGCACAGAATAAAACCAATAATCAGAAGTATCTCAAGCAAGGAATAAGGGATGAAACATAAGTTGTGGATAAAGAAGAATCCAAAGTGGACAAATGCCCTAACATAGATAGGGATGCAAATAACCCTATAAGGAATGATAAGAAGATTGAGCATGTAACTCCTAAGATGGAAATCTCTATTGTAAGGGACATAGTAGAGAACGAAATTTGAAGTAGGAAACCTTCCTAAGCAAAGGAATCGACACATAGATAGAAAACAATTATTGTAAGAACGAAGAACCATGAAATGATCATGAGTAAGTAAAAGTGGATTAAGAAAAAAAAAGGAAAAATCCATGAATAAAGGATGCCAAGGAATTAAAAAAGAAGGAATCCCAGCTTGTCGGTAAATCATAGGAAAACCCAATTATTGGAACTGGAAAGACTTAATAAAGAAGTTGAGAAAGGACGAATGGGTAAGGAAAACCGACATAGTTGTGTAAGTTGATTTGATAACGGTGAAGGTAGTCGAGGAATACTACCAGAAGAAAAGAGGGATGAAGTTATATAACCCCTAAGAGGTTGGAAAATTGGGAATAAACTTAACGGAGGTGTTCTAGAAATATAATGGACATAGAGACAAGGTCTAGAAAATGTCATGCAGTAAAGGGACATGTTAACCCAATAGTCTCAAGGAAAACATGACTCAAAATAAGGAATAGTCAGTTAGCAAGCATGACAAGGTCAAACATAAAATTTGGACTGAAATTGTAATGAACAACGGACGAAGGACGAGTCGAAATAGGATGAAAAAGTGATAATAAGGAAAATCATGAAAATAGGTATGTAATGTTCTATAGGACATCGAGTTAAGGGTTTAAACGACCAAGAGATTAATTAGACGTGGAAATGATTAGGTATCTTGGAATTCCCAATCTTGAGTACGGGACCTCAAAGGAAAAAAAAATGTTGCTCTAAGCAAATAAAGATGCGAATCTAAGGATATACCCTTAAGTAAAATATGTCTAGGTATGATAAACTCCATGGAGGGAGTAAATAACATAAAGGAAGAGAAATTCCTTCAGTGAATGATGTAAAAAGGGTAAATTGAAAGAACAAGATAAGAGTTTACATGTTAAGCAAATACCAAATGGACATCAAAGAAATTGGTTCCTCATGCAAGGTTGCTAATTAAGTTTTGAGGATAAAACTCCTAAAAGGAGGGGAGAGTTATAGACCCTGCCCTTTTGAGTTAAGGAAAACTGGTAAAAGAACCGGTAAAACCGAGTAAGAAAATCGAACTAGTTCAAAAACCTAATCATTTGGTAACAAGCAATTTGGAAATTTACAACTCTCAGGTGATCCAAATGGTTCATAAAACCTTGGAAAAGAACCTTAGGACAAATTGGAAGATAAAAATTAGACCAGTTTAGAAGAACCAGATCCAACTGGATTGAACCGGTTTATGAACCAAATCGATTCATGAACCAGAACCGATAGAGAAGGGGCAAATCGAGAACTTTATGGATCTCGAGTGAACCAAAGAGTCCCAAAAGTCATGGAAATGGAATTGAGAATGAATTGGAGATGAAAACCAAACCGGTTCAGGTGAACCAGATCTGAACCGGATTGAACCAGTTAAAATCACTATTGAACCGGATTCTAAATTCATTTTTGAGATTTGAGGCCACCATTGGATATAAAATTAATTTAGAAATTTTTAGATTTGAAAAATTCAGTCGAATGGAGGGTGAACCGGTCAGTTTAAGCTTTGAAACTGGTTCGGACCGGTCCGGTCCGGTGCAGAACAGCGTCATCTTCTTCATTCGGATGACAGCACTGTTCACTCACCGGAAAATCGTGCAGCGCCGGTGAAGCTAAAAAGTCTCTAGCCAGGGAATTTCAGACAATGAATGACTGCCATTAAGGTGCCAATTGGACGGCCACGAAGTCCCCGAGCTTCCTATATAAAGACCCCCACCCCATTCATCCTCTCCACACTTGAAAACTCCATTCTCTCTCAACTGCTCCATTTTTCGATGAAGGTCGAACCAAAGCTCTGACTTAGGCACTTTTTTTTGCCAAATAAGGTAAGGTCGAGTTCTTTAGAACCAAGGAGAAGTTAGCTACACGCTTGTAGTCTCCGTTTTCTTTGAGGGTTGTCGGAGAAGCATCGACGTGATGGAACAGTGAAGCAGCTCCGGCGGACCGAAGTTGCCCTATTTTGGCTGAGCTGAAATTGGCCAATTCAAGCTCTCCTCAAGCTAAACCAAGCCCTCCCAACACTTCCTCAGCCCTCCCATGGTCGAATTAGGACTGAAAGGTAAGCCAATTTGGCTCCCCTTCACAATTTTCGACCAGTTCTAGAGAGATAACACACATAATTTCGATAATGAAATTCTAACTCAATTCGGCATCAATTGATGCAATTCTTGATTCTAGGATGAATCTCAGGACGAGAGCTATCTGCCTAGATCGAATGCTTAGACCGTCGTGCCCCCGACAGTGAATAATTGAAGCTTTCTCTCTCTATATAGTCTATTTTCCGACAAAGCTTCGTTTGAGCCCATTCTGGCGTCAAAACTTGCGATTCAAAGTGCTATTTAATCATATGAAGATGTAAGAACTTAATTCAATTTCAACAATTAAAATTGTTTAATCGGTCTATTTGATAAAATCAAATTCGGTTGTGTTAGCAAGTCGAAATTGAGGGGAAATTGGGAAAATTTGGGGATTTTTGAAAATTCAAAAGAACCAAGATACAATTTTATAAATTAAGGTTCAATTGGGCATGATAAGAATGTTAGAGGGCCAATTGAGGAATTTTAGAATTTTTGGGGTGAAACATACCATTTTTGTAAAGGAAGGGCAAAATGGTAATTTTGGAAAAGTTGGGGGACCAAATTGGAAATTTGGGAAATTAAACCCCTTTTTGCACAACAAGGTCAAGCTCGTGTGAACACAAAGAACCGGTCGAGTGAAATTCACTGGATTAACAGATGAGTGGGATTTTTATATCATACCCGGTTGGGATGATAAGCACCTTGGAAATGAAAACTCATTACTAAGTGGCATTTTAAACATCACACCTGAGAGGAGTTATGTGGAAATTACGCGGAAAAACTATTTATTGGTTGTAAGTAGATCATACCCAGTTGGTATGATGAACTTCTTAAAAGAAAGGAGAAAACTCGATTATCGGTTATAACCAGAGATGACATCACACCTGGTTGGTGTGAAAGATAGATTAAAAGATTAATTTATGGGAAGTGCTCTCCCCTGATTGTGTCACTACTTAAAATTTTTTGGATACATTCTTGACGGGAGCTCAAAATGCTCAAATAGGTTTGAGGCCTCAATTTTGGAACTTGGGGGCTAATATGCCCAATTTTGAAAATCTCGAACAGTGGGCCATAGGCCAATTGGCATGAGCAGGTGCTCGTAAACAAACATGAGATATATGCCATAAGACTTTAAATAAATGAATTGTTTGGCCATGGTACCAAGACAGGACCGACATATTCAATCAACTAGTGACTGTGTGACATGACATGTCTCCGAACTAGTCAAGACAAATAGCTGTAGGTTGAGTTGAAGGTCGGAGCCGTTGGACCAATGACACCATAGATTATATGGCATGATGTGAAAATACTGATTGTGCATGCACTATGTGTATGGGACCTTCTAGATACCCAAGAAGGGTAGTCATGTGTCCTACGGCCCTAGACGACCTAGTGGATATAAGGGCAACTTGTCGAACCAGGTGACCTTGCGAAGCTCGACGTAGCTTCAAGCGCATGAGACCGGGGTGGGGTCGAGATGAGGTCTTTGTCCTCATACTAACACGGAGAATTGATTTTGGGATTGAGGGTCGAACGTCGCATATATCCACTCATTCTTAGGGTAGAAGTGGACATGCTTCTATTTAGGTGGCCAGTAAAGTCGCTCCGACGCCACAAGTGGGTTCAGTGGAAGGGCTAGCCTGCAATTGTGTGATTAACCTTTATGATGAAGGATGTGTGTTGGGTGATGACACACCATGATTAATAAGAAATGATGATAAAAACAGTGATTTGAAATAAAATGATTTTTGATAGAAAATAAAGAGTCTAACACACTCCAATACAAATCTTTTTCCTAAAAGTTAAATTTTGAAAACTCATTTATTGAGTAGTTGTACTCACTCTCTCCCTTATATCCCTTTAAGAAAATCCCGAAAAGCCTACCCTCAAGGATCACTAACTAATACACCTCTGAGACCGGTATGATAAATTTAAAATTTTATGCAGTTTTGATTTATGTTATTACAGGAAAGGTGCAGGTTTAAAAGACGACTTACTCTTTATATTTTAGAAGAGGGGAAACCCTTAAATAAACTAGGAGAGTGGCAGGTTGTTAATGGGGATCTGACCAAACCGGGTTGGGGCGTGACACAGTAGCTTCTCTTTCCCTTATCGCCACCATATCGTCCAGCAGCCTTTCGAACCAATCACTATCCCCTAGGGCATCTTGATGGACCTGTACCACAAGTGCATGCAAAAACAAATGTTTCCAGTTTTCCTATCCATTCTCTTTGGTGCCTATAGTCCAACGACCCTGACACTCAACCTGGCCTACAGTTGTTTATCTGACTGGTCTATCGACCTAGCCTTGACGCACTACTGCTAGCCCATCAAACATTGTCGGTTTTGTCTTGGTACTATGGCGAATCACACAGTAAATTCCATTTTTAATGAGAGTTTTTATGGCTCTTCCTATTCATGTTTGTTTATGAGCTCTTGCATGTGTCAACTGGCCTTGGGCCCACTATATGAGATTTTCAAAACTGGACATTTTAGCCCCCAAGTGCCAAAACCAAGGCCTCTAGCCTATATGAGCTATTCTAGCTCTCGTCAAGAAGATCTCCTAAAAGCTTTAAGCATTGACACACAGTC
Organism: Trapa incisa; assembly: GCA_030064435.1. Classification (NCBI taxonomy): domain Eukaryota; kingdom Viridiplantae; phylum Streptophyta; class Magnoliopsida; order Myrtales; family Lythraceae; genus Trapa; species Trapa incisa. Next base: position 1,947,878 of record CM057774.1, on the reverse strand, counting down.
AGGAAAGAACACTTCTGACAAAAATAACATTTCACTCGTCCATCACACCAACTGGATGTGATGACACCTCCGCTTACAATCGGTAAGCAAGTTTTCTACTTCCTTCCAGGAAGTTTATCATACCAACTAGGTATGATCTACTTACAATTGTTAAGTAGTTTTTCCGCATAGTTCTCACATCACCCCAACCAGGTGAGATGTTAAAATTCCACATAGTAGTGGTTTTTTTTTTCATTTTCGAGGTACTAATCATCCCAACCGAGTATGATTTGAATAATCCCACTCACCCGATATTCGTAGTGTATCGCTCCTTCGTGTCCCTACACAATTTGGAAATTATTGTTTATTAACATTTGGCATAATAGCCATCATTCCTCACGTATTAACGAAAATGGTCAAACTTTTCAATTAATTGCATTTAGGTCCCTAATGTTCTTTTTCTTTGACTTTAGGTCCCTAATGCTAACTTTTGCCCAAATTTAGTCCCGAAACTTCTAAAATTCACTTTGGGTCCTCGATTTATTCAAAATCACTTAAGGGGTACAAGTTTCCCAAATTTTCAATTGGCCCCCAACTTTTCAAAAATTACCATTTTTCCCCTACTTTATAAAAATGGCAATTTGACCCCAATAAATTTCAAAAATTGACCAATTGGTCCTCCAACATCCTTTTCATGGCCAATTGGCCCTCAATTTTGGGAAATTGTACTTTGGTCCCTCAATTTTATGAAATCCCCAATTTCCCCAAAAACTTTCCCTAATTTTCCCCTTTTAAATTGGTTGAATTTGATTTTATCAAATTGACAATTCAATAGCGATTAATTGATCCATTTAAAGGTATGGATCAGTTTCTACACTTCCACACGATTCAATGGGGCTTTGAATCGCGTCATTTGGGTCCAAATTGAGCTCAAACGGAGATTCATCTAAAAACTAAACTTAGATGGAAAAAACTTCAAAAGCTTACCGTGAGAGGTGCAGCGGTCTGAGCTTTCGATCAGAGCAAGTAGCTCTCATCCCGAGGATCCTTCTAGGATCAATAATTTCAACAATTCATGTCGAATTGAGTGAGAATTTGGTCAGTGAAGTTTCACCATTTCTCTCTCTAACGTTAATCGGAATTTACATAGGGGAGCCAAATTGGCTTACCTTTCCGCTCTAATTCAATCATATGAGGGTTGTGGAAGTGTTACAAGAGCTTGGTTTGGTCTTAGAAGGGCTCAAATTAGCCATTTTCAACTCATCTGGAACAAGATAGCTTCGATCCATCGGAGGTGCTTCACTGTTTTATTACTCCAGCGCTTCTCCGGCTACCCTCGAATAGAATGGTGACCACCATCGAGTATCTGACTTCTCCCGAGTGTAAGGAACCCGACCTCGCCTTCTTTGGCTTAGAAAAATGCCCAAGTTGGAGCTCTGGTTTTAGCTTCAATGGAAATTGGAGCAATTGAAAGAGAGAGGAGTTTCCAGGTGTGATAAGGATGAATGAGGAGGAACTCTTTATATAGGAAGCTCAAGGACTCCTTGGTCGTCCGATTCACGTCTTTATGGCGATCATTCATGGCTTGAAATGCCCTAAACAGAGACTTTTCATCTTTGCTGGCATTGCTCACTTTTCTGTGAGTGAACAGTGTTGTCATCTAGACGAAGAAGATGGCATTGTTCCGAATCGGATAATACCGGTCTAAACTGGGTTCAATGCTTAAACCGGTAGGTTTAGACTCGATTCGACCGACTTTTTCAAAACTAAAAATTTCTAAATTCATTCTCTATCCAATGATGGCTTTAATTCTCCAATTTGAATATTTTAATCCACCTAGAAACATGAATTTAAAAACCGGTTCAATGTTGGTTCAATTCGGTTCAGGTTCAGTTCACCTGAACCGGTCTGGTTTTGACTTCCAATTCATCCCGAAGTCCTTTTCCATGACTTTTATGACTCTTTAGGTCACTCGGGATATGTAATTTCCCATTTTGCCTTTCTCTAATTGTTGGGGTTTGTGAATTGGTTTGGTTTTCTCACCCGGGTTGACCGGTTCTTTCCCCTATTTCCTTGTCTTTAAGGGACAGGGTTTACACAATCACTCGCTCTTTAACAAAAATGGTTGAAACATTCATTGATGTAGTACAACGACGGCATCACTTGTGCACCGTAACGTCGTTACCGTCCAACCTGATAAAAGTCTGTGGCTTCTACATTAAGTCTGAGTGGATATTAATTGTCCAACCCTTAGAGCAAAAAAATACTATGTGTCTGCAAATGTGGGATGAAACCTCTCCTGACCCTGCCTTGGTCTCAATGTGGAGGAAGCTACTTTGAGCTTCGAGACTCACTTGATGACCCAACTTCCCTTATGCAACTTGTGTCATCCAACAACCCTTAGAACCAACACTACCCCATATTGGGAGTCTCGATGGTTTCGTAATCAGCACATGCACAAATAATAATTTTAGGAATTATATCCATTATCTTTGGTGCTACTAGCCTAACGATCCCCACAACTCGACTTTGGCTCCATAACTGTTATGCCCAACATGTTCGATGACTTAGCTTTGACTCAACAACTACTAGCCCATCGAGTTGACGGTCCGGCTTCGGCACAATGGCAGTTCACACAATTAATTGGTTATAAAAAGTTTTCACAGCTCATAAGCTCACTTGTCTACGGGCTTTAGCTCGTGCCCATTGGCCTTGGGCCCACTTCATGAGTTTTCCAAAACTAGGCCTTGGGCCCTATAAGATTCAAAATTGAGGCCTTCGGCATGTTGAAGCTATTCCAGTTATTGTCAGAAATGTCTCCCAAAATGTTCAGGCAGTTTCACGCAGTCAAGTGAGAACAATTCTAGAAAATAATTTTTAAAATTGAAAATGGTGCTCACCACCCCAACCGGGAATGATGTTGGAAAATCCCACTCACCTGGTGTGTAGTGCCTCATTTCTCTTGGGTTGGTTTGCCTGTATTTATGAGGTTTTCCACGGTTGTAAGTTGACACGCATCTTTTCAGACCTAAATCATTCTGGGTAAGGAACGTTAAGTACCGGTTTATTTCAAAGTTCCCGAACTCTACCCTCATGGTAATTAACTTCCAGTTAAATGCTAGCATTATAAATTGGGTTTTTTAGGGTCTTTTAGGGTTGTTAACTTTGTAAATGTTTACAAAACTCCCTTTTTGGGCTTTGAAATCTCAATTTTTGCTTAATAGAACTTTATTCCCAAATTTTCTCAAAATTACCAATTTACGACATATTTCGCAAAAAATTACCAATTAGTCCTCAATTTCCTTAAAATCACTACTTAAACTCGGGTAATTGACCCCTTTCATGATCTGATTCATCTTCCATATATCTCCTTCATCATTTCAAACTTAAGCAAATTGAAAAGGGCTTAAAAATGAGTTCGAATGAAGCTTCGCCGAAAAATCAGTCTAGAGAGAGAAAGATTCGATTTCTTACCAGTGAGGATCGAACAATCGGAGCTCTTGCTTCCTCTGAGTTGCTCTCTCCCTAAGGATCCTTCCTAGATCAAATCACACCTCAATTGGTGGCCTGAGTAGTGCGAATTTCGCATTTTAGTTTTCAGGCAAAATCGACTATGAATAGTAATTTTTGGAGAAGGGCAACGCATGGGACTTACTAATGTAGCTTAAGAAAGGTCGAGGCACCTCTAATGGTGATCTGAGAAGCTTGGTTTGGCCGAAATTTATCAAAGGGTGGCTCGAAATGAGCTCAACCAGTTTGAGTTGTAGACGCCAAGGAGCGACGGTACTATGCGAGCTCAATGATGCTTCCACGATGATCCTCGAGCTGAATGGAGGATGTCGTCATGTAGCTGACTTCTTCAGGATTCTAGATAGCTCAAATTTGATTTCGAAGGTGGAGAAAAGTGCCCAAGTCGGAGCTTTGGTTCATGCTTCGTCGAGAAATTGACACTTTCACTTCTTTAGACGTTTGAGGGGTGAAGAGGATGAATGGAGATGAGCTCTTTATATAGGAAGTTTAGGGATTGACCGTTCTATCAGTTTATTCATTGATTGGCCATTAACTCTCTGATTTAAGGCCTTATCAGAGGAGTTTATTGGCCTCTAGAGAAAGGGCATCCGCTTTGGCCCTTTCTCTCTCCCATGTTTGGAGGTAGACGATGACATTGTGCCACAGGTGCAACTTTGCATGTGTGAACTTGTCATGTGGCACTCTGTGATTGTCTGGCTTTGTTGACGCAACTTCCTACTTAGCAGCCTGATTAGTCTTTGACCCATTGACTGGACACGTGGTGACCTCTTATTGACCGCCCGTTCCTACTTGGCTGCTGACTGTGCATGGTTAGCCATTGACCATGACATGTGGCATCTTCTCATTGGCTGATATAAATATGTCAGATTTCCCTCGTGACGGACAATGTCATTGTCACGTGTCAGCCATTGATTGGTTAAGGTGATCCAACGTGGTACAACCAAGTGTCAGCCTCTGATTGGTCAATTGTTTCTCTGACACTCTTATAGGATGCTAACGTGGCATCCTTGCCATGTTTCAGCTCCTCATTGATCAACCTTGCTGATGAGGCAGCTCTGACTTTGATCGTTGACTGGGGACACATGTCGCTCTACTATTGGTTGGTAGTTGCTGACGTAGATTTTACTTCTTTGATCGTTGAACAATGACACGTGTCATGCTCTGATTGGCCAACGCTTCCAAGCATTTGACTAGATACGCTTCGCCATTTGTCGATACAATTTTATGAACGTCCTACTTATGAATCTAATGTGAATTTTTTGAACACTAAAGAGGAGGAGGTTCTGTTAATGACTCAAGTAGATACAGTTGCCACACACAAGAATGAGTTATGGTTCTTAAACTTCAGTTGTAGTAATCATATGTGTGAAAGCAATCCTTGGTTTGCATATTTGGATAAAAACATTCGATGAACCATGAGACTTGGCCATAACCCACAACCCATGGTAATGGGTAAGGGCATTATCAAGATGAGAATTAAAGGTATTATACAATTAATAACAAATGCCTACTATGCTCCCAATTTGAAGAAGAATTTATTGAGTTTAGGATAACTATAAGAAAAATGTCTTATAGTGATAATCAAGGAAAGCTTATGTAGGATTTATCATCTGTTAAAATGAATGATTATGGTTATATTAATGACATATAACAAAATATTTTTTTATAAAAATTGTAGTTATTTTTCCATCTAAGCATGAACTCGTTCGCTTCTAGTCAAGCTCAATTAGTGAACTAAGGAAATAGTATAGTCAGTATGAACATTTAAATGAATAGGGGTTTCTATCTTTATCCAAGAAGGGAATGGTTGAAGGTTTCTATCTTTATCCAAGAAGGGAATGGTTGAAGGTTTGCTATCTTGGTCAGTGAATTAGAAATATGTCTAGCTTGTCTGGAAAACATAATAGAGAAGTTTTTCCTAAGACATGTAGAAAGTTATAACTAGCGCACATTTGTGGGCCCCATTATATCAGAGTCTAATGGTGGAAAAAAGTATATAATAACCTTTATTGATGACTTCTTGAAAATATGGGTGTATTTTCTTAGTGAAAAATATTAAATTTTCATTGTTTTCAAAGATTTTAAATGCTCGGTTGAAAAGGAAGTTTATGAAGTTATATGGTGTTTGCACATAGATAAATGAGGTGAATACTTCTCGTATGCTTTTAAAAAAATTGTTTAGAAAATAATATAAGACGTCAATACCTATGTGTGAAACAAAATGATGTTAAATAGTGAAAAAATAGAACATTAATGGAAATGCTAATTGAAAAGTATGCATTGAAACTGTTTTGATTGGGGGTCGTTAATGGGTAGTGCATATTATAATTAGTAGTCCTACTAAAGTTGTAAAAGGAGTCGCTCTAAAGAAGAATGGAATGAAGTTAAACCTAATTTAAATTATTTTTGTGATTTTAGTTAGGTAGGTATGTTCATATTTTTTATAAACTAAGGATAAAATTAGATAGTAAAATAAGGATATGTATTTTCTTGGTAAGTAGTCATGATTCTAAAGCTTATATACTCTCTGATTCGGTAGGAAAAAAATAATAATTAGTGGAGATATAGTTTTTTTATAAAGATAGTAAAGGATTTGAAATAATTCTTAGATAAAAAAAGAAATCAGATATGAAAATTTTATTAGTTTACAAATATCGCGAAATGAAAATACTAAATTTTTAGATAAAGTGGTTGATTCTATCAATTCTAATAATATTGAATATATTCATAATATAGAATAAATTGACATAAATATTAAATCTAATAATTCGGATATAGAACATTTGGAGTAAGGGAGGATTAGAAGACAACCATATTGAATAAGAGATCATGTATTATATTATGATTTTGATTATTTAATTACCTATAAAGAGGCAATTAGGTATGATAAATGGAGAAAATTTATGGGGTTGAATTAGAGGATATAAAAGAAAAATAAGACATGAAAATTAGTTATACTACCCTTTAGACAAAACTATAAAAGTAAAAGGAATCTTTAAAACCAAATACGATGAAAATGGTATATTAGTAAACACAAAGTTTGAGTGATCGTAAAGTAATATGGTCAATAGTATGATGTGGATTATAATAGAAGTTTTGTCCATATTGCTGGACTGTACATTATTAGAACACTATTTTTATTGGTGGTGCAAAAAGGTTGGTTTATTTTTCAATTATATGTAAAAAGTGTATTTTAATATGGTGAATTAATTAAATATGTTTATGTTGATCAACCATATAATTATAAAATTTAGTGAAAAAAATAAGTTATACAAGTTGAAATAAGGTTTTTTTTATGGTTTAAAACAAAATAAAAGACCTTAGTATAGTAGAATTGAGAATTACTTTGAAAAATATGGATTTGTTAAGTATTTTTACGAGTATACTCGTAAAAAAAAATAAAGAAATTAAAAGGAATTTTGATAGTGAGGTATTTATGTTGATTATTTGATCTATATGAGTAATAGTGAATAAATGTTAATAGATAACATGTAGTTTTTTTATTAGACTATAAAAGAAAAAGTATATCATATTAGTAGTAGAGGATGTCATTTTGAGTTTTGATAAATAAAGAAAAAGTTGATAAATAGATTCTTATCAAGAGCAACACTCATGAAAGAGTTGCACTAAGTTTGTACTTGCTTATTTCATTAACCTAAACAATTGTCTTGATTTTTTTCCAATATCCAAGAAATCAATTGTGAATCAAAACTAGAAAACCATCTATGAATATTGGAAGTGAAATCTCTAATTTAACAAGAAGAGTAGAAAGAGGTGAAGAGAGGAAATCGTTCGACTAGTAAGTCATTAAGTTTTCTTTTTTCTCTTCCTTCACCCTTTTATACCTTGACACAAATAAGCTTTGAACGGTGAAGAGTCATCCTAAAGGTTATTTTCAACGCATACCTCCATGGCTTGGCAAGCCATAGTTCCTTACACTAGGACCTCGAGTCGTCGTACGAGACAACAATCTTTTGCAACTCGATCTGTTGGTACATTTCCGTACCTTGCTCCAGAATACACGTGTAAGAATTATTTATAAATTTTGCGCTTTGGAGATGATTATGTGTAAATGCTTTGCGAAACTTTAAGAAACTCCACAATCCGATCAAGGAAAATACCAACAATTAAGATCAGTATTTTGGGTACTTGATAGTCCTTCCTGTGCCCATGGAGCTCGAGAAAGAAGGCAGAAAAAATGTTGTTAGTCTGAAGTCCTATGGAACTTAGAGAACAAGTGTTGCTAGCAGGAGAGATTCCGTTTTTTTTACAAATCAATATTCTCCTCCTGGGTTTTTAGTTATGGGCAAGATCACGACGAAAGTGGATGGGTTCAGCCGGAGTGGTCCTAATAGAGCTCTTGACCTTGACTTAAGGACCGCCAAGATGAGAGCCGGCATCTTGTCGGGTGGTTCTGGAGCATCAAGCTGAGCAATGACAAGCTTGCTGAGACCCTCGACCGCTCCATCGAGATGAACGAGTCAGCCCTGGAGAGCATCTCCGTGGTGGCTGAGTTAGCGGGCCTATGCACGAGGCGCGAGCCGCACCACCGGCCGGACATGGGCCACATGGTGAACGTGCCGAGCCCACTGATCGAGAAGTGGAAGCCCGTGAACGATGACTCGGACTGCACGTTCGGAATCGATCCCGGGCTGCCGTTCGGCAGATGCTGAAGGCGTGGTAGGTCGACAGGAGCGAATCTGACCGCGCCGCCGCCCTCAACGACAGCAGCAGCAGCATTCCGGCGAGGCCCACGGGGTTGGCGGAGTCCTTCAAATCGGGGGATTGCCGATCAATAATTAATTAGCCATACAGAATGAAACATATGTGTCCACTAGGAATGGTTGTCGTGTTTTAAGGTGAAGGTTTCTGATGCAACATACGCGGAATCCAATTTTGTTCATGCTGTTGTGATTTGAATTCAAGATCTGAAATTTCAAATAGACCTAACATATTATTAAAATTTTAAATAACTCCCTAAAATTTTATTTGTATCGAGTTCCACAAAAGTCAAGTAGTGGATACTACTGTGGCAAATCTTAATTCAAATTGAAGTACAAAAAACCTAATCATCAGCAAAATTTTAGGGTGACTTTGTAATTAAGTCAAAATATATATTTAATTAATGAAACAAAGGAGTCGGCACTGGCATCGCATCGCATCACCATCGAAGACAAGCAGGTTTAAGTAGAAGAAAGAAGCATCCCTTCCCTCTGCGACGAAGGCATCTATCCATCTACCGGCGTCTCCCTTTCTCCATCGAAATTCTCAAGGTTTTCCTCCCTTCGAAGAAAGGCTCTCGACTTTCCTCTCCAATCCATGGCGGAAAATTTCCGTCCCCCGACAACCGGCTACCCCGTTCCGCCCTCCGGCGCCTACACCAACGGCTACCCTTCGGCTGCCTCCAACACTGCCTACCCCTACGCCGCGCCGGCGCCGCAGTACTCCAATTACCAGTACTACGGCCAGCCGCAGCAGCAGTACCCGCGGCGCTCCTCCTTCATCCGCTACTTCCTGGTGGCGATGATTGCCTTCTTCGTCATCACTGGATGTATATTCTTCATCGTCTGGCTGGTGCTCCGCCCTCGGATCCCCGAGTTCAGCGTCCAGTCGGTTAAGGTCTCGAACTTCTCCGTAGTAGACACCATGCGCGTGTCCGGCACATGGCAGGTAGGGCTCCTGGCAGCGAATCCTAACAAGAAGATGAAGATCTCGTATGACAACATCAACGCGGGGCTCTACTACAAATCTGAGTTCATAACTATCACGCGTATCCCGCCGTTCGATCAGGGCACTAGGAATCAGACGGCCCTGGACGTTTTCTTTTCCGCTGATAATGCTTACGTGATTACCCGGGCGGTGAATGAGCTCAACTCCGATAGGGCAAAGGGAAATGTTGCCTTCCAGATCAAGGGCATGGCATGGGTTCGATTTAGTTCGGGCTGGTGGCGGGTGAGGAGGAGGGAGCTGAGGTTTTGGTGTGTGGATTTGGCTGTTGGGTTGTCTTCCTCGAGTAACGGGACGGCGAATTTGGTTGGTGCGCAGAGGAATTGCAAGGTTAGCATTTGAGTTTATTGCTATCTTCTATAACCCCGATTTGTTTTAGCTCGGGGAAGGGAATTCCATGGAGTCTTTGGGAATTGCGGAACTGAAAGAGGAGCTTTGAATGTATATTGAAGGTTTGGATTGTCTAGTTAAGTCGTTGAATTCGTAGTTTTATCTGTCATACAGTTCGTTTCTGATTGAAAATCTGTTTTTTTTCTTGCTTGCTTCTTTTAATGATCTGATGGATGTTACAGACACTACCATGAACTAACATTCTGTCAATAGATCATTGAGATCCAGAAGCTAAGAATCTTCTAGCTACTTATTTCCAGTACTATGCAATTATTTGCTAGTTCTGCGAGGAAGCTAGGGGTATTGCGGTTAGGTGAATTGAATTCTCAAATGAACAATTCCTATGATGCCTCCTCAGGGGTGAAGTCCCAGTATTGTTGATATCTATAGCATGCTTTCTGATGATTTGGAAGCTGAGCTGCTAAGATAAATGCCCTCGGATTTGTCTGTATTTCTCTTCTATGCCAAGTGGAAATTTTCCAGGATTTCCATTGATTGAAACTTCTAATTTATGCATTGCTTATGGTATACATGTTTCTGCTCCTTTGTTTTCTTCTTACATAGAATAGGCAAATTTTTATCAGTTCTGTTGCATTAAAATGATCATCCTTCGACTTTATCATATCTTATGTTTGACCTATTTGGGAAGGTATTTTGGATATTTTTGTTGCAAGGGCCTAGTGCTAACTGTATGTTATTTGCAAGTTTTCAAGCTCTCATTAGACCTTCATTCTCCATTGTTATCTGGTGACATTTTAGATGATTATTTATCAGTATTGGCAGGCTTGATGCAAGTATAGTTTTAAAATCAGTTGAAAGGTCAACTTAGCATTGATGGAATTAGTTTTGGTAGTGTGTTGAGGGTTGGCTGTTCATAGGATTTTACTTCTCAATTGAAGACAAGATTTTAAGTATGTATTGTGCAAGTAGGAAATTATAGTGTTCATTGGATATCCTCTTTCTGAGTTTCTGGACCTTGTATGAAATAAAGGAGATACTATGTTGCCTAATTTCTATTGCCTCTTCCTACATTGGAAGCTGTTCTATAATGTTTGTTATCTCAATCTTGGGTGGCTCATTGAGATTCAAATTATAACATGATATTTTCTGTATTACATAGCCCTCAGTTGTCTTCCCCTGTTCTTTTGGCCAAACCTCTGATGCTTTATGGTTAAAAATGTTGACGGAAGTTGTTCTGCTATCACATTTGTCAATTCTTGCTTGATCCGGCATCTGGGGGTGATGCTGCTGCTCAGGAAGTCAGATTGTTTTTTATAATGACATAGATAGGCTGAGGTATTCACAAGATTGAGCTTTCAATTGGTCTTTTTGCCTTTACATATGGAAATTCTCTAGCTGTTGCCTAAGCACTGTAGCAGACTATTTTGCCCCCTTTCGTCCTGAATGGCACATCTCTATTGACAACTGATCTCCAAATACCATGTAAGCTACTGTTCAAATCAGGAGAGATTCTCGTTCGCTGCAGTTCAATACAAAAAACTTCACACGGGATTGTAATGCATCTCCCATGAAAGCACACAATGGTAGAGATGGGTAATTGGCGGGTCTAGTTCATCAACTCCAAAGCTACTGGCTTCTAGAACAAATTCCCGTTCTGAATCACTTCATAGTTAGTGGATAGTGGGCTGATTCGGGATAAATCGCATCAGTCTACCTATTTTTTTAAATGTTATTTTTATTATAAATATGAATATCAATATATATCGGTATTGATTGATTCCTGTGCATTCATTTTCCATCTTGCATTATATAGATGAGATGATAGATCATAATAAGGAGATATTGATTCAGGACGGTGAAAACTTGGGAGATCAGTCAACACAAATAGGACATGCTAATTTGACTCTTCATTGAACAGTGCACTACCTTCTCCCTCCACAATCCATACACAAATCTAATATGGATAGTGTATTCATTGACTGCAAGAACATGTGTAAAACTCGAAAGTAGTTTTATATTCGAGGACAAATGAACAGTATAAAAGAGTGTTGAATGAAACTTATAGAAAACACGATGTGTGCACAATTTAAATGCCTTAGGCTATAATATGAGCTACGGAGAAATCAAATGGAGACGGTGATACAAAATATTTTAATTAATGAAAAGCCATAAATAGAATTACAATAATTAAGGATGAGGAAGGTGCTGAATAAATTATTTATGGGTTTTATGAGTACTTTAAGAATATGTTCAGAGGGATGACCGAAAAACCAGTCACTTTGATCATCTCATATATGAACTGAAACATATTCCACAATTAATTAGAATAATGGTGGAGTAATCATCTTTCCAACTAGGTGCCAAGAAGGTGGTATTGTGTCCACACAATTTTAATGAAACATTTTACCAAACTTATTAGACTTAGTAGACCTTAACATTGTTAATATTATTTTAAAATTTCTTAGTATAAGTAATATACTATAATTTCTTAATTAGACATACATAGTTGTCATCCCAAAATGAGATACTAGAAAACAATATTCAATTTTATCTTATATTCTTATTCAATTTTTCCATAAACTTATCTTAAATGTGTTGGTGGATATGATGAGCCTCTATAAATGATATTGTATGATCTGGAATCTTTCTACTACTTAAAAACTAGAAAAAGAGGGTGGAAAGAAAAGTAAAATGAAATTAAAATAGATATGATGAATATTTAGAATATGATCAATAATTTAAGATTGTACTTACGTAATAACCTATTAAATCTTTTTTAATCTATAATTCCATCCATCAAATCTTTTCTAATATATAATTCTAGATGTTACACTACTTAGTATATCAAATATTTAAAATTCATATGAGAACTTTCACATTTACATAATAAAATAGATTTTTATAACATATAACCCACAAATTATTTATTAGATTTTCATATAATCATTTTAATTCGAAGTTTTCAACTAATTATTATTAAGTGTAAATTCCGTTTTTTATAAAAAAATAATAAATTAGAAATGCGAGCAAAAAATTAAAAAAAAAGTCAAGTTTCTATATAAAATTAGATCATAAAAACTAACCAACTATGAGTTGTAAGTAATCTAAGTGAGATAAACTTCAATAAAATTTAAGGAAAATTAATTCAATTAAACGAAGAAAGTAAGAACTAGATTGAACGAGAGTTAAATCATGCTAAATATTATCGAAACAAGATAAATCACTTTAAAAAATTATTTTTCGGGTGACTTAAAAAGTGTATAATAGTAATTGAGAATGTGTTGAGAATATGATCTCATATTCTCAACACACACCCTCACGTGCAACGTGGAAACACTTGTTATGTGCAATTTTAAACCCACACTTAACAATTGTTAATGAGTCGGGTATAATTCTTCCAATCTTGGACGGGTGGGTACAATGGCCTCGAGTTTGGTATTTTTCTTGCATACTCGGGCAGACCATGAACCGAGTTTCCAGTCTCGGGTCAGGTACATGTGCGAGCCCACTGGCTCTAATACCATGTGAGAAGGTATTGTGGACCGATAAAGGGTCGAACCCATATTTACTTAAAAGTTATAATTTGTAAGTAGTGTAACTCTTCTAACCTTATAAACCCATAACACTTCTCTATTTTATAAAATTTGTGATCATATTCTCAACAGAGACCACCACTATTTTTTGAGGTGCTTATCATCTCAACTAGCTTGTTGTCCTTATTCAAACTTTTCTTAGCCGGTGTTCTCGGTATTTTGTGTTCCTATACGATATAAATATATTTATTATTATTATTTAGCCTAATAGCCCTAATTCATTCCAAATGAATGAGAAAACTAAAATTTTCCTTTATTTACAATTAGGTCCCTAAAGTTATTTTTCTTTAACTTTAAGTCCCTAATGTCGGTTTTTCCTCAAATTGAGTCTCGAAACATTTTAAATTCACCTTGGGAACTCAATTTATTCAAATTCACAAAAAGAGGTTCAATTTTCCAAATTTCCAATTTGGTCCCCCAACTTTTCCAAAATTACCATTTTTACCCTACTTTACAAAAATGGTAAGTTTTTTCCCAAAATTCCAAAATTTACCCAATTAGTCCTCCAACATTTTTATCATGCCTAATTGACACTCAATTTTATGAAATTGCGCTTTAGTACCTTGAATTTTTGAAATTCCCAACTTTCCCTCCAATTTCAATCTTCTAACTCAACCGAATATGATTTTATCAAATTAACCAATCAAATGAGTTTAATTGTTGAAATTGATGTTAGATTGAAGTTCCTACACCTTCATACGATTCAATTGCACTTTAAATCACACAATTTGATGCCAGAATGAGTTCAAACGGAGTTTCGCCGGAAAATTGGACTTAGAGAGAGAAAGCTTTAAAAGCTTACCGCCGGGGCGTACCGTTCCAAGCTTTCGATCTGTGCATATAGCTCCCATTCTGATGTTTCTCCTAAAATTAAGAATTGTATCAATTGATACCGAATTGAGTGAGAAATTAGTAATCGAAATTCTGTTAGTTCTCTCTTTAGCACCAATCGTAATTTATAAAAAAGAGTTAAATTGGCTTATATTTCAGCTATAATTCAGGCCCGATTCGACCGATTTTCTAAAATCTAAAATTTTCTAAATTTGTTTAAATTTATTCTTTATCTAATGGTGACTTCAAATTTTTAAATTAACATCTTTAAGTCATCTCAAAAAATGAATCTTTGAAATGGTTTTAATGGTTCAATCTAGTTTAGGTTTGGTTCACCCCAAACCGGTTCGATTTTTCCATCATGTTCCATTTATGGTTCTTCTACATGATCTTTGGGTCCTTATTAGGTACTTGGGATTGTCCAATTTCCTGTTTTGACTTTTATTGAACAATTTTAGTTTATTTCGATCCCTGATTCTCCTTTGAAATTTTCCATTTCTCATTTCTAGTTCCTTATTTTGAAATATAAATTATTTGTTAAACTAGACAAACAAACAAACATCATATTCTCATCAAAGGGATAAAAATTATTCATTTAACAGACACTATAAGATTACAATCTCGTAATAGTACTGTGTAGGTGTTGGAATTATTTGATTTGGCCTGAAAAAGGTAAAAAAAATTGGGCAATTTCATTTCGGCTAAAACATGGCAGCTTTGGTACGTCGGAGCTATTATTTCACGCTAGTTTTTCTCCGGCGACCCTCATATCAAATGAAGACTACAGACGTTTAGCTGACTTCTCTCCGAATCCAAAAAACACGACCACGTATTATTTGACTTAGAAAAAATCCTATATCGGAGTTATAGTTCGAGTTTCACTGGAAATTAGAACAGTTGAAAGAGAATTTAGTTTTCAGGTGTGGAGAAAATAAATGAGGAGTGGGTCTTTATATAGGAAGTTCGGGGACTTTCTTGTCATCCGATTGGCGCCTTAATAACAATCATTAATTGTCTAAATCTCACTGGCGGGAGACTTTTCAGTTTCGTGGGTGCTACTCAATTTTCTTGCGAATGAATAGTGCTGTTATATGAAGGAAGAAAACGAAACTATTTCGAACCGGATCGAATCGGGTTTAAAGCTTAAACCGGCCGATTTATTTCCGATTCGATCGAGTTTTTCAAAATTAAAAATTTATAAATTAATCTAAATTAATTATATATCAAATGGTGCGCTCAAATTTTAAATTTAAATTTTTTAATCTATATAGAAAAATAAATTTAGTATTTTGTTACTCTTTTTTCATTTTAATTCTAATTTAATATTTTATTTAGTTTTAATTTATTTTAAATATCAGTTTTGTTAAAAAATTCTTGGTTATTTTATTCGTTTCTCTTATATAAGAGAAATCGGCATATAAATGTGTAGTAATCTTTTGTCGTAGGATTATGAGGATTATTTAAATTAATTTAATATATTGTTGTGTTTATTTATTTTTTATTTTTTTTATTTAATTTATTTTTTTATATAATTTAAATAAATGTATATATTAATACAATTTTATATAAAATTAATATGTGGAATTATTTATTATAATTATTAAATATTTATATATAACTATTATTATATAATTAATATTATATTATTTTATTTATTATAATAATAACTCAATCATTTTATATAATTTGATTGTATATATTTAATATGATATATTAATATATAATATTATTTTATATTAATATTGTATTATATATTATATTTAATATAGTATAACTATATAATATTTTATAAATTATTAAATTTAATTAAAATGATAAATGTATTTTTTTAATTTATCATTAAGCATTTTATCTCAGTGCAAAAGATACATTTATAGTTATTTGTAACATTTACAAATGGTTAGAGTTTTGGTGGTAAGCAAAAATGCTATGAATTTTCTTATCATTTGATATTTTTTGAGTAAATTATCATATGGTATTTGAAGGACGGTGTTTTTTTTGTTAAGACTTTTTAGCCAAACCCTTTCCAACATGAATCATTAGGTAGGGCCAAATCCAATTTCAGAAATCCAATAACTATTTTCCTTTCCAATCGCTTTTGAATAAGGTAACTTCCCGTTTTTTAATGAATAAAAAATTATATATTTTTTCAAATTAAACCTAATTTATTAATAGCAAAAAAATAGCTGGGGATGGGAGTTACATGCGTGTATGGTGCTTCCACGGCATTAATGGTCAATTGATGAAATTTTGATTAATTGATCACCAACTAATTTACATAATTAATCAATTGATTTTTTTATCTAAATTAATATACTTCTAAGCCGTACAGAACGCCTGCGTACTTCTCCGGTCCGTCTTGCACGAAGTACAGATCCCTCATCCTCTTGAACGCCTGCCATGTCAGCAGACTGTCCGAACCGGCCTGATGGCACTTCCCGACTGCCCGGTCCACCTCCAGAGCCCTGGCTACCCTGTCCAGGCCGCCATGTAGGCTGCCGCAGAACCGGGTCATGTGCTTCACGTCGTAGATCCGATCCCCGAAGAAGACCTTCAAGATCCCCAGGAACTCAGGCAGCCCCTCCGGCAGGTCTCTTCTGGTAAGAACCTTCAACATGTACCCGAAATCGTACGCGCTGTGGAACGTCACCCAGCTGATCGAGTCGTTGCAGACCAAACCGGACGACATAACCAGTTCTGCGAACCGGGCCGAGTCGATCCCCGTCTCCATGTTCCTCTGGAAGTCGATACCCTGCCGCCGGAGAAGCTCCACTGAATCCGGCGCGTGAGCGTCACGCGATAAGTCGAAGTCCCTGAAGTTGAACTCCCAGATGAACCGGGCCTCCCCGACGGTACCGAGATCCGGCAGGTTGCCTTCGGCGTCCGACAGCGTGAGCCCCACCTGGATCAAGTTGAGCGCGTCGACGTTGGACTTGAGGACCCGGTAGAGGTCAGACGGCCGCCACCGCCGCCCCTGGTCGCCGTCGGACTGGTGGCGGTAGATGACGCCGGGGAACTCCGTGTCCATGGAGATGAAAGGGAACCGGTCGACGACATCGCGGATCAGCTCGAACTCGCTCTCCAGGTTATCCGACCAGACCTCCCTGATGACGACCGACGGCGAGCTCAGATCTGAATCGAAACCCATCTTGGACTACCAAATTCCTCGAAATGGAGAAGACGCTAGCTGATATATCTCTGATTGATAGTCAGGAGTGGGACAGAAATGGTAGATTTTATAAAGGAAAATGGCAGGGGGGACAGCTAGCGTGGTTACCTGGAAGGAGAGGAAAAAAGATTGTAGAAGATGATAGTAATAATGGAGGAAAGCTGACTGGTATCCAGTGTTCTTATCTTGGAGATAGGGATGGATAAAGGGGAGGTCTGATCCGTGTTCAATGCGTTGAAAGTTTGACCACGGTGGGAAATAAAAATGAGCGATTTCAGAGTCAATTCTAAAAAATTTAAAGGAACCAATGACCTGGTCCACATTGTCGAGCCGGGCTTGATTCCATATCCGTCCATGTCCATGCCTACTAGACAGATTCGAGTCAATAGGAGGATCGGGGGACAGCAGGTGATGCCCAAACAAAAAACACGGGAGCCAGAACATGTTTAATGCAGGTCCAATTGTTTCAATATTGATTTAATGTACCTACTTTCTATATTGATTTATTTTCAAGCTAAATTTGACATATAATCCTATAAAAATACCAAAATCTTACAAATTTATATACTCTGATAATGTATTTTATTAGTTTATTATTATTCATATACTTTAGTCAAATAAGTATATTAATCTCCATTCAGATAAATTTATATCTAAACTATACAAATGGGATCCGGATCCCCTCTCTACTGTGAACAGGTTAGGGTATGAACTCTTCATCGTTGACATCCATAACATGAAAGAGTATTGCGTTTTCTTTACCCGAAGTACCATTGTGAACATAAAACATCAGTCATTGTGAAAAAAAACATAAAACATCAGTCCTACTAACTAGAGCCGGACAACGGCCATAATAACAGCAAAAAGCACATATAGTCAATTATCGCCATACCTCTAGTGAACAAAAGATGCCAATCGCACCCATTGGATCCGAAAGTTGATGTACATGAACAGAAGCTCGGTCGGTCATCTTGACCACCTCAAGGAGTTTCTCATCAGTAACACATGCAGCAGCACTAGAAACAGGGCGACCACCATGACAGTGACAATCCACCGCCTGATTGTCATCTTAGCAAAGGTCGTTTTCCTCATATGCAATGGGGACCAAAGTAGCGACCGGTCTATTGTTCCCAATTCCTTGGCAGAGTTGTGCTCCTGGTTGTAATCCTTCACCAACTCTGATTCTGTTGCTGAGTCTATTGCAGGATTGTCTGGTTGTCTTCCTCCGAAGTTGTGCTCTTCAAAATTATCCCTTTGGATTGCCATTCCCAACTCCTTCTCAGAGTTGTACTCCTTGTTGTAGCACTTCATCAACTCTGATGCTGGTGACGAGTCTATACCAGGGCTGTCAAGTTGTCTTCCTCCCAAGTGGTGCTCTTCAAAGTTCTCCCATTGGTTTGTCATTTCCAATTCCTTCACAGAGTTATACTCTATGTTGTAGCCCGTCATCAACTCTGATGCTGTTGCCGAGTCTATGCTGGGGTTGTCAGGTTGTCTTCCTCCCAAGCTGCGCTCTTCAAAAGTCTCCCTTTGGTTTGTCATTCCCAATTCACCCACGGAGTTGTAACCCTTGTGGTATCCCTTCATCAACTCTGATGTTGTTGCCGAGTCTATGCCAGGTTTGTCAGGCTGTCTTCCTCCCAAGTTGTGCTCTTCAAAAGGCTCCCTTTGGTATGCCATTCCGGTGACGGGAGTTGGAGCCATCAAGGCATTCAGAAGAGCTGCTGATTCTGTGGGACCATCCAATTTGATAATTTCGTCCTTGAGGATTTCAGCATATAAGTCCTCCATGCTGGATTCCTAAAGTCAAACAATTCACGAGATCCAGAAATAGGATAAGCGATGAAGCTGAGAGGATAGATGATGATATGCTAGGAAAGGAAAGGCAGGAACCTTGTCATGGATGAACGATTCTGCTTGTGTAGCCTCGTCCGATAGCTTCAGTTTTGACTGACAAATGGAGTCCAGCTGCTCAATGGATTGCAAATCAGAACTGCTTGAATTGCTGGTCACTTGGTTGCTCATGACTGCCATGTCCCCTTCAGGGACACCCATTTGGCCGACCTCACTGTCTGAGGCAATGCTAAGGCGGAACACTGAGTTCTTTCTCAGGCGGCATACCACTGGAGTATTCTGGAGATCATGGAGATGCCACAACTTTAATGCATAAAATTCAAGCTTCTCCCAAACATAAGATTGAGGACTGAATAAATAGAAATCACCTGAGACTTCCTATGCATGCAGTATTCGTGCATTATCCACTCAGTCCTTTCACCTTTCGGTGCACGGCCTATGTGGAATACAAGAGTCCTCTTTGTGCCAATCATGTTGTTTCCAGATTTTACATCTCGTTCTTTCCCCGTGGCCTTCCAGTATCCTTGTGCAGTGGCTCTCCTATTCTGTGTGCCATTCGGGTATTTCCTTCCACAACTCGAGAAGAAGAACCACTCATTCTGTGACTTGATGACTGATTTTGCTGATTGACAAGTGAAGCTGTCAAAATTAGCAAGAAACTAGAAAAAAACCACACCAAGTTTCTCAATCAACTTCTCAAAACTAATATCCACCACAGTTATAATATATGGAAATCCACACAGAAGCTCAGATGCAGACTTGCTTCCCTTTTATTTTGATGCCATACTTATCTGAATAGATCAGAAGTTTAAATATTTGGGCACACTATTGAATGAAAGATAAATACCAAACAGAAACACAATATGCCACACAACTTCATCTGAGTTTCATTTTATGGTAACCAAAGTTACTAGACACCAACAGAATACCATATTTATGATGGAAAGAACTCATCTATGAATTTGGAAAGTAGAAACCACTTTCAACCGCATCTACAACACTACCACTAGCAAATTATTATTGCCAACTTCCAAGGGAAATCATGGACAAGGGTCATTTCAACTAACTTTGTTCCACAAGTTACTGCCCTCACTAATTGAGACTACTATGCCATCTACTGCTTTGAACTGTAAACAATCAACAAGAGATTACTAAGTTGAAAAAGGATAAACCAAAGGAACCCCACAGCTCAAAACAAAGTAACTTGAGCAACTGCCAATTATGTTACCATCTAATCAAAGCCAGTCAATTCCATTTCTTCTACAAACAAACTGCCTCAAGCAGAAGAGAAAGGGCACCCGAATTACATTATCCCTTAGCCTTTTTTCGGTTTAACTTTAACCCATTATATAAACAGCAAAATATATTCATCCCTGGAAGTTTCTAAGCAGCTCACTCCTTTTTCCTAAATCCGGCCACATGTCTTGCTCCTAAGAGCACATTCTAGCTGTAAAACTACAGGCGGTGACATGGATAAACCAGAGCAGCAATTTTGCACTTGAAAACAAATTTTACTAGAAGGGATGGAGAAGGGAACTAACAGGGCAAGTCCCAGGGCTCGTGACGGCAAATTTCAACCTCGGAAATGACCTTGACGCTCTTCTCGCAGCCCTCCATCTTCTTCTTGAGGTAGTAAGAGATGAGCTCCTCGTCCGTGGGCGAGAACTTGAACCCGGGAAAGCTCGAAGACGACGCTATCGATATCTGGGCCTCCCGGGAAGGGATCGCCATCCCTTCCTTCTCCTCCATCTCTCTATGGTCGTCGTAGTCGTCGTCGTCCACCTCCTCTATCGTGGTGTAGTTTAAGCCCCCTCCCAAAGAGCTCGAAAGAATAATGAAATAAGGTAAAAGCGAGGACAGAACAAGGAAAGAGGGAGCAACTTCACCACCATTAGAGACAATTTCTGCTCATTATATATATCTCTCCGCATCCGTCTCTGTCCTGTACGTCGATGGAATGTGTCAGAGAATAGGGAGTCCACATCATTGGTGGCAGTGATACTAAAGGACAATGAGGATTCCTATTTTTAGTCTAAGATCTTACTATTGACATGTAATTTTAGTATTGTATACTTTTTTTAGCTTTAAATAATGAACTCATTCTTTGTTCAGAAATATAGCCATAAACAAAAACATGATTAGAAGTGAGTAAGTACATTTATTATTATATAGTAAATAATTAAATATTATATCTAATAAAATAAGAATTAAAAGTTTGACGATATAATGTTAATTTTAAAACCGTATCAAATAAAATATTAAAATTAATATATATATATATATATTTAGTAATTAATCCTAAAAAAATAATATGTAAATATCTTAAGGGATGAGTCAGAGAGATGGAAAGGAAACGCCGCCTTTTCAAGCGGTGGGGTCAGCACGTGGGATCATTTAGCCACGTGGGATATCATGCGAAATAAAAATTCATCTTTTATTTTATTTGGTGATTTGTTAGAGTATGTCATCACATTTACACCGCCTGAGTCATACTCACTCTCTAGGATAGAGTCAAAACTGCTAGTAATTAGTACTCATATAATTAACGGGAATGGAGACTTGCCTTGTCCGTACTCGATCAAACAGGAGAACACTCAATTGCTTCCCTTCTAATCTCGTTCAGCCCCCAAATCATTATCTCTTATTCCCCAATCCCTTCAAATTTCATTCAATCTTCACCCAAACCAGTAAATTGCGATCCACCATCACTGACTTTTAGGCAAAATCGATGACGGGCTATGGCAGTCGGCGGCTCCAGACGGCAAGGTTCGACTCCTAACAAAGGGCGAAGTGTTGCCTTCGGTGAGCTGCGAGCGGAGCTGAACGGATATCGCGTTTTTCGACGAGGAACTGCTCCAGACGAAAGGGGATCGTGACGGAGGACTGTCGCTGGCGAGCTGTGATTCCATACCTCACGGCGAAGGGCTCCGACAACAGTGAGGAAATGTAGCCTCAGTGGAACGACTGTTTCCGACAAACAGGAATTCCAACTATTTGGAATGTATTCAATGGACTCACTCTCGTAGTTCAGGGATATAACCTTTCGATCTGAATGTAGGCGATGACCTTCTGCCAAATCTATCCCAGCTCGTCTCTGTCACGGATAGAGACAGAATGGTCCAAAGAAATCGATTGTTGCGATTCCTGTTCGTCGGAAACCTTAGCCGTGAGGTGGAGTCACAGCTCACAGTAGCAGTTCTTCGTCACGATTCCCTTTCATCTGGAGCAGTTCCTCGCAGAAAAACGCGATGTCCGTCGGTCTCCACTTGCAGCTCAGTGGGCGCAGCACTACGCTTGGTCAGGAGTCCATGACCAACTTGTCATTTTATTCATTTTCACAAGTATATCGTTTTTTTGGTGTATAACTCTGCTTGACTCATAATTCGAACAAAGCAGCTGACTGTCTCTTAGGTGGCGAAACACAATCCAGAGCATCAGTGAAAAGCAAAAATACAACAAAAAGAAAAAAAAACCCTCCCTTCACACCGTTTCTTTTTGAAGGTTTTAGGGCTCAAACCTTTTCCTATAATGTTAAATCAAATTGAAGTGACTTAACTATGTTATAAGTCATCAAAGACAAAGTGTGTACATAGGGAAACTACCAAGTTCTATACACGCTCCAAAGCCTAATCCTACAAAAAAAAAAATTGGATCTGCTTGGGTAGAACTAACCAAGAAATACCGGAAGTATTTCACAAGGAATTTTACAACGAAATTCTGATAGTTCTAGAAATTCTGGAAATATGCACTATATCGAATAGGATAAGAGGGAAAGAACAACGCTTATGAAATACCAAAAGCTTGACAATCAATGAATTCTAAATGATGACCCATACGTGGATTGATGTAACATATGAGTGGCTGGTTGGAATAGTTGAATGAATTTCAAGTACATTTTAAACAAAATGCAAATCTTGTAGGCAATTCTAAATTAGCAAAACTAGTAGATAAGTAAAATAATATCCTTAGTATTGTACAATTAATTAATTAAAAAATTACTCACGGTAGTATTTGATTTAAATAGATATTATATTGATACTAATTCCACTAATATACTAATAACACTTATATCAAATATAAAATAGAATTCAAAACTTTATTTAAGTAAGTAAAAATAATTGATTATGTTTTATTTAGGTGAGAAATAAATTATAGGATAGATGTATATGATACATTCAAATACTCTAATAAATTTTTTTAAAAAATTCGTTAATAAGTTTGATTACTTAAAATAAATAAATAAAAATTAGATAAGTTTAAAAATTTTCAAAATAGAGAAATAATACATAAAGTTACAATGTTATTGAAATCAAACTTCTATTTACAAAGATTTGTAATTACTATTTTATAGATAATTATAAATAGTAAATATCTTAATTATAAAAAAATAATATAATATGATTAACATATAAACCATTAATTATATATATAGAAAATATATTTAATATATTTATTGTATATTACTATAAAAATATCTGAAATATTGAATATTCTAAATTTAATAAATTATTTTAGAGATATCTATAAAATATATTATATTATTTTTTAATATTTAAAAAAAATTGTGTTAATAAATATACTCTTCAAATTCAAATTTAGATTTTCTTAAAATCTTGTTGTACTCATTTTTTATATTTCACTTGTATTTCTACAATTACTCTATTCAACACATTTAATCATTATTTAAATATTTTAACCCTTAACTTTTTAATTATATCGTGCTCAATTTAATTTACATTATTTTTCCCTTTTAAAAATAATTTATTATCAAATCTTAAATTTTTTTATCACCTACATTAAAATATATTAAATTAGAAATATTTAAACTATAATTA
Organism: Trapa incisa; assembly: GCA_030064435.1. NCBI lineage: Eukaryota > Viridiplantae > Streptophyta > Magnoliopsida > Myrtales > Lythraceae > Trapa > Trapa incisa. The sequence goes on along the minus strand of CM057774.1, from coordinate 1,924,008 downwards.
ACTCCATAATTATTAGATAATACCTTGTTGTGATTATTATTGATAAATTTCAATACTCCAATTGATCAATATACTCTATAAAGGAGTTTAACACAAATTTTTGGATAAAAAATAATATTCTTGAAACTCTGAAGCTTGAATTTGTCATTTTATGTGTGTATTTGTCTTATAAATTTGTTTTAAAAACTCAATTTTCCTTTTTATATCTAAATCTATTATCTCACAAATATTAAGTAATATTAAATCTAGATTGGTTAATGATTTAAAATAATAAATAACTTTATATAATAAAAATTCAATAGTAGAATGAATAAAATAATTATATGTTAACTCAATATAATGCAAATATTTAATTGAAAATAAAAATTTTATTTCCAATTTACTCAATAAAATATTCCAAAAGTAACTAAATAATTTATAATCAACAACAAATATAATAGTTCTATGAATATCATATAATAATACAATTTATCAAAATAATAAATTAGTAACATTTGACGCATAATCAATTTTATGACATGTGTTATTTTTAAGAAATATTTAAATATGAGAAACATTAAATATATTCATATCTTAATGCTATTTAATCCATGAATGAATTCAATTTAGATATCAATCCAAAAAGGTACTTTAAAAATTGAAATAGGAGTATACAATATATTAAATTGTTGCCTACATTTAGCTTTTTTTTATATATATAATACATTAAAAACAAATTTTCTTAACATTAATTTTCATGTGTACTTAAATAAATTGTTGCCTACACTTTGCTCATATAATATTACAATAGTTTTAAATACCCCAAATAGTTCAGTGAGTACAACAACATATGATTCCCTAACAAGTAACTTACATAGAGAAAATAGAAAAACACACAATCTATTTTCCAAAAATCGAAACTCATGTTGCAAATAAAACTTCCAAAACTCGTAATTTGTATAAAATCCTATCTCTTAACAAGAATTATGATATGAATACCCTTTCTTAAAATAATTAAAATAAAATAATTTAGTAACAATTAGTGTAAGCAAAACATACTTTCGTGATAATGACTCAACAACTATATATTTTTATACATTGTTTATACTTGATTAAATATGAAAAATTATTGATGAAAAACCATACACCTTGTATGACGCTTTTACAACCTGTGTTGCCCTTTAATGTACAAAATAAATACATGATTCATGTGAATTATATACTTTTTTTTTGCCTTAGATAGTGTTGTTATATTTGTAGATATTGAGCAAGTACATCCATTTTCTTATCGTAAATAAGATAATTGAGGAATACTCTGCTAAACTTTTCACTAAAATATGCAATCAATACACATCCAATACCTATTTCTGATGCTTCACAAATAAATTTGAATAATTTAGTGAAATTGAGTAATGTAAGTAAAGAGAAATTAGTTAGTTTATCCTCTAAATATTTGAATACATTTTCTTGCATATCACAAAGTTTAAATAAAACATTTTTTTTAAAATTATAGTGAGAGTTGTATGACAACAACTAAATTTAGGAACATAATTGTCACACCCCGACCCGGTTTGGTCGGATCACCGTGAGCAATCTGCCACTCTTCCCGGTTTACTAAGGGTTTTCCCCTCTTTTAAACCTAAGAGGAGTAAGACGTCCTTTAAACATGTACCTTTCCTGTAATACATAAATCAAAACTGTATAAAAATTTTAATTTATATACCTGTCTTGCAGATGTGACTAACAAGAGGTACTTGGGTAGGTTTTCCTTGGTTACCTGAAAAGGAATATAAGGGAGGGGTGAGTTTAACGACTCAGTGAATGAATGTTTAAAGTTTGACTTTTAGGGGAAAATATTTAAATTAGAGTGTGTCAAACTCCTTATTTTAAAATTTCTCATTTTCAAAATCTTAGTTTCATCGCCATTACTCACTCCTCAACCATAATCGGTGTGTTTATCAACTAACACACACCCTTCATCATGAAGTGAATACCCATGATTAAAACTCTGTATCCGTATGAGGACAAAAACCATATCTCAGTCTCGTACACATGAAACTAAAACACAGAAGCTTCAAGAAGTCCCAAACACAATAGCTTCGCAGAGTCCAAACACAGAAACTCCGTGGAGTATAAACACAGAACTCTGTGACTAACTGGTATGACGAGAAACACAAACCCAATAGCTTATATTTTCCCTTATCGCCACCATGTCATCCAACAGCCCTTAGGACACATCACTACCCCTTTTTGGCGTCTTCATGGTCTCGAACCTCAAGTGCATGTACAAACAAAGTTTTCCTCAAGAGCCATTTAATCTTTGGTGCCACTAGTCCAACGGCCCTGACCCTCAACTCGACTTGCAGCTTTTTGTCTCGACTGGTCTGTTGACCTATCTTGTCACACTACTACCAGTCTATCGAGTATATCGGTCCTGTCTCGGTACTATGGCCAAACAATTCATTTACTTAAGTTTTCACGGCTTAGAATCATATTTGTTTATGAGCTCCTGCTCATGCCAACTGGCCTAGGGCCCACTGTTTGACATTTTCAAAAATCAGGCATATTAGCTCCCAAGTTCCAAAACCAAGGCCTTCGGCCTAACAGAGCTATTCGAGCTCCCGTAAAAAAGGTCTCCCAAAATGTTTAAGTAGTGGCACACAATCAGGGGAGAGCACTTTTGACAAAATATACTTTTCAACTGTCCATCAAACCAACCGAGTATGAGGACATCTCCACTCATAACTGATAAACGTGTTTTCCATTTCCTTCAAGTAATTTTCATCATACCAACCAGGTATGATCTACATACAATTGGTAAGCAGTTTTTCTGTTTGATTTCCACATCACTCCTTTCAGGTGTGATGATTAAAATACCACTTAGCAGTGGGTTTTCATTTTCGAGGTGCTTATCATCCCAACCGAGTATGATGTTAAATTCACACTCACCCGATTGTGCAGTGAAATTTCTCTTAGCCGGCTTATTGTCCTTACTCGAACTCGTCTTAGCTAGCGTACTCGGTACTTCGTGTTCCTACACGATATGAACATTTTTGTTCATTATTTTTTGGTCTAATTGCCCTCATTCATCCCAAATGAATGAGAAAACTAACTTATCTTTTATTTGCAATTAGTCCCTAAAGTTATTTTTCTTTAACTTTAATTCCATAATGCCAGTTTTTCCTCAAATTGAGTCTTGAAACTTTTAAGATTTATCTTATGACCTCAATTTATTCAAATTCACAAAAAAAGATTTAATTTCCCAAATTTCCAATTTGGTCTCCCAACTTTTCCAAAATTACCATTTTGCCCATACTTTACAAAAATGGTAAGTTTTGCCCCAAAAATTCCAAAAATTACCTAATTGGTCCTCCAACATGTTTATCATGCCCAATGGGTCCTCAATTTTATTAACTTACACTTTAGTCCCTCTAAGTTTTGAAATTTCCAAATTCCCCCAATTTTCCCCCAATTTCAACCTTCTAACTCTACCGAATTTGATTTCATCAAATTGACCATTCAATTGGGTTTAATTGTTGAAATTGAAGGTAAAATTGGAGTTCCTACACCTTCATATGATTCAATTGCACTTTGAATCGCACGGTTTAGTGTCGGAATGAGCTCAAATGGAGCTTCGTGGGAAAACTAGACTTATAGATCGAAAGCTACGAAAGCTTACTGTCGGGGGCGCGACAGTCCGAGCTTTCGATCTAGGTAGATAGCTTGTGTCCTAAGGTTTCTCCTAGGATCAATAATTGCATCAATTGATGCCAAATTGAGTGAGAATTTCATCATCGATGTTCTATCGTTTCTGTCTCTAACACCTATCAAAAATTACAAAGTGGAGTTGAATTGGCTTACTTTTTAGCTCTAATTCAGCTGTAGGAGGGATGTGGAGGTGTTAGGAGGGCTCAGTTTGGCTCGAGGAGGGCTCGAATTGGCCAATTTCAGTTCGGCCAAAATAGGACAGCTTCGGTCTGCTAGAGCTGCTTCATTGTTTGATCACGTCGGCGCTTCTCTAGCGACCCTTAAAGCAAATGGAGACTATAGGCGTGTAGCTGACTTCTCCCCGGTTATAAAGAATCTGACCTCGCCTCGTTTGGCTCAGAAAAGTGCCCAAGTTGGAGCTCTGGTTTGAGCTTCACCGGAAAATGGAGTAGTTGAGAGAGAATGAAGTTTTTAGGTGTAGAGAGGATGAATGAGGAGAGGCTCTTTATATAGAAAGCTCGGGGACTTCTTGGTTGTGCAATTTGCGCCTTAATGGCGGTCATTCATTACCTGAAACTCCCTGACCAGAGACTTTTCATCTTCGTTGGCGCTGTTCGATTTTTCGGTGAGTGAATAGTGTTGTCATCTGAAGGAAGAAGATGACACTATTCCGAACCGGTACAAACCAGTTTCAAAGCTTAAACAAGTCGGTTCACCCCCGATTCAACCGAATTTTTCAAATCTAAAAATTTCTAAAATTATCTAAATTCATTTTCTATCTAATGTTTTTAAGCCACTTCGAAAAATTAATTTAGCATCCGGATTAATAGTGGTTCAAACCGGTTTAATTCGGTTCAAATCCGGTTCACTTGAATCGGTTTGGTTTCCATCTCCAATTCATCCTAAAGTCCTTTTTCTTGACTTTTGTGACTCTTTAGGTCACTCGGGATCCATAAATTTCCTGGTTTGCTCTTTCTCTATCAGTTGTGGTTCATGAACTGACTCGATTTATAAACTAGTTCAATCCAGTTAGATCCGCTCCATCTAAACCGGACTAATTTTTCTCTTCCAATTTGCCCTAAGGTTCTTTGCCAAGACTTTATGAACCCTTTGTGCCACTCGGGAGTTGTAATTTCCCAAATTGCTTGTTCTTTGATTATCAGGTTTGTGAACTAGTTCAGTTTTTCTCACTCGGTTTGACCGGTTCTTTTCCCGGTTTTCCTTAACTCAAAAGGGTGAGGTTTACATCTCTCCCCTCCTTTTAGGGGTTTTGTCCCCAAAACTTAATTAGCAACCTTTGCATAAGGAACAATTTCCTTTGATGTCAACTTGGTGTTTACTTAACATGCAAACTCTTCTCTTGTTATTTCAATTAGACCTTTTTATATCATTCTCTTGAGGAATTTATTTTTCTTTATATTATTTACTTCCTCCATAGAGTTTATCATAACTAGACATACCTTACTTAAGGGTATATTCTTAGATTCACATCTTTCTTTGCTTAGAGCAACATTTTTTCCTTTGAGGTCCTATACTCAAGATTGAGAGTTCCAAGATACCTAACCATTCTCGTGTCTAGTTAACCTCTTGGTCGTTGAAACCCTTAGCTTGATGTTCTTTAGAGCATTACATACTTGTTTTCATGGATTTCTTGTTATCACCTTTTCATCCTATTTCAACTCTTCCTTCATCTTAGGTCATGTTTTCCTTGGGACTGTTGGGTTTACATGCCACTTACATCATGACATTTTCTAGATCTTGTCTCTTATGTTCATTAGATTTCCAGAACACCTCCTTTAGGGTTATTCCCAACTTTCCCATCTCTGAGGGATTGTATAATTTTATCCCTCCTTTCATCGGATAGTATTCCTCAACTACCTTTACTATTCTTTAGTTATCCTTTATGTCTTGACAAATTGTCTTACATAATCATGTCGGTTTTTCCTTACCCACTCGTCCTTTCCCAACTTCCTTATTGGATCTTTCCGGTTCCAATCAGTTGTGTGTGGACCATAACTGGCCTTGATATCAGTGGTCATTAACTTTAGTCACTTCTTAACTAGAGGACTTACCTCTCCAAGATTTTTTAGATGTATTTTATTCTATTCCCCTTTTTATGGGCAATCCTCCTCTTTCTTACTCATACATCATCTTTTAATGATATCTTCTCACTTACTCGTTCCTTGGGTTTAATTTACTTCTTAGGCCCTCATGAGTACTTTTCCTTGTTACTTGATCTTTTCGTCTCAACTAGCATTTCATTTGTGAGCTTATCTTTCCTTCCATTTCGGTTGGTTCCATTTCCTCTTAGTTGGGATATGTATGCCTTTCCGGGGCTTCCTTCCTTGGTAGGATTCTTTCCCTTTCTTCCAAAATTCCTTTTTCATTCGTTCTTTGGAAGTATCTAATTATTAAATGACATCCTTCTCATGCACCCTTTCTAGGAATCTAGCGGTACGTCCTTGTACCATTTCCTTAATTCTAATTATATCATGCACAAGTTTTCTTACTTGGGAAAAGTTCAGACATGGTTTGTTTCAAGACCTATTTGTGCGAGGCTTACTTAATCTTCTCCTGGCTTTGAGTTTGGTCGTCAATTTGGTCTTGGCTATTGATCTCTTTAAGGATTTCCTCCATCCTTCTTTTTCAAATGTTTGGCCTTTCCATCTTTCCTTTCTATACTAGAGTTTAATCTATGACTGTCATGCCCCGACCCGGTTTATCGGATCCCCGTGATCAACCCGCCACTCTCCCGGTTTATTAAAGGGTTTTCCCTTATTATTAACCGTAAAGAGTAAGGTGTCCTTTAATCCTGCACCTTTTCCTGGAATAACATAAATCAAAACTGCATAATATTTTAAATTTATCATACCTGTCTCACAGGCGTCTTAGTTGATAGTCTTTAAGGATAGGCTTTCTGGAATTTCCTGAAAGGGATATAAGGGAGGGGATGAGTACGATTACTTAGTGAATGAGTTTTCGAAATTTAACTTTTAGGAAAAAGATTTGTATTGGAGTGTGTCAGACTCCTTATTTTCTTTTAAAAATCCTTTCATTTCAAATCTCTGTTTTTATCATTATTTCTTATTAATCACAGTGTGTCATCACCAAACACACATCCTTCATCATGAAGGTCAATCACACAATCACAGGCCAGCCCATCCATTGAACCCACTTGTGGTGTCCGAGCGACTTTACCGACCACCTAGATAGAAGCATGTCCACTTCTACCCTGAGAATGAGTGGATGTACACAACATCCAACCCTCAATCCCTCAATCAATTCTTTGTTTCCGTATGAGGACAGAGATCTCATCCCGACCCCACCCCGGTCTTGTGCGCATGAAGCTACATCGAGCTTCGCAAGGTCACTTGGTCCGACAAACTGCCCTTATATCCACCAGGTCGTCTAGGGCATTAGGACACATCACTACCCCTCTTGGGCATCTTGAAGGTCTCGTACACACAGTGCATGCACAATTAATATTTTCACATCATGCCTTATAATTTGTAGTGCCACTGGTCCAATGGCCCTGACCATCAACGCAACCTGCAACTGTTTGTCTTGACTAGTCTGGAGACCTGTCATGTCGCGCTGCCACTAGTTGATTGAATATGTCGGTCCTGTCTTGTTACCATGGCCAAACAATTCATTTACTTTATGTTTTATGGCATATTTCTCATGTTTGTTTACAAGCACCTGCTCGTGCAAATTGGCCTATGGTCCACTGTTCGAGATTTTCAAAATCGGGCATATTAGCCCCCAAGTTCCAAAACCGAGGCCCCTGACCTATAAGAGCTATTCTAGCTCTTGTCAAGAAAGTCTCCCAAATCGTTTAAGCAGTGGGTCGTAGTTAGGGGAGAGCACTTTTGACAAAAATAAATTTTTAACTATCCTTCATACCAACCGGGTATGAGGATATCTCCGCTCATAACTGATGAATGAGTTTTCCACTTCCTCCGAGGAAGCTTAATCATACCAACCGTGTCTAATCTACTCACAACTTGTAAGTAGTTTTTCCACGTCATTTTCACATCACTTCTCTATGTTGCGATGTTTAAAATACCACTAAGTAGTGGGTTTTCATTTCGAGGTAATTATCATCCCCAACTAGGTATGATATAAAATCACACTCACCCTTTAATGCAGTGAATTCCACTCGATCGGTTCTTTGTATTCATGCAAGTTTATCCTTGTTGGCGTTCCGGCTACTTCATATTCCTACATGATATGAACATACTTGTTCATTATCCCTCGGCCTAATAGCCTTCATCCATTCCAAATGAATGAGAAAACTAAACTTTTTATTTATTTGTAATTAGGTCCCTAAAGTTACTTTTCTTTAACTTTAAGTCCCTAATGCCGGTTTTTCCTCAAATTGAGTTCCGAAAGTTTTCAAATTTATCTTAAGACCTCAATTTATTCAAATTTACAAAAGGGGTTCTATTTTCCAAATTTCTAATTTGGTCCCCCCCCAAATTTTCCAAAATTACCGTTTTGCCCTTCCTTTACAAAAATGGTAAGTTTCACCCCAAAAATTCTAAAATTCCTTAATTGACCTTCTAACATTATTATCATGCCATATTGACCCTGAATTTTATAAAATTGCATCTAGGTCCCCAATTTTCGAAAATCCCCAATTTTCCACAATTTTTCCCCCAATTTCAACTTCCTAATGCAACCGAATTTGATTTCATCAAATTGACCGATTAAACATGTAAACCCTGCACTTTTGAGTTAAGGAAAACTGGGAAAGAACTGGTCAACCCGAGTGAGAAAACTGAGCCGGTTTACAAATCCGATCATTTGGGAATAATCAATTTGGAAATTTACAACTTCCGGGAGATTCAAAGGGTTCATTAAACCTTGGAAAAGAAATTTAAGACAAATTAGAAGAGAGAAACCAAATTTCGGTCAAAACGTTTTATGCTACCCTTATCATAAATAGCCATAAATTAATATATATTTAATTATTATAATTAATACCAATAATTTAATACCTAAATTAAATTATTGGAATTAATACAAATAATTTAATACGGAAATTAAATTATTGGAATTAATACCAATAATTTATGGCAATATTAATACTAGTAATAAATCTCTCCCATTTTATACACGATTTTTACACCTATATAAAGAGGTCATCCCCATTCATTCTCCTCACACCTGAACACTTCTCTTTCTCTCTCTCTACAGCTCTATTTCCTGGTGAAGCTTGAACCAGAGCTTCGACTTGAACAAAGGTCGAACTCTTTAGAACTGAGGAGAGGCAGCTATCTGATAGCAAACTCCAGTCAATCCGATAATCGTTGGAGAAGCGCTGACATGATGAAATAGTGAAAACTCTGGCGGACCGAAGCTGCCCTATTTCGGCCAAGCTGAAATCGGCCATTTCAAGCCCTTCTCAGGCCAAACCAAGCCTTCCTAACACTTCCTCAGCCTTTCCACGGCCAAATTAGGACCGCAAGGTAAGCCAATTCGGCTCCCCTTTACAATTTTCGATCGGTGCTAGAGAGAGAGTCGACCGAATTTCAATGACGAAATTCTAATCCAATTCCACATCAATTGATGCTATTCTTGATTCTAGGATGAACCTCAGGATGACACCTATCTTCCTAGATCGAAAACTTGGACCGCTGTGCCTTCACCGGTGAGTAATCGAAGCTTTCTCTCTCTATAGTTCATTTTCCGGCGAAGCTCCGTTTGAGCTTGTCCCGACGTTAAAACTTGCGATTCACATTTATAAAGAATCGTATGAACTGTAGAAACTCAATTTCAACTTCAATTTCAACAATTGGAAACATTTGATGGGTCAATTTGATAAAATCAAATTCGGCTGTGTTAAGAAGTTGGAATTTGGGGAAAATTAGTGATTTTCGAAATTCAAAGGACTAAAACAAAATTTTATGAAATTGAGGGCCAATTGGGCATGAAAATAATGTTGGAGGACGAATTGAGAAATTTTAGAATTTTTGGGGCAAAACTTACCATTTTTGTAAAGGAAGGGCAAAATGGTAATTTTGGAAAAGTTGGGGGTCCAAATTGGAAATTTGAGAAATTAATCCCCTTTTTGTGAAATGGAATAAATTGAGGTCCTATGATAAATTTTAGAAGTTTCGGGACTCAATTTGAGGAAAAAAATCGGCATTTGGGACTTAAAGTTAAAGAGAAATAACTTTAGGGACCTAATTGCAATTAAATGAAAGTTTGACTTTCTCATTCATTTGGAATGAATGAAGGCGATTAGGCCGAAGGATAATGAACCAAGATGTTCATATCGTGTAGGAACACGAAGTACCAGGAACGCCAGCAAGGACAAGCTCCCGTGATTACCAAGAACCTGTCTAAGAGAATTCACGACATTAACGGGTGAGTGGGTTTACTAACGTCATACCCGGTTGGGATGATGAGCACACCTTATAATTTAAAAACCACTTACCGGTTGTGAGTGGGTTTACTAACATTATACCCAATTGGGATGATGAGCACAACTTAAAATTAAAAACCACTTACCGGTTGTGAGTGGGTTTACTAATATCATACCCGGTTGGAATGATGAGCACAACTTAAAATTAAAAACCACTTACCGGTTGTGAGTGGAAATTTTATATCATACTTGGTTGGGAATGATAAGTACCTCGGTATGAAAACCCACTATTAAGTGGTATTTTAAACATCACTACTTAGAGGAAGTGATGTGAAAATCATACGAAAAAACTACTTACCGATTGTAAGTAGATCATACCCGGTTGGTATGATGAGACTTCCTCGAAGGAAGTTGAAAACCCGTTGATCGGTTATGAACGGAGGTGTCCTTATACCCGGGCGGTATAATGGATAGAAAAAACATATGTTTTGTCAGAAGTGCTCTCCCCTTACTGTGTGCCAATGCTTAAACAACTTGGGAGACCTTCTCGACAGGAGCTCGAATAGCTCTGATAGGCTAGGGGCCTCAGTTTTGGAACTTGGGGGCTAAATGCCCGATTTTGAAAATCTCATATAGTGGGCCCAAGGCCAATTGGCACAAGTAGGAGCTCGTACACGAACATGATATATGTGCTATAAAACTTAATAAGTGAATTTTTTGTCCATTGTACCAAGATAGGACCAACTTGCTCAGTCAACTAGCGATAGTGTGACATGACAGGTCGACGGACTAGTCAAGACAAACAATTGCGGGTTGAGTTGAGAGTCGGGGCCGTTGGACCAATGGCACCACATATTACATGGCTTGATAAGAAAACATTGTTTGTGCATGCACTGTGAATACGGGATCATCAAGACACCCATGAGGGGTAGTGAAGTGTCCTAAGGGCCCTAGACGACCCAGTGGGTATAAGGGCAGATCGTCGTTTCAGGTGTCTATGCGAAATCTGGAGTAGCACCAAGCGCATGAGACTGGGGTGGGGACAGGATGAGGTCTTTGTCCTCATACGAACACAAAGAAGTGATTTCAGGATTGTGGGTCGGATGTCACGTACATCCACTCATTCCCAGGGTAGAAGTGGACGTACATCTATCTGGGTGGCAAGAAAAGTCGCTCCGAAGCCACTAGCGGGTTCAATAGTGATACTGACTTGCGAATGTGTGTAACCTTCATGATGAAGGATGTGTGTTGGGTGATGACAAACCGTGGTAAATAAGAAATGGTGGAAAAACCCAAATTTTTAAATGAAGGGATTTTTGAAAACAAAGAAGTCTGGCACACTCCATATAAATATTTTTTTTAAAAGTCAAAAGCTTTTAAAAACCCATTCACTCAGTAGTCATACTCACCCCCTCCCTTATATCCCTTTCAGAAAATCCCGGAAAGCCTACCTTGAAAGACAATCAACTAAGATGCCTGTAAGACAGGTATGTAAAGTTTAAAATTTCATGTAATTTTGATTATGCTATTCTAGAAAATGGTGTAGGTTTAAAGGACGACTTACTATTTACGGATTATAATAAGGGAAAACCCTTTAATAAACCGGGAGAGTCGCGGGTTGTTCACGGGGATCCGACCAAACCGGGTCGGGGCGTGACAACTAGAGTGGTATCAGAGCCTATTTCCTCGAATACATAATCAAGACTAGAAAATATAGTAACTAATAGGATTTATCCTAAAATTTTCAGATGGCTTCGAGGAGAGGAACCAAGAAAACTTGGAATGGCTCTAGTTAACACCCTACCTCCGTAGGGAGACAACCTTAGAAGCTTCCCAAATGCTTGAGACCGGGCTGAAATGTCAAAAGACCAAATGGGGAAGTATCTTGGAGAATGGTGCTAGGACCTATTGGTGGCACAACTCTAAGTATGGAGGAAGACGTTTATCAACAATTTCATAGCTCCTTAGTTATTTTGCAACCATTTTTTGTGATAGGGCTGAAAGCCTAATCTTTTGTATCCCTCTGTTAATAAAATACTCAAATTCTCAAATCTCTCTCTCATGATGATGCAATCTTGTTGGGAATATGGCCTAAGGAAAATAAAGCAAACCCACACTATCCTGGAAGCTAAGGAAAAGTTACATCCCGGTTATGGAAGATGAATCAAAGAATTAAGAAACCTAGGAAGAATCTTACCATGACCCTTTAGCAAAGGAGATTCAGTAAGAAAACTGTTAAAGTGATCAGACTCAAAGAATGATAGAGCACCAAACCAATAGTAACCCTGGAAATGCCCTACTCGAAGGAAAGAAGGGACCACAACAATCCATGTAAAGGAACAACCTATTACAAGTATGAACGATTGAGACATTACCCGAAGAAGTGCCCAACCCTACTAAGGACAAGTACCAAGATAAACTATTATAGGTGTAAGGAAAGAAGGGGTGTTTCACACCTCATAAATTCATGGCAATAACTCCTCAAAGGCCACGAAGGACTGGTGACTGAAACCATGTAGCAAGAGGTTCACCAAGAGGTCAAGAAATGTCGAGGTAAATGCAAAATTTAAATTTCTTCTTAAGAAGGTCAACCCAAGAAAGATAGCTCAAGAGTATGGATAAGGTACATGGAAAGTATATCTAGAACCCTCTCATAAGGGGCAAACACAGAGAAACGTCCTCTGGAAACTCTAGAGAATGGCACAATGAGAGTGAAGAAGAGAAGGAATACATTGGGAAAGGGAACTCTGGAGGGATGCATACAACTAAGTACCTTGAAGGAATCATTGGATTGGCAGATGGACATAATGTGAAGTGTAAGGCACCGACCCACCGTTAGAAACTTCTTGATGGAAGGATGTATTGGAGGCCAATTATGACCTACCTTGGAAGAGTAATAGAGCCAAATAACGGGATGTATTGGAATGAATCACCTTGGAAAAAGTAATGAAGCCAAATAGGGTCAAGGAGAATAAATGACACCCTAAGAAGGACTACACCCAAAAAAGGTCGGTGAGATGGATGTTAAGGATAGGAGGACTCGAGAAACAGCTGCCCTAAGAAACTTAGACCAAATAAATGGTAGAGGCAAAGCAGTTAACGAACAAATACTCGAGAAAGCCATAACATAAGTTCCGAAAAAGGAGAGAGAGGCGGAAAGGTCAAATACTTGGGAAAAGAAGGATGCAAGAAATCCTTAAAAGGACCAAAGGCCAATTAACGACTAAACTCAAGCCAAGAAAGGAATAGGCAAGCCTCTCCCACAATGATCCTTAGACAAGGAAGATTTGTACCCTCCCTAAAGAAATAAACAGGTACTGGGTATGAATAAGGATGCAGATAAAGCATAAAAGATGTGCCTACAAGATTTGAGGAGTAAAGGTAAATAGGAGAAGACGACATCAAGGGATGTCATTTAAGGGTAGAAATCTCCTAGAGCAAATGTAAGAAAAGAATGTCAGGGAAAAGGCAAAGAATCCTACCAAGGAAGGAAGCCCCAAAAAGGCATGCGTATCCCAATTAAGAGGAAATGGAACCAACCCTTATTTAGGAAATGTTTTCCAAGGAAGGAAGTATTGTAATGGTCTAGTGTGACTTGTTTAGAGAGAATAGGAGAACCATATAGAAAGAGGAAAACTAGTAACGGCGGACAACCAAAGATAATGAACAAAACCCTAAGAAAGGATGAGATGTAGTAAAGACTACACTCTATGATGGACAATAGGATGGGCATTAATACAGCTGCCCAGACAATAGGACCAGAAAAATAAAGAGAAAGAGACAATTAAAGAACTGATCTTTGAGAGAACCATCAATTTAAACCACAACAAAGAAGGGAGAAGTGAAAAGGCTAAAACATTGAGAAAGAAGAACGAAAGAAAATCCTTAAAGCAATCGATGGCCAAAACTGGATTTATAGACTTAAGACGGTCAAGTGAGCCTCACGAAGGGCGAACAAGAGAATTTGAAACAAGGAGGATGTGAACTCTCCTTAAACAGAAATAATCTAACGAATTAGCACCAAAAGATGTTGTGACAAGTATGAATGAGTGGACAAGCCATACTAAAGTAATAAAGGAAAAAATGTTCGAGAAATGTTGTGAAAGTAAATCCCCCAAATAAGATGTGGCTAAGAAGGAATAACCACAATTAGTAAGATGGGTCATAGTCCACATGCGCATATGAAGCTTAAAGAGTGAACGATCGAGAATAGGGTGGAATGCACGGAATAAAACCAATAATCAGAAGTATCCCATCTAAGGAATAAGGGATAAAATAAAAGTTGTGGATAGAGAAGGATTCAAAGCAAAGATATGACCTAACATAGATAAGGGTGCAAAGAAAGGGATAAAAAACCATATAATAAATGATAAGGAGGTTAAGCATGTAACTCCTAAGATGGAAATCTCTATTATAAGAGACATAGTAGAGAACAAAATTGGAAGGAGTGAACCTTCCCAAGCAAAATAATCGACACATAGATAGAAAGCAATTATTGTTGAATGAAGAATCATAAAGTGATTTATGAGCAAGTAAAAGTGGATTAAGGAAAAAGGAAGTCATTGAATAAGGGATGTCACTAAAGAAGAGAAAGGACATAAGAAGGGGAAAATCCCCGTATGTTAATAATCATCAGGAAACCCAACGATTGGAATTGAAAGGACCCAATAAAAATGTTTGGAAAGGATGTGTAGGTAAGAGAAATCCATGCGGTTATGTGAGACATAATTTCAAAGGCATGATGGATGAGAGGATAACGGTAAAAAGGATAGTTGAGGAATACTATCAAAAGAAAAGAGGGATGAAGTTATATGATCCCTGAAAGGTTAAAAAAAAAAGCTAAGAGAGACCCTCAAGGAGATGTTCTAGAAATCTAATGGACAAAGACAGGTCCTAGAAAATGCCATGTCGTAAGGGGTATATAAGCCCAACAATCCCGAGGAGAATATGACTCAAAGTAAGGAAGAGTCGGCTAATAAGCATGACGAGGTTGAATATAAAAATTTGGACCGAAGTTATAATAGACAACGAATGGAGGAAGGGTCAAAATAGGACGAAAAAGTGATAATAAAGAAAATTGTGGAAACAAGTACTTAACGCCCGAAAGAACATTGAGCTAAAGGTTTCAACGACCAAGGGGTTAACTAGACATGAGGATGGTTAGGTATCTTGGAATTCCTAATCTTGAGTACAAAACCTCAAAGGGAAGAATGTGCTCTAAGCAAAGAATATACCCTTAAGTAAGGTATGTCTCATTATGATAAACTCCATGGATGGAGTAAAGGATGTAAAAAGGACTAATTGAAAGAACAAGAGAAGAGTTTGCATGTTAAGCAAACAACAAATGGACATCAAAGAAAATGGTTCCTCATTCAAGGTTGCAAATTAAGTTTTGGGGACAAAACTCCTAAAAGGAGGGGAGAGTTGTAAACCTTGCACTTTTGAGTTAAGGAAAACCGGGAAAGAACTGGTCAACCCGAGTAAGAAAATTGAGGTGGTTTACAAATCTGATCATTTGGGAACAATCAATTTGGAAATTTACAACTTCCGAGAGATCCAAAGGGTTCATTAAACCTTGAAAAAGAAATTTAAGACAAATTAAAAGAGAGAAACCAAATTGGTTCAGGTGAACAAGAATCTATAAGAACTTTGAAGTTAAGCATGCTTGTCTGAGAGTAGTGTGAGGATGGGTGACCTATATTGGGAAGTATGATTTTTTTGTAACAAGAAATTTCGGTCAAAACTTTTTATGCGAACGTAGCCTTATCATAAATAGCCATAAATTAATATATATTTAATTATTGTAATTAATACCAATAATTTAATACATGATTTTTACACCTATATAAAAAGGTCATCCCCATTCATTCTCCTCACACCTGAACCTTCTTTCTCTCTACTACTCCATTTCCTAGTGAAGCTCGAACTAGAGCTTCAACTTGAACAAAGGTCGGGCTCTTTAGAACCGAGGAGAAGACAGCTATCTAATAGCAAACTCCAGTCAATCTGAGAACCTTTGGAACAAAGGTACGAGATCATCAAGACACCCATGAGGGGTAGTGATGTGTCCTAAGGGCCCTGTACGACCCGGTGAGTATACGGGCAGATCGTCGTTCCAGGTGTCTATGCGAAATCTGGAGTAGCACCAAGCGCATGAGACCGGGGTGGGGACAGGATGAGGTCTCTGTCCTCATACGGACACAAAGAAGTGATTTCAGGATTGTGGGTCGGATGTCACGTACATTCACTCATTCCCAGGGTAGAAGTGGTCGTACTTCTATCCGGGTGGCAGGAAAAGTCGCTCCGAAGCCACTAGCGGGTTTGGTAGTGATACTGACTTGTGAATGTGTGTAACCTTCATGATGAAGGATGTGTGTTGGGTGATGACAAATCGTGGTAAATATGAAATGGTGGAAAAACCCATTCACTGAGTAGTCGTACTCACCGCCTCCCTTATATCCCTTTCAGGAAATCCCGGAAAGCCTACCCTGAAAGACAATCAACTAAGATGCTTGTAAGACAGGTATGTAAAGTTTAAAATTTCATGCAGTTTTGATTATGCTATTCCAGGAAATGGTGTAGGTTTAAAGGACGCCTTACTCTTTACAGATTATTATAAGGGGAAACCCTTTAATAAACCGGGAGAGTGGCGGGTTGTTCACGGGGATCCGACCAAACCGGGTCGGGGCGTGACAAAACACTTCCAATTGTTGAAATTGAAATTAAAATTGAGTTCCACATCTTCATACAATTCAATACACTTTGAATTGCAAATTTTGAGCCGGAACGAGTCGAACAGAGCTTCTCTGGAAAATAGACTGTAGAGAGAGAATGCTTTAATTACTCACCGTCAGGGGCATGGTGGTCCGAGCTTTCGATCTGGGTAGATAGCTCTCGTCTTGAGGTTCATCCTATAATCAAGAATTTCATCAATTGATATCGAATTAAGTTAGAATTTCATCATCAAAATTCTGTCAGTTCTCTTTCTAGCACCGATCAGAAATTGTAGAGGAGAGCCAAATTGGCTTAAGTTTCAATCCTAATTCGGCCGTGGGAGGGCAGAGGAAGTGTTGGGAGGGCTTGGTTTGGCCTAAGGAGGGCTTGAATTGGACGATTTTAGCTCGGCCGTAACAGAGCAGCTTTTGTCCGCTAGAGCTACTTCACTGTTCCATCACGCCGTCACTTCTCCGACAACCCTTGGAGCAAATGGAGACTACAGGCGTGTAGCTGACTTCTCCCCAGTTCTAAAGAACCCAACCTCACCTTGTTTGGCTCAGAAATGACCCTATATCGTAGGTCTGGTTCAAACTTCACCAAAAAACTAAGCAGTTGAGAGAGAGTGAGCTTTTCAGGTGTGGAGAGGATGAATGGGTAGGGGGTCTTTATATAGGAAGCTCGGGGACTTTGTGGTCGTCAGATTGGCACCTTAATGGCGGTCATTCACTTCCTGAAACTCCCTGGTTGGAGACTTATCAGCTTCGCCGACGCTGCACGATTTTTCGGCAAGTGAACAGTGTTGTCATCTGAAGGAAGAAGACGACACTATTCCAAACTGGACTGTACCGGTCTGAACCGAGTTCAAAGCTTAAACTAGCTGGTTCACCCCTCATTCCACCAAAATTTTCAAATCTAAAAATTTCTAAATTCATTTTCTATCCAATGGTGGCCTCAAATCTCAAATTTGAATTTTTTAAGCGACCTAGAAAAATGAATTTAGAATCTGGTTCAATAGTGGTTCAAACCGGTTCAATCCGGTTTGGATCCAGTTCACCTAAACTAGTTTGGTTTTCATCTCCAATTCATTCTCAAGTCCATTTCTATGACTTTTGGGACCCCCTTTGGGTCACTTGGGGTCCATAAATTACCCGGTTTGCCCTTTCTCTATTGTTTCTATTTCATGAACCGACTCGATTCATAAATAAGTTCAATTCAGTTGGATCCGGTTCATTTAAACCAGTCTAGTTGTTTTCTTCCAATTTGTCCTAAGGTTCTTTTCCAAGGTTTTATGAACCCTTTGGATCATGCGGGAGTTGTAAATTTCCAAATTGCCCATTTCCTGATAATCGGGCTTGTGAACTGATTCAGTTTTCTTACTCGGTTTAACTGGTTATTTTCCTAGTTTTTCTTAACTCAAAAGGGCAGGATTTACAACTCTCCCCTCCTTTTAGGAGTTTTGTCCCCAAACCTTAATTAGCAACCTTGCATGAGGAATCATTTCCTTTGATGTCCATTTGGTGTTTGCTTGACATGCAAACTCTTCTATTATTTTTTCAACTAGCCCTTTTTACATCCTTCACTTTAAGAAATTTATTTTCCTTTACATTATTTACTCCCTCCATGGAGTTTATCATAACTAAACATACCTTACTCAAGGGTATATCCTTAGATTCACATCTTTCTTTGCTTAGAGCAATATTTCTCCCTTTGAGATCATATACTCAGGATTGGGAGTTCTAAGATACCTAGCCATTTCAGTGTCTAGTTAACCCCTTAGTTGTTGAAAGCTCTAGCTCAATGTTCTTTCAAGCATTACATACTTGTTTCCACAGTTTTCTTTATTATCACCTTTTCATCATATTTTGACCCTTCCTTAATTCGTTGTTTATTATAACTTCGATCCAAATTTTTTTATATTCGACCTTGTCATGCTTACTAGCTAACTCTTCCTTACTTCGAGTCATATTCTCCTCGGGATTATTGGGCTTACATACCCCTTACAGCATGGAATTTTCTAGGATCTGTCTCTGTCCATTAGATTTCTAGAACATCCCCTGGAGGGCCTCTCTTAGCTTTCCGACCTTTCAGGGATCGTGTAACTTCATCCCTCTTTTCTTTTGATAGCATTCCTTAACTATCCTTTTACCGTTATCCTCTCATCCATCATGCCTTTGAATTTATGTCTAACATAACCGTATGGATTTCTCTTACTTATTCATCCTTTCCCAACTTCTTTATTGGGTCTTTTCGATTCCAATCATTGGGTTTCCTGATGACTTATTGACGTACGAAAATTTTTCCCTTCTTATGTCCTTTCTCTTCTTTAGTGACATCCTTTATTCAAGAACTTTCCTTTTTCCTTAATCCACTCTTACTTTCTTGTCACCATTTCACGATTCATTATTTTGAGTTGATCTATTTTTGGTCGATGTATTGATTGTTTTGTTTGGGGAGTTCCCTTCTTACGGTTTCATTCTCTACTATATTCCTCAAAGTACAGATTTTAACCTTTAGAGTTACATGTTCAACATTCTTATCATCCTTTGGAGATTCCTTCCTTCATTTCCTTACACCTTCTTCTATGTTGTGGCAATTTCCCCCTTTGAATCCTTATTCGTCTTAAAATTTCCTTTCATTCCTCATCTAAGGAATTTTTTTATTGATGGTCTTGTTTCATATACTCTACACTATGCTCATCCGTCCATTCTTTAGGCTCCATTAAGTGAGCATGGACCATAACCCATCCTAATGTTAGTGGTCATTTTCCCTAATTGATTTCTTAATTGAGGGGTTACTTCTCCAAGATTCCTCATATATTCTTTCTTTTATTCTCTTATTAGTGTAGTCCACCCACTCCTATTCATTACGACATTCTTTGATGCTACCATGCTATTTATCCATTCCTTTGGTTTAATTTACTTCTTATGACCTCATGAGTACTTTTCCTTGGTACTCGATCTTCCCATCTCAACCAACATTTCATTTGTGAGCTTATCGTTCTTTCCATTTCGGTTGGTTCCATTTCCTCTTAATTGGGATACGTATGTCTTTCTCGGGCTTCCTTCCTTGGTAGGATTCTTTCCCTTTCTCCTTAAATTCCTTTTATATTTGCTCTGGGGAATTTCTACCCTTAAATGATACCCTTTGATGTCATCTTCTCTTGTTTATCTTTACTCTTGAAATTTTATGGAAACATCTTTTGTACTATATCCTCATCCTTACATGTACTTCAGCACGTGTCTATTTCTTTTAGGGAGAGCTTATATCTTCTTTATTTCAAGATCTCTTGATCATGCAAGGGGCTTATCTACTCCTCTCTTGGCTTATGTTTGGTTGTTAATTTGGCCATTAGTCTTTTTAAGGATTTTCCTTCATCCTTCTTTTCCCCAATATTTGGCCTTTCCACTTCTTCCTTCTTTGCTGGAGTTTAATCTATGACCCTCACGAGTATTAGTGTGATACCTGCCACGCCTTTACTATTCAGCCTGTCTAATTCTCTTGAAGCAGTTATTTCTCGAATCTTCTTGTCCTTAATGACTCTTCCAGTGTCCTTTTTAGGGTGTTTTCCTTACTAATTCCCTATCCTCCTTAGGGTGTTGTTCATTCTCTTTGACCAACTTGTTGTCACGGTTTGCTTACTTCTGCTATATTGCTCCATATCTCCAATTTAACTTCTCTACTTTTTCCAAAGGAAGTTGTACTTGAAATCTTAAGACATCCCATTTGTCGTCAAACGCTCGGCTTGTCTTCTCTTGTGGATGCACTCACTCCTTTGCTCCTAAATTATTGGAAATTTCTTCTTTAAGTGAGAGTTTTCTTCAGCTACCTTTTGTTCTATTTATGGTTTTATCGAGGTCCTACCTTCAGCCCTTTTTTCCTTCCTGCCACTTTGTTGTGATCTCGAAGAGTTTCCTCCTGTCTATGGTTGAAATTACAAGCGGGGAGTCATGTTCCTTGGGATGGTATCCTTTTGAATTTCATATAGTTGTAGGGGTGTTATTCTTAGAAAGTATTGTTCTAAATATTAGTGGTGTGGGACAGTACTTCATTTCATGTCCTATTTCCTTTGTACCTTTAATAGGTTGTTCTTTGCTTAGTTACCCCAAGATGTTCCTAGACTCCTTACCATGACGGTTTTCTTATCATGCCTTCTTTGCATAATACTCTCCTTGATATCTGTGGTGTCTAGAGAATCGCGATTTTGTTTGATTACTTTTCTTGGTAGTACTTCATTAATAGAAGAGTACAATATGTTGGGGGGTTTTTGCCCTATTACAAAAAGTGGTCATAAAATAAATAGAGAGCTATGGGATTCTTGATAAGCATCCTCCTAGGTAAGGTTACACGCCATTTGCTGGTGTTTATGGCTTCAAGCTTGGCTTCCTTTGTACTTAGAGTTGTGCCCTCAATAGGTCCTAGCACCATTCTCCTGGATATTTCCCCATTTGGTCTTTTTGAGATTCCTACCATGCCTCGAGCATTGGGAAGCTTCTAGGGTTGTCTTCCTACGAGGACAAGGTGTTTAGTAGAGTAATTCCGAGTTTTCTTGGTTTATCTCCTAGGAGCCATCTGAAAATTTTAAGATCAATCCTATTAGTTACTATATGTTCTAGCCTTTATTATGTATTCGAGGAAATAGGCTCTCATACCACTCAAGTTGTCACACCCAGACTAGATTTGGTCAGATCCCCATGATCAACCCGCCACTCTCCCAGATTATTAAATGGTTTCCCCTTATTATAAACTGTAAAGATTAAGGCGTCTTTTAAACCTGCACTTTTTCCTGGAATAACATAAATCAAAACGGCATAATATTTTAAATTTATCATACCTGTCTCACAGGCATCTTAGTTGATGGTCTTTAAAAGTAGGCTTTTCAGAATTTTCTGAAAGGGATATAAGGGAGCGATGAGTACAACTACTTAGTGAATGGATTTTCAAAAATTAACTTTTAGGAAAAAGATTTGTATTGGAGTGTGTCAAACTTCTTATTTTCTTTCAAAAATCCTTTTATTTCAAATCTCTGTTTTTATCACCATTTCTTATTAATTAAGGTGTGTCATCACCCAACACACATCCTTCATCATGAAGGTCAATCACACAATCGTAGGCCAGCCCGTCCACTGAACCCACTTGTGGCGTCAGAGCAACTTTACCTGCCAATTAGATAGAAGCATGTCCACTTCTACCCTGAGAATGAGTGGATGTACGTAACATCCGACCCTCAATCCCGAAATCAATTCTTTGTATCTGTATGAGCATAGAGACCTCATCCCGACCCCACCCTGGTCTCGTGTGATTGAAGTTACGTTGAGCTTCGCAAGGTCACCTAGTCCGACAAATTGCTCTTATATCCACCAGGTCGTTCAGGCCCTAAGACACATCACTACCCCTTTTATGCGTCTTGAAAGTCCCATACACACAGTGCATGCACACTTAGTATTTTCACATCATGCCTTATAATATGTGGTGCCACTGGTCCAACGGCCCCGACCATCAACTCAACTTGTAGTTGTTTTTCTTAACTAGTTCGAAGACCTGTCATATCGCACTGCCACTAGTTGATTGAATATGTCGGTACTGTCTTGGTACCATGGCCAAACAATTCATTTACTTAAAGTTTTATAGTATATATCTCATGTTTGTTTATGAGCTCTAGCTCATGCCAATTGGCTTATGGCCCACTATTCGAGATTTTCAAAATCGGGAATATTAGCCCCCAAGTTCCAAAACTGAGGCCCCGGCTGATAAGATCTATTCGAACTCCCATCAAGAAGGTCTCCCAAATCGTTTAAGCAGTGGCTCGTAGTTAGGGGAAAGCACTTCTGACAAAAATAAATTTTTAACTATCCTTCATACCAACCGGGTATGAGGATATCTCCGCTCATAACCGATGAATGAGTTTTCCACTTCCTCCAAGAAAGCTTAATCATACCAACCGTGTCTAATCTACTCACAACTTGTAAGTAGTTTTTCCACGTCATTTTCACATCACTTCTCTATGTTGCGATGTTTAAAATACCACTAAGTAGTGGGTTTTCATTTCGAGGTACTTATCATCCCCAACCGGGTAGGATATAAAATCTCACTCACCCGTTAATGCAGTGAATTCCACTCGACCGATTCTTTGTATTCACGCGAGCTTGGCCTTGCTGGCGTTCCCGCTACTTTGTATTCCTATACAATATAAACATCCTTTATTCATTATCCATCGACCTAATAGCCTTCATTCATTCCAAATAAATGAGAAAAGTTATTTTTCTTTAACTTTAAGTCTCTAATGCCAGTTTTTCCTCAAATTGACTTTCAAAACTTTTAAAATTTATCTTAGGACCTCAATTTATTCAAATTCACAGAAAGGGGTTTTATTTTCTAACTTTCCAATTTGGTCCCCCAATTGTTCCAAAATTACCATTTTGCCCTTCCTTTACAAAAATGGTAAGTTTCACCCCAAAAATTCTAAAATTCCTCAATTGGCCTTCTAATAGTATTATCATGCCCAATTAACCCTCAATTTTATAAAATTGCATCTCGGTCCTCAAATTTATCTTAGTACCTCAAATTATTTGATTTCACACAAAAGGGTTTAATTTCCCAAATTTCCAATTTGGTCCTTCAATTTTCCCAAAATTACCATTTTGCCCCTTCTGTAGAAAAATGGTAAATTTTGCCCCAAAAATTCTAAAATTTCTCAATTGGCCATCTAATATTCTTATCATGACCAATTGACACTCAATTTTAGAAAATTACATTTGGGTCCTTCGAATTTTTGATAATCCCAACATTTCCCCAATTTTCCCCCAATTTCAACTCTTCAACATTACCGAATTTGATTTCTTCAAATTAATTGATCAAACACATCTAATTGTTGAAATTGGAGTTGAAATTTAGTTCCTACATGTTCATATGATTCTAAGGAATTTTTAATCACATATTTTAACGTCAGAATGAGCTCAAATGGAGCTTCGCCAGAAAACAGACTATAGAGAGAGAAAGCTTTGATTTCTCATCGATGAGGGCGCGGTGGTCATAGCTCTCTATCTAGGCAGGTAGCTCTCCTCTAAAGGTTCTTCCTAGGATGAAGAATGACATCAATTGATGTCAAATTGGATTAGAATTTCTTCATTAAAATTCAGCCGACTCTCTCTCTAATAATGATTTGAAATTGTAAAGGGGAGCCGAATTGGTTTACCTTTTGGTCCTAATTCGGCCGTGGAAAAGCTTAGGAGGTGTCAAGAGAGCCTAGTTTGGCCTGAGGAGGGCTCGAATTGGCCAATTTTAACTCATTCGAAATAGGGCAGCTTTGGTCCGTCGGAGCTGCTTCACTATTTGTTCATGTCGATGCTTCTCCGACCACTCTCGGGAAGAACGGATGCTACAACCGTGTAGCTAAGTTCTCTCCAGTTCTAATGAACCTGACCTTGCCTTCTTTGGCTCAGAATTGACCCTATATTAGAGCTCTGGTTCAATCTTCACTGAAAAACTAAGCAACTAAGAGAGAGTGAGCTTTTCAGGTATGGAGAGGACGAATGGAGAGGGGCTCTTTATATCGGGAGCTTAGGGACCCGTTGGCCATCCATTTGGCACCGTTATAACAGGAATTGATGACCTGAAACGTACCCAACAGAGGCATTTCTTCTTCACCGGTGTTTCTTCAGTTTCCCTATGAGTGAACAGTTCAGTCATCCTGAGGAAGAAGATGATACTGTTCCCAACTGGACCAGACCGGTCCGAACCGGGTTCAAAGCTTAAACCGGCCGGTTCACCCCTCATTCGACTGAGTTTTTCAAATCTAAAAATTTCTAAATTTATCTAAATTCATTCTCTATCCAATGGTGGCCTCAAATCTCCAATTTGAATTATTTAAGCCACTTAGAAAAATAAATTTAGGATTCAGTTCAATAGTGATTCAAACCAATCCGAACGGGTTCGGATCCGGTTCACCTGAACCGGTTTGGTTTTCATCCCCAATTCCTTCACAAGTCCATTTCCATGTCTTTTGTGACTCCTTGGGTCACTTAGGGTCCATAAAATTCCCTGTTTACCATCTTTTTATCAATTTTGGTTCATAAACCAGTTTGGCCCTTAGATCGGTTCAATATGGTTCAGGTTCAGTTCACCTGAACCGGTCTGGTTTTTCTCTCCCACTTTGTTCTAAGGTTCCTTCCCAATGTTTATAAATTTCTTTGGGGCATAAGGGAGTTGAATTTCTTTGATTTTCCCGTTCTCTATCAGTTCTAGTTCATGTGCCAACTTAGTTCATAAACCGGTTCTATCCAGTTGGGACCCGGTTCTCTTGAACTGCTTTGGTCTTTCTTCCTCATATCATCTTAGGGTTCTTCTCCCAAGTTTATGAATATTTTTTAGTCACATGGAAGTTAGAAATTTTCGAATTTGCTCATCCCCTAATAGTTAGGCTTGCAGACCAATTCGGTTTAAAGATCACATTGACCGATTTTTCTCATTTCTAAAGGACGGGGTTTACAACTCTCCCCTCCTTTTAGGGGTTTTCTCCTCAAAACAATTACACGTTAAACAACTGAGGATAACTATCCCTCACCATAGACTCGGTTTCCCATGTCTCTTCCTACACGGGTCCGTTTTGCCACAACACCTTGACCATAGAAATTTTCTTATTCCTCAAATTCATGTTTCTTCGGTCGATGATTCGTACTGGCTATGTCTGATAGGTCAGGTTCTCTTCCAATTCCATTGAAGGTCGGTCTAGTACGTGACTAGGATCAGGTTGATATTTCTGAAGTATTGAAATATGGAATACATCATGTATTATTTGTAGATCAAGAGGCAATTCTAATTTTATAAGTTACTGATCCTATCCTTTGAATAATGGGATATGGACCGATATATCTGGGTTTCAACTTTCTTCTTTGTTGAAACCTAAGTATTCCTCTCCATGGAGATACTTTGAGGAATACTTGATTGCCCACTTTGAACTCCAAATCTTTTCTTCCGATTGTTTGCATAACTATTCTACCTGTCTTGTGCAGTCTTAAGATGACTCCTTATTAATTTTATCTTTCTTGTGGCATCCTCTATTATCTCAATTTTCTCTAACTTCCTTTTGCCCACTTCTTCCAAAAATAAAGGGGTACGACAAGGTCGTCCATAAAGGGCTTCATAGGGAGCCATCTGGATACTAGCCTGATAACTATTATTATACGTAAATTTCATCAGGCATAAGTATTCCTCCCCGCTTTTATTCATGGTGAGTACACACGCCCTTAGCATGTCTTCCTAGGTTTGGATGGTTCGCTCAGATTGACCATCTGTCTGAGGGTGAAATGCCATACTCATATGGAGTTTGGTTCCCATGGCATTTTACAAACTCGGCCAAAACTTGGAAGTAAATCTCGGATCTCTATCTGATACTATACCCACCGGGACACTACGGAGTCTTATTATTTCCTTCATATATAGGATGGCCAATTGTTCTACTGTGTCTCGTCACTCTTATAGGAAGGAAATGAGCTGATTTGGTCAGTCTATCCACAATGACTCAAATCGCATCTCGACCTTTTCTGGTCACCGGCAGGTCCGTGACGAAGTCCATGGTGATGTGCTCCCATTTCCACTCAGGAATTGGTAAGGGTTGTAGTAGCCCTAATGGCTTTTGATGCTCTACTTTTATCTGTTGATAGGACAAGCGTCGGGCTACATATTCCGCAATGTCCCTCTTCATACCCTTCCACCAATATCCTTGTTTGAGGGTGCAGTACATCTTAGTACTGCCTGGGTACATAGCATACACTAAATAGTGTGCCTCTTCCAATATTAATCTCTGTAACTCCTTGTCTTGAGGCACATGTACCCTACTCTTATAGGTCAGTACTCCGTCACCTCGCACATCGTAGTCTGGATTCCTTTCTCTGTTAGTTGCATCCAAGTAGGACTGAAGTTCTTTATCAATCTTTTGTTGGGCTTTTATATGCGCGGTTAGACTGGGCCTTATCGCTACATTTTCCACCAGGCATTTTTCCTATCGGTCCATCCTCAGTCTCACTTCCATTCTTCCCAATTGTTGTAGCAAAGGTAAGTAGCTTGTCTTGACTTGTGTCGCCTCAGTTTGAAACTTGTGACTTAAGGCATCTGCTACCACATTTGTCTTTTCGGGTTGGTATTCTATCACCAAATCATAATCCTTCACCAATTCTAGCCATCTCCTCTAACGAAGAATTAACTCCTTCTGAGTTTAGGAAGTACTTAAAGCTCTTGTGATCTATGTATATCCTGCACTTTAAGTACTTCCTAAACTTCAGTTGTCGTGAGGTATTAGCGATAACCTTCCCTTATTGCATTAACACATGTCTCAGTCCTTGTCCCGAGGCATCACTATAGACTGTGTACTCTCCTGCAGTAGGATCGGGTAAGGAGGGTACTAGTGCGGTTGTTAGTCGAGTTTTTAACTCTTGAAAAGATTTTTCACAATCCTCATCCCATTTGTACTCAACTCCCTTCTTGATGAGTTGAGTTAGAGGAGTTACTATTTTAGAAAAGTCTTGCACAAACCGCCAATAGAATCCTGCCAATCCTAAGAAACTTCTAATTTCTGTAGGATTCCTTGGAGTTTTCCATTCTAATATATCTTCCACCTTGGCTGGATCCACCTTAACTCCGTCCTTAGATACGATGTGCCCTAAGAATTTTACTTCTTGCAACATGAATTCACACTTGGAAAACTTTGCATATAATTGGTTTTCCTTTAAGATTTCCAATGTGATTGCTAGATGCTCTTCGTGTTTCGACCTGGTTCGTGAGTATATAAGGATATCATCTATGAATACTATCACGAACCTGTCCAGATGAGGTTAGAACACACGGTTCATTAGGTCCATGAAAGCTACAGGGCATTCATCAATCCAAAAGGCATCACTCGGAATTCATAGTGTCCATACCTGGATCGAAATGCCGTTTTAGTGACGTCCTCTTCTCTAATCCTTAGTTGGTGGTAGCCTGATCGAAGATCTATTTTTTTTTTTTGAAAAGTAGGTTGCTTCTTTTAACTGATCAATCAAATCATCTATCCTTGGGAGTGGCTATCGGTTCTTGATGGTGACCTGATTCAGTTTCCTGTAGTCAATACATAGTCTAATACTCCCGTCCTTTTTTTTCTTCACGAACAAAATAGGAGCACCCCATGGAGACTGACTTGGATGTATGAAATCATTTTCCAATAATTCATCCAGTTGTTCCCTTTTATTGACATTGCTTAATTTCCCATTGCTTCAATATTTACCTACTCCTTTGAGGTAGATCTCTTATCCTTATCGTATTCAAACTTTTTGTGTTGTTATATCCCAATTGTTTCTCTTCTCGTCTTGGTTGGGGTATATTCTTCCCTTATTCCCCATCTCTGGCTAGACTTCATTTACTCCTCCAAAATGTTTGGCCCAACTCAGTTATTTCCTTATATAGTATTTCTTCAATGTCTGAATTTGAGTTGTCCAGACCTTCTTGTAGTAGATCGTGCTAAACCTTCCCATATTCTTACCTAACCACTTGTATCTTCCGATGTTTGATCGGCCCATTCCTTGGAGATTTTCACTTATCTTAGGGACTTGGTACGCTTCATCTACTCTTATTTTTCTTCGACTTACTTTTTACCCTCCATATGTCTCTTATCCTCTGAAATTTCTAAGGAATAATTGCACTTTCCCTTCATCTTTATCAATGGACTCTTATTCTCTATTCTTTATCGCCTAGCTTCAATTCATGTGGTTCTTTTTGGGATATTTATACTTCCTCTTGGGTTTTTCTTCAAAATTACTTGGTCTTTTGAAAGTTATGTTATCCTTGCTCCTCCAACTCCTTTTTTTTCCAGTCCTTAGTATCCCTTTCAGATTGATTTCTCCTTGTCATTTTTCAAGTCTTAATGGTTGGGTTTAACTATTCATAAGCCAATTTCCTTAAGGAGAAATCCTTCCTTTAAACTTTCATACACTTAAATCTTTCTTAAGACACTTAGGAGTTTTAATAACTTTAAATTTATTTCAAGAATTTCTTCTTGCCATAATTTGGCTTATACAGAAATTTTCTACCCCCTAATCTCTTGGGGTCATAGGGTTAGAGTTAACCTTAGAACTATTATGGGACTCCTGGTCATAAGGTTTTGGGGAATTAATTGTGCTCCATTCGTGCTCCTTAATAGGATGAATTTCATGTATGGCCTCTAGTTCGTATCGCCTTAGTACTTCCACCTGAACTCATATGTCCATTTCATCCATCGAGATGGATTGAAGTCAGGTTGAGTGGGTGGGGGTACTTGGTGGACCTACATGAAGGTGGCATATGTATCCCAATAATTATCCCAGGCCTCCTTCTTGGTGGGGTTCCTCTTCTGTTGTTGCGGTATTGGAGGAGGGGTTGGACTTCTAGAAGGTGTTGGTGGATCCTCTTGTCTAGGAGGAGGGTATACGATGCCTTCTGGTTCCAATAAGGCTCTCACTATTCTTCGGTAGTCTTCCACCATGTCCTTGGGTACTCGTTTTTCACCCCTTAGAAACCTTTGGATGGCTTCTTCTCTTGGGTTGGTCTCCTTTTTCACCCTTATAGAGGGAGGAATAGATTTTATTGCAAATTTCCTAAGGGCTCTCCTTCCTACATGATAGTTTGGGATTGGATTAATATCAGTGGGCTCAAGGCCAGTTGGCACGAGCAGGAGCTCGTAAACGAACATGATATATGTGCCATAAAACTTAATAAGTGAATTGTTTGGCCATGGTACCAAGATAGGACTGACATGCTCAGTCAACTAGCGGCAGTGCGACATAATAGGTCGACAGACCAGTCAAGACAAACAACTGCGGGTTGAGTTAAGAGTCGGGGCCGTTGGACCAGTGGCACCACATATTACATGGCTTGATAAGAAAATATTATTTGTGCATGCACTGTGAGTACGAGATCATCAAGACGCCCATGAGGGGTAGTGATGTGTCCTAAGGGCCCTGGACGACCCAGTGGGTATAAGGGCATATCGTCGTTTCAGGTGTCTGTGTGAAATCTAGAGTAGCACCAAGCGCATGAGACCGGGGTGGGGACAGGATGAGGTCTCTGTCCTCATACGGACACAAAGAAGTGATTTCAAGATTGTGGGTCGGATGTCACATACATCCACTCATTCCCAGAGTAGAAGTGGTCGTACTTCTATCCAGGTGGCAGGAAAAGTCGCTCCGAAGCCACTAACGGGTTCAGTAGTGATACTGATTTGCGAATGTGTGTAACCTTCATGATGAAGGATGTGTGTTGGGTGATGACAAACCGTGGTAAATAAGAAATGGTGGAAAAATCCAAATTTTTAAATGAAGGGATTTTTTAAAACAAAGGAGTCTGGCACACTCCATATAAATATTTTTTTCTTAAAAGTTAAAAGTAGACCTTTGAAAACCCATTCACTGAGTAGTTGTACTCACCCCCTCCCTTATATCCCTTTCAGGAAATCCCAGAAAGCCTACCCTGAAAAACCATCAACTAAGATGCCTGTAAGACAGGTATGAAGAGTTTAAAATTTCATGCAGTTTTGATTATGATATTACAGGAAATGGTGCAGGTTTAAAGGACGCCTTACTCTTTATAGATTATGATAAGGGGAAACCCTTTAATAAACCGGGAGAGTGGCGGATTGTTCACGGGGATCCGACCAAAACCGGATCGGGGCGTGACACATGCAAAATTTCAACCTTGTTCCCTATAAGACATATATCAAATAAAATGTAAGCTTAAAGACAAATTTAAGCATATTTGACAAAGAGTAAGGCTCGGTGTTACTTCTAGTCATTTCCTTCTTTCCTAAAAAGGGGTAGAAAAGAGGGGTGAGTTTCTAAAACTCAGTGAATGGGTTTTTCAGAGGTTTACTTTTAACTTAAAAAAAATATTTATATGGAGTGTGCCAGACTCCTTTCTTTTAAAAATTCCCTTCATTTAAAAATTCAGGTTTTTCTATTATTTTTAGTTACTGGTGTGTCATCCAACACACATCCTTCGTCAAGAATGTTACACACATTCACAAGTCAGTATGACTACTGAACCCACTAGTGGCTTCGAAGAGACTTTACCTACCACCGGGATAGAATCACGACCACGTCTACCCTAGGAATGAATGGATGTACACGACGTCCGACCCTCAATTCCCAAAATCGCTTCTTCATGTCCATATGAGGACAAAGACCTCATCCCGTCCCCACCCCGGTCTCATGCACTTGGTGCTACTCCAAATTTAGCACAGACACCTAGAACGACGATCTGCCCTTATACTCACCGGGTCGTCCAAGGCCCTTAGGACACATCACTACCCCTCATGGGCGTCTTGATGATCCCGTACTCATGGTGCATGCACAAACAAACTTTTCTTAAATTACCATGTAATATGTGGTGCCATTTGTCCCAACGGTCCCAACCTTCAACTCAACCTGTAGCTGTTTGTCTTTATCTGTAAACCCCGTACATTTGAGTTAAGGAAAACCGGGAAAAGAACCGGTCAAACCGAATAAAAAAACCAAACCAGTTTACATTTGGGAATAAGCAATATGAAAATTTACAACTTTCGGTTGATCCAAAAGATTTATTAAACATTGGAAAAGAAACTTAAGACAAACTAGAAAACAAAAATCAAATTGGTTCAGGTGAACTAGATTACATAAGAACTTTAAAGTTAAGTGTGCAATACAAATAATTTAATACCGAAATTAAATTATTGGAATTAATACCGAAATTAAATTATTGGAATTAATACCAATAATTTATGGCAATATTAATACTAGTAATAAATCTCGCCCATTTAATACACGGGTTTTACGACTATATAAAGAGGTCATCCCCATTTCATTCTCCTCACACCTGAACACTTCTCTCTCTCTCTCTCTCTCTCTCTCTCTACTGCTCCATTTCCCGGTAAAGCTCGAACCAGAGCTTCGACTTGAACAAAGGTCGGGCTCTTTAGAACCGGGGAGAAGACAGCTATCTGATAGCAAACTCCAGTTAATCCGAAAATCGTTGGAGAAGCACCGAGATGATGGAATAGTGAAGCAACTCCGGCGGACCGAAGCTGCCCTATTTCGGCCAAGCTGAAATTGGCCATTTCAAGCCCTACTCAGGCCAAATCAAGCCCTCCCAACACTTCCTCAGCCTTTCCATGGCCGAATTAGGACCGAAAGGTAAGCTAATTCGGCTCCCCTTTATAATTTTCGATCGGTGCTAGAGAGAGAGTCGACCGAATTTCAATGACGAAATTCCAATCCAATTCCGCATCAATTGATACAATACTTGATTTTAGATGAACCTCAGGACGAGACCTATCTGCCCAGATCGAAAGCTTGGACTGCCGTGCCTTCACCGACGAGTAATCGAAGCTTTCTCTCTCTACAGTCTATTTTTCGGCAAAGCTCCATTTGAGCTCGTTTCGACGTTAAAATCTGCGATTCAAAGTTTCTTAGAATCGTATGAACATACAAGAACCCAATTTCAACTCCAATTTCAATAATTAGAAGAATTTGATCGGTTAATTTGATAAAATCAAATTCGGTAGTGTTGAAGAGTTGAAATTGGGGGAAAATTTGGGGATTTTCGAAATTCAAAGGGGCCAAAATACAATTTTATGAAATTGAGGGTCAATTGGGCATGAAAATATTGTTGGAGGACCAATTGAGGAATTTTGGAAATTTTGGGGAAAAACTTACCATTTTTGTGAAAGAAGGGCAAAATGGTAATTTTGGAAAAATTAGGGAACCAAATTGGAAATTTGGAAAATTAAACCCCTTTTGGGTGAAATTGAATAAATTGATATCCCACAATTAATTTTAAAAGTTACGGGACTCAATTTGAGGAAAAACCGACATTAGGGACTTAAAGTTAAAGAGAAATAACTTTAGGGACCGAATTGCAAATAACTAAAAGTTTGGGTTCTCTCATTCATTAATGAATGAAGGCTGTTATGCCGAGTAATAATGAACAAGGTTGTTCATATCGTGTAGGAACGTTAAATACAGAGAACGCCAACAAGGAAGCGCTCGCGTGAATACAAAGAACCAGTCTAGTGGAATTCACGGCATTAACGGGTGAGTGGGTTTACTAACATCATACCCGGTTGGGATGATGAGCACAAATTAAAGTTAAAAACCACTTACCGGTTGTGAGTGGGTTTACTAACGTCATACCCGGTTGGGATGATGAGCACATTTTAAAGTTAAAAACCACTTACCGGTTGTGAGTGGGTTTACTAACATCATACCCGGTTGGGGGATGATAAGTGCCTCAATATAAAAACCCACTGTTTAGTGGTATTTTAATCATCACTACTTAGAGAAAGTGATGTGAAAGTTATGCGAAAAAACTACTTACGGGTTGTAAGTAGATCATACCCGGTTGGTATGATGAGACTTCCTCGAAGGAAGTTGAAAACCCGTTCATCGGTTATGAACGGAGATGTCCTTATACCGGTCGGTATGATGGATAGTAAAAACCTATTTTTGTCGGAAGTGCTCTCCCCTAACTGTGTGCCAATGCTTAAACAATTTGGGAGACCTTCTCGACGGGAGCTCGAATAGCTCTTATAGGTCGGGGGCCTCGATTTTGGAACTTGAGGGCTAGAATGCCCAGTTTTTTTGAAAATCTCGTACAGTGGGCCCAAGGCCAGCTGGCACGAGCAAGAGCTCGTAAATGAACATGATATATGTGCCATAAAACTTAATAAGTGAATTGTTTGGCCATGGTACCAAGATAGGACCGACATGCTCAGTCAACTAGCGGCAATGCGACATGATAGGTCGACGGACTAGTTAAGACAAACAGCTGCGGGTTGAGTTGAGAGTCGGGGCCGTTGGACTAGTGGCACCACAAATTACATATCAATATAAGAAAACATTGTTTGTGCATGCACTGTGAGTACGGGATCATCAAGACACCCATGAGGGGTAGTGATGCGTCCTAAGGGCAGTCTGTCGTTCCAGGTGTCTGTGCGAAATTTGGAGTAGCACCAAGCGCATGAGACCGGGGTGGGGACAAGATGAGGTCTCTGTCCTCATACGGACACGAAGAAGTGATTTTGGGATTGTGGGTTGGATGTCACGTACATCCACTCATTCCCATGGTAGAAGTGGTCGTACTTCTATCCGGGTGGCAGGAAAAGTCGCTCCGAAGCCACTAGCGGGTTCAGTAGTGATACTGACTTGCGAATGTGTGTAACCTTCATGATGAAGGATGTGTGTTGGGTGATGACACACCGTGGTAACTAAGAAATAATGGAAAAACCCGAATTTTTAAATGAAGGAATTTTTGAAAACAAAGGAGTCTGGCACACTCCATATAAATATTTTTCTTAAAAGTTAAAAGCTTTTAAAAACCCATTCACTGAGTAGTCGTACTCACCCCCTCCCTTATATCCCTTTCAGGAAATCCCGGAAAGCCTCCCCTTAAAGACCGTCAACTAAGATGCCTGTAAGACAGGTATGTAAAGTTTTAAATTTCATACAGTTTTGATTATGCTATTCTAAGAAAAAGGTGCAAGTTAAAGGACGCCTTACTCTTTACAGTTTACGATAAGGGGAAACCCTTTAATAAACCAAGAGAGTGGCAGGTTGATCACGGGGATCCGACCAAACCGGGTCGGGGCATGACATGATCGGTCCGTAGACAGGTCATGTCGCACTGCTACTAGTTGACTGAGTATGTCGGATCTGCCTTGGTACCATGACCAAACAATTCACTTGTTAAATTTTAATGGCACATATATATGATGTTCTTTTATGAGCTCCTGCTCGTGTCCATTGGCCTATGGCCCACTATTCGAGTTTTTCAAAAATTGGGCATTCTAGCCCTCAAGTTCCAAAACCGAGGCCCCCGGCCTATAAGAGCTATTCGAGCTCCCGTCAAGGTCTCCCAAATAGTTTAAGCATTGGCACACAGTCAGGGGAGAACACTTCTAACAAAAATAGGTTTTTCCTATCCATTATACCGACTGGTATAAGGACATCTCCGTTCATAACCGATGAACGGGTTTTCAACTTCCTTCGAGGAAGTCTCATCATACCAACTGGGTATGATCTACTTACAACCCGTAAGTAGTTTTTCCGCATAACTTTCACATCACTTTCTCTAAGTAGTTATGTTTAAAAATACCACTAAGCAGTGGGTTTTTATACCGAGGTACTTATCATCCCCAACCGGGTATGATACATAATCCCACTCACCCGATAGTGATGTAAAATTCCACTTAGTTGGGTTCCGTCCTTAGCAAGTTGGACCTCGACTGGCGTTCCCGAGGTCTCGTTCTCCTACATGAAATGAACATAATTGTTCATTATTCTTTGTCCTAATAGCTCTCATTCGTTCCAAATGAATGAGAAAACCCAATTTACATATATTTGTAATTAGGTCACTAAAGTTATTTTTCTTTAACTTTCAGTCCCTATTGCTAGGTTTTTCCTAAATTCAAGTCCCAAAACTTTTAAAATTTATCTTAGGACCTCAAATCATTTGATTTCACACAAAGGTGTTTAATTTTCCAATTTTCAAATTTGGTCCTTCAATTTTTCCAAAATTACCATTTTGCCCATTCTTTAGAAAAATGGTAAAGTTTTCCCCAAAAATTCTAAAATTTCTCAATTGGCTCTCTAATATTCTTATTATGACCAATTGACCCTATATTTTAGAAAATTACATTTTGGTCCTTCGAATTTTTAAAAATCCCCAAATTTCCCCAATTTCAACTCTTCAACACTGTTGAATTTGATTTCATCAAATTGACCAATCAAACACCTCTAATTGTTGAAATCGGAGTTGAAATTGAGTTTCCTATATGTTCATATGATTCTAAGGAACATTGAATCGCAGATTTTAACGTCGGAACGAGCTCAAATGGAGCTTCGCTAGAAAACAAACTGTAGAGAGAGAAAGCTTCGATTTCTCACCGGTGAGGGCACGGCGGTCGGAACTCTCAATCTGGGCAGGTAGCTCTCCTCCAGAGGTTCTTCCTAGGATCAAGAATGACATCAATTGATGTCAAATTTGATTAGAATTTCTTCATTGAAATTCGACCAACTCTCTCTCTAACAACAATCTAAAATTGTAAATGGGAGCCGAATTGGCTTACATTTCGGTCCTAATTCGGTCGTGGACAGGCTAAGGAGGTGTCAGGAGAGCCTGATTTGACCTGAGGATGGCTCAAATTGGCCAATTTCAACTCAACCGAAATAGGGCAGCTCCAGTTTGTCGGAGCTGCTTCACTGTTTGATCATGTCGGTGCTTCTCTAGCGACTCTCAAGACGAACGGATGCTACCACCGTGTAGCTGACTTCTCACCGATTCTAATGAACCCAACCTCGCCTTCTTTAGCTCAAAATTGACCCTATATCAGAGCTCTGGTTCGAGCTTTGCAGGAGAACTAAGCAACTAAGAGAGATGGAGCTTTTCAGGTGTGGAGAGGACGAATGGAGAGGGGCTCTTTATATAGGGAGCTCGGAGACCCGTTGGTCGTCTGTTTGGCACCGTTATGACATGAATTGATGGCCTGAAACGTACCTAATGGAGGCATTTCTTCTTCACCGGAATTTCTTCAGTTTCCCAGTGAGTGAACAGTGCTATCATCCTGAGGAAGAAAATGACACTCTTCCAAACTAGACCAGATCGGTCCGAACTAGGTTCAAAGCTTAAACCAGCCAGTTCACCCCTCATTCGACCGAGTTTTTCAAATATAAAAATTTCTAAATTCATTCTCTATCTAATGGTGGCCTC
The DNA here is from genome assembly GCA_030064435.1 of Trapa incisa. Classification (NCBI taxonomy): domain Eukaryota; kingdom Viridiplantae; phylum Streptophyta; class Magnoliopsida; order Myrtales; family Lythraceae; genus Trapa; species Trapa incisa. The sequence goes on along the minus strand of CM057774.1, from coordinate 1,887,494 downwards.
AAATCTCCAATTTGAATTATTTAACCCACTTAGAAAAATGAATTTAGGATTCAGTTCAATAGTGATTCAAACCGGTCCGAACCGATTTGGATCCGGTTCACTTGAACCGGTTTGGTTTTCATCCCCAATTCCTTCACAAGTCCATTTCCATGTCTTTTGTGACTCCTTGGGTCACTTAGGGTTCACAAAATTCTCGGTTTACCATCTCTTTATCAATTCCGGTTCATAAACCGATTTGGTCCTTAAATCGGTTCAATCCGGTTCGGGTTTGGTTCACCCGAACCGGTCTAGTTTTTCTCTCCCACTTAGTTCTAACGTTCCTTCCCAATGTTTATAAATTTCTTTGGGGCACAATGGAGTTGAATTTCTCTAATTTGCCCGTTCTCTATCGGTTCTGGTTCATGAAGCAACTTGGTTCATAAACCGGTTCTATCTAGTTCGGACCCGGTTCTCTTGAACTGCTTTAGTCTTTCTTCCTCATATCATCTTAGGGTTCTTCTCCCAAGTTTATGAATATTTTTTAGTCACATGGAAGTTGGAAATATTTTAATTTGCTTGTCCCCTAATAGTTGGGCTTGCAGACCAATTCAGTTTAAAGATCACATTGATCAGTTCTTTCCTGGTTTTTCTCATTACTAAAGGACAAGGTTTACACAGATATTTAGGGTGATTTCCCTACGGGGACAAAGAGTTGGGTGGTGTTGGTAACGTCAATCCTAGTTTTCTTGGTTCCTCTCTTGAGAGCCATCTGAAAATTTTAAAATCATACCTATTAGTTACTATCTTTTCTAGTCTTGATTATGTATTCAAGGAAACATGCTCTGATACCACACAAGTTGTCACGCCCCGACCCGGTTTGGTCGGATCCTCGTGAGCAACCTACCACTCTTCCCGATTTACTAAGGGTTTTCCCCTCAAAATCGAGAGAAGTAAGACATACTTTAAACATGTACCTTTCCTGGAATACATAAATTAAAACTGTATAAAATTTTTAACTTACATACCTGTCTTGCAGGTGTGACTAACAGGAGGTCTTTGGGTAGGTTTCCCTTGGTTACTTGAAAATGGATATAGGGGAGGGGGTGAGTTTAACGACTCAATGAATGGGTGTTTAAAGTTTGACTTTTAGGGGAAAATATTTAAATTGTAGTGTGAGTTAACACATATCATTCATCATGAAGGGAACACACATGATTAAACCTCTATATCTGTATGAGGACAGAGACCATATCTTGGTCTTGTGCACATGAAACCCAAATACAGAAGCTTCAGGAAGTCCCAAACCTAGCAGCTTCACGGAGTTCAAACACAAAAACTCCGTGGAGTACAAACACAAAACTCCATTGAGTACAAACACAGAGCTCCATGACTAACTGATATGAGGAGAAACACAAACACAGTAGTTGCTCTTTTCCCTTATTGCCACCATGTCATCCAGCAACCCTTAGGACGCATTACTACCCCTTTTGGGCGTCTTAATGGTCTCGAACCTCAAGTGCATGCATAAACAAAGTTTTCCTCAAAAGCCATTTAATCTTTGGTGCCACTAGTCCAATGGCCCAAAACCTCAACTCGACCTGCAGCTGTGTCTCGACTAGTCCATCGACCTATCATGTCACACTGCTGCCAGTCTATCAAGTATATCGGTCCTGTCTCGGTACCATGGCCAAACAATTCATTTACTTAAGTTTTCATGGCTTAGAATCATGTTTGTTTACAAGCTCCTGCTCGTGCCAACTAGCTTATGGCCCACTATTTGACATTTTCAAAAATCGGGCATATTAGCACCCAAGTTCCAAAACCGAGGCTTTCAGCCTAACTGAGCTATTCGAGCTCCCATCAAGAAGCTCTCCCAAATCGTTGAAGCAGTGGCACACAGTCAAGGGAGAGCACTTTTGACAAAAATATATTTTCAATTGTCCATCATATCAATCGAGTATGAGGACATCTCCACTCATAACCAATGAACGGGTTTTCCACTTCCTCCGAATAAGTTTTCATCATACCAACCAGGTATGATCTACTTACAATAGGTAAGCAGTTTTTCCGCGTCATTTACACACCACTCCTCTAAGTTGTGATGTTTAAAACACCACTTGGTAGTAGGTTTTTATTTCAGAGGTGCTTATCATCCCAACCGGGTATGATATAAAAATACCACTCACTCGATCGTGTAGTGAAATTCCTCTAAATCGGCTTGTTGTCCTTACTCAAACTAGTCTTAGATGGCATTCTTGGTACTCCATGTTCCTACATGATATAAACATTTTTGTTAAATATTTTTTGGCCTAATCACCCTCATTCATTCCAAATGAATAAGAAACCAATTTTTCCTTTATTTGTAATTAGGTCCCTAAAGTTATTTTTTTTCTTTAACTTTAAATCCCCAATGCCAGTTTTTCCTCAAATTAAGTCCCAAAACTTTTAAATTTTATCTTAGGACCTCAATTTATTCAAATTCACAAAAGGGGGTTTAATTTCCCAAATTTCCAATTTGGTCCCCCAACTTTTCCAAAATTACCATTTTGCCTCTACTTTACAAAAATGGTAAGTTTTGCCCCAAAAATTCCAAAAAATTGCCCAATTGGTCCTCCAACATGTTTATCATGCCCAATTGGTCCTCAATTTTATGAACTTGCACTTTAGTCCCTCTAATTTTTGAAATTCCCAAATTTCCACCAATTTTTCCCCCAATTTCAACCTTCTAACTTTGTCAAATTTAATTTCTTCAAATTGACTGATCAAATGGGTTTAATTGTTGAAATTGAAGTTAAATTGGAGTTCCTACACCTTCATACAATTCAATTGCACTTTGAATCACACGATTTGGTGTCGGAATGAGTTCAAACAGAGCTTCGCCAAAAAACTGGACTTAGAGAGAGAAAGCTTCAAAAGCTTACCGTCGGGGGCCCAGCGGTCAAAGCTTTTGATCTAGGCAAATAGCTTGTGTCTTGAGGTTCCTCCTTGGATCAAGAATTGCATCAATTGATGCCGAATTGAGTGAGAATTTCACCATCGAAGTTCTGTCAGTTCTCTCTATAGCACCAATCGGAAATTACAAAGGGGAGCCGAATTGGCTTACCTTTCAGCTATAGAATGGCTGTGAAGGTGTTGGGAGGGCTCGGTTTGGCCTGAGGAGGGCTCGAATTGGGTGATTTTAGCTCAGCCAAAATAGGGCAACTTCGATCTGCCGATGCATCTTCGGTGACCCTCAGAGCAAACAGAGACTACAGACATGTAGCCGACTTCTCCCCGGTTCTAAAGAACCCGACCTCATCTTGTTTGGCTTAGAAAAGTGCCCAAGTCAGAGCTCTAGTTCGAGCTTCACCGGAAAATGGAGCAGTTGAGAGAGAATGGAGTTTTCAGGTGTGGAGAGGATGAATGAAGAGGGGCTCTTTATAAAGGAAGCTCGGGGACTTCTTGGTCGTCCGATTGGCATGTTAATGACGGTCATTCATTGCCTTCAACCCCCTAGCTGGAGACTTTTTAGCTTCATCGGCGCTCTTTAATTTTTTGGCGAGTGAACAATTCTGCCATCTGAAGGAAGAAGATGAGATTGCTCCGAACCGAACCAGATCGGTCCGAACCAGTTTCAAAGCTTAAACCGGTCGATTCACCCCTCCCCCGATTCGACTAAATTTTTCATATCTAAAAATTTATAAATTTATCTAAATTCATTTTCTATCTAATAGTGGCCTCAAATCTCATATTTGAATTTTCTAAGCCATCTATAAAAATGAATTTAACATACAGTTTAATAGTGGTTCAAACTGGTTCAAACTAGTCCAAACTGGTTCAATCCGATTTAGATCCGGTTCACCTAAATCGTTTTGATTTCCATCTCCAATTCATCCTAAAGTCATTTTTCTTGACTTTTGTGACTCTTTAAGTCACTTGGGATCCATAAATTTCCCGGATTGCTCTTTTTCTATCTGTTCTGGTTCATGAACCGACTCGGTTCATAAACTGGTTTAATCTAGTTGGATTCAGTTCATCTGAACCGGTCTAGTTTTTCTCTTCCAATTTGCCCTAAGGTTCTTTCCCAAGACTTTATGAACCTTTTGGGTCACTCGGTAGTTGTAATTTCCTAAATTGTGCGTTCTCTAATGATTGGGTTTATGAACTAGTTCGATTTTTCTCACTGGGTTTGGCCGGTTCTTTTCCCGATTTTCCTTAACTCAAAAGGGCGAGGTTTACAATAATGTTTATAAAAACAAGTCGATTCATGAAAAATTCTCACTTGACTTACTAAATTATGTTTTGGCCAATCTTGAATTACCTTAATTCCTTTGTCAATGAAAATCTTTTCAGAACTTACAGTATATTAGGAAATAGAAGCTTATCCCAACAAAATATGCATTTCTTAAAATTAGAAAATAACTTATCTTTCCTAAAAACATTTAAGCCAATTTTTAAATATTTTTCATGTTCATATAAGTACATGTTATATATTATTATATCATCAAAATATAAATTAACAAGCTTTTCAATGAAAGAATGTAAGAAATAGTTCATTAATCTCATAGAAGTATTAGTTGAATTAGTCAAACAAAAAATCATAATTAATCATTAATATAAACTAGATTTTATCTTTAATGCAATTTTCAATTCATATTTATCATTCATTCTGATTTTATTATATTCACTCTTAAGTTGTATTTCTGAAATAAAGTAACATCCATGCAGCTAATCTAACATATTATATAAATGAGTAATAGGGTGATGATACATTTCCGTGATATTGTTGATAGTCCGATAATCAATGCACATTCGTCAAGTTTTAGCATTGTTTGATGTTTGCACAACACATGTATTAGTTCCATTTCATATATTTCTATTTTTCATCAGCTTTAAAACTTGTTAAATTTGATGCTTAATCATTCGAGCTGATGACAAAACACGAGATATTTTATTAGGAACATACTTGAATTCTTGTGAAAAAAAATAGATAATATTACTTGACAAATATTCATCAATAAGGTCAATATTCAAAAATATATCCTTATACATAAGTATTGTAAGTACATGTAAAATTATATCGCTATTAATCTCACTTTTTCTTGTAATAAAATTATTTTTTATCTTTTTCTTTTCAATTATAATTTTTTTCTCTTTTTTTCAACTTTTCATTTTTCTCTCTTCTATTTCAACTCTGATTTTTCTCTTTTTATTTTTAACTTTTTCTTGTAATAAAATTATATCGTAAATCGGTCGGTTCAAGCTCGACTCAACCAATTTTTCAAAAATTAAAAATTTCTAAATTCATTTTCTATCTGATGGTGACTTAAATTTTTCAATTTGATATTTTTAAGCCACTTAGAAAAATGAATATTTGAACCGGTTCTTCACGGTTCAATCCAGTTCAGGTCTGGTTCACCCCGAACCGGTCCGGTTTTCACGTCAAATTCACTTGATATTTCTCCTTCATGATTTTTGTGGTTTAGTTACCACTCAGGATGTTCAAATTCTTGTTTTAAATCTTTATTTACCATCTCCGGTCCAGTTGAATACTCAGTTTTGTTTCAAAAATTTGAGGTTTCCCTGATCTAATTCTTTATTTTGAAGAAACAGGGTTTACATGATCAATTACTATGTATAGTTCAGAGAGATAGTTGAGAGATAATTTGTTAGGTTTCACTCTCATTTGACATGAGATGTGTTGGTCAATTCAACTAGAAATAATCTTGCTTTAATTAGATTAATTAAAGATAATGAAGGACACAAAAGGAAAAGATAAATTTGATTATAATTTCTTATTTCTCTCATGTTTTTTCCCATCTTCAATTTTCACAAGTGGAATGGGACAATTTTTAAAAAAGAATAGAACTGAAAATTGAATTGAGAAAATATTCTAGATCAAAGCATGATTAGAAGATGAGAATATATTTCTAAGTGGTAGGACTAAAAATTAATAATTAGAAATCAAAATAAGAGTAATTGGGCATTTAGATTAATAATTTGATGTGTTAATTCAATATTATTCCCAAGTTGCTTGGTTAATCCAATATTACTCTATGATGTTTGTAATTTCTATTTGATAGAGTGAAAGTCATTTATAGACTATATTTCATATTTTTGTATGAGAGATTGATTTCCACATAAAATATGTTTTCATATTTATTTTACCGTATTTTATTAATTGGTATCTTTTTTATTGTACTAGAATATATAGATAAATATTGAACAAGTCTTAAAAAGTGGTATGAGAGTACTTGAGAAAATATGTTATTTTTAGTTTAAGCCAAATAGAAGTGACTAGATATATAATGTTCAAATATATCCAATTAGTGTATATGAATGTCACATATGGAAAATAGTTGATTTTATATAAGGATTTATATAATCCTATGGCATAAGAATTAGCTAGGTTTGCTCATAAAGTTGATAAGACATGAGAGGCACGTGAACTAAAAAAATGTTTATGTAATTGAACACTAAATAGATCATAGTTGTATGTGAGGAAGAAGACACGGGCAAAAATAAAATATTTTTTATAAAGAGATTTATAATCTAAATATTGTACTATGAGTTATAGATACACTATTGATAGATTTGAGATTTTTTTCCACATTAAATCTTTCACACCCAAAAATTAATATTATTATTTGTTTTACCCCATTTAATTAATTAATATTTTATTGTTCAAAAAAAATTAATTAATATTTTATTAATTACACTCCAATTATGATAAATATTGAAGAGATCTGACACCTTTCATCCTCTCTCCGAAGCTCCATTTGTAAGCTCTTCGTGTAGTTGTCCGTGTTCAGCTCGATCCACGGGCGATGGCACTCAGCTGAATCACCATCATCCCCTTCACTCTCCTCCTCTATCTCCTCACTGGTTTGTCCATCTCCCTCCAATTTGAAGAGATCTTCCTTCTCTTCTCTCAAGGCCATTGCTTTAAGGTAGCTCTCTAGCTCATTCTTTAGCATCTCGACCGATGCATTCTTCTCCTCGAAGTGGTACTTGGCCTCCGCCAGCTTCATCCGGACCCTCTCTTCTCGTAGGACGTCTGCGAGTTGCATCATCTCTCTCTCCTTCTCGACCTCTTTGAGGACCTTCGCCAACTCCATCTTCAGCCTCTCCACCTCTGCCCTGTCATCTCCGATCCCCTGTGCGAGTTCATCGCAGAACTGCTCCAGTATCTCCTTCGTTCTCCTCTCGCTCTCGAGCTCCTTGACTGCTTCCGAAAAGCTACTTTTCATGTTCGATATCTCTTTAGCAAGCTTCTTATTCAGTTTCTCCGATAGTCTTCTGTGCGTCTTCTCCATCTCAAGCTCTTCAGCTATGTGTGCAATGGCATTTAGCAGCCTCCGTCTCTCCTTCTTTTCCCATGCAGCGGTTTCTTCAGCGAATTGCAAGTAGAAGAGCTCGATCTCGCTCCGACGGGCCGTGGATTCATGGACCAGTTGCTCGATATGGAACCATGCTCGATCGAGTTCGTCCCGCATGGCAAATATGAGAGGAACTGTTGATGGCTGCTGCTTCCTGAATCCTTGGGCACGGTTCAGGACTTCGAGAAGCTCCTTGGATGTCATCAGACTATTAGAAAGATCTCTCAAGCGGGTCTTCTTCATGACTATTAAGTCCGCAGTGCGATTCTTGGAAAGAGAATGTAATTCCGTCTGCAAGTGAAAAGGCGAGAGAATATATTCAGAATGGCCAGCTCAAAACAATGTGATGAGAAAGAATCAAGAGAAAAAGGTTCCTTGCTGGTATTGAGGTTTTCACCTCTACCACTCTGGCATAGGTGATGGAGCCTTCTTGACCTCCACTAACTCCAGTGTAATCAGAGAGCTGAAGCGCCTCAGGCCCCACAGGCGCAGAGGCCCTTCTCCGATGCCTCCCACCTTCAGGCCGATTCATCATCCCCTGCAAAAATGTAATGATATATTAAAAAAAAACTACCAGCATTGAGCGAGAGGAACCGAAGGATTAAAAGAAGAAATGGAATCCCACCTCAGAGAAGGAGCTGAAAGCTGGATCATACAGACGGGACATCAACGGAGATTCCCAATTCAAAGCCTTCCCGCACTACCCTGATCTCTTCTTCGCCACCTTCTTCTCATGTAAAGCCATTACCTTTATAGGGGCAGGCAGTGGCACCTCATTGATCTCCCACAGAGTCGTCTCAGGTTTCTTCTCCGAAACTGGTATATCCTCCACCTCATTGACTTCTGGCCGACCTTCCATGCCGGGACTGGCGACTTCAGGCCAACTTTCCAGGCCGAGACTGGCGTGCTCGCTCCGCCTCTCTTCTCCACCAGAATCGTCCTCTTCATCATGTACCGTCTCACCGGACACGAAGACGAAGAATACGAGAAGTCCCTCCTCTTCCTGACCTTCCAGCGGCCACCACTACCGTTTCCAATCCGCCCCTCCGTGTCTGGGGAAATGGAAGTTATAGCCTGGCTATAGAATTTAATAAAGAATTACTGAAGCTTTGATTTTATATTCTCCTCTCACCTCAATTCCTAGAAAGGAACATACTCTCTTCTTACAGTCCACCTTCCTTCCTCCCCTTCCCCAGAAGGTGTCTGACAACTTCCCCAGAACTTACCATACCATGTTTGATGTGCTAATACTTGTCCTAATCACAATCACAACTTTCTCTCCAAATTTGTCCAATTGTATTAGGTTAGGTGCAAATTTTTGTAAAATTGGGATGTATTTTTAGCAAAAAAGCATAAAATTTGATATTTTAGTTCCAATTCTGGTAGACACATAACGTGTTAGATGAAAATTTTTATGGTGATTAATTTTAACATTTTATGTTTTTTTCATTTATTTTCAATTCTTTTACAATTTCAACAAACATACTTTTAATAGGTGATTTTTATTTAATATAATATATATTTAAATGATAATATATGAAATTGTTTTTAAAAACTATATAATATATACTAAAATTTTAACAAAATTTAATATTGGATTCTTCATATTAATTAAATCATTCAAACTATAATTTATTGGTAATAAATGAGTAAACATTAAAACTAACAATAAAGGGGTTTAACAAATACTCCAAAAATGTCCTTATATATATATAATGGAGCAATACAGTTATAGCCCATTTAAAGTACGTTGAAAGCCCAAACCACAGCAGTTGGAAGCTGAGTTACAAAGAATTCGATTATATGCCATTGACACCGATCGAGCGACATTACATCATCATCAGTTTGAGGTCCATCAGTATCACAGTACCAACTCATGCGTGAGCATGGTCCCCTTTATAAACAATAAAATAGTTCTATTAGTCGTTTACCCTGCTGCATCGGATCACAATACAAACCATAGTTTTTTAAACCGAATTGGGTCAGCCAGTTCAATAACTCCTATGGAAAATCAGTCACATGTCCTGTCCCGTTGCAATGAGCCCTATATAAATCTTTCAATCAAAGATATGAACGACCGCTATGGCCCATAGTCTCGCCTCTAAATATCTCTCCTCTATGATTTTAACACTTAAGTTGACCACATGTGATTCTGTACAATCGTGCATCAATGGCGGGCAGACAACGGTATTGATACTAGTTGCATCCGTATCTTTAGGAGGAAATTACCTGAAAGCTAAATTGTTAAATATTGACATCAGTTATCCTTTTCTCCCCTTTTTTCTCATGGAATTCTCTCCCTAAAATGCAGGTACTTTTTTGTAAATTGATTTTGGAAACTAATTGCAAAATAATTAATACCAAAGTTAATCGATTACTCGTGCGTTGCCAATGTGTACAACAGTAGTCACATTTTCCGAGCCTATTTTTTGAATTATTTTTTACTTCTTCCAGTAGTAAAAGTCGACTTGGAAAAGTGTACCTATTTCCCCCAAATTTCATTTATTCCTGATATGATGTAAGTTAAAGTCAATTGACACCTAGTTTTTCATTTTTTATTAATTTTTTTTCAATTTTAGAAGGATAGTCAAAATTAGGATGTAATCAAAACAAAGAAGGTTTACTTATCTTTACCATAAGATTTCTAAATAAATGGAATGCTTAATTTTTCTATAAATCTATGATAATGGGCTATTTTTCAAGGATCCGTCACATTATAAATGAACTACTAGGAGTAAATTTGAATTATTGAGCATGCAATTAGATTAAACTTTAAATTAGAGATAATTGTGTAAATTATAATAAATTTAAAGCCAAATTTAATAAGTAAAAATTTGAGTAACTAATAAAAATATTAGGATGATTAAAAATTTTAAATAAAGATTTTAGGTTTGTAAGGATATAAGTATAAGATCGAGTGAATAAAGGAAATTGGGAATTATATCAAAAAATATCGATAAAACAAAGTTAGAATACTCGTATTGAGTATTAATTAGATATATGTAACATGAGTGTTAGCATAAAATTCGAATCGAAATTCACTAAAAAGATTGATATAGTGAATAATATTATAATTTTAGTATTGGGTTTAATTGTATCTATATATTTTTTATACAATTATTTGAAAATATATGATATGCGTATTTTTATTTAACTATCGTGATAAAACTAGAAATCGATATTAATATATTTAAAATATTTTAAAAAATGGTAATTCGACCCATATTTTGAAAATGAGGTATTAGTCATACTTTATAAATATAGTTTCAACCCATACTTTAAAATGGAAATTCATTACATATTTTATTAAAGAAAAAATTCATTCATATTAAAAAAATGAGATTTTGATTTATACTTGTAAAATGATTTGGGTCCACAATTTGAAAAATGGAGCTCTAGCCCATATTTTATAAATACCGATTTGCCCTCTACTTTGTAAAATAAGGATTTTTATTCATTAATTTGAAAAATCGGGATTCAACCCACATTTTATAAATGAAAAATATTTGTCCATATTTTAAAATGTGGGATTCAACTCATATTTTATTAAAATTATAAGCATTTAAAAGATGTATTAACTATATATCAACCTCGGACATTGATAATTTAAAAATTTTAATAATTAAATTGCATAAATTGGTTGGCCATATAACAAGTTATATAATACTAATAGCTATCTAAATGAAAAGGTTATCTCGTATAATAATAGATATTTAAGACGAAAGGTAATAAGTAAAACATGATGATGTTTTAGTATATTTAAAACATCAGAGTTATAAGTTAGTATAAATGTGTTGACCGTATAGCGTAAAAATATAGTGTTGTTTGTATTTATTTAATATGTTCTAATGATAAGTATGTAATAAATAAATAATACACAAATATATTATGGTGACTTGATACTAGTGTACCATTGTGAGTAAAAATTTTGTCCCACTTGAACTCTAATAGTATAAGGAGTAAAAATTTTGGTAATTGAAAATTTGTAACTACCATTTTTTTTTTGTATATTATGATTTTGAAAACTGTTTTAAATTTTTACTAAAAAATTATAATAATTTTGGATTATTTTATTTAGAACGTGTCGATATTATAGTAGTATGACGATAGTTTAATTCAAATATTAAGTTGAAATATTACAAATTATTTGAGATGTGATATAGACTATTCTTTAAATATGTTTAAAGAATTAATTAAAGAAAAAAATGAATACGTGAAAAGCAAATTTAGACTAGGCAAGTAAATGGAAAGTATTACTATTAAAATAACCCTAATGATATAAGGCAATTATTACATTTTTTGTTAATGTTTTTATTTACTATCATATTTCATAGTTGTTTATAAAAAAGTTTGAGTAAAATTTTAGAACTATTTTAATAATTAACTTGTCCATTAATTATTTAGCATTATCCAACTCTACTAACACAATCCTCACATATTCTAAATCTAAAGCCTACAAAGTCTTTCTTCAGATATCGAGTGCACTTCTACCTTCATAGTCAAACCTATCTTACTTGGACCTTTCTTTATTAAGATTAAGTAATTCTTTTATTTATTCCTCCAATTTAGTTGCATTTCCTTTTAAAATCATAAAGGACGTTGTTGTGCAAGCTAAAGATAATTGATTCGTGAGAACTAAGAGATTTCTCTTTGACTTCTTACCTTATAATTCTTGATTCCCTATAACACTCGTGGATGCCGACAGTATTAGGGTGAGAGTGAGATGTTTTACGGTAAGATTCAAGGATGGCATGGATGAAAGCATTATTAGGACAAAAATTATCAATGATGAAACCTAAGGTTGGTAATTTTCGTCTGAATGGATGCTTTGTGAATCATGGCAACTTCCCAGAACTTCTATGGTTTGTTGTGTTACAAGATGTCTGAATTCAAAGAGATTCAGATGCCTGGATTCACGTCAATTGTTTCTAGGATTCTCACTCAGTATTATGCCTAATTAAAACAAAAACTAGTCATCAATACATATGTAAGTATGAACTCCCGTTGAGCAAAGTATTCTCAAACCTATTTGCCCTGGTACAGTGTCTCTAGCCACCTGTGTTTTGGACACGGGTAATATCCGTTATTTGAAAACCTCAGACTGACAATTAAGGCAAAGCTCAGTCTTGCATTGCATAATAATCCACTGAAAATCCAAAAACCGCTTTTACCAAAATGGCAAAAACGAGAGAGAATCATAGACATAACCTTTAGAGTATCAGCCGCTCTTTAAACTCTCTACAAAGATAACAACTAAGCAGATAAGAGATCAGAAGATACGGTATGGCTTCCCCATGGTGCTTTTCAAGTTAAGGCACTTGACCTGAGAAAACAGATAGAGTTCTAATTAGCACCAATATAAAACAAACATCTCAAGATATGATATGATGAGAAATCAGTATTCAACCAGATCAACTTACATTTTGCCAATTCTTCTTTAGCAAAGAGACCAAGAAATTAACACTGAGCTGAACATTTTGGAAGATCTGCTTCTCCTCCATGCTGATATTCCCAACTGCAACGCCCATGCAGAGCACCTTCTTAAGCTGAAACTTAATAGTTGCTTTTGTCTCATTCACCTTGGACTCGAGAGATTCCTGGTGTGTAACAAGGGTAGGAAACTTACCTGCAGCATTGTGTCAAAGATTTCAGCAGTCTGGTAATAACATAGTTTCAACAAAAGATATAGAAAGAAAATACAAACATATCTAAACCAGTACACTTCATCCAAGACCAGAGAAGACTTGCCTGCCTTGTTCAGACCAGGGCCAAGCAGACGGGGGATCTGCTTAATAACTGATTCGGACGCTAAAAAGGCGTGATACTTCTTGGCAAGCTTCTTCACCAACTTCTTATTCTTGTTTAACTTCTTTAGACCCTCAACATCCATATAGTCCAACCCAATTTTCTCAGCCTGTAAAATGTTGGGATATTCAAATCACTGAACTGTATGAATGTCATGACCACCACCATGGAAATTAAAGTTAGGTTCTCTGAGATCACATGCTCTGAAAAAAAAGGGTAAGATATGCAATATAGTCTGGTTCACACACCTCTTCAACATGTTGAGCATCACCCAGCATGCACACCTTCATCTTCGGCCTCGGGATGTGTGGTAACTTAACCGAACCACTAAATCTTTTGTCCTTCTGAGGATCGTAATTCTTCAAACCAATTTGAAGCTCAATGGTCTCAACAAAATTTCTCTTTTTCTCGTTAGAATCACTCTTGATCCCAGATATTGCTTCTCTAAGTGCGTCACTCTGAAGCTTACTAGTTTCCAAGAAAAATACTCTTATATGTGAGATAAAAGGTTTTCAAGCAAATATAATACTAATTCGTTACATCGCATCTATAATTTATGAATCGCTAAACAATACAGACCGAATGAGGAACAGGAAATGTAATTAGTGCAACAATCAAGATTATTAGAATCCGGCCGTCCACAATTGCAATAAGAAAATTCAAATACTAGAGATAAATAGCAGAACGCTTGCATACCTCATCTTGCACCTCTGGCGATTCTTTTAGATCCTGACAACAAAGGTTCAGAAACATAAAAAATCAGTAAAAAATTATACTTCTTTAGAAAATGGTAGCATCAGATAATAAACACTCATATGATCAACTCGTTTTCCCACAGGCCACCATCCTAAATATCATCAAAAGCGCAACTTCCTCACACCGCTGATTCCACCTGTCGGTCTACGACGGGGAAGCACAGATCTAGGGTAAAACCACGTACCAAAGTGATAAGGGCTGAAAGCCATGAGCCGCGCAACGAAGAAATAGAGCCGAGGGATTACCTTAAACAAAAGAGAAACAGCTCCGACGCGAGGGCTGGGAATGGCGGCCGAAGCAGCACTATATAATAGAGCTGAGGTAAAAACCCTAGAAGTATGGTTTACGTGGCGTCATCTCGACCGTACCGCTTAATGGGCCCACTCCTCAATTTTTAATAGGCTCAGATAGGCCCAATATATTGCCCGGTTAAAGGCCCATTTTATATCTTGGCTAAAATACTTTATATAATAATAACTATTATTTATTATTATGGCTAAAACTTGCATAGGAGAGCAATAAGATACTCATAATTAATGACTATTTTAAATCATAAATTTAATTATTTGAGCAAAAAAACATAAATTTAATTTATTTATTCAATTGCTCCAATTTAATTTAGGCATCAACCCTAAATTAGAAAAAAGTTTGTGAATATAAAAGGTAATAAGTGTTAAAAAAAAATTTGAATAGTTATTTTTTATCAATAGTTATGAAATTTCAATTGAACATAAATTATAAATTTTGGGTACGAATAATTACGGATAAACACATGGGGATCGTGTTTCGAATGTCTGATGACTATTATTTCCATTGGATCACCAGGGGAGCTCGAAGTCGGGTGAAGCGAGCACGGACTCGGGATCAGCAGTGATGAATGCTGCGATAACCGGAAAAGCCGAAGCACCGGACTCCATCATCAGCAGGAAGGTATCCGTCGATAGTCAGGTTGTCTTGGGTAAGATGTTTTATGTTTTTCGACATCGGGGAAACAACTCGATGCGAAGGTCGATCACCACCTCTCTATTATTGGATCTTACATCATTAAAATTTTCATTAGTATTTTTCCACTCCGAGATACCATGCTAATCATAAAAATTCAGTGCTTTGACGAGACACTGAGGCATTCTTTATCCAAGTCAAGGAACTCTTTTGACCCTTGTGTGTGAGCTAGAATCAAGCAGGAGGAAAATATAAGCACTTGAATTAAATAAGATATGGAAATTTTCCATTTTTTCATTTATGGCATTGTCACTAACTTCCTCAGATTAACCAAACAAGTTTTGTCTATAGATGTGTCCATTAACACTTGGTTTTACCTAAATCCTCATTAGGAGCTACTATATTCGACATGGAATATGAGAGTTGCCCTCCAGGCTCATCTGTCGGACCGGACGAAGACCTGAGGGTGGTTGTCGACGGGTACGTTTCTCACTACAACGAGATATTCAGGCTAAAAGGAACGGCTGCAAAATCCGATGTCTTCAACCTCATTACCGGGACTTGGGCAACCCGGCCGAGCGCTGTTTCCTGTGGATGGGCGGCTTTCGACCGTCTGAGCTGATCAAGGTAAATTACACGCGTACAACAACAACGACAATAATCGTTGTGTCCTTTGTATCAACGATGACCCAACTAGCTAACGAGTGATCACATGAAAAATGCACATTCAACTTGCCGTCTTTTTTTTTCCTGTTTAAGTTTATTCATGATAAGGGAAATGATATACTTTGCAACAACATTATCGTTGCACCACCAAACATTAAGACCGCTTCTTCGAACGGATCCACCAGCTTCTCACGTGTATCTTTTCTTGGGTTCAGATGTTAATGACGCAGTTGGATCCGCTGACGGAGCAGCAAGTGATGGGAATCTACAGTTTGCAGCAGTCCTCCCAGCGGGCGGAGGAGGCCCTCTCTCAGCTCCAGCGATCACTGGTTGGTACCATTGCTGGAGGGCCCAACATCATCGATGGCGTGCAGCAGATGGCCATCGCCGTGGGCAAGCTTGCCGACCTCGAAGGCTTTGTTCGACAGGTAACCACTTTTGCCATGCCGGCCATAATATACGCAATAGATAAACCCCATTAGCGATCTCGATCCTAATCTCAGATGGAAAGTAAAACTCATCTCGGAATCTAATTTTCAGAAAAGGAAATCATGGAATCTGGCAAGATTTTTCTTTTGACCATTAATAGTGATCCAACCCTCAATCAAAATAAAAGATTACAAAGTGGAGGGACAACAAGCCCTTGATAAAGTTCCCATTATCACTTTTTCTAAAAGGCTATTAGGATGGATGTTAATGGCAAGCTATATTTTAACGCCGCAATCCTCTATGACATAACCTTAATCAGGATATGATCTTTTGGAACAATAAACCTTAGGGACAATAATGTACATTAATTATTATAAGTGGAAGCACTTCATCGAAATTGTCAACTTGGCCTGCAGTAGTCTATTCTTTGCATGCCAGAGGCGACACAAATATTGTTATGCATACATGCTTATAGGAGGAGGCTAATGAAATCAATCCACTATCTCATGATGATTTAATAATTTCAACGGCGTTGATTATTATACTATTATCTTTGCCCACTAATTGCTCTACTTGTCAATATTTTTGTGTTCTTCGTACTTTGAGATAATCAATATATTATTCATTCCCCACCTAAATCATTCTAGGAGATGGGGTTTCAATTTTTTTCCCTTTATTTTGAATGAGTTAGTTTGTCACCCTGTAATCTTTTTTTTATTGGGATAATTATAGTGGAAATCATATATATCTTAGCTTATTTAATATTTTAAGTATATACTTTGAAACATAAAATATATTATTCAAATATTAAAATAAAAAAGATGTTAGAATTTTTGTATAAATTTATAATTAATTAAATGATAAATTATATTGATGATATTAAATATTTATAAAAAAAATGTCATTTTTTATTAAACCTTCTAATTTTTTTTATAACTAGCCTTTCATAAAAAAAAATTATTTAGTGTCAAAAGTAACTTTATCAATGACATTAAATAAACCTATTTTATTAGAGTTTAATATAAAAAGAGTTTTTTAAATATATTTTAGATCGAGCCGTTAAATTTATAAATATTTAATGCAATCAATATAATTTAATATTTAATATCATTAGCTTAAATGTTTTATATTAAAACGGACATTTTAAAAAAGATTGATATGATTAAATCATTTTTTATAAATATTTGATACCATTGTAATTTTATTAGGATTTGATTGGTATTTTACATCTAAAATAAAGTATTCCAACCAAGGGCGCCATGTTTGAGCAAAAAAAAAATGAAGGGTTCCATAAATACAACCTTTTTTTGTACAGGCTGATCATTTAAGACAACAGATGCTTCACCAATTAGGCCGGATATTGACTGTGAGACAGGCCGCGCGGTGCTTTCTAGTGATCGGAGAATACTACGGACGATTAAGAGCATTGAGCTCTCCATGGGCAACGCGTCCACGCGGGTACGTCTAGTTCTTCTATCTTCACAAGCATTAGTTGGTATGTGTATTGACCTAGCTTTATTACAATTAATCACATATATTGTCTACCAGGTTAATGATCCATGACGATAACTACTCATGTCAGAAGTCTAACAATCTACAAATGGTCCACCCCATTGAAAACCAGTACTCTTCATTGTGATCGATCAGTGTGTACGATCCTGCAAGTTGGAGAGTGTTTATTGTGCGGATCCCGATATTCCGAGATACATATATGCGTTGTGTGACATCGATTACTAGCTCTAGGTTTCAGTGGATGCATGCATGGTGGAAGGGAGGGCCTGATTCATGCAGCTGATTTGCCATAGGAGTTTGCAGCTTTTCTGTTTGACTCAAGCACATGATGTGATGCTAGCTCGCTTCTTCAAAATGGCCACTTTAGGACACATTATAAACATTTCTAGCTCTGGTGATAACTGCAACTTATAAACCACCTGACCAACTTTTGTATCACCACGTATGGATGAATATATCGCAAATTAGGTTTACCCCGGTGTTGAAAACTTAAAATGTCCTTCCATGAGGATACCTTCATGAATAATTTACCCCTACTTTCAAGTTCAACTCTAAGCATTGGTTATCTATGTAGCTTTTATGTTGATTATGGGCGACCTTGAGTATATCCCTTCCAAGTTCAACTCTAGCTTTTATTTCTATTATGGACAACCTTGAGTCTATCGTATTCATCGTAAGATCAACAAGTGTGACACTTTCTCTCGTATAGTGTTGTACAGGAAGTCAACTATATACTAGCCTCTGTCAAATAGTTCTCAAATCTTCTTCCAAAATTTATTAGAAAACATTAGAGCATATCTTCCAATATTCTTACTGTCCATTTGTATAGAGATGAAAAATGATCCTGAAATGTAATCTCATTCCGAACGAGTTTTATAGGTTTGGCCAGAATTGTGATGTGAATCGTGGATTCCTATTTGAAACAATGGATACAAGCACCCTATGTACTCACACTATCTGTGTAATGTACAATTTCGTCAACTTCTCAATAGGCTCTAATACTTTGATAAGGAGGTAATGGATGAATTTTATTAGTATGTCCACAATTACCCATATTGTATCATATTCCTTAACCGAAAGGTAAGTTGGTCACGAAATCTATCATGATTTTCCCCAATTTTCATAGTGGTTGCACCATTCCTGTAATTTTCTTATTCTCTACTTTGATATGTTGGCAATGTGATACTTACTCGATTATTTCCCACTTTATTCCTAACCATCAGTGTTCCTCCTTTTAAGGTACCGTAAATTTTTGTGATGTGAATTATATTCCTCATCCATAATTTAGTGAAGTATCACTAGCACCACCACGTGACCCTTATAACCTAATATCTAATCGTTCCTTATTATAAAATAAGTGGCAATGACAAAATCCTCTTCATTCCTATGTTTGTTCTTTGATTTTCTTTTATTTGTTCTATTAGGGTAGGGCGAGCTGTCACACTTGTCAATAAACACGTCTCCATGGCGTCTATGTCCAAATCGATCCCCTAATTAGGCAGATTTAACATGTGAATATATTGGCCTTCTCCGTGTAGTACTCAATCAAGATATTGTAGTACTTGATTAATGCTAATTACCATCTTAAATTTAACATCAAGGTAATAAATTAGTTCTGGTGCACGGTTATTGACCTATTGCTTTATTGTAGTATCATGAACTACTACTTTTTCTTATTTATTATATGTGCATACATGTATTACTCCTTTAAATAACTCTTGAACTCGATCCATATTGGTGTAGAAGGATTGTGGCTTCAATGTTTATTCACCACTTATTTGCATTCTACTCTAAGGAAAACTTCAAGAGGGTTACCCGTTCCAAAGTGACAATCTTAACTATGTCCAATCTTAAAGCTATAAAATAAGTTAATATGGTTGTTTATCCACCACTAATTAGAGCTTGAATGAAATGTTATTGTTTAGAAATTGACTATGATAATTTCTAATATATCAATCATCATATAACGCTAAAATAAACTTGCAGCAATAAAATATTTTTATGATGATCCGTACAATGTATGTGAGAATAAAAAGAGAATTATAAGCATAATGGCAATCGAGGTTTCTCCAACGAGATAAGGGTAACATCCAACATAATTACCACTGCAATCAACATAGAGTACCACATTGCTTGGCAGGAGGAAAATTAAAGTTTCTAGGAAATGTAAACTAACAGAGAGAAAACGGCAACCTTGACAATCACTTATGAGTTAAATGATTAGTACAAGCAACATGATCACTTGAAGACGTATGTCACGAGCCCAACCAGATGGATCTCCCTGAGGTAGTAGTCCCAGTTGATCCATTTAGAGTCGAAATAGAATATATTGGCATCGGATGTCGACCCGTTCTCCCTCACACTGTTTCGCAATCTCTCCGTGTTCATGTCATCGAACCTGCGACAAGATTAACAGAAGTTAATGATCGGTTGGGCAGTGATTAAGCTCGAGACATTAGGAGTTGGGCAAATCAAATGGTGGGGAAAGTTACAAGTAAGTGCACTCACACTCCCTCGAAGAACAAGTAGGGCCGGTAGATCTCGATGAGACGCATCACGAGGCCGATCTTCCTGTTCATATCGACGCAGGTGCTGTGGAAGAGGTTGCAGAGTGCTGCATTCCCCACTTCCAGCCCCTATCCATGACATAAAATAATGCATATATTTATAAATATAAGCTATTTATGGTGCTTCCCGTGATTTGAACTGCACAAGCAATTCGTAAAATTTGGATTGGATGAGGGATAACGTACGTACCTTGAGCAAAAGCATGTATCTGAGGGCCATGTGTCTTTGAAAACTGGCCATGCTGCTGAGGATCTTGATTTTCCCCACTATTACAGCCTTCCCTTCCTTGTTGATCCAAGGATTCCTGGAGAAGTAGTGGTTCGTGGACTGTTGGACCTGGCAGTACCTGACCGGGTTCCGGAGAGAGGACCCCACTTGATATATCTTCTCTTTGAGGGGTCGTCCACTTCTGCCTGCATTGGCTACCATGGCTGCTATGATTGAGTTCACCACCATATCTGCTGGTATCTGCAGGATAAAAGTAAAAGGATACACTAGTATGACGTGCATGTTCTTCTTGGAAAGCAACGAGATCTTTTGGGAAAAATTTTAATGTTATATTGGTTTATAACCACTCTATGTGATTGTTTTGAACTATGACTATAAGCGCATAATTCATTAAAATGAAAACTCTTTGAGTTGATGTAGTAATTTATCAACATAATTTTGATCATCCCATCCAAGAAACTTCCTATACTCTAATGGAACCTCTCCACACTCCTTTTGAAGTGTGTTGGATTGGTGGTTCTGGTTGAGGAAGATAAATTAGGGAGGTTTAAGGATCAAGAAATCCCAGACACGTACACAAGGACTCAGGTTAAGTATGATGGATAGTACGAAAATCTAATCTCCCATTTAAAATTTCAGGCGTGAGGTTACTATTAAGTTTGAAGTTGTGGATTTTAGAAAAAAAAATATTACATTTATGCCTAGAAATACATGAATAAAATTCAATAATCGAAAGAAAGCATAAATAGTGCTCAATGTTGATGGGAACTTTAATGTTTGAATATGGATTCGATTTGATTTATTGGATTGATTGTGTTTCAAGTACAACTTATTTTAGAACCTCATATCCTAAATTAGAGGATGAGTATTCATTTGAAATGTTATATATACCATGTTATAAATATTTAAAAACACTTTTACTATTTGTATTATATTTTAACCGTGTCTAGTAATAGACAAATTTTATCATCATGTTAAATCATATATATTTCTAGAATATCCAATAAGATATTCTCCTTTTTTTTTTTTCTCAAATCATATTTGGATAATTTTGTTTGTATATTTGCATCTCACATGTTGCCAACTAAGTGTTAGTTCTAGTAATTGTACTTTAAGTAATGATTATGTGTCTATTAGAGGTAATAAAATTTTGAGTAAAGATGGTGTTTTGACTGCGGGAGTTTTAGATAATAAGTTAGAGAACAAATGATATTGGAATAAGGGTAATGCAACAAAATTAAAAGTTTCACAAGTGTACTTTTCTACTAATCATTCTCTTGATAATTACATATCTTATATTAGATGTTATGACAGATAAAAATAATTGATTGTGGGTTTAGATTCACATATAGATAATCTCAGCTATACACAAGCTTTAAAATAAGAGAAGTCGCTTAAAACTATGAAAGAAGAAATAGAGGATGAATGATGCATAAGAAATTGTGGAGCTACCACCAAATAAGAGAACAAAAGGGTGCAAGTGAATTTATAAAATAAAGTTAAAGCAAATGGGATAATAAATCTATTTAAATGGTTTGGAGGTTCTTAAAATCTTTTATAATGTAGCTAAACTTGTTATTATAAAACTTTTCCTACTTTATATGTTGTGCTTAGTTGGATAATTATATGATGAAGCTTAAGTTGGTTTGTCACATGGGTTTGGTAGACATGGGAAAATATTAAATGATGGATTAGTATATGGCTTGAAATGTTCTCTTGTGAACTAAGCAAGTATCATGATAATAGACAGTTAAGTTTACTAATACCCTTATGAATAATTAATTTAAACAAAATTAATCTAAGGTGGCTATGAAAAAGTTGGCTAATACATGTTTTGCTATTTGATTTATATTGATGATATTACCATATTTAGTTTTTGTTATATTATCTATAAACTTTTATCTTCTAACTTTAATGCTTGGGAAACCATAATATTTTTTAGGTTTAAAAATATTTAGAAATAAAAATGATATTTATTTATCACAACATAAATGTATCATAGATTTGCTCTATGAAACTTAAACCAACAAAATCCTTAGCTGATGCAAGTACTAAATTTAGTAAATTAAATAATGATCAATTGATTAATAATCCATAACAATATAGAAGGGTGATAGGTAATATTTATTATAATGTACATATATTATCCTTGTATATTTCATATCCAAGGAAAACTTATTTTGAAGCAACTAAGAGTATTAAAGTACAAAGGTGCAATTGGGCAACTAGAGGATAAATAGTTGATTGATAATTCAAAACAATATAGAATATAGAATGGTGATAGGCAAGTTGATATATTTGAATATAGCTAGGTATGGTATTGCTATATTGTACACATACTATCTAAATAGTATTGATATTTGAAATGTACAATTGGGCAATGAGTGGTAAATTTAAAGAGATTGAATATAGGGGTATAATAATTGTTACTGCATAAACTATTGGTTACCTAACTTGTGAATTGATATAAGATATAAAGTGACATAATGTATTATTATATTGGAATAATATAATTATAGAAACTCAAATTTAACTTTAATTTCAACAATTAGAAGTGTTTGATTGGTCAATGGATGTGTTAGGAAGTTGAAATTAGGATAAAATTGGGGATTTTTAAAAATTCAAAGGACCAAAATGTAATTTTATAAAATTGAGGGTCATTTGAGCATAATAAGAATGTTAGGGGACTAACTGAGAAATTTTAGAATTTTTGGGGTAAAACTTACCATTTTTGTAAAGGAAGGGCAAAATGGTAATTTTAGAAAATTTTGGGGCCAAATTGGGAATTTGGAAAACTTGAACCCTTTTTTTTATGAAATTAAGTAAATTGAGGTACCAAAGAAAATTTTAAAAGTTTTGAAACTCAATTTGGGGAAAAATCGACAATTGGGGGCCTAAAGTAAAAGGAAAAATAACTTTATGTACCAATTTACAAATACTTGAAAAGTTGAGAATTTAGTCATTTATACTGAATGAAGGTGATTAAGCCAAATGATAATGAACAACAATGTTCATTTCATGTAGGAACACGAGACATCAAGAATGCTAGCTAAGGTTAAGCTCGCAAGGGACAAAAATCGACTAAGTGAAATTTCACTTCATGATCATGTGAGTGAGATTTTTATATCATACCCGGTTGGGATGATAAGTACCTCAAAAATGAAAACTCACTACTAAGTGGGATTTTAAACTTCTCACCTGAAAGAAGTAATGTGAAAATGATGCGGAAAAAACTACTTACCGGTTGTAAGTAGATTATACCCAGTTGGTATAATGAAACTTACTTGAAGGAAGTGGAAAACCCATTCATCGATTATGAGCGAAGATTTCCTCATACTCGGTCAGTATGATGGACAAATGAAAAATATATTTTTTCGAAAGTGCTCTCCTCTGACTATGTGCCACTGCTTAAACAATTTGGGAGACCTTCTTGACGGGAGCTCGAATAGCTAAGATAGGCCGGAGGCCACGGTTTTGGAACTTGGGGGCTAATATGCCCAATTTTGAAAATCTCAAACAATGGGCCCTAGGCCGGTTGGCACGAGCAGGAGCTCGTAAACAAACATGCATTATATGCCATGAAAACTTAAGTAATTGAATTATTTGGCCATGGTACCAAGACTGGACTGACATACTCAGTCAACTCGCAGTAGTGCGACGTGACAGGTCTCCAAACTAGTCAAGATAAATAGCTGCAGGTTGAGTTAAGGGTCGAGGCCGTTAGACCAGTGGCACCACATATTATATGGAATCATGTGAAAATGTTGATTATGCATACACTATGTTTACGGGATATTTAAGACACCCAAGAGTGGTAGTGATGTATCCTAGGACCCTGGACGACCTAGTGGATATAAGGGCAATTAGTCATACTAGAAGTCTTATGAAGCTCAACGTAACTTCAAGAGCATGAGACCGGGGTGGGGTCAGGATGAGGTCTCTGTCCTCATATGGACAGGAAGAATTGTTATGAGATTGAGGGTCGGATGTCATGAATATCCACTCATTCTTAGGGTAGAAGTGGACGTGTTTCTATATAGGTGGTCGGTAAAGTCGCTTCGACGCCACAAGTGGGTTCAGTGGACATACTAGCCTAAGTTTGTGTGTTTGACCTTCATGATGAAGGATGTGTGTTGGGTGATGACACGCGGTGGTAATAAGAAATGACTTTGAAACTGAGATTTTGAAAATGAGAAATTTTAAAGGAATTAAGGAGTCTAGCACACTCTAACTTTAAAACTATATTTTAAAAAAAACTCCATTTTAAAAATACCCATTCACTGAGTTGTAGAAACTCATCCCTCTTTTCTATCCTTTTTAGGAAAAAGAGAAAATGACTAGGAATGATACCGAGCCTTACCCTCTGTCAGGTATGCTTAAATTCTCTTAAACTTGCATTTTATTTGATATATGTCTTTCCAGGGAACAAGGTTGAAAGTACGCCTGGCTCCTCTTGAGTTAAAGAAGCGGGAAACTCCTCTTGAACCGAGAGAGCAGTGGGTTGTTCACGGGGATCCGACCAAACCGGGTCGGGGTGTGATAAATCTACTCTGAGCTTAACGACTGACTAGCACGACGAACTGCCCTTACCTCCACCATGTCGTCCAGTAGCCCTTAGAACCTATCACTACCCCCATTGGGCATCTTGATGGTCCCGTACCACAAGTGTATGCACAAAACAACGATTTTTCACATATGGTCATTATCTTTGGTGCCAACGGTCCAATGGCCCAAATGCTCAACCCGAGATGCACCTATTTGTCTAGGTCGATCCGTTGACTTGGCCCTATTTCTCCTTTCCTCAAAGAAGTTTATCATACCAACCGGGTATGATTATCTCTACTTACATCTAGTAAGTAGGTTTTATCAGTTAAAAATGGTACTTTTCATCCCAACTGGGTATGAAGTTAGATAATCCCACTCACCTGATGATTGTGACACATTCGTCTACAGTTGGTTTCCGAATCCACGCCAGCTTTTCCTGGCTAGTGTTCCGGTCTCTTGTGTCCTTACATAATTTGGGCATCATTATCAATTTAGGTTTATCATAACAGCCATCATTTTCTCACATATGAGCGACTAGGCTCAAAATTGTTGATTAATTGCACTTAGATCCATATAGTTCATTTTCCTTAACTTTAGGTTCCTATGCCAACTTTTCCCCAAATTAAGTCACAAGACTTCCAAAATTCCCTTTAAATCCTCAATTTAGTCAAAATTGTATAAAGCGCTCAAGTTTTCCAAATTTCCAATTTGGTCCCTAACTTTTCAAATTTTACAATTTTGCCCCTACTTTCCAAAAATAGCAATTTGATCCCAAATTTCCAAAAATTGACCAATTGGTCCTTCAACATCTTTCTCATGGCTAATTGGCCGTCAATTATGGGAAATTGTAAAGAGGTCCCTCAATTTTTCGAAACCCCCAATGTTTCCCCAAATATTTCCCCAATTTCTTACCTTCAAACTGATCGAATTTGATTTCTTCAAATTGGCCATTCAATCGGGGTTAATCATTTCAATTGACGGTATGAATCAATTCCTACACTTCCATATGATTCAATTGAACTTTGAATTGCATGATTTGAGTCCACAACGAGCTCTAACGGAGTTTCGTTGGAAAATCGTTCGTAGAGAGAAAAAGCTTCGAAAGCTTACTGTCGGAGAGAGAGAGAAAGCTTCGCCTAAACCAGTCTAATTTTCTCTTCCCATTTGCCCAAATATTCTTTTCCATGATTCTTATGACTCTTTGAGTCACTTGGGATTTGTCAATTTCTCATTTTACCCTTTCTTTACCAGTTATAGTTAGTAAATCGGCTCGATTTTCTCTTTTGAATTAACCAATTCTTTTCCCGATTTTATTGTCTTTAAAGGACGGGGTTTGCAACTCTCCCCTCCTTTTATGGGTTTTTTTCCCCAAAACTAAGTTAGTAATCCTTTGCATTGGGAGTAATTTTCCCTTAACATCCTCTTGGGGTTTGTTTGACATGTTGTCACTTTGGTGGTTCCTTCACCTTGCCCCTTTTAACCATGTTCCTAAGAACTTCTTTTCTTTTCACTGTTTACTCACTCCTTGGAGTTTATTATGATTAGACATGTCGTACCCACGGGTCCAAAGGTACATCCTTGGGTCCACTTCTTACTCTACTTAGGGTAAGACTCTTCTTCCTGAGGGTTTTCATCCAAGTCATTGGGTTGAATGTTCCACAATGTCCAAGGGTTCCTATTCCCATTTATTTCCTTGGCCATTGATTCTCTTTAGCTCATCATCATTTTGAACCTTTTTGTCTTTAACATCGTAGATTTTTTTGATATGATTTCTTCCTCATCTTATTTTGGTCCTTACTCCATTTTTAGTTTACTATGACTCCGGTTCCATTTCTTAGGTTTGACTGATGGACTCGGTTTTACTTGGGTTACCTTTCCTTGGGACTATTGGAACTACATGTCATTTACTGCATGAGATGTTCTAGAATTGTCTTTGTCCATTACGGTTTCAGAATGGGTGTCCTTGATAATAGTTCATGCCTTTCCATCTGTTTAGGAGTTGTATGGCTTCGCTCCTTTATATTACCCGGTAGTGTTTCCCAACTACCTTCTATATTGTCCAATTGTCCTTTTAAATTTTTAACATCAGGATCATGTCGGTTTCTCCTTATCTACTCATTCTTTACCAACTTTTCTATGGGTTTTCCCCCGGTTTCAACCATCGGTTTTCCTGATAGCTAACTGACACATTGGAATCCTTTCTCACTTATGTCCTTCCTCATTTACATTGGCTTCTTTTACTCAAAAGTTTTCCTTTCCTCCATCATTTCTTGCTTGCTTATGACCATTACACCATTTCTTATTCCGAGTTGACCCTCTTCGGTCTACGTATTGATTCCTTGTTTGGGGAGGTCTCCCTTTTTATGGTTTTCATTATCTATTATGTCCTTCAAGGTAGAGACTTTTATCTTTAGGGATATACCTTTACCATTCCCTAAAGATTCCTTCCCTTTACCTCCTTACGCTCTTCTCTACCTTGGGTGTTTGCTCACTTTTAATCTTTCATCGTCTTTAATTTTTTATTTCATCCCTTATTCCTTATTTGAGAAACTTCCAATTATCGGTCTTATTTCACGTACTTTACCCTATGTCCAATCGTCCACTTCATAGGCTTCATTAAGTGAACGTGGACCATGACCAATGTTGATGTCAATAGTCATTTCCTTTAATCACTCCCTAACTAGATGGTTTACTTCTCCAAAGTTTTTTAGATGTGATTTCCTCTATTTCTCTATTATGGGTAGTCAACCCCTGTCTTACTTGTACGACGTCTCCTGATGCTATCTTTCCACGTACTCATTCCTTAGGTTTAACTTACTCTTTGGGTTCTAGATAAATTTCCCTTGTAATTGGTTCTTTATCCCCAACTTGCATTTCGTTTGCAATTTTTTTTACCTTCTATTCCACTTTAGTCAAGTTCATTACTTTTTCGTTGGAATATTTATGCCTATTCAAGGCTCCCTTACTTGGTAGGCTTCCTCCTCTTTTTCTGGATTTCCTCTTTCCTTCATCTTCTTGGGTATTTATCTTTAAGTCAACCTCATGACATCCTCTGATGTCATACTCTCCTACTTACCCTTACTTCGAGGAATCTTGTGGGCACATTCCTTGTACCTTGTCTTTTTTCCAACTTGTACTTACTACAATTTTATTACTTTCAGAGAAGGATTTTTTATCTTTTTCCCTTCGAGGTTTCTTAATCTCCTTCTAAAAGCTTACTTAATCCTTTTTGTGGCTTGAGTTTGGTCGTCGCTTCATTCTCGACCATTTATTTCTTCAAGAATTTCTTCATTCTTCCTTTCCAATGTTTTAACGTTTACACCTTTCGCTTTCTTGTTGGAGTTTAAATTTATTGTCTTCTCGAGTGTCAGTTTGTTAACTGCCTCATCCCCACTATTCTCCCGGTTCATTTGTCTTGGAATAGTTGTCCTTCAAGTTTACTCGTTCTTGATATCTATCCTGTCGTCCTTTTTAGGGTGTAGTTCCTACTATTTTTCAGTTATTTATTCTCATTAATCATTTTGTTGTTTATAATTGTTTCCTACTTGACTACTCTCATTTTCCCAAAACAAGTCACACTTGTCATACCAAGACATCCTTAACCACTTTACCCTTTTTTGAAGTTTCTTATTTCGAGTTAAGCCACTTATAATTCACTTTTCGATCTATTTTGAAAATTTCCTTTTTATAGTCTCACTTATTACCTTTATCCTTTTTTTTTTAGAAATTTCGGTTATGCAATTTTCACATTTTTGAAAGTTTGGTGAAAATAGTGTATTACAGGGAATATAAACTAATTTTGAAAATCCGTTTAATTGATTTGTGAAGATTGTTTAGCTAACAACGAAATTGCAAAAAAAATATAATTTAGAGAATTAATTTGTAAAATTTTTAAAATTTAGAAATTATAATATAAATTTTATATATTAAAAACTAATCTTTAGAAATATATATTTAAATGAACAATTTGTTAATGATAAGAATTTTGAAAGTTACTTCCGAATTTTAGAGATTAAAATACTGAATTATAATAAATAATGAAGTTTAAATATAGTTTTTATTAGAAAAAGTTTAATACTTTTTATTTGATTTTAGAAATTGTGAAAATAGGAATTGACAGGTCCTATTTTGGTGGTTCGGGTGAAATTATCACCCGACCCAAGTGGTCAAATCTTAGCTGAATAGTCTTCTTTTTTTTTTTTGCACAAGTAGCCCAATAGTCTTCAATGGGTCCGAGAGATTAAATTCTAATCCAATAGGTATCATTTGGCCTAATAAATCTGGGTCTAACTTGATCCAAGATACATAACCGGTCGTGGTACCCCTGGTCGGGTTCAGATTGCCCTGTAGCGGAACTGGTAAATTGCCACCCTTATCCCTACTCAAAACCCTCTCACAAACTAAACATGCACTTGTTGATATAAAATAAAAAAAAAATGGCAAGGACGAGGGTGGCTGATGGAACTCTTGTGAGCAGCCCACCAACTATTAAAGTCGTCAGTCAAATATGCTCGACTCACCTAACCAAATATTAGTGTCAATAATGTCCAAGTTCACCAACTCTCCATAATACTTCCAATTTTCTTTCTTAATTGTCATATTTCCGATTTTTCTTATTACAAAAAACAAAAGATCCCACCTACCTTCATCATTCATTCTCCATATGCCCCAAGACCATTGACGAGTCAACTTTCTCGGGCTGTCCACTACGAAGTCAAGGTTCCCAAGCTTCAATCCATCGTCTGATCAAAAGAACCCACGGCCCAGATCCCATCCTCAACAAACAGCATCACACCTACCAAGCCAGTATCTAGTGAACAACCCCACTTCTCTCCTATATAAAGCCGCTCTTGTATTTTCTATCTCCAGGGAAACCATAGCACCCACAGAAGCAATATCATCTCTCCTTCCCTAGCTCTTCTATTCTTTCCTGCAGCGAGGCATCTCTTCCAAGTGTACTATATATCATGGAACGCATCAACATTAACACCAGCAAGAGCAACGGAGAAGTTGCGATAGATGGGTCGATGAGCGGGCTGTGCTTCAAGAGTACGGCAAGCCGTCAGTACCAGAATGGTCATGACCCACTGAACTGGGGAGCAGCGGCAGAGTCCATGGTCGGGAGCCACCTTGACGAGGTGAAAAAGATGGTGGAAGAATTCCGAAAGCCAGTGGTCCGTCTCGGGGGTGAGACATTGACGATATCCCAAGTGGCATCTATTGCTTCTCGGGATGCCGATGGTGTCAAGGTGGAGCTCGCTGAATCAGCGAGGGCTGGTGTCAAGGCTAGCAGTGACTGGGTGATGGAGAGCATGAATAAGGGCACTGACAGCTATGGCGTGACCACTGGGTTCGGTGCTACATCCCATCGGAGGACCAAACAAGGCGGTGCTCTACAGAAGGAGCTTATTAGGTATGTCTCTCTCAACCTCAACCTTAAACGAATGTTGGCGATACATACTGTGAATTTTATTTGCATGGATATGAATGAACTTGGATGATTACAGGTTCCTGAACGCTGGTATATTTGGAAACGGAGTTGAGTCTAGCCACACTCTGCCTCATTCGGCCACCAGAGCGGCCATGCTCGTAAGGATCAATACCCTCCTCCAGGGTTACTCTGGGATCAGGTTCGAGATCTTGGAAGCCATCGCGAAGCTCCTTAATCACAATGTCACCCCATGCCTTCCAGTTCGTGGCACCATCACTGCCTCCGGCGACCTCGTCCCCCTCTCCTACATTGCAGGTCTCTTAACCGGTAGGCCCAACGCAAAGGCTGTTGGATCAGAACGCGAGGTGCTCAATGCGGAGGAGGCATTCAGGGCTGCTGGAATTGAGTCCGGGTTCTTTGAGTTGCAGCCAAAGGAAGGATTAGCATTGGTGAATGGCACTGCTGTTGGTTCCGGTCTCGCTTCCATGGTTCTCTTCGAGGCAAACATTCTAGCGGTGTTATCTGAGGTGTTGTCGGCGATATTCGCGGAGGTTATGCAGGGGAAGCCCGAGTTCACGGACCATCTGACCCACAAGCTGAAGCACCATCCAGGCCAGATCGAGGCAGCTGCTATCATGGAACACATCCTAGAAGGAAGCTCCTACATTAAAGCTGCAAAGAAATTGCATGAGATGGACCCCTTGCAGAAGCCGAAGCAGGACCGATACGCACTCCGGACCTCTCCGCAGTGGCTCGGCCCTCAAATCGAGGTCATCCGATTCTCCACAAAATCCATCGAGCGGGAGATCAATTCAGTCAATGACAACCCTCTCATCGATGTGTCAAGGAACAAGGCCATCCATGGTGGAAACTTCCAGGGGACTCCAATCGGAGTCTCGATGGACAACACCAGGTTGGCCCTTGCTGCAATTGGCAAGCTCATGTTCGCACAATTCTCCGAACTCGTGAACGATTTCTACAACAATGGCTTGCCCTCGAACCTCACTGCTAGCCGCAACCCCAGCCTAGACTATGGCTTCAAGGGAGCCGAGATAGCCATGGCCTCGTACTGCTCCGAGCTGCAGTTCCTTGGAAACCCGGTGACCAACCATGTTCAGAGTGCCGAGCAACATAATCAGGATGTCAACTCGTTGGGGTTGATATCCTCCAGGAAAACTGCTGAAGCTGTAGAGATCCTAAAACTCATGTCATCCACTTTCCTCGTCGCTCTTTGCCAAGCGATCGATCTCAGGCACTTGGAGGAGAACCTCCGAAGTGCCGTGAAGAACACGGTTAGCCAAGTGGCGAAGAAGACCTTAACGGTGGGCGATAACGGAGAGCTCCACCCTTCAAGATTCTGTGAGAAAGATCTCCTCATGGTGGTTGATCGGGAGTATGTCTTCACCTACGCTGATGACCCCTGCAGCACCACTTACCCCTTGATGCAGAAGCTCAGGCAGGTCCTGGTCGAGCAAGCTCTCAAGAATGGTGAGAACGAGAAGAACCCGAACTCATCGGTATTCCAGAAGATCGCAATCTTCGAGACTGAGCTCAAGGCAGCACTCCCGAAGGAGATTGAAGCCGCTCGGGTAGCGTTCGAGAATGGAACCGGGGCAATCCCTAACAGGATCGAGGAGTGCCGGTCTTATCCACTCTACAGGTTTGTAAGGAAGGAACTCGGAACCGGACTGCTTACAGGAGAGAAGGTCTTGTCCCCGGGGCAAGATTTCGACAAGGTCTTCACGGCAATGTGTCAGGGTAAAATCATTGATCCTATGTTGGAGTGCTTGAACAGCTGGAATGGTGCCCCTCTCCCAATCTGTTAGGCGAGTGGGCCGGTGAAGTGAAGGATCTGTTTTTTTTTTTTTTTGCTATCTATTTGTTCTTCTAATAGAGTAAAGTATAGGCGGAACCTAACCTAACGTATAGCCGTGATTGATGTCCATATCAGTATCTCCTTCCCATTGGCTTGCATAAGTAGTATAGCCGTGATTGATTCCAATTCCTCGTGCTTTTTAGGTTTTGTATTCTGTCATGCCTTCATTTCATGTGTTTATAATAAATTAAGGAGTTTAGCTGAGGAGTAAGGAGTCGTATGGTTGGAGTCCACAACTAATATCACACAAGCAAAATTATGTAAGGGAGAAGCTACGTTTCCATGATATGTGGTGCATGGATTTATGACACGAGATTAGGGTGCATGCATGAATGAAAAGGGGCTATAAAGTCTTAAACTTGATGGCATGGCTTTTTCGGCGCTATAAATATTTACTCCTAATAAGTTTTATTATAAAAATTATATCTATAACTTATTTGTTCATTAGATTGAGTGGTGCTATCCAGGAGTTTGCCAAAATATGGGGACTTGAATTTCTCCATCTCTTGGTGTGAATTTGTTCTCCGTTATCATACATCAATTCAATTTGGTAATGGTTATGGAGGAATTTAGTTTGTAATAGTGACTGAAATTTGCGTGGACGTCCGGCCACCGTTCAAAGATCCACCGGCATGTACTTTTTACCTCTCATTAGACATCTCTTTTTAAAGGTATTAAAGATTACGAACAATATTGTAAACTCCGTTCTTATCTAATAAGAAAATCTGAAGGAAAAAATGGAAAACTGAGTGAAAATTAAAATTCAAACCAATTGAAACTGTAAATAATAAAAAAAAAAACAGTAAATTAGAAAATTATAATTAGTCAATAAATACTAAAATATTATATAAGTGAATAATTGAATAAATTAGATGTAATAATCTAATCGGTTCAAGTTAAATAAGAATTAAACCAAATTCAACTGTACGAACCATTAAAAAATAATTTAAATATTTATTTTTATAATTAACTTTAAAATATTATTTTAGAAACTTCAATCCACAATTATATAAAAAATAAATTTACACAAATTTTTAAATTTTTAAATTTTAAAAATTCAATTGAATTATGTTTAAACCCATAATTTTTGAATTCGGATTACATAAACCATTGGATCAACAAACTACTATCATATAAATACACACCAATCAGCGGGTCAAGACGTTATTAACCAATATTGGATTGAGTTATAATAAGAGAATTAGAGGATTTGTGATATAAAATTTGGTATAAAATTAGATTTTTCAAATGATTCACTTTTTCTACATGCAATGAAGAAAAAATGCTAGGATAAAGTCGTTCATTGGGGGCAATCATAGAGGGGCATGGAACAACGAATATGAATATGTTGATATACCCATGCGAATTATTTATATTTTTCTTATTATTTTATTTTTATAATATATTTTTTTAATTTTATTTAATTACATGTGATCCCAAAATTAAATTTTTACCATTTTTTAGTCCCACTTAATAATTAAATTGGTTTTTTTTTATCAAAATTAGTGTAATTTATCTTTACAAAATCCCCTATTATATACTTATTTTAGCATGATTTTAAATTCACTATTTATTATTTTTATGATGCTAATTGGATAATTAATCCTAATGATAACCGGTCCCTCACCGATTTTACAATTTTTCTTGGCAAAATCTTATATCCTAAAACTAAGTAAAATACAAGATTTTTCGTTAATACTAGAGTTATTTGGATATAATATTTGTAAAGGAAACTTGGGAGAATATTTCAACAGTTTATTTAACTGCTAATCTACAAGAATGATGAGAATAATTATCTACACAATGCACAATTATAGAATTAGAATTATTCTCTTTTCATTTATACTAATGCAATACATCTCATATAATGTAGTGCATTACTCAATACAATGTAAACATATTCTACTACAATTCTACAGAGTAAAAAATTTAACATATGTAATTGTATTTAGCATAAATTATTAAAATTTAAGATTCAAAGCTTTAATTAATATCTTATTTTATTATTAAAGGAGATTGGCCGTTTGGGATATCAGGGCGAGTGTCTATCCGTCTATCAGCTATGCTTCAGTAAATCTAATTGGACAAGAGGATTGTTCTTTCCTAGGATCAACTCTCAAGAATCAACAACTTAAAGCTGCTTCTCTGCATTTCCCGCCTCTCGGTTGTTTATCCTTCCTTTCTTTTCACATTTTGTGTGGCTTTCTCCTACCTTTTGCCATCTCTGAGTGCGCCCAGTTTTAGGCTTTTAGGTGAACACTTCTGTCCGGCATTCAAGCGTCTACCTTTATTACTTTGGTAGTAATATTTCTTCTTTTGTGAAGTGAATCCATGGATGAATAAAGTATCTAACTATTTTTTATCAACTTGGCGGGGTTTTTGAGGTCTCATTGTTGATCTTACGACTGCTCGATCATGTCGTGCAAATGTCTGTTGAAATGCTCGAGTGAGCTTTTGAATCTTGCATCACAAAAACGCGTGCGCTTTTGTCTTTGTTTTTTTTTTTGCTTAGTATGATAGGCTATGGGTACCCTGATTTGTGATATTTGGCAATTTTCTCTGCTGCAGCTTGTCTTTTTAACAGTTGCTAAGGTTGCCAAAGCTCCTATAGAAACCAATCAGCCATGGATGGTGAGTGAAATCTCGTACTATTTTAAGAAATGCATTATATTTCTTTAATTCTCCATCAAATTTCTACATGTTAGACGTTCTGAATCCTGATGTTTCTAATTATCTTTATTCAGTTTCTTCCCTTAGTGTTCATTCTTGCTGGTTTCAGTTGATTCACAGCCAACCATGGATGAGACTGTATTGGTTGGAGACGATCTGATGCTGGGACCTCCTTCACCTCTTATCCCTCCTGAAATTGCCTCTCATGTGCTCGAAGGTGTTGATTTATGCGATGGCATTTTGAGAAATCTATTTCTTTGTAAGTGTACCATTCTTCAATGAACTAATCTGGTTAGATGATGGGAGTGTGCATGAAGTTTTCCATCCATAAGAAAAAACGCCTTGCTATGCCTTCTTGCATCTTGGTTTGGAAATGAATAGAAACCAGCAGGTTTTCTGATATCTGCAATCAGTTCTGTGTCAAATGAATTTTTTGGATCATCATGTCAGTTTCTAGATGTGTTCATATACCTAAATAGGAGTTTTTTCTCTCTCCTGCAGGTTTGCAGATAAATGATATCGAGCCATTCTGTCAAGATGAGATTGTTTTGTACCGCCAGTGTGCTGAAAGGCGGGTGAGATCATCAGGGAGCATTTGTCTTTCCACTTCCAACATCATTTTCTACACCTAAACTTCACCTTGGAGCATGAAATCCTTTCCAACTTTCACCCACTCTTTTTCTTTGAGGAATGGTTTTGCAGGATAAGGAGCTGAGGCAACGACTTCAGGATAGTGAGCGCAAATTGGGATTATCAATGCCACTAGATGATGCTAATGAGAGAGCTTCTCAGCTTCAAGCTGAAGTTACTTCGCTGGAGAGGTATTATTTGAAGTACCAATAGTCTAGAACTTTCACATTTTAATCTACTATTCAGCTGGCTTTTGTAGTCATAGTTGCAACAAAGTGAGTCTACCTTAATATTTTCTCTCATTCATTCTTAAATTCTATGTACAGGCGTTTGATTCTTGCTAGTGGAGTTGAAGGGATGGAAGGATTTCGGCAGAGGTGGAGTTTGCACGGTCGCCTTACAGATACCAAGTATGTTGCAAATGGATGCCTCATTTTTGTGCACAAACCTAGAAAACAACTTTTATTTACAAACATAAGATCATATTTTCTCATGCTGTAAATATCTGGACAAGTCTAGAGGCTTCAGTCGTATGTGCATGAAACTTATTGGAGTAAATGAACCATTATGCGGCGGATTTTGCAGTTACATAATTTAATCAACTTATTTCAAGGACCATGATCTACTTTCTTGTGCTTCCGCCAATGTCTTTAGGCACTTTATAGCTTACGTGGCTGCCCATGTATTTTATCCTACACTGAGCTTTTTACAGGCAAAGATTGGAATCTCTGAAGGAAGGAATCGTGAAGAGAAAGAAAGATGAGCCAATTAAGGGAGCTGAATCAACCCCAAAGAAGTGGTTCTTTTGGTAAATTATGCTGTTTTCTGAGTGCAATATAATATAAACTTTCCCAGCTGTTACAGAAATTCCCATGGCCATCTAGTCATTTTTAGTGGCCTTGTGTAAATAAATATAAAAACTGTGACCACAGACCATTGCAAAGTCGGGTGACTGTCCCTGAGCTTAAGCTTTATTTAGTTCCATCCTTGGGTGATCTCCAGATTTCTACAGTGAGTTAGTGGCAGCCAGCAGTAGACGTGGCAAGTTTGCTCGGTCGGACTCGGACCCGCATCCAACCGGGTCCTAATATCCTCCGGGTCTGGTCCGGGTCTATGATGGGCGGACCCGGATCTTGGCCTCCAAATTTGGACCCGGTGGCCAGGTAAATTAAATCGACCTCGTTTTTTTTGTCACGTGGCGGTGCCGGACAGACAAGATAAACCAAGAGGTGAGGAGCGGCGATCTTTGGAGCCGAGGCGGGACCCAGGGTGAACGCTGATCGCTATAGTTCACCGTTTAAGGTGCAGAGGAAACTCCCTTCGACCGCTTTAGTGAGGACTCCGGGCTCATTGTCACTCTCACTCCCGTTCTCCCTTGAGAAGGGCCCAGGCAGCTAGGTCGGAGTCTAGGTGTAAGCGGCGGAGGGACTTCTGGGGGAACTGGGGATAAGCAGGGTGGGACGGTGAGGGTGCCTTCATTCGGTGCCCAAAATGGAAACAACGTGAATTCACGAGAACTGGTGAGGATGCCTTCAGTTGGTGCCCAAAATGGAAGCAACGTGAATTCACGAGAACTTGCCGTTGGCAGGGAGGCCATGGACGAGGAAAGGAAGGAGAAGACAGCTGAGGAGACGGAGACGGAGACGGACGGCGTCCGAAGAGAGATTGAATATCCTCATGTCTCATTAGAACGCTTCATCTTCCTATGAAAAATAGTCAAATTTCTTCGTTTTATTTGCTTTGATGCACCGTTATTGCTTCGTAAGTAGTCAGATCTTTTGCCTAAGGTCAAATCTTTTGCCTCAACTCCGGATTTTTCTTCATGCATTACAATCTATCTATAAGAAGAATCTGTTTTGTATGATCTTAACGCTTCTCACTAAGTTAAGGACATTCAAAGCCAGCCAAATGGTTCCTCTGGGCATCTGCTCCATTACATAGATGACTTCTTGCTAGTAATTTCTAAAGGAAAGTTCTCTTGTTTGTCGATTCGTTGAGATTGGAGGAGCTTTCTCTCGGGATGGGAGACCCTCAAGTATAGTTTTCTAATGAATCTCTATCAACCATTTGACTAGAATCTGCACTAGAAAAAAGGCTGAGCTTTTTCATCCTCTTCTCTTTTCCCGGAGTATCGGATTTCCCTTTGTCTTGTCTGCTAAACATGAAGCTGAAATGTCCCTTAATTTATATATAAAATAAATCGAATACATATTATTTCGATAGTATTTTATAAACTTTTATATTCAATTTTAGTATTATATCTCGTAAATAAATATTAATTATTAGCACTAAATAAAATTAAATTACTATAAATAAAAATTAAGAAATTACTGATATATTAGGATTATTAATATAGAAACAAGAGTTAAAAATATGAATTATTTCAAAAGTAAATACTATTACTTGATTTTTTTAGATGTGGCATTATTTGCTTAAATGGCATCAAATAAAATATAGTTGGTTGATGAATAAATTGATATTTTTGATTAATTACATAAAAAATATCAAATCTTATTAATGCGAGATATTGAAAAAAATTAATAATCTACCAATAAAGGTAAAAATTATTCATATAAGTTCCATTAAAGAATAGGCTAGCACCAATAGTAATAAGTGTTAATAAAGGTTTGCAATCAACTATAATAGCTTGCAATCAATCATAAATATACTTTTTTTGAGTTTAAATAATTACAATAGAATGTAAATGTAATTATATGCCAAAAAAGTGATTTACTGTATCTATATCCTTAATACAAAATTCTTGTTTGAGTGAATTGTGTGTAAAGTTTAGAGAATTAGTAGAATATACCGTGAGTATAATATTATCTACATAAACTAGAAAAAAATTATAAAATTTAGGGGCTTTTAGATAAATAAGAATTTATCAGTTAGTGATACTTAAAATTCAAATGTGAGTAAAAATGTACTCAAACGAAAAAATTATGCTCTCAGGGCATACTTCAGACCATATAATAACCGACGAAGACCAAAAACGTAATAAGGATGTGATAAATCAATATAGTTCGTTAGTTGAATCATGTAAACACTTTCATCCAGATGAACATGAAGAAAGACGTCAACGTCGAATAGTCGAATATACTAATTATGTGTGATGGGAATGAAAAATACAATAGTAATAGTAACTGGTTTAATTATCGGATTGAAAGTAGCATAATAGTTAATACATTCTTATTAAGAAAAACATTGAGCTACGAAACGAGATTTATATCGGACAATAGAGCCATCAAAATGTTTATTTAATTTGTAAACCCATTTACACCCCATAATATACTTGTTGGTTGGAGAAATAACAAGATTTCATGTGTGATTTTTTAGAAAAGTATCATATTCAACATTTATTGAATGAACCCAATATGAGTATTTTTGTACTTACTTGAGTGTTTAAGGTTATTGAGCAGAAATAGCAAGAAAATTCTTATAAGTTATTTGTAAATAATGTGAAGGTAATGCACTATCTTGTGATGTTGTAATCATGTGTTATGTGGATGAAGTAGAAACCCTTTGGAGAAGTAGTATTAGAGTGTTTAATGAAAAAAGAGTGGGTAGTTATAGATGTAAATAGTTCATTGGATATTGTTATTAGATAATCAGATTCATGTATTTATGAAAAAGAGTAAGACAAGAGAGAATAAATAATAGAATTACAAGGAGTAGTTGTACCAGCAGTTACAAATACTTATCAAAAGGAAAGTTAGTCTTATTAAAGTGTACGATTGATATTGTGGGTCAAGACATTTATAACCAATAAAATCAATAGGATAGATACCCAAGGAAGACACAAGATTTGGAGCGAGATTAAAATTTATGAGTTTGATATGGTCGAAAATAATGGAGGCACAAACACCCAAAAACTCGTAAATGTGTGTAGATTGGTAGAGTTTTGTAAATAATTTGGTATGAATATTGCGATTGAAGTTTACGAGTATGCAATCTATTGATTAAATAGACTGCAGTTTCAAATGCAAAATCCCAAAATTTGATAAGAAGATGAGAATAATTTAAAAGTGTAAGTCTCATATTAATGATGCGTATATGTTTTCTTTCTGTAGAATCATTTTGTTGCGATGTGTGGGGGCATGAAAGACGATGAGTGATATCAATACACGCTTTTAGTCTCCATTTTCTCCGAGGGTCACTAGAGAAGTGCTGGCGTGATCGAACAGTGAAGCAACTCTGGCGAACTAAAGCTGCCCTATTTCGGTCGAGTTGAAATCGGCCAATTCAAGCCCTTCTCAAGCTAAACCAAGCCCTCCCAACACCTACACAGTCCTCTTACATTTGAATTAGAACTGAAAGGTAAGCCAATTTGGCTTCACTCTGCAATTTTCGAAAAGTGCTAGAGAGAGAACCAGCAAAACTTTGATGATAAAATTCTCACTCAATTCGGCATCAATTGATGCAATTCTTTATCCTAGGAGTAACCTCAAGACAAGAGCTATCTACTCAGATCAAAAGCTCGGACCGCGCCCTTGACAGCACCAAATCGTGCGATTGAAAGTGCAATTAAATTGTATAAAGGTGTAGGAACTCTAATCTAGCTTCAATTTCAACAATTAAACTCATTTGATTGGTCAATTTGTTAAAATCAAATTCGACAGAGTTAGAAGGTTGAAATTGGGGGAAATTGGGGAATTTCGAAAATTCGAGGGACTAAGTGCAATTACATAAAATTGAGGACTAATTGGGCATAATAAAGATGTTGGAGGACCAATTGGGAAATTTTGAAATTTTTTGGGGCAAAACTTACCATTTTTATAAAGTAGGGGCAAAATGGTAATTTTGGAAAAGTTAGGGACCAAATTGGAAATTTGGGAAATTGAACCCCTTTTCGTGAAATTGAATAAATTGAGGTTACAAGGTGAATTTTAAAAGTTATGGGACTCAATTTGAGGAAAAATCGGCATTAGGGACTTAAAGTTAAAGAAAAATAACTTTATAGACCTAATTACAAATAAATGAAAAGTTTGGTTTTATCATTCATTTTGAATGAATGAAGGCTATTAGTTTGGGGGATAATGAATAAGGACGTTCATATTGTGTAAGAACACGAAGTATCAGGAACGCCATCAAGGACAAGCTCACGTGAATACAAAGACACAATCGAAAGGAATTCACTACACTAACGGGTGAGTGGGCTTACTAACATCATACCCGATTAGGATGATGAGCACAATTTAAAGTTAAAAACCACTTATCGGTTATGAGTGGAATTTATATCATACTCGGTTGAAATGATAAATACGTCGAAAATGAAAACCCACTACTACGTGGTATTTTAATCATCACACCTAAGAGTAGTGATGTGAAAATCAAGCGGAAAAACTACTTATCGTTTGTAAGTAGATCATACCCAGTTAGTATGATTAAACTTTCTCGAATGAAGTGGAAAACCCGTTCATCAGTTATAAGCGGAGATCTCTTCATACTCTGTTCGTATGATGAACATCTGAAAAGTATATTTTGTGGGAAGTGCTATCCCCTAACTGTGTGTTACTGCTTAAACATTTTGGAAAACCTTATTAATTGGAACTTGGGGGCTAATATGCCCGATTTTGAAAATCTCGAAAAGTGGGCCCTAGGCCAGTTAGCACGAGCAGGAGCTCGTAAATAAACATGATTTTAAGTTATGAAAACTTAAGTAAATGAATTGTTTGGCTATGGTACCAAGGCATGACCGACGTACTCGATAGACTAGCAGTAATGCAATATGACAGGTCGACGGACCAGTCGAGACAAACAGTTGCAAGTCGAGTTGAGGGTCGGAGACGTTGGACTAGTGGCAACAAAGATTAAATGGATTTTGAAGAAAACTTTATTTGTGCATGCACTTGATATTCGGAACCATTAAGATGCCCAATAGGGGTAGTAATACGTCTTAAGGGTTGTTGGATGACATGGTGGCGATAAGGGAAAAGGGAAACTACTGGATTTGTGTTTCTTATCATACTAGTTGGTCATGGAG
The DNA here is from genome assembly GCA_030064435.1 of Trapa incisa. Classification (NCBI taxonomy): domain Eukaryota; kingdom Viridiplantae; phylum Streptophyta; class Magnoliopsida; order Myrtales; family Lythraceae; genus Trapa; species Trapa incisa. The sequence goes on along the minus strand of CM057774.1, from coordinate 1,846,116 downwards.
TTTTATGTTTGTACTTCACGGAGTTCTGTGTTTATACTCCACGGAGTTTCTGTGTTTGGACTCCGTGAAGCTACTGTGTTTGAAACTTCCTAAAACTTCTGTGTTTGAGTTTCATGTGCACAAGACCGAGATATGGTCTTTGTACTAATACGTACATAGAGTTTTAATCATGTGTGTTCCCTTCATGATGAAGGGCATGTGTTAGTTGATAAACATACCGTTTATGGTTGAGAAGTGAGTAATGGTGATGAAACTGAGATTTTGAAAATGAGAAAATTTAAAATAAGGAATCTCGAATAATCCAATTTAAATATTTTCCCCTAAAAGTCAAACTTTAAACACCTATTCACTGAGTTGTTGAACTCACCCCCTCCCTTATATCCCTTTTCAGGTAACCAAAGGAAACATACTCAAAGACCTCCTGTCAATCACACCTGTAAGACAGGTATTTAAATTAAAATTTTTATACAGTTTTGATTTATATATTTCAGGAAAGGTACAGGTTTAAAGGATGTCTTGCTCCTCCCAAGTTTAAAAGAAGGGAAAACCCTTAATAAATCGAAAAGAGTGACGGGTTGCTCATAGGAATCCGACCAAATCAGATTGGAACGTGACAAAATTATATTATAACTGGACTAATGACTTACACTAAATAAATTAAATTTGTTATGATCAACCAACTCCCAAATTCCCCTTGAGTGAGTAGTTCAAGCGAACCTTAACTTTTAGGGCATAGTAAAGAGTTACAAGAATTTATTACAGCCACAAATGTTAAAATTATAATTATTAGTTATTTTATTATTAAATGGTAAAATTTTAACTATTATTTTTTAGGTTAAGTGTATTTTTATGAAAATTTAAAATTTTTACTAAAAATCGAGTATAATTTATTATAAATTTTAAATGATTTCAATTATAATTGGATGAACATATCAATAATTATACATTTATTTACCAGAAATTCGAGTAATAATAAGATATGGAATCAGATATTTTGCAACTCGTACACGACCCAATCTTGGGTACGTATGATAAAACCTGAACACCATTCGAGATCGGATCCATGAGATCCAACTTGTACTCGATCAAAGTTTGGATTGAGCAGACTCGAACCTTGGATCGAACGCAAGTCGGACCTTGGGTTCAGATCTATATTTACATCCCTAATTCGTACATACTCAAATTTGATCGATTAAGGTTAGGTTTACACCTTACATCCGAACTGTCATCCCTAGATTATGAGTGCATGTAACAATCCAATACTTCAAATTGATGATGAATTTTTAATTCTTGTTATACGTTTAAATTTAAGTTGCCAGATGGATGATCGAGTGGGAAGAATAAGTTGATTGATGGAAGAAATATAGTTAATGAATGGAGGGAGAAGAATGAGAATATGTAGAAGATTGTTGGAAGAAATATAGTGGATGGATGGAGGGAGAAATAGTAAGAAAGAGAACACGTAGAAGAAAAGATTTCAAGATTACTTTATTCTCATTCCTTCAACGAGACTTTTTATATATCCTTTCCCCTTTAACATAAAACAAATTATATATATATATATATTTATGTTCCTTTGACAATACTTCCTCTTTATTAATGACTAAGAATGCTATCATGATTCTGCCAATTTCTAGAGTTTGTGCTAGCTCACTTCGTACTATTATGCCTACCAAGATTTTGGCATATTGTTGTAGGATGGGAGGCTACTTTGACACCCGACCTTATTGAAAAGCAAAAGTATTAGTAGGGTATTTACATGCATACACGTATTGGTGTTTGAGCTTAATTTAAATAAAATAAATAAGTATTATAACTATATAAGTATTCATTAATTGCAAGTTTTAGTTTTCAAGTGTATATCGTATAAATTTGATGACCATTCGTTACCTCAACCTTAGTGAATCATACCATGTTTTCCGATATTGTCTCATTGAACAACCGTGTGTTCTCTTTGAGACCTAGGCCATGTTCTGGTTATTAACTTTACTGATGATGGATGTCGCTCCTTTAAATTAGAACCGGTCAAATATGTCCCTTGGAATATTGCAGGCTAATAAAAAAATGTGCATGTCTTGCTGGGAGTAATGTAATGCCTATTGCCTAGGGACTCGGTCTAGCCATTTGTCTTAGGTCCACTATATCTTTGGAAAAATATCATGACTTCTGATAGTCCCGATGACGGAGGAACTCTGCCACTGACCGTCATGCATGCTTAGCACTCTATCGGATAATCCATAAGAGTGTATTTTGTCCAAAGTTTGACTTTTCTGATTTCTTCAAATTGCAATTGTGTAACATCATCACTGTCGACCTCCTTGAAACTGTTTGCAAACTGTTACTCTGATCGGAAGTGGCATCATGATCCATAGTGCAATATAGTGAATAAGGCAGGCTGCCTAGTGGAGAAGATGGATGGACTCTTGACCATTAAAAATTACCTTCAAAATAGATAAAAATGTGTGTGAAAAATAGATAAAAATGTGTGTGAGAGAGAGAGTTCACATGGTGAACCTTGTAGAGGCTTTTGGTGGGTTTGAGGTGGGCAGTGGAGGGAGATAAGTGGGAATCCATTCTAGTCAAGAATTGGCACCTCCTCCCCTTTTGGCATCTCCTACCATCCACCAAGCTTCATCTTCTTCGTCCACTTAATTAAAAAGTGAGCTTATTTTGGTAGCTAGTGACTTGATAATGATTTAATAATGTTGGAAAAATTGATTGATCCTTGCATGGAAAACTTCAAATCTCAACTGGAAAGGACCGTTTGTACTCGTATGGATCACAATTGAACTTGTTTTTTGTTCATAAAAACGAACAAGTGCTTTCTATATGCACAGCTTTCTTCTAATCCTTAATAGCATGTCAGCATAAGCATGCTGCATTTATTCATAATATTTTATATAATTAACAGTTTGATATCAATTATTTTCGTCCACTACATTAGACTAGTTTCCATTTTTATCATTTGAAAATATGAGGTGATTTTTTTTAATTTTCTAATACATTTTATTTATTTGTGTTCAAAATGGAAAAATGGAAGAATATTCCTTGAATTTTTTAATATGAAAGCCTGGATAAATGATATATATTCTATTAATGCAAAAAAATATATTTTTTACTCTATTATTTTACATGTGATGTTAAAGTGATTTTGTAATTATAAAATAAAAATTATACTTATGAGGGAGTTGTTGAGCAAATTTCTGAATTTAAGTGATGGCTAAAAAATAATTTGGGCCAAATTGTTGGCGTGATTGAACTTATGGAATTAAAATGCTTATTTACTCTTTAAAAAAATGAAATGACGATCAAGTCCTTATATTAATAGTGAAATGAGATTAATCCAAGGGTAATTTTGAAACTGCAATAGAAGATATAAAAAAATGCTGATGGGCTTCAACGCAGTTTTTTTGTAGGGTCGTCAAGTTGACCGTGGGAGAAAAGTCAACGAGTTAAGGATCATTGGAAATAAGGAATGAAAGGCAGTGCCCAATTGCATGGATCGACTCCATAGTGAGCAAAAAAACAGGATGAAGCTGGTGGCACGATGATAGTCAAAATCATCACTTTGTTAGGGGGAAATCCAATTAGCCATCAATTGGAATATTTGAGCTTTTTATGTCCGTAAAGTGCAGGGGCGAGTTTTATTATGTGGTTAAATTATATTGCTAATATTAAATATTTGTAAAAAAAATAAAAATTTAATATTATTTTCTATATATATATATTGAATAAACTAAAATTAAATTACCAACATTTTATGAAAAATATTAGTTTAATATTAAAATACTATTTTGGTGTCCACACTTTCACAAACTCATTTACTGTAAAAAGAAAAAATTAATTTCGATAGTCAGTATATTTTATTAAAAAAATTGGTATTAGAGCAAACTTAGGTAGAAACTTGATATTTAATTTAATTAATGCTAGTTAATAATTGTATAATTCCTACCCTACCCTAACCTATCCTTATTTATTTTAATCCAATAAATCATTGCAAGCTGAAATTTAATATCTTTTTGTTTTTTAGTAATATTATTAATGCTTAATATTTTTTATCAATTTTAATTTAATGATAGTAGGTGGAGGGAGGCGTGGCCATCATTGGTTCCACACAACAATACTTTCGGGTCTGGTCTCTCTCAATTTTGCCCAGTACACTGTCATCACACCATGTTAGGAAAATAATTCTACTACCGCATAACTAACAAGTTTTGTCGGCTCGATAAATATGAAGACAACCGAAGTGACAGTCGTCACATTCATCATCGTGCAGCATAATATTGGGTTTTGTATTCAATTATAAATATATCAAATAAATTGAACGATTAGTACAAGTACTAAACATGTTAATATAGTATTGTAAATAACTTGATATAATTCAATAAATTAATATTATCTAATATTTTGGTCAAAAAGTCACATCTACAACATGTAATAAATAATACACTACAGAAATTATGAATTGATCTACTTAGAAGTCAATAAATATGAGTAGGTGAATAGGTACAAGAATTAGTCAATTCGATGACTCAGATTATGAGGTATGTTTTTCACTGTATCATTGCCCTGGTCAATTATTTATGTATTTCTTATACTTATATATATAATAAGCCCGGTGTGTCTTCCATTTCATGCATGCATGCTTTTTTCCTAGGGGATAATATTCTCATACATGTTTTCAACATAAAAAATAGTTTAAAGTATATAAAGAATGAGGTTGTTATATTATTTTATTATATCACAACATTCATATATTTTACTAATTATCTCGTCATGACCTAAATATATTTATAACATATAATTAAAATTGTTATTCCTAACTATTTTTATTTTGACAATGTGGTACTATTTTGGACAAATACAACTAATTACGTAGTTGTTTTCTATATTAGTAAAATTTTAGGCTATTTTTGTATTGAGTAATTTTTATTCAATAAATATATTTCAAAACTAAAGTCCAATTGTTAATTAGTTGAGTGGTAATGGCGGACAAGCGAAGTGGCTCCCACTCATTGGACTCTTTCACAAATGATGCGTTTGCATTTCTCTACGCGCACACATGACGCGTGAAGCTTCAACTTTTTTTTTTGTCGTTTGAAATATGCATCATCCATTGAGTCAGCATTGCCCAATCCAATAAACAAATGGATGTTTCGAATAGGCCCCACTAACGAAAAATATGAATAAATCAAATGAATTAATATTTTCCGAAGATGCCAATGTATTTACGCGCTTGCCTCCTCGGTTGATTGGCGAATCATCCAAAGGCAGATGGTATTAGGACAACAAGGGGATTGAAATTATCCATAAAATTTCAGCTGCGGGAAGAATCTGTTGTCTCATTTTGACTAACTACCATCTAGAGAGGAGAGAGAACGAGAGAGAAGCATTTTATAAAGGAAAAAACAAGCATGATTATAATATTGAAGGTGATTCACTTTGTCCAAGTGTTGCATTACAAGTATAATTTTTTTATTAATTATAAAAAAATTATATTTTTTAATAATAGAAAAATTCAAACTAATTCAACTAATCATAGGACTAAAAAAAATTTCAAAAACTTATGATCAAAGAAAAATATTGGAGTGCTTTGCTTCCAACTGAAGATACAGAAGTGAGGTTGCTGCTTTAGCGAATGGATCACACTTTCACTTTCTTCCACTCGTCTATATATATATATATGTATGTATATATAAAAACCTTCCATTAACCGCCTATGAGATACCTTCCTTCTGGCTTTCCCGTCTTGTGTCTCGTTTCTTCCTTCTTCTTATCAGTAAATAATCCATAGGACAAGGAGAAACAGTGTGAGTTATCAAACGGAGCTCGGAGACCTCTTTGTGCTAGCGTGCCCGTCCTAAAGTTGCGAGCTTTTTCAAACCGGGAGGCGCCTGAAGTGGGCGGGACTTCCTTGAGATGGCGGCGGCTGCTTTGGCCGGAGATGACCTCCTCCGGCAGACGAGCAGCAGGGGGAGCTGGAGGTCCGGCAGCGTGAGGGACATGTGGAATGCGCCCGACGTGTTCCACCGGAGCAGCCGGGGGCAGGTTAGCGGCCGGGAGGACGATGAGGAGGAGCTCCGGTGGGCGGCCATCGAGCGGCTGCCCACCTATGATCGCATGAGGAAGGGGATTCTGACCCATGTCAGGAGCAACGGCCGCGTCCTTCAGGACGAGATCGATTTGAGGAGGCTGGGCTCCCAGGACAAGAAAATCCTCATGGATAGCGTTCTCAAGGTAGTCGAGGAGGACAACGAGAAATTCCTCCGGCGGCTGAGGGACAGGATCGACCGGGTCGGGATCGAGATCCCGAAGATCGACGTCCGGTTCCAGAACCTGTCCATCGAAGGGGATGGCTATGTGGGGACGAGAGCTCTGCCCACTCTCCTCAACTCCACCTTGAACACCATTGAGGTATTTTATGTCTTTAAAATTTTCTGTCAGATCAATGTTCTTGTCAATCTATTATTTTCGATGGAGTATAACATTTCGCCTACTGTCTGTGCGGAATTATGGAGAGTTTCTGGTTAAAAATTGATTTTTTCTGGTGATCCAAACAGGGCGTTCTTGGGATGGTAGGCCTTAGTCCACCGAAGAAAAGGGTTGTGAAGATCCTTCAAGATATCAGTGGCATAATCAGGCCCTCTAGGTATGTGTGCATGCTCGAAGGTGATCACTTGATTCTGTTTTAGAAAGATTATGATGTCTGCATAATCTGAATTGGAACGTATGATTTTTCAGGATGACTCTGCTTCTTGGACCGCCCAGTTCTGGCAAGACGACTCTGCTGAAGGCGCTTGCGGGAAAATCCGACGATGATCTGAGAGTGACTGGCAAGGTCACCTACTGTGGGCATGAATTTAGTGAGTTTGTGCCCCAGAGGACCTGTGCTTATATCAGTCAGCATGACCTTCACTATGGTGAGATGACTGTTCGCGAGACCTTGGACTTCTCTGGCCGTTGCCTGGGGGTTGGGTCCCGTTATGACATGTTGACAGAGCTCTCAAGGCGAGAAAGAGAGGCCGGGATCAAGCCCGACTCAGAAATCGACGCTTTCATGAAGGCCACGGCTATGGTCGGACAGCAAACAAACTTGGGTACTGATTATATCCTGAAGGTCAGCTCTACTTTCTTTCCCTTCCATTGCAGTCAGTCAGTCTATAAGAAACGGTCAGATATAAACTCTAACATGAAAAATTCCTCAATAGATTTTGGGGCTAGATATTTGTGCTGATATTATGGTCGGAGATGATATGCGAAGGGGTATCTCTGGCGGACAAAAGAAGCGTGTCACCACAGGTAGAATTCAAACTCTGTAAATTATAGGAAATATTATAACTCAACCTTCCAACTATGCTTCAGTATGTGAGTTATAAATGGAACTAATGGTCCAGGTGAGATGCTGGTTGGACCTGCAAAGGCGTTCTTCATGGACGAGATATCCACTGGGCTCGACAGTTCGACGACCTTCCAGATAATCAAGTACATGAGGCAGATGGTTCACATCATGGATGTGACCATGGTGATCTCCCTCCTGCAGCCTGCACCAGAAACATACGAGCTCTTCGACGATATCATCCTGCTATCTGATGGTAAGATTGTCTACCAGGGGCCCCGGGAGAACATACTCCAGTTCTTTGAGCACATGGGCTTCAAGTGCCCAGAAAGAAAAGGAGTTGCTGACTTTCTCCAGGAGGTGACCTCCATAAAGGACCAGGAGCAATACTGGTTCAGGAAGAGCCATCCCTACAGATACATATCGGCAGCGGAGTTCTCACGAGCATTTAATTCCTTCCATGTGGGACAACAACTCCTAGAGGAGTTAAGGGTCCCCTACGACAAGTCCCAGACCCACCCTGCCGCACTGGTGAAGGAAAAGTATGGGATCTCCAACTGGGAGCTCTTCAAGGCTAGCTTTGACAGGGAGTGGCTTCTCATGAAGCGAAGCTCATTTGTGTACATTTTCAAGACCACTCAGATCACGATCATGGCTCTCATTGCACTTACAGTGTTCCTCCGGACAGAAATGAAGGCGGGGGAAATCCAGGATGGAGCTAAGTTCTGGGGGGCACTCTTCTTTAGTCTTGTCAATGTCATGTTCAATGGGATGAGTGAGCTTGCAATGACTGTCTTCAGGCTTCCAGTGTTCTACAAGCAGAGGGATTCCCTATTTTATCCAGCGTGGGCTTTTGGACTGCCCATCTGGATCCTCCGCATACCCGTCTCCTTCTTGGAGTCAGGAATTTGGATCATTCTTACTTATTACACAATCGGGTTTGCCCCTGCTGCTAGCAGGTTTGTACCTCCCCCATTAGCACAATTCTCGCAGTTTAAGAATTGCCGTCTGGTTACCATACCAACCTGGCATTGCTGTCTATTTCTTTAGGTTCTTCAAACAGTTCCTAGCTTTCCTTGGTGTGCATCAGATGGCACTTTCGCTCTTCCGTTTCATAGCAGGAGTCGGAAGAACGCAGGTTGTAGCAAATACTCTTGGCACCTTCACTCTGTTGTTGGTTTTCATTCTCGGAGGCTTCATTGTTGCAAAAGGTCAGTAAATTCTAAATATACCTACCTGTACATGTCCTGGGAGTATAAAGTGTGCTTGCCGTGTTCTTTACAGATGACATCTTGCCATGGATGATATGGGGTTACTATATTTCACCCATGATGTACGGACTTCAAGCCATCTCCATCAACGAGTTTCTCGACAAAAGATGGAGCAACACCGTAAGTTTTGAAACTTGTTCCATTTTTCTCTAATTTCTTTTGGTCTAATGAATAGTTTTATCAGTTTCACACTAATCTAAGTTCTCTGTAATATTTTAACATGACAGCCTACCTTAAATTCCAATCAACCCACAGTGGGGAAGACCCTTCTCAAGGAACGAGGTCTGTTTAGGACTGAAAGCTGGTACTGGATTAGTGTTGCTGCTCTCTTCAGCTTCTCTGTTCTCTTCAGCATTCTCTTTGTTGTGGTCCTGAGTTGGCTGAACCGTGAGTTCGTCCCTTCTTAACATGGTTGAAGCTGCAACGTATTGAGGATTATTCTGAACTTTCTTTGGGATTCAATTTCAGCTATTGGAGATAACAAGTCTACAATTTTGGAAGATGATGAATCCGATGAGCCTAAGGGCTTAGCTCGTGCTGAAGGTACATGGGATGCTGCAATAATTGTACATATTTTTTTTTTTCTATACCTGCCTAAAGTTCAATTGATTATACGTGTTCAGGTGTCAATATGCAAGTGATGAACTCGGAGACTCAAGCAAAGAGGGGAATGGTTCTTCCATTCCAGCCCCTTTCTCTAGCTTTTAACCATGTGAACTACTACGTCGACATGCCTGCAGTAAGTGAAAGAAAGATCTGTTTGTTTCATATTTCTTGTCTGCCTTCCATTCACTGATTTTAGGATGCAAGGTAAGATTGAAAATAATATCCCTGGCCCTCCTGACAGGAAATGAAGACTCAAGGGGTTGAAGAGACTCGACTGCAGCTCCTAAGAGATGTTAGTGGAGCTTTTAGGCCTGGGGTTCTGACTGCTCTAGTAGGTGTTAGTGGGGCTGGGAAGACAACTTTGATGGATGTCTTGGCTGGAAGAAAAACTGGTGGATACATTGAAGGAGATATAAGCATATCGGGTTACCCCAAGAACCAAGCAACATTTGCCCGTGTGAGCGGTTATTGTGAGCAGAACGACATCCACTCACCATATGTCACTGTGTATGAGTCACTCCTCTACTCCGCATGGCTTCGTCTGGATAAGGATGTGAAGACCGAAACAAGAAAGGTTTGTGACTAATTGCCCTCTCGGTTGCCTGTTTTCTATTCCTGGAAAGACAAACAGTAGTAATTATGCATGGGATATGCTTCAATTTCGTGCAAAATAAGAGGAGGGATTTGTACTGTGATTTCCCATATATTTCAAATATCTCGTCAGTAAGTGAAGGTTGGTTCCTGCTTTTCTCTTTGCTCAGATGTTTGTGGAGGAAGTTATGGAGTTGGTTGAGCTCAATCCATTGAGGGATGCTCTTGTTGGGCTCCCAGGGATTGATGGTCTGTCCACTGAGCAGAGGAAGAGGCTCACGATTGCTGTGGAGTTGGTGGCTAATCCTTCCATCATCTTCATGGATGAGCCCACATCAGGGCTTGATGCTAGGGCTGCTGCTATAGTTATGCGCACTGTGAGGAACACTGTGGACACAGGCAGAACAGTTGTATGTACAATTCACCAGCCGAGCATTGACATTTTTGAGGCCTTTGACGAGGTAGGTCCAGATAGCTTTTTTGAAAATTTCTGCCCCCTTTGGTCTTATTAAGGTTCTTGAGAGCCTGATGTTTTCTTCTTGTTTTATTCAGTTACTTCTGATGAAAAGAGGAGGGCAAGTGATCTATGCAGGGCCTCTTGGTCGACAGTCCCACAAGCTTGTGGAGTACTTTGAGGTGAGAATCATACGCATGAAAGTATAAGAAATTGTGGGTGGCTCCATAATCTACTCCAATCTGAATTAACATGAGAAATTGAATGACTGATGCATGCTGAACTTCCTCTTATAGGCTGTTCCTGGGGTTCCCAAGATTAAAGACGGTTACAATCCTGCAACATGGATGTTGGATATTACCTCCAGTGCAGCTGAATCTCAGATGGAGGTTGATTTTGCTGAAATATATGCCAATTCCAACCTGTGCAGGTAATTCCTGTTCCTAATATGCTCCATAATCTACTCCAATCTGAATTTTTAATTAACCTCCTTGGGACTTTTTTTTTCCTGTGCATTATCAGTCAAAACCAGGAGCTTATTAAAGAGCTGAGCACTCCAGTCCCCGGATCAAAGGACCTCTATTTCCCAACCCAATACTCTCAGAGCTTCTATGTTCAATGCAAAGCTTCCTTCTGGAAGCAGCATTGGTCTTACTGGAGGAACTCCCAGTTCAATGCAATCCGTTTCTTAATGACCGTAGTCATTGGCGTCATGTTTGGAATCATTTTCTGGGACAAAGGCCAAAAACTGTACGTACATCAATGACCCGCCTCTTCAGTTTCAGGAAACAAAAAATGGTAGTTGGATCAGTTTTCTTGGCAGTGTTTGACTATGGTTCTTATTCCTAACAGAAAGACACAAACGGATCTACAAAACATGCTTGGTGCCACCTATGCGGCTGTCCTCTTCCTTGGGGCAACAAATGCTTCTTCAGTGCAGGCTGTTGTCTCAATTGAGAGGACAGTTTTCTACCGTGAAAGGGCGGCAGGAATGTACTCTGAGCTACCTTATGCTTTTGCCCAGGTAGGTAAAGAGACCACTTTATAAAGTACTGCATCTGCTAAAATCAGGCCAGAAGTTATGATTTCAGGGTGATGTTCAACAAGCCACGTGGTTCCATTTGTTAATACAATTCGTGGTTTTTGTTTCAGGTGGCGATTGAGACTATCTATGTAGCCATCCAAACATTAGTCTACACTCTCCTTTTGTATGTGATGATTGGGTTTGAGTGGAAGGCAGACAAGTTCTTCTACTTCTATTACTTCATCTTCATGTGCTACACCTACTTCTCCATGTACGGGATGATGGTTGTCGCGCTCACTCCTGGACATCAAATCGCTGCCATTGTCATGTCCTTCTTCCTCAGCTTCTGGAATTTGTTCTCCGGTTTCCTCATTCCTAGACCTGTAAGTTAATCACCTTTCATTTCTAAGTAACAGAAGCCCTTGATGCCTTTTTCTTTTGGCTTTTATCGTAACACTAATTATGATAAGAAGCTCTTTTCTTGTCTGTTATTTTTTTAGCTGATTCCTGTATGGTGGAGATGGTACTACTGGGCTTCTCCTGTCGCATGGACAATTTATGGAATCTTTGCATCTCAGTTTGGGGACTACACCACACAGCTCGAAATTCCCGGGACATCAAGTTCTGTTGTTAACGTGTTTCTGAAAGAATACCTCGGCTTTGATCATGACTTCCTTATTCCAGTGGTTTTTGCCCATGTGGGCTGGGTCCTGCTCTTCTTCTTCGTGTTTGCCTATGGAATCAAGTTCCTGAATTTCCAAAGAAGATAGAAGCAAGCTGTTCATCTCCCATATTGTTTGTGGTAGACTTATCTAATAAGAAGAGGTTACACAGAAAACTGTTGCCTCTCATTTTGAATCTTCACTATTATGCCGTTTTTGTTTTTATTGGTGTTGCTTCTTAGTATTTTTTTACCCATATCTTTGTGTATAGAAGTACAAACTTGTAAACTTTAGATTCATACACAAGATGACGAATAGTAAACGCTTTCTTTCTGATTACTCTTTTGGGAGCAAATGCAGCTGTTCCGTTGGAAATAAGAGGAAGGAATAAAATAGCAAAGACTTAATTAAAATTTATTTATGTGTACTGGTCAATAAAATAAGGAAATTATTTATAGTGATGAAATGGGTAAAATAAAAAATTATTTTATATTTATAAATTTAAAAAATTTATATAATTATAATTAATAAATTTTAAATAAAAATTTATTTAATATTCGATAATTTAATAATATTTTATTATATAATATCAGAGTAAACTATACGCACTACCTAATTATTTCAGAATTTATTATTTCCGAATTTGAAAAACTAACAGTATTCGATTTAATACTAAAAATTCGACTAATATTTTTCTGATACAAACTTGTAAAAATAATAATATGTATTTAAATAATTATTTAGTATAAATTTAAATTATCAAATAAAAGTTTTGATTACTTTTAAATAAAATATAAAAAAATTAATTAATTATAACACATAAAACAAAATAATTCTAACACCTTCCAATTTTTTTGCACAACAATACCTTCCAATTCACTCATGTGATAGCAGCTATTGCACAATCTATCGGTCTGTTCGCTTGGAAATGTCTTCTTCCATAGAGAATCATTGAGGCCGACGCCCAAAAATTAGAATGTACATGTTATCAAAGGCTCATCTCCAATCTTTATACCTTCTACAATCCTTAGAGCATCTCGTTTTTCTTTTTGTTTACTAACACCTTCAGCCTGTCGCCATCTATTTTTAATGTACTGATTTTCTTTTATCATCTAGCATAATATTCAATTGCAATCAATAAGTTATCAATTAATAAATTACCGTAAATCAAATAATATTAATATTTTTATGTAAAAATTGGATGTGTTAAACCAAGTACAATATCAAATTCAACTATTTGAAATAGTGATTATAACCATATCAAAATATTATGATATTATATTAGATTAATTAACAAACACTCAAATAATCTTAAATAATCACAATAATTGTACTAATTTAGATAACTAAAAAGATAATTTGAAAATAAAAATTAGAGTGCTTTTATTCTAATTTTCACATCATCAATAAAAAAATTTAATATCAATATATTTTTATTTAGAATAATAAGTGAGAGTATTGCACAAATCAATAGCATTCTAACTATAACAACATAAATTTTTTTTTTACTTCACTAAAATTTTTGTATCCATAACATCTTTTTGTAGCACTCAATTGGTATAACATATTTCACTTCACTTGTTGATTTTAAAGCTTAAATGCTATGCAATAACCCCTCCAAAGTTATAAAATACATAAAATACTTTGTATGTGAGGTATCTCACGACCCACTTAAATGAATTATATTGTTCATTCCCTCAATTAAATAGAAATTATTTTACTACACAAACCAAATAAGATATATTTTTTATAGAGCGTATCATGTCACTATAGATGAATAGAGAATGTTATTCATCTCTTTTTTCTAATTATCATTTATGTGATTGTGTTTCAATAGAAGTTGATTATGATAAAATTGATTTTGCATGACTTATGTTGAATAAATCTAAACTTTTTTTAATATATTAGCCATACTTTTTGTGTATGGTATATCATAAGATATATGCAATACTTAGAATTTACTTTATTGGTCCATGATTATTTATTAAATAATTTGTCAACTCCCTTATTCAAATATATAATTTTCTTCGTTGGTCAATCAGTAGCATATTATTAACATATAATAATATGGTAAATAATTATTAAAATATTATTTCGTAATACGTAATAATCAAAAGTAATATGTGTATAATGTTGGTTCAACCTAATATAATAGGAATATAATCAAATTTTGGATACTTTCACTAATTTAGTAACGGTATAATCAAAATTCAGAATAAAATAGTTCTCAATTTATAGTGAAAATTAAATTTTTTTTATAAGTAGATTATCTCAAAACTTATATAAAAATTATAGTAGATTTATATAACTATTTATAATAAAATAAAAGAAACTTTGGTATACATACTTCGAGATTTTTACCTTAAATATTCACAAATAATATAGATATAGGTAAAGCCTGAATCTATACTTCCACATACTTCTCCTTTCACATAATACATAGAACACTTTGTATATTATTTTTTTAACTCTCATGATAAATGTAACTTATAAGCTATTGTACAAACTTTATGTACTTAGAGTAAGTGCCAACATAACATGCCCTTATATTAAAATTGTAATACCCTTCCATAGGAATACTTTCATAAAGATATTGTCATCAATTTCAAAATATTCAATTTTCGGTGTCAATTATCCGAATAGCTTTTCTACTTGTCACGAGTAGTCTTGAGCTAGTATCTTATTATTTTGATATTTTCTGAGACATATTCTATTAGCTCCAACTTTTCCAATATACGTTCACCTACTTCATCTCAGTATGGGGGAGTTCTACATTTTCACCCATATAAGTTCTCAAACGGGGCCATATTTATACTATCTTGATAACTGTTAATATATATGAACTATATTAAACATTGGTAATCCTCCCACTTCCTATCAAATTTTAGTAGGCAGAGCATATCATCCATTATTTGGATAGTTCGCTCAAAGTGCCCATCCATCTGTGAATAGAAAGCCATGCAAAAATAAAGATTTGTTCCTAGAGAGCTCTATACACTGGGCCAAAATTTCGATGTAAACCGAGGGTCCCGGTCTGACACTATAGATATTGGCACTCAATATAGGCGTACAATCTCTACATTGTATAATCATGCTAATTTCTCTACCGATTCCATTAGTCGGATGGGTAGGAAATGAGTGGCTTTCCTAAGTTGGTTCACTATAATCCATAAGACACCGTGCCCTTGCATAAAAGAGAGCCACTTGTCAATAAATTCATCATGATCTTATCTCATTTTCACTCAGGGATAGGGTGTAACACCAAAAATTTTGAAAAAGGATTTAAACTCAAGTGGGCTAGAACATCGATGTTGAACTAGAGATGAAAATCCATAGACTGAGATTTAGAGTCAAATCGAACTGGAAATCAGTTTAGACCCTAAATTTGGATGATGGGTAAGTTCATGAAACTACCCTCAAATAACCTCATATGATAGGAAATCAAGGATAAGAAAAAGTACAAGTGAAAACAGTTTCGAACTGGGATCAAACTGGTTTAAGGCAAAAACTCGCGATTTTTAAGGGGAATTAGATATATAATAAAGGCAATTCTTGAGCCCAATCAATATGGAATATGATGGAGAATTTTTATAAAAAGGAATTGTGCCAAGAATCGATCGAATTGGAGTTGAACCAACCAAAAGACGACCAAAACCAATCGAACCGGCTCAAAGCGGTAAAACCCCCTGATTTTTAGAAGGGACTATACAAATTGGAAAATGATTGTTCTTGTACCCAAATTATAGAGAATTGGATGGGCCAAACTTTTCCTTTATTTGAGTGGGAATTTTATCATCGAAGTTCTGTCAGTTCTCTCTCTAGCATCGGTCGAAAATTACAAATGGGAGCCGAATTGGCTTACCTTTTTGTTGTAGGAGGGTGGTAGAGGTGTTGAAAGGGCTTGGTTTGGCCTGAGAAGGGCTCGAATTGGCCAATTTCAGCTCAACCGAAACAGGCTAGTTCAGTCCGCCGGAGCTGCTTCACTGTTCGATCACGCCAGCACTTCTCTGGCGACCCTCAGAGCAAATGGAGACTACAAGCGTGTAGCTAACTTCTCCTCGAATCCAATGAACCCAGCCTCGCCTTGTTTAACTCAAAACAATGCCCAAGTCGGAGCTCTGGTTCAAACTTCGCCAGAAATTGGAGCAGTTGAGAGAGAATGGAGTTTTCAGGTGTGGAGAGGATGAATGAGAAGGGGCTCTTTATATAGGAAGCTCGGGGACTTCTTGTTCGTCTGATTGGCACCTTAATGGCGGTCATTCATTGCCTGAAATTCCATGGCCGGAGACTTTTCAGCTTTACCAGCACTGCGCAATTTTCCAGTGAGTGAACAATGTTATTATCTGAAGAAAGAAGACGACATTGTTCCAAACAGGACCAAAGAATAAACTAGCCAGTTTACCCCCAATTCGACCAAAATTTCAAATCTAAAAATTTCTAAATTCATTTTCTATCCAATGGTGGCCTCAAATCTCAAATTAAAAATTTTTAAGCCACCTAGAAAAATGAATTTAGCATTCGATTCAATAGTAGTTCAAACCGGTCCAAACTAGTTCAATCCGGTTTGGATCCGATTCACCTAAACCGATTTGGTTTTCATCTCCAATTCCTCCTAAAGTCCTTTTTCATGACTTTTGTGACTCTTTAGGTCACTCGGGATCCATAAATTTCCTAGTTTTCCCTTTCTCTATCAGTTCTGGTTCATAAACCAGCTCAGCTCATAAACCGGTTCAATCCTGTTGGATCCGGTTCATCTGAATTGTTTTGATTTTTCTCTTCCAATTTGTTCTAAGGTTCTTTTACAAGGTTTTATGAATCCTCTGGGTCACTCGGGAGTTGAAATTTTTCCAAATTGCCCGTTTTCTAATGATTGGCTTGGGTACCGGTTCGATTTTCTCACTCGGTTTGACCAGTTCTTTTCCCAGTTTTCCTTAACTCCAAAGGGCGGGGTTTACATATTCACTCAAACTCCGGGTAGACGTAGTATCCCTCTATTAGGATGGACGGTAAAGGCATTGTGGTCCACAAGTGGCACGATCGAAGACCATTCCGTAAATGTGGGATCCCTCCTATGATAGGAGGGATGTTGTTGATCATGTAGAATGTATGAAATTACAAACAAATAATTTAAAGGATAGAAAAGATAAATTCAAGTAAAAGTAAAATGTTAGAGTAGTTTCCCCTCACCGAGTATTCTACTCACCCCCCTCTCTCACCCCTTTTCAAGATAACACCTAGACGAAAAGTTCTTGGATGCCCTCGGGCCCTCAAGGTATGCTTCCTACCCCCAACTTAAAGTAAGGGTTTGAACATAAACACGCCTTCACCTTTCTTGTCTCATTTGGGTAGGTATACTCGAACGATGTAGGAAAGGGTGGCGGGTTGCTTACGAACTTCAATCAAACCGGATCGGGGTGTGATAGGCGGCTTACTTTTCCAAGATCAACCTGTGGTCGAGCTACCATCAATTGAAGATTTGGGAGGAGGACATATAGAAAATCGCCTTCCGGTCACGATATGGGCATTATGAGTTTAGAGTGATGCCCTTCAGGCTGACGAACGCACCCATGACTTTCATGAACTTGATGAACTGGGTATTCCAGCCATACTTAGACAAATTCGTAATTGTGTTCATAGACAATATCTTCATATACATTCGAACCGAAGAGGAACATTGGGCGCACATAGAGACCACCCTGAGTACCTTACGGGAAAATCGGCTCTATGCCAAATTCTCTAAGTGCGAATTTTGGCTGTAAGAGGTGGGCTTCTTGGGGCATATAGTGTCAAAAGAGGAAGTGAAGGTGGACCCGGCAAAAATAAAGACCATTTGCAATTGGAAAGCTCCCACCAACCCAACCGAAGTGCGTAGTTTTCTTGGACTCGCCAGATACTACCGAAAGTTTGTGGAGGAATTCTCAAGAATTGAAACTCCATTAACTCGCCTCACGATGAAGGGGGTAGATTATAAGTGGGACGCTAAGTGCGAGGAGTCCTTTCAGAAGCTCAAGTCCCAACTGATGACGGTCCCAGTGCTAGCCTTACCCAACTCGGATGCTAGGGAGTACACCATATAAAGTGATGCATCCGAACAAGGATTGGGATGTATCCTAATGCAATAGGGGAGAGTCATTGCCTATGCCTCATGACAACTGAAGCCCCATGAGAAAAACTACCCCACCCATGACCTCGAGCTGGCAGCAATAGTGTTTGCAATCAAGATATGGCGTCACTATTTATACGGAGTAAAGTGTCGCATCTACACCGACCACAAGAACTTTAAATACTTCCTAACCTAATCGAAACTCAACCTGCGGCAGAGGAGGTGGCTAGAGTTGGTGAAGGACTATTGTCACGCCCCAACCCGGTTTGGTTGGATCCCCGTGATCAACCTGCCACTCTCCCGGTTTATTAAAGGGTTTCCCCTTATCGTAAACCGTAAAGAGTAAGGCGTCCTTTAACTTGCACCTTTTTCTTGGAATAGCATAATCAAAACTATATGAAATTTAAAACTTTACATACCTATCTTACAAGCATCTTAATTGACGGTCTTTAAATGGAGGCTTTTCGGGATTTCCTGAAAGGGATATAAGGGAGGGGGTGAGTACGACTACTCAGTGAATGGGTTTTTAAAAGCTTTTGACTTTTAAGAAAAACATTTATATGGAGTGTGTTAGACTCCTTTGTTTTCAAAAATCTCATCATTTAAAATTTTGGATTTTTTCATTATTTCTTAGTTACCACAGTGTGTCATCACCCAACACACATCCTTCATCATGAAGGTTACACACATTCGCAAGTCAGTATCACTACTGAACCCGCTAGTGGCTTCGGAGCGACTTTTCCTGCCACCCGGATAGAAGTATGACCACTTCTACCCTGGGAATGAGTGGATGTACGTGACATCCTACCACAATCCCGAAATCACTTCCTCATATCTGTATGAGGACATCCTACCACAATCCTCATCCTGTCCCCACCCTGGTCTCATGTGCTTCGTGCTACTCCAGATTTTCGCACAGACACCTGGAACGACAAACTGCCCTTATAGCCACCATGTCGTCCAGTGCCCTTATGACGCATCACTACCCCTCATGGGCATCTTGATGATCCCGTACTCACAGTGCGTGTACAAACAATGTTTTCTTATATTGCCATGTAATATGTGATGCCACTAGTCCAACGGTCCCGACTCTCAACTCAACCTGCAGCTGTTTGTCTTTACTAGTCCGTCGACTTGTCATGTCGCACTGCCGCTAATTGACTGAGCATGTCGGTCTTATCTTGATACCGTGGCCAAACAATTCACTTATTAAGTTTTATGGCACATACATCATGTTTATTTACGAGCTCCTACTCGTGCCAACTGGCCTTAGGCCCACTGTACGAGATTTTCAAAATCGGGCATTTAGCCCCCCAAGTTCCAAAATTGAAGCCCCCGGCCTATTAGAGCTATTCGAGCTCCCGTCAAGAAGGTCTCCCAAATTGTTTAAGCATTGGCACACAGTTAGGGGAGAGCACTTCCGACAAAAATAGGTTTTTACTGTCCATCATACCGATCGGTATAAGGACATCTCCGTTCATAACCGATGAACGGGTTTTCAACTTCATTCGAGGAAGTCTCATCATACTAACCGGGTATGATCTACTTACAACCCGTAAGTAGTTTTTTTCGCAAAACTTTCACATCACTTTCTCTAAGTAGTGATGATTAAAATACCACTAAATAGTGAGTTTTTATATTGAGACACTTATCATCCCCAACCGGGTATGATGTTAGTAAACCCACTCACAACCGGTAAGTGGTTTTTATCTTTAAGTTGTGCTCATCATCCCAACCGGGTATGATGTTAGTAAACCCACTCACCCGTTAATGCCGTGAATTACACTAGACTGGTTCTTTGTATTCACGCGAGCGTGTCCTTGCTAGCATTCCTAGTATTTAACGTTCCTACACGATATGAACAACTTTGTTCATTATTACTCGGCATAACAGCCTTCATTCATTAATGAATAAGAAAACTCAAACTTTTAGTTATTTGCAATTAGGTCCCTGAAGTTATTTCTCTTTAACTTTAAGTCCCTAATGTCGGTTTTTCCTCAAATTGAGTCCTGTAACTTTTAAAATTTATCGTGGGACCTCAATTTATTCAATTTCACCAAAAAGGGGTTTAATTTTCCAAATTTCCAATTTGGTTCCCCAATTTTTCCAAAATTACCATTTTGCCCTTCTTTCACAAAAATGGTAAGTTTTTTCCCTAAAATTCCTCAATTGGTCCTCTAACATTATTTTCATGCCCAATTGACCCTCAATTTCATAAACTTGTATTTTGGCCCCTTTGAATTTCGAAAATCCCCAAATTTTCCCCCAATTTCAACTCTTTAACACTACCGAATTTGATTTCATCAAATTAACTGATCAAACACTTCTAATTATTGAAATTGGAGTTGAAATTGAGTTCATGTATGTTCATACGATTCTAAGAAACTTTGAATCGCAGATTTTAACGTCGAAACGAGCTCAAACGGAGCTTTGCCGAAAAACAGACTGTAGAGAGAGAAAGTTTCGATTACTCACCGGTGAAGGCACGACAGTCCAAGCTTTCGATCTGGGCAGATAGGTCTCGTCCTGAGGTTCATTCTAAACTCAAGTATTGTATCAATTGATGCGGAATTGGATTAGAATTTTGTCATTGAAATTCAGTCGACTCTCTCTCTAGCACCGATCAAAAATTATAAAGGGGAGTCGAATTGGCTTACCTTTCAGTCCTAATTCGGCCGTGGAAAGGCTGAGGAAGTGTTGGGAGGGCTTGGTTTGGCCTGAGAAGGGCTTGAAATGGCCGATTTTAGCTTGGCCGAAATAGGGCAGCTTCGGTCCGCCGGAGTTGCTTCACTATTCCATCATGTCGGCGCTTCTCCAACGATTCTCGGATTGACTGTATTCCATCATGTAAACCGGTTTGGTTTTCTTATTCGGTTTTATCGATTTTTTTCCTGGTTTTCCTTAACTCAAATGTGTGGGGTTTACAACTATGACCTAAGGATCGAGTACCACCCCAGTAAGGCAAACGTGGTAGCCAACGCGCTCAATCACAAACATGACACCAGAGTGGCCTCGATAAGTACCAGCTACCTACCTCTATTAAGCTGACTACGTAGTTTGATAGTGAACCTCAGCGTGGACAAGAGCTAGGGTAGCCTGATGGCCAACCTAGTCATACGGCCCGGCCTAGTAGACCAAATACGGGCAATATAAAGGGAGGACGAGGAGCTCCGTCCCCATTGGAACCGGACTGTTGACAGCCCAGCCCAAGATCTCGCAGTAAGGAGCAACGTGATAATGACATTCAAAAGGAGGGCTTGGGTACCGAACAATCTGGAATTGAAAATGGGGATATTGGAGGAGGCACATGACTCAATATACGTCATGCATCCTAGCAGCACTAAGATGTACCACACCCTAAAATAAGGGTACTGGTGGAGGGGGATGAAAAGGGATATCGCAGAGTACGTGGCCAGATGCCCGTCATGCCAACAGATTAAGGTCGAACACCAAAAACCCTTTGAACTATGACAGCCCCTCCCGATTCTTGAATGGAAATGGGAGTATATTACCATGGATTTTATAATCAGGCTGCTCGTAACAAAAAGGGGTCGGGATGCAATATGGGTCATCGTGAACCGACTGACGAAGTCCGCCCACTTCCTACCCATCCGGGTGAAAAACCCGATAGAAAGCCTAGTCACCCTGTATGTGGGGGAGATTGTATGACTCCATAGGGTCCCCGTAAGTATAGTATCGGATTGGGACCAGAGGTTCACCTCTCGGTTTTGGCCTAGCCTACAAGCTACTCTCGGGACTAAACTCCACATAAGCACTACCTTCCACCCTCAGACAGATGGATAGTCCGAACGGACCATTCAAACCTTGGAAGACATGCTTCAGGCATGTGTTCTGACAATGAATAAGGGTTGGGAGGATTACCTATGCCTCATAGAGTTCGCATATAACAATAGCTATCAAGCCAACATCTAGATGGCACCTTATGAAGCCCTCTACGGGCGACCTTGTCGCACGCCCCTATTTTGGGAGGAGGTAGGAGAAAGAAGACTCAAGATGGTTGAGTTGATAGAGGATGCAACCGAGAAAATCCAGATAATAAGGAGCCGATTCAAGGTAGCTCAGAATCAGTAGAAGAGTTATGTCGACCACCGGAGAAAGAACATGGAGTTCGAGGTAGGGGATCAAGTATTCCTCAAGGTGTCACCGTGAAAGGGAATACTCAGGTTTCAACAAAGAGGAAAGTTGAAACCAAGGTACATAGGTCTGTATGCCATAACCCAGAGGGTCGGACCAATAGCATATCGATTGGAGTTACCCTCCGAACCTACAAAGAATCCACGACATCTTCCACCTGTCGATACTATGAAAATACGAGCTCGACCCCAGCCATGTGCTAGACTAACCACTGCCTAAGATCAAGGAAGATCTGGTCTATGAAGTGGTGCCAATACGAATTCTCGATCGACGCGAAAAAAACTCTGGAATAAGAGGATCCCATGGTAAAGGTCATTTGGAAAATTGGTTAAGTAGAGGAGGAAACGTGGGTGGTCGAGTCGTTTTAAAGGGTAGATACTCGCAATTGTTTAGTAAGTAATAGTTTTGAGGACAAAACTCCTTAAAGGAGAGTAGAGTTGTAAAACCTGTCCTTTGGGACCAAGGGGAACCGAAACAAGAACCGGTAAACTTTTCATGTAGAAAATCGATCCAATTAATGAACGAAAATTGGAAGTTCTCAAGTGACCAAAAATTCACAAAAATTGTGAGGAAGAACCAGGAAGTGGATTGAATGAGAGAATCGGACCGGTTTTGGGTGAACCGGACCCGAACCGGATTGAACGAGGAGGAACCATAGTGAACCGATTCAATAATTTATTTTTCTAGGTGGCTTAAAAATATTAATTTGGGAAATTGATGTTGCCATTAGATAGAAAATGAATTTGGATAAATTTAAAAATTTTTAATTTTTAGAAAAATGGTTGAATCGGGTCCAAACCAGTCGATTTTCGAATTCAGGTCACCGAACCCGGTCGAACTAAACTGGTCAACAAACCAGACCAAGCAATGGTCAACGGCACCCAATCAGAAGCCACGTAGACATGGGCAGCCAATAGGAGGCTGCCACATGTTCGGTCAATGGTCAGCGGGCAACCATCAGCCTCCTATGCAGACACGAGCAGCCAATGAGAGGTTGTCATGTGTACAGTCAACCGGTCAACGGCTGATGCGGCAGCTAAGTTGGACCTCCACGTCAGAAAAACCAACCAATCACAGCATGCCACGTGGCACACCCACCACGTCATCGTCTGACAAAGAAGAGTGAGAGGTTGAGAAAGAGGGAGTCTCTAGCAACTCGAAAATCCCTCCAGTCAAGTCACCGCCGAGCGGGGCAGGAGCCGAGTCTTACGCTAGCCAGTAGCCTGAACAGTTGTCGAGCTCCTTATATAAAGAGCACCCCTCCATTCATCCTCAGCATCCCACAATTGAGCGAAGAAGAAGAAGAGTACCATTTTCTGACGAGCAGTGAACAAGAGCTCCAACAACGGGACTTTTCTCAACTTTTGAAGCCACATTTAGTGTCTTTGGAACCGAGTGGGAGTCCTTTACCTAGTCAAACCCTCATTTCAGCTTGAGGACCACCGAGGAGGAGCGAGGGAGCTCAAATAGTGCTACTGCTCCTCGGCCTTCTACAGCCCGAATCAAGCTTTCCCCAGGCCAATTGTAGCCAAGCCAAACCCCCCACACTCCACCTAGAGGTGCCCCAACCTTCCCCCAAGCTAAGAAGGTAAGTCCCATCCACCACCCTTTGCAGGAAAATACTATTCACAGCCAAATTTTGCAAAAACTTTAACTAAGAAATTCACACTGCTCAGGTCATCAATTGAGGCGTGGTTTGATCCAGGGAGTATCCCCATGAAGAAAGCAATGCAGTGACAACCAAAGCTCCGATCACCGGACCCCACCGATAAAATATCAAAACTTTCTCTATCTAGATTGTATTTTCCAGCGAAACTCCGTTTGAGCTTATTTCTGATCTAAATGAAGCGATTTAGGGCTTAAAATGATGAGGGAAATGTAAAGAAGGTGATCCAAATTGTGAATTGGGACAATTAACAACATTTTGATGATCAATTTGACGAGATTGTAATCTGGGGGCCAAAGTATGATTTTTGAGAAATTTGGGCAAATTGTGGATTTTTCAAAAATTGGGGGTCGAATGGCAAATTGATGAAATTGAAGGCATTTTCATGAAATTCACTCCCAATTTAGGGCCAATTGGGCAATTTGGATAAAATGGAGGACCAATTTGTAATTTTGAGAAGTTTTGGGTCAATTTGCAATTTTAGGGAAATTAGGGGGTAAATGGCACTTTTGGAAAATTAAGGGCCAATGGGCAATTTTGATAAAACTTAGGACCCGATAAGGATAATTGGGAATCACAGGGGCTTAATTGAAAGTAAGGGGCAAATAAGAACCTAAAGGAATGAGTACAAATTTTAGGGACATAAATGCAATTAAGGCATGATATGAGGGACTATGTGCAAATGCCCAAAAAATGCGGCCTCTTAGTCAAATCGTACTGATATAAATATTCATGTTGTGTAGGAGCAGACTACTCGAGCGTCGGCTCCTGGAAGCACGTCGTGAGGACATACTTCGTCGGGACAACCCCATCAAAATTACCAGGTGAGTGGGAATTCTTTAACGTCCATTCCGGTTGGAATGACGGTTCGTTTTGAAAATGATTTTCTCGAAATTAGCCTCCCGTGACTAGGTGACTCTGCTTAAAATATTTGGGAGCTAATTTAGGGCTTAGGTTCGGTATGCAAGTGGGCCCAAGGCCAATGGACATGGGTATGGACCCGTCCAGAACCAACATGTGATGAGTAATGCTAAAAGATCCAATTAACGAGAAATTATGTGTGATACCCGCCAAGCCAAGTCTAAAATGTTGTGCTTGTTGGGCCAAACTGCTGCTAAGCCGAAGTAGGTCGTCGAACTTATTGGGCCAGTACGCGTGGGCCAAAGCCAAGCCAAAAAAAAAACGTTGCGTTGGAGGGCCAAAGATAATGGATATAACTAAAAAGAATCTTGATCGTGCATGCACTGTGACATTCAGGCCATCAGAACACCTGGTATGAGGTAGTGATGGATCCTAAGGGCTGTTAGACGACCTAATGTGCATAAGGGTGGTTTGGCGTCCAGTAGGTCAAGAAGCTCAAGGAGCTTCGTGCGCACTGAGACCGAGGCAGTAAGGGAAAGGAGGTCTTGTCTCACAAAGCAGACATCATGAAGTGATCGGGGTTTGAGGGTCGTACTATTAATGTCCACTCAAACTCAGGGTAGAGACATATAAACTCTATCAGGGTGGACGGTAAAGTCGCTTCGGTCCATAAGTGGAACGTGTGATCACTCCTATGATAGTAGGGCAATTGATTGTGTGCAAAATTCGAGAAGGAACTGCTTGTGAAATGTCAAACATCTTGAAAGTGCTTAATTAAACATTCCCTAAAATATCTCTCCCCCACTCACTAAGTTGTCGAACTCACCCCCTCACTCTTAACATTTTTCAGGAAGGAACAACTACGCCACCCTCTTCCTCCCCAGGACACGCACCATGTATAAATATTTAAATTCTAGTTTTGTTTAATGTTGTCCAGGGAAAACATGACAGATATTACGCCTGACTCTCCTTGATCTCTTGAAGAAGTCACTCTTCAAGGTCCAGAAGAGTGACAGGTTGATCACAGGACCTCGATCAAATCGGGTCGGGGCGTGACAGAAGTTTTCTACACGACTGTACTCTCCAATTGCCTTTAGGATCACCGGAGTAGCACCTGTGGATTCAAAATAATCGAGGACAGGGAGCCACCACAACACCTAGGATCCTAGCAAGAATATACAATCTCACACGATCATTAGTCTATGTGAGCACCATTGCTCTACCCCTAGACATTTCTGATGAATTTGTCCCCTTTTAGAGGGGCGAGACATTCCCCCTACACCAAGTCTATTGCGCAATGGAACTCCCAAAGCCTTGTGACATACTAGATCAGCGATAGGTTCCCTTGCTCCATTCTTGCTGTCTAGTAGTCTATAGAACCATCACTACCCTATATCGAGTGTCTAATGATTCTGTACATAATCAATACACATGTGATAGATTTTTTGTTTAATACCTTTCTCTTTATACCACTGGCCCAACGAGCTGCAACTCGCCTTCGACGAAGTAGTTTAAACACACATCATCATTTATGATATCTTTTTATCAGGCTCATAAATCAAAAGTTATTTACAGGACTAAGCATGTTCCCACCGGTCTTGGGCCCACTATACAAGTTTTCAAAATATAGCTTTGGCCCCATTATTTTTTAAAAACGTTGGACTTGGGCTCACTTCACAAATTATAATTTAAATCCATATTCCAACTATTATGGGTCCGATCCATTTACTCTACATTAGGGAATGGATCAATATATAATGTTTTAAATAAAATACATGATAATTCTTCCAAGCAGGATTAATGCTCATACAAAGAATATAATTCTCCAAAATAATTTTTAACTGGGTTCAAGCAGTCAAGGGGAATTATATATTCTAAAATTTTAATATTCCAAACTATTAAATATACGAGTAATATTGCATCATTGGTGCAATCGGAATTGACGCTAGAAATTTCATTCATCGTTATCTAGAGACATGTTCGTCCCAAAGGGATTCTAGATTTTTCGTGATCCTCTCACATGATTGTGTATGTTTTGCTCCCTACGTATCATATATAGATTCATAAATGTTATTCACATTATAATTCATACATTTATTATGCTACATCATAACATTTCTAAAATTATAGTTTTTCCCTTATATACTATTTTCATAATTAAATTTATGTCTATTAAATAGGAAAATAATTTTTAAACTTTGTACCTTCCACTCATAATCTTGTACATGAAAAGTTCTGGGTCATCATTAAGGAATTATGCCTTCAGGGGCTTTTTCATAATTTCAGCATCTTGACTTTATTTATCTTCCCAAACATGGCATTAGTGGCATTCTTGTAATTTCATCAACTCAACAAGGGCATTTCGGTCATTAGTAATCCGATTTTAATATTAAGGTCAGGCTGATTTTAATATTAGGGCCAATGTGACGAATACTCCTGTGAGACTCATCTCTTAAGGCTATTCGGTCACAATGAATGTGATCAAAAAGTATAGTGAGATACTTTGTAAATGAAAACGATACATATATTAAATTTGCTAAAACTAAAATGAGGTAATGAGTGGACATCCGTGGACGTTACTCGGTTAGTTGGTTTGGGAAAATAGTTCTCGTCCAATGGAACTCTCAAAACACCTAATGATGGTTAAGTGAAGGTGGGTTCTGAGAGTAACCACCATAGATAATAGCTTTTGAGCGATACTACAAGGTGGGGTATGAACTCTTAATTGGTTTTGAAAATAAACTAAGAAAAATAAAAAATGATATGAAAACTCTATGTTAGTCATTTTGAGTAGAGACGACATCGAGCCATGAATGACTCGATAATCAACCATCGCACTCATTGAGTGTTGATAGAGTAAGATCCCATACATTAGGAAACAACTCTGAAGGAAAGCCTTATTGGGGTAGAGATACTCGAAAAGAAGTGCACGAGGGCTTTCCACTTAGTGTATGCTTTGTCCAAGGTTGTAAACATTTATAAACTTTTGAAGTAACTTTTATGAAAAAGTTTCAATTTCTGTTGAATTTTGTAAGGTTTTTTATTTTAAATAGTTGGCATGTCGATTCTACTTTGATGAATGTATCCACCATAGTAGCATCGAGTGGATGTGGCGGGTTGTTATTGAACCCCGACCCAGGAAATCGGGTCATGGCATGATATTGATATTGTTTCGAATCGATTTCTAATGAATTTCTCAATGGATACGACCAATTTTGGTCGTTTTTTGTTGATTCACCTTTAATTTGACTGGTTTTTAGTCCATTTATTTTTCTAAAAATATTTTGTCCAATTATATACTATTTGTTATCAAGAATTCCCATTTTCAGATTTGTACAATCCCTCATAAAATTCATGGAGTTTTTATTCTCATAAAGTTCGATCCCGATTTTAATCAGTTATTGATTGAACTTTTCAATATTTTTTTTATCAAGTGAGGTTTTTCGAGAGTAATCTATGTCAATTTATCAATTATTTAAAATTTAGATCTGAACCGATTTTCAATATTAGGTTGAATTTACATTTCCTATTCAATTTCGATTTTAGGTACAATTGAATTTAAACTCTTATTTGAGAAATTTCGGTACTATATCTTCCGTTCTATTCTAGAGCTTATTAGGTTAATAATACAAATTTCGATAGTGATTTTACTATATTTTTTATCACAACATTATTTATCAAAGTTGGAATAAACAATCCATTGTTATCAATTTAGGATAAAATTTAATATAAGAGTATTAGAACTTAAACTTCATTTCTTACGCATTCTTACTCTTTGGTCTAATAATATTTCAACTATTTTTCTTAATATATCAATTTTAATTCTTCATTCACTTTATTGGTGATTAGTTCAAGTTGGCCACATTTTAACAAAATATCTTCCTACCATATGTTTAAACATTATTGTAATCTTATCATACATCTCTTGAATAATGCCTCTAGACTAGTCACACTTATTGTATTCATATGGTCGCATGTTTTTTCGAGCAATACCTCTAAAATAGTCACACTTATGCTCTACTATATCCCTCTCTTATATCTATTAGTATTTGCTATGCAATTGTACAATTATTATTCCGTTAATAATAACATCTTAAATTAAATAAAATTAAGAAATATTGTGAATTTATAAAGTTAGAAAGTTTACATTACCAGTTATACCTTTTAATTAAAAATGAATCTAACCTCAAATTAATATTCAATCTTAACCATCCAGTGAACTTCAATGATGCTAGCTTTTTTTTTTTTTTTTCAGGTACTGAATGCTAGCTGAAAGCATTAAAATTCCAAGTACTTTAGAGAATTCAAAATCAAAATGACTGGGAGGACCCGATTGCCCATGTGGGAGAGGGCCAACACACTAACATCAGACAATTTTAAGGAGAAATGTTAATGTCATCAAAACTGATCCATATATATTCCTCTTAGATTCTCTTCAGAAAAAGAACATAATATCGAGATGTCCTCATAGAGAGCTGCTGCATACATATAAACCTTCACTTTGAGTTCTGACTCCCCGTGGCCTTGGAGATCTGAAAAAAATGGAGTTTAAGCTCTTGATACTAGTGAAGTTCAAGGGAGATGCAGTAGTAGATGAGATCTTCAAGAGATTGGAGAAGCTTGTCTTTGAGATTGATGCTGTAAAGTCCTTAGAATTGCGAGGAATAGACAATAAATTACTGGAAATTATTTTCTCTCATTGAACTTTCAAATAGGCAGTGCAGGAATAACATCCTTTCATCACAAGATTCATCTTGAAACCATATCAAATTTTTCTTACTGAGGATGCAATTTCATGCTACCAATTTCTGTTACTTTCAATCTGCTCGATTGTATAAAACTTAAAACTGCTTCCTCTCTTCCAGCACAGTATCATCTGTTCAATTAGTATTCTCATTTGCTTCATATCTACTGTTTGCAGGGGAAAGGACATAGAAAGCCCGGAGATGGTAGACAAGGCTTCAGCCATGCCTTCACCATGACCCTCAACAAGAAAGGACTTTGTTGCTTATTGCAACCACCCGAACCACCTTGACTTCTCCTCCAAGTTCACTGAAGCCATTGAGAAAATTGTTCTACTTGATTTCTCTGCTGTTCTGGTGAAGCAGCAGCCTGCTGCATGAAAAATCCCTGCCAAAAGTTTATTCCTCTTAGGCATACTTACCAGATGCAATAAGTGGTGTTATCTTTCTTCAAGTGACGTGCTTTTATGTCATCATCTGTGTTCCATACAGCCACTTCAGATCCAATATGCTTCGAATTGCAATAATAGTTTCTGCTCTTCCCTTGTGAAGTATGCATCTCAATATTGATAAATACCTCTCATGTCAACAATATGAGATGCAGAAACTATCATGGCATGTCATTGTTCATATATCAGTGCAAAGCTTCAGGGATTCAAGCCTGGTTTCTGTTCTACTAAACCTCCAAACTGGACATTTGTTCTGACCTTTAAATTGAGGTTTTCTTTGCACCAACATCAAACCTTACTTTTTTTGTGGCATATCAATATTTTACATGACTGTTTTGTACCAGATCAAACTTCTTAACAAGCTGAGTCACCTTTCAATTTGCAAGCAGAACACCAGAACCAATCCCAGAAAGGGATAAAATTGTCTTTTACCTGTGGCAATGGCTTATCGATTTGGAGAAAATCATTGAGGTCCCACTAAAATAAATATGGTTCTTCTTATAGTGATTATTCAGCTTTCCTCATCAATTAAGCAATTAAACAGTGAATAACATTACAGGACAAAATATAGCAGACCTAATCAGATCCTAATTTGGCAGGACGAGAAGACTAAATTGTCCGTTAGGCTCCACTTGATCTGGCACCAGAATGGAATCATTCAAGAACTTAATGCAAGATCCATCATTATAATCCTTGCTATAACCACATTATCCTCAACACAAGATTGTTCATGCCATTCAACCACTGGCCCCAGCTCAGCTGTAACCATCAATGAATCTACCATCCACAGTGAGTAGAGTAGGTCGAGCAACATGCTAATTTCAGGTTCTTACTTCTGTTGTTCTTGTTTCTTCTGGGGCTTCCCTTGAAACTCTGGACCTTTTTCTTGGAGACGGTGATGCATAACATCCCTACTCTTTAAACAAACAAATTACCATTCACATCCCCGTAAAAAGTAAATAATGGAATAACTCTCCATGGAACCAAAGGTTAAAACTTTTCAGTGGGCAATAAGGCCGACCTGAATCCAACCATTGATCTCTTGCAATGTGAAAAGGGTTGTGGCTTCTTTTCCAGTAGAATATCTGGTAGGCAGGTCCTAATTAGTTGGCTTTGCTTTAAATGACTTTGCCTAACTTCGTTGATAACTTTCATATACTAATTGCCAACCTAATACAACATATGCATAAATGTTGCATTAATCAATGCATTGGTTGAAGAATATCAAAAGTTTTGACGGATAGAGTAGATCTTCAATTGCTTATTTGAGGCCATAACCAACATAAATCCTCATCACATGCCATAGAGATCCAAATAAATACCTTTCTTTCCTGCAGCAAATGGTAGGTGCCAAAAAAGTGAAATAAAAAATGGGGACTCGGGTCGTGTTTTATGCACATGTACTTGGAAACTCATCCTATCATACCTTAGAAAGCCAAAGATTAACCCAGTTAGTTTATCCCCGGAAAGAGGGGGAAGATGGTATTCACATTCTCTTAGACACCCGCTTGCTATACAGCTGTTATTCCGTGCAAGGATAAGGATTCAATAGAAGTTAGAAAGATCAAAATGGAGTGTCAAGAAAATACATTTGTCTGTCCCTCTACAGTGTTTGAATTATTCAGTTTCACCCAACTCTAAATGGCATACAGGATGAATTCCAATACACCATATACCAGAACTATCATGTGTAGCCTTTCGGAAATATTGTACCTTCACCATAGCCAAAGCTCGATTTCTCAACGCGAAAGTGAATTGCAGACACCGTCGGATAGAGCCTGCAAAGGGGAGGCTGCTGGAATTGTTCATTTTCATGAATTCCTAGTGGCGTATATTAACAGAGAGAAATCGTTAGCTCTATTATCAGTCACCCATTTCTCCACCACTGGTTTCTCATCCTGCCCCTCACCCTCCTCCACCCAGTATCTTCCATTTAACATTCCAGTCCTTGTTGTGAACATGAAGACTCCATGGCCCTCGCTTGCTTCGCTGAAGAACCAATCGTGAACGTCCCACAGCATATCGATCATCGAACCAGTCCCATCCAAGAAGATGGTCTGGCTGCCCCGGAAGTTCCACAGCAGCCTCTTCACCCTCATCACCTTCTTCTTGTCTATATATACCGATAGGGTCGAGTCCTTGCTTGGACCTTCAGCTTCTACACAGACTCGGATCATAATGTCATGGACTGCGGCGGTTTCATCGAGCTGGCACCTTGTTCGGTAGAGGGCATTGCCTGTACCATGAAATTGGTAACTAAGCATAATTCAAGGAGAGCCTTTCAAAGAAAGATGGCATGCTCAAGATTTACCCGAACAATTCTCCCTTCGAGAGGCAAGGGAAAACTTGGACTGGTTGCAGCACTTGAACTTCTTCTCAATGGCATCCTCGGCCATGTCACCTAGGAAGAGTCCCAGCTCCGAGTCAATAACCACGAGAATATAGAACCCATCAAGCGGCTCCGGGCCGCTGTCAAACCTCGCATTTGAGAAGTCCCAGAAGACCTCTATGAGGGACTCATAGAGCTCCACCTTTTTGCTGCCCTTGTTCTTCTTGAACAGCCCCGACCTGGAGCTGATCAGCTTGAAAGATGCAGAGGAGGATGAGGAGGCCTCCGGGCCAAAGCCGATGGTGAGGCTAGGCTGGCCGAGCACGACGCTCCGGAACCATGAGAGTGAGATGAGGAGGGACTTGTGGGTGGAAGGTGAGACGGTTCTGTAAACGCAGGTGACAGCGTTTTGGGTCGAGGGGAGGAGGGAGTGTGGAGCTGCGGAAGAAGAAGCATTGGAAGATGAGGGCTGTAAGAAGCTGAGGGAGGTCTCACTGAAACAAGAGAATCTCTCGCTCATTCTGCATAGAGAATTTGTCTCGTACAGAGCCATAGACAGAGGGGGAGAGGCCTATCTTTTTGGGTGCAGTGATTCTAATGGGAAAATGAGGTGTCAGTCAGATTTTGAAGGTCCTTGAAAGTGCACATTTAACAGTCATGGTCATTTCCGTAAAACCCAACACTTCAGATTCCACCAATATTTCCAGCTGGAGGAGGGTAGTTCATTACTGTCCAGAGAAACCCCCCGGGGAATGTCAAAAGCGGTTACTTCATACTACAATAAAAAAAATAAAACAAAAAGAGTTAGTTCAAACACCAATTCAGAGAATAGGTTAATTGGCCCCTGTGCCAATGTTGTTTATGCCATTTTCTATGTAAGATGGAGAGAGGAAGACAAAGGCATGTTAATACATATATGAATGAAGACATTAAGGTGTTGTCCTATGGGACCAACCTTGTATACGATATTGGGTATGATTGGTGGAGCTGAACTAGAAACCTTCCAAGTCATCTCCTCTTAATTATTCTCTACAGGTCATCTGAGCAACCACTTGCATTTAAATAATTATACATTTATTCATTGATAGATAAATTATTTAAAAAAATAAATTTTAAAAAAAAGGCACAATCATTTCACCATTAGCTACATATGGAACATTTTCCATGGCTATGAATACGATATAGATTGCCCTGAGTTCTACAGTAATCCAATTTCATATTCAGAGGCAAATCAAGAACCTCTAACATATGAGCCAAGGTCAAATGCTTTGAAGAGGCTTCCTCACAATATCGATCTACTACAAGGTTAACTCTATCATTACAAAATTGGCACCTCAGGACACAAAAGATAAGAATCATATGAACCAGTCTACAGTATCAGCTCATTGATAATTTTATCACACAATCATAACTGTTAACTAGAAGTATACACGGTGCAATAAGTTTCCTTGAACTCCAGCTAGGTGCTGAAAGAGCATATAATTTATACACAATCCACAAAAAGTGGGTAATTTTATAGTTGACATAATAGGTAATAGTAGTAATTAAGTCAAACAGGTAACTGCTGTTGTAATCAAGCATACGTAGTTAAGAGAGGACATTGTTAGACTTATGAAAGTAGTTGGACAACCAATGTATCTACTGTTCTCTTTTGTATACAGATTCTAACCTACAAAGATGTTCAATAGGAAATTATGGAATCTATTTTTCAAGTCTTTCACTGATATGGGTTCCTCGGTTTTACCACTAATCCCATTTAATTAAAGTCTTTGTTTCTTTAATAGAAATAATGATGTTAAGGGATAGAAGTGGCATCTCATCAACTAACTCTTAGGTCACCATGATTTTGAAATAAAAGGAAGGCCAAGCATATCACCCTGACAACTTCAAGGCCTAACATAATCATCACTTCCTAACACTAATGGTACAATCTCTCCAAGCAATCTGATCGGTGCAGCATCAATCCTAAAATTTGAGCGCTTATCTAGATCAGTTGTTCCTTGGAAGTTAATTAAAAACTTTATTTCTTGCAAGTAGAAGAGAGTCAAACCCAAAAATGACTAATATAATTCTCCTTCCTCTCTGGCACCTTGTCAGTGAAAACCATCATCGCCTATAGAATGATGCTTCCAATCCAACAAATGGAGTTTTCTATTGCCAAGACATTCTTTAAACTATCAGACCATATAGGCCTGCAAACGGATGTCCTAATAATTGAACTCTCAGCAAGAGGAAATGGGAATTAGATATAACAATGATCACCAAACGTATTTCTCTCTTTCATGAAACTAACGGGCAACCATTTAATATTTCTATACCAAACTAAAGAAAATGTAGAAAATAATCATTATAAAGATGTGAAAGGGGGTGCTCGATCATACCTTGTTCACATCATATAGCATACTTCTTCAATTGCCAGGGACCCTTGGGGTAGTTCCTGTTGAAGAGCCTCCTTTGAGAAACATCCTAATAAAATACAAAAATAAATTTAGAGAACATAATTAAACATAGTAAAATATCCCAAATATTAATGGGAAAAAGTATCTGACGTGTTAGGTAGCAGAGTTGGGAATTGACAGCTTCTTTCCAGCATCAGGGGATAGTAGCATATGCAGAGAAAGACATGGGGATGTAAAAATTTTAAAAAGAAATAGCAGAAATACTAAGGCATCAAAACGAACTAACCTCAGTCACAAACTAAGAAGGATTCAAGAATATATGTCCAAAAAGTTTCAAGTAATCCTACTTTTCCCTTGCATGCCATGACATGATTCATGCCTCGCCTACAAGCTAGAAATCAGATGAATCACCTTGATCTGTGTGCCACAAAGAGGGATAGACCTTCAACATTGACCAAAATCTTGCAACTCAGGAGCTAGGAAATCTTCACGCCAAGGATGCATCATGGTAGTGTAGTCAATGTGTGCTCTTTCGAATCCACTGCAATATGCAGAGAGCTGAACTTTAGGACTATAAATCCAGCAAAAGATTCAACCCCAAAAGTGTACCAGTACTAAGATATACGGTTGAGAATAGATCCCATATTGTATAAAATAGAGAAGTGTTGTGGGCTTATAAGGTTAAAAAGGTATTACTACTTATCATAAAAAATGGATACGATCTCTTATCGGTACACAATACCTTCTTTAACATGGTATCAGAGCAATTGAGCTCGCACCCGTACTCGACCTGAGATCGAAAACTCGGCTGGTCTTGCCCGAGTTGGATGGAGGAGGAAAAAATACACAACTCGATGATATTGTGTCCCCCTCGTCCGAGACCGAAAGGGGAATACCCGACTCGTAAACCGGTGTTGAGGGCGTGTTGAGGGCGGGTGTTGAAAATTGCACGTGGCAAGTGTATCCATATTGCATGTAAAGGTAACATTACTTACAAATCATAACTTTTAAGTAGAAATGGGCTCGATCTCTTAAATGGATGATTAATTTTTTAAATTAATTTATTAGTTGTACATCATAATATTAGTATAGAGGTCAAGACAGATATTTAAAAATGATTGAGAATAAGATCTAAAATTGGATAAAATTATAATTAATGTAACTTTTACCATCTTATAAACTAATAAAATTTTTTTAATATTAGACCAATGAATAATATCTCCGTATCTATTTAAAATTTTATTTTAATAGTCAGTCGGAAATTTGATGAGACTAATGCTACCAGCATCAAGGTGAAAAGAATCCAATCTATTCCTTCTTCAAATTTAGGCAATGCCCCATAAAGTGCTATGAGAACCACATGATCTCCAACAACAACATTTTTTTCTCGGTCAGATTCCATGGCAACTTCCTCCAACAAGGAGTGCCAGGCTTTCCCTGACGAGTCCATAGTTCCACAATGGCTCCATCTTAAAACATGGATGATACACATCTGGGATTCGATTTGTTTTTACTCAGAATAGACATTTATCATTTTTAGGTCGTGCCTTCTTTGATTGACACAGAATATCTCTAACATTAAGTTCCTGCAGCTCCTTCGTATCAACATAGGGCACACAATCAGCACCCGGGCAATCTGCTGCTTCTTGCACCTGAAAAGTCAGATGCATCGTAATCAGTTTTCTCTCTTAAAGAAAAAAGAGATGATCTCACAAGCAAAACAATCAGCTTACTCTATAAATGACACTTGCAGCCTCTGTACAGGTGCTCTTAGGGCTGCTGATGATGGAGCTCACTTTCAGATCAAGAAGAAGCTCGGCAGTTTTCTGGGACTGGTGTGATAAAAACACACAACTCAGAACTTTATTGTCTCCACTCAGATCAATGAGCATCTGCCGCGAAGTCTCAGCCTGAGCCTCGCCTTTCTCAGTAAGGACTGCGAAGTCCGAGCTGCCTTTGATCCGCCCCTCCGCGTTCCATGAGCTCTGCCCATGCCTCACCAGCACCACTCTCTTCGCGGCCTTTATGTCCGGCAGAGGAGCCGTGCCGTATGGCTGCACGACGGGGCGCCCCTCCTCGACTGCTTCGGCGGACCGGACGGCGAAGCGACGGACACATCCGTGCCGGCGGAGCGGGAGGAGGAGAGGATTGTGGAGGAGGACCGTATAGGACAACATCACTCAGCTTTCTCTGCATCTGTGTTCTCTCTGCGAGAGACTGCCGCAGAATGATCGACTCGGACTTACTCGCGTTGTATATTTTTTTTCGTTATTGGATGGACCAGACACGTGGCACGAGCATGTGGCTTTGTATTTTTCTAGCTTTTTAATTAAATTAAAATTCGATTATTAAAAAAGGGAGATTATGGGCGAGACGGAAAACGGCAATCCAGGGAGACATGAGCACTGGTGGGCCCCATAATTACTCAGTTAAGGCCAGTCGTTTTCAACCCACGAACGGCCAGTTGGACTTTCTGGATTTCTTTCTTATTTATTTTTATTATTTTCCCAGTTATGCATATTTCACTTTCGACCCAAAAAAACAAAAGGAATTTTTTTGGAGCATACCCTCACGGCAGCTCTTTGCCATCCAACCTTAGCAGCACTATGGGATGACTTTTTTAATATTTTTTAGGATTTTTTTTAGGATAACTCCCTTGATTCCCGTGTGAGATCTCATTCCCGACCCGCCCGGGCCCACCCGGCAGCTCGGGCAGTGAATCGGATGGATTTCGTCATTTAGCACCGGCTGGCTAACCGGTTGTAATGTGAGATAGCATAATTTGGTTTTGATAAAACATTCATGATAAAATTGTATGTTAATTGGAGTATTGATGGAAGGAAAGTCATTTTAAGAAACTATTTCGTCTGAATTGAAGAAATTACAGTATCTTCTTTTTTTATCAGAAATAAATTGCAGTATCTGAAATCATGAAAAATATAGAAAATTAATTAATTATGGTTATTTATAAAAAAGAGAATATTCAGGGAATTAAGGGGAAAGATGACGCGCTTTTAATTCTGATCTCGTACGTCATCCCCTCCCTTGTCCACTTCTCTTTTTCCTATCTACTAATTCACTACCCGCAGAACCTCTCTCTTTCTCGAACCTCATATCTTCAGTCTCCATCTCCACAGTGAAGACGCCCGGAGCTTGTTAGAAATCGTTGTTTCGGAAGCTCAGATCTAGTTCTGCTTCAAGGCTATGCACCTGTGATCTGCGTCCGTATGTCGAACTTCGATCCCAAAGCCAGGCCCAAGCTCGGTCCTTGGCCACCTGCGCCGGAGTCCTCCGCAATGCCGCCGTCCTCTTGGGCCAAGCGGACCGGTTTCCGCCCCAAATTCTCTGGCGAGACCAATGCAAGCGACTCCGGCCAGATGCCTTTGCCTCCTAGGGCGTGCGAGCCTGATAACCAGCCCGATCTCGAGGCAGGCCGTGCTCGGCCGCCACCTCAGCCTCAGCCCCCTCCTACCGTCTCCAATTGTCAGGTGCAGAGTGGAAAACCAGCTGCAGCACTCCCTCTACCTCCGGCAGCTACTGATAAGGAGAAGGATCAGTCCGTAAAGAAAAGGAGAGAATCCGATGGGGGAGTGCCAAAGAGCTCGAGTCCTGGATCCAACCGTAGAGCAGCATCTGGCTCTAACGAGCAGCCACCACCTCTTCGGAGGCCTTCAAGGAACGGGGAGGTTGTTGACGTGGTGCCCCAGCCTACTGTGGATGAAGATGGATTTTTGGAAAGGCCTTCGCACATGAAGTACGACCTCAGGGATTCACCTGGTTTAGGTGAGCCTTCTGCATTTCATTTCTTTCATGTCTTGTCTCAGCAGCCTTCCCTCTACTTAATTATATATGCTGAAAGAGAACCTGCTGCTGGAAAGGTCACATTCAAGTCTTTACTCGCTAGGCATCTCTGCATTTTCCACGCTTTGTGACTTGATTCCGGATTATTAAAATTAATCTATTTTATAGCGTGCACTAGATAACTGTCAGTGTTAGCAGTAAGGAATTGATGTATACAATCACACGAAATGGGGAGAAGGTGATCCTTCCTTATTTCATGTTGTCAGAGATTTAGTTAAGAGTAACAGCTACTAACATGATATTCCATTTGCAGTGATGTTTCATACTTTTTTAGTCGATAGTGATGTCCATATGCCATGGTTATGGAAAAAGTCATCTGGTTGCTTGTTTTGACTCCAATTAATTAACTGACCAGGCTTTACCATATCAAATTGCAGTTCCCATTTGGTTTTTTGGGTTCCAGCATTATCTTTCAATGTTGGGTTCGTTGGTACTTATTCCACTCGTTATAGTTCCTGCTATGGGTGGCAGACATGTGAGTATATCTATCTCCAAATTTTTTTGTTCAATCATAAGGTTTATGAAATCTCTAATTGGCATTAACATTGTAGGAGGATGTGACTGCAGTTGTATCTACAACGCTTTTTGTTTCTGGAGTTACCACTCTGTTGCATACATCTTTTGGGTCGAGGTTGCCCTTGATACAGGGCCCGTCTTTCGTTTATCTTGCTCCTGTTATGGCAATAATCAATTCCCTGGACTTTCAAGGCTTGAAGGGGAATGTAAGAATTTGTTAGATCTGTTCTTTACATTTTGTTTATCCTTGTATACATTCTTCTTCGGACCTATAGCTGTACATTCCTGTCGTAGTTCACGTGGTGATGAATGTCTTCACTCATGAATGTGGGAAGGGGATTTAGTGTCTTGGTGGGTACACATTCTGGGTAAATTATTTATCTGTACCTTTCCAAGATATTATGATGTTTATGTAAATCATCTGCATAAGAAAACTTTGTGTGCTGGGTTATTTGAGAATATCAAGGACAAAAGGAAATCAATTTTTATATATTTGAATTTCCACAAGTCTTTTGCATACTAAGTTAATTTGTGTACGGCAGAATTTCAAACACATAATGAGAGAAATTCAAGGAGCTGTAATTATTGCTTCAGCTTTTCAAACATTACTTGGATACAGTGGACTCATGGCAATACTTGTAAGGTAAATGCACCTCCTTAAATTATTTCAGTTTATTGCACTCTGTTGAGTATACTCAATATATAATTACTAAATTGATTGAAATTTTTTAGGCTGATCAATCCAGTTGTTGTAGCCCCAACTATTGCTGCTGTTGGCCTGTCATTTTATAGCTATGGTTTTCCTCTGGTAGGCAACTGCCTTGAGATTGGAATGGTGCAGATATTGCTGGTTATCATATTTTCTCTTGTAAGTTTATTCCTTTCTAACCATCCACTTGTAAGTATATGCTTGTTGATGCTTATGAGCATGAGTCATCCTGTCTCTTATACTGAACAGTTTGTTTTGCTTTTCTACTCTGCAGTATCTTCGAAAGATATCAATTTTTGGTCATCGTGTGTTTTTAATATATGCGGTGAGTGCATTCTCAAGACTAAACTGCAATTTTTTAGATAAATTATATGTATTATAGCTATTGATATTATGCGTGGATTCATGGGATGTATCATTGATGTTTACTTAATTTAGGTTCCTTTGGGCGTTGCCATCTGCTGGGCTGCTGCTTTTCTCCTGACTGAAGTGGGTGTTTATAATCACAAAGGTTGTGATATAAGCGTACCAAGTTCAAATGTTGTATATGAGCACTGCAGAAGGCATATGAACAGGGCAAAGTACTGTCGTGTTGATACTTCGCAAGCATTAAAGGCTTCCCCGTGGTTTAGGTTTCCGTATCCACTTCAATGGGGAACTCCAGTTTTTCACTGGAAAATGGCTGTTGTTATGTGTGTTGTTTCTTTGTTAGCTTCAGTAGATTCGGTAAGTCTTTTAGGCATTTCCTTTCATACATACCTGAAATGTTATCTCTTAATCTTGATCATCTCAAAATTGCATTTTGTTGATCATTTTCCTTTTCTCCCTTTTTTAATGAAAAAGTGCTTTTTAGATTAAAAAATGCATTAATCATGCTAAATATGTGTAAATGACATTAAGTTTGAGATTTGAGTAACTCTGTCCTTCAAGTATAAGGTTTCTAGTTACAGCCTTATTCTCTATTCTAAATGCTTCATTTGAATGTCACTAAATATTATCCGTTCTGAAATTTCTTTCTGCGTGCAGGTTGGGTCATATCATGCGTCATCTTTATTGGTGGCATCAAGACCTCCAACACCTGGCATCCTCAGTAGAGGCATTGGGCTTGAAGGTCTGTCAAGTGTCCTTGCTGGTCTTTGGGGCACTGGAACTGGCTCATCAACCCTCACTGAGAATGTACACACAATTGCTGTGACTAAAATGGGAAGCCGGAGAGCAGTAGAAGTGGGTGCATGTGTATTGATACTGCTGTCACTTGTAGGTAAGACTTTTTTTCATTTATTTCCTCACTATGTCATTGCTGCATGCTACACATGGTTTTATTAGGTTTTTTCTAGAGGAGTTGCTTCAATATAGATGATATATATATAAGAAGAGAGTGAGGAAGGTGGATGTAGTAGTGATTCAGCATGTAATAGGTACTTGTTTTGTTCTACCCATGGCTTTATTAAATTTTTTCGGACTAGTTTCTTCATTTTAGATGATAAATATTTATATATACAAGAGAAGAGCGCGGGGAAGGTTGATGTAGTAGTGATTCAGCATGTAGTGGGTACTTTTGATTTCTCAAACCTTGTCCTCCATTCCCCTCTTCTTCCTACTTGCTAGTTGATTTCTTTACTTGAGGATTCTCCACTTGTATATCAGATGAAATTAATGTATCTTGTCCGTAGGTAAAGTTGGTGGATTTATTGCTTCTATACCCCAAGTCATGGTGGCTGCTCTGCTCTGCTTCATGTGGGCCATGCTCACTGCCTTGGGACTCTCGAATTTACGCTATAGCGAGGCTGGAAGCTCCCGAAACATAATTATAATTGGACTATCATTGTTCTTCTCCCTTTCTGTTCCAGCTTATTTTCAGCAGTATGGGATATCACCCAACAGCAATGTGTCTGTCCCAAGGTATTTTGAGCCCTATATTGTAGCTTCTCATGGACCTTTTAGAACTTCAAACTATGGGGTAAGCACTTCCCACCTCCATTTTGCTAATCTATAGCCATCTCTGTTTCCTTTCCCCTTTTTTTATTTGTTTCCTCTTATTCTTTTATTGGTTGAATGCATATACAGTTTAACTATGTTATGAACACACTACTCTCATTACACATGGTGATTGCCTTTCTTGTGGCTGTTATTCTGGACAACACCGTTCCTGGTAGCAAGCAAGAACGAGGCGTTTATGTTTGGTCTGACTGTGAGGAGCCAAGGAGGGAACCTGCAGTTGCCAAGGACTACAAACTGCCCTTGGGAGTTGGGAAATTCTTTAGATGGGTCAAATGGGTCGGGCTATGATAGATGGCCATTGAGGGAATTTGCCAGGACTCCAATTATACTGTCTTTCAGCTGAAGAGGTGATTTTCATTTACAAGAGAACCCCATGAGCCAGGTGCACTTTAATAACCTCTTCCAGATAGGAACATAGCTTCTTTAGATGGGTCAAATGGGTAGAGCGAGCAGTTTTGTACATGTGAGATTTTTGTGAGCTATGGTGTTGTAACTTATAGCTTAATGTGGAATTGTACAACAAAAAATTACACACCTACTTAAGGCATGTTTTGGCCTTGATCCTTTTTATGTATATCCTCGCACCTACTTGGTTCATTACTCCTTTCGATTCTATTTTGATAAAGGATAATGGGAAGGTTGGATTCATTGGTCTATACATTGAGCCAATTATAACACACATGCGAAGGTTTGCCCCTCCCACGTGTGGGCGCTGCAGCAGTATTTCTTTACCAGTAAAATAGCTTGAATTGAACATAATTATAGGATTTCATGATTACTTTGCGAAAATGACAAATAAATAAATTATACTAATAATTAGTAAAATAAAAAAAATGAGGAAATTTCGTAGGTGAGAGACTGAACTGAACCACCATATTTGACCATGTTGGTCTCTTCTTTTCTCTCTCTCGTCAAATTTGTTGCAGTATAAATGCTTCCCCCTGCAGACTGCGAGGAGAAACTCACAAGCTCTGCTTAGATCTTCCCTCTTTCCTTTCTTTGCAGTTTAGGCCCTGTAGTATCACTCCATTCTATCGTCATCCACTCCTCTACCCTGCCACTTGCTCCGACCAATATGAAGTCTCTATCTCCCACCACTCCCGCTTCCGGGCTGTGTATAGTGAGCCCCGCCATTCAACCTCGCCCGCCGCGAACTCTCCGGTGCGTTTACAGATCTGACTCTGCCCTATTCCCCTATGGCATCGGAAACCGTTGCGACTGGCAGAGCTCCTGCGCCATCCTCTCCAGCAAGACCCTCTCGGTCGAGCACCCCACCGCCGTCAATGGCCACAAGTCCACCGTGGACCTTAACCTTGTCCCCTTCGAGAGCAAGGACCAGCCGCTCCCGGCTCCCGTGGAGTCTCCTTCGGCGGCCGTGCAGCCACCTCCGAAGCCGCTGACGATAACGGACCTCTCTCCTGCTCCCATGCACGGGTCCCAACTGCGCGTGGCGTACCAGGGCGTCCCCGGGGCCTACTCTGAGGCGGCGGCCGGCAAGGCCTATCCGAACTGCGAGGCCATCCCCTGCGATCAGTTCGATGTGGTCTTCCAGGCGGTGGAGCAGTGGATCGCCGACCGCGCAGTTCTTCCGATAGAGAACTCCCTGGGCGGATCTATCCACCGGAACTACGACCTCCTACTCCGTCACCGCCTCCACATCGTCGGCGAGATCCAGACGCCGGTCCACCACTGCCTCATGGCCCTTCCGGGGACCCGCCCCGACCGCCTCACCCGAGTCATCTCCCACCCTCAGGCCCTCTCCCAGTGCGAGCACACCCTCATGAAAATCGCCCCTCAGGCCATCCGGGAGGCCGTCGACGATACCGCCGGCGCTGCCGGGTACATCGCCGCCAATAACCTCGGCGACACTGCCGCCATCGCCAGCTCCCGGGCGGCAGAGCTGTACGGCCTGGAGGTCCTGGCGGAAGGAATCCAGGACGACTCCGGCAATGTAACGAGGTTTGTGATGCTGGCTAGGGAGCCGATCATCCCCCGGACCGACCGACCGTTCAAGACGAGCATCGTATTCGCCCACGAGGGGCTCGGGACTGGTGTACTGTTCAAGGTGTTGTCGGCCTTCGCCTTCCGTGACATAAATCTGACCAAGATCGAGTCGAGGCCGCACCGGCTCAGGCCGATAAGGGTGGTGGAGCAGGCGGAGGAGGAGGGGACCTTCAAGCACTTCGAGTACCTCTTCTACGTCGACTTCGAGGCGTCCCTGGCCGATCCGCGGGCGCAGAACGCCCTCGCAGAGGTCCAGGAGTACACGTCCTTCCTTAGGGTCCTCGGCAGCTACCCCATGGACATGACGCCCTGGATTAACCCCAAGTCCGATCATCATCATCATCCGAAAGTATAAAGTTCCATCTTCATTCGAGTGCTGTCCCTGTCCATACGTAAAAAAGAAAAATAAAAAACCAAGAAATTCCCTCTCTCTCTCTCTCTCTCACACGCAGCATAACTGGACGGACTTTGCAGCTGACTGTATTGACTGTGGTTTGTTATTTGCACAGACGAAGACAAGACAATTACCAGGGATTTTTTTTATACTTGTT
The DNA here is from genome assembly GCA_030064435.1 of Trapa incisa. Lineage (NCBI taxonomy): Eukaryota > Viridiplantae > Streptophyta > Magnoliopsida > Myrtales > Lythraceae > Trapa > Trapa incisa. The sequence continues at coordinate 1,801,826 of CM057774.1, read as the reverse complement.
ATCCCGTAATTATTCTTTTTTTTTGCACAATAGTTATCCCGTAATTATTCAAAGGCTTCACGCATCTCTATTCCTTATATCCGTATGGAAATTCATCTATTACTTACCTCTAGATAATTGTGTTTTTCCCTAAAATATATCATTCATATATTATTTTATACTTAAATTAAATATTACATGTTAATATCATTAAATGTATATATTTAATTTTAAATATTATTTTAACACATAATATGATGCTCTAACTTATATAACTAACTTCACAATTGGAAATAAACTCCTTGAATGCCAAAGGTGCTGATTTTTTTTCTTTATCAATTGGTCATTTTTTTTCATTTTGACCCGCATTCCATTGGAATTTCTGGTACCCACACTGGTGTAGGAAGGTTGGTTACACCTGTATTTCGATGGGGGCTGTGGACCGTGGGTCAGTGACCATTTGTTGTCTCTTCTCCAAGCAAGCCATCGTGCATATATTATTAATAATATGATTTATTTGGACTCACCAACCACATACCCACGTATCATATGGCATTTAAGGCCACAATTTTACTACTATCCAATTTTGACCAGTGGAAGAAAAAACTATGCATTATAATAGAATGCTATTATATTTTTATAATATACTGTACCATTTATTAATAATTTATTATTATATAATTATATCTTCTCTATTTCTTTTGTGTGTAAGAATGTTTCTTATAATTAGAAAAAAAATGCATCACCTACTTAATTGTCAAAGCTCCCCAAATCCAAAGACTTGGCCATTGCTCTTTGAAGATTCATCCCACTAAGTCACGTCAATTTATATTCATATTCCATTATTTTGCCTCAAAATGACAAGTAGAATGTTTATGAGGCCCAAAAAGCTTATTCTGCTTATTTTGGGTCGGCCCATTAAGTACGGAAGGTACTTATTGGGCCTCAATAATTTGTAGAACTGGCCTTTAAGATTTTCATTTTTTCCTTTCCTACTTCAAACTTCATATTCGACTACCAAAAAAAGAGGCAGAAAATGTGGCTATTCCAAACGTCTCACCTCGGCCACCATCCATCTTCATTGCGACAGGTGTCATCGTACCTAATCATCGAACTGCCACGTAGGAAACCTCAGTAGTCGGCGTCACGCAATATACAGGCGGAACCGTTTACCATTTGAGCCTTGACCCCAAATCGTACGACCCATCTTACAGGGTACTTCCTGTAATCGGTTTCGACTTTTGTTCGTTAGTTAGCCTTGCACTCGTGAGCGGTGCCAATTATCATAGATCTGATTGCTTAGTGCTACTGCTGGTTCACTATCGGTGCCGTGCTTGGTTATGGTAGTAGCCTCTCGGATGGTCACCGTTCAGGTGCCCTACTTGGTTATGGTAGTAGCCTCTCCGATGGTCACCGTTCAGATGCCCTATCACGCGGCGCTGAGTTTATCATATATAATATAATTTTTAGTAATATAATTTAATTTAACTATGCATCTATAAATATATACTCCAAATCATTCATTCCCCATAATTCAAACAAACTCTAAAACCATTAATCCTAATTTATATTTTAAATTGCGGAATTGAAAATGAAATAAATGTTTTTTTTGCGCACAGCAAAAGATGGTTAGTGCGAAAAAAGAAATGTAATAGATGATAACTGGACTCCACGGTGGAGGTCCATTGGGCTGAAATGTTAATTTCGACCAGCCCATATAGAGCCCAGAGACATGTCTCCCGGCCGGTGGTTTAAAAACCCTAATGAGACCGCATTCCTTTTCCAATCATAGACTAAACCCTCCATTTCGAACATTCTCGAGGCTCGCTCCACTCTCGAGAGTTCTCCATCTTCACCTTAGGAGATCGTCATGGCCCTGCCTATGGAATTTTGGGGTGATCTCTCCCCTCCTATCTCTAATTTGCCTCATTATATTATTGTCGCATTCGTGTTTTTGGTTTCTTACATTTCCTAGATTGGTTCCAATGTTTGTCGCTGCTTTCGTTATCTTTATTTACCCTCAGCATCTGCATAGATATTTCATTTCTTGTTTTGTGTTTTGAATAGCCAAACAATTGGATAAGTGGATGCGTCTACCTGCTGTTTCTGCTTATTAAAATGCAAAGTTTTTTACCGCTCCATGTTTTTGTGTCTTGTTCTATGTATTTTCTTCCTTGAATTTTCGACTGTGCCCAGCTTTCCATGGTTTTTCTCCTGTTGAAATTTCCAGATCTAAAAAATCATTTTCTTCTCCCCTAAGATGGAGTAAATGTAAATCCACTAGATAGGACAATAAAATATTATATGAGAAGCTTTCTTTCTATGTTTCATTCTTGTTATGTTTTCTAGAAAAAGGAAATAATTTTGGTATCGTCAGAGTTAGTATGTTTGATGAACTTGCTATCTTATTTTCATATAACGACGTTTTAGTTCAGTGTCAGTAAAGGTTCTATGTTGTAACAGATGCTTGCTTCTGTTTATCTTATTGGTTCATGATAATATTGCCTTTTTACGTTTTTTTAAACAAAAGTACTAGTCTTCTGGATGATTGATTTGATTATATTCCACTAGGTGTTGAAGTCAAGGCAGGACAACCTCTCAAAGTTAACCCTGGAAATGGTAAAATTTTGCATCTTTCACAGGTTAGCAAGGCTTTCATGATTTTTTTTGTTTTTTGGATCCATTAAATGTACATGGATTGGTTGATCAATCACCCTTCTTTATTTACATTCTTTCTTAGGCATCTCTCGGAGAGTCAAAGAACAGTAAAGCAAATGATTCTGTGCCTATCTCTGTGAATTTTGATGGCAAGAAGCTTGTATTGGGAACTCTTTCTCCTGATCTCTTCCCTCAACTAGCTTTTGATTTGGTCTTTGAGAAGGATTTTGAGCTATCACACAACTGGAAACATGGAAGTATATTCTTTTGTGGATATACAACCGTCGTACAAGGCGAAGAATATCCTTTCCAAAAGCTTACATTCGAATGGTTTTATCGAACCAGTCAGTTTTTCTCTAGTGTGAGAGTGAAACTAGTTTCTATATTTATGCTGGGATTGACTTTCTACTATACAGCTGTCTGTTTATTACCTGTAAACCATACTGTTCTCATTTGTTTATTCCTTGACTCTGCAATCTTCCATGTCGCACTGATGATCTCTCTGGTGAGTATGTGATTAATTTGTTGATACCCTTTCGTGGTTCCTAGCTGTGAAGTTTGTGCTGATTATTATCTTGATGATTCTGTTGTCAAATCCAGAGGATGATTCGGATGAGGAGGATCTACCATTGAATGTGGAGAATGGTAATTATCCTTCTACTCAGTGCCAACTCTTATCTTGGATATCATGGACATTGCTAACTTCTAGTCTATTTTATTGGATCCAGGAAAGGGTGCCTCAGAAGCTCCTGCTAAGGCTTCTACTGCCAATGCTAATGCTGCAAAGCCTGGATCCTCAGCAAAACCTAAAGTCACAATTGTGGAACCTGTGAAGGCTGAGGCAGAAGACAGCGATGAGGACGATGAGGATGATGATGATGATGATGAAGAGGTAAATTTCTCATCCATCTAACTATATGGTATGGATAGTATATGTTGAATTCAATCCTTATCCAAAATGGTTTATTTTCTTGGGTCACTTGAAACCAGGGAAGTGATGACAGTGATGCTGACTCTGATGAAGAGGATAGTGAGGAAGAAGAGACCCCAAAGGTCTATTTAACTTTTTTCTTGTCAATAGTTTGATTCTGAATGAGGCTTTCAGTATTATCAAACTGACTGTCATGGCCGTTCAATGTGTAGGCCGAACAGGGGAAGAAGAGACCTGCTGAGTCTGCACCCAAAACACCTATTCCTGATAAGAAGGCAAAAGTAACAACCCCACAAAAGACAGGTTATCTCTATGTCTAGGGACTTTCCAATTGTGCAATTGTTTCTGATGATCGTGCTGAACATCCATTGAACTGTGTTCATATTGAATGAAACAGAACTTGGATTACTTATATCCCCTGTATATGACATTTCTGAAGCACAGAATAACATTCTATCATGTCATTCATATTTTTGTGTGTCCAAATCAGTGTATTCCTAGTAGCACTTAATTATTGATATTCATACATGCCAATCTGGACTTTTAGATGGTAAGAAGGTCGTCCACATAGCCACCCCTCACCCATCAAAGCATGCTGGGAAGACTCCTGCAAATGTGAAGCATCAAACGCCCAAATCAGATGCTAAAGTCTCATGCAAATCTTGCAACAAGTATGATATTTTTCTCTGGATGGTTATAGAATATTTTTTTTGCTCCGCAGATGGTTAAGGAATATATTTACTGAGATTGTGGCTGAATTGGTATCTGTTGTCTGGTGCCAGGTTCTTTAATTCAGAGAATGCTCTTCAGTCCCACTCTAAGGCCAAGCATGGTGCGAAGTGAAGTCCCAGCAGCATACCATGGTTATTTGAGGATTAATCTTTGAGGGAATTTCGTTATTTTCCTTTTCTGTTAGGGTGAAAGGTGAACTATATTGGAGTGAATTTCTATCTGGAAGCTTTTGTCAGTTCAAATCTTTTGCTGGCTTGCCACTGTTGTCTGCGTCCTGTGTGAAATGATGGTAATTTTGTCTGGTGGGATCGTGCAATTTACAGCTACATTCACCAGATCTTGAAGATTAGCGGTTAAATGCATTCACTAAAGTTCGCAAACGGATTTCTTGAGGCACTTCCCAAAACTTCAGCAAGGGAAATGTATTTGAAGTTGCTAATTGGTTGACCTTTTGGCACTCTGGTACTTTTGTCCTGCCTGTATGTAAAATCTTATACAATGGCATCATAACCGGGAAACGGATCGTCCGGGATTGGGGTCCGGGCCCACCCTTCCGGGAAGGTGGTCCTGACCCGTAGAAATCTTGATCCGGTCCACTTCGGATATTGTTGGATCAAGATCGGTTCGGTTTTCATTCTGTGCTAATTGCATTATAATATTTTCCAGGTTGTTAGTTTATTTTAAATACTATAATTTTAATTATATTTATTTTATAAGATATTTGATTACAAAAAGTTGGATTCCATCTTTCAATGCCTTTATTTACGTACATAATACAAATTTATTAATGTACTTTTCATATGATATCATTTAACGTATATTTGAAAGTGCTTTTTCAACATTCCATTCATTTATATCATTGTATATGGTGGAGGATAAGGAATACCTTCAAGTCTCCCACGGAAATGTTTATGTGGTGGATTATTGATTTAATGCTATTAATATTGAGCCATCACACCTCTCAAAAATACTTGATTTTAATATAAAGTACGGAGGACTTACCTGTCCTAAATGTGTGATATACAATTTTATTTAATTTACTTGTGTAACTTTAATATTATTTTATAAAAAAAAATTAACATTCAATTTGCTTAATACTAGTTTTAAATTTAGTTGTCTATGAAAATTTTATTTTTTTATGGACTTTTTGTTCCATTTATCAAATAATGCACTCTTTCTTTAAAGTAATGATTAGTACATTCTTAGTTTATTGTATTGTATGTAGGAAGCAATTGCCACCTTTTCTGCTTTGCCAGCATAATTCACTCTCTCATTAAGTTTCAATCTTAATAAACTTTGTTTTAAATTAAATGAACTATATGTTGATGATTTTCCCTCTAATACAAACAAGATAATATTAATAACATTAATATTCTCTCTATTACCATGGTTGGATATTTTTTGGTACACTTATTTTAATTGAGACAGACAAAATATCCCTCCAAAGTTGTTATTTTGTTTTAATTATGTTCGGGTTTTAACTAGGTTGCTTGTGGCTCAAGTGAAAAGCTGAATTATATAATAAGATAAAATTGCTCATTTATGATAGTGGTTATTGTGTGTGTTACCATTACACATAAATTCAAGCCCTTCAAGTGCTTGTTTTTCTCGTACACCTATTTATAGATGACCAATATCATGAGTTTGTATAAATTTTTTGTTTTGTGTAATGATTACAATATATATTTTTTTAATTTTTAGTCCATTAAGTGGAGTACTTTTTCACATGGCACATTTTTTTAGAAATATATACACATGTATATATTTTTCTGTTAGAGAATTATTTCGCATATAAAGAAGATATTATCAAAGATGTTTTAATGTCGTTTGGTGTGATCCTATTAGATGAGGAAGTACAACTACTTATCCATTTGATATGCATTCATACAATATTCCACAATAAGATATATCCTTATAATCAATCGTGTTTTGGGGTGCGAGCTATGGCAATATCATTGATTTGTCTTGACATATGTCATGTGTTAGAACTATTATAGTTTGGCCCTACATACGATTTTGCCCATTTCATTGCATGAATCTTTGAAATTGAAAAAGTGGACAGCTAAGCCATCATGAGAGTATATAATTCAATCTTCTATTTGATCATGTTAAATAAAATGATGTTTATAATATAAAAATCACATATATTTTTTTTTCTCAAAATGAATTTTCTATAATTTTTATATAAATAAAAACATATACTAATTTATTATTGGGGGAGATTACTTCATTATAGTTGGCTTTCCACACTTGTAATTTTATACAAATTCACTATTATTTTTTTGGTAATTCACTCTACTTTTCCTTTATTTATTTATTTATTATTAATTTTCTTCAATTCTCTATCTTATTAGATCTTATTACTTGCTCTTAATTCATATTTCTCTTACTTTTTCTTACCGAGATAAAAATATTTATCCATTCACCTTTCATTATTTATCTACTTTCCGTGTCACGCTTTTCTTGCAATTAATTTCCTATCTTTACTCCATGTCCTACCTTATAATGGTGCTTACTCTATTCCTCTATTCAAATGTGCAACACCTTCTAAAATGATTGGCCCATTTTTTAAGTTTTACATCTAATTCATCTTCAGCTTCTTCTTCTATTATTACTCTTACTCGTTTAACTAAGTGAGTACCATATTTGACTTTCACACATTTCTAATATGACTATTTTAGTTATTCTCTTATCCATGAATAATGATGCAAATAGTGCTTACAAATAATGTTGAGCACATTAGTTAGGTATAGATCAAATGAAATCTCCATTCCTTAATTTTTTTTCTCATCTAATTTATTAAATTAAATTAATATAAAAATAGAGACTTGAATCCACACATGATATTAATTCAAACTGGATATTGATTTAAATTAATATTTTAAAAAATTATTAAAATAATTTAGACTAAATATAATACCATTAAGACCAAAATATTTAGATCGAGATAGATTGAAAATTTGGAAATCAAGATTTTAAATAATTACTCAAATTGAATTTAAATACGATAAATGAAATTTGCTTGATTAATTAAATATTTAAATCGAATATATAATTTAAGAGATTATATTTAATTGATTTAAAACTAGTTCAAATAAATTAATTCAAGTTAATATTAAAGTCCTATTTAAGTTTATAAAATATAATATAGATAATTTAATAAAAAAATATATTTATATACATAAGTTACTATTCAAATTTGAATTAACAAGAAAATATAATTTATGGGATTGGGCTAGAACTCAATAAGTTATAACAAAATCCATCAAAATTATAGCAAATACAAACCTCCAAAAGATTTTGGACTGGAGAGCCGAACCAGAAAAATAAATGAACACCCTAAGCTAAGCCCAACAAGCCACAGACCTTACGAGTAGACTTAGCTCTTACACAAACCTATGAACAAAAACCCAATCTAATTAATGAAACCTAGGACGAGATATGAAATTTACTGAGGGATCTGGATTCGAGATTGAGCATCAAACATCAGTAGTGTGCTATGCACTCACCGTGAGCCCATCAGTATAGGCTCTGGCCATGAAACCACCTTCTAACCTCTCCCCAATGACTGCCTTCAACCAGAGGGTGATGCCATTTAACCTATTAAATACTTCCCATGCTAGTCAGTATTAAAATGAAGTACTAAAAATTTTTTTTATTCTTTTTTTTATTACTTATTGATATAAAATTCTTTATATACTATTTAATATTTAATTTATCTATTTTCTATAGTAAAAGATTTTTTTTACCACTGAATATAGGTGAATTGAATCCAATGAGTTACTTTCTAATAATTAATAAAAGGGATTATCATATTTCGATAATTTAATTAGATGCAAAATTTAAAAATTTTCCTTTTTTTTATTTTTGTAAAAGTTTTTTTTTTCATTTTGTTTATGAGGAATTTTTTATTCGTAGAATAAGAAATAAGAAGAGTTAATAATATTAATATAATAAAAGAAAACAAGTAAAAAAAATAAAATAGTAATAATCAATAACTGTGATACATACATTATTTTGTTATATTAAATCCCCTATAATCATACTCAACTGCTAAGCAATTTATGTAGTTAAAATAAATGGTTAGCTTTCCGTAAGTTCAAGATAATCCATAATAAATTAAATAAATAAAGTACTAATCAAGAATGAGCATTGGACCCGACTCACCAAATGAGAGTCAATAATGCGATTAATTGGGCTCAACCCATAACTTGCATTTGTGAATGAGACTTATTTAACTTAAGGAGTGCAAAAGACAATCCATCCATTTTTCTGGAAAATCCAAAGAGAACCTAGTAGGATACTTAAGGCATAGGGCTCACAAGGCCACATGAAAATAAAGAATGAGAAATTGAACTATGTACAAGGTCATAAGCTAACATGATGGGCCAAAACTCTCGTTGGAATTATGGATGCTTGGATAGCAGAAGAAGCCCAAGGAAAACAAGCCCATCCATATTGCTCATAACATAACCAATTCCACTCCCTATATCAAGCCCAAACAAATAATATTCAAAACATCTAAATTTATGTTACTAAACAAGTAGAATTTAATCAATTTCCTACCATATTAGGACCTACCTATTCAAAGGATGATTCTGCAAATTAAATAAAGAAAATAATTCCCTTACCATTCCAAAATAAATGAACCTAGACTTTATTATCAGTTACAAAAGCAAAATAACAATCAAATAAGTTAAATGAATACCTAAAAAAAACATAAATAAATACCTATATTCATGTAGAAAAAGTTATGCCACCCATACCCGAAACATAATTTGAAATATTTTATCACAGCCTGTAAGTTTATCAGAACGACGAATGATAAGAGAGGAGGTAGTAATTGTAGGATTTAAACCTAAGAATTAAATCAAGGAACGACCTTCCCTTCTTACTGATATAAAGGAACTAGTCGGATTGCATTAAGATCGAAGAGCTTGTGGTTATGCTATCATCTCCTGCCCTTCACTTAGTATCTCATACAATGATTATATCGTTCAATTAGAACCACTTTACCTGTAAGATACCTGCACCATACTGATTGTGGAATGACTAAGGGAAAGGAAGATTAATAGTGGAAACCTGGGTTAAACAATAATGATAGACTTCATTCGAACTGGAATTGAATTACAATATGCGTGAATTGAATGGATAAGTGGAAATTAAAGGAAACAAAGAAGAACCTAGGTTCCTCGTTGAGGGAAGAGGCTTCTTTGCTAAGGGAAACGAGGCGAAGTCTCTAGACGGTCGATCATTGTCTGGTAGTTGAGATAGCACAAGCAATAACAGAACTATCAGGAGCCATAAGTGGAATTGGAGGTGGAGTAGACTTGAAGTGTCACATCCCAGTCTGATTCCCTCGGTCGGAGATTCATGCCCCTCCACCCATCCCTATCGATAACTACTATGGTGGGTGCATTAACCAGAGTGAGAACCGAAAAAACCAGGGCTTCTAATAAAAATATTTGTAAAATGTAGCATAAATTTGAACTTTTCTTTCAAAGTTCTTTGTGGGAGCCCACAAAATGATTTGTCAAATATCATGGGAACAATAACACCATGATAAAACATAAACAACTTCGTGAGCGAGGTACAAGGTTACCTTGAGCGTATGTTTGCCTCATGAAGTCCCTTCCCTTCGCTTCTTCGCACCTTCTAGCTTAACCTGCAATATGTTTAGGGGAGGGGTGAGCTCACAGCTCAGTGAGTGTGATATAGACGTCGTGCCACTACATAGCTTACGACCCACATCTTTCTCTGTAAATCGCCTAACCTGATTGATCTAATCCATTACTTGTGCTAAATTATACGAGTCACGTGGTTTACTTTGCCCTTTGAGACTACAGTCTGGGGCCATCCAACATGTAATCTATACTACGGTCAGGTTATCCTTAGTCTCCCCCTTTGGTTTTACACATAGTAATTCAAACGCAATCACTGAGACTTAATCCCTTACACAATCATGGCCTACACTCAAGTGGAACTTCTGGGCTACTCAAGCCCAAGCCTCAACCCGATTACTCAAACCTATACACAAACAGTATGCCTATGAGTGTACCGTCGCTCGAGTGATACCAAATTAGGAAAACTAAAGTGTTAGAGTCACTAGGGGACTCTTACCACAAACGACACTCCTCGTGTGTTGTCTCGTAGGTGGGTGTCTCAGCACCTGGGTTTATGGCTACCTCGCAGCCGTTCATCCTTACACGATGGGACTCAAGCCTACACACAATGTGCTACTTGGGCCCCAACCATATATACCTCCCGGAGTGTATCGTCGCTTGGACGATACCAAATAAGGAACTGGAGAGTGAGAGTTGCGCAATAACTCTACCACAACCGACCTTCGAGTGTCGTCTTGCAGCTAGGTGTCTCAGTACCTGGGGTCATGGCCGCATAACTGCCATTCACTGGCCCATACCCCATACACTTTTGACTCAATTCTGTCATCTTCTCGTCATAATGGTGTACTTAGATGGTACCCGTACATCATCTGGGTGTCCTAGGAAACATGGAAGATCGCACACAATTTCTCCCTGATATCCTTTCCATTTTCCTTTGAGCGAGGACACAACCAGTTAGGCATCCACCCCTCTCTTATAACGGTATTCCTAGAAAGAAATAACATGACCCATCATCATACTCGTGGTACTCATGGGAAATCACGTAATGGTGCTTATAGCATCTTGTTACAGGGAGCTCGGTGCGTTGGTCGCCCGACTCCTCAAATTCATACACACAAAATTTTGCATTCAAATCAACATGCTTAAAAATAGGGATATGCTCGGGAGTATGATCCTTCACTCGACTGACTCCCCACACAATTTAATAAGTCTGAGGAGCCCGACTTGTCATTGGGTCGTCTCCTTATGTTACACAGATGGGCCTTTGGCTCTAAACTCAGGTCTCACGACGTACCCATGCCCGATCACTAAATTAGGATGTAATGGATATTGGGAGCCTGACTAGTCATTGGCCATCTCCCTAAATCACACAAAGCTTAAGACCATACAATTTCTCCGGTTTCCTAGAAACATATTCACACCACATGCCTTGATCTTATGACCAACTCCTACGTTAGCCTTTCAAATCACGTTTGTTTTAGTGGGCATGAACTTATTCATTTTATAGAGTCCTAAGGATAACTTTCTACTCATATTCAACAATCAATCAAGCATTTCAAGTTGTGCTCCGGTCAGTCCAATCGAACTCGTCGTCAATACCCACTCACATCTATTCATGGAACTTGTTCATGCCATGGGGTTTCCAGAATCTACTCTCGATTCCGCTTAAGTGCTTCTTGTGTTATATGCAAGGTATAATAATAATGTGGTTAGTCTCAATTTTTACCATTCCACAATTTACCCTACCTTTTTCTACGAATTTACTATTTAGCCCTTACAAGTTCCGATTATTCGACTCATTAGTTGGTAACCCAACCCATGATCTAATCTTTTCTAAGGTTAATATTGCAGGCTTAGACTCATTCTCTTATCACATAGAACTTATTGAAGCACTCATATTTCCTTAACTCACCACCTAGTGGTCCCATTTTTCCAAATTATAATTGGGTCCTTAACTTTGGTAAAATTACAATCTTGCCCCTATACTTTACAATTTCCTCTTTTTGGACCTTAGACTTTCCCAAATCTTCCAATTAGGTCTCTCAAGTTTCCTTGAGTCCCATTTTGATCCTAAATAGGCAAGGGAATAATTCTAGGCTATATTTTCATTAATTTCTTAAAGGTCCCTAATTTTTTGCAAAATTACCATTTTGCCACTCATCTTGAGGACTTAGGCTTTGAGATCCATTTGACCCCTAAATTTATCATTTAGGTCCATTAACATTTTTCATTTAAGTTTATGTACTTGGACTACCCAAGAGTTTCCTTTTGGTTGTGCAAATACGAGTATTTGCACTTTAGTCCTTAACTTTGCTCTTATTGCAAATAGGTCCATAGACTTTCCACAATAGGCAAACCCGGTCCCTAAACTTCACCAAAGTTTCCAATTAGCCTCAAAACTTTATTTTGATAATTAGGAAGATCCCACAAAAAACTCAATCTGTCACGCCCTAACCCGGTTTTGGTTGGATCCCTTAATCAACCCACCACCCTTCCCTGTACTAAATAGGTATTTTTGCCAAATATACCAAGGAAGGGTGTAGAAGTACACGTGTTTTCCATAATAAAATTAATAAAACAACTAAATAAGAGTTTACATATTCGTGTTACCTCTAACTTGCTCCCATAGCTTCCACTTTTCTTCACGGGAGGTTTTTTCCTAAAAAATGGTTTAGGTGAGGGGGTGAGTTCTACCATTCAGTGAGTTCTACCATTTAGTGAGTTTACATAATTACTGCCCCTTTTTGTTTACGGGTTTAATGGGTTTAACTCCTCATTACAACAATGTTTTAACATTTTTCCTTGCTCGAGATTGATTTAGCATACAATCACTCATGCCCTTTATCACAAAGGGTTCACACATTCGCAGAGCAGTCTTTGATTGCTTCGCTTGTGGCGCTGAGCGACTTTACTGACCACATTGATAGGGGGTGATACCTTCTACTCCAAGTTTGTGCGAGCATCAATTGCCCAATCCTTAGACTTGAATTTCTCTATGTCCCCTATGGTGGGATGAAACCTCTCCCATTCCGACCTCGGTCTCAATGCAGATGAAGCTTCTCCAAGCTTTGAGACTTACAAGATGACAAAACTCCCCTTATGCTCATTGTGTCATCCAATAGCCCTTAGAACTAACACTACCCCATGTCGGGCACCTCGATGGATCCGTATCTCAGCGTGCACAAATAAGAGTTTTTTAATTTAGACCTTTATCTTTGGTGCCACCAGCCCAATGAATTCAATGACCCGACTTCGACTTGGTAACTATCAACCCAACAAGTTCGATGACCCGGCTTCGACTCGATAGCTACTAACGCAATGAGTTCTAAGATACGACTTCGGCTGGGTGCCTTTAACACACAACTTAACCATTTTTGGTGAATTTCCATAATGCTTAGGAATCAAGATCTTATCTACAAGTTTAAACCCGTTCCCATTAGCCTTTGACCCACTTCATGAGTTTTTCCAAAATTGGGTCTTGAGCCATATTAGTTTCAAAACTGAGGTCTCAGACCCACTAGAGCAATTCCATCTCTCATTAAAAACATCTCCCAAAAGGTTTAAGCAAATTCACGCAGTCAGGGGACTCCCAGAAAACGATTTTCAAATAAAAAAATGTTCTCATCATCCCAATCGGGTATGATGTCGGGAATCTCACTCACCCAGTAATAGTGATGTTGTCATGCCCCGACCCAATTTGGTCGGATCCGCGTGAGCAACCCGCCACTCCCTTTGGTTTATGAAGGGTTTCACCCTCTTCTAAAACATGAGGGGTAAGGTGTCCTTTTTCCTGGAATAACATTATACAAAACTAAATATATTAAATTGATTATACTTGTCTTATAGTTCAACTAGAGGAGGGTTATTAAGGTTGGTTCTCCTTGGTCACCTGAAAAGGGGTAAAAGGAAGGGGGTGAGTTCTACAACTCAGTGAGTGGGTGTTGGGAGTGAGTTTTAAAAACATATTTGGTTTATAAAGACCATGCCGAGTTTATAATTTTCTTAAAAGGAGTTTTCCTCAAACTCAGGTTTCCAAAACCTTTTCCCTTTCCATATTAGGTGTGTTTAGCTCTTTTAGCCCATCCCCTTGCCTCGAGAGGCATTTAGCAAACAAACACATGCCCTTCATCAAGAAGGGTACACACATTCGTTGGTGCAGCCCGTCCATTGCACCCACTTGTGCATTTGAGCGTCTTTACCGTCCACCATCATAGAAGCCCGTCCACTTCTACCCCGAGTCTGAGTGGACGTCCTAAACGTTCGACCCTCAAACCCAAAATCTCTTTGTATTTGTATGAGGATGAAGACCTCATCCTAACCCCATCCCAATCTCATGCGCAAGAAGCTCTCAAAGCTTCAAGACTAATTGGCACAACGAATTGCCCTTATCTCCACCATGTCGTCCAATAGTCCTTAGGACCCAACACTGTCCCCTAGGGCGTCTTGATGGTCCTATACCACAAGTGCATCCACAAACAAGAGTTTTCACATATTAGCCATCATCTTTGGTGCTAACGGTTCAATGGCCCCGACGCTCTACCCGACCTATAGCTGTTTGTCTAGGTCAGTCTGTCGACCTAGCCCTAACACACTGCTGCTAGTCCATCGAGTACTGTCGGTTCTTACTCAGTACCGTGGCGCAACACATAATCAATTTCATTAGGAATTTTCATGGCTCTTCCTAATCAAGTTTGTTTACAAGCTTCTGCACGTGCCCATTGGCCTTGGGCCCTGATGCGAACCTCGCCAATATGCTGATGACACCCTACACCAAATATGGCAATGATCCCAAGACTTTTACGACGCAAGTGCGAAAAGATGGAATATACCTTGTTTTTGTGAGAAACAAGGTATGAGATATGTAAACGCCACACCCAAATCCTCTAAGAAGAACTCTTAGAAAACCCCGGGTGATAAGTCTTGATTGCTTGAACGCCACAGGTAAAAACCTGATAAGTTCAAAAGCTCTTTCAAGATAGAAAGAAGACAAAACCTCACAAGATATAAATTCCAAAGTGTGTCTCTCCAATGCTGTGGAGTATGCCTTTTATAGGCTCAGAAAACAACCGAATAACCCACATAATGTGGAAAAAATCTATTATGGTTATAAGCTAACCTTATCTAATCTGACTACCTAATATTATCCTAAGAGATTTATTATATTTATAAATCTCTCCTTATTAATTAAATCTGGACCTTCTCTTGGGCTCATCTTGGGCTCTTCATTTGGGCTTCTATTTGAATATTCAGCAATATCTTTAATCAGCCCATATAAAGCTTTTTTGAATCTTTTAGCCCTTGACCATGTGATTGGGCCCTCTTGTAGACTCAAATGATTATTTATCTCTTTTGGTGACGAACTGTTCAGCTCCATTGCAGGTTCGGTTGATTGGACATGTGAATTCGTAGCCTTTTTAGTCGGATTCACATTATTCTCCCCCTCTTGAAAATGATTTGTCCTCAAATCTTCTGTTTCTTCATCACCTACATCAAAGGGCATTAAATCAGTAACATTGAAGCTTTCATTAACGCTATACTCACCAGACAACTCTAGCTCGTAAGCATTATTATTAATGCGTTCCAACACACGAAATGGTCCATCTCCTCTAGGAAGAAGTTTTGATCACCTTTGTTCCAGAAATCGTTCTTTCCTCATATGAAGCCAGACCCAATCGCCAGGTTCAAAAATGATACTTTTGCGGCCCTTGTTTGCTTGTTTTTCATAAACTTTAGTCATCCGTTCAATATGCATCTTTGTCTTCTCGTGCAGTTCTTTCACAAACTCTGCTTTTCTCTTTCCATCAAAATTCACAAATTCACCTACAGGAAGTGGAGTTAGATCTAGAGGGGTTAATGGATTGAAACCATAAACAATCTCAAATGGTGAAAACTTAGTTGTAGAATGAACAGAACGATTATAAGCAAATTCAACATGTGGTAAGCAATCTTCCCATGATTTCAAATTCTTTTTTATTATAGAACATAATAAAGTACCTAATGTCCTATTTACTACTTCTGTTTGACCATCAGTTTGTGGGTGACATGTTGTTGAAAACAACAGTTTGGTTCCCAATTTACCCCATAGGGTTTTCCAAAAGTAACTCAAGAATTTAGAATCACGATCAGAAACAATAGTTCTAGGCATACCATGCAATCTGACAACTTCTCTAAAGAACAAATCAGCCACATTCGATGCATCATCAGTTTTATGACATGGAATGAAATGTGCCATTTTCGAAAACCTATCAACTACTACAAACACAGAATCCCTTCCCCTCTTAGTTCTTGGTAATCCTAAAACAAAATCCATGGAAATATCAATCCAAGGTGCATTAGGAATTGGAAGAGGAGTATACAGGCCGTGAGGTTGTTGCCTAGACTTAGACTCTTTACATGTAATGCATCGAGAACAAATTTTCTCAACATCCCTTTTCATGTGGGGCCAAAAAAAATGCTCGTGCATCATCGCCATAGTTTTAGCTACCCCAAAATGTCCCATAAGTCCTCCACCATGTGCTTCCCTAACAAGTAACTCACGCAAAGATGACTGAGGGATGCATAATTTGTTTTCTCGAAAAAGAAATCCATTTTGTAAATAAAATTTTCCAAACCTACCAGTTCGACAACCTTTAAACACTTCACAAAAATCAGGATTATTTGCATACAAATCCTTGATATAATCAAATCCAAGTAATTTAGAATAAAGCATTGAAAGCATAGCGTACCTTCGCGATAGAGCATCTGCAACTATATTTTCCTTACCTTGTTTGTATTTGAACACATATGGGAATGTTTCAATGAACTCCACCCACCTTGCATGGCGTTTGTTCAACTTGTGTTGTCCTTTGAGATATTTAAGAGATTCATGATCTGTGTGAATCACAAACTCTTTCGGCCATAGGTAGTGCTGCCATGTTTGAAGAGTTCGAACTAGGGCATACATCTCCTTATCATAGGTAGGATAGTTAAGGGTTGCTCCACTCAACTTTTCACTGAAATATGCAATTGGTCTTCCTTCCTGCATTAATACACCTCCAATACCTACTCCTGATGCATCACACTCAATTTCAAATGTTTTCGAAAAATTAGGCAATGAGAGCAATGGGGCAATAGTTAATTTTTCCTTTATCAATTGAAATAAATTTTGTTGCTTATTACCCCATTTAAAAGGTACATTTTTCTTTATAACAGCAGTAAGAGGTGCAACATAACTACTGAAATTTGGAACAAAACGTCTATAAAAACTAGCTGATCCATGGAAACTTCTTACCTGACTTACCGAATTAGGTGTCGGCCAGTCGCGAATTGCCTTAATCTTTTCCTCATCAACTCCAATCCCTTCTAAACTTATAACATATCCAAGAAACACAAGTTTATCCGAACAAAAGACACATTTATTCAAGTTGGCAAACAACTTATGTTGCCTTAATGCTTCTAACACAACTCTTAAATGTGCTACATGTTCATCCATGGTCTTGTTGTAGATTAGAATATCATCAAAATATACCACTACAAATCTCCCAATAAAAGCACGTAATACATGATTCATTAATCTCATGAAAGTGCTTGGTGCATTAGTCAACCCAAAGGGCATAACTAACCATTCATATAATCCTTGTTTAGTCTTAAATGCAGTTTTCCATTCATCCCCTTCTTTCATTCGAATTTGATGATATCCACTCTTAAGATCTATTTTCGAAAATAAACAAGATCCATGCAACTCATCTAACATGTCATCCAAACGAGGAATAGGGTGGCGACACTTTACCGTGATGTTGTTGATGGCTCGACAATCCACGCACATTCGCCATGTTCTGTCCTTCTTAGGTACAAGTAGCACTGACACAGCACATAGACTCATACTCTCTCGAACATACCCCTTTTCCATCAGCTCTAGGACTTGGCGTTGAAGTTCCTTTGTTTCTTCAGGGTTACTTCTATATGCTGGTCGGCTAGGAATCGTCGCTCCAGGGATTAAATCAATTTGATGTTCAATTCCTCGAATTGGTGGCAAACCTGGTGGTATCTCATACGGAAAGACATCGATAAATTCCTGCAAAACAGTAATAATATTGCTCGGCAAAGATCCGACAAGATCGTTAGTACTAAAAAAGGCGTCCTTGTACATAAGTACAATAAGAGCCTGATGTGAAAGTAAAGCTCGCTTGATCTCACTTTTTCTTGCAATAAAATTGCTTTTACTCTCTTTTTTTTCCACTTCTGGCTTTTCCCTCTTTTTTTTCAACTCTGATATTTCTCCTTTCTTTCTTTCTTCTATTTTCTGTTCATTTGCCTTTTTCTTCTTCAGTTGATCCTCAAAAACTTGTCTTGGAGTCAATGGTACAAGTGATATTGGTCTCTCATTCATCACAAAAGAGTACCTATTAGTGAATCCATCATGCATAACTTGACGATCAAACTGCCAAGGTCGTCCCAAAAGTATATGGCACGCGTGCATTGGTACCACGTCGCATAGTATTTCATCTTGATATTTTCCAATAGAAAATGCAACCAACACTTGATTGGTTACCTTGAGTTCACCTTGGTCGTTCAGCCATTGTAGTCGATAAGGCTTCGGATGCTTTAAGGTTGGTAATGCCAATTTCTCCACCAGCTCAGTGCTAGCTACATTAGTGCAACTTCCTCCATCTATAATAACACAGCAAACCTTATTTTTCACACAACAACGAGTATGAAATAAGTTCTCACGCTGATTGTTTTCTTCTTCTTGGGCTTGAACACTGAGAGTTCGCCGTGCAACCAACAATTCCCCTTCTTCTGCATATTCATCAGCATCTTCAAGTGGTGGCATCCCCGGATCGATATCTTCTTTTTCATCATCAGTCTCAATCTCACCATTAGCATTGATCACCATTGCCCGCTTATTTGGGCATTGACTTGCAATGTGACCCCTGCCTTGGCATCGGAAACACTTAATATCATGAGTTTTGGGAGTTGTGATATGGGTGTTACCTTGATTTTGGGCCATAGCCTGCTTGGTTGTCTCTTTTAGTGGAGCATGCTGAGGTTGAGTTGACTGACTCTCAAATCGCCTTGAGGATGGCTTCCATGAGTTCGAGGAACCATTGTTTAATCCCCTTTTGTGTAAACTCTTTCTCTTCAATTGTTGTTCGACTTTGATAGCTTGATGTACCATATCTTGGAGCTCAACATGATATTGCATTTCCACCACGTCAGCTATCTCATGGTTTAGACCATGCAAAAATCTCGCCATTGTTGCCTCTCTGTCTTCCTCCACATTTGCTCGAATCATCGCAATCTCCATCTCCTTGAAGTATTCGTCGACGCTTCTTGATCCTTGGGTAAGCCTTTGGAGTTTATTGAACAACTCCCGGTGATAGTGGCTGGGAACAAATCGTCGTCGCATGATCGCTTTCATTTCATCCCAAGAATCCACAGGGCGTTCGTGATTTCGTTTCCTTTTCTTCACCAATTGATCCCACCATATTATAGCATAATCAGTAAATTCGACAGCAGCAAGTCGTACCTTTTTCATCTCCGAGTAATTATGACAGTAAAAAACCATCTCCATCCTCTTTTCCCATTCAAGATACGCTTCTAGATCAGTTTTTCCTTGAAAAGAGGGTATCTTCAACTTGATATTATCCAGGTTGTCATCAACTCGAGGTCGTTCTCTATGAGCATATCGATCGAACTCCTCGGGTTCTTGTGGATCAAAACGTCTTGGCTGAAAGGTTCGAGGTCGCTGTTCAATAGGGGTATGTTGACGCGAACCCCTCACTCCTTCTTCCAATTGATCAATTCGCTCATGAAGTGGTTCCAACTCGAACTTCAGCATTCGTCTCATTTTGCTTATGATGGCTTGCATTTGTAAATTTGGAATCGGTTGTTGGGAATCTTCTTCATTTGGCGTATCTCCTCGTCATTTTGCCATGAGTTCCTACAAATGATAACAGAAGAACCTTCCAAATGCTCACTCACGTATTTCTCTCAATCACTCGTGTTTTCACACTCAATTGGCTTTTTCTTAAAGATTCAAACACTCTTGCCTTTTTCCTCTCGAATGTCTTCTTTCAATCTAAATTGAACTTTAAAAACAAATCGTTTTTACGAAGCAGTTCAACTTGAGGAACAATCAAGACAAATCAATAAAGGTTTTCAAAAAGTAATTCCAAAGAATTTAAGTGAGAGGTATGAATAGACTCAGAAATAAGAGTAGAATTTAAATAGAGAAGAAAGAAATGAAGTAATAGACTTAGATAGAGCAGAATGAGATATAAGATAGAATTGTGTGCCACTTTTTTTTTTCTTTTGCCTTTTTTTTCACGAATTTTTTTTTGCTCTTTTTTTTGCACGAACTTTTTTGCTTTCTTTTTTTGGCACGAATTGTTTTTTTGAATTTTTTTTCTCTTTTTTTAACCTACTGAAGAGAAGATAGATAGAAGAATATGATATTTTTTTTTATAGAGAATAGAAATAGGTAGAGAAGATAAAAAAAAATGGTATGGAACTTGCTGTGCAACCGTGTGCTCTGATACCAACTGATGCGAACCTCGCCAATATGCTGACGACACCCTACACCAAATATGGCAATGATCCCAAGACTTTCACGACGCAAGTGCGAAAAGATGGAATATACCTTGTTTTTGTGAGAAACAAGGTATGAGATATGTAGACGCCACACCCAAATCCTCTAAGAAGAACTCTTAGAAAACCCCGGGTGATAAGTCTTGATTGCTTGAACGCCACAGGTAAAAACCTGATAAGTTCAAAAGCTCTTTCAAGATAGAAAGAAGACAAAACCTCACAAGATATAAATTCCAAAGTGTGTCTCTCCAATGCTGTGGAGTATGCCTTTTATAGGCTCAGAAAACAACCGAATAACCCACATAATGTGGAAAAAATCTATTATGGTTATAAGCTAACCTTATCTAATCTGACTACCTAATATTATCCTAAGAGATTTATTATATTTATAAATCTCTCCTTATTAATTAAATCTGGACCTTCTCTTGGGCTCATCTTGGGCTCTTCATTTGGGCTTCTATTTGAATATTCAGCAATATCTTTAATCAGCCCATATAAAGCTTTTTTGAATCTTTTAGCCCTTGACCTTGTGATTGGGCCCTCTTGTAGACTCAAATGATTATTTATCTCTTTTAGTGACGAACTGTTCAGCTCCATTGCAGGTTCGGTTGATTGGACATGTGAATTCGTAGTCTCTTTAGTCGGATTCACATTAGGCCCACTGCACGTGTTTTCCAAAACTAGGCATTTAGCCTTATTAGTTCAAAATCGAGGCCCCTAACCTATTTGAGCTATTCTAGCTCCTGTAAAGAAGTTCTCCCAAATATTTTATGCATTGGAACACAGTAAGGGGAGAACACTTCTGATCACACCAATCGGGTGTGATGATAACTCCACTTACAACCATTAGGCGGGTTTCTCCTTTCCACAAAAAAACTCATCATACCAACCAGGTATGTTGTTCATTTATTCCTACTCACAACCGATAAGTTGATTTTCCTTTAATAAAGTGCTCATCACCCCAACCAGGTATAACATTAGAAAATTCCTACTCACATGGTGACTGTTACACGTTCGTCCCCAATTAGCATACGAGTCCACAAGAGCTTTCTCTTGCTGGCGTTCCGGTCTCACGTGTCCCTACACGATTTGGGTATAATTATCAATGAGTATTCGACATAACAACCTTAGTTTTTTCACGTATGAGCGATTAGGCCCAAATTTTCAATTTATTGCACTAGGTCTATAAAGTTCATAACTTTTGACTTTTGGTTCCAAGTGTTCAATTTTCCTCAAATTAAGTCCAGAGGACTTCCAATATCCTCCTTGGGTCCTTAATTTACTTTAAAT
The DNA here is from genome assembly GCA_030064435.1 of Trapa incisa. Lineage (NCBI taxonomy): Eukaryota > Viridiplantae > Streptophyta > Magnoliopsida > Myrtales > Lythraceae > Trapa > Trapa incisa. The sequence goes on along the minus strand of CM057774.1, from coordinate 1,780,043 downwards.
TGCGTAAAGGGCTCAAGTTTCCCAAATTTCCAATTTGGTCCTGAATTTTCCAAAAATTACGGTTTTGCCCCTACTTTCCAAAAATAGTTAATTGACCCCAAATATTTCAAAAATTGACCAATTGGTTCTCCAACATCTTTCTCATTTCCAATTGGCCTTCAATTTTGAGAAATTGGATGGGGGTCCCTCAATTTTTCAAAATACCCAAATTTCCCCCGATTTCTCCCATTTATACTGTCTGAATTTGATTTCTTCAAATTGGCCATTCAATTAGGGTTAATTACTTCAATTGATGGTACAGATCAGTTCATACACTTCCATACGATTCAATTGAGCTTTGAATCACAACATTTGGGTCTAAAACGAGCTCAAACGAAGCTTTGCTGGAAAATTGTTTGTAGAGAGAGAAAGTTTTGAAAACTTACCGTCGGAGTGGCAGCGGTCCGAGCTCTCGATCTAGGGAGGAAGCTCTTGTCCTTAGGTTCTTTCTAGGATCAAGAATTGCTACAATTGAAGTCCATACGAGGGTGAATTTTATCAATGAAATTCAACACTTTCTCTCTCTAACACCGATCTACAATGATAGAGGAGGGCCAAATTGGCTTACCTTTCACAATCGTGGAGGTCGTGTGAGGGCCCTTGGGGGGCATTGGGGAGGCTTGGTTTTGCTGGATGAGGTCTGAATTTGGTTGAATTCAGCTCGGCCAAAATAAGGTAGCTTCGGTCTATCGGAGCTCCTTCACTGTTTAATTTCGCTGGTGCTTCTCCGATGGTCCTCATGTCGAAAGGAGATTGCTGTCATGTAGCTGACTTCCCCTAGAGTCTGTATGACCCGACCTTGCCTTCTAAGGCTAAGAAAAGTGCCCAAGTCGGAGTTATAGTTTGAGCTTCAATAGAAAATGGAGCACTTGAGAGAGAATGGCGATTTGAGGTGTGTGGAGGATTAATGGAGAGTAGCTCTTTATATAAGGAGCTCGAGGACCCTCTACCCGACCACTTTCCATTTTGGTTGAGCTTATCCTCGCTCGAAATTGCCTTGATCGAAGCGGATATTCCTTCGCCAGAGAAGGAAAGTTTTTGAACCGATGAACAGTGCTGTCATCCTGAGGATGAAGAGGACTCTGTTCCGAACCGGATTGGACCGGTCTGACCGAGTTCAATGACGAAAATTGGCTAGTTCATACCTGATTCGACCGGTTTTCTCAAAATTAAAAATTTATAAATTAATCTAAATTCATTTTCTATCTAATGGTGGCCTCAATTTTTCAAATTGAGATTTTTAAGCCATGAAGAAAAATGAATTTAGACACTAGTTCATGTATAGTTTAAACCGGTTCAAATCTGGTTCACCCTAAACTGGCCCGATTTTCCCATCCATTTTATTTAATGGTTCTTTCCCATGACTTTTTTGACTTTTTGGTCACTTGAAAATTTTCCAAATTCTATTTTATCCCCTCTTTATCATTCTTAGTTGATTTTCTCATTAAATTGACCGGTTCTTTCCCGATTTTTCCTTGATCCGAGATGACGAGTTTCATAGACATGGCCATCCCGGTGAGATTTCCATCCGTGATGTGTTCTTCAGCATTGGTACTTGAGCAACCAACTCCTATATGGTTCGAATATTCACAAGAGGAAAAACTTGGCCTGAAAGACCTTTATAGTTTTATGTATTTGCACATAGGTCATAACATTATACCTTAATTACAATTAGCTCCCTAAAGTTCATAATTTCCAAGGTGTCACGCCCTAACCTGGTTTGGTTGGATCCCCGTGATCAACCTGCCACTCTTTTGATTTACTAAGGGTTTCCCATGTTTATAAACCGTGAGGAGTAATGCATCCTTTAAAACTGCATATTTCCTTGAATAATATAAATCAAAACTATATAAAATTTTAAACTATTTATACATGTCTTACAGGTGCGTTAACTGGTGGTCTTTGGGATATGCTTTCTGGGGTTACCTCAAACGGATACAAGGGATGAGATGAGTGCAACGACTTAGTAAATGAGTTTTTAAAGTTTAACTTTTAGAAAAAAGTTTGATTAGGAGTGTGTCAAACTCCTGATTTGTATACTCTTACCAACAAGGGAGTTTTCTTCTATTTTTATTAAAATGGATAATGTTTTGCATCTATTATGTGTGTTATATGATATTGATCCATGGACATGTGGGAGAAGATCCTGTGGAGTAGTAGAGGCATTACACATAGAGATCCCCTAAAAAAGGCATTACACATAGAGATCCCCTAAAAAAACCTTTCAGCAATTATATTTGTTTCATATCCTAAAAAAGAACTAGCTGCTTTTAAAATGTAAAAGAATTTTCACATATTTTACATTTATTTTCACTAATGACACTATTTTTTTATAGATAAATTTTAACAAATTCATCTTATATTTTAGTGCTAATGGGAGGGAGAATACAAAAGATATGATTCAAACGAACTTGGTCCGTGGGTAAATATTTGGAAAAAAAATCCACAAAGAAAGCTTGAAGTTGGACCTCATAATACATCTCATAGACTAGAAGGAAAGTTTTAATTAAATTAGTCATTAGTATTATTACTACTTGTTTTATAAGATGTGTATTACCACACGCATTGGTGGCCAGATTACGGTGGAACTTGATGAGAGAAAGCTTAAAAGTCCATTGGGTGAGATGGAAAATCTCACAACGACCAAAGAATAATATTCAAAGACTTCAACAATTTTAAAGACAATACTTATGAAAGGAGAGCTAAATATTTTAGCAAAACAAACTTTTAGAATTCTAAAATTGGTTATCAATCCTCCTAGGATTGGTGGAGGAGCATGTTCTCACATAAGTAGATCCTCAAGGACTAACCCTATATGGTATGCCAAGGAGACAGTGGATAAGTATTGGTATGGGAGGACGGATGGCTGTCCAAACTAGACAAAATGAAATTCTCCCAAGCTCAAACAAACATAAATGTGAGTGACAACTAGACCATATAAAAAATCATCTATTCTTTATATTCCCTTGTTGTCTCTTGTTAGAAATAATTAGATGACATGGCCTTAGGAAAAATTTAGATTTCTATGAGTTAGATCAACCTATATGTTTTTATTAGGGATAGCTCAAGAAAAACACTCTTTGGAAGCATCTACTTGGTATTCTATTAGTAAAATGTATGAACTTTTATATAGAATTTACAAGTACTTTCATAAGTGCAATTTTTTTTTTGTGGAGGCAAATGCTATGGTTATTAACTTCAACAATTTTACTAGGAGATTGAGTAATAATGGAAGTTATTTGTTCTATAATGCTATTTAAGTCTATTGAACACGTGGTGTACTGCACTCCAAATGTATGAGTTATTACTTGTTGCTTGCGCATTGACAACCATCCTACTAACCGTTTTGTTGTTTGGCGTGAGACAAACATGGTATAGAGATATATGATTATGAACATATGTTGTCCAATATAACCTACACTTGCTGGGCGATATGGTAACAAATACAGTTTTGAGAGACTAGGTTAGATCTTACATGGACAAAAGGAATAGAGTCGCCCTGATGAAGCCAGCGAGGTCTTGGCGTGTGGAGGATTAACTACTAGGCATGATTCAGGTACTCCGACTCGCACTAAACATAGGTGGCATAATATCATTTTTGAATCTCTGACTCCAAAATTTTTGCAGAGGCTCTAACGGGCAAAAAATACGTGTCAATGGTAGATCTGCCCACACATGGAGCAATTTGGAACTTTAGGTCGTCAAATTTACCAAGTTCAAGAAATTTTAGTGAACAAAATGGCTAACTTCTGCACACAGGTAATTACTTGCATGCTCACATAGTATTGTGACTCAATCAGTATACCCAACTGTATTTCTCGTGTGGTAGACCAGGATAGACTTTTGTCTATTCCACAAACACAGGAGTACTGACATTACTTAGTACCTACCCTATCACTTAATTTTAACATGATTTTCAGTTCGGGCAAAAATCTATCTTATTATACATGCTAGAGAGTATTACAACATATCTTAGGTTCTGTGATATCCAACCAGCCCTACATTTCCAAAATCTCCAAATAACGGAGACATGAAATGGGAAACAATTTTTCCACCATACATCCTTGATAAAAAGGATGAGAGCGTTCAAGAGCTCCGCCCAAGAAATCTGCTCTGATTGTGGATTTTAATTTATAGATGAGCGGGCATTGAGATTGGGAGTTAGTTGAAAGAATCTAACCTACTTGGAGCAGTTGGAAGGAGCTGTGTAGGTACTGACGCCGTCTGGGGCAACCTCAGAAGGAACTCAAAAGCTTCATCCTGCTTGTCCGTCCAAGGTGTCTATGGCTCTATGCTACGTAAAGAGCATCTTAAGCTCCTCGATACGGGCAGTTCGGACTTCTTGATCTGTCAAAGCACCAGAGATAAGCTTATGCTTCCGAGCTTGCACGGCCTCCATCCTTTCCTCCACTGTTCCCTGCCAACACATATAACAAATACATATCAGGAACTAAAGTGATACTAGGGAAAGCTTGGCCTATACATGTTCTAGAAAAGATGAGGTTCTCAGCAGCAGCAGCCATGCTAATGAAATCTATGGAACCTAGGAAAAGCAGTGAGTGTAGGGTGTGCGAGTTCAAGAAAATAAAAGGTGGGAAACCTTCACAATGAACCGTTTGATCTTGACACTCATGGTTTGGCCAATGCGATGAATCCGCATTACAGCTTGCTCCTCCACAGCTGGGTTCCACCATGGATCCTATAGTTGTACATCCACACACCATTTGTTGTTTTAAGTGGAACTAAAATGTTTCCCAATGAATAATTAGCACTGTAAAGCTTAGAGAATCTCAGCCTTACCATGACAAAAGCATTAGAAGCTGCTGTCAGATTTATTCCAACCCCACCAGCCTTCAGGGACATCAGTAGTACCTGAATTAAAACCAATCGTGTAAACAAATCTTGCCCTCCCATTGCATTTTCCAATAACTTTTTCTACTAGTAATAAATACAGTGCGAACCAGAGCATCACTGTCTTCAGAGAACCGCCTTATCACATTTTCACGTTGTTGCTGGCTAAGAGATCCATCTAAGCGGGCAAAAGGGATTTTATTTCTGAATGGACAATGAAGGATGAATTTAATTCACCGACATATAAAGAAGATAATACAATAAGGCAGGTAGAAGATGCCATAACAGTGGACCTACCGAGAAAGTGGAATCTGCAAAAGGTCCAGAAAGGCTGTCCACTGGCTGAAGACAATGCTCTTCAAACCCAGTGACTGAAGATTTTCCAGTTCATGCAAAAGAACAGTCACTTTGGATGATTCAACCCAATTTTTCTCAATGTCAATCTGGAAACGACTTTCTGCAGGGACAGTAATCAAATCTTGTCTGGTAATGTTTTTCCTGCAAGTCAATACAGAAATCTGTTGAATTTATGTTACTCCATCCCATAAATCACTGCCGAAATTGTAAACAAGCATACCTGCAAACAGGGCACATCCCAGAATTTGAATTTCGCCAACATGCTAATAGGCACTCACGGCACAAGCGATGGGCACAAGGTGTCAGTACAGCATCTTCGAATGCTTCAAGACATATTGGACATTCTCCCTGTTCCCCTTTGCGCAGCTCTTCTACAACTCCTTCAATATAAGCCTTTGAAACTATTTGTTTTCCCTCCTTATCCAATGCGTCTTTATTGCCTTTAAGAAAGCGTTTCGCTAGTTTGTCCAGGTCAGCAAAATCCTGTGTGTCCCCTCGACTGAACAAACAAAAAACACCCCATATGCAAGAAATTTGAATCCCATCAGAGGTAGAATGGGTGAAGTCTAAAGCAATGGTAAATAGAAAAATGACAACAGTAAAAATAAGGGGGGAATAAGAAAGATCAGTTACTGAATTGATTATCAATTTATTATGTGCATGCTCTCCCACCATTTCAAATGCATACCAAAAGGTAGGGAAGAATAGTGAAGTCAAGCAGAACTTTTGGCCCAATGAAAGTCAAATAAAATCCAAAAAGATAGGGAATTCACACCTCATGACAAGGAATGGATGGTCACAACACTGTCGAAGGCGCAAAAGTAACTCTAATATGGACGCATAATTGTGAAGAACCCTCCCTTGCTCAACAAATTTATCAAACTTGACCTGTAGAATGTTATTAGGAAGAACGATACAGTGTGAACTAAACTGCAAGTTCAAAGAAAGATAAGTGCACAGAATCTTGACCTTGGATTTTTTGAAAAGTGCTTCATAAAAGTCTCTTTCTGCTTCAGTTAATTCGCAATAAATGACTTGTACATCAGCAGGAGGAAGGATAAGAATGGGCCTACAGAGATGGAAATCTATCAAGGCACATCTCATGGGGAGGGAGGGAGGGAAGGAGAGAGAGAGAGACTAAATAACTTTTGTAACTTGAACATTTCACCTACCTCCCTTCTCTATCAGTGGAAAATTTCGTTCTTCTTAACATAATTGGTTTTAAGATAGATTGCACCAACTTCAACCCTCTTTGATCACCTTCCTCAAAAGGTTTCTGTATTAGTCTGTTCCACCTAGACCCAAGAGAGAAAGCAACACAGCAGGACATATACAAGTAAATGTCTGCACAAGCCAAATCTGCTTCTTGATTGAAACTGGAATAGAGCAAACAATATAAAATCCAGATTGTCTGAGTACATTCAATGGACTTGAGCCCCTTGCTTTTGTCAACTGCAACATTTTTAGATTGATCGGGAAATAGACAGAAAAGAGTGCTCATGCTAGTCTGGAACATACAAATGAGTAGTATCACATAAATTATGCTTCATTTCTTACCTGAGTGGAAGGAGAAAAAGAATGAAACTTACCAGGCCCAGCTACCCCAAGGTTCCATTCTTAGAAACCGAAGAAGACTATAAATGTCCTCAAGGCTGTTCTGTGACAAGACAATGAAAAGTATATAAGGATTCCAAAGAAATTTTCGTATGAGTGATTAGCATCAATTGATCAAGAACCAGTCCGGGGTCTAAACTCTAGAGGAGTGTTTCTTTCAGTCTATTGTTTCAATTTATATACAAAGCTTAGCCCTCATCAAATTGTTTAAGATCAGTTCGAACAAGATTCTAACTAGATGTCCTAATTACAGAGTCCCAGGGATCAAACCAGACCTACAACAGAAACCATGGAACATAACATGGAAGTAAAGCATATTATGGGAAATGGTCTTAGCTGGAGTGGCAATCTACAAGAGTATTTGACTCGGAGTGGAGAGTAAAATTAAGATAACTTGAGATAGAAGTCAAGAATGGAAGCCAAAAAGGAAGAAAACACTCACTATATAGACTACTATTTTGTTCATATATATTGTGTATGTTTAGAAATGAACTCTATAGTGTATCACTAGCTACATTAAAAATGTGTATTGAGAAATAGGGATTTGTGATTAATGGATAGTTTACTTTTGTAACTATCTTTTGGATTTTGTGAATATAAGTATAAAAAGTAACAAAAAAGCATAATATCCAGCATCTGCATAAAATATAACCTGAATAGGGGTGCCAGTGAGGCACCAACGGCGCTCAGCTACAAGAGCTGCAGCTGCAAGAGATATTTGACCTTTCACTGACTTTATTGTATGAGCCTCATCAAGTACCACTCTGAACCACCTGACGGAGAAAAGACCCCCATTTTCCTCTGCATTCTGCACAAATAATCAGATAAACTAGATTTGCTGCATTTACAAACATACCGACCAGTAAAATATATGCATGAACAAGAAGATTACCTCTGAAGAAAATTCTGAAGCTAAGATGCCATATGTTGTAATTACAACATCATTTTGAGTGAGAATAATTGCATCCTTCGACCGACTTTGTCCATAGTGAATATATATTGACAGGGACCCAGGTTGTGCATGAGTTTCAATTTCAGCCTGGCAATTTTTAGATTGTAATGTGATTATGACTGCAGAAAATAATCATGTCATGCATACTCTTACATGTGCAATCAAATCCTTGAATAAAGAAAGTTTGGCATGATAAAGCAGAGCTACCTTCCATTGCCCTATAAGAGTCAGTGGACATACAATCAAACTTCCACCATTTACTAATAGATTTTTCCGCACCACTGACTGATTGTTTCCCAAAAACTTTGTCATCTCCTTTGATTGGCAGGTAGACTGTTCTAGAGCATTACTGACATTAGTAGATTCACTGGCCAACTTATATGTGCTTTCACTACCAGGCAATCCTCCTCTTCCAGAGTGGGTGAGGAGAAGGGCTAATGTCATGATGGTTTTCCCAAGTCCCATTGAATCTGCCAGAATCTTCAGATGCATGACACAGTAAATTAAACTAGAAGAAACTGTGGTCTCCAGATAGTTAATTTCAAAAGGATATATATTATTGCTTATCATAATTTCTCAATCATACCCCTCCTCGAGCCATCTCAAGTGTACTTGGAAATTCTGTTGTAGCATCACCTGTGAAAGCATTCAAATAGATCACAAGGCTCCTCCTGTAACAAAAGGTGAGTGTGAACCCTGTGTCTCAGAATTAATAGATGAGACCAAATGTGTTAAAATAATAGTGTACTTGTCTGCTAGATTATAAGCCTCCCAGCATGGGTGAAGAGTTGTCGCAGCCTCATCCATGCAGTGTCCCTTCTCCAGCTGAACCATCCAATGAAGTGCCTGCTTTTGATATGGACGAAGTTCGCATTGAAGAGTGCAAGGGGGTTCCATCTCCTAAATTAAGAAGTACTCTGTTACTCCACTCACAAATTTCATTAACATAACTGATAGTCACTGATGTATGAGATGCTGAAAATCTTGTGTGTCTACCTCCAACTCTGGGCTAGCTCCAACACCGACAATTTTGTCAACATCAGAATCTGAAAGAACCACATCATTTTCAACTTCGTCTGTGCTCCTTGATAGATTATTATTTTTGTTGACAGAAGACAATGGTGCTGGAAGACCAGAACTGGCCTGTAAAGTAAAAAAGGTTTACAAAATTGTACTATCAATGAGAAGTGCAGGTGTACACATGCATAAGTTACTCCTGTGGTGCACCTTCATATCCAGTGGACGCTTCCTGGTGTGCAGGTCACTTGGAGTATATTCTGCCTAATTCAATCAGGAAACGATGATGTCAGTTATCCATGGCTAAATTTCAAATAAAGTGACTGGTGATTTATAAATGTCTATGACCCACAAAAGGCGAGTTCACTTATTCTACAGGCACTTTCAATCAAGTAACAAAGTATTACCTTTTTGAACGGTATTAGGCCTAGAAGTCGGAACAAATTTGGAAGTGGATGTACCACTGTCTCATCAGCGGAACTGATAGTTGCCTTGAGTGAGGTATGGTGTTGCTTATGGAACATTGAAATATTGATGAATACACTGGTTTGAGAAAAAAATATCAGCTTCCCTGGGAGACAATTACTGAAAAACCAGAGAGATAGCAGTAAAGAGTAGAGGTACTCGTTTGATAAAAGTTTACCTCATAGATAAGAGGACAGTATCCATAATACCCAACTTATCAGGAGCAAACTTAACGGAGCCCTCAATTTTCACCTTCTTATCCCTCACAAGGGGCAAGAGACACCTTGCCCACTCATTAGGTATCCGACCAATCTGCAATCACCAGCAGTTGCGAAACTAAGAAGGCGGAATGTAGATGGACAGCTCCCCAGTTCTAAGAATTATAATTTATTATGACACTTGTGATTACAAATTATTCCGGCACCACTCAGATTTGAGGAAGCATATTAATACCATTTTGAGAATGACAGGAATTTACATGTTTTCAGATAAATCAACTGTCTTGTTCAAAAACTAAAATGCGACTGATATAGTAAACTGGACTAGATACCTCTCCATGTTCCTTGGTGGAAAACCTCACAATCTCTGAACAGGCGGCCAAGTTTCGACCTCTACCGAATTTCCCTGGTGAAGGTGAAGACGAACTCTTCTTCAATGGAAATGTGAAAACCAGCGTATCACCTGCTTTCACTCTCCTCCCCTTGCAAGTCGACAACCCAGCAACTTCACTACAACCGACAAACCACCAATCATTCTCAGTTGAATCCCGACCTTCTCTACAGTCTACTGAAGCCCTCTCTCTATCAAACGAACCCACATGAGGGCCATCCGTACTACGATCATCCCGCTTCAAGACAGGCTTCCTATTGTCGACTTGGGAATTCTGACTTGGCACCCTAGGGTTACTTAACATCTGCGGCGCATCTTTCCGGTTGAAACTGGGAGTATCGAAGAGAATATTGATCGCAGCCGTGACGTCATTGTTCGCAAGATGCAGGGATCTGATTATATCCATGTCAGTGTAATCCGTGCCGACGATGGACCGGACGGTGGACACATGCTCATCATTCACCTTACTCCCCATCGATCGGGACTTGAAACCCTACCATATACAGAATTTACAGGAAAAAAGGAACCGGATATCACATAAATGGTAGTCTGATTTCCTTCGGTCGTAGATAGAGGCGGTCGCTTCGACGGCGCCAGGGAAAAATTGAAATTCAATGAACAATAGTGTCTGAAATGGCGGGGAAGAGGAGAGCGGCAGAGGAAAGAGGAGTATTCATCAAGATTGACACGTGGTTTTCCCGCCACACGAGCTAGGGATCCTCCGCGGAAAGACCTAGGCTGCCAAAAAAACAAAATCCAATCATCCAATCTATATAACGGTGTAGACTGGAGATTTTTTGCCAAAAAATATCTCTATTCTCCTATGGCAAAAAGTCCGGGAACGTTCCGGTTCTGGTTCCGCCCCGTTGGTCCGAGCTTTCCAACCTTTGAGCGTGGTGGATCCAGCTTCAACGGCCCGGACTGGTTCTCATTCCTAAGAATGGCGAAAAGCACATGAGCGACTTGTGGGCTCTAAATTCTACCCCGCCCCAATTGACCCATACGGTGTCATTACTACCTTCAAGTATGTATCGTGTGAACCCAAATGAAAAGAGCTATTCTTGGAAAATTAAGCAAAGAAGATGGGAAATCATAATCCCAAACTTGTTACTCTCAAGTCTCTAGTATAATACATATTTTATCTATATCACTTATCACAATTCTAACTCACTACTTATTATTATGGACAACTTGGGGGACCAACAATTCATCAACTCATATTTGTAGTTGGTCGGATTGGACCTCCATAACATCATTTTAAATTAATTTCTCTTTAGGTGTTAGGGCTAGAAATCATGCTACTTTCAACCGAGAATTGGGTTTCTAACTAGATCCAGATCGGGTTTCGGGTCAGAAGTCGAGTGAATATGACGACACACTTATGTATGAATGTCACACCACAACCTGATCCACGGGTCATACCGACATAACAACCATTACGTCCTCCCAACACTACATTAGTGGGTAGCTCACTATAATAGAATCGACATGCCGAAAGGCTCATATTAGTACAATCTAACAAAAACCACTCATAATTTAAACTTTTGTAAATAATATTTCAAATTGAACCAAATACCGAAAAGTGAGTAACTTTTTTGAAAACACATGTTGTTAACCCAAGAAACTTATATATGGTATCTTGCTTTGTGGAGGTTCTCCTATCTTCGCGCTCCTCTCCTTCGTATATTCTTGAAATATATTAGGGGATGGGGTGAGCAATGATCAATGAGTGCAAAAGCCGCTCATCGGTTGTTCACGGCCTCGATGTTGCCGTAACTCAAAATAACTTATATAATTTTTGAATTCTCCTTTTCTACGAGGTTTAGTACGGAGCCTACCATTCATGCACTAGTATAATTTATCCATCTATACTATACACACAATGTTGGGCGAAACCCATTACTCGAACCAACTTAATTGAGTAGCATTTATTGATGTACACTCGACATTATGCTAGGGTATCTCTTATCACCTAGCACAATCACCCATATTCACAATGGGAACTAATTTAGAACGTTGGACGATAATTATCATTTGAACTAATTATTCGTGCGATATCTATCGATGCACACTCAATATTGTGCTAAGATATCCTCTTAGCACAATCTTTCATATTTATAATGGGAACAAATCGAGGATAATGGATGAGAACTCTCATCTAAATTAAACATCCATGTGACATCTATCGATGCACACTCACTATCGTGCAAGGGCATTCCCTTTCCACAATCTTCCATATTTATAATGGTAACTAAATTTGAGACTTTAGACGAGAATTTTCATCCTAACCAATAATTAATCGTACAAACAATCGTGTATTGAGAATAACTTGCTAACTAGTCATCCCCACTACTGATATCATTATCAAATTAACCAACAAATGTCACAATTCATCACATGAGTATTATTTACTTGTAAAATATCGAGTCATTGCCCTTTTTTCAAAATATATGCACATAGCTTATTTCTAAAAGTGGTATAAAAATTAATTTATCAATTCCAAGCCTTAGCTCGTCTTTGTACATATTTGTGCCATTCTATAGCTTGAATGATGGGCCTCATCCCCTTCCTTCCTAGCAGATTTTAATGGGGTTGGATTTTATCTATTTTGAAATCCTTCGGCTTCACACCCGCATTTTTTTTTCAAATTCGTTGGGTCATGGCCCACTGCTCAAATCATTCGTGATATTTCACGACTTTTAATAACACCTTACCATATAACTTTTCTATGGGTTTTTTTAAAATTTTTTTCCAAAATATTCATATCTACAAGTTTGCATAAATTGGAAATAATGGTCCAATCAGACACAAAGTTGAAAATCCAACTCACCGTTGTAATGGGGATGTGTTTCCAAATTCCGAGATTAAAATTACTAAACATTTTAATACATCTCAATGATTTCTCCTTTAACTTTGGAAGCACAATTCCTATATGATTTGTTGTCGGATCCTTCTACACAAATCAAATCATAATGTTAGGATCAGTTTAAACATTACTTTGTATTTGTATATTACACTGTAATTTTTCCAAAATTATGGTTTTGCTCTTCGTGCCCGTTCAGAATCGATGAACTTGTTCCTGCTAATCCTTGCCCATTAATTCCTTTTTACTATCTAAGGCTAAACCCATAGTGTGTTATATTTTCCAAAATGCAAAAATATCTATGAGTTTCCTACTAAAATATATATTTTCCAAAGTTTGCATTTTAGTCCTTAAGATGGGTAAAATAACCATTTTCCCCTACCCGTTAAAACCCTAACTTCTGGGGGCCTAGACTTCTAGTCTTTCATTTAGGCCCTTGAATTTCCCTTGGTTTCATTTGATTTTTGCTTCCATAATTTTGTCCAAATCTCGGTTCAACCTCATTTTCCGGTCTAATTTGATTTTAAATATCGATTTCAGAAATTTCGGTGTTATAACTACTCCCCTCATTTTTAGGAATTTTGTACTAAAACATTTCATTCGCTAGCCTTTCCAAAGTGCCAAAATTACAAGATATATAATCCAAAACAAGTAGGGGTACTTTTATTTCATGATCACCTTGGGTTCTCAGGTTTCTTATTCTACCTTTTGAATTAGTTTCCAATCCGGGTTGATTCCAAATCTCGGTTCGATGTTGGTTTTTAGTCAAATTTGATTTTAAATATCACTTTAGAAATTTCAGGTGTTACAAGTATTTCCCTTATTTTTAGGAGTTTTGTCTTTAAAACTTTCATTCGTCAGCCTTTCCAAAAGTGCCCAAATTACAAGATATATATCTAAAATAAGTAGAGGTATTTTTTCTCTCATGATCACCTCGGCTTCCTAGGTTTCGTCTTCTACTCGATCACTACGTCATAACACATTTGTCATAGGAATTTTCTTATTCCGAAGATGTTTCTCCCGAAGATCCACAATGTCTACCGACTCCACCATGTAATACAAAGTCTTTTCCAACTCAAGTTGAGGTTGATCTAACACGTACCTTGGGTCTGATTCATACTTCCTTAGTACTCACACGTGAAAAACATTATGAATCCTCTCCAACTTGGGTGAAAGCTACAACTTGTAAGCTATTGGGCCAACCCTTTGCAATATTGTGTAGGGATTAATGTATTGCTAGTTAAGTTTACCATTGTGTTGGAAATGTAGTATGCCTTTCCATGGAGCTACTTTTAGGAACACTTTATCTTAAAATCCGAAGTTTAGCTCCCGTGGGTGGTTATCTACATAACTCTTTTGTCTATCATGGGCTACCTTTAGCCAGTCCCATATAATGTTTATCTTCTTTATGGCATCAATGATAAACTCAACCTTTACACACTTCCTGTCACGCCCTGACCCGGTTTGGTCGGATCCCCGTGATCAACCCGCCACTCTCCTGATTTATTAAAGGGTTTCCTCTTATTGTAAACCGTAAAGAGTAAGGCGTCCTTTAACTTGCACTTTTTTCCTGGAATAGCATAATCAAAACTATATGAAATTTAAAACTTTACATACCTGTCTTACAAGCATCTTAGTTGACGGTCTTTAAGGGGAGGCTTTTCAGGATTTCCTGAAAGGGATATAAGGGAGGGGGTGAGTAGGACTACTCAGTGAATGAGTTTTTAAAAGCTTTTGACTTTTAAGAAAAATATTTATATGGAGTGTGCCAGACTCCTTTATTTTCAAAAATCCCATCATTTAAAAATTTGGATTTTTTCATTATTTCTTAGTTATCACGGCGTGTCATCACCCAACACACATCCTTAATCATGAAGGTTACACACATTCGCAAGTTAGTATCACTACTGAACCCGCTAGTGGCTTCGGAGTGACTTTTCCTGCCACCCGTATAGAAATACGACCACTTCTACCCTGGGAATGAGTGGATGTATGTGACATCCTACCCACAATCCCGAAATCACTTCTTCATGTCCGTATGAGGACAAAGACCTCATCCTGTCCCCACCCCGGTCTCATGCGCTTCGTGCTACTCCAGATTTCGCACAGACACCTAGAACGACGAACTGCCCTTATAGCCACCAGGTCGTCCAGTGCCCTTAGGACGCATCACTACCTCTCATGGGCGTCTTGATGATCCCGTACTCATAGTGCATGCACAAACAATGTTTTCTTATATTGCCATGTAATCTGTGGTGCCACTGGTCCAACGGCCTCGACTCTCAACTCAACTCGCAGTTGTTTGTCTTGACTGGTCCGTCGACCTGTCATGTCACACTGCCGCTAGTTGATTGAGCATGTCGGTCCCATCTTGGTACCATGGCCAAACAATTCAATTATTAAGTTTTATAGCACATATATCATGTTCGTTTACGAGCTCCTGCTCGTGCCAACTAGCCTTGGGCCCACTGTACGAGATTTTCAAAATTGGGCATTTAGCCCCCAAGTTCCAAAACCGAGGCCCCCGACCTATCAGAGCTATTCGAGCTCCCATCGAGAAGGTCTCACAGTCAGGGGAGAGCACTTTCGACAAAACATATGTTTTCTCTATCCATTATACCACCCGGGTATAAGGACACCTCCGTTCATAACTGATGAACGGATTTTCAACTTCCTTCGAGGAAGTCTCATCACACTAACCGAGTATGATCTACTTACAACCGATAAGTACTTTTTCCACATAATTTTCACATCACTTTCTCTAAGTGGTGATGATTAAAATACCACTAAACAGTGGGTTTTTATACCGAGGTACTTATCATCCCCTACAGGGTATGATATAAAATTTCCACTCACAACCGGTAAGTGGTTTTTATCTTTAAGTTGTGCTCATCATCCCAACCGGGTATGATGTTAGTAAACCCACTCACAACTGGTAAGTGGTTTTTAAATTATAAGGTGTGCTCATCCTCCTAATCGGGTATGATGTTTGTAAACCCACTCACCGTTAATGTCGTGAATTCCACTAGACTAGTTCTTTGTATTCACAGGAGCTTGTCCTTGCTGGCGTTCCCGGTATTTAACGTTTCTAAATGATATGAACAACCTTGTTCATTATTACTCGGCATAACAGCCTTTATTCATTAATGAATGAGAAAACCCAAACTTTTAGTTATTTGCAATTAGGTCCCTAAAGTTATTTCTCTTTAACTTTAAGTCCCTAATGTCAGTTTTTCCTCAAATTGAGTCCCGTAACTTTTAAAATTTATCGTGGAACCTCAATTTATTCAATTTCACCAAAAAGGGGTTTAATTTTCCAAATTTCCAATTTGGTTCCCCAATTTTTTTCCAAAATTACCATTTTGCCCTTCTTTCACAAAAATGGTAAGTTTTCCCCCAAAATTTCCAAAATTCCTCAATTGGTCCTCCAACATTATTTTCGTGCCCAATTGACCCTCAATTTCATAAAATTGTATTTTGGCCCCTTTGAATTTCGAAAATCCCCAAATTTTCCCCCAATTTCAACTCTTCAACACTACCGAATTTGATTTCATCAAATTGACCGATCAAACACTTCTAATTATTGAAATTAGAGTTGAAATTGAGTTCCTGTATGTTCATACGACTCTAAGAAACTTTGAATCGTAGATTTTAACGTCAGAACAAGCTCAAATGGAGCTTTGCCGGAAAACAAACTGTAGAGAGAGAAAGCTTTGATTACTCACCGGTGAAGGCACGACAGTCCGAGCTTTCGATCTGGGCAGATAGGTCTCGTCCTGAGGTTCATCCTAAAATCAAGTATTGTATCAATTGATGCGGAATTGGATTAAAATTTCATCATTGAAATTCGGTCAACTCTCTCTCTAGCACCGATCGAAAATTATAAAGGGGAGCTGAATTGGCTTACCTTTCGGTCCTAATTCGGCCGTGGAAAGGCTGAGGAAGTGTTGGGAGGGCTTGGTTTGGCCTGAGGAGGGCTTGAAATGGCCGATTTTTAGCTTGGCCGAAATAGGGCAGCTTCGGTCCTCCGGAGTTGCTTCACTATTCCATCATGTCGGCGCTTCTCCAACGATTCTCGGATTGACTGGAGTTTGTTATCAGATAGCTGTCTTCTCCCCGGTTCTAAAGAGCCTGACCTTTATTCAAGTCGAAGCTCTAGTTTGAGCTTTATCGGGAAATGGAGTAGTAGAGAGAGAGAGAGAGAGAGAAGTGTTCAGGTGTGAGGGGAATGAAATGGGAATGGTCTTCTTATATAGTTGTAAAACCCGTGTATTAAATGGGTGAGATTTATTACTAGTATTAATATTGCCATAAATTATTGGTATTAATTCCAATAATTTAATTTCAGTATTAAATTATTGGTATTAATTCCAACAATTTAATATATATTAATTGATGGCTATTTATGATAAGCTGTATCTTCGCATAAAAATTTTTGACCAAAATTTCAGGTTACAAAAAAAATCATACTTCCCAGGAGGTCACCCATCCTCACACTACTCTCAGGTAAGCATGCTTAACTTTGAAGTTCTTATGGAATCTAGTTCACCTGAACCAATTTGGTTTTTGTTTTCTATTTTGTCTTAAGTTTCTTTTCCAATGTTTAATAAATCCTTTGGATCAACCGAAACTTGTAAATTTTCATATTGCTTATTCCCAAATGTAAACTGGTTTGGTTTTCTTATTCGGTTTGACTGGTTCTTTTCCCGGTTTTCCTTAACTCAAATGTGCGGGGTTTACACTTCCTTTCGCCTACCCCCTTCCGGTATAGTGGTGTCTTGAACCTTCTACCATATAGGGTCTAGAATGGAGCCATTTGGATATTTGCCTAATAACTATTATTATTTGTGAATCCATTAAGCATATGTAGTCCTCATAGGACTTGCCAAAGTTTTACATGCATGCCCAAGCATGTCCTCTAGAGTTTGTACTGTCCATTTGTATTGTCTATTTGTATGAGGATGGAAGGCGATGCTCTTGTGTAGGCTCATTCCAAGAGAATTCTGTAGGTTGGACCAAAATTGAGATGTAAATTACGGATCTCAATTTGATACCATCGACACGGGTACCCCATGTAATCATATGCTTTCCGCAATGTATAGTTTGACCAATTTCTCCACTAAATCTATCAATCTTTTGGGAAAGAAATGACTACCTTGGTGAGCTAATCCACGATCACCCATATTGCATCATGCCCATTAGACGACAGGGGTAACCTAGTCACGAAGTCTGTCGTGATCTTTCCCCATTTCCATTCCATAATTGGGAGGGGTTACAATAGTCCTGCAAGATTCTAGTGTTCAAGCTTGATTTGCTAGCAAGATAAACACCTAGCCACATATTCTACGATTTCATGCTTCATTCCCGACCACCAGCACCCTTCCTTCAGGGTTCTGTACATCTTGGTGCTGCTAGGATATATCGCATATACAAAATCGTTGGCCTCTTTGAGAATGACACTCTTTAAGAAAGCGTCGTTTGGTGTCACCACTCATCCCTTAAAAACCAAGAGCTAATCTTTTCTTATCGTAAAGTTAGAGGTTCTTGCTTTCATGATTTTGTCCATGTATGGGACCATTTAATAACCAAGAGCCCTTCCATAACTTGAATGATGGGCCTCAACCCTTCATTCCTAGCATGTTTTAAGGGGGTTGGGTTTCACCTATTTTGAAACCCTTTGATTTTACACCCTTAATTTTTTCAAAATCATTGGGTCATGACCCGCTCCTCAAATCATTCGGTATATTTTCCAACTTTTGATAACACATTTCCATATAACTTTGCTATGGGTTTTTCTTAAAAATATTTCCCAAAACATTCACACCAACAACTTTGAATAAATTGGTAAGTATTGGTAATAATGGTCCAATTAGACACAAAGTTGAAAATCTCACTCATAGTTGTAATCGAAACTTGTATGTCCCTATGGTTTCTCCTTTAACTCTAGTTGCATGATTCTCGTATGATTTGCTGTCATATCCTTCTACACAAATTATATCATAATGTTGGGGTCATTTTCTAATATTAAATGTCATCTATGAACACTATCATGAACCTGTCCAAGTGTGGTTAGAACACACGGTTCATCAAATCCATGAAGGCTGTAGGGGCATTCATTAATCCGAACGACATCACTCTAAACTTGTAATGTCCATATCGATATTGGAATGCCGTTTGGGAATGTCCTCCTCTCGGATCCTGAGTCAATGATAGCCTGACCTAAGGTCTATTTTGGAGAAGTAAGTTGCTCCTTTTATTTAGTCGAATAGGTCATCAATCCGCAGAAGTGGATATCTATTCTTGATGGTGATCTGGTTCAACTTCCTGTAGTCTATGCACAGTCTCATACTTCCATCCATTTTCTTTACGAATAGGATGGGTGCACCCCACAGAGACTGGCTAGGGCATATGAAATACTTCTCTAATAATTTGTCCAATTGCTCTTTCAATTCCTTCAATTTTGCCGGAGCCATGCGATATGGGGCTTGAGATATGGGGTTTGTTCCTAGGATGATTTCTATGGTGAACTCTGTTTGTCGACTTGGAGGTAGTCCAGGTAGTTCTTCTAGAAATACTTTTGGTTAGTGCTTAACCACTAGAATGTCATCGAGTCTGTTCTCTTTAGACTCTTCGTTGATGACCATGGCTAGGAAGGCCATACAATAGCACTTCATCCCTCCTTCTATCTCCTTGAAATTTTAATCCGTTTGTCTCGGTAGTGTGGAAGGTTACTGCCTTCTTTCCGCAGTCCATCCTGGCATGAGGGTTGCTTAACCTATCCATTCTAAGGATTACTTCTACCTCCTTCAGGGGCAATGGAATCAGATCCGCTTCAAGTTTGATTCCACCCATCTTTATCTCATATCCTTTTAATTGCTTATTCCTACTTAACCCTTCTCCTAAGGGTGTGAGGATGTGGAGACTTTGTTCTAGTGGAGTAAGTTCTAGGGGTACACTTGAAATCAAATCTTCCTGTATGAAGGATCTCTCAGCTCCTGAGTCGAAGATAGCATAGACTTGTTGTCCCCATAATTGCATATACCCTGATTGAAGAAACATATAGATTTAGGGGAAATGTTTTTTTTATTGAATAAAACTTTCAATTACAAGTTTTGCTTGAACTATTTGGGAGGATTTTGGGATGTAGCCACTATAGTACTAGGGTCTTTCCTAGCCTCTTCTTGGGTGAGGTTGTATACCCTAGCTTGGACAGTGAGGGTTTCCCTAAGGCAAGGTGGAGATTACTCTCCGAGGTGGTAGTGGAATGTCCTTTCTCCTTTGAAATGCCATTATATTTCCCCATTTTGGACCATTATGCTCCTTTTGTCCTCCCTAACGGTTTTGACCCTTTATCCTCCTTCTGGGTCATTTGTTCCATCTGACGACGTTGAGTCTGCACCAGTCGCTCACACTCATGAGCCATACTGATTACCGCTGCAAGGTCCGCGGGGTGTCCTAACACTCCCATACAGTCTCATATGTCCATATTAAGACTGTCCACGAGCCTACCGGCACAGCTAGGCCAGGAGCAAAGTGTCTTAACTCGTTGAATCTTGTTTCATATTTTAATATGGAGTTAATTCCTTGTCAAAGTCTGATGAACGCATGCTTCTTCTCATTAATTAAATGAGGCACCAGGTACTCCTTTGAGTAACTCTCCTCAAACTGTTCCCAAGTGGGGGTAGAGGTATGCAAGTTTCGGACATTGTCCCACCACCGTTTGGCGCTTCCCTCTAGGAAGAATTCTATCAGGACCACTGTCACGCCCCAACCTAGTTTGGTTGGATCCTCGTGAACAACCCACCACTCTTTCTCAGTTCAAGAGGAGTTTCCCCCTTCTTTTAGTCGAGAGGAGCCAGGCGAAATTTCAACCTTGTTCCCTAGAAGATATATATCAAATAAAATGCAAGCATAAAGACAAATATAAGCATACCTGATAAAGGGTAAGGCTCAGTATTACTTCTAGTCATTTTTCTATTTTCCTGAAAAGGGGTAGAAAAGAGGGGTGAGTTTCTACAACTCAGTGAATGGATTTTTCAAAGGTCTACTAAAAAAATATTTATATAGAGTGTGTCAAACTCCTTTCTTTTCAAAAATCCCTTCATTTAAAAATTTGGGTTTTTCCATTATTTCTTAGTTACCAGCGTGTCATCATCCAACACACATCCTTCATCATGAAGGTAACAATATTCGCAAGTCAGTATCACTACTTAACCCACTAGTGGCTTCGGAGCAACTTTTCCTACCACCTAAATAAAAGCAACACCACTTCTACCCTGGGAATGAGTGGATGTACGCGACATCCGACCCACAATCCTGAAATTTTCTTCTTCATGTCCATATGAGGACATAGACCTCATACTGTCCCCACCTCGGTCTCATGTGCTTGGAGCTACTTCAAACTTCGCACAGACACCTGGAACAACGATATGCCCTTATACTCACCGGGTCGTCCAAGGCCCTTAGGTTACTACCCCTCATAAGCGTCTTGATGATCTCGTACTCATGGTGCATGCACAAACAAAGTTTTCTTAAATTACCATGTAATATGTGGTGCCATTTGTCCCAACGGTCCCGACCTTCAACTCAACCTATAGCTGTTTGTCTTGACCGGTCATGTCGCATCGCTACTAGTTGACTAAGTATATCGTACCTGCCTTGGTACCATGACCAAACAATTCACTTATTAAGTTTTAATGGCACATACATATATCATGTTCTTTTATGAGCTCTTGCCCGTGTCCATTGGCATATGGCCCATTGTTCGAGTTTTTCAAAATTGGGCATTCTAGCCCTCAAGTTCCAAAACCGAGGCCCCCGCCCTATAAGAGCTATTCGAGCTCCCGACAAGAAGGTCTCCTAAATAGTTTAAGCAATGGCACACAGTTAGGGGGGAACACTTCCGACAAAAATAGGTTTTTACTGTCCATTATACCAACCGGTATAAGGACATCTCCGTTCATAACCGATGAACAGGTTTTCAACTTCCTTCGAGGAAGTCTCATCATACCAACCGAGTATGATCTACTTACAACCCGTAAGTAGTTTTTCTGCATAACTTTCACATCACTTTCTGTAAGTAGTGATTATTTAAAATACCACTAAATAATGAGTTTTTATACAGAGGTACTTATCATCTCCAACAGGGTATAATACATATTCTCACTCACCCGATAGTGTAGTGAAATTCCACTTAGTCGAGTTCCGTCCTTAGCAAGCTGGACCTCGATTGGCGTTCCCGATGCCTCATTCTCCTACACAAAATGAACACAATTGTTCATTATTCTTTGACCTAATAGCCTTCATTCGTTCCAAATGAATGAGAAAATCCAACTTTACATATATTTGCAATTAGGTCCCTAAAGTTATTTTTCTTTAACTTCAAGTCCCAATTGTTGAGTTTTACCAAATTTGAGTCCCGAAACTTCTAAAATTTATGTTAGGACCTCAAATCATTTGATTTCACACAAAGGGGTTTAATTTCCCAAATTTCTAATTTGGTCCTTCAATTTTCTCAAAATTACCATTTTACCCCTTCTTTAGAAAAATGGTAAAATTTGCCCCAAAAATTCTAAAATTTCTCAATTGGCCCTCTAATATTCTTATAATAACCAATTGACCCTCAATTTTAAAAAATTACATTTTGGTCATTCAAATTTTTGAAAATCCCTAAATTTCCCCAAAATTTCCCCTAATTTCAACTATTTAACACTGCCGAATTTGATTTTATCAAATTGACTGATCAAACACCTCTAATTGTTGAAATTGGAGTTGAAATTGAGTTCCTACATGTTCACATGATTCTAAGGAACTTTGAATCATAGATTTTAATGTTGGAACGAGCTTAAACGAAGTTTCGCTGGAAAACAGACTATATAGAGAGAAAGCTTCGATTTCTCACCGGTGATGGCGCGACGGTTGGAGCTCTCTATCTGGGTAGGTAGCTCTCCTCCAGAGGTTTTTCCTAGGATCAAGAATGACATCAATTGATGTTGAATTGAATTAGAATTTCTTCATCAAAATTTGGCCAACTCTCTCTCTAACAATGATCTGAAATTATAAAGGGGAATCTAATTGGCTTACCTTTCGATCCCAATTTGTTCGTGGAAAGGTTGAGTAGGTGTCGGGAGAATTTGGTTTGGCCTGAGGAGGGCTCGAATTGGCCGATTTCAACTCAGCTGAAACAGGGCAGGTTCAATCCACCGGAGCTGCTTCACTGTTTGAACATGCCGGCGCTTCTCTAATGACTCTCGGGACGAACGAATGCTACCACCGTGTAGCTGACTTCTCCCCGGTTCTAATGAACTTGACCTTCCCTTCTTTCGCTCAAAATTGACCCTATATCAGAGCTCTGGTTCGAGCTTCACCGGAAAATTAAGCAACTTAGAGAGAGTGAGCTTTTTAGGTGTGGAGAGGACGAATGGAGAGGTGCTCTTTATATAGAGAGCTCGGGGACCCGTTGGCCATCCGTTTGGCACCGTTATGATAGAAATTGATGACCTAAAACGTACCAAATGGAGGCATTTCTTCTTCGCCAACGTTTTTTTAGTTTCCCGGCGAGTGAACAGTGTTGTCATCCTAAGGAAGAAGATGACATTGTTCTGAACCGGACCGGACCGGTCTGAACCGGGTTCAAAGCTTAAACCAACCGGTTCATCCCTCATTCGATCGAGTTTTTCAAATCTAAAAAATTCTAAATTCATTCTATATCCAATGGTGGCCTCAAATCTCCAATTTGAATTATTTAAGCCACCTAGAAAAATGAATTTAGGATTCGGTTCATTAGTGGTTCAAACGGGTCTGAACTGGTTTTCTTGAACTAGTTTGGTTTTCATCTCCAATTCCTTCACAAGTCTATTTTCATGTCTTTTGTGACTCCTTGGGTCACTTAGGGTCCATAAGATTCCCGGTTTACCATCTCTTTATAAATTCTGGTTCATAAACTAGCTTGGTCCTTAAACCGATTCGATCTGGTTCAGGTCCGGTTCACCCATACTGATCTGGTTTTTCTCTCCCACTTTGTTCTAAGGTTCCTTCCCAAGGTTTATAAATTTCTTTGGGGCATAAGGGAGTTGAATTTCTCTAATTTTCCCGTTCATAATGATCAGGTTTGTGAATCGGTTTTGTATCCTCACTTGGTTGGACCGATTCTTTTTCTTGGTTTTCCTTAGCTCAAAAGGGCGTGTTTTACAACTCTCCCATCCTTTTAGGAGTTTTGTCCCCAAAACTTAATTAGCAATTTTGTATGAGGAGTCATTTCTTTGATGCCCCTTTGGTGTTTGATTAACCTACAAACTCTTCTCTCGTTCTTTCAATTAGCCCTTTTTACA
Source organism: Trapa incisa (assembly GCA_030064435.1). Taxonomy (NCBI): domain Eukaryota; kingdom Viridiplantae; phylum Streptophyta; class Magnoliopsida; order Myrtales; family Lythraceae; genus Trapa; species Trapa incisa. Next base: position 1,755,946 of record CM057774.1, on the reverse strand, counting down.
AACTTCACTTAAGGAATTCCTTTTTCCTTTGTATTATTTACCCCTTCCGTAGAATTTGCCATAACTTGACGTACCTTACTTCAGGGTATGTTCTTAGATTTTTATCTCTTTCTTTGCTTTAGAGCAACATACTTCCCCTTGAGGTTCTGTACTCAAAATTGGGAATTCCAAGATATCTAACCATGCTTGTTTCTAGTTAACCCCTTGGTCATTGAAACCTTTAGCTTGATGTTCTTTGGAGTGTTAAGTACTTCCATGATTTTCTTAATTATCACTTTTCGTCCTATTTTAATCCTTCTTCCATTCGTTGTCTATTATAACTTTGGTCCAAATTGTTATATTTAACCTCGTCATGCTTATTAGTTGACTCTTTCTTACTTTGAGTCACATTCTCCTCGGGTTGTTGGGCTCACATGCCCTTGCAGCATGGCATTTTCTAGGACCTGTCTCTGTCCATTTCATTTCTAGAACATCTCCCGCAGTGTCTCTTTTAGCTTTTAGACTTTTCAAGGATCGTACAGCTTCATTCCTCTTTTTCTTTTGATAGCATTTCTCAACTATTCTTTTTACCATTATCTTCTCCTCCATCATGCCTCTAAAGTTATGTCTCTCATAACCGCGTGGATTCCTCTTACCCACTCATCTTTCCCCAACTTCTTTATTGGGTCCTTTCGGTTCCCATTGATTGGGTTTTCCAATATTATATCGACAAGCTAGGATTCATCCTTTCTTAGGTCCATCCTTGTTCCCAATGACATCCTATACTCAATGATTTTACTTTGGCCTTAATCCACCCTTACTTGTTCATAATCATTTCACATTTCTTTATACCGAGTTGATTCCTTTCGGTCTACATGTCGATTTGCTTGGTTTGGGGAGTTTCCCTTTTTATGGTTTCATTCTCTACTATTTCCTTCAAAGTAGAGACTTTCACCTTAGGAGTTACATGTTCCACCTTCTCACCATTTCTTAAAGGTTTCCTTTCTTCATCTCCTTACACCCTTTCTATATTGGGGTATTTGTCCGCTTTCAGTCTTCCATTGTCTTAAATTCTTCATTCCATCCCTTATTCCTTATTTGAGTAGATTTCGATTATCGGTCTTATTTCGTGTACTCCACACTATGCTCAGTTGTCCACTCCTTAGACTTCATATGCGCGTGTGGACTCTGACCCATCTTACCAATTGTGGTTATTCCTTCTCAGCCACATTCATTTGGGGGACTTACTTTCACAATGTTTCTCGAACATTCTTTCCTTTATTACCTTAGTATGGGTTGTCCACCCATTCATACTTGTCATGGCATCTTTTGGGGCTAACCCATTTGATTATTTCCGTTTAAGGAGGGTTCACATCCTCCTTGTTTCAAATTCTCTTGTTCGCCCTTTGTGAGGCTCATTTAATCGTCTTAAAACTATAAACTTGGTTTTTGCCATCGATTGCTTTACGGATTTTCCTTCGTTCTTCTTTGCCAATGTTTTGGCCTTTTCACTTCTCCCTTCTTTATTGTGGTTTAAATATGTGGTTTTATTGAAGACCACTTCTTTAATTGCCTCTTTCTCTTTATTTTTCTGGTCCTATCGTTTGGGCAGATGTATTAATATACATCCTATTGTTCATCATAGAGCGTAGTCTTTACTACATCTCATCCATTTCTTATTTTCTTATTTGTTACACTTGGGGCTTCCCGTCGTTGCACTTTCTCTTCATCTTTGCTAGGTGAAATCTTAATATCTTTTCTCTATCGATCTACTTTTATTCTTGTGGTCATACTTCTTCTTGGGTTTCTCGAAAGTTATGTGTCCTTGAATGGTTGCTCTTCCAAATCCGTTTTTCCTTTCTTTAGGATCTCCACCAGAAAATTTTCTCCTTTTCTAAGTCCTAAGTTTGTGTTTAACTATTCATAAGCCATTCTTCCTTAGGAGGATTTTCTTCTTTTACACCTTCATCTACTTAGATTTTTCTCAAGGAACTCAGGAGTTTTAATAAACCTCTTAATTCATTCGGGAAATATTTTCTTGCCAAAAATTTGGCTTATTACATGACTTCTCTAGCCCCTAATCCCTTGGGGTCATATGACAAGAGTTAACCCTAAAACAATTATGAGACTCTTGGTCGGAAAGCTCTGAGTAATTGATTGGGGTCCATTCGTGCTCCTCAATAGGATGAATTTCATGTGTGGCTTCCAACCCGTACCACCTTAGTACTTCTGCCTCACACTCATATGTCCATTTCATCCATCGAGACGGACTGAAATCAGGTTGAGTGGGTGGAGGTACTTGGTGGACCTTCATAAAGGTGGCATAAGCATCCCAATAATTATCCCAAGCCTCCTTCTTGGTAGGGTTCCTCTTCTGTGGTTGTGGTACTAGAGGAGGGGTTGGACTTCTAGGAGGTGGTGATGGTTCCTCTTGTCTAGGAGGAGGGCATATGATGCCTTCTGGTTCCAGTAAGGCTCCAACTAGCTTCTAGTAGTCCTCCACCATGTCTTTGGGTACTCGTTTTTTGCCCCTTAGGAACCTCTGAATGGCTTCCTCCCTTGGGTTGGATTTCTTTTTCACGCTTATAGGGGAAGGACTCGATTTTCTTGCGAATTTCCTAGGGGTTCTCATTCCTACAAGATAGTTTAGTGTTGGATTAATATTAGGGCATATTATTGATAATGTTTCAAGGGAACTAGGCTCTGATACCACTCTAGTTGTCACGCCCCAACCCGGTTTGGTTGGATCCTCGTGAACAATCCACCGCTCTTTCTCGGTTCAAGAGGAGTTTCCCCCTTCTTTAGTCGAGAGGAGCTAGGTGAAATTTCAACCTTGTTCCCTGGAAGACATATATCAAATAAAATGCAAGCTTAAAGACAAATTTAAGCATACCTAATAAAGGGTAAGGCTCGGTGTTACTTCTAGTCATTTTTCTATTTTCCTAAAAAGGGGTATAAAAGAGGGATGAGTTTATACAACTCAGTTAATGGGTTTTTCAAAGATCTACTAAAAAAAAATATTTATATGGAGTGTGCCAAACTCCTTTCTTTTCAAAAATCCCTTCATTTAAAAATTTAGGTTTTTCCATTATTTCTTAGTTACAGATGTGTCATCACCCAACACACATTACATATATTCGCAAGTCAGTATCACTACTGAACCCGCTAGTGGCTTCAGAGCGACTTTTCCTACCACCCGGATAGAAGCATGACCACTTCTACCCTGGGAATGAGTGGATGTACGTGACATCCGACCCACAAGCCTGAAATCACTTCTTCGTACTCATGGTGCATGCACAAACAAAATTTTCTTAAATTACCATGTAATATATGGTGCCATTTGTTCCAACAGTCCCAACCTTCAACTCAACCTGTAGTTGTTTGTCTTGATCAGTCATGTCGTACTACTACTAGTTGACTGAGTATGTCTGACCTACCTTGGTACCATGACCAAATAATTCACTTATTAAGTTTTAATGGCACACACACATATATATATATATATATATATCCTGTTCTTTTACGAGCTCCTGCTCGTGTCCATTAGCCTATGGCGCACTATAAGTAGTGATGATTAAAAATACCACTAAACAGTGGGCTTTTATACTGAGGTACTTATCATCCCCGACCGGGTATGATACGTAATCCCACTCACCCAAAAGTGCAGTGAAATTCCACTTAGTCGAGTTCCGTCCTTAGCAATCTAGACCTCGACTGGTGTTCCCGATGCCTTGTTCTCCTACACAAAATGAACATAATTGTTTGTTATTCTTTTGCCTAATAGCTCTTATTTGTTCCAAATGAATGATAAAACCCAACTTTACATATATTTGTAATTAGGTTCCTAAAGTTATTTTTCTTTAACTTTAAGTCCCTATTGCTGGGTTTTTCCTAAATTCGAGTCTCGAAACTTCTAAAATTTATCTTAGGACCTCAAATCATTTGATTTCGCACAAAGGGGTTTAATTTCCCAAATTTCCAATTTGGTCCATCAATTTTCTCAAAAGTACCATTTTGCCCCTTCTTTAGAAAAATGGTAAAATTTGCCCCCAAAATTCTAAAATTTCTCAATTGGCCCTCTAATATTCTTATCATGACCAATTGAACCTCAATGTTAAAAAATTTCATTTTGGTCCTTCGAATTTTTGAAAATCCCCAAATTTTCCCCCAATTTCAACTCTTTAACACTACCGAATTTGATTTCATCAAATTGACCAATCAAACACCTCTAATTGTTGAAATTGGAGTTGAAATTGAGTTACTACATGTTCACATGATTCTAAAGAACTTTGAATCGTAGATTTTAATGACAGAACGAGCTCAAAGGGACCTTAGACTTTAGAGAGAGAAAGCTTGGATTTCTCACCGGGGAGGTTGCGGCGGTCGAAGCCCTCTATATGGGCAGGTAGCTCTACTCCATAGGTTCTTCCTAGAATCAAGAATGACATCAATTGATGTCGAATTGGATTAGAATTTCCTCATCAAAATTCAGCCAACTCTCTCTTTAACAACGATCTGAAATTGTAAAGGGGAGACGAATTGGCTTACCTTTTAGTCCTAATTCGACCGTGGAAGGGCTGAGGAGGTGTCGGGAGAGTTTGGTTTGGCCTAAGGAGGGCTCAAATTGGTCAATTTCAACTCGGCCGAAATAGGGCACCTTCGATCCGTTGGAGCTGCTTCACTGTTTGATCAAGCCGGTGATTCTCCGGTGATTATCAGGACGAACAGATGCTACCACCGTGTAGCTGACTTCTCCCCAATTCTAATGAACCCGACCTCGCCTTCTTTGGCTCAAAATTGACCCTATATTAGCGCTATGGTTCAAGCTTCACTAGAAAACTAAGAAATTGAGAGAGAGTGAGCTTTTCAGGTGTGGAGAGGATGAATGGAGAGGGGCTCTTTATATAGAGAGCTCGGGGACCCGTTGGCCATCCGTTTGGCACTGTTATGATAGAGATTGATGTCCTAAAATGTACCAAACGGAGGCGTTTCTTCTTCACCGGTGTTTCTTTAATTTCCGGGTGAGTGAACAGTGCTATCATCCTGAGGAAGAAGATGACACTGTTCTGAATCGGACCGGACCGGTCCAAACCGGGTTCAAAGCTTAAACTGATCGGTTCACCCCTCATTCGACCGAGTTTTTCAAATCTAAAAATATCTAAATTCATATAAATCCATTCTCTATCCAATGGTGGCCTCAAATCTCCAATTTTAATTATTTAAGCCATCCAGAAAAATGAATTTAGGATTCGGTTCATTAGTGGTTCAAACCGGTCCGAATCGATTTGGATCCGGTTCACCTGAACCGGTTTGGTTTTCATCCCCAATTCCTTCACAAGTTTATTTTCATGTCTTTTGTGACTCCTTGGGTCACTTAGGGTCCACTCGGTTTACCATCTCTTTATCAATTCTGGTTCATAAACCGACTTGGTCCTTAAACCAGTTTGATCTGGTTCAGGTCCACTTCACCCGAACCGATCTGATTTTTCTCTCCCACTTTGTTCTAAGATGCCTTCCCAAGATTTATAAATTTCTTTGGGGCACAAGGGAGTTGAATTTTTCTAATTTGCCCATTTACAATGATCGGGTTTGTGAACTGGTTCTGTATCCTTACTTGGTTTGACCGGTTCTTTTTCCCGATTTTCCTTAGCTCAAAAGGGCGGGTTTTACAATCACCATGTCCTCTGGTGGTATCCTGATGATTCCCATCAGCTTCTTAACATTTGCCAGCCAATCCTTGGCGGCACCCATTGATGGAGAATCTTGAGATTTCTGGGAATGACTACTAGAAGGGGATGATTAACTGGATGAGGATGTGATTGCACTTCCTCTGGTTCAACCTGAGAATTGGTGTCTGCCTTAGGGACGAGGTTAGGTTGCCCAAATACATGGGTGAACTCCTCGTACAACCTTTGGTGTTGCGAGCTAAGTTCAGGAAAGGTTGTCTGGGCTCCTCATGGTTCCTTTTACACATTGGACAATGAGGGTTTCCCTGAGGCAAGGTGGGGATTACTCTCCGAGGAGGTAGTGACATGTAAACCTCGCACATTTGAGTTAAGGAAAATCGGGAAAAGAACCGGTCAAACCGAATAAGAAAACCAAAGCGGTTTACATTTGGGAATAAGCAATATGAAAATTTACAACTTTCGATTGATCCAAAGGATTTATTAAACATTGGAAAAGAAACTTAAGACAAACTAGAAAACAAAAACCAAATTAGTTCAAATGAACTAGATTTATGATTCATACGACTTATTATAAATAGCCATCAATTAATATATATTTAATTATTGGAATTAATACCAATAATTTAATACCTAAATTAAATTATTAGAATTAATACCGAAATTAAATTATTAGAATTAATACCGAAATTAAATTATTGGAATTAATACCAATAATTTATGACAATATTAATACTAGTAATAAATCTCGCCCATTTAATACACGGGTTTTACGAATATATAAAAAGGTTATCCTCATTTCATTCTCCTCACACCTGAACACTTCTCTCTCTCTCTACTGCTCCATTTCCCGGTAAAGCTCGAACCAGAGCTTCGACTTGAACAAAGGTCGGGCTCTTTAGAACTGGAGAGAAGACAGCTATTTGGTAGCAAACTCCAGTTAATCTGAGAATTGTTGGAGAAGTGCCGACATGATGGAATAGTGAAACAACTCCAGCGGACCGAAGTTGCCCTATTTCGGCCAAGCTGAAATCGGCCATTTCAAGCCCTCCTCAGGCTAAACCAATCCCTCCCAATACTTTCTCAACCTTTCCACGGCCGAATTAGGACCGAAAGGTAAGCCAATTCGGCTCCCGTTTATAATTTTCGATCAGTGCTAGAGAGAGAGTCGTCCGAATTTCAATGACGAAATTCTAATCCAATTCCGTATCAATTGATACAATACTTGATTTTAGGATAAACCTCAGGACGAGACCTATCTGCCCAGATTGAAAGCTGGGACTGTTGTGCCTTCACCGGTGAGTAATCGACGCTTTCTCTCTCTACAGTCTATTTTCCGACAAAGCTCCGTTTGAGCTCGTTTCGACGTTAAAATCTGTGATTCAAAGTTTCTTAGAATCGTATAAACATACAGTAACTCAATTTCAACTCCAATTTCAATAATTAGAAGTGTTTGATCGGTTAATTTGATGAAATCAAATTCAATAGTGTTGAAGAGTTGAAATTGGGGGAAAATTTGGGGATTTTCGAAATTCAAAGGGGCCAAAATACAATTTTATGAAATTGAGGGTCAATTGGGCAAGAAAATAATGTTGGAGGACCAATTGAGGAATTTTGGAAATTTTGGGGAAAAACTTACCATTTTTGTGAAAGAAGGGCAAAATGGTAATTTTGGAAAAATTGGGGAACCAAATTGGAAATTTGGAAAATTAAACCCCTTCTTGGTGGAATTGAATAAATTGAGGTCCCACGATAAATTTTAAAAGTTACGGGACTCAATTTGAGGAAAAATCGACATTAGGGACTTAATTGCAAATAACTAAAAGTTTGGGTTTTCTCATTCATTAATAAATGAAGGCTGTTATGCCGAGTAATAATGAACAAGGTTGTTCATATTGTGTTGGAATGTTAAATACCGGGAATGCCAGCAAGGACAAGCTCGCGTGAATACAAAAACCAGTCTAGTGGAATTAACGGTTGAGTGGGTTTACTAACATCATACCCGATTGGGGATGATAAGTGTCTCGATATAAAAACCCACTGTTTAGTGGTATTTTAGTCATCACTACTTAGATAAAGTGATGTGAAAGTTATGCGAAAAAAATTACTTACGGGTTGTAAGTAGATTATACCCGGTTGGTATGATGAGACTTACTCGAAGGAAGTTGAAAACTCGTTCATCGGTTATGAATGGAGATGTCCTTATACCGGTCGGTATGATGGATAGTAAAAACCTATTTTTGTCGGAAGTGCTCTCCCCTGACTGTGTGCCAATGCTTAAACAATTTGGGAGATCTTCTCGACGGGAGCTCAAATAGCTCTAATAGGTTGGGGGCCTCGATTTTGGAACTTGGGGGCTAAATGCCCGATTTTAAAAATCTCGTACAGTGGGCCCAAGGCCAGTTGGCACGAGCAGGAGCTCATAAATGAACATGATATATGTGCCATAAAACTTAATAAGTGAATTGTTTGGCCATGGTACCAAGATAGGACTGACATGCTCAGTCAACTAGCGGTAGTGCGACATGATAGGTCGACGGACTAATCAAGACAAACAGCTGCAGGTTGAGTTGAGAGTCGGGGCCGTTGGACTAGTGGCACCACAGATTACATGGCAATATAAGAAAACATTGTTTGTGCATGCACTATGAGTACGAGATCATCAAGACGCCCATGAGGGGTAGTGATGCGTCCTAAGGGCACTGGACGACCTGGTGGCTATAAGGGCAGTTCGTCGTTCCAGGTGTCTGTGCGAAATCTGGAGTAGCACGAAGCGCATGAGACCGAGGTGGGGACAAGATGAGGTCTTTGTCCTCATACAGACATGAAGAAGTGATTTCGGGATTGTGGGTAGGATGTCACGTACATCCACTCATTACCAGGGTAGAAGTGGTCGTACTTCTATCCGGGTGGCAGGAAAAGTCGCTCCGAAGCTACTAGCGGGTTCAGTAGTGATACTGACTTGCGAATGTGTGTAACCTTCATGATGAAGGATGTGTGTTGGGTGATGACACACCGGGGTAACTAAGAAATAATGGAAAAACCCAAATTTTTAAATAATGGGATTTTTGAAAACAAAGGAGTTTGGCACACTCCATATAAATATTTTTCTTAAAAGTTAAAAGTTTTTAAAAACCCATTCACTGAGTAGTCGTACTCACCCCCTCCCTAATATCCCTTTCAGGAAATCCCAGAAAACCTCCCCTTAAAGACCGTCAACTAAGATGCCTGTAAGACAGGTATGTAAAGTTTTAAATTTCATGCAGTTTCGATTATGCTATTCTAGGAAAAAGGTGCAAGTTAAAGGACGCCTTACTCTTTACGGTTTACGATAAGGGGAAACCCTTTAATAAATCGGGAGAGTGGCGGGTTGATCACGGGGATCCGACCAAAATGGGTTGGGGCGTGACATGACATGTCCTTTCTCCTTTGAAATGCCATTCTATTTCCCCACTTTGGACCATTATGCTCCTTTCGTCCTCCCTAACGGTTTTGACCCTTCTCCTCCTTATGGGTCATTTGCTCCGTTTGACAACGTCGAGTCTGCACTAGTCGCTCACACTCATGAGCCATATTGATTACTGCTGCAAGGTCCGTGGTGTGTCCTAACACTCCCATACGGTCTTGTATGTCCATATTGAGATTGTCCACAAACCGTCAACATATGTCTACCAGCCCAGCTATGTCAGGAGCAAAATGTCTTAACTCGTTGAATCTTGTTTCATATTTTAATATGGAGTTAATTCCTTGTCAAAGTCTAATGAACTCCGATTTCTTCTCATTAATTAAATAAGGCACTAGGTACTCCTTTGAGTACCTCTCCTCAAACTGTTCCCAAATGGGGGTGGAGGTATGTAAGTTTCGGACATTGTCCCACCACCGTTTGGCGCTTCCCTCTAGGAAGAATTCTATCAGGATCACCATGTCCTCTGGTGGTATCCTGACGATTCCCATCAGCTTCTTAACATTTTCTAGCCAATCCATGGTAGAACCCGCATCTTTCTCTCCACGGAAGGGCTTACACCCCGGTTGATGGAGAGTCTTGAGATTTTTGGGAATGACTACTGGAGGGGGATGATTAACTAGATGAGGATGATATTGCACTTCCTCTGGTTCAACCCGAGAATTGGTGTCTACCTTAGGGACGAGGTTAGGTTACCCAAATACATGGGTGAACTCCTCGTACAACCTCTGGTGTTGCGAGCTAAGTTCAGGAGGGGTTGTCTAGGCTACTCGGGGAGTTTCCACATGTAGGGGTGATTGGGCAGTATTCGAGATTACTCTAGTTCTCTTGGTTCCTTTCTAGGGAGACATTCTGAAAATTTTAAAATCAATCCTATTAGTTACTATATTTTCTAATCTTAATTATGTATTCGAGGAAAAAGGCTCTGATACCACTCAAGTTGTCACGCCTCGACCCGGTTTGGTCGGATTCCCTTGAGAAACCCGTCACTCTCCCGATTTATTAAGGGTTTTCCCCTTCTTTTAGTTAGAAGGAGTAAGGCATCCTTTAAACTTGTACCTTTCCTAGAATAAAATTAATCAAAACTGTATGAAATTTTAAACTTTACATACCTGTCTTGCAGGTGTGACTAATAGAAGGTCTTTGGGTAGGTTTCCTTTGGTTATCTAAAAAGGGATATAAGGGAGGGGGTGAGTTCAACGACTCAATGAATGGGTGTTTAAAGTTTGACTTTTAGAAAAATAGCTTGAATTGGAGTGTGCTAGACTCCTTATTTTCCTTTAAAACAATTCATCCTTAAAATCTCAGTTTTCATAGCCATTTCTCGATCATTAATCATAACCAACACACGCCCTTCATCATGAAGGGAACACACATTCGCAGGGCATCACGTCCACTACACCCACGTGTGGTGTCAGAACGACTTTACTGGCTACCTAGATAGAAGCACACCCACTTCTACCCTAAGAATGAGTGGATGTACGCGACATCCGACCCTCAATACCGTAAAGAAAACTTCGTGTCTATATGAGGATATAGACCTCATCCCGACCCTACCTTGATCCCATGCGCATGAAGCGACCTCGAGCTTCCTTGACTGCTGCCATGACAATTTGCCCTTATCTCAACCATGTCATCTAGTAGCCCCTAGGACGCATCACTACCCCACTTAGGCATCTTGACGGTCACGTACCTCAGTGCATTCACAAAATAATAGTTTTCCACATAAGCCATTATCTATGGTGCCATTAGTCCAATGGCCCCGACCCTCAACTCAACCTACAACTGTTTGTCTCGACTGGTCCATCGACTGTCGCACTATCGCCAGTCCATCGAGTATGTCGGTCCTGTCTTGGTACCATAGCCAAACATATCATTTATTTAAAGTTTTCATGGCTTAAACTCATGTTTATTTACAAGCTCCTGCTCGTTCCAATTAGCCTTGGGCCCACTGTGCGAGATTTTCAAAATTGGGCATATTAGCCCCCTAAGTTCCAAAACTGAGGGCTCTAGCCTATCTGAGCTATTCGAGCTCCCGTCAAGAAGGTCTCCCAAAGAGTTTAAGTGGTGGCACATAGTAAGGGGATAGCACTTCTGATAAAAATAATATTTTAGTCATCCATCACACCAACCAGGTGTGAGGACATCTCTACTCATAATCGATGAATGAGTTTTTTGCTTCCTTTTAGGAAGTTCATCATAACAAGCGGGTATGATCTACTTACAACTGCTAAGTAGTTTTTCCGCATAATTTCTACATAACTCCATTAAGGTGTGATGGTTAAAATTCCCCCATGTATTGAGTTTTCATTTCTGATGTGCTTATCATCTCAACCGGGTATAATAAAAATCTCACTCACCCGATAACGCAATGATTTCCTCTTAACTGATTCTTTGTCTTCACACAAGCTTGTCCTTGATGGCGTTCCTGGTACATCGTGTTCCAACACGATATGAACATCCTTGTTCATTATCCCTTAGCCTAATAGCCTCCATTCATTGTAAACGGATGAACTACTCAAACTTTTCGATTTATTGTAATTATGTCCCTAAAGTTCTTTTTCTTTAATTTTTGGTCCCTAATGTCGATTTTCCCCCAAATTGAGTCCTGAAACTTCTAAAATTCACCTTATGACCTCAATTTATTCAAAATCACAAAAAGGGGTTCAAGTTTCCCAAATTTCCAATTTGGTCCCTAGCTTTTCCAAAATTACCATTTTACCCCTACTTTACAAAAAAGGTAAATTTCACCCCAAAAATTCCAAAAATAAACCAATTGGTCCTCTAACATCATTTTCATGCCCAATTGGCCCTCAAGTTTATGAAATTGCACTTTAGTCCCTCGAATTTTCGAAATCCCCAAATTTTATCCCAATTTCAACCTGACCGGATTTGATTTTATTAAATTGACCGATCAATTTAAGTTAATTATTGAAATTGAAGTTACATTTAAGTTCCTACATCTCCATACGATTCAATTACACTAATTGACGTAGGAATGAGCTCAAACAGAGCTTCGTCGGAACACTAAGCATGGAGAGAGAAAACTTTGAAAGCTTACTGTCGGGGGCACGGCGGTTCGAGCTTTCAATCTAGGCAGATAGCTCAAGTCATGAGGTTTCTCCTAGGATCAAGAATCACCGCAATTCATGTCAAATTGATGGAGAATTTGGTTAGTAAAGATCTGTCAGTTCTTTCTATAGCACCAATTGGAATTTATAGAGTGGAGCCGAATTGGCTTACCTTTCTGCTCTAATTTAGTTGTAGGAGGGTTGTGGAAGCATTAAGATGGCTTGGTTTGGCTTGAGAAGGGCTCGAATTGGCCGTTTTCAGCTTGACCGAAATAGCGCAGCTTCGGTCTGCCGGAGTTGCTTCACTGTTCTATCACTCTGACGTTTCTTTGACGACCCTCGGAGCAAATGGAGACTATAGGCATGTAGTTGACTTCTCCCTGAATCCAAAGAACCCAACCACACCTTCTTTGGCTCAGAAAAATGCCTAAGTCGGAGCTCTGGCTCAAGCTTTATTGAAAAATGGAGCAGTAGGGATAGAGTGGAGTTTTTAGGTGTGAGGAGTATGAATGAGGAGGGGCTCTTTATATAGGAAGCTCAGGGACTTCTTGGCTGTCCGATTGGCACCTTAATGACGGTCATTAATTGCTTGAAACCCCCTAGATGGAGACTTTTCATCTTCGTCGGTGCTGCTCGATTTTCTGGCGAATAAACAGTGTTGACATCTAATGGAAGAAGACGATATTGTTCCGAACTAGACTAGACTAGTCCAAACTTGGTTCAAAGCTTAAACCCACTAGTTCAGGCTCGATTCGACCAAGTTTTTCAAAATTAAAAATTTGTAAATTCATTCTCTATCAAATGGTGGCCTAAATTCTCAAATTTGAATTTTCTAAGCCACCTAGAAAAATAAATTTAGAAACCAGTCCAAAAGTGGTTCAAACCGGTTCAATTTGATTCAGGTCTGGTTCACTTGAACTGGTGTGTTTTTCACCTCAAATTCATCCTAAAGTCCTTTTTTATGACTTTTATTACTCTTTTGGTCACTTAGGATCCATAAATTTCATGGTTTGCTCTTTTTTCTATCGGTTCTAATTTTTGAACCAACTCGGTTTTCTCTTTAGAAATTATCAGTTCTTTCGCCGGTTTTTCTTATTACCAAAGGACGGGGTTTACAATTGAACCAGATGTTAAATTCAGTTTTTCTTGGTAGCTCAAAATATTCAAATTGGAGAATTGATGCCACCATTAGATAGAGAATGAATTTAGATGAATTTAAAATTTTTTAATTTTGAAAAACTCGATCGAATCATATATGAACCAGTCGGTCTGCGCATTGAACCTGGTTCATACCGATCCGGTCCAGTTCAGAACAGTGTCATCTTCTACTTCCAAACAACGACATTGTTCACTCACAGGAAAAATGAATAGTGCCGGTGAATGGGAAACATTTTCGTTAAGGATGTTTCGGGCCTTCATTGAGCGCCTTTATGGTGTCAAACGAAGAGCCAAAGAGTCCTCGAGCTCCTTATATAAATAGCCCATCTCCATTCATCCTCCTCACAGTTGAAAACTCCACTCTCTCTCAACTACTTAGTTTCTCGATGAAGCTTAAACCAGAGCTCCCACATTGACATTTTTCTGAGACTTAGAAGTGAGGTCAGGTTACTTAGATTTGGGGAGAAGTCAGCTACCCGACGGTAGTCTCCATTCGATCTGAGTACCATCGGGAAAGCGACGACGTAATCAAATAGTGAAGCACCTCTAGCAGACCAAAGCTGCCCTATTTAAGCCTAGCTGAAATCGGCTGAATTCAACCCTCCTCAGGCCAAACCAAGATCTCCCAACACTTCCACAGCCCTCACATGACCAAATTAGAGCTGAAAGGTAAACCAATTCGACTCCCCTCTGTAATTTTCGATCAACGCTAGAGAGAGAAATGGTGAAACTTCACTAACCAAATTCTCACTCAATTCGACATAAATTGTTGCAATTCTTGATACTAGGAGGAACCTCAGGACGAGAGCTACCTGCCCCGATCAAAAGCTCAGACCGTCGCACCTCCGACGATAACCTTTCGAAGCTTTCTCTCTCTACAAATAGTTTTTCGGCGAAACTCTGTTTGAGCTTGTTTCAACCTTAATTCATGCGATTCAAAGCTCACTTGAATCGTATGGATGTGTAGGAACTTAATTATACCTTCAATTTCAAAAATTAACCTCGATTTAATGTTCAATTTGATGAAAGCAAAGTCGGTCAATTTGAAAGGGGGAAATTGGGAAAATTTTTAGGGAAAATTGGGGATTTCGTAAAATTGAGGGACTAAATTTGTAATTTCCAAAAATTGAGGGCCAATCAGCCATGGAAAGGATATTGGAGGACCAATTGGTTGATTTTTTAAAATAATTGAGGTCAAATTGTCATTTTTGTAAAGTAGGGGCAAAATGGTAATTTTTGAAAAGTTATGGACCAAATTGGAAATTTGGAAAACATGAGCCCCTTAAACAATTTTCAATAAATTGAGGAGCCAAAGTGAATTTTTGGAAGTTTTGGGACTCAATTTGGGGAAAAGTTAGCATTAGGGACCTAAAGACAAGGAAAAAGAACTTTGTGTACCTAAATGTAATTAACTAAAAATTTTGGATATTTTTGTTCATACGTGAGGAATGAAGGCTATCATGCCAAATATTAATAGATAAAGATGTCCAAATCGTGTAGGAACATAATGGACTAGAACGACAGCAAGGATAAGCTAGCATAGAGGAAAAACCCGGCAAAGAAAGAATACACGACAATTATAGGGTGAGTGGGTTTATTCACATCATACCCAGTTGGGATGATTAGCACTTTGGAAATGAAAAACCACTTCTATGTGAAATTTTAACATCACACCTAGTTGAAGTGATGTGAGAATTACGCAGAAAAACTATTTATCGGTTGTAAGTAGATCATACCCGATTAGTATGATGGACTTCTTGGAAGGAAGGAGAAAACCCACTTGCTGGTTGTAAGTGGAGATGTAATCATACCCGGTTGGTGTGATGAGTGGAAATATTATTTTGTCAAAATTATTCTCCCCTGACTGTGTCCCAATGCTTAAAACTTTTGGGAGACCTTCTTAACAAGAGTTGGAATAGCTTAGATAGGCCAAAGGCCTCGGTTTTGGAACTTGGGGGTAAAATGCCCGGTTTTTGGAAAATCACGTACAGTGGGCCCAATTCTAGTTGGCACGAGCAGGAGCTCGTAAACAAACATGATGTTTAAGTCATGAAAATTCTAAATGAAAAAATTGTGTCATTTCGCTATGGTACCAAGACAGGACTAACATACTTGATGGACTCGGGCAGTGCGACAGGATAGGTCGACGGACCGATCTAGACAAACAGCCAAAGGTCGAGTTGAGGGTCGGGGTCGTTGGATGAGTGGCACCAAAGATAAATGACTTTGTGGAAAGCTTTTATTTGTGCATACACTTGAGGTTCGCGACCATCAAGACGCCCAAGAGGGTAGTGATGTGTCCTAGGAGCTACTGGATGACATGGTGGAGATAAGGGCAGTTTGTTGTGCCAACAGTCACGGAAGCTCAACGTAGCTTCATGCACATGAGACCGGGGTAGAATTGGAATGAGATCTTTGTCCTCATATGGACATAGAGTTGATTTTAGGTTTGAGGGTCGTATGTCATGAACATCCACTTATTCCTAGGGTAGAAGTGGATGGGTTTCTATCTAGGTGGCCAATGAAGTCGCTCCGATGCCACAAATGGGTGCAGTGGACGGGTTGCCCTGCAAATGTGTGATTCCCTTCTTAATGAAGGTTGTGCGTTGATTTTTAAACACACCTTATGTGGAAATGAGGAAAATGGTTTAAAAAATTGAGAATTTAAGGAAATAATTTTTTTGAAAGAAATAAGGAGTCTAGCACACATCAATTAAAATTGTTCTTTTATGAAAATCCATTCCTAATACTCATTCACTGAGTTGTAGAAACCCACCCCTCTTTTCTATCCCTTTTCAAGATTTTAGGGAAATGACTAAGGAAAACACTCGTCCCTCCCAATCTTGGTCTCAGTGTGCAGGAAACTATCAAAGCTTCTCGACATAATGGACACCAAACCGCCCTTGTGCAACATGGGTCATCTAGCAGCCCTTGGGACCCATCAACTACCTCCTCTCAGACATATAGATGCTCCCAGAATCCTTATGTATGCATACGATAGTTTTGAATCATTAACCATGATTTTGGTGCCAATGGTCCAACGACCCCCACACTCGACCTGGCATGCAGCTGTTTGCCTTGACTGGCACGTTGACCTAGTCTGGACACACTACCACTAGCCCATCAGGACTTATTAGTATTGTCTTGGCCCCATGGCAAGTCACACAATAATTCTAGATTTATGAAGTTTTTCATGGTTCTTATGATCTTGTTTATCTACTGGTTCCAACATGTGCACACTAACCTTGGGCTCACTTAACAACTTTTCAAAAACTAGGCCTTCGGCCCTATCATTTTCAAATACGAGGCCTCGAGCCTATTGGAGTAGTCCTAGCCCCCATACAGAATGTCTCCTAAAATGTTTAAGCAGTTTCACGTATTCAGGTGAGACAATTCCTAGAAAATTGATTTTCAAATTTAAAAGCGGTTCTAATCACCCCCAACTGGGTATAATGCTAGAAATCCCACTCACCTAATAATAGTGATGTGGTCGTCCCAGTGAGATCTTGATTTGTGGTGTGCTTCCTTGCACCGGTACTTGGACAATCATCTCCAATATGGTTCAAGTACCCTTATCAGGAGAATCAACATAAGGGGCCTCATAGTTTCGGGTATTGCGCATAGGTCCTCATACTATGCTTTAATTGCATTTAGGTCCCTCAATGTTTATAACCTTACATTTGGGTCCCCAATTTTTATTTAATCTCAATTAAGTCCCTAGGACTTCCAATTATCCCCCATGGGTCCCTAACCTTTCCAAAATTACCAATTGGTACTCAATTTTTCCAAAATTGCCAATTGGTCCTTATTTTCCCAAAAACTTGCCAATTGGTCCTTGAATTTTCAAAAATTACCAATTGGCCCTCCATTTCATCCAATTGCTCAATTGGGCCCCAATTGGAAGTTAATTTCATGAAAATGCCCTAATTTTCCTTAAATTGCAATTCGGCCCACAATTTTCCAAAAATCCCCAAATTGCCCGATTTCTCAAAAATTACAATTTGGTCCCCAAATCACAATTTCATTCAATTGACCCCCAAAACTTGGTTAATTGCCCACATTCTTGATTTGAATCATCTTCTCTATGTTCTTCTCATCATTTCAAGCTTTGAACCACTCGATTTGGCTTAGAAATGAGCAAAAATGGAGTTTCATCGAAAAATTCAATTTAGAGAGAGAAAGCTTTGATATCTTACCGGTGAGAGCCCGGCGACCGGAGCTCTTGCTTTCTTTGAATTGCTCTTCTCTCGGGGATCTTCCCTAGGTTAAAACGCACCTCAATTGGTGGCCTGAGCAGTGTGAATTTCTTAGTTTAAATTTTTACATAAATGCACCAGGAATAGTGTTTTCCAGTGAAGGGCCGACGGAGGGTTTTACCATATTAGCTCGGGGGAAGGTCAGGGCACCTATAGGTGGAGTTCAGGGGCTTGGTTTGGCCAGAATTGGCCTGGGGACGGCTCGATTTGAGCTTGAGCAGCTCGAGCTGTTGATAGTCAAGGAGTGGCGTTACTATTTGAGCTTTCTCGCTCTTTTACTATGGCCCTCAAGATGAAGGGAGGGTGCAGCTGGGTATGGGACTTCTTCCTAGTTCTAATGACACCGAATGCAGCTTTAGAGGTGGAAAAAAGCCTCGATATCATAGCTCTAGTTTGTTGTTCACTAGAAAATAGAGCACTTTGCATTCTTTGGTCGATTGTGTAATGCTGAGAATGAATGGAGGGTGTTATTTATATAGGGAGCACGGTAATAGACCGGGCTACTGGCCTACGTAAGACTCAGTTGCCGACAACCGTACCAGAGCATTTTTCAAATAGCCAGGGACTTCCCCTTCCTTCGCTCTCTCGATCCTTTGCACTCTCTCTATCAATGACTGTGGGTTGAAGATGATGACGTGGCGAGTGTGCCACCTAATGTGGTGTGATTGGTTAGTTTTTCTGACGTGGTGTTCCAACTTAGCCGTCGCATCAACCATTAACCAATTGACGGGACACGTGGCAGCCTTACGGGTAGGCTGACCAATCATTTGCTAACTATTGATCAGACACATGGCAAGCTCTCATTGGCTGCTCGTGCTTGTGGTTGTTGATTGAGCTCAATTGACCGTTGACCGGTTCGATCCGACCGACTTTGGTGACCCGAATTCAAAAATCGACCGGTTTAGGCCCGATTCGACTAGTTTTCTGAAATTTAAAATTTTCTAAATTCATTTTCTATCTAATGGTGGTTTTAACTTCCCAAATTGACATTTTTAAGCCACCTAGAAAAATGAATCATTGAATCAGTTCACTATGGTTTAGTCCGGTTCACCCCCGAACCGGTGCAGTTCTCATATCCAATTCACTTCATGGTTCTTCCCCATGATTTTTGTGAATTTTTGGTCATTTCAGATTTTCCAATTTCCCACTCACCCAGTAATCATGACGTGTTCATCCCAGCTAGATCTCGATCAGCTATGTGCTCCTCTGCACAAGTCCTAGAACAACCAGTCCTACATTGTTCCAGTATTCACATAAGGAAATTGGCATAAAGGACCTCATATTATAATGTATTTACACATATGTCCTTAAATTATGCCTTAATTGTAATTAGGTCTATAAAGTCTATAACTTTACATTTATGTCACTAATATCCACTTTATCCTTAATTAGGTCCTGTAGGTTTCCAATATCTCTCATAGGTCCCTAATGTTCTCTTAATTCCATTGAAGTCCTCAATTTTCTAAAAATCCCCAAATCGTTCAATTTTCCACAAAAATTTCACTTTAAGCCCCAAATCATCATTTCATCAAATTGATCACTTAAACTCGGTTAATTGCCCCTATCATGCTGTTAATAGCTTCCCCCATCATCCTACAAGCATCATGTCCTTTGAATGACTTCATTTGACTAAAATTTAAGCTCAAACGGAGCTCTGTTGGAAAACTTTTTTAGAGAGAGAGCTCGGTTTTCTTATCAGCGAGGGGGTGGTTATTAGAGGTCTTGATATGTGTGACTAGTGCTCTTCCCAGGGATCCTCCTAGGATCAAAGTGTGAGTCAATTAGTTGCCTGAGCATAGAGAATTCGATGAGAGAAGTTTTCATGCTCTAGTTTGTAAAACTTTGATATTTTGAAGAAATAGAGCGAAATTGGCTTACCTCGAAGGTTCTAGGGGGTCCAGGGTCGGTCCAGGAGGGTTGTAGGAGTATCCACCTAGTTGTAGAAGGTCAGGAGCGACCAAAATTCAGCTTGGGGAATTCGAATTCTTCGCAATCATCGAAGCAACAATATTGTTCACTCTCATCGACGCTCCTACAATGGTCCTTGGGCCGAATGGAGGGGTGCAGTAAGGTAGAGAGGACTACATTCCGGTTCTGGGAGCCCAAATGCAGTGTCGGAGGTAGGAGAAAATGCGCACATCAGAGATCTGGTTGCGATCTCGATGGAAAATGAAAAACACTCTCTTTTTCAGTTGTTTGCGGGATGAGGAAGACTAGTGGGTTGGTGATGCGAACCCCGCCAATATGCTGATGACACCCTACACCAAATATGACAAAAACCTCAAGACTTTCACGACGCAAGTGCGAAAAGATGGAATATACCTTGTTTATGTGAGAAACAAGGTATGTGATATGTAGACGCCACACCCAAATCCTCTAAGAAGAACTCTTAGAAAAACCTCGTGTGATAAATCTTGATTGCTTGAACGCCACAGGTAAAAACTTGATAAGTTCAAAAAGCCCTTTCAGAATAGAAAGAAGACAAAACTCACAAAATTGAAATTCCAAAGTGTGTTTTTCTAATGCTATGGAGTATGCCTTTTATAGGCTCAAAAAACAACCGAATAGCCCACAAAATAAGAAAAAAAAATCTATTATGGTTATAAGCTAACCATATCTAATCTAAATATCTAGGATATTTAATAACTAATTTAAAAATCTAAACTACCTAATATTATCCTAAGAGATTTATTATATTAATAAAGCTCTCCTTATTAATTAAATATGGACTTTCTCTTGGGCTCTTCATTTGGGCTTCCATTTGAATATTCAACAATCTCTTTAATCAGCCCATATAATACTTCTTTGAATCTTTTAGCCCTTAACCTTGTGATTGGGCCCTCTTGTAGTCTCAAATAATTATTTATCTCATTTAGTGACAAATTGTTCAGCTCCGTTGCAGGTTCAGTTGACTGTACTTGTGAATTCGTAGTCTTTTTAGTCGGATTTACATCATTCTCCCCCTCTTGAAAATGATTTGTCCTTAAATCTTCTATTTCTTCATCACCTACATCAAAGGGCATTAAATCAGTAACATTGAAGCTTTTATTAACGCTATACTCACTAGGTAACTCTAGCTTATAAGCATTATTATTAATGCGTTCCAACACACGAAATGGTCCATCTCCTCTAGGAAGAAGTTTTGATTGCCTTTGTTCTGAAAATCGTTCTTTCTTCATATGAAGCCAGACCCAATCACTGGGTTTAAAAATGACACTTTTGCGGCCCTTGTTTGTTTGTTTTTCATAAACTTTTGTTATCTGTTCAATGTGCATCTTTGTCTTCTCATGCAGTTCTTTCACAAACTCTGCTTTTCTCTTTCCATCAAAATTCACCAATTCACCTTATTTGTACTTGATCACATATGGGAATGTTTCAATGAACTCCACCCACCTTGCATGGCATTTGTTCAACTTGTGTTGTCCTTTGAGATGCTTAAGAGATTCATGATCTGTGTGAATCACAATCTCTTTCGACTATAGATAGTGTTGCCATGCTTGAAGAGTTTGAACTAGGGCATACATCTCCTTATCATAGGTAGGATAGTTAAGGGTTGCTCCACTAAACTTTTCACTAAAATATGCAATTGGACTTCCTTCCTGCATTAATACACCTACAATACCTACTCCTGATGCATCACACTCAATTTTAAATGTTTTCGAAAAATTAGGCAATGAGAGCAATGGAGCAGTAGTTAGTTTTTCCTTTATCAATTGAAATGTATTTTGTTGCTCATTACCCCATTTAAAAGGTACGTTTTTCTTTATAACAGCAGTAAGAGGTACAACATAACTACTGAAATTTGGAACAAAACATCTATAAAAACTAGGTAATCCATGAAAACTTCTTACCTAACTTACCAAATTAGGTGTTGGCTAGTCGCGAATTGCCTTAATCTTTTCCTCGTCAACTCCAATCCCTTCTGAACTTATAATATATCCAAGAAATACAAGTTTATCTGAACAAAAGATAAATATCTTAAAATTATCAAACAACTTATCTTTCCTTAAGACTTCTAACATAATTTTCAAATATTTTATAAGTTTATCTAAGATCTTATCATATACTAGAATGTTATCAAAATATATATAGTCAAACTTTAAAATGATAACATGAAAGATATGGTTTATTGATATCATGATAGTGCTAAAGGCACTAGTCAATCCAAAAATCACAACTAACCAATCATATAGACCTGGTTTTGTTTTAGATGTTGTTTTCAAATAATCTTTTTCTTTAATTTGAAATTGATGATATTGACTTTTAAGATCAAGTTTTGAAAACAAATAGTATCCATGCAACTCAATAAGAATATCATATAAATGAGAAAGATGTCGTCGATACTTTACCGTTATATTGTCAATGGCTCGACAATCAAGGCATATTTGCCAAGTTACGTCCTTCATGGGTACAACACATGGTCGCTTGCTCTTATGTATATATCTCCTTTCCATCAATTTTAGGACTTGGTGTTGACTTTGATTCTTGCTTTCTCAAACTGGTGGCAAACCAAGAGTTATCTTCTTTGGAATGACATTCTTAAATTCCTGTAGAAGAGAAACACTAATGCTCGACAAATATTTGATAATATGGTAAGTAAAATATAAATCCTTGTACATAAGTACTGTAAGGATAGAATATGGAATTATATCTCTCTTGATCTCACTTTTTCTCTCCACAAAGTTGTTTTTACTCTCTTTTCTTTTTATTATGGCTTTTCTCTCTTCTTTTTCAACCTTGCCTTTTCTCTTTTCATTTTCAATTCTGGCTTTTCTCTCTCTAATTTTTCTCTCTTCTTTTTCAATATTGTCTTTTATCTCTTCCTCTTCAATCATGGCTTTTTTTCTTATCTTTCTGCTATTTTCTTTTCATTTGCCTTTTTCTTTTTCAACTGATACTGAAAAACTTGTTGTAAAGTAAGAGGTACAAGAGATATTGATCTATTATTCATCACAAATGAGTACTTATTTGTTAATCTATCATATGTATCGTGACGATCTAACTTCCAAGGTTTTCCCAATAAAATATGATATGCATGCATTGGTGCTACATCAAATAATATTTCATTATGATATTTCCCAATAGAGAAGGACACTATCACCTATTGGGTTACCTCGAGTTTGGGTTGATCATTCAACCTTTGAATTTGATATGGCTTTGGATGCTTCGTTGTATGTAATGCCAACTTCTCCACAAGCTCGGTGCTAGCAAAGTTAGTGCAACTTTCCCCGTCTATGATAACAAAACAAACCTTATTTTTCATAGAGCAACGAGTATGAAATAACTTCTGACGTTGATTGTCCAAAATATCATCAATCCATGGTCTGTCCCAAGTAGTAGGTTGATTGAAGGAATTGAGCTTGATGTTGTCGCGATTGACTTGGAGATCATCGAACTCCCCCAGTTCCTGTGGTTCGAAGCATCGAGATCGACTACTCCCTGGTCGTTCAATGGAAGTATGTTGATGTGAGTGTCGCTTCACACCTTCCTCCAAGCGATCCATTCGCGTATCAAGTGGCTCAAATTCAGACTTCACTATCTGTTTCATTTGACTCTTCATTGCTTTCCACTGTAGGTTTTGAATGGGCGATATGAAACCCTCTTCTTTCATTGTGTTTCCTTGTCGTTGGGCCTTCTAAACCTGACAATTGTTAGAAAGAAAAGAACCTCACAACTCTCCCTCACATGTTTCTCTCAAGCACTCCTATTTCACACTCAAATGGCTTTTTCTTATAGATTTAAAGCACTCTTGCCCTTTTCCACTCATATGTCTTCTTTTAATTTGAATTGAACTTTAAAAATAAATCATTTTTATGAAGTAGTTCAACTTGAGGAATAATCAAGATAAATCAATAAGATTTTCAAAAACCAATTCCATAAGAATTTAAGTGTGGTGTACGAATAGACTCAGAGAACAATAAAATTTAGATAGAGAAAGAAATTAAGATGAAATGAAGTAGACTAGATAGAGCATAATGAAATTCAACCTAGAATTGTGTGTCCCTTTTTTTTTCCTTTTTTTGTACGAATTTTTTTTGCTCTTTTTTTTAGCACGAATTTTTTTTTTGCTTATTTTTTCTGGCACGGATTTTTTTTGACTTTTTTTTTCTTTTTTTTTAACCGACTGAAGGGAATATAGATAGAAGAAGATGAGAATTATTTTTTCTTTTATAGAGAAAAGAAACAGGTAGAGAAGATAAAAAGAAGAACAAGATAAAAATATGGGATAGAACTTGTCGTGTAACCGTGTGCTCTGATACCAACTGATGCGAACCCCGCCAATATGCTGATGACACCCTACACCAAATATGGTAAAGAACCCAAGACTTTCACGACGCAATTGCGAAAAGATGGAATAGTGATATGTAGACGCCACACCCAAATCCTCTAAGAACTCTTAGAAAAACCTCATGTGATAAGTCTTGATTGCTTGAACTTCACAGGTAAAAACCTAATAAGTTCAAAAAGCCCTTTCAGGATAGAAAGAAGACAAAACTCACAAAATTGAAATTCCAAAGTGTATTTTTCCAATGCTGTGGAGTATGCCTTTTATAGGCTCAAAAAACAACCGAATAGCCCACAAAATAAGAAAAAAAAATCTATTATGGTTATAAGCTAACCATATCTAATCTAAATATCTAGGATATTTAATAACTAATTTAAAAATATGAACTACCTAATATTATCCTAAGAGATTTATTATATTAATAAATCTCTCCTTATTAATTAAATATGGACTTTCTCTTAGGCTCATCTTGGGCTCTTCATTTGGGCTTCCATTTGAATATTTAGCAATCTCTTTAATCAGCCCATATAATACTTCTTTGAATCTTTTAGCCCTTAACCTTGTGATTGGGCCCTCTTGCAGTCTCAAATAATTATTAATCTCATTTGGTGACAAACTATCCAGCTCCATTGTAGGTTCGGTTGATTGGACTTGTGAATTCATAGTCTATTTAGTCAGATTCACATCAGTTGGAGCTATTTATAAAGGGAGCTCGTCAATTGATCAAGCTATTAGTCTGCCCATGACTCGGCCACTGACTCATCTATTCACAGTCATACCAAAGCATTTTTTGGTTGTCGTAGACCGAGCGGCCAATTCCCTCATCCCTATCTACCAGCGTTCCAAGCAAGAAGATGACATTGTGCGCTCGTGCGAGCTTCGCACGTGTGATCTGCCACGTGGCATACTGTGATTGGTTGGCTTTGTTGACACAACTTTTCACTCAGCATCAGAGTCAGTCGTTGTCTCCTTGACTAGCCATGTGGCAGCCTCCCATTAGTCCTTCATTCCAACGTGGTCACTAGCCGTATTTAGTCAGTCAATAACGGTGACATGTGGTGTACTCTGATTGGTTGATTTAAATATGTCAAATTTTCCTTCTAACACACGATGCCATTGCCACGTGTTAGCCTCTAATTGGTTGAGGCCATTCAACGTGGCTCTACCACGTGTCGACCTCTAATTAGTCGACCGTTTCTCTAACATCCTAGTCGGCTGCTCATGTGGCAACTTTACCATGTGTTAGCTCCTTATTGGTCAGCTCGGCTGACGGGGCTTCTCCGCCATTGACCATTGACCGAGGACACGTGTCACTCTTCTACTAGTTGGCCGTCACTAATGTGAATTTTCCTCATTTGACCATTGATTGAGTACACGTGTTGCACTTTGATTGGCCAACGCTTTCTCGCGTTGACTGAGTGCTGACCGGGAATGCTTCATCACGCGTTGCACACTAAGTTGACATAATTGGATCGGGTTAACTCAATCGTGTTAGAAATTTAGTATCACACTTATATATGTACTTTAGATTGATTGTAACATGAAATAAACTAACATTGGATTGAGTAGGGACCACACTTGTGTAGGTAATTTAGAGTGGTAGTAACACGAAATAAACTAACTTTATATTGATTTGGCTTCAATCAAGTTGAAGTAGAAATTATAAATTGTGTTCCTGTAGGTAATTCAGACCGGTTCTAAGATAAAATATATTATTATTTTATTGAGTTGACCTAATCAGGTCTAGTTGGTTCAATCGGATCCCAAATGACCCGATCAATGTTTTTTTTCAACTTGATTGAACCAAGTGGAGATATCTAGACGAACTTAGGGTACGAGTCTGATCTGGACCAGAGAGGGACCTGAGATTGGTTTCTCATCAATTACATAAGATTATGTCCATGATTAGAGACTCGAGATCAGTTCTCAATTACATGATATTGGATCCCTAATCAAGATAGAGCTCAAGTACCCTAACCTAGGGTTCGAGTCCACTTAGAACTAAAAATCAGATTCATATCGATTAAAAACTTATCCGGTCGACAAAATTAACATAATTATTTGATCAAGAAAGAAATATGTTGAATTATTTAGTTCGACCAATCATCTTAGCTAGTGAGTGACTATTCTTTTTTTTTGTAACGTACCCTAATAATGCATATGTGTATAACATTAATTATATATTTTTTCTTGTCTAAAATGGTTTGTACTAGAAAACTAGAGAAATAGGATGATGGTAAGTTAATCAAACTTAAATTTTTGTGTTATTTCAAAAAAAATCCTAATTATTGATTTTTTAAAAAAAATTTGACATGAAGCATAGTTTTAAATTTAAAACATTCACAATTATAAAATCTTTAGTTATTATATTTCAATTTATAGTTAATGATCAAGAAAGCAGTAAGTTTAATTTTTTTAACATGTTTGGCTACCCAAATTAAATTTACTGTTGGCCATTGTATTAATAGTTATATAATTTACTAACATCATATTTTATATTTTAATTAATAATAGATCATAAATAAATCATATACTGAATCAGACCGACCAAGGCCGTAAAGTTATGGTCCGAGAACTTACCACACATCATACATGTTATATATATATATATATATATATGGTTACATGTAGCAGATATAGGCTCAACCATTCAATGCCTGGTTCGAGTGGAAGCCACCGGAACCCTTGATTTTTTATCAAAACTTTAAATTGAAAGAGAAAAATGAGATAAAATCCAAAAAAAAAGGTTTATTGGAACTTTAATATACATAAAATGACACAAATTAGAATTATGTTTGGTTTATACAAATAAAATTTTCATATTGATATAAAGTGATACAATTCAATTAACTTTAGTTAATGTTATATAATTAAATTATTTCAAATAAGAAATTTTAAAATTTAATTAAAGTTATTTAAATATTTATATTTTGCCAGTTAAATTTAGCATTTCCTCAACCGTCAAAAAGCTAAAGTTCATAAATTCAGATAAAAAGGTAGACTCTAAGAAGAAAACAGGAACTTGTCTCTTCACCTTTTCTCCATGCGTCTTCATCTCTCACTCTCTGCCTCTCTCACTTCCAACTGTTGACAGAGATCGATCAATCCCCCGACCCAAGGATGCTGCACTTGAAGGTTCTCCGCTCCCTGGTGCTCAAGGAGTCCCTTCCCAACCCTCTCTCCTACGACAGCTCCCCCTCCTCTGACGGAAGCGACGATGGCGGCTGTGGCGATGGCGGTGGCCGCACATACTCGAGAACCCCAATTCTCATCTTCCTCCCGACGAGGGAGCTCGTCACCGACACTTACAGGTTGGCAACCATCGCCAGGAACATGGGCATGGACCTCCACCCGACGATGTCTCTCTCCCACATCATCTTCACGTCCCCCTCATCACCCTCCCCCTCTCCGGCTTCCTCTTCCTCCGCTTCGCCGCTCTCGTCCTTCCCCTCGTCCAGTCCATCCCTGCTGGTTCCAGATGGCGCCGTTCCTCTCCCTTTCCCTTCCCTCTCCCCCGCTCCTCTCTCCGCCCTTCGCTCCTTCGTCTCCCTCTCCCGGGGCCTCTTCAAGATAGCCCTTGTTAGGTCCTTGGGCGACGATATCACTTACCTGGATGGCTCTGCCTCCGGGAGCTGGAACTGCTGCTCGGTCTCGCTCTTCTCGCGGGTCAGCCACTGCAGAATCGATACCATGGACAGCTTCTCTCGCGCTCTCGCCGGTAACGGATGGACCCTCTTCAAGACCTGGAAGAACCGGATGGTGGAGTCATCAGATCCTGGCAATTCCTGCAGCGGCAAGGCAGTTTATCTCTTCAGGAAGATGGAATCTAATCGGGTTATGGTCTGTAGGAGCAATGGGGAGTGTAGAATTCGGGAGCTGAGGCTGCCGCTCTTGGATTTTAGGAACGCACCCTTGAGGATTCTGCAGTACATTGTGCTGATGACTGATGAGGTCTTCTATCTAGCATGAGACAGAGGCAAGCAAGTTTTTTGCTTCTCCATTGCTTGTTTGCTATAGTTTCATGCTTTAGCTCCTGGATTTATTTGGCTTGTTTTGCTCTTGAAAATTTTGATGAGTTAAATGACTTGTAGCTTGCTGTCTACGGTCAGAAGACAAGTGTAGATGGTGTGCCTCTAGATATTCTTAAAGTAACACATCGTACATTTTCATCCTCTTATTATGATGCCATAGATATATGTAGAAAGCAGTGCTAACATTTCTGGCCTTCAGCCTTCTTTAGGATGGTGAGAGATGCACTGGAAATTGTGGGTCTATGCATCTAATCATTTGGTTGTAGCTCTGTCATTAGCTACTTTGGCTTGGCAAAACATGCTTGGTCTTTGAGTTTCTTAGCAGATTTGTGTTCTTTGTAAATTACCCATTCAATATTGTGATACAGAAAATTAGTGCAACTCCATTCATACATTCAATTTACTGTTTGTATATCTTCTCACTTGAGAATTCTGTCTGCAGGGCAATTTCTGAAAGTGATCGTTACTTGGCTAAGACAGGCTTTGCTTTGGTAGAACTCATCATTACTTGCAGATCATCACCCAGATGATATTACCTTCTGTCCGTCATATCCTAGGTGACTTCTGTACTTCCTAATTGCTAAAAGTATCTCTGACATGGTTCATTGACTCAATACATCAAGAAGAGGGGCAGGACTACATTGCGTTGCACCCCAGTACCGACCCTTCTAGTTATCTTAAAATCATGCACATTGACCCTAAAGGTTTTCTAAGATCTGCTGAGCTTGTACACTCCAAACTATCAGAAAATCAGGCATTTTGTTAGCCTTATAAACCAAATGGGAAGAATTGAACTATAAAGTAGCTTAGAGTAGGACCTTTCCTGTCTTTCTATGTTTTCATGTAGTAGAAAGTCTATGTTCATGAAAACATTGCTAATAGGTGATAAGTATGAACAGATTCTGATATAAAAAAGTGTGAAATTTTTGTTTTTGATTTGTTACGAATACTGATGGCATCTCTATCATCTGGGTGATGCAAATGCTGTTTTTGGACAGAGAATGAATGGCAAACCTGGGAGATATAATTGAGACAGTATACACCCCATGAGATGTCATTCTTAGGAATGTTGCTAAAATATGTTGAAATATAAAATATTGTATATAAATATATAAAAGAAAATATTATACTAATTTAGTAGTTCCTCTTCTAATATTTTACTTAACATTTTTAAAACTTGAAATGTATAAAAGAGTAGATGAATCTACCATTAATAGAGTGATTTTACGGAAATAATGCACGTTTAATCATAATTAATGTAACTTACAGTGGTGACTTAGAAGGAATTCGATATTAATTATAGCAATTTTTAATTTTATAAAAAATATTAGGATAAAAGTTATCGAGAGCTTATACTGTTTCAAATTTCTGAACATTTCGCTTTTTATGTAAAGTTTTTTGACAAATCTAAATTTAATCTCAATTCGAAATAATGCATTTCACACCCAACCGTTTTTCTTTAATAGCATAATTAAAACTAAATAAAATTTAAAACTTTATATATCTGTTTTACATTTATCTTAGTTAACATACTTTAAAAGTAGACTTTCCAGTATTTGCTAAAATAGATATAACGGAATTGGTGAGTAAAAATACTCAGTTAATGGGTTTTTTAAAGTTTTTTACTTTTAAGAAAAATATTTTTATGAAATATGTCATACTTTTTTTTTTTTCAAAAATTCATTTATTTAAAAATTTGAATTTTTCCATTATTTCTTAGTTACCGGTATATTATCACCCAACACACATCTTTTATTATGAAGGTTACACACATTCGCAAGTTAGTATCACTACTCAACCCGCTAGTGGCTTTAGAACGACTTTTCCTGCCACCTAAATAGAAATACTACCACTTCTACCACTTTTCCTGCCAACTGGCCTTGGGCCCACTGTACGAGATTTTCAAAAACTGGGCATTCTAGCCCTCAAGTTCCAAAACGAGGCCCCCGGCCTATAACAGCTATTCGAGCTCTCGTCAAGAACGTTTTCCAAATAGTTTAAGCATTGGCACACAGTTAAGGGAGAACACTTTCGACAAAATAGGTTTTCACTGTCCATTATACCAACCGGTATAAGGACATCTCCGTTTATAACCGATGAACGGGTTTTCAACTTCATTCGAGGAAGTCTCATCATACCAACCAGGTATGATCTACTTACAACCGATAATTAGTTTTTCCGCATAATTTTCATATCACTTTCTCTAAGTGGTGATAATTAAAATATCACTAAATAGTGGGTTTTTATACAAAGCACTTATCATTCCCAACCGGGTATGATATATAATCCCACTCACAACTGGTAAGTGGTTTTTATTTTTAAGTTGTACTCATCATCCCAACCGGGTATGATGTTAGTAAACCCACTCACCCATTAATACAGTGAATTCTACTAGAGATGTTCTTTGTATTCACGCGAGCTCGTCCATGCTAGCGTTCCCGGTATTTCGCGTTCCTACACGATATGAACATCCTTGTTCATTATTACTTAGCATAATAGCCTTTATTCATTTCCAATGAATGAGAAAACCCAAACTTTTAGTTATTTGCAATTAGGTTCCTAAAGTTATTTCTCTTTAACTTTAAGTCCCTAATGTCGGTTTTTTCCTCAAATTGAGTCTGGTAACTTTTAAAATTTATCTTGGGACCTCAATTTATTCAATTTCACCAAAAAGGGGTTTAATTTCCCAAATTTCTAATTTGGTCCCCCAATTTTTCCAAAATTACCATTTTGCCCTTCCTTTACAAAAATGGTAAGTTTTGCCCCCAAAATTCCAAAATTCCTCAATTGGTTCGCCAACATTATTTTCATGCCCAATTAACCCTCAATTTCATAAAATTTCATTTTGGTTCTTCGAATTTCAAAAATCCCCAAATTTCCCCCAGAAGATGTGAAAGCGCCTTTTTCTCTATAATAAGGGTGCGTTCCGAGGTGTGAAGGGGATATCTACTTAAAACATGTATTTTAGTTTATTAAAAATGTATTTTAGTTTATTTCTAGATAATTTTTTTCTTTTTATTAATATAATTAATGTCTTTTTTTTTGTCTTTTATCATATTGGATCAAACAAGATTAACTAATCTAATAAAAACCTTCGCAGGCGAATATTTACTCTAATTCAAAATTTAATTGTTAAAATTGGAGTTGAAATTGAGTTCCTACATATTCATACGATTCTAAGGAACTTTGAATCACAGATTTTAATGCCAAAACGAGCTCAAACGGAGCTTCGCTGGAAAATAGACTGTAGAGAGAGAAAGCTTTGATTTCTCACCGGTGAGGGCACGGCGGTTTGAGCTTTCGATCTGGGCAGATAGCTCTCATCTTGAAGATCATTCTAGAATCAAGAATCGCATCAATTGATGTCGAATTGAGTTAGAATTTCATCATTGAAATTTTGTCGGTTCTCTCTCTAGCACTGGCCGAAAATTGCAGAGGGGAGCCGAATTGGCTTACCTTTCAGTTCTAATTTGGCTGTGGGAGGGCTGAGGAAGTGTTGGAAGGGCTTGGTTTGATCTGAGCAGGGCTCAAAATGGCCGATTTCAACTTCGTCGAAATAGGGCAGCTTTGGTCTGCCGAAGCTGCTTCACTGTTCCATCATGCCGGCGCTTCTCCAACGATTCTCGGATTGACTGGAGTTTGCTATTAGATAGTTGTCTTCTCCTCGGTTTTAAAGAGCCCGACCTCTCCTTCCGAGGTTAAGAAAAATGTTCAAGTCAAAACTTTGGTTCAAGCTTCATCGGGAAATGGAGCAGTAGAGAGAGAGAGAAAAGTGTTCAGGTGTGAGGAGAATGAATGGGGATGACCTCTTTATATAGGTGTAAAATGGTGTATTAAATGGGAGAGATTTATTACTAGTATTAAAATTTACCATAAATTATTGGTATTAATTCCAATAATTTAATTTCGGTATTAAATTTTTTGTATTAATTCCAATAATTTAATTTAGTTATTAAATTATTGGTATTAATTACAATAATTAAATATATATTAATTTATGGCTATTTATGATAAGGTGTACAATTTGCATAAAAATTTTTGACCGAAATTTTGGGTTAAAAAAATTATACTTCCTAAGAGGTCACCCATCCTCACATTACTCTCGTGCAAGCATACTTAACTTCAAAGTTTTTATGGGATATCGTACACCTGAACCAATTTAGTTTTTCTCTTCTATTTTATCTTAAGTTTCTTTTTCAAGGTTTAATGAACCCTTTGGATCACCCGGAAGTTCTAAATTTCCAAATTGCTTGTTCCCAAATGATCGGGTTTGTAAACCGGGTAGATTTTCTTACTCGGTTTGACCGGTTCTTTCCCAGTTTTCCTTAACTCAAAAGTGCGGGGTTTACAATGCAGTTCAAAGCTCAATTGAATTGTATGAAGTGTAGGAACTGATCCAAACCTTTAATTTGAGCAAATAACCCCGATTGCACTAGCCAATTTGAAGAAATCAAATTCGATAAGTTTGAAGGGGAGAAATTGGGGGAAATTTTGGGAAATTTGAAAAATTGAGGGACCTCTTTGCAATGTCACAAAATTAAAGGCCAATTGGCCATGAGAAAGACGTTGGAGGACCAATTGGTCAATTTTTAAAATATTTGGGGTCAAATTGCCATTTTTGGAAAGTAGAGGCAAAATGGTAATTTTTGAAAAGTTGGGGACCAAATTAGAAATTTGGAAAACTTGAGCCTCTTATACAATTTTGAGTAAAATGAGGACTCAAAGGGAATTTTGGAAGCCCTGGGACTCAATTTGGGGAAATTTTTGCATTAGGGACCTAAAGATAAGGAAAAATGAACCTTAGGTACCTAAGTGCAATTAATCGATAAATTGTGAGCCTAGGCTATTATGCCAAACTGAAATTGATAAGGTTGCCCAAATCGTGTAGGGATACATGTGACTAGAATGCAAGCAAGAGAAAGCTCGCGTAGACTTGGCAAACTGACTAGGGATGAACACGTCACAGTCATCGGGTGAGTGGACATATTAACATCATACCCGGTTGGGATGGTGAGCACTTTAGTAATGAAAAATCACTTGTAAGTGGGATTTTAACATCATACCCGATTGGTGTGATGGGCGATTTAAGCTAAAACCTACTTATCGATTGTTAGTAGAGGAAATCATACCTAGTTGGTATGATGAACTTCCTTGAAGGAAGGAGAAACCGACTTGTCGATTGTAAGCGGAGATATTATCACACCCGATTGGTGGGATGAAGTGAAAATATATTTTTCTCAGAAGTGTTCTCCCATGACTATGTTTCAATGCTTAAACTATTTGGGAGACCTTCTTAACCAGAGCTAGAACAAGCTTAGATAGGCTAGAGCCCTTAGTTTTTGAACTTGTGGGGCTAAATGCACGATTTTGGAAAATCCCAAGCAGTGGGCACTAGTAGGAGCTCGTAAACAAACTTGAAATGAGAAAGCCATGAAATTTCTAACGAACTTGTTGTATTATTTCACCATGGTACCAAGTGAGGACCAACTATAGTTGATGAACTAGCGACAGTGCATTAAGGTCAAGTCGACAGACCGACATAGACAAACAACTGTAGGTTGGGTTGAGGGTTGGGCTGTTTGACCAGTGGCACCAAAGATAAATGGCTATATGTGAAAACTATTGTTTTGTGCATGCACTTGTGGTACAGGACCATCAAGATGCCTAAGAGGGGTAGTGATGGGTCCTAAGGGATACTGGATGACGTGGTGGAGATAAGGGTAGTTCATCATTCCAGTCAGTCGGGAAGCTCAGAGTAGCTTCTTACGCATGAGACCGGGGTGGGGTTGGGAGGAGGTATATGTCCTCATACAAACATGGAGTGGTATTCGAGTCTGAGGATCGAATGTCGAGAACATTCATTTAGACCTAGACTAGAAGTAGGCGGACTTCTATCTTGGTGGTCGGTAAAGACGCTACGAGCAATAAGTGGGTGTAGTGGACGGGCTGCACCTACGAATGTATGTTACCCTTATTGATGAAGGGCATGTGTTGGTTGCTAAACACACCTAATATGGAAATGGAAAAAAGGATTTCCAAAACCAAAACTTGATGAAATATCATTCTTAAAGAAATGATAATCTTGGAACATATTGAACAAAACATTTTCTTAAAAACTCATTTCCAACACCAGCTCACTGATTTGTAGAACTCACCCCCTCCCTTTTTACCCCCTTTCAGGTAACCAAAGAAAGACCTTTCCTAAAGACCCTACTAATTTTGAACAAGATAGGTATGTCTATTTTAAAATAATCAATTTTGTATAATGTTATTCCAGCAAAGACAGGTAG
The DNA here is from genome assembly GCA_030064435.1 of Trapa incisa. Taxonomy (NCBI): domain Eukaryota; kingdom Viridiplantae; phylum Streptophyta; class Magnoliopsida; order Myrtales; family Lythraceae; genus Trapa; species Trapa incisa. The sequence goes on along the minus strand of CM057774.1, from coordinate 1,721,728 downwards.
AAGGATGCCTTACACCTTGCGGTTTAAAAAGGGGGAAACCCTTGATAGACCATGAGAGTGGCGAGTTGTTCACGGGGATCCGACCAAACCGGGTGGGGGCGTGATAGACCTACTATCTACATGGGGCAAAAGTAAACCACAGTACTCAAAAGGGCTAAGTACGAGTAATGTCACGCCCCGATCTGATTTGGTCGGATCTCCGTGATCAACCCGCCCTTTCCTTGGTTTAAGAGGGCTTTCCCCATTCCTTTAACTAAGAGAAGCCAGACGTAATTTAAACATTGTTCCCTGGAATAGCATAAATCAATAAAAATGCAAGCTTAAAAGAACTTTTAAGCGTAAATGACAAAGGGTAGATCCTAGTGTTTTCTTTAGTCATGTTTTCCTCTACTCCCAAAAAGAGATATAAAAGAGTGGGTGAGTTCTACAAATCAGTGAGTGGGGGTTGGAAGTGAATTTTCAAAACAAATAGTTTTAACTAAATTGAGCCAGGGTTGTTATTTTCTTTCAAAGAGAGTATTTCTCATGTTCTAGTTTTCAAAATTATTTTCCTCATTTCCACATTAGGTGTGTTTAACATACAACACACGCCCTTTATCAAGAAAGGAACACACATTAATAGGTGCAGCTTGTCCACTACACCCACTTGTAGCTCAAAGCATCTTTACCGGCCACCAAGATAGAAGCCCATTGTCACGCCCCAACCCGGTTTGGTCGGATCCCCGTGATCAACTCGCTGCTCCCTTGGTCCGAGAAGGGTTTCCCCCTTTCTTTAATTAAGAGGAGCCAGGTGAAAATTCAACTATGTTCCCTGGAATAACATATATCAATAAAAATGCAATTTTAAAAAATTAAGCATACTTGACAGAGGGTAAATCCTAGTATTATCCCTAGTCATTTCTCTACTCCTGAAAAGGGATAAAAAAAAAAAGGTGGGTGAGTTTCTACAACTTAGAGAATGGGTGTTTAAAAAAGGGTTTCAATAAAATAGTTTTTAATTGGAGTGTGTCAGATTCCTTATTTTCTTTAAAATAATTTCTTCCTTGAATTCCTAATTATTCAAAACCAATTTTCTCATTATTCACAATCGGTGTGTTTAACAACCAACACATGCCCTTTATCATGAAGGGATCACACATTCGTAGGGCAGCCCATCCACTGCACCCACTTGTAGCCTTGGAGTAACTTTACTAGCCACTAGATAGAAGCTCGTCCACTTCTACCCTGGGAATGAGTGGATGTTCGTGACATCCAACCCTCAAACCCAAAAAGCAACTCTATGTCCATATGATGAAAGAGACCTCATCCCAACCCCACCCCGGTCTCATGCGCATGAAGCTACGTCGAGCTTCCCTGGTTGTTGGCATGACAATCTGCCCTTATCTCCACCATGTCGTCCAATGGCCCTTAGGACGCATCACTATCCCTCTTGGGAGTGTTGATAGTCCCGAACTTCAGTGCATGCACAAATAACATTTTTCATAATCTATTAATCTATGGTGCCACTGGTCCAATGACCCCGACCTTCAACTCGACCTACAGTTGTTTGCCTAGACGACACTGTTCTAAATCAAACCAGACTGGTCCGAACCAAGTTCAATGCTTAAACTGACTGGTTCAGGCCAGAGTCGACCAAATTTTTTAAAATTAAAAATTTATAAATTCATTCTCTATCCAATGGTGGCTTCAATTCTCCAACTTGAATATTTTAAACCACATAGAAAATTGAATTTAGCATATGGTTCAATGATGGTTCAAATCGGTCCAAACTGGTTCAATCCAGTTTAGATCTGGTTCATCTGAACCGGTCTGATTTTCTCTCCCAAATTGTGCTAAAGTCCCTTTCCAAGGTTTTATGACTCTTTGGGTCACTCGGGAGTTGTAAATTTCCCAATCTACCCATTCTCTAGTCATAGGGGTTTGTGAATCGGTTCGATTTTCTCACTTGGGTCGACCTATTTTTTCCCAGTTTTCCTTAACTCCAAAGGATGAGGTTTACAACTTTTCCCTCTTTTTAAGAGTTTTTCCCCAAAACTTATTCCACATCCCTTGCACAAGAATTATTTTTTTCTAAAGTGACATACAAATATCTCGATTATTTTCACTTAGCCCCATTCTAACACGCATTTTAAGAAATTTCTTTCTCCATTCCATGAAGCTCATCCCCGCTAAGCATATCTTACATGAGAGCTCAAAGGTATATCCTTAGATTCACATCCTCCTTTGCTCAGAGTGAGGTTCTTCTCCTTGAGATTCTTTACTTAGGATTTCAAGATTGGAAGTTCCAAGATACCTAATCATTCATGCGCGTAGTTACTTCCGTTATCGTTAAGACCCTTAGCTCGGGGTCCTCTCGAACACCACCTACTCACTTCATAGATTTTTGTGTTAACTTCTTTTATCCAGTTTTGACCCTTCTTATGTCCTTCCTTACTTTCAATGGCATTATTTTCTCAAGGACTTTCCTTTCTTTTTGTCAACTCTTACTCTCTCATGATCACTTCAAGATTCTTATAAGAGTTAATCTCCTTCGATCTTAAGTGTCGATTGCTTATTTGTGATAGCTCCCTCATTCTAATTTTGCTCTCTAACATGTCCCTTACAGTAGAGATGTTCATCTTAGGAACTACATGCTCAACCTTCTAATAATTTATTTGAAGGTTTCGTTCCTTCCTTTCTTCATACACATTTCTATATTAGGGTATTTGTCCTTTTGAATCCTTCTCTAATTGAAATTTCAGTCTCATCCCTTATTCTTTACCTAATACATTTCCAATTATCGATCTCATTTCATATACTCCACACTATGTTTAGTCTCGTCTCTTTAGGCTCTATCAATTTGAGCATTGATCACTACCAATCCTGATATTAGTGATCCTTTACTTAAATCCTTTCCTAACTGAGGGGTTAACTTTTCCAAGGTTCTTAGATGTGTTTTCCTTTGTTTCCTCTTTTATGGCCAATCCACACCCTCCTTACTCGCACGACATCCTTTAATGTGTTTTCTTACTTACACATTACTTGGACTTAAATTGCTCCTTGGGTCCTCATGAGTACCTTTCCTTTGTACTTGGTCTTTCCATCTCGATTGGCATATCTTGGATGAATTTATCTCATCTCCATTTCTGTGGATCCCATTAACTTTTTAATTTGGGACACTTTTATCCTTCCAAGGTTCCTTCCTTGGCAGTTTATATTCTTCTCTTCCCATTTTGCCATTTAGAATATTTAACTTAAAAAGGTATTCCCTAATGTCATCCTTTCCTGCTTACACTACTCTTGAGAACCTATATGTACTTCGTCTTCAATCTCATTTCTTTCTAATATCCATCTATTTCTTTTAGATGGGATTCACGTTTGTCTTATTTTAAGATCTCACGATCAAACTATGAGAGACTTACTTAATTTTCTCATGTCCTGAGTTTGGTCGTTAATCTGGTCTTGGTCGTTGATCTCTTAAAGATTTTGCATTCACCTATAATAACCACATGTTGTTCTTTCCTTCTCTCCCTTCTTTGCTGGAGTTTTAATTTATAATCCTCCCGAGGTCAGTTCATTAATTACTTTGAGCTTATCCTTCCCCTTTTCATATGATCTTGAGGTTGTCGTCTCTTAAGTCGTATTGTCCTTAATATCCATTTCATTTCCCTTTTTAGGGCGTAGTCTTCACTACTTCTCGGTCCATCTTAGGGTGTCGTTTATTCATTCGGATTATCTTGTTGTTACACATTTATTTCCTTCAACTAGGTGTGTCTGAAATCCTTATTTGATTTCTCTACTCTTTTTGAAAGTAGATCATACATGGCCATCCTGGTATATCCTTAGCCACCTATGTCTTTTTAATAAGGTCCTTATTCCGAATTTAGTTTTATGGCGGTTCTTTTGTTGGTTACCTGTGCTTGGAACTTTCTCCTTCCACGGTTCCACTTCTTATCCTTATCCGTCTTCTAGGGACTTCCATTCAAAGATTTTCACGTTCAATCTCCCTATCACTCCTTGAAAGTTCTTCCTTTATTCTTTTCTTATACTTCCTGACCTTTGTATGGTTATTCACTTTGGATTTCTTTCCTATCTTCTATTCCTTATTTATTCCATCTCTTTGCTTCAAAAGGTCCCCTTATTATTATTGAATTCCTAAGAACTTGTATCCTAACTATTTACAAGTACTGGTATTATTCCTAGGGTTTTCTTCCTATCATACTTCTTTCCTTTCTCCTTTCTCCTTGTCTTATCTCAATTGACTTAACATCTTCAATGCTCCCATTTTTTCTTACTTTCTTCCGAGTCAGTTTCCATTCCTTTGGTTTTCCTTGGGATAGTCTAATCCTTCTTGTTTCCTTACTTTTATCCATAGAGTCTTTCCTTTACTCATTAGACTTTCACCAGTCCCATTCTCTTTGACGCTCACTTCCCCTGCTCTAGACTTCTCCTTCCTTTCCTTAGTTAGGATTTGTCTTCCTTGGGTGAACTCTAGTAGTCTCTTCTTTTCCAAGTCTTATTGTCCCTTCTCTATAGTGTAATCTTACTTTAAAAGTTTAGGTTAACTAGTAATGACCCGTTTGTTTTTCCTTCCTTAGGTGATTTCTAACCTTTACTCTGATCCTTATTAGCATGAATTCATCAAAGAGACCCAAAACTTTTATCAGGAAAATTAGACTTTCATTCATTCAAGAAATAGTTTCTTGTCATACTTGGCTTATTACGGAGATTTTCTACCCCCTAGCCCCTTGGGGTCATAGGTCGGGAGTTGGCCTTAGAACGATTATGGAATTTATGATCAGATGGCTTTGAGGAACTAGGAGTCCATTCATATTCTCTTGTGGGATGAACTTCATGTATGGCCTTCAGTCCATATCGCCTCAATACCTCAGCCTCACACTCATATGTCCACTTCATTCATGGAGAGGGATTGAAGCTGGACTTAGTAGGTGGGGGTATTTGATGGACTTTCATGAAGGTGACATATACGTCCCATTAGTTGTCTCAAGCCTCCTTCTTAGTGGGATTTTTCTCCGGTTGTTGTGGGGATGGAGGAGGGGTTGGGCTCATGGAGGAAGGAACAAGTTCATCTTGCCTTGGAGGAGGGTATGTAATGCCTTTGGATTCTAGTAATCCTCCACCATAGGAACCATTGAACAATTGCCTCCCTATGGGTAGGCGTCTTTTTTAGGTCAGGTGTGGAGGATTGGATTTCACGGCGAACATTCTAGGGATACTCCTTCTTACACGGTAGTTAAAGTTTTATTAGTGTTAGGGCATAATATTGATAATGTTTCAATGGAACCTGGCTCTGATACCACTCAAGTTGTCACGCCCTGACTCGGTTTGGTCGGATCTCCACGATCAACCCGTGGCTCCCTTAGTTCAAGAAGGGTTTCCCCCTTTCTTTAATCAAGAGGAGTCGGGCAAAATTTCAACTGTGTTCCCTCGAATAACATATATCAATAAATGCAAGGTTAAAAAAAATTAAGCATACTTGACAGAGGGTAAATCCTAGTGTTATCCCTAATCATTTATCTACTCCTGAAAAGGGATAAAAAATGTGGATGAGTTTCTACAACTCAATGAATGAGTATTTGGAAAAGGGTTTCAATAAAATAGTTTTTAATTGGAGTGTGTCAGACTCCTTATTTCCTTTAAAATCATTTCTTTCTTGAAATTTCAGTTATTCAAAACCAATTTCCTCATTATCCACAATCGGTGTGTTTAACAACCAACACATGCCCTTCATCATGAAGGGATCACACATTCGCAGGGTAGCCCATCCATAGTACCCACTTGTGGCGTTGGAGCAACTTTACCGGCCACCTAGATAAAAGCATGTCCACTTCTACCCTGGGAATGATTAGATGTTCGCGACATCCGACCCTCAAACCCGAAATCAACTTCGTGTTCGTATGAGGATAGAGACCTCATCCCAACCCCACCTCGGTCTCATGCGCATGAAGCTACGTCGAGCTTCCTTGACTGCTGGCATGACAAACTACCTTTATCTCCACCATGTGGTCCAATAGCCCCTAGGATGCATCACTACCCCTCTTGGGCGTCTTGATGGTCCCGAACCTCAAGTGCATGCACAAACAAAGTTTTCTATAAAGCCATTTATCTTTGGTGTCACTAGTCCAATGGCCCCGACCCTCAACTCGTCCTACAAGTGTTTGTCTAGATCGGTCCGTCAACCTGGTTTTATCTCACTGTCGCTAGTCCATCGAGTATATCGGTCATGTCTTGATACCATGACCAAATCACATCATTCATTCAAAATTTCATGGCTTATCATCATGTTTGTTTACGAGTTCCTACTCATACCAATTGGCCTTGGGCTCACTGTACGAGATTTTCAAAATCGTGCATTTTAGACCCCAAGTTCCAAAATCGCGGCCTTTGGCCTATTTGAGCTATTCGAGCTCTCGTCATGAAGGTTTTCCAAAAGTTTTAAGTAGTGGTACATAGTCGAAGGAGAACACTTCTATCAAAAAAACTTTTCACTCATCCATCACACCAACCAGATGTGATGACATCTCCGCTTACAACCGGTAAGCGGGTTTTCTACTTCCTTCCAGGAAGTTCATCATACCAACCGGGTATGATCTACTTACAACCGCTAAGTAGTTTTTCTATATAGTTCACACATCACTCCCATCAGGTGTGATGCTAAAATTCTACATAGTAGTGGTTTTTTATTTTTGAGGTACACATCATCCTAACCGGATATGATGTGAAAGTTCCCACTCACCCGATAAGTGCAGTGTATTCCTCTTGATCGGCTTTTTGGCCTCCACGCGAGTTTATCCTTATTGCGTTTCCGGTCCTTCGTGCTCCTACATGATTTTGACATCCTTGTTTATTATGCTAGCGTTCTGGTCCTTCATGTTCCTAATGATTTGGACATTCTTATCTAATAATATTTTGCATGATAGCCTTCATTCCTCAAATATGTCAAAAATCCCCAAAATTTTCAATTTACTGCATTTAGGTCCCTAAAGTTCTTTTTCCTTGACTTTAGGTCCCTAATGCTAACTTATCCCCAAATTGAGTCCCAAAACTTCTAAAATTCTCTTTGGGTCCTCAATTTACTGAAAATTGTTAAAGGGGCTCAAGTTTTCCAAATTTCCAATTTGGTCCCCAACTTTTAAAAAATTATCCTTATTGACATTTTTGGTCCTTCACGCTCCTACACGATTTTGACATCCTTATTTATTATGCTAGCATTTTGGTCCTTCGTGTTCCTACATGATTTGGACATTTTTATTTATTAATATTTGGCATGATAGTTTTCATTCCTCAAATATGTAAAAAATGCCCAAAATTTTTAGTGAATTGCATTTAGGTCCCTAAAGTTCTTTTTCCTTGACTTTAGGTCCTTAAATCTAACTTATCCTCAAATTGAGTTCCAAAACTTCTAAAATTCTCTTTGGGTCCTCAATTAACTGAAAATTGTTAAAGGGGCTCAAGTTTTTCAAATTTCCAATGTGGTCCCCAACTTTTCAAAAATTACCATTTTACCCATATTTTACAAAAATGGCAATTTGACCCCAATAAATTCCAAAAATTGACCAATTAGTCCTCCAATATCCTTTCCATGGCCAATTGGCCCTCAATTTTAGGAAATTGCAACTTAGTCCCTCAATTTTAAGAAATTCCCAAAATTTCCTTAATTTTCCCCCTTTCAAACTGGCTGAATTTTATTTCATCCAATTGACCATCCAATCGGGGTTATTTGCTCTTGAAGGTATGGATCAGTTCTTACACTTCCATACGATTCAATTGAGCTTTGAAAAGCATCATTTGGGTCTGAATTGAGCTGGAATGGAGCTTCACCAAAAAACTAAATTTAGAAATAGATAGCTTCAAAAGCTTACCGTCGGAGGTACAGTGGTCCGATCTCTCTATTGGGGAAGATAGCTCTTGCCCTAAGGTATCTTATAGGATCAAGAATTCCTACAATTGACCTTGAATTAAGAGAGAATTTTGTTAGTGAAATTCTGTAGTTTCTCTCTCTAACTTCAATCTACAACGACTAAGGAGGGCCGAATTGGCTTACCTTTCTACCTAGTTGAGGTTGTCTTAGGGTTGTGGAGATGTTGGGAGAGTTTGGTTTGGCTGGAGGAGGGCTGAATTCGGCTGATTTCAGCTCGACCGAAATAGGGTAGTTTCGGTCTATCAGAGCTAATTCATTATTTGATTATGCCAGCGCTTCTTAGGCAGTCCTCGGATCGGAGACTACCGTTGGGTAGCTGACTTCTTCCCGAATCTAAGGTACCCGACCTCATCTTCTAAGGCTAAAAAAACCTCAATGTCGGAGCTCTAGTTTGAGCTTCACCGAGAAATTGAGTAGTTAAGAGAGAGTGGAGTTCTCATGTGTGAGGAGAAGAAATGAAGAGTAGCTTTTTATATAGGGAGCTCGGGAACTCTCTAGCCGTTTGATTGGCGCCTTTATGGTGCTCATTCATGGCATGAAACGCCCTAAATAGAGACTTTTCACCTTCGCTGGCACTGTTCATTTTTCTGGTGAATGAATAGTGTTGTCATCTAAAGCAAGAAGACGACATTGTTCCAAATTGGACCAGATCAGTTCGAATCAGGTTCAATGCTTAAACCGACCGGTTCACACCCGATTCAACCGAGTTTTTCAAAATTAAAAATTTTAAAATTCATCTAAATTTATTTTCTATCCAATGGTGGCTTCAATTCCTCAATTTGAATATTTTAAGCTACTTAGAAAAATGAATTTAGAAACTAATTCAATGGTGGTTTAAACTGGTTCAATCTGGTTCGCCTGAACCAGTTTGGTTTTCTCTTCCAATTCATCATAAAGTCCTTTTCCATGACTTTTATGACTCTTTGAGTCACTCGGGATTTGTAAATTTTTCAAATTGCTCTTTTTCTACCAGTTAAGGTTTATTAACCGATTTAGTTTTCTCTTTGGAAATAATTGGTTTTTTTCCTGGTTTTCTTATTATAAAAGGATGGAGTTTATAATTAGATCCTCAAGAAGGGTCGAATCGTCCTGAATAGACATGTGAAACAATGTATTAGTGATATATGTTGTAGCACTAGAATCATCATACCAATCGAGTTGATGGGGGTGGGCTCCGAATTATAAGAGGAATGGGCCTGATGTGTCATGGGCTTGAGCTCATATGATAGACAATGGGTGTCCATGTGACCCATTAATCCACACAATTGGCATATAAGCCTATAAGGTCGTAACTCGAGCCTTTTAATGGATGCATCAGATTTGTTGCCTTTGTTTTTCCCGTGGAGGCCTTGTGCGACCCAATTGCCAGAAGAGCGGATGGAACCCACTGGATGACATCTAGAGATTGGGTTGGATTGAGGTCGATGGGCTAAAAATTTCCCAATAGGGGTTCTATCATTCCATCGAGTAAAGCCTCCATTTGCTACAATATATTGATGAGATATTGGAAAGAACCTCTGGTGCGATTGTCGACCTACAAAATAAAAAGGATGCACCAGAGGCGTTGAGAGGAGTCTGCGGGAGCTTCGTGCGACTTCAACAGCTACGAAAGATCGAGATATGTTGGCAACTCCCGTTATTCTAGATAGGGGTGCAGACCCGAATCGAGTCCGTACTTCTAAATGCGATGAACGTCCTAGGCAATCAATAAATATTTGAAATGTTTTATAATAAAAAAAAATGGAGTGCATTGCTTTTGGTTGTTTTTGTTAAGTATCTATCTTGTATCTTATTGTATAATAGATCAAAATTTGATATCATGCTCTAACTTATCTTTTCTTGATATACTTTCTAGGTATAAAAACTAGTTCTGGACTAGGCTCATAAATATATCTCCGAATATATTATTTATGAAAATGTATTACTTATGCTAATGGTGTCGTGGATGTGAATTGGTCAAAATTTGAATGTGAAGTGGATAAAATTTTTCTGTATAAGTCCTGCAATGTTGAAAAGTTTGTTTTCTCGCAAGAAAACAGACCCCACAGGCAGTGCATGTGATAGCTCCGAAGTTGAATTCTGATAAGGGACCTTGTAGATCTTCTGAAAATGGTTTTATGCAATCTAATGGTGATTATGTGTTGATGCATAGATTTGTGCTACATAAACATTTTGTTGTAGATAATTCAATTGAAATTTGTCATTTTGTTTCAAATAAAAGTTATGATAGACATATATCTTCAAATTATAATTCTAATATGAATAATGATGTATTTGTATCTGTCAATAATTTGAATAATGGTTCTAATCATATTAAATGTGTGAAAGGGAAAGACTTACTTGATTCTGCATATAACAAATATTATGCCAATTAAATGTGGTTTTGGTGGTCAAAGATATGCTTGGAGGTTTATATTTTTCTTGATTCATGATTAATATCATGAAAAACAAATATACAAGTGATGATATCTAAATCAAATTGTATAAGGAGATTATAGAAGTTTTTTTTTTGCTCAACAAAATACTATTTCATTAATTCATCAAATCTTATACAATATTTGTACAATAAGAAGATGAAAATGAAATAATTCTTTTATTCTCAATAATAGAACTAAAATTATCGGATACAACAATATTTAAAACCGCTTAAGTCCTAATTTTTCATGTAGAAATATGTTAATACATGTGCACATAAGTTGTTTAATCGTTTAACTAGTGTCACTTGACACTCTAAAAACCTCATGTAATACATCGATTCATCAATATATGAATTTTCTAAAAAAATAAGTTGTAATGAACAAGCAAATCATTCGAGATTACTTTGCACATAAAATTTTTAATTTTTGAAATGCAATCTATATGTCAAAGTGTTATCCACATTTTTTTACTTATAACTAAAGAGAGATTATAGAAGTTTAAGTTCAAATATATTATATTAAATTATTGTAAGTTGGATAAAATTGATGTATTTTAGAACAAATGATAGCTAGATGATATTTTGACAAAAAAAACTACATCCAATAAAACATCAATAATTACCTATCAAAATGAGAATTTTGTAATATATATATACTATTTTGAGAGAATTATTGATCCAAATATTAAGTTGACTATATTATTAATTAAGTTGCATAATTTGGTTGGATGTAATTGTTTTATAATGTAAAATTGAGGGGCATTTCTACAGTTTATCATATTTTGCGTTGGTTGAGTCAAATATGTATGGATAGTTTGAGGTAGAGAAATAAATAGGGTGTAAAATAGATTTATGAAAACTCGTTTGTTGTTTGCACAATATTTGAATTGAGTAAAATAATACATAATCAAATTCATCCCGGTAGGATTTGTGAATTTTGCTATTTAAATAACTATATTACTATTTTTTATCTATATTATTTTTTGTTATTTATTTTAAATTATTTTTATAATTTGTATAGTTTATTTCACATATATGAGTTGAGTTGGTAAAAAAATCTGGGCTAGGCAAAAAATAAAAAATTTTAAAAACTTATAAAAAAAATAATATAGTGATTTGGATTTGGAATTCAATTCAACCAAATTGTGATTATTTCAAATCTAATTGGTATCACATTATACCGTACTAATTCGTATGACGTTATTCGTATTAATTTGAATTACAATTCATTGTTTTCGAATTATGATGTAATCCACACTACCTAACTCAAATTGAGATTTTAATTTTGCATTAGACTCAGTCACCACCTTAACCTGATTCGGATTTGCCCACTGGTTCGGGTGTTGGTATAATGGAACTTGCTCCAATTGAAATGCGCTATCCCACCTTGCCATGCATTCAAAACCCTAAAAAAAACTTCAAAATTTCGAAGTGCTGCAAATTCCCGCTCTCTCTCATCTTCATCTCAGTTTCTATTATCCCTTCCATTCACTCAAAACTCTAAGCCTGGTTAAGGAGATCTGTCTTCAGAACTTTGAGCTCGTATATTCTCTCTTCTCCCCATTTTTTAGTAGTTCCAACATAGTCTTGATTACGCAGGTCGCAACTGCGGGCTTCTTCATGTACATTAAGGAGATATGCCTGGAAGGGTTCAAGTCCTATGCCACGAGGACGGTGGTTCCTGGCTTCCACCCTTTCTTCAATGCAATCACAGGGCTCAATGGATCTGGGAAATCCAACATCCTTGATTCCATTTGCTTCGTTTTAGGCATCACAAATCTCCAGCAAGTTCGCGCTGCGAATTTGCAGGAGCTTGTCTATAAGCAAGGCCAAGCTGGGATTACCAAGGCTACGGTATCGATCGTGTTTGACAACTCTGAAAGGAGCAGAAGCCCACTTGGTTATGAAGATCATTCCGAGATTACTGTCACACGGCAGGTTACAATCTCCTTCCCATCTTACCTCATTTTTTTCTTCGATTTTGAAGCATATATTAATTGATTCCATAGTTTTCTCTCATACTACCTATTTGGAAAGGGCTCCTAATAGCAATCCTATCCATCTGAAAACTGATTGATGATACTTATTAGAGAATATTATTTCTGTGTTTGAATTTACCCTTATCTGATGCTGTGCAGATAGTCGTTGGTGGAAGGAATAAGTATCTAATCAATGGAAAACTTGCCCAACCCAGTCAGGTTCAGAACATGTTCCATTCTGTGCAGCTCAACGTCAACAATCCGCACTTTCTTATCATGCAAGGGCGTATCACTAAAGTCCTAAATATGAAACCCCCTGAGATATTGTCTATGCTTGAAGAGGCTGCTGGCACCAGGATGTACGAGACCAAGAAGGAAGCAGCGCTCAAGACCCTCGAAAAGAAACAGAGTAAGGTTGATGATATAAACAAACTTCTTGACCAGGAAATAGTGCCCGCACTTGAGAAGTTGAGAAAGGAACGTACACAGTACATGCAGTGGTCCAACGGGAATGCAGAGTTGGATAGGCTGAAGAGATTCTGCGTTGCCTATGATTATGTCCAAGCAGAGAGGATAAGAGATACTGCTGTGTCTGAGGTTGAAGTAGTAATGGCCAAAATTTCCGAGCTAGAAATGAGCACTGAAAGAATGAGACTGGAATATCAAGAAATGGATAAGACAGTGTCCAACCTAATCGCGAAGAAGGAAGCCAGTATGGGTGGCGAGGTGAAGGTACTTTCGGATAAAGTGGACTCTCTCTCTCAAGATGTTGTCAGGGAGGTGTCTGTCCTGAATAACATAGAGGACACTCTTCGCAGTGAAGAGGATAGCGAAAGAAAAGTAAGTGGATATCTCATTGGAATGCATGTGTCTGAATAAATATGCCCATTTTTATTGATGTGCTTGGATATCTTTCATCAAATTTTACTGCCTTTTATTCTTTAGGCTATTATGTCTATCACCTATCTTATGAAGTTTATTATACGAGTAACAGTTATGCCTTCTCATTCTTCAGATTCTCTCTAATATCGAAGACCTAAAGCAAACAATGAAAGAGAGCGCTGCGGCTGTCAGAAAGGCTGAAGAGGGGGAAGCTGTTGTAAGGAAGCGGTTTGAGGAACTATCAAAGAATTTGGATGAGAAGGAAAAAGATTACCAGGTAAATTTCTACAGTATGATTTAATTGGTCTTGTCATTCAGTTGTCTGCAATACTCATTTTTTTGTGTTATTCTGGTTGTTTACACTGTTGATGGGAGTCTAACTCACTTGATTAGGGAATACTTGCTGGGAAAAGCAGCGGGAATGAGGAGAAATGCCTTGAAGACCAACTAGGTGATGCTAAAATTGCAGTAGGAAGGGCTGAAACAGAACTGAAGCAACTAAAGACAAAAATTATTCACTGTGAGAAGGAGCTGAAAGAGAAAAGACAGCAACTAATGACAAAACGCGAAGAAGCGGTTGCTGTTGAAACTGAATTAAATATCAGAACAAAAGATGTGAAGAATGTTGAAAGTGCACTGAAGTCTCTTCTCTATGAAGAGGGTGAGATGGAGGCTCTTCAAAAGGTCCTAGAAACTTATCTGTTTCAGATTTTATTTCTTTCATTCTATTCAGTTTTTTTTTCAATTTGACATTAATTCATCTGATGGAAGTTTCTTTATTGGTTCAATTATTTTCAGGATCGTGCATTTGAGTTGGAATTAGTGCAGAAGCTCAAAGAGGATATACGAATTCTTTCGGCTCAGTTATCTAATGTTCAATTCACTTATCGTGATCCTGTTAAGAATTTTGATCGTTCCAAAGTAAAAGGTGTAGTAGCAAAGCTAATAAAAGTCAAAGATAGTCATACAATGACTGCATTAGAGGTTTGATTATTCACCTTCACGTAGTAATGATTTCTCTAAGAATTTTCTGTTGTATATACAATTTCACATATTGATTTCTGGTATGGTTGGCAGGTTGCTGCAGGCGGAAAGTTGTTCAATGTTGTTGTAGATACAGAAGACACAGGAAAACAACTACTTCAGAATGGGAATCTCCAAAGAAGAGTGACTATTATTCCGTTGAATAAAATTCAAGCAAATATCGTGCCTCCAAGAGTTCAAAATGCTGCTGCCAAAGTGGTTAGTGACAGTTCACTCATTAAGATGGGAGTATATCATCTGGAAGTAGATTTTATCTATGACTGTATACTATTCTTAAGAGATGAATGCTCCCTTTAGGTGGGCAAGGAGAATGCAGAAGTGGCAATTTCTTTAGTTGGCTATGCTGAAGAATTGAAGGTACTCCACTTTTTTTTTAATATTATGTTGTCCAATAACATCCACTTTCTTAAAATTGTAATTTCAGCATTTAGTTCCCTACTCGCCACCTCAAGATTTTCTGATCTCTGACCTGTTCTCATGCTGCAGAGTGCAATGGAATATGTATTTGGATCAACATTTGTTTGCAAGAGTATTGATGTTGCCAAGAAGGTATATAGTTAATGACAGATTTGTGGCCAAATATTTTCTTTTTTGCTAGCCTGGTTGCTATGCCGGAGAAAAGTTTTTGACACGATTCATTTCTTAACTTTTTTCTGGGTATTTCACAAATAATACCATACATTTCTCTCTATTATTAGAGAAAATTTCTTTAAGTTTTAATGGCGCTGAGATAACTAACAGGCCTTGCTTTTCTAGGTGGCATTTAATAGAGAAATTAACACTCCAAGTGTAACCCTTGAAGGTGATGTTTTTCAGCCTAGTGGACTTCTAACTGGAGGGAGTCGCAAGTAATCAACCACTTTGGAAATACAGCACAAGTCTTTTTTTTTTTTTAATCTTAGCACATTTAACTGCAAGACGACTAATAAATGCAGGGGAGGAGGTGATCTATTGAGACAGCTTCATCATTTGGCAGAAGCTGAATATAACTTGATTGAGCATCAAAAAAAGTTATCTTCCATTGAAGCAAAGGTATGTTATGATATTATGGTGATCTATTGATAAACTAATATAACAAAAAGGCTGAAGAGTCTTTCCACACAAAAATCCCGAAAAAAGGAAAAAACATTATTCTGTATTTACTGAGAGCAATCATCTCTTGCAAATTCTTACAACTTATTATATAATTTAAAATTCAAATAAATTTCATGAGGCAGCCATTTTTTAAGCTGCAATAAATCCTATCATGTTTCCGCTGATAATCATCTCACTTTCTGCAGATCTCTGTACTCCAACCCCTTCAGAAAAAGTTCCTAGATCTGAAGGCACAACTGGAGCTGAAGAAATATGATCTTTCACTATTTCAGGGCAGGGCAGAGCAGAATGAACATCATAAGGTTTTCTTATTATCTTAAAGGAAGCTGCAAAATATTTTATGTTATATATATACCATGCAAGCTCAGTATTTGTTCATCAATGTAGCTTGGTGAATTAGTGAAGAAGCTTGAGCAGGAACTTGAAGAAGCTCAATTTTCACTAAAAGAGAAGCAGCTTCATTATGAAAACTGTGTTGCAATGGCAGCATCACTTGAGGAATCGATCAAAGAACACTCCAATAATCGGGAGGGCAGACTCAAAGATTTGGAAAAATGTATTGATGCAATAAAAGTACAGATGCAGACAGCATCAAAGGATCTCAAGGTATGTTTTACATTTTCATGTCAACAACAATCTTGTTTATCATTAGTGAAAACAAAAATAGCCTAACCAGTTAGTTTGAAACATCTTGTTATTTATTTATTTAGGGCTAGCAAGAGGAGACTCCATTTTAATTAATAGATACATCATAATTTAGCACTGCTAACATTAATTTATTGACTGTCCACAAACATATTCTGAGTTACTTTTTAATAAATCAAGATGGTGATGGAATTTTTGGTTTACCTACAGGGACATGATAATGAAAAGGAGAGGCTGACTATGGAGATGGAAGCAATAAAACAGGAAACTTTGTCAATAGAAAATCAGTTAGCCTCTTTAAGAAATCAAATTAATGCACTGACATCTGAAGTAGAACAACAAAAATTAAAGGTAACTCTCTTTATTTGTCGACAAGTTCTGAATGTTCCATTTTCTAATTTAACATATCATGCAGGTTATTTCGATAAGAAAAAATCATGAACATGCTCAATCTGCTCTCGATCAACTGCGGCTAAAGATGAAGGAATGTGATTCCCAGATTAGTAATTTAGTCAAGAAGCAACAACAACTTCAAGTCACAATAAATGAGACAAATCTAGAGAAGAAAAAAATGGAGAACGAGGTATCTTACTGATCTTTACAATGGCATAATAAGTGAAGTTTGAGACTGAGGATTTGCATAATTCCTAAGGGCTATTATTTTTCCAGGTTAAACGATTAGAGATGGACCAGAAAGACTGTTCTCTAAAAGTGCAAAAAATGATTGAAAAGTACACATGGATTACATCTGAAAAGCAACTCTTTGGAAAAAGTGGAACAGACTATGATTTCTCCTCTATTGATGCTTATAAAGCAAAGGAAAAACTTGAAAAATTGCAAGAAGAACTATCTGGGTATGAAATCCTTCATATAGTTCATTCAGTTAATTCCCTTGCTTTTGAAATCATTTTTCTCAATAAAAACTGGCAAGCGCTATATTTCATGTGCTTCTTTCACTTCCAAAGGATGGAGAAGAGGGTCAACAAGAAAGTTATGACATTGTTTGAGAAAGCAGAAGATGAATACAATGGTTTGAGATCCAAAAAGGATATCATTGAGGTAAATTGCTGTTTATTGCGGGCTTAATTGATGTGATGAGCCAATTCCCTTTCTTATAATTTTAAACTGAATTTATTCAGAAAGACAAGGCTAAGATTAAGAAGGTGATTGAGGAACTTGATGAGAAGAAAAAGGAGACACTAAAGGTTACTTGGGTAAAAGTTAACAAGTGAGTTTATTATCTTAATCATGTCAACCTGTCCATTGATCACCTCACTTTTTCTCCATGCTTTTAGTTCTGAGTAAGAATTCTCTTCTTCAGTGACTTTGGTTCGATATTTTCCACACTTTTACCTGGAACCTCAGCAAAATTAGAACCATCTGAAGGAAGCACCTTCTTAGATGGACTTGAGGTCCGTGTTGCATTTGGAGGTGTTTGGAAACAGTCCTTATCAGAACTAAGTGGGGGGCAGAGATCTCTACTTGCACTTTCCCTGATCCTGGCACTCCTCCTTTTTAAACCAGCTCCACTTTACATACTAGACGAGGTGAGATTCAACTTCATTATCTTCATTCACTTGCTGATATTAGTATATTATTAGTTTTTTTACCCTTTTTGACCTGGCGGCAATATTCTGGCTTAAACAGGTTGATGCAGCACTTGATTTGAGCCACACTCAAAACATTGGAAGGATGATCAGGAGCCACTTTCCTCACTCCCAGGTAAGGGAAAGTAGGTCTTTATGAATACATGTAATGGATTTTTTTAGCAAATTTAGCTGTCCGTACTTTCTGAAGCAAGAAAGTTCAGATACATAGATAAGGGGTACCACGAATTTTTCAATAGAACAGGCTAGCACCCTATGATGATCCAACAATTGAGATATTGCTTTTATTTTCCATTAATTTGCTCTTAACATTGCATTCTGTTTTATGCTATTAATTTGCTTATTTTGCAAGTTCTGGGAGATAGTGGGGCAATAATGTAAAGTTGATTATGATACTGGTAGCAAGTTTGCTAGAAAATAAAAATGGGGCCCCAACTTTTATCTCGTTCAAGCAAAAAAAGAATACAAAAATTGTTGGCTTGTTATAATGTTAGTCCTCATAGTGTTGTCTACATAATTAGAACAAATAGGCCCAGAGACAGGTTAAATAATCTTTCTCCCTCGATAATCTGTGGGTGAAGTTGGCAGTAATTGTTGTCTCAGTAGGTATATCTGCAGTTCACCTTAGCTAGTGGTCCTATCTGGGTGCTGGTTATTAAATTTCCATTTTGGTCTCTGCAGTTCATTGTGGTATCTCTGAAGGAAGGGATGTTCAATAATGCCAATGTTATATTTCGAACTAAGTTCGTGGATGGTGTCTCCACTGTTCAGAGGACTGTTGCATCAAAGTTGAACAAGTGACAGATCTACCTCTGAAACGTGGCATTTGCTTATGTTGCTGTTGATTCATAACCCACAATCATCGAGTCAATGCTTCATTGACAAGGATGCTATGACTTGCTTGGAACATTAGTATCTCAAGTGTGCAAGTACTTGATAGTAACTAGATTAACAGTACGTATGTTGTATGTTAGATTCCTGTGTTGGTGATGATTTTCCATATTGGAGTGTTTTTTCCTGCATATGTTTAACTGCATTTACTCATGTATTCAAATCATCTTATTCATCTGCTTTCACAACCATTGCCATAACTTTCTTGAACTTTTCCATCCTTTAAAGTTGAAAGAAGCACGTGAAATTAGTGCTTGTCGATTTTAGTGGGAAATAAGTAAGGAAATGAACTATAAGGATATCTTGAATGAACTATGATTACGAAGTTCACCAAGCCCTCTGTAGTCCTCGGATGGAAAGTGGGGAATCAGTCTATCCCACTTTTTCAGAGAGTTGTTTTATTGAGATGTAATTCATGCGTAATTTTTTATCATTTTTTTACATTTTTAGAGAACAATCTTTCTAGTACATCTCTAATCGTTTAACCTGGCAGAATAATAACCCTTAGGCATTATTCAAATCATTCTCAAACTTTGCTTACTATGCCAAAAGGTAAGTTAACTTCATTCTCCATTTTTCTTCTCTAGATTTATTTTATTTACATACTATAGAGGACTCATTGAACTTTGTAATCATTCCCTTTTCATAAAATATTGAACTAGTTTTTGTTCTCTCTATGGTGTTTTCTCTAAAATGATGAACCCTGCCCATTCCCTTACCTACCTTGTTCTTGGACCTCAACCAAATTCTGAGCTCGTGGCTAGTTGGACTAAAACTTGTACTCAAAATTCCTAGTTCGTTAAATTTCAATTTTGGGTTTTGATATGATTTTATGTACCCAACCACACAATTTTAAATTTAGATATACGCAGGCTAAGGTTAGGTTTAAATTTGACCAAATATATCCAAATCTCGGGTTGGTGCGAATACAAATAACTTAGATTTAGATCTTTTATATTTGAGATCGAGTCGAATTCAGGTTATAAGAAAACCGACCTTCTCTAGTACCTCAATCATAGGTATAATTTAGCATTCTATGCCCCTAAGCCATAAGTATATCTATACTTATACATTCTCTACCTTTTACACGCTCCTATATACTTGAACTCTTACTCTAACCCTCTTATAGCCCATTTTCTTTATAAATACTATGGGTAGGTCTTAAAATATTTTTATATTTCAATTTAGTTTACTTTCATATATTTTTCATAATAATTTTTAAGCATATACATTAATAAATTTCTTATAAAGTCTAAAGAGTAATTAATAGTTCAATCAGATTTATCTTAATAATTTTCCAATTTATGTATAGAATGACAATCTACTATATATAAATCAATTTTAAATAATTATGGTTAAATTTAGTCTTTCACTCTATTTTTGTAATATTATGTAATTTTTCAATAATTATATTTTGGCTCATTAAGTTCTGTTTGCTAGATTTGTATGTTGATTAACCTATTTATACTACACCATTCTATAATTATTCATAAATTTAAGATTTTTACTATTATTTGGTTATATTTTCTAAAAATTTCTAAACATTTCACTTAGACACTTTTTTGCATAAATACTTGTACACTTAACATTACTAAAATTTGTCTTTTAATCCTTAATCTTATAACAAATTACCAATGTGTCATTTTCGTTCAAAATCCTCTATTTAGGATCCTACACTTTTAAAATCTTCCATTTGAGTACTTACATTGTGTCTTGTACACAGTCTTTTAAATTATATTTTTGGGACAAATTTTTAATATTTATGATTTTACCCCTAAACACTCCCAAACTTATATATAGGTCCTTAATCTTTCTCAAGTCACTACTTCATGTCCCTAAACTTCCTAATACTTTATTTAAGGTCCCAAGACCTCTTTCGAGTTTTAATTGGGTCCCCACTTTTCTGAAATTGTATTTTAACATCAATACTTTTAAAAAATTACATTTTAGTTCTCAACTTTATTTTTCACTAACACACATTGATAAGCTTAGTAAAATTTCTAACATGATACTAAACAAGTTGCCCAAGTCCTCACGTTTACTTTCCAATCGACCGTATTAGTAACAATGCTATTTTGGCTTCGTCTAGGCATTTGGCATAAAATAACACAAAGTCAAGTTTCGAGCTATAGCTCATCGGAGAGAGATACAATGGTCAACATGGGTGCGACTAGAAAATTAACTTACTCATAAGTCTTTTTCTACCTGATCACTCCAAATGTTGTCAGAGTTATCAACGATTCACGATTTATAGAGATTGGTTAAAAACAGTGGGTTGTCAAAACTTCTACGATGAAATGCAACCACAAGACTTATCTTTGGCTTGAGGGGTTGATAGAGTTTACTAGCTTGAGTCGAGAGGAATCCACGAGAATATTTGGGCAATTTTTGTCTATCAAATGGCGGCGAATTTGGCACCGAAAAGTGTCGACCACTACTTGGGGTGTCGAGACCGGTTACTGTGCGAGCTTGTCGACGTCGCTAGAGGGGATGTCAGTGTCGGACATATGTTAGGAAAGGAAACCAACTCTAGGCACACACAATGACACTGAAATCGCTAAGTTTAGTGGTTATAGAAGATAAAATGTTTGCTCAAAAGTCTCGGTTGTCAGAAGGTCATATAAAGATCTCTCTCTCCTTTTATTGTGAAATTCATAAGTCTGAGTTAATGAAATTCAAACTACTCATATGGGGAGGTAGACTCAAGAGTCATAAGTTCAATAACTTTTTTTTACATGGAATTTGATAAAAAAATTAGTTTTCTGAGCAATTACCTTTTGGGTGTCACAAGTTCCAAATCCGTCAGGTAGTGGGTGGAGGGGTAAATAGTTATGAGTCAGGTTTTCGGTCACATACCCTTAGTCGAGTGAGGAAGATGGCATGCATGTGGAGCATACAAGCGTATTGTCACCCACTTGCATGTGTGACTGATTCATGTTGTAGTGAACCAATTTTCAATGATTAATTTGGCTAATTCTACCCATTTTGGCCCTCCTTGGTTGATTATCCTCCATTTTAATCGATTCTTAGACTAATTTATTTTTCTAAAATTTATTTGATCGATTACTTTGAGACCACTTGAAAAAATCATTGATTTTTTAGCCCGAGCTGATTCAATCTCAATTTGAACTAGTTTTATATCGTACATTTCCCAATACTTGATTTGTAATGCCCCAACTCGGTTTGGTCGGATCCCCGTGAGCAACTTGTCACTCTCTTTAGTCCATTAAGGGTTTTCTCCTTTTCTGAACCGCGATTAGTAAGACGTCTCTTTTACTTGTCTTTCCTAGAATAAAATTATACAAAACTGAATATTTTAAAACAAACATACATGTCTTACATTTCCAATTTATGAGGGCCTTTAAGTTGGTGTTTACTTGGTTTCCTGAAAGGGATAAAAGGGAGGGGGTGAGTTCTACAACTTAGTGAGCGGGTGTTGGGAGTGAGTTTTCAAAATAACTTTAGTTTATTCAAACCATGCTAAGGTTATCATTTCCTTAAAAAGGATTTCCTCAAATTTTGATTTTCAATACCTTTTTCCATTACCATATTAGGTGTGTTTTAGCTCTCTTACCCCATTCCCATTGCCTCAGGAGGCGTTTAGCAAACAAACACACGTCCTTCACCAGGAAGGGTACATACATTCGCAGGTGCAACCCGTCCACTGCACCACTTGTGGATCGGAGTGTCTTTACCATTTACCAAAATAGAAGCCCATCCACTTCTACCATGGGTCTGAGTGGAACGTCCTAGACGTCCGACCCTCACACTCGAATGCTACTTCGTGTTCGTATGAGGATGGAGACCTCATCCTGTCCCCTCCCCAGTCTCATGCGCAAGAAGCTCCCAGAGCTTCATGATTGACTGGCATGATAATCTGCCCCTTATCACCCCTATGCTGTCCAACATCCCTTGGGACCCATCACTATCCCCTAGGACGTATTCATGGTCTTGTACCATAAGTGCATGCACAAACAAGAGTTTTCCACATATAGCCATTATCTTTGGTGCCAACGGTCCAATGGCCTCAACGCTCAACTTGACCTGCAACTATTTGTCTAGGCCGATCCGTTGACCTAGCCTTTACGCACTGCCGCCAATCCATTAAACACTATTGGTCTTGACTTGATACTGTGGCAAAATTATACAATCAATTTTATTAAAAATTTTCATGGCCCTTTATAATCAATTTGTTTATGAGCTCCTGCTCGTGCCCACTAGCATTGGGCCCACTGCACACGTTTTTCCAAAAACTGGGCATTTAGCCCCATGAGTTCAAAAACTGAGGTCACTGGCCTATTTGAGCTATTCTAGCTCCCGTCAAGAAGGTTTCCCAAATGTTTTAAGCATTGACACACAGTGAGGGGAGAACACTTCTGACAAAAGTTTATTTTCAATCATCACATCAACCGGATGTGATGACATCTCCACTTAAAACAGGTATATGATTTTTCTCCTTTTCTCAAGGAAACTCATCATACCAACCAATTATTATTATATTTACTTACAACTAGTAAATAGGTATTATCCGTTAAAGCTAGTGCTCATCATCCCAACCGGTATGATGTATAAATTAGCCCACTCTCCCGATAACCATGACGTGTTCATCCCAAGTCGATTTTCCAAGTCCACGTTAGTTGCTCCTTGCCAACGTTCCAGTTTCTTGTGTCCCTGTATGATTGGTGCATCCTTATCAGGTTTGACATGACGACCATCGTTTTCTCACGTATGAGCGACTAGGCTCAAAATTGTTGTTTTATTGCACTTAGGTCCATAAAGTTAATTTTTCCTTAACTTTAGGTCCATAATGCTAACTTTTCCACCAAATTAAATCCTAAGGCTTCTAAAATTCCTTTTATGCCCTCAATTTACTCAAAATTGTGTAAGGGGTTCAAGTTTTCTAAATTTCCAATTTGGTCTCCAACTTTTCAAAATTTACGATTTTGCCCCTACTTTCCAAAATGGCCATTTTGTCCCAAATATTCCAAAAATATTTTGAATGAGGGGCCAAGTACCCTTTCACGTACCTCTCTTCAAACTACTCCTAGGAGGGTGTGAAGATATGCAGGCTTCGGACATTGTCCCACCATCTTTTGGCATTATCCTCTAGGAAAAATTCTGTTATGATCACCATATCCTCTGGTGATATCCTGACTATCCCCATCAACTTCTTGATATTAGCTAGCCAGTCCATGGTAGCTTCCGCATCTTTCTCTTTGAGAAAAGGTTTACACCCTAGTTGATAAAGAGTCTAGAGATACTTGGGAATATCAAATGGAGGAGGATGATTAATAGGAGTAGGATGAGATTGTACTTCTTCCGGTTCTGCCCAAGAGTTGGTGCCTGCCTCAGGGACAAGGTTAGGTTGCCCAAATACTCGAGTGAACTCCTCGTACCCTCTAGTGTTCTGAGCTTACTCTAGGTGGAACTATTTGGGTTTCTCAGGGAGTTTCTACTTGAAGGGGTTGTTAGGCAGTGTAAAAAACTATAACTCTTGTTCTCTTGGTTCCTCTCTTGGGAGCCATTTGAAATTTTAAGATTTATTCCTCTTAGTTACTATGTTATATAGTTTTGATAATGCATTCGAGAAAACAAGCTCTGATGCCACTCAAGTTATTACGCCCCAACCCAATTTGGTCAGATCCCCGTGAACAACCCACCACTCTCTCGGTTTATTAAGGGTTTTCCCCGCTTCTAAACTAGGGGAGTAAGACATCCTTTTTACATGTACTTTTCCTGAAATAACATTAATCAACAACATTGTCGAATATTTGCATAGTAATATTATCTCATTATTACATGAATTCGGGCATATCATTCCTAGGAATATATCTCATAATTTGCCACTTGTTCGAGAAATTAAGTATCAAAATCAACACAAAATCCTAAATTTGAATAAATAGGGATACGCATGGAATAACATGAGTTCATGTTTTGTGCAAATACCCAATAATGACAAAACTTAGTGAATGTGTGTTAATTATCGAATCATCAACAATATCACGATAAAGTATCGACACTCTCTTTCTCATTTATATGATATGGTAGAAAGTTGCATAGATACTATTTGTTTTCAAATTTTGATCTTAAGAGTTAATATTCTCATATTCGAATGAAAAATAATTCTGAATTGAAAATTATATTAAAAATAAAACCCAGATTATATGAATGGTTGATTATGATTTTAGTTTGACTATTAAAGGTAACACTTTTATGATGTTAATGAATCATGTTTTATATGATTTCATTGAAAAGTTTGTTTACGTATATTTTGATAAAATTATAATATACAACATTTACTTAGATAAACATAAATCATATTTAAAATTATTTTACAAGTTTTTAGGAAATATTAGTTGTTTTCCAATTTGAATAATTGAATATTTTTTTCGGATAAATTTGTATTTCCTGGATATGTCGTAAGTTATAAAGGGATTGACATTGACGAGTAAAAGATTAAGATAATTTGAGACTGGCCAACACCTAATTCGGTAAGTTAGGTAAAAAATTTTCATGTATTGCCTAATTTTTATAGGTGTTTTGTTCATAATTTTAGTAGTTATTTTGCAGCTCTTAAATGGAGGTGTTGAGTAACAAAATAAATTTCAATTGATAAATGATAAACTAACAAGTACCCCCATCGCTTTTATTATCTATTTTTTTCTAAAACATTTGAAATTGAGTGTGATGCATCAGGGTAGGTATTGTAGATATATTGATGTAAGTAGGAAGGCTAATTATATATTTCAATAAAAAAATTAAGTGTAGTAACCCTCAACTATCTTACCTATAATAAGGAGATGTATGCTATAATTCGAACTATACAAACATAGCAACACTATCTATGGCCAAAAGAGTTTGTGATTCACATAGATTATAAATCTATTAAGCATCTCAAGGGTCAACACAAGTTGAACAAGCATGATGCAAGGTGGATAGAGTTAATTACGACATTTGCCTATGTGATAATTTATAAATAAGATAAGGAAAATATAGATACTGATGCACTATTACGAAAGTACGCTATACTTGCAATTCTTGATTATAAATTATTTAGTTTTGATTATATTAAAGAGTTGTATGTAAAAAAATCCTGATTTTTGTGAAGTGATTAGAAGTTGTACATAGGGTGGGCTTGAAAAATTTTATTTGTAAAATAGATTTATTTTTCGGGAAAATAAATTATAGATCCCTCAATTTTTTTTGTGTAAGTTACTTATTAGGGAAGTATATGTTGGAGGACTTATGGGATATTTTGGAGTAGATAAGACTATAGTAATATTGTATTAGCATTTTTTTTGCTTCAAATAAAAAAGGATGATGAAAAAATTTGTTCTCAATTCATTAAATGTAAAGAGTTTAAGTCTAGGCAACAACCTTATTACATGTACACTACTCTTTCAATTACTAATACACCTTGTATTGATATCTCCATTAATTTCATTTTAGGATTATCAAGTACTAATAGGGTGAGCGATTATGTGTTTGTAATAGTTGACAAGTTTTCAAAGATTACACTTTTCATTACATTTTATAAAACTAATAATATATCAAATATTATTGATTTGCTATTTAGAGAAGTTGTTAGATTGTATAGTATGCCTATAAGTATTGTTTCTAATCGTAATTCTAAATTATTGATTTAATTTTGTAAAACCTTATAAGATAAATTGGGAATAAAACTTTTATTTTTAACAATGTCACCCGCAAACTGACGATAAAAAAATAGTAAATTGAATATTATAAACTTCATTACGTATAATCGTTTTATTAATTCTACACTTAATTTTTCACCATTTGAGATTGTTTATAATTTTAATTCATTGACCACTCTAGATTTAACTACACTTCCTTTTAGTAAGTCAGTAAATTTAGCAAGAAATAGAAGATCAATAAAATTAAAACTTCCAAATCCTTGAGTCTACGCTTTGGAGTGCCCTTTGATTCCTCAAACAAGGCCAACATTGCAAGGCCATTTTCATAGAGAAGATGCATCACTTTTAGTACAAATTGAGCTTCAAGTTTCTGCTCAATCTTCTTCACTAATTCACCAAGCTACATTGATGAACAAATACTTGAGCTTGCATAGAATATATATATAACATAAAATATTTTGCAACTTCCTTAAGATCAAGAAAACATTATGATGTTCATTCTGCTCTGCCCTGCCTGAAATAGCGAAATATCATATTTCTTCTACAGAGTCAACATCCAACAAAATTTCCAATTCCTTTATTGCGATAATAAACTCCTTTAACCCTTATAATTCACCTTGAAACTAGGTGAAGGTCGGATAAAGGTCTAGCCATGCTTATGGGATGACATTGGCCATGGTAGAAAGCCGCAATACCTAAGGGCAACTCTCTTATATGGATGTGCAAGCTTGAAGAGAGCAGAAACGGGCAGTTTGCTCCACAATGAAGCTTGAACAACTCCCTTTAGAGGGTGGTGAACCTTTGCTCCCTAATGAAGCTTGAACAACTCCCTTTAGAGGATGATGAACCTGACAATCAAGGAAGGCTTTTTGCTCGACTACAAAGCTCCTCTCTATGAGTAATCTCTAAGTCTATCTTTTCAACTGAATGCCTCCTTAGGGCATGCATAGAGAATTTCAAGAATTAGGCTGAAAATTATTTCTGTTGTTTGCTTTCTTTCCAAATGCTTATAGGAAACTAGTCATTTGAATATACTAATCACGTGCCCAAGATAGGTACTGTGTATAAATAATAAACAAGAACAACCAAATGGGCTTAACGAACATACTGAGACAATGCAAATTTTCCTCCTTTTTGGCAGATCAACCAAAGGAGAATGATAGCCATTAAGATACTTACATGGTATTGTAGATAAACTCAAGCTTGATCATGGCTACATAAGTCATTTAAAATTGGTAGAAAGTTAGAATAATGACCAATATACAAATATTAAAGATTTTCTACTTGATGCATGATAAAAGTCTATATAGGAGCCTTAGATTGATAAGAGCAAATACTGACATAATTAAACTAAACAATTATACATTGTTGTAACAATTTATGTATATGTAGATCAAGACATAAATCATCGTAAAGAAGTTTCTATGTTTTAAGCATGTCATAAGAAAAATGCAGGTGTTGGAAATATGAATGAGATAACTAGTAATGAAATTGAATGTTAGACCAGGTGAACCTGATTGTCATGGCACCAGAAATAAAGGTCGTCTCCAACTAAATTACTCCTATGAGTTGAGGACTGGATGAGGACACATGGGTCTTTGAGAAAGACCATGAGAACTGTATAAAGGCTTGATTTTGATATATCATGTTTCCTTAATCAATGTACACTCTCCACTGTCCTTTAATTTTTCATCCTATGGGCAAGTGTAGGAAAGCAGCCATCCACCCATGATATATCAAAATATCAAATTCACCAACAAGGCAAGCAGAAAAGCTACACAGACTGCAAATAGCTTCAAAATTAACCCCACACTTCCCAAAATAAATTACTCGCTGCATATTACTCCATAACCTGATCTGCGGCAATCAGGAATCAGAAGAGAGATAGGGCACCAGCATCATAAGTCAATGGATACCCACCATTAGGTAAGCCTTCAATCTATAGAACTTACTGTACTCGCCAGTCTTCAGAAACATCAAAAGCTGGTAGCCAGCAGCAAAGCTCCTCCAAGTACTCAAGTCAGGCTGGTAGAATAAACCTCATCCTACTTCCTTCCTATTATTGATCCAAATTTCAATGCAACTAATACCATTCATTTCTGGTCATGCTGCAAATAAAGAAACAACAAAAGCCATTTTAGTGAGAAGTTATATTTTAGTAACATGTATTCCCATCATTCTCAAAATGTTTCTCCTTCAGAAAAAAAGGGCAGTATGGAGGTTGAAAATTATCATCATATTATCATTAGATTTTAAAAGGAAAACACTTTAAAGGAGAGTGACTAAGCTTGGCAATAGTTAATTTATATCAGGGATTCAATTGAAGCAGGGCCATAAAAGCAGGATTGTGCCTTTTGAGAGTTGCATACTCGTCCACCAAGCATATTGTTTGGATCAAGGAGCTAAGATAGTCATACCTGAAATGCAGCAAATATAGGACGGACTCGCTCAAAAATCTCCTCTTCTGTTCCAGTTGCATCAATCTACAATATTTAGCTCTATCATGTCTATTGTATAATTAAATGCTATGTAGGATTGAATGTAGTTGATGTCCAGTGACATGCTCAAGTACTTAAGCACAATAGGAATAGGACGAGTTACTAAACATGTACCTCGAATAGCTTTCCCTTATCTGAATAATAGTCAACCACAAGAAGATTAGATGCTTTGAACACCTTTAGCCTTTTCTTAATTGTTTCTATATTATCATCAACTCGGCCCTGCAAAAGGCATCATATAGCTCTTACCACCACAGAAAAGAAAACAATACCATGTGACATTTTTAAAATGATAAAAGGAAATACATGCACCTGATTACGGTTAAGTACTCGCTTCACCATCTCTTCCTCAGGACAGTTGAAGAAAAGTACAATATCTGGATCTGCTCCTATCTGCAATTAATGGAGGCAAAAACAATCATTTGATTGAAATTATTCTCGATTAACATGAGTCAATCAAACAACATAAGAAAAGCAAAAAAAAAGGAAACTTACAATTGTCTCAAAAGCTATGCGGTTTTCTTCATTTCGAGGAAAACCATCAATAAGAAATTTATGATTGTTGCTTAATTCCATCTCTTTCTGGATTAGCCTCACTGTCATTTCAGAAGGGACAATTTTTCCATCTTTGATGGTATTTAGAATCATGCTCCTGTAATAATCAGAAACCAAGATTAGTGGGTACAAGGGTAACCATATATTATTAATATTAGACACTTGAAGATATGCCATAATAGTCTTCTGTACCCATATTCACTATTAGAAGCAATCTCTCTTCTCAATAGTTCCCCTGCACTTAAATGCACATACCCAAAAGTCTCAACAATTTTTGCACATTGAGTACCTTTTCCACTACCAGGGCCACCTATGAAAAACAGGTAAATAGTAATTGTATAAGCATTCAGCTTAGTTACAAAGTTTTGCAGCAATTTTCTAGTCAATTGAAATGAAGAAATGGCAATATGACAGCTGAAGAAAGATAAAGAAAACCTGAGCTGCACTGAAACACATTACCTAAGACAAACGTTATGAAAAGATCTTTCAGTGTCAAGGGATTTTCCTTCACCTAAATTGACGTCATTCATTATAATAATAAGTACACATACAACAAAAATTATATATAAGTTCATCTCTCTCCTGCAAGCATATATAATAATAAACAGAGAAATAACAAGATAATAAATGGATATTTTACTTAGAACAAAGTCAACAATCAAATAGGAAATATTGTTACTAGCCTAGAAGGATGCCTACAAGAGCAACAATGACTTTGGATCAAATGCGGATTTCCTTTTTAAGCATGTAAATTTAATTCTTTCTGAAAATCTTGTTAAAACTGGAATGAAAATTTTGGAAATTTCCTTTATTCTTTGATAGTTGATTTTTTTTCAAAACAAGTCAATGCAAAATTTTCTACACTAAAGCAGCAACATTGTCAGATGGTTAGTATTAGAAATGATGAGAAGTAGAAATGCACCTCTGAAGAGAACAGCTTGCAAGTGCTCATCCGATATGCAACCTGTTTTATTTAGCATAGAAACAAATCCAGAATCCAGTAAGGATATGACTTGAACACTGGAGAAACAAAGGATAGAGCAAGTAGTTGGCAAAGACAGAAGAAATCTACCTCTTTCCTTTATTAATTCTAGAACAACAGAATTAAATACTAGCACATTTAAGGTGCTGTAGTCTCAGCATAATCTGAACTTGAAACATATGACATTTCCTAAATTGCTAGACTATTGATCGAAAAAAACAAATGCTAGAGACTTGTAGGATTCTCGTTCTTTTTGAAGATAGTCCATAATGGACAACCATAAACCATGAAGTTGCATTTTCACCATTTCAATCACATAATCCACACAAATCGCCCTTGCATAAATTATTTTGCAAGCAATTCTGCTAAATTATCAGCTGCTAAGAGAATTATAGAAATCAAGCAGGATACCCCAAAATAAAACAGTCATTCATTTCTCCAACAACCCTAGTTCTAACCTAGATACATATAACCTTATGGGAAATGCATAGGCAAGCTCCGATTTAGGCAACCTTTTGCAATGAAAGTGAGGTTAGGAACCTGGTCAAGGAAGCAGCGATTAGAAGTCGATGAGATTAAGGCAGAAAGTGAAGCCACACGCCTCCACATCTCTCTCCGCAGTGTAGCTCTTTCAGTTGTCAGACGTACATGAACTGGAAAGCCTGTCAGGCTGTCACGCACCTCGGCCCAAAGCTGGGTCCAAAATCATGCCAACCACCGTACACCTTGCCTGCAGCCACCGTACAGAGAATGCGCAGAATTTTTATATTATATTTAGATAAAGGGATTTTGAGAAATTTGTAAGTAAGGTTTTGAGAAGGAAATTAATTAATGTATTTGAAAATATTAAAAACTTTTAATAATATATGTCTGGATCGAATTATATAATTATTTATAAAAGAATTATAAATATAAATTTATAATTTTAATTAAATTAAATAATTTATTAATTAATATATATAATTAAATTATATTAAATATATTTTATTAGATTAATTTTTTATATATAATATTTTTATTATATACTTATATTGTGTAAATAAATATATAAAAATTAAAATAAATAAATAACATTAAAATAATTTAAACAATAAATAATAAAATCAATTTTAATACATAATTAAATTATTGTATAAATTTAGTAATTTTGAGTTGATTTTTCCCTGGAACAAATCCTCCAATCGTTAGTACTATTTAATCCATCTCCACACAGTTCATATTTTACCTAACACAACTCTAAACTTAATATCCATCAAATTTACTTTTATTGACTAAAAATATTATATGAGTATTCTAACGATAAAAGAAGTTAGATGATTCACTTCTACACATAAATCTTTGAGGGGAATAGTTTACCCTTTCGTACGGAAGATTTGTTACCTACCACTACGCCATTCCATCTACCAATTATTTGGACGATAATCTATCCTCACTGAGTAAAATTTTGATGCTGAAAAGTATTACATTTGGACTTAATGATAACTCAATATTTTACTAAATTCCTTTGACGATGGTGTAAACACAAATCATAATACCCACCAACTATGGGAACTGTCATACAACGTTTTATCTCTATGGCAAAAACGATAGAGCTCCGGTGGTAGAGTGCACCCGATGGAACGGCGGCCAAAGAGAGGATGAATGCAAGATAGCCTCTCGATTGGGCTATTGAAGGAGAAGCGAGGAGAAGTAGAGAGAATCAGGCGGCAGCATGTAAAATGAACGGACTGTTGCTGTCGCATCCCACTAGAATCTTACGAGGAACCTATCAAATTCATATATGTACACGTAACATCCTCATTAGATAAATTAATAATTTTTTAGAATTATATACTTGAAATTTATACCTAACATAAAATTAATTTATTTTTAATAAAAAATTAAAATATTTTCAAAATTCACCATATACATAAATTTATATTTACAAAATTTTGAAATGCGAAATATTTACATCTACTTAAATAACTCATTTAATTCTCATCAAATAAAATTTATCTCCAAAATATTTTATTCATTTTAATAATTTTATTATATTACTCTAATTAATACCTAAAATGAGTTAAAAGAGTGATAATGTTACGAATTATAATAAATATGATACTAATGTAAAGATATTATGTATTCAAGCACAATTCTACTTAAAATAATTTCAATATAGAGTATAAAATATTATCAAAATATTTTACTATTAAAATATATTGTTGTAAAATATATAATATATGTCAATAACACAATTGTCACATCATAACAATTTACTCATTTATTATTTTATAAAATATCTTATTTTGAACATTTTCACAATAAATATGCATTAGGGTGATAACTTAATAACTTAATAATGGGGAGATAGGTGACGTTAAAAATTTCACCCAAGCAAGATTTTAATTGCACTTTAATCACTCAATTTGGTAATTAGTAAATAAAGTTATAATTTCTATTGTTAACTCTATTCTCTCAAAATAAGAAAACGAAAATAAGAACATAAATTTTTTGAGTGAAAATTGAGTATTTAAGTGAATCGAAACTAGTATAGAGAATCCAAACGAGGATTTGAAAAATCTCAAGTGGTTAAGAAATACAAAAAAATCATGAAAATGAACTATGAATTGGATTGAGTGTGAAAATCGAACAGCTTCAAGATAAACCGGAAATGAACTAGATTGAATCATGAATAACCGACTTAAAAATTTATTTTTCTAATTGATTTAAAAATATCAATTGGAAAAATTGAATTCATCACTAGGTAGAAAATAAATTTAGAAATTTTTAGGTTTTAGAAAACTGGTCGAATCGAGCTTGAATTGGCCGATTTTCGATTTTGGGTCACCAAACTCGATCCGACCGAATCGGTCAACGTACTACCTCTAGTCAGTGCCCAATCAGTGCGCATGACCAATCAACACACGACGCGTGGCAAAGTGCGCCCAATCAACCGCTCGGTCAATGCCTGAAAGCGTTGACCAATCAGAGTGTGACACGTGTCATCGATCAATGATCAGACTAAAGAAAATCTACGTCACTAGTAATCGACCAATACGAGAGCAACATGTGTCCTCGATCAATGGTCACTAAGGAGAAGCCTCGTCAGCCGAGCTGGTGAATGAGGAGCTCACACATGGCAAAGATGCCACGTTAGCGATCGACTAGAATATCGAAGAAACGGTCGACCAATCGGTGGTTTACATGTGGTAGAGCCATGTCAGATGGTCCAACCAATTAGAAGCAGACATGTGGCAGTGTCACAGTACATTAGGAGGGAAATATGACTTATTTAAATCAACCAATCAAAGGACTCCATGTGTCACAGTCAAACGGCTAGTTGAATCTGGCTAGTAGCCAGGTTGGAATGAACAACTAATGGGAGGTCACTACGTTGCTAATCAATGAGTGAAAGGATGACTAAGACACTGAGTGAGAAGCCGCGTCAGCAAAGTCAACCAATTACAGCACACTACGTGGCATCTTGCACGTGTGAAGCTCGCACGTGCCGCACACTATCGTCTTCAACCTTGGAATGTTGGCAAGATAAGGTCAACGGACTGGTCGCGTTTCCTCTAGCGACCAAAAAGCCCAAGGGAATAAATGAATGAGTGAAAGGGGTAACGAGAGCGGTAGGATATCAAACCGAACCCTAAGTCAATCGCAAGGGAACTCATTTCCAAGTAAATGATGAATGGCTAAGTTTTGAGGACAAAACTCCTAAAAGAAGGGGAGAGTTATGAAACTTGTCCCCTCGAAACAAGGAAACTAAGGAAATGACCGGCGGCTTTGAGAAAACTAAGTCAATTAATGAACCAAAAATAGTAAAGAAGGGATAATAAGGAAATTGGAAAATCCCAAGTGACAAATAATTCACAAAAATTATGAAGAAGAACTATGAAGTGAATTGGGTGGGAGAACCGGACCAGATTCGGACTGAACCAAATTGAACCATTGTGAACTAGTTTAATGATTCATTTTTTTAGGTGGCTTAAAAATGTCAATTTGGGAAATTGAGGCCACCATTAAATAGAAAATGAATTTAGAAATTTTTAAAATTTAGAAAACTGGTCGAATCATACTTGAAATGGCCGATTTTTGAAACCAGATCGGTCAACAGTCAACGGTGCCCAATCAATAACCACGCAAGCACGAGTAGGCAATGGGAGGCTGCCACATGTTTGGTCAATGGTCAGTGGATGACCGATCAGCCTGACACGCAAACACAAGCATCAAATGGGAGGCTGTCACGTGTCCGGTCAACCAGTCAATAGCTGATTCGATGGCCAAGTTGGAACTTCATGTTAGAAAAACTGACCAATCACAGCATGCCACGTGGTACCCCCACCATACCATCAACTTCAACCTTAGTTCGCTGATAGAGTGAATAGAGAGAGAGGTTGTCACACCCCGACCCAGTTTGATCGAAGTCCATGATCAACCCGCCACCCTTTCCTACATCATACGGGTATTCCTATCCGAATGAGAAAGCGAAGGTAAAGGCATGTTTACGTTCAAACCCTTACTTTAAGTTGGGGGTAGAAAACGTACCTTGAGGGTCTAAGTGCGTTCGGGAACTTTCTGTTTGGGTGCTATCCTGAAAGGATCACACATTCACATAGCGATCCCCGACCATTCCACTTGTGGGCCAGAGCGCCTTTATTGTCTACCCTGATAGAGGTGCACTGCCTCTACCCAGAGTTTGAGTGGACATCAATAGTCCGACCCTCAAACCTTGATCACTTCACCCTGTCCACATAGTGAGACGAGACCTCATTTCCCTTACTGCCTCAGTCTCAGTGCGCAGCAAGCTTCCTCGAGCTTGACAACCTACTGAATGACAAAACTGTCATTATGCACCCTAGGTCGTCCAACAGTCCTTGGGCTCCCTCCCTACCTCATGCTATGTGTCCTGATGACCCGAACATCATAGTGCATGAACAATCAACAGTCTTTTTAAATTATAGCCTTTAACTTTGGCCCTCCAGCACAACGGTCTATCGGCTTAGCTTCGACCCATGCGTACTGGCCCAACAGGTTTGAAAACGTGAATTCGGCAGAGTAGCAGTTT
Organism: Trapa incisa; assembly: GCA_030064435.1. Taxonomy (NCBI): domain Eukaryota; kingdom Viridiplantae; phylum Streptophyta; class Magnoliopsida; order Myrtales; family Lythraceae; genus Trapa; species Trapa incisa. The sequence goes on along the minus strand of CM057774.1, from coordinate 1,686,508 downwards.
GGTCCAACAAGCTCGACAACAAATATTCTCTCTTAATTCCAATTGGTGCTAGAGAGAGAACCAATAGATCTTTATAGACTAAATTCTCCCTCAATTCAACATGAATTGAGGTGATTCTTGATTTTAGGAAGAACCTCACAATGAGATCTATCTACCCATATCAAAAACTCGGACGCCACACCCCCAACGGTAAGCTTTCGAAGCTTTCTCCCTCTACGTTCAGTTTTTCAGCGAAGCTCCATTTAAGCTCATTCTAGCATCAATTCATGCGATTCAAAGTGCAATTGAATCATATAGATGTGTAGGAACTTAAATATGCCTTCAATTTCATCAATTAACCTCATTTGATGGATCAATTTGATGAAATCAAATTTGACCAAGTTGAAAGATTGAAATTAGGGGAATTTTTGGGGATTTCAAAAATTTGAGGGACTAAAGTGCAATTTTCTAAAATTGAGGGCCAATTGGGCATGGAAAAGATGTTGGAAGACCAATTGGTTAATTTTTGGAAATTTTATGGTGAAATTTACCATTTTTGTAAATTCGGGGCAAAATGGTAATTTTGAAAAAATTAGGGACCAAATTGGGAATTTGGGAAACTTGAACCCCTTTTTGTAATTTTGAATAAATTGAGGTCCCAAAGTAAATTTTTGAAGTTTCGGGACTCAATTTGGGGAAAAATCGGCATTTGAGACCTAAAGTTAAAGAAAAAGAATTTTAGGGACCTAATTGCAATTAATTGAAAAGTTTGGGTATTTTATTCATTCATGATGAATAAAGGCTATCAAGCCAAAGGATAATGAACGAGTATGTTCATATCATGTAGGAACGTGAAGTACCAGGAACGCCAGCTAAGACAAGCTCACAAGGAGATAGAAAGACAATTAAGAAGGATTCACGACATTCACGGGTGAGTGTGATTTTATATCATACTCGCTTGGGATGATAAGCAACTCGGAAATGAAAACCCGCTACAAATGTGAGATTTCAACATCACACCTGGATGGGGTGATGTGAGAAAACACACGAAAAAACTACTTACTGATTGTAAGTAGATCATACCCGGTTGGTATGATGAATTTCCTAGAAGCAAGTAGAAAACCCGTTTATTGATTATGAGAGGAGATGTCCTCACACCCAGTTGGTGTGATGGACAGCTGGAAAAAAATTATTTTTGTCAGAAGTGCTCTCCCCTGATTGTGTGCCACTACTTAAACTTTTCAGGAGACCTTCTTGACAGGAGCTCAAATAGCTAAGATAGGCCGGAGGCCTTGGTTTTGGAACTTGAAGGCTAATATGCTTGATTTTGAAAATTTCGTATAGTGGGCACAAGGCTAGTTGGCATGAGCAGGAGCTCGTAAACAAACATAAGTTTAAGCCATAAAAATTTTAAATGAATGATATGTTTGGCCATGGCACCAAGAAAGGACCGACATACTCGATAGACTAGTGGCAGTGTGATAAGACAGGTTAATGGACTAGTCAAGACAAATAGCTGCAGGTCGAGTTAAGGGTCGGGGCCGTTGGACCAGTGGCACCAAAGATTAAATAGCTTATGTGAAAAACTATTGTTTTGTGCATGCACTAAGGTATGAGACCTTCAAGATGCCCAAGAGGGGTAGTGATGTGTCCTAGGGGCTACTGGACGACATGGTGGAGATAATGGCATATTGTCGTGCCAGTAGTCACAGAAGCTTGACGTAGCTTCATGCGCATGAGATCGGGGTGGGGTCAGGATGAGGCCTCTGTCCTCATACGGACAAAGAGTTTTCTTTATAGGATTGAGGGTCGGATGTCGCATACATCCACTCATTCTTAGGGTAGAAGTGGATGGGCTTCTATCTAGGTGGCCGGTAAAGTTGCTCCAACACCACAAGTGGGTGCAGTGGATGTGCTGCCCTACAAATGTGTGTTACATTCATGATGAAGGGTGTGTGTTGGTTGATAAACACACCATTTGTGGTTAATGATTGAGAAATGGCTATGAAAACCAAGATTTTGAGAATGAAATATTTTAAAGGAAATAAGGAGTCTAGCACACTCCAAATCAAAAACTATTTTATTGAAACTTTATTTAAAAAAAGTTCTCATTCACTGAGTTTTAAAAACTCACTGGTCCTTTTTATCCCTTTTTAGGAGATAGAGATATGACTAGGGATAGCCCGAATCCTTACCCTTTGCCAGGTATGCTTAATTACCTTGAGCTTGCATTTTTATTGATATATGTTATTACAGGGAACAAGATTGAGATTATGCCTGGCTTCTCTTGAATTAAAGAAGGGGGGAACCTCTCTTGGACCAAGAGAACGACAAGTTATTTACGGGGATCTGACCAAACTGGGTTGGGGAGTGACATTACTGGTTGTAAGCGGGGATGTCATCACACCCGGTTGGTGTGATGAGTGGAAAGATTATTTTGTCAGAAGTGTTCTCCCCTAACTGTGTGTCAATGCTTAAAAATTTTGGGAGACCTTCTTGACGAGAGCTAGAATAGCTCAGCTAGGCCATAGGCCTCAGTTTTGGAACTAGAGGGCTAAAATGCCCAATTTTGGAAAATCACGTACAGTGGGCCCTAGGCTAGTTGGCACGAGCAGGAGCTCATAAACAAACATGATGTTTAAGCCATGAAAATTCTAAATGAATGAATTGTGTGATTTCGCCATGATACCAAGACAAGACCGACATACTCGATGGACTGGCGGCAATGCGACAGAACCAAGTTGACGAACCGGTCTAGACAAAATGTTGTAGGTTGAGTTGAGGGTCGGGGCCGTTAGACTAGTGGGACCAAAGATAAATGGTTTTGTGGAAAACTTTTGTTTGTGCATGCATTTGAGGTTTGGGACCATCAAGATGCCCAAGAGGGGTAGTGATGCATCATAGGGGCTACTAGATGACATGGTGGAGATAAGGGCTGTTTGTCATGCCAGTAGTCAGGGAAGCTCGATGTAGCTTCATGCGCATGAGGTCGGGGTGGGGTCGAGATGAGGTCTCTGTCCTCATACAGACACAGATTTGATTTCGGGTTTGAGGGTCAGATGTCGCGAACATCAACTCATTCCTAGGGTAGAAGTGGATGGGCTTCTATCTAGGTAGTCGGTAAAGTCGCTCCGACGCCACAAGTGGGTGCAGTGGATGGGCTGCCCTACGAATGTGTGATTCACTTTTTGATGAAGGGTGTGTGTTGATTATTAAACACACCTGATGTGGAAACGTGAAAAATGGTTTGAAAAATTGAGAGTTTAAGGAAAGAATGTTTTTGAAAGAAATATGGAGTTTGGTACACTACGATTAAAGCTATTTTGAATACTCTCTCCCAACACCCATTCACTAAGTTGTCGAACTCACCCCCTCCCTTTACCTCTTTTCAGGTAAATGAGGGAAAACCCACTTAAAGATCTACCTGTAGCTAAACCTACAAAACAAGTATGTAAGGTTAAATTTATTTAGTTTTGATTAATGTTATTCCAAGAAAGACAGGAAAAAGGACACATTACTCCTTATAGTTTAGAAAAGGGTGAAACCCTTCATGAACCAATGGGAGTGATGGGTTGCTCACGAGGATCCAACCAAACTAGGTCGGGGCGTGACAATAAAAGTGGCCAAACTCTGTAGGGATTCTAGAGACCAGAACGCTATTAGGGAAGTTTGACTCAGATTTGGAGAACAAGCTAGGGAAGAGCGCATCAAAGTCACTAGGTGAGTGGGACTTTTATACATCATATCGATTGGGATAATGAGCACTGTTTTTAATGGATAAAACCTACTTATCGGTTGTGAGCTGGAATAAGCAAAAATCATACCCGATTGGTATGATGAGTTTCCTTAAGGAAAGAAGAAAACCGCCTACCAGTTGTAAGTGGATCCATCATCACACCTGGTTGGCGTGATGAGATAAAAAAGGTGTTTTTGTCATAAGTGTTCTCCCCTGACTATGTGACAATTGTTTAAACTATTTGGGAGACATTCTTGATGGGAGCTAGAATAGCTCTAATAGGCCAGTGGCCTCGATTTTTGAACTCATAGGGCTCTAAGCCCAGTTTTGGAAAACACGTGTAGTGGGCCCAAGGCTAGTGGGCGCAGGCTGAATCTCGTAAACAAACATGATTAGTAAGAGGCATGAAAACTTCTAATTAAAAATGGAATTGTGTGTGTGATGCACCATCATATCGAGTCAGGACCGACAATGCTCGATGGATTGGCGGTAGTGCGTCAAGGCCAAGTCAAAGGATCGGCCCAAACAAACAGTTGCAAGTCGGGTTAAGCATCGAGGTCGTTGGACCATTGGCACCCAAGAGGATGGCTAAGTATATGAAAACTTTTGTTTGTGCATGCACTTAAGGATCGGGACCATCAAGACATCCCAAGGAGTAGTGATGGGTCCCAAGGGTTGTTGGACGACATGGGTGGTGATAAGGGCAGCTTGTTGTGATAGTTAATCATGAAGCTCTAGGAGCTTCTTACGCATGAGATGGGGGTGGGGACAAGATGAGGTCTCCGTCCTCATACGGACACGAAGTGGCATTCCAGTTTGAGGGTCGGACGGCTGAGACGTCCACTTAGACTCAGGGTAGAAGTGGACAGGCTTCTATTTGGGTGGATAGTAAAGTTGTGTTACTCCGAAAGTGGGTGCAGTCTGGGACTGCCCTGCGAATGTGTGTACCCTTCCTGATGAAGGGCGTGTGTTTGTTTGCTAAACACCTTCTGAGGCAAAGGGATGGGCTAAACACAACTAATAATATGGTAATGGAAAAAGGTTTTGGAGATTTTAGTTTGAGAAAAATCCTTGGAAAAGAAAATGTTATCCTTGGCATGGTTTTAATAAACTGAAAATATTTTGAAACTCACTCCCAACACCCACTCACTAAGTTGTAGAAATTTACCCCTCTTTACCCTCTTTTTAGGAGTAAGGAGATCAATTGAGAGTGTGAAGATGTACCCTCCGTAAGGTACGCTTAAAGTTTTTTTTAAGCTTGCTTTATATTGATTTATGTTATTCCAGGGAACAAGATTCAAATTTACGTCTGGCTCCTCTTCAATTAAGAAGGGGAAACCCCTATTTAACTAAGGGAACAACGGGTTGATCATGGGGATCCAACCAAACCGGGTTAGGGCGTGACAGTTACCTAAGGTTGAATACTTGTAAAGGCAAAGAAAAGAAGGAACCTAGTAAAGAAAGGAGTCCTGGGGAAGTGCATGTCCCCAATAGAGAGATGATAGACCCAACAAGATTGAGGAAAGCAATTAGGCCGCGCTTGAAAAATGAGTAGAAGTGAAAAGACCCAATGACCAAAAATCCCTCACAGAAAGGATAAGGGATAGAAGGAGAAATTGGAGGGCAATGAAGGATTAAGGGTTGACAACCATACTGATAACAGAAAGGTGTAAGGAGGAGAGGAAAGAAAAACCTCTGGGAAATGTTGGAGAGGTTGAACTTGAAATTTCCAAGATGGAAGACCCTATGTAGACGGATAAAAGTAGGAAGTAAGACTAAGCCAAGGAACCGACAGTAGAATCCTAAGAGGCTTAACCCAAAATAAGGAACCTAAAAAGGGATATAAATATTTGAGGATGTATTGGAAGGAGGGAAATCCTCATACGAGGATACCACTAGAAATAAGGAAGGAAATGAATGAGCGAGAAGATCACGAATAAGTCAGTAAGCCCAAAGCTGGATTAGAAACACAGAGGTCGGAACTGGGAAACCCAATAAAGGACATGAGGAATGACAAGTAAATAAAGAGAACCAAATGCTACCAAAAAGGTGTGACGTCAAGGAAAAAGGACAACTAGATAACACCGAGAGTAGTCGTGAGACACCATTAGTTGACAAGAAGACACAAATCATAGTAACTTCGACAAGATTAGAAAGTCATGAACTGCAATCAAGGGACAACCTAAGATTGTAAGGGAAGGGATGATTATGGGACAATCAACTCAAAGACATGGATAAAAATCTTCAAGTAGAAGAACTTTACCCTAAGCATAATAGGAAGTGGACCTAAAGGTACACTTCAGAACTAGTGGGTAAGATGTATCAAGTTAGGATACCCTCCATGGAGTGAGTGATTAATGGAATGGGAGAGAAATTTCATTTGTGTGTGGATTAAAAAGGACTAAGTAAAAGAATAATCAAGGGGTAGCATGTCAAGTAAAAACAAGTTTACACCACGGGAGAGTTTCCCAATATAAGGGAGGCGAAATTTAGTTTTGGGGACAAAACTCCAAAAATGAGGGGAGAGTTGTGAAACCCGTCACCAAAGAGTCAAGGGAAACTGAGAAAGAACTAGTCAAATTGAGGAGAAAACCAAACCACTTGATGAATCGAAAACAATAAAGAAGGGTTGAAATGGGAAATTGGAAAATCCCAAGTAACCAAGATGTCACATAAATCATGGGGAAGGATTATAAAGGAAATTGGATGAGAAAACCGGAGCGGTTTTGGGTGAATCAGACTGAACTGGATTGAACTGATTTGAACCATATAAGAACCGATTTTTAAATTCATTGTTCTTGGTGGCATAAAATGATTAATTGGGTAAATTGATGCCACCATTGAATAGAAAATGAATTGAGACAAATTTAGAAATTTTTTATTTCGAGAAAACTGGTCGAATCGTGCCTAAATCGGTCGATTTTCATTTTCTGGTCACTGAACCCGGTCGGACCGGACCAGTCAACGAACCACTAATTGGTCAGTGCCCAATCAGCACGCGTGTGACCAATTAGAGCAGGTGCATGGCAAGGTGTGCACAATCAGCCGGTCAACGGTCAATGGGTGCCGAGTCAGCATGTGAAACCCATTCTTTGGACCAAGTAGACCGGAGAAAGAACTGACGATTTGGAGAAAACCGAGCTAAAAAAGAAACCAAAAATGATAAAAAAAAAAGGGTAAAAATAGGAAATTGGGAAATTCCAAGTGACCAAAAATTCATAAAACTCCTTAGAAAGAACCAGGAAGTGAAATTGATGAGAGAATTAGATTGGTTCGGGGTGAATCGAACTCGAACCGGGCTGAGCCAAGATGAACCATAGTGTACCAATTCAATGATTCATTTTTCTAGGTGGATTAAAAATTTCAATTTGTGAAATTGGGGCCACCATTAGATAGAAAATGAATTTAGAATTTTTTTTAATTTTAGAAAATCGGTCGAATCGAGTCCGAACCAGTCGATTTTTGAATTCAGGATAGCAAACCAAGTCAGACCGTGTCAATGGTCCAACTGAACTAGTCAACAATCTGACCGATCAACGAATCAGATATGTCAATAGACTAGAGCAGTCAATGTTCATCGGCACCCCATCAACAGCCACGCAAACACGGGCAACCAATGGCAAGCTATCACATGTCCGGTCAATGGTTTGCTAGCGATCCATCAGCATGCCATGCAGATACAAGCAACCAATGGGAGGCTGCCATGTGTCTGGTCAATGGTTGACGTGGCAGCCAAGCTAGACCTCTACGTTAGAAAAGCTGGCCAATCACCGAGCGCCACGCGACACATCTACCATGTCATCGTCTTTAACCTTGAATCGCTTACAAAGAGAAGTGAGGAGAGAGATAGGCTGGAAAAGTAGGAGTCTCTGGTGACTCAAAAAACTCTCTGGTCAGGTTGGCAGCGGTCGAGTTAGAGGCTAAGTCTCATGCTGGCCAGTAGCCTGAATAGCTGTCGAGCTCCCTATATAAATAACACCCCTTCACTCATTCTTAGCATCCAACAATCGACCGAAGAAGATAAACAACTCAGTTTTCCGATGAGCAGCAAACCAGAGCTCTGACATCGGGGCTTTTCTCCACCTCTGAAGCTGCATTTGGTCTCATTAGAAATAGGAGGAAGTTCTCTACACAGCCATACCCTTCGTTCAGCTTGAGAGGCAGCGAGGAGGAGCGAGGGAGCTCAAACAGTACTGCTGCACCTTGGCCAGAAAATATTCGACCTTCTACAGCCCACTTCAAGCTTTTCCCCAGCAAATTGTGGCCAAGCCAAACCCCCCAAACTCTACCTGGAGGTGCCCCGACCTTCCCCCGAGCAACTCATGCCACCAATTGAGGCGTTATTTGATTTGGGGGGGGGGGGGGGGGTCCCTAGAAGGAGAGCAATTCAGAGAAAGCAATAGCTCTGGTTGTCAGACCCTCACCATTAAGATATCAAAGCTTTCTCTTTTTAGACTAAATTTTCTTAGAAAGCTTCGTTTGAGCTCATTTTTAGCCAAAACGAGTAGTTCAAAGCTCAAAATGATGAAGGATACATATGGAAGATGATTCAGATCATCAATTGGGATGATTAACCATGTTTTGGGAGTCAATTAAATGAAATTATGATTCAGGGACTAAATTGCAATTTTTGAGAAATTGGACAATTTGGAGATTTTTGGGAAATTGTGGGCCAAATTGTAATTTAAGGAAATTAGGGGCATTTTCATGAAATGAACTTCCAATTGGGGCCTAATTGGGAAATTGGATGAAATGGAGGGCTAATTGGCAATTTTTGAAAGTTCAAGGACCAATTGGTAAATTTTTGGAAATTAAGGACCAATTGGTAATTTTGGGAAATTGAGGACCAATGATAACTTTGGAAAATTCAAGGAGTCGTGAGGAAACATTTGAAGTCATAGGGACTTAATTTAAAATAAGTTGAGCATTAGGAACCTAAAGTCAAAATTTATGAAAATTAGGGACCTAATCACAATAAGGCATAAATCAAGGACCTATATGCAAATATATGGAAGTAAGAGGTCTTTTATGCCAAATCATCCTGATGCAAATACTTGAACCATGTAGGCACGAGTCATACAAGTACGGGTGCCAAGGATCACATTGAAGATTGGAAATCCATCCGTGACGAATCTATCACAATATCGGGTGAATGGGATTTTCAGTATCATACCCAGTTGGGGGTGATGAGAATCGTTTTTAAGTTGAAAATCAATTTTCTAGGAATGGTCTCCCTTGACTGCGTGAAACTGCTTAAACATTTTGTGAGACGTTCCTTATGGGAACTAGAATCACTCGAATAGGCTTGAGGACTCAGATTTGAAAATGATAAGGTTAAGGGCCCGGTTTTCGAAAACTCGTGAAGTGGGCCCAAGGCCAATGTGCACGGGTTGGACCCGTAGACAAACATGAATTATAAGAACCATGAAATCTTTCATGAAACTGGAAAATTTTGTGTGACTTGCCATGGGGCCAAGATAGGACTAACAAGGCTTGATGGGCTAGTGGTAGTGCGCCCAGACTAGGTCGACGAGCCGGTCAGGGCAAACAGCTACAAGCCAAGTTAAGTGTCAAGATCGTTGGACTGTTGGCACCAAAGATCATGGTTAATGATTCAAAATTGTTGTTATGCATGAATGAGGATTCCATGAGCATCTAGATGCCCAAGAGGGGTAGTCGATGAGTTCCAATGGATTTTGGACGACCCAAGGGCGTATATGGGTAGTTTGGCATCCAATATGTTAAGAAGCTCTGATAGCTTCGTGTGCATTGAGACTGAGTCTGGAGGGGAAATGATGTCTCGAGACCAAGGCAGTGTATCCTCTATCAGGGTAGATGCAGTGTACCTCTATCAGTGAAGGCAGTGTACCTCTATCAGGATAGACTATAACAACGCTCATGTTGACAAGTGGATTAGTCAGGGACTATTCTACGAACGTGTGATTGCTTTCCATGATAGAAAGGGCATGTGAATGCTTGCTAAAATGCCTCTTGAGCAAGTGGAAGGGCTCAAGAAGAGATGAACTCATATTATAATAAATTAAAAGCATAAAACTTTTTGATAGATCGATTGTTTTGAAAACTCACTTCCCAACCCCCACTCACTGAGTTGTAGAAACTCACCCCCTCTCATTAAACCTTTTCAAGAGAGACAACTCACTACGACGAGCTGATGCTAGAAGAGAAAGCCAAGGGCACTGCCATCAGGTAACGTTTATGTTTTGTAAACTTTATTATAGAATACATATACTCCAACGCCTTTACCTTCCTTGGACTATTTGGTGAAAATACTAGATTAGTACGAGGAAGGGTGGCAGGTTGATCACATGACTCCAACCAAACTGGGTTGGGGCGTGACATAATAGCCACGCAGATATGACCAACCAATGAGAGGTTGTCATGTGTCCGATCAACGATTGACGTGGCGGTTGAGTCTGATGGCCATGTTAGTGGGACCGACCAATCACGGGCTGCCATGTGTCCGGTCAACTGGTCAATGGCTGAAGTGGCGGCTGAGTCGGATAGCCATGTTAGCCCTCCTCCATCGTTACAGTTCCCATAGTCCCCTCGGTCACCATACAACCTCTACATAGGTGAAAGTTAAGCCAATTTAGCCCTTCTCCATCATTACAGTACAGTTCTAGAGAGAGAAAGTGATAGAATTCTTTGATCAAATTCGAGCTAATCTTGACAGTAATTCCCTTAAACCTTGATCCTAGGAGGACCATGAGGACAAGAGTTGTCTACCCTAATCAAGAACTCGTAGTGCCTCCAAAGGTAAGATTTCAAAGTTCTCTCTCTCTACGTCCAATTTTCCGGCGAACCTCCGTTTGGCCTCGTTTTGGACCTAAATCCTGCAATTTAAAGTGTAATTGAATTGTATGAAAATGTAGAAACAGATTTCTATCATTAATTTGAGGAAATAACCCAAATTGAATGGCTAATTTGTAGAAATAAAATTCGGTCAATAAAGAGGTAGAAATTGGGGAAAATTTTGGGGATTTCAAAAAATTGAGGGACCTCCATGCAATTTCTAAAAATTGAAGGTCAAATAAGAAAGATGTTGGAGGACTAATTGGTCAATTTTCGAAAGAATTGGGGCCAATTAGCTATTTTTGGAAGGTGGGGGCAAAACAATATTTTTTGAAAAATTGGGGACCATATTGGTAATTTGGAAAACATGAGCCCCTTACAAAATTTTAAGTAAATCAAGGACCTAAGGAGGATATTGGAAGTCCTTGGAACTTAAATTGGGGAAAATTTAACACTAGGAACCTAAAGTCAATAAGTATGAACTTTAGGGACCTGTGTAATAAACAAAAAATTTTGGCCTAGTATCCAATACTAAAAAGCTAAGAAGCTTTTACGCCAAACCCTAATGTTTAAGAGTGGTCAAACCATGTAGGGACTTTTGAGACAGGAACGCTAACAAGGGAGCTAGACTCAAACTTAGAGAACCGACTAGAGAAGAACACGCTAGAGTCACCGGTGAGTGGAACTTTCATACAACATATCAATTAGGATGATGAGCTCACATTTATGAACTAAAAACCTCCTTACCGAATTTTAAGTATGATGACTTGAACATCATACCCGGTGGGTATGATGCGTTTCTAAAAGGAAAAACCCGTATACCGGTTGTAAGCAGACCTATCATCACACTTGATTGGTGTGATGACTTAAAAGAGGATTTTGTCAGAAGTGTTCTCCCCTTACTGTGCGGCATTGTTGAAACCATTTGGGAGACCTTCTTGACATGAGCTACAACAGCTCTAACAGGCCAGGGGCCTCGGTTTTGAACTCAAATGGCTCAAGGCCCAATTTTGAAAAACACGTGTAGTGGGCCCAAGGCCAATGGGTACAAGCTAAAGCCCATAAACAAACATGATTAGGAAGAGCCATGAAAACTTTAATCTAAAATGGAATCAATTGTGTGATTCACCACGATACTAAGTCCGGACCGACAATGCTCGATGGGCTAGCAACAGTGCATTAGGTCTAGGTTGACGGATCGACCTAGACAAATAGCAGCAGGCCAGGTTGAGTGTCAGGGTCATTGGACCGTCAACACCAAAGAAAATGGCTAATTATGAAAAATTATTGTTTGTGCATGCACTCATGGATTGAGGACCATCAAGATGCCCTAGGGGGTAGTAGTGAGTTCCAAGGGCTGATGGATGACAAGGTGAAGATAAGGGTAGTTTGTCATGCCAGTTAGTCATGGAGCTCTCAGATCTTCTTGCGCATGAGATCGGGGTGGGGTCAGGATGAGGTCTCCGTCCTCATACGAACACGAAGTAGAATTCGGGTCTGAGGGTCAGACGTTTGGGATGTCCACTTAGACTCAGGGTAGAATTCTGGGACTTCTATTAGGGTGGACGACAAAGTCGCACTAATCCCCAAGTGAGTGCAATCTGGGACTACCCTGCAAATGTTTGTACCCTTCATGATGAAGGGCATGTGTTTTTTTGCTAAACACTTCCCGAGGCAAGGGGAGGTGTTGATAGAGCTAGACACACCAAGGATTTAAGAAAGATTTTAAAAAGGGTTTTTAATAAACTAAGTATCATTTTAGTAAAATTCATTCCCAATGGATGAGGTGTTGTTCTTGGAAGTTATTATCCTAAATCATCGTTGTGTGGGACAGTCCTTCTCCATACGTCCAATTCCTCCACACCTATAATAGGTTATCTTGGTACCTATCCTCAGTAGTGTTGGCCACTTTTTCACGTAGTGTCCCCATCGTCCACACCTATAACAGGTCATTTCCTTACGTGGACCTATGTGGTTCCTCCTATACTTTGAGCATTGTGAGGCCTTTCTAGGGGATTGCTAATGGTTTGGTGCTTTGCCATTCTTGTGCCCGAATACCTTGAAGGTTTTCTTGTTGAGTCTTCCTTGAGCAAGGGTTACTCCAAGAGTCCTCCCAAACTCCTTAGTTCCATGGTTCATTTCCTTAATTGGGATGGGATTCTTCTCGGTCTTTGTGGTGTCTAGGGTAACGTGGGTTTGTTTGGCTACTTTTCTTAGGACCATCTTCCTACAACTGAGGCACAATATCACATCATATTTGAGAGACATGGTTTTAGAAAATTGGAGTTCTTCATTAATGGAGAAGGAGTACAATATGTTAAGGTTTTAGCCCTAATACAAAAAGGTGGTTACAAAATAGATTGGGAGTTACTGGATTCTTGATAAGCGTCCTCCTTAGTAAGGTTATAAGCCCTTGCTGCCGTTCTGGGCTTTAGGCTTGGCTCCCTTCGTACACGGGGCTGTCACCTCAACATGTCCTGACACCATATTCATGGGTTGTACTGGATACTTCCACATAATGTCTCTTGGCCCTTTGTGACTTTTACTATACCTCGAGCATTGGAGAGCTTTTAAGGTTGTCTCCTACATGGACAGAGTGTTGGGTAGTGTTGGTGATGTTAGTCCTAGTTTTCTTGGTTACTCCCTTTGGAGCCATTTGAAAATTTTGGTAGTTTTTCTCTTATTTCTTATGTTATATAGCCTTGATAATGTATTCAAGGAAACAAGCTCTGATACAACTCAAGTTGTCCTGCCCCGACCCAGTTTGGTTGGATCCCCGTGAGCAACCCGCCACTCCCTTTGGTTTATGAAGGATTTCACTTCCTTCTAAACCTTGAGGAGTTAGATGTCCTTTTTACTTAATTTTACTAGAATAACATTATACAAAACTTAATATTTTAAAAACTTCACATACTTGTCTTAAGGGTTCAACTTCGGGGGGAGGGGGGGGTTGAGTTTGTACAATTCAGTGAGCGGGTGTTGGGAAATGAGTTTTCAAAAATATAAATAGCTTATCAAAAATCTTTAACACACCATTCTTTAAAAACCTTTTATCCCTTTTTAAGCTTTTGTGTGTTTAGCTCTTTTAGCACATCCCCTTGCCTCGGGAGGCATTTAACAAACAAACACACGCCCTTTATCATAAAGAGTACACAGGTTCACCAGTGTAGCACGCCTACTGCACCCACTTGTGGATCAGAGCATCTTTACCATCCACCATGATAGAAGTACCTGACTTCTACCCTGAGTCTGAGTGATGCCCAGACGCCATGTGAAACCCATCCCTTCGGATCAAGGAAAAATCGGGAAAAGAGCCAGTCAATCTCCATATGAAAAACTAAGTCGATTAATGAACCAAAAATAGTAAAGAAGGGTGAAAAGGGGAGATTAGAAAATCCCAAGTAACCAAAAATTCAAAAAAAATAATGGGGAATAACCATGAAGTGAATTGGATGAGAGAACCAGATCAATTAGTAGTGAACCAGATTGAACCATAGTGAACTAGTTCAATAATTTATTTTTCTAGGTGGTTTAAAAATATCAATGTTGGAAATTAAGGTTGTCATTAGAGAAAATAAATTTATATAAATTTAGAAAATTTTAAAATTAAAAAATCGGTCAAATCAGACCTGAACCGGCCACTTTTCAAATTTGGGTCACCAAACCCGAACGGACCAAACCGGTCAATGGTCCAACCGATCAACGGTCCAATCAGTCAACAAACTAGACTGATCAATGGTCTAGTCGATCAATATACCGAACCTGTTAATGGTCAATAGTGCCTAGTAAGCAGCCACGCAAACACGAGCAGCCAATGGGAGGTTATCGTGTGTCTAGTCAACGGTCAGCAGATGACCTATCAGCTTGCCACGCAGACATAGTAGGAAATGGGAGGATGCCATGTCTCTGGTCAACTAGTCAATGGCTGACACGGCGGCTAAGTTGGATCATCACGCCAAAAAAATTGGCCAATTACAACGCGCCATGTGGCATGTCTGCCATGTCATCATCTTCAACCTCAGTCTGCTTACGGAAAGAAGAGAGGCCTGTGAAGGGGGGAGTCTCTGGCGACTTGGAAAATGCTTCGATCCTATCACCGATGAGCGGCTTAGGGGCCGATCATGCCAGCGGGTAGCCTGAACAGTTGTCGAGCTCCCTATAAATAGAGCACCCTCTCACTCGACCTCCTTACCACTTAGGTGTTCTCTAAAGACAAACAACCCCTTTTCTGATGAAGTACCAAACAAGGCTCCAATGACAGACCATTTCACAATCAAAGGAACTCTGGCGAGTAGTATTAGAACTGGGAAGGTGTCCTCGAGCTTGGGGAACCCTCAGCTAGACCAGAGGGCAGCCGGAGAAGTGATAGAGTAATCACACAGTGAAGCAGCGAGCTTCTGACCAACCCAACCCTGACCCTCTCAGACCTCCTGCCACTAGAATTAACCACCTCCGACCTCTTGAGACACTCTCTAGCCCCTCTCAGACACCCAGTAAGCTCAATTTCACCTCTACTCGTCAAATTTTCTAGGTTTCAAAACTCCACCTCCCCAAAACTTCTCTCTTCAAATTCCTGCAGTGCAACGGTAAATTCAGTGAGATTCAATGTTGGTATGACCCCCTCGATGAACACTAGCTGCCTACACCTCAAGCTCTAGCCATCGCCCCTCCATCAGTAAGCTCAGCAAGCTTACTCTCTCTACTATTATTTTTTGATGAAGCTTAAAACTTAGTCAAATTCAGAAATTCAAAGTGTAGGACGATCGGGGGGAGCTAGAGGAGGCGAATAACAAGAGACAAATAAATTAAGGACTTTCAGGCCATTAATTGGACAAGGTAAGAATTGAGAAGTTCGAATGTTCAATTTGGGGAAGAAAAGGGAGGCAATTTGGAGATTTTTCAAAAGAAAGGGACTTTTGTGCAATTCTTCAAAAGTTCGAGGGTTGAATGTCAATTTGATGAAATTAAGGGCATTTTCATGAAATTCACTCTCAATTGAGGTCGAATTGGGCAATTTGGATAAAATGGAAGAAAAATTGGTAATTTTGAGAAATTAAGGGCCAATTGGCATTTTTTGGAAATTAGGGACCAAATGGCAATTTTTTGGAAAATTTTAGGGCCAATTGTTGGTTTTAGAAAAATTAATAACCCAAGAAGGAAATTTTGAAATCCTAAGGGCTTAATGGAAATAAAGGGGGCAAATAGGGACCTAAATGTAAAAGTATAAACTTTAGGGATCTAGAGGTAATTAAGGCATAACGTGGAGAGCTACTCGCAAATACTCGAAAATAGGCCACTTAGGCAAATCGTCCTGATGTGGATATTCGTACCAAGTCATAATGGATTTCCCAAATACTGGCATAAAGGGGCACGTGACAAGTTAAGGCCTCACTAGGACAACCCTGTCACTACTACCAGGTGAGTGGGAACCCTACAATATCAGTCTTGATTAGGACGATGGTTTCGCTTCAAAAACAATTTTCTTAGAATTAACTTCCCCAGACTAGGTGAATATGCTTAAAACATTTGGGAGCTAATTTCGGGGCATAAGCTCGGTAATACATGTGGGTCCAAGACCGAAGGACACGAGTATGGACCCATTCAGAATCAGCATGTCATAAACTACTAAAAGTACTAATAATGTGTAATTGAGTATGATACCCACCGAGCAAAGGCTGGGATGTTGGGCTTGTTGGGCCAGACCGCTGCTATGCCAAAGCAAGGTCGTTGAACTTGTCGGGCTAGCACACATAGGTCGAAGCCAATCCAACAAACCCCAAAGCTAGAGGGCTAAAGATAATGACTAGAAACAAAAAAAGACTTTTAATTGTGCATGCACTGTGATGTGTGACCATCAGGACACCTGTTATGAGGTAGTAATGGATCCCAAGGGCTGTTTGATGACCTAGGATGTATAAGGGTGGTTTAACATCTAGTATGTCGAGAAGCTCGGGGAGCTTTCTGTGCATTGAGACTGTGGCAATAGGGGGAAATGGGATCTCATCCCATCAAAGTAAGATCAAGGTTTGAGGGTCGGATGAACAAGGGCCACTTAAACTCGGGGTAGAGGCAGTTTGTCATGCCCCAACCTAGTTTGATTGGATCCCTATGAGCAAGCTGCCACTCCCTTTTGTTCTAGAGGGTTTCACCCCCTTCTAAACATGAGGAGTCAGGCGTCCTTTTTCCATATTTTTTTTGGAATAGCATTATACAA
Source organism: Trapa incisa (assembly GCA_030064435.1). Lineage (NCBI taxonomy): Eukaryota > Viridiplantae > Streptophyta > Magnoliopsida > Myrtales > Lythraceae > Trapa > Trapa incisa. The sequence goes on along the minus strand of CM057774.1, from coordinate 1,669,766 downwards.
AACTCAATATATTAAAATTTTACATATCTGACTTAGGGTTCAACTGTGGAGGGGTCTTTAAGGTTGGTCTTCCTTTCTCCTGAAAAGAGTTAAAGGGAGGGGGTGATTTTCTACAACTAAGTGAGTGGGTGTTGGGTGTGAGGTTTTAAAACTCTTATGTTTTCAAAATCATGCCAAGGTTTAACATTCATTTTCAAGGATTTTTCTCAAATCTCAAGGCTTTTTCCACTTCCATATTAGGTGTGTTTAGCTCTCTTACCACATCTCCTTGCCTCCAAAGGCGTTTAGCAAACAAACACACGCTATTTATCATAAAGGGTACAAACTTTCATAGGTCAATTCTAGAATGCACCCACTTGGGGATTAGTGCGACTTTGTTGTCCACCCTGTTAGAAGTCCCAAACTTCTAACCTAAGTTTGAGTGGACATCCAAGACGTTGGTCCCTCAAACCCGAAATCCACTTCGTGTCCGTATGAGGATGGATGCCTCATCTTGATCACACCCTGGTCTCATGAGCAAGAAGCTTCTAGAGCTTCATGAATAACTCGCACGATGAACTGCCCTTATCTCCACCATATCGTCCAATAGCCCTTGGAAGCCATCACTACCCCCTAAGGCATCTTGTTGGTCCCGTATCCATGAGTGCATGCACAAACAAGAATTTTTTTTTCATGATTAAGCCATTCTCTTTGGTGCCAACGGTTCAACGGCCTTGACACACAACCCAACCTGCAGCTGTTTGTCTAGGCTGGTCCATCAACCTGGCCTTGACACACTACCGCTAGCCCATTGATCATTGTCGGTCTTGACTCGGTACCGTGGTGAATCACACAATCATTTTCCATTTTAAATAGGAGTTTTCATGTATCTTTCTAATCATGTTTATTTACGGGCTACAGCCCGTGCCCACTAGCCTTGGGTCCACTGCACATGTTTTAAAAATTGGGTCTTGAGCTGTCACACCCCAACCCAGTTTGGTTGGAGTCCTGTGATCAACCTGCCACCCTTCCTTGTACTAATCTAGTATTTCTACCAAATAGTCCACGGAAGGTAAAGTGTTGGAGTACTATTTTTTATAACAAAGTTTACAAAATATAAAAGTTACCCGATGGGAGTGCCCTTGGCTTTCTCTTCTTACCTCAACTCGTCGTAGCGAGGTGTCTCTCCTGAAAAATTTTAATGGGAGGGGTGAGTTTCTACAACTCAGTGATTGGAGGTTGGGAAGTGAGTTTTCAAAATAATCGGTCTATTAAAAAGTTATATGATTTTAATTTATTGTAATATGAATTCATCTAGTCTTGAGCCCTTCCCCTTGCTCAAGAGACTTTTCAGCAAGCATTCACACAACCTTTCTATCATATAAAGGGATGACACATTCATAAAATAGTCCCTGATTATTCCACTTGTGGATCATAGCATATTTACCGTCCACCCTGATAGAGGTACACTACCTCCACGAATAAAGGTACACTACCACCACTAATAGAGGTACACTGCCACCACTGATAGAGGTACACTGCCTCGGTCTCGAGACCTCATTTTCCCTCCAACCTCAGTCTCAATGCGCAGGAAGCTATCAAAGCTTCTTGGCATACTAGACACCAAACTACCCTTATACGTCCTTGGGTCGTCCAAAGCCCTTGGGACTCATCAACTACCCCTCTTGGTCATCTAGATGCTCCTGGGATCCTCATGCTTGCATAACAACAATTTTGAATCATTAACCATGATCTTTGGTGTCAACGGTCCAACAGCCTCGACACTCGACCTACATGTAGCTGTTTGCCCTGACCAGCATGTCGACCTCGTTTGGGCACACTACCGCTAGCCTATTAAGCATTATTAGTCCTATCTTGGCCCTATGGTAAGTCACACAACATTTTCCAGTTTCATGAGAGTTTTCATGGTTCTTATAATTCACGTTTATCTACAGGTCCAACCCGTGCACAATGGCATTGGGCCCACTTCACGAGTTTTCCAAAAATGAGCCCTCGACTATATCATTTTCAAATCCTAGGCCTCATGCATGTTGGAGCATTCTGGCTCCCATCAAGAATGTCTCCCAAAATGTTTAAGAGGTTTCACGTAGTAAGGGGAGACCATTCCTAGAAAAATTATTTTCCACTTAAAAACAGTTCTTATCACCCCAAACAGGTATGATGTTGAAAATCCCACTCACCCGATATTGTGATGGATTCGTCCCGGCTAGATTTCCAATCTTCAATGTGCTCCTTGGCACTCATACTTGTATGACTCGTGTCTATGTGGTTTGAGTATTCACATTAGGATGGTTTGGCATAAAAGACCTCTTACTTCCATATATTTGCATATATGTCCTTGATTTATGCCTTATTGCGATTAGGTCCCAAAAGTTCAGAAATTTTGAGATTAGATCCCTAATGCTCAACTTATTTTCAATTAAGTCCCTAGGACTTCCAATTTTTCCTCACGGGTCTTGGAATTTTCTAAAGTTGCCAATTGGTACTCAATTTTTCCAAAATTTCCAATTGGTCCTTAATTTCCCAAAATTTACTAATTGGTCCTTGAACTTTCAAAAATTGCCAATTGGCCCTCTATTTCATCCAATTGCCTAATTGGGCCCCAATTAAAAGTTAATTCATGAAAATGCCCCTAATTTCCTTAAATTGCAATTCGGCCCCCAATTTTCCAAAAATCCTCAAATTGCACAATTTCTCAAAAATTGTAATTTGGTCCATGAATAACAATTTCATTCAATTGACCTCCAAAATGTGGTTAATCGTCTTAATTGATTATCTGAATCGTCTTTCCTATCACTCCCTCATCATCTTGAGCTTTGAACTACTCGATTTGGCTAAAAAATGAGCTCACACAAAGCTTCGCCAAATTTTTTTAGTCTAGAGAGAGAAAGCTTCGATATCTTACCGGTGAGGGTCCGGTGACCGGAGCTCTTGCATTCTCTAAATTACTCTACACCCAGGGATCTTCCCTAGATCAAATTGCACCTCAATTGGTGGCCTAAGCAATGTGAATTTCTTTGTTTCAATTCTTACAAAAATGATTCTTAGTTTCATTTCTTAGAAAATGAATTTAGAAATTTTTAAATTTGAGAAAAATGGTCGAACCGGGCCCAAACCGGTCGATTTTCAAATTTTGGACAACGAACCCAGTCGGACCGGACCGGTCAATGATCCAACTAGAACGGTCAACAGTGAACAGTCAACGACCAGCTGGTGCCACGTCAACTGCCATGCAAACACGGTCAGTCAATGGCAGGTTGCCACGTGTCTGGTCAACGGACAGTTGACGCCCATTAGCACGCCACATAGACATGAGCAACCAATGAGAGGCTACCACATGTCTGGTCAACGAGTTAACGGCTAATGCAACGGCCGAGCTGGCACTCCACATTAGAAAAATTAACCAATCACAATGCGCAATGTGGCACGACTGCCATGTCATCGTCTTCAACCTTCAGACGCTAACAGAGAAGACAGAGAGGGAGAGAGAGACGCCAGAAAAGCTGGAGTCTCCGACGACTCAAAAAATGCTCTAGTCAGGTTGCCAGCAGCTGAGTCGAAGGCTGAGTCTTACACCGGCAGGTAAACTGAACAGTTGTCGAGCTCCCTATATAAAGAGCACCCCCTCATTCATTCTCAACATCCCAAAATCGAGCGAAGAAGAAGAAGAGTGAGTTTTTCGGTGAAAACCTCCACCAAAGGAGCTCTAAAGGGTGCCTTTGGAACCAGGGAAGAATTCTCTAGCTCCAGACCTTCTCAAAATAGCCAGAGGACACTCGAAAAAGTGCACACATAATCGTACAATGAAGTTGCTCTGGAGCTCAAAGCAGCGAGCTCCTGCTTGATGCCACCTCACCCCTTCCGACCCTTCCACCACCCACATTGACCACCTCTGACTGCCTAAGACCCTCCACACCACCCCTACAAGCCCCGGTAAGCTCAATTCCGCATCCCCTCATCGAATTTCTAAATTTTAGAGTTGCACCACCCAAAACTTCTCTCTTCAATTTCTTGTAGGATAGCAGTGAATTGCAGCATGATTCGGTCCTGTTAGATCCCCCTCGACTAGCTTTAGCTGCCACAAGCTCAAGCTCCGACCGTCGCCCCTCCATGGATACGAAACACAAGCTTTCTCTCACTATTGTAAATTTTATGAAGAAGCTCCGACAGGGCGTAAAACTCAACCAAATTCAGAAATTCAAAGTGTAGGACGATCGAGGGGAGCTGGAGGAGGTGAATAGAAGCAAGAATCGAAGAAATTAAGGATTTATAGGTCACCAATTGGATGAGGTAAGATTCAAAGTTCCACAAGCTTGAATTGGGGAAACGATTAAGGGCAAATTGGGGATTTTGGGGGACTTTTGTGCAATTTTCAAATATTGGAGGGCAGAACTATAATTTCACAAAATTGACGATGTTTTCATGAAATACACCCCCAATTAAGGGTCAATTGGACAATTTGGACAAATTTGGGGAACTAAATCGCAATATTTGGAAAATTAAGGACTAAAAGGTAAGTTGGTGAATTAAGGGCCAATTGGTGAAATTGAAAGAGTTAAGGACCTAAAAAGAATATTTGGGAACCCAAGGGACCTAATAGAGACTAAAGAGAAATCATGGACCCATGTGCAATTTAAACAAAGTACGGGGCTCTAGGTGCAAATATAAGAACGGGTGTGACCTCTCCCTAATACGAGCACTCGTACCCTATAGGGACGGAGTACTCGAGCACCGACCCCTGAAGCGCACCAAAGAGGAAGACTCTAATGTCACGACCCTGTCGAGATCACCAGGTGAGTTGGAACCACTCTAACGTCCATTCTGATTGGAATGATAGTTCAACTTTGAAAACTATTTTCTCAGAATTAGCATCCCCTGACTGGGTGACCCTGCTTAAAACATTTGGGAGCTAATTCCAGGCTTAGGCTCGAGATGCCAGTGGATCCAAGGCAGGTGGATACGGGCATGGACCCATCCAAAACAGACATGTGATATATGATGCTAAAAGACTTGAATAATGGGAACTTTGTGTGATACCCATCGAGCCAAGCTGAGTTGTCAAGCTTATTGGTCTTAACTGCTGTTCTGTCGAAGCCAGGTCCTCGAACCTGTTGGGCCAGTACGCGTAGTGGTCCGAAGCCAAGTCGACACACTATTGTGCTAGAAGACCAAAGATAACGTCTTTAATTTAAAATATTCTTGATTGTGCATGCACCGTGATGTTCAGGCCATCAGAACACCTGACATGAGGTAGTGATGGAGCCCAAGGGTTGCTAGATGACCTAGGGACCATTAGAGCAGTTTCGTTGTTAAGTAGGTTGTGAAGCCAAGGATCTTCCGGTGCATGGAGATCGATGCAGTAGGGGAAATGAGCCATTGTTCCACTGAGTGGACATGGCGAAATAATATGGGGTTTGATGTGTTGAACTATTGATGTCCACTCAAACCCTGGGTAGAGGTAGTATCCCTCTATCAGGGTGGACGGTAAAGGCGCTTCGGTCCACAAGTGGCATGGTCGAGTACTATTCTACGAATGTGTGATCCCTCCTATGATAGGAGGGCGGTTGTTGATCACTAATCGTGTGAAATGAGTGAATAATAGCAAACGTAAATATTTATTGAATAGACAAAAATGAAATTAAGAAAATGTTATAGTAGTTTCTCTCACTAAGTGTTTTACTCACCCCCCTCTCTCACCCTTTTTTCAGGATAACACCGAGACAGGAAATTCTCGGATGCACTCAGGCCCTCAAGGTACGCTTCCCACCCCCAACTTAAAGTAAGGGTTTGAACGTAAACATGCATTCACCTTCCTTGCCTCATTTAGGAAGGTATACCTAAATGATGCAGGAAAGGGTGGTGGGTTGATCACGGTCTGCGACCAAATCGGGTCGGGGCATAAAAACTTGAATGGTATCAGAGCATAACTTTCCTAGCTAGTTTTTCCCCAACCCATCCTAATCCTTGATTCCCGACAACCTTGTAGGAATATGAACAGGAACACCCCCTCCCCAAAGAATACATTCCATGGATCCACGTTATGGAGCAACGAATAGAGGCCCTAGAGGAGCCAATCCCATGGGACGCACCCCAAGATAGGACCCCTCCCTACTCGGTAGAGGATGAAGTGTCCCCACCCAAGGGACCAGACCTAGCCCATATTAAGGCTGAAGCTGAAAGAAATTTATGGGAAGCATATGCAAATTATGTGAGGGTTTTCCACTGACTCCCCCCGATCCATAACAATGCGTGTACCATAGGCCCCATCCAACATGCCCACGATGCAACTGCCCTACGCTGATACGGTGTAGATATAACACTTCCTGTACAAGCCATGAGGGCCTCTAGTCTATTGGCATCAGCAAAATTCAAGGAGCCGAGTATGAATCCGTGCCCCCGATGCGGCAGGCACCATGGGGGCGAATGCCCACTCAGAAGGAGAAGGCGCCTCCAAACACCGATACGAAGTCTCGCAATCCACATAGGTATAATTCTAGGTCAGTTAACTGGTATGGATAGAAAGGGGGTAGTAGATTCAATAAATGTCCATTGTAATAAACCTTGGCCAGGGTTTTCTAGTCCAACAAATAAAGAAGATTCCTTTTTCAAAAAAAGAAAACTCCAAATTTCTTGACCAATTCCTAGAACAAGGGAGCTTTAGAAGCCCCCAAAATACCAAGAACCCTAAAAGGAGTAAAACCAAAGCCCACCCTAGGTTAGTCGTTCCCTTCCACATCTATACCCTACCAGATGGAGCTAGGATGACAAGAGGCCCGAGAAGTGCCTTGCAAGACAAAGGAAAGTCGGGGCAACCCATGACTAGCCCGGAAAGCATAGTAGGAAACCATACGGACTAGATGCCATTGGCAAATCAGCAAGAACCCAAAAGGGAGAACCAAAGGAGAGCTACATCAAGAAAGGAAACCACAAAGAAATATAGAAGAAGAACATGGTTAAGAACAGGCAGCAGGACAAAGGCCAAATTACCTAGTGGTGCATACCTGAAGAAAACGTTATGGACAGGCCAAGGATGGACCTAACCAGATAGCCAAGGTAACCAAAGGTCTGTAGCATGGTACCCCAAGGGCGAGGCACAGAAAAATAAGGTCGTGATGAAGGAATGAAACATCCTGACCCTAGGAAGTAGGGAAAGGAAAAAGAGAAGAGCCAGCAAGCATGGAAATTCCAAAGTCAAATGGGATAGTGACATAAGGAAGTCACATCGAGAGACTCAGAATTGGAAGAGGATATCGAATTGAAAGGACAAATCAATCATAGGACGAAAAGAGAGGCACCAACCCTAACACACAGGGAGGAACACAAACCCAAGAAAGAAGAACACTTAGAACCACCAACCCCAAAGGAGGAGTGGGTAGTAGGACAAGTTGAGGTAAAGCGACAAACTAGACAAGGCAATCGAGGACCAACAAGGGAGGATTCAGGTCCTTGAGGATGGAACCAGAGACCACACCTTGGAACCAGTAAGGAAAACCTCTGGAAACCGGTTCCATGTGGGAACAAACTTCATAGGAGGAGGAAGTCTTGTAAAAGACAACTACGATAGGAAGGAGAGAAATCCGAAGGAGTACCACCATCAGCCAATGTAATGACCCCTGAACTCACATAAGGAGCTGGACACACATGTTCTCGGGGACCACAAAGCATAGGCAAGACATAGGGAATCAAGACCCCAGGAGTAAGAGAGTATAGCAACGAAGTGATCTAGGTAATACAAAGGAAGAGAATAAGAGAGAGTACGCCCTAAGGACTAGAGCAGACGGACACGATCCCAACCGCAGGGCAATTCGGACGTGAGGCCTAGGATGGAACCACAAGCTTAAGAGTCACATTGCTAGGGATAACTGAGTTAATTGTCAACAAGAGTAACCGAGGAGGGGGCTAGAAAAGGGGAAGTACACCGAGAAAGGCAAACACAATAGCCGATCGAACAAGGTACCCGATCGACGAAGGAGTAAATGAACTCGGGTACAATGGGAGGTATCGGAACCCTAAACCCAGATAACACCCCAAAAACGAAAGTTCGACCCCAAGCTACCAGAAGTATCAGATCGGTGAGGCTCTATGAATGCTGAGAAAAAGGAGACGAGTCAAATTGACCGAAATCTAGAGAGTAGAGGAAGTGAAGCAAAGAGGGTAACTTAAGCTGGAAGGGTATCAACTTACACCTTAAGGAAGTCGCATCAGTACCTCTTCAGAGAGAAAAGTTAGGCGACAGAGTTTTGAGGACAAAACTCCTAAAAGGAGCGGACAATTGTAAAACTCATCCCTTGGGATCAAAGAAAACTAGGAAAAGGGGATACGTATAAGTTTAAACATAAAGAAACAAGTCGTTTAATGAATGAAAAAATAGCTAATGTGGGAAAATGGAAAATTCCAAGTGACCAAAAATTCACAAAAATGACAAGGAACAACTAGGAAGTGAAATTGAGGAGAGAACCAAACCAATTCGGGGTGAACTAGACTCGAACTGGACTGAACCGTCATGAACCATAGTGAACCAGTTCACAAATTCATTTTTCTAAGTGGCTTAAAAATGTCAAATTGGAAAATTGAGACACCATTAGATAGAAAATGAATCTAGATAAATTTAGAAAATTTAAAATTTGAGAAAAATGGTCAAACCTAGTTCGAGTACGCCGATTTTTGAATTTTGGACAGCAAATTCGGTCAACGGTCCCACCAAACCGGTAAACGGTCAACGGCCAATTGGCGCCACATCAACTGTCACGCAGACATGGGCAGCCAATGGGAGGCTGCCACGTGTCCGGTCAACGATAGCTGGCGCCATCAGCACGCCATGTAGACACAAGCAGCCAATGAGAGACTGCCACATGTCTGGTCAATAAGTCAACGGTTGACGCAGCGGCCGAGCTGGCACTCCAAGTCAAAAAACTTGACCAATCATAGCACGCCACGTGGCATGACTGCCATGTCATCATCTTCAACCTTTAGACGCTGACAAAGAAGAGAGAGAGAGAGAGTCGCCGAAAAAGCTGGATTCTTCGGCGACTAAGAAAAATGCTCCGGTTAGGTCGTCGACGATCGAGTCTTACGCTGGCGGGTAGCCTAAATAGTTGTCGAGCTCCCAAAAAGAATAATTGGGAACCTAAGGGACCTAATAGAGACTAAAGAGAAATCAGGGACTCATGTATAATTTAAGCAAAGTACGGGGTTCTATGTGCAAATATAAGAGTGGGTGTGACCTCTGCCTAATACGAACACTCGTACCCTGTAGGGATGGAGTACTCAGGTACCGACCCCTAAAGTGCACCAAGGAGGAAGAATCCACCGATGCGACCCTACCAAGATCACCGGATGAGTGGGAACCGCTATGATGTCCATTCTGGTTGGAATGATAGTTCAACTTTGAAAATGATTTTCTCAGAATTAGTATCCCCTGATTAGGTGACTCTGCTTAAAATATTTGGGAGCTAATTTTGGGCTTAGGCTTGAGATGCTAGTGGGCCTAAGGTCCGTGGATACGAGCATGGACCCGTATAGAACAGACATGGTAAATATGATGCTAAAAGACCTAAATAATGGAAACTTTGTGTCATACCCATCAAGCCAAGCTAAGTTATCAAGCTTGTTGGGCTTAACCGCTGCTCTGCCGAAGCCAGGTCCTCGAACCTATTGGGCAAGTACTCGTGGTGGGCCGAAGCCAAGCCGACAAACCATTGTGCTAGAGGGCCAATGCAAACCCCGCACTTTTGAGTTAAGAAAAACCGAGAAAAGAACCGGTCAAATCGAGTAAGAAAATCGAGCCGGTTTACAGTTGAGAACATGCAACATGGAAATTTACAACTTCCGGTTGATTTGAAGGGTTCATTAAACCTTGGAAAAGAAAATTAAGAAACTTTAGAAAACAAAAACCAAATTGGTCCAGTTCGAGTCTAGGAGGTCACCCATCCTCACATTACTGTGAGGCAAGCATGCTTAACACAAATAATTTAATACCGAAATTTAATTATAGGAATTAATACCAAAATTAAATTATTGGAATTAATACCAATAATTTATGGTAATATTAATACTATTAATAAATCTCGCTCATTTAATACACGAGTTTTACGCCTATATAAAGAGGTCATCCCCATTTCATTCTCCTCTCACTTGAACACTTTTCTCTCTCTCTCTCTCTCTCTCTACTGCTCCATTTCCCGCTAAAGCTCGAACCAGAGCTTCGACTTGAACAAAAGTCAGGCTCTTTAGAACCGGGGAGAAGACAACTATCTGATAGCAAACTCCAGTCAATCCGAGAATCGTTGGAGAAGCGCCGACATGATGGAATAATGAAGCAACTCCGACGGACCAAAGCTGCCCTATTTCGGCCAAGCTAAAATCGGCCATTTCAAGCCCTCCTTAGGCCAAACCAAGACCTCCCAACACTTCCTCAGCCTTTCTACAGCCGAATTAGGACTGAAAGGTAAGCCAATTCGGCTCCCCTTTACAATTTTCGATCGGTGCTAGAGAGAGTCAACTGAATTTCAATAACAAAATTCTAATCCAATTCTGCATCAATTGATAAAATTCTTGATTCTAGGATGAACCTCAGGACGAGACCTATCTGCCCAGATTGAAAGCTCAGACCGTCATGCCTTCACCGGTGAGTAATCGAAGCTTTCTCTCTCTACAGTCTATTTTTCGGCGAAGCTCCATTTGAGCTCGTTCTGGCATTAAAATCTGCGATTCAAAGTTTCTTCGAATCGTATGAACATGCAGGAACTCAATTTCAACTCCAATTTCAATAATTAGAAGTGTTTGATCAATCAATTTGATGAAATCAAATTCGCTAGTGTTGAAGAGTTGAAATTGGGGGAAATTTTGGGGATTTTCAAAATTCAAAGGGACAAAATACAATTTTATGAAATTGAGGGTCAATTGGGCATGAAAATAATGTTGGCGGACCAATTGAGGAATTTTGGAATTTTTGGGGCAAAACTTACCATTTTTGTAAAAGAAGGGCAAAATGGTAATTTTGGAAAAATTGGGAAACCAAATTGGAAATTTGGGAAATTAAGCCCCTTTTTGGTGAAATTGAATAAATTGAGGTCCCAGGATAAATTTTAAAAGTTACGGGACTCAATTTGAGGAAAAATCAACATTATGGACTTAAAGTTAAAGAGAAATAACTTTAGGGACCTAAATGCAAATAACTAAAAGTTTGGGTTTTCTCATTCATTGGAAATGAATGAAGGTTGTTATGCCTAATAATAATGAACAAGGTTATTCATATCGTGTAGGAACGTGAAATACCGGGAACACCAGCAAGGACAAGCTTGCGTGAATACAAATAACCAGTCTAGTGGGATTCACAGCATTAACGGGTGAGTGGGCTTACTAACATCATACTCGGTTGGGATGATGAGCACAACTTAAAGATAAAAACCACTTACCGGTTGTGAGTGAAAATTTTATATCATACTCGGCAGGGGATGATAAGTACCTCGGTATAAAAACCCACTATTTAGTGGTATTTTAATCATTACCAATTAGAGAAAGTGATATGAAAATTATGCAGAAAAACTACTTACCAGTTGTAAGTAGATCATACCCGGTTGGTATAATGAGACTTCCTCGAAGGAAGTTGAAAACCTGTTCATTGGTTATGACGGGAGCTCGAATAGCTATTATAGGCCGGGGGCCTCGATTTTGGAACTTGTGGGCTAGAATGCCCAGTTTTTTGAAAATCTCGTATAGTGGGCCCAAGGCCAGTTGGCATGAGTAGAAGCTCGTAAACGAACATAATATATGTGCCATAAAACTTAATAAGTGAATTGTTTGGCCATGGTACCAAGATAGGACCGACATGCTCAGTCAACTAGCGGCAGTGCGACATGACAGGTCGACGGACTAGTCAAGACAAACAACTGTGAGCTGAGTTGACAGTCGGGGCCGTTGGACCAGTGGCACCACATATTACATGGCTTGATAAGAAAATATTGTTTATGCATGCACTATGATTACGGGATCATCAAGACGCCCATGAGGGGTAGTGATGTGTCCTAAGGGCCCTAAACGACCCGATGAGTATAAGGGGCAGATCGTCGTTCCATGTGTCTGTGCGAAATTTGGAGTAGCACCAAGCGCATGAGACCGGGGTGGGGACGGGATGAGGTCTCTGTCCTCATATGAACACGAAGAAGTGATTTCGGGATTGTGGGTCGGATGTCGCGTACATCCACTCATTCCTAGGGTAGAAGTGGTCGTACTTCTATTCGGGTGGCAGGAAAAGTCGCTCCGAAACCACTAGCGGGTTCAGTAGTGATACTGACTTGCGAATGTGTGTAACCTTCATGATGAAGGATGTGTGTTGGGTGATAACACACCGGTAACTAAGAAATAATGGAAAAACAAAAAATGAGTCTGGCACACTCCATATAAATGTTTTTCTTAAAAGTTAAAAGTAGACCTTTAAAAACCCATTCATTGAGTAGTTGTACTCACTCCCTCCCTTATATCCCTTTCAGGAAATCCCGGAAAGCCTACCCTAAAAGACAATCAACTAAGATGCCTATAAGACAGGTATGAAAAGTTTAAAATTTCATGCAGTTTTGATTATGCTATTCCAAGAAATGGTGTAGGTTTAAAGGACGCCTAACTCTTTACGGATTATAATAAGGGGAAACCCTTTAATAAACCGGGAGAGTGGCGGGTTGTTCATGGGGATCCGACCAAACTGGGTCAGGGCGTGACAACCAAAGATAACATCTATAATTTAAAAGATTGTTGATTGTGCATGCACCGTGATGTTCGGACCATCAAGACACCTGACATGAGGTAATGATGGAGCCCAAGGAGTGCTAGACGATCGAGGGAGCACTGTTCACTCGCCAGAAAACCAAACAATGCCGACGAAGGTGAAAAGTCTCTGTTCATGGCGTTTTAGGCCATGAATGAGCACCATAAAAGCGCCAATTGGACGGCTAAGGAGTCCCCGAGCTCCCTATCTATAGAGCTCCTCTCCATTCCTCCTCCTCACACCTGAAAACTCTTCTCTCTCTCTCTCTCTCTCTACTGCTCCAATTTCTAGTGAAGCTCGAACCAGAGCTCTGACTTGGGCATTTCTCTAAGCCTTAAAAGGAGAGGTCGAGTTCCTTAGTTTCGTGGAGAAGTCAGCTACCTGATGGTAGTCTCCATTTGCTCTGAGTATCACCGGAGGAGCACCGGCATAATCAAACAGTGAAGTAGCTCAGGTGGACCAAAGTTGCCCTATTTCGGCCGAACTAAAATCAACCAAATGCAGCCCTCCTCCGGCCAAACCAAGCTCTCCCAATGTCCCCTCAACCCTTAGACGATCTCAACTATGCGGAAAAGTAAGCCAATTCAACTCCACTCAATCGTTGCATGTCAGAGTTAGAGAGAGAAACTATAGAACTTCACTGACGAAATTCTCCCTCAATTCGAGGTCAATTGTAGGAATTATTGATCCTAGAAGATACCTCATAAAGAGAGCTATCTTCCCCAATAGAGACATCAGACTGCTGCACCTCCGACGGTAAGCTTTCTCTCTCTAAGTTTGGTTTTCCGATTAAGCTCCATTTGAGCTTAATTTGGACCCAAATTACGCGGACCAAAGCTCAATTGAATCGTATGGACGTGTAGGAACTGATACATACCTTCAATTGGAGCAATTAACCCCGATTGAATGGTCAATTTGATGACATCAAATTCGGCCAATTTGAAAGGGGGGAAATTGGGGAAATTTTCAGGAAATTTCAAGATTTCGTAAAATTGAGGAACCAAATTACAATTTCTCAAAATTGAGGGTCAATTGGCCATGAAAATGATGTTGGAGGACTAATTGGTCAATTTTTGAAAATAATTGGGGTCAAATTGCCATTTTTGTAAAGAAGGGACAAAATGGTAATTTTTGAAAAGTTGGGGACTAAATTGGAAATTTGGTTAACATAAACCCCTCAAGTGATTTTGAGTAAATGGAGGGCCCAAAGTGAATTTTAGAAGTTTTGGGACTCAATTTTGGGGAAAACATTAGCATTAGGGACCTAAAGTCAAGGAAGAAGAACTTTAGGGACCTAAATGCAATTAACCGAAAATTTTGGGCATTTCATTCATACGTGAGGATGAAGGCTATTATGCCAGATATTAATAGATAAGGATGTCCAAATATTGTAGAAATATGAAGGACCAGAACGCCAGCAAGGATAAGCTAGTGTGGAGACAAAACCCGACTAAGAAGGAATACACTGCACTTATCAGGTGAGTGAGTTTATTCACATCTTACTCGGATGGGATGATGAGCACCTCGGAAATGAAAAACTACTTCTATGTGGAATTTTAACATCACCCTTAGTTGGAGTGATGTGAGAACTATGCAGAAAAACTACTTATCAATTGTAAGTAGATCATACCTGGTTGGTATGATGGACTTCCTAGAAGGAAGTAGAAAACTCGTTTATCGGCTCTAAGCGAAGATGTCATCACACCCGATTGGTGTGATGGATGGAAAACTTTATTTTGTCTAAAGTGTTCTCTCCTGACTATTTGCTAATACTTAAAACTTTTGGGAGAACTTTTTGACAAGAGCTAGAATAGCTCAGATAGGCTAGAGGCCTCGGTTTTGGAACTTGAGGGCTAAAATGCCTGATTTTTGGAAAATCACGTACAGTGGGCCCAAGGCTAGATGGTACGAGCGGGAGCTCGTAAACAAACATGATGTTTAAGCCATAAAAATTCTTAATAAATTAATTATGTGATTTGGCCATGGTACCAAGACAAGACCGACATACTCGATGGACTGGCAGTAGTGCGACAAGACCAGGTCGACAAACTGGTGTAGACAAACAGTTGCAGGTCAATTTGAGAGTTAGGGTCATTGAACCAATGGCACCAAAGATAAATGGTTTTGTAGAAAACTTTTATTTTTGCATTTACTTGAGGTTTGAGACCATCAAGATGCCCAAGAGGGGTAGTGATACATCCTAGGGGCTACTAGACAACATAGTAGAGATAAGGGAAGTTTATTGTGCCAACAATCAAAGAAGCGCAACGTAGTTTCATGCGCATGGGACCAGGGGGAGGGGGTTAGGATGAGGTCTCTATGCTCATACAAACACTGAGTTGATTTCGGGTTTGGGGATCAGATGTCGCGAACAGTCTTTATCCCACCCCCACCCCAGTCTCATGCGCAAGAAGCCCAAACACAGTATCTTCAAGAAGCCCAAACATAGTAGCTTTATGACTAACTGGTATGACAAACTACCCTTATCGCATTCGTGTCGTCCAGCAGCCATTGGAATCCATCACTACCCCTTATGGGCGTCTTGATGGTTTTGATTCAAAGTGCATGCACAAACAATAGTCTTAGCATATTAGTCATTATCTTTGGTGCCAATGGCCCTGACACTCGACTTGGCATGTAGTTGTTTGCCTGACCGGTCCGTCAACCTACTCCTGGTCACTGCCACTAGCACATCAAGCCTTATTAGTCCTTACTTGGTCTCGTGGCAAATCACACAGTATTTCCATTTTTAATGTGATTTTTCATGGTTCTTTTACTCATGTTTGTCTAGGGTCTCTAGCTCATGCCCACTAGCCTTGGGCCCACTTCACGAGTTTTTCAAAAAAAGGGCCTTGAGCCCTATGAGTTCAAAATCGAGGCCCCTGACCTGTTGGAGCTATTCTTAGCTCTTGTCAAGAAAGTTGCCTAAATGGTTTAAGCAGTTGCACACAGTCATGGGAAAACATTTCCAACAAAATTTCTTTTAGTTCAAAGCACTCATCACACCAAAATTTCTTTTAGTTCAAAGTCCATAATCTTTGACTTTAGGCCCTTGAGTGCTCAATTATTTTCAATCAAGTCCTCAGGTTTCCAATATCCCTCTTGGGTCCTTATTTTTTTCTCAAAATGGTATATGGGGCTCAAAGTTTCCAAATTTCTAAATTGGTCCCCAACTTTTCCAAAATTACCATTTTGCCCCTAACTTCATGGCCAATTGGTTCCAATTCTTTCAAAAATTGACCAATTGGTCCTACAACATCTTTCTCATTGCCAATTGACCTTCAATTTTGAGATATTAAATTTAGATCCTTCAATTTTTTGAAATCCCCAATTTCCCATAAATTCTTCCCTCAATTTCACCTCTTTATACTAACCAAATTTGATTTCTTCAAAGTGTACATTCAAATGGGGTAAATTGCTCCAATTTATGGCATAAATCGATTTCTACACTTCCATATAATCCAATTGAGTTTGAATTTCATAATTTGGGTTCGAAACGAGTTCAAACAAAGCTTTGCCAGAAAATTGTATATAGAGAGAGAAAGTTTTGAAATCTTATCATCGTTGGCGGATGATCTTGATCTGGAGAGTTAGCTCTTGTACTCAGGGTCCTTCTAGGATCAAGAATCACTGCAATTCATGTCCTGAGCAGCGGGAATTTGGTTAGTGGAATTCGTTACTTTCTCTCTCTAGAACCAAACTACACCGACAGAAGAGGGCTGAATTGGCTTACCATTTTCCTTGGGGAGGTCGAGTGCGAGCTATAGAGGCTAGAGGAAGGCTTAATTTGGCCACAAGAGGTTTGAATTGGCCTAATTCTGATCGGCAAAAATAAGGCAGCTTCGGACCAACGGAGCTGCTTCACTTTTTAATCTCGCTGGCACTTCTCTGGCGATCCTTGGGTCGAGGGGCGGTTGTCATCCGGTAGCTGACTTCCTCCATAGTCTGTAAGACCCAAGTTTGTCTTCTAAGACTGAGAAAAGTGCCCAAGTCAGAGCTCTAGTTTGAGATTCGTCAGAAAACTGAGCACTTTCGAGGAGGAGAGGATTTGAGGTGTGTGGAGAATGAATGGAGGAGAGCTCTTTATATAGGGAGCTTAGGGACCTTCTACTCTACTAGTTTTCATACGGGTCGAGCTTATCTTCACCCGAAAATGCCCAAATCGGAGGAAATATTCCTTCGTTAGGAAAGGAAAGTTTTCTACATTGATGAAAAGTGTTATCATTCCAAGGAAGATGATGACACAGCTTTGTACCGTACAGGTCTGGTCCGACCAGGTTCAATGATGAAAATTGACTAATTCAGGCCCGATTCGACCTGTTTTCCAAAAATTAAATTTTTTTAAATTATTCTAAATTTATTTTATATCTAATGGTGGCCTAAATTTTCCAAATTGAGATTTTCAACCCAACTAAAAAAATGAATTAAGAAATCAATCCATCCATGGTTTAGCTCGTTTCAATTCGATTCACCCTAAACTGGTCCGATTTTCCCATCCAATTTATTTAATAGTTATTCCCCATGATTTTTATTAATTTATGATCACTTGGAATTTTTCAATTTCTCATTTTAACTATTTTTTTACTATTTTCAATTCATTAGTTGGTTTGATTTTCACATGTGAGTTATTAGTTCTTTTCTCAATTTTCTTGGTCCGAGAGAACAAGTTTCACACTAGTAGTTGGACCCGTACATGGTGATCGGGTCCAACTTATAGTGTTGGGATCCGATCATCAGATCTCTAGGTCCCACCAGGTCCTATGAGACCTAGTTGGGTCTGGTCGGGTCTAATCATACCCGACCACCCCATACCTAGATCGTACCTAAATGAGGATTTATACAATGGTTATTTTATGTGTACTAAATTAATTTATGTAAATTAAATAATTTAATATAATTATGTACAATGTATAACTTAAGAAATATAATTTTATATATTTATATATGTAAATAATTTACTGTAGTTGATTTTTAAATAACTTTATGTAAAATAGTCATTTTAGTGCATTAAATCAATTTATTTAAATTGAATAATTTAAAATAATTATGTAGCATATTATAATGATATAACCAACAAGTTATATAACATATATATTTTCTATAATTAAAAAAAATCAAATTTATGTATAAATTATTTTATGTACAATTATAATAAAAAATTTACTATAATTAAAATTTTAATTTAATATAATTATGTATAGTTAAATAATTATATACAATAAACATTTTATATAATTAAAATTTGTGAAAATTATTTAAAATTTTTGTACAAAATTATCAATTTATATAAATTAAATAATTTAATATAATTAAATCTTTTAATTTTATGTATAATAGTTATTGAATATGTAGTAAAATTAATTTATGTAAATTAAATAATTTAATATAATTTTATAGAATTTATCAATTTACAATATAATATATATTTTATATAAATATAAAATTATAATTTTATTTACAACTTATTTAGGTAAATAACTTACTATAATTATTTTTTAAAAGTTTATGTATATTAATCATTTTATTATAATAAAATTAAATAATTTAGATCAATTATGTATTATAATATAATATATCAATTTATATATAATATATATTTTCTATAATTAAAATTTCGTAATTTTATATAAAATTTATTTTTTATTTACAAGAATATTTATTTATGTATACAAAATAATTTTCTATAATTATTATTTTTAAATTATATATATATTAGTCATTTTATATTTAGTAAAATTAATTTATAAAATTTAAATTTTTTGTATAATTATGTACAATATAGGTAAATATTTTTATAATTATATATTATATACACAACTATGATTAAAATTTGTTAATTTTATGCACATAAAAAAATTATTATAATTATTTTTTAATTTTATGTATAAAATATTTTTGGTGAATAAAATAATGTACTATAACTAAAATATTTTAATTTTTTATATAATATAATTTACCATAAATATTAATTTTAAACTTTTTTCGCATTTATACAAAAAATAACATCGTTTTTTAATCAATTTATTTTTAAAAAAATTCAACAATACGGCCAGGTCTATCGGACGATTCGACCATCGGGTCTGGTTAGACTCGGAACCTGCTATCAAGTCCAATTTCGAGTACACATCTCTACTTTTATTTAAATCGCAGTAGGGATTTTGATTGGAATATGAGAGTAAGGATTATTCTTGTACCGAAGCCATGAGTGATCAACTAATAAGAATAAGTTTTTCTAGGTGGACGGGATTAAGATATTGAAATCTTTTCTCTATTAGATTTGGTTGGGTTGGATTTTATGAATATATATAATAATATATATTTAAAAATAATTATGACTAATTAATACGAGAGAGAACAATTAATTAAATGTTAAACACACACTTCGGACGTTAATTTACATTATTTAAATCTATGTTTAGCATATTAACCAACTTTGCCACGGTAAAATTGATTATATATATATATATATATATATATATATTATTAAAGTGATTTGGCATTTATTTAATTTGTTTTCTCAACGCCAATTATCTAATTTAAATAAAGTGTTTGATACCATTATTCAAATTGATAGTACATAATAATCATTTGTGTGCACTACACTACTATAAATTATATGATATATTGGTAGGCAATTGGCTATAATTAATTAAATATGAATTAGTAAGTAACAGTTGAATTTATGTAGACAAGATAATATCATTGTGGTTGATGTTGGAACTCAATTGCCCTTTTATACAAGTGGAATTAATTGAGATTAATTGAATTTAGATATATGATGTGATAAATAAAACGGTTGTGGGAGTGAGTTAGGACCAAGCGCACGGTTCAAATTTTTTGTTAAATAATAAAATTAACAGAAATAAAATGTATATAATTAAATATGGGAGGTGTAAATTAAAGTATTATATTAAAAATTTAATAATTATATATATAATTTTCTAAGTTCAGCTCTTAAATCTATTCCTGGTTGGGAGCATGTAAGAGTGGAGTTTGTGCGGTTGGTAACTAATGATAGCTCATACGTCAATGATCATGGCAGGACTTTTGGGAGTAGGAAATGTATATGACACATGAGAATGCTGCAATCGGAAGCAAAGGCAAGATATGCCAGCTACATACTTTTCTTCCATCCCCAGCTTTTTTCTTTCCTTTGATGTCATGCGGGCTTCTGACCACATGATGAATCATAATCACCAGTTGTGTCGAGAATGCTAAGTAGCAGATTTTACCATTAGCACTAACTGGAATACGCAAGCATCCATTAGATCTTGTAACTCTCGGAACACCGTGGAATTTGATGTAACTTTATCGCATAGTTGAATCCATGTTCGAATTAAATAGGCTTAGCGTAGATTTTGTGGCTCGTATGCACAATGCACTGGTCTAAGATTAATGGCTCCAACCAATTCAAGATCTAAGAATTGACGACAGTCTGACAGCATCAAGTGGCTCACTTGTCAAGCAAGTCCCCTTTGTATATAGCTAATTCATTGCCTAACACATTCGCACGATTTTTTTTTGTCATAATTGACACATTCTACCGCTCAAATGAATATTTTAAAATAATTCTTAAATAAATAAACTAACCTTACCAAAGTCTCATTACGCATATGAATAATAATAAATCTGATAATTTTTAGATCTTAAATAATTGAATGATTTAAATATAAATATATTAAAATATAATAATTTATAAAAACAAATAAATCAAGCATAATTATTAATATTAAACGATATAAATTATTGTGATAAAAAAAATTCACCTTATCTTTACATGCATGCCATTTTATACTCGAATTAATAAAAATAATAATTTACTTAATATTTCCATTTTTATTCTAATTTATATGAGTATATTTTGATTTAGATTATAATAAATATGATACAGTTTAATTTAAACTTTAATTCATTTTATTCAACTCGATTTAAATTTTGATTAGTATAATTAATTCGCATTTGAATAATAAATCACCTAATACTCACCATTCAAATCTCAATCCACCCAGCTCAACTATAGTTGACAACTCGATAGATCCAACTAATACTAATTTGAGTTTTGATCAATCTTATTCGTATTATTTAAATTATAATCCATTTAATCCACTTTAATTTAAAAAATATATCAATTCAAAAGACGACTAATGTTACACACTCAATACAAATTTCAATACAATATAAATTTTAATTTATACGATACACTCATTCAAATCATATGTATTTTAATTCACATCACTTACATCACAATTCACTTGAAATGCTAAATTCACTACACTTGATTTTATTTAAATTTCAATCAAATCGACTTTATAATTCAAATCATAATCTACCTACCACCCTAACTTAAATATCAATTTGCATCCATTCCAATTTTGACCTACCCCACCCCAATTGTATCTACCTCGATTTATTTCAATTTTAATTTTGATTTACATGACCATTCATATTCCAATATAGTAACCTCACCAAAGTGTGAGTGCCAATATTATAAATAAGAACAAATCATATTAGAGTAAGGACTTTAATATCTAAATAACTAGTAACCAAAAATCACATGGTACATAGGTCAGTTAATACACCTATTTAGTTTAAGATGCATTGATTATTACAATATATTTTATGTACTAAGTAAATTAATTTTGATGTTTATAGTAGAGTACTCTAGTATTTAAATTATAGTTTTCTCATTCATTTTATTGTATTTAGATTATATTCATTTTATTCCCTTGCATTAACAAGTTTGATGAATTCTAATGGATCTTATTATCTAAACTGCAAGAGTTTTAATAGTGATTTTTTTTGTATATTTCTTGGTTCATACGATAATTGATATAAATTTTATATGGAATAGTAATGATTTTCCGTATTATGATACCATAAACTGCTATAAGATATTTTGAATAAAAATTGAAGTGAAAAATATATATACCCCTCTTCTAGGGATATTGTTATGATTTTTAATTTCTAGTAGGAGATGAGAATATTAAATGCTATGTGAAAGGTTTATAAATAGGTGTACTCATATCCAATTGAATAAAAAATTTCCTTTTTCAATCATTCTCACTACTTTCCACAATTTCCCATCTTTCTTTTTTTTGTAAATCCAATTCAATTAGGGATTTTGATAGCAATATAAGACTAAGGATTGATTCTTGATCAATCAATAAGAATAACTTTTATAGGTGGATGGGGATTAACATATTGAAATCTTTATTCTATTAAATTTATTAGATTATTTGACCAAAAATTAAATTTATTAGATTTGGTTTGATTGGAATTTATAAATGTATATGATAATATATATTTAAGATATATATATATATATATTCTTATCTCCATCCACATCCACCTAAAGAGACCAATTCTTCATAGAGTAATCTCTCCAAAATCTCACAATCAATATTATTACCGATATTATGAATAAGAATATATGATATTAAGAGAATTTTTATATCTTAAATAATTGAAGGATACAAATATATATTTATTAAAATATAATAATTTATGCTAAAGCATAATTATTAGCATTGGACCATATAAGTCTATTTAAAGGACAACGGATAATTATCTTCCTTTTGAATATCAACCATGCTTTTGGTTACGTTTAGATTGTTATTTTAGGTATTCAACTTTATGAGCTGTTTTAATATATATATATATATATATATTATTTTTTATAGTTAAATATACGTAAAAGAATAATATATACTATGTGGGCACGGGCCACCTGTCAAAATGGACTGAGGGAGAGCATCACCCTGACCGGCCGGCCACTGCAGCATAATTTTGCTTGCAGTTTTTAGCTTTTTTAGAGAGAGAACACACAGAGAGACCGGACACTTTTTCTTTCATTTCTCGTCGTTGCTGTTGTCCCCAATACCTTCATCCTTCAACTATACAGCGTTTGAAATTTTTGAATTCCCTTTTCTTTTTCTTTTTTTTTTCCCTTTTAAAAGGGTTTTTTTCTTCCTCCCATTGGAGATGCATGATGAGGAGGAGAATGCCTCTCCAATCTACCACACATTGTGCTTGCTTCCCTCAACCTGTTCTAGGAGTTTGAAGGGGTGACTTCTGTTTCATCAAACTCCACCCTCTTACGCTTCCGCAATGGTCTCATCTTTAGGCTAAAAGATTCCACCTTTAGCGGTGCCATCTGAGGTCTCCACCTCAACATGCTCAAGAACCTTTTATTCAACCCTATCAACTGACATGTCTCGACGAAATTAGGTGAGCGAATCATTCCTGGGATATTTCTATATTTCCTTTTCCCCAATTACCTTCATTAAATTATTCGAAGTTAGTATCTCTGCTTAGCACTGATGAAGCAGACAACCAGTAGAAGTATGTAAATGCAGATGGCATGCCATCTGTTTGTGCGTAGAGCCTAATTTGGGCGTTTCTCTCCCCAT
Source organism: Trapa incisa (assembly GCA_030064435.1). Taxonomy (NCBI): domain Eukaryota; kingdom Viridiplantae; phylum Streptophyta; class Magnoliopsida; order Myrtales; family Lythraceae; genus Trapa; species Trapa incisa. The sequence continues at coordinate 1,646,594 of CM057774.1, read as the reverse complement.
CTGGTAATGCTGTTCTTCCTTGTTTTAGAATAATACCCTTTTAGAATCTTATAAATGACCATTTGGTTTTCTTTTGAAGGTTTCCTTGGCTATATGATTTTGATGATTTCCTTGAAAAAAAGCAAAAAATTGTTGTTCCCGCCTGGATAGACTGTAAGTAAAATTTTGTTGGGTTCTTTGGCTTAAAGTAAAAAAAAAAAAATTGCCGTGTTCCTATTCCCAATTGAAAGATGTTTTCTTTAGACAATCCCACGATGAATCGACTGAACTGATATGGATACAATTCAGGTTCTCTTCTGTATCAGATGTCATCTCCAGCAGGAAGCTTTGACAGGAGTTTGAGAAAGTCGAACTCAGGTGAGTGGTTGGTATGTCATTTCAGGTTTATTGCTGGTTTTTAAGGTCAAATCATTATTGCAACGCAACCACTTTATTGGGAGAACTTCTTTAGGACATCCTGAAGGAAAACTGTGATAATATTATGCTTTTATAATCATGGTAAATTTTTTTGATGGATCCTTGGGTATAATATTGATCAGTATAGAACCTGGTTTTCTTTTTTTGGGTGAATAATGAAGATTTGCATTCAAATAAATGACTTTGAACTTCACCTATTACCAACATACACATCTGCTAGCACAGAAGGGCCTTTTACTTCTCTCTTTATGGTGGCAGTACAAGGATTTTGTTTTCCCAATACTGCATTTGCTACTGAAAGATGAAAATCAGTGACAATGGTGACCGAATGGTTCTCTGTAAAATGCAGATATATCCGCAGTATCTGGCATCTCTAATTTGAGCAAGCACTTTCCTCCGTCCAAGAGATTGTCAAAGGGGCTCAAGGAACATGTAAAGAGTCTCATAGACGTTGAACTATTTACACAGAAACTTCAGGGTTGGGTTTCAGAGAACTTGCTGGTAGGGTCGTTTGCATCCCCTTTTGAGATAAGTGAACTCCAAAAACTTGACTTCGCTCTTGAAGGAGTGTTATTACAACAGCTATGCCGAATGCCTCACTCACCTTATTCTTCTTCTGATGATGAAATTATAAAAGAGGATACCTATGTTGCTGTTGAAGATTTCTTACATGCCATTACTACCAGCTTGTGGCGCACATTTTGGCGCAAATCAGGACCCTTACCGTTTCTTGTGTACTGTCCTCGTGGTCCAAGATCCAAATTTTATACAGTAGAGAAGGCAATATATAGGGGGAGGCTTTCAGAGCTCTGTGGGTTAGCTCTAGTATCAAGAATTGGAGATGATTTACAGCTTCACTGGAATAAATTGATGGTTTTTGTCTTGTATAAACCAAGCATACTGTCTGAAGGAAACGAACTGAAATTATCAGCTAGTGTGATCTGCGAGGCACTTTTTTATGGGTGTCATGCTCTCATCAGGAGGAGTTTGGACAGATCAGGCCCTCTGGATTTTGATTCAGTCTTCATTTTAGTTCTAGATTCTAATTTTGGAGGAGTAGTGAAGCTTGGAGGTGATGTTAGTGAAATTGGAGTAACAGTGACACCACCCTCAGATTCTAATTCCAACTCTTGTCCATACGAAGCGGCATCTGAATGGATAATGAATCATTGTGAGGTCTGTGTCTCCCCCGTGGACCAGATATGGAACAAGTTTGGTAATGCAAATTGGGGAGACCTAGGGACTCTCCAGTTTATCATGGCAACCTTCTACTCAATAGTTCAATGGAATGGACCGCCTAGAAAGTCTCTTTCTTCCATGGCCTCGGGGCATAGCCTCCGTCTTCAAAAAAGGAGAATGGAATGCTGCCTGCCTGAGAGAGAAGTTGACCCAGTTCCCTTTGAATCAATAAATCATCAAAATGGAGAGATTATTGAAGTTGATGACAATGGCAAGGAATCAATCCCGTCCCTGAGGAAGAATACTTCTCGTGTTCAGTTTGAGCCTGGCGAGGTACTGCTTCTGGACATTAATGGCACCCAGCACCAGGAAGGCCCAAGAAGTTTTCAGGTGCAGGAATCCCATGTTGGGGGCAATGATTATCTCTATAGCGCCGTCTCTCTGGATCATCCATCTGAGCTGCTAAGTCTCTATGTAGGAGCCCACCCGTCTAGGCTGGAGCCATCATGGGAAGACATGAGCCTGTGGTACCAAGTGCAGAGGCAAATAAAGGTCCTAAACACTCTGAGGCTGCGGGGAGTGGCCAGCAAGAACTTGCCCGAGTTAGTTGTCTCTGGTCGTATTCAGCATCCTGGACCTTGCATTAAGGATGACAGGTCTAGTCCAGTGGGGACTCGATGCAATCACCCAAGCTGTGGAACCCCTATCCTTGTGTCTCGTCCTGTTGGGGAGCCTCTGTCCTTCGTGATTGCAAGGGATGGACTGCTACCTTACCATGAAGCCACTAGGATTTGCCGGGACTGCCTTTCCGCCCTTAGAAGTGCATCCATGGTTAACATCCACCATGGGGACATTTGCCCCGAGAACATCGTCAGAGTTGCATCAGGAAAGAAACCACCCCTAAACATCCTCACCTCGTGGGGTCGGGCGGTCCTCGAAGACCGTGACAGCCCTGCAGTTAACTTGCAATTCTCATCGTCTCATGCTCTTAGACATGGGAAGCTATGCCCATCCTCTGATGCTGAGAGCCTTGTTTACCTGTTACTTTTTGTGTGTGGAGGGGCCATCCCTCAGCATGATTCAATCGAATCCGCGTTACAATGGAGGGAGAGGAGCTGGGCAAGGCGATCCATCCAGTCCCAGCTCGGTGAGGTCAATGCCCTTCTGAAGGCATTTGCGGACTATGTCGACAGCCTTTGTGGAACTCCCTACCCGGTTGACTATGACATATGGGTCAAGAGATTGAGTGCAGCAGTTGATGGCTCCGCCCATAAGGGGAAAACAATCGAGGAGGAATGCTGATGCAGTTCAGCATCGTACAACAGAGCCTTTCTTTGTAGAGTGTCATATCCTTTGCAACTAACCGCATTTGCTATCACTGGTAAAATTAAGGGTTTAATCTGGAATTTTTTTCCCCGTGTTTATCTTATTGAGAAATCGATTTCTCACGTGCCACGGCTCATTTCTGTTTGAACTTCATACCAAATGATTCATGTTGATGGGAGTTCTGATCATTTTGATGGAATCCAACTAGATCCCCAGTATAAATGAGAGAATATGCCAGCAACCATATTGGCCTCGTACTAAAATGCTCCTTGTATAATTCCCTAGCCGTTAATTGTCTTGTCTCGCTCGATCCGGAGTTCATGGCAAGGGTAATAACTGACTTCACTGCCCATAAGGCTTCTTGGAAGTTTGTTACTTCGCGAAAAGTAACAAACTGTAGCACACTCAAACAAATTGATTTTTCTATCACCCGATCCAACTCTCTTATAAAAGGCTTTTTACTTCAACTTTTATGTTATGTACTTATGTTCTACTCTATTGCTTAATCCACTCCATACTGTGTTCGTTTTCTTACATAATTGGTGCAAATCGACTAAGATTTCATTTCCACGTGGGTGTAGGATCTATTGGCTATATCCTTCTTCCATCAAACCACTTATTCTCAAAACAGAAGTTCTTATAGCTTCTTTTCCACCTTCCCAGGCAATTACTTGTGTTTGGAAAGTTTTGTATCCATGGAATACAATAATATGCCCATTCCATTTTTTTAAAAACTTTATGCACAGTTCTTGGTTGTTGGGCCATGTAAAAGTTTGCCATTTAACATAGGATCATGGACATTTGTATCATAAATCGCTTTTGACAGCCGGTCATTCAATGACTATCATTTTGTCATCCCCTTCTTCTCCTCTTTTGATAGTATTGTAATATCACACTTTTTAAAAAGGAAAAAAATTGAATCAATTGGATCCGAACAAACAGGTAAATTGGATCGAATCAAAATAGTAAATTGAATAGGATTGGGAAACTAATTCAAGCCACCATTTAGAAAGTTGTGAGCATAGCTTGTAATGAGTCCTAAACAACCCACTTAGTTATAAATTAAGAATTGAGAAATATTCTATCAATAACCATATTTAAATTATATCGAAATGAACTAGAATAAAAAATAAAATTTTATCGAAATGAACTAGAATAAAAAATAAAATTTTGAATAGTACTAATAAGTGGAAAATATATTTTTTTGTTTTAAATTCAATAAAATGAGTTGAACCATTTTTAGAAAAAATAAATTAGAATGGAGGTGAACTAAAAAAAGAAAGCTAAAATTGGTTGAATCAATTGATTTTTTTTTTGCATAGAAAATTCATCTTTAATTAATTATAACTCTTGCCCATGTACAGAAATTGGTTCATTCGACCAACCAGACAATTTTATATCTCTTAAAACAGAATGTGATCAATAGTTGGGTACAGTAGGAAAACACCTACTTGAGCCTCGACCTTTTTGGTATTAACGTGCAATTACACTTGCACTGAGATTAGATTCTTTATTCACCATGTTGAGTTTAACTTGATGGATATTTTGTGTGGAGGCTAAAAACTCTTGGATGAATGGTATAATACCCATTTAGTATTTCTCCTTCACCATTTGAGTTCCAAAAACCATTGCTATAGCCTTTATTTCCATGCTTTGTCCAAGCTGAACTTGTTTGCCACCCCAAACAGGAATTTTTCCTTGTGATCTCAAGCAATTATACCCACTAGTGCTCACTCATCAGCTTGTAGGAAGGATCCATCATAGTTGATTTTAATTGTGCCCACCAGGGGCATGTTCCATTACTTCGCCGGTGGTTTATTGTGCTTTCTTGGGCTCTAGATTGGCTCATTTTCTTGCACTGATACCCATGACAGCTATCACCTACCATGGGTTTGGGTCTACTTCTTCCTACTTAGCCCTGTTGCACTATTTCCATATCTGCCATGAAGTGTATGCTATTCTTGACCCTCTTTCCCGTTTTAGTTTGGGCAATGTATCCCCTGCAATGGACTGTTCTATCCACCTGCCAATACAATCTATACCCAACACATAAATCCGAACATGTAATATAATAAACAATATAGCTCGTGTCCATTAACAATGTATAAGGATATGCTCTATGGATTCAATTCCATTGCAGAATTGGCAAGTAACTCTCATGCCTCTATGGTAAAATTTTCATTCGTTGCTAGGGTTTTATTACATACCTTCCATAAAAAAGTGTCTTACATTTTGTTGCGTGAAAGATTCCAAATATGAGCCCATACCTTAGATGATAGCATTTTGAATGAGCTCGCCTATCTTTGAGCTATCCTTGCTTGGGTCCAAAAGTAGGCGTATGCCAACCTAACCATCACTTCCCTGGATTTCTCCATTTCTCCTAGGTCCATAATAGTCTGTCTTCCTTATTAGCCCTCACTAGTTGTACCCGACATATTGTTTCCATTTCATTCGAGCTGATTATATCCTTGATTTTCTCCATCTTCCACTACATTTCAGTGGGATCAATTGTAAACCTCCGTCTCTCAAAATAAGGAACTAGAATTTTTTGAGAGAAAACGGGGGATCTAAATGAATTAGAATTGGTAAAAAAAGGGTCAAAATAGGAATTTGGAAAATCCCAAGTGACAAATAAATACATAAAAATCATGGAAAAGAACCATGAAATGAATTGGATGTGAAGACCGAATCGATTCAGGGTGAATTGGAATGAATCGTGAAAAATCGGTTCAAAGATTTAATTTTCTAGGTGGCTTAATAACATGAAATTGGAAAATTGAAGCCACTATTAGATAGAAAATAAATAATAAATTTAAAAACTTTTAATTTTAAGAAAATTGGTCGAAATGGGCTTGAGTCGACCGATTTTTGATTTTGGGTCACTGAACCTGGTCTGACCGAACCGATCAACGGTCCAGTCGATCAACAGACTGCTGCTAGGTCAGCGCCTAGTCAGCAGGCGAGACCAATTAGCGGGTGACCAGTGGGGAAGTGCGTTTTGTAAGTCACTTGATCGGCACCTAGAAGCGTTGGCCAATCAAGGAGTGACACGTGTCCTCGATCAACGATCAAAGGAGGAAAATCCACATCAACGATGACTGACCAATAGGGGAGCGACACGTGTTTCCAGTTAACGGTCAATGTTGGAGAAGTCTAGTGTAAACCCCATCCTTTAAAGACAAGGAAACTGGGGAAAGAATCGATCAATCGGAGTGAGAAAATCGAACCCATTCACGAACCCCAACCGTTAGAGAAAGAGCAAAATGAGAAATTTACAAATCTTGAGTGACCTAAAAAATCATAAAAGTCATGGAAAAGGGCTTTGGGATGAATTGGAAGTGAAAACTAGTTTGGTTCAGGTGAACCAAACTTGAACTGGTATAAACCATTTTGAGCCACTATTGAACTAGTTTCTAAATTCATTTTTCTAGGTGGCTTAGAAAATTCAAATTGGAGAATTGAAGCCACCATTGGATAGAGAATGAATTTAGAAAATTTTAATTTTGAAAAACTCGATTGAATTGGGCATGAACCGGCCAATTTAAGCATTGAACCCAGTTCGGACTGGTCCGGTTCGGTTCAAAATAGTGTCATCTTCTTCCTTCAGATGACAACATTGTTCACTTGCTGGAAAAGCTAACAGCGCCGAAGAAGATGAAACGTCTCTATTCAGGGCATTTTTGGTTATGATTGATCACCTTAAAGGCGCCAATCGGATGACCGAGGAGTCCCCGAGCTTCCTATATAAAGAGCTACTCCTCATTCATCCTTCTCACACCTGAAAACTCCTCTCTCTCCCCACTGCTCCATTTTCTAATGAAGCTCAAACCAGAGCTCTAACTCGGGCATTTTTCTATGCCAAAGAAGGTGAGGTCGGGTTTCTTAAACTCGGGGAGAAGTCAGCTACCCGACGGTGGCCACCATTCGATCAGAGGATTGCTAGAGAAGGGTCGATATAATCAAACAATGAAGCACCTCTAGCAGACCAAAACTACCCTATTTTGGTCAAGCTGAAACAACCAAATTGAGCCATTCTCAGGCCAAACCAAGCTCTTCCAACACTTCCTCAATCCTCATACGATCGAATTAGAATGGAAAGGTAAGCCAATTTGGCTCCGCTCTGTAATTTTTGATCGGTGATAGAGAGAGAACTAGCGAAACTTCACTGACCCTCAATTCGACATGAATTGTTGTAATTCTTGATCCGAGGAGGAACCTTAGAATGAGAGCTAATTGCCCCAATCAAAAGCTCGGACCGCCGCACCCCCGATGGTAAGCTTTCGAAGCTTTCTCTCTCTAAGTTTAGTTTTTCGATGAAGCTTTGTTTGAGCTCAATTTGGACCCAAATGACGTGATTCAAAGCTCCATTGAATCGTGTGGAAGTGTAGGAACTTATCCATACTTTCAATTGTATCAATAAACCCCGATTGAATGATCAATTAGATGAAATTTAATTCGGTAAGTTTGAAAAGGGGAAAATTGGGGATTTGGTAAAATTGAGGGACCAAAGTGCAATTTCCAAAAATTGAGGGCCAATTGGCCATGAAAAAGATATTGGAGGACCAATTGGTTGATTTTTGAAATTTATTGGGGTCAAATTGCCATTTTTGTAAAGTAGGGGCAAAATGATAATTTTTAAAAAGTTGGGGACCAAATTGAAAGTTTGGGAAACTTGAACCCCATAAGTGATTTTGAGTATATTGAGGACCCAAAGTGAATTGTAGAAGTTTTGGGACTCAATTTGGGGTAAAAGTTAGCATTAGGGACCTAAAGTAAAGGAAAAATAACTTTAGGGACCTAAATACAAATAACTAAAAAGTTGGGCATTTTGTTCATACGTGAGGAATTAAGGCTATTATGCCAAATGTTAATAAATAAGGATGTGCAAAATTGTGTAGGACCATGAAGGACGGGAACGCTAGCAAAGATAAGCTTGCGTGGAGGAAAAAAGCTAATCAAGAGGAATACACTACACTTATCGGGTGAGTGAGATTTTTTACATCATGCCTGGTTGGGATGATGAGTACCTTGGAAAGGAAAAAAACCACTACTAAGTGGGAATTTTAACATCACGCCTGGTTGGGGGTGATGTGAGAAAAATACGGAAAAACTACTTATCGGTTGTAAGTAGATCATACTCGGTTGGTATGATGGAATTACTCGAAGGAAGTAGAAAACCTACTTTTCGGTTGTAAGCGGAGATGTCATCACACCTGGTTGGTGTGATGGATGAGTTGAAAGTTATTTTGTTAGAAGTATTCTCCTCTAACTGTGTGCTAATGTTTAAAACTTTTGGGAGACCTTCTTGACGAGAGTTGGAATAGCTAATATAGGCTAGATGCCTCGGTTTTGGAACTTGGGGGCTAAAATGCCCGGTTTTGGAAAATCACGTATAGTGGGCCCAAGGCCAGTTGGCATGAGCATGAGCTCGTAAACAAAAATGATGATAAGCCATGGAATTTCTTAATGAATGAATTTTGTGATTTGACCATGGTTCCAAGACAGGACCGACATACTCGATGGACTAGCGGTAGTGCAACAGGACTAGGTTGATGGACCGGTCTAGAAAAACAGCTGTAGGTCGAGTTGAGGGTCGAGGCTGTTGGACCAGTGGTACCAAAGATAAATAGTTTTATGGAAAATTTTGTTTGTGCATGCACTTGAGGTTCAGGGCCATTAAGATGCCCAAGAGTAGTAATGATGCATCCTAAGGGCCATTGGACGACATGGTGGAGATAAGTGCAGTTTGTCATGCCAGCAGTCAAAGAAGCTTAATGTAGCTTCATGCGCATGAGACCGGGGTGGGGTTGGGATGAGGTCTCCATCCTCATATGGGCATGAAGTATTTTTTGGGTCTGAGTGTTGAACATTAGAGATGTTCACTCAAATTCAGGGTAGAAGCTAGAGACTTCTATCAGGGTGGATGGTAAAGATGCTCCGATCCACAAGTGGGTGTAGTCGGCGTAACTGCATCTCACGAATGTGTGTGTACCCTTACCGATGAAGGGAGTGTGTTGTTTATGAAACACACCTAATATGGAAATGGGAAAGAGGTTTTGAAAACCTTGGAAATGATTGAGAATCCTTGGAAAAGAATTGGTAAACCTTGGAAAAAGATTTTGATCAATCGGGAATCCAAGTAAAAAATGATTTTAAAGGATATAAGGAGTTTGATACACTCCAATTCAAAACTATTTTATAGAAACTCATCTTTTTAAATATCCATTCACCGAGTTATCGAAATCACCCCCTCCCTTTACCCCTTTTTAGGTAACCGAGGAAAAAACCTACCTAAAGACTGTAAACCCCGCCCTCGGAGTTAAGGAATATCAGGAAAGACCCGATCAACCCGAATGAGAAAACCGAATCAGTTCACAAACCCCGACAACTATAGAATGGACAAATTGGGAAATTTACAACTCTTGAGTGACCCAAAGAGTCATAAAAACCTTGGAAAGGGACAACATTGTTCACTTGCTGGAAAATTGAACAGCCCCGGTGAAAAGGAAACGTTTTTGTTCAAGACATTTTAGGCCATCAATGACTGTCATTAATGTGCTAAACGGACGACCGGAGAGTCCCCGAGCTCCTTATATAAAGAGTCCCTCCCCTTTCATCCTCCACACACCTAAAAACTTCACTATCTTTCAGCTACTTAGTTTTCTGACAAAGCTAGAACTAGAGCTCTGACATAAGGGTTTTTTTTTTAGCCAAAAAGGCGTGGTCGAGTTCCTTAGACTCAGGGAGAAGTTAGCTACCCAACGGTAGTCTCGAATTGCTCCGAGGATCACCGGAGAAATGCTAGCGTGATTGAACAATGAAGCAGCTCCGGCGGACAGAAGTTGCCTTATTTCTGTGGAGCTGAAATTGGCTGAATTGAACCCTTCTCAAGCCAAACCAAGCTCTCCCAACACTACCTTAGTACAATTGAATTAGAGCAGAAAGATAAGCCAATTTGGCTCCCCTCTATAATTTCCGATCAGTGTTATAGAGAGAACCGACGAATTTTCACTCACCAAATTCTCCATCAAATCGACATGAATTGATGCGATTCTTGATCATAGGAGTAACCTCAGGACGAGAGCTATCTGCCCAGATCAAAATCTCGGACCGTTGCGCCTTCAACAGTAAGCTTTCGAAGGTCTCACTCTCTAAATCCAGTTTTCCTGTGAAGCTCCATTTGAGCTCGTTTCGATGTCAATTCATGCGATTCAAAGTTCAATTGAATCATATGGATGTGTATGAACTCAAATTTACCTTCAATTTCAACAATTAACCTTGATTGATTGGTCATTTTGATAAAATCAAATTTGGCTAGGTTGAAAGGGGAAATTGGGGGAAAATTTTATTGGAAATTTGGGATTTCAAAAAATTGAGGGACTAAAGTGCAATTTCCCAAAATTGAGGGCCAATTGGCCACGAAAAAGATGATGGAGAACAAATTGGTCAAATTTTGGATTTTTTGGAGGTCAAATTGCCATTTTTGTAAAGTAGGGGCAAAATGGTAATTTTTGAAAAGTTAGGGACCAAATTGGAAATTTGGGAGACTTGAACCCTTTTTGGGATTTTAGATAAATTGAGGACCCATAATGAATTTGTTAAAGTTTCGGGACTCAATTTGGGGAAAGATTGACATTAGGGACCTAAAGTTAAAGAAAAAGAACTTTAGGGACCTAGATGTAAATAATTTAAAGTTGGGTATTTCATTCATTCGAGATGAATGAAGGCCATTATGTCAAATGTTAATGAACAAGGATGTTCATATCGTGTAGAAACACGATATACCAGGAATGCCAACACGGATAAGTTTGTGTGAGGCAAAGAGCCGATTAAGAGGAAAAGTACATTGCACTTATCAGGTGAGTGGAAATTTTCACATCATACCCGATTGGGATGATGAGTACCTCAGAATGAAAAACCACTACTAGGTGAAATTTTAACATCACACCTGGATGGGGTGATATGGAAACTATATGGAAAAACTACTTATCGGTTGTAAGTAGATTATACCCGACGGGTATGATGAACTTCCTGAAAGGAAGTATAAAACCCGCTTATCGGTTGTAAGTAGAGATGTCATCACATTCGGTTGGTGTGATAGACTTGTCGAAAGTTATTTTGTTAGAAGTGTTCTCCCCTAACTGTGTGCTAATGTTTAAAACTTTTAGAAGACCTTGATGAGAGTTCAAATAGCTCAGATAGGTCGGAGGCCTTGCTTTTGGAACTTGGGGGCTAAAACGCCCGATTATTGGAAAATCACGTATAGTGGGTCCAAGGCCAGTTGGCACGAGCAGGAGCTCGTAAAAAAATGATGTTAAGCCATAAAAAATTATAATTAATGATGTGATTTGGCCATGGTACCAAGACAGGACCGACATACTTGATGGACTGGTGGTAGTGCAACAAGACCCAGTTGACGGATTGGTCTAAACAAATAGCTGTAGGTCGAGTTGAGGGTTAGAGCCGTTGGACCAGTGGCACCAAAAATTAATGGCTTATATGGAAAAATTATTGTCTCTAGAACTGGGAGGAAGTTCTCCACCCAACTACACCCTCCGTTTGACCCAAGGACCATCGACAAGTCAACACACTACTACTACTCCAACTGACCCGAAGTGGCGAAGTTCTATCGAGCCAAATTCTAGCCACCCCAGACCTCCTGCAGCTAAACCGACCCTCCCATAACTCCACTTGGCTGACCTTTGACCACTCCGTAACTTTCACGTAAGTTCATTCCACCTCTCTGCCTAGGAAATTAATTGGGGCAATTCTTGATCCTCAAAGGACCCTCTCGACGAAGGCTAGCTTCCCAAATCTAGAGCTCCAACAACTGCACCCTAGCTGGTAAGATTTTAAAGCTCTCTCTCTAAATTCAATTTTTAGCGAAGCTCCGGTTGAGCTTAATTCTAGGCCAATTAAGATAAGTCAAAGCATGAACAGATCATAGGAAGGTGGGGAAGATGATTAGTAGCATGCTAGGGACCAATTAACCGAGTTTGTGAGATCAATTTGTTAAAATAAAATTTTGGGACCAAAGTGAACAATTTGGGGAAGTTTGGGCAAAAATTGGGGGACTTTTTTGAAATTAATTTTCAATTGAGGACCAATTGGAAATTTGGATAAAATTGAAGGCCAATTGGTGAGTTGAGGAAAATTAGGGACCAATTGGTAATTTTGAACAAATCAAGGGCCAATTGGTAATTTTGGAGAAATTAGGGACTTAAATGAAGTTAAATATAAACATGGGATTTTAATTGAAATTAAGGGAAAAAATCGAAGACTTGGGTGAAAATAAGAGGAAATTAGGGACCTACGATATAAACCCCGATCTTTGGATTTAAGAAAAAATCGGGAAAAAAACTGGTCAAAACGAGTGAGAAAAGCCGAATCGGTTCACAAACCCAATTATTAGAGAACGAGCAATTTGAGAAATTTACAACTCCCAAGTGACCCAAAGGATACATAAAATCTTGGAAAAGAACCTTAGAACAAATTGGAAGAGAAAAAATTGACTAGTTCAGATGAACCATGTCACGTCCCGACCCGGTTTGGTTGGATCCCCGTGAGCAACCCACCACTCTTGTCGGTGTACTAAGGGTTTTTCCCTCTTGGAAACCCGACAGGAGTAAGGCATCCATTAAACCCAAAGTTGTCACACCCTGACCCGGTTTGGTCGGATCCCAGTGAACAACCAATCACTTTCCCGATTTATTAAGGGTATTCCCCTTCTCTAAACCGTGAGGAGTAAGGTGTCCTTTTTACCTATACCTTTCCTATAATAACATTAATCAAAATTGAATATATTAACCTTACATACCTATCTTAAGGTTTAGCTACCGATAGATCTTTAAGGTTAGTTTCCCTTGGTTACCTAAAAGGGGTAAAAGGGAGGGGGTGAGTTCTACAACTCAGTGAGCGGGTGTTGGGAGTGAGTTTTTATAAACAAAACAACTTTAATTGGAGTGTGCCAAACTCCTTATTTCCTTTAAGAATATTCTTTCCTGAAATACTGGTTTTTAAAACCTTTACCCTACCGAGGGTGACATTTCCAAGTTGTAGTGTGCCAGACTCCTTAATTTCCTTTAGATTTTCTCCAATTTAAAAATCTCGATTTTATAACCATTACTTATTAATCATAGTGTGTCATCACCCAACACACATCCTTTATCATGAAGGTCAATCAAACAATCGAAGGCCAGCTTATCCACTGAACTCACTTGTGGCATCAGAGCGACTTTACCGGCCACCTAGATAGAAATATGTCCAGTTCTACCTTGAGAATGAGTGGATGTACGCGACATTCGAACCTTAATCCTGAAATTAATTCTCTGTGTGCGTATGAGGACAGAGATCTCATCCCGACCCCACCCCGGTCTCGTGTGCTTGAAGCTACGTCGAGCTTCGCAAGGTCACTTGGTCCGACGAATTGCCTTTATATCCACCAGGTCATCTAGGGCCCTAGGACACATCACTACCGCCCTTGGGCGTCTTGAAGGTCCCATACACACAGTGCATGCACAATCAATATTTTCACATCATGCCATATAATCTGTGGTGCCACTTGTCCAACGGCCCTGACCTTCAACTCAACCTGTAGCTATTTATCTTGACTAGTTCGGAGACCTGTCTTATCGCACTGCCACTAATTGACAGAGTATGTCAGTCCTGTCTTGGTACCATGGCCAAACAATTCATTTATTTAAAGTTTTATGGCATATATCTCATATTTTTTTACGAGCTTCTGCTCATGCCAACTGGCCTATGGCCTACTGTGCGAGATTTTTAAGACTGGGCATTTGAGTCCCCAAGTTCCAAAATCGAGGTCCCCAACCTATAAGAGCTATTCGAGCTCCCGTCAAGAAGGTCTCCCAAATCGTTTAAGAAGTGGCACACAATCAGGGAGAGCATTTTCGACAAAAATATGTTTTCAATTGTCCATCATACCAACCGAGTATGAGGACATCTCCGCTCATAACTGATGAATGGGTTTTCCACTTCCTTCGAGAAAGTTTCATCATACCAACCGGGTATGATCTACTTACAATTGGTAAGTAGTTTTTTTCCACGTGATTTTTTACATCACTATTCTAAGTTTTGATGTTTAAAATATCACTAAGTAGTGGGTTTTCATTTCAAGGTACTCATCATCCCCAACCGAGTATAATATAAAATCTCACTCACAACTAGTAAGGGATTTTTAACTTTAAATTGTGCTCATCATCCCAATCGGGTATGACGTTATTAAGCCCACTCAGAACTGGTAAGTTTATTTTCCTTAAATGAAAGTGCTCATCATCCTAAACAGTATTATGTGTAAATTAGCCCACTCACCCATTAACCGTGATGTGTTCGTCCATGGTTGGTTTTTCCAAGTTGACGCGAGCTTTCTCTTGCTGGCGTTCCGATCACACTTGTCCCATCGGAGGTGCAATGGTCTGAGCTTTCTATTGGGAAAGGTAGCTCTTTTCCTAAAGTACCTTCTAGGATCAAGATTTCCTACTATTGACCTTTCAGCATCGTTGATGTTGTATGAGGGTTGTGGGGATGTTGGGAGAGCTTGGTTTGGCTAGAGGAGGACTAAATTCGACCAATTTTAGCTAGGCCAAAATAGGGCAGCTTCGGTCTACCGGAGCCACTTCATTGTTTGATTAAGTTGGTGACAATCCTCGGATCGAATGTAGGTTGTTATTAGATTGCTGACTTCCCCCGAAATCTAAAGAGCCCAACCTCTCATTTTGAGGTTAAGAAAAATGCCCAAGTCGAAGCTTTGATTCGAGCTTCACTGGAAATTGAGTAATAGAGAGAGAGAGGAGTGTTCAAGTGTGAGGAGGATTAATGGGGATTAGCTCTTTATATAGGTGTAAAATTATGTATCAAATGGGGAATATTTATTACTATTGTCATTATTTTTAATTAAATTGGGAAATTGATGGGTATTTATTAGTATTAATTTTGAATAATTAAATGTAGGTATTAATTTATGGATATTTACCGTAGAGGCATAGTATTAATACTAATTAAACCAGAAATAATATATATATATATATAATTATCTTGTTATTTTTACCTAAATTAATTTACTAGGTATTTATTTATTTCGGTCAAAACAACACTTTTTATTTTATTTATTCCAATTATATCAATTAAATTTTAAACTTATAATATAATTCCATAAAATATTTTTTACCGTAATTTCGGGTTACTAAAAAAATAACTTCCCAAGAGGTCACCCATGATAGCACTACTCTCACCTAAGCACACTTAACTTCGGAGTTCTAATGGAATTCAGTGCATTAGTGCTGGTATGTTTTTTTTTTTGGTTACTAAAACAATACTATGTGACAACTATTGAGGGGTGCAACATGAATACTTTACAGTAGGTCACACTTAACTTCGAAGTTCTAATGGGATTCGATGCATTACTGCTGGTATGTTTTTATTTTATTTTTGGGTTACTAAAAAAATACTATGTGACAATTAGTGAGGAGTGCAACATGATTACTTCTTAATAGGTCACCCTTTGTAACACTACTCTCACCTAAACTCTCAGTTTTCCGGTGAAGCTCGAACTAGAGCTCCGATATAGGGTCTTTCATGAGCCAAAGAAGGTGTGGTCAAGTTTCTTAGACCCGGGGAGAAGTCAGCTACACGGTTGGTGGTCTCCAATTACTCCAAGGGTCGTCAAAGAAGCACCAGCATGATCAAACAGTGAAGCCGCTGCAATGGACCGAAGCTACCCTGTTTCTATCGAGCTAAAATCAACCAATTCGAGCCCTACTCAAGTAAAACCAAGCTCTCCCAACACCTCTTCAGCCCTCGTACGACCGAATTTGAATTGAAAGTTAAGCTGATTTAGCTACTCTCTATAATTTCCGATCGGTGCTAGAGAGAGAATCGACATATTTTCGTTGACTAAATTCTCACTTAATTTGGCATCAATTGATGCAATTTTTTTATCCTAGGAGGAACCTAAGGACAAGAGCTATCTGCCTAGATTGAAAGCTCGGACCACCGCGCCTCGGATGGTAAGCATTCGAAGCTTTATCTCTCTACGTTTTATTTTCCGGGGAAGCTCTGTTTGAGCTTGTTCTGGTGTCAAATCATGCAATTTAAAGTGCAATTGAATCGTATGAAGATGTCGAAACTCAAATTTAACTTCAATTTCAACAATTAAATTCGTTTGATCGGTCAATTATTATGAAATCAAATTCGGCTATGTTGGAAAGTTGAAATTGGGGATTTCAAAAATTTCTAGGGCTAAAATGCAATTTTATGAAATTGAGGGCCAATTGGGCATGATAAGAGTGTTGGAGGACCAATCGAGTAAATTTTGGAATTTTTGGGGGTAAAAATTACCATTTTTGTAAAGGAGGAGCAAAATGGTATTGGAAAAATTGAGGACCAAATTGGGAATTTGGGAATCTTGAACCCCTTTTTGTGAAATTAAATAAATTGAGGTACTAAGGGGAATTTTAAAAGTTCCAAGACTCAATGTGGGGAAAAATCGACATTTGGGGCCTAAAGTTAAAGAAAAAGAACTTTATAGACCAAATTTTAAATATTTGAAAAGTTGGATATTTTTAGTCATTCATAATAAATAAAGGCTATCAATCCAAATGATAATAAACAAGAATGTTCATACCGTGTAGGAACACGGGATATCAGGAACGCCAGTAAGACAAAGCTCTTAAGAAGACGAAAACCGGTTAAGAAGAGATCACTCCGTAATCGGGTGAGTGAGATTTTATATTATACCCAGTTGGAATTATAAGCACCTCGGAAATGAAAATCCCCTATTAAGTGATATTTTAACCATCACACCTGAGAGAAGTGATGTGGAAATTACGTGGAAAAATTACTTACCAGTTGTAAGTAGACCATACTTGGTTGGTATGATAAAACTTCCTGGAAGGAAGTAGAAAACCCGCTTATTAGTTATAAGCGGAGATATCCTCACACCTGGTTGATGTGATGGTCGAATAAAAGTTATTTTTATTAAAAGTGTTCTCCCCTGACTGTGTGTCACTGCTTAAACATTTTGGGAGACCTTCTTGACGGGAGATCGATTAGCTCAGATAGGCCGGAGGCCTTGGTTTTGGAACTTGGGGCTAATATGCCCGATTTTGAAAATCTCGGACAGTGGGCCCTAGGCCAGTTGGCACGAGCAAGATCTCGTAAAAAAACATGATTTTAAGACATGAAAACTTAACATAATGAATTGTTTGGCCATGGTACCAAGATAGGACTGACATACTCGATGGACTGGCGATAGTGCGACATGACAGGTTTGCGGATTAGTCGAGACAAACAGCTGCAGGTCAAGTTGAGAGTGGGGGCCGTTGGACCAGTGGCACCACAAATTATATGGCTTATGAGGAAAATTATTGATTTGTGCATGCACTGAGTTTACGAGATCTTTAAGACACCCAAGAGGGGTAGCGATGTGTCCTAGGGCTCTGGACGACATGGTGGAGATAAGTACAGATAGTCATGCCAGCAGTCTTGGAAGCTCGACTTAGCTTCATGCGCATGAGATTAGGGTGGGGACGGTATGAGGTCTCTGTCCTCATATGGACATGGAGTTTTGTTACAAGATTAAGGATCAGATGTCACGTACATCCACTCATTCTTAGGGTTGAAGTGGACGTGCTTCTATCTAGGTGGCCGATAAAGTCACTTCGATGCCACAAGTGGGTACAGTGGACATACTGGCCTGCGAATGTGTGTTCGTTCATGATGAAGGGTATGTGTTGGTTGATAAAGGAAGGATGAGAAGAAAATAGAATAACAAGAAATCTTAGGTTTAACACTTGCTTGTAAAGAACTAAGACACAATTTCTTTGGAACTCCATAAAATTGGGAGACTTGTGGAAAGAAGAGGTATGAAACCAAAAGAGGAAGAAAAGACAAAAAGGATGAACTATACAAGATCCTTAAGTATAAGTGAAGATTAAAAGAGAGAACTTCTAAGGAATGGTAGGGCGATCAAACGAATGAATCCCATAATGGGATACATTAGAAGGAGAATGTGAATAGGAAGTTGGATTGAGGAAGGAGAAATCTCCAGGGTAAGAAAAACAATTGAGGAAGTGTCGCAAAAGTCGGAGACGAAATAAGGACCTTAGTAAGATGTACGAGTAGATAAGTGAGTGTTTGGGGAGGTTAAGTATGACCTACTTGAAAGAAGACATGGGAACCCAAATAGGAATTTTAGTTAGATCCGATTGAAGGAAATAACTCCTATTAACCAAATCATCCGAAAGAGTAAATGAAGCTTTAATAAGAATTGGGGAGTAGTAAGGAATACACCCTAATCAAGGCAAGGGGAGGAAGATGAAGAACACAAAAATACAAAATATTTTGACATAAGAAGGATGAGAGGATTACCTCAAAGGAATAAACAAGTTCAAAGAGCAAGTGAGAATGAGATAAGATAAACGAAGAGTACTCGTAGGATCTCAAGAGTAAAGGTAAGTAGGTGAAGATAGCGGCAAGGAAGGACATCTAAGATTGAATATTTGAAATGGTAAAACTAGAAGGAAATTCCAGGAGAAAAGAAGTGTATAACTTACTAAGAAAGGAAACCGTGGAAAAAACACATGTGTACCAATTAAGAGGAAATGGAACTAAGAAAAATTGAGATGAAGATAAGCTCCTCAAGGACATGCTGATGGAGATGGAAGAATCAAGTACAAAGGGAAGTAATCATGATGATCCAAGAGATAAGTCAAACCCAAGTAACGGGTAAGTAGAGAGACGACATCAAAAGATGTCATATGAAAAAGAAAAGAACTAACTCGTAAGAAAGGATAGTGTAATGATCAAAATGTGAGTAAGAATGGATTTAGAAAGAGAAGAAACCTTAAAAAGGAAAGACGCTAGTGGGAATGAGGAAGGAAGTAAGAAAGCAAGAGTTTTAGTATGTCAATAAGTTATCAGGAAGCTCAAGGACTTGAAAGTTGAAGGATCGAATAAAGAAGTATGAAAAAGATGAGTAAGTAAGGAAACCAATATGGTTATAGGGATCTGAAGTCAAAGACAAGTTTCGAAGAATGTCAAGCGGTAAGGGGCATGTAAGCCCAATTGTCCCAGGGGAAATATGACTCAAGTAAGGAAGAGTATATGATTAAGGCATGACGAAGTCAATCGTTAAAAAAGTAGAACGAAGAAGTAATAACCAAAGAATGAGGAAACGATTCATGCAGAATGAAAAGGTGATAAATGCCAAAACCTATGGAAGAAAATGATCGGAGCTCCTAGTCCTAAAATCTTAGGTAAAGGAGTTTGGAATGGATAAATGGTGCCTTGGGAAAAGAAGGATGTAAACATAAGGATATGATTCTAAGTATTCTAGGAAGATATGCTTAGCTAAATTAAGCTCCATGGAAGGACAAAGGGATGTGAATGAAAACAAAGATCTTAGGTATATGATTTAAGGGACAAACGGAAACAATTGACAAGGTTGTAGGCCGATAAACTAGAAAACTTTTTATCAATGAAAATTTATTCCAATACACAAAAAGTGTGAAATAAGTTTTGGGGATAAAACTTCTAATAGGAGGGGAGAGTTTTAGACCCTTCTCTTTGAAGTTAAGGAGAAACTGGGAAAAGAACCGGTCAAACCGAGTGAGAAAAACCAAACCGATTCACGAACCCAATCATAAGAGAATAAGCAATTTGGAAAATTTACAACTCCTGAGTGACCCAAAGGATTCATGAAACCTTGGAAAAGAACCTTAGAACAAATTGGAAGAGAAGCTTATGAACCAAGCCGGTTTATGAACCAAAACCCATAGAGAGAGGGCATACTGGGAAATTTCTGGATCTCGAGTGACCTAAAGAGTAAAAAAAAAGTCATGAAAAAGGACTCTAGGATGAATGGGGGATGAAAACCAAACCGGTTCAGGTGAACCAGATCCGAACTAGATTGAACTGGTTTGGACTGGTTTGAACCACTATTGAACCGAATACTAAATTCATTTTTCTAGGTGGCTTAGAAAATTTCAATTGGAGAATTGGGGCCACCATTTAATAGAGAATGAATTTAGAAATTTTTAATTTTGATAAACTTGGTCGAATTGGGCTTGAACTAGCTGGTTTAAGCTTTGAACCTGCTTCGGAATAGTGTCATCTTCTTATTTGAGATGACAACACTGTTCACTCGCCAGAAAATTAAACCAACACCAGTGAATAGGAAACATTTCCATTCAGTACGTTTTAGGCCATCAATAACTATCATAAAGGTGCCAAATGGATGATCGACGAGTCCCAAACTCCCTATATAAAGAGCCCCTCTCCATTCATCCTTTCCACACCTGAAAAGCTCACTCTATCATCTACTTAGTTTTCTAGTGAATCTCGAACCAGAGCTCCAATATAGGGTCTTTTTTTAGCCAAATAAGGTGTGGTCGGTTTCCTTAGACTCGAGGAGAAGTCAGCTACACGGTGGTGGTTTCCAATTGTTTCGAGGGTCATTGGAGAAGCACCGGCGTGATCGAACAATGAAGCAACTCTGGCGGACCGAAGCTGCCCTATTTTCGTCGAGCTAAAATCAACCAATTCGAGCCCTTCTCATGCCAAACCAAGCTCTCCCAACACCTCCTCAACCCTTCTACGACTGAATTAGAACTAAAAGGTAAGCCAATTTTGTTATGCTTGGTAATTCCCAATCGGTGCTAGAGAGAGAATCGAAAAATTTTTTATGACTAAATTCTCACTCAATTCCTCATCAATTGATGCAATTCTTGATCCTAGGAGGAACCTTAGGACGAGAGCTATCTACTTAGATCGAAAGCTTGGACTGCCGCATCCCCGACAGTATGCATTCGAAGCTTTCTCTCTCTACATTCTATTTTCTGGTGAAGGTCCTTTTGAGCTCATTCCGACATCAAATTGTGTGATTCAAAGTGCAATTGAATCGTATGAAGATGTAGGAACTCCAATTCAACTTCAATTTCAACAATTAAACTTGTTTGATTGGTCAATTTGATGAAATCAAATTCGGTTGTGTTGGAAAGTTGAAATTGGGGAAAAATTGGGTATTTCAAAATTTTGAGGGGCTAAGATACAATTTTATGAAATTGAGGGTCAATTGGACATGATAAGAGTGTTGGAGGATCAATCGAGCAAATATTTGAATTTTTGGGGTAAAACTTGCCATTTTTGTAAAGGAGGGCAACATGGTAATTTTGGAAAAATTGAGGACCAAATTGGGAATTTGTGAAACTTGAACCCCTTTTTGTGAAATTGAATAAATTGAGGTCCCAAGAAAAATTTTAAAAGTTTCGGGACTCAATTTGGGGAAAAATCGGCATTTGGGGCCTAAAGTAAAAGAAAAAGAACTTTAGGAACCAAATTGAGTCCCAAAACTTTTAAAATTCCCCTTGGGACCTCAATTTATTCAATTTCACAAAAAGGGGTTCAAGTTTCCCAAATTCCCAATTTGTTCCTCAATTTTTCCCAAATTACCATTTTGCCGGCATTTGGGGCCTAAAGTAAAAGAAAAAGAACTTTAGGGACCAAATTGCAAATATTTGAAAAGTTGGATATTTTTAGTCATTTATAATAAATGAAGGCTATCAAGCCAAGTGATAATGAATAAGGATGTTTATACCGTGTAGGAACACAAGATATTGGAAATGCCAGCAAATATAAAGCTCGTAAGGAGATGAAAACCGGTTAAGAAGAGATCACTACATAATCAGGTGAGTGAGATTTTATATCTTACCCAGTTGGGATGATAAGCACCTTGGAAATAAAAAGCCACTATTAAGTGATATTTCAACCATAACACCTAAGCGTAATGATGTGAAAATTACGCGAAAAAACTACTTACCAGTTGTAAGTAGATCATACCCTATTGGTCTAATGAAACTTCATGGAAGAAAGTAGAAAACTCACTTATCGGTTATAAGCGGAGATGTCCTCATACCCAATTGGTGTGATAGATGACTAAAAGTTATTTTTGTCAAAAGTGTTCTCCCCTGGCCTTGTGACACTACTTAAAAATTTTAGTAGACCTTCTTGACGGGAACTCAATTAGCTCAGATAGGCCAGAGGCCTCGGTTTTGGAACTTGAGGCTAATATGGCCAATTTTAAAAATCTCGAAGAATGGGCCCTAGGCTAGTTGGTACGAGCAGGAGCTCGTAAACAAACATGATTTTAAGCCATCTAAACTTAAATGAATGAATTGTTTGGCCATGGTACCAAGACATGACTGACATACTCAATGGACTGGCGGTAGTGCGACATGACAGGTGTACGAACCAGTCGAGAACAACATCTGTAGGTCGAGTTGAGGGTCAGGGCCGTTCGACCAGTGGCACCACATATTATATGGCTTATGTGGAAAATTATTGATTTGTGCATGCATTGAGTTTACGGGACCTTCAAGACACTCAAGAGGGGTAGTGATGTATCCTAGAGTTGTGGACGACATGGTGGAGATAAGTGCAGTTTGCCGTGTTAGTAGTCTTGGAAGTTGGACATAGCTTCATGCGCATGAGATTGAGGTGGGGACGGGATGAGGTCTCTCTCCTCATACGGACATGGAGTTTTGTTACGGGATTAATCATAGGATATCGCGTATATCCACTCATTCCTAGGGTAGAAGTTGACAGGCTTCTATCTAGGTGGCCGGTAAAGTCACTCCGACACCACAAGTGGGTGCGGTGGATGGGCGGCCCTGCGAATGTGTGATCCCTTCATGATGAAGGGCATGAGTTGATTGTTAAACATACCAATTGTGAGGAAATTGGTTTATGAATAATTGGGAATTCAAGGAAAGAATGATTTTAAAGAAAATAAGGTGTCTAACATACTCTAATTTGAACTACTTTATAGAAACTCTTGTTCCAAGCACCCATTCACTAAGTTGTTGAACTCACCCCCTTCCTTTTCCCCTTTTCAGGTAACCGAGTGAAAAACCTACCTAAAGACCTTCAGCTAGCTAAACCTGCAAGACATGTATGTAAGTTTAATTTTATGCAGTTTTGATTAATGTTATTCCAAGAAAGGTACATGTTGAAAGGACGTCTTACTCATCACGGTTTAAAAAAGGGGAAAACCCTTAATAAATCGGGAGAGTGGCGGGTTGCTCACGGGGATCCGGCCACACTAGGTCATGGCGTGACATGATACATCCAATCAGGATTCAGTACCTCGACCAAAAAGCTCATAAATATGAGCACAACAAAATTCTTAGTAGAAAGGTTGTAAAAGTCAAAACCTTAGAGAAAGAAGGATGAAGGAAGTTCTTAAGTCAACTAAAAGTCGAAAGAGACAATACCGTAAAGACTAAGACCAAAATAGTAACTGATATGTTTTAAACTAAGGAAGGATAAGTAAAGCCTTTTGATACTCTTGATAAGGAAGTTAGGGAACCTTAGAGTAAAATACACAGACTTCACCTTAAGGAGGTAAACTTGTAAATGGAATGCAAGTGGGAATAAAGATTGAGTACAACGATGTACTTACGAAATTCCACAAAGGAAGCTAACCCCAATGAACGGGTAAAGTGAGAAAGTGGCATTAAGGATGTCATAAAATTTCAGCTAGGTTAGATACCCATAAAGACGAATTAAAAGAAGTCCTAGAGAATTACATACTTCATTCAACGAGAAATGATGATAAGGACATGTGGACATCAAGGAGAAAGGGGTCAAGTCCACCTCTACTTAATAGAGCTTAAGATTAGATGGCAAGTTATAGTGTGGAGTACACGAAAAAAGACCCAATAACTGGAAATCCCTTTGATATGAAATAAAGTTCGAAGGGGAAATTCAATGTCAGTAAAGGATTGGAAATGGATGAATGCTCCAATATAAAAAGGTGTAAGGATATGAAGATAGATAACCTTAAAGGAATGGTAAGGTTAGACACATAATTCCAAAAATGGAAGTCTCTACTTTTAAGGACAAGAGTAGAGAATGGGACCAACAAAAGGAACTCCCCAAGATAAGTCCAAGGAATCAATAAGTATGTTGTAAAGGATCAAATAGGAGTGAAGGGGGAGTAACCACAAAATGGCCACGAACGAGTAAGGATGGACTAAAGAACAAAAATCCTTTGGTAAGGATGACATCAAACATGAGGACAGGCACGAGGGAGCAAAATCCTGAGTATGTCGGTAGAATAGTCATGAAGTGATCGGAAAACCCGATAGTTGAAACCGTGAATGCCCAATGAGAAGGTTAGTAAAGGACGAGTAGATAAGGAAAACCCCAACAGACATAAAAGGCATGAAATTTAAGTAAAGGAAATTGATATGTATGGAAGAGATGCACAAACTAGAAGCGAGTGGTGGAACACTCTAATAGCATAAGAAGATGAGCATGGGGATACCATCTAATGAAAGAAGTGATGATGAATCAGTACTGAAAAAGTATGAATTACAAGAAATGGAGATCTACAAGGTAAGGGAGAAATGACCAAATAATGGGTGTATACATTGGATGCTTGGATAACGTTCAAGGTAGTTGAGGAACACTATCAGATGGTAAAGAGGGATGGAGTCCTATGATCCCTAAAGGATTAGAAAGTTAGGAACAATTATCAAAGGAATGTCCTAGGAGTATAATGTACAAAGACAATTATGGAACATGTCATGCTACCAAGGACATGTAGGTCCAAAAGTTTTAAGATGGTGTGACTCATGTGAGGAAGATTCGTTTATTTAAGCATGATGATGGAAAATGAAAGATTTGGGTGAACCTGAGATATAATAAAGAAAGAATGGATTAAAGGAGCAATACAAGACGACAAGGGGGTGAGGAAAATAATGCCAAACCCGCATAAAAAATAATGAAAAGCTTGAAAGGATGCCGGGCTAAAGACTTTTAACAACCAAGGAAAATAACTAAACGTTGGGACGATTAAATATTTCAGAACTCCTAATCCTGTGATATGGATTAATGTTTGGACAAAAACTCCAAGAGGGAAAATCTTACCCCTAAACGATATAAGATTTGGATCTAAGAAAATATATTTGGGAAAATGGGTAAGATAAGACGATCATAATAAGTTCCATAGAATAAGTGGATATTTGAGGGGAAGAGAAGTCCCTTAAGGATATCATCTAAAGGACTAAGTATAAGAGTAACTGTAGGGATATTTTTCCCAGGGTAAATCGTATGAGTGAGGGAATGCTCAAAGAAAAGGAAGTGGGAGGCTAGATCGCTACGGGATCTCTCCTCAAGTATGAATACCAAATCGCTCCATTAAGGGGAATGGAAAAATAACTGATAAAATAATAGAGACCCCAAGACATGAAGAGGAAAGATGCCCAAAGGGAGGAGAGGCACGAAGGATGCCCCAAAGGAGATACAACTAGGATGAGGATGTGTCCCGTAGTATCATATCGGATCGAATCACAATTTGACATGGAGGGAAGTTTAAGCAGCTCTCATAAAAAACGTCTTCCAAAATGATTACGAAGCTTCACATAGTAAGGAGAGACCATTCTCGAAAAATAGTTTTCATAATTGAAAATGGTGCTCATCATCCCAACCGGCTATGACATTGAGAACTCCACTCACTCGGTAATTGTGACATGTTCATCCCAGTTGAATTCCAAGTACTCACACAACTAGTTCCTACATGGGTTGATTATTAACTTATGGAAGTTTGGCATAAATGACCTCTTACTTCCAAGTATTTGCATATAGGTCCTTAATTTATATCTTATTGCAATTAGGTCTCTAAAGTTCATAATTTTGACATTAAGTCCCTAATGCTCAATTATCTTTAATTAAGTCCTTAAGGTTTCCAATATTCCTCTTAGTTCCTTAAATTTCCCAAAATTACCAATTGGTCCCCAATTTTCCAAAAATCACCAATTGGCCCTCAATTTCATATAATTCTCCAATTTGCATTTTGACCCCAAATCTCATTTCATGCAATTAACCACTTAAAAATGGATAATTGTCCCTTATCATGATTGGAATCATCTTCCCTATGTCCCCTGATTCATTATAAGCTTTAAAACACCAAATTTGGTTTAGAAATAAGCTCAAACGGAGCTTTACCAGAAAATTGATCTAAAGAGAGGAAGCTTTGATTACTCACTGGTGAAGATACTACGATCAGAGCTTTTGATTCCAATGGGTTACTCTCTTCATGGAGATCCTTCATCGATCAAACTGCATCTCAATTGATGGGCTAAGTAGTGCAAATTTCATACTTTAGTTTTCAGGCAAAACCGACTGTGAATAGTGAATTCGGACGAAGGGTGGTGGAGGGGACTTACCAATTCAACTCAGTGAAGGTCGGGGTTCCTCTAGAGGTGGTCTGGGGAGCTTGGCTACTCCGAAGTTTGTCCAAGAGTGGCTCAATTTGAGTTCAACCAACTCAGTTGGCGAACTGCCGAGGGACTGAGGGTACTGTGCGAGCTCGCCGGTGCTTCTCCGACGATCCTCGAGCTGAATGGAGGATGTAATCGTGTAGCTAACTTCCTTAGGATTCCAAAGAACCCAAATTTTCCTTCGGAGGTGAAGAAAAGTGCTCAAGTCAGAGCTCTAGTTTGACCTTCATTAGGAAACTGAGCACTTCTTCTTCTCCAAGTGTTTGAGGGATGAAGAGGACGAATGGGGAGGAGCTCTTTATAAGGGAGCTCGGGGATTGACCATTCTATCTATTTCCCCATCGATCGAACATTAACTCTCTGATTTAAGACATTTTCGGAGGTGTTTATTGGCTGTCAAAGTAATGGCAACCATTTTGGCTTCCTGTTTCCTTCTTAGATCAAAGGTAGGAGACGACACTGTGCCACGCGTGCGAGCTTCACACGTGCGGACTTGCCATGTAGCACTCCGTGATTTGCTGGCTTTGTTGACATGGCTTCTAACTAAATAGCCTAGTCAGCCTTTGACATGTTGTTCGAAGATGTGGAGGCCTCTAATTGGCTACTCATTCCTATGTGGCTGCTAACTGTATTCGGTTAGCTATTAACATGACACGTGGCATTCTCTAATTGGCTAATTTAAATGCGTCAGGTTTGCCATTTTGATGCACAGTGCCACAACCATTTGTCAACCTCTAATTGGCTGGGGTTATTCGACATGGCTTGCCATGTATCAACCTCTAATTGGTCGACTGTTTCCCCGACATCCTTATTAGATGCTGATGTGGCATCCTTGCCATGTGTTAGTTCCTCATTGGTCTATTTGGCTGACATGGTCTTTCCGACATTGACCATTGACCCATGACACATGTCACTCTCCTATTGTTTGGTAATCGCTAAGGTGAATTTTCCTCCTTTAACCGTTGACCAAAGACACATGTCGCCTTCAAATGGCCAGCGCTTCCACACACTGACTAGGCGTGCTTCGCCACATGTTGTGCATTGATTGGTGGCGCTTGCTGACTGGGCGCTCCTCTAGCAGTGATCCGTTGACTAACTGGATCATTGACTGGTCCGGTTCAATTGGGTTCATTGACTAGAAATCATAAATCGGCTAGTTCAAGCCCAATTCGACCGATGTTCCAAAAAAAAATTTAATTCTTCTAGATTCATTTTCTATCTCATGGTTGCTTCAATTTTCTAATTTAATATTTTTATTTCGCCTAGAAAAATGAATCTTTGAACTGATTTTTCATGGTTCAATCTGGTTCAAGTCCGGTTCAGGGTGAATCGGTCTGGTTTTGATATCGAATCCAATTCATGGTTCTTTTACATGATTTTACAGATTTATTGGCCACTTGGAATTTTCCAAATTCCCATTTTTACCCTTCTTTAACATTTTCTGTTCACTTAGATACTTAGTTTCCTCTCGAAAATGTTCGATTACCTTTTTTGGTTCTTTAGTCTGAGTGGATGGGGTTTACAACTCTCCCCACCTTTTATGAGTTTTGTCCCCAAAACTAGTTATGCATCTCTTACATAGTGTATCACGCCCCGACCCAGTTTGGTCGAGGTCCCGTGATCAACCCGCCACTCTCCCGGACCTCGGAGGGGGATTCCTCCATGAGATCAAGGAGAGTCAGGCGTATTACCTGTCATATTTTCCCAAGATCACATTAAACAAAACTGGAATTTAAATTTTTATACCTGGTGCAGGTCCTTGTGAGGAAGAATTTGGCATAGTCATGTTCCTTCCTAAAAAAGGTTCAGAGAAAGGGGGTGAGTTCGACTTGTACACAATCAACCACCCTCCTATCATAGGGGAGATCACACGTTCATAGAATGGTCCCTATTCGTTCCACTTGTGGACCGGAGTGCCTTTACAGTCCACCCTAATAGAGGTTAATTGCCTCTACCCTGAGTTTGTGTGGACATCAATAGTCTGACCCTCAAACCATGATCACTTTATGATGTCTACTTTGTGGGGTGAGACCCCCTTTCCCCTACCTCGATCTTAGTGCACAGGAAACTCCCCGAGTTTCTCAACATGCTGGATGCCAAACTGCCCTTATGCACCCTCGGTCGTCCAATAGCCCTTGGGATCCATCACTATCTCGTACCAGTTGTCCTGATGGTCAAAATTTTACATTGCATGCACAATCAAGAGTCTTTTCAGTTATAGTGATTATCTTTGGCCCTCTATCGCAACGGTCTATTGGCTTGGCTTTGACCCAAGCATATTGACCCAACAGGTTCAACGATCTAGCTTTGACTTAGCAGCGGTTTGGCCCAACAAGCCCAACATCCCAAACTTGGCTCGGCCAGTATCACACACAATTACTTGTTAATTGGATCTTTTAGCATTATTCATCACATGTTGATTCTAGACGGGTCCATGCCAGTGTCCATCAGCCTTGGGCCCACTTGCATACACAGCCTAAGCCCCGAAATTAGCTCCCAAATGTTTTAAGCATAATCACCAAATCAGGGGAGGCTAATTATGAGAAAATCATTTTTCAAGCCGAATTGTCATTCCAACCAGAATGGACGCTATTGAATTCTCACTCACTTGGTAATCTTGACGGGGTTGTCCTGGCGGAGCCTTACTTCGCGACGTGTCTCTTGGAGCCGATGCTCGAGCAGTCTGTTCCTACAAGGCATGAATATCCATATCTGGATGTTTGCCTAAGGGGCTGCATATAATTTGGGTATTTGCACATAAGCCCTCACATTATGCTTTAATTCCATTTAGGTCCCTAAAGCTAGTACTTTTACATTTAGGTCCCTATTCGCCCCTTAGTTTAAGCCGCTAGGATTTCCAATCATCCTTCTTGAGTCCATAATGTTATCAAAATCACCCATTTACCCTTAATTTTTCCAAATTTGCCATTTAGTCCCAAATTTCCCAAAAATTAAAATTTGACCCCAAAATACTCAAAATTACTAATTAGCCCTCCATTTTTCCCAATTGGCCCTCAATTGGGAGTGAATTTCATGAAAATGCCCTCAATTTCATCAAATTGCCATTCGACCCCCAATTTTCTAAATATCCTCAATTTGCTAAATTTTTCAAAAATTACAATTTGGTTCCTGAATCACAATTTGATTCAATTGATCATCAAAATATTGTTACTTGCCCCCATTCATGATTTGGATCACCTTCCCTATGTCTCCCTCATCATTTTCAGCCCTGAACCACTTCATATGGCTCAGAAATTAGCTCAAATGGAGCTTCACCGGAAAATACAGTTTAGAGAGAGAAAGCTTTGATATCTTATAGGTGAGGGTTCAGTGACCGGAGCTTGGGCCGTCACTGAGTTGCTCTCTTCGTGGGGATCCTCCCAAGATCAAACTACACCTCAATTGATGATCTAAGCAGTGTGAATTTCTTAGTTAAAAGTTTTGTAGAATTTAGCTATGAATAGTGTTTTCTAGTGAAGGGAGGCGAAGAGGACTCACCTTCTTAGCTTGGGAGAATGTCGGGGCACCCCTAGGTGGAGTTCAGGGGTTCTGACTTGGCCAAAATTGGCCGGGGAAAGGCTCGATTTAGGCTGCAGAAGGTCGGGCTATTTTGTAAACCCCCCCCCCCCCCTTTTGAGTTAAGGAAAATCGGGAAAAGAACCAGTCAAACCAAGTAAGAAAATCGAGACGGTTTACAAACCTGATCATTTGGGAATAAGCAATTTGAAAATTTACAACTTTCGAGTGATCCAAAGGGTTTAGTAAATCTTGGAAAAGAAACTTAACACAAATTAGAACAGAAAAACCAAATTGGTTTAGGTGAATGACAATCCATGAGAACTCTAAAGTTAAGCGTGCTTGCTCGAGAGTAGTATGATGATGAGTGACCTCCTAGGAAGTATGATTTTTTTTGTAACCTGAAATTTCGATCAAAACTTTTTATGCGAACGTACCCTTATCATAAATAGCCATAAATTAATATATATTTAATTATTGGAATTAATATCAATAATTTATGGCAATATTAATACTAGTAATAAATCTCTCCCATTTAATACACCATTTTTACACCTATATAAAGAGGTCATCCCCATTCATTCTCCTCATAGTAATTTAAATTAGTCGTACCTATCTTGCAGGCATTTAATTGCACAAGTCTTTTAAGGTTTAGCTTTCCGAGACTTCCTAAAAGGGGTATAAGGGAGGGGTGAGTACAACTACTCAGTGAATGAAATTCAAATCTATTGAATTTCAAAAAAAACATTTATATGGAGTGTGCCAGACTCCTTTCTTTTAAAAAATCCCTTCATTAAAAAAAATTCAAGTTTTTCCATTATTTCTTAATTACCGGTGTGTCATCACCCAACACACATCCTTCATCATGAAGGTTACACACATTCGCAAGTCAATATCACTACTGAACCAGCTAGTGGCTTCAGAGCAACTTTTCTTGTCACCCGGATAGAAGTACGACCACTTCTACCCTGGGAATGAGTGGATGTATGCGACATCCAACTCACAATCCCGAAATCACTTCTTCGTGTCCGTATGACGACAGAGACCTCATCCTGTCCCCACCCCGGTCTCATACGCTTGGTGCTACTACAAATTTCGCACAGACACTTGGAACAACAAACTGCCCTTATAGCCACTAGGTCATCCAGTGCCCTTAGGATGCATCACTACCCCTCATGGGCATCTTGATGATCTCGTACTCATAGTGCATGCACAAATAATATTTTCTCATATTACCATGTAATATGTGGTGCCACTGGTCCAACGGCCCCGACACTTAACTCAACCCGCAATTGTTTGTTTTGACTGGTCCATCGACATTTCATGTCACACTACCGCTAGTTGACTGAGTATGTCGGTCCTATCTTGGTACCATGGCCAAACAATTCACATATTAAGTTTTATGGCACATATATCATGTTTGTTTACAAGCTCTTGCTCGTGCCAACTAGCCTTGGGCCCACTGTACGAGATTTCAAAATCGGGCATTTAGCCCCCAAGTTCAAAAACCGAGGCCCCTAGCCTATCAAAGCTATTCGAGCTATCGTCGAGAAGGTCTCCCAAATTGTTTAAGCATTGGCACATAGTCAGGGGAGAGTACTTTCTACAAAATAGGTTTTCACTGTCCATTATACCGACCGGTATAAGGACATCTCCGTTCATAACTGATGAACGGGTTTTCAACTTCCTTCGAGGAAGTCTCATCATACCAACCCGGTGTGATCTACTTACAACTGATAAGTAGTTTTTCCGCAATATTTTTACATCACTTTCCCTAAGTGCTGATGATTAAAATACCACTAAACAGTGGGTTTTTATACCGAGGTACTTATCATCCCCAACCGGGTATGATATATATAATCCCACTCACAACCGGTAAGTGGTTTTTAATTTTAAGTTGTGCTCATCATCCCAACCGTCTATGATGTTAGTAAAACCACTCACAACCGTTAAGTGGTTTTTAATTTTAAGTTGTGCTCATCATCCCAACCGGGTATGATGTTAGTAAACCCACTCACCCGTTAATGCCGTTAATTCCACTAGACAGGTTCTTGGTATTCACGCGAGCTTGTCCTTGCGAGCGTTCCTGGTACTTCGTGTTCCTTCACAATATGAATATCTTGGTTCATTATCCTTCGTCCTAATCGCATTCATTCATTTCAAATGAATGAGAAAGTTAAACTTTCATTTATTTGCAATTAGGTCCCTAAAGTTATTTCTCTTTAACTTTAAGTCCCAATTGCCGGTTTTTCCCTGAAATTGAGTCCCAAAACTTCTAAAATTTATCATAGGGCCTCAATTTATTCCATTTCACAAAAAGGGGATTAATTTCTCAAATTTCCAATTTGGTCCTCCAACTTTTCCAAAATTACCATTTTGCCCTTCCTTTATAAAAATGGTAAGTTTTGCCCCAAAAATTATAAAATTTCTCAACTCATCCTCCAACATTATTTTCATGCCCAATTGGCCCTCAATTTCATAAAATTTCATTTTAGTCCTTCGAATTTTGAAAATCCCCAATTTTCCCCCAATTTCAACTTCTTAACACAACCGAATTTGATTTCATCAAATTGACCCATCAAACATTTCCAATTGTTGGAATTGAAGTTGAAATTGAGTTTCTACATGTTCATACGATTCTTTAGAAATGTGAATCGCAAGTTTTAACGCTGGGACGAGCTCAAACGGAGCTTCGCCGGAAAATGAACTATAGAGAGAGAAAGCTTCGATTACCCACCGGTGAAGGCACGGTGATCCGAGCTTTCAATCTAGGCAGATAGCTCTCATCCTGAGGTTCATCCTAGAATCAAGAATCACATCAATTGATGCAAAATTGGATTAGAATTTTGTCATTGAAATTTGGTCAACTCTCTCTCTAGCACTGATAAAAAATTGTAAAGGGGAGCCGAATTGGCTTACCTTTCGGTCTTAATTCGGCAGTGGAAAGGCTGAGGAAGTGTTGGGAGGGCTTGGTTTGGCCTGAGGAGGGCTTGAAATAGCCAATTTCAGCTTGGCCAAAATAGGGCAGCTTCGGTCCGTTGGAGCTACTTCACTATTCCATCATGTCGACGCTTCTCCAACGATTCTCGGATTGACTGGAGTTTACTATCAGATAGCTGTCTTTTCCCCGGTTCTAAAGAGCCTGACCTTTGTTCAAGTCGAAGCTCTGGTTCAAGCTTCACCGGGAAATGAAGTAGTAGAGAGAGAGAAGTGTTAAGGTGTGAGGAGAATGAATGGGGATGACCTCTTTATATAGGTGTAAAAATGGTGTATTAAATGGGAGAGATTTATTACTAGTATTAATATTGCCATAAATTATTGATATTAATTTCAATAATTTAATTTTAGTGTTAAATTATTTGTATTAATTCCAATAATTTAATTTCGGTGTTAAATTATTTGTATTAATTCCAATAATTAAATATATATTAATTTATGGCTATTTATGATAAGGGTACGTTTGCATAAAAAGTTTTGACCGAAATTTCGAGTTACAAAAAAAATCATACTTTCCATGAGGTCACCCATCCTCACACTACTCTCGAGCAAGCACACTTAACTTTAGAGTTGTCATGGATTCTCGTTCACCTGAACCAATTTGGTTTTTTTTGTTCTAATTTGTGTTAAGTTTCTTTTCCATGGTTTACTAAACCCTTTGGATCACTCGGAAGTTGTAAATTTCAAAATTGCTTATTCCCAAATGATCGGATTTGTAAACCGTCTCAGTTTTTTTACTCGGTTTGACCGGTTCTTTTCCCAATTTTCCTTAACTCAAAAGTGCGGGGTTTACATCTCTCCCCTCCTTTTAGTAGTTTTGTCCCCAAAACTTAACCAATATATTCCACATCAAGAATAATTTCCCTTAATGTCAACTCGGGTTTTCTTGACATGCTAACACTTCAATTGATCTTTTGCTTAGTCCCCATAATCATTCATCTAAGGAATTTCTTCTCATTTATCATGCTTACTCCTTCCATGGAGTTATAATAATGAGTCATGTATGGCTCATTAATCCTAATGTATATTCTTAGGTTCGCATCTCCCTTTATTTAGGATAAGGTTCTTCCTTTTGGGGATTTTACTCAAGATTTCAGGATTGGGAGTTCCAAGTTGCCCAATCGTTCCTTTTTCTAATTATTCTCTTCATTGTTGAAACCCCTAACTCGACGTTCTTTCGAGCATTACATACTTGTTTTCATAGGTTTTTGTGTTATTATTCTTTTGTCCCAATTTGACCCATCCTTCATCTGTCATTGATTACAACTTCAGTCAAATTTATGTTTAAACTTGTTATGTTTACCAACTGACTCCTTCTTACTTGAGTTACATTTTACTCGGGATTGTTGGTGCTTATATGTCCCTTACGACATGACATAGTTATGAACCTATCTCAGTCCATCAGAATCCTACAACACCTCTTTTAGGGTTGTTTCCAACTTTCTAGCCTTCTAGGGACTATATAATTTCATCCCTCCTTTAATTGGGTAGTAATCCTCAACTACCTTTACTGTTACCGAATTATCATTCATATCTTGACAACATGTCTTACATAACCGCGTCGGTTTTCCTTACCCACTCGTCCTTTCCCAACTTTTTTATTGGGTTTTTCTGGTGCCAATTATTTGGTTTCCCGATAGTTTACCAACAAACTAGGATACTTTCCTTCTTAAGTCCTTGGCATTCCTTATTCAACGGTTTTTCCTTTTTCCTTGATCCACTTTTACTTACTCATAATCACTTCATTATTCTTCATTCTACAATAATTACTTTCGATCTATGTGTCGATTACTTTGCTTGGGAAGGTTCCTCCCAGTATTGTTCTCTACTATGTCCCTTACAATAGAGATTTTCATCTTAGGAGTTACATGCTCAACCTCCTTATCATTCATTGTATGGTTCTTTCTCCCTTTCTTTGCACTCTTATCTATGTTAGGGCATCTGTTTGCTTTGGATCCTTCTCTATCCACAACTTTTGTTTTATCCCTTATTCCTTAGATGGGATACTTCCGATTATTGGTTTTATTCCGTGCATTCCACCCTATGCTCAGTCATCCACTCTTTAAGCTTCATATGTGCGTGTGGACTATGACCCGTCTTACCAATTGTGATTATTCCTCCTTAGCCACATCTTATTTGGAGGACTTACTTTCCCAATGTTTCTCGAACATTTTTTTACTTTATTACCTTAGTATGGGTTGTCCACTCATTCATACTTGTCACAACATCTTTTTTATGCTAACCCGTTAACTTATTTCTGTTTAAGGAGGGTTCACATCCTTCTTGTTTCAAAATCTCTTGTTCATCCTTCGTGAAGTTCACATAACTGTCTCAAGACTTTAAACTAGAAATCCGGTTTTGGTCATTAATTTCTTTAAAGATTTTCCTTCATTCTTATTTTTCCAATGTTTTGACCTTTTCACTTCTCCCTTCTTTGTCGTGGTTTAAATTCAGGGTTCTCTCGAAGACCAATTCTTCAACTGTCTCCTACTCTCCATTTTTTGTATGATCCAATCATCTGGGCAGCTATATCACTCGTCCTTCATGCCCATCCTTTGTCCTTCATAGAGTGTAGTCTTTATTACATGTCAGCCTTTCTTAGGGTTTTGTTTATTCTCTTTGGTCGTCCCGTTGTTACTCGTTTCTTCTTTCTACCCTGTTCTCCTAAAATTATTGTTTGGTTCTCCTGCTCTCTCGAAGTAGGTCACACTAGGCCATCACGATACTTCCTTCCTTTTAAACATTTCCCAATTAAGGGTTGGTTCCTTGCACTCCACCTTATGTCTATCCGCCTATCAAAATTCCTTCAAGGGTAGTTAGTCGTATGCATCCCTCTAAAGTTTACTTTCATAGTGTATTTCTTTATTAAGTGTTCAAATCTTCCTTTTCTCAAGATTTCTTGATAATTATGTGAGAGGCTTGGCTATTTTTTTTCTTGGTTAATTTGGCCTTTGGTCCTATTAAGGATTTTTTCATCCTTCTTTTCCCGAGTATTTGGTCTTTTCGCCCCTCTCTTCTTTGTTGGAACTCAAATTATCGTTTTCCCATGTATTAGTTTGTTAACTGTCTCGCCTCCACCATTCCTTTGATCTAAGTTTCTTAGGGCAATTTTTTTCTCGAGTACTCTTGTCCTTAACGTCCATCTCACTAACCTTTTTTTGGTGTAGCCCCTTCTACTTCCCGGTCTTCCTTAGGGTGTCATTTGTTCCCTCTGACTATCTTATTGTAATGACTTGCTTTCTCTTGTCTTGTTGGTCTGAACTTCCTATTTAGCATAGTTGCTTTTACCAAGGTGATTTATTCTTGTAATCCCAATACGTCCTGTTTGTCATCAAATGTTCGTCTTGTCTTCTCTTGTGGATGCACTTCTTTCTTTGCTCCTAAATTGTTTGGATTTTCTTCTTAAAGGGGAAATTCTCTTCAGCTATCCTTTGTTCCGTTTGTGGTTTTATTGAGGTCCTACATTTACCCCCCTTTTTCCTTCTTACCACTTTGCTAAGATTTTGAAGAGTTTCCTCTTATATGCGGTTACAAATGGAGTCATGTTTCTTGGGATGGTATCCTTTCGGATTTCCTATAGTTGTGGGGTGTTTATTCTTGGAAAATATTGTTCTGACTCCTAGCGATGTGGGACAGTTTTTCACTTTGTGTCATATTCCCCTCTAGGTTAACTTAATTCCTGTCCTTTGTAGGGTTAGGCACTTCTCCACGCAGTGTTCCTATCATTCATGGTTGTAATTACATGAACATAAGTGATTCCTCCTGGCGTTTTCTTGGGAATTGTTAGTTTTGGTGCTCATTCGTCCTTAAGTCTGGATACTGTGAGAGTTTTTTTTTTCTTTTTGGAGTCTTCCTTGCAGATCACATCATTTGAGGGACAGGGTTTTTAGGAATTTAGAGTACTTCATTAATAGAATAGTATAGTATGTTGGGGGTTTTAGCCCTATTACAGAAAATAGTCACCAAATAATTAGGGAGCTACAAGATTCTTGATAAGCATCCTCCTATGTAAGGTTATATGCCCCCTTTTATGGCTTCACGCTTGGCTTCCTTTATACTTAGAGTTGTGACCTCAATAGGTCCTGTCACCATTCTCTAGGATACTTCCTCATTTGCTCTTTTGAGATTCCTGCCATGCTTTAGGCATTTGGGAAGCTTCTAGGGTTGTCTTCCTACGAAGATAAAGTGTTGAGTAGAGCCATTCCTAGTTTTCTTGGTTCCTCTCCTGGGAGCCATCTAAAAATTTTAGGATAAATCCTATTAATTACAATATTTTATAGTCTTAATTATGTATTTGAGGAAACAGGCTCTGATACCACTCTAGTTGTCACGCCCCGACCCGGTTTGGTCGGATTCCCATGATCAACCCACTACTCTCCCGATTTACTAAAGGGTTTCCCCTTATATTATAAACCATAAAGAGTAAGGCCTTCTTTAGACCTGCACATTTTTCCAAGAATATCATAAATCAAAATTGCATAGTAATTTAAATTAGTCGTATCTATCTTGCAGGCGTTTAATTACACAAGTCTTTTAAGGTTCGGCTTTCATGGACTTCCTAAAAGGGTATAAGAGAGGGGGTGAGTACAACTACTCAGTGAATGGGATTCAAATCTTTTGAATTTCAAGGAAAACATTTATATGGAGTGTCCCATACTCCTTTCTTTTCAAAAATCCTTTCATTAAAAAAAATTCAGGTTTTTCCATTATTTCTTAATTACCGGTGTGTCAGCACCCAACACACATCCTTCATCATGAATGTTACACACATTCGCAAGTCAGTATCACTACTGAACCCGGTAGTGGCTTCGGAGCAACATTTCCTGCCACCTGAATAGAAGTACAACCACTTCTACCCTGGGAATGAGTGGATGTAAGCGACATCCGACTCACAATCCCTAAATTACTTCTTCGTGTCCGTATGAGGACAGAGACCTCATCCTGTCCCCACCCCAGTCTCATGCGTTTGGTGCTACTCCAAATTTCGCACAGACACCTATAACGAAAAATTGCCCTTATAGCCACCAGGTCGTCCAGTGCCCTTAGGACGCATCACTACCCCTCATGGGTATCTTGATGATCCCGTACTCATAGTGCATGCACAAATAATGTTTTCTCATATTGCCATGTAATATGTGGTGCCACTGGTCCAACAACTTCAACACTTAACTCAACCCGCAGTTTTTTGTCTTGACTGGTCCGTCGACATGTCATGTCACACTACCGCTAGTTGATTGAGCATGTCGGTCCTATCTTGGTACCATGGCCAAACAATTCACTTATTAAGTTTTATGGAACATATATCAAGTTCGTTTACGAGCTCCTACTCGTGCCAACTAGCCTTGGGCTCACTGTATGAGATTTCAAAATCGGGCATTTAGCCCCCTAGTTCAAAAATTGAGGCCTCTAGCCTATCAGAGCTATTCGAGCTAGCGTTGAGAAGGTCTCCCAAATTGTTTAAGCGTTGGCGCATAGTCAGGGGAGAGTACTTCCTACAAAATAGGTTTTCACTGTCCATTATACCGACCGGTATAAGGACATCTCTGTTCATAACCGATGAACGGGTTTTCAACTTCCTTCGAGAAAGTCTCATCATACCAACCCGGTGTGATCTACTTACAACCGATAAGTAGTTTTTCCGCAATATTTTCACATCACTTTCTCTAAGTGGTGATGATTAAAATACCACTAAACACTGGGTTTTTATACCGAGGTACTTATCATCCCCAACCGGGTATGATATATATAATCCCACTCACAACCGGTAAGTGGTTTTTAATTTTAAGTTGTGCTCATCATCCCAACCGTCTATGATGTTAGTAAAACTACTCACAACCGTTAAGTGGTTTTTAATTTTAAGTTGTGCTCATCATCCCAACCGGGTATGATGTTAGTAAACCCACTCACCCGTTAATGTCGTTAATTCCACTAGACTGGTTCTTGGTATTCACGCGAGCTTGTCCTTGTGAGCGTTCCTGGTACTTCGTGTTCCTTCACAATATGAACATCTTGGTTCATTATCCTTCGGCCTAATCGCATTCATTCATTTCAAATGAATGAGAAAGTTAAACTTTCATTTATTTGCAATTAGGTCTCTAAAGTTATTTCCCTTTAAGTCCTAAGTGCCGGTTTTTTCCTCAAATTGAGTCCCAAAACTTCTAAAATTTATCATAGGACCTCAATTTATTCCATTTCACGAAAAGGGGATTAATTTCTCAAATCTCCAATTTGGTCCTCCAACTTTTCCAAAATTACCATTTTGCCCTTCCTTTACAAAAATGGTAAGTTTTGCCCCAAAAATTATAAAATTTCTCAACTCATCCTCCAACATTATTTTCATGCCCAATTGGCCCTCAATTTCATAAGATAGGTACGACTAATTTAAATTACTATGCAGTTTTGTTTTTTGATATTCCTGGAAAAAGGTGAATGTCTAAAGAACGCCTTACTCTTTACGCTTTATAATATAAGGGGAAACCATTTAGTAAATCGGGAGAGTGGCGGGTTGAACATGGGAATCTGACCAAACCGGGTCGGGGCATGACATATTTTCTAGCCAAGGAGCGACAACACTATTTGAGCTCCCTCACTTCTCCTCGGTGGTTCTCAAGCTAAAAGGAGGGTATGGCTAGGTAGAGGACTTCCTCCCAATTCCAAAGACACCAAATGTGGCTTCGGAGATTGAGAAAAGTCTTGTCGCCAGAGCTCTGGTTCGCTGCTCATCAGAAACTGGTACACTTCCTCTCCTTTGCTCAATTGTGGGATGCTGAGGACGAATGGAGGGGTGCTCTTTATATAAGGAGCTTGGCAACAGTTCAAGCTACCAGCCGGTGTAAGACTTGGCCCCGCCCCGCTCACCAGCGACCTGACCAGAGGGATTTGAGTCACGAGAGACTCCCTCTTTCCCGACCTCTCTCTCTTCTCTATTAGCGGACTGAGGTTAGAGACGGAGACATGGCGAGCATGCGACGTGGTACATACTGATTGGCCAATTTTTCTGACGTGGAGGTCCAACTCAACTGCCGCGTCAACCGTTAACTGGTTGATCAGACATGTGGTAGCCTCCCATTAGTTGATCGTGTCTGCGTAGTAGGCTAACGGTCATCTAATGACTATTGATCGGACATGTGGCAACCTCCCATTGGCTGCCCGTGTCTATGTGGCTGCTGACGGGGTGCCGTTGATCAATTGGACTATTGACAGGTTCGGTCTGATTGGGTTTAGTGACCCAAATTCAAAAATCGGTCGATTTAGAACCGATTTGACCAGTTTTCTAAAATTTAAAAATTTCTAAATTAATCTAAATTCATTTTCTATGTAATGGTGCCTCAATTTCCCAAATTGATATTTTCAAGCCACCTAGAAAAATGAATTATTGTACTGATTCACTATGGTTCATTCTAGTTCAGTCCGGTTCGGGTCTGGTTCACCTTGAACCGTTACGGTTCTCTCATCTAATTCTCTTCCTGGTTCTTCCTCACGATTTTTTTTGTAAATTTTTGGTCACTTGGGATCTTCCAATTTGCCACGTTAACCCTTCTATATTATTTTTCGTTCATTAATTGTCTTGGTTTTCCACATGAAAAGTTTAGCGGTTCTTTTTCTGGTTCTCCTTAGTCCCAAAGGACGAGTTTTACAACTCTCTCCTCCTTTTAGGAGTTTTGTCCTCAAAACTATTACGAACTAAACAATTGTGGGTATCTACCTTTTATAATCGACTCAACCTCCCATGTTTCCTCCTCTACTTGACCATTCCCCCAAAGGATCTTTACCATAGGGATCCTCTTATTCTGGAGGCTTTTCTCACGTCAGTCAAGGATTTGTATTTGCTCCACTTCATAGACCGGCGACGGTTGATCCATCATATGGCTAGGGTCGGGCTCATATTTTTGCAACATCAACACGTGGAAGACGTCGTGGATTCTCTGCAGGTCCAAGTGTAACTCCAATCTGTATGCTATTGGTCTGACCCTCTAGGTTATGTCATATGGACCTATGTACCTTGGTTTCAACTTTCCTCTCTATTGAAACCTGAGTATTCCCTTACATAGTGACACCTTGAGGAAGACTCGGTCCCCTACCTTGAACTCTATGTTCTTTCTTTATTGGTCAACATAACTCTTATACCGTTCTTGAGTGGCCTTAAGTCGGCTCCTTATTATCCGGATCTTCTAAGTTGCATCCTCTATTAACACGACCTTCTTGAGTCTTCTTTCCCCTACCTCTTCCCAAAATAGAGGTGTGTGACAAGGTCGCTCATAGTGGACCTTGTAGGGTGCCATCTAGATGCTAGCTTGGTAGCTATTATTGTATGCAAAATCCACGAGGCATAGGTAATCCTCCCAGCCCTTATTCATTATCAAAACGCATGCCTAGAGCATGTCTTCCAAGGTTTGCATAGTCCATTCGGATTGTCCATTTGTTTGAGGGTGGATGGCAGTGCTCATGTGGAGTCTAGTTCTGAGGGCAGCTTGTAGGCTGGGCCAAAATCAAGAGGTGAGCCTCGGGTCCCAATCTGGTACTATACTTATGGGGACCCCATGAAGCCTTACAATCTCTCCCACGTACAGGGCGGCTAGCCTTTCTATCGGGTCTATCACCCGAATGGGTAGAAAGTGGTCGGGTGATAGACCCGATAGAAAGGCTACCATTTTGCCATTTCCTATCC
The DNA here is from genome assembly GCA_030064435.1 of Trapa incisa. Classification (NCBI taxonomy): domain Eukaryota; kingdom Viridiplantae; phylum Streptophyta; class Magnoliopsida; order Myrtales; family Lythraceae; genus Trapa; species Trapa incisa. The sequence continues at coordinate 1,605,191 of CM057774.1, read as the reverse complement.
AGTTGCCAAGTTGAACTATCCAGTTACAAGATCCATGGTGATATGCTACCATTTCCATTCGGGAATCGAGAGGGGCTACAATAGTCCGGGGAGTTTTTGTGTTTGCCCTTAATCTATTGGCATGATAGGCACCTAGTGGTACAAGGAACTCATCAAATTTTTATCAACTCACGAGGGTCATTGATGCCATCGAAATTGGCCTTCGAAATAGTTGTCATGTTTCAGGTCACCGGTGGTTGCATACAATGCAATCTCATTGGAAATTGTAGAGATAGGGTTGAGGGTCGAGAGAGGTGGCAATGGAAAGCTTAGGTTATCAACTTTCTAGAGGTACTAGGATGATCATTAAAGGTGGTAAGATGGAGGAGCTATGCTCTATAGTAGTAAGGTAGCCGGAGTTATGAGTAGTCTAAGGTTGAGAGAGAATTTCGAGAAAAAATCCGATGAGGTAACAACCCAACTTTATTTGGTTTTGATCTAGAATTACATGGCTATCTATTCATAGCATGTGGTGCTAGAAATGAATTAATTTCTCCAAGTGGTGGAGTCAGCTTGTCTAACGTGCGGTGTCGAGTAAAATAGTGGATATGGGCTTGAATGTCGAGCGAGAAAGATGACACATGCAAATGTGGCCATGCGTGCGTGTGCCCGGCGTTACACGTGACCTATTTGCATTGTAGCAAACCAATTTCCAACAAATTTCTCAATCGATTTAGAGGTTTTTTGCCTAGTTCACCCATTTTATGCCTGATTCTTGGGAAAATAAAAATACCAAAAAATTATACATTCAATTTCATATTAAGACCCAAGAACCACTCAATTTAAATTTGTTTTGCACCCTTAAAAACTCTGGGAGTTTTACAACTCCCCTCAGCACAAACCTAATTCAAACTGGTTCTTTCTTTATTTTCTCCCAATCCTTGATTTGTATTCCAAGACACTCCTAAGGGTTTCTCGTGACACTTTCTCACCCTTATGGCCTCTCCATTGATCCCTCCCCTCGTTCCGGTTAGATTTCACTTAGCGATTTAACTTTAATCTCACAGCTCCATCACACTTTCTGGTTAAATTTTGCCTAGTTATTGAATTGAGATTTTCCGATCTTACACATAGCCCCTTTCATAACAGTAGGTATTCACCCCTTTCATAAACCATGGGTCTTAGCCCCTTTCACAATTTGCGAGCACTATCCCCTTTTATTAACAGTGGGTCTTAGCATCTTTCTAAGTTGTGGGTATTAGCCCCTTTCATAAATAGTGGATCTTAGACTCTTTCATAAATAGTGAGTCTTAACCCATTTCATAAATATTGTGTCATAGCCCCTTTCATAAATAGTGGGTCCTAGCCCCTTTTATAAGTAGTGGGTCTTAACCTCATTCAATAAATAGTGGGTCTTAACCTCATTCAATAAATAGTGGGTCTTAGCTCTTTTTAAAAATAGTGGGTTTTATTTCCTTTCATAAATAGTGGGTCATAGCCCCATTTCATAAATCATGGGCCTTAGCCCCTTTCATAAACCGTGGACCTTAGCCCCTTTCCTAAATAATGGGTATCTCCCCTTTCATAAATGGTGGGTTTTAGCCACTTTTTCCATAACTAGTGGGCCTTAACCTCATCATTCTTAACTTGTTTTTAAGGGTCCGATATCTCCCATTTTTAAACTCTCGAGTTCTCACCCATCATTTTCAAATCATCGGGTCATAGTCCATTTCTCAATCGGACCGGGATATCTCTCATCATGCAATTAAAAGCTTTTGTGTATCTTTCCAGTGGGTTTCTTAAAGGCTTTTCCAAAGCATAACAATAATTTCCATAAAATTGTAAGTATTGAGAACAATGGTACAATCAAATGTGAAGTCAGAAATCCCACTCACAGTTATCTTCGGAACGAATATACTACCTCATAATTTTCCATAAATTACGGTTACTACCCCTCAAGCTTGGTTCTCCCAACCAACTTATCGATGAACCATCATAGTCACTAACCCCAATCAATGATTTCATTCCACATATCATATGTTAAAGCCACATTTGATCTTATTTCCCCAAAATGCCCAAATGTTTCCAAGTTCCTTACTTAGATAACTAAACTTCTCTAAAGTTTGCATTTTGGTTCTTAAGTTAATCAAGATTACTATTTTGCCCCTACTCATCAAAAGTTCTTCATTTTGGACCCTAAAATTTCCAATTTTATCATTTAGGTCCCAAACTTCTTTAAACTCATTTGGGCCCCAAAAATGAATTAAGTACACTTTGGTCCCTAAAATGGGAAAAATTACCATTTTGTCTCTCACTTGCAAAAAAAAAAAAACTAATTTTTGCATATTTAATTTGGAAAAATTACCATTTTGCCCCTCCATAGTTCAAAATGAATTATTTAACATCTCTTTAAGCATAAATAACCAATTTTCCTCTACTTGGGAAAAATCACCATTTTGCCCCTCCTTCATAAAAATTTACAGCTTTGCCCACAAACTCTCGAAAATGACTTTAGACATCTTCATTTTCCTTAAATTCACACATAAGCCCCTTTGGCAATTCTTAGGGGCATTTTCCACATTTGCAATTTGGTCCCCCAAACTTTCCATAATTGCATTTTAGTCCATAAACTTTGGAACTTAAATCAAATAAACTTCTAAATTCACAATCTACCCCCAAATGATTTCATTATATCCCAATGGCTTTTGGTCGAAGTGGGAGCTCTTACCCTGGCCATCTATAGCCAAATTTAGTTATTTTTCAAAATTGGTCAAAACATAGCTACTGAGGGGGTTGCCGAAAATTATCACCGAAGGTGGCCGGATAGGTGATCATAGCTTAATCCTTTTGTAACCAAGGTCCACAAAAACTTTCTATGGTGGTGGTCGGCCAAGTGATCACCAAAGTTGGGAGAACTTGGTTGTTGACTGGTCATGATTGGACTGAATCCAATAGATCCTCTGATGAAAATTGGCTTCTATCGGCTGATTTCTCCCTTGCCAGAGGTTGGCCCTCACCATGGAGGGGTAGAAGGGAGGAAGGTGGTCACCTTGGCACCGATGGTCGCCAAAGTGGTGGTTGTAGGACAGAGAATTTGGCCCCGAAAGAGCCATCGACGGAGGTTGTTCTTACTGTCCAGATTCGTGATTAGCCAAAATGACCTTTTTGCAGCCTTTTTCCGTCCACTTCCAAGTCAAAGCCCAACCATTGGTCTCTAGAGGAACTAATTAGCAGAATTTTAACATGAAGATCTCATCATTTGGTGATCGAATGAGAGAGAATTGCTCATTTTACTAAGATGAGGTCAGGTTGGAATCCGAGAACAGGAATTTTGACTTTAAACTCAATATTCGATCAATCCAGGTAGAGTTAATGCAATTAACTTTCATAGGGAGACCGATAGCTCTATTATCTATTGATCTCTACAATTTTTTTGTTTGCAATTTGATAAAGAATTGAAGAATTGCAGTGAAATTTATGATGTTGTGTGGTTGAAATTATGGTTAGAGGGGAGGAGGGTCTCGTAGGTGAGTCATTTGAGATGGATCAACTTAACTCGGGTCAAATTAATCCAACTTCCCTTCTTTATTTTTTGTAAATTAAATTACCTTTTTTCCCTTATTGGCCACTTTGTTAATTTAATCCAAAAAATTTGGTCTCATTCAGGCGAAAACTAGCTTTTTCTAAATACTTCAATTTTCGTGCTCTAGACTCCGATCCCAAATACGTTTGGATCTCATTTCCCAGTATCAGACTCCCTTTCCATTTCCAATAATGGGGTAATGATCCGATCAACTTTCCAAATCCCAACTTAGGTTCCATTTGCAATTTGGTGTTTCATTCTCAGTTTAGATTTTATTATCGGTTTGGGATTCCATTCCCAATTTCAAATATCGTTCTTTGTTCGAGATTTCATTCTCGGTTTTAAATTCTCATTCTCAATTTGTGATCCTATTTCCCCGTTTAACATTGGTTTTTAGTCCAACCAACCTAAGTCTTAGTTTCAAAAATTATAGTGATACGTGATAGATTAACAAATATGTACTCATTCATGATTAATAATATACCAATATCTCTTGTACATTTGACTCTATAGCAAGTTTTTGAGAATCAGTTGAAAAAGAAAAAGATAAATGAAAAGAAAAAATAAGAAAGAAATGAAGAGAGAAAAAGCATAGTTGAAAAAGAAGAGAGAATTAAAAGGGAATCGAAAAAAAGCCAGAGTTGAAAAATAAGAGAGAAAAAGCTATATTTTAAAAGAAAGAGAGCAAAAAAATATTTATTGCCAGGAAAAAGTGTAATCAATAGAGATAATTTCACAACATTTAGTTAGAGTAATTATGTACAAGGATAATTTTTTAATACTAATAACATTGTCAAATATTTGTCGAGCAATATTATCTTTTTTGCAGAAATTCAAGCATAACATTTATAAGAAAGTAACTCATGGTTTACCACCAACTCGAGGAATCAAGCATCAAATTCAATAAGTACTAAAGTTGATGGAAAAAAGATGCATAAGAAAGAGCAGTAATCTATGTGTTGTGCCCAAGAAGGACAAAATGTTGCAAATGTGCGTAGATTATCTAATCATAGATAGTATCACAGTAATGTATTGTCACCCACGATTAGATAATATGGTAGATGATTTGCATGGATCGTATTTGTTTTCAAAAATAAAGCTTAAGAGTGAATGTCATCAATTTCAAATGAAATAAAAATATGAATTGAAAACAACATTTCAAACAAAATCAGGTATATATGATTAATTAGTTATGATTTTTAGGTTGAATAATGCACATAGCACTATCATAAAATTAATGAACCATATCTTGCATGTTATCATTTTAAAGTTTGACGATGTATATTTTGATGACATCATAGCATACAACAAGACCTTAGATGAACATGAAGAACATTTGAAAATTGTTTTAGAAGGTTTAAGAAAAGATAAGTTGATTACCAATTTAAATATATGCATCTTTTGTTTGAATAAGTGTGCTTTTCTTTGATATGTTATATGATTTAAAAAGTTTGGAGTTGACAAATAAAACATTCATGCAATTCGAGATTGGCAAACAACACTTAATTCGGTAAGTCGGGTGAGAAGTTTCCTTGGATTAAATAATTTTTATATGCATTTTGTTCTTAACTTTAGTAGTTGTCCTACACATCTCACTATGGTTTCAAAAAAGAGTGTTTTATGTAAATTGTATGATGTGTAAGAAAATACATTTAAATATTTAGAGGATAAGCTGACTAGTTTCTCTTCGCTTGCATTACCCAATTTCACTAAATTATTCAAACTTAATTGTGAAGCCTGAGAAATAGGCATTAGAGATGTATTAATTACATATTTTAATGAAAAGTTGAGTAAAGTATCCATCAGCTATCCTACCTACAATAAGGAATTATATGCTCAAGTTCAATCTATAAGATGGCATAACTACCTAAGGCCAAAAGAGTTTGTATTCACACAAATCGTGAATTTATTTTGCACATTTATGGGCAACACGTGTTGAATAAGCATTATGCAAGGTGGATGATTTTCATCAACACATTTCCATGTGTTATCAAGTATAAATAAGGTATGGAAGATAAAGTTTCTCGTGCATTATCTAGAAGGTGATGAGGAAATTAAAGATTTGAGGACAAATAATTTTCAAGAGGGGAGAATGATACAAATCAAATTGGGCATGCTATAAATTTGCAATAACGATCAATGAAATATGAATTGAAAATGAATATTTTGTCACGAAATGAGTTGAATGATCATGTGAGGTTACAAAATGACTCAATCATAGGCCCAAAAAGATTTAAGGAATCATTGCATGGGATGATTGGAGAATTGCATAAAAAAAACTAAGGGGAGCCCAATAAACCCCAATTGAGGTTCAAATTCAAAAATAGGGGTACATATTATTGTTTTAGATATTTCCAAGACAATCTATCACATTCGGATATTTCTAAAACAACTTATAACAAATATCCTAGATATTTGTATCAAATGAGAATTAATTGGATAACATGTCAACTAATATATTTCCTTGTTCGTAGGATATTTAGCTATCATAAGTGCACATTCCATGGCCTTGTAAAGTGACACTTTTGGTATTTAAATATTGTGAGATTTTTGTATTCTTTCTCTCTTAATAGAACTTTTTTAGCTTATCAAGTTTTTACTTATGATGCTCAAGCAATAAGACTTATCACCATAGTTTTCTAAGAGTTTTTAAAGAATTTTGGTGTGGCATCTATATCTATTCGTATCTTATTTCTTAGCTAAAATAAAGTATATTTCATTATTATTACTTGTATCGTGAAAGTCGTGGGGTATATTCCATATTTGGTATATGGTGTCGTCAATATATTGACGAGATTCACATTAGTAATAGGTTGTTGAATGACCTGGTTGAAGGTAAAGGTGATAAACGGTTACATGAGGCTCTTTGGTCTGAATTTGTACACTTAGTGTAGGTGTGTCATTCACTAGATGAATTGTGTTGGTGCAGCAAGCGGGCCTAAAGCTTTGGTAAATAACATCGTTGGGCCATGATGTCAAGGTGTACCCATCCGCCCTAGGGTTGAGTCCAACAACGAAAATTAGGGTTCGTCATACCAGAGCAATGTGTGGTGCCATATTATGACCCATGAGAAGGAGCGCCAAAAGTTGTAGCCACAATCAGGTTCGTAGAGGGAAACCAAGCAACAGACAGTGATCCACCAAGAAGGCTAGAGAGTAGTGGTGTTCCTTTAGTCCAAGCTTTGAACTCTCATTTGGCTTCTCATTGCATAAGTACACTTTAAGGGTATCAATAGAGAGAACACAAACCTAAAAGGTAATGCCATAAACTAGGGAATCTCAGTATTCATCAACATCATCAAGGATACGCTCCTTGATCTCGACATCAGTTTTGAGATAACCAATTTGTGAGTAACAAGTGGAAAGGGTTGTAATGTTGGTAAGATAATTAGAGAGTGGATTTTTTCCCTTCTGAAGATCATGCTATTGTTGATCTAATGACTCTCACCATACTTCTGAAGATAATGCCATAGACTAGGGAATCTCAGTATTCATCAGGTAATGCCATAAATAGAGAGAACACAAACCTAAAAGGTAATGTCATAGACTAGGGAATCTCAGTATTCATCAACATCATCAAGGATACGCTCCTTGATCTCGACATCAGTTTTGAGATAACCAATTTGTGAGTAACGAGTGGAAAGGGTTGTAATGTTGGTAAGATAATTAGAGAGTGGATTTTTTTCCTTCTGAAGATCATGCTATTGTTGATCTAATGACTCTCACCATACTTCTAATTGAGTATTTTACAAGGTCTCTAACTTACTCTATGCTTCAGTGGCACCCAAGACATCCACTGCCTACATATTGAGAGAGGGAGACAAGGAAGGGAGTAAGCCAAAATTGATCTCAGGCCTCCCAAAAGCATATTTGAGATTGGGTATCAATTGATCTGGGTGGTCATCATTCTTAGCAATGTGAGTGGATAAGGCTTGAATGGTGCCAAGAGTGTAGACGAGAAGGTCATAGGATTTCAATAATAGCATCATATTGTTATGTAATATGTAATAGTTGAAGCCATCAAATTTGATGAATAGCATTTGAAAAGTGCTTGAAAATGACTTGATATTTGAATGTTGATGTTCATTATAATTTAATTAATGTGTAAGAATAATCGAGATTAGAGCCTCTGTGTACAGTAAGAAAACTAACTAAATTTTTTTTATGAGTGAAATACAAGCTTACAGTAGAATAAAAGGGAATAGAGGTGGGAGAATGCAAAAATTGCTTATTAGTAAATGGAAGTTTGTGATACTAGAAAATTGATAGAAGAGTTATTAGATAACACAAATGAATTGATAAATGATATAAGTAAAATAATATAAAAAAATAGTTATGTATTAATAAATGATTTATGTGTCAAAGTATAGTATATATAGGCCTATGATATATTTACCTCAATAGATATATAATGATTTCTAATGAAATGTTATAATTGAAAATTACAAGATACAGATGGGGATATTTGAGTGGGTGTTATTTGAATATGATAAAACTTTGAATTTGTCCCAATATTAATAGAAGTTTCCAAGAATTTTCATTAGGATATTGAGTATGTGTAATATGAATATAATAAAATTTTAATCTTATCCTAATAATGATCGAAGGTTACAAGGATATCAATTGGGATGTTGAGTATGTGTCATATGGATATGATAAAATTTTGTCCCGTGTTGAGTTATTTAGAGTATACTCTTTTTTATGTTTATGTGTTGCTTGATTATTAGTAAATATATATAACTTATAACATTATATGAATGTCCCTGCACATGGTAGAGAAGGTGGGAATTAGTGGGGCCACCTACAACTACTCGTCATGAGGTCTCCAACTTTTTTTTTTTTTATATTTCATTATTAATCCAATAATTTATCATCTATTTTGCTTTACCCACATTATTGATTTAGATTAATGAGATTGAATTCTTTCTAGAAGAGTTATTTGTAGTTGGTAGGTGTATATACTCTCCACCTGCCACATTTTTTTCTCCAAACCTGCCACATGATCATACTGTGGAGTCAGCACAACCATATTAAATTGTGTGGCCAGGTATTATCCTTAGAAGTAGACAGGCTATATATATATATATATGTATAATCATCTAAGGATAATAGAGACTATTATTACAATAATTCTTTTAAATTATAGCGTTAATAATAGGGAGTGATATTATTATACACATTAACTCAACTATAGCTTTTAAATAATGGTATCAAATTTCTTGCCTCTCCACTACCAAACCCCAACATGAAGCGATACTGCCCATCACATCAATGTGAGACTGTTCTCCCGGGACTTGGCCAAAACTATTTTCGATAGGCGTAATATATTAACTCTATTTTTTTTAAATATAACTGCATAAATATTAAAAATATGCATTTATATTTTTTAATTAGAGAAGTTGAACTAATATTAAAATGAAGTAGAAAAAAAGGAGTAAAGGGCGTCACAAAAATTCAACTACCAGAATTTTAAAATCCTTTTGACCCCGCACGCTTTAATGGAATTTTCTTCCACAACTTGAATGGCAACTTCAATTTTTATTTCATATATGAGCTATTGGGATTGGAGTTTTTGCATTGAGATCGTGGTATGTGCTTTAAAAATATTTATATCATTGCTTAATAACTTAAAATTTTAAGTGTATTTTATTTTATGTTTACAATATTTTCTCATAATTTTAAATTATATTATATTAATTTGCAATAACGCCAACCATTTTTATCCGCTATTCATAATGAATGAACTCTTGAAAATACTCAAGAGTGTCAACCACAATCTAGCTACCTAAGTGGACCGTTTGGAAAAATATATTTTTGTATAAATCATCAACTTATGACCACATATGATGACTTAGCCAGCGTAGTTAGGTTCCTCGAATTGTCGAGAATCCACAAGGTAGAGATTCTGATCACTTAGGATCACATGGATGTCAACGTGGCCGATGATTATCTTCCTTAGGAATTTGCACTTGCTTGCTAACCTTTCCATTTGGAAAGGGCAGGTCTCCTAATGCATATATGCTCTCTCTTCTTATTTTATTATATTTATTGTTTTTGAAGGATCGCATGATGTTTGTCCGAAAGTAGGGAAAGAAGGAAGCCGTCAGAGCAGACCACTTCCTTTGACTTTGACGCCGTGGAAGCTCTCAATGACTCCCGTGGGTGGGAATTTGACTGGTTTGTCCTTACGCCCACTGCTTCTAGAATATTTGTCTATATGTATGTGGGATAAGGTTTTATTTTTTTATCTTGCTTCCGGGTAAGCTAATTGATAAGGATATTAAAGAAAACCGGTGGTGGAAGGAACGATGTACATAAATATTATGATGTAGTGTATATATATATATATATATATATATGATATATTCATACTCAGGCTTGGATAAGTTACCATTACGAGAATATGGAGTGCATAATCGTCATACACTTCTTCATAGATCTCACTTCACGTCCATGTCCATTTGGTGTATTGAGATTATGAATGTCAGTGCCATCCACCACATACATCACAAGGTTTTATAGGGACACCCAAATAGCTAATTGGTCATGCACATTCGCCTTTGACACTGCACACCCACTCCGGCTTGTTTGATTTCAAGATTGCAGACGATGACATAGATATTGCCAAGTGGCAGTAAATCTTTTCAAACCGCAGCAAACCTTAATAAATGACTAAATAAATAAAATTTACATTAATATAATAAATATTAAGTAAAATTACACTTGGGGTAATGGATATTGAATATAAATAAATATTTATGTAAAAGAAGTATTTACTTTATTTTTTTGGAATAATCAAACTTAAACAAAAAATATAAAATAATTATATAAATTTATCTGAGTAAAAGAATTATATTTTCAAAATATATTAAGCTAAATTTTCTTGAGTAATGATGAATCTTAAACTCATATTATCACATAGCCTTATACTAGTTCATCCATTTTCTATGTTAATTAGCACGACAGAGATAGATCATGGGGCGGAGGAATTAGAATAATTGAACAGTCATAAATTCAAACTCACATCTTATCATATATATACACTTGTCATGAAACCTATCCATCCTCTATAAATGGTTAGAAACACATTTATGGCATACATGGCGTCACTACCTACATTCACAAGACCATACATAGCAGCCCTTCCTTCCTCGTAGCGAGGTATAATACAACAGGGAACCATGTGCAAATACGTGAGAGATGGGCTCAAGAAATGCAAATGTAAGAAGAGATCTGGCCAACAGAAAGCAACCAGAAGAAAGGGTTGAACTACCTTGCTACCAAACCCCTCACTAAATTGCAACAACTTTATTTACATGTGCTGTTAGATTCATATGAAGTTTATGGCCTTTTCTCTTTCCATGTTTTAAATGAAGAAAATTTATGGTTGTAAAACGCTTGACAGGTTAATTAAACTCGACATAATCCCTTAAACTTGTGAATTTGGAGGTATCCGGATAATAATAGCAACCACTCGTCACTACTCACCAACTCGGTCAAACAGAGGGCCATAGCAGTAGATGAGAGAGATTCTGATGGGATAAATGAACAAGAGAGGTCCGAGTCAATAGCTTGGCAGCCCACCATCTCCCCTTCACCATTCCTATAATTCCCTCTCTCCCCTCTTCTCCAAGGCTCCATCGTCCATATCAGACATTCCACATCCACTCCAGAGAAAAAAGCACCCCCAACACACCTTCTGTCCATCAACGACCGCGTTTTCCCGACACCAACAAGGGCACATGGGAAGGACACCCTGCTGCGAGAAGGAACACACCAACAAGGGCGCATGGACCAAGGAGGAAGACGAGCGCCTCATCAGCTACATCAAACGCCACGGCGAGGGCTCCTGGAGATCCCTCCCTAGGGCCGCCGGTACGTATGCTGGAGACAATATTAACATGGCCACAGCTTATTTCGGTGGCAAGTTTTAGGGTTCTCAAAGGAGGTCTCTGTGATGACATGTCTGATCATCATTTTTTTTCTTCTTTTTGCAGGACTGCTTCGGTGCGGGAAGAGCTGCAGGCTGAGGTGGATAAACTACTTGAGGCCGGATCTAAAGAGAGGGAACTTCACAGAGGAGGAAGACGAGCTCATCATCAGCCTCCACAGTGTCCTAGGCAATAAATGGTCGGTGATAGCCTCCCGCCTCCCGGGGAGAACCGACAATGAGATAAAGAATTACTGGAACACTCACATAAAGAGGAAGCTCTATAGACGTGGGATCGACCCTCTTACTCACGGCCCTCCCGCCGCCACCACCACTCGCGTGATTTCCGGCGAAAACTTTATCAAGAGTTCGAAAACCGAGTCTCCGCCGGTGATCGAGACGGAGCCAGATCCATGGAACATGATATCTTTGGCCGGCGATGTACTAGTAAATAAGGCGGGTAATGATTCTGCAGATCACGAATCGAACGCTAGCAGTAACAGCGGGATGACTACGATGGAGGAGTTGGTGGTGCAGCCTCATGGGATCAACCTCGAGCTGTCTATAGGACTTCCCCAGGAGGACCGACAGCCTCCGAATATCAATAGTAAGACACATTCGCCTCCCCCATATGCGAATCATAAGATGCAGTTGAAACATCCGGAAGATGTTTGCTTATGCTGTCGTTTTGGTTCCTTAAGTAATAACAGGCAGATGTGCATCTGCAGCAGTTCTGTAGCATCTGATAGTCTCTTCAGATTTTACCTTCCGTTTTGTTCTTGAAACACCCATGTAGAAATTACTGTCGTCCCCGAGTTTGGGAGTCCCAATTTACAAATGTTCAATGTTTTATTACATGGTCAGATCGCCTAACATCATCTTTAGTTAAACTTTGTGTCATTAATGATAGATTGGGTCGACCCAATTCATATGATATTCACACCTTGTCCCCCTAATTCTTAACAACAAACAAGAGATGAAGATTATTTAAAAAGGAGGAAAAAGTGCCACCAGAATTGAATATAATTGTTGACAGTGTCAGATCAATACCTGTTAACTTGCACGCTGCCATGTTCTCACTGCTCATTATTAAGCTGGTGCAACTTGCTCTGCTTAATCCATGTTGTGTATATTATATATATTTGTGTATGTATTTGTACCCAATTCGTCTAACAAATTGGGGGGCTCACTTCCTTCTAGAAGGCAGGCAAAGGTCACTGGTCAGCTCCACCAAACTTGTATTTTATTCTTCAAATAAGCAGAAAGTTATAGCTATTCTCCTTTTTTTTTTCTAACAAGTTTTCAACCAAGCTTATGGATTTATTTAAGTATATAGGAAAAAAAACAAAAAATAAAAAATTCGTGTTAGTTTGAATTGCATAAGTATAAATTCTTTTTAAAATTGACAGAATAAAAAAAGTGATTTACTAAAGTAAGATATTAAATTTAAGGTTAAATTACAGTAATATACCAATTTTTTTTTGAGTAAATATTACTTTAGAAACACATACTTTTAATATTTTTCATAAAATAATCATATTTGTGCGAATTTTAATTTTGGTTACATTGTGTAAAGTCTCTTGGATGAAAGTTAAAAATTATAATTAACTTTAAATAATAATCTACCTTGGTATTAACCTACCTTATTGAATATTTATTTATTTAAACAACAAAATTTATATAATTAATTTAAGATAATAAATAAAATATTTTACACAAATATAATATTAAATTTTATATATTGAGTAATTAATGAAAAATATACTTAACTAAGTTGAATACATAATTTATATATCAATTACTATATTGTAAAAATAGAATATAATATATATAATTTTTAATTATACTTTATTAAGTAAAAATTATACATAACTTATATTTTATATAAATTTAGATATAAAAATTATGATATTATACTAATTTATATATAATTTAATTTATAATTTTATCATCTTAACATTATATATAATTGGTGTTTTTAAAATATATATATGTAATTTAATAGTACAAAAATTGTAATACGATAATTTATAAAAATGATATTAAACTTAATTTTATCGGAAGCCGAAATCAAATCGGATCGAAATGTAAATTAGACCTTAATGTTAAAAAAATTAAATATTACGAATTAATCTCAAAGAATTTCAATTGATCGAATATTAAGAACAAAAAAAAAATTGATTGAAAATTAGTTTAAACCAAAATTGAACTAACTTATAATGTATACAAAATTTCCAATTTTTAAAATGTGTGAGATAAAAAAAATATAAATTACTTAATACAATTAATATCAAATTTGACAAAAATATTTTAAAAAATTAAGTTGGGTCACGAATCAATCGAGTTTGGGGTAAACCAACCAAAATATAACCCAAATTGATCAAATCGACTCATAGAAATAAAATTTTATAATTTTTAGAATAATTTATATAAATACAAACTTGTATATTTTTAGCCTATTATAAAAAATTTGATAAATAATTTTTTTAGACAAATATATTGTGCCAAGAATTTGTCGAATTGGGGTTAAACTAGCAGAAAAATGACCAAAATAGGTTAAAGTGACTAATTTATTTGTCAAAAACAGTTTTCTACCGATCATCATCTCCATCTAACTTCAACATAATTAGGCGACCCGAACCCAGATTTTTACTTGACTTCACCCACCATTTCAGCCATTTATCTGATAGAAATGTCTTTGCAACACGCTAATGAGAATTGATAAGAAAATCTTAATTTTGATAAATTCCCATGCAATAAATTTTTTTATTGCACTATCAACTCGTCCATCTCCCTCTTAATATGCGCAATTGAGTTTTAATTTCCTAAGAAGTTCAAATTTTGTTTTAAAAGTCAAGAGAGAAAGAGTTTTCTGTGATCATCCAACAACCAAAATTTTCAAGCACAAAGTCGCCTCCCCTCACCACTTAAATTAGTGATCTTATTGTTATTGTGTGCGCAGATAACTTGGCTTCATTTCCCTACCTTTGCCCCACACTAACTCCCCTTTTACTAGTGTTGGTGTGCACATAAAGTAACCGTCCTTACTCATTGGAAAGTAGCGAACTTTTTTTCAGGCCAAATTTGCCATCACTCAATGGCCTAAAATTGCCCAAAAATTTCAACAGTATCATCTCGACTCAGATATCGAACCATATTGCTCCACCCCTCCAAGCTAGAGGTAAGGCTTGTGGCCATACGCTGTTGTGGAAGATTTGATAGTGCTTTATTTTTTACTAAGCTTAAGTGAGCTCTCCAACAACACCTACACCAACCAATGTCGTTCGCTCTCCGTGAGCAATCGACCTAAACTTCTCTCTGTGTCATTTTCTGGCAAGAGGCCAAATATGGCCAAAATGATACTATTCTAGCCATGGTTGGCTGGAGTAGAATGGTGAGGATATGAGAAATATAAATGTTTGTTCATTTTATTATTTTGATTTGATGATGGAAAAAATTAGGAATTAAAATATAATTTTTGAAAAGTATGGGTTTAAATTAGAATTTTAAAAAATAAGGACCCGAAGAGAAGTTAAATAGAAGTGTATGGAACTAAAATATTATGTTAGAAAACTTAGTAATTTGATTTAAGAATTTCAAAAAGATTAAGAACCTAAATGAAGTTTTTGAAAAATTTAAGGGTAAAATGGTAAATAGTGTAAAATTTATGACCAAAATATATATTTTTAAAGAATTTGCTACCCAAATAGTACTAAGGTGCATTATAGGGGATAAATGGAGAAGTTTTAAAAGTCATATTCATAAATGGAGCAATTTAAAAAAGGAGAATTTTGGTACTTTAAAAAAAAAGTTAAGAATAAAAATATAATTTTAGAAAATTTGGAGGATAAGTTTAAAACATTATAGATTTTGGGCATTAAGATAAATTAAGAAAATAGAGAAAATACCATACATTTTTGAGTAAATTTGGAAAGATATCATGCACTAATCCTTCAACACGCAAATCGAACTAATGAGCTAGCTGAAATCCTAAATTTTAGAAAATTATGAGATTATACTAAAATGCTGAACCAATATGATTATTATTACATAATTTGATTTGGGTAGAGTAAACAATCAGAGGATCACACTTTATAATATATTTGGAAAGTAATATCGGGACAAATAGGTCATATATATATATATATATGGTGAGTGGGTTCATTCAATAGAACGTGACAATTTAAAATATTTTAAGAACTCCATGATTGTATTCATATATGAATGAATTATGAGTAAGATACACTCATGAATGCTGATTATGAATAAATGGGTTTAGACCCACTAATGAATAATATTTATAAATAAATAGATTTAGATCAACTTATTAATAGTGTTTATAAAGAAATGAGCTTATACTCACTCTTGAATAGTGTTTATATATAAAAAGTTTATGCCTACTAATGAATAGTATTTATAAAGAAATGAGCTTAAACCCTCTCATAGATATCTGATTTATAAGAAACAGACTAAGGCCTCCTCATAAGGGTTAAAAGAAATTAGTACACCTAATAAATTACAAATGAGGGAGAGACGAAGACTATCTTGTTTGAAATGATAGTAAATGAATGATAATATGGATCATAAGGAATTTAGAAAATCTAATAAACATGAGTAGTGGGGTCGGTTGGTTATCAAATTGAATCACAAGAATCAATATGTAATATGTGTATAATATGAAGGTATAAAGCCCTAAGTGACATGAGTAGTTGAGCCAGTTGATAGAGGATCGAGCCTTGAGGAAAACAATGTTTGATGTGTTTACTACTTAATCATATGCATTATGTGGTATCTATACCTATTATTATGATTTGGGGTGTGCGGCCACACAATCTTGGGATGTGGATTCGACGTTAGGGACAGACTAGAAGTGGTGGATAAGGAGGGAGTAAGTCAATACTTCCATGTTGCCTGGAATTCTGATTATACTCAAGTGTGTGGTAGCAGGGGACAACTAGGGTATATGTCACACCTCGACCCGATTCTGCCGGCGGAGACCCATGACTCCCTGCTCGTCCCTGTCGATAGCCACTATGGTGGGTACCTTCACCATAGTGAAAGCCAGAAGGACCAGGGCTTTCAATAAAATAACTTGTAAAATGTAGCATAAATTTAAAACTTTTCTTTTAAAGTTTATTGGTTGAGCCCACAAAAATGACTTATCATAACATCTCTGGAAATATAACAACATGATAAGAAACTTAAAGCATCTTCGTGAGTAGGGTACGAACTTATCTTAGGCGATGCATGCCTCTGGAAGATCCTTCCCCTTGTTGCCCCATGATTCCTCGACTTAACCTACAATTCATTTAGTTGTTTAGGGGAGATGAGTGAACTCACAACTCAGTGAATGAAGCACTGACGTCGGACCACTACATGTGTAAACCCCATTCTCACATAATAAGAAAGTTGGATTTAGGAACTAGAAAATTTTGGGTGAAAACCGAGGTTGAAACAAATAAAAAATTGTAAATAAGAGTCAATGCGGGAAATTTGAAAATCCCAAGTGGCTAATGAATACACAAAAAATCATGGAAGGGAACCATTGATGAAATTGGGTGTATGAACTGAATCGGTTCAGGGCGAGCCATACATGAACTGGATCGAACCGAGATGAACTGTAGGGAACTTGTTCAAAGATCCATTATTCTAGGTGGCTTAAAAACAACAATTTGGGAAATTGAAAACACCATTGGATAGAAAATGAAATTATATGAATTTAGAAAATTTAAAATTTTAGAAAACTAGTCGAATCGGACCTGAACCACCCGATTTTCAAATTCGGGTCACCCAATCTGGTCTTATCAGATAGGTTAATGGTCGAGCCGATCAACGGGCCACTCTGCCAGGTCAGCGCCCAGTCAACAGGCGATGCATGGAGAAGTGTGCCCCGTCAGCGCTGATCAATCAGAGCACGACACGTGTCCTCGGCCAATGGTCAAAAGAGGAAAATTCACCTTAGCAACGACTAACCAATAGGAGAACGACATGTGTCCCTTGTCAACGGTCAATGTCAGAGGAGTATCATCAGCCGGACTGACCAATGGGAAGTGGAGACGTGGCAAAGGTGTCATGTCAACATCCGATTGGGGTGTTAGAGAAATGGTTGACCAATTAGAGGTCGGCACGTGATAGAGCCACATCGAATAGCCTTAGCCAACTAGAGGCTGACACGTGGAAGTGGCACTATGCGTCATCAAGGGAATCTAACGTATTTAAATTGGCCAATTAGAGGACACTATATGTCATGGTCAATGGTCGATAGAAATACGGTCAACAACCACGTTAGAAGGAGCGACCAATGAGAGGCCACTACGTGTCTAGTCAGTGAGTTAAAGGCTGACTAGGATGTTGAGTAGGAAGCCGTGTCAATGAATCCAACCAATCATAGTGCACCTTGTGGCAAGCTTGCACGTGCGGCATAACGTCATCTTCCTCCTTGGAAAAGCTGGCAGAAAGAGAGAAGGATGAGAGTTTAGTCTCCGATGACTTGAAAAGCTCTCCGATTTGACCACCAGCGGGGAAGGCTAGGGTCGAGTCTTATGCCGGCCAGTAGCCCTGTCAGTTACTGAGCTTCCTATATAAAGAGCACCCCTCCCCTCGTCTTCATCATCACACAAATGAGTGAATAAGAAGAGGTGCTCCATTTTCTGGTGCAACATAAAGTAAAGCTCCAACGAGGGCCTTTTCTGCAACCTTAGAAGGTGCATTTGAGCTCTTTGGAATCGGAAGAAGTCTCCTCCCTCATTGCCACCTCCTTTTAGTCTAAGGATCATCAGAAAAGTGTTGAGAAGCTTGCACAGTACCATCACTCAAGCAGTCCCGAAACTACAGAAAGTCTCGGGCTGAACTCCTGCCACCTCCGCCCTCCTACGACCAGGCCAAACTTTCCACAACCCTCCTCGACCGACCCTTGACCTCTAGGAACCTTCGAGGTAAGCCAATTCTGGTCCATTTTGCCATAATAGTGAAGTTGAAAAAATTGGAACACTAGAACTTCTCTCATTGAATTCTCTATAATTAAGCACTCAATTAACCCACAATTTGATCCTAGGAGAATCCCTAGGAAGAGCACTAGTCACCCATACCCAGAGCCCATATTGTCGCCTCCTCATTCGTAAGAAAATCGAGCTTGCACTCTCTAAGAAATTTTTCCAAAAAGGCTCCATTTGAGCTTGAATCTTCACCAAATGAGGTGATTCAAAGGCCTAAATGCTCATAGAGAGAAGGGGGAGCGATTAGACGCATGATAGGGGATAATTAACCAAGTTTGAGTGGTCAATTTATTGAAACAAAAATTCAAGGGCCAAAGTGTAATGTTAGAAGAAACTTGGGCGAAATTGAGAAATTTTAGGAAATTGGGAGGCGAATTGCAAGTAAGAGAAAATTGATAACTTGGGTGAAAATAAGAGGAAATTAGGGATCTAAGAGGGAAATTGAAAACCTTAGGGACCTAATTGAAGATAAATTGGGTATTAGGGACCTAAAGGAAAAATTATGAACTTTAGGGACCTAATTGTGATTAAGGCATAATTAAGGACCTAGGTTGTCACACCCCGTCCCAGTTTGGTCAAATCCCTATGAGCAACCCACTACTCTCGTGGTCTATCAAGAGTTTCCCCCTTAATAGCTGCGAGAAGTAAGGTTCCCTTCTACCTATCTTTCTTGGAATAGCATTATACAAAACTGAGTATTTTAAAATAGACATACTTGTCTTGTTCCTAATTAGTAGGGTCTTTCCTCGATTAACTGAAAGGGGTAAAAAGGGAGGGGGTGAGTTCTACAAATTAGTGAGCGGGTGTTGAGAGTGAGTTTTCAAGAAATAGCTTTGTTCAAGGTTTGCCAAGATTATCATTTCTTTAAGAAGGATCTTTTCTCAAGTTTGGTTTTCAAAACCTTTTTCCCATTTCCATATTAGGTGTGTTTAGCAACCAACACACGTCCTTCATCAGGACGGGTAACACACACTCGTAGGTGTAACTCGTTCACTGTACCCACTTGTGGCTCGGAGTGTCTTTTCTGGCCACAAGATAGAAGCACATCCACTTCTACCCTGGGTTTGACTGGATGTTCTCGATATCCGACCCTCAAACCCGAATGGCACTTCATGTCCGTATGAGGAGAGACCTCATCCTGACCCCACCTCGATCTCATGCGCAAGAAGCTACTCTGAGCTTCCCGACTGACTTGCACGACGAACTGCCCTTATCTCCACCATGTCGTTCAGTAGCCCTTAGGACCCATCACTACCCCTCTTGGGCATCTTGATGGTCATGTACCACAAGTGCATGCACAAACAATAGTTTTTACATATAGCCATTATCTTTGGTGCTATTAGTCCAACGACCCCGACCCTCAACCCAACTTGCAGCTGTTTGTCCAGGCCGGTCCATCGACTTGGCCCTAACGCACTACCACCATCCCATTGAGTATTGTCGATCCTGAGTTGATACCATGGCAAAATCACATAACAATTTCATTAGAAATTTCATGTCTTTCCTTTACGCAAATTTGTTTACTAGCTCCTGCTCGTACCTACTAGCCTTGGGCCCACTACACGTGATTTTTCCAAAACTGAGCATTTCGCCCCATGAGTTTAAAAACTGGAGCCTCTAGCCTATCAGAGCTATTCTAGCTCCCATCAAGAAGGTCTCCCAAATAGTTTAAGAAATTGCACACAGTTAGGGGAGAACACTTCTGATAAAAATTATCTTTTCCACTTCATTACACCCACCAAATGATGACATCTCCGCTTACAACCGGTAAACGGGTTTCTCATTTCCTTAAGAAAGTTTGCCATACCAACCGAGTATGATCATCTCTACTTAAAATATGTAAAAAGGTTTTCTTTTCATAAAAGTAAGCTAATCATCCCAATCGGGTATGATGTGATTAAGCCCACTCACCCGATAATTGTGACGTATTCGTCCTCGGCTGGTTTTCCAAGTCTACGCGAGCTTTCTCTTGCTTGCATTCTGGTCACACTTGTCCCTACATGATTTGGGCCGCCTTATCAATTACAGTTTGGCATAAAAGCCTAGACTCACAAATTATCGATTAATTGCATTTAAATTCGTAAAGTTCATCTTTTCCTTAACTTTAGGTCCCTAATGCTAACTTTTCTCTAATTTGAGTCCCAATGTTTCCAAAATTCCCTTTGAGTCCTCAATTTACTCAAAATTGTATAAGGGGCTCAAGTTTTCCAAATTTTCAATTTGGTCCCCAACTCTTCCAAAATTTCCATTTTGTCCCTGCTTTCTAAAATGGCAATTTGTCCCCAAATGTTTCAAAAATTGACCAATTGGTCCTCCAACATCTTTCTCATGGCCAATTGGCCTTCAATTTTGGGAAATTTTAAAGAGGTCCCTCAATTTTTTGAAATCCCCAGTTTTCCCCAATTTCTCCCCTTTAAACTGATCAAATTTGATTTATTCAAATTGGCCATTCGATTGGGGTTAATTGCTCCAATTGAAGGTATGGATCAGTTCCAACACTTCCATACGATTCACTTATGTTTTGAATTGCATCATTTGGGTCTGCATTTAGCTCAAACGAAGTTTTGCCAGAAAAATGCTCGTAGAGAGAGAAAGCTTTGAAAGCTTACTATCGGAGGTGTGGCGGTTCAAGCTCTTGATCGAGGAAGGTAGCTCTTGTCCCAAGGTTCATTCTAGGATCAAGAATTGCTAAAATTGATATCATATCATGGGAGAATTTTGTCAGTAAAATTTTTCACTTTCTCTCTCTAACTCCTATCTACATCGATTGAGAAGGGCCGAATTGGCTTACCTTCAGCTTTGTTGAGGTCGTATGAGAGCTGTAGAGGTGTTAGGAAGGCTTGGTTTGGATGGAGGAGCGCTGAATTTGGTTGAATTCAGCTCGACCAAAATAGGGCAGCTTCAGTTCGTCATAGCCGCTTCACTGTTAGATTCCATTGGCACTTCTTTGGCGGTCTTCGGGTTGAAAGGAAGATGCTATCAGGTAGCTAACTTCCCCTAGAGTCTATAGGACTCGACCTTTCCTTTTGAGTCAAAGAAAAATGCCTATATTGAAGCTTTGGTTTGAACTTCACTAGAAAATGGAGCAATTGAGAGAGAATGGAAATTTTAGGTGTGTGGAGGATGAATGGAGAGAAGCTCTTTATATAATGAGCTCAGAGACCCTTTGCCCGAAAACTTTCTTGTTTGGTTGAGCTGTCATCTTGAGGAAGAAGATGACACTGTTCCGAACTGGATCGGATCAGTCTGACCAGGTTTAATGCATAAATCAACCGGTTAAGGCACAATTTGAGCAATTTTCTCAAAATAAAAAATTTCTAAATTTATCTAAATTCATTCTCCATGTAATGGTGGCTTCAATTCCCCAATTTGATCAATTTAAGCCACCAATAAAATAAATTTAGAAACCAGTTCAAGTTTGGTTCAATTTGGTTCACCCTAAAGCGGTCTAGTTTTCTCTTCCCATTTGTCCCAAGATTGTTTTCCATGATTTGTATGACACTTTGAGTCACTCAAAATTTATAAATTCCCTAATTTACACTTTTCTTATCGGTTATGGTTTGTGAGCTGGCTCAGTTTTCTCTTTCGAAATGTCTGGTTCTTTTCCTAGTTTTATTAACTATAAAGAGATGGGGTTTACATAGGTGCCAATACATGCAAATATGAGGCCATTCATGCCAACATTACTAATGTGAATGCTAGGACCATGTAGGATGGGCGATTCCAGGAGTGGTGTAGAGGAGCCCGTAGCCGATCGAGATCTAGCCCGAAACAAGTCACGACATATCAGGTTAGTGGGTTTTGGCATCTCGTCCAGTTGGGTTGATGAATGCACTTTCCCGATTTGAAAATTATTTTCTAGAATTGATCTCTCATGACTGCTTGAACTAACTTAAACATTTTGGGAGACTTTTCGGATGAGAGCATGAACCATGAAGTGTTAGAGCTAGACTTGCTTGAATGGGCCCAAGGCCAATGGGCAAGGGCTTAGGCCCGTAAACAAGTTAAATTCTATGTGCTTAAAAGACTTTCATAATCAATGGATTGTGTGAATTAGCTACCGAGTCGAATCCGAGTCGTCGAACTCATTGGGCTAGTAGTATCAAAGATAATGGCCAATAAATATAAAACTGTTGATTGTACATGCCATGCTATGGAACCATCGAGGCACTCGGTATGGGGTAGTGGTGGTTTTATATGCTGCTGAACGACCCAAGGAGCATAAGGGAAGCTTTGTCCTTGAGTATGATAGGAAGCTCGAGGAGGTTTATGCGCATTCAGAACGAGGTTGAGGGGGGGGGGGGGGGGTGGGGGAGGGAGGGGGGGAGTGGTCTCATCCCACATTTGCGAACACGAAGTATGAACTCAAGTCTGGGGATTGAGCAATTGATGCCCACATAGACTTTGGTAGAAGTTGTGAACTTCAACTAGGGTTTCAACTAGGGTGGATGGTAAAGACTTTTCAATCCACAAGGAGAACAATCGGGGACTATTCTACGAACGTTTGATCCCTTTTGATGATAAAAGGGCGTGTGTTACTTGTCAACCCAATGATATGAACCAAATACATTTGTGATGATAAAAAGGAAAATGTGGCCTAATCATGAGTCTAGACATAATAAAATAAGATAGCTAAACAAACCTTTCCCCTATGATACCTGCTCATTGAGTTGAAAAACTCACCCCTTTTGCTTTTCTTAGCAAGGAAGAATTTCTAAAGCCACCAGCCAGAAACCCCAACCAACTTTAGGTACTTTATGCTTAAGATTTTCTTAAAATAATGGTTTCGATAATTTCTTTCTAGGGAATTGATGAGAAGTGCGCTTGACTCCCCCATGGTTTTGGAGGTGGCAATCCCTCTAGGACAACTTTAGTGGTATCAGAGCCATGTTTACCTAGAATACATATCATGAATTTATAACCTAAATACTAATTTAAAATCTCTAAATGTCACACCCCAACCTGGTTTGGTCAGAGTCATGTGATCAACCCGCCACCCCTTCCCTTAGCCATACTAGTAATTCTTACTGTGATGATTCAAGGAAGGTAAAGGCGTACCGATACATATTTCCATGATATAATCGAAACTCATAGTATGTGACTTAAGTTGAGGGTTCAAGCCTTCGCTTGGACTTCGATTATACTAGACTTGAGTCATCTTAAGTTTTCCTAAAAGGGGTAAAAAGGAGGAATGAGTATACAACTCAGTGAGGGGAAAATTTCTACAATGATCGGTTTTATAAAATTTCCTTCTTCCATGATCCACACAGGGTTCATACTTCAACCGCCCTTTTTATCATAAAAAGGGATCACACAATCACAGACAAGTTGTCACACTCCGACCCAATTTGGTCGAAACCCCGTGAATAACTCGTCGCTCTCTCGGTTCAAGAGGAGTTTCCCCCTTTTTTAACTTGAGAGGAGCCAGACATATTTTCAACCTTGTTCCTTGGAAAGACATATCAAATAAAATACAAGCTTAAAAGAAATTAAGCATACTTGACAGAGGGTAATGCTCGGTGTTATTCCTAGTCATTTTCTTTTTCCTGAAAAGGGATAGAAAAGAGTGGTGAGTTTCTACAACTCAGTGAATGGGTATTTTAAAAATCAAAATTTAAGAAAAATATTTTCAAGTTAGAGTGTGCCATACTCCTTAATTCCTTTAAATTTTCTCCACTTTAAAATCTCGGTTTTCAAAAACACATCCTTCATCATGAAGGTCAATCACACAATCGCATGCCAGTATGTCCACTAAACCTACTTGTGGTGTCAAAGCGACTTCATCGGTCACCTAGATAGAAGTAAGTCCACTTCTACCCTGAGAATGAGTGAATATTCGTGACATCTAACCCTCAATCCTGTAACAATTCTCTGTGTTCGTATGAAGACAGAGACCTCATCTCGACCCCACCCTAGTCTTGTGCGCTTGAAGCTACGTCGAGCTTCATAAGGCCACTTGGTACGACTAACGACCCTTATATCCACTAGGTCATCAAGGGCCCTAGGACACATCACTACCCCTCTTGGGCATCTTGAAGATCCCGTAAACACAATGTATGCACAATCAGTATTTTCACATAATGCCATATAATCTGTGGTGCCACGAGTCTAATGGCTTCGACCCTCAACTTAACCTGCAGCTATTTGTCTTGACTAGTCCAAAGACCTATTATGTCACATTGCCGCTAGTTGACTGAATATGTAGGTCCTGTCTTGGTACCATGGCCAAACAATTCATTTATTTAAATTTTCATGGCATATAACTCATGCTTGTTTATGAGCTCCTGCTCGTGCCAACTGGCCTAGGGCCCACTGTTCGAGATTTTCAAAATCGGGCATAATAACCCCTAAGTTCCAAAACTGAGGCTTCCAGCCTAATAGAGCAATTCGAGCTCCCATTAAGAAGGTCTCCCAAATGGTTTAAGCAGTGGCACATAGTCAGGGGAGAGCACTTCCGACAAAATATATTCTTAACTATCCATCCTACTAACCGAGTGTGAGGACATCTTCGCTCATAACCGATGAACGGGTTTTCCACTTCCTCCAAGGAAGCTTTTATCATACCAAATGGGTATGATCTACTTACAACCGGTAAGTAGTTTTTTCACGTCATTTTCACATCACTCCTCTAAGTTGTGATGTTTAAAATACCACTTAGTAGTGGGTTTTTATTTCGAGGTGCTTATCATCCCAACCAGGTATGATATAAAAATTCCACTCACCCAATCATGCAGTGAAATTTCACTTAGTCAGTTTTCGTTCCTTTTGAGCTTAACCTCAGCTGGCATTCTCGATTTCTCATGTTCCTACACGAAATGAACATCGTTGTTAATTATCATCTAACTTGATCACCTCATTTAGTATGAATGACTAAATTCATAACTCTTTCAATATTTACAAATTGATTCCTAAAGTTATTTTTCCTTTTACTTTAGGCCCCAATTGCCGGTTTTTCCCCAAATTGAGTCCTGAAACTTTTAAAATCTCTCTTGGGACCTCAATTTACTCAATTTCATAAAAAGGGGTTCAAGTTTCCCATATTCCCAATTTGGCCCCCAAATTTTCCAAAATTACCATTTTGCCTTCCTTTACAAAAATGGTAAGTTTTACCCCAAAAATTCTAAAATTGCTCAATTGGCCCTCTAACATCCTTATCATGCCCAATTGATCCTCAATTTTATAAAATTGCATTTTGGTTCTTCAAATTTTCTAAAATCCCCAATTTTCCCCAAAATTTTACCCAATTTCAGCTTTCTAACACAACCGAATTTGATTTCATCAAATCGACCGATCAAACACTTCTAATTGTTGAAATTGAAGTTAAAATGGAGTTTCTTTATCTTCATATGTTTCAATAGCACTTTGAATCATAAGTTTTAACGCTAGAACGAGCTCAAATGGAGCTTTACCAGAAAATAGAATGTAGAGAGAGAAAGCTTCAATTGCTCACTGGCAGAGGTCGCGACGCTCCGAGCTTCCAATCAGGGTAGATAGCTTTACTCCTGAGGTTCCTCCTAGGATCAAAAATTGTATCAATTGTTGCCAAATTGGATTAGAATTCTGTCATCAAAATTCTACTGACTATCTCTCTAGCACTAGTCAAAATTTGCAGAGTGGATCCGAATTGGCTTACATTTTAGTCCTAATTTGGCTGTGAAAGGGCTGAGGAGGTGTTGGGAAAGCATGATTTGGTCTGAGGAGGGCTCGAATCTGCCAATTTCATCTTAGCCAATTGATCACACCTGCACTTCTCTGGCAACCCTCGGAGTGAATGATTGTTACCATTATTTAGATGAATTCTCCCTAGTTCTAAGGAACCTGACCATGCCTTCATTGCCCCAAAAATGGCCCTCAAAGAGGGACTCTTTATATAGGGAGCTCGAAGACTCGTCGGCCGTCCATTTAGCACCTTTATAACCGTCATTGATGGTGTGAAACGTACTAAATGAAAATGTTTCTTCGCTGGTGCTGCTTTGATTTTTTGACGAGTGAATAGTATTGTCATATGAAGGAAGAAGACGACAATATTTCGGACCAAACCAGACCGGTCCGAACTGGGTTCAAAGCTTAAACTGGTCGGTTCACCCTCGATTCAATAGAATTTTTCAAATACAAAAATTTCTAAATTTATTTTCTATCTAATGGTGGCCTCTAATCTAAAATTTGAATTTGTTAAGCCACCTAGAAAAATGAATTTAGCATCCTGTTCAATAGTGGTTCAAACTGGTCCAAACTAGTTCAATTTGGTTTGGATCTGATTCACCTGAACCAGTTTGGTTTTCATAGACCATTCATCCTAAAGTCTTTTTTCATAACTTATGTAACTCTTTAGTCACTTGGGGTCCATATATTACCCGGTTTGCCCTCTCTCTATAGGTTCCGGTTCATAAACCGGCTTGGTTCCTAAACTGGTTCCGGTCCGGTTCACTCGAACCGATCGAGTTTTTCTCTCCCACTTGGTTCTAAGGTTCCTTACCAAGGTTTATAAATCTTTTTTTATTACAAGAGATTTCAAATTTCCCTAATTTGCCCATTCCTCAATAACCGAGTTTATGAACCAGTTCGGTTTTCTCACTCGGTTTGACCGATTCTTTCCCGATTTTCCTTGACTCTAAAGAGCGGGGTTTACAACTCTCTCCACCTTTTAGGCGTTTTTTCCCCAAAATTTGTTTCACTCTCTTGTGTATCGGATTAAACTTTTTATTGATATATAAATTTTCTAGTTTATCATCTTACACCCTTCTTGGTTGTTTTCGTTCGTCCCTTTCATCACATACATAAGGTTTTAGCCTCATTCTCATCCTTTCCTCCTTCCATGGAATTTACTTTAGCCTAGAATATCTTCCATGAAGAACTAGGGTCATTTCCTTTAGTTACATCTTCCTTCTCAAGAAAACATTTCCCATTCCAAGCTTCTTTTACCCAACAATTCAAGAACTATGAGTTCCTGTGATTTTTCTCCCACAGACTTTGGCGTTTATCACCTCTTCATCCCACATAGATACCTTCCTCATTCTTTGGTTATCATGTTTATGATTGACTTCGTTATGTCTTACTCATAGAACTTTCCTTGCCCCAATCGTATTTCCTTGAGTCAATTGGGTTTACCTGCCCCTTACCGCATGACATTCATCCTGATGTCTTTGACCTTACGTACCTATAGCCGTATTGGTTTTTGTACTTATTCATCTTCTTCGAACTTCCTTATTCGATCATTCAACCTTCATTTCTCTAAACTTCTTGATACGCACTGTCATATTTTAAACTCTTAATTTCATATCCCATTTTTCATTTCCACTGGTGTCCTTTCTCTTTAAGATCTCTTCTCTTTCTATATCCATTCTTACCCTCATCCATGTTCCCCCCCACTATGATTCATTCTGAGTAAATTCCTCTATTACTCATATGACATCTTTTGATGTCGTCTTCCTACTTATACATTACTTGCGTTAGACTTATCCCCTGAATCTTTATGATTTACTTCCCCTTGTACTTGATTCTTTTATCTCCAGTATATTATTCATGAGAAGCTTATTCTCTTTCTTACTCCATTGGTTCCATTTCCTCTTCATTAGTACACCCATGTCTTCCCAAGTTTCCTTTCTCTGGCGAGCCTCACATTCCCTTTCTCTTGGGATTTCCTTCTAGTTCTACCATTGGAATCATTAAACTTTGTAGTATCCTTTGTCGATATCTTCATCAGCTTACTTTTACTCTTTGGATCCATGAGTACCTTCCGTCTATCTTGCTTTATTCCCACTTGCTCTAGCACTTGTTTATTTTGTTGAGGTGGACCTCTCATCCTTATTGTGTCCAAACCTTCCATATCTTCGTGTCCTTGGTATTCCTTTTTTGTCTTGGTTAGGGTGTATTTTTTTACTACTCCCAATCTCTTATTAGTCCTCGTTTACTCCTCTAAATGCCTTGGTTCATATAGGTTATATCCTTAAATCAGATCCGCCTAGAGTTTCTATTTGGGTTTCTAGATCATCTCGCAATAGCTCACGCTCAACCTCCTAACACACTCGCTCAGCCACTCGTACTTCTTACTAAGATTCTTATTTCAACTCTAGTTTTTGCAACCTTTCCTCGATTGATTGTCTTGACCTGGAACTTCCTCCGTCTTGTATCTTCCATTCTGGGATTTCCTTTTTGTTTAATCATCTTACCGTTCTTTAGAAATTCATTCCTCTAAATCTTCTCCTAACTTAAATGTCTTGTATGACTTATCCACTCCTGTTTCTTTTCCTCCTTTAATTCATAACTTTCCCTCCTTTAACTGCGAATTTCCTAGGGATTCTCCTTCCTACACGATAGTTTAGAGTTGGGTTAATGTCAAGGTATAATATTGATAATGTTTCAAGGGAACCTGACTCTGATACCATGTCACACCTTGACCCGGTTTGGTCGAAACCTCGTGAACAACCCGTCGCTCTCTCGGTTCGAGAGGAGTTTCCCCCTTCTTTAACTCGAGATGAGCCAGGCGTATTTTCAACCTTGTTCCTAGGAAAAACATATATCAAATAAAATACAACATTAAAATAAATTAAGCATACCTGACAGAGGGTAAGACTCAATGTTATTCCTAGTCATTTCTTTGGGGCAAAACTTACCATTTTTATAAAGTAGGGGTAAAATGGTAATTTTGGAAAAGTTGGGGGAGCAAATTGGAAATTTGGGAAATTAAACCCCTTTTGTGAATTTGAATAAATTGAGGTTCTAAGATAAATTTTAAAAGTTTCGGGACTCAATTTAAGGAAAAACCGACATTATGGACAAAAAGTTAAAGAAAAATAACTTTAGAGACCTAATTACAAATAAAGGAAAAGTTGGTTTTCTCATTCATTTGGGATGAATGAGAGATATTGGGCCAAAGAATAATGAACAAGAATGTTCATATCATGTAGGAACACGAGGTACAGATAACGCCAGTTAAGACGAGTTCGAGTAAGGATAACAAGTCGATTAAGAGTAATTTCAGTGCACTATCGGGTGAGTGGGAGGGGGTAAGTACAACGACTTCAGGTGTAGTAGATGTGCTGCCCTACGAATGTGTGTTCCCTTTATGGTGAAGTGCATGTGTTGGTTGATAAACACACCGTTTGTGGTTAATGATGAGAAATGACTTTGAAAACCAAGATTTTGAGGATGAAATATCTTAAAGAAAATAAGGAGTCTAACACACTCCAATTCAAAAACTATTTTACTAAAACTTTATTTTTTTTATATTACCCATTTAGTGAGTTGTCGAAACTCACCCACCCTTTTTATCCCTTTTCCGAAAATAAAGAAATGACTAGGGATAACACTAGGCCTTACCCTTTGTCAAGTATACTTAATTATTTTAAGTTACATTTTTATTGATATATGTTATTATAGGGAATAAGGTTGTGATTACACCTGACTCCTCTTGAGTTAAAGAAGGGGGAAACCCCTCTCAAACCAAGAGAGCGACAGGTTGTTCATGGGGATCTGACCAAATCGGGTCAGGACGTGACAACTTGAGTGGTATCAAAGCTAAGTTCCCTTGAAACATTATCAATATTTCCTGAAATAACATAAATCAAAACTGCATAAAATTTTAAACTTATCATACCTACCTCACAGGTGTATTAACTTGTGGTCTTTGGGTAGGCTTTCCCTGGGATTACCTGAAAGGGGTATAAGGGAGGGGTGAGATCAACGACTCAGTGAATGAGTGTTTAAAGTATGAGTTTTAGAAAATAGTTTGAATTTGAGTGTGCTAGACTCCTTATTTTTCTTTTAAAATATTTCATTCTCAAATTTTGGTTTTCATAGTCATTTCTCATCACAATGGTGTGTTTATCAACCAACACATGCCCTTAATCAGCAAGTGAACACACATTTGCAGGCCAACACGCCCACTATACCCACTTGTGGCGTCAGAGCGACTTTACCGGCCACCTAGATAGAAGCACGTCCACTTCTACCCTTAGAATGAGTGGATGTACACAATATCCGACCCTCAATACCATAACAAAACTCTATATCCGGATGAGGACAAAGATCTCATCCCGTCCCCACACCGGTCTCATGCACACGAAGCTACATCGAGCTTCCAAGACTACTGGCACGACTAACTACCCTTATCTCCAACATGTTGTCCAGAGCCCTAGGACGCATCACTACCCCTCTTGGGCGTCTTGAAGGTCCCATAACACATGCACAATTCAATAGTTTTCCACATAAGCCATATAATATGTGGTGCCACTAGTCCAACGGCCCCGACCCTCAACTTATCCTACAGCTATTTGTCTTGATTGGTCCGTCAACCTGTCATGACGCACTGCTGCCAATCCATCGAGTATGTTGGTCCTGTCTTGGTACCATGGCCAAACAATTCATTCATTTAAGTTTTCATGACTTAAAATCATGTTTGTTTACGAGCTCCCGCTCGTGCTAACTGGCCTAGGGCCCACTATACGAGATTTTCAAAATCGGGCATATTAGCCCCCAAATTCCAAAATTGAGGCCTCCGGCCAATCCGAGCTATTTGAGCTCCCGTCAAGGTCTCCAAAAAATTTTAAGCATTGACACATAGTCAGGGGAGAACACTTCTGACAAAATAAACTTTTCATCTATCCATCATACCAACCGGGTACGAGGACATCTTCGCTTATAACCGATAAGCAGGTTTTCTACTTCCTTCTAGGAAGTTTATCATACCAACAGGGTATGATCTACTTACAACTGTTAAGTAGTTTTTCCACGTAATTTTCACATCACTCCTCTCAAGTGTGATTGTTAAAATACCACTTAATAGTGGGTTTTCATTTATGAGGTGCTTATCATCCCAACTAGGTATGATATTAAATATTCCACTCACCCGTTAATGTGGTGAATTCCTCTGAACTGGTTCTTTGTCTTCACGCAAGCTTGTCCTTGCTAGCGATCCTGGTACTTCGTGTTCCTACACGATATGAACATCATTGTTCATTATCCCTTGGCCTAATAGCCTTCATTCATCGTGCATGGATGAAATACTCAAACTTTTCGATTTATTGCAATTAGGTACCTAAAGTTCTTTTTCTTTAACTTTAGGTCCCTAATGCAGATTTTCCCTCAAATTGAGTCCCAAAATTTCTAAAACTCACCTTGGGACCTCAATTTATTCAAAATCACATAAAGAGGTTCAAGTTTCCCAAATTTCCAATTTAGTCCTTTTCCAAAATTACCCTTTTGCCCCTACTTTACAAAAATGGTATGTTTTGCCCAAAAAATTCCAAAAATTGCCCAATTGATCCTCCAACATCTTTATCATGCCCAATTGGACCTCAATTTTATGAAATTTCACTTTAGTCTCTCGAATTTTTAAATCCCCAATTTTTTAAATCCCTAATTTTCCCCAATTTCAACATTCTAACTCAACCGAATTTGATTTCATCAAATTTACCGATCAAATAAGTTTAATTGAAAGTGAAGTTAAATTGGAGTTCCTACACCTTCATACGATTCAATTGCACTTTGAATTTCACAATTTGATGTCGGAATGAGCTTAAACGGAGCTTTATTGGAAAATTAAATTTAGAGAGAGAAAGCTTCAAAAGCTTACCGTCGGAGGTGCGACGGTCCAAGCTTTCAATCTAGGTAGATAGCTCTCGTCCTGAGGTTACTCCTAGTATCAAGAATTACATCAATTGATGCTGAATTGAGGGAGAATTTTTTCATTGAAAATTTGTCGATTCTCTCTGTAGCACCGATTAGCATTTACAAAGGGGAGCCAAATTGGCTTACCTTTCCACTCTAATTCAGCAGTAAGAGGGCCATTGAGGTGTTGGGAGGGCTTGTTTTGGCATGGGAAGGGCTCGAATTGGCCATTTTTATCTCAACCAAAATATGGCAGCTTTGATTCACTGGATCTGCTTCAATGTTCTATCACGCCGACGTTTCTCAAGCAACATTCTAAGCAAATGGAGATTACAAGCATGTAGCTGACTTCTCCCCAAATCCAAAGAACCCGACCACACCTTCTTTGTCTCAAAAAAATGCCCAAGTCGGAGCTCTGGTTCGACCTTCACCAGAAAATGGAGCAATAGAGAGATAGTGGAGTTTTTAGGTGTGAGGAGGATGAATGAGGAGGAGCTCTTTATATAGGAAGCTCGTGGACTTCTTGGTCATAAGATTGTTGCCTTAATGGCAGTCATTCATTGCCTAAAACTCCCTAGCCAGAGACTTTTCATCTTTGACAGCGTTGCTAGATTTTTCGGTGAGTGAATAGTACTGTCATATGAAGGAAGAAGACGACACTATTCCGAATAGGACTATACCAATCCGAACTGGGTTCAAAGCTTAAACCGGCCGGTTCAGGCCTGATTCAGCTGAGTTTTTCAAAATTAAAAATTTGTAAATTCTTTTTCTATCCAATGGTGGTCTCAATTCTCCAATTTGAATTTTCTAAGCCATTTAGAAAAATGAATTTAACAACTAGTTCAATAGTGGTTCAAACCGGTTCAATCCGATTCAAATCCAATCCATCTGAACCGGTTTGGTTTTCATCTCCAATTCATCCCAAAGTCCTTTTTCATGACTTTTGTGACTCACTTGGGATCCATAAATTTCTCGGTTTGTCCTTTCTCTATTAGTTTCGATTCATAAACTGACTCAGTTTATAAACCGGTTCAATCTGGCTCAAATCCTGTTCTCCTGAGCCGGTCTAGTTTTCTCTCCCAAATTGTCCTAAGATCCTTTTCCAAGGTATTTATGAACCTTTTTGGTCACTCGGGAATTGTAAATTTCCCAAATTGCCCATTCTCTAATGATCGGGTTTGTGAACCAATTTGGTTTTCTCACTCGGTTTGACCGGTTCTTTTCCTAGTTTTACTTAACTCCAAAGAGCGGGGTTTACACCGACCATCCCCATGTCTATTTACTCCTAGGGTCGTTGCAATTCCTTAGCTCAGCGTCCTTTCGAGCTTTTCGTACTTATTTTCACAGGTTTCAGTGTTATCACATTTTTGTCCTATATTGTTCCTTTCCTCCATCCTTTGTTTATTACAACTCCGATCCAAGTTTTTTTGTTTGACCTTGTCATGCTTAACTAACTGACTCTTTCTTACTTGAGTCACATTTTTCTATGACTGTTGGACCTCTATATGTCAATTACAGCATGACATGTTCTAGAACTTATATTTGTCCAATAAAATTCTAGAACATTTCCTTGATGATTGTTCTTAACTATCCAACCTTTAGGGGATCATATAATTCTGTCCATTCTTTTCATCTGGTAGTATTCCTCGACCACCTTCACTGTTATCCAATTATCATTTTTACCATTGATATCATGTCTTTCATAATCATGTTGGTTTTCCTTATCTACTCATCCCTTACCAACTTTCTCATTGGGTTTTCCCAGTTCCAACCATCGGGTTTCCCGATTTCTTCTTGACTTACAGACATGCTTGGGATTTTGCCTTCCTTATGTCCTGCCACACCTCCAATGGCATCCTTTACTCAAGGATCCTTTATTTTCATTCCTTCCTTACTCACCTGTGACCATTCCACGGTTCCTTATTGCTAGTTGATCCCTTTTAGTCTACGTGTCGATTCATTTGTTTGGGGAGTTCGCTTAATGGTTTCATTGTGTACTATTTCCTTCAACGTAGAGACTTCTACCTTAGAAGCAACACATTCAACCTTGTTGCCATTCCTTGAAGATTCCTTTCCTTTACCTCCTTATATTTTTTATATTAATGCTTTTTGTCAGCCTTTGATCCTTCATTGTCTTTAAATTCCCATTTCGCCTATTATTTCTTATGCAAGGAACTTCTGATCATTGGGTCTTATTTTGTGTACTTCTTGTTATGCCCAGTCGTTAAATTTCAAGCTCTATTAAACAAGTGTAGACCTCAATCAGTCTTGACGCCCACAGTTGTTTCCTTTAACCCCCATGATTGAAGAGCGTACTCTTCCAGGGTTTTTCAGATATCTTTTCTTATCATGGGTATTCCTTCCATTCCCACTTGTAAATGCATCATTTGATGCTATTCTACTACTTACCCATTCCTTGGGTTTAACTCACTCCATGGGTCCTCACGAGTATGCTTCCTATGTACTTGATCTTTTCACCTCAGCCTGCATTTCATTTGCGAATTTATCTTCTTTTCCCAATTCAATTGGGTCTATCGCCTCTCTATTGGGATATATATCTCCATAAGACTCCCTTCCTTGGTAGGCTCCTTTTCTTTTCAGAATTTTCCCTTTTTATTCGTCCTTGTGATTACTTGACCTTAAACTTCCTGACATCCTTTAATGCCATCTTTTCTTGCTTTCTCTTACCTTGGGAATCTTACTAGCACATCCATTGTACCTTATCTTTATTCCTATTTGTAATCACAAAAATTTTACTTTATTAGGGAGAAATTTTAATCTCTTTTTTTTAGGTTTCTTAACCTCCTTCTAAGAGCTTCCTTAATCCTTCACGTGACTTAAAGTTTGGTCACCAATCCATTTTAGGCCATTGATTTCTTTAAGGACTTCCTTCATCCTTCTTTTCCAATGTTTGGCCTTTTCACCTCTCCCTTCTTCACTAGATTTTAAATCTATGACCTTCACGAGTGTTAGTTTGTTTATTTCCTTGTCCCTACTATTTTTCTTGTCCAACTGTCTGGGGCAGTTGTCTCTCGAGTTTACTTGTCCTTGATGCCCATCCTATCACCTTTTTTAGGGTGTAGTCATTACTACTTCACTGTCCTTCTTAGGGCATCATTTATCCCCCTTGATCACCCCATGGTTACCAGTCACTTCCCATCGCTATGTTGGTATGTAACCCTATTTTGGCTCCTCCATTTTTTTCCAAAGTAGGTCACACTTCACCACCCGAGACATCCTAGTTGTCGTCCAATGTTCAGGGCTTGTCTTCTCTTGTGGAGGCACTTCTTTCTTTGCTCCCTAATGGCTTTTAACTCTCCTTAGGGAAAAGTTCGTCTCTGGGTTCTGTTCCATTTGCAACTTCTTCGGGTCCTTCCTTCAATTTTTCTCATGACCCTTTGTTATGTAGTTGAGGCACATAGTCACATCATCAGTAAGGGACGAAAAAAAATTTTAACTCAAAATTTTCTTATTTATTTTCGAAGTAGAATTATAATTTGGGGCTTTAACTCTTTTTAAAGGGAGATTATTACAATAACGGGTCGGGAAGTACCCACTAATATGCTAGGATCTTGAAGAGCTTCCTCCTGGGTGTGGTTGAAATTCCAAGCATGAGTCGTGGTTCTTGCGGTGGTATCATTTCGGACTCTTGTAGCTGAGTAGGTGTTGTTCTTGGATGATATTACCCTAAATCCTTGCGGTGTGGGACAATCCTTCTCCATATGTCTTATTCCTCTGCACCTATAATAGGTTATCTTGGTACCTGTCCTTTGTAGTGTTCAGCACTTCTTCATGTAGTGTCCCCATCATCCACACCTGTAGTAGGTTATTTCCTTTCGTGGACCTATGCAGTTTCTCCTATAGTTCGAGCATTGCAGGGCCTTTCTAGGAAATTGCTAGTGGTTTGGTGCTTTGGCGTCCTTAATCCCAAACACCTTGAAAGTTTTCTTGTCGAGTCTTCTTTGTCCAAGGGTTATTCCAAGTGTCCTCCTATACTACTTAGTTCCCTAGTTCATTTCCTCCTTTGGGATGGGATTCTCCTTGGTTTCTAGGATGGCTAGGGTAGCATAGTTTTATTTGGATACTTTTCTTGGGGCCATCTTCCTACAAGGTATGTAGTCTTCATTTAATTCTTATGTTATATAGTCTTGATAATGTATCCGAGTAAACATGCTCTAATACCACTCAAGTTTTCATGCCCTGACCTAGTTTGGTCGGAACCTCGTGAGCAATCTGCCACTCCTTTTGGTCTAAGAAGGATCACCCCTTTTCAAGGCCGTGAGGAGTCAAGCGTAACTTTCGACCTTGTTTCTTGGAATAGCATTATACAAAACTTAATAATTTAAAAACCTTAAAGCATACCTAATTTAGGATTTTTCTTTGAGATTTCCTTAAGGTTTAGTCTCATTTCCTAAAAATGGGTTAAAGGGAGGGGGTGAGTTACTATGACTCAGTGAGCGGGTATTGGGAAATGAGTTTTCAAAAAATATATATAGTTTATCAAAACCTTTAGCACATTGTTCTTTTAAAACCTTTCATGTGTGTTTAGCCTTTTTAGCACATCCCCTTGCCTTAGAGGCATTTAGCAAACAAACACACACCCTTTATCAAAAAGGGTACACACGTGCACCGGTGCAGCACGCCCACTATACCCACTTGTGGATCGAAGCGTATTTACCATCCACCATGATAGATGTCTCTGACTTCTACCATGAGTCTAGTGATGCCCCAAACGCCAAGCCCTCAGACTCCACATAACTTCGTGTCCATATGAGGACAAAGACCTCATCCCGCCTAACCCCATTCTCAATGCACAAGAAGCCCCAAAACAGTAACTTCATGAGTAACTAGTACGATGAGAAGCCCCAACACAGTAACCCCTCACTACCCTTATTACCACCATGTCGTCCAACAGCCCTTGTAACCCATCACTACTGCCTTGGGCATTGTCACGCCCCGACCCGGTTTGGTTGGATCCCCGTGATCAACCTGCCACTCTCCCAGTTTATTAAAGGGTTTCCCTTATTATAAATTGTAAAGAGTAAAGCGTCCTTTAAACCTACACCATTTTCCTGGAATAACATAATCAAAACTGCATAACATTTTAAATTCATCATACCTATCTCATAGGCTTCTTAGTTGATGGTTTTTAAGGGTAGGCTTTCCGGGATTTCCTAAAAGGGATATAAGGGAGGGGGTGAGTACGACTACTCAGTGAATAGGTTTTTTAAAGTTTGGACTTTTAAGAAAACATTTATTATTGGAGTGTGCCAGACTCCTTTCTTTTAAAAATCCTTTCATTTAAAAAATTGGATTTTATCACCATTTCTTTATTTAATCAAGGTGTATCATCACCCAACACACATCCTTCATCATGAAGGTTAAACACATATTTTCAGGTCAGTGCGTCCACTTAACCCACTTGTGCTTTCGGAGCGACTTTACCGACCAACCAAATAGAAGTACGTCCACTTCTACCCAAAGAATGAGTGGATGTTCGCGATATCCAACTCTCATTCCCAGAATAAATTCTTCATGTCCGTATGAGGACAAAGACCTCATCCTGTCCCCACCCCGGTCTCATGTGCTTGGTGCTACTCCAAATTTCGCACGGTCACTTGGAACGACGAACTGCCCTTATACTCGTCTAAGGCCCTTAGGATGCATTACTACCCCTCATGGGCATCTTGATGATCTTGTACTCATAGTGCATGCACAAACAATATTTTCTTATCAAGCCATGTAATTTGTGGTTCCACTGGTCCAACGGCCCCGACTCTCAACTCAATCCGCAGTTGTTTGTCTTAATTGGTCCGTCGACCTATCATGTCGCACTGCCGCTAGTTGACTGAGTATGTCGGTCCTATCTTGGTACCATGGACAAACAACTCCTTTATTTAAAGTTTTATGGCATATAATTCATATTTGTTTACTAGCTCTTGCTCGTGCCAACTGGCCTTTGGCCCACTGTACAAGATTTTCAAAATCGGGCATATTAGCCCCCAAGTTCCAAAACCGAGGCCCCCGGCCTTTAAAAGCTATTCGAGCTCCCGTCGAGAAGGTCTCCCAAATTGTTTAAGCATTGGCACACAGTCAGGGAAGAACACTTTCGACAAAAGTTTGATTTCACTGTCCATTATACCGACCTGATATAAGGACATCTCTGTTCATAACTGATGAATGGGTTTTCAACTTCCTTCGAGGAAGTTTTATCATGCCAACCGGGTATGATCTACTTACAACTGCTAAGTAATTTTTCCACATTATTTTCACATCACTACTTTAAGTCATGATGTTTAAAATACCATATAGTAGTGGGTTTTCATTTCGATGAGCTTATCATCCCCAATCGAGTATGACATAAAATCCCACTCACAATCGGTAAGTGGTTTTTAACTTTAAGTTGTGCTCATCATCCCAACCGGGTATGACGTTATTAAACCCACTCACCTGTAAATGTCGTGAATTCCACTAGACCGGTTCTTTGTATTCACATGAGCTTGTCCTTGCTGGTGTTCCCGATACTTCTTGTTCCTACACGATATGAATATCTTGGTTCATTATCCTTCGACCTAATAGCCTTCATTCATTCCAAATGAATGAGAAAGTCAAATTTTCATTTTTTTTTGTAATTATGTTCCTAAAGTTATTTCTCTTTAACTTTAAGTCCCTAATGCCGGTTTTTCCTCAAATTGAGTCCCGAAACTTTTAAAATTTATCATAAGACCTCAATTTATTCCATTTCACAAAAAGGGGATTAACTTCCCAAATTTCCAATTTGGTCCCCCAACTTTTCCAAGATTACCATTTTGCCCTTCCTTTACAAAAATGGTAAGTTTCAACCCAATAATTCTAAAATTCATCAATTGGCCCTATAACATTTTTATCATGCCCAATTGACCCTCAATTTTAGGAAATTGTGAGTTCTTTGAATCTTCGAAAATCCCCAATTTTCCCCCAATTTCAACTTCTTAACACAACCGAATTTGATTTCATCAAATTAACCGACCAAACGTTTCCAATTGTTGAAATTAAATTTCTACATGTCCATACAATTTTTTAGCAATGTGAATCACTATAGAGAGAGAAAGCTTCAATTACTCACCGGTGAAGGCACGGCCGTCCGAGCTTTCAATTTGGGCAGATAGCTCTCGTTTTGAGGTTCATCCTAGAATCAAGAATCGCATCAATTGATGCCGAATTGAGTTAGAATTTTATCATTGAAATTCTGTCGGTTCTCTCTCTAGCACTGGTCGAAAATTGCAGAGGGGAGCCGAATTGGCTTACCTTTTAGTCCTAGTCCGGCCGTGGGAGGGCTGAGGAAGTGTTGGGAGGGCTTGGTTTAGTTTGAGGAGGGCTCAAAATGGCCGATTTCAGCTTGGCCGAAATAGGGCAACTTCGGTCCATCGGAGCTGCTTCACTGTTCCATCATGTCGGCGCTTCTCCAGCTATTCTCAAATTGACTAGAGTTTGCTATCAGATAGCTAACTTCTCTCTAGTTCTAAAGAGCCCGACCTCTCCTTCCGAGGTTAAGAAAAATGTTAAAGTCAAAGCTCTAGTTTGAACTTCACCGGGAAATGGAGCAGTAGAGAGAGAGAGAGAAAAGTGTTCAGGTGTGAGGAGAATGAATGAATGATTTTGGGTTACAAAAAAAATCATTACCAGGAGGTCACCCATACTCACACTACTCTCGAGCAAGCACGCTTAACTTCTGAGTTCTTATGGGATCTCGCTCGCATGAACCAATTTGGTTTTTCTCTTTTAATTTGTCTTAAGTTTCATTTCCAAGGTTTAATGAACCCTTTGGATCACTTGGAAGTTGTAAACTTCCAAATACTTGTTCCCAAATGATCGGATTTGTAAACTAGCTAGATTTTCTTACTCAGTTTGACCAGTTTTTTTTCCCGGTTTTCCTTAACTCAAAAGTGCGAGGTTTACAGGAATCTTAATTGTTCTGAATCAAAAGTGCTTTCACAAACAATAATTTCCATATACTTAGCCATTCTCTTTGGTGCTGATAGTCCAACTACCCCAACACTCAACCCGACCTGTAGCTGTTTGTTTGACTAGTCGGTCGACCTAGCCCTAACACACTAGTGCTAGCCCATCGATTCTTGTCGGTCCTGACTTGGTACTGTAGTGAATCACACAAATATTTCCACGTTTAATGAGAGTTTTCATGGCTCTTCCTTTTCATATTTGTTTACTGGCTTTAGCCCATACCCATTGGCGTTAGGCCCACTTCACGCATTTTTCAAAAATTGGGCCTTGAGCACCGTGAGTTCAAATTTGAAGCCCATGGCATATTAGAGTTGTTCTAGCTCTTATCAAGAAGGTCTCCCAAATTGTTTAAGCAATGACACACAGTTAGGGGATAACACTTCCAACAAAATCTCCTTTTAACTCATCACACCAACCGGGTGTAATGATAATGATAGGTTCACTTACAACTGGTATGCGGGTTTTTACTTTCAATAAAGAAGTTCATCATACCAACCATGTATGATATATAAATAATCCTACTTACAACTAGTAAGTAGGTTTTTCATTTAATAAAAGTGCTCATCACCCCAATTGGGTATAGCGTTAGATAATCCTACTCACAAATGGTAAGTAGGTTATTATCTTTTTAAAACGTACTCATCATCCCAAACGGGTATGAAGTATAAATAAGCCCCCTCACAGTGGATTTTAGTTCAAAACGTGTTCATCACCCCAACCGGGTATGACTTTAGAAAATTCACACTCACAGTGGAATTGCATTTCTAAAATCGTGCTCATCATCCCAACCAGTATGATGTGTAAAATTCCCACTCACTTGGTGACTGTAACGTTTTCGTCTTCAGTCAGCGTTCCAAGTCCTGTTCGATCTCCTTTGCTCACTCCTTATCCAATTTCATTCTTACATGGTTGGAGTATTCTTATTAGGAATGGCTTGGCATTAATAGCCCCTCTATTTTCATGTATTTACATTTAGACCCTTATTTTTGCCTTATTGTAATTAGGTCCCTAAGGTCCTTAATCTTTGACTTTAGTTCCCCAAACAACCAATTGTTTTTATTCAAGTCCTCGGGGCTTCCAATATCCCTCTCGGATCCTTAATTTTCTCAAAATGGTACATGGTGCTCAAATTTCCAAATTTCCAAAAAGGTCCACCAACTTTTACAAAATTACCAATTTGCCCCCAAGTTTCCAAAATGGCCAATTGGTCTCAATTCTTTCAAAAATTGACCAATTAGTCATCCATCATCTTTCTCATCGCCAATTGACCTTCAATTTTGATAAATTGCATTTAGGTCCTACAATTTTTTGAAATTCCCAATTTCTCCCAAAATTTACCCTAATTTTCACCCTTTCTACTAACCCAATTTGATTTATTCAAATTGGCCATTCAAATAGGGTTAATTGCTCCAATTGACGGCATGGATTGGTTCCTACAGTTCCATATTATAAACCCCATCCTTTGATAATAATAAAAATGGGGAAAAGAACCAGTCATTTTCAAAGAGAGAACCGAGTAGGTTTATAAATAGTAACCGATAGAGAAAGGGCAAACCGGGAAATTTATAAATCCCAAGAGATCTAAAGAGTCCCAAAAAGTTATGAGAATGGACTTTAGGATGAATTGGAGGTGAAAACTAAACTGGTTCATGTAAACCGGACCTAAACTAGATTGAACTGGTTTGAATTAGTTTGAACCACTATTGAACTGATTTCTAAGTTCATTTTTCTATGTGGCTTAGAAAAATACAAATTGGAGAATTGAGTCCACCATTGGATAGAGAATGAATTTATAAATTTTTAATTTTGAAAAACTCGGTCGAATCAAATCTGAATCAGCTGGTTTAAGCATTTAACCCGATTCGGACCGGTCCAGTACAATTTGGAACAGTGTCGTCTTCTTCCTTTAGATAACAACATTGTTTTCTTGCCGGAAAATCAAACAATGCCGACGAAGAGGAAAAGTCACCAGCTAGGGAGTTTCAGGCAATGAATGACCACAATAAATGTGCTAATCGGATGTCCAAGAAGTCCCCTAGCTTCCTATATAAAGAGCTCCTCCTCATTCATTCTCCTTATACCTAAAAACTCTTATCTCACCATACTACTCCATTTTTTGGTGAATCTCGAACTAGAGCTCCGACATTGGGGTTTTTCTGAGCCAAAGAAGGCGAGGTCGGGTTCTTTAGATTCAAGGAGAAGTCAGCTACCCGATGGTACTCTCCATTTGCTCTGAGGATCGTCGGGGAAACAATAACGTGATCGAACAGTGAAGCGGCTTTGGCAAACCAAAGCTGCCTTATTTCAGCCAAGCTAAAAATGGCCAATTTGAGCCATTCTCAGGCCAAACTTAGCACTCCCAACACTTCCACAACCCCCATACGGCTGAATTAGAGCTGAAAGGTAAGCCAATTTGGCTCGACTCTATAATTTCCGATCAGTGTTAGAGAGAGAACCGATGAAACTTTACTGACCAAATTCTCCCTCAATTCAGCATGAATTGATAAGATTGTTAATCCTAGGAGCAACATTAGGATGAGAGCTATCTACCTAGATCGAAAGCTCGGACCACTGAACCTCCGACGATAAGCTTTCGAAGCTTTCTCTCTCTAAGTCCAATATTTCGACAAATCTCCGTTTGAGCTCAATTTGGATCCAAATGATGCGATTCAAAGTTCCATTGAATTATGTGGAAGTGTAGGAACTCAATTTTACCTTCAATTTCAACAATTAACCTCGATTGATTGGTCAATTTGATTAAATCAAATTTGACAAGTTTGAAAGGGGGAAATTGGGGATTTCAAAAATTCAAGGGACTAAAGTGCAATTTCCTAAAATTGATGGCCAATTGGCCATGAAAAATATATTGGAGGACCAATTGGTCGATATTTGGAATTATTGGGGTCAAATTTGCCCTTTTTGTAAAGTAGAAGCAAAATGGTAATTTTTGAAAAGTTGTGGACCAAATTGGAAACTTGAACCTCTTTTTGTTATTTTGAATAAATTTAGGTCCC
Source organism: Trapa incisa (assembly GCA_030064435.1). Classification (NCBI taxonomy): domain Eukaryota; kingdom Viridiplantae; phylum Streptophyta; class Magnoliopsida; order Myrtales; family Lythraceae; genus Trapa; species Trapa incisa. The sequence continues at coordinate 1,562,081 of CM057774.1, read as the reverse complement.
TAAGTGAATTTTAAAAGTTTCAGACTCAATTTGGCAAAAAATTGGTATTAGGGACCTAAAGTTAAAGAAAAAGAACTTTAGGGACTTAGATGCAAAAAATTAAAAGTTTAGGCATTTTATTCATTCATGATAAATGAAGGGTATTAGGCTAAAGGTTAATGAATAAGGATGTTCATATTGTGTAGGAACACGAAGTACTAGGAATGCTAGCAAAAATAAGCTTGCGTGAGGCAAAGAGTCGATTAAGAGGAAAAATACACTGTGAATATCCGGTAAGTGAGAATTTTCACATCATCCCTAGTTGGGATGATGTGTACCTCAGAAATGAAAACCCACTATTATGTAGAATTTTAATATCACACCTAGTTGGGATGATGTGAGAAACACACGGAAAAACTATTTACCGATTGTAAGTAAATCATTCCCGGTTGGAATGATGAACTTCCTAGAAGGAAGTAGAAAACCCGTTTATCGGTTATGAGCGGAGATGTCCTCACACCCGATTGGTGTGATGGACAAGTGAAAAGTTATTTTTGTTAGAAGCGCTCTCCCCTGACCGTGTGCCACTGCTTATACATTTTTGGAGACCTTCTTGATGGGAGCTCGAATAGCTCAGATAGACTAGAGGCCTCGGTTTTGGAACTTGGGGGCTAAAATGCCCGATTTTGAAAATCTCGTACAGTGGGCCCAAGGCTAGTTGGAATGTGTAGAAGTTTGTAAACAAACATAATGTTAAGCCATAAAAATTTTAATGAATGATGTGATTTGGCAATGGTACCAAGACAGGACCGACACACTCGATGGACTGGTGGTAGTGTGATGAGACAGGTCGACAGACCAGTCTAGACAAACAGCTGCAGGTCGAGTTGAGGGTCGAGGTCGTTGGACCAGTAGCACCAAAGATTAATGGCTTATATGGAAAATTAATTTTTGTACATGCACTGAGGTTCGAGACCATTAAGACGCCCATGATGTGTCTTAGGGGCAACTGGATGACATGATGTAGATAAAGGTAGTTTGACATGCTAGTAGTCAGGGAAGCTCGACGCAGCTTCATGAGCACGAGACCGAGGTGGGGTTGGGATGAGATCTCTGTCCTCATAAAGACACAGAGTTTCTTTTTAGGTTTGAGGGTCGGATGTCGCATACATCCACTCATTCCCAAGGTAGAAGTGGATGGGCTTCCATCTAGGTGGTCGATAAAGTCGCTCCGACGCCACAAGTGGGTGCAGTGGATGGGTTGTCCTATGCATGTGTGATCCCTTCATGATGAAGGGCGTGTGTTGAGTGTTAAACACAGCGATTGTGGATAATGGTTTTGAAAACCGAGAAATTAAGGAAGAAATGGTTTTAAAGAAAATAATGCAAACTATTTTTCTAAAACTCATGTTTCAAACATTCATTCACAGAGTTGTCAAACTCACCACCTCCCTTTACCCCTTTTTAGGAAACCGAGGAAAAAGCCTACATGAAGACCTTCTGCTAGCTAAACCTGCAAGACAGGTATGAAAGTTTAAATTTATTCAGTTTTGATTAATGTTATTCCAAGAAAGGTACATGTATAAAGGATGCCTTACTCATTATGGTTTAAAGAAGTGAAAAACCCTTAATAAATCGGGAGAGTGGCGTGTTGTTCACGAGGATCCGACCAAACTAGGTCGGGGCATGACACATACCATTCAATTGAGCTTTGAATCATCACATTTGTGTCCGAAACAAGCTCAAATGGAGCTTCACAGGAAAACTGTACGTAGAGAAAGAAATCTTTGAAAGCTTACCGTCGAAGGCACGACGATCTAAGCTCTCGATGTGGAAGGTTAGCTATCGTACTTAGGGTCCTTCTAGGATCAAGAATGGTACAATTAATTTAGGATCAGTGTGAATTTGAATAGTAAAATTCAACACTTTCTCTCTCTAGAACCGAACTACAACAAGCGAGAGGAGTTAATGGCCTTGGGGGCTAAGGAAAGTCTTGATTTAGCCGTAGGAGGTCTGAATTGTCCAAATTTAGGTTGGCCAAAATAGGGCAGCTTTGAACCGATGGAGCAGCTTCACTGTTCGATCTCGCCGGTTCTTCCTCAATGATACTTGGGTCGAAGGGAGGTTGCTGTCAGGTCACTAACTTCCCTCGGAGTCTACAGGACTTGAGTTTGCATTATAAGGCTGAGAAAAGTGCCCAAGTTAGAGCTCTGGTTTGTGCTTCGCCGAAAAACTGAGCACTTCGGAGGAGGAGAGGATTTGAGGTGTGTGGAGGATGAATGGAGGGGAGTTCTTTATATGGGGAGCTCAGAGACCCTCTACTCTATTAGTTTCCATATTGGTCGAGTTTATCCTCTTCATAAAATTCCCAAATCTAAGGGAATATTCCCTCGGAAAAGAAATATTTTTCTTCCATATGAATAGTACTATCATTCCAAGGAATAAGACGACACTGTTTTAAACCGGACAGGACCGGTCCAACCAGGTTCAATGACGAAAATCGGCTAGTTCAGGCCCTAATCGACCGGTTTTCTAAAAAAAAAATTTAATTAGTCTAAATTTATTTTCTATCTGATGGTATCCACAATTTTTCAATTTGAGATTTTCAAGCCACCTAGAAAAAAATGAATTTTCCAATCTAGTTCTTTATGGTTCAATTCGATTCAAGTCTGGTTCACCTTGAACCAGTCCGATTTTTTCATCCAATTTACTTCATGGTTCTTCCCCAAGATTTTCATGACTTTTTGGTCACTTGGGATTTTCCAATTTTTTTATTTTAACCCCTCTTTATCATTTTTAGTTCCTTAAGTGGTTCGATTTTCTCATTAAATTGACTGTTTCTATCTAGGTTTTCCTTGATAGGTGACGGATTTCACAACTCTCCCCTCTTTTTAGGAGTTTTGTCTCCAAAACTATATTACATATCATTTACATAGGGAATACTTTCCATTGATGTTAACTTGGGGTTTGCCACTTTGGTTATTTCTTCAATCAGCCCTTTAAATTACGCGCTTAAAGAATTTCTATTATTCTCCAAGATCTACTCATTTTGTGGGGTTTATCATGATTAGGAATGTCTTATCCATTATTCCAAAAGCACATCTTTATGTTCACTTCTTACTCTTATTAAGGTAAGACTCTCTTCCTCTTAGAGGTTCTTGTCCAAAATTTTAGGATTGGAAATTAAAAAATGTCTACTGTCCTCGTGTCTATTTACTCTCCAGGTTTTGCAATTCCTTAGCTTGACATGTGAAACCCGTTATCTCGGGTCAAGGAAAATTGATCGAACCGGTCCGATCTAGTACCTGAGTAGATTCGTATTTGAATTTGAATCTAATGCCTTAGATTTGAATCTAGAGTATGGGTCTGGGTACAAAACCTTACTTTAAAGCTAAATCTATGTTTCGGATGAAGTTCTATTACTATTGGGTGCACCCGACGAATTAGGTGTGGGTCTTATTGCGTGTACTTAATACTCATGTTCCTACTTGCTCGAAATTTAGGTTCACAAGGCTCAAATTTATAGTACCTAACTTTGGATCGACCAAAATAACTAATCAACTTTAAACAAAATTGGTATGGTATAGGAATTGGATGATTGACCCATCTCAATCACCCATATCCTAGGAGTATACAACATGGTCCCATGCCACTTTCACTTTGCACAGAACAACATATACATATATTATGGGCACTCCAACTCCTCAGTCATCATAAATCAACATGGGTGTATAGTGAACAATCCTTTAACAAGACTCAACACATATTAGAAGATAATATGTATTGATAGAACTTATTTATATTTAAAAATTATTAATTATAAGTATTGTAAAATTTTTAACTGAAATAATAGTGCCAAATTTACATTCACACATGGTGATATGGATGGAGGCCAGATCAATTACTCTGATATTATATTAAAAGTTATTATTTATTAATATACCCTTAATTATTTATATACTTAAAATTAATAATTTGTAATTAATAAAAAAATTTCAAAAGTATAAATACATAATTCTTTTTTATTTTTTCTAATATAATATTTAGCAAATGTAGCGACATCGATAGGCTCCATTCTGCCACAACATTGGCATTTCATGGATGCGATATTTTCTTGCAACTTAGAGGCCATATACCTATAAACGCGATCATAGGAACATCATAACCCATTCTTTCTATTTCTTTTAACCTTGGCATTAGAAAGAATTTTGCTTCTCTGTTCTATTCCTCAATGTGGTTAGAGTGAAAACTCGGCCTAAACAAGATGAAACTTAATTCTTATGGAAAAAATATTCATATTGAAATCATGCTTCATTCAGCCATAAACTAGATACAATAAAAATGTACCTAAACATAGGGATTTCAATTAGTCGGCCCGGAGAGTTGCGATGTTATGGCGATGTTAACGTCGGAGTTGTCCGAATCAACTAAGTCGAAGTTGCTTTCGCCAGAGGAGATGATCACTAAGGTGGTAAGAGCGGAAGGGGAAGAGAGGGAAGAGGCGCTCGCTCTCCGAAGGTCCTTCTCTTCCACGTACTCCTCGACCGAGATGGGCTTCTGCTTCGTCGAACCCATGTCTGATGTGATGAGGTGTAGCTGCAGTCGAAGTCTTCACTCTCGAGGTCTATCACCTCCTGCGGCGACGGTGGCGCCGCCGTTTGGGCTCCAGATTCCGTCATCCTTGACTCACCTGTTGAGCTGCACATGCCGACCTTTGGAGTGAACTAAAAACTCAATTGCTTGCCGACCCATGGCTGAACTGTCAAGAGGGAACCACCTATGGCCAGATTCAGCTCTTGCAGAAGGATGCGTCCTTGATGGCAAAGAACACAGATGAGGCAAAGAAATCTCCTGTCAATGTGTCAATTTCAGCCTCAGAAAATGAAGCTCCATATGTGAAGTAACTGAATGGGCGTTCTTTCCCAGTTTTCCAGTCAAATCCAGTATCTGGGGTAATGTAGAAGCCGTGTGCAGAGAGATCAATTCGCTCAGCATAGCAGGTGCTTGCTAGCTGAAAGACATAATGCAAAATGAAATATCATCACATTGCAATAAGGAAAACTAATTTCTTTCCAGCTAACACCTTATCAAGGTAACTGTGAGATTGTTGCAAAGCCACATCATCGGTGCCTAGGGACACCTACCTCATAAAAGGAGCTAAAATTGTGCTTTAAAGCAATGGGCTCCATTCGTGCTTTGATCTCCATGCAAGCATCCAATACAGCTAATCCATACATGTCAGACTCGAAAAACACCCTTGGTACCATATTGACGATCTCACAAGGATGGAACTTCAGCGAATTTCCATTTACTGATATCATCTTTTACGGAATCGATCCCCCCTTTAATCGTACAAGAATATGTGGAGCTCAGCATGTCTGGAAGCACAGGAGAACGTTCTTTTGCTGATATTATTACCAGTATTCGATACTGGGTTATTCATAGCATTACTATACCCTCCCTATTCATTGCGGGTTGGTTATTCGTCAGCACGGGTTTAGCTTACGATGTGTTTGGAAGCCCTCGTCCAAACGAATATTTTACAGAGAGCCGACAAGGAATTCTATTAATAACTGGCCGTTTTGACTCTTTGGAACAACTCGATGAATTTAGTAGATCTTTTTAGGAGGACCGAATGACTATAGATCGAACCTATCCAATTTTTACAGTGCGATGGTTGGCTATTCATGGACTAGCTGTACCTACCGTTTCTTTTTTAGGGTCAATATCAGCAATTCAGTTTATCCAACGATAAACCTAATACAAATTATAGAGCTACAACACAATCAAACCCGAACGAACAAAATGTTGAATTGAAGAACTTACGGATGCAACTGCTGGGAAGCATTTGGAGCCTACACAATGTAGATATGTAGATGATAAGAGTCGATAATGGAGAAAAAAAAATACCCTCACCAAAATAAAAATGCATAACCAAATGAATAAATCTTCCTTAGGCCCGGTTAACCGTACAACTATAAAGCCATGGCCACTTTACTTTCTCTTGTGACTTGGCATTATTACTGTCAGTATTGGTATTGATATAAAGAAGGGAGGGGAATAGGCCCATGGAAAAAATTGTGTATTGAATATTGAAAATAAAATATGGTAGGTAATAAATTATATTAACAATATATAAGGTATATTTATACTATTTATAAATATATTTTTAATTTATTAATATTATATATTAGAATTAAGTGTTAAATATTTACTATTCTTATTTTTTATCAATATTATCCCATTTTTAAAACCTAAACATTTATTAGAATGATATTCATATAGTAGAAAAACCTTCATTTTCTGACAAGTGAATATTCTCTCATTCTCTGAAAATGATAATTTCGATTAATATGAAAACGGATAGATAATAGGGTTATTAAGCTTCTTATATAAAAAATTTTCTCTTCCTCTTAAGTGCTAAATTTTTAGGCAAATCTCAAATTAGAACTCCGACTTAGACACTTTAATTAACTTTAGAAGGCAAACTTGGTTCCTATAGACTACGGATCAGACGAAAGCTGCCCTATTTTGGCCGATATGAATTCGACCAATTTAAACCTCCTATGGCCAAACCAAGCCCTTCTCAAAGTCCCCACGACCATCACACAATCTCTACAAAGGTAAAATGTAAGCCAATTCGGCCCTACTCTATCGTTGTAGTTTGGTTTTAGAGAGAGAAAGTATTGAATTTCACTAACCATGTAAACCCCGTTAGAACTAGGTGTTTCAAAAGAGAAAATCGAGTCGGTTCATGAACCACAACCGATAAGGAAAGGGTAATTGATAAATTTACAAATTGGAAGAGAAAACTAGATTGGTTCAAGTGAAACAGGAGGGGTTCGAAGGGTTGAAATTTGAAATAAGAATAAAATACCAAGAGAGGGATTCAAACCCTTGGAACGAAAAGCTCACACAACGGATTAGCAATCGGACGCTTTAGTCCACTCAGCCATCTCTCCTAATTGAAAAAAAAAAGAAGATAATTACTATCTTAGATAGTTCCATTACACAAAATGGAATACTTGCAAAATTCCTTCTTAATCTATATTCCTTCTTAATCTATTTTAGATATATTATTTTACTATATTAAATTAAAATTTTTAATTTAATTAAATATTAATATTAATATAGTATTTTACGATTCAAATAGTATTTTATGATATTGATATATACAACTTTGATAAGCAATCCTATTTAGATAAAGAAACGACTCAAAAGAGATATTTCGAACAAAAAAAAAAAGAAGAATAGCTCTTTTCCGAAAGAGTATGGCCAAACCAAGCCCTTCTCAAAGTCCCCATGACCATCACACAATCTCTACAAATGTGAAAGGTAAGCCAATTCCCCCCCCCCCCCCCCCCCCCTATCATTGTAGTTCGGTTCTAGAGAGAGAAAGTGTTGAATTTCACTAACCATGTAAACCCAGTTCCTTTATAAATAATTAAAGTGGGAAAAGAACTAGGCATTTCAAAAGAGAAAATCAAGTCGGTTCATGAACCACAACCGATAAGGAAAGGGTAATTGTTAAATTTACAAACCCCAAGTGACTCAAATAGTCATAAAGTCATGGAAAAGGACTTTGGGACAAATTGGAAGAGAAAACTAGATCGGTTCAGGTGAACCGAATTGAACCGGTTTCTAAATTCATTTTTTTAGGTGCCTTAAAATATTCAAATTGGAGAATTGAAGCCACCATTGGATAAAGAATGAATTTATAAATTTTTAATTTTGCAAAAATTGGTCGAATCGAGCCTAAACCAGTGAATTTACGTATTGAACTAGTATGACCGACACAGTCCAGTTTGGAACAGTGTCGTCTTCTTCCTTCAAATAACAATACTGTTCATTCTATGCATGAATGGACAGCACCGATAAAATGATAACATTTTTGTTCAAGGCATTTCAAGGTGAGTATAAGCTTGCCTAAGATGTGAAACGGTTGGGCAGAGAGTCCTTGAGCTCCCTATATAAGGAGCTCCTCTCCATTCATCCTCCTCACACCTGAAATCTCCATTCTCTCTCAACTGCTCCATTTTTCGATGAAGCTCAAACTAGAGCTCCGACTTGGGTAGTTTTCTCAGCCTCAAAAGGCGAGGTCGGGTTCTTTAGACTCTAGGGGAAGTCAGATACTTAACAGTAACCTCTGTCTGATCCGAGGACCGCTGGAGAAGTACTGACATAATCAAACAGAGAAGTAGCTCCGAAGGACCAAAGCTGCCTTGTTTCAGCCGAGCTGAATTCGACCAAATTCAGCCACCCTCCGGCCAAACCAAGCCCTCCCAACCCTCACACAACCGCAACATAACTGAAAGGTAAGCCAATTCGGCCCTACTCTACCATTTTCGGTCGGCGTTAAAGAGAGAAACTATGAAACTTCACTAATAGAATTCTCCCTCGATTTGATATGAATTGTAGCGATTCTTGACCCTACTAGTAACCTCACAATGAGAGCTATCTATCCAGATAGAGAGCTTAGACCGCCGCACCTCTAATGGTAAGCTTTCAAAGCCTTCTGTCTCTACACATAGTTTTTCGGTGAAGCTCCATTTGAGTTAGATTCGGACCCAAATGATGCGGTTCAAAGCTCAATTGAATTATGTGGAAGTGTAGAAACTGATCCATACCTTCAATTGGAGCAATTAACTCTAGTTGAATGGTCAATTTGTTGAAATAAAATTCGGTCAGTTTGAAGGGGAGAAATTGGGGAAAATTTTTGGGGAAATTTGGGGATTTCGTAAAATTGAGGGACCTCTTTGCAATTTCCCATAATTGAGGTCCAATTGGCCATAAAAAAGATGTTTAAGAACCAACTGGTCAAATTTTGGAACAATTGGGGTCAAATTACCATTTTTGGAAAGTAGGGGCAAAATGGTAATTTTTGATAAGTTGAGAACCAAATTGGAAAGTTGGAAAACTTGAGCTCCTTTTTCAATTTTGAGTAAAATGAGAACTCAAAGGGAATTTTTGGAATCTTTGGGAATCAAATTGGGCAACAGTTGGCATTAGGGACCTAAAGTTAAGAAAAATAAACTTTAGGGACCTAAATGCAATTTATCGATAATTTGTGAACCTAGGATTTTATGTGAAACCGTAAGTGATAAGACTGCCAAAATTGTGTAGGGACAAGTGTGACTAAAATGCAAGCAATAGAAAGCTTGCGTTGACTTGGAAAACCAACCGAGGACGAACACATCACAGTTATCTAGTGAGTGGGCTTATGTACATCATACCCGGTTGGGATGATGAGCACTTTAGAAATGAAAAACCACTTGCAATTGGAATTTTGACATCATATCTAGTTGGGGTGATGGGCGAATTAAGTTAAAACCTACTTACTAGTTGTAAGTAGAGGAAATCATACCCGGTTGGCATGATGGACTTACATGAAGGAAGGAGAAACCCGCTTGTTGGTTGTAAGCGGAGGTATCATCACACCCGGTTGGTGAGATGAAGTGAAAAAATACATTTTTGTTAGAAGTGTTCTCCCCTGAATGTGTACCAATGCTTAAACTCTTTGAAAGACCTTCTTGACGGGAGCTAGAATAGCTCAGATAGGCCAGAGGCCTTGATTTTTGAACTTGTGGGGCTAAATGCCCGATTTTTGAAAAAATCACTTGTAGTGGGCCCAAGGCTAGTGGGCACGAGCAGGAGCTTATAAAAAAACATGAGTAATATAAAGCCATGAAATTTATAATGAAATAAATGAGTGATTTTGCCATGGTACCAAGTCAGGACCGATGGTACTCGATGGACTGGCGACAGTGCGTCAGGATCAGGTCGACGGACTTGCATAGACAAACATCTGCAGGTCGGGTTGAGGGTTGGGACCGTTAGACCAGTGGCACCAAAGATAAATGGCCAATTGTGAAAATTATTGTTTTGTGCATGCACTTGAGGTACATGATCATTAAAATACCCCAGAGGGGTAGTGATGTGTTCTAAGGGCTACTGGACGACATGGTAGAGGTAAGGGCAGTTTGTCGTGCCAGCAATCGAGAAGCTCGACGTAGCTTCTTGCGCATGAGATCGAGGTGGGGTCGGAATGATATCTCTATCCTCATATGGACACGAAGTTGCTTTTGGGTCCGAGGGTCGAATGTCGTGAACATCCACTCAGACCTAGGGTAAAAGTGGACGGGCTTCTATCGTGGTGGTCGGTAAAGACGCTCTGAGCCACAAGTGGGTGCAGTGGACGGGCTGCCCAACGAATGTGTGTTCCCTTCCTGATGAAGGGTGTGCGTTGTTTGCTAAACACACCATAATGACAAATGGAAAGAGATTTTGATAAACCTTAATTTGAGGAAAGATCATTCTTAAAGGAATGAAGATTTTGGCACACATAGATTAAAGCTGTTTTTATGAAAACTCACTCCTATCACCCATTCACTGAGTTGTAGAACTCACCCCCTCCCTTTACCCTTTTCAGGTACCCAAGGGAAACCAATCCTAAAGACCTTTTTGTAGCCGAACCTTAATACAGGTATGTAAGATTTAATATATTCAGTTTTGTATAAAGTTATTCCAGGAAAAACTGAAAAAAAAAAAAAGGATACCTTACTCCTCGTAGTTTAGAAAAGGGTGAAACTCTTCATAAACCAAAGAGAGTGGCAGGTTGCTCACGGGGATCTGACCAAACCGGGTCGGAGCGTGACAACTTGAGTGGTATCAAAGCCGTTTCCTCGAATACATTATCAAGACTATAAAACCTAGTGACTAATGGGAATAAATCTTAAAATTTCAGATGGCTCCGAAGAGAGGAACCTAGAGAACAAGAGTCGCACTTTCTGACACTGCCCAACAATTCCTTTTTGTGGAAACTCCCTCAGAAGCCCAAACAGTTCCACCTAGACTAAGCTCAGAACACTAGAGATTGTACGAAGAATTCACTCGATTATTTGGATGACTAACCTCGTTCTTGATGTGGGCACCAACTCTCGAGTTGAGCCAGAGGAAGTACAATCTCATCCCCCTCCTGTTAACCATCCTTCTCCAGTTGACATCCTCAAACACCTCAAAACTCTCCGTCAACTAGGGTGTAAGAATTTCCTCGGAGAGAAGGATGCTGGAGCTACTATGGACTAGTTGACCAGCATCAAGAAGTTTTTGGGGATTGTCAGGATTTCACTAGAGGACATGGTGATCTTAGCAGAATTTTTCCTAGAGGACATGGTGATCCTAGCTAGTGCAAAAAAGATGGTGGGACAATGTCCGGAGCCTACATGTCACCACTCCCACCTATGAGCAATTTGAGGAGAGGTACAAGGAGGAGTACTTGGCTCCTCATCTGATTAATGAGAAAAAAAGTAGGATTTCCTTTGACTCCGACAAAGGCTTAACTCAATTTTGGAGTATGAAACAAAGTTCAATGAGTTAAGACCCTTTGCCCATGACCTAGCCGGACCGACAGATATATGCTAGTGATTCATGAATGGTCTCAACATAGACACATAAGACCGGATGAGAGTACTAGGAGGCCCCACGAATCTGGCGGTGGTGATCAGTATGACTCACGAATGTGAGCGACTGGAACAAACCCGGTGTTGTTGAATGGAGTAGGAAAATTTGAAGGAGGACAAGTGCCAAGGCCATCATGGAGGATGAAAGGAGCAAAATGGTCCAAGATGGGGAAATAAGGTGGGATTTTAAATGAGGAAAGATGTCCCACCACCTCCCTGGAGTGTAATCCCCACCCTACCATAAGGAAACCCCCTCGATGTCCTAGGTGCCAAAGGTACCACAAGGGAGCTTGCTTGTCCGGTTTCACATGTGGGCAGGTGGGGCACTTTGCAAAGGAATGCCCTACTCTTAGGTAGAAAAAGCAACAAAACATACTTTGACCACCCCAAGGGAACCCAAGGACTCCCCGACAGGACACCACAACTAGAATATCAACTAGGGTATACAACCCCACCTAGGAAGAGGCTAGAAAAGAAACTAGTACCATAGTAGGTACTTTACAAAACCCTCTCAACTAAGATTGAGATAAAACTGTAATTTGAATTTCATTCAATAAAGAAATTTTCTTCTATAATGTGTGTTTCTTCAATCAGGGTATGTACACTTATGGAGTAGAAAGATCCTTCATCAAAGAATATCTAATCCCAAGTCTCCCCCTAGAACTTACCAACCTAGAACAATGTCTCAACATCCTCACACCCTTAGGAGAGGGAGTGAATAGGGACAAGCAGTTAAAAGGGTGTGAGATTACGATTGGCGAAGTCAAACTAGAGGTAGAATTGATCACATTACCTATAAGGGAGGTAGAAATAATATTAGGGATGGATTGGCTAAGTACCCATCAAGCTAAGATGGACTGTGGGAAGAAGATAGTAACTTTCCACATTCCTGAAACACTCGGACTACAATTCCAAGGAGATAGGAGGAAATGAGAAGTGCAAATGGTGTCCCACATAAGAGCCCGAAAGATGATACAAAAAGGTTGTAAAGCTTTTCTGGCAATGATCATCAACGAGAAGTCTAAGAAGAAGGGGCCCGAAGGCATTCAGGTCGTTGAACACTACCCATATATTTTCCCGGAAGAATTACTTGGATTACCCCTAAGCCGACAATTGGAGTTCACTATAGAGGTTACCCTAGGAACACATCCCATATCTCAAGCTCCTTATCGCATGGCTGCAGTAGAACTAAAGGAATTGAAGGAGCGGCTAGATGAGCTATTTGAGAAGGGCTTCATACGCCCTAGTCAGTCTCCATGGGGTGGACCAGTCCTATTCGTAAAGAAAAATGATGGGAGCATGAGACTGTGCATAGACTATTGGAAGTTGAACCAGGTCACCATAAAGAACAATTATTCACTTCCACGAATTGATGACCTATTCGACCAACTAAAAGGAGCAACCTACTTCTCCAAGATAGACCTTCGGTCAGGATACCACCAACTCAGGATACGTAAGGAAGATATTCCTAAGACCGCATTTCGGTCCCGATACGAACATTATGAGTTTAGGGTGATGCCTTTTGGCTTGAAAAATGCCCTTGCAACCTTCATGGATTTAATGAACCGAGTGTTCCAACCACACTTGGACAAGTTCGTGATAGTATTTATAGACTACATTCTTCTATACTCACGAACTAAGTTGGAGCACAAAGAACATCTAGCTATCACATTGGAGATACTATGAGAGAACTGCTTATATGCCAAATTCTCCAAGTGTGAGTTATGGTTGCATGAGGTAGGGTTCTTATTGCACATAGTGTCCAAGGATGGAGTTAAGGTAGACCCGACAAAGGTGGAAGTCATATCCGATTGGAAGGCATCCAAGAATCCCTCTAAGATACGTAGTTTCTTGGTCTTGGTGGGATATTACAGACGATTTGTGTAGGATTTCTCTAAGATAGCTGCCCCTTTGACTCGTCTCACAAGGAAACGAGTAGAGTATAAGTGTGATGAAAGCTGTGAGAAATCCTTCTTGGAGTTGAAGATCCATTTTACAACATCACATGTACTCTCTCTGCCTGACCCAAGTGCATGGGAGTACATTATCTATAGTGATGCATTCGAATAGGGACTCATATGTGTATTGTTGCAACAAGGAAGGGTTATCACCTACGCTTCACGACAACTAAAGGTACATGAGAGGAACTGCCCTACCCATGACTTGGAGTTAGCCGCAATAGTGTTCGCTCTCAAGATTTGGCGACACTACCTATACGGGGTTAAATGTAGGATATACACTGATCACAACAGTCTTAAATACTTTCTAACTCAGAAGAAGTTGAACCTCCGCCAGAGGAGATGGCTGGAATTGGTTAAAGATTATGACCTTGTGATAGAATATAACCCTAGGAAGGCCAATGTAGTGGTAGATGCCCTAAGTTGCAAGTAAAAAATCGAGGTGGCGTAGATAAAGACAAACTACTTACCCTTGTTGCAGCAGTTGGGAAGAATGGAGGTCGACCTTAAGGTGGACAAGGGAGAGAAATGCTTATTGGTGGACGTAGTAGTACAACCCAGCCTAACAGAGCAAATTAAGGTCCAGCAAAAAGTGGATAAGGAACTCCAACCCTATTTGGATCTGATTAACGGATGGACAAAATTGGACTATGACCTTCAAGGTGATGGAGTACTAACCTATAAGGGTAGAGTGTGTGCGCCTCACGATAAGGAACTAAAGAGGTTAATTCTGGAAGAGGCACATGACTTTGTTTATGCGATGCATCCGGGCAGTACTAAGATGTATTGCGCCCTCAAAAAAGGTTACTAGTGGAAAGGGATGAAGAGAGATATTGCAGAATATATGGCTCGATGCTTGCCAAATGGACGACCAATGAGTCGCTGAGCTCCCTATATATAGAGCCCCTCTCCATTCATCCTCTTCACACCTGAAAACCTCACTCTCTCTCAACTACTTAGTTTTCCGGTGAAGCTCGAACTAGAGCTTCGATATAGGGTCTTTTCTTAGCCAAAGAAGGCATGGTTGGGTTCCTTAGAACCAGTGAGAAGTCAGCTACACGGTGGTAGTGTCCATTCGCTCCGAGGTGCTGGAGAAGTGTCGGCATGATCGAACAGTGAAGCAGCTCCGATGGACCAAAGCTACCCTATTTCGGCTAAGCTGAAATTGGCCAATTTGAGCCCTCCTCAGGCCAAAAAAAGCTTTCCTAACACCTTCTCAACCCTCCCACGACTAAATTAGAACTGAAAGGTAAGCCAATTCGGTTCCCCTCTATAATTTTCGATCGGCGATAGAGAGAGAACCAACAGAATTTCTATGATGAAATTCTAACTCAATTTGGCATCAATTGATGCAATTATTGATCCAAGGAGAAACCTTGGGAGGAGAGCTATCTGCCTAGATTGGAAGCACAGACCATGCCCCTACAGTGAGCAATTGAAGCTTTCTATCTCTACATTCTATTTTTCGGCGAGGTTCCGTTTGAGCTCGTTACGGCGTAAAAACTTACGAGTAGCGGGTTTTTTTCATAGGAGCTCATCATCCCAACTAGGCATGATGTGAAAATCCTACTCACCTGTTAATGTAGTGAATCCTTCTTAACAGCCTTTTTGTCTCCTCACAAGCTTGTCTTAGCTGACATTTCGGGTATTTCATGTTCCTACACAATATGAACATCATTGTTCATTATTCTTTGGCTTGATAGCCTCCATTTATCATGAATGAATAAAATACCAAACTTTTCAATTAATTACAATTAGGTTCCTAAAGTTCTTTTTCTCTAACTTTAGGTCCCTAATTTTGATTTTTCCCCAAATTTAGTACCGAAACTTCAAAATTTTACTTTGGGACCTCAATTTATTCAAAATTACAAAAGGGGGTTCAAGTTTCTCAAATTCCCAATTTGGTCCCCAACTTTTCCAAAATTACCATTTTGCCCCTACTTTACAAAAATAGTAAATTTCACCCCAACATCTTTTACATGCCCAATTGGCCCTCAATTTTAGAAAATTGCACTTTAGTCACTCGAATTTTTGAAATCCCCAATTTTTCGCCCAATTTCAACCTTTCAACTTGGCCGATTTTGATTTCATCAAATTGACCGATCAAACGAGGTTAATTGTTGAAATAGAAGGTAGATTTAAGATCCTAAACATCCATACAATTCAATTGTCCTTTGAATCACATGAATTGACGTCAAAATGAGCTCAAACGGAGCTTCGCCGAAAAATTGAACGTAGAGAGAGAAAGCTTTGAAAGCTTACCATTGAGGGTGCGATAGTCCGAGCTTTCGATCTGGGCAAATAGCTCTCGTCCTGAGGTTATTCCTAGAATCAAGAATCACCTCAATTCATGGCGAATTGAGGGAGAATTTAGTTAGTAAACATCTATCGGTTCTCTCTCTTACACCTATCAAAATTTACAGAGGGGAGCCAAACCGGTTTACCTTTCCACTCTAATTCAGTCGTAGGAGGGCTAAGAAAGTGTTGGGGGAGTTTGGTTTGGCCTGAGGAGGGCTCAAATTGGCTGATTTCATCTTGACAAAAATAGGGCAGCTTTAGTACGTTGGAGCTGCTTCACTGTTCAATCACGTCGATGCTTTTATGGCGATGCTCGGAGCAATAAGAGACTACCACCGTGTAGCCGACTTCTCCCTAAGTCTAAGAAACCCGACCATGCCTTCTTTGGCTCAAAAAAGACCCTATGTCAGAGCTTTGGTTCAAGCTTCGTTGGAAAATTGAGTAGTTGAGAAAGAGGTTTTTAGGTGTGTGGAGTATGAATGGAGAGGGGCTCTTTATATAGAGAGCTCGGGGACTCTCCAGCAGTCCATTTGGCACCTTAATGACAGTCATTGATGGGCTGAAACGTACTGAATGGAAACATTTCTTCTTCACCAGTGCAATTCGATTTTCTGGTGAGTGAACAATGATGTCATCTAAAGAAAGAAGATGACATTGTTCCGAACCAGACCGTACCGGTCGGAATCGAGTTCAACGCTTAAACCGGTTGGTTCAGAACTGATTCGACCGAGTTTGTCAAAATTAAAAATTTTTAAATTCATTCTCTATCAAATGGTGGCCTCAATTCTCCAATTTGAATTTTTTTAAGCCACCTAGAAAAGTAAATTTAGCATCCGGTTCAATAGTGGTTCAAACCAATCCAAATAGGTTCAATCCGGTTCACCTGAACTGATCTAGTTTTCTATCCCAAATTGTACTAAGGTCCCTTTCCAAGGTTTTTATAACTTTTTGGGTCACTAAGGAGTTGTCAATTTCCCAATTTGCCCATTCTTGGTGATCGGGGTTTGTGAACCGGTTCGATTTTCTCACTCAATTTGATTGGTTCTTTCCCGGGTTTTCCTTAACTCCAAAGGGCAAGGTTTACAGTTAACATTAAATATTATCAATCAATATACAATTCTCTTATCACAACACATCCTATCGATATCTACCTTGTGTCGTTTTCCCGAGCTCTTTCTTATCTATACTACCAATCCCTAGGACTCTAAGAATATTTTTTTTACTTCTTAATCCCCTAATTCCCTTGGTAGCTCCATTAGATCCCCAATTTTTCTACTAATTGCATTTAGGTCCCCCCAACTTACTACTTATTTATGAAATTACCCCTCGTTGGATTTCATCAACCCCCCATCATTTCTTCGAATTTGTCCCTACAACTTCTCCTATCATCTCTTTCACCTTCCTTCATATGATCATTCTAAGCTTTGAATGCACCAATTTGGATATATTTAGCCCCTAGTCAGATCTTCGCTGGAAAATTGTGGAGTTTGCATAATTTGTAGGAATCTCATCGGTAACAACGAGTTGGCTTGGGCCACTGGCCAGGAAATCTAGAGGGCCTCCGAGGTGACCTCCATGGGCTTGGCCCTATATTGATAAGCCTTTGGTGTTATCTAAGACTCCAACTAAATTGTTACCTTAAAACTAAGTAGAAATTCGAAAGGAAGAACACAAAATGTGAAGGTCCAAGGCTTACCTCTGATCTCGATTGAGCTTGGATGATGGAGACATTGGTAGGGAGCTCGAGGCACCTTACCCAGTCGATTGGCCACCTGAGGAGGCTAGAAGTTACTTACAAAGCCGATGCTTTATTTTTTACTATGGAGGTACAACTACTATTCAAACATGTTGGCAGCGACTACGGTATTGATGGTCTTCGATGAGGGTTCTTTCTAATAGAGAAGGCTTCGAGAAATAATTTGCACTACGGACTTCTCATATACCCTAGATAAATCAGGATTTAGCTCAAAAGTTTATTCATTGGAAAATAAAGCAAGTAACTTTTAGATATGAATTCTAATGAACAGATGAGGGAGGGGGATGACTCTATTTTTAGGTGAATCTCTTTGAGGTCCCGAGGAACTCACTTGTGTTGAATGGGGTGATTTAGAGTTGAATTGCCACAATGTCAGAGAAGACGAAGCTCATCGAACGATTGGGACCTTTGTCCCCTATTTCTCTAGCGAATGTTTATCGAGGAAGATGACTATGTGTGTACATGCACGTGTGGCGTGCCACCACATGACACACAATTATTGGTTATCACTATTTAGACTAGCTTTCGGTGAATTTCTAATCGGTTCAACATAATTTCAGCTATTTTCTGCCTAGTTTAACTCAAATTCAGTCAATTCTTGGTCTAATTTATTTTTTAAAAAATTTATTGACTTGTTTTCTTCATAATAGATTAAAAATTATATTTTTATCCCACATGTATCTCTCTGAAATTATTTGAAATTCTTGATCTCATACCAATGTGATTTGACTTTATCCGAGATCGTTGATCTCGATAAAAATGGTTATTAATGATTTGTTTAAAATCAATTTTACAAAATGTTCTATTACTACTCAAATGGATTTTCTTACCCAACACAATTATGTATTCCAATTCAACCTTAAAGGTAATTTGATCTCATTTCGTGAATTATATAACATATAAACTTTTTTATTTGGAAAAAAACGAGTATTATAGATTCAATCGGATTTGATTATTCCTAATCCATAGTTGTCTGATTAAACCAAGAGATTTTTTTTCTAGGGACCAAACTAGGTCGTTTGATCCTAAGGTGAAAAAATTATTTTCCCTAATTGTGAGATTAATTCAACCAAATTGAGCCAAAAAAAAATCAAATTCGACTATGTGATTTTATTTTTATCGTGGTAATGATCAAACAGTAACATTAGTTCCTTAAAATAAAAAATATTAAATTTTTACTATTCTCTACTTTTGAATTCAAGTACAAAACCAATTATTAGCTATTTGATTAAAATATTTTAGTAATTTTATTCTAAATTCTAAACTTGGAAGTTTATATATTTGATACTCGATCAAACTAAGTCACGTAGAATCGAACTATCACCTGATAGAGGATGTGCTTAAGTTAATCTCATGTACTCATCACGACCTTAAGGCATGTACTCATCACGACCTTAATGTAACCAGCAATTTCACATGAACTACCACTCTATATAGTGGTATATTGGCATCCCTAGTACTAGTTGTTTTTGCAAAAAAAAAAAAACATCCCTATTCCTAGAATATCAATCTAATTTAGTATCATAAAGATTTTTGTATACAAAGCCTTTACTTGAAAAAAATATAATTGTATATAAATATGTCATATCAAAATTTTATTAAATTTTTTAAAAATTGATTATCGTGTTTATTAGGAAAAATATTTTGGTTATAAATGTTGATATTTTCCCAAAGGGCGATTCTAAAATGATAAAACCCTAACCATCGTCACTGTGGAATGGGTTCTTGACAATATTATATTGATCGTTGATAATCAATAGAACCTCACTCGATTGATTGTCGGAGAAGAGATCGCTATTGTGAGTTTAATAACAAAACGGTGAGTATTGATTCCCTACTTTATGTATGCTTTCACGATTCAGAGTAAATTGTTGTCTCTGCTTTGGAATTTGCATACGACAGTGTATCATTGGTGGAAGCTACTTCATTTCGTTTGATTTTGTTTGAAATCCTATTGAGCGGATAGTGCGTCTAATTTTGCTGGTCACGACAGGATCTATTCACTCCATAGTGGCAGTTTTGATGAAGTTCAATGTACTATTAACAGTGATGGTATTTATGATTACTGATTTGGTTTCCTGCTTGGCCTATAATTGATACAATGTTTACACTACGGAATAACAGTTGAAATTGTTCATAAAAAGTATTGTTATAGAAGCTGTGTTAGTACATTTTTATCTTGTTTTACCAATATTGTGTTTGCACACAAGGATAAGTGATGATATTTGTGAAAAATTATATATTAGTTTCCATGATCAACTACTCACAATGTGCATCAAGGAACTGCAAGGAGGTGCTTAGGGCAGTGGAACCTGAGATGACTAAAAATCATTCTTAATATTTTAGCTAGAGAAAAGGATGATAAACTGATTTGTTTTTCAAAGACAAAATTATCATTTTGATGCACATCTTATTTGGCTGATCTCCAATAAGGATGCACCATACACTTTCTTGGAAGAAGTATGATGGGGGAGTAAAGAGCTTATAAACTTTTTCCAAGAGTAAGATGACTTGTTATCTTGGATATTACAGGTATCTTGATCTTGCTTTGTGAACTTGTTAACATAATATTTAACAGGTTGACTCTTATCTATCAATGATAAACTATCATACTTTGTTCTTTCTTTGTGTTGGTAGATGCCATGCTTTGTTCTGGCATTCTGGAAAAACTCATATGAGTGCAATTAGTTTAGTGAAGAGAATTAATAGCCAACAGGAGCAAGATTGATTTAATGACATGCCCCATTTGACATGGATATTTTGCTTTTGATTTTAGTTCTCTAATGAATTACATAGAGGATGACATTTCTTCAAGCTCTAGGGATGATACAAGCATGTTTGATGGAAACAGAAATAATCCATCTATTGCCACACCATCTGGTTTTGGTCGAAAGAAGAGGGGTCGTAAGGCTACAGGGGATGCTATTGCTGATGTTATGCTAGAAATAGCAGCTACCTCTAGAATGAGGGCAAATGCTATCATGAGAAATGAGGAACGTTTCTCTATAAGCAAGTGCATTAGGTCATTGGACGAGATGCAAGGCATTGATCAACAAGTTTATTTTTGTGCCTTGGATCTGTTTGAGAAACCTAATGCAAGAGAGGTATTTTTGACCCTCAAGAATGATCGGAGGCTGACTTGGTTGCAACGAAAGTGTGAGGCTTCTTCCAGTTAAATCTCTCAACTAAGGGTTTTTTATGGGTTAGATAGGCTTTCTTCTAGGTAAGTTGTTTGCTACTGATGTCATTTTCTGTTGATCTTGATTACAAGTTTTGTAATTAATATGCCTTTTACAGTTCATAGGTTTTGTTTATTTTAACTATTTGCTTGGATGTTTTCTAGTGTGGTTCGAATGGTTCTTAGAGAAATTTGCTATATTTGGCTTGTGCAGTCTATATCAGTTCCCTTTGTTAGATTACTGTCTGTGGGTTGAGTATGTTGGCATGCTAAAAATTCTGATGCCACTTAATGCCACAAGGTTTACAACATATTGAACTAGGCTTGCATCAACATGCACAAGGTTGAGTATGTTACCTGTTGTATCTCACATTGTAGATTCAATAACATTTTTATATTTGAACTATATAATGATAAATTAACAATTTATAAACTTATTTTCTCTATGTTAAGAAATAAACAATGTGGGAAGCAAAAGCATTTTTTCTCTTTTTCTATCACATTTATTATTTCAACAAAAGAAGTAAACTCTATTATATATGACCTATTATAGGATCTTAAAATTTAATTTAGTTGGACCATTGTTTATGGGGCTTCTACTTATTTAGGAACTTTTTTATCCTAAACGTACCCTAATTTAATATTAGTAGGACTTGTAGAACAGAAATGATGTATGGAAGCCCCAATAATAACACCAAAAAGAAGAAAATTCAGTTTATGGGTTGTTTGACAGTTGATGAAGGATGATCAGCTAATGAAGAGCTTCGATGGCGACTCAATCTGCAGAAATGTTCCTTTCTCGCACTCTGAACCAGTTTGACATCCCAATTCCCCTCGAAGAGTGATTTGATATGCATTAGAAGTTTTTCGTGCCAACCAATAGTGAAAATGAGACTGACATTCATCACCATTCTCCAATTGGCTTCACTTATAATATGTTTATGATCATGTTGCCAAGCTAAGGTTAAGTTTGACTCAATAGACACAAGTTACTCCAAACTTATGTTAGTTTGGGAATATGTATCAATATGGTTTAATTATTGTGATATTAGAAATAATTATGGAAAAAATTGGTAGGATGAATAGAGAAAATTAGAATAATTCTTATGATGGTAAGTGTATGATTAATTGATCTTTATGAATGGGTCAATTATCAACCCCAAACTTATCTAGATTGTTTATTTGGTTCTAAATTAAGTTCTTGCATATATGATATTATGAGCTTTGCTTGTGTGTGAATGATTGCATTAGTGTTCTACAATATCAATCCACTTATAACAATTGTGTATTTACTTACTATCTTTTGAGAGTAATTGCCACTTGATTAATATAATGTGGAGTGAATACAATGAATGAGTGGGACCTTAGCTTTCCATAATAAAGGCATTTACAGATTGGGGGTGTGGAGAATGTTTAAGTTAATTTATCCACACATAACCTTATAGGGCAAATAGAAATATCTTGTTTACTATAAACTCTTATAAAATGATTAATATATGGATTTGACATAGATGCATGTAAGCCTCCATTTCAGGTCTGTGAAATGGGATCTAGACTCGAAGGTTAGGTTGGTTTCGAGCAATCGGTTTAATCAAGTCTGAATTTTAGACTCGAGTTATATTTGATATCCAATTTGATTTCAAATTTTAGAAACAAATGAAATCCAAATTTTAGATATTATTCGGGTCTGAATTTTAGAAATTAAGTGCTTCAGAATTTTAGAATCATACTAATTCCTAAATTTTACACTAAGAATAGGGTTTGAAAAATATAATCTAAATCTAGTATAAAATTTAGACATAAATCGGGTGAAAAATTTATACCTAAACTAACTTTTAATTCTAAAATTAGAACATAGATTCTATAATTCAAACACATTTTTGGGTCTAAAATTTATAACCAATTTGGATTTGAAAGTATTAGAGCATGTCGAAGTCCACTTGAACCCCCACTTGAGATCAAGCCCAATTTCATGCATTTGAACTCAATTATTAGGTCCAATTTCTAGAACTTATACTCGATTCGCATATTCAATGTTATGGACCTAGACCATATCTAAAAATAGTTTACGTTCAATTTTTGGTACCCGAACCTAATCCTCACGTTAATTAGGTTCAAGTGGGGATTGGTTCGAGTTTCACATATCCCTAACCTCAATTTAGCCCTTACCTTGATATGAATTTTCTATCACAACAACATTTTATCTGAGTATTCCCCATGCGAAAGGAAGTCCTAGCAGAGCTCTATTTGTCCGTAGTCGCTATAGCATTAGGAAGATCCAAATGTTAAGTAGTACCTCTTATCCCATAAATGAATCCAGCATATAGGGATCTGCCCTATCTATCCTCAATTGGGTGGCTGAAACCATCACCAAGTGGTAACACAATGGAGATAATAGCATGGAACCTTACCCGTGCCCTAGGCGCATGCCATTGGTTTGAACTTTGAAACCTTAATTTTTGTCTTTAGAGGCACCTCATTTTATCCTTCTAATTAGTATCATCTATTAATGTGAACCTGACCAATATAGTGACGATATCCTACAACAAATATGAAAAATAATTTCAAAACTTTCATGAGGCAAGTAAAAAATAAATGTATTATAACCTTTTTAGGTGAGAAATAAGGTAGCACACAAAGAGCACTTATTCTCATCTCACATATCACTAAGTATGGTACTCATTATGAACATCTCTAAATTTATGTGCATGTATGAAAAACAACAAGCAACATGCATGTTCCTATCAATCACAGGGAGCTTGGTCTATCACCCGACCAACAACAATACTCACATGCATGTACCATGATCAGTAGATAAATATCATGATTAAGATCTTAACACAAAGAGCTTAGTTCTTAACTCAACCAACTCCTATTATTAATTATATTTTGGGCACAAAGATCCAACTCACATAGTCTTAGCATGTGACTATCGTTTATCATGGTATATCAACCCTATCTCGTTTAGTCACTTCTAAAAATGATCTTTCTTTGTAAACATGCCTCCATGTAATTTTTTATTACGTTTGAAATGATTTTCCAAATCATGTGTTATGCATTTCAGAGTAATATATAAAAGTAGTAAAGTACATTTAGTTGGTCCAATTAGACTCGTATTCACTACTCCCACTCACAATTTTTATGGGAACTTGTTCATTCCGACTTATTTTTCCATTTTGCTCAGGTTGTGAGATTCCTCACACGAGCAATTGTGTATTATCTCTAGAATAGTCCTAATATAGTATTGAGATCAGTTTAAATACTTAGATTAGTATATAAATGCTACCTCGTAACTTTCCCAATAAATTATGGTTTTGCCCCACAAGCTTGGTTTACTCGACTTACTTGTCAAAGAACCATTCTAACTAACCTCATTCTAAGGTTAATTGCACTTACTTAGTGTCACGTCCCGACTCGGTTTGGTCAGATCCTCGTGATCAACCCGTCGCTCCCTTGGTTTAAGAAGGGTTTTCCCCTTCTTTTAAACAAGAGAAGCTAGGCGTAATTCAAACCTTCTTCCCTAGAATAGCATAAATCAATCAATATTCAAGCTTAAAAGTGGCATTAAGCATACATGATGGAGGGTACATCTTTGTATTTTCTGTTATCATGTTTCCTAAAAAGGGGTATAAGAGAGGGGGTGAGTTCTACAACTCAGTAAGTGGGTGTTGGGAACGATTTTTTAAGAAAAATAACTTGATTTAATTTGTGCCAAGGTACATCATTTCTTTTAAAAGATTTTCTCCACAAAATTTAGTTTTCAAAACCATTTTTCTCATTTCCATATTAGGTGTGTTTAGTAGACAAAACACGCCTTTCATCAGGAAGGGAACACACATTCGCAGGTGTAGCCCGTCTACTGCACCCACTTGTGGCTCGGTGTGTCTTTACCAGCCACCAAGATAGAAGTCTATCCACTTTTACCTTAGATCTGAGTGGATGTTCTTGGCATCCGACCCTCAGACTCGAATGCCACTCCGTGGTCATATGAGGATAGAGACCTCATCTTGACCCCACCTCGGTCTCGTGCGCAAGAAGCTACTCCGAGCTTCCTGACTGACTAGCATGATGAACTGCCCTTATCTCCACCATGTCATCCAGTAGCCCTTAGGACCCATCACTACCCCTCTTGGGCGTCTTGATGGTCCTGTACCACAAGTGCATGCATAAAACAATAGTTTTCTCTTATAGCCATTATCTTTGGTTCCAATGGTCTAACGGCCCCGACCCTCAATCCGACCTGTAGTTGTTTATCTAGGCTGGTCCGTCAACCTGACCCTAACGCATTACCGCCAGCCCATCGAGTATTTTTGCTCCTGACTCGGTACCACAACGAAATCACATACACAATTTCATTAGAAATTCCATGGCTTTCCTTTACTCAAGTTTGTTTAGGACCTCTTGCTCATGCCCACTACACGTGATTTTCCAAAATCGGGCATTTAGTCCCATAAGTTCAAAAATCGAGGCCTCTGGCCTATCTGAGCTATTCTAGCTCCCGTTAAAAAGGTCTCCTAAATAGTTTAAGCATTGGCACACAATGAGTGGAGAACACTTCTAACAAAAAAAATATATTTTTTCACTTCATCCCACCAACTGGTTGTGATTATATCTCCACTTACAACCGACAAGTGGGTTTCTCCTTTCTTCAAGGTAGTTCATCATACCAACCAGGTATGATTTTCTCTACTTACAACCAGTAAGTAGGTTTTAGCATAAATCGCCTATCATCCCAACCGGGTATGATGTTAATGTAAACCTCGCACTTTTGAGTTAAGGAAAACCGGGAAGAGAACCGGTCAAACCAAGTGAGAAAACCAAATTGGTTCATAAACCCGATAATTGTGAATGGGCAATTTAGAAATATACAACCTTCGGGTGATCCAAATGGTTCATTAAATCTTGGAAAAGAAACTTAAGACAAATTAGAAGAGAAAAACCAAATTGGTTCAAGTGAACGATATCCCATAAGAACTTTGAAGTTAAGAGTGCTTGCTTGAGAATAGTGTGAACCGGTTATGCGAACTTACGCTTTATCATAAATAGCCATAAATTAATATATATTTAATTATTGTAATTAATACCAATAATTTAATACCTAAATTAAATTATTGGAATTAATACAAATAATTTAATACCGAAATTAAATTATTGGAATTAATACTAATAATTTATGACAATATTAATACTAGTAATAAATCTCTCCCATTTAATACATGGTTTTACACCTATATAAAGAGGTTATCCACATTCATTCTCCTCACACCCGAACACTTCTCTCTCTCTCTCTCTATTGCTCCATTTTCTGATAAAGCTTAAAACAGAGCTTCGACTTGAACATTTTCTTAACCTCGAAAGGAGAGGTCGGGTGAACATTTTCTTAACCACAAAAGGAGAGGTCGGGCTCTTTAGAACTAGAGAGAAATCATCTATCTGATTGCAAATTCCAGTCAATCCAAGAATCACTAGAGAAGCGTCGACTTGATGGAACAATGAAGCAACTCCGGCGGACCAAATCTGCCCTGTTTCGGCCAAGTTGAAATTGGCCAATTCGAGCCCTTCTCAAGCCAAACCAAGCCCTCCTGACACCACCACAACCCTTCCACGGTCGAATTTGGACTGAAAGGTAAGCCAATTCGGCTCCCCTTTACAATTTTAGATCGTTGTTAGAGAGAGAGTTAGCCGAATTTTGATGAAGAAATTCTAATCCAATTTGACATCAATTAATGTCATTCTGGATCCTAGGAAGAACCTCTGGAGGAGAGCTACCTGCCCAGATAGAGAGCTCCGACAGTCGCGCCCTCACTGGTGAGAAATCAAAACTTTCTCTCTCTACAGTTTGTTTTTCAGCGAAGCTCCATTTGAGCATGTTTCGGCGTTAAAATCTGAGATTTAAAGTTCCTTAGAATCGTGTGAACATGTAGGAACTCAATTTCAACTCCAATTTCAACAATTAGAGGTGTTTGATCGGTCAATTTGATGAAATCAAATTCGGCAGTGTTGAAGAGTTGAAATTGGGAGAAATTGGGAGAAATTGGGGAAATTTGGGGATTTTTGAAAATTCGAAGGACCAAAATATAATTTTCTAAAATTGAGGGTCAATTGGTCATTATAAAAATATTAGAGGGCCAATTGAGAAATTTTGGAATTTTTGGGGCAAATTTTACCATTTTTCTAAAGAAGTGGCAAAATGGTAATTCTGAGAAAATTGAAGGACCAAATTGGAAATTTGGGAAATTAAACCCCTTTGTGTGAAATCAAATGATTTGAGGTCCTAAGATAAAATTTAAAAGTTCCAAGACTCGAATTTAGGAAAAACTCAACAATAGGGACTTAAAGTTAAAGAAAAATAACTTTAGGGACCTAATTGCAAATATATGTAAAGTTGGGTTTTCTCATTCATTTGGAACGAATGAGGGCTATTATGCCAAAGAATAATGAACAATTATGTTCATTTTGCCTAGGAGAATGAGACATCGGGAACTTCAGTCGAGGTCCAGCTTGCTAAGGACGGAACCCGACTAAGTGGAATTTCACTGCACTATCGGGTGAGTGGGATTATGTATCATACCCGGTTGGGGATGATAAGTACCTCAATATAAAAACCCACTACTTAGTGGTATTTTTTTTAAAGCATCACTACTTAGAGAAAGTGATGTGAAAGTTATACAGAAAAACTACTTACAGGTTGTAAGTAGATCATACCCGATTGGTATGATGAGACTTTCTCGAAGGAAGTTGAAAACCTGTTCATCGATTATGAATGGAGATTTCCTTATACCAGTCGCTATAATAGACAGTAAAAACCTATTTTTGACGGAAGTGTTCTCCCCTGACAGTGTGCCAATGCTTAAACTATTTGGGAGACTTTCTTGATGGGAGCTCAAATAGCTCTTATAGGCTGGGTGCCTCGGTTTTGGAACTTGAGGGCTAAAATGCCAATTTTTGAAAAACTCGAACAGTGGGCCATAGGCCAATGGACATGAGTAGGAGGTCGTAAAAGAACATGATATATATATATATATATATGTGTGTGTGTGTGTGTGTGTGTGTGCCATTAAAACTTAATAAGTGAATTGTTTGGTCATGGTACCAAGGCAGGTCCGACATACTCAGTCAACTAGTAGCAGTGCGACATGACAGGTGTCCGGACCAGTCAAGACAAACAGCTACATGTTGACTTGAAGGTCGGGGCCGTTGGGACAAATGGCACCACATATTATATGGAAAATTTAAGAAAACTTTGCTTATGCATGCAACATGAGTACGGGATCATCAAGACACCCATGAATGGTAGTGATGTGTCCTAAGGGCCCTGGACAACCCTGTGAATATAAGGGCAGATCGTCATTCTAGGTGTCTATGCGAAATTTGGAGTAGCACCAAGCGCATGAGACTGGGATGGGGACGGGATGAGGTCTCTGTTCTCATACAGACACGAAGAAGTGATTTCGAGATTGTGGGTCGGATGTCGTGTACATCCACTCATTCATAGAGTAGAAGTGGTCGTACTTCTATCCGGGTGGTAGGAAAAGTCGCTCCGAAGCCACTAGCGGGTTCAGTAGTGATACTGACTTGCGAATGTGTGTAACCTTCATGATGAAGGATGTGTGTTGGGTGATGACACACTGGTAACTAAGAAATAAGGGAAAAACCTGAATTTTTAAAAGAAAGGAGTCTGGCACACTCCAAATGTTTTTTTTAAAAGTTAAAAGTAGACCTTTGAAAACCCATTCACTGAATTGTAGAAACTCACCCCTCTTTTCTACCCCTTTTCAGGAAAATAGAAAATGACTAGAAGTAACACCGAGCCTTACCCTTTATCAAGTATGCTTAAATTTGTCCTTAAGCTTGCATTTTATTTGATATATGTCTTCTAGGGAACAAGGTTGAAATTTTGCCTAGCTCCTCTCGACTAAATAAAGGGGGAAACTCCTCTTGAACCGAGAAAGAGTGGTGGGTTGTTCACGGGGATCCAATCAAACCTGGTTGAGGCGTGATAGTTAATGTCTCACTCACAAGTGGTTTTTCATTTCTAAAGTACTCACCATCCCAACTGGGCATGATGTAAATATGCCCACTCACCTGATAACCGTAACATGTTCATCCTCAGTCAATTACAGTTTGGCATAAAATCCTAGGCTAAAAAATTATCAATTAATTGCACTTAGGTCCCTAAAGTTCATTTTTCTTAACTTTAGGTCCCTAATGCCAATTTTCACCAATTTGAGTCCCAAGGTTTCAAAAATTCCCTTTGAGTCCACATTTTACTCAAAATTGTATAAGAGGCTCAAGTTTTCCAAATTTCCAAATTGGTCCCTAACTTTTCAAAAATTACCATTTTGCCCTTACTTTCCAAAAATGGCAATTTGCCCCCCAAATGTTTCAAAACTTGGCCAATTGGACCTCCAAATCTTTTTCATGGCCAATTGGCCTTCAATTTTGGGAAATTGCAAAGAGCTCCTTCAATTTTTTGAAATCCCCAATTTCCCCCTTTCAAACTGACCGAATTTGATTTCTTCAAATTGGCCATTCAATCGAGATTAATTGTTTCAATTGGAGGTATAAATCAGTTCCTACATTTCCATAAGATTCAATTGAGCTTTGAATCACATGAATTGAGCTCGAAATGAGCCCAAATGGAGCTTCACCGAAAAATCAATCGTAGAGAGAGAAAGATTTGAAAGCTTACCATCGAAGGTGCGACGGTTTGAGCTATCTATTTGGGAAGGTAGCTCTTGTATTGAGGTTCCTTGTAGGATCAAGAATTGCTACAATTGATAATGAATTGAGGGAGAATTTTATTAGTGAAGTTTAGCACTTTCTCTCACTAACTCTAACCGGAAATGATAGAGGAGGTCTAAATTAGCTTACCTTTTAGCTCTGTTGTGATCGTGTGAGGGTCGTGGGGTGTCGTGAAGGCTTGGTTTTGCCGGAGGATGGCTGAATTTGGTCGAATTCAACTCGACCAAAATAGGGCAACTTCAGCCCTTTGGAGCTGCTTCATTGTTTGATTTTACCGATGGTCCTCGGGTCGAAAGGAAGTTGCTGTGAGGTAGCTGATTTCCCATGGAGTCTATAGAACTCGACCTTGCCTTCTAAGGCTGAGAAAAATGCTTATATTGAAGCTCTAGTTCGAGCTTCGCTAGAAACTGGAGTAGTTGAGAGAGAATGGAGATTTGAGGTGTATGGAGGATGAATGGAGAGGAGCTCTTTATATAGTGAGCTCGGGGACCATCAGCCCAACAAGTTTCCATTATGGTCAAGCTTATCCTCGCCCTAAAACAGCCTAATATAGGAGCAATTTAAGCTTCGTCGACGTTATCCATTTCTACATTGAATGAATAGTGTTGTTATCCTGAGAAAGAAGATAACAATGTTCCGAACTGAACTGATTTGATTGGGTTCAATGCATAAATCGGCCGATTTACGCTCGATTCGACCGGTTTTCTCAATATTAAAAATTTATAAATTCATTCTCTATCTAATGCTGGCTTCAACTCCCCAATTTGAATATTTTAAGCCACCTAGAATAATGAATTTAGCAACCGGTTCAAGTATGGTTCAAATTAGTTCAATCTAGTTCATGTTCAGTTCACCCTGAACCGGTCTGGTTTCCTCTTCCCATTTGTACCAAGGTTCATTTCCATGATGTTTATGACTCTTTGAATCAATTGGGATTTGTCGATTTCCCATTTTGCTCTTTCTAAATCGTTTAATGTTGGTGAACCGATTTGATTTTCTTTTGAGTTGACTGGTTCTTTTCCCGATTTGTCCTTATCTTTAAAGGATAGGGTTTAAACTTAGAGTCTAACTCTTCCATGGTTATACTTTCCCATATGATAGAAATCTTTAAACTACCACTTAGGTACCTTACTTTCTTAAAATTGCATTTTGGTCCCTAAGTTGGGCAAAATTAACATTTTGCCCTTTGTTAATTAAATCTATCCTTTTGGGACCCTAGACTTTCCATATCACACCCCGACCCGGTTTGGTTGAGGTCTCATGATCAACCCGCCACCCTTCCAAGCATCATCTAGGTATCTCTAACCTAATTATACAAGGAATGTAAATGAGTGTCTACGTTCAAACCCTTACTATAACTTGGGGTAAGGAACGTACCTTGAGGGCCCAAGCTTGTCTTGGAACTTTTCGTCTTTGTCCTAGACCTAAAAGGGTGAGAGGAGGGGAATGAGTATACATATACTTAGTGAGGGAAACTACAATAACAATTAAGTTAATTCAATGCTTTGACCATTAGTTATCCATTTGTCATTTTTCACATACCAGCCATGCATCAACCGCCTCCTATCATTGGAGAGAATCAGGCATTCATAGAACGATCCCTGACCGTTCCACTTGTAGACCGGAGCACCTTTATAATCCATCCTGATAGAGACTAACTACCTCAACCCTGAGTTTGAGTGTATATCAATAGTTTGACCCTCAAACCCTAATCACTTCATAATGTTCATTTCCCTACTACCTCGATCTCAGTACGTAGTAAGCTCCCCGAGATTCTTAACCTATTGGACGCCATACCGCCTTTATGCACTTTGGGTCGTCCAGTAGTCCTTGGGATCCATCACTACCTCATACCAATTGTCCTGATGGCCTGAATCTCACAGTACATGCACAATTAAGAGTCTTTTAAGTTATAACCATTATCTTTGTCCCTCCAGCGCAGCGATCTATTGACTTTGCTTTGGCCCACGCGTACTGGAAAAACAGGTTCAACGACCTAGCTTCGACGGAGTAGCGGTTTAGCCCAACAAGCCTAACAACTCAAACTTGGCTTAACAATTATTACAAACAATTTCCTATTAACTGAATCTTTTAGCATTACTCATCATATGCAAATTCTGGATGGGTCCATACCCGTGTCCATCGGGTTCGAGCAATCTACTCCTACACGGCATGAATATCCATATTATGATGCTTGACTAAGAGATCACATCTTTTTGGGCATTTGTAAGTTTACCTTTAGGTCCTTATTTGTCCCTTAGTTTCAATAAATCCCCTAGGATTTCTAATTATCCTCCTTGGTTCTTAACTCTTTTAAATTACCCCAATGGCCCTTAATTTTACCAAAATTGTCATTTAGTCCCAAATTTTCCAAAAATTTAAATTTGGTCCTCAACTTTTCAAAATTTCCAATTTGCCTCTTATCTTGCCTAATTTTCCCAATTGACCCCCAATTGGGAGTGAATGTCATGAAAACACTAATAATTTCATCAATTTTCTAGTCGGCCCTCCAATTTTTGAAAATTGCATAAAAGCACCAAAATCCCCAATTTTTTCGTCTTCTTCTTCCCCAATTTGAGCATATGAACATCTGAATTTTATCTCATCCAATCGACAGCCTGTAAGTCCTTAATTTCTTCATTTCATGCCATAATTCATCTCCTCCAGCCTCCTCGATCGTCCTAAACTTTGAATTTTCAAATTTGGTTGAGTTTTTAGACCTATCAGAGCTTCGTCAAAAAACTTACAATAGAGATAGAAAGCTTGCTTATCTTACCGATGGGGGCAATGGCTGGAGCTTGAGGTGGGACAGCTAGTGCTCATCAAGGGGAACCTTCCAAGATATAATCTCGCTGCAATTCGCCGCTGCCCTGCGGGAATTTGAAGAGAGAAGTTTTGGGCGTGCTACTCTAAAACTCATAAATTCCAATGAGGAGACGCGAAATTAAGCTTATCGTGGGTGTGAAAGGGGTTGTGGAAGGTTTTATGCGGTTAAAGGTGGCCAATGCTGGCGGCAGAAGGGCTAAGGGAGTGGGGGTTGGGTCGGTCAGGAGTTCACTACTTCGAGCTCCGATGTAACTTCATTGTGCTATCATCTCTTCACTTCTCTAGGTGTCCTTTGATCACTTTGAGAGTGTCTCGAGCTAGAGCACTCTTCTCGGTTCGAATGCCACCTTTCAGAGCTTCTCTGGTTGTGAAAATGCCCATCGTCGTAGCCTTGATCATGGTGTCATTGGAAAAGGAGTTGTTTGTCTTCAGATTGTGCATGAGAGGTGAGGAGCATGAATGGGAGGGTACTCTTTATATAGGGAGCTCGACAACTGTTCAGGCTACCAGTCGGCATGACACTCGATCGTCGGTGACCTAATCGGAGAGACTTTCGAGTCGCTGGAGTCTCCAGCTTTTCTGGCCTCTCTCTTTTCTCTATCAATGGACTAAGGTTAAAGATGATGATGTGGCCGGCGTGCCACGTGGCACGCTGTGATTGGCCAATTTTTCTAACGTGGACGTCCAACTCAGCCACTGCATCAGCTATTGATCAATTGACTAGACATGTGGCAGCCTCTCATTGGCTACTTGTGTCTACGTGGTAGGCTAACGAGTCGCTCGCTGACCATTGACCGGACACATGGCAACCTACCATTAGTTGTCCATGTCTGTGTGGCTACTGACAGGGCATCGTTGACCTTTGACCAGTTAGGTCTGTTGACCAATCCGGTTCGACGGAGTTCGCAAAACTGAATTCAAAAATTGGCTAGCTCGGGCCCAATTCGACCGGTTTTCTGAAATTTAAAATTTTCTAATTTTATTTTCTATCTAATGGTGGCCTCAATTTCCCAAATTGAAATTTTTAAGCCACCTAAAAAAATGAATCATTGAAATGATTCACTATGGTTCCTCTCGGTTCAATCTGGTTTGGGTCCGATTCACCCCGAACTAGTCTAGTTCTCTCATAAATTCCACTTCCCAGTTCTTCCTCACAACTTTTGTGAATTTTTTTCACTTGGGATTTTCCAATTTCCCTTGTTAACCCTTATTTACTATTTTCTATTGATTTAATTGGCCCGATTTTCAAGAATAATGTCGATTCTCTTCCTGATTTCCTTGGTCCGAGGGGATAGGTTCCACAACTCTCCCCTCCTTTTAGGAGTTTTGTCCTCAAATCTCTATTATTCCTCCTTCCCATTGAAAAGGGATCCTTGTGCGACCCCTTGAGGGTACAAGTTGATACCTTACCATTTTGGTTATTTCTTTTACCCCTATCCCTTTACTCTCCTGGATTTAATTAATTTGGCTCGGCCTTTCACCTAGTGTTCTCGAAGTCCCTTAGGTCTTATACTCCCTACCGCTTAGGATCAGACTTTTCCTTTTGGGGGCTTTGTCTGGAATCAGGGTTCCGACATGTCCAATCGCATATGGGTTTGTTTACTCCCTTATTCATTGGGATTCATTGGTACGTCATCCCTTCGGGCTTTTACGTCGACCCTTCTTAGTGTAATTCCCCTTTCCTGGTCCCCTAGATTGTCCTTTCATATACTTTAGTTCCCTTTTTGTCGACTATTGGACGTATATGTAAACCTCGCACTTTTGAGTTAAGAAAAACTGAGAAAAGAATTGGTCAAACCGAGTAAGAAAACCGAGCCGATTTACATTTAAGAACACGCAATATGAAAATTTACAATTTTCGGGTGATCTAAAGGGTTTATTAAACCTTAGAAAAGAAATTTAAGAAACATTAGAAAACAAAAACCAAATTGGTTCAGGTGAACTAGATTTCATAAGAACTTCAAAGTTAAGCGTGTTTACTCGAGAGTAGAGTGAGGATGGGTGACCTCCAATACTGGCAAGTATGAATTTTTTTTTGTAACCCGAAATTTCGGTCAAAAATTTTTATGTACGTCTTATCATAAATAACTATAAATTAATATATATTTAATTATTGTAATTAATACCAATAATTTAATACCTAAATTAAATTATTGGAATTAATACCGAAATTAAATTATTGGAATTAATACCAATAATTTATCGCAATATTAATACTAGTAATAAATCTCGCCCATTTAATACACGGGTTTTAAGCCTATATAAAGAGGTTATCCCCATTTCATTCTTCTCATACCTGAACACTTCTCTCTCTCTCTCTCTACTGCTGAGCTTCGACTTGAACAAAGGTCAGGCTCTTTAGAACCAGGGAGAAGACAGCTATCTGATAGCAAACTCCAGTCAATCCAAGAATCTTTGGAGAAGCACCGACATGATGGAATAGTGAAGCAACTCCAACGGACCGAAGCTGCCCTATTTCGACCAAGCTGAAATCGGCCATTTCAAGCCCTCTTCAGGCCAAACCAAGCACTCCCAACACTTCCTCAGCCTTTCCACGGCCGAATTAGGACCGAAAGGTAAGCTAATTCGGCTCCCCTTTACAATTTTCGATCGGTGCTAAAGAGAGAGTCGACCGAATTTCAATGACAAAATTCTAATCCAATTCCACATCAATTGATGCAATTCTTAATTCTAGGATGAACCTCAGGACGAGACCTATCTGTCCAAATTGAAAGTTCAGACCGTCGTGCCTTCACTGGTGAGTAATTGAAGCTTTCTCTCTCTACAGTCTGTTTTCCGGCGAAGCTCCGTTTAAGCTCGTTCCGGCGTTAAAATCTACAATTCAAAGTTTCTTATAATCGTATGAACATGCAAGAACTCAATTTCAACTCCAATTTCAATAATTAGAAGTGTTTGATCGGTCAATTTGATGAAATCAAATTCGGTAGTGTTGAAGAGTTGAAATTGGGGGAAATTTGGGGATTTTCGAAATTCAAAGGACCAAAATACAATTTTATGAAATTGAGGGTCGATTGGGTAGGAAAATAATGTTGGAGGACCAATTGAGGAATTTTGGAATTTTTGGGGCAAAACTTACCATTTTTGTAAAAGAAGGACAAAATGGTAATTTTGGAAAAATTGGGGAACCAAATTGGAAATTTGGGAAATTAAACCCCTCTTTGGTGAAATTGAATAAATTGAGGTCCCATGATAAATTTTAAAAGTTACGGGACTCAATTTGAGGAAAAACCGACATTAGGGATTTAAAGTTAAAGAGAAATAACTTTAGGGACCTAATTGCAAATAACTAAAAGTTTGGATTTTCTCATTCAGTGGAAATGAATGAAGGCTGTTATGCCGAGTAATATTGAACAAGGTTGTTCATATCGTGTAAGAACGCGAAATACCGGGAACGCCAGCAAGGACAAGCTCGCATGAATACAAATAACCAGTCTAGTGGAATTCATGGAATTAACCGGTGAGTGGGTTTACTAACATTATACCCGATTGGGATGATGAGTACAACTTAAAGTTAAAAACCATTTACCGGTTGTGAGTGGGTTTACTAACATTATACCCGGTTGGGATGGTGAGCACAACTTAAAGATAAAAATCACTTACCAGTTGTGAGTGGATTTACTAACATCATACCTGTTTGGGTTGATGAGCACAACTTAAAGATAAAAACCACTTACCGGTTGCGAGTGGAAATTTTATATCATACTCGATAAGGGATGATAAGTACCTCGGTATAAAAACCCACTGTTTAGTAGTATTTTAATCATCACCACTTAGAGAAAGTGATGTGAAAATTATGTGAAAAAAATTACTTACCAGTTGTAAGTAGATTATACCCAGTTAGTATGATGAGACTTCCTCGAAGAAAGTTGAAAACCCGTTCATCGGTTATGAACGGAGATGTCCTTATACCGGTTGGTATAATGGACAGTGAAAACCTATTTTGTCGGAAGTGTTCTTCCCTAACTGTGTGTCAATGCTTAAACAATTTGGGAGACCTTCTCGACAGGAGCTCGAATAGCTCTGATAGGCCGAGGGCCTCGGTTTTGGAACTTGGGGGCTAAATGCCCGATTTTGAAAATCTTGTACAGTGGGCCCAAGGCTAGTTGGCACGAGCAGGAGCTCGTAAATGAACATGATATATGTGCCATAAAACTTAATAAGTGAATTGTTTGATCATGGTACCAAGATATAACTAACATGCTCAGTTAACTAGTGATAGTGCGACATGACAGGTCGACGAACCAGTCAAGACAAACAACTGCGGGTTGGGTTGAGAGTCGGAGACATTGGACCAGTGGCACCACAGATTACATGGCAATATAAGAAAACATTGTTTGTGCATGCACTATGAGTACGGGATCATCAAGATGCCCATGAGGGGTAGTGATGTGTCCTAAGGGCACTGGACGACCTGGTGGCTATAAGGGAAGTTCGTCGTTCCAGCTGTCTGTGCGAAATCTAGAGTAGCACCATGCGCATGAGACCTTGGTGGGGATAGGATGAGGTCTCTGTCCTCATACGGACATGAAGAAGTGATTTCGGGATTGTGGGTTGGATGTCACGTACATCCACTCATTCCCAGGGTAGAAGTGGTTGTACTTCTATCCGGGTGGCAGGAAAAGTCGCTCTGAAGCCACTAGCAGGTTCAGTAGTGATACTGACTTGCGAATATGTGTAACCTTCATGATGAAGGATGTGTGTTGGGTGATGACACACTGGTAACTAAGAAATAATGGAAAAACCCAAATTTTTAAATGAAGGGATTTTTGAAAAGAAAGGAGTCTGTCACACTCCATATAAATATTTTTCTTAAAATTTAAAAGTTGACCTTTAAAAAAACCCATTCACTGAGTAGTCGTACTCACCCCCTCCCTTATATCCCTTTCAGGAAATTTCGGAAAGCCTCCCCTTAAAGATCGTCAACTAAGATGCGTGTAAGATAGGTATGTAAAGTCTTAAATTTTATTCAGTTTTGATTATGCTATTCCAGGAAAAGGTGCAGGTTAAAGGACGCCTTACTCTTTACGGTTTATAATAAGGGGAAATCTTTTAATAAACCGGGAGAGTGGCGGGTTGATCATGGGGATCCAACCAAACTGGGTCGGGGCGTGACATATATGTCCCTGGTAGTAGGACTCCTACATCTTGTTGCTCCACCTTGGGTTTGAAGCCCGACTTGCCTTGCGGTCGGGACTGCATCCTTTCACTCTTTTCCTTATAGCGTACTCCCTCATATTCTTACTTTGCATTATCTTGGTAACTTCGTTACTCGACTCTATTTACCCTTAGGCCCTGATTTCATATGTTCCTTCCATGCTCTGATGTCCCTTGAATGTAGACGTTTGACTCTTTGTATGAGTTTAGGGTTTCCCTCATTTATTCGTCCTACTTTATTCCTTTATTGAGTTTACTCATCTTCGACTGTCAGGTTTCTTGCTCCCCCTTCTAATCCCATCGGCCTATCGGGTTCTCCTCCCTCGATCTGTTCTCGTGTCCCCTGATGTTCTTTGACTGGCAAGGGGTCCTTCCCTCCCCTTGTTCCTCTCTTTTCTCTCTCTATTTGGGGCCATTATGCTTGATGACCCATAGTAACCCATCTCCCTTGGGTTTATTCCTTTCACTTGTTCCAGATGGCGAGACTCGGTGTTTATCTCTACGATTGTCTTCTTATCTCGTTTCTATCAAAGTTGCCCTCATGGGACTTCTCCTCTCTCACCCGATGTATACCTACCTCGTGGGACTTTCGAGGGTTTCGAGTGGTTTTCTATATGTTTCAGGATACAGTCCTAGGTCCCGTCCTCCAATGGCTTGGAGTGGGCTTCCCACTTTTTATCCTCATTCAATCTTTTAGGTCTTTGTTCCTTCTCGTTCATTGAGTCCATCCACCCTCACTTGATTTTTGTCATGCTTGGATGGGCAACCATTCCTTCCATGGGTTGTACTCTCCTTTGGGCTCAGGGTCCATGTATCCCTAGTGGTTTGAAGTGTTCCAGACCCGCTCTTGCTTCCTTGGATATTTCTCCCAAAACCCCTAATTCCTTTGAATTTCTAGGCTCTGACCTTCGTTATAGCTTAGTAGCATTTCTTCACTACCTTGGGGCCACCTAGTTATTTATCGCATACACCCCTAGCTTATTCACTTCTCCCAAACCCTGTAGGTGTTCGTTCCCTCCTAGTTCTAGTAGAGGGTGTCCTCCCATGCTTTCCTCCATATGGGGTAAGATACCCTTATGGCCTTGTGTTCCCCTCGAGCATCGAGTTTCTCCTTATGATTTCCTTATGTAGCCTCCTAACCAACTCTATAGTCTCCACGCTTGTCCGCCCATCCTCTTTGATGTTTTTCCTTTCCTTCTCCCTAGTGTCGGGGTTTCCTATCCCTTCGTTGTCGTCTTGTCTCTCACTCTTCCGTTAATGGGATACTTTGTCGCTATCCTCCAATCACCTTGGCGATCACCCACTGTGGTTCCTCTAAGGCGGTTAGGGCTTCCTTTGATTCGCTCTCCAGAGTGGTCCTTGATCTGCCCTCCGTTTTTGTTCATACCACCAGTCTTGGACTTCCCCTTTCATGACTAAATGTCGTCTTAATGTTATCTGTGGCAAGTGTCCTCCCTTCTGTATTAATGTCCGCTTGTGAGGCCGTCTTCCTAGTCCCTACTATGGCTCCTCGATCTCCATGTGGTTCGTTGGGCCTGCCTCATCTCAAGGTTGATGGTCTTCCTACTTAGGGTTGTTGGCTTTTGACATAGCATTGGCTCATTTACAGTGTCTCATCCCGACCTATTTTGTACTATTCCACTTTCATCTTTTTAGGCTCACTGTGGCTTACTTTGTTGGTTCTAAATTGTCCCTGTCCTTTGGAATCTCCTTCAAGATCCTCCTACCCCTTTCTCTAGCATATCCTAGTCCTAGCGTCTTCACTTGGGGCATTTAGTACAAAGGCTGGTCCACCCCACGTTTGGCTAGCTTCGTGTCTTGTCCCGTTCTCCAAGGGTTCCTCAGCACCCCGTGCCTTCTTTACATTCCCCCTTTTCATAAGTACCTACTTCCGATGTTTTGGAGTTCTAAGGTTCCTCCGTTTGAAGGGGTAGGCTCAAGAATCGTATGGTACCCTTTTGGGTTCCTCCTCGAGTTTTTCTATGTTGGGGTAATTCACCTTCTTCATGCTTAGCTTTTATGAGAATCATTAAAATATTTTATTTACTAAACCAGAAAAACCTCGATCAGGGTTTATTAGAATAACCAATCTAAAAAATTTCTTATTGCTCTCTTAACCTCCCTAGTTAATTGATCTAGAGTTAAACTGAGGCAAGTTATGGGACTCAGCATCGGGTGCCCTGGCACGTCTCCACCTCCTAGGTGGGCAGTCGCCTCCATTGTATCTCCTACAGTGGGGGCATGGGTTCATGTTGGGTTCCTCGAACTCTATGGATGCTGGTAAGCAAGGAGCCCTCCTGGCTTATACTATCGATGCGATATCTACCCCATACTGGTTTAAGATAGAAGCATTATGGGCATGTTGCATGGGACCTACGGTACATGTACTGTTGTGTATCGAAGGGAGTCGGTAGAAAACCCTCATATAATTAGTGTACACCTCCCAGAAATTTCTCTTGGCCTCTTCTCAGATATGGGCCTGATCCAGTTCCCTAGGCAGGGAAGCTTCGTCCTCCATCAAGTAAGGAGGGGTTCTCTCTCGAGGTGCGTCCCACGGGATAGGCTCCCCTCTAGCACCTCCAGCCTTTGCTCCATGGCATGTATCCATGGGATATATTCTTCGAGGGCATTTCCATTCATATTTTCTACAAGGATTGTTGGGAATCAAGGATTAGGATGGGTGGGGGAACTTTTCAGGAAAGTTATGCTCTAATACCACTCAAGTTGTCATGCCCTGACCCAGTTTGGTCGAGGTCTCGTGATCAACCCGCCACCCTTCCATGCATCATCCAGGTATCCCTACCCTAATGATACATGGAAGGTAAAGGCGTGTCTACATTAAAACCCTTACTATAAGTTGGGGGTAGAGAACGTACCTTGAGGGCCCAAGCTTATCCTAGAACTTTCCATCTTTGTCCAAGACCTAAAAGGGTGAGAGGAGGGGAATGAGTATACATATACTCAGTGAGGGAAACTACTATAACAATTAAATTAATTCATTGTTTTTCCCATTAGTTATCCATTTTTCATTTTTCACATATCAACCATGCATCAACCAACCTCCAATCATAGGAGGGAATCACACATTCACAGAATGCTCCCTGACCATTCCACTTGTGGACCGGAGCGCATTTATCATCTACCTTGATAGAGGCTAACTGCCTCTACCCTAAGTTTGAGTGTACATCAATAGTCTGACCCTCAAACCCTGATCACTTTACAATGTTCACTTTGTGGGACGAGACCTCCTTTCCCCTACTGCCTCAGTTTTAGTGCGCAGAAAACTCGGTGAGCTTCTCAACCTACTAGACGCCATACCGCCCTTATGCACCCTAGTCGTCCAACTATCCTTGTGATCCATCACTACCACATGCCATGTGTCCTGATGGCCTGAATCTCATAGTGCATGCACAATCAAGAGTCTTTTAAGTTATAGTCACTATCTTTGACCCTTCATTGCAACGGTCTGTTGGCTTGGCTTCGACGCCCAACAGGTTCAACGACCTGGCTTCAGTGGAGTAGCAGTTTGGCCCAACAAGCCCAACAACTCTGACTTGGCTCGGCGAGTATTACACACAATTTCCCGTTAACATAATCTTTTAGCATTACTCATCATATGATAGTTTTGGATGGGTCCATACCTATGTCCATCGGCCTTGGGCCCACTTGCATACCGAGCCTAAGCCTCGAAGTTAGCTACCAAATATTTTTATAGGGTTAACCACTCAAGGGAGGCTAATTTTGAGAAAATCATTTTCAAAATCAAACCGTCATTCCAACTATAATGGATGTTATAGCATTCCAACTCACCCGGTAATCTCGACGGGGTTGTCTCGACGAAGTCTAGCCTCAAGGTGTGCTTCCGGAAGCCGGCATTCGAGCAGTCTACTCCTACACGTCACGGATATCCATATTATGATGCTAGACTAAGAAACCACATCTTTTTGGGCATTTGCATATAGGCCCTCACATTTTACCTTAATTGCTATTTGGTCACTAAATTTTATACTTTTACCTTTAGGTCCTTATTTGCCCCTTAGTTTTAATAAAGCCCCCAGAATTTTCAATTATCCTTATTAGTCCTTAAATCTTTTAAATTCCTCCATTGGCCCTTAATTTTTCCAAAATTTCCATTTAGTCCCAAATATTTCAAAAATTGTAGTTTGGTCCTCAACTTTTCAAATTTTTCAATTTGCCCCTTATCTTGCCTAATTGGCCCTCAATTGGGAGTGAATTTCAGGAAAACACTCTCAATTTCATCAAATTTCCATTTGGCCCTCCAATTTTTGAAAATTGAACAAAAGCCCTAAAATCCCCAATTTTGCCCTCTTCTTCTTCCCCAATTTGAGCATATGAACATATGAATCTTACATTGTCCAATCGACAACTTGTAAGTCCTTAATTTCTTTGTTTCTTACTATAATTTGTCTCCTACAGCTCCCTTTGATCGTCCTACACTTTGAATTTCTTAATTTGGTTGAGTTTTGAGCCCCGTTAGAGCTTTATCAAAAAACTTAGAGAGAGAAAGCTTGCTTATCTTACCGATGGGAGGGGGGGCTGTGGCCGGACCTTGAGGTGGGGCAGCTAGTGCTCATCACGGGGAACCTACCAGGATGGAATCCAACTACTTCTCATGTTAAACAGTTGACTGGACACATGGCAGCCTCTCATTGGCTACTCGTGTCTACGTAGCACACTAATAGGTCATCCGCAGACAGTTGACCGGACACGTGGCTGCCTCCCATTGGCTTTCCATGTCTGTGTGGCTATTGATGGGGCATCATTGACCATTGACCAGTCTGGTCTGTTAACCGGTTGGACCGTTGATCAGACCGGTCCGACCTAGTTTGTTGTCCCAAATTCGAAAATCGGCCAGTTCGGACCCGATTCGACTAGTTTTTCTGAAATTTAAAAATTTTTAAATTCATCTAAATTCATTTTATATCTAATTGTGGACTCAATTTCCTAAATTTATATTTTTAAGTCATCTAGAAAAATGAATTAGTAAACCAGTTCACTATGGTGCCTCTCAGTTCAGTCCGATTTGTGTCCGGTTCAGATCTATCATCAATTCTACTTCCTGATTCTTTCTCACAATTTTAGTCATTTTTTGGTACTTTGGGATTTTCCAATTTCCCTCATTAAGCCTTCTTTACTATTTTCTATTGATTTAATTTGCCTGATTTTCAAGAATAGTGTCGGTACTCTTCCCGATTTCCTTGGTCCGAAGGGACGGGTTCCACATTCCAAGACTTTCATTTGGGTCCTCATGTTTGTTTGGATCTCAGTCTAGTCCCTAAATTACATTATCGTATTTCCCTAAATCTCAATTTCACACTATTTTTAAAATAGTACTTAATTTGGGTAAAATTACCATTTTGCCCCTTTACGTTAAAATTTATTTTTTCACGAGCTTAGATTTTCCAAATCTTTAATTTATGTCCTTAGACTTCATTTAGTCTCATTTAGATTCTTAATCTTCCCAAAAATTACTTCTATGCACACAAATTTTCTTATTTGCACTTTTGTCCTCGAAATTTCTCTTTTGTCCTATTTTGGTACTTATGTATTCAAAACATACCATCCAAGTCTCAAGACTTTACCTATGAAACTCACACTCTTGGACCAAGGAAACCGAGAACAAAATCAGCAACTCTCATGAGAAAACCAAGCCACTAAATAACCAAAGATGGAAAAGAATGGTTAAAATGGGAATTTGGAAAATCTCAAGTGACCAAAGGGTCATAAAAGTCAAGGAAAGAACCATAAAGTAAAATGGATGGGAAAATCGGACCGGTTTAGTGTGAACTGGACCTGAACCGGTTTGAACTATACAATAATCAGTCTCTAAATTCATATCTCTTGGTGGCTTAAAAATATAAATTTGGAAAATTGAGGCCACCATTAGATAGAAAATGAATTTAGATTAATTTAAAAAATTTTAATTTTGAGAAAACCAGTTGAATCGGGCCTGAACCGGCCAATTTTTGCCATTGAACTTGATCGAACTGGTATGGTCCAGTTCAAAATAGTGTCGTCTTCTTCCTTGGGATGACAGCAAAGTTCATATGGCAAAAAAACTTTCCTTCTCTGGTGAAGGAATATTCTCTTCGATTTGGGCATTTTTTGAAGAA
This sequence comes from Trapa incisa, assembly GCA_030064435.1. Taxonomy (NCBI): domain Eukaryota; kingdom Viridiplantae; phylum Streptophyta; class Magnoliopsida; order Myrtales; family Lythraceae; genus Trapa; species Trapa incisa. The sequence continues at coordinate 1,518,573 of CM057774.1, read as the reverse complement.
GATAACCTCAATCAATATGAAAACTGGTACGGCAAAGGGTCCTTGAGCTCCCTATATAAAGAGCTCCCCTCCATTCATCCTCCACACACCTCAAATCCTCTCCTCCTCCAAAGTGCTCCATTTTTCAGTGAAGCTCAAACTAGAGCTCCGACTTGGGCACTTTTCTCAACCTCAAAAGGCAAGGTCGAGTCCTAAAGACTCTAGGGGAAGTCACCTACCTAACAGCAATCTCGCTTCAACCCGAGGACTGCTAGAGAATCGTCGATGGAATCAAATAGTGAAGCAGCTCTGATGAACCGAAGTTGCCCTATTTTGACCGAGCTGAATTCAGCCAAATATAAACCTCCTCCGGCCAAACTAATCCTTTCCAAGATCCCCACGACCCTCACATGACCTCCACATAGGTGAAAGGTAAGCCAATTTAGCCATCCTCCGTCATTGGAGATCGGTGTTAGAGAGAGAAAGTGTTGAATTTCACTAATAAAATTCACCCTCATATGGTCTTCAATTGTAGTAATTCTTGATCCTAGAATATCCTAAGGACAAGAGCTACCTTCCCAAATCGAGAGCTTGGACCACCACACCTCCGACGGGACACATGAGGCTGGAACGCAAGTAAGAGAGAGCTAGCACGGACTAGAAACTGACCGGGGACAAACATGTCACAGTCAACGGTGAGTGGGACTTTTATACAACATACCGGTTAGGATGATGAGCATTGTTTCTAATGGATAAAACCTACTTACCAGTTGTGAGTAGGAATAAACAAACACCATACTCAATTGGAATGATGAGTTTCCTTAAGGAAAAGAGAAAATCGTCTACTGGTTGTAAGCGGATCCATCATCACATCTAGTTCGTGTGATGAGACAAAAAGTAATTTTTGTGTTCTCCACTGACTATGTGACGACTGCTTAAACTATTTGGGAGAACTTCTTGACGGGAGCTAGAACAGCTCTAATAGGCTAGGGGCCTCAGGTTTTGAAATCATAGGGCTCAAGGCAGTTTTTTATAACACGTGTAGTGGGCCCAAGGCTAGTGGGCATGGGCTGGAGCCTGAAAACAAACATTATTAGGAATAGCTATGAAAACTCCTAACTAAAATGGAATTGTTTGTGTGATACACTACGGTATTGAGTCAGAACCGACAATGCTCAATGGACTAGCGGTGGTGCATCAGGGCCAGGTCGACGAACCAGCCTAGACAAACAGTTGTAGGTCGGGTTGAGTGTCGGGGCCATTGGACCGTTGGCACCAAAGAGGATGACTAAATATATGAAAACTTTTGTTTGTACATGCACTTAAGGATCAGGACCACCAAGATGCCCCACAGGGTAGTGATGGGTCCCAATGGCTGTTGGACGATATGGGGGCAATAATGGCAGTTTGTCGTACCAATCAGTGATGAAGCTATGGGAGCTTCTTGCGCATAAGACTAGGGTAGGGATAGGATGAGTTCTCCGTCCTCATACACACATGAAGTGGCATTCAGGTCTGAGGGTCAGACGTTTGGGACGTCCACTCAAACTCAAGATAGAAGTGGACGGGCTTCTATCTAGGTGGATAGCAAAGTCACGTTGATCTCCACGTGGATGCAGTCTAGGACTACCCTACGAATATGTGTACCCTTCTTGAAGAAGGGCGTGTGTTTGTTTGTTAAATGCCTTCCGAGGCAAAAAGGGATGGGCTAAACACACCCAATTTAAAATTGGGAAAAAGGTTTTGGAGGCTTGAGTATGAGCAAATCTTTTAATAAGGAAATGTTAACCTGGGTATGATTTTGATAAACTAAAAATATTTTGAAAACTCACTCCCAACACCCGCTCACTGAGTTGTAGAAACTCATCCCCTCCATTTACCCCTTTTTAGGCAAAAGACTAAGACCAACCGTAAAGACCCCTCACAGTTGAACCGTAAATACAGGTATGAAAATTTTAATAAATTTAGTTTTGTATAATTCTATTCCAGGAAAAATAGAAAAAGTGACGCCTAACTCCTCGCGGTTTAGAAAGGGGTGAAACCCCTCATAGACCAAAGGGAGTGGCGGGTTCCCACGGGGATCCGACCAAACCAAATCAGGGGGTGACAACTTGAGTGGTATTAGAGTCTATTTCCTTGAATACATTATCAAGACTATATAACATAGTAATTAAGAGAAACAAAGTTTTAAAATTTGTCGATGGCTCCCAAGAGAGTAACCAAGAAAACTAGGACTAACGTCACCAACACCACCCAACACTCTGTTCTCATAGGAAGATAACCCTAAAAGCTCTCCAATGCTCGAGGTATAGTAGAAGTCCCAAAGAACCAAGAGACATTAGGGGGAAGTACCCAAGAGGATGGTGCCAGGACTTGTTGAAGTCACAACCCCGTGTATGAAGGGAGCCAAGCAAAGTCATGAACGCCATTAAGGGCTTATAACCTTATCAAAGAGGATGCTTATCAAGAACCTCGTAGCTCTCTATCTATTTCGTAACCACCTTTTTATAATAGGGGTAAGACCCCAACATATTGTACTCCTTCTCCATTAATGAAGAGCTCTAAATTCCTAAAACCATGTCTCTAGAAAATGATGTGATCTTACGCCTTAGCTATAGGAAGATTGCCCCAAGAAAAGTAACCAAACAAACCCACATTACCTTAGACACCACAAAGACCAGGGAGAATCACATCTCAATAAGGAAATGAACTAGGGATTAAAGAGTCTAGGAGAACTCTTGGAGGAACTATTGGGTAAGGAAGACTTAACAAGAAAACCACCAAGATGTTCAGGCTCAAGGATAGCAAAGCATAAAACCGCCACCAAACCCCTAGAAGACCCACCAACACTTGAGACATAGGAGGAAACACAAAGGTCCACATAAGGAAATGACATGTTATAGGTATGGACAATGGGGACACTATGTGAGAAAGTGCCCAACACTATTGTGGACAAGTACCAAGATAACTTGTTTTAGGAATATGACATAATCTTGTGCTTCATCAGGAGGAGTCATGGAAGGCAAAAGGACCTAAGGTAGGGCCTAGAGAAAAATCGCAAACGGGGCAAAGTATAGATGAAAGGAAATTTTCCTTAAGGAGAGTTACAAGCCATCTAGAAACAAGGAAACACCTCCGCAAAAGAAGACCCAAATGTTGTATACCAATGGAATGTCCCAGGATAGCAAAATGTAACCTACCTTGGAAGGACAGAAAAACCAAGTAAGATTATAGACGAACCTAGCAATGGGAAGTAATCAGTAATCATGGGGTGATCAAGGATGATAAACGATGCCCTAAGAAGGACGGTGAAGTAGTAATGACTACATCCTAAAAAGGGCGATAGGATGGGGATCAAGGACATGTAAATTTGAGAGATAACTGCCCTCAGACAGTTGGACAAGAAGAATAATAGGGACGAGGTAGTTAATGAACTGACCTTCATAAGAAATCATGGATTTAAACCCAGGCGAAGAAGGGAGAAGTGAGAAAGCCAAACGTCGGAAAAGAAGGATGAAGGAAATCCTTAAAGAAATCAATGGCCGAAAATGGATTAATGATCAAACTCAAGCCATGAGAAGGATTAAGTAAGCCTCTTGCAAGGTGATTAAGAGGCCTTGGAACAAGGAGGATTTGAACCCTCCCTAAATAAAAAGATTTGTATTAGGATATGAGTGGGAATGAGGATATGGTAAAAAGACGTGCCGCAATATTTCAAAAGTAAGGGTAGGCAGGGGAGGATGGCATCAATGGATGTCATTTAAGGTTAGATACTCTCGAGGACGAATGAAAAAGGAAAGTATATCTGAGAAACGTTAGAGAAGTAAGCCCTTCAATTAAGAGATGAAGAAAGGAAACCTCCAAGGAATGGTAAGAAGGTTGGGCGTGTAACTTCTAAGGTGGAAGTCTCTACTTTGAAGGACATAGTAGAGAATGAAACCATCAAAAGGGAACTCCCCAAACAAAGGAATCAACACAAAGACCAAAAGGGATCAACTCGGAATAAAGAATCGTGAAATGGTCACGAGTGAGTAAGAGTGAATTGAAGAAAGGAAAGCCATTGATTAAAGGACACCGTTGAAAATGAGGAAGGACATAAGAGGGGAAAAGTCCCAACATGTTAGTAAGTCATCAGGAAACCGGATGGATTGGAACCGGGGAAAACTAACAAGGAAGTTGGTAAGAGATGAGTAGATAAGGCAAAATTGACACGATCATGATTTCAAAATGTATAGGGACAATTAGATATCACCAAAGGTAGTCAGAGAACACTATCAGGTAACAAGAAGGAACAAAGCCACACGACTCCTAACGGTTAGAAAGGCATGAACTGTTATCGAGAAAATGTTCTAAAACTATAATTGACAAAGAAATTTCTAGAACATGTCTTGCTATAAGGGACATGTAGGTCCAATAGTCCCTGGAAAATGAGACTCAAGTAAGAGTCGGTTAGTCAAACGTGATGAAGTCTAAGAAATGGAACTAGAGATGTAGTAAATAAAAGCTGGAGGAAGGACCAAAATAAGACAAGGAGGAAATCATATCAAAACCCATGGGGTTACAGACGAAAAGTCCAAAAGGATGCTAAGCTAAAGAGCATCAACAACCAAGAGAATAAATGGAAACGGGGACAATCGGACGTGCATGGAACATCCAACCCAATGACATGGATAAGAACCCTCAAAAAGAAGAGACTTACCCTAAGTAGAGTAACAAGTAGACCTAAGGGTGTACCATTGGACTTGTGGGAAAAAACATACCTAATCAAGATACACTCTATGGAGTGAGTAAACAATGGAAAGGGAAAGAAATTCATCAAGCATGTGGTTTAAAGGGGCTAAGTGAAGAAACAACCAAAGGGATAGCATGTCAAGCAAACCCCAAGTTGACATCAAGGGAAATTATTCACGATGTAAAAGATACGTAATCATGTTTTGGGGACAAAATTCCTAAAAGGAGGGGAGAGTTGTGAAACCCGTCCTCTCGGACCAAGCAAACCGGGAAAATAACTAGCAACTCTCATGAGAAAACAGAGCCACTAAATGAATCGAAGATAGTAAAAAAGGGTTAAAATGAGAATTTGGAAAATCCCAAGTGACCAAAAGTAATAAAAGTCATGGGGGAAGAACCATGAAGTAAAATGGATGGGAAAACCATACTGATTCAGGGTGAACGGAACCTTAACTAGATTAAACTGGTTTGAACTATACATGAATCAGTCTCTAAATTTATTTTTCTTAGTGGCTTAAAAATCTCAATTTGGAAAATTGAGGTCACTATTAGATAGAAAATGAATTTAGATTAATTTATAATTTTTTTATTTTGAGAAAATCGGTCAAATTGGGCCTGAACCGGCCAATTTTAGCCATTGAACCCGGTCGGACCGATCTTGTCCAGTTCATAATAGTATTGTCTTCTTCCTTGGGATGACAACACTATTCATATGGCAGAAAAACTTTACTTCTCCAAAGAAGGAATAGTCTCTCCGATTTGGGCATTTTCTAAAGAGTATAAGCTTGACCAATATGGAAACTAGTAGGGCAAAGGGTCCTTGAGCTCCCTATATAAAAAGATCCCCTCCATTAATTCTTCACACACCTCAAATCCTATCCTCCTCCGAAGTACTCCATTTTTCAGCAAGGCTCAAACTAGAGCTCCAACTTGGGCACTTTTCTCAGCCTTAGAAGGCAAGGTCGGGTCCTACAAACTCTGGGGGAAGTCAGCTACCTAACAGCAATCTCCCTTTGACTCGAGGACCACTGGAGAAGCACCAGTAGAATCAAACAGTGAAACAGCTCCAACAGACTAAAGTTACCCTATTTTAGTCGAGATGAATTCGACCAAAGTCAAACCTCTTCCGGCCAAACCAAGCCTCCCCAAGGTCACCACAGACCCCATACAACCTCCACATTGGTGAAAGGTAAGCCAATTTGGCCCTCCTCCGTCATTGTAAATTGGTGTTAGAGAGAGAAAATGTTAAATTTCACTAATAAAACTCACCCTCATATGGACTTCAATTGTAGCAATTCTTGATTCTAGAAAAATTCTAAAGACAAGAGCTGCCTCCCCAAATCAAGAGCTAGGGCCATCGCACCTCCGATGGAACACATAAGATTGGAACACAAGCAAGAGAGAGCTAGTGTGGATTGGAAACTGACTGGGGATGAACTCATCATAGTCAACGGGTAGGTGAGACTATTATACATCATACCGGTTAGGATGATGAATAGTATTTTAATGGATAAAACCTATTTACCGATTGTGAGTAAGAATAAACAAACATCATACCTAGTTGGTATGGTGAGTTTCCTTAATGAAAGGAGAAAACCGCCTATCGGTTATAAGCGGATCCATCATCACATTCGGTTGGTGTGATGAGATAAAAAGTAATTTTTGTCAAAAGTGTTCTCCCCTGACTGTGTGACAATTGCTTAAACTATTTGGTAGACCTTATGGATGGGAGCTAGAACAGCTCCAACAGGCCATGGGCCTTAGGTTTTGAACTCATAAAGCTCAAGGCCCAGTTTTGGAAAACACATGCAGTGGGCCCAAGGCCAGTGGGCACGGGCTGAAGCCTGTAAACAAACATGATTAGAAAGAGCCATGAAAGCTCCTAATTAAAATGGAATTGTTTGTGTGATGCGCCATGGCATCAAGTCAAGACCAACAATGCTCGATGGACTAGCAACAATGCGTCGAGGCCAAGTCAATTGACCAGCCTAGACAAACAGCTATAGGTCGGGTTGAGTGTTGGGGCTATTGAACTATTGGCATCAAAGAGGATGGCTAAATATATGAAAAATTTTGTTTGTGCATGCACTTTAGGATCGAGACCATCAAGACACCCTAAGGGGTAGTGATAGGTCCCAAGGGCTATTGGACGACATGGGGGCGATAAGGGTAGTTTGTCATGCTAGTCCACCATGAAGCTTTGGGAGCTTCTTGCACATGAGACCGGAGTGGAGATAGGATGAGGTCTCCATCCTCAAACAGACATGAAGTGACATTGTGGTCTGAGGGTCAGATGTTTGAGATGTCCACTCAGATTCACGGTAAAAGTGGGTGGGCTTCTATCAAGGTGGACAGCAAAGTCGCGATGATCCCCAAGTGGGTGTAGTATGGGACTTCACTACGAATGTGTGTACCCTTCCTAATGAAGGGTGTGTGTTTGTTTGTTAAACGCATTCTAAGGCAAAAAAAATGGATGGGCTAAACGCACCCAATTTGAAAATGTGAAAAAGGTTTTGGAGACTTAAGTTTGAACAAATCCTTTAAAAAGCAAATGTTAACTTGGGCATGGTTTTGAGAAACTAAAAATATTTTGAAAACTAACTCCCAACACCTGCTCACTAAGTTGTACAAACTCACCCTCTCCCTTTACCCCTTTTCAGGCAAAAGAAGAAGACCAACGGTCATGCCCCATCCCGGTTTGGTCAGATCCCCGTGAGTCGGAATGTTTGAATAGAAGTGTGCCAGACTCTTTATCTTTTTAAAAACGTCTCATTCTCAAATTCAGTTTTTATAACCATTTCTTATTACCTCGGTGTGTTATCACCCAACACACAGCCTTCATCATGAAGGTAAAACACACAATTACAGGCCAGCCCATCCATAGTACCCACTAGTGACGTCGGAGCGACCTTACCAGCAACCTATATAGAAGCACGTTCACTTCTACCCTAATAATGAGTGAATGTTCGCGACATCCTACCCTCAATCCCGTAACAAAACTTTGTGTCTATATGAGAACAGAGACGTCATCCCGTCCCCACCCCGGTCTCATGCGCTTGAAGCTACGTCGAGCTTCATAAGACTCTCGTATGACTAATTGCCCTTATTTCCACCAGGTTGTCTAGAGCCTTAGGACGCATCACTACCCCTCTTGGGCATCTTAAAGGTCTCGTAACATAGTGCATGCATAATCAACAATTTTTCACATAAGCCATATAATATGTGGTGCCACTGGTCCAACGGCTCCGACCCTCAACTCGACCTATAGCTGTTTGTCTTTACTAGTTCGAAGACCTGTCATGTCACACTACTACTAATCCATTGAGTATGTCAGTCTTGTCTCGGTACCATGGCCAAACAACTCATTTACTTAAGTTTTTCATGGATTAAAAATCATGTTTGTTCACGAGCTCCTGCTCGTGCCAACTGGCCTAGGGCTCATTGTTCGAGATTTTCAAAATTTGGCATATTAGCCCCCAAGTTCCAAAACTGAGGCCTCTGGCCTATATGAGCTATTCGAGCTACCGTCAATGTCTCCCAAAAATTTTAAGCAATGGCACATAGTCAATAGAGAGCACTTCCAACAAAATAAACTTTTCTACTGTCCATCATACCAACCGGTATGAGAACTTCTCCACTTATAACTGATAAGCGAGTTTTCCACTTCCTTTTAGGAAGTTTCATCATACCAATCAGGTACGATCTACTTACCACTGGTAAGTAGATTTTTCGCGTGGTTTCCACATCACTCTTATCAGATGTGATGATTAAAATGCCACTTAACAGTGGGTTTTCATTTTCAAGGTGCTTATCATCTCAACCAGGTATGACATTAAATTCTCACTCACCCGATAGTGTAGTGAATATCCTCTTAGCTAGCTTGTTGTCCTTACTCGAACTTGTCTTAGCTGGCGTTCTCAATACTTTATGTTCCTACACGATATGAATACTCTTGTTCATTATCAATAAGCCTAATAGTCCTCATTTATCCCAAATGAATGAGAAAACTAAACTTTTTCCTTTATTTACAATTAGGTCCCTAAAGTTATTTTTCTTTAACTTTAACTTCATAATGTCAGTTTTTCCTCAAATTGAGTCCTGAAACTTTTAAAATTCACCTAGGGACCTCAATTTATTCAAATTCACAAAAAGGGGTTTAATTTCCCAATTTTCCAATTTGGTCCCCAACTTTTCCAAAATTACCATTTTGCCCCTACTTTACAAAAATGGTAAGTTTTGCACCAAAAATTTCAAAATTTGTTCATTTGGTCCTCTAACATCTTTATCATGCTCAATTGGCCCTCAATTTTATGAAATTGCACTTTAGTCCTTCCAATTTTTGAAATTCTCAAATTTTCCCCAATTTCAACCTTCTAACTCAACCGAATTTGATTTCATCAAATTGACCAATCAAATGCATTTAATTGTTGAAATTGAATTTAGATTGGAGTTTCTACACCTTCATACAATTCAATTACACTTTGAATTGCATGATTTGATGCTGGAATGAGCTCAAACGGAGCTTCACCAAAAAACTGGACTTAGAGAGAGAAAGCTTCGAAAGCTTACCATTGGGGGCGCGGCGGTCCGAGCTTTGAATCTGGGCAGATAACTCTTGTCCTGAGGTTCCTTCTAGGATCAAGAATTGCATCAATTGATGCTGAATTGAATTAGAATTTAGTCATCGAAGTTGTGCTAGTTCTCTTTCTAGCACCGATCGGAATTTACAGTGGGGAGATGAATTGGCTTACCTTTTAGCTCTAATTCAGCTATAGGAGGACTGTGGAGGTGTTGGAGGGCTTGGTTTGGCATGAGAAGGGCTCTAATTGGCCGATTTCCACTCGGCCAAAACAGGGTAGCTTTGGTTCGCCAAAGTTGCTTCACTATTCTATCACGCTGGTGCTTCTTCGGCGACCCTCAAAGCAATTGGAGACTACGGGCGTGTAGCTGACTTCTCCCCAAATCCAAAGAATCCGACCATGCCTACTTTGGCTCAGAAAAGACCCAATATTGGAGCTCTGGTACAAACTTCACCGGAAATTAGAGCAATTGAGAGAGAATGGAGTTTTCAGGTGTGGAAAGGATGAATGAGGAAGGACTCTTTATATAGGAAGCTCAGGGACTTCTTGACCATCCAATTAGCACCTTAATGGCGGTCATTCATTGCCTAAAACTACCTGGCTAGAGACTTTTCAGCTTCATTGGTGCTGCTCGATTTTCTGGCGAGTGAACAGTGCTATCATTTGAAGAAAGAAGACGACACTGTTCCGAACCAGACTAGACCGGTCCGAATCGGGTTCAAAGATTAAATCGGTCGATTCATGCCTAATTCGATCGAATTTTTCAAAATTAAAAATTTCTAAATTCATTTTCTATCCAATGGTTGCCTTAAATCTCAAATTTGAATTTTTAAGCCACCTAGAAAAATGAATTTAGCATTCAGTTCAATAGTGGTTCAAACCGGTTCAATTCGATTCAGATCTGGTTCACCTGAACCGATTTGGTTTTCATCTCCAATTCATCTTTAAGTCCCTTTTCATGACTTTTGGGACCCTTTGGGTCACTCGGGATCCATAAATTTCTCGGTTTGCCCTTTCTCTATCAATTCCAGTTTGTAGACCTACTCGGTTTTCAAATTGAAAATGACCGATTCTTTCCCTGGTTTTCTTATTATCAAAGGACAGTGTTTACACCAACAGTAAATACCCCTCATAGTTGAACTGTAAAGATAGGTACGAAAATTTTAATATATTCAATTTTATATAATGTTATTCCAGGAAAAACAGGAAAAAACAACGCCTAACTAATCGCGGTTTAGAAAAGGAGTGAAACCCCTCATAGACCAAAGGAAGTGGTGAGTTTCTCACGGGGATCCGATCAAACTAGGTCGGAGCGTGACATTACCAATATTTCCAAAAGGTCCTAAAACTTTTTAAACCCTTAGAATGATCCACAAGAAACATTATTCTCAAATGGGTCTTCTAACTTATTCATATTTATATTTTGGTCACCGATCTTTATTCCCTAACAAAATAATTCCTAAAAATTCTTAAAGTCAAATATGATGTTCCTAAGGACTTCCCCTAGGTCATTATGGCCTCTGCCCATCTAGTGTTGGTCGGAACAGTGACGATTAGGGCTAGATCTAAGCTAGTAGTTTATTGAATAAAAGTTGGGTAAATGTCAGGATCTCACTAGAGACGATGACTCGGCTTGAGACATTAGTGCAATTTCAGAGTTGACTCCCAAAGGAGTCTGTGACCACTTGAAGCAACTCAAATAGAGGTCTAAGCAACATACAAAATCTATTTTACATATCATTGTCATAATGAAGCTAGTCAAAATTATCAAAATTTATTTAACCTCAATACTTAACTAAAATATATAAGGCTAGTGGCGTTTGAAAGCTGGGACCAAGAGGAGTATGATCTATTTTTCATTACCTTTGTTGGCCGTCGAAAATAGTCAAGGAAGAAAATGCTATGTTTCTGGCTCAAGAAGTCAGTGTACTATTTAATCATGTTAGTGACGATAGAGTTATCATCAGTGGTCGAGAGAGGTTACTTTGGAAAGCTTATTCGAGTAAGTTTCCAAGGATACCTAAATCACTAATTTTGGTGATCAAGAGTGCAAGTTCGATCACCGAAAAATGGATGTATGAGAGTTTTGGAGAGAATTATGATAATCAGCCGACTAGAGAACATCCAAGCTTTATATGTCGTAAACTAGACTTGTTAATTTATTTGTTTATGGCTTCCTTTCATCATTTTATAGCATGTTACTCTTTGAATGAATTAATTAGAGTGTGGGGGATTTTGGATTGTGGCTAGGAAACTTCTGGTCGAAAATTAGGTTTGGGTTGATCAGTCAGGCAAAGGAGATGATGTGCATGTGGCACATGGTGGAGTTGTGCGCTTGCACATGCTAAGTGTGACATACCAGCTCAGTCGGTTTGGCAGCATTTTGAATCGGTTTTCAATGATTTTCTTAGCTGGTTCACCTCCAATTTGACTGGTTCTTGAGCCAATAAAATTTTCTAAAAGTTCTTTGTTCAATTTCACAATAAATGGGCTCAAGAATTAATAAATTTTTATTTGTTTAGCTCACTCTAAAAATCAGGGATTTTGTGCCCTAAGTCAGTTCAAACCCGATCTGAACTAGTTATTTCTCAAGTTTTTCCTAATAATCGATTTCTTATGAAATGATGTTCTTTGAGGATGTTTCATGATCTTTGTCATTCTTTTAGGTCATGATTCAAACTAATTTTTAATCAAGTTTGATTTCTAATCCCAGCTTGGGTTTTCCTTCCTGATTTGATCTTAGTTCCCGATTTAGTTCGACTCAATTTTTGGTATTACAAGCCAAGACAATCATGACCCATTCAGGTATGTTCTCCTAGACCCAGACCTAAACCCCTTAACATCTAGACTTGGTGGGACCCGATTGAGTCTAGTTAGGTCCAGTGATCAAATTGTCAGCCCTAACATTAACCTCTTTCTTATAAACACTTGGCTTTAGCCACCTTTTTTTTTATAAACAATTGAGTGTTAGCCTATTTCTTATAAACATTTGGTTTTATCCATTTTCTTATAACAAGTTGGATTTTATTCCTTTTCTTATAGATAGTTAGGTTTTAGTCCCTTTCTTATAAAAAAAATTGGGATATTAGCTCTTTTTCATAAAAATTGGGCCTTAACTCATTTCATAAATGTTGGTCTTTAATCATTTTTTATAAACATTGATTTTAGTCTCATTCATAAAATATTTTAAAGGATTATGTTCTAACTCCTTATAAAACCCTCGTGTACGCACCCATTTTTTCTAAGTTATCGAACATTGACCCACTTTTCATAATTGTTTGGGATATTCGTATTTTTTTAATAAAATTTTTTGTATAGATTTTATATGTATTTTCCAAAAAAAAATTTCCAAAGTATACATACCAATATTTTAGAAAACGTTGAGTATTAATTTAAGCGGTCTAATCGAACGTGATAATGAAAATATCACTCACTCATTACTTAAGATTTGTTCGTCCCGAAGATATGTGTATCATTGGACTACTGGTGGACTCGATTTGTTTATATGTATATTTGTTTAATATCATACATATATATCATCTATAGAATTGAAGTATATCGGTACGTCTTGGATCACCCCCTTAATTTAATAAAATTATAGTTTTATCATTCATATAATTTGCTCAATTTATGTGTCGAACCCCTTTCTCACCACCTAACCTTAAATTTCTCTCAAATTTTAAATCTTCCCCAAAACTTATAAAAATGCCTATAAGTTATTTATTTCTTCAAAAATTATATTGAGTGTCTTCATACTTGTAAAATTATCATTTCTCTCGTAGTTGAAATATTACTATTTTTGCCCCTTGGTTGCAAAAATTATTAAATTGCCACCCTTTATGCAAAACTGATTAAATTACCAATTTTTAGGAAAAATTAACATTTTGCCCTTTATTTAACAAAAATAACTATTTTTTCTTTTAATTTATAAAAAATTATCATTTTGCTCTTATTTATACAAATTTAATCATTTTACTCTTTATTTAAAATAACTAACTCTTTTATCATTCAACTTTCAAAAATTACATGTAACTCCTCCATCTTTCCCAAACATTACCTCCTAGTCCCTTAGAATTTCATTGGGAACTATTCCCATAAATTTTTATATTTTTTTTTGCACAATATCGCCAATTGTTTCAAGCTTTGTATTTTAGTGTTCCACCTTTGAAAATCCTTAAAACTAATTTCTTACTATCAAATCACTCTTAAAAAATTTTATTTATCTACCAAGTGCTCGTATGAGAAGTTTAGGTTCTTACTCTGATCAATTTTAGTTGAATTTTGTCATTTTATAAAATTGATTAAAATTATGCAATAATTAATTTAACCTAAAATACTTACCAAAAATGGTACAATCAATCGGAGTGAATGAGAAATGATGAAAAGGTCCTAACAGTTTGTTATTAGTCGGAAGGATCCTTTTGTTGAAAAATAAACAAGAAGGGGTAATAGTGCCTTACCAAAGATTGGGCGAGGCTTAGAAGGAGGTCAAGTAGAGTTGGGTAGTGCTTTCAAAACCCATAGTGATCATAATAGTGGCATAATAGTGTCGCTTGACATTTATGTCCAGAAAACAAAGTAGGAAAACAACTATCTCATAGTAATTTTCAATTACTTTCAAGCTAAATCACCATTACATAACTCAAAATAGTTCATTAAAATTCTTTTAAAATATTTGATGGTCCCAAAAAAAATAGATGGAAGATTTGGTGGTAAAAAATATGTTATTCAAAATTTTTTAGGGTTTTTTTAAAATTTTCTTACCTTTTGAAGAAAAATTTTATTTATTAAGAGAAAATAACTCAATTAATATTAAAGGGAGGTCAATATAAAAAGTATCATCTCAATTATAATTTTTGTTGTTGAAGGGGAGGGGAGGTGACCCAAACAAGCCATGACAATGATCAACCATAGTCGAGTGTTCTTGACTAGGTCTATTGACTCCTAGCATTCACCCATTTTTATAATTTTATATTTATTTCAAAAATTAATTTTTTACTATTTTTGAATATTTTTAATAATTTAAATCATTTTATTCAATCTAAATTGTTCTATACCTACTTTCTAAAAATCGTCCTTTCCTTATTTTAATTTTCATTACACTTTTAAAAAATTTAGTCTTAAAATAGGGTTTTCAATCAAACCCAGTCTAATATAGTCGAAATTAGACTTAAACCATACTATATGGATTTAAATTGAACTAGAATTGGCTTTAGTTTTTTTTTTTTAAGTTTTAAGTAAAAAAAACTAAAAACTGACATTGTTTTAATAAATTGGATTGTGGGAATTCAAACCCATAATCTCTTGCATAGGTCACCAGATAAAATCTAATTTACTTCTAAAATACTAATAATGTACCATATGTTCAAATAGTTAAATACTAATCACTCTAAATAGTTTATAAAAAACTAATAAAATTTTATTTAATAGTATAGTTTAAAAAATAGGATTTAAATTAATATTAAGAGAAAATACTCAATCTAGTAAAATTTAATTGTATCTCATACTATTCAGGTAAATATTTACAATTTTAAATTAGCAATATGATCAAATATAGAAATAGATATCTATAGTTAAGTACTGACCAAATTATTGATGTACGTCCCATATATTAGTATCCAATCAAGATTTTGACATTATGATGGGAGGGGAAGAATACCAGCCCTTCTCCCATTTGATGCTTTAGGAAATTAAAAATGAAGGCTTATTGCTTTCCTTCACATTCAAACTTTCTTTTTTTTTAATAACTTTAATTCCACATTAGCATCTCTTTAATATTAAAATAATTTTCACTTCGTTAATACGTGAGCAAGTTAAATTAAAAATAGTTAATATGTTAAGAAATTTTAATAATTTATATTAAAGATACATTATTTAAAAAAGTATAAATTTTTGTAATATTTAAAATTTTTTATATCCAATTAAAATTTTACGCTATTTTACTAAAACAAACTTATCATTTCCTACTCAATAATTGTCCAGCTTTGTTTTTCACAAGTATTGTCTAGCTTGGTCAAAGATGCCCGAGATCGGGAGAACGCGAATACGGCCCATGTGGGCGTCCTTGGCGGTGGTAGTGAGGGTCGAAGGGGATGAACTGCTGAGTTATAGAGGTCGATCAGAGGTATCGGAGTTATCAGCTTCTTTTTATTTATTTTTTGGGCAACTTCTTTTTTCTTTCGGTATTATCACTTTCCTATTATTCACCATAATTAAAGTAAAGCCCAGCAAACTACAGCTCATTTGATCAATTATTCGGGCTCCCTTTCTTCATCGACACCTCTACGCGAATCTCTCTCCCCCTTCCTTTCTCTTCTCTCGGCCTAATCCACCTCTCCTCCACCCCAATGTACTGCAACGGTGCTTTGTTACTTCCCATCAACTTATTCTCGCAAGCAAGGAACATCTAGATTGGATCTCAGGTGACCCTTTCAAGTACGTTCTTTATCTGAACGTAGAGTAGAGTGAGAGAGAGAGGTCTTGAATGACCACCTACTTACTTTGATTTCGTACTTGAATGTTGTGGAGTATAGGCCTGACAGCATCGTTGGTTGCTTGCTTAAAAGGGAAAAAGCAGTGTGGTTGAAGAACTCACTCACGCATTCCTTCAGAGATGCTCGATATTTCTTGTCTGACAGCGATTGGCGATCACTCGTTTTAGTTGGCTTCTTCCTTGTCCTACTGAAGAGAAGAAGAAAAAGAAAGGCAAAATTATACTCTGTATAACCTTGTTCAATTCAGTTTCATGTTACACTGAGTGCTTCATATAAGTTAACCTATCCGTGGGAGCCCTTTCATGTCTTTAATTGTTAATTTGAAAGGGGCTTCATCCCTTCAGTTTTCTGCATCCCTTTCTTAAGTTTATTTTCCTCTATCACTTTTGTCTCTGAAGTCATGTTTCTTTGTTTCGAACTTCGTCCATTTGAAGGTGCAAAAGATTTTTTTTTTCTTGTTCTTACTCTATTCTCCTTGAATTCCAGTTATAAGCCAAAAGAAAAATGGCAGCTGAGCTAGTAAATTCTGCGACAAGTGACAAGTTAGCGGAGATGGACTGGATGAAGAATATTGAGATCTGTGAAATGGTGGCGCGAGATAAAAAGTACATTTACTATTTGCCCTAAACATTTGTTGCTGCAGTCATACTTTATTTTGCACGGTCTTGGCTTTGGAAACACCATAGTTCATCTTGAAGTTGACAAGCTTTATTTTACAGATAATAAAATAAAAAGTTCACAGGCGTGGTTAAATATTGTCTCCATGTCACCTGGGGAACTGTTATTTGCCGTAGAACACTAATATAGAAGGCTTAACACTGCTTAGATTTGCAAGTCTTGCAGGCTTTTTATGGAGTAATTTTCTATTTCTTTTCAATTATGCAGAGCAACTAAAGATGTCATTAAAGCTATCAAGAAACGATTAGGAAGTGCAAACCCCAATACACAGCTGTATGCAGTTCTGGTAACTATCTATACCTTGGCATTTCAATAGTAAAAAAATTATGGGTGAAAACTTTGATGATTATTTTCTGGTTTTGTGTTTGCATGGATTCTTTATATAATGATTATGTGCTGGTTTCATTTTTACATTGGTTCTTTGATCTCTAACTTCTTATTTCCATAAGCTGATATGACATCTATCTTATATGATTTACTTAATTTTATGTCATGTTGGATGAATTCTTATGTATTTGAAACCCACTATTGACTTGCAGTTGCTGGAGATGCTGATGAATAATATAGGTGAAAAAATTCATGAACAAGTGATTGAATCAAGAATTCTCCCTATTCTTGTAAAGATAGTGAAGAAAAAGGTTTGCATTCTTTTTTTTTTTCCATATATGCAATTGCTTAAAGCCTGCCAATTCTCATGTAATATTTCTTGCAGACTGATTTTCCTGTTAGAGAGAAAATATTTCTTCTCCTGGATGCCACACAAACATCTGTTGGTGGTTCTTCAGGAAAGTTTCCGCAGTATTACTCCGCCTACTATGATTTAGTGGTAAGTGTGAGTCATTAACAAGGTATTATTTTGTACTTCTCATTTTTTAGAATTAATTAGATACGTTGTCGGGAAGATAAAATGGAAAGTGAGATATACAAATTACCGCAGAGATATAATGAATAAATACAGATGCAAATGCAGGAAAAGATGAACAGAGCAGATGGGAAAACAAACTGACTACTAGCCTTTTGCTCTTCATCTAAATATTTTTAACTTTTTTTTCTTGAGACTGGAGCTCAAAGCAGAATTGTTCTTGATACTTGTTATTCCTATTTTTGTTCTTGTTCGGTGATATTAAAGGTAAAAAAAGGATATTTGAATTTGTGCATGTGATATTTGGTTTTTCAATTAACTGTATATTGGACTAAATCTAACTAGTCGCCATTTAAATTTGGGGAAATCCCTTAGAGTGCAGGAGTAAAGTTCCCTCAGAGGCCTCATGCTTCACCTCTAGATCATCCTACCACCCAAACAGGTGTTAATAGGCAAGCTCCTACTTTGCAAGCAGGTGAAAATGTATGTCCTTTGCTTGAGGTGGCCTCTTCTCAGTGTAATGGATTTCCTCAGCAACCAGCAAAACAACCAATTCCTGAATCAAGGTATGTTGTTGGTTCATTGCTTGTTTAACTTGTCCAATTGTTGATTACCACTATCTGTTTAAGTTTCTCTCCCTGCAAAATCTCTGATTACTAGGTTCTTACTGAGGTATTCTGAACAGCTTTGACATTTCAGAATTTCCCAATATCATATATTCCCTTGATTCTGGCACCATTTTCAGTTGATAAGGATGAGCTTTTCACAGTGTAACTTTTTAGGCCACTTTTTGTATAGTAGCTTGACTTGGATAAGTTTCTTGTCTTATTTGGAAGAACATGTTCTGACCTTCTGTTGAATCTTTGCCATGGGGATAAAAGTCAATGTTTTTTATATTATGCCTTTTTTATCTCCCATATTGTGATATTTTATGATTTGAAAATGATGATATTGTTGTACAGTTGCTCACAGTTATCATCTTTTCAGATCTGACTTTCTTCATTTCACACAGTATTATTCAAAAGGCTAGCAATGCTTTGGAGGTTCTGAAGGAAGTCCTTGATGTTGTTGACCCACAACACCCAGCGGTAAATTTGCCCGACGGTCCTGTTAAGGGATTCTCTTCAGAGATCTTCATGAGGAAGTAGGACTAAGTCAAATGAGTCATCTCTACGTAGATTGTTCTTTCTCTTGTTTCATTTCCAGCACTCGTGAAAGGACAGACAGAAAAGTAATATTGAATGCAAAAGAAAATTTAACCGATATGCAAATTTTCATTCTTTTTAGTAATTGGATGCATGGATAATTTGAAATAAATCCAGAAACAGTGCTATTTTGTGATCACTATAATGACAGGAAGCTTATCATATGAAAGTTAAATTCATATGGCTGTGAAAGCTTAGAGCTAATTGCATGTTTAAATTTCATTTTTCTCTTTAGGCTGCAAAGGATGAGTTCACACTTGATCTTGTTGAGCAGTGTTCTTTCCACAAACACCAAGTGATGCATCTTGTGATCACATCGAGGTGAGGCCTCTGCTTGCATAAGCATTATTCTTCCAAGCTGAAGTGAATTATCTTCAAATTTGTGCTATGGGATTGAAGAAATATGAAGTCATTAGTTATAATCAGGATGGACCAATGCCGTGTGATAATTAAATGATCCACATGCAAGATAAATAAATTAAAACAGCTTAGTTATCTTTATATGAAAAACAAATTTCAGGTCATCTTAAGATTCTAAGAGGCTATGCATTTGTTTTCTGCAAGTTTATGCTTTTCCATTTTTGTTCAGGGATGAGAAGATAATTTCGCAAGCAATCGAATTGAATGATCAGCTCCAGAAAGTACTTGCCAGACATGATGCCCTTGTGTCAGGCGGACCCATTACTAGTTCAAATCATGTTAGATATGATGATGTAATGGACGAAGAAGAGGAGGAGCCAGAGCAGCTATTTCGAAGGTCTGATCGCCTCTGCTTGTCATATTGCATTTTGAGCAGAATAAAAATGTGGATGAGTTTATTTGATTATGTTAAAAGTATTTGATGTTATCATTTGATCTGTAGGGCCTACAACATGCTGAAAATGCCAATATGCATGATTCCTAAGTAATTGTTCAGTAAAATTCTAGATGAACTCCTGAAAGACAGGCCGTAGTAACAATATCTGAAATTAATGATCATGCATCAATTAATTCTTTTGATAGTAACAATATCTGAAATTAATGATCATGCAATATCTGAAATTAATGATCATGCATCAATTAATTCTTTTGATAGGATGCGCAAAGGAAAAGCATGCATGAGGCCTGAAAATGAAGGGGGTAGTGCAAAGAGATTGCCTCCTACGGATCTATATGAAGCACCCTTTCCTATTCCAGCAGAAAGGCTGAACCGTCCACTTATACGACCCCTCTCTTTGGAGCCCAACTCAAACACAGAGTCTCCACATCCACCTGCTGTTATTCCGCCACCTCCTGCAAAACATGTTGAGAGGGAAAAATTCTTCAAGGAAAATATGTTACACAGCTGCAACCCAAGCAGCTCTGGCAGTGATAGCCTCAATTTTAGAGAGTGATGTAGAGATCTGACTTGTGGATTGGTAACTTGGTGCGACTATAGTCTCTCCCATTGCTAGTGTTGGGTATTCCAGAAAGCTATGCAGATTGTTGCTGGTGAGTTTGTACACTACTGCTGCAATATTGTTTCTGTGGCTGTTTATCCTACTGTTTCGATGATATACCCATATAGGCTTCTATTGTAGTCTCTGTGTACGGGGTGTCCAACATGAATGCTTAACCTCTTGTTGCAGTTATGAGGGTTTTCCTCTAGCATGATTGAGTTGAATATATATTTTAACTTGAAACTTAATGTGTGGCTAATAATTATGCAAAAGATCCGGAAAGTCTAGGCGATCCCATAATTATGTATGGTCAATTGAATTTTTTTCTCATTGATGTGACATAGACTCGTGCTTATCAAAGAAGATAGCTATCCATGTGTACTATTAAATATTGAGATGAAATGGACTTACAAGAGAAAATGAGATATGTGCACCCTAATACTGAAGATAGGTTTGATTATTATCGTGGTTCAAGGGAAAAACTAATAATTGACACTATATAACCTTACCCCCACAGTCTCTCATACACCAATGCAGGTCTTTCCAGTATACATAGAAAGTACATACATAACCTTCAAATGTTTGTTCTTTCCAGTATAGCCACTGTGAATTCCCAATTCCCATAATCCTGGGTTAGCTGATACGACAGTCCCCAATGCCACTGTCAGCCTCATTAACCATCTTGTTATACTCATCTTCCCCATCGCTATCTTCATCTATGGTCTCCAAGTCTTCCTTATACACTTCACGTGCTCCTCCCCATCCATATTCCTTGATGGGTTCGGGAAGTGATGGCAGTCTCCTACCCTCCCCTACCATCTGCATTATCTTCTCAATGCTCTGCCTCGAGAAGCTTTGGTGGTTTCTCTGATAGTACACCGCCTGTGCCGGCTCCTTGAGGTCCCTCGGCAAGCTCTTCAAGAACCATGGGTGTTTTTTTATTTCCTTGATGGTTATCCTCTGCAGTGAAAAAAATTATTCAGATTTCTGATGGCAATGACACCTATGTAAATAACTCATATCATTGATATCAAGACATTTTGGTCCCAAACTGTTTGAACAGTCAACCATTTGGTTGTGAAAGAAATTTAGCCACGACTTTAGATTATACACTCCTTGGTCATCATACTACTGCCCAAGTTAGAGTTACATTATTTAAAAAAAACTTACCGTTAATGAGCTTTTAAAAAAAAAAACTCATATAAATGCAAGTTTTGGTTAATTTTTCAAATCTAACACAATTTTACGTCTAACCTAAATAGGCATGACATTTACTCACTATGTCAGATCTAGCACATCATTTTCTGTCCATCTAAATAGACCACATTTGTTCCTTTGATAAGAAAAACTACAGCTTACTCTGGAAGGGTTGGCGACAAATATGCGGGACAGCAGATTCTTGCATTCTTGTGTTATATGGACGTACTCAGGTATGTTGTACTGAACTGCTGTGATCATCTGTCCAAAAAGTTCACAAAGGTTAGTCAACATATAGAGTTACCAATCATGTATTCGATCAAACCGAATCCGAATTGAGCACCTGTATGGCTCTCCTCATATCCTTGGGATCCCGCTGGTCTTCAAAAGGGTAAGCTCCCACCAGCATAACATACAGTGTCACTCCACAGGACCAAACATCAGCAGACTGCAAATGGAACAAATTGAAACGTCTTAGACATGTCAAGTTTGAGTTGATTGGTTTCTTTTCAGTGACCAACTATTGTACCTTGCCATCATATTCTCGATGTGAAAGGATTTCTGGGGCAATATACGCTGGAGTCCCCACAGTAGATTTCGGTAGAGAATGCAGCAGGGATGACTGCACAAGCAATTGTCAAATACAAATTCAAGTAAATAGCTAAATCTGTCGATCAACGAGGGGGAAATGGTGAACCTTAGAGTAGCCAAAGTCGCAGATCTTTAGTCGAGGTGCAGGGCTTCCGTCTAGCAGTGTGTTCTCGAGCTTCAGATCCCGGTGACATATTTGCTGCATCACAATCAATGATGGATGAAATTAATCATCTCGCGCTGGGAAAATAGAATTCATAGGTTAAATAACATCTGTGAGTCGGCGGCTTGTTGATATATAT
The DNA here is from genome assembly GCA_030064435.1 of Trapa incisa. Taxonomy (NCBI): domain Eukaryota; kingdom Viridiplantae; phylum Streptophyta; class Magnoliopsida; order Myrtales; family Lythraceae; genus Trapa; species Trapa incisa. Next base: position 1,496,536 of record CM057774.1, on the reverse strand, counting down.
AGTCTAGGCTATCGGGCATCAACGACAATGCGAAGCTAAGGTCTATAGCCTCGACCATTACCATAAAGTGACAGTAATCCACTCCTGATATGAGCTGCTGGAAGAAATATCTGGCCTGAACACAAAAGCAAGAACACAGACGACATGGAAAACATCAAATGAAGCTGCCATTCCAAATACAAGCTAGGTGGCAGGGAGCTACATGACCTCAGCTTCGCTGAAACGACCGGCTCTACAAATACGGTCGAAGAGCTCTCCTCCGGCAGCATATTCCATCAGAATAGCCAGGTGAGTCGGCGTCAGGGCGACCTGCATAACTTGCAGCCCGAGAATGAGATCCCACTTATCAGAATTCCTATTGAATAGATAGATACGAACAAATAGATGGAAGAATGTTGGATCTTACCTCCTTGAACTGGATGATGTTCGGGTGCCATAGAGACCTATGGTTTATGATCTCTCTAGCCACGTTCTCGTCTATCTGCAGCAAACAGTCATCCCTCAGCAAGTGAAGATACCATGCTCCACTGATCATATAATCCAACTGAAATTAAATAGAAAGAATGAACGGGACGAGTGTGATTGCTGATCAAATAGGAACCTTGGAGCCACGCTCGATGTACTTCACAGCCACAAGCTCCTTAGTGTCCTTGTGGCGCAGAAGCCTCGCCACCCCAAAGTTTCCGACTCCCAGATCCTTCACCTCCTCGTACTTCTCCATCGGATCAGCCTTCGTTTAGCCCAAACACCTACAATCCCGAACAGGGTCTACCTGAATATCAAATGCCTCTGGAGTGGTCGAACATAAAGATGGACTTGGTGAAAGATGGTCTTCCAAATAGTGGAAGAAGAGTGATCAATTGGGTATAGTATATAAATAGACGAGATGTTGAGGTGTCAATATGACAGGAGGCTGAATTTCAATTATAGGAAAAGGAAGACCAAAAGAAATAAGGATTTAAATGATTCGTATCTGGGAAAGTGCATATTGACGAAAAGAACAGGCCAAGGAGAGCTTGCTTCCAACTAAGCATTCCAGTCATATTATTTATTTATGTAATTAAATAAGAATTAATTTAAAAGATAGATATATATATATATACATATTTTAAATTCATTTAAATATATTTAATTAACTTGAAAAATTATATAACAACTTCAATTTTTTTTGCTGAATGCTGTGAATATTTATCCGACAGACACACATGCACTTTCCCGTTCTTATGGGCAAGTCAGTCAACACTTCTAGATTTTATTAGTCGCCTTAATAATAAAAAAAAAGACATGTCTAACATTACATGCCAAAATTCTTGACGTACATTTATGAAAAAAATAATCTTGAAGTCCCGATCACATTAAAGGGGAGTCGATTTATCAACGTACACAATTTTCTTGTAGTTTCTCTATTCATATATTCGAATAAATTATCTTATTCAACTAACCTTTATTTTCATTTAGGGTAATTATCTTGTAGTTTCTCTATCCCTAAATTTTCACTAGGATAATCAATATCTTATTGTGCAAAAAATAATCAACATATTGATAAATTACAAATCTTAAAGCAGTCTAAAAATTCTAAAAATTAATTTTTGAGTACAAAAATTAATTGAAATAATTAGAATAAAATTTATATATTATTATTATTATTATTTTAGTATTTTAAATCATCTACAATCATGGAACCAGCCTATTAAAATATTTTAATTCTACAATATGCATGAATCCTCATTTTAATTGTTCACTGGCATGTAATCTAATAGGATTATGTGATAGCTATTTTTTTACTAAAAGAATTTATTCAATCATTGTTTAAACCAAGAATACTCCGAATTTACAGGAGAGAAAACTAATTATTTACCAAGAAAACTATATCCTATTGTAGTAATTGTTTAAATTGTGTGCATAGTTGTGAATTAACTATTTATTACATCACACTCTACGTATTTATTATCTAAACATGAATTGTATTAAATTTCGAAGTAAGAATATAATATCCAATGATCAACATGGCCACATTAATAAACATGTCTTGGATGATTATTTTAAACCTAACATCATGGCATTTGTCATCACATTTGCTCCGGCCTATAGAGGTTGATTACATCTTATGTCAAGGTCACATCTCACTCACTAAAAGCTGCCCTTTTACGATCTCAAATAATCACACCGATGCACAAATGAGTATCTCATTCAAAAACTTGGCATAATTTATCTTTTAATATACATGTAGGTGATCTCTCCACACACTTTTGAGATTGATTGACCTATTCATAAGAGATACATCTCGTTACGAAAAAAATTAGAAAATTCATGTAATACAAGTTCAACTCTAGTTATTACTCTTTTAAATTAAAGTAGTAAATATTTGATAAAAGGTGTTACTCCGCTTCATATATATAGTGCTACTTAATAAGTTTTCTCATTCTCCTGTATCAAAAAAATATTAGGTTAGTAGTTCTCAAAATTAGGCAAAATATTGGACATCATCCCCTAATATTTTGGTGTACTAAAAAATGCAACTAGATAGACTTAGTCTATTCAAAATTAAATAACATATTTATTAAAGATTCTCACTCGGCACAAAAGGGGTAAGCAAAAATAGGAACCATATTTCTCCTACATAAAGCTTATATTATGGCTAAACTATTTGAGCATTCCTAATATTTGGAGGGTAGCTTAGATTCCAAATAGGTGTCCATACAAATTTATCCATTATTAAGGTTTTGATCATGTAACTATAGGCTGTGGTTTGTCCCATAAGAAGGCGTAGATCGACCTAAGCTTACCTGACCCGAGTTTTCCTATGGCCAAATGATCGTGTCTTTACATCTTGTTCCTAGGATGTGAATCTACTGAATTACGACTTCCTCATTATTAGTAATAAGCGGCATGATAAGGTCAAGTTGCCAACTTTTGAAGGGTATATGAATAAGTGAAACGACACGCAAGTGTCTTAGGGTGTTATTTAGAGGTTCACAACTAAGCTTGTTATGTTATGTGGTAGCTTTGGTATCCATTTATTCGAACATACTTGTACTTGACCCCATAGTTAATGTGTTGTGTGGTTCTCTCATTCAGGAGATATTTTCCCGTCCATAGGTTGTGCCCAAGGCACGATGGTCACGTTCCTAAACTTGCATCAAGGAAGTCAATACTTCAGAACTATTTACCTTTAAGTAGGCACCCCAACAAAGAGTTTGGGTGGAAGAGCTACCAAACTAACTTCATAAGAAGTGAATATAGCTCTTCAAGTCCCATACCACCCCTCTCTTTAATATATGAGTTAGGACCGTGCTACCAAGTGGATTTTCCTACTAGCACCACAACTTCCCCATCAAAACCTAACAATTAGTAAGTTGATATCAATGCACTAACCTCAAGGAAGCAAGAAACAACTCATAAAATAATGTTGAATTGAATTAAGAGTGGATTTAACCAGTACTTCACTGTTACTAGGAGAGTGTACTTTACATTCTTGGATTTTCTTGAATAATATGAATCAAATTGAGCACATCGTGATTTACAAGTTAAGGGCTAAAAAATTTTAAAAAATATTGAATGTACCGATTGAAGCAATTATAGAAATACAATTATAAGCCCAAAAGAGTAGTTTAACAAGACATCAAGAAGAAAATTTAAATTCGAATTTCAATAGTATATTTATTAACATAATGAATATTCTAGAATATTGAAAGATAATATAATATATTTTATAAACATCAATATAATTTACCAAATTTAGAATATTCAACATCTTATATATTTTTATAACGATATACAAAAAATATATTAGATATATTTTCTATATATGCAATGAATGATTAGCATGTCAACTATTATATATTATTTATTTATTTTTAGGATATTTAGTATTTATAATTATCTATAAAAGGATAATCCCATAGCATTGTAAATAGATATTTGATTTTAATAATATTATTAGATTTATATTTTCGTTCTCTCTTGAAAAAGCTTTTTAACTTATCAGGTTTTTACTTATATTGTTTAAGCAATCGGACTTATTATCAAAATTTTCTAAGAGTTTTTCTTAGAGTAGTTTGGTGTGACATCTACATCTATCAGTTTATCGCCTAAACAAGATATAATCCATTATTTTTACTTGTGTTGTAAAAGTTTTGGAGGTTTATCCATATCTGGTGAAGGGTATCGTCACTATATTGGCGGGATTCGAATCACTTGACCATCTTATCCTTTAAGAATTAGAGAGTTCTTGTTTTGCTCTTGTCCCATAATATAGACAACTCGAGATATTTGTCAGTTTTGTTTCTCTTTTGGAAAGATTTGAGAAGAAATTAATCCAAGAATTGCTTCACTAATATGTTCTTCTACTAGATTCCAATATTTCTAATAAAAATAGTCACTAAACCCATATGAACATGTCACCTTTATTGCCCCTAATCGAAAAACTACTTGTTGAACCTCTTCATTTGTGATTCAACTAGTAAAAAAAACATTCATTGTAAAAACGAGAATCCCCAAACCAAAAAATAAGACTAAATTGAGAAAGTGAGCACAAATCAAAACATTGAATTGAACTAGGGTAAGAAATGGGTTCAAGAAGGAACCTTAAAATGATGAGAAGTGTCATAAAAGGCCTTAGAAAATATCCCAAGATCCAAAATGAAGGACCAGGAAAGACCCAGGGAAAGAACCGATTCGAACTGGGTTCATGCTAACCCATGTCACAAAACCACCCGATTTTTAGAGTGGGCTAAACAAATCAGAAGCAGTTCTTGAGTTTATTCAATAGAAAATTAAATTAAGAATTTTTAGGTATTTATATTGGGCCAAGAACTAGTTGCAAATGGGTAAACCGACCAAGAAACAACCAATAAATTTCGTGAAAACCGGTTCGATATAGTACAAATTGATCGACGTGCCACGCAAGGCACACACACGCAGCGCACTCGCGGGACATACATATGTGTGGGCATGCATGTGTGCGTCATTGTCACACCCCGACTCAGTTTGATCAGAACCCTATGAGTAACCCATCACTCCCATTGATCTAGGAAGAGTTACTAATTCCAAATTCGCGAGGAGTTAGGCATACCTTCAATTATTGTTCCCCAAAATAACATCATACAAAACTGTAAACATTGAAAGTAAGTTACATGGGTTTGTGAGACTTGGAGTAAGGATTCCTTAAGGGGTTGATTTTTTTCCTGAAATATTTAAAGGGGAGGCAGAGGGAGGGGGTGAGTTTCTAAAACTCAGTGTGTCATGCCCCCACCTAGTTTGGTCAAGGTCCTATGATCAACCCGCCACTCTCCCGAACCTTAAAAAGGGACCCCTCCAGGAGATCAAGGAGAGTCAGACATAAATACCTATCATGTTTTCCCTGGACAGCATTAAACGAAACTGGAATTTTTAAATCTTTGTACCTGGTGTAGGTCCTGGGGGAAGAGATTGGCGTAGTTGTTTTCCTTCTTGAAAAATGTTTAGAGGGAGGGGATGAGTTCGACAACTCAATGAGTGGGAGAGATATTTTTAGGGAAATGTTCATTCAAGCAATTTAAGATTTTCATCATTTCACAAGTGGTTACTTCTCAAGTTTTGCACACGACCATCAACTGTCTTCCTATCAAAGGAGGCATCATACATTTGCAGAACGGTCCCCGACCGTTTAAATTGTGGACTAGTGCGCCTTTACAGTTCACCCTAATAAAGGTTAACTATCTCTACCCTGAGCTTAAGTGGACATTAATAGTCCAACCCTCAAACCCTGATCACTTCATGATGTTCGCTTTATGGGACGAGACGTCCTTTCCTCTACTGTCGTAGTCTCAGTGCGTAGGAAGCTCTAGGAGCTTCTCGATCTACTAGATGCCATACCGCCCTTATGTACCCTAGGTCGTCCAATAGTCCTTGAGATCCATTACTACCTAACACCAGGTGTCCTGATGGCCCGAATCTCACAGTGCATGCACAATCAAGAGTGTCTTAAGTTATAGCGATTATCTTTGGCCCTTCACCGCAACAGTCTGTTGGCTTGGCTTCGGCACACGCGTGCTAGCCCAAGAGGTTTGACGACCTAGCTTTAGCTTAGCAACAATTTGGCCCAACAAGCCCAACATCTCAGGCTTGGCTCGGTAGGTATCACACACAATTTCTCATTACTTGGGTCTTTTAACATTACTCATCACATGCTAGTTCTGGATGGGTCCATACCCGTGTCCATCGGCCTTGGGCCCACTTTCATATCGAGCCTAAACCCATAATTAGTGCCAAAATATTTTAAGCATAGTCACCCAGTTAGGGGAGGCTAATTCCAAGAAAATCATTTTCAAAATGAACTGTCATTCCAACCAAAATGGACATTATAGCAATTCCCACTCACCCGGTAATTTCAACGGGGTTGTCCCGGTGGAGTCTGGCCTCATGGCATACTTTCGGGAGCCGACGCTTGAGTAGTCTGCTCTTACATGACACGAATATCCATATCAAGACGCTTTGACTATGAGGCTGCATCTTTTGGGCATTTGCACATAGACCCTCATGTTATGCCTTAATTGCATTTAGGTCCCTAAAGCTTGTACTCTTTCCTTTAGGTCCTTATTTATCCCTTATGTTCAATTAAGCTCCTGAGATTCCTAATTATCTTTCTCGAGTCCTTAGTTTTATCAAAATCGCCTAATGGCCCTTAATTTTCCAAAATTGCCCTTTAGTCCCTAATTTCCCCAAAATTACAAATTGACCCCAAACTTCTCAAAATTGCAAATGTGTCCTCCATTTTGTCCAAATTGCCTAATTAACCCTCAACTGAGAGTACATTTCATGAAATTTCCTTCAATTTCATCAATTTTCCATTCAGCCCCCAATTTTCCCAAATTTCTCAAAAATTACACTTTGCCCCTATATTACAATCTTATTAAATTGATCATCAAAACGTTGTTAATTGCCCCCATTCATGATTGGATCACCTTCCTTATATTTTTCTCATCATTTTAAGCCCTAAACCGCTTCATTTGGCTCAGAATTGAGCTCAAATGGAGCTTCACTGGAAAATACAGTATAGAGAGAGAAAGCTTCGATATCTTACTGGTGGGGGCCCAGTGACCGGAGCTTCAGCTGTCATTGCATTGCTCTCTTCATGGGGATCCTCCTTGGATCAAACCATGCCTCAATTGATGACATGAGCAATGTGAATTTCATAGTTAAAGTTTTTACATAATTCGACAGTGAATAGTGTTTTCCAACGAAGGGCGATAGAGGGGTCTTGCCTGCCTAGCTCGGGGGAAAGTTGGGGCACCTCTAGGTGGATGTGTGGGGGGTCTGGCTTGGCCCCAATTGGATGGGGGAAAGCTCGATTCGGGCTGTAGAAGGTCGAGCAGTTTTCTAGCCGAGGAGCGACAGTACTGTTTGAGCTCCCACGCTCCTCCTCGGTGGTCCTCAAGCTGAAAGGAGGGTATGGTTAAGTAGAGGACTTCCTCCCGATTCCAAAGACACCAAATGTGGCTTCAGAGATTGAGAATAGTCCCGTTGTCAGAGCTCTATTCACTGCTCATCAAAAAATGGTACTCTTCTTCTTCTTCTTCTTCTTCTTCTTCTTCTTCTTCTTCGCTCGATTGTGGGATGCTGATGATGAATAAAGGGGTGCTCTTTATATAGGGAACTCAGCAATTGTTAAGACTACCGGCTGGTGTGAGACTCGACTTTGCCCCACTCACCGGCGACTTGACTGGAGGGATTTTTGAGTCGTCAGAGACTCCCTCTTTCCCGACCTCTCTCTCTTCTCTATCAGCTGAGGTTGAAGATGATGATGTGGCATGCGTGCCACATGGCGTGCTGTGATGGGCCAGTTTTTCTAACGTAGAGGTCCAACTCAACCTCTGCGTTACCTGTTAACTGGATACGTGACAGTCTTTCATTGGTTGCTCGTGTCTGCATGTCAGGCTTATGGGTTACTCGCTGACCATTGACCGAACATGTGGCAATCTCCCATTAGTCGCCCGTGTCTGTATGGCTGCTAACTAGGCATCATTGACCATTGACCAATCTGGTTTTTGACCGGTTGGATCGTTGACTGATTTGCTTCATTGATCGGTCAGACCGTTGACCGGTCCGGTTCGATCGGGTTTGGTGACTCGAATTCAAAAATCGACCGCTTTAGACCCGATTTGACCGGTTTTATGAAATTAATTTTTTTTTAAATTCATCTAAATTTATCTTCTATCTAATGTTAGCCTCAATTTCCCAAATTGATATTTTTAAGCCACCTAGAAAAATAAATCATTGAATCGGTTCATTATGGTTCACCTCGGTTCACCCCAAACCGGTCCAATTCTCTCATCCAATTCACTTCTTGGTTCTTCCTCACAATTTTTGTGAATTTTTGGTCACTTGTTATGGATGTTAACCAATTTCCCATGTTAACCCTTCTTTTCCATTTTTTGTTCATTAATTGGATCGGTTCTTCACGTGAAAATTTTACCGGTTCTTTCTCAGTTTTCCTTAGTCCCATAGGATGGGTTTTACAACTCCTCCATCCTTTTAGGAGTTTTATCTTCAAAACTATTACATACTAAACAATTGAGGGTAGCCTTCATGCCAAATATTAATAGATATGGATGTCCAAACAATTGCGACCTCCCATGTTTCCTCCTCAACTTGACCATTTCGCCAAATGATCTTTACCATGGGGATCCTCTTATTCTAGAGGTTTTTCTTGGGTCGGTTAAGGATTTGTATGGGCTCCACTTTGTAGACCAGGTCTTCCTCGATCTCTAATAGCGGTTGATAAACCACATGGCTAGGGTCGGGCTTGTATTTTCGTAGCACCGACATGTGGAAGACGTCATGAATTCTCTCCAGATCTGGGGGGGTAACTCTAACCTGTATGCTACTAGTTCGACTCTTTGAGTTATGGCATATGAACCTATGTATCTTGGTTTCAACTTTCCTCTCTGTTAAAACCTAAGGATTCCCTTCCTTGGTGACACCTTGAGGAATACTCGGTCCCCCACCTCCAACTCTAGGTTCTTTCTTCGATGGTCAGCATAACTATTCTGCAGATCCTAAGCTGCCTTGAGTCGACTCCTTATTATCCAGATTTTCTTAGTTGCATCCTCTATCAACTCGACCTTCTCAAGCCTTCTTTCCCTTACCTCCTCCCAAAATAGAGGCGTGCGACAAGGTCACTTGTAGAGGGCCTCATAAGGTGCCATCTGGATGCTGGCCCAATAGCTATTGTTATATACAAACTCCATGAGGCATAGATAGTCCTCCCAGCCCTTGTTTATTGTCAGAATGCATGCCTAAAGCATGTCCTCTAGGGTTTGGATGGTACGTTCAAACTGACCATTTGTCTAAGGCTGAAAGGCGGTGCTCATATAGAGTTTAGTCCCAAGGGCAGCTTGTAGGCTGGGCCAAAACTAAGAGGTGAACCTCGGGTCCCGATCCGATACTATACTTACGAGGACCCCATGGAGCCGTACAATCTCTCCCACATATAGAGCAGCTAGTCTTTCTATCGGGTTTGTCACCTAGATGGGTAGGAAGTGGGTAGACTTTGTCAGCCTATCCACAATGACCCATATCACATCCCGACCTCTTTTTGTCACTAGTAGCCCCGTTACAAAATCCATTGTGATATGCTCCCATTTCCATTCGGGAATTAGGAGGGGCTGCAGTAGTCTGGAAGGTTTTTGGTGTTCGGCCTTAATCTATTGGCATCCCATAACAAATCTCTGTGTCCGTATGAGGACAGAGACCTCATTCTGACCATACCCTGATCTCATGCGCATGAAGCTACATCAAGCTTCATAAGACTTCTGGTACAACTAACTGCCCTTATATCCACCAGGTTGTTCAGAGCCCTATGACGCATCACTACCCCTCTTGGGCGTCTTGAAGGTCCCATAAACACAGTGCATGCACAATCAACATTTTTCACATGATGCCATATAATCTATGATGCCACTAGTCCAACGGCCCTAACCCTCAACTCGACCTGCAGCTATTTGTCTTGACTAGTCCGGAGACCTGTCATATCACACTGCCGCTAGTTGACTGAGTATGTCGGTCTTGTCTTGGTACCCTGGCCAAATAATTCATTTACTTAAGTTTTCATGGCATATAAATCATGTTTTTTTATGAGCTTCTACTCGTGCCAACCGGCCTAGGGCCCACTGTTCGAGATTTTCAAAATTGGGCATATTAGCCCCCAAGTTCCAAAAACTGAGGCCTCTAGCCTAACAGAGCTATTCGAGCTCTCGTCAAGAAGGTCTCCCAAAATGTTTAAGCAGTGACACATAGTTAGGGGAGAGCACTTCTAACAAAATACTTTTCAACTGCCCATAATACCAATCGAGTATGAGGACATCTCTACTCATAATCAATGAATGGGTTTTCCACTTCCTTCAAGGAAGTTTCATCTTACCAATCGGGTATGATTTACTTACACCAATAAGTAGTTTTTCCACATGATTTTCACATCACTTCTCTCAGGTGTGATGTTTAAAATACCACTTAGTAGTGGGTTTTCATTTCCGAGATACTTATCATCCCAACCGGGTATGATATAAAAGTCTCACTCACTCGATCATGCATTGAAATTCCTATTAGTCGGCTTGTTGTTCTTACTCGAACTCGTCTTAGTTGGCATTCTCAATACTTTGTGTTCCTACACGATATGAACATTTTTGTTCATTATTCTTTGGCCTAATAGCCATCATTCATCCCAAATGAATGAGAAACCCAACTTTTCCTTTATTTGCAATTAGGTCACTAAAGTTCTTTTTCTTTAACTTTAAGTCCCCAAATGGCAGCTTTTCCTCAAATTGAGTCCCGAAACTTTTAAAATTCATCTTAGAACCTCAATTTATTCAAATTCACAAAAAGGGTTTAATTTCCCAAATTTCCAATTTGGTCCCTCAAATTTTCCAAAATTACCATTTTGCCCTTACTTTACAAAAATGGTAAGTTTTACCCCCAAAAATTCTAAAATTTGCTCAATTGGTCCCCTAACACTCTTATCATGCCCAATTGACCCTCAATTTTATAAAATTGCATTTTGGTCCCTCAAATTTTTGAAATCCCCAATTTTTCCCCCAATTTCAACTTCCTAACACAACTAAATTTGATTTTCATCAAATTAACCGATCAAACACTTTTAATTGTTGAAATTGAAGTTAAATTAGAGTTTCTACTTCTTCATAAGAATCAATTGCACTTTGAATCGCAAATTTTGACCTCGGAACAAGTTCAAACGGATATTCGTCGGAAAATAAAATGTAGAGAGAGAAAGCTTCAATTGCTCACCGCCAGGGGCGCAGCGGTCCGAGCTTCCAATCTAGATAGATAGCTCTCCTCTTGAGGATCAAGAATTGTATCAATTGATGCTGAATTGAGTGAGAATTCTATCATCGAAATTATGTCGGTTCTCTCTCTCGCATCGGTCAGAAATTACAGAAGGGATCCAAATTGACTTACTTTCAATTCTAATTCGGTCGTAGGAGGGCTGAGGAGGTGTTGGGAGAGCTTGGTTTGGCTTGAGGAGGGCTCGAATTGGCCGATTTCAGCTTGGCTAAAACAGGACAACTTCGGTCTGCCAGAGCTGCTTTGTTGTTCAATCACATTGGCACTTCTCCGATGACCCTCAGACCGAATGGATACTACCACCGTGTAGCTAACTTCTCCCTGGTTCTAAGCAACCTGACCTCGCCTTGTTGGGCTCAGAAAAATGCTTAAATTGGAGCTCTGGTTCGAGTTTCACTAGAAATTGGAGCAATTGAGAGAGAATGGAGTTTTTAGGTATAGAGAACATGAATGAGGAGGGGCTCCTTATATAGGAAGTTCGAGGACTTTATGTTCGTCCGATTGGCGCCTTAATGGCAGTTATTCATTGTCTGAAAACTCCCTGGCCGGAAACTTTTCATCTTCGCCGACGTTGCGCAATTTTTCGGTTAGTGAACAGTGCTATCATCCGAAGGAAAAGGATGACACTGTTCCGAACTGGACTAAACCAGTACAAATCGTGTTCAAAGCTTAAACTGGCCGGTTCACCCCAATTCAACCGAATTTTTCAAATATAAAAATTTCTAAATTTATCTAAATTCATTCTCTATCCAATGGTGGTCTCAAATCTCAAATTTAAACTTTTTAAGCCACCTAGAAAAATAAATTTAACATTTAGTTCAATAGTGGTTCAAATCGGTCCAAACTAGTTCAATCTAGTTTGGATCCGGTTCACCAAAACTGATTTGGCTTTTATCTCCAATTCATCCATAAGTCCTTTTCCTTAACTTTTGGGGTTCTTTGGATCACTCGGGATTCATAAACTTCCTAGTTTGCCCTTTCTCTATTAGTTCCGGTTTGTATACCGACTCGGTTTTCAAATTGAAAAAGACCGGTTGTTTTTCCAATTTTCTTATTATTAAAGGACAGGGTTTACAATATTATTGTCGACCAGGAACACATGTCACGCTCTAATTGGTCAGCGTTTTCAAATGCTGACCAAGTGCTTAACTGGGCACATTTTGTCACGTGTCGCATGTTGATTAGTTGCACACACTAACTGAGTGCCGACCTGAGAAGCAGTCTGTTGACCGGTTGAACCATTAACCGATTTGGTCAGATCGGGTTCAGTGATCCGGAATAGAAAATCGGTTAGTTCAGGCCCAATTCGACCAGTTTTCTAAAAATTAAATATTTCTTAATTTATCTAAATTTATTTTCTACATATTGATGAATTCAATTTTTAAAATTGATATTTTTAATTAACCTAGAAAAATAAATATGTCAATGTGTTATCCACATTTTTTTGCTTATAATTAAGGAGTATGAATGACATGATATGAGCTCACTATAGTTTCAATCTAAAATTAAAATATAGGAAAATCTTACTTTAACCTTACCGATCCGTTTCCAAAGCTATATCAACATGTTTTCTATAGAAATAACAGTTATAGTTATAATAATTTCCTTTTTTCCGCTATATACTTATACTTTTATAAATAAAAGTACTTACTGTAATTTGGTTGGCTTAATCGTAATTTATTTAATACTACAAATATTTGTTTAGCAGTAAATTTAGTTGTGCTTCCAAATACAAACTTGATTCCCATTATATATTTATCAATATATACCTTTAAACCGTTGTTATTTAACTGTATATAATTTTATATACAGAAAAATAAATTAGCTAATAAAATATCATTATGCATATAATATTTACCTTTAATTAGCAAGTAGAAAAAATTATTTATAAATTATTATAATGCTAAATTAAATATATAGAGATTTTAAATTTATATCACTCCCTTTCCTTCGATATCTTGCTAAATTGAATATATGCTAAAATTTTGATATCTTAGAAATTTTTCTTTTGCGAAATTTTGTAAAAAGTTACCAATTTAAAATTTGTACCTTAGCATCCATTCTTATTATCATAGTTTAATATTTAATTATTATTCAAAATTAAATTTATTTAATATTTTTCTCGTTAAAATCATTTCACCGTAAAAATATGGGGTATATTATGAATATAACTTATGTCATAATTTTATAATAATAAAAAGTTATCATATTAATAGGTTAACCATATAATAATGAAAATATAAATGAAAAATTAATGGACATCTTAAAGTAATTGCCACAAAAGTAGTAATATTATTTTTTATATTAACCACATAATTGATCACACTTTATTTTATTTTCAAGATATAAATAATTGAATTATAGGTACTTTTTAAAAAAGATAAAAAAATTCATTATCGAGTTATTAATATGAAATGGATACATTAACGAGTCTAATCCGTTGGGTTGGACTGACCTAATATATACAACTAGGCGGATACATGCCACATTTTCTTTAGATACATTCCCAATTTAGGTAAAATCTCTTATAGTTGGCTTGAAAGTATAGAAATTTTAATTTTTATATTAATTTTAACTCAATTTCTATCCAATTAATCATTTCCCTTTTTTTCTTTTTAATAAAAATAATTATTTTATTTTATACCACATGAGTTTATTTTAATAATAACTGTGATATTATATTAAATTAGTATAATCATCCAATTTTTGATTACCAGATTATTAACCAAAATAAAACAAAGTTAGGGAAAAAAGGGGAGGGGAGTAAAACAAAAGAAAGAAGAGAGAATGTTCATTTCCTTCGTTGCTGCAGTAATGAAGGTGCGACGTACATGGAAAGCAGTGAGGACTGAGAATCGGAGAGACGCGATTTGGCGAAGGGTTCTTCGTTTTGGTGCCCCCGGAGAAGGTGTGACCTTTAATCATCAAGAGTGCGACAGCCACTGAGAAACCCGAATCAAGAGCATCGACCGGGTTTTGTATAGCTCTATGGTGTAAAAGCTTCACCTTTTTCTTTCCGTGGGCCTTTGGAACGCTTCTACCTTTTTTGCGTATCTCGTTCCTTTTCTAGGGCTATTTTTTTTGCTCATGTACTCCCCAATTTCGGCAGCTGTCTGCACCCGGTATGTACTGGGTTCTCATCCATTTGTGATTCTGAAACATGGCCGCCATGGTTGATAGTTTTTCTCCCGTCTAGCTTTAAATTTATAATTCTGGTTTCCCGTGCTATATCGGTACTTCATTAAGCTCATATGCTTTCTGTAAAATCTTCAGTTTTGCTAGTTTATTTATTATTTTTCGGCTTTCGAGCTGCGATGTGATTTCATTGCTTTGATCTGTTCCTCCTTTATGTTGATGGTGGTGCTCCTATATGTTGTTTCCTGCTAATGATCTGTTTCTGTTTTTTATACGATACCCACTGGGTTAGCATTCCTAGTCAAGGTTGAATTATCATTTTTTGTTTAGTTTTGCAGTGGATTTTGAGCTGCATTGATTTGCAATGCATGCATCATTTATGCGAAGTAAAGCTGCAAGGAGTGGTCCTTCTCTTTTAATCGGGCTCCAGTGGCTTGTGTTGCTGCTCCATTTTTATACTGGTCGTTGTGAAACTAATGCAAGAGGTAATGTTGTTTTTGTTAATGCTTCCTCAAAGCAAATTCTGATCAGGATCAGATGCTGTCGCCGGATGCTTTATAAACCTTTTGTTTTGTAAGCATTGAAGTCGTCTTTCTTGTCACTTGTATTGTTGTCATTGAACTATTGATTACTTGCTGCAGCTGTGAATAAATTTATGTTCATCGGAAGTGGTATGTGTCGATGTGAAGTTCAGCCATGGAAAGACAAAATACTCTTTTCTCAGCCCAATTGTGATGTTTGTCCGAGGTTTCAAGAGATGACATCATGTTATGCGGGTCTTTGCCCTGAGATTTTAGACTATCATGTAGAGTCCAAAGAGAAACTACAAGAGTGTAAAAAAACCACTGAACAGGGTGAGACAGAGAAAAAAGGTGATAGAATGTCACGGGATACCCCACCCAAGCTCGATGAGTTTAAGCATAAAACTGCTAGTCCCAAAGTGAAGTCTGTGTCTGGTCAATCTGTAAGCATCATGCACAGATTGGAGCCTGGTGGAACAGAGTACAATTATGCATCTGCTGCAAAAGGGGCAAAGGTCTTGGTTTATAACAAAGAAGCGAAGGGCGCTTCAAATATTTTGGGCAAGGATGTGGACAAGTATCTTCGCAATCCATGCTCAGCAGAGGGTAAATTTGTAATCATAGAGCTCTCGGAGGAAACTCTTGTTTGTGCAGTTGAGATAGCAAACTTTGAGCACTATTCTTCCAACTTGAAGGAATTCGAGGTTCTTGGCAGTCTGGTTTACCCAACTGAGAGTTGGGTGGACCTAGGACATTTCACAGCAAAAAATGTAAAGCAGTCCCAGAGATTTAGGCTTGAGGTGCCACAGTGGGTTAGATATCTTAAATTAGATTTCCTTAACCACTACGGTTCAGAGTTTTACTGTACCTTGAGCATTTTGAAAGTTTATGGAGTTGATGCAATTGAACACATGTTGGAGGATTTGATTTCTGTTCAAGATCACAGTTCTCATCCTGAGGAACCAATGGAACCAAAGAGTTCAACTTTGCTTCAGCCAGTCCCCTCTCAAGCAGATGTTCTCCATCAAGATCAAGCCTCAGAAGATTATTCTGGACCGGCATCTGAAGACTCTAAGCTGAAACATGAAGCTCCTCACGGTAATTTGGGTGACCAATTTAGAGATGTACAACCACAGCCTGTAGGAAGAGTGGCTGGGGAAAGTGTTCTGAAGATACTGATGCAGAAGGTACGTTCTCTGGATTCCAACTTATTGATATTGGAGCAGTACCTGGAAGAGCTAAATTCAAGGTACGGCAATCTGTTCAAAGAACTAGATGAAGAGATTGTCCAGAAGACTGTACTATTAGAGAACATGAGGTGGGATGTGTTGAATCTTCTCGGTAGCAAGGAGACAACTGTCAGTAGCTCATCACTTTCAAACTATTCCTTGTTTTACTCCAGTTATTTCTCCCATGATGTTTATGGGTTTGCAGGTGAAAGATATATCCGACTTAGTTTCTTGGAAATCCACTGTTTCCTCTCAAATCAGCATCCTGAGCAGAGATAATGAAATTCTCAGGTAGTCTTCTTCCTGCTCCAATTCTTCTACTTACATAATGCTGACAAGGACACAACAAAGTGGTGATAAAATCTCTGAGCGCTTTTGCAGATCAAAAATGGAAAAGATCATCAAGCTGCAGGTGGACTTGGAGAACAAAAGCATCGTTGTGCTTCTTCTATCATTCATGTTTGGTTCCTTGTCTGCTGTTAAGCTACTTGCAGATTTCACTGTAAATACTTTTACTAGAAAGACGGAATTTAGGGAGTTTTGCAAGTCTAAGATTTCATGGTTCTTCTTATTGTTGAATTCTGCAATTGTAGCATTAATTCTTCTGTTCTGAGGTTTTGATGGGCTTCCACATGCGGGAACTTGTACATGCTCTGCAACTTATTTCAATATACATAGTAATGTGGCAACCTCAACATACTCTCTGACATTCTTCACGCCCTTTTCTCCCTTGTGTGTGTATATTATATATATAGTGTGGACCTCAAACAAAGCTGGAATACTTGTTATACAAAATGTGCAGATACTTTTCTGTGATTCTCATGTGTACTTCCAGAAGGCACGTTGGTGGAGGGATGCTTAGCAGATCCATCTGGTTAATCATCTTGGGAGTCTAGTGAGCTTTAGCAGGATCTGTGGAAGTTATTTTAAGATGCTATTAAATACAGCTAGTTCTCTAGTGAGCGAGAAATATAATAGCATGCAGATACTCCTTATAAACACGAGTGAGCTTTGTCAGCGAGATGGTTATAGAGCCTTCCAAAGGTGCTTCGATGATTTGATTTGAGGGCAACACAAAAAGTTTTGCAACTGAATTGAGTCAACTATTAAGAAAAGCTTTACTTTTCTTCAAAGTTTTAGTTTGGCCTTAATTATTTTTCACCAATTGGACCATTTTTTTTTCTGATTATAACGACTCAGGATCTCAATCAAACAACCAATTTCACCTCTGGTGATCCACAAGGGTTTGAATTCATGAACCTTCAATATGATTATATTTATATGTTAAAAATATAAAAATATAATATTATAGACATAACATGGATTAATTGATAAGTTAGTTGGTAAATTATATAAGTGATGCACATATTAATATGCTAAGAAAAAATAAATAATTTTATAGGTGTAATACACTATAATACAGTTTTATTTATTGATAAGTGAGTAAATAAATTATATAACAGATACATATATTTATATTTATATGATAAAAATAATATCAAAATATAGTATGAGAGCCTCATATTTATACTCTATTGGAACTCATTACACCATGGCAAACATATATGCAGAAAACAGGTATATATGCACAATATATATGCGTACATGCTCTCACGATTTCTCTTGCAAGCAGCTTGCAAATCAGAATATTCATGTGGGACCGCAGAAAGGAATAAATAAGAGAGCATCAGTCATAATCACGTTTGTAGAAATTTGTTTATTATTTTCTTTTATTTATAAGAATAGGGATTTTATTTTCAATTTCCATCTTTCACATTGAGTTTCTAATAATTTGCTGGAAGCATGAAAAAAAATAAACAAAACTTATTATTAGATAAAAGACTCCATGAGCCGACAGAAAGTGCTCAGACCCCATAATATACAATGAACAGAAGAAGACAGACTAATGCCTTTGAAAATTGGCAAAATCACGGCCAGCAACGTGATTTGCTTGCCATGTGCATTACTGAGTGTAACACAACACCAAGTAATCCCAAGTAACAGACAACTCCGGTATGGAGTTGCGGACTTGTGGTAATTGATTATGAAGCATAAGATGCAACTCCCCTATAAAAACAGGGAAAATGGTAAGATTCATACCTTATCTTACCTGTCGAGGCAATATTGGTTAGCCTCTCCGGAAGCTGTTGCCATACTTAGCTAGCTAAAGAATCGGTGCTATCAGAGAGAACAATGCATTTTTACAATGAAGGGTCTATTGACCAGTCTTTTCAAGGCTCAGAGCAACAAGAAGGAGCAAACATCTGAACTTTATATGCTTATGCAACTGAGCAATCATAAAATAAGGGATACATAATGTACAATGTACCAATTGTTTGAAATGTGATGGAAAAGAAAATTACAAGGGCTGTCTCATTGATAGCATGAGGGATAATGGTGGCTAATTCTCAAAGAATTAACAAGGTGGAAAATTTAATCAAACAAAAATAGGGGTGCCATGAAGCTGCCTGCCGATACCCTCTACAGATCACAGAAGTGGCACGGGGAAACTTTAAGTTAATTACGGTAGAGAGGCATGCATGAAGCATATAAACTGTAAGGCTGGCTTCTCTGGAGACATGTCAGCTGAATGAGCGTATGAAACTCCCAGCCAAAATTCTGAAATACAGGATACTTCTTGGAAATTAAAATTTCATTTTTTTTTGCACATTGACAATCTATTTGAAGTAGTCCTGACGAACAACAGTGATGAAACTAGGGAAGGACCCGTCTTCATCCTTTTGTTTCCAGACTTCTCCGTTGCCTTGGATGAGCCACGAAACTTTTGGTGATAATGGTGTGTATAGATCTGCATGAATGAAAGTCTTGAGATGGTTAAACAAAGAGAGATAGGGTGAGAGGATACATGACTTTCTTTTTATCAGTCGACTTTGATAATCAAGTCAGAAGGAATGTGCAACTTCATTACTGATGGTAACCTACTTATTCTCTTCTCTCAAATTTGACATATAGGTCATATCCTCGAGCACATCACCACATTTTAACTAAAATTACCTTTTTTCCTATGTGATAGTTTTCTTTGTATTGGGGTTTCCACTCTCAACTTTTCAAAAGATTACTCTGAATACTTTTTTCTTTCTAAATATTGTCATTAATGTAAAAACAAATGCTCTAGCTTCTTCAACATCTCAGATATCTATAAAAAGATAAAGTAATTCGGAAGGTTAATTAGCCATTAGCAAAACCTGCCTCCCTCAGAATGCTAGTAATGATTTGGTTTTCAAGTTTTCAATCCATCAACATAACTTTTCCTTGCATTTTATTCATAGAATTTGATCAATGAATATAAAGCTCTCAACAAGCCACAAACACACATTCATTCTAACAGCATATAACTAGCTTTC
Organism: Trapa incisa; assembly: GCA_030064435.1. NCBI lineage: Eukaryota > Viridiplantae > Streptophyta > Magnoliopsida > Myrtales > Lythraceae > Trapa > Trapa incisa. The sequence continues at coordinate 1,476,946 of CM057774.1, read as the reverse complement.
AAAGCAACAGAATTCTCAAGTGACTCATACATAGAGAGAACTTGGAGAGTACCAGTAATTGGGGGAGGATCTGGTTCTCTTGTACTGTGCAATACTGCAGTTCCAGATAACACAGTAATGAAGCCACATAACTCTGATGCTATGCTACTTGCACTTTGACCAGAATAGTCCTGCACCACAAGTAACAAGAACAGTTTTTGATCATCAAGCAGCTTGCATCCATGAGCAAATGGGCATTCATTACCATACCTTGAACATTATTACACTGGCAAAGATTGTGAAGGAAGTGAACATGGCATAGTAGATAGGAGAAACAATGGCAGTGTTGAAAGTATCCAATGCCTACAACCACGTCAACTAGGCATGTAAGTATCCAGAGACAAATAATATTCAATATTTTCAGAATGTGGCATAGTAGATAGGGAAATAATGATGGTGCCAAAAGTATCCAATGACTGCATCCAAGTCAATTGCAAAAGGAAAATAAGAGATAACAAAATAGTGATATTACCAACATGGGAATCTCACCCATCAAATGCCTCCACTCAGTGGTTCTTTCGAACAGTTCATGGTACTTCACAATATTTTGTTTTAAAAAATTGATGATAATAACAAGACTGTCACAGAACAGATCATAGAATTGATATCAGAAGTCTATGCATGAAGATCCATATGCACACCCATCTAATATTTTCTAGTGAAAAAAGCCAAATCAGAAAATGGTATTTTTCAGAAATCTGATATATGTAGATGGCATTACTTATTTTTGTTTCCTCCTCTTCTCATAGGTTGACAAGTTCCTTTTTCCATATCCAAATTAAGGCATGTATTCTTCTTGATAAGTTCTGGCTATCCACAAAATCACGAAAGAGAGAAAGCATGTGTCTTGAAGGGAGCTATTTTGCAAGAAGGATGCATTATGAACCCATAAAAAAACAGACTAGGAACCGCTAAGGGTCCGGGAAAAGATATTGGATTCTCCTGAAGGTGAAATTTATTCGAAAAAACCAACAAACCAGAAAGTGGAATTGATTGCCAGTTGCTAGATGTTTCCTGAGAGAAAAAAAAGCATATCAAGTACAGATATATGGATGCTGACCATGTTTAAATAATTTAACTGAGTGATGATACAGGTAACAGCCACTGTTCCAAATATCCATGTCTGAAAATACACAAGCTGGTTTGTTCCCTCTACTGTAAGCTTGATTGCAATGCCAATAGCTTTTATACTCATAACCTAAACAAAACACAAGATGTAGATCAAAATTATATTTCATATCATGTCATTATAAGGGATACTATGAATGGAGCGGTTAGAAGAAATATATTACCGTTAACGACCCAATAATAGAGCAGATCCCAAGGTACACCAATATATTGGTTTGGCCAAAGCGAGGAGCACAATACAGAATAAGAACCAAGGAAACTGCTACTACTGATGCTGTATAAAGAAGAAATGCTGAAAGGAGCAAATCATCAGTGTATAGCACAAGGAAGAATGAAAAAATGTATGAAGCAAAAACATTAAGAATTGGACCTGGTTGAATTGCCAAGTCCCAAATTTGTTGAACAGAAGTAATACTCTGTTCTTCTGGTGCATGGAGGACAATAATAGTAGAACCGACCACACAAATAAGGCACCCCAACATCCCCATTCTCTGAAGCTTCTCATTCAACATGAAATGTGCCAGAACAGCACTACAACAAAATTCACACCAAAAGATAAGTCAGAGAATCTTCCAAGTGAATTACTGAAAATGCATTGCTCAAATATTTGGATGCGCATATAGAAGCCAATGTAAGCCCCAAAATAAAAGAAGAAAAAACTACCTCACTATAATACTTAACGCACCAAGGGGCGTTACCAATACGGCTGGGGCATAAATATAAGCCACAAAATTTGATATCTCTCCTACAACCACTGAAAATTAAGATACAAAAGAAGTAAAAATTAGAAATAGTGGCAAAATTAATGCCATTCAATAGCAATTAATCAGCTCGGGAACATGTTTCGAACTTACTTGTTATCATCCCAATCCACCACAATGGCTCCAACAAATACCCATATCCTCCTACACCTAATTACAGATCAACAAAGTCACCTGATTAGGAATCTTGTAGCCACCATGGCATAGTAACACTGCAAATATCAGTTATGCACACCTATACTGCGTCTGAAGCAACTTACTTGCACGAGGCCCGCTAGAGCCGGCTTTCTGGAGACCTTTCTTCTTGATGATGAAGCTGGACCCAATGAAAGCGCTGGACACAACAGCCAGAATGAACCCGGTCAAGTTACTGGAGTACATGGATACACCATCCGCGATGTCCACGAAACTCAGAAAACAGAATTGCCGCCTCAGAAGTGCCTAGAGAGGTAACAGTGGCGAGGCTGAACGGCCGCGCAGTGTAAGTCCCAACCGGATCGATACGCCGACTGTAATAGGACCTTGATAGTCATTCGCGGGACTCCAAGCTAAACAAGAAGGTCTGCAGTGGCGTGCAGTTCAGCATAGGTGAGAGAGGAGGAAACAGTGAAGACAGATTGAACTGATGAGAGGTTGAAGATGGGACCGCAGGTAGATTGAATCGGTCTCTTGTGGATTTGACGAATTCTTCCCTCATCAACGGAATATGGAAGCAAGGGCAGAGAGAGAGAGGTCGAACAAGGAGCCACCCGAGAACGTCGATTCTCACCTGCAAGTCCAACTTAACGGCGATTTTCAGTCAGTCAGTCATGTCGTCTAGTTTCACCGTTAAAACTAACTCTTCCGCTCTAATTCCAACTTTCCGTCCTCGCCCTGGAGACATGTGAATGTCTACCACGTGTACACGTTCATATCAATCATTTTTAAAAATATAATTTTTTAAAATTTATAATATTTTAACAAAAATTACACTGTATATATACAAATATTTTAATTATTAGTATAAAATATTTTATAAAAGTGTAATTATATCATATGAACTATGACATTATTCTATATTTGTTATGAATACTAACTTGATAATAAAAAATAAAATGAGATGAAACGACATTATGATCTCACCCATGGCCGTCTCCAAGGATTTTATAAAATGTACCGTCGTTATTCCGAACAATATTATAAAAAATCCTAAAAATTATATCTAAATATTCTTACCAAATCTATTAACAGATTATATAATAAAAGTTTGGTATAGGATGTTATTTACTGATTTCATATAAAAAATAAAATGATGTTTTATAATATTTTTATTGAAAAAATAACATATATATATATATATATCCACAAATTTCATTATAATATACATATAATTACATAGAAATTGAATTAATAAAATTCTTAGTTAAAATGACAATAGGAGGTGAATGGGCCTCTATTTATTTTTCCTAAACTTCTAATATCCAGCATCCATCAAGTTTGACCGCTTTGGGCAGAAAAAGTTTGACTTTGATACTTTGGATAATGATATATATAATTTATTGATGGGCATTATACTATATAATATATAATCTGATTAATTACTTTATTATTAATATATATGAACACATATAAATATAATAAATGAAAAAAGATAATTTTAATGATAAAAATTATTAGGATGTAATTGCCAACTATCAACAATTTCAAGTGGGATACGCCGATCCTATCCATCATAAAATGTCTCTAACTAGAAAAGGTTAAAAAAAAAAATTTAGCGGATGACAATTTTGAACGTTGACCGATTCCTCATCTGGTCGGAGCCCGTGGGTTGACCTCTCGATAATTGTTGAGCTTAGTCAAGACTCGGACGGCTGTCCCCCTCAAACATCTTCTTCCTTGTCCTGCTCTCTGCTTCAAATAACAAAATAATGGAGATGAAGGATTCACAAATGGAAACCTGTTATTTTATGGTGCATCTTCCCTTCTTGTTCTTCCTCCCACTGTCATATATTTATTAAAGCATTTGATTCCTTTGTGATTGATGATAATTGGGTGTACTTTCGCCCTATTCTCCCACCCGATCTCAACTTCCTTCTCCTTCATCATATTCTTCTTCTGTCTCCTCGTGCTTCTTGGTTGGAGCATGGAAGATCATCAATCCCATATTGGGAGAATCGCTTGAGCCTCTGATTTGCAGATCCAGCTCTCATCCACCGCTCTCCTATCAGCTTTGGCCACTCCAGGGCGCTGATCCCACTAGATCAAACCCATAAATTCTCTTTTGCCCTTCTCTAATTTGATATATCTTCTCTTTAGCTTCTGTTCCCATTTAGCTGTCTGGTTTTCTTCGATCTTGAGTGGGGGTAAGTTGGTATCTTGGTTGCTGGTTATTGGTTTCCATTTATGTTGGCCTTATTGACAGTTTGGTGGCTCTTCGAGGCTTCCGCCTTTTCCTTCTCTTGAGCTGCTCTGCTTCATAAGTGGGTCATAGTTTCTGATCACTTAATAGAATACATTCCTTTGATTCTTCCATGTTGAATTGCAGCTGGAACTGAAGAGAAGTTATGACTTTGTAAGAACTTGTAGGATTGCATGTAGCTACTAAAATCAGACCATATCCACTGTCTTTTGGAAGAACTTCTGCTGATCGGAGCTGCTCAATTGAGTGAATGTGGTGCTGTTGTCTTGTATGGAGAGATTCCTAGAAAGCTGAGACTTTTGGCTGGGTTTCTCAAGGCAATGGGTGGGCTTTGTTCGAAGGCTGCAATTAAGCAAAACCCTTATTCGGGTACCAATGGGAGCTTTAATCCTCACAAGTCTGCTCAGACTAACCTCCCTAGTGTGCAGACCTATACGGGGACTCCTACACGGGTACTAGAAGTTATGGAGAAGCAGTCCTGGGAGACCAAAGCGTCCCGGGAGTTGACTCCAGTAGTTCAAAAATCAGGGACAGCTCAATATGCAAGTAATGCTGATGATTTCTATGATGGGATTCCTCGGTACACAATGCAGAAGTCCAGATCAGTTCGGTCTACACAGGCTGCAGTTGCAAAGGTAGTCATGGTGGCAGAACAAAAAGATTTCAAAGGCTTTTTGAGAGCTCCAGAACCATGAAAAAAAACTATGGAATGAAAATATATCTGGCATTCACCCATACATAGTTACTGATGCCTGTTTTGTTTCTTAGTTGATCCTTATAGGGTACTACTATAAATGGTCTTTAGACAATGGAATAATAGATTCTCTAATGTCCATACATTAGAAGCACATTCTTTTGTTAGACTACTCTGAAAGAATACAAATTAATGTGAATCTTGATTGTTAGCCCTCATAATATATCATGCCTGCTTGAAAACTGTTCGCACTTTTTTCCCATTTGGCTGATCAATGTATGTGCAATATAAATTAGCTAGAGTGACTTATATGTGTTACATCATTACATGCAGCTTTAATTTTTTTAACATAAATTTGTGAAATTGATGAAGTGGTCCTTTGAGTAGGTACTTGACATATCTTAGGACTTTTGCATAGTGAAATTGAGGTGTCGGAAAAACTGGTTAATTTGTTATTTAAATTATGTTTGATGAAATATCCAAAATCTTGTGAGGGCATATTCTACCCAGAATTCTTCCACCTTTAAAAATGCTACTGATCAGTAATAGAAAACAAACAACTCATTAATGACCCATGGAAAATTTGTACAAGCAGCTTGAGGCAAGCCATCATCTGTTCTTTGTGAAAATTGAACCAATTTTTTTTATATGCAATGAAGAAATTTGTGTACCATCCTCTTATGGCCTGTTACCTCAGACTTTTTTGGATCAGATTATTGTAAAAATGAGTTGATTGCTTTTGTAAAGGAAGAGGGCTGTGGTTCTGGTCTCTGATATTGTGCCATATGAGATACAAAAAAATAAGAACTATTAGCCTTTCAATTCTTTCTTTTTTGATGTGCCACTCTAACCATTATGTCCTGCAAAATTAGGAAATATGTTGTTGACTAATGTTATGCACAATTCTACACCACTGAAAAGCATTTCATAACTTTAAAAGAGTAATTAATCTCTGCATTTCACAGGTTTCGGAAGTTAGCTCAAGGTTGGGTAGAGGAGCTATTGAAGTTTTTGATGCTTTGGGGAGTAGCGTAACAAATTTGAATCATAACAGTGGTTTTGCTTCTGGAGTGGCGACAAAAGGAAGTGAACTTGAGATATTAGCTTTTGAAGTGGCAAATACCATAGTTAAGGGATCTAGTCTCATGCAATCCCTTTCAAAGAGGAGTATAAAACACTTAAAAGATGTAGTGCTTCTTTCAGAAGGTGTCCAGCTCTTGATATCAAAAGACACAAATGAATTGCTAAGGATTGTTGAAGCTGACAAGAGGTAGAAACAATAAAAATATTTATAAGATAAACCACTTTATCTCTTCTAACCTAATTATTCTGACTTTGATTTTCTTAGGGAAGAGTTGAGAATTTTCTCTGGAGAAGTAGTTCGTTTCGGGAATCGCTGTAAAGATCCTCAATGGCATAATTTGGATCGCTACTTTGAGAAGTAAAGTTTTATATGCTATTTCTACATTTCCATGTAATGTTATTTGAATATTTAAGTCAAGTCATTGATACCTTTTGAACTTCATGTTTACAGAATAAACAGAGAATTAACTCCACAAAAGCAATTGAAAGAAGAGGCTGAAAACGTGGTGCAGTTGTTGATGAATATGGTTCAGTATACAGCCGTGAGTATCATCTTTGTTTTATTCTAATGGGAAGACATGATTGCCTTCTAAATCAATTTCTAACATAATAAAATATGTAATGCCTGTTTTACAGATTTTGTTCGAAAGTCGCTTCACTTAGAAATGAACATGATGAAAAGCTAATGTTTTAAAACTTAGTCTAAAGCAAATCAGGTTGCATTAAATTTCTTAAATCCGCTTATGAGTGTTAGCTTTAATCTGGAGGCTAGACTCAGTTGATGAGTGTCATCAACTGAGTAAGCTGTGTGATAGCTGCCAAATAGAAGCATATAAATCAGTGAAACAGTTTCTCATAAAATTGTCAATAGCTAACATACGTATTCAATTAAGAATGAATATAAGTTCATATTATAGCCAAATATGCCTTACCAAGGGGAGAAACCAATTTTCGAAAATTTCTTGTTTATGACCTTTGGTGAGGTAGGGGTTTATTATGATATGCAAGCTGTATACTAAAACAGAGATGATAATGCATACCAAATAAAAGGTTACTAGAGTTAAATATTAGGTTTTAAAATCACTACTCTTGTTACTTGTTAAGCCCGACAGTTGAATTTTTCTCTTGAACTTGTTATAAACTGCTGTATTTACCTGACTCTATTTTCTGGCAAGTAAAAATGTTAACCCATTCTCATTATTTCCCTTCTCTTCTTTTTGGACATAAGTAATGATGGCTTCTAACTTCATGGAAGTGAATATGTGTGGATTACTCTTGGTTTTCTCAGGAATTATATCATGAATTACATACACTGGACAGATTTGAGCAAGATTACCATCGAAAGCGTTTAGAGGATGAGATTTCAAGTTCTTCCCATAAAGGTTTTCACTATTATTTCTAGAGTAATGAAGAAAGTGTTGCATTCTGAATTAAAAATCTAACTTGAAAAGACAGGCCTATAATGGCTGGGAAGAAAATGGAGCTTACTGTGGGCAGTTTGTTTTTTTGTTACATTCAACCCACATTCACATTTCTTGCCTTGCCTCCCTGTCTGGTTCACATCTGGTCCTTCTATTCCTGAAGACTTGTATTTGATGTTTTTAATTAACAAAGCTTTACTCCTATTACTCTCTAGGTGACGGCCTATCAATTTTGAGATCAGAACTTAAAAGCCAAAAGAAGCAAGTAAAGAGTTTGAAAAAGAAGTCGCTTTGGTCCAGAAGTTTGGAAGAGGTAACTCTATGAATTGTGTACGGAACTTTTATAATGTATAGCTTTAGTTCTAAAGATAATATCTAAATTTGCATCCCCAATCTTAGAACAGGAATCTCATTATACATATAGTAATAGACCTAAAGGTTGGTTGCAGAAGGGTTGATTGCCTGGTTAAATTGGAGAATAGCTGATGTAAGAACTGACATTTAAGATGGAGACAATGATTATTTTCTTATTGGCAGGTAATGGAGAAGCTTGTAGATATTGTTCATTACTTACTCCTGGAAATCCATAGCATTTTTGGTGCTGCTGGTATGTAAACTAATGAAGACCTGGAATTTAATATCTGGTTCTTAGGGTAGGGTTTCTATTTTAGACATGTAATGTTACAAGAAAAAGTATTTTTTTCCCAGTGGGTAACATATGCTTAGGATAAGAGATCAGTAGTTGATCTTTTTCTCTTTCACCCCTCTAAATAGTAAATTATGTTTGATATTTTATCCCAATGTGATGTGAAATGAAAGTTTGTCTTACTGGACCTATTGTCAACATTTACAGATGAGAATGTACCTGCAAAATCATCTGAAATGGGTAATCAAAGACTCGGACCTGCTGGGCTCTCCTTGCATTATGCAAATATTATAATCCAAATCGATACTCTTGTGAGTGTATATAGAACTTATCAGTTTATCTTATTTGTGCAACCTGTCACAATCCTTCGAATATCACTTGAAATATAAACTTGCTAGGAGAAATTCAGAACAAATAGAAAATTGAATTTACATGTAAAAGCTTGCATATTCATATGCTTTAATTGATACAAAAGAAAATTCTAAATACATAGGAGGATAGATATTCTTGGAATTTTTGATAGATTAACTGAGAAAATTGAAGGTGAATATATAATGCATAAATATATTTTGATGGTAAATAAATGGCTTCTTTATTTATTTATTTTTTGGATAATTCATTGCAACTGTAGACTCTAGAAATCTTTTTACGGTATAAGATATAGACACAAAGTTCTTGTTGCTATTATATGTTGCTTGATGATAAATTTGGAGTGAGTTCGACATAATATTTGGTTGTAGCATGATTATGATATCATCTAATAAGACATTTGAAACTTCACTCAATAAATTAGATTCAATAAGTAGTTTGTATTCTTAAGTTATTATTATGTAGTATTCTAGTTCCTGAAATTATAGCCTTATGTGTTTATTCAAATTAATTGGAGCTTTCATTTTTATTTTGGGAATGAAATTTCCATAAATTCATCTGGAAGAGTAAATTCTAAAGGCTAAAATTTCCATCTGGAGAAATTGCAAGTTCTTTAGGCCTTGCAGTGTTTTAATACCTGTTCATGTATGCTGAGGTTTCTTACACTATTATCTTTACTGATCCAATCAGGTAGCTCGCTCTAGTTCCATGCCTGCAAATATGAGGGATACCTTGTACCAGAGCTTGCCTCCGAGTATAAAGTCTGCCTTACGATCTAAAAGCCACTCTTTTATTGTCAATAAAGAGGTATTTTTTTTCTCATTTTACTATCTTTTCTATTGCCATTCTGATGCAAATGGGTGGCTCCCCGAATTTGTCTTCTCGTGCCATGGATGCGAAATGCAAAATAATTGTTTTTTGTTTTACTTGTTTCCCTGCAGCTTTCTGTCCCAGAAATTAAGGCTGAGATGGAGAAAACTTTGCAATGGCTTGTCCCAATTGCTACTAATACAGCTAAGTAAGAATCTTGGTTAATCTATATCTATACTATTATGAGGGGGAAGCTTTCTAGTCTCACTTTACTTTCTGAAAATGTCATTTCAATATAAATGTTCAATTTGCAATAACCTTTGGACTTGAAAACAATGGGGGCATGCATGTCAAATTTTTCAAGGAGCTATACAACTACCCATAGGCCCATTTTTAATTCTCATTCTATTAACAAGATCGTTCTCTCTTCTTTATTGAGTTCAAATTATGGTGTGATGGCATATTTAAAACAACAATATAAATTGAAATCTTAAACTCAAAATAGGTGGTGTAACCCGTGCTTGTGTGTGCTTGTGTCTGGTATATTTAGGTTGAACTAATATTCTGACATGGTTTAAATGCTTGTTCCCTTTTCCTTTGTAACAGAGCCCATCATGGTTTTGGATGGGTGGGGGAATGGGCAAATACTGGGTAAGATCCCTTAACTGATTGCTTTTTCTTTTTCTTTCTGCTTTGGTCCCCTTGTTAACTCTTCTGCCATTGTCCTTTTATTTAACATAACTTCCCCACGTGCAGTTCTGAGGGAAATAGAAAGGCTTCTGGACCATTTGACGTGATTAGGATCGAAACACTTCACCATGCTGATAAGGACAAAACGGAAGGCTATATCCTTGAGCAGTTGCTGTGGCTGCAGTATTTGGTAAGCCAATCATCTAGGAAGTCTTCAACCGATGGGATTCCTACAAGGTCTCCCATCAAATCTCCAAATCGCTCACCTCCTCTCACGGAGTCGGCAGATAAGCCCTATCGTGGGATTCCTCCCATGAAAGCTCTGTTAACCCCAGAAGAAAAGGAAATGCTACTGAAAGCAACTGGTAAGAAGATCAAACACTCAGGCATCAGCAAGAGCCAGGACTTCGACTCCATGAAAGTCAAGTTGAGAAAACACGACCGGTTGAGTAAAAGTGGCAGTTGCTCTCCAGCGAGGGAGAGCAGGGAGAGTGATGAACCGCAACTCCCATTTAAGAGGCTTTCTTCAGGGGTTGCGGCAATTGATTTCGGTATAAAAAAGGAGAAGGCCTTGGACATGATTGACAGGGTGGAGATTGTCAGGTAAAGAACAAAGTTGATAAACAGAAGGTTTGGAGGTGAGGGAGAATCTTCTACTTGTAAAAATTTGCTTGGTTTATTTGTGCCCTTGTACATAGGCATCATTTTGAGAGGTAACGAGATAAGCGACCGTCTACATGATCTGATGTGTGGTGATGGTCTGAAGGATTTACCTGATGCCATCTAGTTCTTGCGGAAGTGTCATGTGATGTACTTGGCTTTGGCTACAGATTTATTTTGATATATACACACATAAAAAGGAATGGAAATAGAATATTATTTGGTTGGGGTTGGAAGAAAATGACTTGGTGTTTTAAGTTTCACCCTCTCTTCAACTTGCTCTCTGCATTCCTAATTTTTTTCCATGCAAAATATGTTCTTGGAAAGGTTCATGTCCCCAATTATTGGCCGGTTCTCTACTGAAAAGTTTGAGTAGGTTCTTCAATTCTTTCGACGTCCATAGCTTCCAAAACTGGACCAATGATCACACCGCTACTTTCATATTCATGTATTTTGCGGGATGTATGGATAAGAAAACAACTTCTAAGGTAGATCACACCCTTCATCGACCAAGATACATTTTGATAATTAGAATTTAATTAGAATAAAAAGTTAAGTAAAGTTGAAGAGATTTTGAGCTCAAATCCCATCATTAAGATAAAGCACTCTATTATTATAATAAAATTTTAAAAATAATGATGTTATCACAATCCTCAACAACATGACAATCCACTAAAGCATTTTGGAAAGTAAAAAATAGACCATAAATTTACTAAACCAAGTTTGAATCTACTACATTATTCAACCTATTTTCCTGAAAATATTTCTCCATTCTCGATTTTCAAATGTTCAATAAACAATCTAACTTATTTTAATCCATATAAAATAAGTATACAACAGCATGAATAAAAAGGAGAAAATTACTTAGATGGTATTGGAATGTGCAATAATTACTTCAACTTATTCGGATAACTCCTATTATTATTGTACTTCATCCCGTCACAACATTTTGAGACTTCAATTTTGTGAACTTCATCATGCAAAATTCTTTCAACAAAATCGTATTTCTTCCTCATCTCCAATTCTTATAATTACTTCCATTATTTTAAAATTTATTAACAATAAAAGTTGTCAATTCCCGTGTCACACTTTCTTGATATAATCGATAAATAATTTATAAAATTCTCTCGATATTACAATAATTGATAGTTTTACATGATGGACATAACTGATGTAATTATAAATTTTACAAAATATATATTTCGTAAAATATGAAAAATAATTTAATAAATAATACTATAAATATAAGTATTAAATCTTCATAATATGTGTAACTTTAATTAACCACTGTGAACTTACTTTAATACCGTCACACTTTTTCTATATTTCAATTTTTTAAAAGTGATATTTAAGAGAATAAACTATAAAACCTAGTGAGTACGATTTTCTAATACCACAATGTCATGTGTCCCATTCAGTTTATACTAAAAAAATGTCTATAATAGATATTTGTATAAACATTTATAAAGTTTTGATTTTGACTTTTGTTCATTTATATTTCGACTTACGACTTCACACATTTGTAAGCACATTTGTTATAATGTTGAGATATTCATCTTTCAAACATTAACACCGGATCAAGTTATCCACTACAAACGTATTAATTCCATCATGAAATGATCACACATGTGCAAAAGGAAGTTAAATTACCATTCTGCTTATATTTTGGAGTGACTTTACTGACTAACTTGATAGAAAGTTCATCTCCAACCACAAGTACACATTCTGCTTATAGGGTGCTTTCTAATAATTAATGAATAGTCAACCATTACACTGTAAAAATTGGATAGGTTCGATCTATAGTCATTCAGTCCTCCTAAAAAGATCTACTAAATTCATCTAGTTGCTCCAAAGAGTAAAACAGCCGGTTATTAATGGAATTCCTTGTCGGCTCTTTGTAAAACATTCATTTGGATGGGGGCTTCCAAACACATCATAAGCTAAACCCGTGTTGACGAATAACCAACCTGCAATGAATATTCATTTGGACGGGGGCTTCCAAACACATCGTAAGCTAAACCCGTGTTGACGAATAACCAACCTGCAATGAATAGGGAGGGTATAGTAATGCTATGAATAACCCAATATCGAATGCTGGTAATAATATCAACAAAAGAACATTCTCCTGTGCTTCTAGATTAAGGGGGGATTGATTCCGTAAAAGATGATATCAGTAAATGGAAATTTGCTAAAGTTCCATCCTTGTGAGATCGTCAATATTGTACCAAGGGTTTTTTTCAAGTATACTGAATTAGTATATTTATCATTCTTCCGACACAGCAACACATTTTTAATCAGTATTGAAATGAAGTACTAAATTTTTTTTTAATCTTTTCTTATTGCTTATCGATGTAGAATCATATATGTACCATTCAATATCTAATCCATTCATTTTCTATAGTACATGATTTATTTCTTACCATTGGACCTAGAAAACTTAAGATAGGATAAAACGTGAATTGAATCTAATGGGTTGCTTTCTAATAATTCATAAAGAAGATTATCATATTTTGATAATTTAATTAGATGCAAAATTGAAAAATCTCCCCCTTTTTAATAATTCATGAATAACCAACCATCGCACTGTAAAAATTGTCGGGTGAGGAAGATGATGCACACACGCATAGTAAAAATAGGGGAACCCGAGTAAACTATCGGGCGAGGAAGATAACATGTGTGTGCTCGATGTCACACATGTGTGCACCCGGTGTCACACGCGTTAATTTACACTATAGCAAAACGGTTTCCAGCAAATTTCTTAGTCGGCTTGGTTCACCCCATTCCAAACTGGTTATTGAGAAAATAAAAATACCTAAAAATTCCACATTCAAATTTATATTGAATAAACTAAAAAACCACTCAATTTGGATTTTTTTTGCACCTTTAAAAATTCGGAGGGGAGGGGGTGATTCCTCCTAGCCTAAACCTAGTTCAAACTAGTTTTTCTCCCAATCTTTGACCTCATGTTCCAAGACAATTCTAAGGGTTGTTAATGCCCATTTTTACCCCATCATGGCCTCTCCATCGATCCCTTTCTATTCCTGGTTTGATTTCATTTCTCGATTCAACTTAGCTCGTTTATCGAGTTGGGATTTTTCCGGTCTTATAGATTTCTTACACCTCAAGGAAATTGAAGAAAGATGAGGTCAACTACCTTACCCATGACCAAGAGTTAGCCTCCATTATGCTCGCTCTCAAAATTTGGTGACACTATCTATATAGGGTCAATTGCAAAATTTTCACCGACCAAAAGAGTTTGAAGTACATCATGACTTATAAAGAATTTATATCTAAGGCAAAGGTAGTGGTTGAAATTAATTAATTATTACAACATTGTGATTGAATACCATCCATGAAAAGGGATTGTGGTGGCATAAGCTTTGAGTCGTAAGTGTCATGCCCCGACCCAATTCTGTCGACTGAAGACTTGTGCCCCTCCACATGTCCCCATTGATAACCATTATGGTGGGTATTTTCATGATAGTGAGAACTGGAGTAATCATGGCTTATGACAAAACACTTGTAAAACGCAGCAGGAATTCGAAACTTTTCTTTCAAAGTTTCATGTGGGTGTCCAAAAAATGATTTATCAAATATCCTAGGAATCATAGCAATATGATAAAACATAAACATACTTCATGAGTAGGGTACGAGGTTACCTTGGGCAAATGTTCTCCTCGGGAAGTTCCTTCCCTTCCTTCCTCTCGCCTTCTTGGTTTATCCTACAACATGTTTAAGGGAGGGACCACCTAGCATGATCATCTATCATATTACTCATACTTTCCCCTTTCGAGTCTGGTCGTTTACTTCGCCCTGTAGACATCGGTCTTAGGCCATTCGACTCGTAGTCTATGCTATGGTTAGGATATTTGTGGTTTCCCCCCTTTAGTTTTCCCAAACCAAAATGCATTACTGCTATATGCATACATCGAGAACTCATGTCCTACTCACAAGGGATGGGCTTCAATCAGCTGACACTTATGGGCTACTCAAAGCCCGTGCCTCATCCCATGCTACTACACAAACCCTAAACACATCAAGCTACTTAGGCCCTTAACACAACAACATACCCTAGAGTATATCGTCTCTTGGACAATACCAAACTAGGAAACTGGAGAGTGGGTGTGGAACTCGTTATCTCAGACCAAGGAAATCGGGAGAAGAACTAGCAATATAAATATTTTTGAAAACCAAGCCAATTAATGGACCAAAAATAGTAAAGAAGGGTTAACGTGGGCAATTGGAAAATCCCAAGTGACAAAAAATTTATAAAAATCATGGGGAAGAACCATGAAGTGGATTGGATGGTTAAATTGGATCGGTTAGTGGTTAATTGGACATGAATTAGATTGAATTGGGTTGAACCATAGTGAACTGGTTCAATGATTTATTTTTCTATGTGGCTTAAAAATGCCAATTTGAAAAATCGAGGCCACCATTAGATAGAGAATGAATTTAGAAAATTTTAATTTTAAGAAAACTGGTCGAATTGGGCCTGAATCGATAGATTTTCGAATTCGGGTCACCGAATCCGGTCGGACTAGACTGGTTAATGGTCCAACCGATTAACGAATCGGACTGGTCAATAGTCCAACCAGTCAACGAACCAGACCGGTCAACGGTCCAATCGGTTAACGAACTAGATCGGTCAATGGTCAACGACACCGAGTCAATAGCCATACAGACACGGGCAGCCAATGGGAGGCTGCCACATGTCCGGTCAACAGTCAGTAAATGACCAGTCAGCCTGCCATGCATACATGAGCAAGCAATGGGAGGTTGCCACGTGTCTAGTCAACCGGTCAGCAGTTGACACAACGGCTGAGTTAGAACACCACGTTAGAAAAACTAGCCAATCACGGTGTGCCGCATGGCACACCCACACCTTGCATGCCCGCCACATCATCGTCATCTTCCTCAGTCAGTTGATAGAAGGGTTAGAGATTTCTCTAAGATAGTAACCCCTTTGACCCAACTCACCAGGAAAGGAGTTGAGTATAAATGGGATAAAAGCTATGAGAAGTTTTTCTTGGAGTTGAAGACTCGGTTGACAACCGCATCGGTACTCTCCCTTCCTGACCCAAGTGCGGGGGAGTACACCATCTATAGTAATGCATCCGAATAAATAATCGGATACATACTGATGCAACAAGGAAAGGTTATCGACTATGCCTCGTGATAACTTAAGGTACATGAGAGGAATTACCCTACGCATGACTTGGAATTAGCGATGATAATGTTTGCCTTAAAGATTTGGCAACACTACCTCTACGGGGTTAAGTGTAGGATATACACAGATCACAAGAGTTTTAAATACTTTCTAACTCAAAAGGAGTTGAACCTCCACTAGAGGAGATGACTGGAATTGGTAAAGGACTATGACCTTGTGATAGAGTATCACCCCGGGAAGGCAACTGTCGTAGTAGATGCTCTAAGTCGCAAATACCAAACTAAGGCGACATAATTAAAGATAAGTTACTCACTGTCATTGCAATAGTTAGGAAGAATGGAGGTGGACCTGAAGATGGATAAGAAGAAGAAATGCTTGTTGGCTGATGTAGTGATGAGACCTAGTCTAACCGAGCAGATTAAGGCCCAGCAAAAGACTTATAAGGAACTTTATTCCTATTTGGACCCGATTAATAGAGGGACCAAACCGGACTCTGACTTACGAAGTGATGGAGTGCTAACCTATAAGGGCAGAGTGTGTGTGCCTCAAAATAAGAAAGTGAAGAGGTTAATTCTGGAAGAGGCACATGATTCAGTGTATGTAATGCATCCAGGTAGTACTAAGATGTAACGCACCCTCAAATAAGGATATTGGTGGAAAGGAATAAAGAGGGAGATTGTGGAATACGTAGCTCGATGCTTGTCTTATAAATAGATTAAAGATGAACATCAGAGACCATTAGGACTGCTGCAACCCTTACCAATCTCGGAATGGAAATGGGAGCACGTCACTATGAACTTTGTCACAGGATTACCTATGACAAGAAAGGGATGAGATGCAATTTGGGTCATAGTGAACCGATTAATCAAGTCCACCCATTTCCTACCAATAAGTGTGACGGATTCAGTAGAACAACTGGCCATCCTATAGATGAGGGAGATAGTAAGACTAAATGGCATTTCGGTGAGCATAGTATCAGATAGAGACCCTAGATTTACTTCAAGGTTCTGGCTAGGTTTACAAAGTGCCTTGGGAACCAAGCTCCACATGAGTATGACATTTCATCCTCAGACCGACAGACAGTTTGAGCAAACGATCCAAACCTTGGAAGACATGCTGAGAGCATGCATACTCACCATGGATAAGGGTTGGGAGGAATACTTGTGCCTAAGAGAATTTGCTTACAATAATAGCTATCATGCTAGTATTTAGATGACTACTTATGAAGCCATTTATGGACGACCATGTCGTACCCCTTTATTTTGGAAAGAAGTGAGGGATAGAAAGCAGAAAAGGGGAGAACTAATAGAGGATGCCATAGAAAAGATCAAGTTAATCAGGAGTCGCCTTAAGGCCGCTCAGGACAGGTAAAAGAGTTATGCGGATTATCAGAGAAGAGATCTGGAGTTTGATGTGAGAGACCAAGTGTTTCTAAAGGTATCCCCATGGAGGGGAATATTTAGGTTTGAACAATGGGGAAAGTTGAAACCAAGGTATATCAGTGCTTATCCCATTGTCCAAAGGATAGGACCAATGACATATAAATTGGAACTACCTCCAGACTTGTAAAGAATACACGATGTATTCCATATCTAGGTACTTGAGAAGTACCAGCCTGATCCTAGCCATGTGTTAGACTAACCTCCACCAGAACTGAAAGAGAACTTGGCCTATCAAGCAGAACTAGTATGAATCATCGACCAGAGGGATAAGAACATAAGGAATAAGAGGATTCCTATGGTAAAGGTTCTTTGGCAAAACGGACCCGTGCAAGAAGAGACATGGGAGACCGAGAGTGTAATGAGGGATGGATACCCTCAATTATTTGACATGTAACTGTTTTGGGGACAAAACCCCTAAAAGGAGGGGAGAGCTGTAAACCCTGTTATTTGATAATAAGAAAAACCGGGAAAAGAATCAGTCATTTCCAAAGAGAAACCAAGTTGATTTATAAACTGTAACCGAGAGAGAAAGGTCAAATTAGGAAATTTATAAATCTCGATTGACCTAAAGAGTCACAAAAGTCATGGAAAAGGACTTTAGGATGAATTGGAAGAGAAAACCAAACTGGTTCAGGTGAACCGGACCTAAGCCGGATTGAACTGGTTTCAAAATTCATTTTTCTAGGTGGTTTAGAAAATTCAAATTGAAGAATTGAAATTTAGACGAATTTAGAAATTTTTAATTTTGAAAAACTCAGACAAATCGGGCCTAAATTGTCCGATTTAAGCATTGAACTTGGTTCGGAACAGTGTTGTCTTCTTCCTTCAAATGACAACACTGTTCACTCACCAGAAAAGTTAACAGCGCTGGTGAAAATGAAAAGTCTCCATTCAGGGCATTTTTGGCCATAAATGATCGTTATAAAGGCGCTAATCGGGCAATCAAGGAGTCCCCGAGCTTCTCATATAAAGGGTTCCTCCTCATTCATCCTCCTCAGACTCGAAAACTCCTCTCTCTCTACTGCTCCAATTTCCTGTGAACCTTAAACTAGTGCTCTGACTTGGGCATTTTTCTAAGCCAAAGAAGGTGAGCTTGGGTTCCTTAGACTCGAGGAGAAGTCAACTACCCAACAGTTGTCACCATTCGATCCGAGGATCGTCGAAGAAGCGTCGTCGTAATCAAACAGTGAAGCAGGTCCAGCGGACCGAAGCTGCCCTATTTCGGTCAAGGTAAAAATGGCCAAATTGAGCCCTCCTCAGGCCAAACCAAGCTCTCCCAACACTTCCATAGCCCTCATACGACTGAATTAGAGCTGAAAGGTAAGCGAATTTGACTCCCCTCTATAATTTCTAATCAGTGTTAAAGAGAGAACTAGCGAAACTTCACTGATTAAATTCTCAATCAATTCAATATGAATTATTATAATTCTTGATCCTAGGAGGAACCTCAGGATAAGACCTACCTGCCTCGATCGAAAGCTCGACCACCGCACCCTCGACAGTAAGCTTTGGAATCTTTCTCTCTCTAAGTCCATTTTCCTAACGAAGCTCCATTTGAGCTCAATTTGGACCCAAATGATGTGATTCAAAGCTTCATTGAATTGTGTGAAAGTGTAGGAATTGATCCATGCCTTCAATTGGATGATAAACCCCGATTGAATTGTCAATTTGATGAAATCAAATTCATCTAGTTTGAAAGGGGGAAATTTTGGGGGAAATTGAGGATTTCATAAAATTGAGGGACCAAAAGTGCAATTTCCCAACATTGAGGGCCAATTTGCTATAAAAAAGATGTTGGAGGACCAATTGGTCAAGTTTTAAAATTTATTGGGGTCAAATTGCCATTTTTGTAAAGTAGGGGCAAAATAGTAATTTTTGAAAAGTTTGGGACCAAATTGGAAATTTGGGAAACTTGAGCCCCTTAAGTGATTTTAAATAAATTGAGGACCCAAAGTGAATTTTAAAAGTTTTGGGACTCAATTTGGGGAAAAGTTTACATTATTAGGGACCTAAAGTTAAGGAAAAAGAACTTTAGAGACATAAATGCAAATAACTGAAAAGTTTGAGTATTTTGTTCATACGTGAGGAATTAGGGCAATCATGTAGGAGCACGAAGGATTGGGAACGCTAGCAAGGATAAGCTCGCGTGGAGGTGAAAAGCCAATTGAGAGGAATACACTACACTTATCGGGGATGTGAGATTTTTCACATCATACCCAGTTGGGATGATGAGTACATCGGAAATGAAAAAATAATACTATGTGGAATTTTAACATCACACCTTGTTTGGGTGATTTGAGAAATACGCAAAAAAACTACTTAATGGTTGTAAGTAGATCATACCCGGTTGGTATGAATAACTTCCTGGAATAAAGTAGAAAACTAGCTTACCAGTTATAAGTGGAGATGTCATCACACCCAGTTGGTGTGGTGGGCAAGTGAAAAGTCATTTTTTCAGAAGTGCTCTCCCTTGACTGTGTGTCACTTCTTAAAACTTTTGGGAGACCTACTTGATGAGAGCTTGAATAGCTCAAATAGGCTAGAGACCTCAATTTTGGAACTTAGGAGCTAAAATGCCCAATTTTGAAAATGTTATACAATGGGCCCAAGGCTAGTTGGCATGAGCAAAAGCTCATAGACAAACATGTTGATAAGCCATGAAAATTTTTAAATGAATGATTATGTGATCTGGCCATGGTATCAAGACATGACCGACATACTCGATGGACTGGCGGTAGTGTGACAAGACCAAGTCGATGGACTGGTTTAGACAAATAGTATAGGTCGAGTTAAGGGTCGGGGTCGTTGGACCAATGGCACCAAAGATTAATAGCTTTATGGAAAACTTTTTTTGTGCATGCATTGAGGTTTGGGACCATTAAGATGCCCGAGAGGGGTAGTGATGCGTCCTAAGGGCTACTAGACGACATGGTGGAGATAAGGGCATATTGTCGTGCCAGCAGTTTGGGAAGCTCGACGTAGTTTCATGCGTATGAGATCGAGGTGAGGTTGGGATGAGGTATCTGTCCTAATACGGACACGGAGTTGCTTTTCAGCTTTGAGGGTCAGATGTGGCGAACATCCACTCATTCACAGGGTAGAAGTGGAAAGGCTTCTATCTAGGTGGTCGATAAAGTCGCTCCGACGCCACAAGTGGTGTAATGGACGGGCTGCCCTACGAATGTGTGATCCCTTCATGATGAAGGATGTGTGTTGATTGTTAAACACACCTATTATTGATAATGAGAAAATTGGTTTTGAGTAACTGGAAATTCAAGGAAGAAATTATTTTTAAGGAAATAAGGAGTCTGGCACACTCCAATTCAAAACTATTTTATAGAAACTCATTTTCAAACACCCATTCACTAAGTTGTCAAACTCACCCCTCCCTTTACCCCTTTTCAATTAACCGAGGGAAGAACCTACCTAAAGACCTTTTTCTAGCTAAACCTGCAAGATAGGTATGTAAGTTTAAAGTTATTTAGTTTTTATTAATGTTATTCCAAGAAAGGTACATGTATAAAGGACGCTTTACTCCCGGGAGAGTGGCAGGTTTCTCATGGGGATTCAACCAAATCGGATCGGGGTGTGACAAAGAGCACCCCCTCCATTCGTTCTCAACATCCCACAAATGAGCGAAGAAGGTGAAGTGTCCTAGTTTCTGGCGAGCAGCAAACTAGAGCTCTGGCAGCGAGACTTTTCTCAACCTCTGAAGCCACATTCGGTACCCTCATAACCATGAGGAAGTCCTCTACCCAGCTGCATCCTCTTTTTAGCTCGCGAACCACCAGAGAAGAGCGGGGGAGCTCGCACAGTGTTGTCGCTCCTCGGTTGTCAATAACTTGAGCTACCCAAGCTCTAGTCAAGCCCTCCCTAGGCTAATTTTGACCAAACCAAGCTTCCTAGACCCCACATAGAGGTGCCCTAACCTCCTCTGAGCCCCGACGGTAAGTCCCCTCCGCCGGCCTTCACTGAAAAATAATATTTAGATAGAATAGCTCTTCGCCAGTAAGGCCTCAGTTTTTGGGAGACCTTTTTTATGGGAGCTAGACTAGCTTGGATAGGCCAGAGGCCTCAGTTTTTGAACTCATGGGGCTAAATGCCCGGTTTTAGAAAAACACATGCAGTGGGCCCAAGGCTAGCGGGCATGAGTAGGAGCTCTTAAACAAGCTTGAGATAAGGAAGCCATGAAAATTTCAAATGAAATTGTTGAATGATTTCGCCATGGTACCAAGTCAAGACCGACAATACTCGATGGACTAGTGGTAGTGTGTTAGGGCCAGATCGATGGACCGGCCTAGACAAACAGCTGCAGGTCGGGTTGAGGGTCGGGGTCGTTGGACCATTGGCACTAAAGATATTGGCTAAATGTGAAAACTATTGTTTGTACATGCACTTGTAGTATAGGACCATCAAGACACCTAAGAGGGGTAGTGATGGGTACTAAGGGCTACTGGACAACATGGTGGAGATAAAAGCAGTTCGTCGTGCCAGTCAATGGGGAAGCTCGGAGTAGCTTCTTGTGCATGAGACCGAGGTGAGGGGATGAGGTCTCTATCCTCATATGGACACGGAGTGGCATTCGGGTATGAGGGTTGGATGTCGAGAATATTCACTCATACCTAGGGTAAAAGTTGATGGGCTTCTATCTTGGTAGCTGGTAAAGACGCTCCGAGCCACAAGTGGGTGAAGTGGACGGGTTGCACCTACGAATATGTGTACCCTTCTTGATGAAGGGCATGTGTTTGATTGCTATATGCCTCCCTAGGCAAGGGGATGAGCTAAAAGGGCTAAACACACCTAATGGAAACGAAAAAAGGTTTTGAAATTCGGAATTTAAGGAAAGATCCTTCTTAAAGGAAATGATAATCTTGGCACGGTTTGAATAATTCTATTTTCTTGAAAACTCACTCCCAACACCCGCTCATATAGTTGTAGAACTCACCCTTCCCTTTTACCCTATTCAGGTAACCAAGGAAAGACCCGTCTTAAAGATCCACTTATATTGAACAGCGAGAAGACATGTATGTCTATTTTAAAATACTCAGTTTTGTATAATGCTATTCCAGGAAATACAAGTAAAAAGGACACCTTACTCCTCACGATTTAGAAAGGGTGAAACCATTGATGGACCAAAAGGGGTGGCAGGTTGCTCATGAGGATCCAACCAAACTGGGTCGAGGCGTGACATCTTAGGTTTGGCTTCGTCATGTTTAACTAACGGACTCTTTCTTACTCGAGTCACATTTTCATGGGACTGTTTGGCCTTCATGTCCCTTACAGCATGACGTGCTCTAGAATTTTCTTTATCCATTATGGTTCTAGAACATTTTCTTGATAATGGATTATGCCTTTCCAACTATTAGGAGTCATGTGACTTCATGCTCTCTTATTACCCGATAGTGTTTCCCAACTACCTTCAGTGTTATACAATTGTCCCTTATATTTTGACATCATGGTCGTGTTGGCCTTTCCTTAACTACTCATTACTTACCAACTTGCTTATATGTTTTTCCCCAGTTCCAACCATCAGGTTTCCTGACTACTTACCGACAGGTTGGGATTCTTCCTCTCTTATGTCCTTCCTCATTTCCCATGGCGTCCTTCACTCAAGGACTTTCTTCTCTTCCATCCACTCTTACTCGCTCGTGACCATTTCACCATCACTTACTCCGAGTTGAACCCTTTCGATCTACATGTCGATTCCTTTGTTTGGTGTGTTCTTTTTTTTTTTTTATGGTTTCATTCTCTACTATGTCATTCAAGGTGGAAACTTCCACCCTACGAGTTACACGTTCCTCCTTCTTATCCTTTCTTGAAGATTTCCTTTCTTCATCTCCTTACACCCTTTTTATATTGGGGCATTTACATGCTTTACATACTTCATTGTCTTAAAATTCCCATTTTGTCCCTTATTCCCTATCTAATGAACTTCCGATTATCGGGTCTTATTACGTGTATTCCACACTATGCCTAACTGTCACTCTTTAGGCTCCATTAAGTTAGCACGGACCATGACAAGTCTTGATGTCAGTGGTCATTTCCATTATACATTTCTTAATTGTAGGGCTTAGCACACTCTAATTAAAGATATCCTATTTATGAAAACTCTCTTCCAACACCCATATACTGAGTTCGAACTCATCCCCTCCCTTTACTCCTTTTCAGGTAACCAAGGAAAAACCCTCTTAAAGACTATCTTGTAGTTGAACCTGCAAGATAGGTATGTAAAGTTAAATGTATTCAGAGTTGATTAATGTTATTCCAGGAAAGATACAAGTAAAAAGGATGTCTTACTCCTCGCGGTTTAAAGAAGGGGAAAACCCTTAATAAATCGATAGAGTGGCGGGTTGCTCATGGGGATCCGACCAAACTGGTCGAGGCATGACAAGGATCTCATAAACAAATTTGATTATGAAGAGCTATGAAAATTTCTAATAAAATTGATTGTGTGATTTCACCACGGTACCAAGTCAAGACCGACAGTACTTGATGGACTGGCGGCAGTGCATCAGGGCCAGGTCAACAAACCAGTTTAGACAAACAGTTGCAAGTCGGGTTGAGCGTCGGGGTCATTAGACCGTTGGCCCCAAAGATAATGACTATATGTGAAAAACTTTTGTTTGTGCATGCACTTGTGGTACGGGACCATCAAAACACCATAAGGGGTAGTGATGGGTCCCAAGGGCTGTTGGACGACATGGAGGGCGATAAGAGTAGTTTGTCATGCCAGTCAGTCATGAAGCTCTGGGAGCTTCTTGCGCATGAGACTAGGGTGGGACAAGATGAGGTCTCCGATCTCATACGGATACAAAGTGGCATTTGGGTTTGAGGGTCAAACGTTTGGGACATTCCACTTAGACCCAAGGTAGAAGTGGACGGGCTTCTATCTTGGTAGATGGTAAAGACACTCTGATCCACGAGTGGGTACAGTGGACGGGTTGCACCTGCAAATGTGTGTACCATTCCTGGTGAAGGGCATGTGTTTGTTTGCTAAACGCCACTCAAGGCAAGGGGATGGGCTAAGAGAGCTAAACACACCTAATATGGTAATGGGAAGAAGATTTTGAAAACTGAAATTTGAGAAAATCCTTTTAAAGGAAATGATATCCTTGACATGGCTTGGATAAGCTAAAAATATTTTTAAAACTCACTCCTAACACTCGCTCACTAAGTTGTAGAACTCACCCCTCCCTTTTACCCATTCTTAGGAGTAAGGAGATATAATGAAAGAAAACATGAAGATATACCCTCCGTCAGGTATGCTTAAAGTTCCTTTTAATTTTGCATTTGATTGATTTATGCTATTATAGGGAATAAGGTTTGAATTTACGCTTGGTTTCTCTTGATTAAAAGAAGGGGAAACCACTCTTAAACCAATGGAGCGACATATTGATCATGGGGATCCGACCAAACCGGGTCAGGGCGTGACACCAGACTGGTCAACGGCGCCCAGTCAACAGCCATGCAAACACGAGCAGCCAATGAGAGGCTGCCACGTATCTGGTCAACGGTTGACGTGGTGGCCGAGTTAGACCTCCATGTTAGAAAAACCAGTCAATCATAGTGTGCCACGTGGCATGCCTACCACATCATCATCTTCAACCTCCAACTGTTGACAGGGAGAACAGAGAAGAGAGAGGGGCCGGAAAAGTGGGAGTCTTCGATGACTCAAAAATCTCTCTGGTCAGATCACCGGCAACCGAATCGGAGGCTGAGTCTCACGTCGGTTGGTAGCTTGAATAGTTGTCGAAATCCCTATATAAAGAGCACCCCTCCATTCATCCTCAACATCCCACAATCGAGCGAATAAGAAGAAGAGTACCATTTTTTTACGAGCAGCGAACCGGAGCTCCGACGATGGGACTTTTCTCAACCTCCAAAGCCACATTCGGTGTCTTTGGAACCGGGAGGAAGTCCTCTACCCTCTTTTTAGCTTGAGGACCACCGAGGAGGAGTGAGGGACCTTCTACAGCACACTTCGAGCTTCCCCCGACCAATTGTGGCCAAGCCAGACACCCTACACCCCACCTAGAGGTGCTCCGACCTTCCCCCGAGCTAAGAAGGTAAGCTCCCTCCGCCGCCCTTCACCAGAAAACACTATTCACAACTAAATTCTGCAAAAACTTTAACTTAGAAATTCACACTAACCCAGGTCATCAATTGAGGTGTGGTTTGATCCAAGTAGGATCTCCATGATGAGAGCAACGTAGTGACAACCAAAGCTCCAGTCACTGGACCTCCACCGATAAGATATTGAAGCTTTCTCTATATAGACTGTATTTTCCAGTGAAGCTCCATTTGAGCTCATTTCTAAGCCAAGTGAAGTGGTTATGGGCTTAAAATGATGAGGAAAATGTAAGGAAGGTGATCCAAATCATGAATGAGGGCAATTAACAACGTTTTGATGATTAATTTAACGAGATTGTAATTTGGGGACCAAAGTGCAATTTTTGAGAAATTTGTGCAAATTGGGGATTTTTCGAAAATTAGGGGGCGAATGGAAAATTGATGAAATTGAGGAAATTTTCATGAAATTCACTCCCAATTGAGGGTCAATTGGGTAATTTGGATAAAATAGAGGACTAATTTGCAAATTTTGAGAAGTTTGGGATCAAATTATAATCTTAGGAAAATTAGGGACTAAATGGCAATTTTGGAAAATTTAGAGGCCAATGGGTGATTTTGATAAAACTAAGGACCCGAGAAGGATAGTTGGAAATCCAAAGGGCTTAATTGAAACTAAGGGGCAAATAAGGACCTAAAGGTAAAAAAAATACAAGCTTTAGGGGCCAAATTAAAATTAAGGCACAATGTGAGGGCCTATGTGCAAATACCCAAAAAGGTGTGGCCTCTTAGTCAAAGCATCCTAATATAGATATTTGTGATGTGTAGTAGAAGATTGCTGGAACACCGGCTTCCGGAAGCACACCGTGATGCCAAACTCTGCCAGGACAACCCTGTCGAAATTACCGGGTGAGTAAGAATTGCTATGATGTCTATTCCAGTTGGAATGACAGTTCGCTTTGAAAAATATTTTTTTTGGAATTAGCCTCCCGTGACTGTGAAACCCTGCTTAAAATATTTGGGAGCTAATTACGGGGCTTAGGCTCGGTATGCAAGTGGGCCCAAGGCCGATGGACATGGGTATGGACCAGTCCAGAACTAGTATGTGATGAGTAATGCTAAAAGATCCAAATAACAGGAAATTGTGTGTGATGCCTGCCGAGCCAAGTCTGAGTTGTTGGGCTTGTTGGGTCCAACCAATACTCCACCAAAGCCATGTTGTCGAACTTGTTGGGCCAGTACGCGTAGACTGAAGCCAAACCAACAAATCGTTGCGCTGGAGGGCCAAAGATAATGGCTATAACTTAAAACACTCTTGAATTGTGCATGCACTATGAAATTTGGGCTATCAGGACACCTGGCATGAGTTGATGATGGATCCCAATAACTGTTGAACGACCTAGGGTGCATGAGTGCGGTATAGCGTCCAGTAGGTCGAGAAGCTCGGGGAGCTTCCTGTGCACTAAGACCGAGGCAGTAGGAGAAAGGAGGTATTGTCCCACAAAGTGGACATTATGAAGTGATCAGGGTTTGAGGGTCGGACTATTGATATCCACTTAAAATCAGGGTGGATGGTAAAGCTGCTTCGATTCACAAGTGGAACGGTCGGGGACCGTTCTACGAACGTGTGATCCCTCCTATTATAGGAGGGCGGTTGATGATCATGTGCAAAACGTGAGAAGGAACTACTTGTGAAATATCAAACATTTGAAAGTGCTAAATTGAACATTTCCTAAAAGATTCCTCCCACTCACTGAGTTCCATAATCTATGAAAATATTTTTCAGAGATTAGTAAGGGAGGTGATTCACTTACTTTTAATCTTATAAATGAAAGTTTTATCAATGTTATTCTCACTTTTTCATACATCCCAAAATATTTTCATTTCTAATATTCTTGCTAGGAAAATGTGGCTTTGATCCACAAAAGGGTTGTCATGCCACGACCCGATTTACTCAATCGACGGTCCCGTGCACCACGTCAATCCTCTTGATATTATCATGGTTGATACATTCACTACAGTAAAATCAAGATACTAAGGTTTTCTTCCATGTCTTTCCTTGATCTTTTATAGTGGAAATTTGAAATTTTCTTTAAAAAGGGGCAATCTCAAAATTTGATTTCGCAAATAACCCATGAAAATAATAATTGATAAGAATATATTGCAACCTTCGTATGCAGGATCGGAGGACTATCTTAGATGGCGCTCGGCTTGGAGATGCTCTCCTACGTGCATCCCAAGACTACTTGGCTGTTACATGCAATCATTTTGGGGGAGAGAATGAGCTCATGGTTGAGTGAATGGGGCTCTAACATCTAATCACTTCATTGCTTACAACTGAGATAACCCAATTTAACTTTCTACATGAATATGTTTGTGGGTCCTTTAACAATTTCATGTATTGGGTTCACTCAGCCCTTTGAGACTTTTGTCTCATTTTGCCCGTAACCATACTATATTACATGGTCATGTCACTTTCGAATTATCTCACGCGGTCCAACAACATATTGCATATTAATAGTAGAAATTTAACACAACTCATGGCCTGCAAACATATATGGGACACTCATGGCTCTCAGGGCATATCACTTACCCTAATTCACTCCCGAATGGTATTTTATGATAATGATCAAGACCGTAAGAGTGTAGGTGTTACGTGTACTTTTTCACACTAGATACCACTTGAGCTTGTCTCTCATTAGGATGTATTTACATGCGGGAGTTATGATCAACTTTATCACCGACAACTTTTCTACATTACCCCACCCCTTACCCATGTGACTTATCTCCGCCTTCTTCTTATCACAATTATGTAACTAGGACAATGCTCATACATCAAATAGGTATCACGAAAAATCTAAAATTAACTAGTTAATTTCTCCTTATTCTCACTTCTAATTTTTATATGATCCGATATTAATTCTCGATTTGCATTCTTATTCTCAATTTATATTAGATTAATTAATTAATTAAACTAGATAGATTAATGTTTTATTGTCTTAAATTTTGATAAAGCTGGTGGGCAAGATAGTCAAGTACTAGTAAAGTGAGTCTAACATGTTAGTACAAACCCCACACCAATAAGATGATTTGTAGTCAATTAGACGAGATCACAATTATATATCATTAAAATTAATTGTGATGGGTATATTAATATTATCTTTGGTGTGGCAGGATCAAGATATATTTCTTGGCATGACATTTACCCGTGTTTAGAGGAGTACTCCTATTGAGGTCAAGGCAACAGCTTCATACACATTTTATATGGCAAGTAATTTGGATAGAAAGTTGTTGTACTTGAAACAGAGTACACGATCATTTTTTGATACATTGATATAATCTTCTTATTACCACCGTTATAGTAAGTATACATACCACTTCATGTGTCCATGTATTAACTCATACCTAAATGTATGTACAAGGAAATTTGAATTATTATTATATAAGAAAATTTTGATTAACGTGGATATTTTTAAATTTGTGAATTAAATTATGATAATAGGTGTGAGTAAACTTGAAATTGATTGTTTGAGTAAAGTTGAAGATTTTCCACATTTTCAAGTAATATTTATAGTGAAGTAACGTGTATATACAATCTCAAACAAGTTGTATATACATTGCTCCCAATATATAGACTCATTTTTATTTAAATTTGATACAAAAAATCAATTTTAAAAAAATTAATAATCAATTCGTTTAAAAAATTGGCATCATGACTGTATATTTGACTTTCAAAATTGGTAGGAAATGTATTTTTCCTAAGATTATTGGAGTCCATCCCAAAATCTTCTCCAAGCTTCATATCATTTGACATGACATTTCATCATGACCGTTCCATCTTGGCGGGCTCAAATATGACAAGTACTTCATCTACCACCCCACCGGGTAGGTAGTTGGTCCGCCGGAAAAGTTACTCCCAATTGCAACGGCCCATTAATTGTATATAATAATCATCTCCTCGCACATCATTTTCTCAATGTAGGATCACACGGAGAGGACAAGTACGTGGATGGCTTCCACCCCTAGTATGGATAGTTTCTCATCCAGCCCTCTTTGGGGTTGTCTGCATTCCTTGCAATATATAGAAGGTTGAAGATATTAAATTTATTTATTTTTCACAAAATTAAATTTATTTTCACTACTTAAATTCCTTACAATTTTATATGAAAATTTAATAGAAATAATCTATTATATATTAATGATCATTTAATTGAATAAATAATTCAATCAATCAAATATATAAATATGCAATTATTAAAAATAAATATGGAAGTACGAATACATCAACACGACTTTAGAAATCTTAATTGGGGAAATAAAAAAAGAATAAATGTGAACCAAGCTTTTGACTTGGTTTAGAGGAATTTTATCTATATAAGGGTGGCTAGAACTCCTACTTGTTTACCATCCATTCTCTACATAGACGAAGTAGAAATTAGAGGATAAATCATCATCTGGGTTCCGGATCTTCTCCTTGAGGTAAACCCTCTAAACATTGGGTTGGTTGATGGTTTTCATATATGTGGTATTGCTTCACGCCCAAATACTCTTACCACTTGCTCTTCTTACTTTAATACAAGCATGCATGTTATGCTAGATGTCTCATATCATTTTCCTTTGTTTTCCAATGGAGCAAGAATAACTTGTTTTCCATTGATACAAGCATATATATATATATATATATTAGAACATATCCGCAAGGTAAGATATACGAAATGGTAGACTAGAGAGAGGAGAGTTGCACAAAAGGATTGTATGGAAACGTCAATTAGGCCCATCCTAAATTTTCTTATGTGTGAGCATGAACCAATTATAGATTGACAAAGAATAAATTGATGTATTTAAGATAAACTAACAGTTGAAATAAAAATTATCACTATTTTAAAATAATATTATTAAGTTATTTTTTAAATAATCATGATGATTAATTAATGAATAATATATAAAAATATCATTTTTATAAATATAAGATTAACGTTTTAAAAACATTTAAATATATAACCTCAGCCGTTTTATTTTTCCTGTAAAATAATCTGTCAAGATCACATTAAAAAAATAATTATGATGTTCAAATGAGGCAATCGTATTTTTTTTCATTTTTTAATTACATTAGTAGATTGAGTAGTAAGAACATAAGCGAAATTTTAGAGTGTAATATTTTAGTTTATAGTGGAATACGCCCATTCATCATTTTGTTTCCCTTTTAAAACATGTGGAAGTGAAACTAATAAAAACAGATAATGTGGAAAAAGTCCACTTGATTAACATTTTGGATGACAGTTTTATCTTTCTATTCTATTTATAGAAACTCAAGACATGGATTCCTTCAAGACTAGAATGGAGGGAAAGCTAAACAGGGTGGATGAATCCCCTCAAAAAAGTTACATATTCAAGGTCCATCATCTGTTACGTAAGGTTAATGAGAAGGCTTATAGTCCTGTACTGATTTCGATTGGACCTTATCATTATGAGAGGCGCAAGCTTGATCTCCAGTTCATGGAGCAGCATAAGTGGCGATACTTGAATGATATGATAACAAGAAAGGTGGAGGAGAGTGGGGGCACATCTAGAGATGAACTATTGAGCAGGTGTTTTGAAATTCTAGAAGGACATGAAGACCGTGCTCGTGGTTACTACGCGGAAGCAGTTCCCCTTGGAAAAGAGGAGTTTATTGAAATGATGTTGGTTGACAGTTGCTTCATCATTGAGTATTTTTGGAAGTGCGAATCACCTGAAAGATGGGAGGACGACCCTCTCTTCCAAGCTGACTGGATAGGAAACTGCTTAAGCCGTGATTTAGTCTTAATTGAGAATCAAGTCCCTTTCTTGGTCCTGACGAAGCTACTCAGTGTGATAGGTCCTTGGCCCGACCAAGACCAAGATGACTTGGCAGCTGTGAAATCCCTTGTTTTGGCAGCTGTGAAATACCTTCCCATATACCAACACCTCGGTCCAATCCAAGAAAAAATTGCACACAATTTTGCAGTTGAAAGCTTTCCCCGTCTTGTCCAACAAGGAATATTTAAGAATGATGAGAAGATAATGCCCAAGATAAATCTTTTATGGATTTCCCGTGATCCGTCTACTACAAAGGAAAGGGAAAACCTGAATATCAAGCATCTTTTAGATCTAGTTCGAAAGTTTATGTTGATTGATGAAACCTTGCTGATCAATAGCGAAACCACACATAGTGTAAACCAGCAACCTCAGAGAGACCAAGACGAAGAGGCACAGAAACCGATACATTCCGCCTCTAAGTTGAGAGAATTTGGAGTGCAGTTCAAAGGTGTTGATAATAGGAAATTTTATGATATTAAATTCGAAAAAGGAGTTCTAGAGATTCCAGTATTACTCATTGATGATGGAACAGAATGTTATTTTCGGAATCTAATAGCATATGAGCAGCATGCTTCTGATGATTTAAGTGGAATTGTAGAAGAGTACATATCTTTCATGGATGATTTGATTGATTCCTCCAAAGATGTTGAGTTACTTCGGCGAGAAGGGATTATTAATAGCTTATTGGGGGATGATACAGAGATTGCAACCATGATCAACAAGATGGCAAGCAATATTACAATAAATCAAGATTATTACAAAATTGTTAGGAATGATTTGTCCAAGCACTGCAAACAGAGACGTCATAGTTGGATAGCCTCACTTCGGATGAATTATCTCTCCAGCCCCTGGACAATCTTATCCACCATTGCTGCCATTATTCTACTCCTCTTGACTCTCATGCAAACAATTTACACTACTCTCTCCTACTACCATGCATAGTATTTAAATATTGGTACAACCACTGAATGTGTCAAAATGTTGCTTTGGTATGTATTTCCCTTTGTTGTTGGTGTGATGAGCAGTCCAAATATCATCTAGTAAGCTCAGTTTTCTTTCGTGTCCAATAATGATGTTTTCAAGTTCTTTTGATTGTTCAATATATTTTGAAGTTTCATTTGATGTATATGGACTGGAATGTCATGTCATGAATACAATTCAGTCCACCACCATGCACGCCTATATATCAAAGTCTTGGTACATATGAACTTTGTTATTGTTATACACTGACTTATAAACCTCTAACTGTTATTGTGATCCACATGCCTATCATACTATCAATTACGAGCTTATATATGTATGTGTGTGTATAATTCAAGCACAAAAGTGATTGCAAAAATTATAACACAAGCCATTTCTCATGAGAGTGAGAACAGATGGACAAGAACAAAAGGGATCAAATGAAATTCTCATAGAAAGTCCAAGAGAGGTTTGCAAAATAAGCTATTTGGAGGACACTCACCAAACCCAAGACAACCCCCACTTATTCCTTAAGATGAAGCACCTGCACCAGCCTTCTTGGGGACAGCTTGAGTACCTTAAATAGCAATCATGGTAAAATCCATTACTAATTTGCAAAACCAGAAGGAAGAGAGGCTCTTTTAAGTCTTACAAATCGGTCTAAATCCTTACCTTCTCTAAAACCAGTTTTGAACCGACGAGGAACATTGCGGAGATACCTCATTCTTCCAGTTCCCGTTGTCTTCCTCCTAATAGCCTTCAAACTCCAGTTATCTGAACACCAAAGAAACTTGTCCAATTTGATACAGGCAATAGAAAATACCAACACCAACATTGATAGGCTTGGCTAGATAATCTAACCAAACTTCTCAATAAAAAAACAGATTCTTCACTAGCTAATACTTCAGATTACGCAGCAATAGGATTAATTACGCCTACCACTATAATAATATCAACAATATCAAGAGCCAATCAATGTAATTTTCCATTTGGTAAGAATGAAACTATACGAAATAACTAAGAAATGATGAAATGATGAATAGAAAGCTTACACTTCCTCTTTCGGCTGAGGGGAAGCCGCGCAGAGCAACAACTCTTTTGCAGGTGAAAACTCCGCCGCATTTATCCCGAATGAAACCGCACGCACAGCAATAACTCATTTATCTGGATTGAAGGAAATAGCTAAATTTTTTATTTATTTATAATTAGGTGTTTAAATTTATTTTTCTTTAA
Source organism: Trapa incisa (assembly GCA_030064435.1). NCBI lineage: Eukaryota > Viridiplantae > Streptophyta > Magnoliopsida > Myrtales > Lythraceae > Trapa > Trapa incisa. Next base: position 1,443,537 of record CM057774.1, on the reverse strand, counting down.
TTTTAGTTTCCTAATTCCGATTTTTCCCTTAAGTTAAGTACCGAATCTCTAAAATTCACCTTATAACCTTAATTTATTTAAATTTATAGAAAAAAATCTAAGTTTACCAAACTTTCAATTTAGTTCTTAACTTTTTCAAAATTATCATTTTACCCCTACTTTACAAAAATGGTAAGTTTTGTCCCAAATTTTAAAAAATTATCTAATTGGTCATCAAATATCTTTATAATGCACAATTGACCCTTAATTTTATGAAATTACACTTTAGTCCCTCGAATTTTTGAAATTCTCAAATTTCCCCCAATTTCAACTTTCTAACTTAGCCGAATTTGATTTAATCAAATTGACCGATCAAATGAGTTTATTTGTTGAAATTGAAGTTAAATTGGAGTTTCTACATCTTCATATGATTCAATTGCACTTTAAATCGCACGATTTGATGGCCGAATAAGATCAAACGGAGCTTCGGCAGCAAACTAGACTTAGAGAGAGAGCTTCGAAAGCTTATCGTTGGGGGCGTGGTGGTCCGAGCTTTTAATGTAGATAGCTCTTGTCCTGAGGTTATTACTAGGATCAAGAATTAAATCAATTGATGCCGAATTGAGGAAGAATTTGGTCAGTGAAGTTCTATTGGTTCTCTCTCTAACACTAATAAAAAATTATGGAGGGAAGCCAAATTAGCTTATCTTTCTACTCTAATTCAGATGTAAGAGGGTTATGGAAGTGTTGAGGGGGATTGGTTTAGCCTGAGAAGGGCTCGAATTGGCTGATTTCAGCTCGGTCAAAATAGGGCAGCTTTGATCCAATGGAGCTGCTTCACTGTTCTATCATGCCAACATTTCTCTGGCGACCCTCGGAGCAAATGAAGACTACATGCGTGTAGCTGACTTCTCCCCGAATCCAAAGAACCCGACCACGTCTTCTTTGACTCAGAAAAATGCCCAAGTCGGAGCTATAGTTCGAGCTTCACCGAAAAATGTAGCAGTTAATAGAGAATGGAGTTTTCAGGTGTGAAGAGGATGAATGAGGAGGGACTTTATCACTCCCCGACCTGATTTGGTCGGATCCCAATCATCAACCCGCCACTCTCCCGATTTATTAAATGGTTTCCCCTAATTATAAACCATAAAGAGTAAGGCGTCATTTAAACCTACACCTTTTTTTGTAATAACATAAATCAATACTGCATAATATTTCAAATTTGTCATACATATCTCAAAATGTCTTACTTAATGGTACTTAAGGGTAAGTTTTCTAAAATTTTATAAAATGGATATAATATATTTCAAAACTTTTAAATTTTAGGAAAATATTTGTATTAGAGTGTGTCAAACTCATTTATTTCAAAAATATTTTTATTTAAAATCTCGGTATGTATTAATGTTTTTTTTATTTTTTGAATTCGAATAAATAAAAAAATTACATATAGTGTGATTTAAAAATGCAAAGAAAAAGTTTAAATATATGTATTTAATCATTCAACTATATTGATTTTTATACAATTTTATAAAATAATAAATAATATAATTAATTTTTATTAATATTTTTTTAGTTTCAAATAAATAAAACAAATATGCATAAATATATATATATATATTATTTAAAATTGTATAAAATTCAATATATTCCAAAGTTAATAACACATATTTAAGATTTGTGTATATATTCGAATCACATTTTTTTTGAATTAAAAAAATAATTTTTTTAATATAAACTAATTCTATTGTTTTGAATATATTATTATTTTGTAAAATTGTATTAAAATTAATATAATTGAGTTATTAATGACATAAACTTAAAATTTGTGTGGTAGGTTCAAATATTTCTGTACACATTCTTTTTATTTATTTGAATACAAAAAAATAAAAAAATAATATAAATTAATTATATTATTTATTATTTTTTAAAATTGTATTAATACGATAGATTTGAGTTTTAATTGTTTAAGTTAAAATTTTTTTATAGGTATTTTTGTTTTATTTATTCAAATTAAAAAAATACCTATTAATAAAAATAAAATTTATTATTTATTACTCTTTAAAACTATATCAAATTCTATTAAATATGGTTTGGTTGTTTGGATTTGAGTTCAAACTTTAGACTTGAACTCGAACCCAACCCTTAATCCGTGAATACCTGAAAAATTTTAGGTCGGGTTCGGATCGAAAGCAAATTCAATTTGGGATCTTTTCAGATAAATACTAATTATTAGTTTCCTATTAGATAAATATATTGTTGGTTAATTTTATATTTTATTATTATATTTTTTAAAATGTTATTTTAAATCATATATATTAAGAATGCTTGATTTTGTTTTTAAAATCATCATTTGAATCATATTGGTAGATTCCTTAATTTATTGCCATTTTCATATGTGAATGGATCAATTATGGTTTGGAAAATGATTTAATTGTGATATTTAAGATAAAATAATGGATAAAATAAAATATAACGTTTAAAATATATATAATTTATAAAGTTATTTTCAATTAAATATAATGATCAATTAATTATCAATTAACACATAAGATAAAAATGTTATGTTTACAAATATATAAATGTTGAAAACTAATTTTATAAATATAGGATTAAAGTGTAAAAACGTTTTTTAAAAAATAGGAGTAAGTATTTTTTTTTTGAAAAATGTAAGAAAGGGTAAACGGTCATATTGAACTTGAATGCCATTTTTATTTAAAATAATATCAGATGTGAGTAACACTTGTGCACATTCATTTTTTTTATCAATGAAATTTTTATTTTAATAAAATTTTTAAAAAATTATGAGTTAATAGTATTTTTTAAAAAGTATTTTCTAAGTTTCTATTTTTTTCTTTGGTTTTGTTCTTGTCAACAATAAATTCAATTTTGTTGTAAATTTGAGTATATGTTTGTGTTCGTACTCATTCTTGAATATTGGTATTTATAATTTGCGGATTCTATAATTTATTATTATTTTTAAAATATGTTGAAATTCCATAGATTTAATAAGCATGAAAAATATCACTAGAAAATAAGGAGCCATTTTTTCATTAATTCATAAAAATATTGTGATTTTTTACGTAATATTTTGTTGCTAAAATGTATGCAACAAAAGTGAGTGTTAAAAATTGGTATATGATATTATTGTACGTCAAAATGGGATGTGTATATATTGTACGTCAAAATGTATGTAACCCGTGCTTGTGTGTGCTTGTGTCTGGTATATTTAGGTTGAACTAATATTCTGACATGGTTTAAATGCTTGTTCCCTTTTCCTTTGCAACAGAGCCCATCATGGTTTTGGATGGGTGGAGGAATGGGCAAATACTGGGTAAGATCCCTTAACTGATTGCTTTTTCTTTTTCTTTCTGCTTTGGTCCCCTTGTTAACTCTTCTGCCATTGTCCTTTTATTTAACATAACTTCCCCACGTGCAGTTCTGAGGGAAATAGAAAGGCTTCTGGACCATTTGACGTGATTAGGATCGAAACACTTCACCATGCTGATAAGGACAAAACGGAAGGCTATATCCTTGAGCAGTTGCTGTGGCTGCAGTATTTGGTAAGCCAATCATCTAGGAAGTCCTCAACCGATGGGATTCCTACAAGGTCTCCCATCAAATCTCCAAATCGCTCACCTCCTCTCATGGAGTCGGCAGATAAGCCCTATCGTGGGATTCCTCCCATGAAAGCTCTCTTAACCCCAGAAGAAAAGGAAATGCTACTGAAAGCAACTGGTAAGAAGATCAAACACTCAGGCATCAGCAAGAGCCAGGACTTCGACTCCATGAAAGTCAAGTTGAGAAAACACGACCGGATGAGTAAAAGTGGCAGTTGCTCTCCAGCGAGGGAGAGCAGGGAGAGTGATGAACCGCAACTCCCATTTAAGAGGCTTTCTTCAGGGGTTGCGGCAATTGATTTCGGTATAAAAAAGGAGAAGGCCTTGGACATGATTGACAGGGTGGAGATTGTCAGGTAAAGAACAAAGTTGATAAACAGAAGGTTTGGAGGTGAGGGAGAATCTTCTACTTGTAAAAATTTGCTTGGTTTATTTGTGCCCTTGTACATAGGCATCATTTTGAGAGGTAACGAGATAAGCGACCGTCTACATGATCTGATGCGTGGTGATGGTTTGAAGGATTTACTTGATGCCATCTAGTTCTTGCGGAAGTGTCATGTGATGTACTTGGCTTTGGCTACAGATTCATTTTGATATATACACACGTAAAAAGGAATGGAAATAGAATATTGTTTCGTTGGGGTTGGAAGAAAATGACTTGGTGTTTTAAGTTTCACCCTCTCTTCAACTTGCTCTCTGCATTCCTAATTTTTTTCCATGCAAAGTATGTTCTTGGAAAGGTTCATGTCCCCAATTATTGGCCGGTTCTCTACTGAAAAGTTTGAGTAGGTTCTTCAATTCTTTCGACGTCCATAGCTTCCAAAACTGAACCAATGATCACACTGCTACTTTCATATTCATGTATTTTGCGGGGATGTATGGATAAGAAAACAACTTCTAAGGTAGATCACACCCTTCATCGAGCAAGATACATTTTGATAATTAGAATTTAATTAGAATAAAAAGTTAAGTAAAGTTGAAGAGATTTTGAGCTCAAATCCCATCATTAAGATAAAGGACTCTATTATTATAATAAAATTTTAAAAATAATGATGTTATCACAATCCTCAACAACTTGACAATTCACTAAAGAATTTTGAAAAGTAAAAAATAGACCATAAATTTACTAAACCAAGTTTGAATCTACTACCCCAATTTTGAGTATTTCAACATAATTTTCTAAAAATATTTCTTGATTCTCGATTTTTAAATATTCAATAAACAATCTAACTTATTTTAATCAATATAAAATAAGTATACAAGAGCATGAATAAAAAGGAGAGATTTACTTGGATGATATTAGAATATGCAATGATTACTTCAACTTGTTCGGATAACTCCTATTATTATTGCAATTCAGGAATATGTAATGATTACTTTAATTTATTCGAATAACTCCTATTATTATTGCACTTCATCAGTCACAACATTTTAAGACTTTAATTTTGTGGAACTTCAATTTAAAATTCTTTCAACAAATCGTATTTCTTCTCATCTTCAATTCTCATAACTACTTCCACTACTTTAAAATTTATTAACAATAAAAATTGTCACTTCGAATGTCAAACTTTCTTGATATAACTAATAAATAATTTGTAAAATTCTCCCGATACTATATCAATTGACATCTTCACAGGGTCAATATAACTTAAAATTTAGAATAAAACATGTAATTATAAATTTTATAAAATATATGTTTCTTAAAATATAAAAAATAATTTAATAAATAATACCATAAATATAAGTACTAAATCTTCACAACATGTGTAACTTTAATTAACCCATCTGAACTTGCTTTAATATCGTCACATTTTTTCTATATTTGAATTTTCTAAAAGTGATATTTGAGAGGGTAAGCTATAAAATATAGTGAGTACGATTTTCTAATACTAGAATATTATACGTCCCATTCAATTCATACTAAAAAAAATGTCTATAAGGAATATTTGTATAAATATTTATAAAGTTTTGATTTTAACTTTGGTTCATTTATATTTCGACTTACGACTTCACACATTTGTAAGTATATTTGTTATAATGTTGAGATATTCATTTTTCAAACATTAACACCATCGCACACAAGTTTATATAGATCAAGTTATCCACTACAAATGTATTAATTCCATGATGAAATGATCACATATGTGCAAAATTAAGCTAAATTACCATTCTGCTTATGTTTTGGAGTTACTTTACCAACTAACCTGGTAGAAAGGTTCATCTCCATCCACAAGTACCCATTCTGCTTATAGGGTGCTTTCTAATAATTAATGAATAGTCAACCATCGCACATGAAAATTGAATAGGTTCGATCTATAGTCATTCAGTCCTCCTAAAAAGATCTACTAAATTCATCTAGTTGCTCCAAAGAGTCAAAACAACTAGTTATTAATGGAATTCCTTGTCAGCTCTTTGTAAAATATTCGTTTGGACGAGGGCTTCCAAACACATCATAAGCTAAACCCGTGTCAATGAACAACCAACCCGCAATGAATAGGGAGGGTATAGTAATGCTATGAATAACCCAATATCGAATGCCCATAATAATATCAGTAAAAGAACATTCTCTTGTGCTTCCAGATTAAAGGGGGGATTGATTCCGTAAAATATGATATCAGTAAATGGAAATTTGCTAAAGTTCCATCCTTGTGAGATCGTCAATATTGTACCAAGGGTTTTTTTCAAGTATACTGAATTAGTATATCTATCATTCTTCCTACACAGCAACACATTTTTAATCAGTATTGAAATGAAGTACTAAATTTTTTTTTAATCTTTTCTTATTGCTTATCGATGTAGAATCATATATGTACCATTCAATATCTAATCCATTCATTTTCTATAGTACATGATTTATTTCTTACCATTGGACCTAGAAAACTTAAGATAGGATAAAACGTGAATTGAATCTAATGGGTTGCTTTCTAATAATTCATAAAAGGAGATTATCATATTTTGATAATTTAATTAGATGCAAAATTGAAAAATCTCCCCCTTTTTAATAATTCATGAATAGCCAACCATTGCACCGTAAAAATTGTCGGGCGAGGAAGATGATGCATGCACGCATAGTAAAAACAGGGGAACCTGGGTAAACTATCGGGCGAGGAAGATAACATGCGTGTGCTCGGTGTCACACATGCGTGCACCCGGTGTCACACACGTTAATTTGCACTATAGCAAACTGGTTTCCATCAAATTTCTTAGTCGGCTCGGTAGTTTTTGGCCTGGTTCACCCCATTCCAAACTGGTTATTGAGAAAATAAAAATACCTAAAAATTCTACATTCAAATGTCTATTGAATAAACTAAAAAACCACTCAATTTGGATTTTTTTTGCACCTTTAAAAATTCGGGGGGGGGGGGGGGGGGGGGGTGGGGGGGTGCTTCCTCCTAGCCCAAACCTAGTTCAAATAAGTTTTTCTCTCAATCTTTGACCTCATGTTCCAAGACAATTCTAAGGATTGCTAATGGCCATTTTTACCCCATCATGGTCTCTCCATTGATCCCTTTCTATTCATGGTTTGATTTAATTTCCGATTCAACTTAGCCCGTTTATCGAGTTGGGATTTTTCCAGTCTTATAAATTTCTTACACCTCAAGGAAAGATGAGGTCAACTACCTTACCCATGACCAAGAGTTAGCCTCCATTATGCTCGCTCTCAAAATTTTGCGACACTATCTATATAGGGTCAATTGCAAAATTTTCACCGACCAAAAGAGTTTGAAGTACATCATGACTTATAAAGAATTTATATCTAAGGCAAAGGTAGTGGTTGAAATTAATTAATTATTACGACATTGTGATTGAATACCATCCATGAAAAGGGAATGTGGTGGCATAAGCTTTGAGTCGTAAGTGTCATGCCCCAACCCGATTCTGTCGACCGGAGACCTATGCCCCTCCACATGTCCCCATCGATAACCATTATGGTGGGTACTTTCACAATAGTGAGAACCGGATGAATCATGGCTTATGACAAAACACTAGTAAAACGCATCAAGAATTCAAAACTTTTCTTTCAATGTTTCATGTGGCTGTCCAAAAAATGATTTATCAAATATCCTAGGAATCATAACAATATGATAAAATATAAACATACTTCATGAGCAAGGTACGAGGTTACCTTGGGCAAATGTTCACCTCGGGAAGTTCCTTCCCTTCCTATCTCTCGCCTTCTTGGTTTATCCTACAACATGTTTAAGGGAGGGGTGAGTTCACAACCTAGTGAATGAGACACTAACGTCATGCCACTACATGGCTTAAACTCCAAATGTTCCCTCGTAAACCACCTAGTATGATCATCTATCATATTACTTGTACTTTCCCCTTTCGAGTCTTGTGGTTTACTTCGCCCTGTAGACATCGGTCTTAGGCCATTCGACTCGTAGTCTATGCTATGGTTGGGATATCTGTGGCTTCCCTCCTTTGGTTTTCCCAAACCAAAATGCATTACTGCTATATGCATACATCGAGAACTCATATCCTACTCACAAGGGATGGGCTATGATCAGCTGACACTTATGGGCTACTCACAGCCCGTGCCTCATCCCATGCTACTACACAAACCCTAAATACATCAAGCTACTTGGGCCCTTAACACAACAACATACCCTAGAGTATATCGTCTCTTGGACAATACCAAACTAGTAAACTAGAGAGTGGGTGTGGAACCCATTCTCTCAGACCAAGGAAATCGGGAGAAGAACCAGCAATATATATATATGTATATATATATATTTAAAAACCAAGCCAATTAATGGACCAAAAATAGTAAAGAAGGGTTAATGTGGGCAATTGGAAAATCCCAATTGACAAAAAATTTATAAAAATCATGGGGAAGAACCATGAAGTGGATTGGATGGTTAAATTGGATCGGTTAGTTGTTAATCGGACATGAACTAGATTGAATTGGGTTGAACTGAGTTGAACCATAATGAACCGGTTCAATGATTCATTTTTCTATGTGTCTTAAAAATGCCAATTTAGAAAATCGAGGCCACCATTAGATAGATAATGAATTTAGAAAATTTTAATTTTGAGAAAACTGGTCGAATCGGGCTTGAACCGATAGATTTTTGAATTCGGGTCATCGAATCCGATTGGACTGGACTGGTCAATGGTCCAACCGGTCAATGAATCGGACTGGTCAATGGTCCAATCAGTAAACAAACTAGACCGGTCAATGGTCCAGTCGGTCAATGAACCAGATCAGTCAATGGTCTAGATCAGTCAATGGTCAACGACACCGAGTTAATAGCCACACAGACACGAGCAGCCAATGGGAGGCTGCCACATGTCCGGTCAACAGTCAGTGAATGACCGGTTAGCCTGCCATGCATACATGAGCAAGCAATGGGAGGTTGCCACGTGTCTGGTCAACTGGTCAATAGATGACACAACGGTTGAGTTAGAACACCACGTTGTGGCACACCCACACCTTGCATGCCCGCCACATCATCATCATCTTCCTTAGTCAATTGATAGAAGGGTTAGAGAGAAGTCCCTATATAAAGAGTGCAAACCTCGTTCTCTGATAATAAGAAAAATCGAGAAAAGAACCGGTTATTTCCAAATAGAAAACCGAGTCGGTTTATAAACCATAACTAATAGAGAAAGGGCAAATTGAGAAATTTATAAATCCTGAGTGACCTAAAGAGTCACAAAAATCATGGAAAAGGACTTTAGGATGAATTGGAATGGAAAACCAAACTGATTTAGGTGAACCAGACCTAAACCGGTTTGAACCACTATTGAACCGATTTCTAAATTCATATTTTTAGGTGGCTTAGAAAATTCAAATTGGAGAATTGAAGCCACTATTGGATAGATAATGAGTTATAAAATTTTAATTTTGAAAAACTCAGTTGAATCGGGCATGAACCAACCGGTTTAAGCATTGAACCCTGTTCGGATAGGTCTGGTTTGGTTCGGAACAGTATCATCTTCTTCCTTCAGATGACAGCACTGTTCACTCGCCGGAAATGATAACGGCACTGGCATAGATAAAAAGTTTCCATTTAGGGCATTTTTGGCCATGAATAATCGTCATAAAGGCACCTATCGGATGACCAAGGAGTCCTTGAGCTTCCTATATAAAGAGCTCTTCCTCATTCATCCTTCTCACACCTAAAAACTCCTCTCTCTACTACTCCAATTTCCAGTGAAACTTGAACCAGAGCTCTGACTTGGTCATTTTTCTGAGCCAAAGAACGCAAGGTCGAGTTCCTTAGTCTTGGGGAGAAGTCAGCTACCCAATGGTGGTTACCATTTGATTTGAGAATTGCCGGAGAGGCATTGGCGTAATCAAATAGTGAAGCAGCTCCGACGGACCTAAGCTGCCCTGTTTTAGCCGAACTAAAAATGGCTAAATTGAACCCTTCTCAGGCCAAACCAAGCTCTCCCAACACTTCTCCAACCCTCATATGACTAAATTAGAGCTGAAAGTAAGCCAATTTGGCTTCACTCTGTAATTTCTAATTAGTGTTAGAGAGAGAACCGATGAAACTTCACTGATCAAATTCTCCCTCAATTTGACATGTATTATTGTAATTCTTGATCCTAGGAGAAACCTTAGGATGAGAGCTACATGCCCAGATCGAAAGCTCGGACAGCCGCACCCCCGACAGTAAGCTTTTGAAGCTTTCTCTCTCTAAATCCAATTTTTCGACGAAGCTCCTTTTCAGCTCAATTTAGACCTAAATGGCGCGATTCAAAGCTCCATTGAATCATGCAGAAGTGTAGAAATTGATCCATACCTTCAATTGGATCAATAAACCTCGATTGAATGGTCAATTTGATGAAATCAAATTTGGCTAGTTTAAAAGGAGGAAAATTGGGGAAAATTTGGGGGAAATTGGGGATTTTGTAAAATTGAGGGACCAAAGTGCAATTTTCCAAAATTGAGGGACAATTGGCCATGAAAAAGATGTTGGAGGACCAATTGGTCAAGTTTTGAAATTTATTGGGGTCAAATTGCCATTTTTATAAAGTAAGGGCAAAATGGTAATTTTTAAAAAGTTGGGGACCAAATTGGAAATTTGGGAAACTTGAACCTCTTAAGTGATTTTGAATAAATTGAGGACCCAAAGTGAATTTTAGAAGTTTTTGAACTCAATTTGGGGAAAATTTTACATTAGGAACCTTAAGTTAAGGAAAAAGAACTTTAGGGACCTAAATACAAATAATTGAAAAGTTTGGGAATTTTGTTCATATGTGAGGAATTAGGGCTATTATGCCAAATGTTAATAATCAAAGATGTCCAAATCGTGTAGGAGCATGAAGGACCGGAAACACCAGAAATGATAAGATCGCGTTAAAGCAAAAAGCCAATTAAGAGGAATACATTGTACTTTTTGGGTGGGTGAGATTTTTCAAATCATACCTGGTTGGGATGATGAAAACCTTGAAAATGAAAAACCACTACTATGTGAAATTTTAACATCACACTTGGTTGGGGTGATGTGAGAAATACACAGAAAAACTACTTAATGATTGTAAGTAGATCATACCCGGTTGGTATGATAAACTTCCTATAATGAAGTAGAAAACCCGCTTACCAGTTATAAGCGGAGATGTCATCACATTCGGTTGGTGTGATGGACAAGTGAAAAGTTATTTTGTCAGAAGTGCTCTCCCCTGACTGTGTGCCGATACTTAAAAATTTTGGGAGACCTTATTGATGAGAGCTCAAATTGCTCAGATAGGCCAGAGGCCTCAGTTTCGGAACTTTGGGGCTAAAATGCCCGGTTTTAAAAATCTTGTATAGTGGGCCTAAGGCCAATTAGAAGGAGTAGGAGCTCATAAACAAACATGTTGATAAGCCATGAAAATTTCTAAATGAATGATTATGTCATTTGGCCATGGTACCAAGACATGACTGACATACTCGATGGATTGGCGGTAGTGTGATAGGACTAGGTCGATGGACCGGTTTAGACAAATAGCTGTAGGTTGAGTTGAGGGTCGGGGTCGTTGGACCAGTGGTACCAAAGATTAATGGTTTATGGAAAACTTTGTTTGTGCATGCACTAAGGTTCGAGACCATCAAGATGCCTAAGAGGGGTAGTGATGCGTCCTAAGGGCTACTTGACGACATGGTGGAGATAAGAGCAGATTATCATGCCAGCAGTTAGAGAAGCTCGACGTAGTGTCATTCGCATGAGATCGGGTGGGTCGGGATGAGGTCTATGTCCTCATACGGACACGGAGTTGCATTTTGGGTTTGAGGGTCAGATGTCACAAACATCCACTCATTCCTAGGGTAGAAGTGGACGGACTTCTATATAGGTGGCCGATAAAGTTGCTTTGATGCCACAAGTGGGTGCAGTAGACGTGCTGCCCTGCAAATGTGTGATCCCTTCATGATGAAGGGCGTGTGTTGATTGTTAAACACACCGATTGTGGATAATGAGGAAATTAGTTTTGAGTAACCGAAATTCAAGGACAAAATAATTTTTAAGAAAATAAGGAGTATGGTACACTCCAATTCAAAACTATTTTATAGAAACTCATTTTCAAACACCCATTCATTAAGTTGTTGAACTCACCCCCTCCCTTTACCCCTTTTCAGGTAACCAAGGGAAGAACCTACCTAAAGACCTTTCGCTAGCTAAACCTACAAGACAGGTATGTAAGTTTAAAGTTATTTAGTTTTGATTAATGTTATTCTAGGAAAGGTACAAGTTTAAAGGATGCCTTACTCCCCACGGTTTAAAGAAGGGGAAAACCATTAATAAATCGGGAGAGTGGCGGGTTGCTCAAGGGGATCCTACTAAACCAAGTCGGGGCATGACAACTTGAGTGGTATGAGAGCCTGTTTCCTTGAATACATTATCAAGACTAGAGAACATAGTAACTAATAGGAATAATTTTTAAAAATTTTAAGATGGCTCCCAAGAAAGGAACCAAGAGAACTAGAGTCGCATTCTATGACACTGCTCAACCACCCCTACTTGTGGAAACTCCCCAAGGAGCCTAGACAACTCCACCTAGATTAAGCTCAGAACACCAGAGGGTGTACGAGGAGTTCACTTGAGTATTTGGACAACCTAACCTTATTCCTAAGGCAGGCACAAATTCTTCGGCTAAACTAGAAGAAGTACAATCCCATCCTCCTCCTGTTACTCATCCCCCTCCAATTGACATTTGCAAAAATCTCAAGACTCTCCATCAACTGGGGTGTAAGCCTTTCCTCGAAGAGAAAGATGCTGGTGCCGCCATGGATTGGCTAGCTAATATTAATAAGTTGATGGGGATAGTCAGGATATCACTAGAGGACATGGTGATCCTGATAGAATTCTTCCTGGAGGGAAGTGCCAAAAGATGGTGGGACAATGTCCTAAACCTGAATACCTCCACACCCACCTAGGAGCAATTTGAGGAGAGGTATGCAAAGGAGTACCTGGCTCCTCGTTTGATTAACGAAAAGAAGCAAGATTTCCTCTAGCTTCGGCAAGGGCTTAACTCGATATCGAAGTATGAGACCAAATTCAATGAGTTATGACCCTTTGCTCCTGACTTGGCTGGTCTGACAGACATATGCCATCGGTTCATGGACGAACTCAATATGGATATACGAGACTGTATGGGAGTACCAGGACACCCCACGGACCTAGCGGTAATGATCAGTATGGCTCACGAATGTGAGTGACTGGTGCAAACCCGACGCCGTCGGATGGAGCAGATGACCTGAAATGAGGACAAGGGCCAAAACCGTTAGGGAGGATGGAAGGAGCATAATGGTCCAAGATGGGGAAATAAAGTGGCATTTCAAAAGAAGAAGGATATGCCACCACCTCTCCAGAGAGTAATCCCCACATTGCCACAAGGAAACCCTCACTATCCTAGGTGCTAAAGGCACCACGAGGGAGCATGCTTGTCCTATTTTGCATGCGAACAAGTGGGGCACTTTGCTAAAGAATGCCCCACTCTTAGGGAGAACAAGCAAAGGAATGCACTTGGACCACCACAAGGGAACCCCAGGAATCCCAGGCCAGGCGCTATAGCTAGAGTACCAGCTAGGGTATACAACCTCACCAGGAAGAGGCTGGGAAAGACCCTAGTATTGTAGCGGCTACATCCCAAAACCCTCCCAATTAGATTAAGAAAGAACCTGTAATAGAAATCTTATTCAATCAAAGAAATATTTTCTCTAAAAATATGCATTTCTCCAACCAAGGTACGTGCAATTATGGGGACGAAAGGTCTACGCCCTCTTCGACTCAGGAGCTGAGAGATCCTTCATCAAAGAGGACATAATTCCAAGTTTACCCCTAGAACTCACTCCTTTAGGAAAAAGTCTCAACATTATCACACTCTTAGGAGAAGGGTTAAATAGGAACAAACAACTTAAGGGATGTGAGATAAAGATTGGAGGAATCAAACTCGAAGCATATATGATTCCATTACCTCTGAGGGAGGTAGAAGTAATCCTTGGGATGGATTGATTAAGTAACCATTAGGCTAGGATGGACTGTGGAAAGAAGATGGTAACCTTCCACATGCTCGAGACAAACAGACTAAAATCCCAAGGAGACTGAAGGAAGGGTGAAGTATAGATGGTGTCCCATATAAAGGCCCAAAAGATGATATAAAAAGGTTGTACGACTTTTTTGGCCATGGTCATCAACAAGAAGTCTGAGGAGAAGGGACCCGAAGGCATCCAGATGGTTAAACACTATCCAGAAGTATTTCTGGAAGAATTATCCGGACTGCCCCCAAATCGACAATTGGAGTTCACCATAGAAATCATTCTAGGTACAAAGCCCATATCCTAAGCCCCTTATCACATGGCTCAAGCAGAACTAAAGGAATTGAAGGAGCAACTGGATGAGCTATTGGAGAAGGACTTCATACATCCTAGCTAGTCTCCATGGGGTGCACCAGTCCTGTTCGTAAAGAAAAATGATGGGAACATGAGATTGTGCATAGATTATAGGATGCTAAACCAGGACAGTATCAAGAACAGATATCCACTTCCATTGATCGATGATCTGTTTGACCAACTGAGAGGAGCAACTTACTTCTCCAAGATAGATCTTCGGTCTGGCTACCATCAACTTAGAATCAGGGAAGAAGATATTTATTGAATATTGCATAATAGAATTAAAATGATAGTAAATTACATTAAGAATATATATAGGGTATATTTGTACTATTTACAATTATACCCCTAACTTATTAATATTGCACACTCCCCCTCAAGATGGATGGTAGATATCTACCATTCCAATCTTGTTACAAATATCATCCCATTCTCTGTAACCTAAACCTTTAGTTAAAAAATCTGCTAGTTGTCCACTAGTCTTCATATATTGTAGTTCCACAATCTTCATATCAATTTTTTCTTTGATGAAAAATTGATCAATTTCCACGTGTTTGGTTCTATCATGTTGAACTGCATTGTTGGTAATATTTATAGCAGACTTTTTATCGCACCACAACTTCATCGGTTCTTCTCTAAATAGGCGAAGCTCCATTAGTAAGCTTCTTATCCAAATTATCTAACAAACAGTTTGATCCATTGATATGTACTCTACTTCTGCTGATGATCGGGCAACTACTTCTTGTTTCTTACTCCTCCAAGATACAAGATTACCTCCAACAAACACACAATAGCCAGACGTAGATCTCCTATCATCCACACAACTTGCCCAATCTGAATCACAAAAGCATTCCACTCTGGTGTGACTCTGAGGCTTAAACCAAAGTTTTTTACCTAGACTCCTTTTTAAATATCTCAATATCCTCATGGTAGTATCCCAATGATTTGTCCTGGGATCGTGCATATATCTGCTCACAATACTAACTGCATATGTGATATCAGGTCTTGTATGACATAGATAGATCAATCGTCCCACAATTCTCTAATATTGTTCTTTATCCACTGGGTCACCTGACTGAGTACATAACTTATGATTCAGTTCTATCGGTGTCGAAGCAAGTCGACAACTTAACATCCCTATCTTAGTAAGTAAATCTAATGTATACTTTCTCCAAGAAAGTACTATACCTTTCCTAGATCTTGTAATCTCAATACCGAGAAAATACTTTAGAGTACCCAAGTCTTTCACCTCAAATTTTTTACTTAGTTATTTTTCAACTGTAATATCTCAACATCATCATCCCTAGTGATGATGATATCATCCACATATACTGCGAGAATAGCAACTCGACCATTAGAGTGTTGATAGAAAACTATATGGTCTCCGTTACACTACCGGTAACCCATTTTAACCATTGCGCGTCGAAATCGATCAAACCATGCTCTTGGTGACTATTTGAGTCCATATAAATATTTCTTCAATCTACAAACCTTCCCCACAGTCTTCGTCGTACCAAATCTAGGTGGAATCTCCATATATACTTCCTCTTGTAGGTCTCCATGCAAAAATGCATTCTTTACATCCATTTGAGGTAATGTCCACCCAAAATTAGCAGCATATGAGATAAGCATTCTAACAGTGCTCATCTTAGCTACTAGTGCAAAAGTCTCATCATAGTCTATTCCATATGTTTGGCTATAACCTTTTGCCACCAACCTTGCTTTGTATCTCACAACTTCTCCTTCAGCATTATGTTTCATATTGAATACCCACTTACATCCTACAACCTTTTTTCCATTTGGAAGTTGAGCAAGTTCCCACGTTTTATTCTTCTCTAGTGTTTTCATCTCCTCATGCATTGCTTCAAGCCACTTCGGATCTCGTTTAGCTTCTTGCCAATTATTTGGTATATGTACTGACTGTAGTGATGCAATAAACAACTTGTATGCAGGTGGAGCAGATGCATATAAAACATAATTAGATATATCATTCTCAAAACCATATCTAATTAGAGGTTTCTCTGCATTAGCTTTACGTTCTCTACTGATGGCAATAGGTAAGGAATCAATACTATTCGATGACGTAGACGAACCATTAGAAGGTTGTATAGAGTCATTACCTTCTGGTGACGTTGATGAAGGTTGTATAGAGTCATTACTTTTTGATGACGTTGATGAACCGTTAGAGGGTTGATTAATACTTGGGATTGGCTCACTATCACCTGCTCATCTTTCTCCCCCTTAGCACCGTCCTTATTTCTCCTGCTATATACCTTCAATTGAGGCTCATCCTTTTTTCCATCTTTGTTACTCCAAATTATAGGACATGGATTAACTCCTACAATAATATTTTCAGCACTTTGATCATTGATAATTTCTTCATTTGTTTTCCATATATCAGGAATTGATAAGTATTGTAATACGGTTGCAGCTTTTGTTGATTCCTTATAGAATGGTTCATTCTCACGAAAAGTCACATCTATACTCACAAAGTGTCTTTTCTCACTTGTACTCCAACACTTGTATCCCTTTTGAGTACTAGAATAACCCACATAAATACATTTCAATGCACGAGGATCGAGCTTGCTTACCAAAAGATGATGATATCTCACAAAACATATACATCCAAACACACTAGGAGGGACTATATATGTGTTTTTTTTCCCATCAATACTTCACAAGGTGATCTAAAGTTCAACACTTGCGAGGGTATCTGATTAATCAAATAAGTTGCTGTCAGTACAGCTTCACTCCATAAATATTTTGGTACATTTATCTTGAATAGAAGAGAACGAGCAACTTCCAACAAATGACGTTTTTTCCTCTCTACAACACCATTTTGTTGGGGGGTATCCAGACATGTAGTCTGATGAATAATTCCCTTACTAGATAGATAAGATGAAAATTCCCGATTCACATACTCAGTGCCATTGTCTGTTATAAGAGTACAAACTTTGACATTAAATTGAGTTTGAACAAGAGCCAGAAAATCCTTGAAACATAATAGTGCTTCTCCGTTATGCTTCATCAAATATAACCATGTCATCTGAGAGTGACAATCAATAAATGTGATAAAGCATCTAAATCCACTAATAGAGGTAATCGGACATGGCCCCCAAACATCCAAGTGAATCAATGAGAATGGTTCTATACTTCTTAATCCAATAGAATTGTAACTTATTTTTGTGTGTTTTCCAAACTCACAAGCATCATAAATAAGTTTATTGCATTCTACTTTACTCATCATATTTGGTCTCAACCTTTTAAGACTCTCAAAAGATGGATGTCCCAACCGACAATGTTCTAACATTGCTTCATCTTCTTCTTTACTATTCACTACAACACTCAAACTTTTATCCACAACTCTTCTATTTCGATACCATAATCCTCTACGCTTGCTGTCGGTTCCAAGTATCTTCTCAGTGTTTCTCTCTCGAAAGATACAAGTATCCCCATCAAAAATTACTTTACAATTCAATTGATCAATGATACTACTAACTGACAATAGATTAACTGGAAAAGAGAGAGCATGCAAAACAGATGATAATGTGATCAAATCAGTACATCTAACAGAGCCCTTCCCTTTTATAGATTGTACTATTCCATCTGTCGTATGAACAACTCCCTTATGAGTTTGAGGATATTTATCATATGTATTAAATTCTTCTATTGATCCTGTCATATGTCTTGATGCACTAGAATCAATAATCCAATCTATGGAATATTCAAGTATTTGTACCTGATTACCACAATTGATCTCATTCTCGTCCAATATGATGAGACATCTGCTATTCATATTTTTCATCTCTCTCGAATCCCTTCCAGCTTCTGGGTCTCCAGGTCGCAACTCCCGACGATGACAAATCTTAGAGATATCTTTTTGTCTTCTTTGACAATTAAGCTAATTCGCATTTAGAGCCGTATCAGGCTCCGCCGATCCTTCAGAACCGCCAAAACTTGAAAATACTAGAAAACCCTAGCTCTGATACCATATTGAATATTGCAAAATAGAATTAAAATGATAGTAAATTACATTAAGAATATATATATAGGGTATATTTGTACTATTTACAAATATACCCCTAACTTATTAATATTGCACAATATTCCTAAGATCGCATTCGGGTCCCGGTATGGGCATTACGAGTTTAGGGTGATGCCTTTTGGCTTAACCAATGCCTCTATAGCCTTCATGGATTTAATGAACCAAGTGTTCCAACTACACTTGAACATTCTCATGATAGTATTTATAGATGATATTCTCATATACTCATGAACTAGTTTGGAGCACAAAGAACATTTGGCAATCACCTTGGAGATATTGAGGGAAAACCACTTATATGCAAAATTATCCAAGTGTGAGTTCTGGCTGCAGGAGGTAGGGTTCTTAGGACACATAGTGTCCAAAGATGGAGTCAAGGTAGACCTGGCAAAGGTGGAAGCCATATCCAATTGTAAGGCACCTAGGAATAGTTCGGAGATATGGAGTTTCTTAGGTCTGGCAGGATATTACAAATGGTTCGTACAAGATTTCTCTAAGATAGCAACCCCTTTGACCTGACTCACCAGGAAAGGAGTTGAGTATAAATGGGATGAAAGCTATGAGAAGTTTTTCTTGGAGTTGAAGACTCGGTTGACAACCGCACCGGTACTCTCCCTTCCTGACCCAAGTGCGGGGGAGTACACCATCTATAGTAATGCATCTGGACAAATAATCAGATGCGTACTAATGCAACAAGGAAAGGTTATCACCTACGCCTCGTGATAACTTAAGGTACATGAGAGGAATTACCCTACGCATGACTTGGAATTAGCGATGATAGTGTTCGCCTTAAAGATTTGGCAACACTACCTCTACGGGGTTAAGTGTATGATATACATAGATCATAAGAGTATTAAATACTTTCTAACTCAAAAAGAGTTGAACCTCCACTAGAGGAGATGGCTAGAATTGGTAAAGGACTATGACCTTGTGATAGAGTATCACCCCGGGAAGGCAAATGTGGTGGTAGATGCTCTAAGTCACAAATACCAAACTGAGGCGGCACAATTAAAGATAAGTTACTTACTCTCGTTGCAATAGTTGGGAAGAATGGAGGTGGACCTGAAGATGGATAAGAAGGAAAAATGCTTGTTGGCTAATGTAGTGATGAGACCTAGTCTAAGTGAGCAGATTAAGGCCCAGCAAAAGACTTATAAGGAACTCCATTCCAGTTTGGACTCGGTTAATAGAGGGACGAAACCGGACTCCAACTTGCAAAGTGATGGAGTGCTAACCTGTAAGGGCAGTGTGTGTGTGCCTCAAAATAAGAAAGTGAAGAGGTTAATTCTGGAAGAGGCACACGATTCGGTGTATACAATGCATATGGGCAGTACTAAGATGTAACGCACCCTCACACAAGGATATTGGTGGAAAGGAATAAAGAGGGAGATTGTGGAATACGTAGCTCGATGCTTGTCCTGTAAACAGATTAAAGATGAACATTAGAGACCATTAGGACTGCTGCAACCCATACCAATCTCGGAATGGAAATGGGAGCACATCACTATGGACTTTGTCACAGGATTACCTACGACAAGAAAGGGATGAGATGCAATTTGGGTCATAGTGAACCGATTAATCAAGTCCACCCATTTCCTACCAATAAGAGTGAAGGATTCAGTAGAACAACTGGCCATCCTATAGATGAGGGAGATAGTAAGACTCCATGGCATTCCGGTGAGCATAGTATCAGATAGAGACCTTAGATTTACTTCAAGGTTCTGGCTAGGTTTACAAAGTGCCTTGGGAACCAAGCTCCACATGAGTATGACATTTCATCCTCAGACCGACGAACAGTTTGAGCAAACGATCCTAACCTTGGAAGTCATGCTGAGGGCATGCATACTCACCATGGATAAGGGTTGGGAGGAATACTTGTGCCTAATAGAATTTGCTTACAATAATAGCTATTAGGCCAGTATTTAGATGACTACTTATGAAGCCCTTTATGGACGACCATGTCGTACCCCTTTATTTTGGGAAGAAGCGAGGGACAGAAAGCAGGAAAGGGTAGAACTAATAGAGGATGCCACAGAAAAGATCAAGTTAATCAGGAGTCGCCTTAAGGCCGCTCAGGACAGGTAAAAGAGTTATGCGGATCATCAGAGAAGAGATCTGGAGTTTGATGTGAGAGACCAAGTGTTTCTAAAGGTATCCCCATGGAGAGGAATATTTAGGTTTGAACAATGGGGAAAGTTGAAACCAAGGTATATCAGTACTTATCCCATTGTCCAAACGATAGGACCAATGACATATAAATTGGAACTACCTCCAGACTTGTAGAGAATACATGATGTATTCCATATCTAGGTACTCGAGAAGTACCAACCCGATCCCAGCCATGTGTTGGACTAACCTCCACCAAAACTGGAAGAGAACTTGACCTATCAAGCAGAACTAGTATGAATCATCGACTAGAGGGATAAGAACTTAAGGAATAAGAGGAGTCCTATGGTCAAGGTTCTTTGGCAAAACGAACTCGTGCAAGAAGAGACATGGGAGACCAAGAGTGTAATGAGGGATGGATACCCTCAATTATTCGACATGTAACTGGTTTCAAAATTCATTTTTCTAGGTGGTTTAGAAAATTCAAATTGGAGAATTGAAATTTAGAAAAATTTAGAAAATTTTAATTTTGAAAAACTCAGATGAATCGAGCCTAAACCGTTTGGTTTAAGCATTGAAATTGGTTCGGAATAGTGTCGTCTTCTTCCTTCAAATGACAATACTGTTCACTCACCAAAAAAGCTAACAACGCCGGTGAAGATGAAAAGTCTCCATTCAGGGCATTTTTGGCCATAAATGATCGTCATAAAGGAGCTAATCAGATGACCAAGGAGACCCCAAGCTTCCTATATAAAGGGTCCTCCTCATTCATCCTCCTCATTCATCCTCCTCACACTCGAAAACTCCTCTCTCTCTACTGCTCCAATTTCCGGTGAACCTCAAACCAGTGCTCCGACTTGGGCATTTTTCTAAGCCAAAGAAGGTGAGCTTGGGTTCCTTACACTCGAGGAGAAGTCAACTACCCGACAGTTGTCACCATTCGATCTGAGGATCACCGGAGAAGCGTCGTCATAATCAAACAGTGAAGCAGCTCTGGCAGACCGAAGCTGCCCTATTTCAGCCAAGGTAAAAATGGCCAAATTGAGCCCTCCTCAGGCCAAACCAAGCTCTCCCAACACTTCCATAGCCCTCATACGACTAAATTAGAGCTGAAAGATAAGCCAATTTGGCTTACCTCTGTAATTTCAGATCAGTGTTAAAGAGAGAACCAACGAAACTTCACTAATTAAATTCTCAATCAATTCAATATGAATTGTTATAATTCTTTATCCTAGAAGAAACCTCAGGATAAGAGCTACCTGCCCCGATCGAAAGCTCGGACCGCCGCACCCTCGATAGTAAGCTTTGGAAGCTTTCTCTCTCTAAGTCCATTTTTCTGACGAAACTCCATTTAAGCTCAATTTGGACCCAAATGATGCGATTAAAAGCTCCATTGAATCATGTGGAAGTGTAGGAACTGATCCATACCTTCAATTGGATGAATAAACCCCGATTGAATTGTCAATTTGATGAAATCAAATTCATCTAGTTTGAAAGGGGAAAATTTGGGGGAAATTGAGGATTTTGTAAAATTGAGGTACCAAAGTGCAATTTCCCAAAATTGAGGGCCAGTTTGCTATAAAAAAGATGTTGGAGGACCAATTGGTCAAGTTTTGAAATTTATTGGGGTCAAATTGCTATTTTTTTAAATTAGGGGCAAAATAGTAATTTTTGAAAAGTTGGGGACCAAATTGGAAATTTGGGAAACTTGAGCCCCTTAAGTGATTTTAAATAAATTGAGGACCCAAAGTGAATTTTAGAAGTTTCGGGACTCAATTTGTGGTAAAGTTTACATTATTAGGAACCTAAAGTTATGGAAAAAGAACTTTAGGGACATAAATTCAAATAACCGAAAAGTTTGAGCATTTTGTTCATACGTGAGGAATTAGAGCTCTTATGCCAAATGTTAATAATCCAGGATGTCCAAATCATGTAGAAGCACGAAGGATTGGAAACACCAGCAAGGATAAGCTCGCGTGGAGGCAAAAAGCCAATTAAGAGGAATACACTTCACTTATCGGGGATGTGAGATTTTTCACATCATATCCGGTTGGGATGATGAGTACATCGGAAATGAAAAACTACTACTATGTGGAATTTTAAGATCACACCTTGTTTGAGTGATTTGAGAAATACACAGAAAAACTACTTAATGGTTGTAAGTAGATCATACCCGGTTGGTATAAATAACTTCCTAGAATGAAGTAGAAAACTAGCTTACCAGTTATAAGCAGAGATGTCATCACACCCAGTTGGTGTGATGGACAAGTGAAAAGTCATTTTGTGAGAAGTGCTCTCCCTTGCCTGTGTGTCACTTCTTAAAACTTTTGGGAGACCTACTTGATGAGAGCTTGAATAGCTCAGATAGGCCAGAGGCCTCAATTTTGGAACTGAGGGGCTAAAATGTCCAGCTTTGAAAATCTTGTACAATGGGCCCAAGGCTAGTTGGTACAAGCAGAAGCTCATAGACAAACATGTTGATAAGCCATGAAAATTTTTAAATGAATGATTATGTGATCTGGTCATGGTACTAAGACAGAACCGACATACTCGATGGACTGGTGGTAGTGTGACAAGACCAAGTCGATGGACTAGTTTAGACAAATAGCTATAGGTCGAGTTGAGGGTCGGGGCCGTTGGACCAGTGGAACCAAAGATTAATAGCTTTATGGAAAAATTTGTTTGTGCATGCACTGAGGTTTAGAACCATTAAGACGCCCAAGAGGGGTAGTGATGCGTCCTAAGGGATACTAGACGATATGGTGGAGATAAGGGCAGATTGTTGTGCCAGCAACTAGGGAAGCTCGGCGTAGTTTCATGCGTATGAGATCGAGGTGGGGTCGGGATGAGGTCTTTGTCCCCATATGGACATGGAGTTGCTTTTCGACTTTGAGGGTCAAATGTTGTGAACATCCACTCATTCACAGGGTAGAAGTGGACGGGCTTCTATCTAGGTGGTCGGTAAAGTCGCTACGACGCCACAAGTGGTGCAGTGGACGGGCTGCCATACGAATGTGTAATACCTTCATGATGAATAGCGTGTGTTAATTGTTAAACACACCTATTATGGATAATGAGAAAATTGGTTTTGAGTAACCAGAAATTCAAGGAAGAAGTGATTTTTAAGGAAATAAGGAGTCTGACACACTCCAATTCAAAACTATTTTATAGAAACTCATTTTCAAACACTCATTCACTAAGCTGTCGAACTCACCCCTTCCTTTACCCCTATTTAGTTAACCGAGGGAAGAACCTACCTAAAGACCTTTCGCTAGCTAAACCTGCAAGATAGGTATGTAAGTTTAAAGTTATTTAGTTTTTATTAATGTTATTCCAAGAAAGGTACATGTATAAAGGACGCTTAACTCCCGACGGTTTAAGGAAGGGGAAAACCCTTAATAAACCAGGAGACTGACAAGTTTCTCATGGGGATCCAACCAAATTGGGTCGGGGTGTGACAAAGAGCACCCCCTCCATTTGTTCTCAGCATCCCACAAACGAGCGAAGAAGGTGAAGTGTCCTAGTTTCTGGCGAGCAGCAAACCAGAGCTCTGGCAACAAGACTTTTCTCAACCTTTGAAGCCACATTCGGTACCCTCAAAACCATGAAGAAGTCCTCTACCCAGCTGCATCCTCCTTTTAGCTCGAGGACCACCAAAGAAGAGCGGGGGAGCTCGCATAGTGTTGTCGCTCCTCAGCTGTCAACAACTTGAGCTACTCGAGCTCTAGTCAAGCCCTCCTAGGATAATTCTGACCAAACCAAGCTTCGTAGACCCCACATAGAGGTGCCCTAACCTCCCCTGAGCCCCGACAGTAAGTCCACTCCGCCGCCCTTCGCCACCCTTCGCTAAAAAATACTATTTAGATAGAATAGCTCTTTGCCAGTAAGGCCTCAGTTTTTGGGAGACCTTTTTGACAGGAGCTAGAACAGCTCAGATAGGCCAGAGGCCTCAGTTTTTGAACTCATGGGGCTAAATGCCTAGTTTTAGAAAAACACGTGCAGTGGGCCACTAGCGAGCATGAGTAGGAGCTCTAAAAAAAACTTGAGATAAGGAAGCCATGAAAATTTCTAATAAAATTGTTGTTTGATTTCGCCATGGTACCAAGTCAGGACAGACAATACTCGATGGACTAGCAGAAGTGTGTTAGGGCCAGGTCGATGGACCGGCCTAGACAAACAGCTACAGGTCAGGTTGAGGGTCGGGGCCGTTGGACCATTGGCACTAAAGATATTGGCTATATGTGAAAAATGTTGTTTGTACATGCACTTGTAGTATAGGACCATCAAGACACATAAGAGGGGTAGTGATGGGTCCTAAGGGCTACTAGACAACATGGTAGAGTTCGTCATGCCAGTCAGTCGGGAAGCTCAGAGTAGCTTCTTGTGCATGAGACCGAGGTGGAGGATGAGGTTTCTATCCTCATACGGACATGGAGTGGCATTTGGGTTTGAGGGTTGGATGTCGAGAACATTCACTCAGACCTAGGGTAGAAGTTGATGGGCTTCTATCTTGGTAGCTCGTAAAGCACTTCGAGCCACAAGTGGGTGAAGTGGACGGGTTGCACCTACGAATATGTGTACCCTTCTTGATGAAGGGCATGTGTTTGATTGCTATATGCCTCCCGAGGCAAGGGAATGAGCTAAAAGAGCTAAACACACCTAATGGAAATGGAAAAAGGTTTTGAAAATTGGAATTTAAGGAAAGATCCTTCTTAAAGGAAATGATAATCTTGGCACGGTTTGAATAATTGTGTTTTCTTGAAAACTCACTCCCAACACCCACTCATTGAGTTAGAGAACTCGCCCTTCCCTTTTACCCTATTCAGGTAACCAAGGAAAGACCCATCTTAAAGACCCACTTATATTGAACAGTGAGAAGACATGTATGTTTGTTTTAAAATACTCAGTTTTGTATAATGCTATTCCAGGAAATACAGGTAAAAAGGACACCTTACTCCTCGCGATTTAGAAAGGGTGAAACCCTTGATGGACCAAAAGGGGTGGTAGATTGCTCACGAGGATCCGACCAAACTAGGTCGAGGCGTGACATCTTAGGTTTGGCTTCGTCATGTTTAACTAACGGACTCTTTCTTACTTGAGTCACATTTTCCTAGGACCGTTTGGCTTTCATGTCCCTTACAGCATGACGTGCTCTAGAATTTTCTTTGTTCATTATGGTTCTAGAACATTTTCTTGATAATGGATTATGCCTTTCCAAGTATTAGAAGTCATGTGACTTTGTGCTCTCTTATTACCTGGTAGTGTTCCTCAACTACCTTCAGTGTTATCCAATTGTCCATTAAATTTTGACATCATGGTCATGTTGGCCTTTCCTTAACTACTCATTACTTACCAACTTGCTTATTGGTTTTTCCCCAATTCCAACCATCGGGTTTCCCGACGACTTACTGACAGGTTGGGATTCTTCCTCTCTTATGTCCTTCCTCATTTCCCATGGCATCCTTCACTCAAGGGCTTTCTTCTCTCCCATCCACTCTTACTCGCTTGTGACCATTTCACCATCACTTACTCTGAGTTGATCCCTTTCGATCTACATGTCGATTCCTTTGTTTGGTGTGTTCTTTTTTTTTTTTTACGGTTTCATTCTCTACTATGTCATTCAAGGTGGAGACTTCCACCCTACGAGTTACACGTTCCTCCTTCTTATCCTTTCTTGAAGATTCCTTTCTTCATCTCCTTACACCCTTTTTATATTGGGTCATTTATCTGCTTTACATACTTCATTGTCTTAAAATTCCCATTTTTTCCCTTATTCCCTATCCAATGAACTTCCGATATCGGGTCTTATTACGTGTATTCCACACTATGCATATTTGTCACTCTTTAGGCTCCATTAAGTTAGCGCGGACTATGACAAGTCTTGATGTCAGTAATCGTTTCAATTATACATTTTTTAATTGTAGGGCTTATTTCTTCAAGGTTTCTCAGATGTTATTTTCTCTATTTCTTTATTATGGGCAATCCACTCCTTTCTTACTTGTACAACATCTTTAGATACTATCTTCCTACCTACCCGTTCCTTGGGTTTAACTTACTCATTGGGTTCTGGGTAAACTTCCCTTGTAATTGGTCCTTTATCCCCAACTTGCATTCCATTTGTAATTTTACCTTGTATTCCTCTTTAGTTGGATTCATTACTTCTTTGTTGGAATATGTATGGCTCTTCAGGGCTCCCTCCCTTCGTAGGCTTCCTCATCTTTTCTTGGATTTCCTCTTTCCTTCATCTTCTTGGGTATCTATCTTTAAGTCAACCTCAAGACATTCTTTGATGTCCTCCTATCCTGCTTACCCTTACTTCGGGGAATGTTGCTGGCACATCCCTTGTACCTTGTCTTTATTCCAACTTATACTCACTACAATTTTTATTTTTATTAGGAAAGGGTTTTCAATCTCTTTACCATCTATGTTTCTTAATCTCCTTTTGAGACTTACATAATCCCTTTCGTGGCTTGAGTTTGATTATCGATTCGTTATCGGCCATTTATTTCTTCAAGGATTTCTTTGTCCTTCTTTTTCAACATTTTGACATTTTCACCTTTCCCTTTCTTGCTGGAGTTTAAATTTATGGTCTTCTTGAGGGTTAGTTCGTTAACTGACTCGTACCTATACTGGTTTACTTGTCTTGGAACAGTTGTCCTGAGATTTTACTTGTCCTTGATGCCTATCTTGTAACATCGTGTTTTATTAACCCAAAATTTCAGTTGGAAAATTTTCTAGAATTTTAATTTAAGTTTAAACCCCAATTGATATCATTGGAACAAAACTAATTTAAAATAAGATGATAAGTGCTGATTTCATGAAATTAAATAACTCGATGGAATTGAGTTAAGTCTATTGTAATTAAGTAGAATAAGAAATATTTCTATATATACATATATATATATATTGTGAATAAGAGACTTTTACATATAAAGTACATATACCTGTACATGATAAATTTCCAAATATATATAGAGGAGAAAGGGATTTGAGAGCTGATGTTGTATTAATATCAAATAAATAAATACATTAATGTATTAACATATTCAAGTACATGCACAATTATGTCTCTAGGCTAATTACAAGTGCTCTTGGAGGGGGGGAGGGGGGTGCATGACCCATAACCTTAAAAATAGGAATACTTAACAAGCAAAGTAAGTAAAGGTGAAATAAACAGAAATGTTAGACTTTAGTAAAATTGATAAAGACCTTCGGAAACTTTAGACTTAATTGTCCTAGAATCTAAAATGTGACCTTCCTTGTATATAGCAAACACCCTTGAAAATCCATCCATGATGATCTCTGCAAGGATCAGGAGTTGCCTATTTGTGGTTACTTATGTTAAGGATTGAAGCAAGTGGCTTGAATTCCTCATCCACTAGGGCCTACAATATAGGCAAACAAAAATTATATAGGAGAACCAAGTCTCTCGAAAGGTTTAATGAAAAATAATATATGATAACAAATTTACTTAAAGTCTGATATGCTTATGAAAGTGAGAAACAACCCAAGTAATCAAATTCATATATTGTATAAGCTAGGATCTATGGTATAAACTCTATAGAGTACTAAAGTACTGATGTTGTATTAATAGTAAATTGAGCCTAGAAATAAAAAGCAAGAAATATATTTTTTGAGAGCCTAGTATGAAAAGGGTGAGGTAACAATCTATCAATTATTGTGGCTTACATAGAAACTAAACATCATAAAGTTTTATAAAAGTATGGTACATTATGATATTATGCATTACCAACAAAACAACTAATCAACTCCTAGTAACCAACATCAAATAACTAAACATCATAGGCAATGCCAGTCTATAATAAAGTTAATTTCTCAACTACCAATAAACTAAGGGCTAAGATATCGAACCGCTTGAGGGAAATACATAAGGAAAGAGTTTTAGAACATAAGGAAATATAACCAAATGGTAAATATTCAAATCATGATGTTCACAATAATGATAGTTTGAAATTTGTAGTCCATTTGACATTTTCTTAATCTGTAGAAAGTTCATGGATGTTGTGCAAAGCTATATACAGAGTATAATCCACCATGTCAAAGAATTTCATGCTTCATGAAGCAATTAAACCATACAGTATATCATTTGTGAAATCTTAGAATATAAGACAATTCATTCACAATAAAAATCAATTCAGATCTTTGCATATGGGTCTAACCAATCCAATACTCATCTATGAGTCACAGAATAAGTTACTATAATTTTAAAAAAAATGAGTGGCAAAATAGGAGCAATTACCTGTAAAATTTCTATAGGATTGGAGAGATATCCCTTAGTACATTCATTTCCTAGAAAATAACATAACTGCAAGAATAATAATCATATATTCTTTGTCACCTCCAATATCAGCTTTCCAAATAAATATTGATTCTTAAAATGGATCAAACCTTTATTGGATGAACTTTAATAACTCCTAGCTACTCAAAGGCTAATTAGTTATTAGATTTAATGTTTAAAAATCAATGGGGCTAAAGTTAAAGGGGCTCCCCATTTAACATGGGCTATTCAATGTAATGCATTAAAGGAAATATACAACCATGTTAAATAATAAGATTGGCATTATACATGGGCATAAGAATCAAAATGTAAGTTAATGAGATTAGTGATTTGGGGTATCATGAATGAGAATGAGAAAGGGTTAGAGTTACTTATCATTCCTGAATATAAGTGTTGGAATTCCATCAGACTACAGTTGATTAAAATATATCAAAGAGAAATAATGGAGTAATAACTCTTCCCCATTTAACAAACAATTCTATATATAAGTAGCTTAGAACAATTGATCAAAGCCACACTAACTAAGCTAAGAGTGCAATTCGAGTAGAAGAGAGCTACCTGGTCCACTAGTCCTTGCTCACACCTCAAACATCATCTTTGCCATGATCACTTTGATATACTGGATTAATACTCCCTACCTATGAAATTCTCAATCTCGACATCCACCCTACAACAACCAAATGCAAGGAAAATTGGGAAGTATCGGAGCAGAGAAAGATCAATAAGACAAATCAAGGATTGGTACCTGGGAATCCCTCCGGGATGAACATGTCTCTGGATAAAAGGTGAGTGGGATTTAATATCATACCTGGTTGGGATGATAAGCACATCGGAAATAAAAACCAACTTTTAAGTGGTATTTTAACCGTCACACCTAATAGCAGTGATGTGGAAATCTCCCGGAAAAACTACTTACCGGTTGTAAGTAGTTCATACCTAGTTGGTATGATGAAACTTCCTGGAAGGAAGTGAAAAACCTGCTTATCGGTTATAAGTGGAGATGTTCTCATGCCTAATTGGTATGATGGACAGTCGAAAAAGTTTATTTTGTTGGAAATGCTCTCCCATGACCGTGTGCCACTGCTTAAAATTTTTGGGAGAGTTTCTTGACGGGAGCTCAAATAGCTCATATAGGTTGGAGGCCTCGATTTTGGAACTTGGGGGCTAATATGCTTGATTTTAAAAATCTCGACATGACTGACATACTTGATGGACTAGTGGTAGTGTGACATGACATGTCTTGGGACTAGTCAAGACAAACAACTGCAGGTCGAGTCGAGGGTCGGGGCCGTTGGACTTGTGGCACCACAGATTATATGACATTATGTGAAAAACTATTGATTGTGCATACACTATGTTACGTGACCTTCAAGACACCCAAGAGGGGTAGTGATGCGTCCCAGGGCTTTGGAAGACCTGGTGGATATAAGGGCAGTTAGTTGTACAAGAAGTCTTGCAAAGCTCAACGTGCCTTCAGACGTATGAGACTGGGGTGGGGATAGGATGAGATCTCTATCCTCATATAGACATGGAGATTTGTTACGGGATTGAGGGTCCGATGTCACGAACATCCACTCATTCTTAGGGTAGAAGTTGACGTGCTTCTATCTAGGTGGCCGATAAATTCACTCCATTGCCACAAGTGGGTACAGTGGACGGATTAACCTGCGATTGTGTGTATCATTCATGATGAAGGGTGTGTGTTGAATGTTAAACACACCTAATGTGGATAATAAGGAAAAGAGTTTTGAAAACCAGAATTTGAGGAAAGAATATATTAAAGGAAATAAGGAGTCTAGTACACTTCGATTAAATTTTGTTTTTATGAAAACTCATTCCCAGCACCCATTCACTGAGTTGTTGAACTCACTCCCTCACTTTTTACCCATTTTCAAGTAACCAAGGAGAACCAATCCTAAAGACCCTCCTATAGTTAAAATATACAACATGTATGATCAATTTAATATATGCAGTTTTGTATAATGTTATTTCGGGAAAAACAGGAAAAAAAAGGATGTCTTACTCCTCACGGTTTAGTAGTGGGTGAAACCCTTCATAGACCAAAAGGAGTGGCGGGTTCCTCACGAGGATCCAATCAAATCGGGTCAGGGCGTGACATATCTCGTCATTCTTTTTATGGTGCAGTCCTTACTATTTTTCAGTCTTTCGTAGGGCGCCATTTATTCTCCTTGATCATTTTGTTGTTTCTAGTTGTTTCCTACTTGACTACTCTTCATTTTCCAAAACAAGTCACACTTGCCATCTTAAGACATTCTTAACCACTTATGCCCTTTTTGAGAGTCCTTATTTTAGGTTAAGCCTCTTATGATCCACCTGTCGGTTCCTTAGCTTGGAAAATTCCTTCTTATGGTCTCACTTCCCACCTTTATCCTTTTTCTTAGGGACTTCCATCCTAGGATTTTCATGTTCAACCTCCCTAACGCTTCTTGAAGGATTTTCCTTCTTTCCTTTCTTATACCCTTCTGATATCGGTATGGTTATCCACCCTTAATCCTTCCTTGTCCTCCAATTCCCTTTTTGTTCCTTATCCTTCCTTCAAGGAGCTCCTAATTATGGGTGGGTTACTAGCACTTTACGTTATGTCTAGCCGCCCATCAATGGTTCCTTCAAGGGGTACTTGGTCCTATACATTCCTCCAGAGTTCCCTTTCCTAGCACCTTTCTTTTCCTCTTCACTCTTACTGTGTCCTATCCTAGAGTTGTTGGAGGTGGTTTTTTGCATTTGCCCTTTTTGAGGGGGTTCTAGGTGTACTTCCCTTGTACCTTACCTCTCTTCTTTATTATCTTTCATTCAACTTGTTCTTCTTAGAGGCAACTCAACTCCTCCCAATTTCTTAATTCTGGTATGAGGGCTCACTCAATCCCTTATGGTCCTTGGGCTTTCCTCCTACTCATCCTGCATCTTTTGATGCTGCCTTCCTTTTCCCTAGATTGATCCGATTCTTTGAATTCGTAGAAGCATCGCTTCTCTTATACTAGATCCCTTATGAGCACACTCTTTCATTTTTTTCCCCTATCCTTGGTTAGGGTATGTCCTTTCTGATGACTCACTCTCTAGGTAGGCTCATTGTCCCTTTTTGGAAACTTCCATCATAGTGTTTTGTCTCATCTTGTTGCCTTATTATTCTGCGTTTCCTAGTTCTTGTGGGGAAACTATTTAGGTTGGCTATCTTAGGGTTAGTGTTTACTAGAGGTGATCTGCCTTCCTCCTTAGGTGGCCTTCTCCATCTATTACCTTGGGTCCTAATTGGTATACTCCAATCTGTTGGTTGTACTTGTCGTTAACGGGGAGACTAACTTTTAAATAAAAAAATGATCTTTATTCATTAAAGAAGGTAGTTTCTTACCATACTCAGCTTATTATAGAAATTTCTCACTATTTCCTAGTTCCTTGGAGTCATAGGCTAGGAGTTAGCCTCCAAATAGTTTCGTGATTATATGGAAGCATCATGTAATGCATGGACTCTTTCGTACCTACTGACCTGCATGCTATCATGCAGAGTATATATCCAGCCTCTCCACATATCAATTTATATTGTTATTGTGATACACTTTCTTACGATCCTCTAACCAACAATTAGAAGCTTACATATATATATATATAAATGCTCCATATTATTACAAAAGGGTCATGCATGCAAAATGCTCCATATGTATAATACTCCATATTCAAACACAAAAATGCTTGCAAAAGTGTAACTTTTGCAATATATTCTATTTAGGGGGTGGTGGTGGGGTATTATTATGCCCAGGGCAAACCAAGTCTTCCTTAAAAGGAAGCACATGTCACAAACTTAGTGGGGACAAGTTGAGTACCTTAAGTATCAATTATGAGAACCGATACTACAATAAAGCAAAATTATTATTACAAAAGGGTCATGCATGCTTTGTCCAAGCACGGCAAACAGAGACGTCATTGTTGGACGGCCTCACTTCGGATGAATTATTTCTCCAGCCCCTGTAAAATCTTATCTGTCATTGCTGTTGTTCTTCTACTCATCTTGACTCTCATGCAAACAATTTACACTACTCTTCTACTACCATGCATAGTATCTAAATCTTGGTACGTGAAATAACTATCAAAATTGTTGTTTTGGTATGCATTTACCTTTGTTGTTGTGATAATTACATGTTGTTCATGTGATGAGTAGTCCAATAATGACTAGTTTCATGTAATTGCTATATGAATTATATGAAATGCTATTTTCTAGTTCTTTTTATTATACACTATATTTTGCAATTTCATTGTATGTATATGGAACTATCATGTCATGTCATGCATACAATTCACCCCTCTTTGGTACATACATAGTATTTACCTACTTACATTGTTATTGTGATACACTTTCTTACTATCCTCTAACCAGCAATTAGAAGCTTACATAACCACAAAAGGGTCATGCATAACCAAATTGTAATAAGAAGTGTAACAACCAAGGAATACTTGGGTTGTATTGGGCATAGTCTCACACATCGTCCATATATACCTTCCGTTCTTGACCGGGAGAGTGATAGGTTGATCATGGGGATCCGACCAAACCAGGTTGGATCATGACAACTAGAATGGTATCAGAGCCTGTTTCATCGAATACATGATCAAGACTAGAAAATATAGTAACTAATAGGATTGATCTTAAAATTTTCAGATGGCTCATAGGAAAGTAATCAAGAAAAATAGGAATGACTTTATTCAATGCTCTGTCCTTATAGAAAGACAACCCTAGAAGCTTCCTATTGCCTGAGATATGGTAGAAGTCTCAAAAGAACAAATGAGGAATTATCCAAGAGGATGGTGTTAGGACCTATTGAGGGCACAACTCTAAGTATGAAGGAAGTCAAGCATAAAACCTAATGTTGATACTTCTTTGGGACTTTTCATGAACAATTCTATCATATTTGTACTAGAATGTGAATTATTCTAACATATATTTAATTCGGGATTGACCCCTTATGGTATGGTAATCACGACTTTTTTTGTCTCTTCTACACTGGTACTCATTTTATTCTTAACTTCTTCGTTTAGTCAATTTTTCTTACAATTTATACTTTTAATGGACACACTCTAGATCTAATATATCATTTTTGCCATTCATCCCTCCCTTAAGTACTATCTCATTCCATTGAAACAATTCTATTTACCGTTACACCAGGCTCCCTACATCCCTGCATGAGTTCATTCTCATTCTTAATCAGATGGTTCCTACATCCTAATTTTTGGTGTGTGAAAAGGGTTTCAGTCGCATCTTTCCACTTGGTGCAAATGCTCCCTTTTATCTCAGGATGATTAGGAGATTTCCTACTTTCTTCCCATCCATACAATTTCGGACATTTAGGATTCTTCCAGTGGTACATCTTGGGCTTATTGTTCAAGACCTAAAAGGAAATTTGATTGGTGATTTGTTACTCTTGATACACTACTCATCTTTACTTGAGATACACTTCACTACATTTACATTTACATTTACATGCTCATAGTTGGAAATTTGGACGCTAGGATATTTTGGGAAATTGAACCTAATTTTTGCATACTTGAGATCTCAAGCCTTTATTTCCTTTTTTCATTTGCTCAATCTTCATCTTTTCGATACAATTCTGGGTCTTCTTCTGTAGGCCTCCCCTTCAATTTTCTATTATTGTTATTTGTCCACCCTTTCTTTATTAGGACAGTAGTCGTTTCGTTCATATTTCAACAAACACTCTCTTATTGCTCATATATTTTATCCAATCACCTTCACAATTTTACCCCTTTCAACCATTTCAACCATTCCTTATTTATTGAGCAAAAAAAAACATTCCTTATTCATGTCATTTTTGGGTTCCCCTTGCAAATTTAATGGGACATATTTCCAAACAATGATAACTTGGATCACAAGCTCCGAATATTTATGGAGGTCACTCATGCTCCTTGACCATTTGTAAGTATGGTGTCTCTAATACTCGTTCATTTTTAGGATTCTATCCTTATTTAAGACCACATTATTGTTTGGGTTTAATTGAAATGTTGAAAACTATTTTGGGCCTAAATTATTGTTTGGACTTAATTAAAATGCTGAAAATTAATTTAGGCCTTATTTGGGATTGTAAAAATGAATTGTGCTTAATTTATGTCACGCCCCGACCCGGTTTGGACGGATCCCCGAGATCAACCCGCCACTCTCCCGGTTTATTAAAGGGTTTCCCCTTATTGTAAACCGTAAAGAGTAAGGCATCCTTTAACCTGCACTTTTTTCCTGGAATAGCATAATCAAAACTGCATGAAATTTAAAACTTTACAAATCTGTCTTATAGGCATCTTAGTTGACGGTCTTTAAGGGGAGGCTTTCCGGGATTTCCTGAAAGGGATATAAGGGAGGGGGTGAGTACGACTACTCAGTGAATGGGTTTTTAAAAGTTTTTTATTTTTAAGAAAAACATTTATATGGAGTGTGCCACATACTCCTTTGTTTTCAAAAATCCCTTCATTTAAAAATTATAATTTTTCCATTATTTCTTAGTTACCACAGTTTGTCATCACCCAACACACATCCTTCATCATGAAGGTTACACACATTCGCGTGGCTTCGGAGCGACTTTTCCTGCCACCCGAATAGAAGTACGACCACTTCTACCCTGGGAATGAGTGGATGTACGTGACATCCGACCCACAATCCCGAAATCACTTCTTTGTATCCGTATGAGGACAAAGACCTCATCTTGTCTCCACCCCGGTCTAATGCGCTTGGTGCTACTCCAGATTTCGCACAGACACCTGGAACGACGAACTGCCCTTATAGCCACCAGGTCGTCCAGTGCCCTTAGGACACATCACTACCTCTCATGGGCGTCTTGATGATCCCGTACTCACAGTGCATGCACAAACAATGTTTTCTTATATTGCCATGTAATCTGTGGTGCCACTAGTCCAACGGCCCTGACTCCCAACTCAACTCGCAGCTATTTGTCTTGACTAGTCCGTCGACCTGTCATGTCGCACTACTGCTAGTTGACTGAGCATGTCGGTCCTATCTTGGTACCATGGCCAAACAATTCACTTATTAAGTTTTATGGCACATATATCATATTCATTTACGAGCTCCTGCTCATGCCAACTGGCCTTGGGCCCACTGTACGAGATTTTCAAAAAAAACTGGGCATTCTAGCCCTCAAGTTCCAAAATCGAGGCCCCCGGCCTTTAAGAGCTATTCGAGCTTCCGTCAAGAAGGTCTGCCAAATAGTTTAAGTATTGGCACATAGTCAGGGGAGAACACTTCTGACAAAATAGGTTTTCACTGTCCATTATACCAACTAGTATAAGGACATCTCCATTCATAACCGATGAACGGGTTTTCAACTTCCTTCAAGTAAGTCTCATCATACCAATCGGGTATGATCTACTTACAACCGATAATTAGTTTTTTTTTTCGCACAATTTTCACATCACTTTCTCTAAGTGGTGATGATTAAAATACCACTAAACAGTGGGTTTTTATACCGAGTTACTTATCATCCCCTACCGGGTATGATATAAAATTTCCACTCACAACCGATAAGTGGTTTTTAACTTTAAGTTGTGCTCATCATCCCAACCAGGTATGATGTTAGTAAACCCACTCACAACCGGTAAGTGGTTTTTAACTTTAAGTTGTTCTCATCATCCCAACCGGGTATGATGTTAGTAAACTCACTCACCCGTTAATGTCGTGAATTCCACTAGACCGGTTCTTGGTATTCACGCGAGCTTGTCCTTACTGGAGTTCCCGGTACTTCGTGTTCCTACACGATATGAACAACCTTGTTCATTATTACTCGGCATAATAGCCTTCATTCATTTCCAATGAATGAGAAAACCCAAACTTTTAGTTATTTGCAATTAGGTCCCTAAAGTTATTTCTCTTTAACTTTAAGTCCCTAATGTCGGTTTTTCCTCAAATTGAGTCCCGTAACTTTTAAAATTTATCCCGATACCTCAATTTATTCAATTTCACCAAAAAGGGGTTTAATTTCCCAAATTTCCAATTTGGTCCCCCAATTTTTCCAAAATTACCATTTTACCCTTCTTTTACAAAAATGGTAAGTTTTGCCCCAAAAATTCCAAAATTCCTCAATTGGTCCTCTAACATTATTTTCATGCCCAATTCACCCTCAATTTCATAAAATTGTATTTTGGCCCTTTGAATTTTGAAAATCCCCAAATTTTCCCCCAATTTCAACTCTTCAACACTACCGAATTTGATTTCATCAAATTGACCGATCAAACACTTCTAATTATTGAAATTGGAGTTGAAATTAAGTTCCTGCATGTTCATACGATTCTAAGAAACTTCGAATCGCAGATTTTAACGTCGGAATGAGCTCAAACGGAGCTTCGCCGGAAAATAGACTATAAAGAGAGAAAGCTTTGATTACTCACCGGTGAAGGCACGGCGGTTCGAGCTTTCGATCTGGGCAGATAGGTCTCGTCTTGAGGTTCATCCTAGAATCAAGAATTGCATCAATTGATGCGGAATTGGATTAGAATTTCGTCATTTAAATTCAGTCGACTCTCTCTCTAGCACCGATTGAAAATTGTAATGGGGAGCCGAATAGGCTTACCTTTCGGTCCTAATTCGGCCGTGGAAAGGCTGAGTAAGTGTTGAGAGGGCTTGGTTTGGCCTGAGGAGGGCTTGAAATGGCCGATTTCAGCTTGACTGAAATAGGGCAGCTTCGGTTCGTCGGAGTTGCTTCACTATTCCATCATGTTGACGCTTCTCCAACGATTCTCAGATTGACTGGAGTTTGCTATCAGATAGCTATCTTCTCCCCGGTTCTAAAGAGCCCGACCTTTGTTCAAGTCGAAGCTCTGGTTCGAGCTTTACCGGGAAATGGAGCAGTAGAGAGAGAGAGAGTGAGAAGTGTTAAGGTGTGAGGAGAATGAAATGGGGATGACCTCTTTATATAGGCGTAAAACCCGTGTATTAAATGGGCGAGATTTATTACTAGTATTAATATTGACATAAATTATTGGTATTAATTCCAATAATTTAATTTTAGTATTAAATTATGTGTTAAAATTATTGTGTACTCAAATTTATTTGGGGCCAAAGTATAAATATGGTTGAAATTGAATTTATTATCAAATACAAATTGGGTTGAAATTGAGGTTATGTTAAAAGGATAAACTTCGGCTGAAATTAGGATAATGATATAATTAAGTTGTTGGTTAATTCAATTAAGCTTAAATTAACTTTTAAACCCAAATTAATTTTTAGCATTTCAATTAAAACCACATCCACATTTTAACCCAACTTAATTTTATTATTTTAATTAAGTCCAAATTAATCTCTTATACTAAAAAAGTTTGGTATTCATAATAAGTTAAATTGATTTTCATAAAATAAGATTAAAGATGAATATGAACTTTTTCTTACTCTCCTCCACATGGAGGCTAGATGCTCACAACCAAAAACCATTATTGAGAAATATAGTGTGAATTGATGCAACATTATACGAGAATCATACTTCCCAAGATAATTGGAAAATTAATCGGGATTAACAAGTTACAGGCAAAACTATAAGTGAGTTTATTGATGATGAGTTCTATTTAACCGATTATGGTTTTTTGTCCATTTTTTCTAAAATTAATATGAGTAGAAGAGTATTTACAAATGAAACACAAAATATGATCAGAATGAAGTCGTATGAATAGAAGTAAGAAATGTGATGGAAACATATAAAAAACCATGATTTTCTCTAAACATGAAAATGTGACTAGGTTTCACGAGTTTGGTTAAGTAGCTAGTAATTAATGATGTAAAACCTGGAAATCCGAATTGAAACCGACAAGGAAAAATGAACTAGTAATTTGAATCGAACTATACCAAGAGAAAGGATTGATAAAGAGTAATAGAGTGATGAAAAGGATCGGATCGGTCAAAGTTGAGTTGAATTTGACCCGACTCAGTTTTCCTTCATTTTCAAACTTTTCAAAATTATATTTTTGTCATTTTCAAGTTCTCTCGGTAATTTGAATCACTCTTTTTTCGATCTCAATTCTCCCAAATCGACTTCCCGAAAATCCTAGCTTTTTATTCGATAAATAAGTTATAATCCATATTCAATTTGTTCCTAATTCCTGACTAGATTTTCACTCACTGGTGTATCATGAATTCTCAGTTTATTGGTGTCCAATTCTTCTGAATAGGAAATGTAAACCCCATCCTTTGATAATGAGAAAAATTGGGGAAAGAACTGATCAGTTTTGAATTTTTAAACCGATTTGGTCTACAAGCACGATTTTTAGGAGACGTGCAAAGTTGAGAATTTCTAACTCCCATGTGACTAAAAAAGTTTCATAAACTTGGGGAAAGAACCTTAGAACGAATTGGGAGAGAAAAACCAGATCGGTTCGGGTAAACTGGACCCGAACCGAATTAAACTGGTTTAAGAACTGAGCCGGTTTATGAATCAAAATCGGTAAAGATATGGTAAATCGGCCATTTTATGGACTTTAAGTAACCTAAGGAGTCATAGAAGTCATGAAAATGGACTGGAGAATGAATTGGAGATGAAAAACCAAAGCAGTTCAAGTGAACCGGAACCAAACCGGATTAAACCGGTTTGGACCGGTTTGAACCACTATTGAATCAGATTTTAAATTCATTTTTTCAGGTGGCTTAAAGAATTCAAATTTGGGATTTGAGGCCACCATTAGATAGAAAATGAATTTAGAAATTTTTATCTTTGAAAAATTCAGTCAAATGGGGAGTGAACCAGTCGGTTTAAGCTTTGAACTTAGTTCGGACCGGTCCGATCCGGTTCGGAACAGTGTCATCTTCTTCCTTCAGATGACAGCACTGTTCACTCGCCTAAAAATCAAAACAGCGCCGACGAAGAAGAAACGTTTCCGTTCAGTACGTTTCAGGCCATCAATGTCTATCACAAATGTGCCAAACGGACGGTCAACGGGTCCTCGAGCTCCCTATATAAATAGCCCCTCTCCATTCATCCTCTCCACACTTGAAAAGCTCACTCTCTCTCAGTTACTTAGTTTTTCAATGAAACTCGAACTAGAGCTATGATATAAGGTCAATTCTGAGCCAAAGAAGGTGAGGTCAAGTTAATTAGAACAGGGGAGAAGTCAACTACACAGTGGTAACATCCATTCATTTCGAGAGTCACCGGAGAAGCGCCAACGTGATCAAACATTGAAGCAACTCTAGTGGACCGAAATTGCTCTATTTCGGTTGAGTTGAAATCAGCCAATTCGAGCCCTTCTCAAGCCAAACTAAGCCCTCCCAACACTTCCTCAGCCCTTCCACGGCCAAATTAGGATCGAAACGTAAGCCAATTCGGCTCCCCTCTACAATTTCCGGTCGGTGTTAGAGAGAGAGTAGGCCGAATTTCCATGACAAAATTCTAATCCAATTCGACAACAATTAATGTCATTCTTGATCCTAGGAAGAACCTCTGGAGGAGAGCTACCTGCCCAAATAGAAAGCTTAGACCACTGCACCCTCACCGGTGAGTAATCGAAGCTTTCTCTCTCTACCGTCTGTTTTCTGGCGAAGCTCCATTTGAGCTCGTTTCGGCATTAAAACTCGTGATTCAAAGTTCTATGGAATTGTATGAACATGGAAAAACTCAATTTCAACTTCAATTTCAACAATTAGAGGTGTTTGATCGGTCAATTTGATGAAATCAAATTCGATTGTATTAAAGAGTTGAAATTGTGAA
The DNA here is from genome assembly GCA_030064435.1 of Trapa incisa. Taxonomy (NCBI): domain Eukaryota; kingdom Viridiplantae; phylum Streptophyta; class Magnoliopsida; order Myrtales; family Lythraceae; genus Trapa; species Trapa incisa. The sequence goes on along the minus strand of CM057774.1, from coordinate 1,402,958 downwards.
AAAATTTGGGATTTTTGAAAATTCGAGGGACCAAAATGACATTTTCTAAAATTGAGGGCCAATTGGGTATGATAAGAATATTAGAGGGCCAATTGAGAAATTTTAGAATTTTTGGGGTAAAATTTACCATTTTTGTAAAGGAAGGGCAAAATGGTAATTTTGGAAAAGTTGAGGGACCAAATTGGAAATTTGGGAAATTTAAACCCCTTTTGTGAATTTGAATAAATTGAGGTCCTAAGATAAATTTTAAAAGTTTCGGGACTCAATTTGAGGAATAACCTGACAATAGAGTTATATAGAAATTTGGGTTTTCTCATTCATTTGAAACGAATGAGGGCTAATAGGCTAAAGAATAATGAACAACTATGTTCATTTCATGTAGGAGAACGAGATATTGGGAACTCCAGCCAAAGTCCAGCCTACTAGGGACAGAAACCGACTAAGTGGAATTTCACTGCACGATTGGGTTAGTGGGATTTTATATCATAACTGGTTGGGGATGATAAGAATATTGAAATAAAAACCCACTACTATGTGGTATTTTAAACATCACAACTAAGAGGAGTGATGTGAAAATCATACGAAAAAACTAATTACAGGTTGTTAGTAGATCATACTCGGTTGGTATGATGAAACTTCCTCGAATGAAGTTGAAAACTCGTTCATCGGTTATGAGCGGAGATGTCCATATACTCGGTCGATATAATGAACAATTAAAAATATATTTTGTCGGAAGTGCTCTCCCTTTATTGGTGCCAATGCTTAAATGATTTGGGAGACCTTCTTGACAGGAGCTCGAATAACTCTTATAGGTCGAGGGCCTTAGTTTTGGAACTTGGGGGCTATTATGCCCGATTTTAAAAAACTTGAACAGTGGGCCATAGGCCAGTGGGCATAAGCAGGAGCTCATAAACAAACATGAGATATGTGCCATAAAATTTTAATAAATGAATTTTTTGGTCATGGTACCATGATAGGACAGACATACTCAGTCAACTAGCAGCAGTGCGACATGACTGGTCTCCAGACCAATTAAGACAAACAACTGCAAGTTGAGTTGAAGGTCGGGGCCATTGGACTAATGACACCACAGATTCTATGGCACGATAAGAAAATATTATTTGTGCATGCGCTATGAGTACGGGATCATCAAGACGCCCGTGAGCGGTAGCGATGCGTCCTAAGGGCCCTATACGACCTAGTGAGTATAAGGGCAGTTCGTCGTACCATGTGACCGTGCGAAATTTGGAGTAGCACTAAGCGCATGAGACCGAGGTGGGAACGGGATGAGGTCTTTGTCCTCATACGGACACGAAGAATCAATTTCGGGATTGAGGGTCAGATGTCACGTACATCCACTCATTCTCAAGGTAGAAGTGGACCTACTTCTATCTAGGTGGCCAGTAAAGTCGCTCCGAAGCCACAAGTATGTTTAGTGGTCGCGCTGGCCTGTGAATGTGTATTTAACCTTCATGATAAAGGATATGTGTTGGGTGATGACACACCATGGTTAAATAAGGAAAAGGTGGAAAAACTCGAGATTTTACATGAAGGGATTTTTGAAAGAAAGGAATCTGGCACACTTCAATACAAATATTTTCTTTAAAGTTAAAAGTAGTCTTTTGATAACCCATTCACTGAGTTGTAGAAACTCACCCCTCTTTTCTAATCCTTTTTAGGAAAAGAGAAAATAACTAGGAGTAACACTGAGCCTTACCCTCTATCAGGTATGCTTAATTTTCCTTAAGCTTTCATTTTATTTGATATATATCTTCCAGGGAACAAGGTTGAAATTTCGCCTAGCTCCTCTCGAGTTAAAGGAGGAGGAAACTCCTCTTGAACCCAGAAAGAGCGGTGGGTTGTTCACGGGGATCCAACCAAACTAGGTTGGGGCGTGACAACTAGAGTGGTATGAGAGCCTGGTTCCTATGAAACATTATCAATATTATGCCCTGATATTAACCCAACTCATGTTCAAGTCGAAGCTCTAGTTCGAGCTTCACCGGGAAATGGAACAATAGAGAGAGAGAGAGAGAAGTATTCAGGTATGAGAAGAATGAATGGGGATGAGCTCTTTATATAGGTGTAAAACCGTGTATTAAATGGGAGAGATTTATTATTAATATTAATATTACCATAAATTATTGGTATTAATTCCAAGCACGCTTAACTTCAAAATTCTTATGGAATCTCGTTCACTTGAATCAATTTGGTTTTTGTCTTCTAATTTTTCTTAAGTTTTTTTCCAAGGTTTAATGAACCCTTTGGATCACCTAGGAGTTGTAAATTCCTAAATTGCCTATTCACAATTGATCGGGTTTGTAAACCGGTTTGGTTTTCTCACTCGGTTTGACCAGTTCCCTTCCTGGTTTTCCTTAGCTCAAAAGGGTGGGGTTTACATATGTGCCATAAAACTTTAATAAATGAATTGTTTGTTCATGGTACCAAGACAGGATCAACATACTCAGTCAACTAGCAGCAGTGCGACATGACCGGTCTCCGAACCAGTTAAGACAAACAGTTGCAGGTTGAGTTAAAGGTCGAGGCCGTTGGACTAATGACACCACAGATTACATGGCATGATAAAAAAAAATATTATTTGTGCATGTACTATGAGTACGGGATCATCAAGACGCCCATGAGGGGTAGTGATGCAAGGGCCCCTATACGACCCGATGAGTATAAGGGCAGTTCGTCGTACCAAGTGACCGTGCAAAATTTGGAGTAGCACTAAGCGCATGAGACTATGGTGGGGACAGGATGAGGTCTCTGTCCTCATACGGACACGAAGAATTGATTTCGAGATTGAGGGTCGGATGTCACGTACATACACTCATTCTCAAGGTAGAAGTGGACCTGTTTCTATCTAGGTGGCCAGTAAATTCGCTCAGAAGCCATAAGTGGGTTTAGTGGTCATGCTGGCCTGCGAATGTGTGTTTAACCTTTATGATGAAGGATGTGTGTTAGGTGATGACACATCATGGTTAAATAAGTAAATGGTGGGAAAACCCGAGATTTTACATGAAGGGATTTTTGAAAGAAAGGAGTCTGACAAACTCAAATACAAATATTTTCTTAAAAGTTAAAAGTAAACTTTTGAAAATCCATTCACTGAGTTATAGAAACTCACCCCTCTTTTTTAAACTTTTTTCAGCAATAGAGAAAATAACTAGGAGTAACACTGAGTCTTACCCTCTATCAGGTATACTTAATTTTCCTTAAACTTGCATTTTATTTGATATATGTTTTTCAAGAAACAAGATTGAAATTTCGCCTGTCTCGAGTTAAATGAGGAGGAAACTACTCTTGAACTGAGAAAGAGTAGCGAGTTGTTCACGGGAATCCAACCAAACCGTATTGGGACGTGATAGGAAATCCCATTGTTATACAAATTTCAGACTCATTTTTCTGTACCCGATCTTTCCTTAGATTTCCGGCCCATCTGGGTTCGGTTTTGTGGTTGAAAAAATCTTAATGTTAAATAATAGTTTAATAAAATATTTATAAATTTTAATATTATACAAATAAATTATTTAAATTTAACATTTTAATAATACTAAATTTATATAATTTGTTATTAAAATTATATTATTATTAAGAATAATATATTTATTTGTAAAATATATTTAATTTGTTATTTTAAATTAATTATATATTTTTTACTTATAATTTTATTAAATATAAATAATAAATTAAATTTAGTTTACAAATAACTTATTATTTATAATACTATAATTTTAATAGCAAATTATATAATTTTACAATCATTAAAAATTTAAATTTAATTAATTTGTGTATAATATTATAATTTATATATACACATTTTATTTAACTTAAATTACTAATAATTATTACTAATAACTCAATATATATTTTTTTAATATTTTATTAAATGTAAATTATATATATTATGATATTATATAAATATATAACTTAAAATTAGCATTATAATTCTACTAAAATTATATAATTTACTATCAAAATTTTATTATTAAAAGTAATGAGAGATTTGTTTGTGTAATATATTAATTTATTGTTTTAAATTAAATAAATAAAATATTATTTATATATGAATATTACTTATAATTTTAATAAGTAAAAATATATATTTATTTTAAATATATAAATTCACTTAATATTATAATGGTTGATAAGGGCAAATTAAAAATGTTTTCTTAAATCAAATGTTAACCGTATATCATAAGCGTATGGATGGACGATGATTTGGTGGGATATCAATATTAGAATATGTGAGAATAACTTTGAGAAAATGGTCGTACAAGTATGGTGTATTCACCTCACAACATCTCAAATATCTTATATTGTATATGTTTGACTTTTGGGACATGGTTTTCTTATGTTTATTTTGTTTATATAAATATACTTATTGTTGATGTGTATGGTGAGTTAAGGATATATATATATATAAATCATAGTAAAACTATAATATAAGAATAAGAGAAATTATAAAAAATAATATGATATAAGAATTGTAAAATTATTCTCAATTTCTTATAAAATTTTGGGTCGAATACGTATATTCTAAATATATAATCTTATTAATTAAATTATCAGCATATACTACTATCCAAACTATTTTATGTAAAAAAAATACACAAAAATTTATATTATTTATAAATATTTAAATTATAAAATTTTAAATATACATGCTAATTTTTTTATATTATTATCAATTATTATAATATACCTCAATTTTTTATAAACACTATTTATAAAAGAAAATTAGGTATTTACTGTAATAACTTATTAAGGTTACCCATTATTATAATATTTATAATATATAAATTATTATTATTAAATTGGTATCATAACTATAATTTTTACTTTTAAAATTGGTAGAAAATGAAATTTTGCTAAGATTATTGGAGTGGATCCCAAAAACTTGTCTAATCTTGAGATCATTTTCATTTTCATTTGGTTGACATTTAATAACAACCAATTGGAGCAACAAATATTGGACGAAATTCGGGTGGTATTTTATTCATCTTGCCAGCTCAAATATGATAAATATTTTATCTCCGAGGTCCCGCCTGAAAAGTCGTGCCCAATTGCAACAACCTTCTACGTCATCGACTTTTTATTAAAATAAATACCAACTTTGTTGGAACTTGGAAAGGTCAATCGGATGGATAATTACATAGGAAGATGACAACGTGTATTATATCCATTCACACCTAACTTGTTAGTTTTTTTTTTCTTGCACGTCACCAACTTGCTAGTTTTTTTTTGCTCAATACCGACTTGCTAGTTAGCTAGCACGGAACATACATTAATAGAAATATTACATTATATATTAATAATCATACGATTGAATAAACAATTCAATCAATGCAATATATAAATATGCAATTTATGAAAATAAATATGGAAATATGAAGGCATCCACACAACTCTAGTAATCAAATCAATGCAATAAGGAATCATGGTGGACCAACCTTGTGCCTTGGTTTGGAGTATATAAGGGTCACTAATACTCCTACTTCCTTACAATCTCCACATGGGAGAAGGAGAAATTAGAGGATAAATCATCAACTGGGTTCGGCATATTTTCCATAAGGTAAACTCTCTAAACATTGGGTTAGTTGATGATTTTCATATATGTGATTTTGGTTTAAGCCCAAATACTCTGACCACTTTCACTTTTGACTTTCATACTAATTTTAATTTGGTTTCCAATGGAGCAAGAATAACATACTAATAAATTTAGTAGTAAGAACATTTGCCAAGTTTTAGAGTGTAATATTTTAGTTTATAGTACGCGAAGTGAAACTAGTAAAAACAGATACTGTGGAAAAATTACACTTGATTTGCGAGAAATTCCAACATTACATTTTGGATGACAGTTTTATCGTTCTATTCTATTAAAATGCTACAGAAAATTAATTGAGCTGAAGACATGGATTCCTTCAACACTAGAATCGAGGAAAAGCTGAAACTAGTGCATCTATCCCCTCAAAAAAGTTACATATTCAAAGTTAATCATCTGTTACGTAAGGTCAATGAGAAGGCTTATACTCCTGTACTAATTTCAATTGGACCTTATTATTATGAAAGGCGCGAGCTTGATCTCCAATTCATGGAGCAGCATAAGTGGCGATACTTGAATGATATGATAATAAGAAAGGTGGATGAGAGAACATCTAGAGGCGATCTATTGAGCAGATGTTTTAGAATTCTAGAAAGACATGAAGCCGGTGCTCGTGGTTACTATGCAGAAGCAGTTACACTTGGAAAAGTGGAGTTTATTGAGATGATGTTGCTTGACAGTTGCTTCATCATTGAATATTTCTTCAGGTTTGATTCAGATGAAGAAAAGAAGGACGACCCTCTCTTCCAAGCTGACTGGATATACAACAGCTTAAATCGTGATTTAGTCTTGATTGAGAATCAAGTCCCTTTCTTTGTCCTAACGAAACTACTCAATGTGATAGGTCCTTGGCCCGACCCAGACCCACTTCGCCTTGTTTACGCAGCTGTGAATAGCCTTTCCGTGTACGGACATCTCCGAACAACCCAAGGAAAAAATGCAAGAAACTTTGCACTTCAACGTATTTCCAATCTTGTCCCAAGTGGAATATTGGAGAAAAATAGATCAGAGGATACTAGATCAGAGGAAAAGGGAAACCGTAATGTTGAGAGTCTACAAAATATCAAGCATCTTTTAGATCTAGTTCGAAAGTTTATGTTGCTTGAAGACGCCTTACTAGTTGATGAAAAAACCACTGATATTCAAGTACCCCAGCAATCACAGAGAGACCAAGACGAAGAGCTCATGGATCCACAGAAACTGATTCATACTGCCTCAGAGTTAAGTGAATTTGGAGTCCAATTCAGAAGTGTCAATAAGAGCAAATTCCATGAAATCAAATTTGGAAACGGAATTCTTGAGATTCCAGTCTTACAAGTTGATGATGCAACAGAAGATTATTTTCGAAATCTAATAGCATATGAGCAGCATGCTTCTGATGATTTAAGTGGAATTGTAGAAGAGTACATATCTTTCATGGATGATTTGATTGATTCCTCCAAAGATGTTGAGTTACTTCGGCGAGAAGGGATTATTAATAGCTTATTGGGGGATGATACAGAGATTGCAACCATGATCAACAAGATGGCAAGCCATATTACAATACATGATGATTATTACAATAAGGTTAGGAATGATTTGTCCAAGCACTGCAAAAGGAAACGACATCTTTGGATTGCCAAACTTTGGATGGATTATCTCCAAAGTCCGTGGAAAATCCTATCAATCATGGCTGCCGTTCTTTTACTTGCCTTGACTCTCATGCAAACAATTTACACTACTCTCTCCTACTACCATGCATAGTATCTAAATATTGGCATGTGAACTAACGGTCAAAATTGTTGTTTTGGTATGCATTTTATTGTGTATAGACATGATTGTGTTATGTTTGCTTTGTTTATATAAATATATTTGATTGTTGTTGTGAAGGGTGATGTGAAACGATAAGAAGAAAATAGGAGAAATTATGAAAAATAATACAACATAAGAATTATAAAATAATTCTCCATTTCTAATAAAATTTTGGATTGAACCATGTAATATTCAATTGTAGTAATCTAATTAATTAAATTGTAAACTCATCTTACTACCCAAACTATTTTACTATGAAAAAAGACACACAAAAATTTATATTATTTACAAGTATTTAAATTATAAATTTTTAAATACACATAGTAATTTTTTTATATAATTACCAATTATTTTATTACGCCTTAATTTTTTTTAAATACTACTTATAAAAAAAAGTTTAGGTATTTACGATAATAATTGATAATATATAAATTGTTATTATTGAAGTAGATTGTAACTATAATTTTTACTTTTACAATTGGTAGCAAATGAACTTTTCATAAGATTATCGGAATGCATCCCAAAAACTTGTCCAATCTTCATATTATTTTCATTGGTTGACATTTCATAACAACCAAGTTGGAATAACAATTCGGATGGTATTTTATTCATCTTGCCTACTCAAATATGATAAATATTTTATCTCCGACCCAACCCGGCAGGAGGTAGTTGGTCCTGCCGGAAAAGTCGCGCCCAATTGCAACAACCTACTAAGTGGTGGACTTTGGATACCAACGTGGTTGGAACTTGGAAAAGACAATCCGATGGATAATTCCATAGGAAGATAACACATATATTATATCCATTCACACCCAATTTAGTTAGTTTTTTTTTTGTAGCTAGCACGGAACATTCATTAGTAGAAATATTATATTATATATTAATAATCATACAATTGAATAAACAATTCAATCAATCCAATATATAAATATGCAATTTATGAAAATAAACATGGAAATATGAAGGCATCAACACAACTCTACTAATCAAATCAATGCGATAAAGAATCATGGTGGATCAACCTTCTGCTTTGGTTTGAGTATATAAGGGTCATTAATACTCCTACTTCCTTATAATCAATCTCCACATGGGAGAATGAGAGATTAGAGAATAAATCATCATCTCCGTTCCGGATCTTCTCCCTGAGGTAAGCCCTCTAAACATTGGATTGATGATTTTCGTATATGTGATTTTGGTTCACGCCCAAATACTCTTACCACTTTCACTTTTGACTTTCATACTAATTTTACTTTGGTTTCCAATGGAGCAAGAATAACATACTAATAAAATTAGTAGTAAGAACATTTGCCAAGTTTTAGAGTGTAATATTTTAGTTTATAGTACACTAGTAAAAACAGATAATGTGGAAAAATTATACTTGATTTGCAAGAAATTCTAACATTACATTTTGGATGACAGTTTTATCGTTCTATTCTATTAAAATGCTACATAAAATTAATTGAGCTGAAGACATGGATTCCTTCAACACTAGAATCGAGGAAAAGCTGACACTCGTGCATCTATCCCCTCAAAAAGGTTATATATTCAAGGTTCATCATGAGTTAAGGTTAATCAGAAGGCTTATGCTCCTGTACTGATTTCAATTGGACCTTATCATTATGAGAGGCGCGAGCATGATCCCCGATTCATGGAGCAGCATAAGTGATATGATAACAAGGAAGGTGGACGAGAGAACATCTAGATATAATAAATATAATAAATAACTGCATTCAACACCGGTTTACAAGGGGGCATTACCTTATCGTTGGATTAAGGGACAATAATAACCTTAAATTATATATTTTTCTTCTCCATCCGTACGGGAAAAGATCACGAGCCGGGTTTCTAATCTCGGATTAGTTACGGGTGTTAGCTCATGAGTTCTAATACCATATGAAAAAATGTATTGTGAACCGATAAGTGTTCAGAAATATATCTATTTAAAAACTATTATTTATAAGTAATAAAATATTTTAAATCTTATAAAATTATAATAATTCTCTATTTTATTCTATTTATAATCTTATTTTTAATCATACTAATTATATAAATTAGTTTATACAACTCAGAAATAATATAATTATACATTCGTGTGATTGATATTTATTTTATAATATCGATACGAGCATAACTTTATAGCACATACTAATCGAGAGTACGATTGAGATAGGTTACAAAAATATATATTAAACTTTAATAGGAATTTGAAAGATAATCAGTATCTATATAGAGTTTATAATAATTATCATGCGAACATTTAAATTATCAAGTACGTGGTTGAATAGGTGTAGAACACGTTGTAGGATGAAGTAGGTGAACTCTTAATGAAACAAATTTATTGAATACGCCATTTAAAATATAAAGATTGTTGATTAATACTCCGTAATACAAAAGGTTGAATATATATCCTACGAGATATAATTATAACAATAGCTAGAAAGAATCCTAACGTGTTCCACATAAGGTAGAATAGTTCATTTTCCGACAAAAGGCAGCTCAAAACTCTGACGAATCCTCTTCCAACCACAAGAGACCTCAGTTTTAGGCTGCAACAAAACCGCTCATGCCCGGTAATGCAAGAGAGGCCATCGATAAGATACTGAACATCGTAAATTTTTTGGGGAGGGGGATATCTTCTACATGTGTACCCTTGCCGGAGCCCGATGATTACTAGAGCAATGATGACATGATAAAAACAATAAAATTGCCCAAGAAGTCGAAAACAGAGCATACCACTCTTCGTCGTCTCCCCTGTCACCCATGACAAAAAAAATGATAAGGGAAGCTTCCAAAGGATCTTCTAGACGTTCCCCTGTGACGATCGCTCGCACACCCCTGGTAAACTGACATAATTCTCTATTTAGTTTTATTACACGCGACCTAATTTTCTAGTTTAACCTACCATCAATCAATTACATTATTTCGATAATATAATAATGATTGCATCTATTATTATAAAATCAACCTAACTTAAAATTTAAAATAAAACCTATTATTATAAACTTTTCAAAATATACATTTTTAATAATATAGAAAAATAATTTAAATAAATAATAGGTACGGAATCTTCATAAAATATATACTTTTAATTAACCAATTCTTAATTCCCTTAATTTTATACCGATTCTCCTACACTTCAGTTTACTGAAATGAATATTGAGCATAAAGCCTAGTTATTAGAAAAAAACACAACTCAAGATATCAAATTGAATCGGTTTAAGAAAATAGTTTGGAAAATGAGAGTTAAGGAGATGATAATGGTCATTATAATCCTTAAAAAATTTTAGGTCAGAAATTAAGTATTGAGAAAAACCTAGGAAATAAGCGGTTCAAATCGGTTAGAAATCAAGATTTGATAACAATGGTCATTATCAATATTATAATTTCCCATTTCGACCTAAATTTACTGATTTCAATTCATTTTCATCTTGATTTTCCTTCAAATTGTTTGGTTCCCTAACCTTGCGTTCTTGTGGTGTGGAGACCGAGTTTACATGGAGAGTATTTAACATACATCCTATTGAGATGTCACAACCTCCACAACATTATCTATCTGAGCACCTTAGTCCAACCCACAAGACTTATTGATACTGTGATCCTCATATCTAAGTATGACACCTCATTGTTCTATCCACTCGGTTTCAATACAATCAAAGTTTTAAAAGTTTCAAGACATAATGAAACAACACAATTTCTCTTATACCAACTTTCTATCGAGTAATCCTTAGAACCAACAATAAATTATATCGTTTGTCTATTTGGTTTTGAACAATTGCAATCATATACATAAATTTTTTTATTTAAAACTTTTATCTTTTTGCTTCTGGTTTAATGTACTCCAACCGTACTCTAACTCAACAACATCAACAAATATTAACAATTTGTGATAATTTTATTAGATTTTTAAATCAAGGGGTGCAAGAACACGAGACTTACAAGGACTTCGAATATAGATATAAAATATCGTCACAGCTGGTTTAAGAGAAATATATAGATTGGCACTATAATAGTACGAGTTCATTGACTCAATAACTGAGCTAATATACTCATTACCCAACTTGATATCACGAGATGAACTAGCACATCTAATAGGAACCCAATTGCCTAAAATAATCTAATATTCTGTCCACAAAGTAAATTTTTATCATTTCATTTATATTATAGGATTTTTAGAATGAAATAATTAAAAAATTAATACGCATTTTTTATGAAAATATTTAAAATTTTCGTTATTTTTACTAAAGCGTTATTGATTGGAGAATGAATTACTTGGCCAAAAATCTCTATGAAAGAATAGAAGAGTTGCAATGGTACATGATTGAAACTGTATATTTTTTTCAGTATTTCAAATATTTTGTAAAATTATAAGTTATATTTATAAAATATTTAATTTCTTTTTTACTAAAAATTAATATATTTTATATTACAAATTTTGTATCACGTTGATATGGTGAAAGTTAATAATACAAATGATATAAAATTAGAAGTGATCCCACGAATTATTGAGAGCTTAATAGGAAGGTGTGGTGGGAAAGTTACATATTTGTAAGGAGCTCTTATTCATTTATAATTTATTTAAAAAAAAAAAAAAGGAGTCCATACACCACAATTGCAAAAAGATTGAAGAGAGGTGAGGTTGAGAATCCTTGACTCGTGAGGACAACTCCACATGGCTAGCTGTAACTTCCTTAGCGGTGGCATCCTTGGCATCTAATGGTTAAAAACTCATTGGGGAGATCACAAATGGGATGGTCGATAGCCATGGAAGCTTAGCAAAGGGATATAAAAGGGATGTTGACAAAGTGTAGTGTGAAATATATGACAAAAGTGTGTAACTCAAATAGTAGTAGAAACATTGAATATATATCATTAACGGTAGAAAATTTGTCATATTATAGATCATACAACTAGTCGTACATTTGAAAACTGGGATAAGGACAAACATATATCACGGATTCTAGAAATATAATTATATAATTATAGCGAGAAAAGAAATTTGGTGCATTATTAACTATCAAGAGCTCATCGATTTGTTTTTTGCTATAAAAAAAATTGTGCTAATTTATTTATCCTTTCCTCCATCCTAAGCGAGTAACTCTCCTGGAGCTAAAAAAGTACTTTATTATATTGTGCCTTCACTTTAATTTACTCATTCACATGTAGTCTCAGTGGGCTTCTATATTAAATTTACTCATTCACATGTAGGCTCGTGACATCACAGTTTTCCCAACCGGACAATTTGATTCAAATTGATATGTGAATTTCACATAAATAATCTATTATATATTATTAATCATATAATCCAATAAGCAACTCAATCATTGAAATATATAAATATGTAATTTGAAAAAATAAATATAGAAATATAAAGAAATCAACACAGCTATAATAAACCTAATTGGGAAATTAAAGAATGAATAATGGTCGGTCATCCATATATTGTGATTTCCAAGAATTTTATCTTATAAAAGTAGTTCATACTCTCACTTCCTTGCACCTCATTCATAGATCAAGCTAATTCATTTTATGATCTCTACATAGAAGGTAAACTCTCTAAACGTCCGCCTGTGGTTTTGCTTCACACTTGCAGTTCTTACTTCCATATAAGTATACAGGTTATATGCTAGATCTCTACTATAAATACGAACAATTATTTATAGGAATTATGTGTTTGCGAAAGGAAATTAAAACAATCATGTTCATCTTTCTCATAATAGATTTGTTATTTTTGTTTTTCATTGTTTGGATCAACCTCAACTAAGCCCATCCCAAATTTTCCTCTGGGTGATTAATGTGGGATAGGTTATCTATATTTTCAAATGGGAAACGCATCATACAGTGAAATTAACCATTCTAGGTGGTTGAAATTGGCCATTTTAAGTGGTTGCTCATTAGAACAAATACAAGTGTAAGTAGTAATCTAGATTACTGCTAACGTTTCTGTGTGATTTCACAATAAGGTTAGCATTTAGTCTGCAAAATGGGATCCGTACACAGTCCAATGTTACGTTCATAGTTATTTAAAATTTTATAGGGAAATTTCAAGTTTAATTATTTTATAATATTGAATTTGATATACACGTGCTTATCAAATAAATTATTGAAGTATATGAAAAAATTATATGCATATATATATATATGTTTATATTATAATTAATATATTATTATTAACTTATCAATTTCCTCAAAATGAGTTTTGAAGGGCTTAATTCCCCCCTTTTCATTCTTCTCAAAATCTACTCAATCCCTCCAAACAAAGAGAAGACATTTTAGAATTTTGTTTCTTTTTATTATGATTATATTAGTAGATTTTTTTTATGATTTAAGGTAGTTAGAAGATGAATTAAGAACATGGAGTATAATATTTTAGATTTTAGTGGAATAAATCCATTCACCATTTTATTTCCATATGTGGAAGTGGAACTAGTTAAAACAGATAATGTGCAAAAATTCCTTCAACATTTGCAGGTCACTCTAACATTTTGGACGATAGTTTTATCCTTCTATGGATTCGTTCAAGATTAGAATGGAGGAAAAGCTGGGACTCGTGCATCTATCCCCTCAAAAGAGTTGCATATTCAAGGTTCATCATGAGTTACGTAAGGTTAATGAGAAGGCCTATAGTCCTGTACTGATTTCGATTGGACCTTATCATTATGAGAGGCGCAAGCTTGATCTCCAGTTCATGGAGCAGCATAAGTGGCGATACTTGAATGATATGATAAGAAGAAAGGAGAGCAGTGAGGGCACATCTAGAGATGATCTATTGGGCAGGTGTTTTAAAATTCTAGAAGAACATGAAGCCCGTGCTCGTGGTTTCTTTGCAGTTCCCTTTGGAAAAGTGGAGTTTATTGAAATGATGTTGGTTGACAGTTGCTTCATCCTTGAATATTTCAGAAAGTGTGCATTACGTGAAGAAAAGGAGGTCGACCCTCTCTTCCAAGCTGACTGGATAGGCAACTGCTCAAGTCGTGATTTAGTCTTGATTGAGAATCAAATCCCTTTCTTTGTCCTGACGGAGCTACTCAGTGTGATAGGTCCTTGGCCCAACCCAAACCCGCTTTGCCTTGTTTACGCAGCTGTGAATTGCCTTTCCGTGTACCGACATCTTGGTACAGACCAAGGAACAATTGCATCCAAGTTTGCACTTCAAAGTATTTCCGATCTTGTCCCACTAGGACTATTGCCGCGTGCTATATCAGAGGAAAAGGGAAAACTGAATGTAGGGAGTCTCCAAGATATCAAGCATCTTTTAGATAAGTAACCCGGCAACCAGAGAGAGGCAAAGACGAAGATCTCATGGATCCCCAGAAACGGATCCATACCACCTCCAAGTTGAGGGAATTTGGAGTGAAATTTAAAAGTGTGAGTAAGAGGAAATATTATGATATTAAATTCGAGAATGGAATTTTAGAGATTCCAATCTTACTGGTTGATGATGGAACAGAATGTTATTTTCGAAATCTAATAGCATATGAGCAGCATGCTTATAATAATTTAAGTACAAGTGTAAGAGATTACATGTGTTTCATGGATGGTCTGATTGATTCCTCCAAGGATGTTGAGTTACTTCGGCGTCATGGGATTATTGATGGCTTATTGGGGGATGATGAAGCGATTGCAACCATGTTCAACAACATCACAACCCATACTTTAATAAAGCAAGATTATTATTACAAACAGGTTATACATGATTTGTCGGAGCACTGTAAAAAGAGACGACATGTTTGGATGGCCATACTTCGGATGAATTATCTCCACAGCCCGTGGGAAATCTTATCGGTCCTGGCTGCCTTTCTTTTACTCGTGTTGACTTTCATGCAAACAATTTACACTGCTCTCTCCTACTACCATGCATAGTGTCTAAATATTGGTACTTGCATCAATGTTGCTTTGGTATGCATTTCCCTTTGTTTTTGTGATAATTATATGTTGTTGGTGTGACGAGTGGTCCAAATATCATCTCTAGTAACCTCAGTTTTCTTTCTTATGGCCAATAGTAATGTTTGGAGTTTCATTTTATGCATACAATTCAGTGCTCTTTCGTACCTACCCACCACTATGCATATGCATGCATAGTATCTATCCAGTCTTGGTACATATGAATTTACTTTATTATTTGAACATCAAAGAAAATTGTTCGATTTGATACAGACAATAGAAAATACCAACACCAACATTGGTAAGGTCGGCCTATATAATCTAATCAAGCTTCTCAAGAAAAAAAAATAGATTCTTCACTGGCTAATACTTCAGATTAGGTAGCAATAGGATTACTTAAGTCTACCACTATCATGATGTGTACAATATCAAAAGCCAATCAATGTAAATTTCCACTCCGAAAGAATTAAACTATACGAAGTAACTAAGAAATGATGACGACCATTAAAAAGTGACTCGTACTAGTAAAAAAAGTAACGAGAAAGTAATACAACCTAATTTAATCAGTTAGGATGGATACATGTAAAATAACTCGTACAACTCAAAAGTTCAATTCAGTTTTATATTTTCCCTACTAAAACAAACCAGGACGGACATCCATGTGAATAAAAAAATGTGGGATAGAAGCCCTAACAAACTTGTAACGAGAGGACCTATTGAATTGCTAGGATGGAAGATACCTTAGTATTAAGAAGTACAAATGACATTTGGATAGAGTGAGTGTACCAACATATATATGTAATATTGAACACAAAGTTAGGGTATAGAAGCGGAACTCGTGACCGTTAGTAAAGTTAAATACCCTAAATAATAGAGTTTGATCGCTCACAAGTAAGGAGGTTGAGAATAAAGGATCTGACTAGAGATACCATACACAATAAAAGTACAATATACATTATTACACGTGAGGAATACTAGTAAAGGGGTTAAACAATATTCAATATGAGTGATACTTCCCCAACCAAAATACTGTACAAGTGAGGAAGATGAAGTATTAGATTGCAAGTGCCATTAAAGCCTAATTAATAGGAGAGATGATTTATGGGAATAGTTTTAGGTTTTGACTAGAATACCAAATGGTAGTAATAATACAGTGACAGATGTTATTTTTAACGATTTGTTTGAATTGAATTGAGTGGTTACAAATCACTAAATTTATAGTAAAGTGGGATATTTGAAAATATTGCATTATTTATTGTTTAAATTAGTTTATATTATTTATTTATTTTCATTCTTATATACTATAAATAAATTTATATATTAATAATATTTTATATAATATAAATATATATTACAAATATTATAAATAAAAAATTATTATACAAAATATTTTTAATAGAATTTAATTATATATAATAATTAATAAATTATTTTATTTAATTAAAATAATAAATTTATTTTCTAATTTTTTTATTAATAATCTTTAACCTCACTTTATCTAATTATTAAAAAATTTTAACGCCTCCAAATAAATCACTTCATTCCAAATACATCAATTCACTTCCCATTATAACACAAACAAATCTCTCCAAAACACTCAATTAAAACATAGATTAAATGAGAAGTTTGACTAAAGTAAGAAAAAAAAAGTTAAAAAATATGTATGTTCATCTCTTATATGGATAGATATATCATGTTTATTTTTCATATATATATATATATATATACACACACAGGCAAGATATTTGAAATAGAGCAAATAATATGAATTTAGCGATATAATTTATGACCTAATAATTCAAAATATTATTAAACTAAAAAGAAGGGTATACTTAGTAAAGTAATTATTTTGTCAAAATTCTTTTAATTGAGGATAAATATTGTACCGAATAAATAAAATTTATGTTAAAAATCGTTCCAAATCGTTTGAATTCTAGTTTTTTTTTTCTCTCAGTTGAATTATAGCTCATTCCCATTCCATAAGAACATGCTAATTGCATCCCTTAATATATATATATTTTTTTTAGATTTATTACTGTGTGTTTGAAGGAACTTAAAGGTGGTGGAATGATGTGATTGAATGGGTTACAATAAATTTAATTATATTAATATAATTTTTTATACAAATAGTATTTAAATATAAATATTTCATAATAATCAGAATAATATATATATGTATAATAAAATATATCATATACATACACTACATTTTTATGTATATATATATAACGTTTCCTCTCAATTCATATTTTGATAAACTTTTACAACATAAATAAATTGTAATTTTAATCATAAAAAAATAAATAACTAATAATGTAATTTATAGAAAAAAATGGTTTAACATATCAGTTTTTTTAAATATAAAAATAAAACTAATATTATAACATAAATGAAATATTATTTCAATCATAAAATAAATGAATTATAGTTGAGTTTTTTTATAATTATTAGATTATATTTATATTACATATATTTTAATAATAATAATATATAAATTAATAATAACATAATTTATAGAAAAGATGGTTAACTTAAAATTTTCTTTAAATACAAAATAAAACTAAATTTGATAACTAACTAGTGAAGAAAATAAGAAGAAAAATTATGTTTTATTTCAATAACTTGTAATTACTTTGTATTTAATTTTTTTTGTTCTCATTAATTTTAAGAAAGTAATATTTTAAATCCTACTATTTTAAAAAGTAAGTCTTTTGTTTTCACCAAATTATGACACTTTTGTAGTGAATTGGGTTGGTATGGATAGATACAAGTTAGAACACGGATCCGTTGGGTTCATATCATCAACAACTATCTGCATTCGATTTAGGTTCGATCAAGTTAAAAAAAATTAAATTACTATTTTAGATCAAATTTTAAATTTAATTAGGAAAATTAATATATTTAAATTGTATTTTTAACTCGAATTATTTTTAAATTATAAATCTAAATATATTTTGAATTTAATACTCGAACGATTATATTTAGGCTTGAATTTTAAAAATTCTGTCCGTTCAAATTCTAAGCCCAAATCAATATGACTAAAAAATGACAACACAAATCAAATTTATTAAAATTAGATCTTAATTTTATAAATGGATCTAATATAAGTTTGAGAATGAAATCTAACGAACAAACAAGAATGATTAAATAAAACTAAAATTAACTAAATTTTAATTATTATTTAAATTGAGTGGTTGAATATTTATTTTATTTATGTTTTTACTCAAATTTTATTAATATTTATTATAAATGGAATTAATTATAAATACAAATGTAGGCGTATCTAAATAGCACATTATACTTGTGTCTCTTTACTTCTTCACTCATTTTTTTGTGGCTTTATTACTTATTAATTATTATTATAGTTTATTTCTCTTTACTTGTAATGTTATTGGGTAATGTTATATTACTTTAATTTAATTTATTTTCTATTAATTATTATAGTTAATCATTTATAAGTTAGATTTATGAAATATTTATTAAATCGGGCTGATTTTATTTGAATATTTGAAAAAAAAAAACATTCCATTTAACTCTCTTTAAATAAAATGACGTTATTTAATGATATTATTTTATTTAAACTTGAAAAAAAATAACATGTCCTAACTATTTACTTCATCTTTCAAGACCTTATTTAGCGGAAATAAGAGTTGTTTTCTTGTTTGGTTATCTCTTGAGTATCCTAGTGAGAGTGATCTTAGATTTGTTTGCAGCAGACACATTTGTCTTCTATGAAAGTGGGCTCACCATTCAGTATGGCTTGTTCTGCTTCTATTGTACTATTGTAGTTTTCCCATTTCTTTGCTCTTAGGATATTTCATCTTTATCCTCACCATTCAATATGGCTTTGGTTGAGGATCTTATTTTTTTTTGTTTTGAGTTGGTAGTTTTTGAGCTTTTGGGAGAGTTCCCATTGGTGGTTTCTTCTTATTACACAAGATAGGAATGTGGCTTTTTTTGCACAAGATAGGAATGTATCTTTTTTTGCACGAGATAGGCATGTGACTTTTTTTTGCACAAGATAGGAATATTTCTTTAGAAGGTTGACATTGAAGGTGGATTTTAGTCAATAGACACTCATACCGTATGCCAATCTCTTGGAGGATGTTGGTCACCTATTTCTATATAAGGGGTTAGTAATACTCCTACTTCCTTACAATACATAATACCATCTCCATTCCACATAGAAGAAGGAGAAATTAGAAGATAAATCGTCAGGTGAGTTCCGGATCTGATCTCTCCTACCAGTTTTACTTTGGTTTTAATTGATGCTAAAAATTGTACCAAATCTTTTGAATTATTTGTTTATTTCATAAGAACATACTCATTGTATTCTCAATATATATTATTTTTGTAGAAGTATTTGTCTAATTTTTATCATATTAGTATATTCATGGACATAGAAGGATGCAAGAACACAAAATAAATTTTAGTTTTTAGGGGAATAGAGGCGCATTCACCATTTTGTTTTCTTTTAAATCATGTGTGGAACTAATAAAACAGATTCCACAAGTCACTCCAACATTAATTACATTTTGGATGACAGTTTTATCATTCTATTCTATTAAAATGCTACAGAACAGAAACTCAAGACATGGATTCCCTTAAGACTAGAATCGAGGGAAAACTAAACAGCGTGCATGAATCCCCTCAAAAAAGTTACATATTCAAGGTTAATCATGAGTCACGTAAGGTTAATGAGAAGGCTTATAGTCCTGTACTGATTTCAATTGGACCTTATCATTATGAGAGGCGCCAGCATGATCTCCGCTTCATGGAGCACTATAAGTGGCCATACTTGAATGATATGATAAGAAGAAAGGTGGAGAGTGGGGGCACATCTAGAGATGAACTATTGAGCAGGTGTTTTAAAATTCTAGAAAAACATGAAGCCCGTGCTCGTGGTTACTACGCAGAAGCAGTTCCCCTTAAAAAAGAGGAGTTTATTGAAATGATGATGCTTGATAGTTGCTTCATCATTGAGTATTTTTGGAAGTACGAATCAGATGAAGACCCTCTCTTCCAAGCTCACGAGATAGAAGACAGATTAAGACGTGATTTACTCTTGATTGAGAATCAAATCCCTTTCTTTGTCCTGAGCTACTCAGTGTGATGGGTCCTTGGGCCGAACCACACCTACGTCACCTTGTTAATGCAGCTGTGAATTGCCTTTTCTGCCAACCAAACTTTGCAGACATAAATGAGAAAATGAATGAAGAGGAAAGGGCAAACCTGAATGTAGGGAATCTACAAAATATCAAGCATATTTTACATCTAGGTCGAAAGTTTATGTTTCCTGATGAAATCCATGGCGGAAGCATACATTATAGAAACATATATTATACCTTTCGAACGTTTTATGTTTTCTGATGAAATGAATTGCTACAACTTCATGCATGGCGAAAGCATAGATTCCAATATACACTCGGCCAATATACACTCGGCCTCAAAGTTCAAGGAATTTGGAGTGCAGCTCCGAAAAGTTTATGATAGGAAATTTTATGATATTAAATTCATAAAGGGAGTTCTAGAGATTCCAGTCTTAGTCATTCTTGAAGACACAGAATGCCATTTTGGTAATCTAATAGCATATGAGCAGCATGACAATGATTTATGTGCAAGGATAAGTGATTACATATATTTCATGAATGGACTCATCAATAGTTCCAAAGATGTTGGGTTACTTCAGCGTAAAGGAATTATTAAAAACATTTTGGAGGACAATGAAGTCATTGCGACTGCGTTCAACAAGATGGCAGCCAATACTATGATAAGGGAAGATTATTATTACAAAAAAACTGCGTATATTTGTTCCGAGCACTGCAAACAGAGACAGACGTCTTCGTTGGATGGCCTCACTTCGGATGAATTATCTCTCCACTCCCTGGACAATCTTATCGACCATCGCTGCCGGTATTCTACTCATCTTGACTCTCGTGCAAACAATTTACACTGCTCTCTCCTACTACCATACATAGTATCTAAATCTTAGTACAACCACTAAATGTGTCAAAATGTTGCTTTGGTATGCATTTCCCTTTGTTGTTGGTGTGATGAGCTGTCCAAATATCATCTAGTAAGCTCAGTTTTCTTTCTTGTGTCTAATAATGATGTTTTGATTATTCAAGTTTCATTTGATGTATATGGACGGGAATGTCATGTCATGAATACAATTAAGTCCACCACCATGCAAGCATAGTATCTATAAAAGTCTTGGTACATATGAACTTTGTTATTGTTATACACCACTTATAAGCCTCTAAGTGATATTGTGATCCACATGCCTATCATACTATCAATTATGAGCTTATATAATTCAAGCACAAAAGTGATTGCAAAAATTATAACACAAGCCATTTCTCATGAGAGTGAGAACAGATGGACAAGAGCAAAAGGATCAAATGAAATTCTCATAGAAATAGTCCAAGAGAGGTTTGCAAAATAAGCAATTTGGAGGACACTCACCAAACCCAAGACAACCCACGTATTCCTTAAGATGAAGCACCTGCACCAGCCTTCTTGGGGACAGCTTGAGTACCTTAAATAGAAATCATGGTAAAATCCATTATTAATTTGCAAAACCAGAAGGAAGAGAGGCTCTTTTAAGTCTTACAAGTCGGTCTAAATCCTTACCTTCTCTAAAACCAGTTTTGAACCGACGAGAAACATTGTGGAGATACCTCATTCTTCCAGTTCCCGTTGTCTTCCTCCTAATAGCCTTCATACTCCAGTTATCTGAACACCAAAGAAACTTGTCCAATTTGATACAGGCAATAGAAAATACCAACACCAACATTGATAGGCTTGGCTAGATAATCTAACCAAACTTCTCAATAAAAAAACAGATTCTTCACTAGCTAATACTTCAGATTACGCAGCAATAGGATTAATTGCACCTACCACTATAATTATATCTACAATATCAAGAGCCAATCAATGTAATTTCCCATTTCGTAAATATGAAACTATTCGAAGTAACTAAGAAATGATGAGATGATGAATAGAAAGCTTACACTTCCTCTTTCGGGCTGAGGGGAAGCCGCACGCAGAGCAGCGACTCTTTTGCAGGTGGAAACTCCGCCGCCCGCACCTCACGCAGAGCGTGTGAGTCTTGTTCCTCCGCTTACCGAAACTCCCTGTTCCCTTACCCTGCAAACAGCCGCCACATGAACACGCAAAAGAGATATCGTTCAATTGACTTGCATGACCTAGTGCAACATTCACGACTGGACTATTGAGAGAAAGAGAGAAAACAGATAAGAGGACTACCATGGAAGCGGATGCACAAGAAACCCCACCAGAAAAAGGATGTACTTATCGCGGGAGCGACTTAATATATACTTTCTGTTAGAGGAGCTTCTAGGGTTTCGAAGGGTGGAACTGCGACAGCTGGCCCGAGCCCACTTTCATACAGAGCTCTATTTTGAAGCCCAGAAATTGATAAATTATCAAATAGGCTAGTTTTTCTTTCATAAATTTTATATTTTTATTAATAATAAATTAAAATTAAATTAATTGAATTATCAATAATTTTTAACTATTTTTATTTTTCTCCCATTAATTATTATGTGATTAATCTATCTTAAACTTAAAAATCTACTTTATAATTATCAATAACTTATTATTTTTAAAAAGAATTAGAGTATCAATTTTAGAAAAAAAAGGGCTCTCCCTTAATATTTTAAGAGTTTTCTTCCTTATTATTATTGTAAATTACCCCAAAAATTTCCCTAAAAGTCTCACTTTGCCTAAATTTTTTTTTTATACATAGGCGGGTGATTCGGCCATCTAACTGAAGAAATTTCACGGTGAAATCTGATAAATATCATGTTTTGAAGGAAGAGAGCTGTGGAGCACCCTTGCCCCCACCGACCAATCTCGACCAATCACACTAGATTCTCATCTCCCTTAAGATTGGGAGATGGGACAATAACACTATGTTCCTCTTGTACAAGGGTCACCATGCCGTCAAGATTCAATACTAAGTATTTATAATGAATCCTTCTCACAAATAATGATACTCGATATGGACTCTGAAGTAGTTATTTGAACTAATTGTCGTGAAGACCTCCTTGAAATGACATATATTCCCACATATTAAGGATATTAAACTTATTATACGGCATATTTATAGGAATAGTATAAGATCAGTGAATAAACAATAAAACTCATGTGCAAAACATAGGAAGATTTTAGTAGTGGCTTTACTTGTTTTGAATGATTTAAAACATAGGAAGAATTAATAATGTTAGCCATACTATTTAATAATGAATATGTTATTCATGGTGCAAAAAAAGTGGAATTTATCCTCAATTTAAAAGTGAAGCATGAGTTTAGTAGTGATGAATAAGATCAATGGAAACTGCCACTTGAAAATCAATGCACATATCACTCTTACATGAATAATACCAAATAGTATGCCTATAAATGAGTAGATTTTAAGTGAAATGAGAAGAACATACTTCAACCCCCAAAAAATGGGTCGGGTATTATCTTTGTGGGAAATACAGCCATGAATCAATCAGATAGCAAACGGTTTCACAGGTCATTGACGTTGTAACACACGCAAATAAGAGAATGTTTTGCTGACCTCTCTCAGTAAGCAGTAGAGATCAAGACATTATGCTCCTCCAGACGTTTCTGGAACTGAGACAAGCGGGCTTGCAGCTGACGAATCCCAGCAGCCTTCTGGGAGAGGATCACGTTCAATCGAGTGACGTAATCATCTAGCTGGTTCCCCGGTTGGTCAGCTTCAACTAGTAGATCCATTTCCTGTAAATTGTGCAGGAGATAAATTTGCTTAAGAAATATACACCTGGGCTAGGAAGTGAATAGGGTGTCAATCGGGTCAGTTACCTCTCGTACAATGTTCATCGTATCTTCCACTTGCTTCCGATGAGCACTCACAAGATCTTCCTCTTCCTAAAATCATATTAGTGTTCCAAATGTCAGTAATAATCTGATTTAGCTATCCATGAGTACGGCGTGTTTTCGGCTAGTGTTACCTGTAAAAGTGCATCAAGATCATCGTTTGCATGGATGCTGCCAGTGTTTACTTTCTGCTGGTTCTTCCATTTGTTTTGAACATTGGGTATCTGGGAGCTTTCTTGTAGAGGGGGAAGACTGAACGTCTCCATTCTACCACTGTTCTTCTTCAGTAGTTGTCTCTCTTGCTCATAAAATTCCACAGAAACATCATAGTCATCAGCGGCCGTTTCATCCATCCATGGGCTGGTTATATCCTCCACAAAATTTGATGCATTGGGCGCAACAGAGGATAAGGGCACACTAGTTGATTCCTTCAAGTTCATTACATCTTTCTTAGCATTGCTTCCTTTGGAGAGGCTCTTCACCCTAAAGCAACAGTATGAGAAAAGACGCAAAATACGGAAAGTGAATATGAAGTTAACTATTTGTTTAATGCACGATGCTATTTCTGGCCAATCAAAGCATTCACCTGTCAGCATATCTTAAAGTATTAAGTGTATGTTCACATGAACCAGAGCTTGGAGAAATGCATGATATCATAACAGTCCTTGAGTTTCCCATGAAGGAATCTCTTAGAACTTCAGTTAATTTACTTCCTCTGAAAGGAATATGACCCTGATCATTGTCCAACGCTCTGATACACTCCTTTAAGGCAAGCAGGCTCTTGTTGATTTCTGCACCTTCCATCCTGTCTCACAATGAAGTCCCACTTAAGTGAAAGTTGCATATTTATGTCAATTTCACATGTTTGTTATTCCCAGTGGTATTAATCAATCAATACAAAAATCGTTTACAGAAATTTGACATAGAGAATACATCATTTAAATCAAACAACTTTCCCTCATCAAAATATTACTTGCATAATTAAATTGAAAGTCTAAATGCATACCTTGTTTGTTTATCATTATCAGTAGTATCTGCACCACGCTCACTTCCAGCAAGGTCTATAAAAGAAAGCTTTCCAACAACACGGAGAGGCTTTGATTCAGTACCATCAATTGATCTCTTGATAGCTAGCTGAAGTATGGCATGGGATCGAGAGGATTCCTCATTGGCTCCAGTTGTACCTGTACTTCTTGTAGCATTTCCTTTATCAATGAGCTCATTAATTGTCTCGACATCTGTCACTCTATACTCTTGCAATCCCACAATGCAGACTTGTTGTTTTCCATCCTCTCTCATGCAAAGTTTTCTGTTGGATAGAGATTTATAAGAACAAAGGATTCCCCACATGAAGTATGAAGATAAATAAGGGAGAAAATGATACTTGACTTACTTCCTGTCACTCAGCAGATCAAAGAGTTTCCCTCCATATATCTCAAAGAAGCTAACATACAGATGAAATCCTTGATTTCGGTATGTATAGTGTATCAATCTCAATATATCTCGTGAGGCTTTTAGGGGCAATGGTTTCATAGTGTATGTCTTCCCACTGCCTGGAGATGTATGAAAGGCTAAAATGAAAAACAAATCTTAAATTGAATAAAATCTTAATCATTTAATCCATCTGAACATTTGTAGGTATTAATGTAAACTGTTTTGTCTTTCAAGCCTAGACTACATAGGGTGATCTACTAAATCTTAACTAAAGCTGCCTTCCTTTTGAAGTGTACATTACTTCTTGGAAAGAAAGAATATATTTACATGATAACAACCTTTTGATTGTTTTTCAG
This sequence comes from Trapa incisa, assembly GCA_030064435.1. Classification (NCBI taxonomy): domain Eukaryota; kingdom Viridiplantae; phylum Streptophyta; class Magnoliopsida; order Myrtales; family Lythraceae; genus Trapa; species Trapa incisa. The sequence continues at coordinate 1,377,017 of CM057774.1, read as the reverse complement.
CTTGGTAGACCGACATAACCCAGCAATTTCCCTTTGAAAAATGTTTACCTGTTTGTCCATATGCAAAGCAAGTTGCTTTAGTTCTTTGAAAAATTATTGGAACAATGGGCTCCACAGTCTCGCTGTAAACCTATAGAACAAAGTAAAATACTGTCCAGTTAATATAGGCATTTTGTCGCTCAAGTATATCTCCACATAAGTTTTCAGTTAACTAATAACAAAAGAAGTTAATACTCACTTCATCATTTGAAACACCCTCATTCAATACTGCGTCAAAAACAAATTCATGCTTCTCCAGATATTCTGTCAAGTCAACCTGTGACAGGTACAAAAAAAATCAATCTTTAGCGGATCCTCGAATTGTATGCCATGGTAATTGCATACTTTATCATGAAGACTATCATATTATAGAGCATATTTACTGCCACAGTGAGTTGAAGTTGTGGTGATCACTGATCAGATAAGAACCATTACCTTAAGTTTTGTCTCATGAACTGTAAGAGAATTTGAATGGGTATCAATGATATCATCTTCATTTTTAGCTATTTCCTTCTTATTAAGAGGCCTCTTTCGAACCTGATAGAACAAGTACTAATTATTAAGAGAAAATAAGCAGAAGCCGGGTAATGTCCACTAGGTTAACAGTATAAGCAGCCAAGGTATCCAATGAGGCAAAGAAAATCAGATATATTAATGCTCGATCAAACATTTACACTATATATCATGACTTAAATGGAAAATAGACTTATGGCAGCCGAAAATAAGAGGAATCAGAGCGTACCACTACTTTAATCTTCGCCACAGAGTTAGTTTTGCTAGTGTCAGCAGAAAAAATTTTCAAGAGGTTATTCTCAGCTGGACCATTGACTCTGCTGGTCAGTTTGCTGCCGGCAATGTAGGGTTCAGAATCATCAATCACTCTTTCACGAACAGGAAGATGCATGGAGGACCCATCAAATAGGCCAGAGGTAGGCATCTGTTCACAAAATGAAATTTCATGATCAACAAATTAGAATCTTAATACCCAAACTCTCTTAAATCAAATGATTGATGAGAACATCAACTAGTTAGGGAAATAACCTAATATGCAGGACAAACTCTGGTGATCCAACTGCACTCGTCAAAAAATCGATAAAAAAATCGTTTCTAAAACCTCTTGAATGCATAATTTTTCAAAATCTAACAACTGGAAAAACCTTGGTAAAACATTACAGCCGATAAAATTTGCAAATGAACTGAATAAGCTAAGAGCTCACCTCAGGAATGAGCTCAGTATCAAATGAATGTAGATCTAGAAGTCCCGGACTGAATTCACTTGCTGAATCCTCCCCGTTTTTCGTTTGACTTAATGATGTTGAGTTCATGGGAGGTGATGAAGGATCCACGTAAAATTCATTAGCTCCAATGCAGTCCCTCTGCACATTCTGGAACATTCTAGATCCTTGACCTCCGCCACCACCAAAAAAATTATAGTCCTATGTTTATCCAAGAAAAAATATCTCAACAATGGAAAATACATGAATGATCAATATAATGTAATGTTTATGCTGACAACGAAAAGCTCCTCTCATCCTTCCCAAGCAAATCCAAAGGCAGAAGAATAGGTTTCCCAAAATTAAATTATGTAATTTATATCCTTTATAAATTAGATTTAACTTATCACAGTTTGCTGTTCCTATCAATAAATTCAAACATCAAAATCTAAATGATACCATCAACCTCAAACAAAACAATAAATACCATTCATGCATTAAGAAGGTAATGAAATTATACGGATCTGTAGTTGGAAGATCCAAATGCACTTACTCCAGGGGCTACCTCTCATGGAATATACAGCTTGTAACCCAATTCCTTGCTCTTATCATTGACATTCATTCATGAAGGAAAATGAGTGAGAGAGAGAGGGAGTAAAACAAGCCGACAGACTACCTGAAGTGGAGGAATTGAGGCATTGGAGGGCTGCAAGTATTGTAGACCGGCAGATTGGAACCACCTTCCACTGGATGAGCTATCTACTAAGTTATAAGAGTGCTGCTGCTGGTGCTGGTGCATCGCCGTCGCACCAGACCGCTGTCCCTGTCTGGCCATCATACTCATCCGTCAACAGATCAAGAGCCGATGAATTCAAATCTACCGCCGAACCTCTATATCGCAAGAGACAGATCCAATCCGAGGCGCTGGACGGTTTACCTCCAAATGCCGATTGAAGCGCAAATCCGCTCCAACGAGAAGCTCGGGACTACAACTGCCGGCCAGACACCACCAGAGAGTAGAACCTGGACGAAGATTTGAGTGATGCGGAAGGTATACTACATGGAAGAAGGATTGAGAGAGAGCGTAATGAGTCGAAAGAGCAGATAGCGAGAGTGTATCTGCGAGGTGAACAATGGAATTGAGTAAAACCGAAGATGGACGGTTGGTAGCTTTTCGCTTTTCAAGCTCCGGTGCTATGTTTCTGTGGAGTTTGAAATTTTGCTGCGACACGTGCGTTAGAGAACTCGCACGTGCAACGTGCAATTTTGAGTGGAACTAGGCGCTCCCATTCAAATTTAGTCTTGAAATGGTGACGCAAGATTGGCTACGTGTCCTCGTAGACAGACAATGGGCTTCTCATAGGCCCATGTTAAAGCCCATTAAAAGCCCAAGGTTTCGTCATTCTTGGCAACTTTTTCGTGTGCCTATCATCTTCTTAGAGCGACCATCTGCTGGTCTAACTTCATCCTGAGGTTGCTGCACTGCCAAACCCTAACCGTTGTGGTGGTCAAGCGACCGAGATCACTGAGGTTGCTACACGGCGAAACCCTTACCGTTAATGGCGTCGACGTCCCTCAATTTCATCCTTTCATTCCCATTGGTGGCCTCTTCCTCCTCCCACTCGTCCTCTTGTAGGTGTTATTCCTCTACCTCTCGGCGTCCCCTTATCCCTAGCTCATCCTCTTTTTCTGCTCTCCGATGTTGGTTCGATGGAGCTGTGGCTTTGTGTATTAACGACAAGCAGCTTCGGAGGCGGCCGCATATCGTGCGGATGGCTCCGGAGGAGGAGAAAATGACGCGTCGGTCCCCTCTCGATTTTCCCATCGTAAGCTTCCTCTTCCTTTGCGTCATTCCTATTTCTTTCTCAACATATCTCTTTCATTGAAAATAGTATATTTTCTTTGAGTAATTGTTGCCGGAGTCTCCTTTTATCTGATTGATGCTGGGAAAACATGCTTAGGCATGTTCTTGGGAGAAAAAAATCGGGAAAAGTAAGAATTTGAAAGATTTGTTGAAGTATCAAAGTAAATTTGGGATAGATAGTCACTCAGCTGATGAAACAGAATGACCTGGTAGAAGAAGGTGAAAGAAAACATTCAAGAAAACGCTGATGAATGAATTTTCTCTTGTAGCAGCTGGCCCTGGGTTGCTGGAGAATCGATTAGTAACTGATGGGTTCAGAATTTTAAAATTCTTCATCAGTGATATTATAGTAGTCGTAGGATTTGCACCTGTGTGATTCTCCTATGTTGGACTGGTAATTTAATAGCGTAGTAAACCACATTTGGCCTGAGGATTTATATACACAATGAACCCAGCAATGAGCGCATTAGCAATGGAGAAGATAAGATAAGACCCCTCACTTCTTTCAAAAGAAGGGGAATTATATGACTATGGCCTGGGTTGCTTCAACACCTTGGCGCCTAGGGAAATGAGATTATTCAGGAATACCTATTGAATGCTAAGGAATACTGTCTGTCAACCAATTTTTTGGAAATTCTGTTTCTATTAATTGAATGGCAGAAGGTTGGTAGTTTAATAAGTCATGCTCTCGTTCCTAAGAAAGAAAAAAAAGCATAATATGTTTGTTGTGCAGAAGCTAATAAACCCTTTTTTGTTGATTAGTCAATACACAGATAACAATTTTCTTCATGTGTTTGTTTGCCTTTCAGGTCACATTATTATGGATATAATTGTATCCTGTGTATATCAAAATTCAATGAGGTTCATACCCTTCTATGAGTAAACCCTTGCCATGCTATCCATTGCATATATGTATGCCATAGTGTTCATCATTAGAGATAAAGAATCAGGAGGTGGTTTATCATTTCTATACTGTCTGGCCCGAACTTGGCATCCTGATATTGATCTTATATGATTCCTCTCGAATTGTGTTTATGTAGGAATGGGAAAGGCCTAAGCCTGGTCGTCGACCTGATATTTTCCCTCAGTTCAGCCCAATGAAAACACCATTGCCTCCTCCTCTGCCTGCAGATCCTCCTGAGGAGGACGAAGAAGAGGAAGAGAAGAAAGAGGAAGAAGAAGAGGATCCAGAAAAGGAGGGAGACCCTGAAAAGCCCGAAAAGCAATAGATTGAGATGTTTCATGCCAATAGCTTTGCATATTCATGCTGTAACTGAACTCTGAAGTACCCTCAATGGGAAAGATGGAGGGAGAGTTTGCACCAATAGGTACCTATATAGTGAGTGTAGTGCATCTGTTCGATCTTAGTGAATGAGCCTCTTTTGTTTTGTAATAAGGGAGAAGGTGCTCAGTTTTGTGGTCCAGTGTATTCATGCACATTCAAATCTTCCCAGAAATTAAGGAACCTGGTCAAAGGAGCTAAGGTACCAAGTCAATTTTTTTTAGTTTCAATAACATGGTCAGGATATATGAAGTTGATATCAGATGCCTAAGCATGGTGGACTCTTTTTATCATATTTTTTATCCATGTCATCCATCGTCATTTCACAAAAAATGGCATGCTGCTGTTTATGTGGCTAAGAATAAATGTTTATTAAAGTATATCAAATATGTTTATTTTATGAAAATTTAATATCATAAAAAGTGATAATTTCAAATATTTAATACTAAATTATCGTTTTACACAAATGTTTGGTATCACTTTTTTAATTTAGCCGTAAATTTTGTAATGTTTCGACTTTATTTTTAATTAGAGTCAATTTAAGAATATTATTTTAATACTTGGTTATCAATAAATTATGGAATTCAACCATTTTTTCTTAATATTTAAGCAGTATTATGTTTTTTTTATTCCAAATATAAAATATGATATACAATCAGTGCTTAGTTGACAAGTTCTACATGTGAGATAATATTGTACTCATAAAATATAGGGTTAGACAAAACCAAAGTATTAGATAAAAAAATTTTAATTTTGAATACTTTACATAATTATTTCATATAAAAATTTTAAAATATAATTCAATGATAAATAAGTATGAATAAAAAATTTTGGATACAATTAACCATTGGTGTTGATAAAGTCTCTAATAAAACATTTTTTTGTGATGTGATTTGTGAGATGACATGAACTCCATCAAATATGGTGACGTGTAATGAAAATATTAACATAATATTATCTTAATCACATGCTAGCAAATGGTGCTAGTTATGCTTGATGTTTCAAGCAGCAAAAAGAAGCGGGACAAAAGAGTTCTCACATCGATTGAAATTTTTTTATAATTTTATAATTTTTTTCTCGATTACTTTTTTTAATTATGATGGTCGATTGAAACTTCAATAACACTATTATTTTATGGTTTTATACAAAATGGGAATGAAAAAACTTGCATCATCTTCCTTGGCATTTTCCATAAATATTAAAATAATTGGGGAACAAAAATGCACTCAAAGTCACTCAATTGACCACTCATCTCCTTACATTTCCTTTTTATTTTCTTGGATAAGTAAGGAATTTCTATTTCAACCTATCAAATCATTCTTTTTACACATTAAATTGAATCTTATACTGTGAATGATATAAAGGAAGATTAATGCAGTGGCGGGGAATAGTTTCATGCAGAAAGTAGAAAAAAAAGGAACCCTCCATTACGGTTGGTGGTGGCAGTCCATATCAATGGAGCTTACCCCAATTCCAAGCATTACCGACGTTCACACAAAGGCAACCCTCTTGCCCTTTTCTAGGTGTTTATGCGCTGGTGAACCGACAAAAAATAGTGGAACAAAAGTGATGCTTAGATGTTCAGGACAATCATATTGATAAAGTGCTAGTAACAAGTGATATTTATGGATACACCATTATATATATATATATATGGTAATATACGCTATTTGGACATGTAAAGCTTAAGTTTTCATGTAATCTCATTAGTCCTGTTATCAAATATTACAACGGAGAGCAAATTAAGTGATGATGAACAGTGTAGAGCTGTGACTGATATCTTCTTCTTTCTACTACGTGCTCCCATCCCTAGAACTCTGAACGGAAGACGGGCGACTCATGCTAAAGTGGTCGGGCCTTAGTTTTTGTGGAAAGCAGGAAAAAAGGAAGGAAAAGGACAGAGTGACCGTTCATTGTCAATTGATGGTGGCCGAAGCATATATGGATAAGCCACCCTAATAATTTGAAGACATCATCGCTTTTACATGCATTCTATTATTGGGTATATTTCTTTGGCCTTATATTAAAATTTCTAGATTATAACGTTGTGCTCTCTTTTTCAGTGTAATATTATTAGATTGGTATTATATTATCAACACCCCCATTAGTGTAACGTGTATATGAGTATAAAATGTATATATTTTTCGCTGCAATTTTAAATGCGTACTTATTAATTATTTATAAGTCCACTATTATTATTTCGATGTTAAATAAACGAGAATAATAGATTACAGTATTATATTTTTACTTTTTACTTAAAGAGTCGGTTTTCGATTAAGTATGGGTGAGTCGAATTTATAATATTAATTCGGTTTAAGCATATTTAATCTGATACAATTTAATAATGTATTGTTAAGCAATAAAATTTAAAAATTATTTACATTTAAAATTTATAATTTTTAAATAGATATAATATTATAAAATTATCAGTTTTTTTGTAATAATAATGTTAGAGGGGACGGTCATCGATAGGATTGTTGTATTACCTGCTTTTGCTTGAATAATTTCTAATTACATTTTTCTTCTACTTTAGCGATTTTCTTACCCATTTGGGTGTTCTCACAAGTCACTTAATGACTCTAGGGCATCAAGCCGACCCCACCTGTACTGAAATGATCAGTCAAGTTACTCCATCTTTATTTTGAGCCTAATAATGCCCCTAATGTAGGCTTGACTGGGATGATTCTGTCGACTAAGAGAGTCAGCTCGCTTCCCATAGTCGTTATGGACAATGAGCAACAAAGAAAAATTAAGCTAAGAGGCGGGACATAACACATTTACTTTTACAATGTCTTGGTATCCGTTTGTAGTAATTTATTCTAGATCGCAATCATTCTAATTTTGAAGATATTTGAAATAATTGTTTCATTTATTAATTATTTTAATACACACGATTTGATATTATCATTTATTATTATTTATTTATTTTATATTTTTAATTTATTTTTATCTAATTTAAATAAATTTATATATTAATAATATTTTTATATAAAATTATATGATATAAATATATAATAAAAATAATTGTACAAAATATATAATATAATTTATTATATATTTATATTATAATTATAAATATATATTAATTATTATATAATTAATATTAATTTGTATTATAATAATGAGTTAATTATTTTATATAATATATTATTTTAGTATAGATTATATTTAATATAATTTAATTATATATTAATTAATAAATTATTTAATTTAATTAAAATAATAAATTTATATTTCTAATTTTTTCATTAATATAGATTATTAAAAAATTTTAACAATTCCAAATCAATTATTTTACTTAAACTTCTAAATACATTCTCCGGATAAGCGCGGACAAGCCTTTTTCTAGCTCGACTACCGCCGGAGAAGCGCCGACATGTTACGCCTCGACCCGTTTTGGTTGGATCCCTATTATTAACCCACCACTCTCCCGCCTTACCAAAGGTTGCCCCTTATTTATAAACCATGAGTAGTAATATGTCTTTTAAACTTATACCTTTTCTATAATAATATAAATAAAAACTGCATAAAATTTGAAACTTATCATACCTTCCTTATAAGTGTGTTAGCGGATGGTCTTTGGGTAAGCTTTCTGAGGTTACCTGAAAGGGATATAAGAGAGTGGATGAGTTCAACAATTAAGTAAATGGGTGTTTTAAGATATGAATTAAAAAAAGTAGTTGAATTGGAGTGTGTCAGACTTCTCATTTTCTTTAAAAATATCTCATTTTCAAAATCTCATTTTTTTTATAGTCATTTATCATCTCAACAGTGTGTTTATCAACCAACACACGCCCTTTATCATGAAGGAAACACACATTTGTAGGCCAGCCCATCCACTGTACCCACACAGCCCATCTCCACCAGGTCGTCCAGAGCCCTAGGACGCCTCACTACCTCTCTTGGGCGTCTTGAATGTCCCATAACACAATGCATGCACAAATCAATAATTTTTTTTCATATAAGCCATATGATTTATGGTGCCACTAGTCTAACGTTCCCGACCCTCAACTCGACCTGCAACTATTTGTCTTAACTAGTCCGAAGACCTGTCATATCGCACTGCCACTAGTCCATAGAGTATGTCGGTCATGTCTTAGTACCATGGCCAAACAATTCATTCACTTAAATTTTTATGGCTTAAAATCATGTTTGTTTACGAGTTTCTACTCGTGCCAACTAGCTTAGGGCCCACTTGTCATGCCTCGACCCGGTTTGGTTGGATTCTCATGAGCAACCCACCACTCTTCCCGGTTTACTAAGGGTTTCCCCCTCTTTTAAACCCGGGAGGAGTAAGGTGTCCTTTAAACCCACACCTTTCTTGTATTAGCATTATACAAAACTGAAAAACAAACATACCTGATTTTATAGTTCCTATACAGGGAAGTCTTTAACATGGGTTTTCCCTTGGTTTCCTAAAAAGGATATAAGGGAGGGGGTGAGTTCTACAACTTAGTGAGCAGGGGTTGGGAGTGAGTTTTCATAAACAAAACAACTTTAATCGGAGTGTGCCAAACTCCTTATTTCCCCTTAGAATATTCTTTACTCAAATACTGGTTTTTTAAAACTTTTACCCTATCGAGGGTGAATTTTCAAGTTGGAGTGTGTTAGACTCCTTAATTTCCTTTAGATTTTCTCCACTTTAAAAATCTCGGTTTTTCATCATTTCTTTATTAATCACGGTGTGTCATCACCCAACACACATCCTTTATCATAAAGGTCAAACATACATTCGTAGGTCAACACATCCATTGAATCCACTTGTGGCGTCGGAGCAACTTTACCAGCCACCTAGATAGAAGCATGCCCACTTCTACCTTGAGAATGAGTGGATGTACGCGACATCTAACCCTCATTCTCGAAATCAATTCTCCATGTCCGTATGAGGACAGAGACCTCATCCTGATCCCACCCCAGTCTCATGTGCTTAGTGTTACTCCAAATTTCGCACGGTCACCTAGTATGACGAACTGCCCTTATACCCACCAGGTCGTCCAGTCCCCTTAGGACGCATCACTACCCCTCCTGGGCATCTTGATGGTCTCGTAATCACAGTGCATGCACAATCAATATTTTCTCATTATGCCATATAATCTGTGGTGCCATTGGTCCAACGGCTCTGACCCCCAACTCAACCTGCAGCTGTTTGTCTTGACTAATCTGTCGACCTGTCATGTCGCACTGCCGCTAGTTGACTCAGTATGTCGGTCCTATATTGGTACCATGGCCTAAAAATTCCTTTTATTTAAAGTTTTATGGCATATAACTCATGTTTGTTTACGAGCTCTTGCTCGTGCCAACTGGCCTTGGGCCCACTGTACGAGATTTTCAAAATCGGGCATATTAGCCCCCCATTTCCAAAATCAAGGCCCCCGACCTATAAGAGCTATTCGAGCTCCCGTTAAGAAGGTCTCCCAAATTATTTAAGCATTGGCACACATTCAGAGAAGAGTACTTTTGACAAAAATTATGTTTCCAATTGTCCATCATACCGACCAGGTATGATGTGAATAACCCACTCATCCGTTAACCGTAATGTGTTCATCAACGGTTGGTTTTCCAAGTTGACGCGAGCTTTCTCTTGCTGGCACTCCAATCACACTTGTCTCATCGGAGATGCGACAGTCCAAGTTTTTCTATCAGGAAAGGTAGCTCTCTTCCTAAAGTACCTTCTATGATAAAAAAAAATTCCTACTATTGACCTTTCAGCATCGTTGAAGTCGTATGAGTTGTGGGGATGTTGGGAGAGCTTGGTTTGGCTAGAGTAGGGCTGAATTCAGCTAATTTTAGCTAGGCCGAAACAGGGCAACTTCTGTCTATCAGAGCTATTTCACTGTTTGCTTATATCGACGCTTCTCCGACGATCCTTGGATCGAATGGAGGTTGCTATTAGATAGTTGACTTTCCCTGGAATCTAAAGAGCCCAACCTCTCCTTTAGAAGTTAAGAAAAATGCCTAAGTCGAAGCTCTGGTTCTAGATTTATAGGGAAATGGAGTATTAGAGAGAGAGAGGAGTTTTTAGGTGTGAGTAGAATGAATGAGAATGAACTCTTTAGATAGGAGTAGAATTGTGTATTAAATGGGAGGATTTATTACTACGATATTAATGTTGTCATTATTCTCGAAATTAATGGGCATTTATTAATATTAATTCTAATAATTAAATATATGTATTAACTTTAAAGTTTTGATAGAATCCAATGCATTAGTGCTAGTATATTATTTGATATTAGGTTACTAAAGAATATGGTTTGACAACTATTAAGGGGATGCAACATGAATACTTCCCTAGGTCACCCATGCTAGCATACTCTCACCAAGCAAGCTTAACTTCGGTGTTCTAATGGGATCCGGTTCATCTGAACTAATCTGGTTTTTCTCTTCAATTTTTTTTCTGGTTACTAAAAACACAATGTTACACCATTGTTTGAGATTTTCAAAATCGGGCATATTAGCCCCAAGTTCCAAAATTGAGGCCTTCGGCCTAACTGAGCTATTCGAGCTCCCATCAATACGGTCTCCCTAATTTTCAGTTGTCCATCACACCAACCTAGTATGAGGAAATCTCCGCTTATAACTGATAAACGAGTTTTCCACTTCTTTCTAGGAAGTTTTATCATAACAACCGGGTATGATCTACTTATAACCGTTAAGTAATTTTTTCGCATAATTTCCACATCACTCCTCACTGGTGTGATGGTTAAAATACCACTTAGCAGTGGGTTTTCATTTTCGAGGTGCTTATCATCCCAACCGAGTATGATATTAAATATCCCACTTGTGATAGTGCAGGAAATTTCCTCTTTACCGGCTTGTTGCCTCTACACGAACTTGTTTTAGCTGACATTCTCGGTACTTCATGTTCCTACATGATATGAACATACTTATTCATTATCCTTTGGCCTAATAGCCTTCATTTATCCCGAATGAAGGAAATAGCCAAACTTTTCATTTATTTGCAATTAGGTCCCTAAAGTTATTTTTCTTTAACTTTAGGTCCCTAATGCCGATTTTTCCCTTAAATTGAGTCCCGAAGCTCTAAAATTCACCTTAGTACCTCAATTTATTCAAATTCACAAAAAGGGGTCCAAGTTTTCCAAATTTCCAATTTAGTCCTCAACTTTTCCAAAATTACCATTTTGCCCCAAAATTTCAAAAATTACCTAATTGGTCCTCAAACATCTTTATCATGCCCAATTGGCCCTTAATTTTATAAAATTGCACTTTAATCCCTCGAATTTTCAAAATTCCCAAAATTTCCCCAATTTCAACTTTCTAACTCAACTGAATTTGATTTAATCAAATTGACCGATCAAATGAGTTTATTTGTTGAAATTGAAGTTAAATTGGAGTTCCTATACCTTCATATAATTCAATTGCACTTTGAATCGCACGATTTGATGGTCGAATGAGATCAAACGGAGCTTCACCAGCAAATTGGACTTAGAGAGAGAAAGCTTTGAAAGCTTATCATTGGGGGCGTGGCGGTCCGAGCTTTCAATGCAGATAGCTCTTGTCTTGAGGTTATTCCTAGGATCAAGAATTATATCAATTGATGCCGAATTGAGGGAGAATTTGGTCAGTGAAGTTCTGTTGGTTCTCTCTCTAGTACTAATCAAAAATTATAGAGGGAAGCCAAATTGGCTTACCTTTCTGCTCTAATTCAGATGTAAGAGGGTTGTGGAAGTGTTAGGAGGGCTTGGTTTGGCCTGAGAAGGGCTCGAATTGGCCGATTTTAGCTTGGCCAAATCAAGGCAGCTTTGATCCGTTGAAGCTACTTCACTGTTCTATAATGCCAGCATTTTTCTGGCAACCCTCAGAGCAAATGGAGACTACAGGCGTGTAGCTGACTTCTCCCCGAATCCAAAGAACCTGACCACGTCTTCTTTGGCTCAGGAAAATGCCTAAGTCGGAGCTCTGGTATGAGTTTCACCGAAAAATGGAGCAGTTGATAGATAATGGAGTTTTCAGATGTGAGGAGGATGAATGAGGAGGGGCTCTGTCATGCCCCGACCCAATTTGGTCGGATCCCCATGATCAACTCGCCACTCTCCCGGTTTATTAAAGGGTTTCCCCTTATTATAAACCGTAAAGAGTAAGGCGTCCTTTAAACCTACACCTTTTCCTGGAATAACATAAATCAATACTGCATAATATTTTAAATTTGTCATACCTGTCTCACAAGCGTCTTACTTTATGGTCTTGAAGGGTAAGCTTTCTAAAATTTCCTGAAAGGGATATAAGGGAGGGGGTGAGTACGACTACTCAGTGAATGGATTTCAAAACTTTTAACTTTTAGGAAAATATTTGTATTGGAGTGTGCCAAACTCCTTTCTTTCAAAAATACTTTCATTTAAAATCTCAGGTTTTTCCACCATTTCCTTATTTAACCACAGTGTGTCATCACCCAACACACATTCGCATGCCAACATTTCCACTGAACCCACTTGTGGCTTCAGAGCAACTTTACCGGCCACTTAGATAGAAGCACGTCCACTTCTACCCTAAGAATGAGTGGATGTACGCAACATCCAACCCTCAATCCCTCAATCCATTCTTCGTGTCCGTTTGAGGACAGAGACCTCATCCCGTCCCCACCCCGATCTCATGCGCTTGGTGCTACTCCAAATTTTGCACGGTCACCTTGTACGACGAATTGCCCTTATACCCAACAGGTTGTCCAGTGCCCTTAGGACGCATCACTACCCCTCTTGAGCATCTTGATGGTCCCGTAATCACTGTGCATGCAGGTTTAATAGCCCCCAGGTTCCAAAATTGAGGCCCCCAACCTATAAGAGCTATTTGAGCTCCCGTGTCACGCCCCGACCCGGTTTGGTTAGATCCCCGTGATCAACCCGCCACTCTTCTGGTTTATTAAAGGGTTTCCCCTTATCGTAAACCTTAAAGAGTAAGGCGTCCTTTAACTTGCACCTTTTTCCTTGAATAGCATAATCAAAACTGTATGAAATTTAAAACTTTACATACCTGTCTTACAGGCATCTTAGTTGACGGTCTTTAAGGGGAGGCTTTTCGGGATTTTCTGAAAGGGATATAAGGAATGGGTGAGTACGACTACTCAGTGAATGGGTTTTTAAAGGTCTATTTTTAACTTTTAAGAAAAAATATTTATATGGAGTGTGCCAGACTCCTTTCTTTTCAAAAATCCCTTCATTTAAAAATTTGGGTTTTTCCATTATTTCTTAGTTGCCGGTGTGTCATCACCCAACACACATCCTTCATCATGAAGGTTACACACATTCGCAAGTCAGTATCACTACTGAACCCCCTAGTGGCTTCAGAGCGACTTTTTCTGCCACCCGGATAGAAGTACAACCACTTCTACCCTAGGAATGAGTGGATGTACGTGACATCCGACCCACAATCCCGAAATCACTTCTTCGTGTTTGTATGAGGATAGAGACCTCATCATGTCCCCACCCCGGTCTCATGCGCTTGGTGCTACTCCAGATTTCGCACAGACACCTGGAACGACGAACTGCCCTTATAGCCACCAGGACGTTCAGTGCCCTTAGGACGCATCACTACCCCTCATGGGCGTCTTGATGATCTCGTACTTACAGTGCATGCACAAACAATGTTTTCTTATATTGCCATGTAATCTGTGGTGCCACTAGTCTTGACTAGTCCGTCGACCTGTCATGTCGCACTGTCGCTAGTTGACTGAGCATGTTAGTCCTATCTTGGTACCATGGCCAAACAATTTACTTATTAAGTTTTATGGCACATATATCATGTTCATTTACGAGCTCCTGCTCGTGCCAACTAGCCTTGGGCCCACTGTACGAGATTTTCAAAATCGGGCATTTAGCCCTCAAGTTCCAAAACCGAGGCCCCCGGCCTATTAGAGCTATTCGAGCTCCCGTCGAGAAGGTCTCCCAAATTGTTTAAGCATTGGCACACAGTGAGGGAAGAGCACTTCCGACAAAAATAGGTTTTTACTATCCATCATACCGACCGATATAAGGACATCTCCATTCATAACCGATGAACGGGTTTTCAACTTCCTTCGAGGAAGTCTCATCATACCAACCGGGTATGATCTTCTTACAACCCGTAAGTAGTTTTTCTGCATAACTTTCACATCACTTTCTCTAAGTAGTGATGATTAAAATACCACTAAACAGTGGGTTTTTATATCGAGGCACTTATCATCCCCAACCGGGTATGATGTTAGGAAACCCACTCACCCGTTAATACCGTGAATTCCACTAGACTGGTTCTTTGTATTCACGCGAGCTTGTCCTCGCTGGCGTTCCCAGTATTTAACATTCCTACACGATATGAACAACCTTGTTCATTATTACTCGGCATAACAACCTTCATTCATTAATGAATGAGAAAACCCAAACTTTTAGTTATTTGCAATTAGGTCCCAAAAGTTATTTCTCTTTAACTTTAAGTCCCTAATGTCGGTTTTTCCTCAAATTGAGTCCCGTAACTTTTAAAATTTATCGTGGGACCTCAATTTATTCAATTTCACCAAAAAGGGGTTTAATTTTCTAAATTTCCAATTTGGTTCCCCAATTTTTCCAAAATTACCATTTTGCCCTTCTTTCACAAAAATGGTAAGTTTTTTCACAAAATTTCCAAAATTCCTCAATTGGTCCTCCAACATTATTTTCATGCCTAATTGACCCTCAATTTCATAAAATTCTATTTTGGCCCTTTGAATTTCAAAAATCCCCAAAATTTTCCCCCAATTTCAACTCTTCAACACTACCGAATTTGATTTCATCAAATTGATCGATCAATCACTTCTAATTATTGAAATTGGAGTTGAAATTGAGTTCCTGCATGTTCATACAATTCTAAGAAACTTTGAATCGCAAATTTTATCGTTGGAACGAGCTCAAACGGAGCTTTGCTAGAAAATAGACTGTAGAGAGAGAAAGCTTCGATTACTCACCGGTGAAGACACGACAGTCCGAGCTTTCGATCTGGGCAGATAGGTCTCGTCCTGAGGGTCATCCTAGAATCAAGAATTGCATCAATTGATGCAGAATTGGATTATAATTTCGTCATTGAAATTCGGTCGACTCTCTCTTTAGCACCGATCGAAAATTATAAATGGGAGCTGAATTGGCTTACCTTTCGGTCCTAATTCGGCCGTGGAAAGGCTGAGGAAGTGTTGAGAGGGCTTGGTTTAGCCTGAAAAGGGCTTGAAATAGCCGATTTCAGCTTGGCCGAAATAGGGCAGCTTTAGTCCGCCGGAGTTGCTTCACTATTCCATCATGTCGGCGCTTCTCCAACGACTCTTGAATTGACTGGAGTTTGCTATCAGATTGTTGTCTTCTTCCCAATTCTAAAGAGCCCGACCTTTGTTCAAGTCAAAGCTCTGGTTCGAGTTTTACCGGGAAATGGAGTAGTAGAGAGAGAGAGAAAAGTGTTTAGGTGTGAGGAGAATGAAATGGGGATGACCTCTTTATATAGTCGTAAAAGCCGTGTATTAAATGGGCGAGATTTATTACTAGTATTAATATTGCCATAAATTATTGGTATTAATTCTAATAATTTAATTTCGGTATTAATTTCAATAATTTAATTTCGATATTAAATTATTTGTATTAATTCCAATAATTAAATATATATTAATTATGGCTATTTATGATAAGTCGTACGTCCTCACACTACTCTCAAGTAAGCGCGCTTAACTTTGAGTTTTCTTATGGAATATAGTTCACCTGAACCAATTTGGTTTTTGTTTTCTAGTTTGTCTTAAGTTTCTTTTCCAATGTTTAATAAATCATTTGGATCAACCGAAAATTGTAAATTTTCATATTGCTTATTCCCAAATGTAAACCACTTTGGTTTTCTTATTCAGTTTGACCGGTTCTTTTCCCGGTTTTCCTTAACTCAAATGTACGGTGTTTACAACTCTCCCCTCCTTTTAGGAGTTTTGTCCCCAAAACTTAGTTAACATCATTGCATGAGCAATCATTTCCTTTGATGCCCCTTTGGTGTTTGCTTAACATGCAAAGTCTTCTCTTGTTCTTTTAATTAGTCCTTTTTACATCCTTCACTTAAGTAATTTCTTTTCCTTTATATTATTTTCTCCCTCCGTGGAGTTTATCATAATGAGAAATACCTTACTTCAGGGTATATTCTTAGATTTATATCTTTATTTGCTTAGAGCACATTCTTCCCTTTGAGATTCTATACTCAAGATTGGAAATTCCAAGATACCTAACCATTCTCATGTCTAGTTAACCCCTTGGTCCTTGAAACCTTTAGCTCAATGTTCTTTCGGGCGTTACGTACTGGTTGCCACAGTTTTCTTTATTCTCACTTTTTCATCTCATTTTGACCCTTCCTCCATTCGTTGTCTATTATAACTTTAGTCCAAATTTTTATATTCGACCTCGTCATGCTTATTAGCTGACTCTTCCTTACTTTGAGTCATATTCTCCTCAGGATTGTTGGGCTTACATACCCCTTACAGCATGGCATTTTCTAGGACCTGTCTTTGTCCATTAGATTTCTAGAACATCTCCTTGAGGGTCTCTCTTAGCTCTTTTTTTGTTTTTCCTTTCAGGGAACATATAACTTCATCCCTCTTTTCTTTTGATGGCATTCTCAACTATCCTTTTTACCGTTATCCTCTCATCCATCATGCCTTTGAAGTTATGTCTCACATAACCGCATGGATTTCTCTTACCTACTCATCCTTTCCAAACGTTTTTATTGGGTCCTTTCAATTCCAATCGTTGGGTTTCCTGATGATTATTGACATACGAGGATTTTTTTTCCCTTCTTATGTCCTTTCTCTTCTTTAGTGACATCCCTTGTTTAATGACTTCCTTTTTCCTTAATCCTCTTTTACTTGCTCATAAATCACTTCATGATTCTTCATTCTACAATAATTGCTTTCGATCTATGTGTCGATTACTTTGCTTGGGAAGGTTCACTCCATCCAGTTTTATTCATTATCTTTGGTTGTCCGCCGTTACTAGTATTCCTTTTTCTACATGGTTCTCCTATTCTCTCCAAACAGGTCATAATGGACCATTACAATACTTCCTTCCTTGGAAAACATTTCCTAAATAAGGGTTGGTTCCATTTCCTCTTTATTGGAATACACATGTCTTTCCGAGGCTTCCTTCCTTGGTAGGATTCTTTGCCTTTCCCCTGACATTCTTTTCTTACATTTGCTCTAGGGGATTTCTACCCTTAAATGACATCCCTTGATGTCGTCTTCTCCTATTTACATTTACTCCTCAAATCTTTTAGGCACATCTTTTATGCTTTATTTGCATCCTTATTTGTACCTAGTACCTGTCTATTTCTTTAGGGAGCGTACAAATCTTCCTTGTTTTAGGATCATTGTGGAAGAGGCTTGCCTATTCCTTTCTTGGCTTGAGTTTAGTCGTTAATTGGCCCTTGGTCCTTTTAAGGATTTCTTGTATTCTTCTTTTCCCGAGTATTTGACCTTTCTGCCTCTCTCTTCTTTATCGGAACTTACATTATGGCTTTCCCGAGTATTTGTTCGTTAACTGCTTTGCCTCCACCATTTGTTTGGTCTAAGTTTCTTAGCAGCTGTTTCTCGAGTCCTCCTGTCCTTAACATCCATCTCACTGACCTTTTTAGGGTGTAGTCCCTTCTACTTCCCGGTCTTCCTTAGGTGTCATTTGTTCCCTCTAACTATCTATTTGTAACGACTTGTTTTCTCTTGTCCTGTTGGTCCGAACTTCCTATTTGACATAGTTGCTTTTTCCAAGGTGATTTATTCCTGTAGTCCCAATACGTCCCGTTTGTTATCAAATGTTCGTCTTGTCTTCTCTTGTGGATGCACTCCTTTCTTTGCTCCTAAATTGTTTGGATTTTCTTCTTAAAGGGGGAATTCTCTTCAGCTATCCTTTGTTCCATTTGTGGTTTTATTGATGTCCTACCTTTACCCATTTTTCCTTCTTACCACTTTGCTAAGATTTTGAAGAGTTTCCTCTTATCTGTGGTTGCAAATGGAATCACGTTTCTTGGGATGGTATCCTTTCGGATTTCCTATAGTTGTGGGGTGTTTATTCTTGGAAAATATTGTCCTGACTCCTGGCGATGTGGGACAGTTTTTCACTTCGTGTCCTATTCCCCTATAGGTTAACTTGATTCCTGTCCTTTGTAGGGTTAGGCACTTCTCCACGCAGTGTCCCTATTATTCTTGCTTGTAATTATATGAACATAAGTGGTTTCTCCTGGCGTTTTCTTGGGAATTGTTAGTTTTGGTGCTCCTTCGTCCTTAAGTCTGGATACCGTGGGAGTTTTTTTTTCCCTTTTTGGAGTCTTCCTTGAAGATCACATCATTTGAGGGACAGGGTTTTTAGGAATTTGGAGTACTTCATTAATAGAGTAGTACAGTATGTTGGAGATTTTGGCCCTATTACAGAATATGGTCACCAAATAACTATGGAGCTACGAGATTCTTGATAAGCATCCTCCTATGTAAGGTTATATACCCCATTTTATGGCTTCACACTTGGCTTCCTTTATACTTAGAGTTGTGACCTTAATAGGTCCTATGACCATTCTCTGGGATACTTTCTCATTTACTCTTTTGAGATTCCTGCCTTGCTTTAGGCATTTGGGAAGCTTCTCGGGTTGTCTTCCTACGAAGATAAGGTGTTGAGTAGAGCCATTCCTAGTTTTCTTGGTTCCTCTCCTAGGAGCCATCTGAAAATATTAGGATAAATCCTATTAGTTACAATATTTTATAGTCTTGATTATGTATTCGAGGAAACAGGCTCTGATACCACTCTAGTTGTCACGTCCCAACCCGGTTTGGTCGGATCCCCATGATCAACCCGCCACTCTCCCGGTTTATTAAAGGTTTTCCCCTTATCATAAACCGTAAAGAGTAAAGCGTCCTTTAACTTGCACATTTTTCCTGGAATAGCATAATCAAAACTGCATGAAATTTAAAACTTTACATACCTGTCTTACAGGCATCTTAGTTGACGGTCTTTAAGGGGAGGCTTTCCGGGATTTTCTGAAAGGGATATAAGGGAGGGGGTGAGTACGACTACTTAGTGAATGGGTTTTTAAAGGTCTACTTTTAACTTTTAAGAAAAAATATTTCTATGGAGTGTGCCAAACTCCTTTCTTTTCAAAAATCCCTTCATTTAAAAATTTGGATTTTTCCATTATTTCTTAGTTGCCGGTGTGTCATCACCCAACACACATCCTTCATCATGAAGGTTACACACATTCGCAAGTCAGTATCACTACTAAACCCGCTAGTGGCTTCGGAGCGACTTTTCCTGCCACCCGGATAGAAGTACAACCACTTCTACCCTAGGAATGAGTGGATGTACGTGACATTCGACCCACAATCCCGAAATCACTTCTTCATGTCCGTATGAGGACAGAGACCTCATCCCGTCCCCACCCCGGTCTCATGCGCTTGGTGCTACTCCAGATTTCACACGGACACCTGGAACGACGAACTACCCTTATAGCCACCAGGTCGTTCAGTGCCCTTAGGACGCATCACTACCCCTCATGGGCGTCTTGATGATCCCGTACTCACAATGCATGCACAAACAATGTTTTCTTATATTGCCATGTAATATGTGGTGCCACTAGTCCAATGGCCCCGACTCTTAACTCAACTCGCATTTGTTTGTCTTGACTAGTTCGTCGACCTATCATATCGCACTATCGCTAGTTGATTGAGCATGTCGGTCCTATCTTGGTATCATGGCCTAACAATTTACTTATTAAAGTTTTTTGGCATATAACTCATGTTTGTTTACGAGCTTCTGCTCGTGCCAATTGGCCTTAGGCCCACTGTACGAGATTTTCAAAATTGGGCATATTAGCCCCGAAGTTCCAAAACCGAGGCCCCCTGCCTAAAAGAGCTATTTGAGCTCTCATCAAGAAGGTCTCCCAAATTGTTTAAGCATTGGCACAAATCAGGGGAGAACACTTCTGACAAAATATGTTTTCACTGTCCATTATACCGATTTGGTATAAGGACATCTCTGTTCATAACCGATGAACGGATTTTCAACTTCCTTCGAGGAAGTTTCATCATACCAACCGGGTATGATCTACTTACAACCGATAAGTAGTTTTTCCACATGATTTTCACATCACTTCATCTAAGTGGTGATGATTAAAATAACACTTAATAGTGAATTTTCATTCCGTAGTACATATCATCCCCAATCGGGTATGATATAAAATCCCACTCATCCGTTAACGCAGTGAATTTCACTATATCGGTTCTTTCTATTTACATGAGCTTGTCCATGCTGGCATTTTTGGTGCTTCACGTTCCTACACGATATGAACATTCTTGTTCATTATCACTCAGCTTAATAACCTTCATTCATTTCAAATGAATGAGAAAACTCAAACTTTTATTTATTTGCAATTAGGTCCCTAAAGTTATTCCTCTTTAACTTTAAGTCACTAATGCCAGTTTTTCATTAAATTAAGTCCCGAAACTTTTAAAATTTAGCTTAGGACCTCAATTTATTCAATTTCACAAAAAGGGGTTTAATTTTCCAAATTTCCAATTTGGTCCCCCAATTTTTCCAAAATTATCATTTTGCCCTTATGGTAAGTTTTGCCCCAAAAATTCCAAAATTCTTTAATTGGTCCTTCAACATTATTTTCATGCCCAATTGATCCTCAATTTCAAAAATTTACATTTTGGTCCTTCGAATTTCAAAAATTCCCAATTTTTCCTCAATTTCAACTCGTTAGCACAGCCAAATTTGATTTTATCAAATTGACCAATCAAGAACTTATAATTGTTGAAATTTAAGTTATAATTGAGTTCCTCCATCCTCGTACGATTCAATAGCACTTTGAATTACAAGTTTTGACGTCAGAAAGAGATCAAATGGAGCTTCGCCGGAAAACAAACTATAAGGAGAGAAAGCTTCGAAAGCTTACCGTCGGGGGCATGGCGGTTCGAGCTTTAGATATGGGCAGATAGCTCTCGTCTTGAGGTTTATCCTAGAATAAAAAATCGCATGAATTGATGTCAAATTGAGTTAGAATTTCATCATTGAGATTCTACGGGTTTTCTTACTCGGTTTGACTAGTTTTTTTCCCGATTTTCCTTAGCTCAAACGAGCGGGGTTTACACATGTCATGTCGCATTGCCGCTAGTCCATCGAGTATGTCGGTCTTGTCTCGGTACCATGGCCAAACAATTCATTCACTTAAGTTTTCATGACTTAAAATTATGTTTTTTATGAGCTCCTGCTTGTGACAACTAACCTAGGGCCCAATATTCGATATTTTCAAAATCGAGCATATTAGCCCCAAAATCCAAAATCGAGGCCTCCGGCCTAACTGAGTTATTCAAGCTCCCATCAAGAAGGTCTCCCAAAAATTTTAAGTAGTGACACACAGTCATGGGAGAGCACTTCCAACAAAATAAACTTTCGAGTCGTCCATCACACCAACCAAGTATGAGGACATATGAGCTTATAACTGATAAATGAGTTTTACACTTCCTTTCACGAAGTTTCATCACACCAATCGGGTATGATATACTTACAACTGGTAAGTAGTTTTTACGCGTTATTTTCGCATCACTCCTCTCACGTGTGATGGTTAAAATACCACTTAGCAGTGGGTTTTCATTTCCGAGGTGTTTATCATCTCAACCGGGTATGATATTAAATATTTCACTCACCCGATAGTGTAGTAAATTTCCTCTTAACTGGCTTGTTCCCTCTATGCGAACTTGTCTTAGCTGGCATTCCTGGTACTTCATCTTCCTACATGATATGAACATCTTTTTCATTATCTTTTGGCCTAATAGCCTACATTCATCTCGAATGAATGAAATAACCAAACTTTTTATTTATTTGCAATTAGGTCCCTAAAGATATTTTCCTTCAACTTTTGGTCCCTAATGCGGATTTTCCCCTTACATTGAGTCTTGAAGCTCTAAAATTCACCTTAGTACCTCAATTTATTCAAATTCATAAAAAGGGGTTCAAGTTTCCCAAATTTCTAATTTTGTCCTCAACTTTTCCAATATTACCATTTTGCCCCTACTTTATAAAATTGGTAAGTTTTGCCCAAAAATTTAAAAAATTTCCCAATTGGTCCTCAAACATCTTTATCATACCCATTGACCCTCAATTTTATGAAAATGTACTTTAGTTTCTCAAATTTTTGAAATTCCCAAATTTCCTCCAATTTTTTCCTCAATTTCAACCTTGTAACTCAGTCGAATTTGATTTTATTGACTGATCAAATGAGTTTAATTATTGAATTTTAAGTTAAATTGAAGTTCCTACACCTTCATATGATTCAATTGCACTTTGATGTCAGAATGAGCTCAAACGGAGCTTAGTCGAAAAACTGCACTTAGAGAGAGAAAGCTTCGAAAGCTTACCGTTGGGGGTGCGACGGTTTGAGCTTTCAATATGACCATATAGCGCTTGTCCTAAGGTTGCTCCTAGGATCAAGAATTGCATTAATTGATGTCGAATTGAGGGAGAATTTGGTCAGTGAAGTTTTATTGGTTCTCTCTCTAGAACTAATCAGAATTTACCGAGGGGAGCCAAATTGACTTACCTTTCTGCTCTAATTCAACTGTAGTAGGGCTGTGGAAGTTTTGGGAGGGCTTGGTTTGGCCTGAGAAGGGCTAGAATTGGCCAATTTCAGCTCGGCCAAAATAGGGCAGCTTCTGCCCGTTGAAGCTACGTCACTATTCTATCACGCTGGCGTTTCTCTAGCGGCCCTCGGAGAAAATGGAGACTATGGGTGACTTCTCCCCAAATCCAAAGAACCTGACCACGCCTTTTTTAGCTTAGAAAAATGCCCAAGTTGGAGTTCTGGTTCAAGCTTCTCTGGAAAATGGAGCAGTTGAGAGAGAATGGAGTTTTTAGGTGTGAGGAGGATGAATGAGGAGGAGCTCTTTATATAGGAAGCTTGAGGACTTCTTGTTTTCCAATTTGTGCCTTAATGGTGGTTATTCATTGCATGAAACTCCATGACTAGAGACTTTTCATCTTCGTCAGCGCTTCTCGATTTTCCGACAAGTGAACAGTGTTGTCATGTGAATGAAGAAGACGACATTGTTTCGATGAATTTAAAATTTTTTAATTTTGAAAAATTTGGACGAATCGGGCTTGAATCGGCCAGTTTAAGCTTTGAACCCGGTTTCGACCGATCCGGTCCAGTTCAGAATAGTGTCGTCTCCTTCCTTCAGATGATAGCACTATTCACTCCCCAGAAAATCGAACGCTAGCGAAGCTGAAAAGTCTCCCACCAAGGAGTTTCAGGTAATGAATGACCACCATTAAGGCACCAATTAGACGGCAAAGAAGTTCCCGAGCTTTCTATATAAAGAGCCCCTCCTCATTCATCCTCTCCACACCTGCAAACTCCATTCTCTCTCAACTGCTCCAATTTCCGGTGAATCTCGAACCAGAGCTCCGACTTGGGCATTTTTCTGAGACAAAGAAGGTGTGGTCGAGTTCTTTGAATTCAAGGAGAAGTCAGCTACATGCATGTAGTCTCCATTTGCTTCGAGGGTCGTCAGAGAAGCGCCGGTGTGATCGAACAGTGAAGTAGCTCTGGCGGACCGAAAATACCCTGTTTCGTTCGAGCTGAAATCGGCCAATTTGAGCCTTTCTCAAGATAAATCAAGCCCTCTCAACACTTCCACAGTCCTCTTACAGCCGAATTAGAACTAAAAGATAAGCCAATTTGGCTCCTCTCTATAATTTTTTACCGATGCTAGAGAGAGAACCGACAAAACTTCGATGATAAAATTCTCACTCAATTCGGCATCAATTGATATAATTCTTGATACTCGGAGTAACCTCAAGACAAGAGCTATCTATCGAGATTGAAATCTCGGACCACCGCACCCCCGACGGAAAGCTTTCGAAACTTTCTCTCTCTAAGTTTAGCTTTCCGACGAAGCTCTGTTGGAGTTCATTCTAGCACAAAATTGTGCAATTGAATTGTATGAAGGTGTAAAAACTCCAATCTAACTTCAATTTCAACAATTAAACTCATTTAATCAGTCAATTTGATGAAATCAAATTTGGCTAAGTTACAAGGTTAAAATTGGGAGAAATTTGGGAATTTCAAAAATTTGAGGAACTAAAGTACAATTTCATAAAATTAAGGGCTAATTGGGCATGATAAATATATTTGAGGACCAATTGGGCAAATTTTGAAAATTTTGGGGCAAAACTTACCATTTTTGTAAAGTGAGGGCAAAATGGTAATTTTGGAAAAGTTGAGGACCAAATTGGAAATTTGGGAAATTAAACCTTTTTTTGTGAATTTGAATAAATTGAGGTCCCAAGGTGAATTTTAAAAGTTTTGGGACTCAATTTGAGGAAAAATCAGCATTAGGGCCTTAAAGTTAAAGAAAAATAACTTTAGGGATCTAATTACAAATAAAGGAAAAGTTATGAATAAGGGCTATTAGGCCAAATGATAATGAACAAGGATGTTCATATCATGTAGGAACACAAAGTACCGGGAACAGTAGCCAAGACAAGTTCGCATAAAGGCAACAAGTCGGCTAAGAGTAAATTCACTACACTATCGGGTTAGTGGGATTTTAATATCATACCCGGTTGGGATGATAAGCACCTCGGAAATAAAAACCCACTGTTAAGTGGTATTTTAATCATCACATCTGAGAAGAGTGATGTGAAAATCTCATGGAAAAACTACTTATCAGTTGTAAGTAGATCATACCCGGTTAGTATGATAAAACTTCCTGGAAGTAAGTGGAAAATCGCTTATCAGTTATAAGCGGAGATGTCCTCATACTCGGTTGGTATGGTGGACAGTTGAAAAGTTTATTTTATCGAAAGTGCTCTCCCCCGACTAGGTGCCACTACATAAAATTTTTGGGAGACCTTATTGACGGGAGCTCGAATAGCTCATAAAGGTCGGAGGCCTCAAGTTTGGAACTTGGGGGCTAATATCCTCGATTTTGAAAATCTCGAACAGTGGGCCTTAGGCCAGTTGGCACGAGCAGAAGCTCATAAAAAAACATGATTATCAAGCCATGAAAACTTAATTAAATGAGTTGTTTGGCCATGGTACCGAGATATGACCGATATACATAGTCGACTAGAGGTAGTGCGATATGACAGGTCTTCGGACTAGTCAAGACAAATAGTTGCAGGTCAAGTTGAGGGTCAGGGCTGTTAGAATAGTGGCACCACAAATTATATGGCTTATGTGAAAAATTGTTAATTTGTGCATGCACTGTGTTATGGGACCTTCAAGATGCCCAAAAGGGGTAGTGATGCGTCCTAGGGCTCTGGACGACTTGGTGGATATAAGGGCAGTTTGTCGTACCAAAAGTCTTGTGAAGCTCGATGTAGCTTCAAGTGCATGAAACCGGGGGTGGGATGGGATGAGGTCTTTGTCCTAATACAGACACGGAGTTTTGTTACGGGGTTGAGGGTCTGATGTGAATCCGACTAAAGTGACTACAAATTCACAAGTCCAATCAACCAAACTTGTAATGGAGTTGAACACTTTATCACCAAATGGGATAAATGATCATTTGAGACTTTAAGAGGGCCCAATCACAAGGTTAAGGGGCTAAAAGATTCAAAGAAGTTATATGGGTTGATTAAAGAGATTGTCGAAAATCCAAGTGGAAGCCCAATTGAAGAGCCCAAGAAAAGCCCACGAGAAGGTCCACATTTAATTAAGGAGTAAAGATTTATTAATATAATAAATCTTCTACGATATTAAATGATAATATTAGATATTTAATTAGTTAAATTTAGATTTTTAAATTGGTTATAAAAATATCATACATATTTAAATTAGATATGGTTGTCAAGTAACCATAAGAATATTTTTCTTATTTTAGGTTATTTAGTT
Organism: Trapa incisa; assembly: GCA_030064435.1. Taxonomy (NCBI): domain Eukaryota; kingdom Viridiplantae; phylum Streptophyta; class Magnoliopsida; order Myrtales; family Lythraceae; genus Trapa; species Trapa incisa. Next base: position 1,350,766 of record CM057774.1, on the reverse strand, counting down.
GTTATTTGTGTCTATAAAAGGCATACTACATATCATTGGAGTAGACACTTTTGGGAATTCAATTTTGTGAACTTATCAAGTTTTTCTATTTAAATAACTTTTAAACTTATCAAGTTTTTACCTGTGGCATTCAAGTATTCAAAACTTATCACCAGGGTTTTCTAAGAATTATTATTAGAGGATTTGGATGTGATCTTTACATATTTTATACCTTATTTCTCATATAAATAAGGTATAATCCATCTTTTCGTACTTTTATTGTGAAAGTCTTGGGGTCTTTCTATATTTGGTATAGGGTGTCGTTAGCATATTGGCGAGATTTGCATCAATTAGTATCAATGCATACGGTTGCACGACAAATTTCATCCTATCTTTTATATCTATTTATTTTTTTATCTTCTCTACCTATTTTTATTCTCTATAAAAAAATAAAAACAAATTCTCATCTTCTTCTATCTATATTCTTTTAAGTAAGTGCAAAAAGAAAAAGAAAAAAGCCAAAACAAATTCGTGCAAAAAAAGAGAAAAAAGCAAAAGAAAGGCAACAAAAAAAGAGCAAAACAAATTCATGCAAAAAAAGAAAAAAAGGAGCAAAAAATATTCGTGCAAAAAAAGGGCAAAAAAAAGAGAGGCACACAATATTATCTTGATTTTCATTCTTATTTATTCTAATCTATCTAATTTTACTTTATATTACCCTTTGAGTTTATTACTTCATTCCATCTAAGTTTCTTATTTTTCTTCTATATATAAATTTCATTCTTCTCTTTCTAAGTCTATTCATACCTCTTATTTAAATTATTTTAGAATTACTTTTTAAAAATCTTATCGATTTGTCTTGATTGTTTCTCAAGTTGAACTACTTCATAAAAATTATTTGTTTTTAAGTTCAATTAAGATAGAAAGAAGACAAATGAGTGGAAAAAGGCAAGAGTGTTTGGAATCTATCAGAAAAAACCATTTTAGTTTGAAATAGAAGTGTGTGAGTGAAACATGTGAGGTTTTTTTCTTTCTAACAATTGACAGGATCATAAGGCCCAACAACAATGAGATACTATGAAAGAAGAGGGTTCCATATGACCCATTCAAAACCTACATGGAAAGCAATGAAAAGTGAAATGGAACAAATAGTGAAGTCTAAATTTGAGTCTCTACATACTTGAATGGGTCACTTGGAGGAAGGTGTGAGATGGCATCCGCATCAACATACGCCCACTAAACAACGATCTTCGAGCTTTCAATCTAGACATTTTGATCTAGAAGAACTCGAGGAATTCGATGATGTCAAAGTTAATCGTGACAAACTCAGTATCAATTCCTTCAATCAATATACTACTTAGGACAGACCGTGGATTGATGATATCTTGAACAACCAACGTGATAATTTATTTCATACTCATTGTTCTATGAAAAATAAGTTTTTTTTGTTATCATAGATGGGAAAAGTTGCACTAACTTTGCTAACACTAAGCTTGTGGAGAAGTTGACATTACATACAATGAAGCATCCAAATCCATATCAAATTCAAAGGTTGAATGATCAACCCAAACTCGAGGTAACCCAACAAGTGATAGTGTTGAACACTTTGTCACCAAATGGGATAAATGATCATTTAAGACTTCTAGAGGGCCCAATCACAAGGTTAAGGGGCTAAAAGATTCAAAGAAGTTATATGGGCTGATTAAAGAGATTGTCAAAAATCCAAGTGGAAGCCTAATTGAAGAGCCCAAGAAAACCCCACGAGAAGGTGCAAATTTAATTAAGAAGTAGAGATTTATTAATATAATAAATATTTTATGATATTAAATGATAATATTAGATATTTAATTAGTTCAATTCAAAATTTTAAATTGGTTATAAAAATATCCTAGATATTTAGATTAGATATGGTTGACATGTAACCATAAGATATATTTTCCTTATTTTAGGCTATTCGGTTGTTATATGTGCCTATAAAAGGCATACTCCACAACATTGGAGTAGACACTTTTGGGAATTCAATTTTGTGAGGTTTTGTCTTCTTTCTCTCTTGAAAGAACTTTTGAACTTATCAGGTTTTTACATGTAGCGTTCAAGCAATCAAGACTTATCACCAGGGTTTTCTAAGAGTTCTTCTTAGAGGATTTGGGTGTGGCATCTACATATCTCATACCTTATTTAAGGTATATTCCATCTTTTCATACTTGCGTCGTGAAAGTCTTGGGGTCTTACCATATTTTGTGTAGTGTGTCGTTAGCATATTGGCGAGGTTTTCATCAGGGTTGGATGTTGCGAACATCCACTCATTCTCAGGGTAGAAGTGGACGTGCTTCTATCTATGTGGCCGGTAAATTCACTCTGACGGCACAAGTGGGTATAGTGTATGAGCTGGCCTACGATTGTGTGTTCCTTCATGATGAAGGGCATGTGTTGATTGATAAACATACCATTATGATAAGAAATGGTTATAGAAACCAATAATTGAGAATGAAATATTTTAAAGAAAAATAAGGAGTCTAGCACACTCCAAATTCAAACTATTTTTTCTAAAAAGTAAATCTTTGAAAACTCATTAACTAAGTCATTGAACTCACCCCCTCCCTTACATCCCATTCAAGTAACCCTGTAATCCTTACCCCAAAGAGAACCAGCTAATGCACCTGTAAGACAGGTATGATAAGTTTAAAATTTTGTGCAGTTTTTATTTATATTATTCCAAGAAAGGTGTATGTTTAAAGGACACTTTACTTCTCATGGTTTATAAAGAAGGGGCAACCCTTACTAAACTGGGGGAGTGGTGGGTTGATCACGGGAATCCGACCAAACCGGTCGGGGCGTGCCATGTTCAGTAGGTCGTGAAGTCGAGGAGCTTCATGCGCATGGAGACCGAGGCAGTAGGAGGGATGGGGTCTCGTCCCATTGAGCGGATATGGAGAAATTTGGAGGTTTGATGTCGGACTATTGATGTCCACACAAACTCCGAGTAGAGGCAGTATCCCTCTATCAGGATGGACGGTGAAGGAGCTCCGTCACAAGTAGCACGGTCGAGTACCGTCCTACGAACGTGTGATCCCTACTATGATAAAAGGGTGATTGTTGATCATGTGATTGTGTGAAATAAAAAAAGGGATTAAGTTAAAGACAGAAAAGATGAATTCAAGTAAAACATTATAGTAGTTTCCCTCACCGAGTGTTGTACTCCCTCCCTCCCCCACCCCCCCATCTCTCACCCCTTTTCAGGACATCACCTAGACAAGAAATTTCAGATGCGCTCAGGCCCTCAAGGTACACTTCCTACCCTTAACTTAAAGTAACGGTTTGGACATAAACACGCCTTCACCTTCCTTGCCTCACTGACTCCAACCAAACCGAATTGGGGTGTGATAGTTGAGACGCCCATTATAGGGTAGTGGTGGTTCCAAGGGTTGTTAGGCGACCAAGGGAGCATAAGGGTGGTCTGTCATTCAATATGTCAAGAAGCTCTAGGAGCTTCATGCGCACGGAGACCGAGGCATAGGGGAAAGGAGGTCTCCCACAAAGCGGACACGGAGTATGGTTAGGGTTTGAGGGTCGGACGATTGATGTCCACTTAAACTTGGGGTAGAGGTCACGTGCCTTTATTAGGTTGGATAGTAAAGGCACTCCGGTCCACAAGTGGATCAGTCAGGGAATTTTTTGCAATGGTGTGATCCCTTTTTATGATAAAAAGGGAGGTTGATGTATGAATACTATGCAGATTTTGGGATAATGAAATGAATAATTAAATCAAAAAATCAATAGTTGTAGAAAATTTCCCTCATTTAATGTATACTCATTCCACTACTTTCACCCTTTTCAAGAACACTTAAGAGAATTCGAGTCAAGAGTAATTAAAACCCCAAGCGAAGACTCGAACCCTCAAGATACGTCCCAGATCACAAATTTCTATTATATTGTGGGAACGTATGTATGTACGCCTTTACCTTCTTAGTAACAACAAGGTAGGATTGCTAAGATGGTTCGAGGAAGGGTGGCGGGTTGATCATAAAGCCTCGACCAAACCAGGTCAGGGTGTGACAAGAAGTGCGAAAGCTCCTTCCAAGAGCTTAAGATCATGCTAACTACGACCCTAGTACTAGCCTTACCCGACCCAAATGCAATGGAACATACAGTGTACAGTGACGCATATGGACAAGGCTTAGGATGCGTCTTAATTCAATAAGAAATAGTTATAGCATATGTATCACAATAGCTAAAGACCCATGATAGAAATTACCCCACCAATGTCCTAGATCTAGTGGCCATAGTCTTCACCCTCAAGATTTGGCGACAATATCGGTATGGAGTGAGGTGCAGGATATTCCTTATAACATTTCTAACTCTTATTTCTCAAATTTTATAAAATGGTTCATAAGTTTGACAAAATTATCATTTTCCCTTTTTTTTTTACAACTTAACATTCCTGAACTCATTTGTTCCTTCATTTTCTATTTAGGTACCTAAACTTTCTTTAATTTAGTTTAGGTCCTTAGACTGCCCAAAATTACTTTTTGGCCACAAAAATACTTTTATTTGTACTTTCCCTAACTTTTCTTTTATTGCAATTAAGTACTTAGTCATTCCAAACATGCCAACCTAATCTCCGAAATTTATCAATCTTTTCAATTGGTTGTAAAACTTTATTTAGCCTCTTAAGAAGTTCTCACATAAAGCTTATTCCCAATTGTATACTCTAACTTTCACTTAATTGTATTTTTGGCTCCAACCTTTACCCCCTCCCCAAACTACCTCCAAAAATTCTCAAATTAAGGTATGGGGTTCCCTTGACCTCTCTTTAGGCCATCGTAAACTCTGTTCAGTCGAGATCAATCGGAATAGTGATGATTAAACTTAATTATAAATTGTACACAAAACAAGCTTGAGTCGAGTCATGGTCGAGAACTCACCGGAGATGACATTTTGGTCGTTGCTAGTGTAGTTTGAAAGTTGGCTCCTCAAGTAGTCCATGGCCACTTGAAGTGCGTTGATTGGAGGTTTGAGCCGTTTGTAATGCTCGTTTTAGTCAGCTAGTCATTTCTCGTGAAATCCAAAACTTAAATGATTTAATTATAACTCTACACTTATCTAAATTATGTGAGGCTAGTGGCAATGAAAAGTTAGTGCCACAAGTATTCTGCTAAATTTTTCTCAGCATTCGAGTGTGTCGAGGCCAACGAAAATTGCTCTCAAGATATATGTTTTGTTTTCGATAAGTACGGGTCCAATACTATGCTATCTCATCGATCTCGGAGACGGTGAATTGAGGGTCAAGAGAGGTGGCGATGAAAAGCTCTCGTTCATGGCTTTTCAAGTATATCAAGATCACTTGAGGTGATAGTCGGACGACGGCAGAATACTTACTAGAAGTTTGATAACCGAAAATGGAAGCTACCCAGATTTAAGAGAGAATTCTAATCTGAAACCGACAATGGGACATACAAGTTTTATATGGATGGATTCTAGATTTGTGTGGATATCCATTCATAGCTTCATTGTGTCATTCCATAACGTGTAACTTTGTTAATAAATTAATTTCACAAGTGATAAGTTTTGGATTATGGAATGGGGCTTATCGAGTTATATTCAGGCCGGTAGGTCTACAAGAAGGCGAAGAAGACGATACACGCGTGTGTGGTCGTGCGTGCATGCACCTGAAGTTGCGTGCTGATCGATATACACTGTATTAAACCAATTTCTGATAAATTTCTCAACTGGTTCACCTCTTTTTCAAGCGATTATTGGCCAAATAAAAATTATAAATTCAATTTACTATTAAATGGACCCAAGAACTTGAATGATTTGTGACTTGAGTTAGCCTAAACCCGGTTCAAACCAATTTTTTTCCAGGATTTTCACAATTCTTGATTTTAAATCCTATGAGGTTTTCTAAGGTCTCTCATGACCCGTTCCATCCCACTAGTACTCTATATTGAACATTTTTCTCCGGCTGGTTCGATTTAAACTCCTAGTTCATATTTCTTTACTGGTTTGATCTAATTTTTCAGTTCAGTTTGAGTATGCTCATTTTCAATTTAAGATTTTTGGGTCTTAGAAATACATTTATGATTCTACATATTTTTATGTTTTCATTATTTGAAACATATAGTACATTGGGACCATGAAGACATGGTTAATACATAATGTTGTTTTGGCATTAAATTGTAATATCAGAGAAGTTTGAAGTTAAAACAAATAATCACATTTTTTAATTTATATAGCTTCCAAACAAGTTTTGTTTTGATATATCATGAGTTCCACATCAAACTCATCTATTTAAAAGTGGACCCTAGTGATCATGTGTGGTTCTAGACAAAGAAAATCTTCTAATCATCTTCTAATGACAACCTACTTAGTTTAGTAAAATATATATTGAGATTGATTTCTATTGTGCATGCTAAAATTATGGGTTGTTGTTTTGTTCAATTCTTAGTTTTGTTAGTAAATTTACCATAAACATTAATAAAAATCTATAATTACAAAATTTAATGGTCGATTTCTATATAAAATATACTTGAATTAAATAAATATGATATTTCTTACCAATGGTATTCATATAAAAAAATATGAGAACCATCGCCCATGAGATTTTTCTCTTAGGCAATCATTCATGGCCTTTGCTCAACATAAATCTGGAAGATGATGATGAAAAGCCATACTTCATGCCAATTTATCATGGACATACACACGATATGCATTAGTCAGTACGTTCGTCATATCTTTTTCTTAGCCAGGTTGCGTTCAAATCTTATTATTGAGGTAGAGAATTTATTTGAAGACTAATCTTATGGGTCAATGCATTTTCTTATGATTATTCCGAAATACATTTTATCAGTATCTCCCATCTATAAAGTAAGATGAGACTGGTATGGTAGATTCACCACCGAGCTCTTCCAGTAGTTGAAATGACAATGGAGAACTCAAAGGGAGTGGTAGTTGCAGGTAGCACCGCAACTATGGCAGGTCTTCTCTACGATGCAGCCATCACAGGTTCTGTCGGCGTACTAGACGGATTGGTCCAACAATATGGAAAGGTAATAGTCTCCCGATTTTCTCTTACATCATTCTCAGAGACTCCCTTGCACTTGGCAGCTCTCTTGGGTCATCTCCAGTTCTCGAAACGGCTCTTGGAGCTCAGACCGGAGCTTGCCTCCGAGCAAGACTCCGAGAAATGCACGCCTCTCCACTTGGCTGCAGCCAATGGTCACGACCAAGTTGTGAGAGAGCTACTGGAAACAGACAAGATGGCCTGTCTCATGCAGGACCAAGAGGGAAGGGTTCCCCTCCACTTGGCAGCTATGAGAGGGCGAGCTGTGGTTGTGATGGAACTCCTAAAACCGGTCCAAGCACATGAGCTGCTGAAGAAGAAGACGGACGACGGCGATGGCGTTCTTCACCTGTGCCTAAAGTACAACCACCTGGATGTGTTGAAGGTTGTGCTGCAAGTAATCGGCGAGGATAGGGAAATTCTGATGATGACTGACTCTTGTGGCAACACCATTCTGCATCTAGCAGTGATGCTGAAACAAAGAGAGGTACACAGTCAATATCCCTCCCGTATACATTATTTTAAGAATGCTTATGCATATTAATTATAAAGCACTGTGAATTTGCAGACAGTAAGATTCTTGTTCGAATTGCCAAGAGTGATGGCAGAAATGGTCAACTCCATGAACAATATGGGTTTTACTGCATTGGAGGTACTGAATAATCAATCTCCATTGGACTACAAGAGCTTGATGATCCGTGAAATTCTCATTGTTGGATCTGGGCCACTTGGATCCGAGAATATCCGGCTAATGAGCAGCCATGGAGGTGCCGATCCCAATAAGAGGGAAGGGGGCGGAGGAGCAATATCAGAAACTGGTATTGCTGTGACTGATTATACTGTGGAGGGGGAGGGGGAAGATCAGAAAGCCGTACAGAAGTGTCTTATGTGGGCGCGGGGATGCCTAGATAAACTCATGGACTACAGAGGAGACTGGATGAATGAGACAAAGGGTTCGCTTATGATGGTATCGAGTATCATCGCCACCGTCACCTTTTCAGCAGCGGTTGCGCCCCCAGGCGGTGTCTGGCAGGAGGATACTACAAAATCAGTTGTGATGCGTCGGTGTAGGGGAAATACTAGATGTGCTGCCTGCAGCAATGAGAGTGTCTGTGTGGCTGGTGCTGCAGTGCTTAGGTACCTTTACCCTGACAGTTTCATCAGGTTCATGAAGTATGACATGATCGCATTCGCATCATCGCTGGTGACAGTATTCCTGCTCATAAGTGGGTTTCCTCTCAACAACAAGTTCACCCTATGGATCTTGTCACTTGATATGTGTGTGACTATCACCTTCCTCGGCCTCACCTTCCTTGAAGCCATCTGGCTAATCACTCCTCCCACCACCTATGAAAACAACATGTACGGCAAGTACTTCAAGTACAGGAGTGTTTCATTTGTTGTGTGGATGATAATGATAGGCATAGTTGGCATCTTTCTTCTTATCCGCCTGTGTTACTGGTTCAAGCGCCCCAACAAGGGTGCCCGGATGATGGTTATGGGCAAGAACCATTCCCCACGACTACCAGAGAGCAAGTGCTAGATGCACGACACAGTATGCATGCTTGGAATGGAATGTACCCTTGTGAGTTTCCATGATTTTCAGATGATCAGAGGTGTGAACCAATAAAGTACCTATGGAATGCATTCTAATGTATCTTATCTTGTTTGTATCTATCTATATGTCTATTGATTGCTGCTGGTGCATTTTGTAGTAGTTCTTGTTAAGTCATCTTGTTGTTTGTGCCATCCAGAATAAGGAATGAATTATAAGTGTGTAATGACTAATCAATCATATGCTTCGCCAACTTTGTGTTGGTATCTGCTTATACAACATCACATATATTGTTTCACCATTTACATAAAAAAATAAAGCTAAAGGAGTGGGGATGAATGCCTCAGCTTTAATGTGGAAAGTAGAAAAAAACAAAGAAGAAAAGGGTGACGGCTGTCGATGTCAATGTAGCTTACCCTAACTTGGCATTGGGGTGATAATTAGGGCCGGCTCCCTTATCCTGCAAGTCCGGCTGGTCAAAGCAATGGGCCAGCGGAGGTCCCACTCCGAATTATCAAGTGAGCGTTAAAGGTGGTAGAAATGGTCGGTGGGTCCTGTCCGCTTCCAGATGTCCTCCGGGTCCATGGGGCGGACCCGAGATCCGACCACCGGATCTCCCCGAAATTGGACTCGATGGCCTGTTCTGAGTCCGCTATTTCGATCTAGTGGTCGGTTCCTTCACTTGTATTCGAACCAAACTAAATTTTTTTACCCTTCTGTAGTAAATACGGTATTGCTGATAAAAAAATTTAAAATTTAAAATTTTAATTTATATTATAAATAAAATTAAAAATAATTATAATTTTACATAAAATATAATTATATAAAATTATGATTTTTACTTATAGAAAATATGTACATTTAAATTGATATATTTTATCTAAATATATTAAATTATTTAATTTACATATATTAATTTTAATATATATAAACTAATTAATATATATAGTTTTAAAAAAATATTTATAATAAATTATTTTATTTAAATAAATTGGTATTGTTTTAAATAAAATAGATGGCAAATAAAATTATTTTTTAATTATAAAAAAGATATATGATATATAACTTGATATATATATATATAATTATTTTAAATTATTTAATTAATTTTTTGAACTAAAATAGTTAGCTAAAATAAAATTAAAAAGTTTTCAAATAAATTATTTGTTATATTAATAAAATTATAACTTTCTAATCAAAGTTAATATTATCATTATTTTTAGTTAATAATATATATATATATTATATTACATTGCTAGTAAAATTACTAACACAATAATCATTTATAGAAAAAGGTGCTAATAAAATTACTAACATCTTGATCACGTACCAGATTAAGTGTTAGTAAATTTATTAATACTATTATCCGCCCATAATTAAAATAAGTGGTAGATTTATAATTATATTTAAAATAATATTTGTTAAAATATAAGGTTAATTATTTGATGATTATGAATACATCAGTAGTGAAATTATTTAAAGGAAAAGTTGTACTTATTTGGATGAGTACTTATCCAAAATATAAATAAATTAAACATATTTTATTTATGTAAAAATAATTTTGCTAAATATCTAATATTATAAAGTATAACTAAAAATATATTAGCTATTATGTTTACCATTATTGCTTTGAAATTATAATGAAACAGTTAAATAACTTATTTGTGCATAAATTAAAATAAGAGAAAAATTATATTATTTAATTAGTATAGTACTTTTCTATTCTACCTGTTTTCTTATTATAATTTATTTTATTTGTTAAATTTTTTAATAAATGTTAATGTTGTTAATAAGATTAATTTTGATAAAAATAAATATTTATTAATTAAAATTATGTGTTACTATTATAATGATAAAGGAACAAGTTATATTTAATTGTTAATTGTATTTTGTATTATGTTTTATGAAATTGATATGTATTTAATATAATTTGATTAAAGTCTGTAATAATTAAATATTTAAAGTATATTAAAATATTTTTATTAACTTTAATTATAACTATTAGTATTAAAGAGATAAAAATACGTGGCTGTGTCAATTTGTTTTTAAATTTGCCGTTACTAAATCATATTTGATTTTTATTAAGTTTGAATATAAACGATTATTTTATTATCATCAAATATAAAGTAAGTATAAATCATTGGGGACAGATAATCTTGCCGGTTTTTCAAGTCAGCGCAACTTCCAGCTCGTAGCAAGCCAAGAGAGAACGACGGCGATCAAATACAAGATTTTGCTATTTCTTGTACCGGAAGATTTCCCTTGAGGCTTAGACAGTAAGTAGTATGCATTACGTCAATGTGACCATGTGTAATCTTCTTATAAATATTATATCCTGTAAATCTTACACAAGAAGTAGAAACAAGCCGTACAAAAATCACAAAGGCCATGGCTATATTGTAATTGATCCAAATGTATATTTTACATATTATAAATCCCAATTCAATTCCATCATTTCCTTCATCTCTCCACCTAAATTTTCTCCTGTGAGACAAACAAACACTACTTGCTGGAGAAGCTGAGGAAGCCCATGAACTCATGGTTCTCCATCATCACAATGCTCTTTACAATGTCAGTCATACCTGAAGAACAAAAACAATGATGTATCAGTTCGATCAGGTTCACCGTTTCCATGATCTCAGGTTAGTGATCGGCTTACCCATCGTCAAGGCACTGACGAAGATGACCCCTGAGAGGATAAAAACGATAAGCGAGGCTCTCTTCAGGATCGTGATCAGCTTCCTGACAAAGAATTGTCCCCAGAATCCGGCCATTATAGATACCGTCATGAGGTATTGAGCTGCATGAATACCGCAGGTTTCTTATAACAGAAGGAGGTGTAGACGTGTGTGTTGATGGACAGTTCATGACAGATGATGAGCGTTGACTTCTGGCAAGTACGACTACGTACCGTATGGAATAGGGAACCGCTTCAGCAAGTACAACTCGACAACGGACAAGGATGCACAGTACATCATCACAAATGTTGCAGTTGCGCTGGCAACCTGTCCACATAGTCAAGAGGAAAAATCAGTAAACGAATCTCTCCTGCAAATGAATCAGCAAATGAACATGATAGTTTTACTAGTTATAAAGTCTCTAGCACCTGTGGAACGACTCCGATCTCGAGGAGAAGTGGACCCAATATGAACCCCGCCAGATCCGGGCAAGCCCCCGACACAGCCTCCGAGGATGCCACATAGTGCACAAAAGGCTATGTAGATAGCCGTCCACTGGATAGTGGCCTCACAGTCACAGATGGCTTCAGTGTTCCCAGGGTTCTTCAATTACCAAAATTAGATGGACCCGAGCCTCGGGTCTATGGACCGGAGCTCGGGTCGGACGTGGACACGTCAAAACATATCCTCACCCGATCTATTTTCATCCTTAATTTTAGATCATTATAATCATTGATTTTTTCGTTAAAAATTTTTCAGTACCCAAACTATTTTCATCCTTAATTTTAGATCATTGTAATCATTGGTTTTTTCGTTGAAAATTTTTCAATTTATTGTTACGGTAATCTAATTACGAATAAATAAGAATTATATAAGTCAAATAGGAAAACAAAGAATTATACCAGTCAAATAGAAAAATAGAAAAACAATGAATTAGATAAGTTTTTCATAAGTTTGTTGAAATAAATTATTAAATAAATAAATATTATAAGTAAAATTTTCTAGTACTCGTATTCTAATATTTTCCTTTACATATTTAGGACTTAAAATGGGTAAGGGAGTGGGTGGATTTATAACTTATTGAGTAGGGTTCAAACTATATTGTAAATTTCTATATATGATTCAAGATAAAAGTAGAGTAAGAAGAAGGAAGGGGAAATAAGGGTAGTAGATATTTAATTTCTTTATATCTTTCATTCTTCACTTTTATAGTTATTTATACAGTTTTTTCATATAAAATTACAAACTATAAAAAAAAATATCTCTTCTGCTATCATATTTCTGCAACTAGCTGATAGAAGTAGTGTCGTTCTTGTAGGTGGTGTGCTGGTTGCCGGTATGCTGACATGGTTTTTACTCCCCCGCAAGCTTAAGAGAAGATCTTGGATATTGAGCTTGGACCGTAGAGAGCATAATCGAGAAGTAGACAAGCCTTTAGTCAGAATGTCAGCCAATTGAGAGTCGGAACCAATAAAACGAACATGAAGGTGTCCATTGCTAACTTGTTCACGAACAAAATAATAATCAATTTTAATATGTTTGGTGCGAACATGAAAAACAGGTTGTCTGTAAGATAAATAGCTAACATATTGCCACACCACAATGTAGGAGGGCTAGAGAGAGGTAGATGAAGTTCTTGAAGTAGGGATTGAAACCAGATAATTTTTGTAGTAGCAGTGCCAATACTTTTATATTCAGCCTCAGTGTTAGAGTGAGCAACAGTGCATTGTTTACGGGAGCTCCATAAGATTATATTACGACCCAGAAAAATAGCAAATCCACTAACAAAGCGACGATTATCAAGGTTACCGGCCCAATTAACATCCGAAAAATAATATAGATCATGAGATGAGTGACGTCATAAAGTTAAGCTAATGTGGGCAGTACCTTGGAGATAGCGTAGGATATGCTTGACGACAGTCTAATAAGCATCCATGGGTTAGTGCATAAACTGACATACTTGGTGAACAGCATAAGTGATATTAGGACGAGTAAGAGTGAGATATTGAAAAGAGCCCACAATTTGACGATATTGAGTTGGATCAAAGAGTAAATTGCCCGTAGAGCAGACAATCGGGGGCCAGTGCTAAAGGGAGTAGAGACCGACCGACAAGTAGTCATGACAGCTTTAGAGAGAAGATCATTAATATATTTAGTTTGGGTAAGGTGGATACCTTGAGATGAGTGCTTGACTTCAATGTCAAGGAAGCAGTGTAGCGGACCCAAATCATTGATGGGAAATTCAGCTTGAAGAGCACGAATGATGGACTCGACAAAAGCATTGGGTGAGCCTGTGATGAGAAGATCATCAACATAGACAAGTAGAAATATAATAGAATGAGAAGTGCGGTGAATGAAAAGAGAGCTATCAACAACAGCACCATAGAAACCCAGAGTTTGAAGGAAGTAATTGAGGCGAAGGAACCAGGCACGTGGAGCTTGTTTGAGTTCATAGAATGACCTTTAAAGGCGACACACATGATGTGGATAAACGGGGTTAGAGAATCCAGGTGGTTGAGACATGTAGACTTCCTCGGTAAGGTGACCATGCAGGAAGGCATTATTGACGTCCAATTGACAAATAGGCCAATTGTAAGAGATCGCAATGGAGAGGATGACCTGAATAGTGACAGGTTTGATGACTGGACTAAAAGTGGCATCATAGTCTAGACCTGGTTGCTAGGAGAAACCTTGGGCAACTAGGCGAGCCTTATGTCGAGCAATGGTACCATCAGGATTTTCCTTAATCTTGTAAACCCACTTGTAGCCAATAATGAGATGATTAGCCGGGGCAAGAACCAAATCCCATGTATGATTGTGAAGAAGTGCAGATAGTTCAACTTTCATGGCATCCATTCAAAGAGGGTGATGACGAGCTTGAGCAAAGGTGCGAGGTGCTTGTGCCACAAATAAGGAGGGGTTGATAATATAGCGTCAGGGAGGGAGAGAGCCATCCTGAGAGCGAGTGACCATGCGGTGGACCGGCGGAGGAGGAGGAGGCGAACCTAAAGGAGAGGTCTGTGAAGATGTCTTATGTATACTCAAAGGAGAAGGAGGAACCATACCTGAGTCCAAGGGCGGCATTGGGACAGGGGAGGGAATCGGGAGAGCCAATGGAGTGTTGGGCGGGGTCAGTCGTAGGCAGAGAACTATGAGAGAAAGGGAAGACGGACTCATTAAAGTGGACGATACGAGAAATAAAAATGCGACCAGTTCGGGGATCAAGAACTCAATAACCTATATAATGAGAGGGATATCCAAGAAAGATGCAAGGCAAAGAGCGGGGTTGTAATTTATGGGAAAGATAAGGACGAAGGTATGGAAAACAGAGACAACCAAAAACACGAAGAGAGTTATAATTAGGATTAGTATGGATGAGTACCTCAAGAGGAGAACAAAACCCAAGAGACCGGGTAGGAAGACGGTTGATGAGATATACAGCCGTTTCAAAAGCAAAATCCTAGTATTTAGTAGGAGCATGAGAATGAGTTAGAAGAGTAAAGCCCATATCAACTATGTGGCGATGCTTACGTTCAGTAGAACCATTTTATTGAGGCATATAAGGACATGAAATACAGTGAGTAATTCCTACAACCTGCAGTTCTTACTGGAAAGAGTTGGACAAAAATTCTTTGGCCCCATCAGATTGTAAGTATTTAATTTTGGAATTAAGTTGATTTTCAACTTGTAAACAAAAGGCTCGAAAAGCAGACATAATGTTAGAACGATGCTTCATTACGTAAAACCAAAAAAACTTAGTATAGTTATCAAGAAAGTGTACATAGTAGGTATGATTGGTGTGAGAGAGAATAGGAGCAAGTCCCCATATATCAGTATGAATGAGCTCAAGTGGAATGAGAGTCTTATGATTAGTGAGAGGAAATGATTGCTGAACAATTTTACCAAAAGAGCAAGCTTCACAGAATGGCAATGGAGATATATTTTTTTTATAGAAATATGATTAGAAAGCACATGATTAACAATAGAAAAAGCAGGATAACCCAAACGTTGATGCCAAATAGAAGCAGAGGCGACATGACTCACATAAGCAATAGGAAAAGCGGGAGAAGATGTACGACTTGTGCGAAGGTAGTAGAGTCCGCCCTTATAACTTCCGCGCATCAACTCCTCATAAGAGAATAGATCTTTGATAAGAAAATATGTAGAATAAAATTCAAAATAGCATGGGTTATCCCGAGTAAATTGAGAGACAGAGAGAAAATTTAAAGAAATCTGGGGAACATAATAGATACGATTAAGAATAAATTTATGAGATGGAGAGTGAAGATAAGCAGAACCAGAGGATAAAATAGATAATCCTGTCCCGTCGCCTATCATTAGATGCCCAGGAAGGGTCTGATCGTCCTGAATAGACATGTGACATAAGTTGTTAGTGTTATGTGTAGTAGCACCGGAATCAATATACTAATCAACATGAAGGTGGGTGGGCTCTAAATTATAAGAGGAATGAGCCTGAGTTGGAACGGACTTGAGCTCGTATGATGAACAATGGGTGGCAATGTGACCCATTAATCCACACAATTGATATATATGCCCATTAGGCTGTAAAGTGGGCCTTTTAATGCAGATATCAGATATGCTGCCTTTTTCTTTTCTGTGTAAGCCTTCTACGGCCCACAGAAAAGAGCTTCTTCTAGTACGGACCCTTCTGGCTATTTCCAACGAATTTGTAGAAGATGTATCACCAATCTGCACTGTTAATGTGCCATCGATGTACAAATCAGCCATAAGCCGAAGTCCGCTGATTGAGTTGACGTTTCCACCGCATGAAATGGTCACTAGGACATTGACAAGGTCATCGATTCTCTCTTACTCTATTTTGGAGAGAGTAGGAAGGACGCTTAAAGGGAGAGATTTGAGGCAGATCCAGAATGTAGTGTGGCGACAAACAGGTTTTCTTGGTTGAAATGGACTCAACTCTGTCCTTTCCTTTCTAAGTCTTGAGCTGAAAACTATAAATTCTTGTGGGATCTTGGAAATGGTTAGGCCGATTGGCTACACCACTTTTAGTTCTGACATTCACATGGTGAAATATAAGAAATGGAAGTTCGCTGAACCTGTTGGTGCGGGAGCTCCCGTCTATCTCTTTGCTATTCTGGAGTACCTTGTAGGTGTGGTGCAGCAGCGTCAGAATTAGAAAAAATGGCCATTCCACTGCTCTCGAAGAAGATTGTGAAGAAGCGCATGAAGAAGTTCAAGAGGCCTTAGAGTGACAGGAAGATTTTCGTAAAGTCGAGCTGGCAAAAGCCCAAAGGTATTGACTCGCGTGTGAGGAGGAAGTTTAAGGGATGCACTCTCATGCCCAATATCAATTACGGGTTTGACAAGAAGACACGATGCTATCTCCCCAATGGGTTCAAGAAGTTTGTAGTGTACAATGTGAGCGAGTTGGAGCTGTTGATGATGCACAATAGGACTTACTGTGTTGAAATTACACATGATGTGTCCACCAAGAAGAGGAAGGCCATTGTTGAACGAGCTGCACAACTTGACGTGGTGCTAGAACTTGCTGGGAACACAGCAAGGGACAATAAGAAGATTAGAATAGTGTCGTGGCACAGACAACTTGTCATGAGGAACAATGATGAGCTTAGCAAGCTTCTGGGAAGCGTGACCATTGCCAATGGAGGGGTGTTACCCAACATCCACCAAACCCTCTAGCCCAAGAAGAGAGAGGAGAAGAGGGCTACTCTGAAGAAGAATCCATTAAGGAACCTGAACACAATGCTGAGGTTAAACAATAGCAATCCGTAGCTCCCGAAGGAGAAGGAGAACTCTCTAGGACAACACACCACACTAGAAAAAAGCTGTTAAGTGATGGCTCTAATACCAGAAAAGCATAGTAAGAAAAAGGAAGAGGGAAGAAGTGTAGTAGATAGGTAATTTCTCTATATCTTTCATTTTTCACTTTTACAGCTATTTATATAGTTTTTCCATATAAAATGACAAACACAAATATCTCTCCTGCTAACATATTCTTACCGCTGATGGAGGTGGTGTTGTCCTTGCAGGTATGCCGACATGGCTTTTAAGGATGTACTCAAATAGAACTTTCTTTTCCTTTAAAAATGAGTTTATATGATAAAACAAGACACCACTTATCTCAACTTTAAAAAAATATTTTCATATAAGTTTTTTTTTACTTATTTCCCCTCAGATTAAGGTAGATTAATTCCTATTTGAAAAAAAATTTATAATTTGTTATGACACTTTTGATATGGGTTTGTATCACATAAACATTTTTTTTATTAAAATGATCAAATAATCACAAAACATACCCTAAAAGTATACAACTTCGATATGTTCCACTAGTGGTCCGGTACGCCTTTACTGTCCACCCTAGTAAGAGACTACAATTTCCACCACATTGCTTGTGTTAGCACCATTGCCCAACTTCCACACACATCATCGATTCTTCTGTCCGCTGTTGAAGAACGAGATCTCTCCCCCTCTTTCCTCTATCTCAATACACTTAAAGCTCCTAGTGCTTTATGACATACTGGAATATCGTAACTTCCATTATACTGATTTTGTTGTCCAACCGCCCTTAGAACCAACACTACCCTCATATCGTACATCTCTTTGGTTACACATGATTACAATTACACAAAATAATTTTTTATTTAAAACCTTTCTTTTTGCACTGTTAGCCCAATAGGCTTCGACTGACTCAAGATTAAGCAAACATTATTAAATTATGATAATTTTACCAGTCTCTTAAATTATAATTTATTTATGAACCTATTTTCTATTAACCTTGTACCCACTTGTACAAGTTTTCAAAATATGACATTGGACCCACTTCACTTTTCCAAAACTATGACATTGGGCACACTTTCAAAAAACTAGATTTAACCGACCCTTTGTTGATAATGGTTCTCACTCATATCCTAAATCGACGATCAAGACTAAATCACCCCCGAGGTGTATAAATATACTATTCAAGGGTAGTCTTATATTCATACTTAATGTTTTCCTTAGAAAATATACCACAAATTGGTTTGAGCGGTTTGTAAGGGATTATATTTCTGGAAAATAGGTTTTTATAGCCAAGTATGCTTTTAATTTTGCGAGTAATAACACATTATCGGTACAATCGGACTCGATGCCAAGAATCTCACTCACTCAATATCCATGACTTGTTCGTCCTGAATAGATTTATGATGTCTTAGGTTGGGTTGGACTCACGGTTGGTAAATGCATTTCTTTTACATCTAAATAATTATGGATAATAGATTAATCAATTATCTAATAATTACACTTAGTTATCTATGTTTTCTTTAATTAACATAAAAGTCTATAAGTTTATTTTATTAACAAATAAATTTTGAATTATTTGTCATAATTTCTTAATTTACTTTATTTACAATTTTATCCCCAAATAATTCTATTTAATATAAAATTATTCAAAATTACAAATAAAGCATATTATTCACTTTTAATTAAAATTAAATTCCCCAAAAAATATTTTAATTACAATTAAGCCTCTAATTTTATTTAATTCCTTAATTGACCCTTAAATTATGCTTATTTCATAAAAATCTCCAAACAATTTTGAGAGAATGGGGTTTACATCTCATGATCGTTTCTTAGTTTAGCCTTTAAAATCACATTTACTTTATTAGACATATCATTTTCCACTTATTATATGAGTTTGATGCAAATTTTTCTACTCATTTTCACATAATAATAGGGTCAATTTTACTTTTAGCCATTTCAAAATTCAACTGAATGTACTTTTTCTACAATTTTACGATTTTACTCTTATTGGTCCTGATTACTCGACTTATTAATTGGTAACTCGACCCTTAATCTAACCTTCTCTAAGGTTAATCTATCTGACTTAAGATTATTCTTATTTTACTTAGCATTTATTGAAGTGTTCATATTTACTTCATTTACTCCATAGGTTCTAATTTTTCTCAAATTATTGTTTGTTACTTAAATTTGACAAAATTATCATTTTACCCTTATATTTTATAACTTTTATTTTTGTACCTTAGACCTTTCCGATTCTTTCAATTGAATAACTCGAGTTTTCTTAAATCTCATTATGCTTTCAATTAGGCATTTGAACTATTGTAACCTCTACTTCTCATTAATTGCCGAAAGTCCCCAGTTTTTTTGGTAAAATTATAATTTTGTCTATTTTATTGAGAAATTATGCTTCAAAATTCATTTGACCTTATATTTTTAATCTAGTTCTCTAAATTTTTTTAATTAAGTTTAAGTTATTCTATTGCCCAAAAATTTTATTTTAGCTAAATAAATATGCACTTTAATTTTAATTTTTATTTTTAATACAAATAGCTCAATAAATATTTTACAATATGCAAAATTGGTTTCCAACCTTTATTAAATTTTTTAATTAGTACTAAAACTTTATTTATTCCCTTAATAATATCACACAAAAGCTAAATTATAATTAAATCACGTAACTTTTAAATTTTTGCATGTTATATGTACAACTATGGATTTGCAGTTTGGCAAAACAGTTTCCAATAAAATTTTCAACTAGTTAATCAGTTTTTTACTCGGTTGACTACTTTTTCGAGGCGGATAATTGAGGAGGTGGCTTATCCAGCTCGTTCATGAGATTGGAGTGCCATCATCAGTTTGAGCGAATTGGGCCGATTACAGGTTGTTAGTTCGGCCACTGGATGACTGACAGCGATATCTGGTCTTCCTCGAGTTCAACGATTTCCTATTCCCATGGCAGACGTCGTCGTTTCGTCCAAATTGCCCACCCACCTTCTCCCTTCTCTGAATCGTGTTGCGTATCTGTCATCTCTCTATCTGCTTGGCGATAGCATATTGGAGACGGAATTCGGAAGAGTTAAGAGTGATCGATGGTCGGCCCACGGAATTAGAAATGGATTCGAAGTAACAGCTGTTCAGTGGATTCATCAGAATTTCCGCTTCGAAGGGGCTGATCGTTGATCTGGTGCTACCTTTGCCATGTGATTGTAGTATAGGCGAGGAGTCGGAGCTGGGGCTATGGGGTGTGCGCAGTCGAAGATCGACGAGGAGGAGGCGGTTATCCGATGCAAGGAGCGGAAGCAGTGCATAAGGCACGCTATAGACTACCGGAACGCCTTCGCTGCGGCCCACTCCGTTTTCGCCGCGGCCCTCAGGAACACCGGCGCCGCCCTCAGCGATTACGCCCAGGGCGAGGTCCAAAACCTCCACCAGATCATCCCTAATCTCACGGGCGCCTCTCCCGCCGCTGGTCAGCACCATTACGAGCCGATTCCGCCGCCACCTCCGCTCCCGAGCTTTATATCTCCGTCGCTCTCGGCGCCGCTGCAGCGGGCATCGAGCGCCCCTGAAATGAAGATACTGAAGGAGGAGGCGAGGCGTGCGGAGCCGACTATCCAGGAGGCTGACGAGGAAAATGAGCTGGAGGGGGAGACGAGCGGTAGTCTGAGGCAGAGGAGCAGCAAGCCTCGGCCTCAGCCTCAGCCACCTAGGAAGCTTTCATCTCAACCACAGCACACGGTGCCAGCTCCTCCATTTGAGATCCAGCCTCCAGTCACTCCTCCACAGGACAATCCCATTTACGATTACATATTTGCTCATTTAGAGAACATACCTGGTCCGAGCTTGAGTGAAGCTGAGGAGGAAGCCAAGGTTGACGAGCAGCATACTGAGGCAAAGGTCTTACAGAAAATGCCTGAGAGAGTAGAAGTTTATGCAGACCTGGCACCTCCGCCAGCGGTGGAGAAGGTGGTAGAGCCACCCCCACAGCCGCCAGCTGCAGTGCCTCCAGTTGCGGTGGCTGGGAAATCTATGAGGAAAGGGAAGGTAGGTTCAGTGGGAACGGAAGGAAAAAGGCCCTCCAAGAACGTGAGTTTATTCCAGTTATTTAAGGATCTTGATTATCACTTCCTGAAGGCTTCAGATAGCGCACAAGAGGTCTCGAAGATGCTGGAGGCCACTCGGGTGCATTACCACTCAAATTTTGCAGATGATCGAGGTAAAATAATCCAACCTTTTGTAGGCTCTCTGATACGTTTAGTATTGGTGAATTTAGTGTAGATAGTTTTGTTAGTCCATGATGATCCTTGTATAATCCTTATTGTGGGCATTATTATCTCCTCTCATTAGTTCCTGAACTTTGCTAAAAAACATGAGAAATTATCATCCAAAGGTGACTTCCTTGTAAAACTTTGATGGTTAGCCCTTCTGCAACTGGGCAGTCCATATTTGGACACAGTCCTTCCTTTTGGCTTTTATATAAAAATGGCTGCTTTCTTTTCTAGCTTTGATGCTTATATTGTCACGATCACCATTTGCAGGTCATGTCGACCATTCAAAGAGATTGTTGCGTGTTATTACTTGGAATCGGTCCTTACAAGGATTGAAGAGTGCTGAAGACGTGCATGATGATGACTTTGATTCAGAGGAGAATGAAACTCATGCTACTGTGTTGGATAAGTTGTTGGCATGGGAGAAGAAGTTGTACAATGAAGTGAAGGTATGTGCTTGGGGGATTGACACTATGTTCATAGTAATTATCCGCGTTTACTTGTTATTGAAGTTCTATCATCCATTTGATAATGCAATATCTACCGGAAAATCTATTAAAGTTGGCAATTATCTTCACCAGAGGAATTTGTAGTTTCTGAATGAATGCATTTTAACCACTGTTTATAAATTAATTAATCAATTTTTTGGTGATTACTTTGGTGATGCTACTTTAAGTTGATTATCTTATGCGTAGGGAGGGGAGCTATTGAAAATTGATTACCAGAAGAAGGTTGATATGCTTAATAAGAGAAAACAAAGTGGCACCAATCCTGACTCTCTTGAGAAAATAAAGGCAGCTGTGAGTCATCTGCACACCAGATATGTTGTTGATATGCAATCCTTGGATTCAACTGTCTCAGAAATAAATCGCCTAAGAGATGAACTGTTGTACCAAAATCTTCTTCAGCTCATAGATGGGTAAGTTATCACCTACACATTTGAGCGTACTAGATTATTATAAGAACAGCCAGTGATTGCTGCACCATGCAAGAACTTTTGCTGTCTCCACATTTAGATCTTTCTGATGTTCTTTCCCTTGATCTCTTTGTATCCATAAGTTATGCATGCATGCTATTCTGGATTCAAAATTCATGTTCATGGTGGCAATGCATTATTGACCCTAATCCTGCCCAACACATATTGCAATGTGATTTACCATCAAAGATCTGTTATCATTTCCATTGGGATCTGGCAAGTCTTTCTCAAATTATACTTCAATGTTTGATTCTTCAGAAGATGGTTTTAGGTATCACTTTCTTTGGGTTTCTTGCCATTCTAATATTAAGTAAAGTTGTGGTACTTCCTGGGAGAACGTTTGCATATTGATGATTGTTATCATAATTTATTCCAATAAAAGAAAGAACATATACAAGCTGACTGACTAACTACTCTTTGAATACAGGATGGCTCGAATGTGGGAGATTATGAAGGAGCACTATTATAATCAACAGAGGATTGTTCAAGACTTAGGATATATAAACATCTCTCAATTACCCAAGGAGACAAGCCAACACCATCATAATCAAACTTTTCAGCTTTTTAATGTTATCGGAGAGTGGCACTCGCACTTTAGTGCACTTGTGGATAATCAGAGGAAGTACGTAAAGGCACTCATCAGTTGGCTGAAGCTGAGCCTTGTCCCAATAGAGAGCAGCTCGGATGAGAGGGTTTCTTCCCCAGCACGGATCCAGAGTCCGCCCATTCAGAGGCTCCTCTTTGCCTGGCAGGAACGCCTCGAGAAACTCCCAGACCAGCTTGCACGAACTGCTATCCGTAACTTCCATGCTGTTATGGACACACTTGTTAATCTCCAAGCGGAGGAGATGAAAATGAGGAGGAACTGTGAGGAGGCAAGGAAGGATCTAGCACGTAAAGAACGAAGTTTAGCAGACTTGAAAAAGAAACTGATGGAGCGCTGGACCCCGAGGGACGACATGGAGGCAGATGATGAACACAACAAGACTAAACTGGTTGAGAAGGAACTGATGCTGGAGACGTTGAAGAAGAGGTTGGAGGAAGAGGAGAATGCTTGCCAGAGATTGTGCCGGCAGGTAAGAGAGAAATCCATGATGAGTTTTAAAAACCGCATGCCTGAGCTGTTTGTCGCCATGGTGAGCTTTGCTACCTCCAGCTCGGACATGTACAATGACCTGATGTTGTTATCACAACAACCCCCCAAGGCCGCTGTAAATGCAAATGGTGAGAAGGTGCCGACGACTGTGGAATGATATCTGTACCTGCTACATGTATTATTATGCACGATGTATGTAATATATCCTTATACCTGTATATTGTTGATGATGGCTTCGACCAATCATTCGTTAGTTCTCCCATGGCACAATACAAATACGTACTTGTTTGCATACAATTGTAAAGTGTGCTCTCTTTTTTTCTGAACTAAAAGATTGATTTGCTTCTTTCTCAATATTCAGCAGTGTGACAATTTCCTTACAAGTTGCCTTGGTTATGATGTCAAATTAATAAGTTGTAATTAGTGAAATTTTTTTAATATTATAGATTTACCGTAAAATATGTAATAATATTTTTAATCTCCAACATTACGTGTAAATATACGTGTAATTTTATTCTATTATAGAATGTGTGAAAATAATTATAATTTGGTTATTTTAGTTCGAGCATTTCCAATTTTAGGTCGGGTATAAATGGAATATACGTTTTATAATATACAATAAAGTATTGTTCAACTATAAATACTAATAATATTTACTTAAAATTAATCAATTATAAGTATTAAAAACTTTTCAATATTATAAATATATAATATTTATCTATTTTATAATTTATCATATTATCAAACTGTAGACATTATTTCAAAATTTAGTGAGTTAATAGCCACAGCCGGAAGATTAGCAAATTGAGGGGGCTCAAGCTTCTAGTAGTACCCCACACGCTTGAAAATAACAAGAGAATTCGACATGATAAATCAAAGGGACTCGTGTAATTAATTCTAGTCGGAGAAATTAGGGTTTAAAATAATATAGAGACGAAAAGTAAAATAAGACAGCGAGCAGTTGGCAAGAAATAAGTGTCCTGCGGTCATCTGATTTCCGTTGACCATCTTCAGGCAATGGATGGGATGGGATGGGACGAACATTCATTCTCATCTTAAACGTCCATTCTGCCATGCTGGATCAGCCGAGGGTGGATCTTTCATCTGGTGATGACACAGGGGAAGAACTTTGTAAGGTTCGAGGCAGCATCATACCATGTTATCCTTCTCAACAATCCTTAGGTGCAAAGCAAACACCTCCCTATATAAACCCTGTCTGTCCATGCATCATCCCCATAAAAGACATACAAAGCTACTCTCTAGCATCCCTACAGCCCCATCTTCATTTAGAAGTCATATCACAATCTTTGAAAAATGGTGAGTATGGTGGCAGCATGTTGCTTGGAGTGCTTAGTTACAATGGCTCCATTCTCCATTCTTCTCCTACTCTATTCATGTTTCCTAGGGTAACTTTTTGTCTTCCTAGTTGGACATACTCCATTATTTTCCAGTGTTTGATTAGTTTCTAAAACTGCATATCCAGCAGCTACACAAGGAGCTTGTGCACAGGTCTGAAAGAGTGAAATCCCTGCATGTGCACCCCACAGAGCCACGGTGAGTAATGTAGCACAGCCAACTAGTACTTTTTCTCAGAGCTAAAATGGTGGTCACAGTGGGATGAATTTTAGGTTTCTTTCTTTGAGGGTCTATTGCAATCTGCTTGTGTCTTGATGCAGGATGCTCATGAGCCTCTATTCAGGAAGTCTATGCATTTGGAACTACCAGTCTCAGGTAATTCCTGTACTGATACAGTGTTTAAGAATTGGACTAACTTGTGGCTTTGGCTCTTGATTGTGTGTCAGGCCATGGAGAAATCCATCACGGTGGCTGAATCACCAGGTATATAATCATCTTTAGTTTCATGGAATAATGTCCCAATTTTAGCCTGGATTTGAGTTTGCATTTTCTTATGCTTGTGGGTTTCTTATCTGCAGCGAGATCTGCCAAGTTCATCCCTATCAAGCACTGGATCGTAGTCGGATCAGACGATGGCTATATCCGTGTTTTCGACTATAGAACTTCCGAGAAGGTGCATGAATTCAAGGCGCATGAGGATTACATCCGCTGTGTGGAAGTCCATCCCACTCTCTCATGCATATTCACAGCCTCGGATGATGGATCCATCAAGCTCTGGGACTGGGAGAAGGACTGGACCTGCTGCCGGACCTTCGAGGGGCACTCCCACTATGTGATGCATCTGGCATTGAATCCAAAGGACGATCATTCTTTTGCAAGTGCATCTCTTGATGGAACCCTAAAGGTAGAATCTCTCCAACATCCCTTCCATTCTGATTTTCTTGCCCTATAGGCCAAGTTAACTACGGTCATTGATGAAAAAACAAGTTTACTAACTTGTTCTTTGGAGTAAACTGCAGATTTGGAGCGTGGATTCTCCGGTTCCAAGGTTGACGATCGGTGAAAACTCCGAGGGACTTAACTGTGTTGAGTTCTTCTTCAGCCACGCGGATGGTAAACTCTACCTTCTGAGTGGCTCCGATGATCATACTGCAAAGGTCTGACCGACCATGAATCTCATGTTGAAGTTAACATTCAATTCAATAAGTCCGATATTCAATTATGCTTTTAGTGGTTATTGTCTTTTCAGTCACATGAATGTGCGCAGGTATGGGACTATGTATCTGGGGAATGCCTTCATACGCTGAAGGGTCACGAGCACAATGTCACAGCCGTATTTGTTCATCCTCAGCTTCCTATAGTCATCACGGGTTCTGAAGATACGAAAGTTCGAGTTTGGAGCAAAGCAACCAAATGGTAACCATAACCATAATGCCTTGTAATTCAGCTCTCCATTTCTGGTCATGGGCTGTTGTAAGATTTTATGTTGCATCAGGCAAGGCACTGTCCCGTAGATTGGTCGAATGCTACATCATTCCAACATCACTTAAACAAAAAGAAGGAAAAGATAGCTTTCGATTTGAAATTCTGCTAATTGGTTGACATTACCACTTTGTTGATTGGAAACAGCCTTGAGACAACGATGGACTTGGAACTTGGAAGGATTTGGTACATTGGATACATCAAAGATAAAGAGCAGTAAGTAATGCATTCCATTTTGTTTTCAACACACGGACATCTTCGAGGAAAAAGATGAGCTGAACTATGAACAAAGTGTACAATGTGTTTATGAGTTTTTGGAGCAATTTCGGCTGATGATATATCATCTGGCGGTTTTGTTTCTCAGAGTTGCATTCGCCTGCGACGAGGGGATTGTCACAGCAAAGATTCTCAGCGGTGGAGTTGAGTCGGAGTAGATACAAGGCGGGTTCCCGAGCAGCAGGTGGAGCAGCTGCATCGAACCGTTTGATGAATAATTACTGGAATTTAGATCAGTCGGGTGTGTATGAGAATAAAACCATCTTCCTACTCTTTGCATAAGAAGATTGTGGCTTGGGTTTTGCTTATTATGGTTCCCTCTGCGTGTTTTACAAATGAAATAGATCTCTTTCATCATTCTAGTGTTACTCTTCAATGGTTGAACTTAATTATCTTACATAATTTCCATAGCTCGCCATTAGTTCATCCTTGACCTAGTGGAAGTAAGTGTCAAGGTCTAATCAGCAGTAGTCGAGAATGGAAGAGGCAAATACTGTTTTTTTTAATTGATGACTGATAAAAAAATTCCCATGAAAGAAGAATCATGATATATCATGGAACTAGTAGCTTAACTTGATAAAAAAAATTACATCCTGGTAGCCAATTGGAGCCGTCAACCATTTTTGAAGAAAATCCAAGGCATGCATGACCTTTATGTCGGAATTAAATCACATTGGATCCTAACTTTTTGAATAATTTAAACCCCAAGCAAAACGTTTAGGAACCCACTTTTCTTTGGTTTTTTTGTTTTTGGTTTCTGAAAGTACGATCAGTCTATATACACACAGTCTGCAGCTTGAAAGAGGAAATGTACACTTAACAGGAAAAAATGACCCGGAACTCTGTACATAGTGAATGGTATTCCGAATTCGGAGATGTTAAGGCGCAGACTCATTCTCGTTGTTCTCAGTCGTATATTCTTTCTACATCCATAATTGTGCAGTAGACAGTTAGACGAGGCGGTGTGGGAGGACACCCCCACCCAAAAGAATACAAACCTACGCCAAGCGTAATATAACAGAAAGGCTAAACCTAAAGATTTCTCTATTACACTGTGTCATCCAGTGCGCCAAAAGAAATTCAATCTGCGCCACAACCTGTTGAGCAAAACGGAAGGTAATGTCAGAACAGTTATCACTGGTAAACATCTGATGTTCTACATGACAAGTAAATAGCTACTCTACAGTGAACAGTATGACGTTGCGATTTGTTTGAGCCACCCACTGACATTTACTGTTCCACAGAAGGAATTTCGACAACTCACCTCAATAGTAGGGATTGACAGAAGTGGGGTCTTGATTTTCTCAGATCAAAGCTAGTGATGCTGAGTGAGAACTGTCGGGTAACAAAAGATAATGGTGCTTCAGGAGAAAGAATGGGCATATAAACATGTATCTGAATGAACATTCTAGATAACGAATAGCAAATATAACCAATGAGCCATAAACTATATAACGAATAGCAAATATAACCAATGAGCCATAAACTATGGTACAACAACAAAAAAAAAAAACAAATGTAGCTGGAGAAAAAGAAATCAGCATGTTCATGACATAATTTGCATTAGTCCTGTAAATATTTCGAAAAATAATCTAATGGACGGAAGGCATATGTTTATCAGAAAATTACTAGCCTTGTGGTTTGGAGATCATCAACAAACAATAATTTTGGCATGAAAATCAATGCAACAACTCATGATGGAAAAGGGAGTTAGAGATTGCTATTTTAGAATATATTAATCACCAGAGACAATTTGGATTTTCACATTGGTCCAGCCCAATTTGCTTTTTAGGCCGATGTCGTTCTTTCGTTGTTCGTTGTTCGTACCTCACTCTTCTTCACCTTCATTGCCATTGACAAGTACCACACCATCTGTGGAATCAGCGTCTACTACAACAGCCTCTTCTACATTCTTTTCCTCTCCCTTCTCTTCAGCAGACTATGGAGATGAGCATGAAGCACAACATAGGTTATACATTTGATGTCAGAGTTTGACTAGAACTACAAAAGCAAACAGCCTCCTATTAGGGAGCAATTAAATGAAAATTGCTGGTTCCATGTATACTTATCCCCCTGGAGACTAAGAATAGAAATAAATGTGGGTTTTTAATAGTTAAACATTTAAAAGCCAAGAAGTTCGTTGTGCATTAGAAAACAATGGTTCTGTAAGATAATTAACATAAATTAGTATCATGCAAATCATGCCTCATAGGTTGTGTCACCATTTTCCATTGGTTCTTGTTCTTCTATTTGCATGTTTCTGAAAGCCTCCACAAGAGGCACATTTGATCTGTCTTTGTAATTTACATAATCAGTTGCAGGAGGATAAACAGCCCTGTAGATCAAAAACATGAAATTGATCATCAAGTATATTCACATTAAATAAAAGGGAAAGTAACTGCTGCAGCATGCTAAACCAAGAAGTGCCCAAATTATGACAAGACAGATAAATGATGCTATACTTGGATACTCAGTTGTTCATGGAGATGATTCATAAGATTTAGATTACCTTTTCTCAGCTACCCTAGATTCAACAGAGAGATACTTGCCAATCATCAAACAGGTTGGGATATTCTTCAGGGTCAGCCAAAGACTCAGCAGCTTTAGGATTAACCTGTGTGAAAAAAGGTAGGAATGTGGTGGTATAGTGAAACAAATCAAAATAAACACTATATAATACTCCTAAGTTAGTTTAAGTCAAAAGAAAAATACCATAAATTTAGAATATAGGGTGAACAAAAACCACAGATTACTTGTAAAAAAAAAATAGAAGACAACAATAATAACCAACCCTTTGATTGTTAAGGATCTTATATAATATGGCAAAGCAAAAATGACATATAATATATTACCTTCTTAAGGTCCTTCCTCCAAATGGAAACAATTTCAGAAACTTTACTGGGAAGATAAGACCGCACCATCAAAGTAGCCTCTGGTATCCGATTGCTGAAAGGAAATGTTTTATTGTTATTCACCGAGATTGCTAAAAGAAGGCCAGTAAACTTACCTTTCCACCAACAGCTGGAGACACTCTTCTAATTTACCCAGCATGAATAAGCAAAGAAATGCTACGTTATTCTTTCCTTGTTCTTTTGCAAGGGATGCAAGTTCTGAAATTCCTTCAGCATCTCCTAAAGAAGAATATAGCAGAAGTAAACCACTCAAATCCATAGCATGCTTCATACATTCCTCAGCCATTCCCAACTGCAAAAAATTTAAACATAGTAATTATTTGTTCAAAAAATAAGACTCATAGATGCAGCAAGTTTGACCATCTTCTGGTGAATTGATTTCAGTAGTTAATCTATAGCAAGATAAACCTTTCCAGTTGACATAGCTAATTCGCCCAACTGCTTCCATTTGGATTCACCTTGCACATCAATTGCAATTTCCTGCAATGAAGGAAGAGAATGATTGATAAAATGTGCTGAATTAAAAACAACAACCAAAACAATGCAGCGTAAATAAAAAATCCAAATTAGTCAATTTTTTAATAGAGCCTTACTAGTTTCACGCAAGGAACCAGTGTCTTTCACTTCTGACTTACCTTTGCAATCTCAAGTCTACCAAGTTGTATAGCAAGGCCAAACCTATAATCAGGATCTGTGGCCACTTCAAGTGCATCCTCAACCATGCCCCGAGACTCTAGGAAATGAGCAAGACTGGAAATTGATGAAACTTTCCATGTTAAAGTCAAATAAATTATTACTTGATTTCAGATCATCAAAGAACATATTTACAGAAGGAAATTATGTAAAAAGAACAAAAAAAATATGGGCTAAAAAACAAAGAAAATGAGATCAACTTAGGTATACAATGATATATTTGTGCATATTCATGCTTTCAACGTAAATCGGATAGCATATTATATATGATGGAATTTTTATGTTAAGTATGCAAAGCCGTTGATGAAAATAAATAATAAAATTTTGACTGCTAAATGAACATGAAACTGAAATATAACTTAGGTATACATTGATATATTTGTGCATATTCATGCTTTCAACGTAAATCGGATAGCATATTATATATGATAGAATTTTTATGTTAAGTATGCAAAGCCATTGATGAAAATAAATAATAAAATTTTGACTCTAAATGAACATAAAATTGAAATATATTCCAGGTACTCAAGCTTAACCAATATCTCTTTGACCATGTTTATAGACATCTCTAAATAATTAGAGGCAATTTCCAGAATATAATAAATAATAAACTTTTAACAGCGCTGAACATGAAATACATTTCAGGTACTTGGATTTAACTGATATGTAATGAAATATGTGTATTGACATCTCCACGTCATTGGATATAGAGATTGAACTGTATTATGCACAGAATTGAGACAACAGAACATTAGTAACTGACTTAAAATTGATTCAGGAAACTTAACTGAAACTGATATTTTAATATGTTATTTTTCTATAATTTGAAACTAATCAACTACAAAGAAATTAGTTAAATTATATTATTGTGGTGAAAACAGAGTGAATATGACTTTAATTAGAGAATAAGAAATGAGAAACATCATTTAAATACGAAAATGATTGATTATCGCAAATTTACCATCATATCCTCATGTTTATAATTTAAATGGTAACCAAACATTTGAATCATACTTGAGGCATATTTGGAAACTGAAAGCAATATCAAAAGGGGAAAAGAACCCTTGTAGTAATTTAGTAAATATATTTGTGTTACTTGCAACTTCCTCTAGTATTTTCCATTTTTAAGAGAGAAATCAATAAGTGAAATGTCATAGGAAAGATCGTGGTTTGCAACTGCCATGAGTAACTTTGATTTTTATGCTGTCCATTACTTCCATTTTCTTTGACAATGAAGAGTACGAAATGTAAAAGTAGAAATTAAAAAAAGTGTGAAACTAATCACTGTTTGTTTTTTTGCTCAATAATCATTGTCAGGTTCCCACATAATGTAGAATACTTTCAAAGACAACCTAAAAGACGCTAGGAAGGGAATGCAATAGTGAGACAGCCAATGAGAAGAATAAACAAGGATGCAAATACTAGTACGCCAAGATGCTATCTCCGAACTTCAGAAAGGTAATGTTCCAAAACAGAAAAGGCCAGAGAATTTAAAACAATAAATGCACCTGTTGTGATGCTCTTTAGGAATAGAAGGTAAAACAGCATTGGCCTTCTCAAGATCACCACGCATCACAAGACTCTTATACTCAATCAAACTAAGAAGCAATGTATATCCCACGGCACTGCAGAAAAGAAAAAGAAGCATAGGATCAAGAATATAGCACTGAAACATTTTAACAGAAAAATGAAAAGAATAAACTACTTAAATTCTTTATCAACGAGATACACCCGGCTTTGATTAGCAAGGTATCCCAAAAGATACATAGGACAGTCCAAATGGAACATTGTTGTGACCTGATAGAACAAACCATTCATAAGCACATAAGAATTATGTATCACATAATTTGATACATGAAACCTCAAAGAAGAGAACTAATATATAACCAGTATCGAGAGGAAAAATGAAAGGAATTGAAACAAGATGAAAATAAGATTGTGTCCTCATACCTCACCACCGACACAGTAATTAAGCCTCCATGAAGAGTTGTTATAAATGAAGCAATCACCAACCCAGATGCCAGTCCTCACACGTTCATTGACTTCATGAAGCAGTTCAAATGCATCTTCAACTCCTTGCTCATCAACTGATCTACCACTATCTAGATGTGAAGAAACTATATCACGCTGCAAGATATCATTAGATTCCAAACTCAATCAGACATAAGATGAACCTGCAGCCTTAAAAGGAGAAATATTCCCAGGTAAATCTAATTACAAGATTGAGGGAACAACACTTACATTATATTTGAGTATGTAGAATGATATGTCACTAGCAATGGCTACTAAATCACCACTATCACCCCAGTACAGATTCTGAAAATATAAAACAGTTACAGTGCAAGTACATACAATAAGTGAAGCAAGAATTTACAGAGATTTTCTATATAGTAGTGATTACAATGCTTACTTTAACAATAACGTCAATTCTTCTAATTAATCTGCATTCTGACCAATCATAGAAACAGATAAATTCATTTGAGCACATTGCCAACAAGGTTCCACCATAAATTCGCTCAGCAGAAAAGGTTGATCGTATGCTCCTCTTCTCCTGACATATATATTATCAAACACGCCAAAATTCAGTCACATAACATGAAAAATACTGAACCGTTTTTTGAGCAATGTACAAAATTATGTTTGGTTTTCCTTTGCACTTTAGGGTGAGGGGAGGAAATGAAAAAGAAACTGAACGGTGGACCAGTTTCCATGATAACTTCAGTATAGAAGCCACAAACCTGGAAATTTTTAGTGAAGAATTTTATCACTGAAGTACTTTCTCTAACAGCATATTCTCCATCAGATGACCAAGCGAACTCTAAAGCAGAGCCATATGAACGATTCCTCCATGCAAGAGCAGTATATATAATGTATTCACCATCCCCACAAACAACAACAAACCTCCCATTTGGGTTGTGCTTCAGGCTCTGCAAGAAATAAAATAACTTTAAAACAATCCTTTTCAAGGAGACCAACATTATACTAAAGTCAGCATAATCATCAAAGCTGGTTGAGCCTCAATTATCTGTCTGACAACCAAGAAGCCTTTGGAATTTTCTTCTCTTTCCAGGGTTACTATAAAATGCAGTAGAAAAAGAAAAAAGATGGAATCCTTTATTTCTAACAGAAAATTTGGCATTATTAATCAGTGTTGATTTTCCCTAACTTGTGAACTCAGCATTGATTCTAAAAGGAGAAACTAAACAAATTAGAAAGAACATGAATGACTACGTATATACCCATTACTTGAAAACGATCATCTTCTTACTCTACGAAAAACATGCCCGGTATAAGCATATGGGAGGAAGAGGGAGGGAAAGGGCAAGGGAGGCGAGTAGTGTTGCTAAGTCACCTGGGGGTAAAGATCACATGTTCCCAACTCCTTAATAGCCAAAGGCAATCTTTCTCCATCTGTAACCTAAAAGTATGACCAATTGTAAACCTATCCTCGAGAAACCGAAAGCCAATTACCATACGGTATAATATAATTTATTCATAATTCAGACCTCAAAATCTGCTCCCACACTCTTAATGTTGACAGTTTGAATTTCGTTATGTTTAGCCCAGATGATCTTCCCACTGTTGTCCATACTGGCAACAGGGACTTCACGGCCAAGTTTTACCATAATAGTTCCTTCATCATAACCAATCACAACACTACAAAATGTGGTGTGTTAAAAAACATGCAAACATAATTTGAAAGAGCTTCACCAGAACACAGCCCACATATATTTGTCATCAGAGTCAATAAAAATGATAGAATGAAAAGGTCGTGTAATTCTCTATTATCATTCTTGTATGCGTGTTTAAATAAAATTAGTCAATCCAGGAGAAAAGAAGAGCACATTTTAAACAACTTTAAGTTACTTTAGTGTAAAGAGTTCGGTTAAAGACCAAAGAAAAAGATGAAGAGTAATTAAGAGGAAAGAATATGTCCTGTGACCTACCGTCGTGATCCTTTCATATATCCGATCGCCCAAACCCTTTCAAGACCATATATCAATGTATTCTCAAGCCTGTCAAATAACATTCAACCAGTTGATTCTCAGAAAAGAAAAATTGACATTTAATGTGATGTTGAATATATTAACCAGTTCTATTCAAGTATTTACACCTGATGACCAATACTTACCTGTAAGTGGTAGAATGCCAGATGCGAACTGTACAATCTTCGGAACAAGTGATGATTAGAGGAAGGTAGGGTGAAAGCATACAGCTGAGATCCTGTATAGAGTTATCAAAATGTAAAATGGAAAGAACATGAGGTCTCTAGTCTGGATAGTCAAAATACTGCAGAAACCTGTTATGCAATGGAAAGAGAAAGGAAGCCTTATGCTTACCATGGTTCTGACGGATGTAGATCTACAGACTTGACTCTTTCTGATCGTTGAGCAAATTTTCTCTGGTAAAAAAGTACCATGAAAAGAGTCAGAGGGAACAATTTATTATTATCCAAAAGAATAGAAGATATACATCAGGAAGGTTCATATGAACTAATCTTAATTTCGAGCCTGAGAGGCTGCAGACACAGGTACAAGTCATCAGCCCCAAATCAGAAAAAACGAATGTCTCCATTAACACGATACAGAGAATGAGAAACAAAACTGAATATTAACACAAACTAGCTAACAAAGTTAGCTCATCATCTTTTTGCTACCACTTCGAAGTTGAACATCCAAATTCAATTCTGCATATTGAACAGAATAATATCACCACGAAACTACGTGCCATCTCATCGACTTTCTCGGCACACGCAGTACACAAACACTGATCTGAGACTCATAATCACAGCCAACTCCTCAAACGACGTTATCGACGTACAGTTCTATGCTAAAAACTTATCCGCGTCGAATCAACGCCCATTTCCACCAGATCTAAGCTGCTTTCAGCAGAACGACAATTGAGAAGTGGAATCACGATTCACGTGGACATGAAGCACGTACCATTTCCGATCGAGATCGCTGTAGATTCTGAGAATTGATATCCAACCAACGCAAGAGCGATCCAGATGGACAAACAGGAAGGAGGGTATCTGATGGTGTGCTCTTCTATCTTAATACAGCAGAGACTGTTAATACCGCAGACATGAGCTAAGATCAACACTTTGGAGTCAAGGGGTCCGAATTACTGGACTGCCACTGGAGGGAAAAAGATTTGATGCACAGGTGGTTGCAGGCAGAGGGCTGGCAGTGGGCCCCCCTCATGCATTTAGGTAGTTAGGAATTTTATTAATTTAATAAAATGAGTATCGCTTAATTACTCTAAAAATAATTCCCATTTAATTTCTGAAGAAATTTTGACTAAACGTGGGTCGAGATATGGTATATGCGTAGCGGTTGTTTTTTCATCGACTATATATTGATTAAAAAAGTCTCATTTACTATAGAGATCAAAAGAGGCAGTAGGTAATTTATTGGTGGAGGCTTATTAGTCATGAATTGAACAACTTTCTACTATGACCAAGTACAAAAAAAAGTAGCCATGAGCCAAATTTCTAGACCCGAGCTGTTCTATGTCATCTATATAAGTCTAATATTATATGAAGTGAAGAATCCCTGCCATTCATCCAACTACAAATATTGTAATGGTTCTAGTAAGGGAGCATAAGTATCAATTTCATGGCATGGAGTAGGCAAGGGATTTTTTTTTTGCACAATGAGTAGGCAGAAGGGTAAAGAGCATGTTCAAACCTGTAAAGCTCACTAAAATAAGTGGATCAAATGGATCCTCTGCCAGCTCGGTACAAAAAAGGCGCTCTTCCAGAACTAAAGTCAGTGGATTCAATGTCTCCCTCGTCTCCAACGGTCAGGTATCTTTAATCTTCGACTCCTATGGGTAGCCAGTGTAACTACCGGGATCTTGTGCTTTACCTGCCTCCAAAGCATGTTCACTCCATCTTCTTTCCTTGGGGGAAACTGGAACTCGAAGTGGAGGGATACATTCTTGAGTTTCTGCCACATCTCAGTCCACCTCTCTTTCTTAAACCCTTGTAGTTGTTCGACCATATAATTGGGCCTAAGCGCCTCCTGAACAGAAAAGAAGAGGGAAAATTGGGTGTAGTCAAGCTCATCCTCAAACGGAAGCTCGATCCTGTCACTGACTATCACAGGCACACAATGGCTCACAATGGCATCAAAGAGGCGGCAAGATGATGGGGTGTCTCCTGCTGGGTGCAGGCAGAACTTTGACAACCTCATTCCCTGCTTGGACTGGTTAAGAAACAGAAAGAAGAGATGGATCATGCCGTAAGAACCGGTATAAATTTCAAAAGAGGAAAAGGGAAAAGCACAATGTTCAGCAAAAGAAATCCTGGAAAATTCATTGAGAAATTACTCTACATGAAAATCATGGATAACCCGGCGCTTCATTTATAGGTATCACTCACCAATTCTATGTTTTCAGTACTTGCAACACTCTGCTCATAGTGAACATCATCATAACCGGATAATATTTTTGCCAGTTTAGCACGGACGATACCCTCCTACAAAAACAAGGCAGATGCAGGGACCTGTTATAACTCCAGAGATATATAAGAATGAGTACATTCGGTTCACCAAATAGAAAATTTTCCTTTTCCCATCTAAATGAAAAGCTGGGTTAGTTCCTTAAAACCAGAATGACCCAATTGATTCGGCGCAATATTACAATGTAAAAGTCAGAGAGCTTGAGCTGATCTACTTACATCTTTCCTGATGGTCCCTCCACGGAAGAATAGAAGGATGGGGCGAGACTCAAAAGGATCTGGATTGGCATCATCCACAAAGGAATCTACCACATGTACATATGGAGACACTACATCCTTATACAGATTCGACACGGTTTTAGGATGCCTTCCAAAATCTACAACAATGAATATGGACGCATTCACCTGTTCCCCAAGAAATCTGAAAGCATTGGGGTGAGTCATACAAATTACATGGTCTCTACCTCCAGACCTCTGCCAATATATAGATTTCCCCAAGAATTCAAGTAAATCAATCTGCAAATAGAAATAGCCCATGTTCATACCTCTTGAAGGAACACTTGGCATTATGAGAGCCCAAAACTCAAAAGGAATAAGGGATGAAAGCCATTACCTGCAACTTGTGGTCAATCTCAGTCTCTGGATCTTTCATGTTATGCCCATGAGTATTGAAACTCAATGAAGAGAAGAAAGGCACAAAGAATACATCAGCAGATTCTGGATCAGAAACCCTGAGAGCTTCCATGTCCTGTCCTTCGCCATCATACAGAAGTGAAGCCATCATCCAGTACTCCATGCTGTGCTGCAACTTCAGACCAGAATTTTGTGGCCACGGAGGCAGGTTCTGTGCTGTTACTGGGGAGGAGTCATTAGTATTCCCCTGGTTCAACATGCCAACATGGAACCTGCTTGGGATGTTGTACATGTAGACTCGGAGAGGACGGTCTGTGCAGGATGAGGTCAGGGTCTGAAGAGGATTCTGGAGCAGCGGGAAGAAGCGTGATCGGACATCAACAGAACCAATGAAGATGGCATAAGTTATGAGGAGGACAAATCCAAATGCGAGGGAGAGCAGAATGGCTTTCGTACTTCCCTTCATTCCCTTGGATCTACTGGCACTGGCAGCAGAAGATGTTATCTAATCTCCTTTGGTGTTCAGCAGGACTCAGAGGCAACCAAGGCTTATTAAGTACGTGATTGTTCACTATTATATGGAGTTATTGGAGATGTCAATAACATCAGGATCATGTATGACGAAATTGATAAAGAGTTCACATGTACCATTGATAAAAAAGAACCCAATCCCACAAATTGAACGAGGTATAGTGTCATCTGATCACCGCCATTATTGGAGAGCGTTGAGTACTAAATTACCTGAAATTTAGCACAGGAAATCATAAATGAATTAACAAATAGAACCAAGAATTCACATATAAAAGTTCCCTGTGATTTGCATCTATGAACTCAGAGGCTAAAGGGATATATGAGGATAGCATATCATAGTAAATTCAATGAGCTAACATTCCATTTCAGTTGATAAGTTCCCTTTATTACCCATGGAAAATCGCAGTACAGTGATACGAGCATGATACTGCCAATAAAGAGTGATTTTTGCCTCATCTAGAACCTCTTTCAACAAGAAATAAACAACAAATCACATTTCACGCAAGATGACAGCAATCAAAACACACACATCTTCGAAGAAAGTGCTAAAATCATCCCAGCTCTGTAGAGAGCGTTGTTCTACTCGACCGTAGTACCGATTAAGCGATTCAGACAGGAAATTCAGCGAACTGCAGCGTAACTGACCCGAGAGAAGATCACATCAATCGATCATCGGATGAGCAGCTCGGATACTCGATCAATACTCAAAATGTGGGGCCACTGGTGCACAGCCGGAGAAACACCATTCACAGGAAAACAATTCGAGATCGAGAGGTGAGAGCCACAGAGACGCAATGACCGGCTCTCTGGATCAGTGATTCCGGTGGAGTAGCATGGAGATTTTTAGAGAAGCTATCGGGGAATTGCTGAGGAAAGGAAGAGAGGAAGAATGGGATTCCCCCCAAATTTTGTCCAGCTGGCGGACCAGGAAGCCGTTCTCTTTTTCATGAGGCAACCACCGTTTTAGTCCTAAACAAAAAAAAATGCATGCTTTTATCTCATAAACACGGTTCTAATGAGTGATAATAAGATAGAAAATAAATTCATATAATAAACAAATATAAATTATAATATTAACATGAATACAAAATAAATTAGATGGATGTGCTAAGTACGTGTGAATAATGAAGTTTGTTTTTTGAAATTTAACTTTTGTCCATTTAACCTAAATTATTTTTCCTCTCACACTAGATACATTGAACTCCTAAACTACACTACGTCGGTCCCTAGCCATATATATATGGGTGATGATGGTTATCATATATTAGAATAATGGATGGATATTGTTTAGAATTTGATAATCTACCTTTGATGATATAATATAAAAAATCACTCAAAATATTCGAATTTGAAGAAAAGTGATTGGGTTGTACACAAATTGTGGAAGTATTAGCGCCAGATGTGGTAAAATGAAGAAAATTCATGTATCCAACTAATCGTTTCCACCCGTAGTAATTACCAGATCACCTCAGTACGCCCTTGGTATCTAGACTGACGCACCACAGCATCTTTTTCAATAAGTGAAATGCATTAACTATCCGCTATTAGATTAGATTGCGCAGTAAGGTCGGAGAATAGCAATCACTTATTCTTAAAAC
The DNA here is from genome assembly GCA_030064435.1 of Trapa incisa. Taxonomy (NCBI): domain Eukaryota; kingdom Viridiplantae; phylum Streptophyta; class Magnoliopsida; order Myrtales; family Lythraceae; genus Trapa; species Trapa incisa. The sequence continues at coordinate 1,311,426 of CM057774.1, read as the reverse complement.
TAACATTTTTAATACCAAAAATTCGGACGAAAAAGGGTAAAACTCCCTGTTCTGGTTCTCCTATAGGGATTCTCCCGTATCAAAGAATTCTTAGTTAATAATATGGGATTCCGACTCAGCCGAGTAGCTCTTTGGATAGCACATTAAGATAAAAGTTGTAAGCTGTGTTGAATAGAGTGATAAAGTCCCTACTACTCTCTACACATAAAATAGCTGTAAGAGTTTAACCACATTGTGATAGGAGCTGGCCAAAAAAAGTTTGAATTCATTAAAAAATATGAAAACACTATGAAAACAAGAAAAGATCTATTGAAAATAGTCACAATAGTGGTTAAATGAGTGAGATTATAATACACACTTTTTTTCATTAATTCACAAGTACTAAGAGAGTTCAGAATCTGTATCATGAAAATAAAAAATGAGGAAACTTGTTGGAGGAAGACAAATTAATTTGACACACCTTTTATAATTTCTATTCAATTCTCTTTAAAGCGGAAGGATCCAACCATGTAAATCAGTAATCACTAATCAAATCAATGAGTTTAATTTTATCGGATGAGGTAAAATAAGCATTTTTTGAGATACGAGAATAGCAATATGTCCAAATGTGTTTAATGATTAGTTCTATAAAAATATTGGACACTTATAGTAGAAAGTATCATTAAAGTTGTATTGGGTTTCTTATTTTCTTAAATTATGATAAAAGAGATTAAAACTTGAATTATACTCATACCCAAAATACATATAATACTAATATTTTAAAAATAGAATTTAACATAAAAAAGGATGTGAACTTAAATAAAAAATTTAAAATTATATCGAAATTATAAGTAATTTCTAAAAAAAAAAATTTAAGATTTTTACTAATTCAGATTGGGTAAGTAGTGGTTATAAAAAATTATAATTTAAATTGCTGATATAATAAGAATGGGAAAAACGTGTAATTTTAAAAATGATGAGAAAGAGAGTTGTTAGATTTAATCCAACTTTAGTTTAAGGTGAATCATAATTGATAAATAAAAAATTAAAATAGTAAATTAAAAAATTTTAAGTATTTAATAAAAATAAAAAATAATAAAAATGGATAATAAATAGAATTGGAGTTAGAACCAAACCTTTTTAATGTAAAATAGTTTAATTTGAATCTGATATAAACCATAATAAATCGAAAATAATCTATTTAAAATTTTAATTTTCTAGTTAATTTAAAATTTTTAATTTAAAAAATTTAAGTTATTAATGTAAAAAATAAATTTAAATAAATTAAAAAAAATTTAATTTAAAGAATTGGACAAATACCTACCAATTTTTTATTTCGGATCATTTTTAATGATCGAACGAACCAGTAAATAGTATCGCCAATCAACTGATCACTTGCACCAGCACCAGCACGTACAATTTAAAAATATTGAAGAAGATTTTTCTTTCATGCAAATATAAGTAAAAATAGAACTAAAAAATTTAACAGTAAAAATTAAGTATTAATTAAATTCAAATTATATATAAGTTTTTTTTAATTTAAAAAGTAATGTAATGAGATTAATTCTCAAATTGTCCTATTTTGGTGGGATAATTATTAGTGACCATTTGAATACAAGCTAGATACCATGATATAAAATAATAAAATTATAGGAAAATGATGGATGTTTAAATAACTCTATTTCTTCCGTAAAGGGCTTCTCGTGAAATCAATTTGGAGATTGGCTACCAATCCTAATTCATACTCGGACACTCTTCAAAGGTAAGTATTTGAAGAGGTATAACATTTTATATGCAAGAAGAAGAGACACTCTTCCATCATGACTATAGAGAAGCTTGTATACTAGAAAAGAACACCTTAAAGAGAGACTAATTTGACATATTGAAGATGGATACACGGGTTAAGCGAGGAACGAGTGACCACAAGCTCCGCTTAAGCGCTCGACATGCAGTTAGCTCAAAACATGTTCATCATGAAAGAAATTCCTTCGTAATGTTGCAGCATCCTTGTTGTGAGTAGGGGTGCGCCGGACCGCCGACGAATAATAGGTACCCCACCCCAGGCAGAGTTAGTGAGCCGTGTAATAGGCGACCATTTCGCGCGGTTCGGGGGGCACTTGAGTTGAGTCAGCCGCGGCGCCCGACTGCGTCTTGACCCCTATCCAATTTTTGGGCCAATTCCCCCTTCGTACTACCAAAAAATGAGATTCTCTGCTCCAACCATTACCAAACTAATACCTATTCCGTTGAATCAAATTTAAAATTTTATTTAATAAGTATATCATAATTGTATTGAAGTAATTAATTGATAATTGATATATATCAAACAAAATAAAAAATATTATAAATATATAAAATTATAATATTCCATTAATTAGAAATCGTGATTTTCAACTATAGGTGGTGTAACAAAAAAATTCAGTAAAATATGTACCGATTGAGTTACGAGTTACTCTAATTTTATATCTGTATTCAGATAAATAGAAAATAAATCCACAATTCAACTATTGAATAAGAACTAAATAGTTATAATACAAATTAAAATATATTTAATAGCATTCATTCTAATCGAATTCAAACGTATTAGAAGCGATTCGAATATAAAAGTTAAAGGTGTAATGTGACTTACTTTTTTCCTTTAATAATATATATATCATAAATAAATGGTGATATTATCATTTGAATATTAATTATTTTAATGCAAAAAATAAAAATTCATCCCTACCCTCCTAAAAGTAAAGGAATTAAAGTTTACTTTAATGGATAATTTGAAGGTGCCAAATACTTATCACTCCAAACCTCTAATCCAAAGATACCATAACACATTAGCACTAAATAAGAAAATAAAGTCTTCCAATGTTTTGCATTAATTCAGTCTTTGCAACTACTAATTAACATGTCTAATACCCATACTACATAAGGATTTATATTTGTTTATCAATTTTGGAATAAATATTTTTTATTGATCTATTGACCATAAATTTTAATTTTTTGTTATTAGTTTTTTTTATCAATTTTATTTTTAATATTTATTTTGATATTTAACTAAAATAAAGAAATATTATTATTATATAAATATAATTTTTTTATCTATCTACAATACTTATAACACTAAATATAATTAGTTGTTAGGCAAATTATAGAAAAAAATATACAATTGTTGTTATTACGCATATAAAATTACAAAGTGTATTTAGCTTTTATTTTAGTGCAAGTGTAAAAATAATTAATATAATATTGATTAAAATATAAAAGTGTTATTATATATAATATTATATAAGTTTTAATAAATTTTAAGTGAAGTATTCTCTTGTATTTTTATATTTAAGACAAATTATTTCCTATATGCATTTTGGCATGTCATCATTTAATCAAACCATCAACCCACCATAAAATTTATGAATGCTAGAAATATAAAACTTTAATAATGATGGCTCAATTTGCAAAAAAAAAAGTCTCCATCTTCCTTTGCCCATATTGGTATCAACTCACATTAGATCTAAAATCCATGGTTAATTAGGTTAAAAAAGAGTTCATACCAAATTTGAAATAACGTCTAAATTTCATGTTTATTTAGATTAAAGAAAATAGAGCAAAAAATAGGTTAAAAAAAACAAAAGTTATGCCATAGGTAATAAAAACATCAATGTTAGTGCTCATATTTTTATAGCATAAATTATATATTTTATTATTATTATATCAATCCCAATTTTATGGCATATAGATACATTTTAAATTAGTGAATGAAAAGACCTATTTGCCCCCTTAATTTTATTTAGAAATCTTCAATTTAATAATCCTGAAATTGGATATTTGATTTAATAATTTATTTATTTATTTCGGGATAATGTAAATTAATGGGAAAAGTTTGAGGTGACCGGGTAGGGGACACGCGGACGGTCAAGGGAAAACAAGAATCATGATGCGTCCCTCCGTACAGCCAGCCACGGGAAGAACATTATCTCATCGTACGGCGCGCAATCTAACTGACAGTCAATGTCTCTTTTGTCGGGACTCTCCTACCTACATAAATCTTAACCTTTTCGTCTAATGTTCTTTTAGGTACATAGCATAATAGATTTCTGAATTTGGTCATTTATTTATCTAACATATTTAATATTTTTAAATAAGTTTTAATAACTTTACTTATTTTTAAATAAATATAATATTATATATATTATTTTTATCATAATTATATTTAAAAATATTACTAATGTTGATAATAATTAGTATGTGATAGATAAAATAATAGTTTTATATTTTATTTAGTTTAAAATTTTAATTTTCAACTTTTACACTAATTTGGACACATCATCCCAACTTTCTACGTTCTATATCTGCATGTAATGAGATGAGACCACGTGGCATGTCACATGCCAAAGTTGATTATGCTTCTTTATATGAGAGGAGGCCATTAGAGTAGAACACTGTTGGCTTTCCCTCTGCCACAACTTTTCCTCTTTACACCTTCCTCAGGGATAAGCCACCACGTACCCATCGACTCACCCCGACCCACCCTGAGAAGTCTCCACCTCCCGCTCACACCCACACCCACCCACAGATTGACCATACCTAAAACTGGGAGAGGACAATGGACCCCATGGCTGTCTGCTTTTGTTGCACCTCATCAGGCTTGCCAATGCATTAAGACTACCTCTCGTTTTTCCTTCCCAGTATTGTTGAATTAAAGGGGATAAAGAAAAGGTGGAAATGAAAACACACAAAGTTACATGGTAAAAATTCAACTTATAATTTCTTATTTATGAAATTAAATGTGGCTTCTCTACATCAAAATCCATTCTTATATCTCTTTTCAAGGACTGTAACATTTTTTATAGAATTGTGTAAGATTGTATATTACTTTTTATGAGTTGTTTTATGGTTTATTTTTTAAAATATTATTTAATTACACGTTCTATTTAATTTTCTATCTAATAGATAATTATTTTATAAAATATTTCATAATTGTATATCGTTTTCTTTAATAAAAAAATAGCACTACTTCAAATAAAATATTTCAAATTATTACATTTATTACGGTAATTTATTTTAATAATTTTGATCATTAATGAGCATTTTTACCGTTAATTAAGCTTATATTAATTAAAAAAATATAATGATAAGTATTAAAATTTTATAATATTATATACAAATAAGATTTATCTATTTAATTTAATTTATTATCTTAATTTTCAAGAGTAATATTTATGTATTATATTTATCAAATAAAATTTTAAATTATTTATCAATAATTATATACTATAAATTTATAATTTTTTTTGATATTAAACGCATTTAATAACATTAATAAGTTGAGTATTTTTTAAATATTCGGATTGATAATGAGTCGAGTTTTTAGTAATATTTTAGGTACCAACTTACCATCAATTATATAATATTATAAAGTACTTTGTAAGTATAAAAAAATATCAACTACTTACCATTTAATTCAAATAAACACGTTGATAAATATCAAATGTTTGATATAAAGTTCAAAATCAAGACGATAGGTATAAATTATATTAATAACTGTTTATGATAATTAAATTAAAATATTTAATAATATATATATATATATATATATATCAATATTTTTTAAAATCACTTTTAAGTGACTTAGTATATTCTTAATGACATTTTTTATAATTTTTTCATATTTGAAATTTAACTCCAAATTTTCTATAATTACTTTGAAAATTAAATCAAATCAACTTTTAAATTTATAATTTACCCTCAAATGATGTTATTATACCCCAAATGTCAACCTCCCTTAATTTTCACATGTTCATCCCTTTTTATTAGGGCAACCTTACATTTTTTCGCGTTCACCTCTATGGAAGATACTCATTCTTAATTAATGAGTGTATTCTAGACACCCTCACAAAATTCTAATAGGCATAGAGGTGTTTCGATTTCATTTATAGGTCGGAGAAATTCCCCTGCATGGAACTCCCCTCCTTTCTCGGATCTCCAATCTATGTTCAATTTGATTATAGAGAATTTTCCTATCTTCATTTGTCAACTTTAAATTGATTGAATACCTCTAAGAGTCGGGACTCATACGGGTACTCGCACATGTTTATTCCCTCGTGGGGCTTAATAATATGCCCTTCCATAGTAGGAGTCGTAAATATGACATATTCCATTTTTGGCTCTCTAAAGCCTTTCCCTTAGGCCAGTATGACACATCAAGCTTTCTACTAGGGCTATGTCCTAATATTTTTACTCTATTATAGTGTTGTGTACCACCTCTGTCACGCCCTGATCCAATTCATTGATTGACGGTCTTGTACAAACCCTCGAGTTCCCTCAATGTTACTCTAAACCTTGTTTCTCAAAATAAAAAACCTAAAATGGAGAATTGAAATTTTTTGAAACAAAACCAAGGTTCAAAGTAAACCAAAATTGGTGTAAATAAATTAAAATGAGAATTTAAGTTATCCCAAATGATCAATTAAGATCCAAAAATTAAGAAAATGAACATATTTCAAATTAGATGTGAGAATTAGACTAGTTCAAGGTGAATCGGAACTAAACCGGATTGAACTAGGGAGAACTAATTCAAATATTTATTTTTAGAGTTGATTTTAAAATGTCAATTTTATAAATTGAAATCACCACTATTTAGAAAATAAATTTAGATAAAGTTATAAATTTTTAATTTTTATAAAACTGTTCGTGTTCCCAAAATCGCCCATTCTCTGATGATCGGGTTTGTGAACTGGTTTGGTTTTCTCACTCGGTTTGACCAGTTCTTTTCCTAGTTTCCTTAACTCCAAAAGTGCAGGGTTTACACTGTTGCTACTAGTTGCTTCCTTCTTTTCTAAGTTTGTCAGAAATCTCTAATTGGCTTCTTTGCTCTTCCAAATTAGGTAATACTTTGGCCATACTGACATGCCCTTAACCACTTATGGTTCTTTATGAGGTTCTTTATGTTGGTTTAAGCCTAATAGGATCCATATGGTGGTTCCTTAGCTTTGGAACTTCCCTTTTTTTGAGGTCTCACTTCCTACTTGTATCCTCTACCTAAGGATTTCTGTCCTGGTTCAACCTCTCTAACGCTTCTTGAAAGCTTTTCCTTCTTTCCTTTCTTACACCCTTCTAAGGTCGGTATTGTTGCCCGCTCTTTATCCTTCACTGTCCTCTATTTTCTTTTTGTTCCTTATCCTCTCTTCGAAGAGCTCCTGTTGATAGATTGGTTCCTAGCACTCTGTTTTATATTCAGCCATCCACTTCTTGGGCTCTATTAAGCGAGTGTGGGCCATAACCAGATTTGATGTCATTGGTTGTTTTTTTCCTTACCCACTTCCAAATTGTAGTGCTTATTTTTCCAAGGTTTTTTGGATGTTATTTCCTCTATTTCCTTATGATGGGTAGCCCACCCATTTTCACTTGTCACTGCGACCTTTGATGCTATTTCTTACTTACCCACTCCTTGGGTTTAACTTTCTCCTTGGGTCCTCTTAGTATACTTTCCTCGGTTCTTTCACCTCGGCATGCACTTCATCTCCTCATCTTTGGTCACTTGGTCCATTACTTCTTTGTTGGAATGTGTATACCTTCCTAGGGTCTCCTTCCTTGGGAAAGGTTTAGGTGTTATTTGCCCCAAGACCTCTTTGTGCGGGACTTACTAAATCCTCCTTATGGCTTGAGTGTGGTCATCATTTCATTTTCGGCCATTTATTTCTTCAAGGTTTTCCTTCATCCTTCCTTTCCACTATTTTGGCCTTTCCACCTCTCCCTTACTCGCTAGGTTAGTCTACAATCCTACTTGGCTCCTTTGTTTTTCCAAAGTAGATCATACCTCGCTGTCTCGAGATATCTTAGTTGCCTTTCATCGTTCGGCTTGTCTTTTATGGATGAGGTGTTTCCTTCTTTGCTCCTAAGTGGATTGTAGTGCTCCTTAAAGGAAAATTCTCCTTTATCTATAATCTGCTATTTTTGGTTTTCATAAGGTTTGACCCATGATCTTCTTTCCGTGATCCTTCCTCGTGTAATTGAGGGATTCAATCGTATTATTAAGGGACAGAGAAATTTTCAAGAATTCAAAATCTTATTCATCAAAGTAAGAATACAATTTTGGGGTTTTAACATTTCTTGATAGAGATTATTACAATGACGGTTTGGGAAATTCTCAGTACTAAACTATGGTGTAGCAGGACTTCCTCCTTGGTGAGATTGAGTTCCCTAGCCGCAATTGTGGTTCTTTTAATGTTATCCCTTCGGGCTTCTGTAGGGGTGGAGGTGTCCTTATTGGAAGGTATCATTTGGATTCCTTACAATGTGGAACAATTCTTTGCTATGTGTCCCACCCTCCTACACTCATAACAGATCCTCTAAGGTCTTGTCCTCTAAAATGTCGGACATCTTCTAATGTAGTGTCCCCATTGCCCACATCTATAACAGGTCATCTCCTTGCATGGACCTTTGTGATTCCTCCCATACTTTGAGCATTGTAGGGCCTTTTTAAGGGATTGCTGATGGTTTGATGCCTTGCCGTCCTTGAGCCTAAACACCTTGGAGGCTTTCTTGTCGAGTACTCTTTGACCCGAGATTACTTCAAGGGTCCTTCTATATTCCTGGTTCATTTCCTCCCTTGGGATGAGGTTCTCCCTAGCTTCCGGGATGGCTAAGGTAGCGTGTGTTTGTTTAGCTACTTTTCATGAGGCCATCTAAAATTTTTAAATTTATTCCTATCAGTTACTATGTTATCTAGTATTGATAATGTATTCGAGGAAATTGGCTCTGATACCACTCAAGTTGTCACACTCCGACCCGATTTGGTTAGATCCCCGTGATCAACCCGCCACTTTCCCAATTTATTAAGGGTTTTCCCCTTCTTTTAAATTGTGAGTAGTAAGGCGTCCTTTAAACTATACCTTTCCTGGAATAATATTAATCAAAACTACATTAAATTTAAACTTAACTTACCTGTCTTACAAGTGTGGTTAACTTGAGGTCTTTACGTAGGCTTTCCCTTGGTTACCTGAAAATGGGTATAAGAGAGGGGGTGAGTTCAACGACTCAGTGAATGAGTATTTTAAAATTTGTCTTTCATAAAATGGTTTGAATTGGAGTGTGCCTCTTGTGAGTTTGACTAAAGAGAATATGAACTCACAAGTCCAATCAACTGAACCTGCAATGAAGCTGAACAGTTTGTCACTAAATGAGATGAATGATCATTTGAGACTACAATAGGGCCCAATCACAATACTAGGGGCTAAAAGATTCAAATATTCTTTATATAGACTGATTAAAGAAATTGCAGAAAATTTAAATAGAAGCCCAATAGAAGAGCCCAAGAGAAGGTTCAGATTTAATTAATAAAGATAGACTTATTAATATAGTAAATCTTTTAGGGTATTAAACAATAATATTAGATATTTAGTTAGTGAAGTTTAGATTTTCAAGAAGTTATTTAAATATCCTAGATATTTAGATTAGATATAGTTGGAATGTAACCATAAGTTCCTTATTTTTAGGTTATTCGATTGTTATCTGTGCCTATAAAAGGCATACTCCACATCATTGGAGAACACACTTTCAGGAATTTAATTTTGTGAGGTTTTGTCTTCTTTATATCTTGAAATAACTTTGAACTTATCAAGTTTTTACATGTGACATTCAAGCTATCATGCCCCGACCCGATTTGGTCGGATCCCCGTGAACAACCCGCCACTCTCACGGTTAATTAAAGGGTTTCCCCTTATTATAATCTGTAAAGAGTAAGGCATCCTTTAAACCTGCACCATTTCCTGGAATAGCATAATCAAAACTGTATGAAATTTTAAACTTTACATACTTGTCTTACAAGCATCTTAGTTGATGGTCTTTCAAGGTAGGCTTTCCGGGATTTCCTGAAAGGGATATAAGGGAGGGGGTGAGTACGACTACTCAGTGAATGGGTTTTCAAAAGTCTACTTTTAACTTTTAAGAAAAACATTTATATGGAGTGTGCCGGACTCCTTTCTTTTCAAAAAAATCCCTTCATTTAAAAATTTGGGTTTTTCCATTATTTCTTAGTTACCGGTGTGTCATCACCCAACACAAATCCTTCATCATGAAGGTTACACACATTTGCAAGTCAGTATCACTACTGAACCCGCTAGTGGCTTCGGAGCGACTTTTCTTGCCACCCGGATAGAAGTACAACCACTTCTACCCCGAGAATGAGTGGATTTACGTGACATCTGACCCACAATCCCAAAATCACTTCTTGGTGTCCGTATGAGGACAGAGACCTTATCCTATCCCCACCCCGGTCTCATGCGCTTGGTGCTACTCCAGATTTCGCACAGACACCTGGAACGACGAACTGCCCTTATAGCCACCAGGTCGTCCAGTGCCCTTAGGACACATCACTACCCCTCATGGGCGTCTTGATGATCCCGTACTCACAGTGCATGCACAAACAATGTTTTCTTATATTGCCATGTAATCTGTGGTGCCATTAGTCCAACGGCCCCGACTCTCAACTCAACCTACAGCTGTTTGTCTTGACTAGTCCGTCGACCTGTCATGTCGCACTGCCACTAGTTGACTGAGCATGTCGGTCCTATCTTGGTACCATGGCCAAACAATTCACTTATTAAGTTTTATAGCACATATACCATGTTCGTTTACGAGCTCCTGCTTGTGCCAACTGGCCTTGGGCCCACTGTACGAGATTTTCAAAATCGGGCATTTAGCCCCCAAGTTCCAAAACCGAGGCCCCTGGCCTATCAGAGCTTATTCGAGCTCCCGTCGAGAAGGTCTCCCAAATAGTTTAAGCATTGACACACTGTCAGGGAAGAACACTTCCGACAAAATAGGTTTTCACCGTTCATTATACCAACCGGTATAAAAACATCTCCGTTCATAACCGATGAACGGGTTTTCAACTTCCTTCAAGGAAGTCTCGTCATACCAACTGGGTATGATCTACTTACAACCAGTAAGTAGTTTTTTTCGCATAATTTTCACATCACTTTCTCTAAGTGGTGATGATTAAAATACCACTAAACAATGGGTTTTTATACCGAGATACTTATCATCCCCTACCGGGTATGATATAAAATTTCCACTCACAACCGGTAAGTGGTTTTTATCTTTAAGTTGTGCTCATCATCCCAACCAGATATGATGTTAGTAAACCCACTCACCCGTTAATGTCGTGAATTCCACTATACTGGTTTTTTTGTATTCACACGAGTTTGTCCTTGCTGGCGTTCCTACACGATATGAACATCTTGGTTCATTATCCTTCGGCCTAATCACCTTCATTCATTCCAAATGAATGAGAAAGTCAAACTTTCATTTATTTGCAATTAGGTCCCTAAAGTTATTTCTCTTTAACTTTAAGTCCAAAATACCGGTTTTTCCTCAAATTGAGTCCCGAAACTTCTAAAATTTATCATAGGATCTCAATTTATTCCATTTCACAAAAAGGGGTTTAATTTCCCAAATTTCTAATTTGGTCCTCCAACTTTTCCAAAATTATCATTTTGCCCTTCCTTTACAAAAATGGTAAATTTTGCCCCAAAAATTTCAAAATTCCTCAATTGGTCCTCTAACATTATTTTCATGCCCAATTGACCCTCAATTTCATAAAATTTCATTTTGGTCCTTTGAATTTCAAAAATCCCCAATTTTTCCCCAATTCCAACTTCTTAACATAGCCGAATTTTATTTCATCAAATTGACCCATCAAACGTTTCTAATTGTTGAAATTGAAGTTGAACTTGAGTTTCTACATGTTCATACGATTCTTCAGAAATGTGAATCGCAAGTTTTAATGCTGGGACAAGTTCAAACAGAGCTTCGTTGGAAAATGAACTATAGAGAGAGAAAGCTTCGATTACTCACCGGTGAAGGCATGACGGTTCGAGCTTTCAATCTGGACAGATAGCTCTTATCCTGAGGTTTATCCTAGAATCAAGAATCGCATCAATTGATGCAGAATTGGATTAGAATTTTGTCATTGAAATTCGGTCGACTCTCTCTCTAGCACCAATCGAAAATTATAAAGGGGAGCCGAATTAGCTTACCTTTCGGTCCTAATTCGGTCGTGGAAAGGCTAAGGAAGTGTTGGGAGGGATTGGATTGGCTTGAGCAGGGCTTGAAATGGCTGATTTCAGCTTGGCCGAAATAGGGCAGCTTCGGTCCGCCGGAGCTGCTTCACTATTCTATCACGCCGGCGCTTCTTCAACGATTCTCGCATTGATTGAAGTTTGCTATCAGATAGCTGTCTTCTCCCCGGTTCTAAAGAGCCCGACCTTTGTTCAAGTCGAAGCTCTCGTTCGAGCTTTACCGGGAAATGGAGCAGTAGTGAGAGAGAGAGAGAAGTGTTCAGGTGTGAGGAGAATGAAATGGGGATGACCTCTTTATATAGTAGTAAAACCCGTGTATTAAATGGGCAAGATTTATTACTAGTATTAATATTGCCATAAATTATTGGTATTAATTCCAATAATTTAATTTCAGTATTTAATTATTGGTATTAATTCCAATAATTAAATATATATTAATTTATGGCTATTTATGATAAGTCGTACGTTCACATAAAAATTTTTGACCGAAATTTCGGGTTACAAAAAATCATACTTACCAGGAGGTCACCTATCCTCACACTACTCTCAGGTAAGCACACTTAACTTTGTAGTTCTTATAGAATCTAGTTCACTTAAACCAATTTGGTTTTTATTTTCTAGTTTGTCTTAAGTTTCATTTCCAATGTTTAATGAACCCTTTGGATCACCCGAAAGTTGTAAATTTCGATATTGCTTATTCCCAAATATAAACCGGTTTGGTTTTCTTATTTGATTTGACCAGTTCTTTTCCCGGTTTTCCTTAACTCAAATGTGCGGGGTTTACAACTCTCCCCCCCTTTTAGGAGTTTTGTCCCCAAAACTTAGTTAACATCCTTGAATGAGCAATCATTTCCTTTGATGCCCCTTTGGTGTTTGTTTAACATGCAAAGTCTTCTCTTATTCTTTTAATTAGTCCTTTTTACATCCTTCACTTAAGAAATTTCTTTTCCTTTATATTATTTACTCCTTTCAAGGTATATTCTTAGATTTATATCTTTCCTTACTTAGAGCACATTCTTCCCTTTGAGGTTCTGTACTCAAGATTGGAAATTCCAAGATACCTAACCATTCCCATGTCTAGTTGACCCCTTGGTCGTTGAAACCTTTAGCTCAATGTTCTTTCGGGCGTTACGTACTGGTTGCCACAGTTTTCTTTATTCTCACTTTTTCACCCCATTTTGACCCTTCCTCCATTCGCTGTCTATTATAACTTCAGTACAAATTTTTAGCCGACTCTTCCTTACTTTGAGTCATATTCTCCTCGGGATTGTTGGGCTTACATACCCCTTACAACATGGCATTTTCTAGGACCTGTCTTTGTCCATTAGATTTCTAGAACATCTCCTTGAGGGTCTCTCTTAGCTTTTTTTTTTGACCTTTCAGGGATCATATAACTTCATCCCTCTTTTCTTTTGATAGCATTCCTCAACTATCCTTTTTACCGTTATCCTCTCATCCATCATGCCTTTGAAGTTACGTCTCACATAATCGCATGGATTTCTCTTATCTACTCATCCTTTCCAAATGTTTTTATTGGGTCCTTTCAATTCCAATTGTTGGGTTTCTTGATGATTATTGACATACGAGGATTTTTTTCCCTTCTTATGTCCTTTCTCTTTTTTAGTGACATCACTTATTCAATAACTTTCTTTTTCCTTAATCCACTTTTACTTGCTCATAAATCACTTCATGATTCTTCATTCTACAATAATTGCTTTCGATCTATGTGTCGATTACTTTGCTTGGAAAGGTTCACTCCATCCAGTTTTGTTCATTATCTTTGGCTGTCCGCCGTTACTAGTTTTCCTCTTTCTACATGGTTCTCCTATTCTCTCCAAACAGGTCATAACGAACCATTACAATACTTCCTTCCTTGGAAAACATTTCCTAAATAAGGGTTGGTTCCATTTCCTCTTAATTGGGATACACATATCTTTTCGGGGCTTCTTTTCTTGGTAGGATTCTTTGCCTTTCCCCTAACATTCTTTTCTTACATTTGCTCTAGGGGATTTCTACCCTTAAATGACATCCCTTGATGTTGTCTTCTCCCATTTACCTTTACTCCTCAAATCTTTTAGGCACATCTTTTATGCTCTATTTGCATCCTCATTTGTACCCAGTACCTGTCTATTTCTTTAGGGAGCGTACAAATCTTCCTTGTTTCAGGATCATTGTGGGAGAGGCTTGCCTATTCCTTTCTTGGCTTGAGTTTAGTCGTTAATTGGCCCTTGGTCCTTTTAAGGATTTCTTGTATTCTTCTTTTCCCGAGTATTTGACCTTTCTGCCTCTCTCTTCTTTGTCGGAACTTACATTATGGCTTTCCTGAGTATTTGTTCGTTAATTGCTTTGCCTCCACCATTTGTTTGGTCTAAGTTTCTTAGCAGTTATTTCTCGAGTCCTCCTGTCCTTAACATCCATCTCACTGACCTTTTTAGGGTGTAGTCCCTTCTACTTCCTGGTCTTCCTTAGGGTGTCATTTGTTCCCTTTGACTATCTTGTTGTAACGACTTGCTTTCTCTTGTCCTGTTGGTCTGAACTTTCTATTTGACATAGTTGCTTTTTCCAAGGTGATTTATTCCTATAATCCCAATACGTCCCGTTTGTCATCAAATGTTCATCTTGTCCTCTCTTATGGATGCACTCCTTTCTTTGCTCCTAAATTGTTTGGATTTTCTTCTTAAAGAGGGAATTCTCTTTAGCTATCCTTTATTCCATTTGTGGTTTTATTGATGGCACAATGACGAGGAGATACGCCAAATGAAGAAGATTCCCAATAATTGATTCCAAACTTACAAATGCAAGCTATAATAAGTGAAACGAGACGGATGATGAAATCTGAGTTGGAGCCGCATCATGAGCGAATGGATTAATTGGAGGAAGGAGAGAGGGGTGCGCATCAACATACCCCTACTGAACAACAACCTTGAAGCTTTCAGTCAAGGCATTTTGATCCATAAGAACTCGAGGAGTTCGATCGATATGCTCATAGAGAATGACCCCGAGTTGATGATAACATGGATAATATCAAGTTGAAGATACCCTTTTTCCAAGGAAAAACTGCTTGATAAGGGTATCTTGAATGGGAAAAGAGGATAGAGATGGTTTTTGATTGTTATAATTACTCGGAGATGAAAAAGGTATGACTTATTGCTGTCGAATTTACTGATTATGCTATAATATGGTGGGATCAATTGGTGAAGGAAAGGAAATGAAATAATGAACGCCTTATGGAGTCTTGGGATGATATGAAGGCGATCATGCGATGATGATTTGTTCCCAACCACTATCACTGGGAGTTGTTCAATAAACTCCAAAGGCTTACTCAAGGATCAAAAAGCATCAACGAATACTTCAAGGAGATGGAGATTGAGATGATTCGAGCAAATGTGGAGGAAGATAGTGAGGCAACAATGACTAGATTTTTGCATGGTCTAAACCATGAGATAGTTGACGTGGTGGAAATGCAATATCATGTTGAGCTCCAAGATATGGTACATCAAGCTATCAAAGTCAAACATCAACTGTAGAGAAAGAGTTTACACAAAAGGAGATTAAACAATGGTCACTCGAACTCATGGAAAACATCCTCAAGGCAATTCGAGATTCAATCAACTCAACCTCAGCATGCTCCACCAAAAGAGACAACTAAGCAAGTTGTGGCCGAAAATCAAGGTAACACCCATATCACAACTCCCAAAACTCGTGATATTAAGTGTTTTCTATGCCAAGGCAGGGGACACATTGCAAGTCAATGCCCAAATAAGCGGGCAATGGTGATCAATGCTAATGGTGAAATTGAGACCGATGATGAAGAAGAAAATATTGATTCAGAGATGCCACCACTTGAAGATGCTGATGAATATGCAGAAGAAGGGGAATTGTTGGTTGCATGACGAACTCTTAGTGTTCAAGCCCAAGAAGAATAAAATAACCAACGTGAGAACTTATTTCATACTCGTATTTGTGTGAAAAATAAGGTTTGCTGGGTTATTATAGATGTGGGAAGCTGCACTAATATAGCTAGCACTAAGCTGGTGGAGAAATTGACATTACCAACCTTAAAGCATCCGAAGCCTTATCGATTAAAATGGCTGAACGACCAAGGTGAACTCAATGTAACCAAACAAGTGTTGGTTGCATTTTCTATTAGAAAATATCAAGATGAAATACTATGTGATGAGGTACCAATGCATGTATGCCATATTCTTTTGGGATGACTCTGATAGTTTGATTGTCAAGTTATGCACGATAGATTTACTAATAAGTACTCTTTTATGATGAATAATAGACCAATATCTCTTATACCATTGACTCTATGACAAGTTTAGGATCAATTGAAAAAGAAAAAGGAAAATAAACATAAAATAGAAGAAAAAAAGAAAAGAGAAATATCAGAGTTGAAAAAAAGAGGGAGAAGCCAAAAGTGGAAAAAAAAAAAGAGTAAAAACAATTTTATTGCAAGAAAAAGTGAGATCAAGCAAGCTTTACTTTCACATTAGGCTCTTATTGTACTTATTTACAAGGACACCTTTTTTAGTACTAACGATCTTGTCGGATCTTTGTCGAGCAGTATTATTATTGTTTTGC
This sequence comes from Trapa incisa, assembly GCA_030064435.1. Taxonomy (NCBI): domain Eukaryota; kingdom Viridiplantae; phylum Streptophyta; class Magnoliopsida; order Myrtales; family Lythraceae; genus Trapa; species Trapa incisa. The sequence goes on along the minus strand of CM057774.1, from coordinate 1,294,792 downwards.
AGGAATTTATGGATGTCTTCCATGATGAGATACCACCAGGTTTGCCACCAATTCGAGGAATTGAACATCAAATTGATTTTATCCCTAGAGCAACAATTCCCAACTGACCAACATATAGAAGTAGCCCTAAGTAAACCAAGGAACTTCAACGCCAAGTCTTAGAGCTGATGGAAAAAGGGCATGTTCGTGAGAGTATGAGTTCATGTGTTGTGCTAGTGCTACTCGTACCTAAGAAGGATGTTGGAGAATGTGCGTCGATTGTCAAGCCATCAATAACATCATGGTAAAGTATTGCCACCATATTCCTCATTTGGATGACATGTTAGATGAGTTGCATGGATCTTGTTTATTTTCAAAAATAGATCTTAAGAGTGGATATCATCAAATTCGAATGAAAGAAGGGGATGAATGGAAAACCACATTTTAAACTAAAAAAGGATTATATGAATGGTTAGTTATGCCCTTTGTATTGACTAATACACCTAGCACTTTCATGAGATTAATGAATCATGTATTACGTACTTTTATTGGGAAGTTTGTAGTTGTATATATTTTGATGACATTCTAATATACAACAAGACCATGGATGAACATGTAGCACATTTAAGAGTTGTGTTAAAAGTTTTAAGGCAACCTAAGTTGTTTGCCAACTTTAATAAATGTGTTTTTTGTTTAGATAAACTTGTGTTTCTTGGATATATTATAAGTTTAGAAGGGATTGGAGTTGACGAGGAAAAGATTAAGACAATTCGCGACTAGCCGACACCTAATTTGGTAAGTCAGGTAAGTCATGGATTAGCTAGTTTTTATAGGCGTTTTGTTCCAAATTTCAATAGTTATGTTGCACCTCTTACTGTTGTTATAAAGAAAAGTACCTTTTAAATGGGGTATTGAGCAACAAAATGCATTTCAATTGATAAAGGAAAAACTAATTACTGTCCCATTGCTCTCATTGCCTAATTTTTTAAAAATATTTGAAATTGAGTGTGAAGCATTATGAGTAGGTATTGGAGGTGTATTAATGCAGGAAGGAAGATCAATTGCATATTTCAGTGAAAATTTGATTGGAGCAACCCTTAACTATCGTACCTATGATAAGGAGATGTATGCCCTAGTTTGAACTCTTCAAACATGGCAACACTATCTATGGCCGAAAGAGTTTGTAATTCACACAGATCATAAATCTCTTAAGCATCTCAAAGTACAACAAAAGCTAAACAAATGCCATGCAAGGTGGGTGGAGTTCATTGATACATTCCCATATGTGATCAAGTACAAATAAGGTAAGGAAAATATAGTTGTAGATGCTCTATCGTGAAGGTACACTATGCTTTAAATGCTTGATTCTAAATTGCTTGGTTTTGATTATAACAAGGATTTGTATGCAGAAGATTCTAATTTCCATTAAGTTTTTAGAAGTTGTAGAAGTGTAAGTTTGGGAAATTTTATTTACAAAATGGATTTATTTTTTAGGAAAATAAATTATGCATCCCTCAATCTTCTTTGCGTGAGTTACTTGTTAGGGAAGCACATGATGGAGACTTATGAGACATTTTGGGGTAGCTAAGACTATGGCGATAATGCATAAGCATTTTTTTTGGCCCCACATGAAAAAGGATGGTGAGAAAATTTGTTCTCGATGCATTACATGTAAGGAGTCTAAGTCTAGGCAACAACTTCATGACCTGTATACTCCTCTTCCGATTCCTAATGCACCTTGGATTGATATTTTCATAGATTTCATTTTAGGATTACCAAGAACTAAGAGGGGGAGGGATTATGTGTTTGTGGTAGTTGATAGGTTTTCAACGATTGCACATTTCATTCCATGTCATAAAACTGATGATGTATTGAATGTTGTTGATTTGTTCTTTAGAGAAGTTGTGAGATTGCATGGTGTGCCTAGAACTATAGTTTATGATTGTGATTCTAGATTTTTGATTTACTTTTAGAAGACCTTATGGGGTAAATTGGGAACCAAATTGATGTTTTCAACAACATGTCACCCACAAACTGATGGTAAAAAAGTAGTAAATAGGACATTAGGTACTTTATTACGTTCTATAGTAAAAAAAAATTTGAAATCATGGGAAGATTGCTTATAACATGTTGAATTTGCTTATAATCGTTATGTCTATCTACAACTAAGTTTTCACCATTTGAGATTGTTTATGGTTTCAATCCATTAACCCCTTTAGATCTAACTCTATTTCCTGTAGGTGAGTTAGTGAATTTTAACCAAAAGAGAAAAACAGAGTTCGTAAAAGAAATGCACGAGAAGAAAAAGATGCACATTGAACATATGACTAAAGTTTATGCAAACAAGGGTCGCAAATGTGTCATTTTTTAATCCAACGATTGGGTCTGGCTTCATATGAGAAAAGAACGATTTTCAGAACAAAGGCGATCAAAACTTCTTCCTAGAGGAGATGGACCATTTCGAGTGTTGGAACACATTAATAATAATGCTTACAAGCTATAGTTACCTAGTGAGTATGGCATTAATAAAAGTTTCAATGTTACTGATTTAATGCCCTTTGATGTAGGTGATGAATAAACAGAAGATTTGAGGAAAAATCATTTTCAAGAGGGGGAGAATGTTGTGAGTTTGACTAAAGAGAATATGAACTCACAAGTTTAATCAACCGAACCTGCAATGGAGCATAACATTCCATCACCAAATGAGGTGAAGTATCATTTGAGACTACAAGAGAGTCCAATCACAATACTAAGGGCTAAAAGATTCAAAGATGCTTTATATGAGCTGATTAAAGAGATTATAGAAAATTCAAATAGAAATCCAATAGAAGAGCCCAAGAAAAGCCCAAGAGAAGGTTTAGATTTAATTAATAAAGATAGATTTATTAATATAATAATTTTTTTAGGATATTAAACAATAATACTAGATACTTAGTTAGTGAAGTTTAGATTTTTAAGTAGTCATTTAAATATCCTATATATTTAGATTAGATATTGTTGGCATTTAACTATAAGTTCCTTATTTTTAGGTTATTCGATTATTATCTGTACCTATAAAAGGCATACTCCACAGTATTGGAGAACACACTTTTGGGAATTCAATTTTGTAAGGTTTTGTCTTCCTTCTATCTTGAGTGAACTTTGAACTTATCAGGTTTTTACCTGTGGCGTTCAAGCAATCAAGACCTATCACCCGAGATTTTTTAAGAGTTCTTCTTAGAGAATTTGGGTGTGGCATCTAAATATCCCATACCTTGTTTCTCACATAAACAAAGTATATTCCATATTTTCGTACTTGCATCGTGAAAGTCTTGGGGTCTTGCCATATTTGGTGCAAGGTGTAATCAGCATATTGGCGATGTCACACCTCGACCCGGTTTGGTCGAATCTCCGTGATCAACCCACCACTCTCCTAGTTTAGTAAGGGTTTCCCCTTGTTTATAAATTGTAAAGAGTAAGACGTTCTTTAAACCTGCACCTTTCGAGGAATAACATAAATAAAAATTGAATATAATTTTTAACTAATCATATATGTCTCATTGGCGTATTAGTTGATGGTCCCTGGGGTAGGCTTTCCGAGATTTCTTAAAAAGGATATAAGGGAGGGAATGAGTACAATGACTCAGTGAATAGGTTTTCAAAAATTAATTTTTTTAGAAAAATGTTTGATTCAGAGTGTGCCAGACTCCTTATTTTCTTTTAAAAACCTTTAATTTTCAATTTTCGTTTTTATTACCATCTCTTATTACCACAGTGTGTCATCACCCAACACATATCATTTATCATGAAGGTTAAAACACACAATCGCAAGCCAGCCTGTCCACTGAACCCACTTGTGGCGTCGGAGCGACTTTACCGGCCACCTAGATAGAAGCACGTCCACTTCTACCTTGAGAATGAGTGGATGTTCACGAGATCCGACCCTCAATCCCATAAAAATTCTTCGTGTCCGTATGAGTACAGAGACCTCATCCCGACCTCACCCCGCTCTCGTGTGCTTGAAGCTACGTCGAGCTTCACAAGGCTTCCGGTACGACTAACTGCCCATATATTCATCAGGTCGTCCAGGGCCTTAGGACACATCAGTACCCCTCTTGAACGTCTTGAAGGTCTTGTAAACATAGTGCATGCACAAACAATATTTTCTCATAATGCTATATAATCTGTGGTGCCACTGGTTCAACGGCTCCGACTCTTAACCCAACTTGCATCTATTTGTCTTGACTAGTCCGAAGACCTGTCATGTCGCACTGCCGCTAGTTGACTAAGTATGTCGGTCCTATCTTGGTACCATGGCCAAACTGTAAACCCTGCACTTTTGAGTTATGGAAAACCGGGAAAAGAATCGGTCAAACCGAATAAGAAAACCGAGCCGGTTTACATTTGGGAATAAGCAATATGAAAATTTACAACTTTCAGGTGATCCAAAGGGTTCATTAAACCTTGGAAAAGAAAATTTAGACAAACTAGAAAATAAAAACCAAATTGGTTCAGGTGAACTAGATTCCATAAGAATTTCAAAGTTAAGCATGCTTGCTTGAGAGTAGTGTGAGGATGGGTGACCTTCAGTATGATCTTTTTGTAACCCGAAATTTTGGTAAAAATTTTTTATGCGAACGTACGACTTATCATAAATAGCCATAAATTAATATATATTTAATTATTGGAATTAATACAAATAATTTAATACCAAAATTAAATTATTAAAATTAATACCAATAATTTATGACAATATTAATACTAGTCATAAATCTCTCCCATTTAATACATGGTTTTACACCTATATAAAGAGGTCATCCCCATTCATTCTTCTCACACCCGAACACTTCTCTCTCTCTACTGCTCCATTTCTCGGTGAAGCTTAAACTAGATCTTCGACTTGAACATTTTTCTTAACCTCGGAAGGAGAGGTAAGGCTCTTTAGAATTGGGGAGAAGTCAGCTATCGGATAACAAACTCCAGTTAATCCGAGAATCACTAGAGAAGCGTAGACATGATGGAACAGTGAAACAGCTCTGGCGGACTGAAGCTGTCCTATTTCGGCGAAGCTGAAATCGGCCATTTTGAGCCCTTCTCAGACCAAACCAAGTCCTCTTAACACTTCCTCAGCCCTCCCATGATCGAATTAGAACTGAAAGGTAAACCAATTCGACTCTCCTCTGCAATTTCCGACCGATGCTAGAGAGAGAACCGACGAAATTTTCATGATGAAATTCTAACTCAATTCAACATCAATTGATGCGATTCTTGATTCTAGGATGATCCTCAAGATGAGAGCTATCTGCCCAGATTGAAAGCTCGGACCACCATGCCCTCACCGGTGAGAAATCGAAGCTTTCTCTCTCTACAGTCTATTTTCTGGTGAAGCTCCATTTGACCTCGTTCCGGCATTAAAATCTGCGATTCAAAGTTTCTTAAAATTGTTTGAACATGCAAGAACTCAATTTCAACTCCAATTTCAATAATTAGAAGTGTTTGAATGGTCAATTTGATAAAATCAAATTCGATAGTGTTGAAGAGTTGAAATTAGGGGGGAAATTGGGGATTTTCGAAATTTAAAGGGACAAAATGCAATTTTATGAAATTAAGGGTGGGAATGAAAATAATGTTGGAGGACCAATTGAGGAATTTTGGAATTTTTGGGGAAAAACTTACCATTTTTGTAAAAGAAGGGAAAAATGGTAATTTTGGAAAAATTAGGGGACCAAATTGGAAATTTGGGAAATTAAACCCCTTTTTGGTGAAATTGAATAAATTGAGGTCCTAGGATAAATTTTAAAATTTACGAGACTCAATTTGAGGAAAAATTGACATTAGGAACTTAAAGTTAAAGGGAAATAATTTTAGGGACCTAATTATAAATAACTAAAAGTTTGGGTTTTCTCATTCATTGGAAATGAATGAAGGCTGTTATGCCAAGTAATAATGTACAAGGTTGTTCATATCATGTAGGAATGCGAAATATCGGGAACGCCAGCAAGGACAAGCTCGCGCGAATACAAACAACCGGTCTAGTGGAATTCATGGAATTAACGGGTGAGTGGGTTTACTAACATCATACCCGGTTGGGATGATGAGCACAACTTAAAAGTTAAAAACCACTTACCGGTTGTGAGTGGGTTTACTAACATTGTACCCGGTTGGGATGATGAGCACAACTTAAAAGTTAAAAATCACTTACCAGTTGTGAGTAGGTTTACTAACATCATACCCGGTTAGGATGATGAACACAATTTAAAAGTTAAAAATCACTTACCGGTTGTGAGTGGGTTTACTAACATCATACCCAGTTGGGATGATGAGCACAACTTAAAATTTAAAAACCACTTACCGGTTGTGAGTGAAAATTTTATATCATACCCGGTTGGGAATGATAAGTACCTCAGTATAAAAACCCACTATTAAGTGTATTTTAAACATCACTACTTAGAGGAAGTGATGTAAAAATCATGCGGAAAAACTACTTACCGGTTGTAAGTAGATCATACCCAGTTGGTATGATAAGACTTCCTCGAAGGAAGTTGAAAACCCGTTCATCGGTTATGAATGGAGGTGTCCTTATACCTAGGCGGTCTAATGGATAGAGAAAATATATATTTTGTCGGAAATGCTCTCCTCTAACTATGTGCCAATGCTTAAACAATTTGGGAGACCTTCTCGACGGGAGCTCAAATAGCTTTAATAGGCCGGGGGCCTTGGTTTTGGAACTTGGGGGCTAAATACCCAGTTTTTTTGAAAATCTCGTACAGTGGGCCCAAGGCCAGTTGACACGAGCAGGTGCTTGTAAATGAACATGATATATGTGCCATAAAACTTAATAAGTGAATTGTTTAGCCATGGTACCAAGATAGAACCGACATGCTCAGTTAACTAGTGGCAGTGCGACATGACAGGTCGGCGGGCTAGTCAAGACAAAGAACTACGGATTGAGTTGAGAGTCGGGGACGTTGGACTAGTGGAACCACAGATTACATGACAATACAAAAAAATATTGTTTGTGCATGCACTGTGAGTATGGGATCATCAAGACGCCCATGAGAGGTAGTGATGCGTCTTAAGGGCACTGGACGACCTGGTGGCTATAAGGGCAGTTTGTCGTTCCAGCTGTCTGTGCAAAATCTGGAGTAGCACCAAGCTCATGAGACCAGGGTGGGGATAGGATGAGGTCTCTGTGCTCATATGGACACGAAGAAGTGATTTCGGAATTGTGGGTCGGATGTCATGTACATCCACTCATTCCCAGGGTAGAAGTGGTCGTGCTTCTATCCGGGTGGTAGGAAAAGTCGCTTCGAAGCCACTAGCATGTTTAGTAGTGATACTGACTTGTGAATGTGTGTAACCTTCATGATGAAGGATGTGTGTTGGGTGATGACACACCGTGGCAACTAAGAAATAATGGAAAAATTTGAATTTTTAAATGAAGGGATTTTTGAAAACAAAGAAGTCTGGCACACTCCATATAAATGTTTTTCTTAAAAGTCAAAAGTTTTTAAAAACCCATTCATTGAGTAGTCGTACTCACCCCCTCCCTTATATCCCTTTCAAGAAAAATCGGAAAGCCTCCCCTTAAAAACCGTCAACTAAGATGCTTGTAAGACAGGTATGTAAAATTTTAAATTTCATGCAGTTTTGATTATGATATTACAGGAAAATGTACAGGTTAAAGGACGCCTTACTCTTTACGGTTTACAATAAGGGGAAATCCTTTAATAAACCGGGAGAGTGGCGGGTTGATCACGCGGATCCGACCAAACCGGGTCGGGGAGTGACACAAACAATTCAATTACTTAAGTTTTCATGGCATATAATTCATGTTTGTTTACGAGCTCCTGCTCGTGCCAACTGGCCTAAGGCCCACTATTCGAGATTTTCAAAATCGGGCATATTAGCCCCCAAGTTCCAAAATCGAGGCCTCTGGCCTAACAGAGCTATTCGAGCTCCCGTCAATAAGGTCTCCCAAATTATTTAATCAGTGGCACACAGTTAGAGGAGAGCACTTCCGACAAAATATATTTTTAACTATCTATCTCATGCCAACCGAGTATGAGGACATGTCCGCTCATAACTGATGAACAGGTTTTCCAATTCATTCGAGGAAATTTCATCATACCAACTGAGTATGATCTACTTACAACCGATAATTAGTTTTTTCGCATAATTTTCACATCACACCTCTTAGGCGTGATGTTTAAAATTCCACTTAGTAGTGGGGTTTCATTTTCGAGGGGCTTATCATCCCAAAGTTCCAAAACCGAGGCCTCCGGCCTAACAGAGCTATTCGAGCTCCCGTCAATAAGGTCTCCCAAATTATTTAATCAGTGGCACACAGTTAGAGGAGAGCACTTCCGAAAAAATATATTTTTAACTATCTATCTCATGCCAACCGAGTATGAGGACATGTTTGCTCATAACTGATGAACAGGTTTTCCAATTCATTCGAGGAAATTTCATCATACCAACCGAGTATGATCTACTTACAACTGATAATTAGTTTTTTCACGTAATTTTCACATCACACCTCTTAGGCGTGATGTTTAAAATTCCACTTAGTAGTGGGGTTTCATTTTCGAGGGGCTTATCATCCCAACTAGGTATGATATAAAAATCCCACTCACAACCGGTAAGTATGTTTTCCTTAAATAAAAGTGTTCATCATCTCAACTAGTATGATGTATAAGATTCTTACTCACCCAATTGTGCAATGAAATTCATCTTAGTAGGCTTGCTGTCCTTACTCGAACTCATCTTAGCTGGCGTTCTTAGTACTTCGTATTCCTACACGATATGAATGTTCTTGTTCATTATTCTTTGGTCTAAAAGCCCTCATTCATCCTAAATGAATGAAAAAACTATGCATTTCCTTTATTTGCAATTAGGTCCCTAAAGTTATTTTTCTTTAACTTTAAGTCCCTAATGCCGGTTATTCCTCGAATTGAGTCCGATACTTTTAAATTTTATCTTAGGACCTCAATTTTATTCAATTTCACAAAAGGGGTTTAATTTTGCAAATTTCCAATTTGGTTTCCAACTTTTCCAAAATTACCATTTCGCCCCTATTTTACATAAATGGTAAGTTTTTCCCCAAAATTCAAAAATTGCTCAATTGTTCCTCCAATATCTTTATCATGCCCAATTGGTCCTCAATTTTATGAAATTGCACTTTAGTCCCTCGAATTTTTTAAATTCCCAAATTTTCCACAATTTCAACTTTCTAACTCTACCAAATTTGATTTCATCAAATTGACTGATTAATTGAGTTTAATTATTGAAATTGAAGTTAGATTGGAGTTCCTAAACCTTCATATGATTCAATTGCACTTTAAATCGCACGATTTGGTGCCAACATGAGCTCAAACGGAGTTTCGCCGGAAAACTGGACTTAGAAAGAGAAAGCTTCGAAAGCTTACCGTCGAGGGCGTGACGATCCGAGCTGTCGATCTGGGTAGATAGCTCTCATCCTGAGGTTGCTCCTAGGATCAAGAGTTGCATCAATTGATTTCGAATTGAGTGAGAATTTTATCATCGAAGTACTGTTGGTTCTCTCTCTAGCACCAATCAAAATTTACCCAGGGAGCCATATTGGCTTACCTTTTAGCTCTAATTCAACTATAGTAGGGCTATGGAGGTGTTGGGAGGGCTTGGTTTGGCCTAAGAAGGGCTCGAAATGGCCGATTTCAGCTCGACCGAAACAGGGCAACTTCGGTCCGCTAGAGTTGCTTCATTATTCGATCACATCGGCACTTCTTCGGCGACCCTTGGACCAAATGGAAACTACAAGCGTGTACCTAACTTCTCCCCGAATCCATAGAACCTAACCTCACCTTATTTGGCTCAGAAAAGTGCCCAAGTCGGAGCTCTAGTTCGAGCTTTACCACAAATAGGAGCAGTTGAGAAAGAATGAAGTTTTCAAGTGTGGAGAGGATGAATAAGGAGGGGATCTTTATATAGGAACCTCGGGGACTTCTTGGTCATCTGATTGGTGCATTAATGGTGGTCATTCATTGCATCAAACTCCCTGGTTGAAGACTTTTCAGCTTCACTAGCATCTACTCAATTTTCCGACTAGTGAGCAATGTTGTCATCTAAAGGAAGAAGACAACACTTTTAAACCCCGTCCTTTGATAATGAGAAAACTGGGGATAGAACCGGTCAGTTTTGAATTTTAAACCGAATCGGTCTATAAGCTCGATTAATAGAAAACGGGCAAATTGAGAATTTACAACTTTCATGTGACTCAAAATGGTTCATAAATCTTAAAAAAGAACCTTAGGACGAATTGGGGAAGAAAAACTAGACCGGTTCAAGTGAATCGGGTCCGAACCGTATAGAACAGGTTTATGAACCGAATCGACTCATGAACCGGAATCGATAGGGAGAGGGTAGACTGGGAAATGTATGGATCCCAAGTAACCCAAAGAGTCCTAAAAGTCATGGAAATGGACTTGAAGAGGAATTGGAGATAAAAACCAAACCGGTTCAAGTGAACCGAATCCGAACCAGTTTAAACTATTATTGTACCGGATTCTAAATTCATTTTTCTAGGTGCCATAAAGAATTCAAATTTGAGATTTGAAGCCACCATTGGATAGAAAATGAATTTAGAAATTTTTAGATTTGAAAAATTCGGTCAAATGAGGGGTGATCCAACCAACTTAAGCTTTGAACCCGGTTTGGACCGGTCCGGTCCGGTTTGGAACAGTGTCATCTTCATCCTTCAGATGACAATACTGTTCACTCACCGAAAAATTTAAATAGCACCCACGAAGAAGAAATGTCTCCATTCAATACGTTTTTGGCCATCAATGCCTTTAATAAAGATGCCAAACGGACGACCGATGAGTCCCTTAGCTCCTTATATAAAGTGCCCCTCTCCATTCATCCTCTCCACACCTGAAAAGCTCACTCTCTCTCAATTGCTTAGTTTTCCGGTGAAGCTTGAACTAGAGCTCTGATATAGGGTCATTTCTCAGCCAAAGAAGGTGAGGTCGGGTTCATTAGAACTGGGGAGAAGTCAGCTACACGGTGGTGACATCCATTCATTCTGAGAGTTGTCGGAGAAGCGTCGGCGTGATCAAATAGTGAAGCAGCTCCAGCGGACCGAAGCTGTCCTATTTTAGCCCCTACTCAGGCCAAACCAAGCACTCCCAACACTTCCTTAGCCCTCCCACAACTGAATTAGGATGAAATTCGACGGACCAAAATACAATTTCCTAAACTTGATGGTCAATTGGGTATGATAAAAATGTTAGAGGGCCAATTGAGGAATTTTTGGGGTAAAATTTACCATTTTTGTAAAGGAAGGGAAAAATGGTAATTTTGGAAAAGTTGGGGGACCAAATTGGAAATTTGGGAAATTAAACCCCTTTTTGTGAAATTGAATAAATAGAGGTACCAAGGGGAATTTTAAAAGTTTTGGCACTCAATTTAAGGAAAAACTGGAATTAGGGACTTAAAGTTAAAGAAAAATAACTTTAGTAACCTAATTATAAATAAATAAAAGTTTGGTTTTTCTCATTCATTTGGAATGAATGAAGGCTATTAGGTCGACATATAATGAATTGAGATGTTATTATTATGTAGGAACATGAAGCACCGGGAACGCCAGAAAGGAAAAGCTCACGTGAAAACAAGGGACCGGTTTAGTAGAATTCACCGCATTGACGGGTGAGTGAGATTTTGTATCATACCCGGTTGGGGATGATAAGTACCTCGAAATGAAAACCGAATACCAAGTGGTATTTTAAACATTACAACTTAGAAAAGTGATGTGAAAATCATGCGAAAAAACTACTTATCGGTTGTAAGTAGATCATACCGGGTTGGTATAATGAAATTTCCTCGTAGGAAGTTGATAACCCATTCATCAGTTATGAGCAAAGATGTCCTTATACCTGGTTGATATAATGGAATATTGAAAATATATTTTTGTCGGAAGTGCTCTCCCTTGACTGTGTGCCAATGCTTAAACGATTTGGGAGACTTTCTTGACGGGGGCTATTATGCCCGGTTTTGAAAATCTCGAACAAGTGGGCCATAGGCCATTGGACACGAGTAGGAGCTCGTAAACAAATATGAGATATGTTCCATAAAACTAAATAAATGAATTTTTTGGCCATGTTAACCAGATAGGACCGATACATTCAGTCAAGTAGTGGCAGTGTGACATGACAGGTCTCCAGACCAGTCAAGACAAATAGCAGCAGGTTGAGTTGAGGGTCGGGGCCGTTGGACCAGTGGCACCACAAATTATATGGCATGATAAGAAAATACTGTTTGTGCATGCACTATGATTACGAGATCATCAAGTTGCCCATGAGGGGTAGTGATGCGTCCTAAGGGCCCTAGACGACCTGTTGAGTATAAGGGTAGTTCGTCATACTAGATGACAGTGCGAAATTTGGAATAGCACTAAGTGCATTAGACTAGGGTGGGGACGGGATGAGGTCCCTGTTCTCATACGAACACGGAGAATTGATTTTTGGATTGAGGGTCGGATGTCATGGACATCCACTCATTCTCAAGATAGAAGTGGACGTACTTCTATCTATGTAGCCAGTAAAGTCGCTCCAAAGCCACAAGTGGGTTTAATGTATGTGCTGGCCTACAAATGTGTGTTTAACATTCATGATTAAGGTTGTGTGTTAGGTGATAACACACCGTAATTAAATAAGGAAATAGTGGTAAAACCCAAGATTTTAAATGAAATGATTTTTGAAAAAAAGGAGTTTGGCACACTCTAACACAATTCTTATTTTTTGAAAATCCATTAACTGAGTAGTCGTACTCACCCCCTCCCTTATATCCCTTTTAGGAAAAATTTGGAAAGTCTACCTGTGAAGACCATTAACCCTGTGATGCCCCAACCCAGTTTGGTTGTATCCCTATGAACAACCCGTCGCTCTTTCTCGATTCAAGAGGAGTTTCCTCCTTTTAAAAACTCGAGAGGAGCCATGCGAAATTTTAACTTTGTTCCCTGGAAGACATATATCAATTAAAATGCAAGCTTATTGAAAGTTAAGCATACCTTATAAAGAGTAAGGCTCGACATTACTCCTAGTCATTTTCTCTCTTCCTGGAAAGGGATAGAAAAGAGGGGTGAGTTTCTACAACTTAGTGAATGGGTTTTTGCCAAAGTCTACTTTTAACATTTAAGAAAAATATTTATATGGAGTGTGCCAGACTCCTTTCTTTTCAAAATTCCTTTATTTAAAAATTTGGGTTTTCCATAATTTCTTAGTTACCACGGTGTGTTATCACCTAACACACATCCTTCATCATGAAGGTTACACACATTCGCAGGTTAGTACGACTACTGAACCCACTAGTGGCTTTGGAGCGACTTTACCGGCCACCTGGATATAAGTACGACCACTTCTACCTTGGTAATAAGTGGATGTATGCGACATCCGACCCACAATCCTGAAATTTACTTCTTCGTGTCTGTATGAGGACAAAGACCTCATCCTGTCCCCACCTCGGTCTCATGCGTTTGGTGCTACTCCAAATTTCGCACAGACAACTAGAACGATGATCTGCCCTTATACTCACCGGGTCGTCCAAGGCCCTTAGGACACATCGCTACCCCTCATGGGCATCTTGATGATCCCGTACTCATAGTGCATTCACAAACAAAGTTTTCTTAAATTACCATGTAATTTGTGGTGCCATTTGTCCCAACGGTCCCGACCTTCAACTCAACCTGTAGCTATTTTTCTTGACTGGTCCGGAGACCGGTCATGTCGCACTACTACTAGTTGACTGAATATGTTGGACCTGCATTGGTACCATGACCAAACAATTCACTTATTAAGTTTTAATGGCACACACACACACACACACACACATATATATATATCATGTTCTTTTACGAGCTCCTGCTCGTGTCCATTGGCCTATGGCCCACTATTCGAGTTTTTCAAAAACAGGGCATATTAGCCCTCAGGTTCTAAAATCGTGGCCCCCAGCCTATAAGAACTTTTCGAGCTCTCGTCGAGAAGGTCTCCCAAATAGTTTAAGCATTGGCACACAGTAAGGGGAGAACACTTCCAACAAAATAGGTTTTTACTGTCCATCATACTGACTGGTATAAGGACATCGCCATTCATAACAGATTAACGGGTTTTCAACTTTGTTCGAGGAAGTCTCATCATACCAACCGGGTATGATTTACTTACAACCAGTAAATAGTTTTTCCGCATAATTTTTACTTCACTCTCTCTAAGTGGTGATGATTAAAATACCACTAAATAGTGAGTTTTTATACCGAGGTACTTATCATCCCCAATCGGGTATGATATATAATCCCACTCACCCGATAGTACAGTGAAATTCCACTTAGTCGGGTTCCGTCCTTAGCAAGCTAGACCTCGACCGGCGTTCTCGATGTCTTATTCTCCTACATGAAATGAACATAATTGTTCATTATTCTTTGGCCTAATAGCCCTCATTTGTTCTAAATGAATAAGAAAACCCAACTTTACATATATTTGCAATTAGGTCCCTAAAGTTATTTTTCTTTAACTTTAAGTCCCTATTGCCGGGTTTTTCCTAAATTTGAGTCCCGAAACTTTTAAAATTTATATTATGACCTCAAATTATTTGGTTTCACACAAAGGGATTTAATTTCCCAAATTTCAAATTTGGTCCTTCAATTTCCCCCAAATTACCATTTTGCCCCTTCTTTAGAAAAATGGTAAAATTTGCCCCAAAAATTCTAAAATTTCTCAATTGGCCCTCTAATATTCTTATCATGACCAATTGACCCTCAATTTTAGAAAATTACATTTTGGTCCTTCAAATTTTCAAATATCCCCAATTCCCCCCTCCAATTTCAACTCTTCTATACTGTCGAATTTGATTTTATCAAATTGACCAATCAAACACCTCTAATTGTTGAAATTAAGTTCTTACATGTTCATAAGATTCTAAGGAACTTTTAATCGCAGATTTAAATGCCGGAACGAGCTTAAATGGAGCTTCGCCGAAAAATAGACTATAGAGAGAGAAAACTTCGATTTCTCATCGGTGAGGGCATGGCGGTTGGAGCTTTCTATCTGGGTAGGTAGCTCTCCTCCAGAGGTTCTTCTTAGGATCAAGAATGACATCAATTGATATCGAATTGGATTAGAATTTCTTAATTGAAATTCGGTCGACTCTCTCTCTAACAACAATTTGAAATTGTAAAGGGGAGCTGAATTGGCTTACCTTTCAATCCTAATTCGGTCGTGAAAGTGCTGAGGAGGTATCGGGAGAGCTTGGTTTGGCCTGAGGAGGGCTTGAATTGGATGATTTCAACTTGGCTGAAATAGGGCAGCTTCGGTCCACCAAAGCTGCTTCACTGTTTGATCACACTGGTGCTTTTCTGGCGACTCTCGGGACGAACGGATGCTACCACCATGTAGCTGACTTGACCCTATATCGGAGCTATAGTTTGAGCTTTGCCGGAAAACTAAGCAACTGAGAGAGAGTGAGCTTTTTAGTTGTGGAGAGGACGAATGGAGAGGGGCTCTTTATATAGAGAGCTCGGGGACCCGTTGGCCATCCGTTTGGCACCGTTATGACAGGAATTGATGACTTGAAACGTACCAAACAAAGGTGTTTCTTCTTCACTGATGTTTTCTTCAGTTTCTCGGCGAGTGAACAGTGCTGTCATCTTGAGGAGGAAGATGACACTGTTCCGAACCGAACCGGACCGATTCGAATCGGGTTCAAGCTTAAACCATCCGGTTTACCACCCCCCCCTCTCCCATTCGACCGAGTTTTTCAAATCTAAAAATTTCTAAATTCATTTAAATTCATTCTCTATCCAATGGTGGTATCAAATCTCAAATTTGAACATTTTAATCCACCTAGAAAAATGAATTTAGCATTTGGTTCAATAGTGACTCAAACCGGTTCAATCTGGTTCACCAGAACCGGTTTTGTTTTCCTTTCCAATTCTTCCTCTAGTCCATTTTGATGATTATTGTGACTCCATAGGTCACTTAGGGTCCAAAAGTTTCCCGGTTTATCATCTCTTTATAAATTCTAGTTTATAAACCTGCTTGGTTCTTAAACCGGTTAAATCCGGTTCGAATCTAGTTCACCCGGACCGATCTAATTTTTCTCTCCCACATTATTCTAAGGTTCTTTCCCAAGGATTATAAGTTCTCTCTGAATCACAAGGGATCCTTAAGCTTCCTGATTTACCCTTCTCTATCGACTCCGGTGCATGAATCAACCCGGTTCATAAACCGGTTCTCTCTGGTTCGGTCCCGATTTTCTTGAACTGCTTCGGTCTTTCTTTCTCATATCTTCCTAGGGTTCTTTTCCCAATTTTATGAATATTTTTGAGTCACATGGGAGTTAGAAATTTTTAAATTTGCTCGTCCCCTAATAGTCGGCTTATAGACCAATTCAGTTTAAATATCACATTAACCGGTTCTTTCCCAATTTTTCTCATTACTAAAGGACGGGGTTTACAACACTCCCTGCCTTTTAGGGGTTTTGTCCTCAAAATAGTTACACATTAAATAACTGAGGTAACTATCCCTCATCATAGACTCGGTGTCCCATGTCTCTTCCTATATGGGTTCATTCTGCCACAACACCTTGACCATAGGAATTTTCTTATTCCTCAAATTTTTGTCTCTTCAGTCGATGATTCGTACTAGCTCTATCTAATAAGTCAGGTTCTCTTCTAGTTCTATTGGAGGTCGGTCTAGTACATGACTAGGATCAGGCTAATATTTCTGAAGTACTAAAATGTGGAATACAACATGTATTATCTGCAGATCAGGAGGCAGTTCTAATTTATAAGCTACTGGTCCTATCCTTTGAATAATGGGATATGAATCGATATATTTGGGTTTTAACTTTCCTATTTGTTGAAACCTAAGTATTCCTCTCCATGGAGATACATTGAGGAATACCTGATCGCCCACTTCGAACTCCATATCTTTTCCTTTGATTGTCTGCATAACTCTTATGCCTGTCCTGTGCAATCTTAAGATGACTCCTTATTAATTTTATATTTTCTGTGGCATCCTCTATTATCTCAATTTTCTCTAACTTCCTTTCGCCCACTTCTTCCCAAAATAAAGGGGTACGACATAGTCGTCTATAAAAGGGCTTCATAGGGAGCCAGCTGGATACTGGCCTGATAACTATTATTATACTCAAATTCCATCAGGCATAAGTATTCCTCCCAGCTTTTATTCATGGTGAGTACACACACCCTTAGCATGTCTTCCAAGGTTTGGATGGTTCACTAAGACTGACCATCTGTCTAAGGGTGAAATGTTGTACTCATATGGAGTTTGGTTCCCATGGCGTTTTGCAAACTCGGCCAAAACTTGGAAATAAATCTCAGATCTCTATCTGATACTATACTCACCGGGACACTGTGGAGTCTTATTATTTCCTTCATGTATAGGATGGCCCTGTTCTACTGTGTCCGTCACTCTTATAGGAAGGAAATGAACTGATTTGGTCAGTCTATCCACAATTACTCAAATCGCATCTCAACCTTTTCTTGTCACCGACAGGCCTGTGATGAAGTCCATGGTGATGTGCTCCCATTTCCACTCTGGAATTGGTAAGGGTTGTAGTAGCCCTGGTGGCTTCTGATGCTCTGCTTTTATCTGTTGATAGGACAAGTGTTGGGCTACATATTCCATAATATCCCTCTTCATACCCTTCCACCAGTATCCTTGTTTAAGGGTGCGGTACATCTTAGTACTACCCGGGTGCATAGCATACACTTAATCGTGTGCCTCTTCCAATATTAATCTCCGTAACTCCTTGTCTTGAGGCACACATACCCTACCCTTATAGGTCAATACTCCGTCACCTCGCACATCGTAGTCCGGATTCCTTTCTCTGTTAGTTGCATCCAAGTAGGACTGAAGTTCTTTATCAATCTTTTGTTGGGCTTTTATATGCTCAGTTAGACTGGGCCTTATCGCTACATTTGCCAGCAGGCATTTTTCCTGTCGGTCCATCCTCAGTCTCACCTCCATTCTTCCCAATTGTTGCAACAAAGATAAGTAGCTTGTCTTGACTTGTATCGCCTCAGTTTGATACTTGCGACTTAAGGCATTTGTTACCACATTTGCCTTTTCGGGGTGATATTCTATCACCAGATCATAATCCTTCACCAATTCTAGCCATCTCCTTTGACAAAGATTTAACTCCTTCTAAGTTTAGGAAGCACTTAAGGCTCTTGTGATCTGTGTATATCCTGCACTTTACCTCGTAAAGGTAGTGTTGCCATATTTACAGAGCAAACACTATTGCAGCAAATTCCAAGTTGTGAGTTGGGTAATTTCTCTCATGCATCTTTAGTTGTCGCGATGTATACGCGATAACCTTCCCTTGTTGCATTAACACACATCCCAGTCCTTGTCCCGAGGCATCACTATAGATTGTGTACTCTCCTACAGTAGGATCGGGTAAGGAGAGTACTAGTGTGGTTGTCAGTCGAGTCTTTAACTCCTGAAAAGACTTTTCACAATCCTCATCCCATTTGTACTCAACTCCCTTCCTGGTGAGTCAAGTTAAAGTAGTTGCTATTTTAGAAAAGTCTTGCACAAACCGCCAATAGAATCCTGAAATCCTAAGAAACTTCTAATTTATGTAGGATTCCTTGGAGCTTTCCATTCTGATATATCTTCCACCTTGGCTAGACCCACTTAACTCTGTCCTTAGATATGATGTGCCCTAAGAATCCTACTTCTTGCAACCAGAATTCACACTTGGAAAACTTTGCATATAATTGGTTTTCCTTCAACCAGCTTGGTTCTTAAACCGGTTAAATCCGTTTTGGATCCAGTTCACCCGGACCAATCTAATTTTTCTCTCCCACATTGTTCTAAGGTTCTTTCCGAAGAATTATAAGTTCTCTCTGAATCACAAGGGATCCTTAAGCTTCTTGGTTCACCCTTCTCTATCGGCTCTGGTTCATGAATCAACCCAGTTCATAAACCGGTTCTCTCTGGTTCGGTCCTGGTTCTCTTGAACTGCTTTGGTCTTTCTTTCTCATATCTTCCAAGGGTTCTTTTCCCAAGTTTATGAATATTTTTGAGTCACATGGGAGTAAGAAATTTTCAAATTTGCTTGTCCCCTAATCGTCGGCTTGTAGACCAATTCGGTTTGAAGATCACATTGACCGATTCTTTCCCGGTTTTTCTTATTACTAAAGGACAGGGTTTACAAACCTAGACGCCTGCGAGACAGGTATGATAAAAATAAAAATATTATGCAGTTTTGATTTATGTTATTCCAGGAAAAGTGTAGGTTTAAAGGATGCCTTACTCTTTACGATTTATAACGAGGGGGAACCATTTAATAAATCGAGCGAGTGGTGGGTTGATCACGGGGATCCGACCAAACCGAGTCGGAGTGTGACAACACTGTTCTGAACCTGACCTAACCGGTCCAAACCGAGTTCAAAACTTAAACCGGTCGGTTCACCCTAGATTCGACCGAATTTTTTAAATTTAAAAATTTCTAAATTCATTTTCTATCCAATGGTGGCCTCAAATCAAATTTGAATTTTCTAAGCCACCTAGAAAAATGAATTTAGCATTCGGTTCAATAGAGGTTCAAACTGGTCCAAACCGATTCAATACAGTTTGGATCTGGTTCACCTGAACTAGTTTGGTTTTCATCTCCAATTTATCCTAAAGTCCTTTTTCATGACTTCTATGATTTTTTAGGTCACTCGGGATCCATAAATTTCCTGGTTTTTCCTTTCTCTATCGATTCCTATTCATGAACTGACTCGGTTCTTAAAACGGTTCAATCTAGTTGGATCCGATCATCTGAACCGGTCTAGTTTTTCTCTTCCAACTTGTCCTAATGTTCTTTTCCAATTTTTTAGGAACCCTTTTGGTCACTTGGGAGTTTTAAATTTCCAAAATTGCCCTTTCTCTAATGATTGGTTTATGAACCGGTTCGGTTTTTCTCACTCGGTTTCACTAGTACTTTTCCGGATTTTTTCTTAACTCAAAAGGGCAGGGTTTATAGGCAAGGTTCGCATAAGTGTCAAACTCCTTATTTTCTTTAAAAGATTTCATCCTCAAATCTTAGTTTTCATAGTCATTTCTCATCATTAACCACAAACGGTGTGTTTATCAATCAACACATGCCCTTCATCATGAAGGGAACACACATTCGTAGGGTAGCACGTCCACTGCACCCACTTCTGGCGTCGGAGCGACTTTACCGATCACCTATATAGAAGCCCGTCCACTTCTACCCTAAGAATGAGTGGACGTACGTGACATCCGACCCTCAATCCCGTAAAGAAAACTCCGTGTCCGTATGAGGATAGAGACCTCATCCCAACCCCACCCCGGTCTCATGCGCATGAAGCTACGTTGAGTTTCCCTAGCTTCTAGCATGACAATCTGCCATTATCTTCACCATGTTATCTAGTAGCCCCTAGGACGCATCACTACCCCTCTTGGGCATCTTGAAGGTATCGTATCTCAGTGCATGCATAACACAACAGTTTTCCTCATAAGCCATTTAATTTTTGGTGCCACTAGTCCAATGGCCCCGACTCTTAACTCGACCAGCAACTGTTTGTCTCGACTAGTCCGTCGACCTATCTTGTCGCACTGCCACCAGTCCATCGAGTATGTCAGTCCTGACTTGGTACCATGGCCAAACACATCATTCATTTAAAATTTTTATGGCTTAAACTCATGTTTGTTTACAAGCTCCTGCTCATGCCAACTGGCCTTAGGCCCACTGTACAAAATTTTCGAAATCGGGCATATTAGCCCCCAAGTTCCAAAACTAAGGCCTCCAGCCTATTTGAGCGATTCGAGCTCCTGTCAAGAATGTCTCCCAAAAAGTTTAAGCAATGGCACATAGTCAGGGGAGAGCACTTCCAACAAAATAATCTTTTCATTTGTCCATCACATCCACCGGGTGTGAGGACATCTTCGCTTATAACCGATAAGCGGGTTTTCTACTTTCTTTTAGGAAGTTCATTATACTAACCGGGTATGATCTACTTACAACTGGCAAGTAGTTTTTCAGTATAATTTCCACATCACTCCATCCAGGCGTGATGTTTAAAATTACACTTTGTAGTGGGTTTTCATTTCTGAGGTGCTCATCATCCCAACCCGGTATGATGTGAAAATACCACTCACCCGTTAATGTAGTGAATTCCTCTTAACCAGCATTTGCCTCCATGCAAGCTTGTCTTGGTTGGCGT
This sequence comes from Trapa incisa, assembly GCA_030064435.1. Classification (NCBI taxonomy): domain Eukaryota; kingdom Viridiplantae; phylum Streptophyta; class Magnoliopsida; order Myrtales; family Lythraceae; genus Trapa; species Trapa incisa. Next base: position 1,273,602 of record CM057774.1, on the reverse strand, counting down.
TCCTGATAGTTCGTGTTCCTACACGATATGAACATCCTTGTCCATTTTTCCTTGGCATAATAGCCTTCATTCATCACAAATGAATAAAATACCTAAACTTTTCAATTATTTACAATTAGGTCCCTAAGGTTCTTTTTCTTTAACTTTAGGTCCCTAATGCCAAGTTTTCCCCCAAATTGAGTCCCAAAACTTCTAAAATTCACTTTGGAACCTTAATTTATTTAAAATCATGAAAAGGGGTTCAAGTTTCCCAAATTCCCAATTTGGCCCCAAACTTTTCCAAAATTACCATTTTGCCCCTACTTTACAAAAATGGTAAATTTCACCCCAATAATTCTAAAAATTTACTAATTGGTCCTCCAACATCTTTTCCATGCCCAATTGGCTCTCAATTTTGGAAAATTGCACTTTAGTCCCCCAAATTTTTGAAATCCCCAATTTCGCTCTTTCAACCCTAAAAAACCTTACTGAATTTGATTTCATCAAATTGACCGATCAATCGAGGTTAATTGTTGAAATTGAAGGTAAAACTGAGTTTCTACACTTCCATACAATTCAATGGAACTTTGAATCGCGTCATTTGAATTCGAATTGAGCTCAAACAGAGATTTGTTAAAAAACTGAACTTAGAGAAAGAAAGTTTTGAAAGCTTATCGTCGAAGGTGTGACGGTCTGAGCTTTCGATTTAGGCAAATAGCACTCGTCCTAAGGTTTCTTCTAGGATCAAGAATCACATCAATTAGTGTTGAATTGAGGGAGAATTTGATTAGTGAATTTTTGCTGGTTCTTTATCTAACATTGATCGAAAATTAAAGAGTGGAGCCAAATTGGCTTACCTTTTAGCTCTAATTCAATCGTATGAGGGCTGTGGAAGTGTTGGGGGAGCTTGGTTTGGCTTAAGAAGGACTTGAATTGGCCGTTTTTAACTCAGTCAAAACAAGGCAGCTTCGGTCCGGTAGAGCTACTTCACTATTCTATCACGGCGGAGCTTCTCTGGTGATGCTCGGAGCAAATGGATACTACTGTAAGGTAGCTGACTTCTCCCTGAATCTAAAAAACTTGATCTCACCTTCTTTGGCTTAGAAAAATGCCCAAGTGAGAGCTATAGTTCGAGTTTCATCGAAAAATGGAGCAGTAGGGAGAGAGTGGAGTTTTCAGTTCTATGGAGTATAAATCAGTAGGGGCTCTTTATATAGGAAGCTTGGGGACTTCTTGGCCATTCAATTGGTACCTTTATGGCTGTCATTCATTGCCTGAAACTCACTGGTCGGGTTCAATGCTTAAATCAGCTGGTCAAGCCCGGCTCGATCGAGTTTTTCAAAATTAAAAATTTGTAAATTTATCTAAATTAATTATGTATCAAATGAATGCCTCAATTCTCCAATTTGAATTTTCTAAGCCACCTAGAAAAATAAATTTAGAAACCGATTTAATAGTGGTTAAAACTGGTTCAAATCAGTTCAGGTCCGTTTGGTTTTCACCTCCAATTCATACTAAAGTCCTTTCTCATAACTTTTGTGACCATTTGGGTCACTTGTAATTTATAAATTTTCCGATTTACCCTTTCTCTATCGGTTGGGGTTCGTAAATCGGTTTAATTTTCTCATCCGGGTTTACCGGTTCTTTCCCCGATTTTTCTTATCCTAAAAAAGCGGAGTTTACATAATTAATTTCTTCAAGCGGTAGAGTCGATGGTAAATGGTAATTTGTCGGCTAAAACAGAAGATTTTATTCTACGAGTCAGGCAAGAAAGATGACACAGGTGCGTGAAACCATGTTTGCAGTCAAACCACCTTGTTTACATTATAGTAAACTAGTTTATGGGAAATTTCACAATCGGATTAATAGTTTTTTTGTCGGGATCACCAATTTCCCGACTAATTCTTAAAAAAATAAAAATACCACAATCTATTGTATAATTTATCCAATGATTTATAAGATCTACCATTTACAACTCATTAATACGAACTTGAAAATATTTATTATAATTTATTTATCCATCGTACCCTTTTTATTTAGTCAAAGAATTTTTTATGTATTCCCATATATTTTATTATCCTATTTACAAGAATGTACTCGTAGTATTAAATAAAAATGTCCACTTGTAAAGTTTTCATCCTCTAGGACAACTAATTGTAAATCAGTAATTTGCTAATATTTCTCAAGAGTTAACCTAATCACAAAAGATCAGCTAACTTTGCATATCGGTTACAATATACACTTATACTACCCAAATTCAAGATTGATAAAAATATAATATTAATTAATAAAATAAATATAATCTATAAAATAATAAATTAAAAGAAATATATCTTTTTTTAGAATTAAAAAAAACATTTTACACTATGCTTTTACCCTTTGAAACTTGTATATATGTGGAGGGTAGGAAGAAGCGACTCGAGGTGATATCCATGATAAAGTGATTTAAAATCGGTGGGCCATTGCTGGTCAGGTCAGGGATCTATCTATATACACGCGGCTGAGCAGCAGATGTTTAATTCGTGTAATTTAAGAATTTTCAAACCTATCTACATGCTCTACAATTTTAGGGTAGGTTCGAGTGCATGCATCCATCCATGCTATTATTTTTTTTATCTTAAAAAATAGGAAATAAGGAAAGAAAAAAACATCATGTAATATGTATACACCATTAACTTAAAAATCTCTTATAGTAAAATGTTGTGTATTTCAACACATACATACCATTTTCCTACTTTTGCATGGGTTAAAATTAAAATGATGCCACTTGGGATTTTTTTTTGCATAATTGGAGAATAGGTATAAAATTTTATAATGAGAAGTTAGTGTAATTTGTTTTGGAAAAATTGATAAAATAATAAATAAAATATAGAATTATTATTAATATATAAATTTTAAAAAAATTATTCCTTAAATTAATGGTTTTTAAGTGAATTTAATTATAATTATCAAAATAAAATAATTTATAATATTTTAATATAGTATTAGATTGAGCGTACTAATCTCCTAACACTATACTAATTGTAATATAATCGATTATAAAATAAAAATATACAGTGATAATTATTTAACTTGTCTAAAGATTAAAAAAAATTATACATAAATAGTAAATAATTGTTAAAAATAAGTTAAAAAATTAAATGTATAGTGTATTAATATTATAAGTGTTAAAGGATAGAATTTATTATAAATTAAATAAAATAAAAAAATACTATTTATATATATGATATTAAAAAAAGTTCTCACTTATAAATAATAAGTTTTAATTGTATAGGTATACAAATATTATCTAATAATTTTTATATAGCACTTTACACTGTAATTTTCATATAGGTACTAGTAGGTCATTATTATTTAGAATAATTTAAATAGTCTATACAAAATATTAATCAATATGATTATTAAATATATAAGTATATTAAATAATTATAGAAATTATACATTACTTATATGTTTATAATTAATACATAAAATTATAAATATAACGATTTAAATTGACTGTCTCAACTATAAATAAGATATGAATGATATTAAGCTGTTATTAATCTTATCCCTTCAATGTTAGATTTTTTTAATGGACAGAGCACCGCCTTTGGGAGGACTCTAGGGGCGGTCATTAAGAATTAGCAAATGCAATGCTTTGATCCTCACACATGGCTGTGACAAATCTTCTCTGAAAGTCGCAATATAAGCCTCCACACGTAAGCAACCTGGCGGATCCAGCGGTACAAACGATTAAAGTATATCCACGTGTAAGTCCTGCGGTGGCTTTAGCTTTGCCCGATAATATAACCACGGTAACTGGTCTTCCTAGGTTCTACGGCTAACTGGGGTTAAAATAAGCCTAACCACAGTTACGGCAGCTCGTTAAAAGGGAGGTTTACTTGTGAAGAGAAGACGATCATCATCTCTCTCTTAGGGGACGAAGTTTGTCAGGAAAGACGCTGGAAATCCTCTGGAGAAAATATGATGATCGGTCATCCGACGGTGGAGGTTCCGCCGTGGCCGCAGCTTCACGAGGTTCAGGCGGCGGAAGAGCTCTGCTATTCCCCCTTCTCCCCTCACCACTCTGACGGCGGCAGCGCTCTCGGCGGCGGCGATCTCGTGGCGTCTCTCCGCCGATTCCTCCCTTCTAACCTTCCCGACCAGCAGGAGGAGGAGGAGGACGAGGAGGACGAGGAGAGCGGAGTCCGGGTGGCTGCGGACTCTCCAGTGGATGTTTATTCATCCGACCATTTCAGGATGTACGAGTTTAAAGTGCGGCGGTGCAGCAGGGGGCGGTCGCACGACTGGACGGAGTGCCCTTTTGCGCACCCAGGGGAGAAGGCTCGCCGGCGTGACCCCCGGAAGTATCACTATTCTGGCGCCTCCTGCCCAGAGTTCAGGAAGGGCAGCTGCCGGAAGGGCGAGGCCTGCGAGTTCGCCCATGGTGTGTTTGAGTGCTGGCTCCACCCCGCTCGCTATCGTACGCAGGCATGCAAGGACGGAGTGAACTGCAGGTGAGTGATATTTGGCCGGTCTGATACTATTGGTTTGGTTTGGTTTGATTTGGTCGGACTAATCAATCTTGGCACCTCAAATATCGAAGTTTGACTGTTTACACCGATCGATCATACTGGGACTAACATGTTAATTGGTGGTACTGGGCAATATGTATGTAGTGTATTAGATTCTACATGCATCTTCAGTAGATTGAAGTATTCCAACTGATGTAAATTGACATATATGGATTGCAGGAGGCGCGTGTGTTTCTTTGCCCATACACCGGACCAGCTCCGGGTGATTACCCAGCAGAGCCTGAGGCACCATGGCGGTGCTGATTTTTACGAGCTTTCCCCGCAGAGGCAATCGAGCTCTAGAGTTCTATCTTTTGTGGCCTCACCAGATGATTCGGACTCGCCTCCTCTATCCCCTATGGCTAAGTCCCTCAGCACCTCACTTGGGTCAGGCTCGGTCTCCGATTTATTGGCGGCCTCACTTAGAGGCATCCAGCTGGGTAAGGTGAAGTCCCTGCCTCCATCTTGGGCCTCTCAGTACGGTTCCCCTAGAGGGTCGATTCTCCGACCCAGCTGCTTCAGCGTGCCCACCACCCCGACCCAGGTCCAGGTCGGCTTGGGGTTCGGGTACTTTGACCAGTGGGAGAATAGCAGCGGCCTATTAGAGGAGCCAGCCATGGAGAGGGTTGAGTCGGGCCGGGGTCTGAGAGCCCGCATGTTCGAGAGGCTCAGTAAGGACAACCCCCTCGAGCTCGGCCAGGGTAGCCCCAAGGAGCCGGCAGGGGCGTCCGGTGTAGGGTGGGTCTCAGAGCTCCTGGAATAAGGAAATAGAAATGCGTACTACATTTTGGGTTGCCACTTCAATCAGTCTATGGTAATGGAGGGGGAAAATTGATGGCATGAGATGGATGTTTTTGGCACAAAGGAAGAAAGAGAAAACCCAATCAGGGGATCCTTTACTACTACATATAGTTATAGATCCAATCTCTAGCTGCAAACAAGCATTATATCATTAACACCAAGCTGTATATGTTTACCACAAGGGTAAGCTAAGGTTATATATTTGTATGAAGTATGTAAAGCATGGGTATGGTGAGATTAAACATGGATAGGATAGGATAAGGTGAGATTAAGGCTTGTGTTTTTGGGTAGGATAAGAATGTCATGTCCTGTGTCCTGTGTCCTGCTGGAGGTGAGGGGACATTGATGGGGATTGATGGGGTCTACGGTGGGCGGGGTCATTAGTATTTTAGGGGTATTGCTATGTTTCATTGCGTTTACTAGGTAACATCAATATTGTACGTTGAATATGATAATACAACCCCCCTGAATGATATCTGTTTTCTCAGGTCTTTTATTTCATATTTTATTATACGTTGAAATTGGCTCACGCCTTTTATTTAATTTTTTTCCCTGCCATGACGTACTGATATTGGTAATTTCTAGTGCCTCTTCTTTATCCTCTTCTTCAAGCTACAGTTTGACCCTGTATGCTTTTTCCTCCCTCAAGTTGTTGTTCTCCGATTCATGTTTTTCAAGGTTAAACAATCTTCTTAAAAAAGGTCATCCCCTTGTCTGGTGGCAGCTGATAAGGTTGAACCACCCCGTCTCTCTTGTCCCAAGTCCTAACCCCTCCATCCAGACATAGGACTAGTATGTTATCAGACCTTGATGTTTGGAGGTTTAATGGTACCATATTCTTTTTGGATGCCCATGTACCTTGTTCATATGGGCCATGTTCCTAGCATGGATGCGCACCCAGGGATTGGATACGGATACAGTGTTGGAGAATGCTATTCATACTCGCAAAGATGGATCATGAGAGAAGAATACCTTTGGGGTTGTAGTCGAACAAGTCCAGCTATCAAGTGGGTAGAGTAGTTAGAATTCTCAACTCACTCTTTCTTCGACCAATCTAGAAAGTGAGTGAGTGATAGAGAGGGAAGTGTGTGAATACAATATCTATCATATATCCTTTTTCACAACACTTTTTCACAACAGAACTTCAGTTCTTTTTAGTTTTTTATACGGAGTGAAGAGGTCACATATTTTCCGTAGTAACCAATTGCTGTTAGGCAAAATCTCAATCCTACCTAAAAAATTTCGTACGAATTTACGGTTAAAAACGATTGTAAGAAAATATGGGAGTGGGTTAGAATTATATTAGTATTGAATTAGAAACTTATTATTGAATATTGAACAAAAGAAATTTTTATGGAAATTAATTAGATACTTAATGATAAATATTAGTAATAGAAGATTTAAGTCATAATTAGGATTAATAAATATCTGGGGTTAATAGAAGTAAATGAAAATATTAAAATGCTAATTTTGTAAAAACAAATAAATAAAATATGTGTTATATTTTAGAAAGCTAAAAATTTCGATAAAAATGAAAAATAAAATTAAATGTTGAAAATTAAAATTTTAAATAATAATTTAATTATATAGAAAAAATATTCTCAATATTAAAATAATATTAAATGAATTGAGAGTTAAATATAAATTGGATTAATTCTAATTTTAGATATGAGATAAATGCTATTGTTATCTAATTAATTTTAATTAATTATGAAATTCAAATTTAACGCCATAAATTAGGTACAATATATATAGATAAATATATATACTAATAATGACAATTATATATATAAGTTTATATCATTTACATAAGAAATGCATGAGCCCCATAAATCATTATAAAAATTCAAACGAAATGATGAAAGAACAAGTCCACTTACTTTCATTGGACTTGAATAAAAACAAAGGAGTGGGCAGAACACCAAACTAAACTAAAAGGGATAAAATTATTTAAAAAGTCCTTAGCCCATAAATTGTATTAGAATTATCAAATAATTAACACCTACAAAACACATGAAATTGGACCACTTGACATGAAACATAATGGCACAATAAATGAATGCGAGATAACTTAATCAATAAAAAAAGATTTTATTGCAAATTAAAAGTTAGAACTATACCCAGTGTGAATTAGAGTTGATTTGATTAACAAAACTATTTTAAATATTTATTTTTAGAAATAACTTAAAAATGTTAATTTAAAAATTAAAGTAATTAGAAAATACATTTAAATAAATTTAAAAACTTTTAATTTTTAAAAAACTGGTCGAATCGGTACTGAAGCGGTAGATTTTTCATTTTGAATCACTAAACTCGATTCAATTGAATTAGTGAACGATACAGTCGGGTCTGTTACACCCCAACCTAATTTGGTCAAGTTCTGTAATCAACCCTCCATCATTCCCCGAATCATTCTAACAATTCTACCTAACGGCCTGTAAACATACGTTCTCATAATATGATCAAAATTTGTGATGTAGGACCTACGTTGAGTTTTCGAGCCTTTGTTTGGGGCTTTAATTATTACTGATCCAACTCCTCTTAAATATTCCTGTAATGGGTGGAATGAGTATATACTTATTGAGGGAAAATTTCTAAAACAATTAATTTTTCGATTTATTCATTTTATTATGTAGAATCTATAGAGTATTCACACATTAACCGCCCTTTTTATTATAAAAAGGGATAACACCATCGTATACCAGTACTCGACTGATGCACTTATATACTGTAGTGCATTTACCGTCCAACTTGATAGAGGCTTGTGGCCTCTACCCCGAGTTTAAGTGAATATCAATAATCAGACTCTCAAACCCTAGCAATACTTCGTGTCTGATTTATGGGATGAGACCTCTTCCTCCTACCGTCTCGGTCTTTGTGCGCATTAAGCTCCCAGAGCTTTTCGACGTAGTGAATGACGGACCGCCCTTATGCTCACTAGGTTGTCCAATAGCTCTGTAACCACCACTACCCCAAACCAGATGTCTCGATGGTCATGCATCTCTTACATGCACAATCAAGCAGTTTTATTTAATATAGCCATCATCTATGGCCCACCAGATCCAAGGGTCCGTTGGCTCAGCTTCGGCCCCATGCGCACCAGCCCAAAGGGTTCAACGACTTGGCTTCGACTTAGCAGCTACTTAGCCCAATGACGTGCTCTTGGTTGGGTGAGTAAAATATACAATTATCCATTTTGAAAGTTTTAATGGACTCGTTATTAGAAAATTCTCAATGGGCATGTGTCTGTGCCCATCAGCCTTGGGCCCACTTGTATCATCTAGCCCAACACTGGAATTATCTCCCAAATCGTTTAAGCAGACTCTTCTAGTCAGGGGGACCAATTCCAGGAAATTTGATTTTTAAATCTTAAGGGCATGGCCATTGTCCCAATCATGGCTGATGCTAGAAATTCCCACTCACCCAGTAGTCACGACGCGTTCGTCCTTCTAGATTCCAATTCGAGGTGTGCTCTCTAGTGTAGGGTAGTTTGTCGTACCAGGTGACCGTGCGAAATTTAGAGTAGCACTAAGCACATGAGACCGGGGTGGGGATGGGATGAGGTCTCGGTCCTCATAACAGACACGAAAAATTTATTATGGGAATGAGGGATGGATGTCGCAAACATCCACTCACTCTCAGGGTAGAAGTGTACGTACTTCTATCTGGGTGGCCGGTAAAGTCGCTCCGAAGCCACAAGTGGGTTCAATGGTCGTGCTGACCTGCAAATGTGTGTAACTTTCATGACGAAGGATGTGTGTTCGGTGATAACACACCGTGATTAAAGAAATGGTGATAAACCCGAGATTTCAAATGAAATGGTTTTAAAAGAAAGGAGTTTGGCATACTCCAATAATAAATGTTTTCTTAAAAGTTTAAACTTTTGAAAACCCATTTACTGAGTAGTCGTACTCATCCCCTCCCTTATATCCCTTTCATGAGATTTCAGAAAGCCTACCATTAAATACCATCAACTAAGATGTCTGAGATACAAGTATGATGAATTTAAAATGTTATGCAGTTTTGATAATGTTATTTCAGGAAAAAGGTGTAGGTTTAAAGGACGCCTTACTCTTTACGGTTCATAATAAGGGAAACCCTTTAATAAACCGGGAGAGTAGCAGGTTGATCACGAGGATCCGACCAAACCGGGTCGGGGCGTGACATCGGCGTTTCTTCAGTTTCCCGGTGAGTGAACAGCGTTGTCATCCTGAGGAAGAAGGTGACACTGTTCTAAACAGGACTGGACCGGTCCGAACCGGGTTCAAGCTTAAACCGGCCGGTTCGCCCCTCATTCGACCGAGTTTTACAAATCTAAAAATTTTTAAATTCATCTAAATTTTTTCTCTATCCAATGATGGTCTCAAATCTCAAATTTGAAAATTTTAAGCCACCTAAAAGAATGAATTTAGCATCTGGTTCAATAGTGACTCAAACAGGTCCAAATCGGTTCAATCCGGTTCGGGTCCGGTTAACCTAAACCAATTTGGTTTTCCTTTCCGATTCTTCCTCTAGTCCATTTTCATGACTTTTGTGACTCCATAGGTCACTTAGGGTCCAAAAGATGTTTGGTTTATCATCTCTTTATAAATTTCAGTTCATAAACCGACTCGGTTCTTAAACTGGTTCAGGTCTGGTTCACCCGAACCAATCTGATTTTTCTCTCCCACATTGTTCTAAGGTTCTTTCCCAATGATTATAAGTTCTCTCTTAATCACAAGGGATCCATAAGCTTCTTGGTTCCCCCATTCTCTATCGACTCCAGTTCATGAATCATCTCAGTTCATAAATCGGTTCTCTCTGGTTCGGACTAGTTCTCTTGAACTGCTTCGGTCTTTCTTCCTCATATCATCCTAGGGTTCTTTTCCCAAGTTTATGAATATTTTTGAGTCACATGGGAGTTAGAAATTTTTTGAATTTACTCGTCCCCTAATAGTCAGGCTTGTAGACCAATTCGTTTAAAGATCACATTGACCAGTTCTTTTCCCATTTTTTTTCTCATTACTAAAGGACGAGGTTTACAAAACATTCTCGAAGGAAGTTGAAAACCCATTCATCAATTATGAGCAGAGATATCCTTATACCCGATCGGTATAATGGACAACTAAAAATATATTTTTGTCGGAAGTGCTCCCCCCTTACTATGTGCCAATGCTTAAACGATTTGGGAGACCTTCTTGACGGGAGCTCGAATAGCTCTTATAGGTTGGGGGCCTCAGTTTTGGAACTTGGGGTCTATTATGCCCGATTTTTAAGATCTCAAACAAGTGGGTCATAGGCTAGTGGGCATGAGCAGGAGCTCGTAAACAAACATGAGATATGTGCCATAAAACTTTAATAAATGAATTGTTTGGCTATGGTATCAAGACAAGACCAACATATTCAGTCAACTAGTGGCAGTGCGACATGACAGGTCTTTGGACCAGTTAAGACAAACAGCTCCAAGTTGAGTTGAGGGTCGGGGTCGTTGGATCAGTGGCACTACAAATTATAAGGCATGATAAGAAAATACTGTTTGTGCATGCACTATGATTACAGGATCATCAAGACACCGATGAGGGGTAATGATGCATCCTAAGGGCCATGGACGACCCGGTGAGTATAAGGGCAGTTCGTCATACCAGGTGTCCGTGAGAAATTTGGAGTAGTACTAAGCGCATGAGACTCGGGTAGGGACGAGATGAGGTCTCTGTCCTCATATGAACACGGAGAATTGATTTCTCGATTGAGGGTCGGATGTCACGTACATCCACTCATTCTCAAGGTAAAAGTGGACATACTTCTATCTATGTGGCCGGTAAAGTCACTCCGAAGCCACAAGTGGGTTCAGTGGTCATGCTGGCCTGCTAATGTGTGTTTAACCTTCATGATGAAGGTTGTGTGTTGGGTGATGACACACTGTAATTAAATAAGGAAATGGTGGTAAAACCTAAGATTTTAAATGAAATGATTTTTGAAAGAAAGGAGTCCGACACACTCCAATGCAACTCTTTTCCTCAAAGATATTTTCTTGAAAAAAAAACCCATTCACTGAGTAGTTGTACTCATCCCCTCCTTTCTATCCCTTTTTTAAGAAAATGATAAATGACTAAGAATAATACCGAGCCTTAACCTCTGTCAAGTATGCTTAAATTTCCTTAAACTTACATTTTATTGAATATATGTCTTCAAGGGAATAAGGTCGAAATTACACCTGGCTCATCTCGAGTTAAAGTCAGAAGAAACTCCTCTTGCATCGAGAGAGCGGCGGGTTGTTCACGGGGATCCAACCAAACTGAGTTGGGGCGTGACAACTAGAGTGGTATCAGAGCTAAGTTCCCTTGAAACATTATCAATATTATGCCATTATATTAACCCAATTCTGAATTATTGTGTAGGAAGGAAAGTCCCTAGGAAATTCGCAGAGAAATCTAGTCCTTCCCTTATAATCATGAAAAAAACATCCAACCTAAGGGAGGAATTTGTGCAAAGGTTTCTAAAGGGCGAGAAGAGGGTACCCAAGGACATGGTAGAAGACTACCAAAAATTAGTTGGAGCCCTATTAGAACCAGAAGGTATCATATACCCTCCTCCTAGATAAGAAGAACCAACAACACCTCCTAAAAGTCCAACCCCTCCTCCTCCAATGCCACAACAACCGAAGAGGAATCCCACCAAGAAGAAGGCCTGGGATAACTATTGGGATGCATATGCCACCTTCATGAAGGTCCACCAAGTACCTCCACCCACTCAACCTAACTCAACCCGTCTCATTGGGTGAAGTGGACCTATGAGTGTGAAGAGGAAATACCAAGGTGGTACGGATTGGAGGCCATACATGGAATTTGCCCGATTAAGGAGCATGAAAAGACCCCAATCAGTTCCTTAGAGCCTTCTGATCAAGAGTCCCATGATCGTTTTAGGGTTAACTCTAGCTCTATGACCTCAAGGGATTAGGGGGTAAAAAATTCCTGTAATAAGACAAATTTTGGCAAGAAGATATTTCCTAAATAAATGAAAGTGAAGTTTATTAAAACTCCTAAGTTGCCTTGAGAAAAATTAAGTGTAAGATAATAAAAGTTTAAATAAAAAGGGAATCCTTTAAGGAAGAATGGGTTATGGGTAGTTAAACTTAACCCTTAAGACTTACCTTAGAAAAACACGATAAATTCATCTGATGGAAATCCTAAGAAAAGGAAAAGAGTTGAAGGAGCAACAATCCAAGAGTACGTGGCTTTTGAGAGAAAAGAAGTTCTGAGAATTGAAGATACAATAAGAAGTATAACATCCCAAAAGAAACCACAAGAACAGAAGTGGAACGATAAGGAAAAGAAATTAAGTATAGAGTCTACCACGGAAAGATGGAGAGAAAGTACAACAACAGAAAGTCCTAGGTGTAACAAAGTAAAGAACTAAGATACAAATTCCTTAGAAATTGCAAAGGATAAGGGATAAGTGGAAAGTAAAATATGAGTCAAAGAAGGAAGAAAAACGAGAAGTTGATGAATCATACCAAGTCCTTAAGTTTAGGATAAAATTTCCAAGGGATAAGGCGATCAAACACTAGAAAATACGAGTGGTTAGGTGAAAGTATAGGGAAGTTGGGCATGATCTACTACAAGAGGGCCTTGAAAACTCAAAATAGGAACATCAAAAGAATCCTATATAAGGAAATAACCTATTGGACCAAATTATTTGGAGGAATAAACGTAGTCTAACCAGAGATGGGGAATAGTGGAAGAATACTCCCCAACCAAGGCAAAAAGAGAAATACAAGAGACATAAGGGTACGAAAGATTTGGACACGATGAGGAGAAGAGACCCACCTCAAAGGAATAGGCGAACACTGAAGCGAGTGGAAATGAGGCAGGGTCAACAAAAGGTATTCCTGGATCCGAATAGCAAGAATAAGTTGGCGAAAATATCGGCAAAATATACTCCAGAAATTTAAGGATTTCAATAGTAGATCTATAAGGAAAATACAGAGGGAAAAGAGAATGAAAAGCTCATCAGGGAAAGAAATCTTGGAAAAACATTGGCGTACCAAGGAAAGAAAGTGAAATAAATGGAATAAGCAATAGAATAATTCCTCAAGAACAAGATAATGGGAAGAAAGAATCAGGTAACAAGGAGGAAGAAATTACCTGACTCATGACTGAGAATTTGCTGCAATAGTGTTACCCTAAAGATATGGCGACACTATCTTTATGTAGTTAAGTACAAGATATACACAGATTAGAAGAGTACTAAGTACTTCCTAACATAGAAGTAGTTAAATATCAGTTAGAGGAGATGGATAGAATTGGTGAAGGATTGTGATCTTGCTATAGAATATCACCCTGGAAAGGCTAGTATGGTAGCATATGCCTTAAGTCGCAAGTATCAAATTGAGATGACACAAGTAAAGACAAGTTACCTACCCTTGTTACAACATTTGGGAAGGATGGAGGTAGATCTGAGGGTAGACAAGCAGGAAATGCTTGGTGGCTAATGTGGCAGTACGACCTAGTTTAACCGAGCATAATAAGGCTCAACAAAGGACCGATAAATAACTCTAATCTTATTTGGACCTGGTAAACAAAGAAAGGAAACCAGACTACGACGTGCGAGGTGACAGAGTACTAACCCATAAGGGTAGGGTATGTGTGCCTCGAGATAAGGAGTTAAAAAGATAAAGTCTAGAAGAGGCACACGATTCGGTATATGCTATGCATCTGGGCAGTACTAAGATGTATTGCACCCTCAAACAAGGATACCGGTGGAAGGGCATGAAGAGGGACATTGCGAAATGTGTTCATCGATGTTTATCCTATCAACAGATAAAAGTAGAGCATCAGAAACCATTACCAATTTCGGAATGGAAATGGGAGCACATCACCAGGGACTTCGTCATGAGCTTATCGATGACTAGAAAAGGTCGAGATGCAATTTGGGTAGTTGTGGATAAATTGACCAAATCATCACATTTCCTTCTTATAAAGGTGACGAACATAGTAGAACAACTGGCCGTTCTATACATGAAGGAAATCATGAGACTCCATGGTGTCTCGGAGAGTATAGTGGCGGATAGATATCCAAGATTTACTTTCAGGTTCTGGCTGAGTCTACAAAATGCCCTGGGGACCAAGCTTCATGTGAGTACGACATTCCACCCTCAAACAGATGGTCAGTCTGAGTAGACCGTCAAAACCTTGGAAGACATGCTAAGAGCGTGCGAGATCATCATGGACAAAAGCTGGGAGGAATACTTGTGCCTGATGGAAATTGCTTACAATAATAGTTATCAAGCTAGTGTTCAGATGGCTCCCTATGAAGCCCTTTATGGACAACCTTGCCACACCCCTCTACTTTGGGAAGAAGTGGGGGAAATGAAGTTAGAAAGGACAAAAATAATTGAGGATGCCACAGAGAAGATAAAATTAATAAAGACTCGTCTTAAGACTACCCAGGACAAGAAAAAGATTTATGCGGATAATCGAAGTCTAGGGTTTTAAAGTGGGAGATCAAGTATTACTCAAGGTATCCCTATGGAGAGGAATACTAAGGTTCAGCAGAGAGGAAAACTGAAACCAAGATATATCGATCCATATCCCACCATTTAAAGGATAGGATTGGTAGCTTATAAATTGGAACTACTTCCTGATTTATAGAGAATACATGATGTATTCCACAACTCTATGCTTTGGAAATATCAGTCTGACCCTAGTCACATACTGGACCAACCTCCAATGGAACTAGAAGAGAACTTGACCTATCAGATATAACCAGTACGAATCATCGAATGGAGAGACAAGAATTTAAGGAACAGGAAAAAAAATCCCTATGGTCAAGGTTTTAGGGTAGAATGGACCCATGCAGGATGAGACATGGGAAGCCGAGTGTATGTTGAGGGATAGTTACCCTCAATTATTTAATGTGTAACTGTTTTGGGAACAAAACTAGTAAAAGGAGGGGAGAGTTGTAAACCCCATCCTTTGATAATGAGAAAACCGGGAAAAGAACTAGTCACTTTCAAATTTTAAAACCGAATTGGTCTACAAGTTTGATTATTAGGAAATGAGCAAATTTGAGAATTTTCAACTCCCATGTGACTCAAATGGTCCATAAACTTGGGAAAAGAACCTTAGAACGAAATGGGGAAGGAAAATTAGATCAATTCAAGATAACCGGGTCCGAACCGGATAGAACTAGTTTATGAACCGAGTTGATTCGTGAACTGGAACTGATAGAGAATGGGTCAACCAAGAAATTTATGGATCCCTTGTGATCCAAACACATTTATAAACCTTGGGAAGGAACATTAGAACAAAGTGGCAGAGAAAAACAAGATCAGTTCGGGTGAACCGTACCTAAACCGGATTGAACCAGTTTAAGGACCGAGTTGATTTATGAACCGAAATCAATAAATAGATGGTATACTATAAATTTTATGGACCCTAAGTGACCTAAGGAGTCACAAAAGTCATGGAAATATACATGTGAAGGAATTAAAGATGAAAATCAAACTGGTTCAGGTGAATTGGATCCGAAGCGGTTTGGACCGATTTGAACAACTATTGAATCGGATCCTAAATTCATTTTTCTAGGTGACTTAAATAATTCAAATTTGAGATTTGAGGACACCATTGGATAGAAAATGAATTTAGATAAATTGAGAAATTTTTATATTTGAAAAACTCGATCGAATGAGGGGTGAACCGACCGGTTTAAGCTTCAAACTCGGTTCGGATCGGTCTAGTCCGGTTCGGACAATGTCGTCTTCTTCCTGCATATGATAGCACTATTCACTCGCCAAAAAATCGAAGTAGCACCGGCAAAGAAGAAACGTTTCCGTTCGATACATTTCAGGCCATCAATGTCTGTTATAAAGGGTCTAAACGGACGACCAACAAGTCCCCAAGCTCCCTGCTCTTCTCCATTCATCCTCTCCACACCTGAAAAGCTCACTCTCTCTCGGTTGCTTAATTTTCCAGTGAAGCTCAAACTAGAGCTTCGATATAGGGTCGTTTCTGAGCCAAAGAAAGCAAGGTCGGGATCTTTAGAACCGGGGACAAGTCAGCTACACGGTGGTGACATCCGTTCGATCCAAGAGTCACCGGAGAAGCGCCGGCGTGATCGAACAATGAAGTAGCTTCGGCGGACCGAAGCTGCCCTATTTTGGCCGAGTTGAAATTGGCTGACTCGAGCTCCTCATGCCAAACCAAGCCCTCCCAACACTTTCTCAGCCCTCTTACGGCCGAATTAGGATGAAAATGTAAGCCAATTCGGCTCCCCTCTACAATTTTTGATCGTTGTTAAAGAGAGAGTCGGCCGAAGTTCAATAATAAAATTCTAATCCAATTCGACATCAATTGATGTTATTCTTAATCCTGGGAAGAACCTCAGTAGGAGAACTACCTTCCCAGATAGAAAGCTCGGACCATCGTACCCTCACCGATAAGTAATCAAAACTCTCTTTCTACAGTTTATTTTCTGGCGAAGCTCCGTTTGAGCTCATTCTAACTTTAAAACTTGCGATTCAAATTGCTAAAGAATCATATGAACATGTAAAAACTCAATTTCAACTTCAATTTCAATAATTGGAAATATTTGATCAGTTAATTTGATGAAATCAAATTTGGTTGTGTTAAAAAGTTTGAATTGGGGGCAAATTGGGGATTTTCGAAAATTTGAATGACCGAAATGCAATTTCCTAAAATTGAGGATCAATTGAGCATGATAAAAATGTTAGAGGGCCAAATGAGGAATTTTAGAATTTTTGGGGTAAAATTTACCATTTTAGTAAAGGAAGGGCAAAATGGTAATTTTGGAAAAGTTGGGGGACCAAATTGGAAATTTGGGAAATTAAACCCCCTTTTGTGAAATTGAATAAATCGAGGTCCCAAGGGAAATTTTAAAAGTTTTGGGACTCAATTTGAGGAAAAACTAGCATTAGGGACTTAAAGTTAAAGAAAAATCATTTTAGTGACCTAATTGAAAATAAATAAAAGTTTGGTTTTTCTCATTCATTTGGAATGAACGAAGGCTATTAGGCCGAGAGATAATGAACCAAGATGTTCATATCGTGTAGGAACACGAAGCACCGAGAACGCCAGCAAGGACAAGCTCGCGTGAAATCAAGGAACTGGTCAAGTGAAATTCACGGTATTAACAGGTGAGTGGGATTTTTTTATCATATCGGTTGAGGATGATAAGTACCTCGAAGTGAAAACCCACTACCAAGTGGTATTTTAAACATTACAACTTAGTGGAGTGATGTGAAAATCATACGGAAAAACTACTTACTGATTGTAAGTAGATCATACTCGGTTGGTATGATTAAACTTCCTCAAAAGAAGTTGAAAATCCGTTCATCGGTTATGAGCGGAGATGTCCTTATACCCGGTCGGTATAATGAATAGCTGAAAAATATATTTTTGTCGAAAGTGCTCTCCCCTAATTATGTGCCAATGCTTAAACAATTTGGGAGACCTTTTTTACGGGAGCTCGAATAGCTCTTATAGGTCGGGGGCCTCGGTTTTGGAACTTGGGGGCCATTATGCTCGATTTTGAAAATCTCAAACAAGTGGGCCATAAGCTAGTGGGCACGAGCAGGAGCTCGTAAACAAACATGAGATATGTGCCATAAAACTTTAATAAATGAATTGTTTGGCCATGGTACCAAGACAAGACCGACATATTCAGTCAACTAGTGGCAGTGTGACATAACAGGTCTTCAGACCAATCAAGACAACCTGCTGCAGGTTGAGTTGAGGGTCGGGACCGTTGGACCAGTGACACCACATATTATATGGAATGATAAGAAAAATATTGTTTGTGCATGCACTATGATTACAAGATCATCAAGACGCCCATGAGGGGTAATGATGCATCCTAAGGGCCATGGACGACCCGGTGAGTATAAGGGCAGTTCGTCGTACCAGGTGCCCGTGCAAAATTTGGAGTAGCACTAAGCGCATGAGACTCGGGTAGGGATGGGATGAGGTCTCTGTCCTCATACGAACACGGAGAATTGATTTCTCGATTGAGGGTCAGATGTCACGTACATCCACTCATTCTCAGGGTAGAAGTGGACATACTTCTATCTACGTGGCCGGTAAAGTCACTCCGAAGCCACAAGTGGGTTCAGTGGTCATGCTGGCCTGCTAATGTGTGTTTAACCTTCATGATGAAGGTTGTGTGTTGGGTGATGACACACTATAATTAAATAAGGAAATGGTGGTAAAACCCAAGATTTTAAATGAAATGATTTTTGAAAGAAAGGAGTCTGGCACACTCCAATACAACTCTTTTCCTCAAAGATATTTTCTTGAAAAAAAACTCATTCACTGAGTAGTCGTACTCACCCCCTCCTTTCTATCCCTTTTTTAGGAAAAGGAAAAATGGCTAAGAATAATACCGAGCCTTACCCTCTATCAAGTATGCTTAAATTTCCTTAAGCTTGCATTTTATTGAATATATGTCTTCCAGGGAAAAAGGTCGAAATTACGGTTGGCTCATCTCAAGTTAAAATCGGAGGAAACTCCTCTTGAACCGAGAGAGTGGCGGGTTGTTCACGGGGATCTAACCAAACCGGGTTGGGGCATGACAGATGTGCTTTCCCAACTTTCTCATTTATTGAACTTAACTTGCTCCTTTGGTCCTCCTATGTACCTTTCTTTTGTACTTGATCTTTCCATCTTGTTCTGCATATCCTAGATAAATTTATCTCATCTCTATTTCTGTTGATCCCATTACCTTTGAATTTGTGAAACTTTTGTCCCTCCAAGGTTTCCTTCATTGGTAGTTTATACTCTTTTCTCTCGGGTTCTCTTCCCATTTTTCCATTTTAGAATATCGAATCTTAAAAGATATTCCCTGATGCCATCCCTTCCGGCTTACATTACTCTTGAGAACTTACTTGTATCTCATCTTCATTTTCCTTTCTTTTTAGTTTTCATCTATTTCTTCTAGATAGTATTCCCATTTTATTTACTTTAAGATCTCACGTCCATCCTGTTAGAGGTTTACTAAATTTTCTCCTATTTTGAGTTTGGTTGTTCATTCGATCTTGGCAGTTGATCTTTTACAAATTTTTGCCTTCATCTTAAATATTAACTGTTGGCCTTTCCATCTCTCCCTTCTTCACTAGAGTTTTAATTTTATAATCCCTCCGAGGGTCAGTTCATTAATTGTCTCGATCTTATCATTTTTTTGTCATATGATCTTGAGACCATCATCTCTTGGGTCATATCGTCCTTAATAATCCATTTATTTCCCTCATTAGGGTGTACTTCTCCACTACTTTCTGGTCCATCTCATGGCGTCGTTTACTCATCCGGATGATCTATTTGTTATAAGTTATTTTCTTCAACTAGGCTTGTCTAAAATCCTTATTTGATTCTCTACTCTTGAAAGTAGATCATACCTAACCATCCAAGTATGTTCTTAGCAACCCATGTCTCTTTTAATAAGGTCCATGTTCCGACCCTAAATCTTATAGCGGTTCGTTTGTTGGTTACCTGCGGTTAGAACTTACTCCTTTCACGGTTCCACTTCTTATCCTTACCCTTCCTCTAAGGGACCTCCGTTTCTGGGATTTTTCACACCAATCTCCCTGCTTCTCCTTGAAAGTTTTTCATTGATTCCTTTCTTATACTTACTGACCTTTGCATGGTTATTCACACTTGATTCCTCCCTTTTTATTCCATATCATTGCTTCCAACAAGTCCCCTTATTTTCATGGAGTTCCTAAGAATTTGTATCCTAACTCTTTCCAAGTAGGTATTATTCATGGGGATTCCTTTCTATCGTATCTCTTTCCTTCCTCATTTCTATTTGTCCTATCTTAATTATCCTAACATCTTCAATGCTCCTTCTTTCTTTCTTCCTATCAGCTTCCATTCCTTTGGATTTTCCTTGGAATAGTTTATTCATTCTCTTTTCCTTACTTTTATTCTTTGAGTCTTTCTTTAACTCCTTAGTGTCACGCCTCGACCCGGTTTGGTCGGATCCCTGTGAACAACCTGCCGCTCTCTCTTGGTTCAAGAGGAGTTTCCCCCTTTATTAACTCAAGATGAGTCGAGCGTAATTTCAACATTGTTCCATGGAATAAGATATATCAAATAAAATGCAAGCTTAAGAGAAATTAAGCATACCTAATAGAGGGTAAGGCTTGGTGTTATCCCTAGTCATTTCGCTATTTACTGAAAAGGGATAAAAATGGGTGGGTGAATTTCTACAACTCAGTGAATGAATATTTTAAAATAATTTTTAAATTGGAGTGTGCCAGACTCCTTAATTTCTTTAAAATTTCTCATTTTCAAAATCTCAGTTTTCATAGCCATTTTTCAATCCACAATCATAATCGGTGTGTTTATCAACCAACACAAACCCTTTATCATGAAGGGAACACACATTCGCATGCCAGCACATCCACTGTACATACTTGTAGCCTATGAGTGACTTTATCGACCACCTAGATAGAAGCACGTCCACTTCTACCCTGAGAATGAGTGGATGTATAGGACATCTGACCCTCAATCCCGTAACAAAGCTCCATGTACATATAAGGACAGAGACCTCATCTCGACCCCACCCCGGTCTCATGTGCATGAACCTACGTCGAGCTTCCAAGACTGTTGGCACGCCAAACTGCCCTTACCTCCACCATGTCATCCAGTAACCCTAGGACACATCACAACCCCTCTTGGGCATCTTGAAGCTCACGTAACATCAATGCATGCACAAATCAATAGTTTTCCACATAAGCCATTTAATTTGTGGTGCCACTAGTCCAACGGCCCCGACACTCAACTCGATCTGTAGCTATTTGTCTCAACTGGTCCGTTGACCTGTCATGTCGCACTGCTACCAGTCCATCGAGTATGTCAGTCTTGGTACCATGGCCAAACAAATCATTCATTTAAAGTTTTCATGGCTTACATCATGTTTATTTACAAGTTCCTGCTCGTGCCAACTGGCCTAGGGCCCACTGTACGATATTTTCAAAATCGAGCATATTAGCCCCCAAGTTCCAAAACCGAGGCCTCCGACCTATTTGAGCTATTCGAGCTCCCGTCAAGAAGGTCTCCCAAAAAGTTTAAGCAGTGGCACACAGTTAGGGTAGAGCACTTCTAACAAAAATAAACTTTTAGCCAACCATCACACCAATCGGTGTGAGAACATCTCTGTTCATAACCGATGAACGGGTTTTCAACTTCCTTCTAGGAAGTTCATCATACCAGCCGAGCATGGTCTACTTTTTCTCATAATTTTCACATCACTCCTCACAGGTGTGATGGTTAAAATACCACTTAGTAGTGGGTTTTCATTTCCGAGATGCTTGTCATCCCAACCGAGTATGATATAAAAATCCCACTCATGCGATCGTGTAGTGAATTCCTCTTATTTGGCTCTTTGCCTCCACACGAGCTTGTACTTGTTGGCGTTCCCGATACCTCGTGTTCCTACACGGTATGAACAATTTTGTTCATTATCCCTTGGCTTGATAGCCTTCGTTCATTATTAATGAATAAAAATTTTCAACTTTTCAAATATTTTCAATTTAAACCCAAAAGTTCTTTTTCTTCTACTTTAGGTCCCAAATGCCGATTTTCCTCAAAATTGAGTCCCAAAAATTCAAAATTATACTTTGAGACCTCAATTTATTTGAAATTACATAAAGGGGTTCAAGTTTCCCAAATTCCCAATTTTATCCTCAAATTTTCCAAAATTACCATTTTGCCCCTCATTTACAAAAATGATAAGTTTTACCCCAAAAATTGCCCAATTGGTCCTCCAACATCTTTATCATGCCCAATTGGCCCTCAATTTTATGAAATTGCATTTTAGTCCCTCGAATTTTTGAAATCCCCAATTTCAACTTTCCAACACAATCGAATTTGATTTCATCAAATTGATCGATCAATTGAGTTAAATTTTTGAAATAGAAGTTAAGGTGGACTTCCTACATTTTCATACTATTCAATTGCACTTTTAATCGCACGATTTGACGCCGGAACGAGCTCAAATGGAGCTTCGCCAAAAAACTGAACGTAGAGAGAGAAAGTTTCGAATGCTTATCGACGGGGGCGCGGCAGTTCGAGCTTTTGATCTGGAAAGATAGCTCTTGTCTTAAGATTCCTCCCAAAATTAAGAATTGCATCAATTGATACTGAATTGAGTGAGAATTTAGTCATTGAATATCAATTGGTTCTCTCTCTTGCACCGATCGGAATTTACAGAAGTGAGCCAAATTGGCTTACCTTTTCGCACCAATTCGATCATAGGAGGGCTGAGGAGGTGTTGGGAGAGCTTATTTTGGCCTGAGGGGGGGCTCGAATTGGCTGATTTTTGCTCAATAGAAATAGGGTAGCTTCGGTCCACTAGAGCTGCTTTACTGGTCAATCACTTAGGTGCTTCTCCAGTGACCCTCGAAGAAATTGGAGACTACTACCGTGTAGCTGACTTCTCCACAAGTCTAAGGAACCCAACCACGCCTTCTTTGACATAGAAAAGAACCTATATCAGACCTCTGGTTTGAGCTTCACTGAAAAACTGAGTAGTTGAGAGAGAGTGAGGTTTTCAGGTGTGGAGAGGATGAATGGAGATGGACTCTTTATATAAGGAGCTCGGGAACTCGTCGGCCGTCCGTTTGGCATCTTTATGATAGTCATTGATGGCATGAAACATATTGAACGAAAATGTTTCCTCTTCACTGGTGCTAGTTTGTTTTTCCGGCGAGTGAACAGTGTTGTAATCTAAAGAAAGAAGACGTCATTGTTCCGAACCGAATTGGACCAGTCCGAACTAGGTTCAAAGTTTAAACCGGTTGATTCAATCCCGATTCGATCGAGTTTTTCAAAATTAAAAATTTCTAAATAAATCTAAATTCATTCTCTATCAAATGTTAGCTCAATTCTCCAATTTGAATTTTCTAAGCCACCTACAAAAATGAATTTAGCATATGGTTTAATAGTGGTTCAAACTAGTTCAATCCGGTTCGGATTCGGTTCACCTAAACCATTTTGGTTTTCATCCCACATTCATTCTAAAGTCCTTTTTCATTACTTTTGTGACTCTTTAGGTCATTTGAAATCCATAAATTTCCCAGTTTTCCCTTCCTCTCTCAGTTTCGGTTCATAAATCGGTTCAATCCGGCTCGGATCCGATTCACCTGATTCGGTCTAGTTTCTCTCTCCCAATTTGTCCTAAGGTTCTTTTTCCAAGGTTTTATAAACCTTTTGGGTCACTCAGGAGTTGTAAATTTCCCAAATTGCCTATTCTCTAATGATTGGGTTTGTGAACCGATTAAGTTTTTCTCACTTGGTTTGACCGGTTCCTTTCCCGATTTTCCTTAACTCTAAATGGCGGGGTTTATAACTCTCCCCTCATTTTAGGAGTTTTGTCCTCAAAACTTATTTCACACTTTTTTATATTGGGATGAATTTCCATTTTTATAAATGTTTCTAGTTTATCGGCATACAACCTTCTTGATTGTTCCCATTTATCCCTTACATCACATACCTAAGATTTTCATCTCATTCACATCCATTTCTCATTCCATGGAGCTTACTTTAGCTAAGCATATCTTCCTGGAAGTCTTAGAATCATATCCTTAAGTTTACATCCCTCTTTTCCCAAGGCACCATTTCTCCATTCTAAACTCCTTTACCTAAGAGTTCAGGACTAGGAGTTTCGATTATTTTCTTCCATAGGTTTTAGTGTTATCACATTTTCATCCTACATGGATCCTTTCCTCATTCTTTGGTTATTACTTCTTCATTCTATATTTTAATGCTTGACCTCGTCATGCTTTAATCATTGACTCTTCCTTACCTAAGTCATATTTCCCTAGGACAGTTGGGCTTATATGTCCCTTACCGCATGACATTCTTCGAAACTTGTCTTTGACTTCACATCTATATAACCGTATTAGTTTCCTTACTTACTTATCTTTTTCAGACTTCTTTATTCGGTCATTCAACTTTCAAGTCATTGAGCTTCCCAATAACTTACTAACATACCATAACTCTTCATTTCTTACTTCATTCTTCATTCCCACTAGCGTCCTTCCTTTTTAAGGCCTCATCTCTTTCTTAATTCATTCTTACTCACATCATGATCATTTCACTATCCTTTATTTTTGTTAGTTCCTTTCTTACTCGTATGACATCTTTTGATGACGTCTTCCTACTTACCCATTACTTGGGTTTGACTTATCCCTTGGATCCTTCACGATTAATTTCCCCTTGTACTTGATCATTTCATCTTCAAGAGCTTATCTTTGAGGAGCTTATTTTCTTTCCAATTTTGTTGGTTTCATTTCCTCAAAATTGGTAAACCTATGTTTTTCCAAGATTCCCTTCCTTGGTAAGTTCTACACTCCTTTTCTCTCAAAATCTCCTTTTAGTTTTATTGTTGTGAATGTCAAGCCTTAAATGACATTTCTTGATGCAATTCTCTCCTGCTCACCCTTACCCTTGTGACCCTATGGACACTTCTTGTGTATATTGTTCTCATTTTTACTCCTTTTTCTAGTGTTTATTTTATTTCTCTGAGGTGGAGTTCACATTCCCTTACTCCTCCCCCCTCCCCCCCCCCCCCCCCAATCTCCTGATCGCCCTTCTTAATGCATATTTAGCTCTTTCGTAGTTTCGGTTAAATTACTCTTGTCTTATCCATGGGTGTCTTCACGGCTTTTCTCTGCCCTCATGTCTCAAAGGTTTTTTTTTACCTTTCCATCCTTTCCTTCTTTATTGAATCTATGACCTTCACAAGGATTGATTTGTTGATTGTCTCGTTTGCCTTATCCTCTTCTTATTTATTTTGAGAGAATTATTTCTCAAATTCTCTTGTCTTTGGTATCCATCCCTTCGCCCTATTTTGGGTATGATCCTTATTATTTTCCAATCCTTCTTGGAGTGTAGTTTATTTCCTAGATGATTTGGTTGTTATGGGTTATTTCTATCAATCAAGTCCATTTAAAATTCATATTTAGGTTACCATGTCTTCTTGCAAGTACATCATACTTAACCTCTCCAAACACTCACTTAGCCACTAGTACTTCTTACTGAGATCCTTATTTCGGCTCCGGTTTTGTGACATTTCCTCAGTTGGTTTTCTTAACCTGGAGCTTTCTCCTTCCTCGATCCAACTTCCTATTCTCATCCTTCTTCTAATGTCTCTCGTTCTGGAATTTTTACGTTTAATCTCCATACCATTCCCGAGAAGTTCCCCCTTTCTAGTCTTCACTTATACTTAAGGATTCTTGTATGGTTCATTCACTCTGACTTTTCTTCCTTTTTGGTTCCATACCTTTGCTTTCCACAAGTCTTCTTATTTTATGGAATTCCTAAGAAATTGTGTCTTAGTTTTTTACAAATAGGTGTTATACCTAAGCTTTCTTGTTATCCAATTTTCTTCCCATCCTGCCTTAATGGTCTTGACATCCTTGGTGTTCCCCCACAACTTACTTCCTTTCTTCTTGACTAGCTTCTATTCATATGGTTCCCTTTGGAATATTCCACTCCTTATTTTTCCTTACTCTTATTCTTTGAACCTTTCCCTAACTCCTTGAACTCTCCATAAGTCCATACGCTTTGATGTTCACTTCCCTTTGTTCCAACTCTTAGTTAAGATCTCACTTGGATGAACTCTTCCTTATTGTACTTCTAAGGGAAAGTCTTAAGGGTTGAGGTTAACTATAAATAACCCATCTTTTCTTTCTTAGGTGGTTTCCTACCATTTACTTTAATCTTTATTATCACACTATTTTTGCTTTGAATGTATCAAGGAACTTAGAAGTTTGATAAAAAAAATTACTTTCACTCATTCAATAAAATATTTTCTTGTCATACTTGGCTTATTATAGGAATTTTCTACCCCCTAATCCCTTGGGGTCATTGGCCGAGAATTAACCCTAGAGCGGTTGTGGGATTCTTGATTAGATGGTTATGAGGAGCTAGTTAGGGTTCACTCGTATTACCTTATAGGACGAATCTCATGTAGCCTCCAATCTATACCTCCTTAGTACTTTGACCTCACACTCATAGGTCCACTTCATTCATTGAGAGGGATTGAAGCCAGGTTGAGTAGGTGGAGGTACTTGGTGGACCTTCATGAAGGTGGCATACGCATCCTAGTAGTTATCCCAAGCCTCCTTCTTGCTTGGATTACTCTCCGGTTGTTGTGGGGCTAGAGGAGGTGTTGGGCTTCTAGGAGGTGATACCTGTTCCTATTGTCTTGGAGGAGGGTATGTGATGCCTTCTGGTTCCAATAAGGCTCCTACCAGTTTCTGATAGTCTTCCACCATGTCTTTGGGTGCTCTTTTCTCACCTTTTAGGAATATCTTTGTACGGCTTCCTCCCTTGGATTGGGTGTCATTTTCAGGGTTATGGGTGGAGGGCTCGATTTCACCGCGAACTTCCTAGGGATTCTCCTTCCTACATGATAGTTTAAAGTTTGATTAATGTCAGGGCATACTATTGATAATGTTTCAAGGGAACTTAGCTCTGACAGCACTCAAGTTGTCACACCTTGACCCGGTTTGGTCGGATCCCCATGATCAACCCGCCGCTCACTTGGTTCAAGAGGGATTTCCCCCTTTTTAACTCAAGATGAGCCAGGCATAATTTCAACCTTGTTCCCAGGAGTAACATATATCAAATAAAATGCAAGATTAAGAGAAATTAAGCATATCTAACAGAGGGTAAGGCTTGGTGTTATCCCTAGTTATTTCTCTATTTCCTAAAAAGGGGTAAAAATGGTAGATGAGTTTCTACATCTCAATGAATAAGTATTTTAGAAATAATGTTTAAATTGGAGTGTGCCAGACTCCTTAATTTCTTTAAAATTTCTCATTTTCAAAATCTCGGTTTTCATAGCCATTTCTCAATAACGGATGTTTTTATCAACCAACACACGCCCTTCATCATGAAGAGAACACACATTCGCAGGCCAGCATGTCCACTATACCCACTTGTAGCATCAGAGCGACTTTACCGGCCACCTAGATAGAAGCACGTCCACTTCTACCCTGAGAATGAGTGGATGTATGCGACATCCGACCCTCAATCCCGTAACAAAACTCCATTTTTGTATGAGGAGAGAGACCTCATCCCGAGCCCATATTGGTCTCATGC
The DNA here is from genome assembly GCA_030064435.1 of Trapa incisa. Classification (NCBI taxonomy): domain Eukaryota; kingdom Viridiplantae; phylum Streptophyta; class Magnoliopsida; order Myrtales; family Lythraceae; genus Trapa; species Trapa incisa. Next base: position 1,246,163 of record CM057774.1, on the reverse strand, counting down.
ACATGAAGCTACCTCGAGCTTCCAAAACTGTTGGCATGACTAACTGCCCTTATCTCCACCATGTCGTCTAGGACACATCACTACTCCTCTTTTGAAGGCCCCATAACATCAGTGCATGCACAAATCAATAGTTTTCCTCATAAGTCATTTAATCTGTGGTGCCACTAGTCCAACAGCCCCGACCCTCAACTCAACCTGCAGCTATTTGTCTCGATTGGTTCATCGACCGGTCATGTCGCACTGCTGCCAGTCCATCGAGTATGTCGGTCCTGTCTAGGTACCATGGCCAATACCTCTGCCTCACACTCATATGTCCACTTCATCCATTGGGAGGGATTAACGCTGGATTGAGTGGGTGAGGGTACTTGATGGACCTTTATGAAGGTGGCATACACATTCCAATAGTTATCCCAAGCATCTTTCTTCATTGGATTCCTCTCTGGTGGGGTTAGAGGAGGGGTTGGGCTCCTCGGATGAGGTACAGGTTCCTCTTGCCTTGGAGGAGGGTATGTAATGCCTTCTGGATCCAGTAAGGCTCCCACAAGTTTCCGATAATCTTCTACCATATCTGTGGGTACTCTTTTCTCGCCCTTTAAGAATTGTTGAATGGCTGCCTCCCTTAGGATAGGTGTCTTTTTTAGGGTTATGTGTTGAGGATTAGATTTCACAACGAACTTTCTAGGGATTCTCCTTGCTACATGATAGTTAAAGTTTTATTAATGTCAGGCATAGTATTGATAATATTTCAAGGGAACTTAGCTCTGATACCACTCAAGTTGTCATGCCCCGACCTGATTTGGTCAGATCCCCGTGAACAATCCGTCGCTCCCTTGGTTCAAGAGGGGTTTCCACCTTCTTTAATTCAAGACATGCTAGGTGTAATCTCAACCTTGTTCCTTGTAATAACATATATCAATAATAATACAAGCTTAAGAGAAAATTAAGCATACTTGACAGAGGGTAAATCCTGGTGTTATCCCTAGTCATTCTCTATTCTTGAAAAGGGATAAAAAGGGTGAGTGAGTTTCTACAACTCAATGAATGGGAGATTGAAAAAGAGTTTCAATAAAATAATTTGGAGTGTGCCAAACTCCTTAATTTCATTTCAAAATTATTCCTTTCTCATATTCTTAGTTTTCCAAAAACTCTTCCACATTTAGTGTGTTTAGCAATTAACACACGCACTTCATCATGAAGGGATCACACATTCGTAGGGCAGCCCATCCACTACACCCACTTGTGGCGTCAGAGTGACTTTACCGGCCACCTAGATAAAAGCTCGTCTACTTCTACCCTGGGAATGAGTGGATGTATGTGACATCCGACCCTCAAACCAAAAATGAAAATACGTGTCCCTGTGAGAACAGAGACCACATCCTGATCTCATCCCGGTCTCATGTACATAAAGCTACGTCGAGCTTCTTTGACTGCTGGCATGACAATCTGCCCTTATCTCTACCATGTCGTCCAATAGCCCCTAGGACATATCACCCCTCTTGGGCGTCTTGATGGTCTCGAACCTCAGTGCATGCATAAACAATAATTTTCCATATAAGCCGTTAATCTTTGGTGCCACTGGTCCAACGGCCCCGACCCTCAACTCGACATGCAGCTGTTTGTCTAGACTAGTCCGTTGACCTGTCTTGTCGCACTACCGCCAGTCCATCGAGTATGTCAGTTTTGTCTTGGTATCATGGCCAAATCACACGATTCATTAAAATTTTCATTGCTTAATCTCATGTTTGTTTACAAGCTCCTGCTCATGCCAACTAGCCTTGGGCTCACTGTACGAGATTTTCAAAATCCAAAATTCCAAAATTAAGGCCTCCTGCCTATCTGAGCTATTTGAGCTCCTATCAAAAAGGCCTCCCAAAATGTTTAAGCATTGGCACATAGTTAGGGGAGAGCACTTATAACAAAAATAACTTTTCACCTGTCCATCACACCAACCGGGTGTGAGGACATCTCCGCTCATAACCGATAAGCGGGTTTTCTACTTCCTTCTAGGAAGTTCGTCATACCAATCGGGTATGATCTACTTATAACTGGTAAGTAGTTTTTCCGCGTATTTTCCCACGTTACCCCAACCAGTTGTGATGTTAAAATTCCACATAATAGTGGGTTTTCATTTTTAAGGTATTCATCATCCCTATCGGGTATGATGTGAAGATTCTCACTCACCCGATAGTGAAGTGAATTCCTCTTATTTGGCTCTTTGCCTCCACGCGAGCTTGTCTTTGCTGGCGTTCTTGGTCCCTCATGTTCCTACACAATTTGAACATACTTGTTCATTTTCATTTGGCAAAATAGCCTTCATTACTCACGAATGACAAAATGTCCAAACATTAATTATTGGAATTTAGGTCCCTAAAGTTCTTTTCCTTTAACTTTAGGTCCCTAAATGCCAATTTTCCCCAAATTGAGTCCTGAAACTTTCAAAATTTCACTTTGGGTTCTTAATTTATCCAAAATCCCCAAAAGGGTTCAGTTTTCCCAAATTTCCAACTTGGTCCCCAACTTTTCAAAATTTACCATTTTACCCCTACTTTACAAACATGGCAATATGACCCCCAAAAATTCCAAAAATCGACCAATTGCTCCTCCAATATCTTTTTTATTTTTGAAGTACTTATCATCCCAATCGAGTATGATGTGAAGATCCCCACTCACCTGATAGTGCGGTGAATTCCTCTTATTTGGCTCTTTGCCTCCACGTGAGCTCGTCTTTGCTGGCGTTCTCGATTTCTCATGTTCCTACATGATTTGAACATCCTTGTTCATTATCATTTGGCCTAATAGCCTTCATTTCTCATGAATGACAAAATGTCTAAACTTTAATTATTTGCATTTAGGTCCCTAAAGTTCTTTTCCTTTAACTTTAGGTCCATAAATACCAATCTTCCCCAAATTGAGTCCTGAAACTTTCAAAATTTCACTTTAGGTCCAGAATTTATCCAAAATCGCAAAAAAAAAGGGTTCAATTTTCCCAAATATCCAATTTGGTTCCCAACTTTTTAAAATTTACCATTTTGCCCCTACTTTACAAAAATGGCAATTTGACCCCCAAAAATTGACCAATTGGTCCTCCAATATCTTTTTCATGGCCAATTGGCCCTCAATTTTAGGAAATTTCACTTTAGCTTCTCGAATTTTCAAAATCCCCAATTCCCCCAAAATTTTCCCCAAATTTCCCCCTTTTAACTTGGCCAAATTTGATTTCATCAAATTGACTGATCAATCATTCATTGTTGAAATTGAAGGTCAAATTGAGTTTCTAAACATCCATATGATTCAATTGCACTTTGAATTGCATGAATTGACGTCAGAACAAGCTCAAATGGAGCTTCGCCGGAAAGCTGGACTTATAGTGAGAAAGCTTCAAAAGTATACCGTAGGGGGTGCGACGGTCCAAGCTTTTAATTTGAGCAGGTAGCTCTCGTTCTAAGATTACTCCTATAATCAAGAATCACCTCAATTCATGTTAAATTAAGGGAGAATTCAGTCAGTAAAGATTCATCGGTTCTCTCTCTAACACCGATCGAAATTTACAGAGGGGAGCCAAATTGGCTTACCTTTCATCTCTAATTCGGTCATATGAGGGCTGAGGGAGTGTTGAGAGAGCTTGGTTTGGCTTGAGAAGGACTCAAATTGATTGATTTTAGCTCGATAGAAATAGGGCAGCTTCGGTCCGCCGGAGCTGCTTCACTGTTCGATCATGCCGACGCTTCTCCGGTGATCCTCATAGCAATTGTAGACTACCGTCGGGTAGCTGACTTCTCACTGAGTATAAGGAACCCGACCATGCCTTCTTTGGCTCAAAAAAACCCCAATGTCGAAGCTCTGGTTCGAGCTTCATTAGAAAACTAAGTAGCTGAGGGAGAGTAGGGTTTTCAGGTGTGTGGAGGATGAATGGAGAGGGGCTCTTTATATAAGGAACTTGGGGACTATCCGGTTGTCCGTTTGGCACCTTAATGACCATCATTGATGGCCTGAAATGTTCTGAATGGAAACGTTTCCTCTCCATCAGCGTTGTTCGATTTTTTGGTGAGTGAACAATATTGTCAATTGAAGGAAGAAGATGACACTGTTTCGAATCAGACTGGACCGATACAAACCGAGTTCAACGCTTAAACCAGTCGGTTCAGGACTGATTCAACTGAGTTTTTCATAGTTAAAAATTTCTTAATTGATTCTCTATTCAATGGTGACCTCAATTCTCCAATTTGAATTCTAAGCCACCTGGAAAAATAAATTTAGCATCCAGTTCAATGATGGTTCAAACCAGTCCAAACTAGTTCAATCTGGTTCGAATCTGGTTAACCTAAAACGGTGTGGTTTTCTTTCCCAAATTGTCCTAAAGTCCATTTCCAAGATTTTTATGACTCTTTGGGTCACTCGAGAGTTTTAAATTACCTAATTAGCCCGTTCTCTAATGGTTGGGATTTGTGAACCGGTTCGGTTTTCTCACTCAGATTGACCGGTTCCTTCCCAATTTTCCTTAACTCCAATGGGCGGGGTTTATAATTTGACACTTGGCCATCCCGATACACCCTTAACCACCTATGCCTCTTTATGAGGTTCCTTATTTCAGATTAAGCCTCCTATGATCCATCTGTTAGTTCCTTAGCTCGGTAATTTCCCTTTTATGGTCTCACTTTATACCTTTATCCTTCTACCTAAGGATTTTTGTCCTGTGAGTTTCACGTTCAACCTCCCTAACACTCCTTGAAGGTTTTTCCTTCCTTCCTTTCCAACACCCTTCTGATGGTTGTCCGCTCTTTATCCTTTCTTGTCCTCCAACTCTCTTTTTGTTCATTATCCTCCCTTTGAGGAGTTATTGACTATGGGTTGGTTCCTAGCACTCCGTTTAATGTCCAGCCACCCATCAATGGCCCCTTCAAGGGTACTTAGTCGTATACCCTTTGGAGTTCCCTTCTTCACTCTTACCGTGTCCTACCCTCGGTCTTCTTCCCATGATCCTTCCTCATGTAATTAAGGCACATAATCTCATTATTGAGAGACAGGAAAATTTTTAGGAACTTAGCATTTTCTTTATTCATCATTGAAATAAGAATAGGGTTTGGGATTTTAAATCCTCTTAAGGGAGATTGTTACAATGATGAATTGGGAAGTACTCACTATTATGCTAGGGTTTAGAAGAATTTCTTCATGGGTGAGGTTGGAATCCCCAGCCAAAATCATGGTTCTTGTGGTGTTATCCCTTCAATCTTCGGTAGGTGAGGAAAAATCCTCTATCTATTTGATTCCTTGCAATATGGGACAGTCATTTGCTATATGTCCTACTCTTCTACACTTATAATAGGTTCTCTTGGGACTTGTCCTCCGTAACATTGGGAACCATCTCATATAGTGTCCCCATTGTCCACATCTATCACAGGTCATCTCCTTGCATGGACCTTTGTGGTTCCTCTTATATCTCGAGTATTGTGAGGCCTTTCGAAGGTATTGTTGGTGGTTCGATGCTTCCTCGTCCTTAAGCCCAAACACTTTGAAGGTTTTCTTGTTGAGTTTTCTTTTACCAGGGGTAACTTCAAGAGTCCTCCCATACTCCTTAGTTCTCTAGTTCACTTCCTTCTTTGGGATGGGATTCTTCCTGGTTTTCGAGGTGGCTATGGTAGTAGGGTTTGTTTGGCTACTTTTGTCACGCCCCGACCCAGGGGAGAGAACTTCCGACAAAATAGGTTTTCACTGTCCATTATACCAACCGGTATAAGGACATCTCCGTTCATAACCGATGAACGGGTTTTCAACTTCCTTCGAGGAAGTCTCATCATACCAACCGGGTATGATCTACTTACAACCGGTAAGTAGTTTTTTTTGCATAATTTTCACATCACTTTCTCCAAGTGGTGATAATTAAAATACCACTAAACAGTGGGTTTTTATACCGAGGTACTTATCATCCCCTACCGGGTGTGATATAAAATTTCCACTCACAACCGGTAAGTGGTTTTTATCTTTAAGTTGTGCTCATCATCCCAATCGGGTATGATGTTAGTAAACCCACTCACAACTGGTAAGTGGTTTTTAACTTTAATTTGTGCTCATCATCCCAACCGAGTATGACGTTAGTAAACCCACTCACCCGTTAATGTCGTGAATTCCACTAAACTAGTTCTTTGTATTCACGCGAGCTTGTCCTTGCCGGCGTTCCCGGTATTCCGCGTTCCGGTGAAGGCACGACGATTCGAGCTTTCAATCTGGACAGATAGCTCTCATTCTAAGGTTCATCCTTTCGGTCCTAATTCGGCCATGGAAAGGCTGAGGAAGTGTTGGGAGGGCTTGGATTGGCCTGAGCAGGGCTTGAAATGGCTGATTTCAGCTTGGTCAAAATAGGGCAGCTTCGGTCCGCCGGAGCTACTTCACTATTCTATCACATCGGCGCTTCTCCAACGATTCTTGTATTGACTGAAGTTTACTATCAGATAGTTGTTTTCTCCCCGGTTCTAAAGAGCCCGACCTTTGTTGAAGTCGAAGCTCTGGTTTGAGTTTTACCAGGAAATGGGGCAGTAGTGAGAGAGAGAGAAGTGTTCAGGTGTGAGGAGAATGGAATGGGGATTACCTCTTTATATAGTCGTAAAACCCGTGTATTAAATGGGCAAGATTTATTACTAGTATTAATATTGCCATAAATTATTGGTATTAATTTCGGTATTAAATTATTTGTATTAATTCCAGCAATTTAATTTAGGTATTAAATTATTGGTATTAATTTCAATAATTAAATATATATTAATTGATAGCTATTTATGATAAGTAGTACGTTCGCATAAAAATTTTTGACCGAAATTTCGGTTTACAAAAAATCATACTTCCCAGGAGGTCACCCATCGTCACACTACTAAGGTAAGCACGTTTAACTTTGAAGTTCTTATGGAATCTAATTCACCTAAACCAATTTGGTTTTTGTTTTTTAGTTTGTCTTAAGTTTCTTTTCCAATATTTAATAAATCCTTTGGATAAACCGAAATTTGTAAATTTTCATATTGTTTATTCCCAAATGTAAACTAGTTTGGTTTTCTTATTCGATTTAACCGGTTCTTTTCCCAATTTTCCTTAACTCAAATGTACGGGGTTTACAACTCTCCCCTCCTTTTAGAAGTTTTGTCCCCAAAACTTAGTTAACATCCTTGCATAAGCAATCATTTCCTTTGATGCCCCTTTGGTGTTTGCTTAACATGCAAAGTCTTCTCTTGTTCTTTTAATTAGTCCTTTTTACATCCTTCACTTAAGGAATTTCTTTTCCTTTATATTATTTACTCCCTCCATGGAGTTTATCATAACGAGACATACCTTACTTCAGGGTATATTCTTATATTTATATCTTTCTTTGCTTAGAGCACATTCTTCCCTTTGAGATTATGTACTCAAGATTGGAAATTCCAAGATACCTAACCATTCCCATGGCTAGTTAACCCCTTGGTCGTTGAAACCTTTAGCTCAATGTTCTTTCGGGCGTTACGTACTAGTTGCCACAGTTTTCTTTATTCTCACTTTGTCATCTCATTTTGACCCTTCCTCCATTCATTGTCTATTATAACTTTAGTCCAAATTTTTATATTCAACCTCGTCATGCTTATTAACCGACTCTTCCTTACTTTAAGTCATATTCTCCTCGGGATTGTTGGGCTTACATACCCCTTACAACATGGCATTTTCTAGGACCTGTCTTTGTCCATTAGATTTCTAGAACATCTCCTTGAGGATCTCTCTTAGCTTTTTTTTTTTTTGACCTTTCAGGGATCATATAACTTCATCCCTCTTTTCTTTTGATAGCATTCCTCAACTATCCTTTTTATCGTTATCCTCTCATCCATCATGCCTTTGAAGTTATGTCTCACATAACCGCATGGATTTCTCTTAACTACTCATCCTTTCCAAACATTTTTATTGGGTTCTTTCAATTCCAATCGTTGGGTTTCCTGATGATTATTGACATACGAGGATTTTTTTTCCTTCTTATGTCCTTTCTCTTCTTTAGTGACATCCCTTATTCAATGACTTCCTTTTTCCTTAATCCACTTTTACTTGCTCATAAATCACTTCATGATTCTTCATTCTACAATAATTGCTTTCGATCTATGTGTCGATTACTTTGCTTGGGAAGGTTCACTCCATCCAGTTTTATTCATTATCTTTGGTTGTCTGCCGTTACTAGTTTTCCTCTTTCTACATGGCTCTCCTATTCTCTCCAAACAAGTCATAATGGACCATTACAATACTTCCTTCCTTGGAAAACATTTCCTAAATAAGGGTTGGTTCCATTTCCTCTTAATTGGGATACACATGTCTTTTTGGGGCTTCCTTCCTTGGTAGGATTCTTTGCCTTTCCCCTGACATTCTTTTCTTACATTTGCTCTAGGGGATTTCTACCCTTAAATGACATCCCTTGATGCCGTCTTCTCCTATTTACCTTTACTACTCAAATCTTTTAGGCACATCTTTTATGCTCTAATTGCATCCTTATTCATACCTAGTACCTATCTATTTCTTTAGGGAGCATACAAATCTTCCTTGTTTCAGGATCATCGTGGGAGAGGCTGGCCTATTCCTTTCTTGGCTTGAGTTTAGTTGTTAATTGGCCCTTGGTCCTTTTAAGGATTTCTTGTATCCTTCTTTTCCCGAGTATTTGACCTTTCTGCCTCTCTCTTCTTTGTCGAAACTTACATTATGGTTTTCTCGAGTATTTGTTCATTAATTGTTTTGCCTCCACCATTTGTTTGGTCTAAGTTTCTTAGTAGCTATTTCTCAAGTCCTCCTATCCTTAACATCCATCTCACTAACCTTTTTTTAGGGTGTAGTCCCTTCTACTTCCCGGTCTTCCTTAGGTGTCATTTGTTCCTTGTAACTATCTTGTTGTAACGACTTGCTTTCTCTTGTCCTGTTGGTTCGAACTTCCTATTTGACATAGTTGCTTTTTCCAAGGTGATTTATTCCTGTAATCCCAATACGTCCCGTTTGTCATCAAATGTTCGTCTTGTCTTCTCTTGTGGATGCACTCCTTTCTTTGCTCCTAAATTGTTTGGATTTTCTTCTTAAAGGGGGAATTCTCTTCAGCTATCCTTTGTTCCATTTGTGGTTTTATTGATGTCCTACCTTTACCCCTTTTTCCTTCTTACCACTTTGCTAAGATTTTGAAGAGTTTCCTCTTATCTGTGGTTGCAAATGGAATCACGTTTCTTGGGATGGTATCCTTTCAGATTTCCTATAGTTGTGGGGTGTTTATTCTTGGAAAATATTGTCCTGACTCCTGGCAATGTGGGACAGTTTTTCACTTCGTGTCCTATTCCCCTCTAGGTTAACTTGATTTCCGTCCTTTGAAGGGTTAGGCACTTCTCCACGCAGTGTCCCTATCATTCATGCTTGTAATTACATGAACATAAGTGGTTCCTCCTGGCATTTTCTTGGGAATTGTTAGTTTTGGTGCTCTTTCGTCCTTAAGTCTGGATACCGTAGGAGTTTTTTTTTTCCCTTTTTGGAGTCTTCCTTGAAGATCACATCATTTGAGGGACATGGTTTTTAGGAATTTGGAGTACTTCATTAATAGAGTAGTACAGTATGTTGGAGATTTTGGCCCTATTACAGAATATGGTCACCAAATAACTAGGGAGCTACGAGATTCTTGATAAGCATCCTCCTATGTAAGGTTATATGCCCCATTTTATGGTTTCACACTTGGCTTCCTTTATACTTAGAGTTGTGACCTCAATAGGTCCTCTCACCATTCTCTGGGATACTTTCTCATTTGCTCTTTTGAAATTCCTGCCTTGCTTTAGGCATTTGGGAAGCTTCTAGGGTTGTCTTCCTACGAAGATAAGGTGTTGAGTAGAGCCATTCCTAGTTTTCTTGGTTCCTCTCCTGGGAGCCATCTGAAAATTTTAGGATAAATCCTATTAGTTACAATATTTTATAGTCTTGATTATGTATTCGAGGAAACAGGCTAAGATACCACTCTAGTTGTCACGCCCCGACCCAGTTTGGTCGGATCCCCGTGATCAACCCGCCACTCTCTCGGTTTATTAAAGGGTTTCCCCTTATTGTAAACCATAAAGAGTAAGGCGTCCTTTAACCTGCACCTTTTTCCTGGAATAGCATAATCAAAACTACATGAAATTTAAAACTTTACATACCTGTCTTATAGGCATCTTAGTTGACGGTCTTTAAGGGGAGGCTTTCCGGGATTTCCTAAAAGGGATATAAGGGAGGGGGTGAGTACAACTACTCAGTGAATGGGTTTTTAAAAGCTTTTAACTTTTAAGAAAAATATTTATATGGAGTGTGCCAGACTCATTTGTTTTAAAAAATCCCATTATTTAAAAATTTAGATTTTTCCATTATTTCTTAGTTACCACGGTGTGTCATCACCCAACACACATCCTTCATCATGAAGGTTACACACATTCACAAGTCAATATCACTACTGAACCCGCTAGTGGCTTCGGAGCGACTTTTCCTACCACCCAGATAGAAGTACGACCACTTCTACCCTGGGAATGAGTGGATGTACGTGACATCCTACCCACAATCCCGAAATCACCTCTTCATGTCCGTATGAGGACAGAGACCTCATCCTGTCCCCACCCCGGTCTCATGCGCTTTATGCTACTCCAGATTTCGCACAGACACCTGGAACGACGAACTGCCCTTATAGCCACCAGGTCATCCAGTGCCCTTAGGATGCATCACTACCCCTCATGGGCATCTTGATGATCCCGTACTCATAGTGCATGCACAAATAATGTTTTCTTATATTGCCATGTAATCTGTGGTGCCATTAGTCCAACGGCCCCAACTCTCAACTCAACCCGCAGCTGTTTGTCTTGACTAGTCCGTCGACCTGTCATGTCGCACTGCCGCTAGTTGACTAAGCATGTCGGTCCTATCTTGGTACCATGGCCAAACAATTCACTTATTAAGTTTTATGGCACATATATGATGTTCATTTACGACCTCCTGCTCGTGCCAACTAGCCTTGGGCCCACTGTACGAGATTTTCAAAATCGGGCATTTAGCCCCCAAGTTCTAAAACCGAGGCCCCTGGCCTATCAGAGCTATTCGAGCTCCCGTCGAGAAGGTCTCCCAAATTGTTTAAGCATTGGCACACAGTCAGGGGAGAGAACTTCCGACAAAATAGGTTTTCACTGTCCATTATACCAACCGGTATAAGGACATCTCAGTTCATAACCGATGAACGGGTTTTCAACTTCCTTCGAGGAAGTCTCATCATACCAACCGGGTATGATCTACTTACAACCGGTAAGTAGTTTTTTTTGCATAATTTTCACATCACTTTCTCCAAGTGGTGATGATTAAAATACCACTAAACAGTGGGTTTTTATACCGAGGTACTTATCATCCCCTACCGGGTGTGATATAAAATTTCCACTCACAACCGGTAAGTGGTTTTTATCTTTAAGTTGTGCTCATCATCCCAATCGGGTATGATATTAGTAAACCCACTCACAACTGGTAAGTGGTCTTTAACTTTAATTTGTGCTCATCATCCCAACCGGGTATGACGTTAGTAAATCCACTCACCCGTTAATGCCGTGAATTCCACTAGACTGGTTCTTTGTATTCACGCGAGCTTGTCCTTGCTGGCGTTCCCGGTATTCCGCATTCCGGTGAAGGCATGACGATTCGAGCTTTCGATATGGACAGATAGCTCTCATCCTGAGTTCATCCTTTCGGTCCTAATTCAGCCGTGGAAAGGCTGAGGAAGTGTTGGGAGGGCTTGGATTGGCCTGAGCAGGGCTTGAAATGGCTGATTTCAGCTTGGCCGAAATAGGGCAGCTTCGGTCCGCCGGAGCTACTTCACTATTCTATCACATCGGTGCTTCTCCAACGATTCTCGTATTGACTAGAGTTTGCTATCAGATAGCTGTCTTCTCCCCAGTTCTAAAGAGCCCGACCTTTGTTAAAGTCGAAGCTCTGGTTTGAGCTTTACCGGGAAATGGAGCAGTAGTGAGAGAGAGAGAAGTGTTCAAGTGTGAGGAGAATGGAATGGGGATGACCTCTTTATATAGTCGTATCGTACTTCCCATGACGATAAGGTAAGCACGCTTAACTTTAAAGTTCTTATAGAATCTAGTTCACCTGAACCAATTTGGTTTTTGTTTTCTAGTTTGTCTTAAGTTTCTTTTCCAATGTTTAATAAATCCTTTGGATCAACCGAAAGTTGTAAATTTTCATATTGTTTATTCCCAAATGTAAACCAGATTGGTTTTCTTATTCGGTTTGACCGGTTCTTTTCCCGGTTTTCCTTAACTCAAATGTGCGGGGTTTACAACTTTTCTTAGGGTCATTTTCCTACAAGGTAGGTAGTTTTTGTTTAATTCTTTAAGTTATGTAGTCTTGATAATGTATTCGAGGAAACAGGCTCTGATACCACTCAAGTTATCACACCCGACCCGGTTTGATTGAATACTCGTGAACAACCCATCACTCTACCAGTTTATTAAGAGTTTCCCCTTCTTTAAACCGTAAGGAGTAAGGCGTCCTTTTTACCTGTATCTTTCTTGGAATAACATTAATAAAAACTGAATACATTAAATTTTACATACCTGTCTTTCAAGTTCGGCTACAGGGAAGTCTTTAGGTTTATTTTTCCCTTAGTTACCTGAAATGGGATAAAAGGAGGGGTGAGTATGACAACTCAGTGAATGGGTGTTGGGAGTGAGTTTTTATAAATAAAACAACTTTAATCGGAGTGTGCCAAACTCCTTATTTTCTTTAAAAATGTTCTTTTCTCAAATTTCGGTCTTTACCCTACCAAAGGTGACCTTTTCTTTTAAAAGGGTCTTTCCTCAATTTTTAATCTTTTTTACAAAATCTTTTTCCAAGGTTTACCAATTCTTTTTCCAATGATTTCTCAAATCCTTTCCAAGGTTTTCAAATCTCTTTCCCATTTCCATATTCGATGTGTTTCACAAACAACACACGCCCTTCATCAGGAAAGTACACACATTCGCGAGATGTTGTTATGCCGACTGCACCCACTTGTGAATTGGAGCATCTTTACCATCCACCCTAATAGAAGTCCCTAACCTCTACCTGGAGTCTGAGTGAACATCTCAGATGTTAAACCCTCAGACCCAAAAATACTTCGTGTCCATATGAGGATGGAGACCTCATTCCGACTCCACCCCAGTCTCATGCGCAAGAAGCTAGGTCGAGCTTTCCGATTACTGGCATGAAAAACTACCCTTATCTCCACCATGTCGTCCAATAGCCCTTAGAACGCATCACTACCTCTCTTAGGCGTCTTGATGGTCTTATACCTCAAGTGCATGCACAAATAATAGATGTTCCACAAAGCCATTTATCTTTGGTGCCATTGGTCTAACGGCCCCAACCATCAACTCAACCTGTAGTTATTTGTCTAGGTTGGTCCATCAACCTGGCCCTGACGCACTACCACCAGTCCATCGAGTATGTCGTTTCTATCTTGGTACCATGGCGATATCGCATAATCCATTCATTAAAAATTTTCATGGCTTTAATATATAATGTTTGTTTAGGAGCTTCTGCTTGTACCAATTAGCCTTGGGCCCACTGTACGTGATTTTTCAAAATCGGGCATTTTAGCCCCCACAAGTTCCAAAATCGAGGCCTTTGGCCTATCTGAGCTATTCTAGCTCTCGTCAATAAGGTCTCCCAAAACTTTTAAGCATTGGCACACAGTTAGGGGAGAACACTTCTAACAAAATAATCTTTCCATTCATCACACCAACCGGGTGTCATGACATCTCTGCTTACAACTAGCAAGCGGGTTTTCTCCTTCTTTTCAGGAAGTCCATCATACCAATCGGGTATTATCTCCCTACTTACAACTGGTAAGTAGTTTTTCTGCTTAGTTCTCACATCACTCCAACTAGATGTGATGTTAAAATCCTATATATAAGTGGTTTTTCATTTCTAAGGCACTCACCATCCCAACCGGGTATAATATAAATAAACCCACTCACCCAATAACTGAACTTTACTCTTCTCTAGTCAATTTCCGCTTCCATGCTAGCTTGTCCTTGCTGGCGTTCTGGTCCCTCATGTTCCTACACGATTTGGACATCCTTATCTATTAATATTTGGCATAACAACCTTCGTTTTCTCACGTATGAATGACTAGGCTCAAAATTTCCAGTTAATTGCACTTAGGTCCCTAAAGTTCATTTTCCTTAACTTTAGGTCCCTAATGCTAACTTTTCTCCAAATTGAGTCCCGAAACTTCCAAAAAAACACATTGGGCCCTCAATTTACTCAAAATTGTTTAAGGGGCTCAAGTTTCCCAAATTTTCAATTTGGTCCCCAACTTTTTAAAAATTATCAATTTACCCCTACTTCCCAAAATTAGCAATTTGACCCCAAATGTTCCAAAAATCGACCAAATGGTCCTCCAACATCTTTTCTATGGCCAATTGGCCCTTAATTTTTGGAAATTTCAAAATGGTCCCTCAATTTTATGAAATCCCCAAATTTCCCCAAAATTTTCCCCCAATTTCCCCCTTTTAAACTGGCCAAATTTGATTTCATCAAATTGACCATTCAATCAGGGTTAATTACTCCAATTGAAGGTATGGATCAATTCTGACACTTCCGTATGATTCAATTAAGCTTTGAACCACATCATTTGGGTCTGAATTTTGCTCAAACGGAGCTTTACTAGAAAACTGAGCGTAGAGAGAGAGAGCTTCGAAATCTAAGCTCTCTATCTAGATAGGTAGCTCTCGTCCTAAGGTTTCCTAGGATCAAGAATCGACACAGTTCACCCCGAATTGAGGAAGAATTTTGTTAGTGAAGTTTTATAGTTTCTCGCTCTAACGTCAATCAGAAATGACAGAGTGGGACTGAATTGGCTTACCTTTCAACTCTGTTACAGTCGTATGAGGGTCGTGGGAGTGTTGGGAGGGCTTGGTTTGGCCAGAGGAGGGCTAGATTTGGCCGAATTCAGCTCGGCCGAAACAGGGCAGCTTCGGTCCGTCGGAGCTGCTTCACTATTTGATTCCATCGGCGCTTCTCCGATGGTTCTCGGATTGAGTAGAGGTTACTATGAGATAGCTAACTTCCCCTTGGAGTCAAAAGAACCCAACCTCACCTTTTGAGGTTGAGAAAACTGCCCAAGTCGGAGCTTTGGTTCAAGCTTCACCAGAAAATGGAGTAGTTGAGAGAGAGTGGAGTTTTCAGCTGTGAGTAGGATGAATGGGGAGGAGATCTTTATATATTGAGGTCGGGTACTCTCTGCCCGACCGTTTGGTACCTTTATAGCGCTCATTCATGGCCTGAAATGCCTTGAACGAAGGTGATTCATCTTCATCAGCACTGTCCGTTCTTCCGACGAATGAACAGTGTCATCATCTAAAGAAAGAAGATGACATTGTTCCAAACTGGGTTCAATGCTTAAACCGGCCGGATTCATTCTCTATCCAATGGGGGCTTCAATTCCCCAATTTAAATATTTTAAGCTACCTATAAAAATGAATTTAGCAACCGATTCAATGGTGGTTCAAATTGGTCCAAACTAGTTCAATCCGGTTCAGATCCGAATCACCTAAACCGATCTAGTTTTCTCTTCTAATTCATCCCAAAATCCTTTTCCATGGTTTTTATGACTCTTTGGGTTACTCGAAATTTGTAAATTTCTTAATTTGTCCTTTCTCTATTAGTTATGGTTCGTGAACCGATTCGGTTCTCTCTCTTGGGTTGACTGGTTTTTTCCCTGGTTTTCTTATCTTTAAGGGGCGAGGTTTACAACGTGGGTGGGTTGGAAAGTTAGCCCCCTTATGCAACTTTTTCTTCTTGAATCACCTAAAATGGTGATCATAATCAACTGAAATTCACTATTTATAGAGATTATTTAAAAATAAAAGTTTATGAGAGCTTTCATGGCAAGATACAACCACAAGACTTACCTCTAGCTCAAAGTGATGATGGAGTTCAGTAGAGATAGTCATGAGGAGTCTTTGAAAAGTTTTGGGCAGTTATTAGTCATAAGGAGGCAGCAGATTTGGCCTCTAAAGGAGTTGACCTTTTCTTGGGATTTTGGGTGAGGTTATTGTGTGGGCTCGTCAACCCCGGTAGAGGATTTGTCAACATCAGGAAGGTTAGGAAAGAAAGACAACATCCAAAAAAGTACAATGGCACCGAAATCACCAAGTTTGGTGATCACAGAAGGGACAATCATCGCTTGAAAGTTTTAATTATCAAGAGATTATCAAAAAGTTTCACTTTTTTTAACTTTCAGAGTGAAATTCGATCATTTGATGCTATGTAATTCAAAATCCTCTTAATGTGATGTAGATGGATGAGATGTCAGCTTAATCACATTTTTTGTTGCATGATATTTAATAAAAAATAGTGTTTGAGCAATTCTTTACTAGGAAAAATTTGTGAGTTGATGGTTAGTGGGGAAATAATGTTAGGTCATCAGGTTTGGGTGCTGACTCAAGTGAGTAGGATGACGTGTGATGCGTGCGTATCAAGGCTAGTCAAGTGATTGTGCTGACCGATTCACACTATAGAGAACTGGTTTTTGATGATTAAGTTGGTTCAATTGATTTTAGCATTTATTTGGTCAATTTATCTCCAATTAGATATATTCTTAGCATAATTTAATGTTATTCGATCATATCTATTAATGTTATTCCATCAAAATACATGTGATAAATGAGGATAAAGAAACCTCCTGCGAATGATTTCGATGCGAATTCATTATCCGATGAGATTGTAAACAATGATGATTGTGCAATAGTGAACATCATTCGATTAGATGGTACAGAAGGAGAATTCCAGGTGAATAAGATACAATAATGGATTTAATTGATATACTAACAATAGGTTCAATGATAAACCACAATATATAAGAATTTTTTGAAAATATATCACAATTGGGTCTATTAACTTTTAAGTAGTCTTGAAAAAAAAGGAAAAAAAATTATAAATATCGCATTAGCCATTTTGAGTAGAGGACATTGAGGTTATGAAAGATATGATGATCGACATTCGCACTCACTTAGCGTTGCTCACCCCCTCCCCAACATTTTTTAGGAAATAGAGAAGGAGTGAAGGAATGGAAGAAGAACACGAGCATTGGAATACACCTCTGACCAAGGCCGAGATCGAGGTAAAGATCCTCAAAAACAATTACACAAATATTTTTTATTCACTACTATATGTTTTCCTAGGGTTTCAAATATTTTGTAAATTTGTATACTACATTTATGAAAAGTTAATTTTTTTTTACAGAAATTGGATGTATTTCATATCTTGATTTTTACATCCTATCGGACTAATAATAGTGAATGTGCCCGTGATAGGTTGTTATTGGATCCCAACCTATGGAATTAGGTCGAGCATGACATATATATTTTTTGAATATAGAGAATACAATGTCAAATTATCCAATTATCATATGTATCCACTACAAAACTATTTGAACCCCTCAAGAGATTTGTACGTAAATTTTTCTCATACCATGTTCCGACTACTAAAGCATTAGTTGATCCAAAATTGATGTAAATAATAGAGGAAGAAATGGGTTTATTGTTGAAAAATCAAACATGAATCTTAGTCCTCTTGCCGGAAGGAAAAAAAACTAGTTGGGTGCATGATCCCGTGAAATCCTTCTAAATAAATTAAGTTAATTAATAAATTAATAAATCATATTTAAGAACCATAACTTTTAGTGATTTATAGGTAAATACATTTTGATTCTCTATTAACCAATAATGTGGGACCGTTAATATAGTTAAAGCTAAAGAAAGCAGTTAAAGTCCTATGATCATCGGATCATAGCAGAGCCCCTTTCCCTATGTGTATAAATAGACATAAAGAAGATGAATCTATAGAACAATACAAGATAAGAATAGTTGTAAAGGGATACACTCATACCTATAGCATGGATTTCCAAGAAACTTATACAGTTCGGATATTGTTGTATTTTGCAACGAACTTAGATTTCTCATCACATCAATTTGATATAAAAAAATGTATAATTCTATGATTATTTTGAAGAAAAAGTTTACATTACAAATTTAAGTTAGGTGCAAATTGTAGAAATTATTATATGAATTAAAATAATCACCTAAAGCATAAGTTTGAAGATTTAATATAGCAATGAAAAATTATGAATTTCACCAATTTAATTCGTATCATACATTATTCTTAAAATATCAATAGGGTAAGATAATTACTTTAATCGTGTATGTTAATAACATAATCATGACCAGAGATATAAATACTAAATCTTCCATCTTTAAAAATAAAAATGATTCGCAATTGAGTTTGAAATTAAAGATTTTAGAGTATTCAAATATTTTTTAAAAATCTAGAATATTAGATCAAAATTATGCATATTTATTTTACAAAAAAAAATACATATTAATTTTACTATGTAATGTGAAAATGTTGGACGAAAAGGAAAATTCCGATCATTCAACATTAGAGAATAGTTAGTAAAAATACTAAAATATTAATTATGGAGTAGGAATAGAATTTATACATCAATCAAGTAAGGAATATATAGGAGTGATTCAAATTTTAAAATAACTTGTTTTCTAAAAAAATCCTAGAGTTGATGATTACAGTGATACAGATTGTATTGGAAATAATATAAAAATGGAATACACCTCAAACTAGTTTATGTTTGTTAGACGAAAATCTTAATGTATGGAGAAGTCAGAAAAATAAAATAATTACATTATCTAGTGTTTAAACAAAATTTTGTGAAATGTTTGAATAATTTTGTGAAGTAAGATACTTGTAACAAAAATTTAGTTTTCGCCTACTTTTGAAACGGATTTGTTTGGTAACAACAAATTATCTATTCTCAAAATCCTATTTAGTGACATCATACATAGAAATTGACACACTTTATCATGGAAAATTTTGAATACGACATAATTTTATTTTCATTTGTAAAGCTTGAATAACAACTAACGAATATTATATCAAGTAAAATTTTCTTTAACTTACTATGCAATTTTTGCTTTAATGATTTGAATACTTCAACTTTTCAACTTGTATGGGAGTGATGAATTAAGTTGTGAGATAGATTTGATAAATAAAATAAAAATATTGTAGGGATCTCTTAATTAAACGATTAATTAAATAAAAAAATAATGTGAATATATGATGGCTAATAATAGAGTTAATATTTTTATGTATAGATGTATATATTATTTTTTTAATAAAATAGAAAATATACAATAAAAAATTTAATATAATTATATGTAATATAGAGAACAACGTATTTAATTTTGATAAATTCAAGGTAAATGCACAAACATATAAAAAAATTCGTAGTATTATCAAATAGAACGGTAAAACCAAGTAGTTTTGCCTGCAATTTGAAATTTGCGGCCAGTAAATTATGATTTTGACATTGACTTCCTAAATTTTATCGAAATTTGTTCCCATTGAAATATGTAGCATGTGAAATTTCAACGTTATAATTGTTTAAAAACACACCTTCCCAAAGTTTTTAATGCATGTTGCTGCCCACCTGTCATCACCCTCAAAGAACTTCATGTATTTATTAATGCCAAGCAAAATTTTAACTGGCAATTTTGTCAACAAAGAAAATATATGTTATAGAGGGCAATGATGGAGAGTGAGAGTCTGACCATATAACGTTCATAATTCCATGTCATTTTGTGGGTCCAAATTCTAAAATACGATTATTTTTTATATGGGTGTTGAAGAATACGCCCATCCGCCAATCTAAAGCTACATTTTAATGTAAGAAAATGTATGCTCGCCTCAGAAGGAATTGACTGGTTCAGTCGAGGCTTGTACTAGAAAAATGCATGCATAGACGATGGATCATCTGAATCATTGACGGGGCAACTAAGAATGACGACAGCCCCTAAAAGAATAAGGCCAAAAGAGATAGTCAAGACAAGGTCAATAATTGCTCTATTCGCTTGCTCCTTAGGCTCCGGCCCCATTATATAGGCGCAGGAGCTCCAACTCGGAAATGTCACAAACACCAAACACGATGGGGAGAGCTCCCTGCTGCGACAAAGCCAACGTCAAGAGAGGTCCATGGTCTCCCGAAGAAGACGCCATCCTCAAGGGCTACATCCATAGCCACGGCACCGATGGAAACTGGATCTCCCTCCCCCAGAAAGCGGGTCAGTCTCGGTCGACCAGTGTTAGTTTCTTCGTCGTTCCATGGTTGGCCCTCGATGGTATCGCCATGCCGGGGTTTATATTTCTTGTTCTGGAAATTAGGGTTTGGATTATTAGTTTTGGTCCGATGGTGATAGTTTGATGGAAATGATATGAGTCGTGGAGGGTGATCGGATCGGCTTGCGTCGGTTTTTACAGGCCTTAAGCGGTGCGGGAAGAGTTGCCGGTTGAGGTGGCTGAACTACCTGAGACCTGGCATTAAGCTAGGAGGTTTCACCGAGGAGGAAGACAGCATAATTTGCTCTCTCTTCTCCTCCATAGGAAGCAGGTAAGCGAAAATCAGCCTATATATATTAATGCATAAAGGCATGGAAGGAGTTTGTGCTTACTCATCGATTTTATCTGCACTTTCCGACAGGTGGGCGGTGATAGCTTCTAAGTTGCCCGGAAGAACGGACAATGATGTGAAGAACTACTGGAACACTAGACTTAAGAAGAAGCTACTGGCCGGAGGCTGGATTCCGGCCACCGGAAATACTACAACGGCCAACATCATCAACCCTAGCCCTAACCCATCCTACCCGGACCTGTCGACAGCATCAACTCTTCCACATCAGATCCACTTGGAGCCAAACTTCTTATGCCCCAGCTCTTCTCTTCCGAGTCTGACGGACGTTTCAGACAGCGCTAGCAGCGTTGCAGGTGCAAACACGGACTTGTCTTCGTGGACGACGGAGGAATCATATTCCGGTCTGTCGATAGACAATCTACTGGACTTGGACTTCGGTATCATGTACAAAATTCTGATAAGTGAAACATCAAAATTCAATTATTAAGATAAAACCTCACTTATCTTTTATTTTTTAAACTTGAATCTGCCATTTATTCCATGGAACTTGCATGGATATGGATGATGTTGTGCATTCCCCATGTGGATGATGATGGCACGTACTTGAATAAGTCCTCCTTTTCTAACCAACTACGCGTTTCTGCAGTGAAAAAGCCTTGCGGTCGTATATTTCATTAAGAAATACCACCACTAATAAAAGAAAAGCACTGCATTATCTTAAAAAGTGTAAGAAACCCCCATACATCGTCTTACAACTTGGGGTAGAATCGTATTTTTGTGTCGATAAACAAGTTGCCGGGGCCTAAGAATGGCAATGGGTTGAGTATCCGGAGTCCACGGGCATGGTCTCCGATCCGAGGTAGACTACCCAAACCCATACAAACTCGGGTCAAAATCAGGTATTAAGCCTGTATCAATTTTTTGGGTTAGGTGAGTCTTGTTTTCATTTCCTTCACTATATGATCGGGTTCGTGCACATATTCAAATCTGACTATATGTTGGGGTTCGTGCCAGTAGCCCGGACCCATTGTTCGTGTTCATAGACACGAACTCGGATCCTTCCATAAGGATTCAGCAGCTCGAGCACGTACGGGGCTTGGGCTCAGATGGGGTCTTGGCAACGCGGGGGCTCGATAGCCACGGGGCAGCAGGCAAGGACTCGGGGTTGGGAGCGGCTGCGGCTATGTCCGAAAAAAACCCTAGCAAATGCTAGGGTTTTCAGACTCGAGTAAGAAGAATATAACCCAAAATGGCGGGTCCATTTTATTGTACCCGAATCCACTGTACTTGAACCTCAGGTCCATCCCGCTAGACTCATTCATACTCTGTAATCTACTGAGTACAAGTACAACATACAACCAGTCTACTAGTCTTGGGTCTGCCCGTTCTAGTTAGCATGCCTAATTTAAACCACTATTTGTTGCATATTCAATTGAAAATTTTATACGAAATTATTTTAAAATATAATTATAATCAAACAATATATTAGTTAAATCAATTTGATCGGATACAAGTTGCTTTTTTTATATGAAATATTTAGAAATATAATTTTAATTAAATAATATGTTGGAAACAAGAGATGTGCATTTCTCTTATAAAACTCAATTGAAATTAGAAATATTAGCCCACTCAACACTAGGTCTGAGGTAGGTCCATAAGTAGCTCTTTCTCCCAAAGTTAACAAGGGCAAAATAGCAATTTAACTTGTGAAGTATGTCAAAGTTCTTACAGACATTTTGTTTTCCAATTCTGTTACTACGGATAATCAAAAGGAGAAACCCAATGGAGGATTCCCATGGAGTCATTCTCCAATTGGCATCATTCATCCACTATTACTCAAGGCAGTACAGATCAGAGATGAGCATAATGACCCAATTTCACAGCAAAAGATGACAAGAAGTTCAAGATAAGATCTTTCATATCAGAATTATTATGCATTGCAGCAAAAGAAAACTATCAAAAGAGCATGTAAAAATTCCTATCCAAAGGGGAAAACATTAGCATGGGAAAAGTACCATGGAAAGCCTACTGCATCTTCTTCATTGATTCTCCCATACAGCTTACTTCTCGGAAGAGTTGGGGCCCCTCTTCTTGCCGAATCCGACAACTACATCAAGGCATCCAAAAATCACATATTTATTAGTCAAAATGTTAAGGCCATGCCCTTTTCAGCCAGACATCCACACTTCCAAAATACAACAATCTAAGATTCCAACTAAACAGTAGACTTTGCAGGAGAACTTCAAATGACTCTTCAAAGTATTCCCAAACTTATTATAATCACATATGAACCTATTCAACTTAATCTAGCAATTCAAACTATAACCTACTTCAGCTAAATGATCCAATTCCGATGTACTATTTCGTACGAAATAGAAAGGACATGCAAGTATCAGTGAGGACTAACCGGCGGTGACGAATCGGCGGTTGTATTGCATCCGCTTGTGGGCGCGGCCCCGTGGCTTCTTCTTCTTGTCCTGCTTCGCAACCTTCGGAGTCTGACCTCTCACCTTACCGGCACGGGCCAACGATCCATGAACCTTACCTGAAATCCGTTGAACTCAACCGTCACAGTAATGTCCACCAGAAAATATAATAAATTCACAAGATCCGAGATGACAAACGTTAAGATACCCATAGTGGATGAGAGATGGCCGCGGCTAGGGTTAACGATAAAAGCTCAAGCGATCTGTGCCCTGATATTTGTGAGGATGAAAGGCTATTAATGATGCAATATGGGCTTTCTGATTGGGTCGTATAAAATAAATATTCCGGGCCGACTACGTATTCACGGATATGGGCGACAAAATGATCCGCTGATCCGACCCGTCTATCCGAGACAGGAAAACCTGCCCGACCAAGACGGATAGGTCTAGTGAACCCGCCCTGTGCACAGGCCGGGTCAGGTCTCTCCCCGGCGATAACATCCCATGTAACACTAAGGAATTGGGGCTACAATCAATCTCTTTTACAAGGAATTGGGGTGCCCCGGGTCTTGAAACAACCCGATAAAACCCAGTCCCTGCTCTAATGCATCATCCAATAAACTTAACTCTGTTCAGTGAAAATAGTTCATATTATGCCAATGCCAGTAATGGGACAAGATATATCACGCTGCACCCTCAAACTCACCCTCATACTCTCACATATATGTATCCTATTTATTACACAAACAATATAACAAATCGTTCTCCACAAGAAAGAATATAAGAATTATGTATCCTCGTCCTGGACAAATTGACTATAACCACCGAGCTCCCCCCAAGGTGGATCACTTCCTGTTACTCATGAGCATAGCAAACACGGTCTCATAGTCGGGAAGCTTCGGGTGGACGTGACCAGCTCTGTTAAAGGAGTTCTCCCTTGATGTGTCCCCCAAACTTGGCCTTGCAGATTCAGGGTCATTGGTGGGACTGGAACCTAATGAACCCGATGATTGAGGTGAACCTGAAGGCTGCTCTGAGGAATTTGCGGGTTCAGACTTTGGTTTCAGATTGGTGTTTTTTGGCTGCTGCAAATGACTGAAGCTGCTGCGCTTGTTGTCCATTGCAGCATCATCTGATCGGGTACTACTATAAGCTTTGGCATGGTAAGTGTTCCTTGAAGAAGATTTCATGTCCTCCTTTCTATCCCCACTAGTAGGTCTTGACTCCTCCATTCTGTCTTGAGTTGAAGATATTTGATACACCTTTGTATCTTTAGTATAATACCTCCTATCATATGCTCTATTTTCCTGAGTAAAGGAAGATGTACCCAAACTTATCTCCTGAGGCAAAGAAGATTTCATTTCTGCTCTACCCACCTGAACATCATCTTTCTGGGAAGTATACCTTAGCTTCATCTCAGGTTTTCTATCATCACTGTGAGAGCTTGCCAATGAATATCTTAAAGGCCCTCGAGTTTCTTCTTCCCTGTGGGCAGGCTGTGATTTCAGAGAGGGGCTGCTATCAGCATTTTGTGGACTGCCTTTAGTCCTTCGAGAAAACCCAGCGCCATAACGAGTCCGACCGCTCGGAACTTGGGATGAAACATCCTCCTGGAGATCTTTACTATGCTCTGTCTCGTATGAAGAGATAGGTTCTGAGGGGCTACCATAAGTTTGTCTTCGGGGACTAGAGAAACCATAATTCTTTGATGAGTCAGAAACTGCTTCTTTAGATGAAGGATCTTCACTTGAACTCCCTATGGGTTTCTCCACCAGTCTTCCACTCAGTCTGTTAAACTCAACAACACCTTTGTCCCAAGTGCTTGGATCAACTTCATAATCAATTGATTTCTTGTCAGCAGCTAATGAAAATGATGACTTTTTTGCAGCATTGCCCAAAGATGTCCTCACTGCTGAAACTTGACCTAAAGAGCTCCTTCTGTAAGTGCCTACATTGCTCAATTTCTTCTGAGTTTTAGCACTCCCTTCTTGATTATATGCATCATCCTCATTCTCAGAACCAGATCCAGTTTTTGGTGAGCTAGGAACAATGGATTTCTTTGTCTCACTTGCAGCTTCTTGCTTAGTTGATGAAGCTTCTTCCGCATTGCCTCTGACATATGGTGGGTGCATGTACCCTTTATTTCTAAGGCCACCAGTCAGTTTCCCAAAACTGAACTCTGTTTCACCAACAGAACTGGATTTTCCTGAAGTTTCAAAATCATTCACAGTAGCAGATCTGTGTCGTGCCAAGGTATCATCATCTACTTCGTAAGTCAAGGATACCCTAGAGTGAAGCGGAAGGGTCTTGTCATCAATTGGATTATCGAACTTTTGAGAGCCTTTTCTGAGCACTGTGAACTCTGAATTTTTAGGTCTGGAACTGAAATTATCTTCATGGTCACTCTCAGAATTTTCCAGCTCCTCTTCACTTTCCGAGTAAGGATCCCTTGCATCATCAAAAATCACTGGTGGAAGCTCATCTTCATGAATTCCAATAGCAGAATCATCTACAATCTCCGAGAAAACAGAAGCAGAGCTCCGCTCTCTGGATGAATCCAACCCAGAAATACTCTTTGGGCTAGGTGCGCTAATGTTTTCCGCCTGGTAGCTCATAAATTTTCTATTAGGAGAAAAGGATTGTGGACTAATTTCTGGACCCTTGTCTAAATCAAAAACAGGGTTCTCTCCATCTGACCCATAATCATCAAATACAACAGAAGAAGAGTCTTTCATTGTTTTGAAATCTTCATGGTATTTCTCTTCATTCAAATTGGCAAAAGGGTTCTCTATAACAGCATCCTCCAAATTCTGGTTATTAGGCTCCACATAACTTTGGCGATCTCCAACAGAGCTAGAAAATGATGAATGAGAATGTGAGGAAGCACTGGAAGAGTGCCGTCTGAACCTCTCCTCCTGCAAATTACTCACCTTTTCCATGCTTAAAAAATCGTGTGCTTCAAATTTCTCTGACTGTCTTCTCATATTTAACTCATCTGTGGTAACAAAATTGTCGGAATGAGGCAAGTTATGAGAATTTTTCTGTATTAACTCATCTGATGACACTTTATTATTGAAAGAGTTCCCACTTGTTTTCTTGATGCTGGAGGACCAGGTTCCAGTTTCACTCTGATGACTGCCTCTACGGAGTCTTTCAGTCAATGTTGCAAGGTCAGCATCTTCCTCTTCATCCTCACTAACAGAAGCTTGACTCTTACCACTCATCTGGTGTTCAGGAGGCCTTGATAAAATATTATTACCTTTAAATGAATCTGAAGTATGAACAGCACCAGATAACTCATTAGGTCTTCCATGTCTCTCATTAACATCTCCATAATGTGTTTCAGTGTGTTCCATGAAACTATGCCGCTCTTTAGCAACAATTTCCTCATTGTGTGGCCTGGAACTTCCATCCTGTATCTTTGCACGGCTAGAAAGTTCTGCAGCTGCTCTAGCAGCCATACTCGCTCTTTCAGCAGACTCAGCTGCTGCTTGAGCAGCAGCCGTTGCATCCTTGAACTCCATGTTCCAGTTTTGCTGATTTACAAAATCGGGCTTCTGTCCCTTGGAAAATAAATTGCTAGATTCTGTCATACCAGTTCCATTTCCTGTGCATAAATAAAAGTGAAACAAGAGAAAGAGCCTTCGATTAATATAAACAAATGGAAATTTCTCTTCACACTTCCTTCAAAAAATCCAAACAATAAACTGAAATTTGCTTTATGTTAATAGTTATCTTCTCACCTGAAGGGTTCAAGATTGAACTTGGAGCAGCTGAAGCTTTAGCACTTGTAGAGCCACGGTCTTGGTACCCAAATGATGACCTGACATTGTCATCCTGATAGTTGGCAGGAGCTTCCTGCTTCACTTCATTCTCAGCAGATATATGGGTATTCGGGGGCGCTACTCTTTCATAATAAGGCACTTGTACTTTTGCATATTCCACTTGCTCGGAGATCTTTGGTGCATTCTGGTCCATAAAATATAAAAGAAAGGGCAAACAAAAAATAAATAATTAATCTTCACAACACATCAATTAGTTAAGAAAAGAGAAACCATACTTACAAGAAAATCTTCTTGATGGTTGGAATCTTTTTCACCAAATGAGTTGGGATCCCATTTGATGTTGTGTTCCTCGGCAATGGCTGTCAGGATCTTGACTTTAGCAGGACCATCAGGAGATTTAGCAGATAATTTCTCAACCAGCTGAACAGTGAATAATAGAAATCCATCAGGATCATGATATCACCTAGGTGGCAGAAATGGGTTGTGTCAGATGGGCTGACCCGACCCAGCCCGATAATAAATGATTTGGGTCAATTCTTATCAGGCCTAAATCCAATGGATCGAGCTAAGTAGGACCTAATAATTATATTGTATGTGTCTAGTTCATCTGCCTATTGAGTCGTGCCAGCCCAATAAAAAATGTTCTACTCAAATAGAATCAATTGACTTTTATTAAAAAAAAATTAAATAATTTTATTATATAAGTGTAGATGAAACATTGTAACAATATTCTTAAATTTAACTGTATTAATGTTATGCATATGCAATTCAATTCAATGATTTTTTTCAGGATAAATATGCATTATTTTGGACTACTGGACTGGGGCAGCACGATCCAATAATTTTAATGAGCATGCTTGAACACACCCTTAAAGGATCCCGCTCTTATAGGCTCGGGCTGTGCCAGTCCAATAAGACCGTGCTGGCATGAATTTCCACCGCTACACCTATGCATACTGAAAAGAATATGTAATACTCACAGTGGGATTGACACCACAATTTGGGCGAAGTTCAACAGCAGCAGAAACAAACTCTTTCCCATATTTTGCTGTAAATTGTTTGCGAACATCTACAAGTTCAGGAATGTCTGAACATCGTGGAGTTGCAAATATGACACTTGCAACAGCTTCTTTCAAGTCGATTGGGCATTCTCTGGAAAAGGAAAGTAGAAGAATGTCAGAAATTCAATAATAGAAATTTGAATGTATAAAATAAGACTACCTATGAAAAAGGGTAGTCAAACAATGTAAAAGAAAAAACAAATGATTATTTTGGAGGAATGAAATTCAAATTCTATATTAATTTCAATTGTTACATACTTCTGTGATTCAATGATTTGGAGGCGAAGTGCAATAAGTTCACAGTATATCTCAATAAGTTCAAATGCTGCCATCATCTTCTCTTCCCGAACCACATGTTCAACCTAAAATGAGAAAAAAAAAGAATCACTTACCAAGTTACAGGATTGTCCATTCAAAACAGTGAAGAACCAATTGATCAGTAGATGACACAATGAAAGATTTCATAGCAGGTAAACACGTTGACCTAAAAATAACATTGACAAGAGTGCCATTCCCCTTCATTAAACGATAGCACATCACTCAATCTAGTGAGCTCAAACCCAATCAGGCAGAAACAGCAGATCATAATAGAAGGGAACAGTATGGATCTGATTAACTCATAAAGGGAATACATGAATCAAAAGAAGACATTGCAGTAAGTTAAACAGTGTACTGACTTTTTTCCCATTTAACATTAAGAAAAATGAGAGAATCAATCTTTACATCAAATGATGCAGAAGTAGGACTGATGGGAATATATTCTAACTAACCCGGACTCGAGCATTTTGGACCTGTCCTTGCTCAAGCAACTGGGCCAATTCTCTCCTAAGTTGCTTCACCACCGCTGCTTTCTTATTCTTCAACAGCTTCGTCCGGGAAACCACAAGCTTCAAAGCCGTTTTACTAACCAAAAGAAGCCGTCAGCACAGTATTCATTGATCCAATCAATCAAATTAATCATCAAACCTTATCATTACAGACATGAAAGAAATATAGGGTGACATAATTAGAGATGATATGTTCGATAGCACAAAAAAGGGGAAATTCTCTGATTCTGAACAGAATCATAGGCAGCAGTCAACAGAAATACCACAAATCTAAGCGATCAAACAAGGGCGACGCCCATATGAATTGGGAAAACAACGAGGGTAGCTCTAAAGCCATATCAGGGTTAGAATCAGTGCAAAATCACCCGTTCAGGACAAATTCTCATCAATTGACGAGACCTAAACAAACAAAATCGAAACTTTTCCAGGAGATAAAACCGAAAAAATCACAGAATTGTACGTACCAACCCAGTTTAAAGAGGGCACATCCATTCAAACTAATCAAACCACTTCATAATTAGTACGGAAAAACGAAGAAACAAACGATGGAAGACCCAGGTGAACACGTGAGGATACAGAGCAAGGAAAAATAGAAATTCAGCGGTCCAGATTCTCACCATTTCGCGGGCTTAAAGCTCCTGTGGAGCATCTTTCCACGGCCACAAAGAGATTAATACTTCGTGCAGTTTCAATGATTTCAATTTGGGGGAGGAAACATAAAGGCGGACCCACGAATCGCCGTGACCGTCTGAGAGAGGGAGAGAAAGAGATGATGTCCCTTCGAGAAGAGAGGGACCAAAACTATACCAAGAATCAAGCAGGTATTCTGAAGAGGAGAAGGAAAACCGATCAATCAGATCAAGGATAGACTTTACGATTGGAGAAGAAGGGAAGGAAGTGAGGCAATATGGTAGCTTTGATCCATGTTGACCTTTCCGTGAGCACACGATATGCTTCTTCTCGTTTCTTTCGATCATACTTGAACCGCGTGTGAGAAGAAGGTTCATGGAAATGTTGACCATATGAAGTTTTCAATTTTACTTTTTGGTCCAAATTCTTTTATGGAATGACATTTCGGTCCAATGTGATCCACTCTGTCAAATTTGGAGAATTCCAATATAAACTCTATTAATTTAATTCTTCAATTTTCATTTAACCTAAAATAATTTCTTCCAATATTTTGGAATTATTCAATAAAAATATAATAATTTGACGTAAAATATTAGTTTGAGATGATAATTCTGATGAAATTTAGATAGATGGACCAAGTGTTGCACATAATAAAATTTAAAGTTTAGATAATTTAAAATTAGTATATTTAATTATGATTAATTAGGTAAGAAATAATAAATGAAAAAAAATGTTAAGAGTAAAAGTTGTAGGCAAAATTGGAAATATTACATATAATTATTAATTTAAATATTTTAATATTAATGTCACTAATTAAAAATAGAGATGGATTTGATCGTATTAATTCAACATTTTAATCTTTTTTAAATAATAATAATTTTAAATATAATTTTATTTTATATAGTAAATATATAATTTTATATTCTCTGTATATTTTATAAAAATAAATAATTTAAAATTTAGTATTAATGGATTGCTATATACATTTGCTATGTTATGCCCATATGGGTTTGTCCTATTTTGATAACTATGCTTAGAATACAAGAGTATTTCTGAAAAAAAAAATATGACTAACTAATAGTTATAATTTTACATTAATAAATGAGCTAACAACATGTGGAATATAATAAACTGTGCATTAACAAAAATAGTCATAAAAAGTATAAGTTTACATAGATGGGGCTCTAATTTAGTAAGTGAGGTAGCACCTTTTATCAATTTGAGTATGACTTAAAGAGTGGATGATAAAATTTTAAGTGATATATTTACGGAGTTTAGAAATTTTTGGAAATTAGAAGTTGACATGATAAATGGTGTAAATTAAGTGATAAATTTATCGATTTAAAATTTTTTAATATTATATAATTGGAATGATGAGAATTGAATTTATTTGAAATATTATTAATAAAAAATTAAAAAAAATAAAAATTTCATTTTAATTAAATTAAATAATACATAAATATATATAATTAAATTATATTAAATAAACTATAAAATAATATATTATATAAAATAATTAACTTATTATTATAATAAAGTACAAATATAACAATAATATTAATGTTTTTAAATGGTCCTGTGTTATATTTAATCAATATAAATTTATTGATGTTGAAATAGTATAATTTGAAATATTTTATCCTCAAAATTACGTAAATATTTATCTATTTTAGTTGTATTTAATTTCCTTTTCCTTCCACTGACTTCTCATTCACTTTCATTAGATTCTCCATTATTTTCATTTTTTCAATTATATTTCATTGAATTATTATTTTCCTTTACATTATTTTTACTATTATAAGTTATTAATTTTCATAATTTTTCACGATATTACAATTACAAATCAAATAATTTATTTTTTCATTAAAAAATTAAAAATATTAAATTTAAAAAATGGGAGATAATTTTTTTAAATATTTCTGCTTCTAGAAGACGGAATATATTTTTTTTTTATAAAAAGATCTCCCCTTTTCAAAAAAAGGAGAGAGCGGCTTTAAGAAAATTCTCTCTCTGCCTTAGTGGATAAGAAGAAATGATGTTTTTTATAAAACTTCATTTTTTTTTAAAGGAGAGGAATTTAATATATATATATATATATATACATGTTATTTAAATACATTTTGTCCACTTTTATAGACAAAAAAATGTTTTATTTATACTTTTGTGGATAAGTAGATAGAAAATACATATTAAAAAAATATCCCTTTTCAAAGAGGGAGGGAAATGATTTATTTTATATTAAATATATTTATGACTATTTTATTGATAAAAATATTTTATTAAAAAACATAATTATATAGATAAAAAATTAAATTACACTAAAATATTTGTATAAAGGTAGTAGAGATGGATGAATGGGAGATTTTTTTTATTATAATTAAAATCACACTAAAATATTTGTGTGCTCAATTAAAAAAAATAAAGACGGTTGCCATACCTTTGACAAATAAAAGACAATACTGTCCAAAATAATCAAGTTTATGGATCGCATGGTAAAAGTCACCGGACCGGCCGCGGGGCGGCTGCAGCGGCGGCAATCCACTTGACTCCAAATGGCAACATTCCTAAAAGTCAAAGTCCGTTCCGACTTATCGACTTAAAAGTAGGCAATGATGCATACAACACATGATGGCCCCATGTATTGCGACCATCATTTTTTCTATTGAAATGCATTGGACCATATATCTGGCATAAATTAATAATTTCATATGATAATTGATGAACTCCTGCATATCGAAATAAATATTACTCCTAAATAATTATTAGAAATAGATGTAATAATATATAATAAATATAACTAAGATATATGATGTCATTAATATTATGAGGAAACTATTTGTTAACTTATAAAAGTATTATGTATCACTTATAGTAAATATAACAAAATGTGTCATCACACTTTATATTCAAGGCAATATCTTATTAATCTTACGATTCTTACCTTTTCCCTCCTAACAATACTTGATATGCATGTGACACCATCTCAACAAGATCTAACATAGGTAATGGATCTCGTCCTAAGTTCAGTAGGCTCTCAATACCACTCTCAATAACACTATACTTTCTATGGTCCCATCCACTCATCGTATAGTTAAGCGATTTGGGATGACTCCTTCACTCTTTTACGTTTTATTATTAATTATGCAGTATTTGATACTTTTTAGGATTTCTTAAATTTTTACTTAATCTAATAGTCATTCATGCTATAACTATGCTATTATCGCGTAATATATGACCATTATGTAAAATTATGATAATTCTCTTATAAGATGTTTGTTGCAAAATAATTATCTAATATTAAGTTATTATAATAATAATAAATTTAGTTATGTAATCAAAGCAATAATTATTCATGTAAATATATCTCATCTACTCTTTATAAAAAGGTACATTACATATTTCAAAAACAAGCTATATAAGTATAATTTATCAATTTAATTGTCATAATTGTCATTTTGCTTAGGATTTCATTCATCAACTGTGAATTCATTTTTTTATCTACATAACATTTATATTTATTAGTTTAAGTTAATAACATTATACTTACTAATTCTTTTCCTACTTACTTAATATTATTTTATTTTCTCTTTACTAAGAATTTTCTACAAAGGATTTGAGATTTCTCCAACATTTTATTTCCATTGTAGTTCACTTTATACTTATTACATTTATGATATTTTTTCTCACACCTATTCCGATTTATTCGACTGGACTTGCTAATAATACTTCAAACCTTCTAATGGTTCGATAGTGGATACTTTCACCCTCCTATTCTCAACATGGATAAAACTCAAAATATAAAAATAAACTTTATCAAAATATTTATAGAAAAATATATTAGAATATAATATTTTGTTATACATAAATCTGTAAATACTCATTTTTGTCATATGAGAAAAGATTATGGGCCAATAAGGGGTTGAACGTATATCTACTTAAAACTAATTAATTGTAAGTAGTGTAACGTTTCCAATCTTATAAACCCACAATATTTCTCTATTTTATCCAATATAATATTATATTCTCAACACTTGCGCTCACGTGTAACGTGTATACACTTGTCACGTGCAATTTTAAACCCACACTCAACAACTATATACGAGTTATATATTATTATTCCGATCTCGAGCGAGTGAGAACAATGGCCTCGAATTGGGTATATTTCTTCCATACTCAGGTAGACCACGAGCCAAGTTTCTAATCTCGGACTGGGTACGGGTGCGAGCCCATTGGCTTTGATACCATGTGAGAAAATATTGTGGACTAATAAAGGGTCAGACCCATATCCACTTAAAAGTTATTACTTATAAGTAGTGGAACGTTTTTCAACCTTATAAACCCACAATAGTTCTCTATTTTATCCAATGTATGATCATATTCTCAACAATATCTACTACCTCAAAGAGGTTTAAGGGAGGAGAGTGACTTCACAACTTAGTGAGTAGGGTTATTCTAGCAACAAAAAGTCAAGTTTATGACTTAGTAGTACTATAAAGTATTTAAATGGGATGTTCATTTTTAGAATGTGATTCCCAGGGTTTGAGGATTAGGGTTGGTATCTCATATTTAACATTTAGGATTCAACCACAACATATTTGCCTTATCATGGAGTAATCATACGATCGTAAAACAGAACTCCATTCTATTCCACTTATGGTCTGAAGCACATTTACCAATCACCTATATGTACGGACCATGGTGTCCATGTTAGACTATGTGCGTGAGCACCACTATTCAGCTTGCAAATAAAATCGAGTTTATTTGCTGTTGAGTGATGAAACAGTTTCCCATTCGCCAAGGTCTAGTGTGCATAACTCCCAAAGCCCTTGACATACTAGACTAACATTACTTCACTCATGCTAACCTTGTTCTCCAACAACCCTTATAATCACCACTATCCCAGGTATCTAGTGATCCTGCTCAACAAACGCATTCATGTATTTTGGTCTTTAGTTCATCGTGTTTGGTCTACCAACTCTCATGGAGTGAGACCCGCCTCTAGCTTGGTAAAAATTATCGGGCATCACCCATTTCACACAAGAAAATTATCATATATTTTATTAGGGTCTAGCTCAATTATATTATTAGTATTATTTATGGGGCAATACTCGTTTCCATTGGCCTTAGGCCTACATAATAAGTATTTTCCAAAACCTAGCCTTGGGCTGACTTGTTTTTAGAAAATGATGACCTTGGACCCACTTCAATAATAAGATTCATACTATATCTCAAATTGATTTTATAACATAAATATGGTTTGTCACACCTCAACCCAATTTGGTCAGATCCCTATAAATAACCTGTCACCCCTTCCCATACTAGAATGGCATTCCTACCAAGCTAGCCCAAGAAAGGTAAAAGCATATAAGCACAAATATTTTTCATAACAAATTAAACAAAACAACCTAATAAAATTTACCTATTTAGGGTAATCCCGACATGCTACTTCGACTTTCCTCTCCTTGGTGTAAGGGCTTACCTAACAGGGGATAAATGAGTGGGGTGAGTTCTACAACTTAGTGAGCAGGATCATAGGACAACATGACTTCAAGGTTTAGTAAGCATTTAAACAACATTTTTCCATTTCTATGGGAATCAAGTGGTAAGCAAGCCAACACTTGTTTTATCTTCAATAAAAGATTTCTCATTGTTTCTTAGCTTATCTCATTAAGTTTAGGTAGATACCTTCCTAGTTGGAGGGACTTAATTAGTGAACCTACCAAGGTTTGTTTCATACCCCAAACAAACACATGCACTTTATCCATAAAGGGAACAAATGGTTGCAAAATAGACCATTAGAGGCTAAATGACCTTGGTAATTTCCACTAGTGGTCCAAAGCGCTTTTATCGTCCACCCCAGTGATACGCCACGACATCCACTGTAAGTCTGCGTGAGCCCCATAGCTCATCCCACAGATCTATCGATACTTCGATCCCTAGATACTTTAGGAGTAAGACCTCATCCTTCCCCCCCTCGGTCTCGGTGCACATGAAGCTCCCCGAGCTTTGAGACATTCTGTGTCACACCCTGACCTGGTTTGGTTGGAACCGTGTGAACAACCCATCACCCCTTCCTGTACTACAATGATATTTCCACCAAGATAGTCAATGAAAGGTAAAGGCGTACAAATATAAGAGTTTTTCATAACAAAAGTAAACAAAATAACTTAGTATATACTTACCTTTTCGTGGAAATTCTGACTTTGCCCTTAAAGCTTTCACTACACTTGGTGTAAAAGCCTTACTGAAAAGGGGTTTAAGGGAGAGGTGAGTTCGACAACTCAGTGAGTGGATAGTAGAGAAAATAGGGATATGAGATTGTTCAGGTTTCACAATTTATCTTCACACTCATTCTTGGGTAATTAAACTTCCTCATTTTTCCTTGTAATTAAAAGGGATAATTTAACCCTTTTCCTTTATGTATTTGTTTTAACAATTGAACACACACCCTTTATCATCAAAGGGGTCATACATTTGTAGAACAATCCCCGATTATCCCACTTGTGGACTGTAGTGACTTTACCGTCCACCCTTGGTAGAAGATTACACCTTCTACCGCAAGTCTTTGAGAGCATCAATTGCCCTGTCCCTAGACTTAGATTTTCTTTGTGTCCACTATTGTGGGACGAGACCACTCCCCCTACTTCCTCAATCTCAATGTGCATGAAGCTCTCTAGAGCTCCACGACATATTGTGACAACAAGGCTTCCCTTATGCTCCATAAGTTGTCCAACCACCCTTATAACCAATGCTACCCCTATAATGGGCGCCTCGATTGTTCCTTATCTCATGAATGCACAAACATCAGTATTTTAGTTAATACCTTTATCTTTGGTGCTACCAACCCCCATGAGCTTGCTGACCCGACTTCAACTCGATAGTTACTAGCCCAACGAGTTCGACGACCTAGCTTCGGCTCGGTAACCACCAGCCCAACGAATTTGATAACCCTTGGTTATGGCTCAATAGCTATCACAAACAATTTACCACTTTTATGAGTTTTCATATGCTCATTAATCATCTATTTGTCTACAGGTCTAAGCTTGTGCCCATTGGCCTTGGGCCTACTGGAGCATCTCTAGCTTTACTAAAAAAGTAGCTCCCAAAATATTTAAGCAATTTTACGCAGTCAGGGGAGACTACTTTCGGAAAAGTGGTTTTCAATTTAAAAACATGCTCATCACCCCCAACCGGGGGTGATGTGAGAAATCACATTCACTTGATAATTGTGACGTGTTAGTCCTTGTTGGATTCCAATCAACGATGTGCTCCTCTGCACAAGTACTCGAACAACTAATTCCTATATGGTTCGAGTATTCACATAAGGAATGTTTGCATTAAAGACCTAATACTCTTATGAATTTGCACATAGGTCATTAATTTATGCCTTAATTACAATTAGATCCCTAAAGTTTACAACTTTTACATTTAGGTCTCTCATCCACTTTATCCTCAATTGGGTCCCAAAGGTTCCCAATATTCCTCTTAGGTCTCTAAGGTTCTCTTATTTCCATTAAAGTCCTCATTTTTCCCTTAATTGCAATTCGGCCTCTAATTTTTCCAAAAATCCTCAAATTGCCCAATTTCCCATAATTTGCACTTTGACCCCCGAATTCTCATTTCATCAAAATGACCTCTTAAACTCGGTTAATTACCCCCTATCATGCTGCTAATCGCTTCCCCAATCTCTCTACGATCATCCTAGCTTTTGAACGACCTTAATTGACCCATTTTTAATCTCAAATAGAGCTTCGTCGGAAAAGTTTTCTAGAGAGAGAAATCTCAGTTTTCTTACCGGTGAGGGGGCGATGGTCTAAGCTCTGAATAGGGGTGTCTGGTTCTCTTCCTGGGGCTACTTCTAAGATCAAATTTTGGGTCAATTGGTTGCATGAGGAAAGAGAATTTCATAAGAATGCCCCAATTTTCCTTAAATTACAACCCGACCCCCAATTTTCCAAAAATCCCCAAATTGCCCAATTTTTCCAAAATTGTAATTTCGTCTCCAAAACATCATTTCATTTAATTGATCACCAAAACTTGGTTAATTATCCTCATTCATGATCTCTCTTATGTCTCCCTTGCCATTTTAAGCTTTGTAACACTTCATTTGACTAGGAAATGAGCTCAAACAAAGCTTAGTTGGAAAACTTAGTCTAGTGAGAGAAAGCTTCAATATCTTACCTGTGAGCGTTTGACGACCGGAGCTCTTGCTTTCTCTGAATTGCTCTCTTCTTGGGGATCCTTCTTGGATCAACCAGACACCAATTGATGGCCTGAGCAGTGCGAATATCTCAATTTAAATTTTAGCATAAACACATTGTGAACAGTATTTTCTGGTGAAGGGCAGCAAAGGGGACTCATCGCTTAGTTCGAAGGTTGGGGCACCTCTAGGTGTGGTCTAAGGAGTTTGGTTTGGTCGGAATTGGTCTAAGGATGGCTCTAATTGAGCTCTAGAAAACTCAGGTTGCTGATTGTCAAGGAGCGGTGGTACTGTGCAAGCTTCCCAGCTCTTCTCCGGTGGTACTCGGGCCGAAGGAAGTGTGTAGCTGGATAGAGAACTTCCTCCCAGGCATTCGCTGACCATTTACCTATTGATCGGTCTGGTTCAATCGGGTTCGGTGACCCAAATTTGAAAATCGATCGGTTTAGGCTCAATTCGATTGATTTTCTAAAAATTAAAAATTTCTAAATTAATATAAATTCATTTTCTATCTAATGGTGGCCTCAATTTTCCAAATTGACATTTTTAAGCCACATAGAAAAATGCATCATTGAAACGGTTAAGCATGGTTTAATCTGGTTAAATTCGGTTTGGGTCCAATTCACCTCGAACCGATCTAATTTTCCCATCCAATTCACTTCATAGTTCTTTCCCATGATTCTTATGACTTCTTGGTAACTTGGGATTTTCCAATTTCCTATTTTAACCATTTTTTGTTCACTTAATAACTCTATTTTCTCATAAAAATCACAGGTTTTTTTCTCGATTTCCTTGGTACGAAAGGATGGGTTTCACAGACCAACTTAGTTGGGCACCCCAAACTCCCCATGCAACATTGCATGTTGCGGTCCAGCCTGTCTAGGAAGTGCTAACAGATATCAACTAGGCTCACCCAATCTTGCGCAAATACTCTCAAGGCATTGAACCGATATTGATACTACCTCACTGTTTCTTGTCCTTGTCGGAGTCTTTGGAACTCCTGCTTCCTTTTGTTCATGAGGTTGGGAGACAAATACTACTAATTAAACTTTCTCTCACAAGTTTCCCAATCGAGGGGTTCCAGTGCCATGACTTGTAGATTTAGCCACCACTAGTCAATGTTCCCTCCTAGGAAGAACTCTACCATGGTTACCTTGGACTCGTTCAGAACCTCGACCATGGTTAGATACTTCCTGGTTGTCCACAACCAATCCATTGTTGTGACAACATCCCCTTCATGGCACACCCCAAATGCCTTAAATCTTTGAGGTTGAGAGACACATCAAACCTCAGAGGTTCTCTTACTGGAGTTAGTGCTCCTATCGAAGTTGGTCCTAACTCTGGTGCCTTCGTAGTTGTAGCCGATGCTGGAACTAGGACTGCTACCGGTGTCACATCTACATCATATTATCCCGTGGTTTACTTACTCCCCTTTAAAATATTGTCACACCCCGACTCAGTTTGGTCGGATCCCCGTGAACAACCTGCCACTCTCTCAGTTTATTTAAGGGTTTCCCCTTGTTATAAACCGTAAAGAGTTAGGTGTCTTTTAAACATGCACCTTTTCTAGAATAACATAAATCAAAACTGTATAAAATTTTAAATTTATCATACCTATCTCACAGGCGTATTAGTTAGTGGTCCTTGAGGGTAGGTTTTTTGGGATTTCTTGAAAGGGATATAAGGGAGAGGGAGAGTATAACTAATCAGTGAATGAGTTTTCAAAATTTTAACTTTTAGGGAAAAGATTTGTATTCGAGCGGGCTAGACTCCTTATTTTCTTTTAAAAAACCTTTCATTTCAAATCTCTGTTTTTATCACCATTTCTTATTAATCATGATGTGTCATCACCTAACACACATCCTTCATCATGAAGATCAATCACACAATTGCAGGCTAGCTCGTCCACTTTACTGACCACCTAGATAGAAGCACGTCCACTTCTACCCTGAGAATGAGTGGATGTATGTGACATCTAACCCTCAATCCCGAAATCAATTCTCCATGTCTGTATGAGGATAGAGACCTCATCCCAACCCTACACCGGTCTCGTGCGCTTGAAGCTACGTCGAGCTTTGCAAGGTCACTTGGTCCGACGAACTACCCTTATATCCACTAGGTCGTCCAAGGCCCTAGGACACATCACTACCCCTTTTGGGCATCTTGAAGGTCCCGTACAAACAATACATACACAAAAAGTATTTTCACATCATGCCATATAATCTGTGGTGCCACTAGTCCAACGACACTGACCTTCAACTCAACCTGTAATTGTTTATCTTGACTAATCCGAAGACCTCTCATGTCGTACTGCCACTAGTTGACTGAATATGTCGGTCCTATCTTGTTACCATGGCCAAACAATTCATTTATTTAAAGTTTTATGGCATATATTTCATGTTTGTTTACGAGCTCCTGCTCGTGCCTGGCCTATGGCCAACTGTTCGAGATTTTTAAAATCGGGCATATTAGCCTCCAAGTTCCAAAACTGAGGCACCAAACCTATAAGAGCTATTTGAGCTCCCATCAAGAAGGTTTCCCAAATCGTTTAAGTAGTGGCACACAGTTAGGGGAGAGCACTTTCGACAAAAATATGTTTTCAACTGTCCATCATACCAACCAAGTATGAGGACATCTCTGATCATAACCAATGAATGCGTTTTCCACTTCCTTCGAGTAAGTTTCATCATACCAACCAGGTATGATCTACTTACAACCGGTAAATAGTTTTTTTTTTTCGTGTGATTTTCACATCACTCTTCTAAGTTATGAT
The DNA here is from genome assembly GCA_030064435.1 of Trapa incisa. Classification (NCBI taxonomy): domain Eukaryota; kingdom Viridiplantae; phylum Streptophyta; class Magnoliopsida; order Myrtales; family Lythraceae; genus Trapa; species Trapa incisa. The sequence continues at coordinate 1,205,967 of CM057774.1, read as the reverse complement.
GTTTAAAATACCACTAAGTAGTGGGTTTTCATTTCGAGGTACTTATCATCCTCAATAGGGTATGATATAAAATCCCACTCACCCATTAATGCACTGAATTCCACTCGACCGGGTCTTTGTATTCACGCGAGCTTGTCCTTGTTGGCATTCCCGGTACTTCGTATTTCTACACGATATGAACATCCTTGTTCATTATCACTTGGCCTAATAGCCTTCATTCATTCCAAATGAATGAGAAAACTGAACTTTTTATTTATTTGCAATTAGGTCCCTAAAGTTATTTTTCTTTAACTTTAAGTTCCTAATGCCGATTTTTCCTCAAATTGAGTCCCAAAACTTTTAAAATTTATCTTAGGACCTTAATTTATTCAAATTCACAAAAAAGGGTTTAATTTCCCAAATTTCCAATTTGGTCCCTAACTTTTCAAAAATTATCATTTTGCCTTGTGGAGGTGTTGGGAAGGCTTGGTTTGGCCTGAGGAGGGCTTGAAATGGCTGATTTTATTTAAGCCAAAATAGGGCAGCTTGAGTCTACTAGAGGTGCTTCATTGTTTGATTATGTCAGTACTTCTTCGGCGATTCTCAAATTGACTGGAGTTTGCTATCATATAGCCGACTTCCCTTAGAGTCTAAAGAGTCCGACCTCTTCTTTTGAGGTTAAGAAAAATGCCCAAGTCAAAACTCTAGTTCAAGCTTCATCGGAAAATGGAGCAGTAGAGAGAGAGAGAGAGAGGTGTTCATGTGTGAGGATGATGAATAGGGATAGGCTCTTTATATATGTGTCAAATTGTGTATTAAATGGGGGAGATTTATTACCAATATTAATGTTGCCATAAATTGATGGGTATTTATTAGCATTAATTTCAATAATTTAATTTAGGTATTAAATTATGAGTATTTATGATAGGGCATACAATTAATACTAATTAAACCCATCATAGCACTACTCTCATGCAAGCACGCTTAACTTTGATGTTTTGATGGGATCTAGTTCATTTGAACCAGTTTGGTGTTTCTCTTCTAATTTGTCTTAAGGTTCTTTTCCAAGGTTGGGTTTGTGAACCGGTCCGATATTTCTCACTCAGTTTGACCAGTTATTTTCTCAATTTTCCTTTACTCAAAAGAGCAGGGTTTACAACTCTCCCCTCATTTTAGGAGTTTTGTCCTTAAAACTCAATCCGCATATTTCACATATGGGTTAATTTCCTTTAATGTCCACTTCCTCCTCTACTTAGGGCAAGATTTCTCCTCTTGAGTGTTCTTGACCAGGATTTCAGGATTGGGAGTTCCAAAATACCCAACCATTCCCGTGTCTAATTATTCTCTTGGTAGTTGAAACCCTTAGTTCGATGTTCTTTCAAGCATTACGTACTTGTTTTCACGGTTTTCTTTGTTATCATCTTTTCGTCCTATTTTTACCTTTCCTCCATTAGTTATTTATTGTAACTTCGGTCCAAATTTTTATATTCGACCTTATCATGCTTACTAGCTGACTCTTCCTTACTTTGAGTCATATTCTCCTCAGGATTGATGGGCTTACATGCCCTTACAACATGGCATTTTTTAGGACCTGTCTCTATTCATTAGATTTCTAGAACATCTCCTTGAGGGTCTCTCTTAGCTTTCCGACCTTTCACGGATCGTATAACTTCACCCCACTTTTCTTTTGATAACATTCATCAACTATCCTTTTACTGTTATCCTCTCATCCATCATGCTTTTGAAGTTATGTCTCACATAACCGTATCGATTTCTCTTACCTTCTCATCCTTTCCCAACTTTTTTTATTGGGTCTTTTTTATTCCAATCATTGGGTTTCCTGATGATTTATTGACGTACGAGGATTTTTCCCTTCTTATTTCCTTTCCCTTCTTTAGTGGCATCCTTTATTAAAGGACTTTCTTTTTTCCTTAATCTGCTCTTACTTGCTCGTGACCATTTCACGATTCATTATTTCAAGTTGATCTCTTTTTGATTTATGTATTGAATGTTTTGTTTTGGGAGTTCCCTTCTTACAGTTTCATTCTCTACTATATTCCTCAAAATAGAGGTTTTAACCTTAAGAGTTACATGTTCAACCTTCTTACCATCCTTTGGAGATTCCTTCCTTCATTTCCTTACAGATTCTTCTATATTGAGGTAATTGCCCACTTTAAATCCTTATTTGTCTTAAAATTTCATTTCATTCCTTATCTAAGGAATTTCTGATTGTTGGTCTTATTTCATATACTCTACACTATGCTCATCCATCCATTCTTTAGGCTCCATTAAGTGAGTTTGGACCACGACCCATCCTAATGTTAGTGATCGTTTTCCCTAATTTATTTCTTAATTGAGGGCTTAAATCTCCAAGATTACTCATATATTCTTTTTTTATTCTCTTATTATTGTAGTCCACCCACTCATATTCGTTACGACATTCTTTGATACTACCATGCTATTTATCCATTCCTTTGGTTTAATTTACTTTTTAGGCCCTCATGAGTATTTTTCCTTGGTACTTGATCTTTCCATCTCAACCAGCATTTCATTTGTAAGCTTATTGTTCTTTCCATTTCGGTTGGTTCCATTTCCTCTTAATTGAGATATGTATGTCTTTTTGGGGCTTCCTTCCTTGGTAGGATTCTTTCTCTTTCTCCTGATTTTTTTTCATTTGCTCTAGGGAATTTCTACCCTTAAATGATACCCTTTGATGTTGTCTTCTCTTGGTTACCTTTACTCTTGAAATCTTACGAGCACATCTTTTGCACTATATTTTCATCCTTACATATACTTTAGTACATGTCTATTTCTTTTAGGGGGAGCTCATATCTTCCTTATTTCAAGATCTCTTGATCATGCGAGGGGCTTACCTACTCCTCTCTTGGCTTATGTTTGGTTGTTAATTTGGCCATTAGTTTTTTAAGAATTTTCCTTCATCCTTCTTTTCCCCAATATTTTCCTTTCCACTTCTTCCATCTTTGCTGGAGTTTAATCTATGACCCTCACGAGGGTTAGTATGTTACCTGTCTCGCCTCTACTATTCACCTTGTCTAATTCTCTTGAGGCAGTTATCTCTCGAATCTTCTTGTCCTTAATGACTCTTCCAGTGCCCTTTTTAGGGTGTGTTCCTTACTACTTCCCGGTCCTCCTTAGGGCATCGTTCATTCTCTTTGACTATCTTATTTTTATAGTTTACTTACTTCAGTTATGTTGGTCAGAGACTCCAATTTTTTACTTCTCTATTTTTTCCAAAATAAGTTGTACTTGCAATCTCAAGACATCCCATTTGTCGTCAAATGCTTGGCTTGTCTTCTCTTGTAGATGTACTCCTTTCTTTGCTCCTAAATTGTTGGAATTTTCTTTTTTAAGGGAGAATTCTCTTTAGTTACCTTTTGTTCTGTGTGTGGTTTTATTTAGGTCCTACCTTTAGCCCTTTTCCTTCCTGCCACTTCACTAAAATCTTAAAGAGCTTCCTCCTGTCTATGGTTGAAACTACGAGTTGGAGTCGCGTTTCTTGGGATGATATCCTTTTGGAGTTCCTATAGTTGTGAGGACGTCTTTCTTGGAAAGTATTGTTCTAAATCCTAGTGGTGTGGGACAATCCTTCATTTCATGTCCTATTTTTTTATACCTTATAATAGGTTGTTCCTTGCTTAGTGACCCCAAGGTTTCTCCTAAACTCCTTACCATGTCAGTTTTCTTGTCCTGCCTTCTTTACCTAATAATCTCCTTGATTCATTCCTTTATCCTTGATCTCCATGGTGTCTAGGGAATTGTGGTTTTGTTTGGTTACTTTTCTTGGGGCCTTCTTTCTAACAAAATTACATTTTTTGAGAGACAAGGTTTCTAGGAATTGAGAGTACTTCATTAATAGAATAATATAATATGTTGGGGTTTTTGCCCTATTACAGAAAGTGGTAATAAAATAAATAGGGACCTACGGGATTCTTGATAAGCATCCTCCTAGGTAAGGTTATACGCCATTTGCTGGCGTTTATAGCTTCACACTTGTCTTCCTTTGTACTTAGAATTGTGCCCTCAATATGTCCTAGCACCATTTTTCCTAGATACTTCCCCATTTGGTCTTTTGAGATTTCTATCATGCCTCAGGCATTGGGAACTTCTAGGGTGGTCTTCCTATGAGGACATAGAGTTTAGTAGAGTCATTCCTAGTTTTCTTGGTTACTCTCCTCGGAACCATCTGAAAATTTTAAGATCAATCCTATTAGTTACTATATTTTCTAGTCTTGATTATATATTCAAGGAAATAGGCTCTGATACCACTCAAGTTGTCACGCCCCAACCTGGTTTGGTCGGATCCCTGTGAACAACCCACCACTCTCCCAATTTATTTAAGGGTTTCCCCTTGTTATAAACCGTAAAGAGTAAGACGTCTTTTAAACCTACACCTTTCCTAGAATAATATAAATCAAATATGTATAAAATTTAAAATTTATCATACCTATCTCACAGGCATATTAGTTAGTAGTCCTTGATGGTAGGCTTTTCGGGATTTCCTAAGGAGGATATAAGGGAGGGGTGAGTACAACTAATCAGTGAATGGGTTTTCAAAATTTTAACTTTTAGGGAAAAAAATTTGTATTGGAGTGTGCCAAACTTCTTATTTTTTTTCAAAAATCCTTTCATTTCAAATCTCTGTTTTTATCACAATTTATTATTAATCACGATGTGTCATCACCTAACACACATTCTTAATCATGAAGGTCAATCACACAATCGTAGGCCAGTCCGTCCACTGAACCCACTTGTGGCGTCGGAGCGACTTTACCGGCCACCTAGATAGAAGCACATCCACTTCTACCCTGAGAATGAGTGGATGTACGTGACATACAACCCTCAATCCCGAAATCAATTATTCGTGTCCGTATGAGGAGAGAAATGTCATCCCGACCCCACCCCGGTCTCGTGCGCTTGAAGCTACGTCGAGCTTTGCAAGGTCACTTGATCCGATGAACTGCCCTTATATCCACCAGGTCATTCAGGGCCCTAGTACACATCACTACCCCTCTTAGGCGTCTTGAAGGTTTCGTACACACAGTGCATGTACAAACAGTATTTTTAGATCATGCCATATAATCGATGGTGTCACTGGTCCAATGGCTCAGAACTTCAACTCAACATGTAGCTGTTTGTATTTACTAGTCCAGAGACCTATCATGTTACACTGCCACTAGTTGACTGAATATGTCAGTGCTGTATTAGTACCATGGCCAAACAATTCATTTATTTAAAGTTTTATGGCATATATCTCATGTTTGTTTACGAGATCTTGCTCGTGCCAATTGGCCTATGACCCACTATTTGAGATTTTTAAAATAGGGTATATTAGCCCTCAAGTTCCAAAACTGAGGCCCCCGACCTATAAGAGCTATTCGAGCTACCGTAAAAAAGGTCTCCCAAATCGTTTAAGCAGTGGCACACAATCAAGGGAGAGCACTTCCGACAAAAATATGTTTTCAACTGTCCATCATACCAACCGAGTATGAGGACATCTCCGCTCATAACCGATGAACGGGTTTTCCACTTCATTCGAGGAAGTTTCATCATACCAACTAGGTACGATCTACTTACAACCCGTAAGCAGTTTTTTTTTCGTGTGATTTTTACATCACTCTTCTAAGTTGTGATATTTAAAATACCACTAAGCAATGGATTTTCATTTTGAGGTACTTATCATCCCCAACCGGGTATGATATAAAATCCCACTCACCTATTAATTTAGTGAATTCCACTCGACCAGTTCTTTGTATTCACGTGAGCTTGTCCTTGCTGGAATTACTGGTATTTTGTATTCCTACACGATATGAACATTCTTGTTCATTATCCCTCGACCTAATAGCATTTATTCATTCCAAATGAATAAGAAAACCAAACTTTATATTTATTTGTAATTAGGTAACTAAGGTTATTTTTCTTTAACTTTAAGTCCCTAATGACGATTTTTCCTCAAATTGAGTCCCGAAACTTTTAAAACTTATCTTAGGACCTTAATTTATTCAAATTCACAAAATGGGTTTAATTTCCCAAATTTCCAATTTGGTCCCTAACTTTTTTAAAATTACCATTTTGCCCTTCCTTTATAAAAATGGTAAGTTTTACCCCAAAAATTCTAAAATTGTTCAATTGGCCCTCTAACATTCTTATCATGCCCACTTGACCTTCAATTTTACTAAATTGTATTTTGGTCCTTTAAATTTTGAAAATCCCCAAATTTTCCCCAATTTCAACTCTTTATCACAGCCGAATTCGATTTCATCAAATTGACCGATCAAACACTTCTAATTGTTGAAATTGAAGTTAAAATTGAGATCCTACATCTTCATACGATTCAATAGCACTTTGAATGACAATTTTTGACGTCAGAACAAGCTCAAACAGAGCTTGGTCGATAACTGACTATAGAGAGAGAAAGCTTCAATTACTCACCGTCGGGGGCACGATGGTCCAAACTTTCAATCTGAGCAAATAGTTCTCGTCCTAAGGTTTATCCTAGAATCAAGAATTGCATCAATTGATGTCGAATTGAATGAGAATTTTATCATCAAACTTCTGTCGGTTCTCTCTCTAGCACCGGTCGAAAATTGTATAGGGGAGCCGAATTGACTTACTTTTCAGTCCTAATTCAGCTGTAGGAGGGCGGTGGAGGTGTTGGGAAGGCCTGGTTTGGCCTGAGGAGGGCTCGAAATGGCCGATTTCAGCTCGGCCGAAACATGGTAGCTTCAGTTTGCTGGAGTTGCTTCATTGTTTGATTATGCTAGCGCTTCTTCGGCTGACTTCCCCTAGAGTCTAAAGAGTCCGACCTTTTCTTCTGAGGTTAAGAAAAATGCCCAAGTTGAATATCTGGTTTGAGGTTCACTGGGAAATGAAGCAGTAGAGAGAGAGGTGTGAGAAGGATGAATAGAGATATGCTCTTTATATATGTGTAAAAATGTGTATTAAATGGGGGAGATTTATTATCAGTATTAATGTTACCATAAATTGATAGGTATTTATTAGTATTAATTACAAGCACACTTAACTTTGATGTTATGATTGAATCTAGTTCATTTGAACTGGTCTGATTTTTCTTTTCTAATTTGTCTTAATATTCTTTTCCAATGTTTTATTAACCCTCAAATGGTCGAATTTGTGAACCGGTCCGGTATTTTTATTCGGTTTAACCGGTTCTTTTTCTGGTTTTCCTTAACTCAAAAGAGTGGGGTTTACAAATGTAGTCTCGGGTCATCCGGCCCGCTTCAATCTCATGACGGGAATATTTTCGGTGTTATCTCTACCGGGTATCCGTGTAACATCGTATTTTTAGGAGACGAAAATTTCAATAAGAAATCAAACAGGAATTTATACTTGAATAAAAAATTCAATGAATTTGATTAAAATCAAATATGAGTAAAATATAACTCAAATTTAAATATTAGATGATAATAAACTATGTTGGGATAAATTACTAAAATATTTATGTTGAAGTAAGAAAACCATTTAATTGAATAAGTTATTAATAAATTGAAATTCATTTAAATAGGATCAAGTTAAATAACATCAATTATTTAATTTGAACGTGGGTAAGTAAATGAATATTATGTATATAATTATTTTAAAAAATAATAATAAAATAATATATATATATATATATATATATAAGAAACATTGGATTAATATCATATTTTTTAAATTTATATATATAATATTATGTTACAGCCCTTCAATTGCATAATGAACCAGAATGGATTAAAGGGAACTTATAGAAATTAATAAGAAAGCAAAAAAGTATAGGAACTAGACATTTATTCCTATTACAAAATAGTAGGCTTCTACCAACGGGATAAAACTGATGGTTAGCATTGGTCCTAGGAGGATGTATGCCCCATAAATTACCCAGCACTTAGGAAGACATATTGACCTCACTTTCAAAACCGGTAAGAAAACAAACAAATAAATTAAAAACATAACAAGACAAAGCAACATAGCATTATCCGAATGATTAAAAGTTAAGGAAAACAATAGGAGTACGAAAGCATACCATAAGCCTATCTACTGTACAAGGGACCAAACATATAATCTAAACAAATAATTAATAAAATCATATTAAACCCAATAATATAAAGGAGAAAATAACAATGAGATAAGCTTTACATGTGGATTGTGTGAGATCAACATTACTTGTTTATTACAAACTCGTAAAAATAATGTATAATAAATTTTCACCAACTTTATTAAATTAGTTAATTAATAATGAAAATTTTAGTTCACTTGGATAAATGATTTATTTTAGAAAAATTATAATTTTTATTTTTAACTTTTTTATATTGAGAAAATAGGATTTAAATAAATAGGTGTGATCGAGATTGTAACCCTATAATTGATAAAGTTATTTTAAATCACATATGATTTTTGTTCTAATAACGTGTGATCACTTCCATAATAAAAAAGTTTTGTGTGATATTATGCATAATTAAATATAATCTTAATTGAAATTTTAAATATCTGTTTAGTGAAACTTTATAATTATATCTTATAAATATCATTTTAGAGTATATGTGGAATTGTGCAGTTAATGTCACAATATTAAATTTTACTGTTCATTAAGTTGTAAATTTGCCTTCTCCAATACTTTTATAGGATTTTTAGAATATGAAAATAACAGCTCTGAAGTATACTTAAAAAGGTATATAACATTTATTAAACTTAAGGTATATAATATATAACAATTTTTTTTAAATTGTTTTTATAAGTATGTTTCGAAATTTAATTTTATGCATATTGTGAGTATTACTTCTATAAGGACTACTATGGTAACAATTCATACAATTGTTATAACGAGAGGGGTGATATATTATTAGTAAGTTACCACCGGATAAAATGAATTCAAGTGTGATATGAGATATGAATTAAAATAAATTAAGAGATTACGCCGGTTAAGCCAACTAGATAAGAACACGATATAATAGTGGGATGATTAATTTGTCATGAGCATCTGACATGGATTATAATTGTCAACTCTTATCATGTATAAATATATTTTATATTACGAGCATAATCTTGTGCATTATCAATATGAAATGTTGCCTTAAATATTTTTGATGCACTATATATGTTTGGCATGCTAAAGATACGTAGGATGATAGATTAGGTATTGACATTACACTTATGAGAGGTAATGTTGGAGTTGCCTCTAAATGGTACGATGGAGGAGTATGTAATATGATGTTTCCATTTCACCATGTACATATAAGAAGTCTTATTATACCTGTTGTGGGTGGATAGGGAGGAATTTCCTAATATACATGTATACTTTTTTTTGGTGGATGGTGAAAAATACTAAAATATATGAATTATTGATGGCACAATCTCGACATCTCCATGATTGAACTTGTTTTACGTGACTTTTGTGGGTGCGTAGCACAATATATATATATATATATATATATACCGCCCTAAATCTGGTGTGAGAAGTAACAAATAGACATGATTGGGTCATATTTATATTGTGAATATGATTACGTAAGATTACAAGATCCAACATTATATAAATAGATATGGTTAAGTAATACTTGAATTGCGGATACGATGTATAAAGAGTTTATTTGCATACATAAATAGGAAAATATTTAAGAATGATGAACCTTATCTATATTATATAAAGTACAAATTAAGGAGAAAATTGAATAAGCGTATCTAGGTATAAAATGCACATATATATTTTAATATAATTATATTTGTGTATAATATTTTGGATAAAAAAACGAGATGGAGCTATTAAGTGGTTCAACTCGTGAGCTTACTATTTTTCAGATAATATGAATAAATCGAGAATTATTGCATAATATTAGTATTATTATTCTTTTAGAATTTTTTTAATTATATTTTGAACTTTTATATTATTTAAAAATATTTAGAAATTGATATTTTGTAAAATATTTTTATATTATGAGTATTTAATTTAATTTACTTATTATTTCAAAATTGATTATATACATATTTATAATGAAAATGAGATGGGACATATTGTAACTTAACTGAACCAAAATGATATCCCTATCTCATCTCTCAAATTTATCAATTTTTATCATTGTTGATCATAACGAGGCTAAATAAGTACTACAAAATCTCAAAACTAATTATTAGCATGACATGAATTTTTATCATTGCTGGTACCTATTTTTTTTTTTAGATTTCTGACCGAAAATATTAATTAGGTAATAATATATATAATATTAGGTATAACATAATTAACGTGAATGTTAACATCAAACTTGTTAAAAATATAATATTATATTTAATAAAATATAAAAGTGTTATAAGTTTATAAATTAAAAATTTTATATTACTTATATATTATTAATTTTAATAATATATTACTTAATTACTTATTTAATTATATTATCTTATCACATAATATCAAAACCAATAATATTGTCCTTGGTATTGTACTCTTATCTGAGCTGAAAATAGAAACTTAGATTGTGGTATTATTGGGTATATAGAAAAAATATTGACTTAGTAATCGTACATAGGATTAGGTATTAAAAATATAATCATAAATTAAAAAAATAAATAATTATTGTAAATTTATATATTATAAGAGTTTTACTACTTATCAATTATAAATTTTAAGAACCTATCTTTTTACAAAATTATTATTTATATTTTTACAATTAAACTAGCATATATTATTTAGCGTAAAAAAATTTAGCATGCATTAGATATCCGCAAACTTTATTTTATTTATCTATTCTAGTCCATTAGCAAGGAAATATCATATGATCTATTGATTGAGGAGTTCAATAAATATAGCAATTAACACACTAACTAATATTCTTATCATACAAATTATAACCAAGAGTAAGTGCATTACAATATACTCTCCAACTCTATGAAAACTATAAATATATTATATACCAACCTAAAATTATTTAGTAATATAAGAGAAAATATTATATATGGGTAGATTATTATTTTTTATGCAAAATGAAAGTATAAATCGATTTAACTAAGAACAAACGGTTAGAATGCTTGCATACCGGGTGTTGACGAGGAGTTGGTGGTGGTTAGTTAGCTTATAGTTTTCTAATAGGGGATCTATATACCCTTATTTGCCTCATCTCTCAAGTATGAGCTGAGTTCATCTAATTGTTGTTTACTCCCACAAATACGGGCGTACCTAAAATAATATAAATAAAGTTAGTATATCGAAATTATTTTCTTTTAAATACTCTATTGCACAAAAAAATTAAATAATTTTTTTTTTACTTTATTCATTAATAAGACTATTGAATTAGAGTACGCTGGTCTCCGCTCTTTAGAATGGTGAGTTTTCTAGTCATCCACATTTTAATTTTAACTATAAGTTTACATTAAATATTATATTAAGAGTGAAAAATTTGAACATGGATAATTTTGTATTTTTTAAATAAATATATTATTATTTTTTAAAAAAAATTAACAAAAATAAGCTAATAAAAAAACATTCACCAATCCCTATATTAACATAAAAAATAACTAAATAAATATAGGTAAAATACAATTAGAAGTTTCATGTATTATCAGTTTATATTGATAAATACTATTTAAATAATTAATTAACTAATATGTAAAAAGTATTATAAAATAATAAGGGTTCGAACATATTTACTTAAAAATAATTATTTTTAAATAGACTCATAAAACTTTTTTATATTATTTAATTTTGTATCTCGACTTAAATGGTTTGAATATTAATTTACCTGATAATTTTATATAAAATAAGATAATTATTTTATTATATATATATATATAATTTGATAAATTACTAAAATATTATTTTATTAAATGTAAAAAAAAAAAACGTCTGTACAATCCTCCTAGTCTAGAATTCCCTCCGGATTTCCTCTGGGCCTAGCATCTATTGTACTGTACAAGATACTGGGATGTGGGACAGACATAACATCATTGTTAAGAAAACTGGGACCATGTCACCGTCTCAATGTCCCCTCCACCGAATTTTCCCATCGTTTTCCTTCAAATTTAAGAAACTATGAAATGTACATGCACGCATTTTTCAACACGTCTAAACGTCATAAAATGTCTAATTTAATTCCATAGGCTAACTATATGTAAGAAACAAAATCACACACTTTCTCCAATTTAAGAGAAAAAAGGAATAAAAAATCTAACAAGAAGTTATGAGTCTATACCATGCTTGACAAGTTTAGTCTTGCACATCCTCCCCTTCTGCCACCCACTCCCAAGTGTAATCTGGAAGCTGCAGTTGGCTTAACTACCAATCTAAGTAGCTGCCGAGCTGATCGGCCTATCTACTTTCGAAAACATCCAGGCGTTGTAGGATTACCAGATTATTAGAATGAGAAGCTGATGAAAACCGGACATCAGAATTCAAGCCTGTGAAATACGATCATAGACCCAAAGCGCTTCATGGAAGGCTGCTGAGTCACGAAGATGGCAGCCGAAGTGCGGCCTCTGGGCTTGTTCTTTCATAACTTAGCCACGAGTTCTACATCATTATTTACCACCATGCTCTTCCTGCATTCATCGAATTTTTATTTGATATATTATAAAATCTGTAGTTGAACCTGATAAAAAAAATGACTCTGCTGGGAGTCAAAATGCGGGATCTACTGCCACCATCCATTGATTCAAAACTATCCAAAGCTGTGGTGTGCATGTAAGTAGAGAAGGAAGATAAAAGCTTCCAACTTAGCAAGGGAATCTGTTTAAAAAATTATTATGCATCGATATAGTATACATTTATACTTAAATTGTAATTAGTATAATATTTTTAATTTTATAAATTTATAATATTTTTTTATTTTATTTAATTTAAAATTAAATTCTCAACCATTATTGTTACTCATAACAAATAAACGGTTTAATTTAAACTAGCACTCAATCGATATATAATAGTTGAATATTATTATTTTGGTATCATATTTAAGTTGAGTATTTTTTCTAAATACTCGTATATGTAATCAGTTAAATTTATAGTATTGAAATAAATAAAGGTACGAATAAATTAGCTATAATATAATTTTAAAAAATATTTTATACTCATAAGTGATTATATTTATATTTAATTAAAAATTATTAATAATAAATAATATAATATTTATAATCTTATAAATTAATTTTTTTTATTTTATCACATTTATTTACCATCAAATTTGAAGGCAAATCTTTGACGGGAATACCACGAAGATTTACCGAAAAAGAAAACAAAGAATTCGAGAAATTTCTCTTTAACCCTCCTCTTCCTTACCGAACTTTGCCACCCACATCAGCGAAGTTCCTAGTGAATGCCTATCAAGCTTCCTCAAACGATCATCTCTAAGCATAAAACATACACTTTAGCAAAACAGTAGAGTATAATCCATCAAATTCACTAAATTGAGCCTTTGAACTTATAGAAAAATTAGAAATTAAATGTTTTGTGTAATGTATTCTGCCACATATCACTAATCAATGGTGCTTATACATATGTATAAATTATATATTTATAGTGTATGAAAAAAAGAATATGATATAAATATATCTCTTTCATTGATAACTATATAAATTCGGCTAGCCATTCGAGTGATTATATAATTAAAAGTTTAGAGTATTTATAAGCTTTATTACTTTCTACAATCTTAAATAAACATATTAAAATTTGAAATATAATATTAAAAAAATAAGAATAATGTTTTGTTCATGAGCAATTCATTAAGTAACAAAGTAAAAAAAAAGAGAGGCTACTAAGAGAATCTAATATTGGAATTGATCTGATCAAATAAGTTGTACCTTAATACTGCATAAGAATGTAAGATGAAAATAAGTTATGCCTTAATACTGCATAAGAATGTAAGATGAAAAGGAGAAGGCTAGAGTGAAATTTTAAACACTTAGATCCATGTGCTACATATGTAATAAGCCCAATATAAAGGTATCAAAGAATTCTCATATGCAAAAAACTAATTATATTGCTGATTTAGTTTGAGATGAATAAAAATATCATTATAATATAGGCTTTAAAAGACAAATTTTATAATCTTATTATGCAAATAAAATAAAAGGAGTCGAATAAAAAGATAATTATTCTACTATCATAAATAAATGGAAACTAATGTGACAAAGTTGATAAAATGGTGATAAAAAGGAAAATAACTTTCATGTATTCTATTTCAATTAAACTTTTACACTTTTACAAATTAAATATTAAATTTTCAAAATTATTCATTTACCTCTTAAATTTTCACAAATTACTAAAATATCATTTATTCATTCAATTTATTTCATTTAGGTTCTAACATTCAAAATTTATCCATTTAACCCCATTTTGTTCTTTAATTCCATTTGGATACTCAAGTTTCAAAAATTTCATTTTGACCCCAATCTTTCTTCTAATTACCATTTTATTCATAAATTTTATCTTATTTACAATTTAGTTCCTAACTTTGTTGAATTTTTTATTTTTACCCAAACTTATCCAATATGATCTTTTAGCACTCTCATAGTGCAAAATGACATTTTTCCCCTACTTAGGGAAAATTACCATTTTATCTCTCATTATCCAAAAAATGACTATTTTACCCCTAAACTCCTCAAAATCATTTTCGATGCAACATCAAAATTTCTGGAATTAGGATTAAGACTAAGTGAATCAAAAACTGATGTTAAACTAAGAACATAATCTTGAATTGAGAATAAGAACCGAAATTGGGAAGTTGAACCCTAAACAAAGGATGAAAACATAAACTGGGAATGAAACCCGGGTTAGGATTGAAAAATTGAATCGGATCATAACAAGGTTGGAAATGGGAAAGAGAATCCGGTGCTGGGAATAGAGATTCGATCGGATTAGGGATCGGTTTCCCGGATACAAAAATCGAGATTCTTGAAAAAAGTTTAGTTTTCGATCGAATGGGACAAAAATTTTGGAATAAATTCCCAAGGGGACCCGAAAATATAAAAAAGATAACTAAATTTTCAAAATAAAAAAGGAAAATAAAGGAAGTCTGGCTATTTGGATCTGAGTCGGGTCGACCGGGCTCATCCGCGTGCACCCAACTCGCCCGGCGAAAAGGTGGTGGCACACCATCAGAAATATCACTTGAATTCATTCGATTTTGGAACAAATTGCATGCCAAAAATTGCAAAGCTCAAATGACAACTAAACCATAGGTCTCCTATAAACCTCATCCTCTTGGGATAAGGAATTGAGAAATTTCAGAGGAGGACCATAATTCGGAATGACATAGAAATGGGTAAATAAGAATGAGAATGGGAAATTGGAAAATCTCTAGTAGTCAATAAAGAACCAAAACTCATGGAAAGGAACCATAAATAAAATTAGATGAGAAAACTAGACCGATTCAAAGTGAACCGAATCTAAACCAAATTAAACCATGAAAAATTGGTTCAAAGATGCATTTTCCTAGGTGACTTAGATGTGTAAAATTGGGAAATTGAAGTCATTATTAGATAGAGAATAAATTTAGGTAGATTTAGAAATTTTTAATTTTTAGAAAACTGGCCAAATTAGGTCTTAATAGGCTGATTTTCAATTTTTGGTCGTCGAACCCGGTCTCATTGAACCAGTCAACGGACCACCTGCCGTGTAAACCTCGTCCTTTGATAATAAGAAAAACTGGGGAAAGAACCGGTTGTTTTCAAAGAGAAAACCGAGTCGGTTTAAGAATTAGAACCGATAGAGAAAAGGCAAACCGGGAAATTTATGGATCCCGAATGACCTAAAGAGTCACAAAAGTCATGAAAAATGACTTTAGGATGAATTAGAGGTGAAAACCAAACCAGTTCAGGTGAATCGGATCCTAATTGGATTGAGTCAGTTTGAACAACTATTGAACCATATGCTAAATTCATTTTTCTAGGTGGCTTAGAAAACTCAAATTAGAGAATGGAGGCCACTGTTAGATAGATAAAGAACTTAGAAATTTTTAATTTTGAAAAATTCAGTTGAATCAGGCCTGAACTAGTCGGTTTGAGCTTTGAACCCGGTTCGGACTGGTCCGGTACGATTCGGAATAGTGTCATCTTCTTCCTTCATATGACATCATTGTTCACTCGCCAAAAAATCGAGCAGGGAGTTTCAGGCAATGAATAACCGCCATTAAGGTGCCAATCGGATGACCAAGAAGTCCCCCAGCATCCTATATAATGAATTCATGGTTACATGAAGATTTGCCGAAAAAGAAAACAAAGAATTCGAGAAATTTCTCTTTAACCCTCCTCTTCCTTACCAAACTTTGCCACCCACATCAGTGAAGTTCCTAATGAATGCCCATCAAGCTTCCCCAAACGATCATCTCTAAGCATAAAACACACACTTTGGCAAAACAGTAGAGTATAATCCATCAAATTCACTAAATTGAGCCTTTGAACTTATAGAAAAATTAGAAATAAAATGTCTTGTGTAATGTATTCTGTCACATATCACTACTTAATGATGCTTATACATATGTATAATTTATAGTGTATGAAAAAAAGAATATGATATAAATATATCTCATTTCATTGATAACTATATAACTTCGGCTAGATATTCGAGTGATTATATATTCAAAAGTTTAGAGTATCTATGAGCTCTATTACTTTCTACAATCTCAAAGATATCAAAATTTGAAGTATAATATTAAAAGAATAAGAATAATGTCTTGTTCGTGAACAATTCATTAAGTAACAAAGTAAAAAAGAAGAGGGGCTACTAAGAGAATCTAATATTGGAATTGATCCGATCAAATTAGTTGTGCCTTAATACACTGCATAAGAATGTAAGATGAAAAGGAGAAGGCTAGTGAAATTTTAAACACTTAGATCCATGTGCTACATATGTAATAAGCCTAATATAAAGGTATCAAAGAATTCTCGTATGCAAAAAACTAAGTATATTGCTGATTTAGTTTGGGATGAATAAAAATATCATTATAATATAGGCTTTAAAAGACATAAATTTTATAATCTTATTATGCAAATAAAATAAAAGGAGTCGAATAAAAAGATAGTTATTCTACGATCATAAATAAATGGAGAAAATGAAAACTAAGATGTCAAAGTCGATAAAATAGTGAAAAAAAGGAAAATAACTTTCATGTATTCTATTTCAATTAAACTTTTACACTTTTACAAATTAAATATCAATTTTCCAAAATTATTCAGTTACCTCTTAAATTTTCACAAATTACTAAAATATCATTTATTCATTCAATTTATTTCATTTAGGTTTTAACATTCAAAATTTATCCATTTAACCCCATTTTGTTCTTTAATTCCATTTGGATACTCAAGTTTCAAAAATTTTATTTTGACCCCAATCTTTCTTCTAATTACCATTTTATTCATAAATTTTATCTTATTTACAATTTAGTTCCTAACTTTGTTAAATTTTTTATTTTTACCCAAACTTATCCAATATGATCTTTTACAAATCTCATAGTGCAAAATGACATTTTCCCCCTACTTAGAGAAAATTACCATTTTGTCTCTCATTATCCAAAAAATGACTATTTTACCCCTAATATCCTCAAAATCATTTTCGATGCAACATCAAAATTTTTGGAATCGGGATTAAGACTAAATGAATCAAAAGCTGATGTTAAACTAAGAACATAATCTTGACTTAAGAATAAGAACTTAAATTGGGAAGTTGCACCCCAAACAAAGGATGAAAACATAAACCGGGAATGAAACCTGGGTTAGGATTGAAAAATTGAATTGGATCATAACCCAAGGTTGGAAGTGGGAAAGAGAACCCGGTGCTGGGAATAGAGATTCGATCGGATTATGGATTAGTTTCCTGGACACAAAAATCGAGATTCTTGAAAAAAGTTTAGTTTTCGCTCGAATGGGACAAGAATTTTGGAATAAATTCCCGAGGGGACCCGAAAATGTAAAAAAGATAACTAAATTTTCAAAATAAAAAAGGAAAATAAAGGAAGTATGGCTATTTGGATCTGAGTCGGGTCGACCGGGCTCATCCGCGTGCACCCAACTCGCCCGACGAAAAGGTGGTCGCACACCATCAGAAATATCACTTAAATTCATTCGATTTTGGAACAAATTGCATGCCAAAAATTGCAAAGCTCAAATGACAACTAAACCATAGGTCTCCTATAAACCCCATCCTCTTGGGATAAAGAACTGAGAAATTTCAGAGGAGGACCATAATTCGGAATGACATAGAAATGGGTAAATAAGAATGAGAACGGGAAATTGGAAAATCTCTGGTAGCTAATAAAGACCCAAAACTCATGGAAAGGAACCATAAATTAAATTGGATGAGAAAACCAGACCGATTCAAGGTGAACCGAACCTAAACCAAATTAAACTATGAAAAATCGGTTCAAAGATGCATTTGCCTAGGTGACTTAGATATGTAAAATTGGGAAATTGAAGTCATTATTAGATAGAGAATAAATTTAGATAGATTTAGAAATTTTTAATTTTTATAAAATTGGCTAAATTAGGTCTTAACGGGCTGATTTTTAATTTTGGGTCGTCGAACCTAGTCTCATTGAACTAGTCAATGGACCACCTGCCGTGTAAACCTCGTCCTTTGATAATAAGAAAAACTGGGGAAAGAACCGGTTGTTTTCAAAGAGAAAACCGAGTCGGTTTAAGAACTAGAACTGATAGAGAAAGGGCAAACCGGGAAGTTTATGGATCCCAAATGACTTAAAGAGTCACAAAAGTCATGAAAAAGGACTTTAGGATGAATTAGAGGTGAAAACCAAACCAGATCAGGTGAATCGGATGCGAATGGGATTGAACCGGTTTGAACCACTATTAAACCATATGCTAAATTCATTTTTCTAGGTGGCTTAGAAAACTCAAATTGGAGAATTGAGGCCACCGTTGGATAGATAAAGAATTTAGAAATTTTTAATTTTAAAAAATTCGGTTGAATCAGGCATGAATTGGTCGGTTTAAGCTTTGAACCCGGTTCGAACTGGTCCAGTATGGTTCGGAACAGTGTCATCTTCTTCCTTCAGATGACATCATTGTTCACTCGCTAGAAAATCGAGCAGCACCTACGAAGATGAAAAGTCTCCGGCCAGGGAGTTTCAGGCAATGAATGACAGCCATTAAGGTGCCAATCGGATGACCAAGAAGTCCCCTAGCTTCCTATATAATGAGCCCCCACCCCATTCATTCTCCTCACACCTGAAAAACTCCACTCTCTCCCTACTACTCCATTTTCCGGTGAAGCTCGAATCAGAGCTCTGATATAGGATCTTTTCTGAGCCAAATAAGGCGTGGTTAGATTCTTTGGATTCGGGGAGAAGTCAGCTACACGCACGTAGTCTCTATTTACTCCGAGGGTTGCCGGATAAATACCAGCATGATAGAACAGTGAAGCAGCTCCGACAGACTCAAGATTTACTGTTTCAGCAGTAACAACATGTTTTTAGTAACCATAAAAAAAATTTAGAATAGAAAAACCAAATTGGTTCAGATATTGTTTTGCATTAGAATACCGAAGTTAAAGGGAAGTATTCATTTTGCATTCTCTTAAAAGTTGTCAACCCATATTGTTTTAGTAACCCCAAAATTAAATAACATACAGCACTAATGCATCCGATCCTATCAAAACTCCAAGGTTAAGTGTGTTGGGCGAGATTAGTCTCAGGATGGGTGACCTCGGGAAGTATTCATGTTGTATCCCCTCAATAATTGTCAAACTATATTTTTACTAAACTAAAATAACATACTAGCACTAATGCATTGGATCTTATCACAACTCTGGAAAGTATTCATTTTGCATTCTCTCAATAGTTATCAAATCATATTTTTAGTAACCCAAAAATAAATAATATACCAACATCAATGCACAATATTCAATTAGAACTCCAAAGTTAAGCCTGCTTAGGTGAGAGAAGTGCTAGGATGGGTGACCTACTAGGAAGGGGTTCAATTTCCCAAATTTCCAATTTGGTCCCCCAACTTTTCCAAAATTACCATTTTGCCCATACTTTACAAAATTTGTAAGTTTTGCCCCAAAAATTCCAAAATTGCCCAATTGGTCCTCCAACATCTTTATTATGCCCAATTGGTCCTCAATTTTGTGAAATTGCACTTTAGTCCGTCGAATTTTTGAAATTCCCTAATTTTCCCCAATTTCAACCTTCTAACTCTGACAAATATGATTTTATCAAATTGGCTGATCAAATGAGTATAATTGTTGAAATTGAAGCTAGATTAGAGTTCCTACACCTTCATACGATTCAATTGCACTTTGAATCGCACGATTTGGTGTTGGAACGAGCTCAAACAGAGCTTCGCTGGAAAACTAGACTTAGAGAGAGAAAGCTTTGAAAGCTTATCATCATGGGCGTGACGGTCCGAGCTTTCGATCTTGGCAGATAGCTCGTGTCCTAAAGTTACTCCTAGGATCAAGAATTGCAGCAATTGATGCTGAATTGAGTGAGAATTTCATCATCAAAGTTATATTGGTTCTCTATCTAGCATCGGTAAAAAATTATAGAGGGGAGCTGAATTGGCTTACCTTTCAGCTCTAATTCAGTTGTAGGAGGGTTGTGGAAGTGTTGGGAGAGCTTAGTTTGGCTCGAGAAAGGCTCGAATTGGCTAATTTTAGCTCAGTCGAAATAGGGCAGCTTCGGTCCGCCCGAGCTGCTTCACTATTCGATCACTCCAGCACTTCTCTGGCGACCCTCGAAGAAAATGGAGACTACATGCGTGTAGCTGACTTCTCCCCGAATCCAAAGAACATGACATCTCCTTGTTTGGCTTAGAAAAGTGCCCAAGTCGGAGCTCTGGTTTGAGCTTTACCAAAAATTAGAGCAGTTGAGAGAGCATTAAGTTTTCAGGTGTGGAGAGGATGAATGAGGAGGGAGTCTTTATATAGGAAGCTCGTGGACTTCTTGGCCGTCCGATTGGCACCTTATTGGCGGTCATTCGTTGCTTGAAACTCCCTGGCTGGAGACTTTTCAGCTTCATTGGCACTGCGTGATTTTTCAACGAGTGAACAGTGATGTCATCTGAAGGAAGAAAATGACACTGTTCTATATTGGACCGGACCGGTACGAACCGGTTTCAAAGCTTAAACCAGCCGGTTCAGCTCCAATTCGATCGAATTTTTTTAAATATAAAAATTTCTAAATTCATTTTCTTTCCAATGGTGTTCTCAAATCTCAAATTTGAATTTTTTAAGCCACTTAGAAAAATGAATTTAACATCCTGTTCAATAGTGGTTCAAATCGGTCCAAATTGGTTTGGATCCAGTTCACCTGAACCGGTTTGGTTTTCATCTCCAATTCATCCTAATGTCCTTTTTCATGACTTTTGTGACTCATTAGGTCACTCAGGATCCATAAATTTCTCGGTTTTCCCTTTCTCTATCGGTTTCAGTTCATGAACCAACTCGATTCATAAACTGGTTCAATTTGGTTCAGATTCGGTTCTCTTGAATTGGTCTAGTTTTCTCTCCCAAATCATCCTAGGATCCTTTTCCAAGGTTTTATGAACCCTTTGGGTCACTCTAGAGTTGTAAATTTCTAAATTTCCCATTCCTTGATGATTGGGTTTGTGAACCAATTCGGTTTTTCTCATTCGGGTTGATCGGTTCTTTCCCTAGTTTCCTTGTTTTAAAGGAACGAGGTTTACATAATAGGTCTACGCCCTGTTCGACCAAGGAGTCGAGAGATCCTTTATTAAGGAAGATTTGATTTCAAGTGTACCCCTAGAACTTACTCCACTAGAACAAAGTATCAGCATCCTCACAACCTTAGGAGAGGGGTTAAATAGGAATAAGCAATTAAAAGGATGTGAGATAAAGATTGGAGAAATCAAACAAGAAGCAGATTTGATTCCATTACCCTTGAAGGAGGTAGAAGTAATCATTGGGATGGATTGGTTAAGTAACCATGAGGCTATGATGGACTGTGGAAAGAAAACAGTGACCTTCTACACTCCCAAGACAAGTGGATTAAAGTTCCAAGGAGACCCGAAGGAAAGGCAAGGTACAGATGGTGTCCCATATGAAAGCCTAGAAAATGATACAGAAAGGATGTACGACTTTCTTGGCCATGGTCATTCAAGAAGAGTCTGAAGAGAAGAAAATCGAAGACATTTTGGTGGTTAAACACTATCTGGAAGTATTTTCATAAGAACTACCTGGGCTAACTCCAAGTTAGCAAGTGGAATTTACCGTAGAGATTATCCCAGGAACCAACCCCATATCCCAAGCTCCTTATCGCATGGCTCCAGTGGAATTGAAGAAATTGAAGGAGCGGTTGGACGAATTATTGGAGAAGGGTTTTATATGTCCTAGCTAGTCTTTGTGGGGTGCACCTGTCCTATTCGTAAAGAAAAAGGATGGAAATATGAGACTGTGCATTGACTCTAGGAAGTTGAACTAGGTCACCATCAAGAACAGATACCCACTCCTATGGATTGATGACTTATTCGACTAATTAAAAGTAGTAGCTTACTTTTCCAAAATAGACCTTCAATCAAGCTATCACCAACTTAGGATTAGAGAGGAAGACATTCTCAAGACGACATTCCGATCCTGATATAGACATTATGAGTTCAGAGTGATGCCGTTCGGATTAATGAATGTCCCTGCAACCTTCATGGATTTGATGAACTGTGTGTTCCAACCGCACTTGGACAGGTTCATGATAGTGTTCATAGATGACATTCTTATATACTCACGAACTAGGCTGAGCATGAAGAACATTTAGCAATCACCTTGGAGGTATTGAAGGAAAATAACTTATATGCAAAATTCTCTAAGTATGAGTTATGGCTATAGGAGGTAGGATTCTTTGAGCGTATAGTGTCTAAGGATGGAGTTAAAGTAAATCCAGCCAAGGTGGAAGCCATATCAGATTAGAAGGCACCAAGAAATCCTCCAAAGATACGGAGTTTCTTAGGTTTGGCAGGATACTACAGACGGTTCGTGCAAGACTTTTTCTAAAATAGTAGCTCCTCTAACTTGGCTTACCAGGAAAGGAGTTGAGTATAAGTGGGATGAAAGCTGTGAGAAGTCTTTCTTAGAGTTGAAGACTCGATTGACAACCACACCGGTACTCTTCCTACCTAACTCTAATATAGAAGAGTACACCGTCTATAGTGATGCATTCGGACAAGGACTTAGATGTGTACTGATGCAACAAGAGAAGGCCATTGCTTATTCCTTATGACAACTTAAGGTACATGAGAGAAACTACCCAACCCACGATCTAGAATTAGCTGCGATAGTGTTTGCCTTGAAGATTTGGTGACACTACCTCTACGGGGTTAAGTGTAGGATATACACAGATCACAAGAGTCTTAAGTATTTCCTGACTCGGAAAGAGTTAAATCTCCACCAGAGGAGATGGTTGGAATTGGTAAAAGATTACAATCTTGTAATAGAATATCACCCCTGAAAGGCAAATGTGGTGACAGATGCCTTAAGTCGCAAATATCACACCGAGGCAGCACAAATAAAGACAAGCTACATACCCTTGTTTCAACAATTGGGAAGGATAGAGGTGGTTTTGAGGATAGACAAGTAGGAGAAGTGCTTGTTGGCCAGTCTGGTGGTAAGGCCCAATCTAAGCTAGCAGATTAAGGCTAAACAGAAGATTGATAAGGAAATCCAAACATATTTGTATATGGTTAATAGAGAAATAAAAATAGACTATGACCTGCGAGGTGATGGAGTGCTAACCTATAAGAGTATGGTTTGTGTGCCTCAAAATAAGGATTTGAAGAGGTTAATTATGGAAGAGGCATACGATTCAGTATATGCAATTCATCCGGGCAGTACTAAGATGTACCGCACCCTCAAACAAGGATATTGGTGGAAGGGCATGGAGAGGAATATTACAGAATATGTAGTCCGTTGCTTGTCCTATTAGCAGATTAAAGCCAAGCATTAGAAACCATCAGGATTGCTGCAACCCTTACCAATTCCGGAATGGAAATGGGAGCACATTACCATAGACTTTGATATCGGACTACCTGTGACAAGAAAGGGTCAAGATGCAATTTGGGTCATCGTGGATAGATTGACCAAATTAGCTCATTTTCTCCCCATAAGAGTGATGGATACAATGGAACAACTGGTCGTCTTATACATGAGGGAGATAATGAGACTCCATGGTGTTCTAGTGAGTATAGTATCAGATAGAGACCCAAGATTTACTTTAAGGTTTTGGCCAAACTTACAAAGTGCCATGGGAACCAAGCTCTACATGAGCATGGTGTTTCATCCTCAGACCAATGGGTAGTTTGAGTGAACCATTCAAACCTTGGAGGATATGCTAAGAGCGTGCGTACTCACCATGAACAAAGGCTCGGAGAAATACTTGTGCCTAATTTAATTTGCTTACAATAATAGCTATTAGGCCAATATTCAGACGGTTCCCTATAAAGCCCTTTATGGATGACCATGTCGTACCCCTCTATTTTGGGAAGAAGTGGGGGAAAGGAAGCCGAAAAGGGCAAAACTAATCGAGGATGCCACTAAGAAAATAAAACTAATCAGGAGTCGCCTTAAGACCGCACATGACAAAAAAAAGAGTTATGTGGATCATCGAAGGAAAGATCTGGAGTTTGAAGTGAGAGATCAAGTATTTCTCAAGGTGTCCCCATGGAGGGGAATACTTAGGTTTCAACAAAGGGGAAAGTTGAAACCAAGGTATATAGGCCCATATCCCATCATTCAAAGGATAGGACCGATGGCCTATAAATTGGAACTACCTGTAGAGAATACACAATGTATTCCATATATCTATGCTTCAGAAGTATCAGCCTAATCCTAACCATGTATTGGACCGACCTCCACCGGAGCTGGAAGAGAACTTGACCTATCAAATGGAATTGGTACGAATCATCGACTAGAGGGATAAGAACTTAAGGAATAAGAGGATTCCTATGGTCAAAGTTATGTGGCAAAATGAACTCGTGCAAGAAGAGACATGGGAAACCAAAAGTGTAATGAGTGATAGTTACCCTCATTTATTTGACATATAATTTTTTTTGGGGACAAAACCCCTAAAAGGAGGGGAGAGTTGTAAACCCTATCCTTTGATAATAAGAAAAAATGAGAAAAGAATTGGTTATTTCTAAAGAGAAAATCGAGTCGTTTTATGAACCGGAACTGATAGAGAAATGGCAAACTGAGAAATTTATGGATCCCGAGTGACCTAAAAAATCACAAAAGTCATGAAAAAGGACTTTAGGATGAATTGGAGGTGAAAATCAAATCGATTCAGGTGAACCAGATCTGAACCAAATTGAATCGATTTGGACCGGTTTGAACCACTATTGAATCGGATGCTAAATTCATTTTTCTATGTGGCTTATAAAATTCAAATCGGAGAATTGAGGCCATCATTGGATAGAAGATGAATTTAGAATTTTTTAATTTTAAAAAACTCGGTCGAATCGGCCGATTTAAGCTTTGAACCCAGTTTGGACTAGTATGGTTTGGTTCGGAATAGTGTTGTCTTCTTACTTCAGATAACAACATTTTTGTCACGCCCCAACCCAGTTTGGTTGGATCCCCGTGAACAACCCACCGCTCTTTCTCGGTTCAAGAGGAGTTTCCCCCTTCTTTAAGTTGAGAGGAGCCAGGCAAAATTTCAACCTTGTTCCCTGGAAGACATATATCAAATAAAATGCAAGCTTAAAGAAAAATTAAGCATACTTGATAAAGGGTAAGGCTCGATGTTACTTCTAGTCATTTTCTTTTTTCTTGAAAAGGGATATAAAAGAGGGGTGAGTTTCTACAACTCAGTTAATGAGTTTCTACAACATTTATATGGAGTGTGCCATACTCCTTTCTTTTCAAAATCCCTTCATTTAAAAATTTGAGTTTTTCACCATTTCTTTTTAACCACAGTGTGTCATCACCCAACACACATCCTTCATCATGAAGGTTATGCATATTCACAGGTCAGTATGACTACTGAACCCACTAGTAGCTTCGGAGTGACTTTACCGGCTACCTAGATAGAAGCACGACCACTTCTACCCTGGGAATGAGTGGATGTACATGACATCCGACCCTTAATCCCAAAATTGCTTCTTTGTATCCCTATGAGGACAGAGACCTCATCCTATCCCCACCTCGGCTTCATGCGCTTGGTGCTACTCCAAATTTTGCACATACATCTAGAATGACGATCTACCCTTATACTCATCGGGTTGTCTAGGGCCCTTAGGACACATCACTACCCCTTATGGGCATTTTGATGATCCCGTACTTATAGTGCATGCACAGGCAAAGTTTTCTTAAATTGCCATGTAATATGTGGTGCCATTTATCCCAACAGTCGCGACCTTCAACTCAACATGTAGCTATTTGTCTTGACTGGTCCAGAGACCCGTCATGTTGCACTACTACTAGTTGATTGAGTATGTCGGACCTGCCTTGGTACCATGACCAAACAATTCACTTATTAAGTTTTATGGCACATATATTATGTTCATTTACAAGCTCCTACTCGTGTCCATTGGCGTATGGCCCACTGTTCGAGTTTTTAAAAAACTGGGCATTCTAGCCCTCAAGTTCCAAAACCGAGGCCTCGGCCTATAAGAGCGACTTGAGCTCTCGTCAAGAAGGTCTCCCAAATGGTTTAAGCATTGGCACATAGTAAGAGGAGAACACTTCCGACAAAATAGGTTTTCACTGTCCATAATACCGATCGATATAAGGACATCTCCATTCATAACCGATGAACGGGGTTTCAACTTCCTTCGAGGAAGTCTCATCATACCAACCGGGTATGATCTACTTACAACCGGTAAGTAGTTTTTTCGCCAAATTTTCACATCACTTTCTCTAAGTGGTGATGATTAAAATACCACTAAACAGTGGGTTTTTATACCGAGGTACTTATCATCCCCAACCGGCTATGATATGTAATCCCACTCACAATTGGAAAGTGATTTTTAATTTAAAGTTGTGCTCATCATCCCAACCAGGTATGATATTAGTAAACCCACTCACCCGATAGTGCAGTAAAATTCCACTTAGTCGGGTTCCATCCTTAGCAAGCTGGACCTCGACTGGCGTTCCTGATGTCTCGTTCTCCTACACAAAATGAACATAATTGTTCATTATTCTTTGGCCTAATAGCCCTCATTCATTCTAAATGAATGAGAAAACTCAACTTTACATATATTTGAAATTAGATCCCTAAAGTTATTTTTCTTTAAGTCCCTATTGTCGGGTTTTTCCTAAATTTGAGTCCTGAAACCTTTAAAATTTATCTTAGAACCTCAAATTATTTAATTTCACACAAAAGGATTTAATTTCCCAAATTTCCAATTTGTCCCTCAATTTTTCCAAAATTACCATTTTACCCCTTCTTTAGAAAAATGGTAAATTTTGCCCCAAAAATTTTAAAATTTCTCAGTTGGCCCTCTAATATTTTTATGAGAAGGATATTTTTGTAGGGAGGCATTTGGATGCTGAAGTCCTCTATCCAATACTTGTTGCTGTAACAACGAATTCTTCCAATTCATATCTGACCCATGAAGAGTGTCTATTTTTCTATCCCAACTATTGTTGCTGATTAGCATCATGAATACCCCCAATTTTCCCCCAATTTCAACTATTCAACACTGCCAAATTTGATTTCATCAAATTGACTGATCGAACACCTCTAATTGTTGAAATTGGTGTTTAAATTAAGTTACTACATGTTCATACGATTCTAAGAAACTTTGAATTGCAGATTTTAGCGCCGGAACGAGCTCAAACGACGTTTCGCCGAAAAACAGACTGTAGAGAGAGAAAGCTTCAATTTCTCACTGGTGAGGGCGCGACGATTAGAGCTTTCTATTTGGATAGGTAGCTCTCCTCCAGAGGTTCTTCCTAGGATTAAGAATGACATCAATTGATATCGAATTGGATTAGAATTTCTTCATTAAAATTCGGCTGACTCTCTCTCTAACAACGATCTGAAATAGTAAAGGGGAGCTGAATTGGCTTACCTTTCGATTCTAATTCGGCCGTTGAAGGGCTGGGGAGGTGTTGGGAGAGCTTGGTTTTTCCTGAGGAGGGCTTGAATTGGCCGATTTCAACTCAGTTGAAACAGGGCAGCTGCGGTCCATCGGAGCTGCTTCACTATTTGATTATGCTGATGCTTCTTCGGCGACTCTTGGGACGAATGGATGCTACCACCGTGTAGCTGACTTCTCCCCAGTTCTAATGAACCTAACCTTGCCTTCTTTGGCTCAGAATTGACCCTATATCGGAGCTTTGGTTCGAGTTTCACCGAAAAACTAGGCAACTGAGAGAGAGTGAGCTTTTCAAGTGTGGAGAGGACGAATGGAGAGGGGCTCTTTATATAGGGAGCTTGGGGACCCGTTGGCCGTTCGTTTGGCACCATTATAACAGGAATTGATGACCTGAAACGTACAAAACAAAGGCCTTTATTCTTCATTGGCATTTCTTCAATTTCCCGGTGAGTGAACAATATTGTCATCTTGAGGAAGAAGATGACACTATTCCGAACCGGGTTCAAAGATTAAACCGACTGGTTCACCCCCCATTCGATCGAGTTTTTCAAATCTAAAAATTTCTAAATTCATCTAAATTCATTCTCTATCCAATTGTGGCCTCAAATTTCCAATTTGAGTTATTTAAGCTACCTAGAAAAATGAATTTAGGATTCGGTTCAATAGTGGTTCAAACCGGTTCAGACCCGATTCACCTGAACCGGTTTAGTTTTCATCCCCAATTCCTTCACAAGTCCATTTCCATGTCTTTTGTGACTCCTTGGGTCACTTAGGGTCCATAAACTTCCCGGTTTACCATTCCCTATTGATCCTGGTTCATAAACTGACTCGGTCCTTAAACCGGTTCAATCTGGTTCTGGTCCGGTTCACCCGAACCGGTCTGATTTTTCTCTCTCACTTTGTTCTAAGGTTCCTCCCCAAGGTTTATAAACCTCTTTGAATCTTAAGGGATCCATAAGCATATTGGTTTACCCATTCTCTATCAATTCCGGTTTAATGAATTAACTCGGTTCATAAACCGGTTCTATTGAATTGCATCGGTCTTTCTTTCTCATTCTGTCCTGGGGTTCTTTTGCCCAAGTTTATGAAACTTTTTGAGTCCCATGAGAGTTAGAAATTTTTTAATTTGCTCATCCCCTAATAGTCAGGCTTGTAGACCAATTCAGTTTAGAGATCACATTGACCGGTTCTTTCCCGGTTTTTCTCATTACTAAAGGACGGGATTTACAATATTTCACTCGCTAGAAAATCAAGCAGCGCCGATGAAGATGAAAAGTCTCTGACCAGGGAGTTTCAGGCAATAAATGACTGGCATTAAGGAGCCAATCAGATGACCAAGAACTCCTCGAGCTTCCTATATAAAGAGCCCCTCCTCATTCATCCTCCTCACACCTAAAAAGTCCACTCTCTCCCTACTACTACATTTTTCGGTGAAGCTCAAACTAAAGCTCCAACTTGGGCATTTTTCTGAGCTAAAGAAGGTGTGGTCAGGTTCTTTGGATTCTTGGCTCTGAGGATCGCTGGAGAACCACCGACGTGATAGAACAGTGAAGCAGCTCCGACGGACCGAAGCTACCTTGTTTTGGCCGAGCTGAAAATGGCCAATTCGAGCCCTTCTTAGGCCAAACCAAGCCCTCCCAACATCTCCAAAGCCCACCTACAGCTGAATTAGAGTGGAAAGCTAAGCTAATTTGGCTTCACTTTGTAAATTCTGATCGGTGCTAAAGATAGAACTAACAGATCTTTACTGACCAAATTCTCCCTCAATTCAACATGAATTGAGGTGATTCTTGATCTTAGGAAGCATCTCAGGACAAGAGCTATCTACCCAAATTGAAAGCTCGGACCGCCACGCCTCCGATAGTATGCTTTCGAAGCTTTCCCACTCTATGTTTAGTTTTTCGACGAAACTTCGTTTTAGCTCATTCCGAAATCAAATCATGCTATTCAAAGTGCAATTAAATCACATGGAGGTGTAGGAACTCCAATCTAACTTCAATTTCAACAATTAAACTCATTTGATCGGTTAATATGATGAAATCAAATTTGACTGAGTTGGAAGGTTGAAATTGGAGGAAATTTTCAGGAAATTTTGGGGATTAACAATTAAACTCATTTGATCGGTTAATATGATGAAATCAAATTCGACTGAGTTGGAAGGTTGAAATTGGAGGAAATTTTGAGAAAATTTTGGGGATTTAAAAAATTCAAGGGACTAAAGTGCAATTTCATAAAATTGAGGGCCAATTGGGCATGATAAAGATGTTGGAGGACCAATTGGTCAATTTTTTGGGTGAAACTTACATTTTTGTTAAGTAGGGGCAAAAAGGTAATTTTGGAAAAGTTGAAGACGAAATTGAAAATTTGGAAAACTTGAACCCCTTTTTGTGATTTTGAATAAATTGAGGTCCTAATGTGAAATTTAGAGGTTTTGGGACTCAATTTGGGGTAAAATCGGTATTAGGGACCTAAAGTTAAGAAAAAGAACTTTAGGGACCTAATTGCAATAAATCAAAAAGTTTGAGCATTTCATCTAATTACGATGAATGAAGGCTAATAAGCCAAGGGGTAATGGACAAGGACGTTCATATCGTGTAGGAATATGAAGTACCGGGAACGCTAGCGAGGATAAGTTCGCATGAAGAAGAAGAACCGGTTAAGAGGAAATCACTACGTTATCGAGTGAGTGGGATTTTATATCATAACCGATTGGGATAATAAGCACCTCAGAAATGAAAGCCCACTATTAAGTGGAAATTTTAAACATCACACTAGAATGGAGTGATGTGGAAATTACATGGAAAAACTAATTAACGGTTGTAAGTAGATCATACCAGGTTGGTATGATGAACTTCTTGGAAGGAAGTAGAAAACTCGTTAATCGATTATGAGTGGAGATGTCCTCACACCCGATTGGTGTGATGGATGGCTAAAATATTATTTTTATCGGAAGTGTTCTCCCCTCACTATGTGCCACTGCTTAAACTTTTTGGGAGACTTCTTAACAGGAGCTCGAATAGGTCATATAGGCTGAAGGCCTCGATTTTGGAAGTTGGGGGCTAATATGCCCGATTTTGAAAATCTCGTACAGTGGGCCCAAGGCTAGTTGGCACGAGGAGGAGCTCATAAACAAACATGAGTTTAAGCCATGAAAACTTTAAATGAATTATATGTTTGTCCATGGTACCAAGACAGGATCGACATACTCGATGGATTGGCGGCAGTGCGACATGATAGGTCGACAGACCAGTCGAGACAAACAACTGTAGATCGAGTTAAGGGTCGAGGCCGTTGGACGAGTAGCACCACAAATACAATGGGTTATGTGGAAAATTATTGTTTTGTGCATGCACTGAGGTACGAGACCTTCAAGATACCCAAGAGGGGTAGTGATGCATCCTATGGGCTACTGGACAACATGGTGGAGATAAGGGTAGATTGTCATGTCAACAATCATAGAAGCTTGACAAAGCTTCATGCGCATGAGACCGGGTGGGGTCAAGATGAGGTCCATGTCCTCATACGAACACAGAATTTTCTTTATAGGATTGAGGGTCGGATGCCGCGTACATCCACTCATTCTCAAGGTAGAAGTGAACGCGCTTCTATCTAGGTGGTCGGTAAAGTCGCTCCGACGCCACAAGTGGGTGCAGTGGACATGCTGCCATACGAACGTGTGTTCCCTTCATGATAAAGGGTGTGTGTTGGTTGATAAACACACCAGTTGTGACTATTGATTGAGAAATGGCTATGAAAACTGAGATTTTGATGATGAATTGTTCTAAAAGAAAATAAGGAGTCTGGTACACTCCAATTCAAATTATTTTTCTAAAAGTCAAACTTTAAACACCCATTCACTGAGTAATTGAACTCACCCCCTCCCTTATAGTCCTTTTCAGGTAACCAAGGGAAACCTACCCAAGGACCTCCTGTTAGTCACACCTGTAAGACAAGTATGTAAAGCTTAAAATTTCATGCAATTTTGATTAATATTATTTGAGGATAGGTGTAGGTTTAAAGGACGTCTTACTCTTCCCGGGTTAAAGAAGGGGAAACCCTTAATAAACTGGGAGAGTGGCAGGTTGCTCACGGGGATCTGACCAAACTGGGTCGAGGTGTGACACTGATCGTGGGAAGGTATGGAAGAGTATTTGTAGCATGCGAGGAGGAAATTAACATGATTTTGGCTCTCAATTTGATAGATCAAGAATTTAGGGCTAAAATGCAAATTTTGACAAAATTGGGCAAATTGGGAACTTTTGAAAATTTGGGGATTTTTGTGAAATTAACATAAATTGAGGGTCAATTGGTGATTTAGAAGAAATTAGGGACTTAATTGCAATTAAGAATGATTTTGAGGAATTTAATCACAATTAAAAGTATTTATAAAGATTTATTTACAATATAAAATTTGAAATTGCAAATAAAGTAAACTTAGGAATTTTGGTAATTAAGTGGGAGTTAATTGCCAATAGAATAAACTTAAGGACTTCTTGAGAATTAGGAGAAAACCTAGGGATCTAGGTGAAAAGATTTGGATAATGGAATAATTCATTAACCATGATATTGTAGGTATGAAGAGGAGACTCCTACCTACGACTGCAAAATGATCTAGAGATATCGGAAACCATCCCGAACGAACGAGTCACGGAATACCAAGTGAGTGGGATTTTCAGCATCAGTCCTAGTTGGGGCGATTAGCATGTTTTCAAATTGGAAATCAATTTCCAGAAATTTCCTACCCTACCAATGGGCACGGGTTTTAGCACATTGATAATTAGTCGAGTAATTAGCCTATGAAAAATCTCCATAAATGATAAATTGTGTGTATAGCTACCGAGAAAAGGTTGGGTTGTTAAGCTCGTTGGTCTAGCAGCTACCAAGCCGAAGCGGAGTCGTCGAACTCGTTGGATTAGTGGTCATTGGGTCGAAGCCGAGTCAGCAGGCCCTTAGGACTAGTAGCACCAAAGATAAAGGTTTTAATTAAAAAGACTTATGGTTGTGCATGCTAAGATATGAAACCATCGAGGCGCCCGATACAGAGTACTGATGGTTCTAAGGGCTGCTGGACGAACCAGGGAGCATAAGAGAAGTTCGTCGTCTAGTAAGTTAGAAAGCTCAACAAGCTTCAAGTGCATTGAGACCAAGGAAAAACGGGGAGAGGTCTCGTCCCACTATAGTGGACACGGAGAAAATTGGGTATGAGTGATGGGCGGTAAGTCTTACTCAGACTTGTGGTAAAATGTGAGACATTCTACTAGGGTGGTCGGTAAAGGCGCTCCGGACCACAAGTGGAGTAGTTGGGGACTACTCTGTGATTGTGTGAACCCTTTTATGATAAAAGGGTCGGTATTGAGTGAAAAATAATACAAATCATGGTGGTGAATAATGAAACTACCCAAAAATATTTTCCTAAAGTATGTCATAGAATTTACCCCTCACTAAGTTATGAAACTTATCCCCTCCCTTAAACTTCTTTTAGGTAAATGTTCGCGCCAAATAGAGTTGAAGCTCGAGGGGTAAAGCAAAACATCTAAGCTAATATTTAATACATTTGTAAATTTGTTACGGAAAACATATGTACTAGTAAGTCTTTACTTTTCTTGAACCATCTTGGTAGAGATACCATTGTTGCTCAAGAAAGGGTGGCGAGTTGATCACAAGGCTCTAACCCAACCAGGTTGGGGTGTGACATTTCCCTATGGAGTTAATTGTATTAACTCCTCCTAAACATATCGAATTTTTTTTATCAAAATTTAGACATCCCAATATTGGAAACCTCACCAGCCCAAAGATCGAATGAGAAATTTTCTCTCATCCAACCATCAAATGGAGTGATCTTGGAGGCAAAACACTGCTTATGGACTATTTTTGAGTTATATGACTGAGTCACAACTTGTTAGTGGCTAAATAATATCACACGAGGGTCAATTTGGCCAACCCATATTTGGAACAAAAAATATGTCTCCCACCACCAACCTTGCAAGGCCAAATTTAGCTACCTCCTACCACCACTCTAGTGGCCACCGATACCTAAGTGATTGTCTACCTCCCCTTTACCCCTTCATGGTAAGGGTTGACCTTCGACAAGGGGAAACTCAATCGCCACAAGCATATTTCCACTAGTAGGTATATCGGGCTCCGCCCAATCGTGACCAATAGTGGGACAAATTCTTCCAACTCCGACGACCATTTGGCAAACCACCACCACATAAAGTTTCACCTGTGCCTACAAAATGCTTAAGCTAAGACTACCTCTAATGAGAATTTCTAACAACTCATAGAATTGCTCTATTTTGACAAATTTTGGAAAACTGTCAAATTTGATTGTGTTTGGTTGAGTTAAAACCCTCACAACTCCCACTAGCCATTGAAAGTATAATGATAGTATTTGGGAGCGATTTGAGAAATTAGAAGTTGATTTGATTAAGTTTCAAAGTTTAAGGACTAAGTTGTAAATATGGAATGATTGGGGCCAATATACAGAAATGGGAATATTTATGGAAAAAGTCCCCAAGAATAGCCTAAGGATTTAGAAAGACAAATGGAGATGTCTAAAGTTATTTTTTGGAATTTAGGGGCAAAAACGTAAATTTCGGTTAAAAAATGGCAAAATGCTAATTTTGCTCAAATAGGGGCAAAATGGTCATTTGTGCCCAAAGGGGTGAAATAGTTTATTTTGAACTATGGAGGGAAGAATGGTAATTTTTCCAAAGTAAACAGGCAAAAATGAGACTTTTTGTAAATAAGGGGCAAAATGGTTATTTTGCCCATTTTACGAACCAAAGTGTAATGAATACATTTTTAGATCTAGATGTGCCTAGCTATTTTGCCTATTTTACGAATCAAAGTATAATGAATACATTTTTAGATCCATATGTGCCTAAAGAAATTTATGGGACTCAAATGAGAGATTTGGGAAGTATAAGGTCCAAAATGCAGAAGTTTTGATGAGTAGGGGTAAAATGGTAATTTTGTCCAACTAAAGTACTAAAATGCAAACTTTGGAAAAGTTGAGTTATCTAAGTAGAGAACTTAGAAACTTTTGGGCATTTTGGTAAATATGACCAAATGTGTATTTAACATATGATATGTGGAATGAGACCATAGATGGGAGTTTAGTAATTCTTATGGTTCATCGATGTGCTCGTCGAGAGAACCAAGCTCGAGTGGCAAAATCATAATTTATAAAAATTATAGGATTTCATTTATAAGTGTTGAGTCGATATCTAAATTGAGCTCGATTATGCAATTTGATTTATTTAGAATGAATTTTACAATTGATCACACAACCCGAGTAAAGAAAAATAATAGTTGGGACGAACAAATCTCAATGAAAATTGTGAGTGAGAGTATTATGACGAATCTCATTAGACATACGCTTTACTACTTTTCTATAATACCCTAAAATACATTATGCATGTTTTGGGAAATGCTTTTGAAAAGCAATGAAAAATTTTATGGATGCATGTTCACAATAAAGTATCTTTTCTAAAATTACTAAATGGTATAGGGACGGTAGACCGTGATAAAGTATAGTCGCATGTTAGGACTATGAGAGATGAAACTTCGTGCCTAAGATTGAACTATTGATAGGAGTTGGTCAAGTTAAGTATCAAGCTCCTTGTGTTTGAAATTATGAACATGTTGTTGATTGATTTGCTATATGTAAGAATTTGAGATATGAAGTTGGTCCATTAAGTACTAAGGTACGAGCAATTGATATATGTGCATGTTATTGCTTATTGAATATTATGCATGCATTTGAGTTATTGAGATACTTAGTTAAGGACTAAGCTACAAGTAATTGAGATATAAATATATTGCTTGTTGCTTTTTGAATATTGTACATACATCTGAAATATGGAGTTGGTTGGTGAAAGACCAATCTCCTTGTGATACAAATTGTACAAGTATATTGCTTGTTATTTAATGTGCATGTATTAAAATTATTGAGTTAGTAGGTGGAAGACCAAGGTCCTTGTTATATAAGTGGCACAAGCATATTAATTGATTTTTTTATGTGCATGTATCTAAGTTAGAGAGATAATTAATTAAAGATCAGGATCATTCTAATTATGAATTTAAATCACATATTACATTTTAATTATAGTGAATGCATTTGAATTATCAAGTTGGTCATTGAAGGACCAACCTCCATATGATTAAATTGACCATGCATATTGCTTGTTATTTAATGTGAATGTATTTGAGATAGCAAATTGGTCTGATTGAGTAGCAAGTGGTAATCAAGTGGTAATATGAATTGAACGTGACTAATATTCATATGTTTGTCTTTGATATATATATATTGGTAGGAAGTTTGAAAAATTAAGAGAACACCTACTGAGTTACTATCGACGCACAAGTTATATTGGAAGTGGCAAATAAGGATGGATTGAGTTCTATACTTTTAGATTACCTAGACATACACGAATATGGTACCACTAAGTACACCACTACTATAAGAATTTTGGTGGAATTAAATTGTATGTGTAGAGAAATAAAAAGGAGTCGAACGAAATAATTTTATGATCACGACTAAGTCATCAAAATTAGAGACGAACCCGAGCGAATATTGGTCGTGTCTCGCTAACATGTCTATCTAACCCAACCTCGATTTTCTCTAATCGTATCAGTATCACATGATGTGCGGAGATTGATTGAACTTATATAAATGTTTTAAGTTGTTGATTGTGTAACTGACATCACGTGAGATCCGGTGATTCATATCTACTAATTGTGTTTAACAACTACTAACAGAACAAACTTATCATTCGGCGCATGACAATTGGTTTTCTATTAGCTTACTAGTGATTGTGTTGCCTCGAAACGCAATAATTAGTCGCGGTCACTCATGGTATGTCTAATCCAAACATTTGACCAAGCTTGTTTTAACTAGTTTACAATAAATTTTTTGATTGATTCGATTAATTTCAATTTTTATTGGCTTGGTTCACTTATAATTTGATGTCTAATTTATTTTATTAAAAATTTATTGAGTTATTTTCTTAATTTTATGAACAAAAATTAAAATTTTACCATTTTCCTAGCCACTCATAAAATTTATTTCGTTTTAGTGTCCATTCTTATAATCTGGTTTTAACCTCATTTTATTCAATTACACTACGTTTCAATATTAAAGTTTCCATGTGCAATAATGGACGAAGACGAATGAATAGACTAACTATATTGATTTATATATTTATTAAGGAATTTCAACATGTTAACATACATAAATATTATTTATTAATAAAGCTTATATAACTCTCATGAGAAGATTCCTTGACACTTCTTTGTGACATTGCCATCCTGACAGCTTCCTTCAACTCCGAATCTTCCCATTCATTTCCCTACACAAAATTATTTTTAAAATTAAATATATATATATATATATATATATATATATGAGAAGAAAATAAGGAAAAATAAACAAATAATGACCACTGTACTTGAGTGATATTCAGCTGTATCAGCATTATCTGCATCCTCAATCTCAAGCTTATCCGGGTGATGATTTTGCTCCCCGTGACGTGATTATCCGCTTCTATGTGCATCAAATGACCGTTGTTCAATTTGCTCAGGAACTGGAGAATGCGAACCAATAGTTGGACGATTGAGCATTCACTTCTGACGATCACTTGCAGGTCGAGAGTTTGGTCACCATTTGAGGACGATCCAGGACTCTTCAGGAGGCGAACATCGACCAGATCTCCATCGATGGCCAGATCACTCGACTCATGAGTGGCTCCTTTGGCTTGCAGGAGCCGTTTCTCCAGAGCAGAATTCCTTTGGTGCAGCTCTTTGATCTGAGCTTCTAAGGAGGTCAAATACTCCCTTGCACTTTCAAGAACTGATATTTTGTCTCTCTATGCAAATTCACATGAAATTTAGACTGTGTTTATAATCGAATGGAGCAATATAAACTAGATAGATGCCTAGATCCAAGAACGGTGCTATTCTCAATCAACGAATTGTTCATGTAACTTGAAGAGTTTGAGGATAGTATACCTTTATTCCATCTGGAGGAAGCAACTCCTTCAGCGCCTCTATGCATTTGTTGTAGTTCTCCCTCCGTCTTCTCTCGGTCATGATGTGATGCAATTGTACGCTATCTTGGAGGCTCAGTAGATGTAAGTTTCTATTGTATTTATCTCTCCTGCGGACTTCAGGATTTTTCATCTGGGCAGCTGTATTGTGTTATGGAGCCGAGGAGTGCGGAGTGAATGCACGTCCATTCTACCTAATGGAAAACTAAGCCCAGCTGGCAAATCTTCTTGATGCCGCTGTGATGATGAAGGGGAGGAGGGAGAAGATGAGGATAAAACGGCGAGTAAGGCTTTCACCATTATCTCGTGCTCGATCAGCGGATCTGGGAATGATGTCAAGTTGGGTGTCCTAAAAAATGGTTGCAGCAGCTGGGAAATTCTGCTGGTAGTGATGATCGGGGTTTCTGTGGGAAGCGGTCGAGATGATATTGCTGCTTGTGGATCAGTAGAGGCAGCTACTTCTTGTAGATACTCGGTGCTATCCATTGAAGTTGATATGCCTGGAAATGAGCTGGATGATGACTGAGGGTTGAGCTGCTGATCGATCGTACCAGGCATAAAAAATTCTTGCATTTCCACTTTACAAGGTGGGAGCTCCATGAATAAAGCCCTCGCTACCATTTTGCCGAGGACATCGAGGAAGACGGCTCCATAATCTTCATCGAGTTGGAATGCTGAGAGCCCATCCTTGTTGCCCTACTTCTAATTCATCACTTTTGCGTGTATATATATATTGCCACTGTACTATCTCTTTCATCTCAGAGAGGCCTATCAATGCCCGAAAGTTCGTGTGGAAAGGAGAAAGACTTTCGAAAATATGTAAAATAAAAACTTAGTTCTGAGTCTAGTCAGTGAAAAATCTGAGGGGAGGAGGCAAGTG
Source organism: Trapa incisa (assembly GCA_030064435.1). NCBI lineage: Eukaryota > Viridiplantae > Streptophyta > Magnoliopsida > Myrtales > Lythraceae > Trapa > Trapa incisa. Next base: position 1,167,066 of record CM057774.1, on the reverse strand, counting down.
AGGAGTCTGAAAAGTAAGCACCCACTGCTGCACAAAGCAACACATCTTTAGGATTTGGATCTATTTGCATGTTGGTTGACCCAACAACCAAGAGAGGGGACCATCATTCAACCCACTCAAATTTGAAAAAAAAGGGTTGCATGTGAGCTATTGATATAATGTAAGATTCACAACACTATATTGTGTTATAATTAATAAGTCCATCTTTCACAACTCACATAACATATTGTTCCATTTATATCTTTAAACATTTTGTGACCATTATTATAAGGGTTATATTATAATTGAAAATAAATCTTCATTTAAATTTATAAATTAAAATTCTCATTATAATATTAATATTTTAGTGGACTCACTCCATTTAAATTTATTATTAATATTTATTAATTATTTAAAGTTTAAGCGTTATAATATAAAATTGTATTTATTTTAAAATTTTATAAACATCATTCTTATAAATTTTTTATTTAAAATTAATATTTTAAAATTCTCACTTAATTAATTTTTATAATATAATATATATTTTTAAAAATATTAAAAAATTTAAATCGGTAAAATAAATTTATTGTTGCATATTAATTATTTTTTCAAATATTGTTGATAAGTATTGATTTATTGGGTAATCTAGAAATCTGTGGGACTTTTTTCATACTCAATTAGACATGTGATGAATTTTCAAACATAAAATATTATTAGTAAATAAAAATATCTTAATATCAACTATAAAATTTAATATTTTTTTCATAATCGAATAGAATATATTTTTGTACTTCGGATCCTATATTTGCAACTATAAAGAATATTATTAGTAGATAAAAGTTAGACACACGTATTATTAAAATATAGAGTGAAAATTTTCTAAATTTTTAAATATATAATATTTTTTATTATTAAATGTATGAAATGTCACGTCATTCTGGAATTATCCGTTTTTATTGAAAAAATCAGCCATAGACAATTTTTTATGATCACGCTAAAAAAATAATTCTTATGTGGGAATTGTGCCATTGGCCTCCATGGATGACTTGTGTGAGGAGTATGGTAGTCTCACCTCATGTGATTACCAATAAGAGATGTTTTAGTCCACAAGCAAGTTTCCACAATGACATATTCTTCACACCCAACTCGTTTTATTGGCAAGCAAATATCAGCCCAAGCCATCTTCCACAAGAAAGAGTATAAGAAACTCCTGCTGACCCAAGCCATCTTCCACAAGAAATATCAGCCCAAGCCATCTCAGCTTGGTGAATATTAGCATGCCAAGGTATACTATGAAATAAAAATGATATTATAAAAAATGCAATGTTATCATAACTTTAAACCACTTGTTCAAATTTTGATTTCTAAACATATTTTAGAATTTAATTCCCACCATCTACTTTATATGCTAATTTATTAATTCTATTTTCCATGGACTTTTTGAGCAGTAAACTGTTTTATTTATATTGAATCATCCTATAAAATCTAAGGTTTACCTTATAAAATAAAATATTTTTTAGAATTCTCTCATGAAACCCTTTATATGTATTTATATGAGTAGAAAGCACTATAACAATAATAACATGTTAAGTGGAAAGGTAAGCTCTTCTTAAATTAAACCCTGAAATTCAGGGTGAGGATTTATGAGTAAGACTTATTATCAATTGACCATTCCAAGGATTACTCATAGATCATTGACTTCACTTTCGTCCCCATTCACAATTTATTTTTATTATACATTTTTTTTATATTTTAATTATTTGTCATTTATAGAGAAAACATTCGTATATGCAACTTAGTTGTATCTTTAGAATTGTAATGTTGTTTTTGCTAAGAATATTCCTAATACAATAAAAAAAATCGGTTACCACCCCTAATAATAAGCTAATATGTATAAAAATTTCAATATAGAAGAGTGTGTTTGTTAGATATATAATAAATATAAATATAATTATTTTCTTTATTTTTATTTCTTTATTCATTTAGTAAACTTTGTTTTCAAATTGCAAGTATTATAATTACACAAATTATTTATAAATATTTAGTTTAATAATAAATTTATTTAAATAAGCGCCTCAAATAAAATTAAAATCTTATATTGATCATTTAGAAATTTAAAAGTGAAATGGTTGTTAATACTTGTTGTGAGATTATATGGAAGTGTAAACAAATAACTAATTATTTACTCTTATTTTATCATTAATATAAATATATGTAAAGATGAATGAGTGATAAAAAGATAAATTAGCTTTTATATGTTGGTAAAAGTTCTGTATTTTATTTATATTCAAGTTACATATATCACTTTCAATCAAATAATAAATTAATACTTAAAAATTTTAAAAAGATTATATTATAAAGATGTTATTGTAATTTTTTATTATAAAACTTTAATATATATATATATATATATATATCTCGGCATATTTAATTTTTTATATTTATCTTATATTTGTTATACCATTCACTTATTTATTAATTTTTTATTTATATAAATAATTATAAAAAAGTTGTGATTACACACTACTATTAAATAAAATGTACATACCAAAATACATCAATTTAATTACTTTTGCCCATATGAATGGTGTGTTTTAGAAAAATAAATTAGTATCTAAAAAATATTATCTTATAAAAATTTTAGTGTAATTTTTTAATATTAATATATATTTCCTAATATTTAATTTTTTATTTCATAATTATCATACAATTTATTTATTCATTATTTTTTATTTATATAAATGTTATATCAAAATAAAAAATTTTAATTACAAACTATATTAAATAAATCATAAATATTAAAATATATCTACATATTGTGAGTTAATAAGTAGTATTAGTAACTTTTAAAGATAAATTTTAATATTTGTATACACATTTCTTATCTTTATTTTAAATAAATGAGATTTTTTATTTAATCTTGTATATTTTCCTTTATAAAGGTACCATCATAATTAAGAGATGTTGGAGTTAATTTTTTATAATGATTAGTTATATAATTTAGTATAATGTAAAAGTATATTTAAATAAATGGTAATTACTCTTTGATTGTGGTAGAGTTGCCTTAATTTCTCAAATTTATCCATTATCTTTTTAAAATAAATTCCATTATTTGTAAGCTACAAAAATAAATTTCGTTGTTCTTTTCTTTTTCTATTCCAAACAAAATATAGTAATAATTTTTTATTTGAAAAGTTACACAGATTTCATATGTAATACTCTCATAATATTTTCTCAATAAATCTACTTGTATTAAAATAAACAATATTTTCATATAATTTTAACATACTATTATTTTGTACATGGCCTTATGGTATGTTTTTAATACTGAGTTGAATATATTTGTGTAGATTTTATAAATAAGATATTGTCATTAACAAGAAAAATGTAAACTCTGACTTTTGAAATTAAGAAAAATTAAGAAAAAAAGAACCGGTCAAATCGAGTGATAAAAATTGAACTGGCTTACAAATCCAATAATAGTGGAACAAGCAAATTGGAGAATTCACAACTCTCGAGAGACCCAAAAGAGTTTATAAACCTTGGAAAAGAATTTTAAGATAAATTGAGAGAGAAAAACCAGACCGGTTCTGGTGAACTGGATTCGAACAAGATTGAACCGATTTATGAACAGGAACCCATAGAAAGAGGGAAAATCGGGAAATTTATGAATCTTAAGTGACCTAAATAGTCGCATAAGTTATGAAAAAGGACTTTAGGACGAATGGAGGATGAAAACTAAACTGTTTTAAGTGAACTGGATCCGAACCAGATTGAATTGGTTTGAAACAATTTGAACCACTATTAAACTAGATTCTAAATTGATTTTTCTAGGTAGTTTAGAAAATTCAAATTTGAGATTTGAGGCCACCATTGGATAGAAAATGAATTTAGAAATTTTTAATTTTGAAAAATTCGGTCGAATTAAGCTTGAATCGACTAGTTTAAGTTTTGAACACGGTTCGGACTGGTACAGTCCAGTTCGAAACAGTGTCGTCTTCTTCTTTCAGATGATAGAACTGTTCATTCGTCAGAAAATTGAGCAGATGCCGGCAAAGCTAAAAAGTCTTCAGCCAGGAGTTTTAGGCTAGTTTAAGCTTGAACCAGCTAGTTTAAGCTTTGAACACGGTTCGTACCGGTACAATCCAGTTCGAAACAGTGTCGTATTCTTCCTTTAGATGGCAACACTGTTCACTTGCCGGAAAATCGAGAAAACGCCGACGAAGCTAAAAAGTCTTCGGCCAAGGAGTTTTAGGCAATGAATGATCATCATTAAGGCACCAATCGAACGACCGAGAAGTACTCGAGCTTCCTATATAAAGAGTCCCTCCTCATTCGTCTTCTCCACACCTGAAAACTCCATTCCTTCTCAATTGCTCCAATTTCTGGCGAAACTCAAACCAAAGCTTCAACTTGGGCACTTTTCTGAGCCAAACAAGGTGAGGTTGGGTTCTTTGGATTTAGAGAGAAATCAGCTACGTGCTAGTCTCCATTTGCTATGAGGGTCACCAGAAAAGCGCCGACGTGATCGAACAGTGAAGCAGCTCCAACGAACTGAAGCTGCCCTGTTTTGACCGAGTTGAAATCGGCCAATTCTATATATATATATATAGAGGTGGCATTGTCTTGTGTAATAAATATTCTACATAAATTTGATATTTTTTAAAATTTTTTATAATTATTATGTAATTTAATAAATAAATATATATACCCATTGTTATATTATAGATGACGTATCCATAAATTTTATAATAAATAAGATATGATAAAATTAAAATTAAGTAAATAAAATAAATAATTTATAAAATATAGATATAATACAATAAAATTTATATATTATTTTAAAAAATTCCAAATACAAAGCTTACATTGTAATCCAATATATATTATTTAAAAAGTTCATTTAATTATATTATTCCATGGATCCAACTATATGCTAGTTAGTTTGTATGTTTTATTTATTAAATAACCAAATATTCTAAACCCGTGATTAGCACAGAAAACCTTGTAGGTATATTATGTATAGTCAGTTTATTAGATTATTCATATTATGTTCAAACGAGATAGTAATAATTGGTGTTGCATCTACATGGTTTAAATACATTGTATGTGAAAGATGATAAAAATATATAGGCATCAATGTTTATATGTTTTATTTAATGCACACCTTTATAAATTATTTTATTTAATGTAAATTATTAAAATCTATTATGATATTAAGTTTGAATGTCAATTTATAAGTATATATTTAATTATTATTAAAAATATATTTTAAAATTTTTTTCTAATTATTCTATATATGATATATTCTCATAAAAAATCATGACAGAATATATGAACGTCTCTTTCATGTTAATAAACAACTTTGATACTCACTAACCCTGCTTTAGTAAAGTGTGAAAATTTAAAATTTATTGTTTAGGTTGAAGATTGAGAAAAGTGGTTTCATATACTTTATTTTAGAAGACTTGATTAATGATGGGGTCAATGGGAATTGTCCAATTCATTACTATCTAATACTCACCTTTGCAATTATTTAAAATGTGCTCCCCCTTCTACCTAAGTAAGCCTCAGCAACACTGAAAACTTATCACTAATATACATTTGAAGTAAACTATAATTGGCTTATAACCAAACTTTTTAGCATTAGATCTATTTATATCATCAAGCAAATCCTTGAAATTGCATTTACACTTTCTTATATATTATTTAATAATTTAGTCTAGTATGGGTACTGCCACCTTTGGTGATTATTATTACACCTTTCTAGTTGAAACATTTGTAGTCTATCTTTTATAAGGTGGAAGAGTATGCGCATTTGTACCATTCACATGGATTGAAACATTTCTATCAATAATGTCCATTTACAGAGTTCATACTTTTATTTGCATGAAAGTCAAATGGCATGGCTTTGTCTTCATTTACTTGATATAAATATAATTTTAATAAATAAATAAATAAACTTTAAAAAATTAAAAAAACTAAACATATAAAACAAAATTTCATCCGCTTATTCTTTTCTACAAATATTGATTATTAAATTTTATGAGTTCAAGTGAGTAGTATGCATTAAATACTGGACTTATATATTACACGGCATAACTTGAAAAATAAAATAATTGTCATGGCACAAGGTGACAGTTGACTATTTCAAGGTTGACTCGTTTCTTCACAATTTCTTCCCCTTCTTGTAGTCACAAAATTGGGTCCCCCTAAAAAAAGTGTCATACGGCATGTTCAATGATTTGGCTCCTACTAGAGAGAAACAAAATCATATATTGTTTAAATTTTGGGATAATATGCTTTTCTAAATTTAATTATTAAAATGTATAATTTATTTGAGAAACAATATAATTAACAGTCAATAATTTAGCTATATTACATAATATAAGAGATATGATAATGATATACTTTTATTTAGGCTTTTAATTATTTGAGTTACTTTGGAGCCATATTTCTCCACTACTAATTGCTTTTTTTTTTTAATTTTAGGCAGAAAGTCCCATTATATTATAGGTCTCAAAGACATATAAACCCTATCAAAATTGGCAAAAAAAATCAGGTAATTCTTAAATATGCCAATTTTATGTATATATTGGTATACATACCAACCAAATAAATTGGTACACATTAATTTAAAATAGTTTATTTTATGTATTTAATTTTTGAATAAATAAATAAAATATTACTAATGAATTATGTAATCCATATAACTTCCAATCATATTATTTTTATAGGACTCCATTGGAGATATATTCAAAATAAGAACAAAATTTGGAAAATAGGGTTATAAAGACCTGACCCAGTTGAGTTATATGTGATTTCCAACTTAATAAGTAGTGATTATTATCACTATATCTGTATCAATTATATGTGAGATCCTTACTATTAGATTTGTATCAATTGGACATTCGTATTTATTAGTTGTACATGCATACGTAGTTGAATCCAAGTTACACTTAATATTCGAGTATAGATTTAATGAGACCAAGTGGGGTCTAACTATACCTAATCAGATTCGATAATCAATAATTTAAATTAAGACCCATGCAGTTTTGATTTAAATAGAAACTGTGCTCGTAATATTCGATTATGGCTATTTAACTCCGATTCGAGTATAAATTTAATGAAATCAAGTGGGGTCTAACTATGCCTAATCAAATCCGATAATAAAAAATTTAAATTAATACCCATGCGGTTTCGATTTAAATAGAAACCGTGCTCACAATATTCGATTATGGCTATTTAACTCCGATTGTAACTTAAATCGAATTCAATTTTATAAAATAGAATTCAAGTTGTATTTATTCATATATGAATTTTATAAATCCGATTCATGTTATATTTGACTGAATTTGATTTTAATCGGTACCTATTAATCATTTTAATATAGTTATTTTAAAATTATATTAATCTGTATAATTTAATTTTTTATAATTTTGTAAAAATTATATTAATATGTAGAGATGCATGAAATTCAAAGTCATGACTTTGTCTTCTAATAATTCAATATCGAGATCTTTTTACTTCACCATCATTGGTTATTTATTTTATTTTTATTTTCATTATAAATTATAAATTATGAATTTAAAAAAATTATAAAAATAAGGTGATAAAAACTTGAATCCACATCTTAGAAAATAATTATGCTCAAAATTATATCACTTAATAAATTTTCATTTTAGTTATTCATCTATTTAAGTCGATATTCATGAAAATAAGTTAAATTATAAAGAAGGGATTCTTACCTTGACAATAGATAATAGAGGTTTCTTCCAATAAGGGAGTAAGCAATGACTCAGCATTATCTTAGGAGAGCAACCATCATATTATGGGTCCATTTCACATACTCAATTCAAACAGCTTTAAAAAATATAGGTAAATTTTAAAAATAAAATCAATAGTTAAATTAAGTAGTGATGTGTTTAAATTAACTGATATTTTAATACCAAAATTTTAATATTTTAATATTTTATAACAAATATTTAATAAAATTTATTATATTCTGTATTAATTTTTATTTACTTTTAAAAAATAATATTAATATATATTTAATGTTTTGTTTAGTATCACATTTTCTTTTTCATTAATATAACATTATTGTAATGTAATTTGATATTAATATAACAATATAATATTATATTTAAATTCTTAATTTTTAATTGATATACTAATATTAAAATAAATAAGCATATTGTCGTCTAACAACATATAATATAAAATATTAAATTTATATAAGTGTAATTTAAAATTAATACTAATTATATTTAATATTTTAAATTTTAGCATCTTTTCAACTAAAAATATAATGAAGAAAATAGTTGATAAATGAATGAAATTGAAAAAGATATACCTCATAGTATAAGAACAAAAATATATACTGCTAAAACATTAAATATTTGCTACTAGTTGATTATAAATATATTACTTTTTATATGAATTTGGAATTTTTTATTATATTTTTACGTTTTTATCCTTTATTTTAATTAAATTTCTTTAATTAATATTCAAGTGAATATGATATATTAGATAATGTTTAATATAATAATCAAAATACTATATATTTGATTTATTTATTGGGATTTAATATTCTTATTATTTCACTATTTGTATTATTTATTTTAAGTTTACAAATATTTTATTATAACATAAAAATAAACTCTTATACACTACCGTATTTATCTTTTTTCCATATTTAATATTTACTACTACTATTATTATAAATAATCAATTTCTATTATAATTTAATTACTTTTGTAATCTCACATTATTTTTTTTTGAAATTTTGTTTTATTATTTAATTATGATCAATTAATTAGCTCTTTCAAATATTTACATTCCACCATTAATATACGAAATAATTTATTTATAACTAATTTGACCAGATATAGCTGTAAAATAATTATATATAATATTTATATTTATACGTTCAATTGTATTAATGCAAGAATTTACTATTTTATTTACTAAATTTTAAAAAACACTAAATTTATCTTTTAAATATTAGTGTCACTAATAGGTGTTGCGTATGTCATTTCATGTTTCATTTTTTTAGTAAATGCTCATTTATTGTAATTTTTGCATCAATTTCAACTATTATTTAATGCCATTCATATATTTGAATTAGATATATTCAATGTTAGCAAAAATTTCAATTTCTATTAAGAGATAATAATTCACTTTTTTTAAATTACCTAATAACTTATTTTATTATTAGTTTTTACTATCCCTTTATAACTTTTAAATAATCCATAGTAATTTATTTTTATTATACAATATTTTTGTATTTTAATTAAGAGGAACATTCTCACATGTGACTCAATTTTATTTCTTGTACTGTGCAATGCTTTCTTTATTTAGGATATTTTTTAGATCATAACGAGAAAATCAATATAAATTTTCTAATGAATAACACTATTATTTCTTATATACATATTCAAAATACATATAAGATAATGGATGCAAGTATACCTCGTTTGTGAATTATTCTTTCTTTGTTCACTTATAAACTTGTTATATTTAAATTAAAGTATGCACATAAATGGTTTATTTTCTCTTATTTTATCAATAATATAAATATATATCAATATTACCTAATAAATAGATAAATTCAATTTTATATTATATTAAAAATTACACATGTTATTTATACTTTGAGTTACATATACTATTCTCAATCAAAGAATAAATTAGAAGTTTAAAAAATTATCTTATAAATATGTTAATGTAATTTTTTAGTATTAAACATTGATATATATATATATATAAATATAAATCTTTATATATTTTAACTTTTACTTTTATCTTTTAATTGTTATACAATTCACTTATTTATTAAATATTTATTTATATAAATGCTATATTAAAACAAAAAATTACGAATACAAACTAGTATTAAATAATCACAACAAACTAAAAAATAAATTCCATTATTTTTTTATTTTAAATAAAATTTAGTTATAAATTTTTATTTGAAAAGTGACATATTTGATACGTAATACTCTTATAATATTTTTCAACAATTTACTTGTATTAAAATAAATAATATTTTCACATAATTTTGACATACTATTTTTTTGTACACAAGCCTTGTGGTATATTTTTAATATTTAATTGAATATGTATGTGTAGAATTTATAAATAAGATATTATTATTAACAAAAAATAGTGTTATAAATAAATTATAATTATTACTTATTTTTATTATTAACCAATTTTCTTATAAAGTATTCTCAACTTATTTAAATAGAAATGAAACCAAAATTAATATAATAACAAATTTGGTACTTTTAAGCCAATAAAAATATTTAAATTATACATTTATCTATTAACTTATCTATTTAATTAAAAACTACATAATTAACCATTCCAATCATTTTTACAGGTTAAATAGTGTCTTTCATTCCATTTTAATATGGGCCCTATTGAATTGTCATTATTCTTTCTCTAATTCTATATATGTAGGTGAAATTGTCTCGTGTAATAAAAATAGCCTAAATAAACTTAAGATTTTTTTTAATTTTAATATTTATTATGCAATTTAATAAATAAATATATGGACTCATTGTTATATTATAGATGACCTATTCATAAAATTTATATGTTATAAAATTTAATAAGATATAATAAAATTAAATTTAAGTGATAAAATAAATAATATATAAAATATAGATATAATTCAATAAAATTTACATATTATTTTAAAATATATAAATTCAAAGCTTATATTGTAATCCAATATATATTATTTAAAAAAATCTTCTATTAATATTATTCCATGCTAATGATAGGATGCTAGCTGGCTAGCTGGTTTGTATATTTTATCCTTGAAATGAACAAATATTTTAAACCCTAGTAGTATTATGTATAGTCAGTTCGTTGATATCATTTTCGAACGAGAGATTGCTATAGTAATAATGGGTGTTGCATTACATGTTTGAAATATATTGTATTTGGAAGAAGATAAAAGTCATTAAATTACATCTTTTAAATTTTTTCTTTTAAATATAGATTATTAGATTTTATTATGATATTAAGTTTAAATATTAATTTATGAGTATATATTTAAGTATAAATAAAAATATATTTTTTAAAATTTATCTAATTAGACCTTATATATAAATTTACTACTTTATATTATATAAGAAATATCTTATTTAGTAAATAAAGGAGATCTTGTTTTTTATTGAAAAATTGCATAATTTTTTACAATTCCAATAATGTAAATATAGCTGGTAAAAATAATATTCTTTAGATATTTAATATTTCATTTCCCCACAATAAAAAAACATAACACTCATCCTAATTAGCAGAATTGTAGTCCAACATTATAGTGGAAACTCTCAATTGGTGATAGATAAAAAATGTGAAAAAATATTTATCTTTTATTTATTCAATAAATATATGAAATAATCAAATATCTAACCTAAATAGCTAATTTGATATACCATCTGAAAAATAATTAAATAATATATTTATTTATACTTTTAATTGTATTAATAGAAGAATTTAATAGTTTATATACTGAATTTTAGAGAATAATAAATTTATTTTTTAACTATTGGCGTCTTTGCACTAACTATATTAATTATATAATATCAAAACTTTAATTTCTAATAAAATATGATAAATTATTTTTTAATCACCTAATAATTTATTTTATTAATAGTTATTACTTTCACTTCTTGCTTATAAGAGTTTTAAATCATTTATCATAATTTATTTTTATTATATAATTTTTTATATTTTAATTATTTATCGCTTATGTATAAAGATATAAAATCAGCTTTATTTTTTGGATTGTAATGTTGTTTTGGTTACAATATTTCTAAAAAAATAACATTGATGAAAAAAATCAACATGATCCTATTAGTAGTGAGAACAAGCTATTTTATATAAAATTTTAATTTAAAATACGAGTATTACTTAAATATATAATTAATTCAAATTGTATGTAATGAATGCAAATATATTATTTTCTTTATTCTTCTCTAGTAAACTTGTTATATTCAAATTACTAGTATCATAATTACACAAATTATATATGTAGTCTAATAATAAATTCATTTAAATGAACACCTCAAATAAAATTTAAATACTATATTGATAATTCAAAAAATTTAGAATAGAAATGTTTGTGCATACTTGTTTTGATATAACATAAAAAGAGTAAGCAAATAACTTATTATTTCATATTATTTTATTAATAATATAAATATATGTAAAGGCCAACTAAGTAATAAAAAGATAAATTCAGTTTTATATATTGTTAAAAATTATATATCCTATTTATATTTCAATTACATATGTCACTCTCAATTAAATAATAAACTAGTACTTAAATACTAAAAAAATATTATTTTATAAAGATATTAGTTTAATTTTTTATTATCAAGAATTAATATATATATATATATTCACATATTCAAACTTTTACATTTATCTAATATTTGTAATACGATTTACTTATTTATTAATTTTTTATTTATATAAATACTATATCAAAATAAAAAGTTGTGATTACAAAGTATTATTAAATAAAATGTATTATTAATTTTTTATTATCAAGAATTAATATATATATATATATATTCACATATTCAAACTTTTACATTTATCTAATATTTGTAATACGATTTACTTATTTATTAATTTTTTATTTATATAAATACTATATCAAAATAAAAAGTTGTGATTACAAAGTATTATTAAATAAAATGTATATAACAAAATAAATAAATTTTATTACCTTTTTTAATATCAATTGAGCTTTCTTGAATAATAAATTAATATCTAAAAAATTTTAACTTATAAAAATTTTAGTGTAAATTTTTTATATCAAGCATTAATATACATATATTTCCTAATATTCAAAATTTTTATATCATAATTATCATACAATTAATTAATTAATTAATACTAAAATATATCAATTTTAATAATTTATCTTTTAACCATTAGTTGTACTATAGAAGTTGCGTATGTCATTTTATGTTTTATTTTTTAGGGATTTTCATTTATTATGATTTTAGAAATAATTTTAACTATGATATTAACTAACTATATTCACTATATCATATTATAGACTTCAATTCTTATCTTTGAAGAAATATTAACAATTATTACTCTCCCTTCCTACTTATAAGATAAAGTTTTAAATCATTCATCACGATTTATTTTAATTATAATTTTTTTTTATATTTTAAGTATAATTTTTTATACTTTAACTATAATTTTTTTATATTTTAATTATTTGTCACTTATTAATAAAGGTATGAAACTTATTTTAATTTTTTGGATTGTAATGTTGCTTTTGCTCACAATATTTTAATAACATTGAAGAAGAGAATAAGTTAGTATGTATAAATTTTCCCATATAAAACTATTGCTTAGATACCTCATGAATGCAAATTGGAGATAATGAATTCAAACATATTTTTTATTCATTCTTCTCTATCTATTTATTTAGTAAATTTGTTATATTCAAATTGTAAGTATTATAATAACACATAAATTGTTTATAGAGTATAATAATAAATCTATTTAGATAAGCATATCAAATAAAATTTAAATATTAGATTAATTATTAAGAAATTTAGAAATTAAATGTTTGTTCTTACTTGTTTTGAGATTATATACAAAAAGGAAGCAAATAACTCATTATTTCCTTTTATTTTATTATTAACATAAATAAGGTAAAAACCAACTTAGTGATAAAAAGATAAATTGAGTTATATTGTTAAAATTTATGTATCTTTATATTCGAGTCACTACACCACTCTTAATAAAATAATAAACTATAACTTAAAAACTAAAAAAAAAATTTATAAAGATATTATTATATTTTTTATTATCAAGTATTGATATATATATATATATATATATATATCACCACATATTCAAACTTTTATATTTATTTCATATTTGTTATAAAATTTACTTATTTGTTAATTTTTTTATTTATATAAATACTATATTAAAAAAAGTTTGATTACACAACTATTATTAAATAAAATGTATATATCAAAATACATAAATTTTTATTATTTTTACACATATAAATTGTGCGAATAATAATTTAATATTTAAAAAATTTTATATTATAAAAATTATATTATAATTTTTTAGTATCAATTGATATAAATATATTTCTTAATATTAAAATTTTTTATCTTATAATTATCCTACAATTTATTTATTTATCAATTTTAATAGTCACATTAATTGTGATTTAGTTAGTAGTATACATACAGTTTAAAGATAATTTAATACTTTTATATCCATTTATTATCCTTATTTTAGGTATATAGGATTTTTATATTTAATATTATAGATTTTTCTTTATTAAATAATCATTATAATTAAGAGATAGAGTTTTAAAAGCTGACTTAAATAATAATTTATCTTTAATTTTGGTAGATTAGCCTTTAATTTCTTAAATTTATGCAATATCTTTTATTTAATATTATTATATATATTAAACTACAACTTATATGAAAGAGGATAGAAAGACGAGCAATGAATTCTCTCCTCTCCTATAATATCAAATTTTAAGCTTAATGATTGGAGAATAAATGAAATTTAAAACTATATAACAGCAAGTATATAAACAAATCTATATATTTGAAAACATTAAGCATTATATTTTTTTATATATGAACTTGTAACTTTTTTTTATATCTTTTCACTTTTTTATCCTTAAGGTGAATATAATATATTGCATAATCCTTAACATAATAATCAAAATATTGTATATTTAATTTATTTAGTAGGATGTTATATTCCCCTTATTTCACTATTTGTATTATTTATCTTAATTTTACAAATATTTTATTATAACACAAAAATAAAGTCTTATATACCACCTCATTTATTTTTCTTTTAATATTTAATATTTACTATTATTATAATTAATTAATTTTTATTACAATTTATTTACTTATGTTATCTCACATTATTTATATTTTTTTGCACTAAATTTTTTTATTATTTAATTATTGAAATATTTATATTTTCTTACTCTAATAAATATATGAAATAATTAAATAATACAAGAATTTAGTATTTTATTTACTAAATTTTAGACAAAATTAAACTTATATTTTAAACATTGGTCATACTATATAAGTTGTGTATATCATTTTATGTTTCATTTTTTAGTAATATCCATTTATTATGATATTTGCATCAATTTCTGCTATATTTAATATATGATATCAAAAATTCAATTTCTAATAGAATAAGATAATTCATTTTTTAATCACTTAAAAACTTATTTTTATTAGAAGTTATTAGTCTCCCTTACCCCTTATAGAGTTTTAAATCATTCATCATAATTTATTTTTATAATACAATTTTTTTATATTTTAATTATTTGTCACTTAAAAAGGATTTTTTTTTTCAAAATCAGTTTTATTTCAGAATATTTTTAAGATAATAACAGCCAAGGTGCAAGCAATGACAACAAGTTATGTGTTCATTAAATACATAATGAATGCAAAATATTGATAATAAATGCAAGAATACTTATTTTATCAATAATATAAATATATGTGATTTGAGTGATAAAAAGATAAATTCAGTTTTATATATTTTTAAAAATTATTTATCTTATTTATATTCTAGTTACATATATCACTATTAATTAAATAATAAACTAGTACTTAAAAACCTTAAAAGATTATATTGTAAAGATATTAGTGTAATTTTTTTATTATCAATCATTAATATACATATATGTCTACATATTCAAACTTATACATTTATCTCCAATTTTTCATACAATTCACTTATTTATTAATTTTTTATTTGTATAAATACTATATCAAAATAAAAAGTTGTGATTACAAACTATTATTAAATAAAATGTACATAATAAAATAAATAAATTTCATTACTTTTTCCCGTTCTTGAATAATAAATTAATATCTAAATAATAATAACTTATAAAATTTTAGTATAATTTTATTATTATCAAACATTAATATACATATATTTCCTAATATTCAATTTTTTTATATTATAATTATCATGCAATTCATTAATTTTTTGTTTATATAAATTTTATATAAAAACAAAAAAATATGATTACAAACTATATTAAATAAACTAAAAATACTAAAATATATCAATTTTAATAATTTTTACTCATATGAAGTGTGGGTTAATGAGTATCTATATAGCTTTTAAATAACTTTTAACATTTGTATACATATTTTTATCTTTATTTAAGATATGTAGGGTTTTAAAGAGATGTTGGAGTTAATATTTTGATAATAAATAATTACATAATTTAATATAATCCTAAAAGTATACTTAAATAAATGATAATTACTCTTTATTTTTGGTAGAGTTTACCTTTAATTTCTCACATTTACTCATTATCCTTTCTTCAGTCAATTCCATTGTTTTGTGAGAGAAAAAAATAAATTACACTGTTATTTTTTTCATTAGAAATAAAATATAATAATAAGTTTTTATTTGAAAAGTCACAAATTGTATATAAAATAATCTCCTAATATTTTATCAACAATTATACTTGTATTAAAATAAACAATATTTTAACATAATTTTGACATATTATTTTTGTACATAGGCCTTATAGTATGTTTTAAATACTTAATTAAATCTATTTGTGTAAATTTTATAAATAAATATCACCATTAACAAAAAAAGTGTGATAAATAAATAGTAACTTTTACTTATTTTTAATAGTAACAAATTCTAATATAAACTATTTTCAACTTATTTAAATAAAAAATAATAAAATAAAAACAAAGTTAATATAATATCCAAATTTGATACTTTTAATTCAATAAAAATATTAAAATTATGGAGAATCTTATATAACTATTTTTAAGTAATGGAGAGATTAAATAAGAGATGTTTTCATCTATTAGCTTTATATACTTCATTAAAATTCACATTAGTGTCCAAGGCAATCAATTTTATAACTTAAATAGTATATTTCCCTTCAATTCAATCTTAATGCTCATTCTTTCTCTATTTTTTTTTATATAGGTAGAATTGTCACGTGGAATAAAAATGGCCTATATAAACTTGAGTTTTTTTTTAATTTGATATTTATTATGTAATTTAAAAATAAATATATGTAATCATTCTTATATGATATATGACCAAGTTATAAAATTTAATAATATATGATAAAATTAAATTGAAGTGATAAAATGAAATAATTTATAAAATATAAACATAATTCAATAAATTTTACATATTATTTTTAAAAAATCTAAATTCAAAAGTTACATTGTGATCAAATATATTATTTAAAAAATTCTTATATTAATGTTATTCCATACCATGGATGTGACTATATGCTAGTTAGTTTGTATGTTTCAATCATGAAATAATAAAATATTCTAAACCTTTATCAATGATTAGTTCAGAAAAATTATAGGTATATTATGCATAATTTAAATGATATTATATTTAAATGAGTGTTATAGGAATAATTGGTGTTGCATTTACATGCTTGAAACTTGTATTTGGAAGAAAATAAACTACTTGTACTCATAATTAAGTTTATATTTTATTTAGTGCACACTTTTTTAAATTATTCAATTTAATGTAAATTATTATATTAATTTTGAATGTTTCAATCATGAAATAATCAAATTTTCTAAACCCTTATCAATGATTAGTTCAGAAAAATTATAGGTATATTATGCATAGTTTAAATAATATTATATTTAAATAAGAGAGTGTTATAGGAATAATTGGTGTTGCATTTACATGCTTAAATCTTGTATTTAAAAGAAGATAAACGACTTGTACTCATAATTAAGTATATATTTTATTTAGTGCACACCTTTTTAAATTATTTAATTTAATGTAAATTATTATATTCTATTATTATATTAAGTTTGAATGTGAATTTATGTGTATATATGTAAGTATTTTTAAAAATAATTTTTTAAAATTTCTCTAATTAAACCCTATATATAAATTCACTACTTTATATGATATAAAAAATATGTTATATAATAAATAAAGAATAACTTATTTTTTTATTGAAAATTTGTATTTTTTTTACAATTCTAATAATGTAAATATAGCTGATAAAAATAATATATTTTTAAATATTTAACATTATATTTTCCCACCATAAAAAGGTGATTATCCTAATTAGCACAATTGTAGTGGAATATCATGTTGGATACTAATGAAGTGCTAGATAGAAAGAAATGTGGGAAATAGTATATGAATATGAACAATATTTTGAATGGCATAAGCAATATTATTCAAAATTCTAATTATTCTTTGGCTCTATTATTAAGGTATACCAATCAATGAATAATGTTATATGTATAATATATTCCATAAAAATTATAACAAAATATATGGAATGGAGCAAATTGAGAGACTACCATCAGCAACATGCGTTGCATCTTTTTCAAGTTTTAGGGAGTCTCCCCTATGAATAAACAACATATGTTTATCTTTTTTTTTTTTGTAAATATTGATCATAAACCCTAAATATTGATATTGGAATTCAATTTTTATTATGCTAGGACCGGTTGATTGTTTTAATATATACTTATTTTAAAATTATATTAATCAATGTAATTTAAAATAATCATTTTTATAATCTTTTAATATAATTTTCACATATATACAATGGTTTATATATTTTTACATATAATTTTACAAATTATATAATTAATAATTATTATAATTCTTTTATTTTTATGTACAAATTTAATAAATATTAATTTATTTAAAACAAATAAATTAATAAACTATAACATTCTAATTTTATGTATATAATTATATAAATAGTTATAAAAATAATTTAATATAATTTTCTATATTATTATAAAATAGTAATGTAAAGTAAATATTTAAATGATTAAAAAATATCAAATTTACGTAAAATCTATTTTATTTATAATAATATCGATTTATTTATATAAAATAATTTATTATAATTATTTTTTTAATTTTATGTAAAAAATGCAATAAAATTAATTTATTTAAATTAAATAATTTAATATAGCTATGTAGTATATCAATTTACAAGTATAAAACTATAATTTTGTGTATTAATATACAACAATATTTATATATGTACAAATAATTTAATATAATTAAATTTTATGAAAAATGGTTATTTTAGTACAATAAATTAATAAATTAAATTAAATTAAATAATTTAAAATAATTATATATCATATTATATTATAACAACTAACAAGTTATATATGGTATATGCTTTCTTTAATTAATTAATTTTTAATTTTATATAAAATTATAAATAATTTAATATTGTGAAATATTTTCAAATTTTCAAATTTATAAACACATTACAATTGTTTTTTTATTCAATTTGATATTATATTCTCAGCCCTACAATTAAAATTTTAATTTAATATAATTATATATAGTTAAATAGTCATATTATATAAAATTTTATCATACATAATAAATAATTTATCTAATTAAAAAATATAAAATTTATTTAAAACTTATTTACTATAATTAAAACATTTTAATTTTATTTACAATAGTAATTTTACATATAATATAATTAATTTATGTGAATTAAATAATTTAATATAATTATATACAATATATTAATTTATAGTACAGTAAATATTTTATATAAATAGAAAATTTTAATTTTATTTACAAAAATATGAATGGTAAATAATTTATTATAATTATTTTATATAAATTAAATAATTTAGAATAATTATTTATCATAATATAATATATATTTTCTATAATTAAACAATTGAAATTTTATATAAAAGTTATTTTTATGTACAACAATATATATATATATATAATAATTTACTGTATTTATTTTTTTCAATTTTATGTATAGTAGTATTTTAAGTTTAGTAAAATTAATTTAGTAAAATTAATTATGTGGTGTTTGAATTGGGTGACCTGTAGCCAACACCCTCCTCACAACATCCTCCAAAGCCATATCTTTCCATTGATTGAACTGTTCAATTATAGCATTCCTTTTATTTTTGTAATAATATAAATATATATTAAGCTCAATTGATAAATTATATTATGTTAAAAATTATGCATCTTATTTATATTCTTAATTGCATATATTATTTTTTATTAAAGAATAAAATAATATTTAAAAGATATTATCTTATAAATATATTAATGTATTTTTTAATAATAAATATTGATATACATATATTTTTACATATTCAAACTTTTACAATTATCTTCAAATTGTCATATAAATCACTTATTTATTAATTTTTTATTTATATAAATGTTGTATAAAAAAGTGATATTTACAAATATTAAATAAATCAGATATAACAAAATACATTAATTTTAATACTTTTGTTTAAATAAATTATAGGTTCTTAAATAATAAATCAGTATCTAAAAAAATATTATATTATAAAGATGTTAGCTGTAAGTTTTTAATATTAAGTATTGATATACATATATTTCCACATAAACTTTTACAATTATTTATATAAATGTTATATTAAAATAAAATTTTATAATAGCAAACTATATTAAATAAACCCTATATACTAAAATACATCAATTTTAATACTTTTTCACGCCAATAGTGTACATTATAATTAAGAGATATGTTGAAGTAATGTTTTGATAATAATTATTTCGTTATATAATTTATTATAATGATAAAAGTAGACTTAAATAAATAAGAATTACTCTCCAATTTTAGGATAAGATATTTGTTTTTAATTTCTGAAATTTATACATTATCCTTTCTTCAATAAATTTCATTGTTTTTTTCTTATTCCAAAAAAAATAATTATAAATTTTTATTTCAAAAGTAACAGGAATTTATTTGTAATACTCTTGTTATATTAACATATTTTATTAAAATAGACAATATTTTAACATATTCATTTTTTACATAAAAAATATATTTTTACAAATACATTTGTAAAATATATTAGTGCACAATTTTTTTAAATTAATCTATTTAATTTAAATTATTATATTATATTATAATATTAAGTTTGAATGCCAATTTATCAATATATATGCAAGTATCATTAAAAATATATTTTTTAAATTCTTTAATTAAACTTTATATATAGATTCACCACTTATATAGTATAAGGGCTAATATTTTATCTACTAAAATAAATTGTTTATTATTGAAAATTTTCATAATTTTTTTACGATTTTAATAATTAAATATAACTTGTAAAAATAATATATTTTTTAAAATATTTAACATGTTATTTTTCCTAAATAAAAGAAGGATTGCTAATCCTAATTAAACAATTGCAATAAAATATTATTGTCCTCATTGATCACACTTTATGCTAAATGGGAAAGAAATATAGGAAATAGTATGAACTTAAACAAAATCTTAAATCAAATAAGTAATTGTTGATTATTAGTTATTTAAATTTCCAATTATTTTTTAATTTTAGTATGAACTTAAATAAAATCTTAAATCAAATAAGTAATTGTTGATAATTAGTTATTTAAATTTCCAATTATTCTTTCATTTTTATTATTAAGGTTTGCCAATTAATGAATAACCTTTTATTTATGATATATATTTACATAAAAAAATCATGTCATAGTATATGTAGCAAATTAAGAAGATTGTTATAGAGTAATATGAACAACTTTTTGGGGTGGTCAATGAAAATGTGTGGTGGAGCCTCTCTTCCATGTTATAGGAAGTCTCTTCTTGAACAAAAAATTGTATCAAGACTCAATAACCTTAGTAAAGTGAAAATTATATATTGAGTAAAAAAAAGGTGCAGATGATTTTACTTATCTATTTTAAGAAAATGAGACCAATCTTGTGACCAATTCATGTCTTCCTTCACTAATTAAAGTAACGGATATAGAAAACCCTTACTAACACTCATTTCTCCAATGATTTGAAATATCCTACATATTCTTAGTAAACTAATAACCACATAAAATAATTTATAAAAGATTTATTATCAAGCTTTTTATCATTAAATTTATGGATAAATTATAGATTTTTATTAAAAAAATTTACTTAATATCAATTTAACATTAAAATAGGATAAATTTTAGTTTAATAAAATGGTCAATTTTAAAAATAATTTCCACGTAATACTTTTTACTAATTAAAATACCAACTTAATCGATTAAGTATAACATATAATTTTTAGTATTTAATTAACTTACACTTAAAATATAATAGTTTCCACTATTAATACAAATTATATTAAAAATAATTAGTAATATTATATTTAAAATAAATATACATTTTTACTCATTAAAATTATAAGTAAAAATAATATTTAATTAATTTAAAATAATACATTAAATATTTTATACAAATATATTTCTCATTTTTATAATAATACAATTTTAATAACAAATTATATAATTTTAGTGTAATTAAATAATAAAATTTAACTTATATATGTGTATAATATCATAATATATATATTTATACTTAACAAAATATTAAAAATTATATTTATTTAAGTTAAATAAAATATGTATATATAAATTATAATATTATACAAATAAATTAATTAAATTTAACATTTTAATTATAATAAATTATATAATTTATATTTAAAAGTATATTTTATATATAATAAAAATGCATTTGTAAAATATATTTAATTTATTATTTCAAATTAATTAAACTAATTATTAATTATATATAATTTTTATCTATAAAATTAAAATAATAACTTAAATATATTTTTAAAATAAAAATTTTATTATTTATAATCATATGATAATTTTAGTATTATGTGAGAGAAATTATAGTTTTAGAAGAATTAAAATAAAAAAAGTTGCACATTTGCAAAAATCATAAAATTTGTGTATGTTATTTTATATTTTATTTTTTTAGAAAAATTTATTTATTATAATTTTAGCATAATAAATAAACTCTATATCAGAGATTGTTGTAGGAAAGAAAAAATTAAGATGATAAGAGAACTCTTTTTTTTCTTGAAGACGTAAGTAAAAAAAATGATTATTATAACTTTTTTAGTTAAGAAACAAGTTACAATAAAGATTAGGCCACATCCAAATTCCCTAAAAACAATTTTTAAAAAATTCTGCTTATAAGTGTGATTGATTAAACAAGTAAAAAAGTGATAAGTTAAACAATATTTTAAAAACAAAAAAAACATAAACGTCACAGTATTATTAAAATTAAATAACTATTTTTACAATTATATAAAATTAGATTTTTACATATATATTTATAAATAGTAGCTATATTATAAATAAGTAAATAAAATATTAGTATTTAAATAACAGTACTAATTATTAATATAGAAAATAATATTAATATATTTATTATACATTTATTTATACATTTCTAATATTATAAATATTTTAAGTTTATTATATTATATTAGACATATATTTAAATATATTATTTTATTATTTAATATTTTAAAATATTTATTATTTTAATAAATATTATCATTTAAAATTCGAATTTAAAGTATTTTTTTAATATATTATTATACTCTTATTTTATGTTTAAAATATTAATGCACTCTTATTTTGGATTTTAACTTATATTTATTCAATTGTTCCAATCACCCTATTATTTTTCAAATATTTTACCCTTTAACTCGTCAATAGAATGTTTCGAATGATTCACATCAACAACAAGGAGGAGAAGCAGATTTTTCTTATCTTTATTGTCTTTATTTGCTGATCAGCCATGCAGATAGAAGTAAAAAATCTAAAGTTCTCGTTCCAGTCTTGTGGACGCGGTTTGGCAGATGGCAACGATGATTTTTATTACTGTGTCCATTGTCGCTCTCCATGTGAGTACATAGTGGATACCGACATTGCAGATGAAAACTTATACGATACTTCCAACCACTGTGCTCTCTATCAGGATAGTAACCGCCCTCATACCCTTATCTACTTTTGATTCTGAGCCCCTGTAACCCAATCTCAACTCTGGGTTACCCTTATTCAAAATCCCAATGAGCAAGACAACACTTATGAATATAACATATTCTCCCATTACAGATGTCATAGGTTCTGGCCCGACAACACTAAATGATTTCGGCCCTTCAGCCGGATCGAGAGAACTGAGCTATAAGGATTACTACAATGAGGTGAGGATCCGGTATATGATGAGATTACAAATTATGGTTCAGCTTCATTGCGAGGGACTGGCAAAGGAATTTGGTGCCAATCCAATGGTTAATCAGATTTGTGGCCCTGCTTGGTTGTGGCTCTGTTTGGTTCCGTTATTTGAAAGCATGTGTTTTTTATGATTATTGGACTGATTAGCACATTTTCGGAATCTCAAAAACAAGGTATATTGCCGGTAGTGATTTTTTTATATTTTTTATAAAATGTTTCAGATGCTTTCTATAATCAATATGTCACTTAGAATAGTTTCCATGAGCATGCTTCAATCTTCCTAATCCATCATTAACTTCTCTTAAATTAGTTCTAGTCTGATATTGCATCCGATGTTGATTTTGTATTAAACCATATTTTTCATCTTCATATGAATGGATTTTCTGTTTAGTAAATTTGAGCTTTTTTATACCCAAGTGGAAACTTACTGAGTGACTGATTTATAGGGGAGGTTAAAGAGATAAAGCCCCGTCTCAAATTTAAAGCTGAACCTCACAACATCCATGGACAGCTAGTAGTAATGATATGGTACAAATCCTTGAGACAAATATTACCTCTGTCTTCTTCCTTGGCCATATCCTTTCTAGCTTGCCATTACAGGCTTGGTCCATACTTTTATGCTTTTATAGAGATTGAAAAGAATATAGGGAAACCCTATAGTGCATGTCCTTTGAGTTCCAGTTTTATGTTTAAAAAACCCTAAAAAATCCTCTTAGTCAGTGTCCTCACAGAAGTTGGAATCTCTAGCAGCTTCAATAGCTGAAACCAAAGGGTTGGAGTTGCTTATAGTAAACTTCCACAGGATAGCCTCTAGATATCTCAGGAAATTGTCTCATGAGGACCAAATTCTCACAAAGGCCCTCTTGATACAGGAATGGTCGATGCCACCTGATCTTTGGCTTTCCTCTAGTGAGTGGAAGCTTCCTACTTGTGTCTGCGTTATGTGTATCTTAATTGTGACCATCAGGATTATATACAACATAAATGGTTTTGGAGTATGGTAGAAAAGCCTCTCCAAAGGTGCATGTACATCCACATCGGATGGGGATACCGAGGATTACACTCAATTTGATTCTGAAAAGCTTTTGCAGAAGCTCCATGCTATATATGATCAAATTGATCTAAGCTATGGTAACTAATGATTTCATAACAATATTTGTGAAAGAAAATATTTTTTAAGAGACTTTTAATGAAAGTATTTTGATATTTGCTTGATAATGTAATATGACAAAAGAATATTCAAAGGACTTGTCAACCTATCTCCAGTATTGCAAGGATGTGGTTTTTGCTGGGCTGGAACCATCTTATGAGGATTACGAAGAAAAAAGATCTATTGAACAAATGAGGGAATTTTACCAGAAGAACAAGGTGATTCATCTCCATACCTGCTACTGCCTCTCGGACTTATCTAATAATTTTTTTTGTAAAAAGTTGTATAACCTTATATTAAATTTTTGGGCCAATAAAATTTGTTTAACCAGAATGAAATTGGAGGAATAGAAGATCAAGATTATTTAAATAGAAAAAGGCACGGAGAGTGTAAATAAAATAGAGGGATTGTGATGAAAAAAAACAAAAACTTATGTGACTATTATCCAAGTGACATACAGTCTTTGTAATTTTTCAATGAATGATGAGAACACTTGCTTCAGTGGTTAAACCTCTGTAGAGACCTACTTGAACAAAGCTATTAGGGAGTTAAAGACTAGATATGGACGAGAACCGTTTACTCTATATTCCTCCTAAAAAAATTATCAAACGATTATTAAATTTTACTTGGGGCATGTGTAAAAATGGCTCATATAAACACCTTGCTCGCATTGGGCTGTCTTGGTTAGATAAGAGAATTGAGAAGTGTTTATGTTCTTATAATTTGTATATGTAATTTTATATTTCATTTTTTAGCTATATTTATATTATTTTATTATTAATATAAATATATATGAACCTTAAATAAGTAATAAAAATATAAATTCAGTTCTATATATGGTTAAAAATTATATTTTTTTTATTTATATTCCAATTACATGTATAACTCTCATTCAAAAAATAAACTAATACTTAATAATTTTAAAAATATATCTTATAAATATTTTAGTTTAATTTTTTATTATTAAGCATTTATATATATATATATATATATATATCTTCACATATTTAAACTTTTACTTTTATATAATATTTGTCATACAATTCACTTATTTATTAATTTTTTATTTATATAAATATTATATCAAAATAAAAAATTGTGATTACACACTATTATTAAATAAAATATAAATATCAAAATACATAAATTTTATTATTTTTGCACATATATAAAGTGTGAGAACAATAAATTAATATATAAAAAATATTATATTATAAAAATTTATTGTAATTTTTTTTAGTATCAATCATTGATATATATATTTTCTAATATTCAAAATTGTTATCTTATAATTATCCTACCATTCATTTATTTATCAATTTTAATAATCAAATTAGTTATGGTTTAATAATTAGTATACATAGCTATTTAAGATAACTTTAATATTTTATACGCATCCCATTTTGATGTACAATAATATTATATAACAATTTTTAACACTCACTTTTGTTGCATACATTTTAGCAACAAAATATTACGTAAAAAAAACCACAATATCTTTACAAAGTAATGAAAAAATGGCATATGAAATATAAATAATACTCCTTATTTTCTAGTGACATTTTTAGTGCTTATTAAAACTATGAAATTTTAATACATTTTTTTAAAAATAATAATAAATTATAGAATCTACAAATTATAAGTACCAATATTCAAGAATGAGTACAACCATTAAGATATATATTTAAATTTACAACAAAATTGAATTTATTGTTGACAAGAACAAATTCAAAGAAAAAAATACTCTTCAAAAAATATTATTAACTCATAATTTTTTAAAAATTATATTAGAATAAAAATTTAATTGATAAAAAAGAAAAAAAAATGAATGTACATAAATGTTACTCACATTTGATATTATTTTAAGCAAAAATGGCATTTGCTTCAATCCCAACCCAAGCAAACGAGATCATATTTAATAGAATTTGATACAATTTTATAAAGTAATAAACAATAAATTTTATTTCTATTAATAAGTATTTTTTTAATTTGAATAAATAAAACACAATTACCTATAAAAAAATTTAAACTTACACCATAAAAACTCAAATATATCATATTAATTATAACACAATATTGAATTTGATATAATTTTAAAAAATAATAAATAATTAAATTAATTTATATTAATACTTTTTTTATTTTTTAGATTCGAATAAATAAAAAGAATGTGTACTGAAAGATTATATCGCTCAAATTTTAAGTTCATGTACTTAATGACTTATCTATATTAATTTTATTACAATTTTATATAATAATAATATATTCAAAACAACAAAATTAGTATTTATTAAAAATTTTAAATTTTTTTAATTCAGAAAAAAATCCTATTAGAATA
Organism: Trapa incisa; assembly: GCA_030064435.1. Taxonomy (NCBI): domain Eukaryota; kingdom Viridiplantae; phylum Streptophyta; class Magnoliopsida; order Myrtales; family Lythraceae; genus Trapa; species Trapa incisa. Next base: position 1,139,491 of record CM057774.1, on the reverse strand, counting down.
TATACTTACAAATCTTAAACCTGTGTCATTATTCAATTTTAAAAAGTAATAATATATTAAAAAATTGTATTAATTTTCTAAAAAAATAAAAATAATTTTTAATTGATCCAAAATTTAAGTAAATTAAGATTTTTTTTTATTTTTTATATCAGTTTTGTTGTATTGAATATATTATTAATTTATAATATTGTATCAAAATTAATATGGTAGGGTTAAAGTATATAGACTTAAAGTTTTGTTTTGTATATTTATACATATTTGTTTTATTTATTCAAATATAAAAAATCTTAATAAAAACTAATTATAATATTTATTTTTCTGTAAAATTATATAAAAATAAATATAGTATAATGGTTAAATACATATATTTAAACTTTTTTTTGCATATTTAAATCATAATATACATATTTTTTATTTATTCGAATTCAAAAAATAAAAAAAATAATAATACTGATTATTTTTATTATTTATTACTATGTAAAATTTTATAAAATTCAATATAGTTGGGTGGTTAAATATATAAAATTTAGATTTGACTTTAAATATTAAATATCTTTGAATATATAGTTATTTTATTTATATCTAAAAATTAATAAAAAAAACTTTTAAATCAGACTAATTATATTATTAAATAAGTATGATGATATTTTTAGTAACGCCACTCATTATACCTGACAATTGAACTCGCATCCCATTATGCCAACTCATCACACAGTGAGGTTAGCACTAATCTAGTTTGCTACTTACACTTGTGAGCAAACTCCTAGAATGCCAATTTCAACCGTCTAGAATTATCAATTTCACTATATGATGCATTTTCCAATTGAAAATATAGATAATTCATCCCACATCAATCACCTAGAGGAAAATTTGGGATGGACGTAGTTGAGGTTGATTTAAATAATAAAAAATAAAAATAACAAATCTATTATGAGAAAGATGAAAATGGTTGTTTTAATTTCCTTTCGCAAAAATATAATTCCTCTAAATAATTATTCGTATTTGTTGCTGGATTCCAAACCAAATGAAAATTGACAGTAGAGATCTAGCATAACCTACACCCTGCATGCTTATATGGAAGTAAGAACAGCAAGTGTGAAGCAAAACCACAGATCATCAAGTGGATGTTTAAAGAGTTTACCTTCTACTTAGAGATAATAATATGAATTAGCTTCATCTATGAATGAGGTGCAAAGAAGTGAGAGTATGAACTACCCTTATATAGATAAAATTATGGGAAATCAAAATATATGGATAACCCACCATTATTTATTATTTAATTCCCCAATTAAGTTTACTGTAGCTGTGTTGATTTCTTCATATTTCTATATTTATTTTTTTTGTAAAATTGTATATTTCTATATTATAATGATTGTGTTACTTATTGGACTATATAATTAATAATATATAATATATTATTTCTGTGAAATTCCCATATCAACTTGGATCAAATTGTCCCGTTGGGGAAACTGTGAAGCTTCTTCACTCTTCTTAATCCTTCCACATACCAGGCAAATTTAATATAGAAGACCACTAAGACTACATCTCAGGTTGGATGTGTAAATTAAAGTGAATGCATAATTTAATACAGTACTTTTTTTAGCTCCACGAGAGTTACTCAGCTTAGAATAGGAAAGGATAAATAAATTAATACAATTTTTTTGTAGCAAAAAAATAAATCGATGAGCTCTTAATAGTTAATAGTGTACCAAATTTCTTTTCTCGCTATAATTATATAATTATATTTCTAGAATACGTGGAATGTGGGTAAATGTGCTTCTCCTTATCCCACTTTTTAAAGGTAAGACTACTTGTATGACCTATAATATGATAAATTAGACCCACTTTTCAAATGTAGAACTGCTTGTATGATCTATAATATGTATATATATTATAGATATATATATATATATATTCAATGTTTCTACTACTGAGATACACACTTTTGTCATATATTTCACACTATACTTTATTAACATCTCTTTTATGGCCCTTTTCTAAGCTTCCATGGCTCTCAACCATCTAATTTGTGGCCTCCCCAATATGAGTTTTTAACCATAAGATGCCAAGGATGTCACCGCTAAGGAAGTTGCAGCTCTTCGTGGCCACTTCTGGCCATGTGGAGTCTCCTTCCGCTACGTGGAGTTGTCCTAATGAGTCAAGGACTTTCAACCTCACCTCTCTTCAATCCTTTTGTAATGTGGTGTATGGATTCTTTTTTTTAAATACATTATAAATGAATAAATCTCCTTACAAACATGTAACTTTCGGACACACGTTCCTATTAAGCTTTGAATAATTCGTTGGATCACTTCGAATTTTATACCATTTTTATTATTAACTTTTACAATATTATAATGATACAAAATTTATAATATAAAATATATTAATTTTCAGTAAAAAAAATTAAATATTTTATAAATATAATTTATAAGTTTACAAAACATTTAAAATACTAAAAAAAATATATATAGTGTCACGTTCTATCTCGATATTATCCGACCGATTATCTTTGAAACTCGTCGATTAATTCAATATTACAAAAATGTAATTTTTCACCAAGAAATTCATTCTCCCATCAATAACGATTTAAGTGAAAAAAATGAAAAATTTAAACTTTTTCATAAAAAATGTGAATGAGTTTTTAACTATTACGTTCTAAAAATCTAAGAATATGAGCGAAATTGTCACATCACAACCCGATTTTTTCGGTCGAATCTGCGACAATCACCGTATTCTCCCAACTTTATAATGATAAATACCTTATTATTGTAAAACTGATAGGGTGGAAAGCTCAAAATAAAATATCCCAAATTATTTTTCAATTTAATAAATAAACTTTTGAAAATTTAATTTAAAAGATCATATACCAGGATTATATACTGATTGTAATACGTACCTTTGGTTTGAGTTTGGCTTTTTGTCGACCCATGTCATTTTTATCATTTTTACATGAAAGAGATAATAATAGGGGAATGAGTTTGATAACTTAGTGAGAGCGCTTTGCTGACATCGCGACTTCATTTCCATGTTTCAGCTCATATTCTAAATATTATTTCAGGAAGGTTTAGAAAAAATAGGAGTTACCCTGGGTAAACTTGTTTATATATTAAAGTTATTCTTTTACCTTATATTTTAAGTTTAGCACACACAATCAGTCGTCCTCTTATCATAAGAGTGATCACAAATTCATAGAATGGTTATTGACCACGCCACTTGTGGATTGCTTTTACCGTCCACCTTGATAGAGGGATACTGCCTCTACCCAGAGTTTGTGCGGACATCAATAACCTAACTCCAAACTCTCAAATCTCTACACCATGTCTACTCAATGGGATGAGACCACATTTCCCTTACTATCTCGGTCTCCATGCGCATGAAGCTCCTCGGCTTCATGACCTACTAAACGATGAAACTGCCCTTATGCTCCCTTGGTTGTCCAAAAGTTCTTGGGTTCCATCACTATCTCATGCCAAGTGTCCTGATGACCTGAACATCACAGTGCATGCACAATTAACAATATTTTCAAATTATAGCTTTTATCTTTGGCCCTCTAGTACAACGGTCTATCGGTTTGGCTTCGACCCATGCATACTGGCCCAACATGTTTGACAACCTGGCTTCGGTAGAGTAGCAGTTCGGCCCAACAAACTCGACAACTCATCTTGGCTCGATGGGTAACACACAAAGTTCCCATTATTCAGATCTTTTAGCATCATTCATCACATATTCATTCTGGATGGGTCCATGTCAGTCCATCGGCCTTGGGCCCACTTCTTTTTAAAAAATCGTGGCCTTGAGCCCATTGGGATGTTATAATCCCCATACATAATATATTCCCCCAAAATAAGATTTTTAGCTTGGTTCACACAGTAAAGGAGGAATATATTCTCAAAATATTTTAATTAATGAAAGGTAGAAATTTTGAGTACTATTGCATCATCGGACCAATTAATACCGATGTCAGAAATCTCACTCACCTTTTATCCGAGTACATGTTCATCTTGGAGGAATTCATGAATGCACGTGGTTCCTCCTGCGCCATCGTGTGTGAATGTTCTCCCTTATGCTCCTATCGGGCTCTTGGGTAAATCTGGAGTCCATCTAATAGCATTCTATTGAACTCCTTATCCTTGGAACATTTTAGAAATTTTTCTATATTTTACTTCATAGCCAAACATGTCTTAATCCCTCATTTCCAATTTGTCGAACATGCCCTTGAAAATCTCATATGCTATTATTCTCCTAATGTCAAGATCACTGCCTTCCATATCCCTCCTAATAAATTATGCATAGTTCATCCCAAACAGCTCCTCATCCTTTAGCCTGATAGAAAACCAACCAAGACCAGCAGCAGCATTATCAACAGAACTTGAGTCCCAATTGTCCCCAGTGACTCTGAATTCTCTTCTCACCCACTTACCAAGCTCCTTGACTCTGTTCTCGCCAATAGGTGGATATAATTGCAGACCGAAGTCCTTCTCTACCATAGTACATGCATTCTTTGTTTTCCCCATGTGTAAAGGAAGATAGGGAGAATCCACACTGTGACATAGATTGTCTCTACCGATAAATCTTCAGTGTCTAGCCGTATGAGCCCAGCAACATGAACTAAATGTCCTTTCTTGATCCTGTAAGATCTAGATTTCAGCTCTCTGCTGACATACACGAGCTTCAACTCTTCCCTAGTCAATCAAGTGGTGATTTGATGTGGATTTAGCAACCCAGGTGTATCAAATAACTTTGCATTTCCAGGTAAAATCCTCTCGACTCGGACTATCCCAAGAGTGATTCCAGGGACTGGAGCCTCTGTCAAATGAGTAACCTTCCCTCCTGTAGCCCCAACAGCGTGCTTCCCAATGGCATTAATCAACATGCTCTTCCCCAACACCTATTACCCATACATTCCCTCTAGGTCCTGCTAATGAGACCACATCATCCACGAGGTTCATAAGTCCCCAGTCCCTAACAGCACTCACCAAGTGTAGGCTAGTGATCTTGATCACTCCATTCTCCCAAGCCCTTGTCCTCACCCAGTGCTCAAAACGGGTGGGGGAAATACTGCTAGGTAGCAAATCGATCTTAGTCACATCTAGCACGATCCTTGGAATGTTGCTTGTCCTCTTCTCTTTCCAAGCAGAAGAATTCTAGTCGATCACAAAGGATATCAAGTTCGTAACTTTCTTAGGGAACAAACCATCAAACTTGGATGGTTATTTCCAATAAATCAAGTTATTTCCAAGAAATACTAAAAACCCACTTATGGAATGCCGGTCATCAGGATTGCCAGCCCAGTCGGCATTAGAGAAACAATGGAGATGCGATTGATAGTTTTTCTAGAAATATAATCCATGACTGGACGTTCCTCAGAGATAACGTAAAATTCTCTTAGCTACAACCCAATGAATTGTCGTTGGCTTGTGCATAAATTGACAGACCTGATTGCCTTGTAACGATGTTGAAGTTTATAATCTTGGTATGGACGTAGGTATGTAAAACACAAACACCCAAAAACTCGTAAAAAATTATAATTAGGCGTTGTTTGATGAAGAATGTGATATGGAGATTTGAACTTAGGGAGCGAGTGGGTAGTCGGTTAATGAGATATACAACTGTTTCAAATGCAAAATCCTAAAATTTTATAGGAAGATCAGAATGTAGTAAAAGTGTAAGTCCCATATCAACAATATTTCTATGTTTTCTTTCAGCGGAACCATTTTATTGTGGTGTATGTGGGCAATAAATTCGATAAGTAATTTCATTAGTGTGTAATTCATTTTATAAGGCAGATGACAAATTCTTTTGCACCATCAGTTTAAAGAGATTTAATTTTTCTATCAAAAAAGTTTTCAACTCGTAAACGAAAAGTGCAAAAATTTTGGAGAACATCAAAATGATTTTTCATAACAAAATATCAAGAATATTTGCTATAATCATTAGTGTGCAGGTCCCCAAATATCAGTATGCACAAGTTAAAAAGGATAAGTACTTTTATAATGAATTAATGGAAAAGGTTTTTGAATGATCTTACCTAAGGAGCAGGAATCACAAAATTGAGAGTCAACAAAATTACTTTTTATTAAATTCTTAGATAAGACATGGGAAACAATATTAGGGGCAGAATGTCCAAGTCTAGCATGCCAAACAGTACGGGATAACTGAACACTTAATACACGAAGACTAACTCTTGATAAATTTGTCACACACAACTATTACAATTTGCCTTTACGAGCTCCCCAGAACAACTCTTGATGGGTGAGATGATCCTTTACAAAAAAAAATAAAAAAGAGGATGAAATTCAAATTAGCAAGAATTATCTTGGGTAAATTGAGAGACCGAGAGTAAGTTTATGGCTATACCGGGGACATAAAATGCTTTATTTAGAGAGAATTGTTTAGTGGGAGTGTAAAATAAAGTACAACCGACAGAGTAAATTTTTAAACCTGAACCGTCGCCTATGAGCAGTTGATCTAGATGAGTTATGTACTCTTGTAATGACAAATGTGAGATATCATTTGTTACATGATTGGAGGCACCTGAATCAATGTATCAATTAAGGGTGTGTTTGTCGACATTTGTATTCTAGACAACATTGACATGAGGATTCTGATAATTGGTCGGGAATTGTGGACATTCTGTAGCTACGTGTCCGGGTTTGTGACAAACTTGGCATATAGGTGTACAATTCCGGGTTTGAAAATTGCACGCACGGGGTAGAGGAGAATTAGATTCAGTTGATGATGGAATATGCCTATTCCGATGAGGTAGGATAGACTCTTTCCATTGTTGAAGTCCACGAGAGCCAGAAGAACCTCACGAATTGTGATTTTGGATAAATGTGCAATCTTTTTTCCCATTGTAGCAATTATTGCATCTGAGTTGTGCATAGGAGCTTGATCTCGTTGGTGTGTGCGCAAAAAGGCAGGATTGGAAAATTGATGTGTATTAACACCTGAGAGACCAAATACCGATCCTGAAATAAGTCCCCGAGTTTTCTTGTAATTTTTATTTGTTTCTGCACTTAATAGAATAGATTTGAGCTTGTCAAGACTGAGGTGTGCGAGAGTCGGTGTGAGGGCAAGATAAAGTGTTTCTCATTTATCATTTAATCCAATAAAAATGTGATCCTTGATTTGAGCTTCAATTTTAGTAGGTTCAAAAAATTCAGCTCAATTTTTTTTTCAGATCTTAACAAAAATGATTTATCCCTATATATATTTTTTATTGGACTCTTTTAAAACATTTTTCCCATTTGGTATTATACATTAAATGAATTTTTTTATTATTTTTTCTTAAACATATTAATTAATCCATCGTGCATTAAATATTTAATTATTTTATTTATATTCAATATCAAGTTCTACTTGAATTTGCCCGGAGTAATTTTGAGTTTAATGGAAGTAATTGACAATAAATTATGTTGAAGCCATAAGGTATCAGAAATCAAGACACACAAATACTAATTAAGATTACGAAGAGAACATAATACATGAGTTCGTATAATCTCGGGCATTACCAATATAAAACGATTCTACACAATTGAACAGATGTAAGCTCTAACGAGTATTATCAAAAAAACATTAACCTATTTAGATATTGCTAAATTTTTTCATATTTTATTTAGATATTATTAAATTCTTTTAATATAAAATATTCATTAATCCTATACCAGTTACACATATAAAATAAAATTTTAAAATATAAGTATTAAAATAATATTTTAGGCAGAGTCTCTATCTAGTCTTCCTCTATTATTTACCTTAAAATATTGCTCGATTTTCTTTCGAAGCAGAAAGATTCTAGTTGAATATAGAGGATATCAAATTTGCAACTTTCTTAGGAAACAAACCATTAAACTCGGACGTGATCAGGGAGTAAATTCTCCACTCCGTCCTTGACTTTGCCGTAATGGCAAAGTTGAGTCATACCGCGGGCTTGTCTGTTAAAATAGGAATGAAACTAGGATTTTCTGGCTCGACCATGACGCCTCTCTTGGGAGAATCGGAAAACTCCGGCTCCTCGGAGACCCACGCCAGGTGCGAGCTAAGGGTGCGGTAACTGGGCGGCTTCCGGGAGGGACTGGTGAAGAAGCCCGACTGTTTTGGATCGGAGGTCTGCATGTGGACACCGCATCTGGGGCAGACAACACCAAGGGAAGTGGAATCGTCATAATTTCCTTCGCGGGACAGATGAAGTTCGAAAGGCGGCTTCTCTGGACCGTCGCTGGTGCTGGAGAAGGGCAGTGCGAAGAGGGTGAATCGAGGAGAGGCAAGACTGGGGGTAGGGAGCTGCTTCTCTGGACGGCCGCTGGTGTTGGAGAAGGGCAGTGTGAAGAGGGTGAATCAGGAGAGGCAAGACTGGGGTAGGGAGCTTTGCAGAGGAGGGGGAGTAGAGTTCGCGGAAGGGGAGTGGGGGAGAGTAGGGTTGGCGGAGAGGGAGGTGGAGGGAGTAGAGGGCGCCGATGGAAACCACGGATTTGAAGTAGAACTCACGGGACATGGAAACCGGCTCCACGACCTTAAAAACGTTGAGGAGTAGATAAGCCAGTGATGAGCGGAAGGCCATATGGATCGTGGTGAGGGAGATGGGGAAGGACCAGCTGTAGAGCTTCCCGGGTTATGAGATGAGAAGGGGAAAAGGTACTAGCATCATGCTGCATGGTGGTCTGAATGTATCCTTTAAAGCAACCATCTTTCCCATTTTAGACCCTTGTGAGGAACAGCACCAGGTTCATCCCACCCAAAGAACGTTAGAGTCGCTAGAGCTTGGTTGGCTAGCAAGATGATTGTGCATTTCCACCCACCAATCTCTCTGTGCTTTGGAGTAACCTTATTATCCTTCTCAAACTGTGCTTAGTTTCCCCCGGTCACTTTCTTCAATGTTTAATCTCTGGCATATTTCTGAAGTAGCTCCACTTTTCTGCAGTGCCTTCCCTAACCTTTTGCTCAGCCTCGTGGTTGTAGTTGCTCAGCTCCATGGCATGGTAGAGATTAGAGGTTCCCTCTCTTTCAGAACTTGTTGGCTGAGAAGATTATCCAAATGGGTCCTTTCCTGAACCCCGGCGATGGTGAGGAGGAAACCGTGTCGATCCGTGCAAACACCGGCAGGGAGGTCTCTCGACTTGTCGGGAAGCTCAGAATTCACTGAAAACCTCTCGTCATTTATGGTTGGAGAAGCTGGGGTTGAGTTTAGCTATTCCCACTTCCTCCACGCCCAGTGGATTGAAAGCAAAGCCCCTCTCCACCCCTCCTCTTCAGGAACTGAAAGCATAGTCTCCTAAGATACTCCCAGTACCTGAAATGATCCTCGGTAGTCTGACTCGGCTGCTCCAGAGAACAAGGGATGCATCATCTTTACAACCGAAGCCCCATTGTCCAGACAGATGACACCTTCCTCACAGCAGACGTGCAGCAGAAAGGGAAGGCCGGCTGGGGGAGGGGCAAAGGGGAGGCAAGGAAGTATGTCATACTTTGAGACTACATGGCAGAAGTCACCACCCCACCACTATCGCAGTATGGATCTGGAGAGTGTTGCGTTGCTAATGAGAGGGAAGCCAAAGGTGATGCCGAGGATGGGGACTTGCATGGGGAAAATGGCAGAGGAAAGAACGTTGCCAATGAGGGGAGCCAAAATTGACGCTCCATGGGGAAAATGGCATAGGAAGGAACGTTGCCAACGAGGGGAGCCAAAGGTGACGCAGAGGATTGCGCGAAGATAAAGAATTAGATTGGAAATAAGGGGCATCAAGACTCCGGCATCGAGTGAAGTGATAACAATGCCTAGTACGAGATTTAGAGTACAGATAAGGAAAAGAAAACGAAGGAATGGAAGGGTAGGAGGAGGAAGAACAAAAGGAAGACCTGGTGAAGTTTTGGAGAGGAGAGAAGGTTGGAGTACAGTCATTTTTAGGGTTTTCCGAAGAAGTTCGATCAACTTCCCATTTGTATTACTGCCTCTCGCTCGGTCGTATTTTTAGTAACAAAAAAAAATATTAACACTAATGTACTAAATCTAATTAAAACTTTAAAGTTAATTATGGTTGTACGTAATTGATGAAATTGGTGAGAGTTGTGATAGTAAGGGTGATCTACTAAGATGTATTTATATTTAATTTCCTCAATAGTTATCCAATTATATTTTTTTATTAACCCAAAATTAAATAATGTATTAATACTTCACTTAAACTCTTAAGTTATTTTTTAGTAACATTAATTATTGTTTTAACCGAAATAAATAAATAATTAGTAAATTATTTTAGGGGAAAATAATATATATATATATATATATATTTTGAAAACAATCTATTCCTTACCAATATCACCTTAAAAATTTTTCAATTCCTAAAATATAGTAAAAAGTTATTAAAAATGAAATAAATAAGTGCATAAAAAAAGTTAAGAAATAGAAATTAATTTTGTATGAGTTTTATGTACAAAACTCATAAAAAGGTGGTGAGTAATTGTAAAATCATATTTTTAGTAATAGAAAAAAAATATACTAGAACAAATGCATCAAATCTGATTAGAACTAAAAAGTTAAGCGTATTTGGGTGATAGTAATGATAATATGAATAACCTACTATTAAGTTATTTTTTTAATAACCCGAATGAAAAGTGTTATTTTAATCGAAATAAATAAATAATTAGTAAATTTTTTTAGGTGAAAATAATGAGATAAATATATATTTAGTTTAATTAGTATTAATTCTACGCCAGTAAATACTCATAAATACCTACGTTTAATTATTATAATTAATACCCATAATTTAATACCTAAATTTAATTATTTAAAATTAATATTAATAAATACCTATTAATTTTTAATTTAATGAGAATAATGACAATATTAATACCTAATAAATCTTCCCTATTTAATATATAATTTTACACCTAGCTCATTCTAATTCATTCTCCTAATCGGTGAAAACTACTCTTTCTATCTCTACTGCTCCATTTTCCGGGTGAATCTCGAACTATAGCTTCGAGTTGAACATTTTTCTTAACATTAGAAGGAGAGGTGAGTCTCTTTAGATTTTGGGGGAAGTAAGCCATCTGATAGCAAGCTCTATTCGATCCGAGAATCGCCGAATAAGCGCCAATATAATCAAACAGTGAAACAGCTCCGGCATACCGAAGCTGCCCTATTTCAACCTAGCTAAAATTGGTCAACTTCAGCCCTGCTCTATCCAAATTAAGCTCTTCCAACATCACCACAACCCTTATACGAGCTCAATGATGCTGAAAGGTCAATAGTAGGAATTCTTGATTCTAGAAAGTATTTTAGGAAGAGAGTTACCTTTCTCGATAGAAAGCTCGGACCATCGCACCTCCGACGAGACAAATGAGATCAGAACGCCAAAAAGAGAAAACTCGCCACAACTTGGAAAACCAACCGTGGACGAGCACGTCACAGTTAACGGATGAGTGGGCTAACTTACACTTCATACCCGATTGGGATGATGAGCATTTTTTCTAAATTGGAAGCAATCGTGAGTGGGATGGGACTTTTAACATCATACCTGGTTGGGGTGATGGGAAAATTAAGCTAAAAATCACTTACCGGTTGTGAGTGGGCTTACTAACATCATACTCGATTGGTATGATTAGCATATTTTAAAGTTAAAAACCACTTACCGGTTGTGAGTAGGATTTTATATCATACCTAGTTGGGGATGATAAGTACCTCGAAATGAAAACTCACTATTTGGTGGTATTTTAAACATAACAACCTAGAGAAGTGATGTGAAAATGACACGAAAAAACTACTTATAGATTGTAAGTAGATCATACCCAATTGGTATGATAAAACTTACTTAGAGGAAGTGGAAAACCCGTTCATTTGTTATGAGCGGAGATATCCTCATACTAGGTTGGTATGATAGATAGTTGAAATTTTATTTTTGTCGAAAGTGCTCTCCTCTGACTGTGTACCACTGCTTAAATGATTTGGGAAACCTTCTTGATGGGAACTCGAATAGCTCTGATAGGCCGAAGGCCTTGGTTTTGGAACTTGGGGGCTAATATGCCCGGCTTTTGGAAAATCACGTACAGTGGACCTAAGGCTAGTGGACACGAGTAGAAGCTCATAAACAAACATAAGATATATGTCATAAAAATTTAAATAAATGAATTGTTTGGGCAAGGTACCAAGATAGGATCGACATACTCAGTTAACTAGCGGTAGTGCGACATGACAGGTCAATGGACCAGTCAAGATAAATAGCTACAGGTTGAGCTGAGGGTTAGTGCCGTTGGACTAGTGATGCCACAGATTATAAGGCATGATGTAAAAATACTGATTGTGTATGCACTGTGATTACGGGACCTTCAAGATGCCCAAGAGGGGTAGTGATGTGTCCTAAGGGCCTTAGACGACCTGATAGGTATAAGGGCAATTTGTCAGACCAGGTGACCATGCAAAATTTAGAGTAGCATCAAGCGCATGAGACCGAGGTGGGGACGGGATGAGGTCTCTATCCTTATATTGACAAAAAATATTTTTGGTATGAGGGTAGGACGTCAGAGACATTCACTTAGACTTCGGGTAGAAGTCAGAGATTTCTATCAAAGTGGATGGTAAAGACGCTATGATCCACAAGTGGGTGTAGTCGGTGTAACTATATCTCGTGAATGTGTGTGTGATTAACCTTCATGGTGAAGGATGTGTATTGGGTGATGAAACACCGTGATTAATAAGAAATGGTGATAAAACTGAGATTTTTAAAGTGGAGAAAATCTAAAGGAAATTAAGGAGTCTGACACACTCCAACTTGAAAATATCACCCTCGGTAGGGTAAAGGTTTTAAAAACTAGTATTTGAGTAATAATATTCTTAAAGGAAATAAGTAGTTTGGAACACTCCGATTAAAGTTATTTTGTTTATGAAAACTCGCTCACAACCCCCGCTCACTGAATTGTAGGACTCACCCCCTCCATTTTACCATTTTTAGGAAACCAAGAGAAAACCAATATTAAAGAATTCTCTATATAGGAACTATAAAATCAGGTATGTTTGTTTTGTATAATATTATTCCAAGAAAGGTAAATGTTTAAAGTACGTCTTACTCCTCCCGGGTTTAAAAGAGGGGAAACCCTTAGTAAACCGGGAAAAGTGGTGGATTGCTAATGGGGATCCGACTAAACCGGGTCGGAGCGTGACACTTCTGCTTAGGTCCAAAACCTCCCTCCCATGGCTCCCTCTTCTGCTACGGCCTAAGAATTGCCCTACTACATAGTATTGGGCATTGATTCAACAGCCGCTTTCCAAGTAGGTGAGAAAGCCCGGACAACTTCCTCCATGAAAGATGAGAAAAATCCTAGCTTTTTCTCCATCTGTTGCACTCGAAAGTCAATAGGAATGGAGGACCGAGTAAAAGCTGTAATGCGCACAAACAGACGGAGAGGAAGGGAGAGAGACTTTCATATTTTTTGTTCGATATGAGTGATGAGAAATAGATAGAGTGAGGAATAGCAAGCATGTAGAAGATAGAGGGAAATTTAGTTTTCCTTCTGGTGAGATATACATAGACAAGAGGGGGTTTGGAATGAAGGACAAAAAAGAGAAAGTTTAGAAATTAAAGTAATATATATATATATTATTTATAATTTATATGGCCCCTAAAATACTTATAAATATATATTTTTCCTTAGTAATTATATATACACTTAATAAATATTTATTTCTAAAATATTTATTTTCACATAACTACTCGTATTTAATTCTATTACTCTAATTTATTTAAACTGACTAAATTATTTATAATTAAATCTATTGAATTTTAGATTAAAAAAATTTTAAAGTTATGTTCGGTTTTCTTTTAAAAAATATTGGTGTTACAGAAATGATAAAAAATTTAGTTTGTAGGATATTAGATTATCTTTGACAACAGGATACCTCACAGATGTGCTACTTAATCTCACCTCGCAACACTTATGCTTACCTACAACATGTTGGGTAGTGGGTGAGTTGACAACTCACTTAGTGAGTCAATAACATCGTACCACTACAATACTTACAATATATATGTTTCCCATAAACTAGCTATCATAATATCCTACATCTATACTCGTATTAGCCCTTACGAGCCCGTGGTTTTCTTGCGCCCCCTTGAAATGTGTGTATCGAGTCGTTTCAACTCATAGTCTAGGCTATGGTCGAGTTATTATTGGTCTCCCCTTTTTAGTTTTTCACTTTTTAACACATTAAAAGCAAATACTGGGACTTAGTGTCACGCCCCGACCCGATTTGGTCGGATCCTCGTGATCAACCCGCCACTCTCCCGATTTATTAAAGGGTTTCCCCTTATTATAAAATGTAAAGAGTAAGACATCTTTTAAACCTGCACCATTTCCTGGAATAGAATAATCAAAATTACATGAAATTTTAAACTTTACATACCTGTCTTACAGGCATCTTAGTTGATGGTCTTTAAGGGTAGGCTTTCCGGAATTTCCTGAAAGGGATATAAGGGAGGGGGTGAGTACAACTACTCAGTGAATGTGTTTTCAAAGGTCTATTTTTAATTTTTAAGAAAAATATTTATATGGAGTGTGCCAGACTCCTATTTTTTCAAAAATCTCTTCCTTTAAAAATTTGGATTTTTCCATCATTTCTTAGTTAACACGGTGTGTCATCACCCAACACACATCCTTCATCATGAAGGTTACAGACATTTGCAGGTCAATATAACTACTGAACCCAATAGTGGCTTCGGAGCAACTTTATTGACCACCCGGATAGAAGCATGACCACTTCTACCTTGGGAATGAGTGGATGTATGCGACATCCGACCCTCAATCCCAAAATCGCTTCTTCGTGTCCAGATGAGGATAGAGACCTCATCCTGTCCCCACTCCAGTCTCATGCGCTTGGTGCTACTCCAAATTTCGCACATACACCTGGAGCGACGATCTGCCCTTATACTCACCGGGTCGTCCAGGGCCCTTAGGATGCATCACTACCTCTCATGGGCATCTTGATGATCTCGTACTCATAGTGCATGCACAAACAATATTTTCATATATTGACATGTAATCTTTGGTACCACTAGTCGAACGGCTCTGACTCTCAACTCAACCCGCAGTTGTTTATCTTGACTAGTCTCATCGATTTGCCATGTCGCTAGTTGACTGAGCATGTCGGTCCTATCTTGGTACCATGGCCAAACAATTCACTTATTAAGTTTTATGGCACATATATCATGTTCGTTTACGAGCTCCTACTCGTGCCAACTGGCCTTGGGCCCATTGTACGAGATTTTCAAAATCGAGCATTTAGCCCCCAAGTTCCAAAATTGAGGCCCCCGGCCTATAAGAGCTATTCGAGCTCGTGTAAAAAAGGTCTCCCAAATAGTTTAAGCATTGGCACACAATCAGAGGAGAACACTTTCGACAAAATAGGTTTTCACTGTCTATTATACCAATCAGTATAAGGACATCTCCGTTCATAACCGATGAACGGGTTTTCAACTTCCTTCGAGGAAGTCTTATCATACCAACTGGGTATGATCTACTTACAACCGGTAAGTAGTTTTTCCGCATAATTTTTACATCACTTTTTCTAAGTGGTGATGATTAAAATACCACTAAACTGTGGGTTTTTATACCGAGTCACTTATCATTTCCAACCGGGTATGATATATAATCTCACTCACCCGATAGTGCAGTGAAATTCCACTTAGGCTTCTGTCCTTAGCAAGCTAGACCTCGACTGGCGTTCCCGATGTCTCGTTCTCCTGTACGAAATGAACATAATTGTTCATTATTCTTTGTGCTAATAGCCCTCATTCGTTCCAAATGAATGAGAAAACCCAACTTTACATATATTTACAATTAGGTCCCTAAAGTAATTTTTCTTTTAACTTTAAGTCCCTATTGTCGGATTTTTCCTAAATTTGAGTCTCAAAACTTTTAAAATTTATCTTAGGACCTCAAATTATTTAATTTCGCATAAAAGGGTTTAATTTCCCAAATTTCCAATTTGGTCCCCCAACTTTTCCAAAATTACCATTTTGCCCTTCCTTTACAAAAATGGTAATTTTTGCCCCAAAAATTCCAAAATTCCTCAATTGGTCCTCCAACATTATTTTCATGCCCAATTGACCCTAAATTTCATAAAATTGCATTTTGGTCCTTTGAATTTCGAAAATCCACAATTTTCCCCAATTTTTCCCCCAATGTCAACTCCTTAGCATAGCCAAATTTGATTGATCAAATTGACCAATCAAACACCTCTAATTGTTGAAATTGAAGTTAAAATTGATTTCCTCCATCTTCTTACGATTCAATAGCACTTTGAATCGCAAGTTTTGATGTTGGAACGAACTCAAACGGAGCTTCGTCGGAAAATGGACTGTAGAGAGAGAAAGCTTCGATTACTCACCGGTGAGGGCACGACGGTCCAAGCTTTCAATCTGGGCAGATAGCTCTCATCTTAAAGTTCATCCTAGAATTAAGAATCACATCAATTGATGTTGAATTGAGTTAGAATTTTATTATTGAAATTCTGTCAGTTCTCTCTCTAGCACCGGCCGAAAATTGCATAGTGGAGCCGAATTGGCTTACCTTTTAGTCCTAATTCAGCCGTGTGAGGGCTAAGGAAGTATTGGGAAGGCTTGGTTTGACTTGAGGAGGGCTCGAAAAGGCCAATTTCAACTCGGCCGAAACAGGGCAGATACGGTCCACCGGAGCTGCTTCACTGTTTCATCACGCTGGCGACCCTTAGAGTGAACGAAGACTACAGACATGTAGTTGACTTCTCCATGATTCTAAAGAACTCGACCTCACCTTGTTTGGCTCAAAAAAGACCCCATGTCGAAGCTCTGGTTCGAGCTTCGCCAAAAAATGGAGCAGTTTAGAGAGAATGGAGTTTTCTGGTATAGAGAGGATGAATGGGGAGGGGCTCTTTATATAGGGAGCTTGGAGACCCATTGGCCGTCCATTTGGCACTGTTATGACTGACATTGAAAACCTTAAACGCCCCCGAACAGAAGTGTTTCTTCTTCGCCGGCGTTTCTTCAGTTTCCCGGTGAGTGAACAATGTTGTCATCCTAAGGAAGAAGATGACACTGTTCCAAATCGGACCGGATCGGTCCGAACTGGGTTTAAAGATTAAACCGGTCGGTTCACCCCCATTCGATCGAGTTTTTCAAATTTAAAAATTTCTAAATTCATTCTCTATCCAATGGTGCTCAAATCTCCAATTTGAATTATTTAAGCCACCTAGAAAAATGAATTTAGGATTTGGTTCAATAGTGGTTCAAATTTGTCCGAACCGGTTCGAATCTGGTTTACCTGAACCGGTTTGGTTTTCATCCCCAATTCCTTCACAAGTTCATTTACATGTCTTTTGTGAATCCTTGGGTCACTTAGGGTCCATAAAATTCCTAGTTTACCATCTCTTTATCGATTCCGGTTCATAAACTGACTTGGTCCTTAAACCGGTTCAATCCGGTTCGGGTCCAGTTCACCCGAACCGATCTGGTTTTTCTCTCCAACTTTGTTATAAGGTTTCTTCCCAAGGTTTATAAATTTCTTTGGAGTACAATGGAGTTGAATTCCTTTGTTTTGCCCGATCTCTATCGGTTCCGGTTCATGAATCGACTCAATTCATAAACCGATTCAATCCTATTGGACCCGGTTCATCCAAACCGGTCTAATTTTCCTCTTCCAATTCATCCTAAGGTTCTTTTCCATAGTATTTTGAACCCTTTGGATCACATGGGAGTTGTAAATTCCTAAATTACCCATTCACAATTATCGAGTTTGTGAACTGGTTTGATTTTCTCACTTGGTTTGATCGATTCTCTTCCCGATTTCCTTAGCTCAAAAGGGCGGGGCTTACACTTAGTCTCATACATAATCATGGCTTTCGCACGGGCGACACTCTCGGGTTATTCACAACCCATGCCTTGACCTAGTAACTTAAGCCTTAATAAAAGATCGACATCTCATGGCCCTAGACTCAAAATCGCACGCTTAGAATCAAGTAGCCATTCTTGTGATTCCTAACCGGGAGCTAGAGTGTGGGAGGCCCAAGTGCCCTCTTCCCACAACCCACACTTCACTTGTTCCATCTCACAGCTTGGTTCCTCGGCACCCGGCTGTTAACCTCGTTCTCTCAAAATAAGAAGCATTAAATGAGAACTAAAAAATTTTGAGAGAAAAACTGTGGTTCAAAGTGAACTGGAATTGTCAAAGATAAAACCAAAATGGGGTTTGAACGATCCCAAGTGATCAATGAAAATCTAAAAATAATGGAAATGAATTATGAAGTAAATAGGATATGAGAACCAGATCGGTTTAGGATGAATCGAGCATGAACCAGGTTGAACTAGTTTAAAGATTTATTTTTCTAGGTGAATTAAAAATATCAATTTGGGAAACTTAAGTTACCAATGTGTAGAAAATGAATTTAAATAAATTTAGAAATTTTTAATTTTGGGAAAACTAGTTGAATTAGTCTTGAACCGACCGATTTTCTATTTTGGGTCACCAAACCTGGTCCAACTGAACCGATCAATGGTCCAACAGTCAATGAATTGACTGCCAAGTCAGTACACACGACCAATCAGCACATGACATGTGGTGAATTGTATCCAATCAGTCGTTGTTTGGAACTTGTCCCCTCAGACCAATGAAACCAAGAGGAGAATTGACACTATTGTAGAAAAATAGGGTCAATTTAATCAATAGAAAAATATCGACACTATTGTAGAAAATAGTAAAGAAGGGTTAATATAGGAAATTGGAAAATTCCAAGTGACCAAAAATTCACAAAAAATTATGAGGAAGAATCGGGAAGAGAAATTTAGGATAGAACCGGACCAGTTCGAGGTGAACCAAACCCGAATCGGACTGAACCAAGTGAACTAGTTCACAAATTCATTTTTCTAGGTGGCTTAAAAATGTCAATTTGGGAAATTGATTCCACCATTAGAAAGAAAATAAATTTAGAAAATTTTAAAATTTAAAAAACCGATCGAATCGAGTCCGAACCGGCCGATTTTCAAATTCGGAATAGCAAACCTAGTGGGATCGGACCGGTCAACGAATCAAACCAATTAATGGTCAGACCGGTCAACAGTCAACGATGCCCCGTCATCAGCCATGCAGGCATGAACAGCCAATGGGATGCTGTCACTTGTCTAGTTAACGGCCAGTGGGCGACTCGTCAACATGCCACGCAGACACAAGCAGCCAATGAGAGGTTGTCATGTGTCCGGTCAATGGCTGACGCGGCAGCCGAGCTGAAACTCCACATTAGAAAAATTGGCCAATCATAGTGCGCCACATCATCATCTTCAACCTACAGACGCTGACAAAGAGAACGGAAGAGAGGGAGATGTCAGAAAAGCTGGAGTCTCCGGCGACTCAAAAAACTCTCTGGTCAAGTTGCTGATGGCCGAGTCGGAGGTTGAGTCTTACGCTAGCAGGTAGCCTGAGTAGTTGCTGAGCTCCCTATATAAAGAGCACCCCTCCATTCGTTCTCAACATTTCACAATCGAGCAAAGAAGAAGAATAGTGCATTTTCCAACTAGCAAATCAGAGCTCTGATGATGGGTGAAATCTCCACCAAAGAAGCTCTGGAGGGCGGTATTGGAATCGAGGAAGAACACTCAAGCTCCAGACACTCTCAGAATGAACCAAGACCTACCGGAGAAGTGGGAAGGGGATCGCAAAGTGAAGTCACTTCGAAGCTCGAAATTGCGAGCTCCTGACCAACCTATCCTTGACGCACTCGGCTCTTCCGCCGCCCGCATTGGCCTTCTCTAACTGCATAAGAACCTCAGCAGCCTCCCTTCTGGCCCCGGTAAGCTCAATTTTGCCTCCCCTCGTCGAAATTTAGAGCTGCACCCCCCAAAACTTTCTCTCTTCAAATTCCCGCAGGACAGCGGCAAATTGTAGCGGAGTTAAGTCATGATAGGTTCCCCTCAACTAGCACTAGCTTCCCCCACCTCAAGATCCGACCACCATCCCTCCGTCGATAAGATACGTAAGCTTTCTCTCTCTATTGTAAGTTTTCTGACGAAAATTCGACGAATCTTAAAACTCAACCAAATTTAGAAATTCGAAATGTAGGACGAACGATGGGAGCTGTAAGAGATGAATTGAGGCGAGAATCAGAGAAATTAAGAACTTACATGCCACCAATTGGATAAGGTAAGATCTAAAGGTTAATCTACTTAAATTGGGGAAGAAGATGAAATTTGATTTTGAGATTTTTGGAACTTTTATGTAATTTTCAAAAAAATTGAAGGACTTAATAACAAATTCACGAAATTAAAGGTGTTTTCATGAAATTTATCCAAATTGAGGGTTAATTGGGCAATTTAGGCAAAATAGAGGGTAAATTGTAAATTTCTAAAAGTTGGAGACCAAATTGTAATTTTTAAAAAATTAAGGACTAAATGGCAATTTTGATTAATTAAGGGCCAATTGGTGAAATTAAAAGAGTTAAGGACCCGAAAAAAATGATTAGAAACCCAGGGGCTTAATAGAGATTAAAGAGAAATAAGGAAAACATGTGCAATCAAACTAAAGTACAGTGCCTAGGTGCAAATATGAGAAATTATGTTACCTATTCGTAAATGCGTCTTGATAAGAACACTCGTACCCTGCAATAACGAATCACTCAAGCGTCGGCCCCAGAAGCGCACCCAGTAGAGAGACCCCACTGGCACAACCCGCCGATATTACCAGGTGAGTGGGAATTACTATAATATCAATTTTGATTGAATTGTACTAATGTAAATTTTCTCAAAAAAAAATATAATAACATGAAAGAATTGATAAATAGAAAATATATTTAATCACAATTTATCTAATAAATTCATAATAGATAGTGTATAATATATAAAAAGAAAATTAAATACAACAAATTAATGATACTATAAAAACTATCTTTTTATTTGCTACATTATAATAATTATATTTTCATTGTTTATTTTTATTTTCAATATTAACTCTATTAATTATGGTAGTAATAGGACTGCTTAATCTCAAGTATTAACTAGGGAAAAATCTTTTTTTTCTTGAGAAAATTGTTTATATTATCTAGTCAGCCTACCAATGTTCGTGATGGTATTTTCTATTGTCTATATCAAATGGGACAATTTTTCTATTGCACGTATCATATAGGACAATTTTCTTTGGTGTTCAGATAACTAGAGTGGGAAGGCCATTAGGAGGAAGACAACTTGAACCTGAAGGATGAGATATCTATGCCACCTTCCTCGTCGGCTTAAGACTGGTTTTAGAGAAGGTAAGGATTTAGACCGATTTGCAAGACTTAAAAGAGCCTCTCATCTTCTGGTTTTGCAAACTGGTAATGGATTTTGCCATGATTGCTATTTAAGGTACTCAACCTGCCCCCAAGAAGACTGCTGCAGGTCCTTCGTCTGAAGGAATACTTGGGTTGTCTTGGGCTTGGTCAGTACCCTTCAAATAGCTTATTTTGCAACCCTCCCTTGGACTATTTCTATGTGAATTTCATTTGATCCTTTTTCTCTTGTCCAAGCTCTGACTCTCGTGAGAAATGGCTTGTGTTATAATTTTGCAAGCATTTTGGTGTTTGAATTAGGCATATATATACCAATATATATCTAAGCTCTTAATTGATAGCGTAGTAGGCCTGTGGATCACAATAACAGTTAGAGGTTTGTAAGTGAGTGTATCACAATAATAAAGTAAATTCATATGTACCAAGACTAGATAGATACTATGCATGCATATGCATGGTGGTGGGCAGGTACCAAATAGCACTGCACTGAATTGTATCCATGATATGACATTCCAGTCCATATACATAAAATGAAACTCCAAAATATAATATAGTGAACAATCAAAAGAACTTGAAAACATCATTATTGGACACAGGAAAGAAAAGAAAACTGAGCTTACTAGATGATACTTGAGTGGTACTTGGCTGTATCAGCATTACCTGCATCCTCAATCTCAAGTTTATCCGGGTGATGATTTCGCTCCCGGTGACCCGATTATCCCCTTCTATGTGCTTCAAATGACCGTTGTTCAATTTGCTCAAGAAGTGGAGAATGCGGACCAATAGCTGGACGATGGAGCATTCACTTATGACGATCATTTGCGGGTCGAGGGTTTGGTCACCATTTGAGGACGATCCAGGACTCTTCAGGAGGCGAACATCGACCAGATCTCCATTGATGGCCAGATCACCCGACTCATGGGTGGCTCCTTTGGCTTGCTGGAGCCGTTTCTCCAAAGCAGAATTCCTTTGGTGCAGCTCTTTGATCTGAGCTTCCAAGGAGGTCAAATACTCCCTTGCACTTTCAAGAACGATATTTTGTCTCTCTATGCAAATTTACATGAATTTTAGACAAAGACTTTCGAAAATATGTAAAAGAAAAACCTAGTTATGAGTCTGGTCAACCTGTGAAAAGTGTGGGGGGAGGATACAAGTGAGGAGTCTGAAAAGTAAGCACCCACTGCTGCACAAAGCAACACATATCTAGGATTTGGATCTATTTGCATGTTGGTTGACCCAACAACCAAGAGAGGGGACCATCATTCAACCCACTCAAATTTGAAAAAAAAGGGTTGCATGTGAGCTATTGATATAATGTAAGATTCACAACACTATATTGTGTTATAATTAATAAGTCCATCTTTCACAACTCACATAACATATTGTTCCATTTATATCTTTAAACATTTTGTGACCATTATTATAAGGGTTATATTATAATTGAAAATAAATCTTCATTTAAATTTATAAATTAAAATTCTCATTATAATATTAATATTTTTAGTGGACTCACTCCATTTAAATTTATTATTAATATTTATTAATTATTTAAAGTTTAAGCGTTATAATATAAAATTGTATTTATTTTAAAATTTTATAAACATCGTTCTTATAAATTTTTTATTTAAAATTAATATTTTTAAATTCTCACTTAATTAATTTTTATAATATAATATATATTTTTAAAAATATTAACAAATTTAAATCGGTAAAATAAATTTATTGTTGCATATTAATTATTTTTTCAAATATTGTTGATAAGTATTGATTTATTGGGTAATCTAGAAATCAGTGGGACTTTTTTCATACTCAATTAGACGTGT
This sequence comes from Trapa incisa, assembly GCA_030064435.1. Classification (NCBI taxonomy): domain Eukaryota; kingdom Viridiplantae; phylum Streptophyta; class Magnoliopsida; order Myrtales; family Lythraceae; genus Trapa; species Trapa incisa. Next base: position 1,116,388 of record CM057774.1, on the reverse strand, counting down.
GATGAATTTTTAAACATAAAATATTATTAGTAAATAAAAATATCTTAATATCAACTATAAAATTTAATATTTTTTTCATAATCGAATAGAATATTTTTTTGTACTTCGAATCCTATATTTGCAACTATAAAGAATATTATTAGTAGATAAAAGTTAGACACACGTATTATTAAAATATAGAGTGAAAATTTTCTAAATTTATAAATATATAATATTTTTTATTATTAAATGTATGAAATGTCACGTCATTCTGGAATTATCCGTTTTTATTGGAAAAATCAGCCATAGACAATTTTTTATGATCACGCTAAAAAAATAATTCTTATGTGGGAATTGTGCCATTGGCCTCCATGGATGACTTGTGTGAGGAGTATGGTAGTCTCACCTCATGTGATTACCAATAAGAAATGTTTTAGTCCACAAGCAAGATTCCACAATGACATATGCTTCACACCCAACTCCTGTTTTTGGCAAGCAAATATCACCTCAAGCCATCTTCCACAAGAAAGAGACTACCTTTTCTCAGGTTGGTGAATATTAGAATGCCAAGGTATTCTATGAAGTCAACGTAATATCATAAAAAATGCAATGTTATCCTGATCTTAAACCATCCTATTTTTCAAATAAAGTAAATTCAAATTTGATTTATAAACATACTTTATAATTTGATTCCCACCATATACTTTATATGCTTATTTATTACTTATATTTTCCATGTACTTTTTGATAAGTCAACTTTTTTATTCATATTGAATCATCCTATAAAATCTAAGTTCTATATGAGTTTCTATAATAGTAAGTAAAGACTCCCTTAATCATGCAATCATTGACCTTTTGAGAATATAGAGTTGATGAATACTTTTTAAAGTTGTTGTTCCTTCGACCTAAATGAAAAATATATTGATTATTTAAAAATTTAGAAATAAAATGTTATGCATACTGTTTTTATATAAATAAAAAGAGGAAATAAATAACTGATAATTTCATTTTATTTTATCAATAATATAAATATATGATTTTATATATTATTAAAAATGAAATATCTTATTTATATTCTAGTTATATATATCATTCTCAATCAAATAATAAACTATACTTAAAAACTTTAAAAAATTATCTTATAAAGATTTTAATATATTTTTTTATCATCAAGCATTAATATACTTGTATCTTCATATATTCAAATTTTTACATTTATATTCTATTTGTCATACAATTCACTTATTTATTAATTTTTTATTTATATAAACAATATATCAAAATAAAAAGTTGTGATTACACACCATTATTAAATAAAATGTACTTAACAAAATACATAAATTTTATTAATTTTTTCATATTAATTGGACATTCCTGAATAATAAATTAATATCTAAAATTTTTAATTTATAAAAAATTTAGTTTATTTTTTTAATATCAAACATTGATATACATATATTTCCTAATATTCAAAATTTTTATATCATAATTATTATACAATTCATTTATTAATTAATTTTTTATTTATATAAATGTTATATCAAAACCAAAAAAATTTGTTTATAAACTATATTAAATAAACTAGTAATACTAAAATATATCAATTTTAATAATTTATCTTTTAACCATTGGCTACTTATAAAAGTTGTGTATGTTATTTTATGTTTCATTTTTTTAGGGATGTTTATTTATTATAATTTTAGCATCAATTTCAACTATAATATGAACTAGCTATATTTATTATATGATATTATTGACTTCAATTTATATCTTTGAAGTTATTTTATTAAGAGTTATTACTCTCCCTTCCTACTTATAAGATAAGGTTTTAAATCATTAATCACAATTTATTTTTATTATATTTTAATTATTTGTCACATATTAATAAAGATATGAAACTCATTTTAAATTTTTTGGATTGTAATTTTTTTAGAGATGCTCATTTTAATTATTATTATACTCATTTTATACAGTATAATAATAAATTCATTTAAATTAGCAAATCAAATAAATTTTAAATTTTAAATTAATTATTTAGAAATTTAGAAATTATATGTTTATGCATACTTGTTTTGAGATTGCATAAAAAGAGAAAATAAATAACTCATTATTTACTCTTATTTTATCATTAATATAAATATAAGTGAAATCCAACTAGTGATAAAAAGATAAATTAGTTTATGATGTTAAAAATTATGTATCTTATTTATATTTCAGTTACATATATTACTCTCAATCAAATAATAAACTAATACTTAAAAATTAAAAAAAGATTATTTTATAAAGATATTAATATATTTTTTATTATCAAATATTAATATATATATATATATAAATATATTATCCATTACAATTGATAAAATGAAGTAAGAGTGGTTACAATATTATTAATGTGTTATATTTAATTTTCTACCTATATATTGTAAATAATCTATCTTGAATAAATAAGATTAATTGTGATTTTATATTTTTATATCTATCAATTATTTCACTAATTAACACAATTGCAATAAAATATTATGAGAAATATGGAAAATATTATGACCTTTCATGTTAAATGAGAAAGAAATATGAAAAATAATATAAATTTTAATAAAATCTTAAATCAAATAAGTAATTATTGATAATTATTTATTTAAATTTCTAATTATTCTTTAATTTTAATATGAACTTGAACAAAATCTTAAATTAAATAAGTAATTGTTGATCATTAGTTAATTAAATTTCTAATTATTCTTTCATTTTATTATTAAGGTTTGCCCATCAATGAATAACCTTTTATTTATGATATATTTATATAAAAAAAATTATGGCATAGTATATGTAGCAAATTGATAAGATTGTTATAAACTAATATGAACAACGTTTTGGTTTTAAAAAAACTATATATCTTGTGGTTAATAGTCATTGTACAACTTACATCTTCCTTCACTAATAGAAGAAGGGATATAGAAAACCCTAACTAACACTCATTTCTGTAATGATTTAAAATATCCTACATGTTCTTTGTAAACTAATAACCATATAAAATAATCTATAAAATATTTATTATCAAGCTTTTTATCATTAAATTTATAGGTAAATTACATATTTTTATAATTTTTTTTTACTTAATATCATTTTAACATTAAAATACGATAAATTTTAGTTTAATAAAATAGTCAATTTAACAATAATTTCCACATAATACTTTTTACTAATTAAAATACCAACACCTTAATCAATTAAGTATAAGATATAATTTTTATTATTTAATTAACTTACACTTAAAATATAATAGTTTCCACGATTAATACAAATTATATTAAAAATAATTAGTAATATTATATTTAAAATATATTATGTATATATTTAAAATAAATATAAATTAAATATATATTTTTATTTATTAAAATTATAAGTAAAAATGATATTTAATTAACTTAAAATAATAAATTAAATATTTTTTACAAATATATTTCTCATTTTTTATAATAATACAATTTTAATATAATTAAACAATCAATTTTAAGTTAGATATTCGTATAATATCATAATATATATTTATACTTAATAAAATATTAAAAATTATATTTATTTAAGTTAAATAAAATATGTATATATAAATTATAATATTATACAAATTAATTAATTAAATTTAACATTTTAATGATAATAAATTATATAATTTATATTTAAAAGTATATGATTATAAATAATAAATTAAAAATATTTTACAAATAAATTTTTATTATTTATAATTATATAATTATATAATTTTAGTATTATGTGGGAGAAATTATGATTTTAGAAGAATTAAAATAAATAAAATATGTCATTTTTATGCAAAAATCATAAAAGTTGTGTATCTCACTTTATATTTTATTTTTTATCCATATATATTTATTATGATTTTAGTATAATAAATAAACTCTATATAAGAAGAGATTATTGTAGGAAAAAAGAAATTAAATTAATAACAAAACTAACAGAAAAAAGAGAAAGTTATTGGAATACGAGCACTTGAAGTACGGGCTCCATGAACAACTATTGTTATTGCTGCACCTGATCCAAAACTCGTTAATATATCTCAAAACTTTCATATAAAAAGAATAGATTATATTTTATTTTATTAAGAAACAATTTACAAAATAAATATAAACGCAATATTCAAATATTATAAAAAAAATTTTAGAAAACATATGTAATAAGTTTATATCTTGAACGAAAAAAAAGTAAAAATCTAATAACTTGATTTTTTTAAAACATAAATAAAATATAAATCTCACAATATTATTAAAATTAAAACTTTATTTTTATAATTTTATAAAATTAGTATTTTATAAATTATTATAATAATAGCTATCCTAAATAAATAAAATAAATTATTATAATTTACATCACCACCACTAATTATTTATAATAAATACTTTTTAAGATATTTATTTTACATTTATTTAGAAATTTCTAATATAATAAATATTTTAAACATGTATATAAATATATTATTTTATTTTTTAATATTTTAAAATATATATATATATCCACATATTCAAACTTTTACTTTTTATCTCCTATTTGTCATACAATTCACTAATTTATTAATTTTTTATTTATATAAATATTATATTAAAACAAAAAGTTGTAATTACACTCTACTATTAAATAAAATTTATATATCAAAATACATAAATTTTATTATTTTTGCACATATAAAATGTGCAAAAAAATAAATTAATATCTAAAAAAATATTATATTATAAAAAATTTACTGTAATTTTTTAGTATCAATTATTGATATATGTTCAAAAAAATTATCTCATAATTATCCCACAATTCAATTATTTATCAATTTTAATAGTTAAATGAATTATTGTTTAATTAGTATTCTACATAGCTTTTTAAGATATTTTTAATACTTTTATACATATTCGTGTTTTTTATTTTAGATATATGGAATTTTTATATTTAATATTGTGTATTTTCATTTATTAAGGAATCATTATAATAAAGAAATATTAGAGTTCTACATTTTAACTTAAATAAATAATAATTACTCTTTAATTTTGATAGATTTACCTTTAATTTCTTAAATTTATGCAAAATCTTTTCTTTAATATCATTATATATATATATATATATTAAACTATAACTTTTATAAGAAAGGATAGAAAGACAAGCAATGAATTCTCTCCTCTTCTGCGCTAGGTTAAGTTTAATAGTTAAAGAATGAATGAAATTGAAAACTATATAGCAGCAAGTATATGAACAAATACATATATTCCAAAACATTAAGCATTTGCTACAAGTTAATTATAAATACATTCTTTTATATATAAATTTGTAACTTTTTTTTATCTTTTCACTTTTTTATCCTTTAATTTAATTAAATTTCTTTAATTAATATTATATATAAGAAAACCTTAAGTGAATATAATATATTATATAATACTTAACATAATAATAAAAATATTATATATTTGATTTATTTAGTAGGATTTTATATTCCCCTTATTCCAATATTTGTATAATTTATCTTAATTTTAAAAATATTTTATTGTAACACAAAAATAAAGTATTATACATCACCTTATTTATCTTTCTTTTAATATTTACTATTATTTATCTTAAGTTTACAAATATTTTATTATAATATAAAAATAAAGTCTTATACACCTCTTCATCTTTCTTTTAATATTTACTATTATTGTAATTAATTAATTTCTATTATAATTTATTTACTCGTATCATCTCACATTATTTATATTTTTACTCTAACATTTGTTCTTTTATTTAATTATTGAAATATTTATTTTTTCTAAAATAAATATATGAAATAATTAAATTATATTTTTATATATACTTTTAATTGTATTAATACATGAATTATTAGTTTATTTACTAAATTTTAGACAATATTAAATTTATATTTTAACCATTGGTAGTATTTTATGTTTCATTTTTTTTAGTGATATCCATTTATTATAATTTTTTAATTAATTTTAGTTATGATAATATATAAAAGACTTCAATATCTAATAGAATGTGATAATTTATTTTTTTAATCACTTAATAACTTATTTTAATAGGAGTTATTACTCTACCATAAAATAAAGAGTTTTAAATCATTAATCACATTTTATTTTTATTATACAATTTTTTATATTTTAATTATTTGTCACTTATGTATAAAGTATTCTTATATGCAACAACCTAATATGTATAAAACTTCCAATATAAAACAATGTTTATTAAATACATTATTAATACAATATATTGATAATAAATACAAATGTACTTATTTTCTTCATTTTTCTTTATCTGTTCATTTAATAAACTTGTTATATTTAAATTGCAAGTATTATAATTACAGAAATTGTTTATACATAGTTTAATAATAAATTTATTTAAATAAGCACTTCAAATAAAATTAAAATCTTATATTAAATATTTAAAAATTTAGAAGTGAAATATTGTGAATACTTGTTTTGAGATTGCATGGAAGAGGAAACAAATAACTAATTATTTCATCTTATTTTATTATTAATATAAATACATGTAAAGATAAACTGAGTGATAAAAAAATAAATTCAGTTTTATATTTTGTTAAAAATTATGTATTTTATTTATATTACACTTGCATAAACCACTTTCAATCAAATAATAAACTAATACTTAAAAAATTAAAAAATATATATCTTATAATTTTTTATTTAATATGTATATATATCTCCACATTTATTAATTTTTTATTTATATAAATACTTTATCAAAATAAAAAAGTTGTGGTTACATACTTTTATTAAATAAAAGGTACATACCAAAATACATAAATTTGATTACTCTTACACATATGAATTGTGAGTTCTTGAAAAATAAATTAATATCTAAAAAATATTATCTGATAAAAATTTTAGTGTAATTTTTTAATATCAATCATTGATATACATATATTTTCTAATATTCAAAATTTTTATTACATAATTATTATATAATTTATTTATTCATTATTTTTTATTTATATAAATATTATATCAAAACCAAAAAATTGTAATTACAAACTATATTAAATAAATCAGACATATCAAAATATACCTCTATATGAACTGTGAGTTAATGGGAATTCTTTTAAAATGACCTTCAATATTATATACACATTCCTTATCTTTATTTTATTTTAGATAAGTGAGATTTTTCTATTTAATCTTGTGCATTTTCCTTTATAAATGTACCATAATAATTAAGAGATGTTGGAGTAAATGTTTTGATAATAATTAATTACATAATTTAGTATCATACTAAAAGCTAACTTAAATAAATGATAATTACTCTTTAATTGTGGTAAGAGTTGTGTTTAATTTCTCAAATTCATGCATTAACCTTTCTTTAATAAATTCCATTATTTGTGAGCAAAAATATATATTCCATTGTTTTTTTTTCTATTTCAAACAAAATGTAGTAATAATTTTCTATTTCAAACAAAATTAATATTAATTTTTTTCCTAATTTTAATTTTGGGTTACATATTTAAAATTTAAAGGTATATTATATATTGTATAATATATTTTTTCCCTAAATTTCTAATATACTATGCTATCAAGACAAGATATTATTGATGCAAAGACGATACACATTTTCCATGTTCAATTATGGACAAAGCGGAATGAATAGACGAACTATATTGATTTATATATTTACTAAAGAATTTCAACACGTTAAAATACATAAATATTATTTATTAATAAAGCTTATATAACGAGTTATTGTCAAATTATCGGAGAAGATTCCTTGTCACTTCTTTCTGACATTGCCATCCTTACAGCATCCTTCAACTCCGAATCTTCCTATTCATTTTCCTACACAAAATTATTTTTTAAAAAAATTTTAAATTAAAAAATACATTTATGAGAAGAAAATAAGGAAGAATAAACAAACACATGTTACAATGACTACTGTACTTGAGTGATAATAGGCTGTATCAGCATTGCATCCTCAATCTCAAGCTTATCCAGGTGATGATTTTGCTCCTGGTGACATGATTATTCACTTCTATGTGAATCAAATGACAGTTGTTCAATTTGCTCAAGAACTGGAGAATGCGAACCAATAGTTGGACGATCGAGCATTCACTTCTGACGATCACTTGCAGGTCTAGAGTTTGGTCACCATTTCAGGACGACCCAGGACTCTTCAGGAGGCGAACATCGACTAGATCTCTATGGATGGCCAGATCACTCGACTCATGAGTGGCTCCTTTGGCTTGCAGGAATTGATTTAATTACGAGAAAATATGTTTTTTCAAATTTATTTATTAAAATATATAATTTATTTGAGAAAAAATATAATTAACAAATTATATTAACTGATATAAGAGTTATGATAATGATATACTTTTACTTATACTTAATTATTTGAGATACTTTGCTACCCATAAGTTCTCTACAACTAATTGCTTGTTTTTTATACTTAATTATTTGACTTACTTTGTGAGCTATAAGTTCTCCACTATTAATATTGCTTATTTTTTATTTTGAATCGAAACGCCCATTATTTTATAGGTTATTTCTAGTGGTGTTAACTGTTATCCATTAAAAATTAAGTACTATTTTTGAAATAGGCTGATGCTATTTGAATTAATTTTTACTTAGTCCTTTTTTTTACTTGATTCCTAGTACTTAAAGATTTTTAAAGGTTATTTCTAGTACTTTTAGCTACTTTCTCATATTTTATAATTTTTTAATTAATTTATAATTAAGATTTTACTCCACCTCATATTATTAGATTTCCGATTTAAATTTAATAAAAATTTTTTTGATATAAATAAGTTTAACCTTACATCTGAAATTACTGATATGATAATATATATAATAATAATACTTGTATTAATATAATTTATTAAAGTTTTGAAAGGATAGATTTAACCTTGATTAACCCTTTATTAATCTTAATTAAAAAATTACGCAATTGTGTAATTTGTTGGAATATAGCCTCGGAAATGTGAGTTGATTGAGGCACTCTCAAGAAAAGGTTGGGAACTCCCCTAGTGGACCTCCATCAACTAAATCCCACCCTAATTGGCTAACAAAATTTGCTAAGGCTAAATTGACTTTCCTCATATTCTCTCATCTCGTGAGGGAGTAGAAGAAGACTGAATAGATCCGATTGAGCCTTCCCATGTCATTTTTTGTTGTTGCGTAAGGCCGGAGAGCCTTAAAAATTTTTACCCAATTTTATACTTTTGTAACAGTTACTGTAGAGAAGGTCAAAAAGAATTTTTAGCACAGAATTTTTTCTGCACAGGAAGGTACTCAATGGACCAAAAAACTGATGTAGTTAAAAATTGGGATAATTTGCACACCACACAAAAATTTAATTAGTTGATGAAAAGATGATGGTTGGTTTTATAGGTGATTCACGTTAATGGTGATTTTTATATGACGCGGAAAATTTTCTTTTTTTTGGTAATGGCTGGAGCTGAGGTTTGAGGTTTATTGGGAGAGATAACATTATGTGTACGTTGTACACATAGTTGGCATATGAGGAAGATAAAATTATGTGTTATGCGATGATTAGTTATGTTCTGCTTTGACTTGATTATTTGATTCAACCCCGGTTTTTTCTAATCGTATTTGTCACCTGATGCGCAAATTAGTTGATATTATATAATTGTTTTAAGTTATTTTTTTATTGTGTAACTGAAGTTATGAGACATCAGTGATTGATCACATCTACTAATTTTATTTAATCACTACTAACCGTACAAACTTATTATTTGACGTGCCACAATCTGTTAAATCCGCTTACGTAGCTTACTCATGGGTGATTGTGTTGTATCAACAAGCTTCGAACATTTTGACCAAACTTGTTTTAACTAGTTTACGTCTAATTTTTCGATTGATTTAATTATTTTTAATTTTAATTTTAATTGGTCATTTCCCATAATATGATATGCTCCTGATCTAATTTATTTTATTAAAATTTTGTTAATTTATTTTCTTAATTTTAAGATTAAAAATTAAAAATTTACAGTAATCGCTTGTAAAATTTATTCCGTTTTAGTGTTAATTCCATATAATCTGATTTTCATTCAATTACACTACATTTCAATGTTGAAGTTATTTTATTATTGATTTATTATAAAATAGAATTTATTTTAAGTTTGTCCATCATAATTTAACTTTTAACTGATATCTAAATACCGATTTAAACCAATTATATGTTTGTTCTATTTTCAAACCTAATTTTACTACGTTTTTCTTATTCTAACTTATGGTAACTTATTTATAAAAATACAAGTTTTACATAAATTCCCTCGTATCCCTTCTGGATGCCACCTCCCCATTTTATCCTGAGTAAGAATAAGGTATTGTTGAACTCAAGTTAACCCGAATCAACCTTCAATCAAATTAATATTTTTTATTTATTTACATAATTTATCATAAAAATTTTAACAATATAATATTTTAGTTTTTTTTTTTTAAAAATTGTAAGTGTGATTCCAATCAATAATATTAATTTTTACCTAATTTCAGTTTTGGGACTACATATTTAAAATTTAAAAATATATTACATATTCTATAATGTATTTTTCCGTAAATTTCTCATATACTATGCTATCAAGACATTATTGATGCAAAGATAATACACATTTTCCATGTGCATCATGGACGAACCTGAATGAATAGACGAACTATATTAATTTATATATTTATTAAAAAAATTTAACATGTTAACATACATAAATATTATTCATTAATAAAGCTTATATAACGAATCATTGTCAAATTGTCGGAGAAGATTCTCGTCACTTCTTTGTCACACTGCCATCCTCACAGCTTCCTTCAACTCGAATCTTTTCATTCATTTTCCTACACAAAATTATTTAAAAAAATATTTTTTAAATTAAAAAATATACCAATGAGAAGAAAATAAGGAAAAATAAACGAACACTTATAACAGTACAATGACTACGGTACCTTATCGGTTTACAGTACCTTATCTAACATGGTATTAAAGTCAATGGACTCGCATTCGTGCCCGATCAAAAGCCGAAAACTCGGTTTGTGGTCTGCCCGAGTTGGATGGAGGAGAAAAAAATACCCAACTCGAGGCTATTGTTTCCCCACTCGTCTAAGACCGGAAGGGGAATACCCGGCTCGTATACAGGTGTTGAGGGCGGGTGTTGAGAGGTGTTGTTGAGAATTGCACGTGACAAGTGTATTCACGTTGCACGTGAGGGCGGGTGTTGAGAATATATCCCATATTGGATAAAATAGAGAAATGTTGTGGATTTATAAGTTTGTAAGGGTACCACTACTTACAAGTTATAACTTTTAAGTAAAAATAATGATATTCGGCTGTATCATCATTACCTGCATCCTCAACCTCAAGTTTATCCGGGTGATGATTTCGCTCCCGGTGACGTGATTATCCGCTTCTATGTGCATCAAATGACGGTTGTTCAATTTGCTCAAGAACTGGAGAATGGGGACTAATAGCTGGACGATGGAGCATTCACTTCTGACGATCACTTGGAGGTTGATGGCCAGATCACCTGACTCATGAGTAGTAGCTCCTTTGGCTTGCATGAGCCATTTCTCCCGAGCATAATCCCTTTGGTGTAGCTCTTTGATCTAAGCTTCCAATGAGGTCAAATACTCCCTTGCACTTTCAAGAACCGATAATTTGTCTCTCTACGCAAATTCACAAGAAATTTAACTGTGTTTAACTGATAATATAAACTGATAATAGCTCTACCGCTCATAGAACAATGCAGGGATGAGGGCCGTCCCCTGAATATGCTTTATACAATTCTCTATATACTTTCACCTCCCTCAAACTAGATAGATGCATAGGTCCAAGAACGATGCTATTCTCAATCAAGGAGTTGTTCACATAATTTGAAGAGATTGAGGATAGTATACCTTTATTCCATCTGGAGGTAGCAACTCCTTCAGCGCCTCGATGCATTTGTTGTAGTTCTCCCTCCGTCTTCTCTCGGTCATGATGTGATGCAATTGTACGCCTATGAGACGAGAATCAGCACCAAATGCTTGAACCCTATCTTGAAGGCTGAGTAGATGTAAGTTTCTATTGTATTTATCTCTCCTGCGGACTTCAGGCTTTTTCATCTGAGCAGCTGTAGGGTGTAATGGGGCCGAGGAGTGCGGAGTGAATGCGCTGTCTATTCTGCCTAATGGAAAACCAAGCCCAGCTGGAAAATCTTCTTGATGCCGCTGTGATGATGAAGGGGAGGAGGGAGAAGATGAGGATAAAACGGCGAGTAAGGCTCTCACCATTAACTCCTGCTCCATCAGCGGATCTGGGAATGATGTCAAGTTGGATGTCCTAAAAAATGGTTGCAGCAGCTGGGAGATTCTACTGGTAGTGATGATCGGGGTTTCGGTGGGAAGCGGTCGAGATGATATTGCTGCTTGTGGATCAGTAGAGGCAGCTACCTCTTGTAGATAATGGGTGCTATCCATTGAAGTTGATTTCTCACTGCAGACATGTCGGTGGAGCTGAGCCTGATTTCTTTACCCATGAATTCACAATCTTCTTCCTTCATGTTGAAACCCCAAAAGGTGATTCTTATTCTCAAAAAAGAAACCCTAAAAGGATCTGCAAATCCATATTTCAATATATGAAATTAACTTAACGGAGTCTGCAGCGGGATCTTAAGTAAAACACGCATGTACTTGAAGAGATCAGGCAAGAAAGAGGCCTGACCCAGATGCAGAGGTAATGATTGCACGAGGACATCGAGGAAGACAGCTCCATAATCTTCATCGAGTTGGAATGCTGAGAGACCATGCTTGTTGCCCTACTTCTAATTCATCACTTCTGCATGTATATATATACACACACATACGCATGTAGTATGCCACTGTCGTATCTCTTTCATCTGAGAGAGGCCGATCAATATCGGAAAGTTGGCGTGGAAAGGATAAAGACTTTGGAAAATATGCAAAAGAAAAACTTAGTTCTGAGTCTGGTCAACTGTGAAAAATCTGAAGGAAGGAGACAAGTGAGGAGTCTGAAAAGTAAGCACCCACTGCTGCACAAAGCAAGACATATCTAGGATTTGAATCTATTTGCATGTTGGTTGACCCAACAACCAAGAAAAGTGTAGTCTCCTCCTTGCTTTGGAAGGAGTCTCTGGTGATATCCCACTAATATAAGAAGCCTCAAACAGTTTTTGAAGATTCCAAGAAGAGTTCTCTCAAGGCCATAAAGTCCATATGGTAGTCTCACCTCCTGTGAGTACCAACCAGAGATGTTTTAGTCCACAAGCAAGATTCAGCAATGACATATGCTTCACACCCACCTCGTTTTTTTGGCAAGCAAATATCAGCCCAAGCCATCTTCCACAAGAAAGAGTAGAAGAAACTTCCGCTGACCCGAGACTACCTTTTCTCAGCTTGGTGAATGTTAGCATGCCAAGATATTCTATGAAGTCAAATATGATATCATAAAAAACGCAATCTTATGATGACTTTAAACCATTTTGTTCAAATAAAGTAAATTCAAAATTTGTAAGATATGAAAAGGCATTGTTTAAACATATTTTAGAATTTGATTTCTACCATCTATTTTATATACCAATTTATTAGTTTTATTTTCCATGAAAATTTTTAGCAGTCAAATTTTTTATTCATATTGAATCATCTTATAAATTCTAAGGTTTAACTTCTAAAATAGGATATTTTTTAGAATTCTCTCATGAAACCCTTTATTTATATATATATGTATATGTATATGTATATGAGTAGAAAGCACTATAACAAAATAAGATGTTAAGTTGAAAGGTAAGAGTAAGAATTGAGATATACTCTTTCTTGTTCTTAAATTGAACCATGAAATTGGAGGCGAGTAATTATGAGGCGGAAAAGAAGTGATAACGTATTGTATGCTTTGCTATACCATAAGTAAGATTTATGGTCCAATAAGAGTTGTCCATAAAATCACCATTCCAAGGATGACTCATTTGATCCTTTAACTTCACTTTTGTCCCAATTCACAAATTACAACCTTTGTTGGAGAAGTGAGCCCACAAATTTTCAATGATTTAAGACAATTCTCATATTTATCTGATCAAATTAATTTAATTTTTGATAGTGCTAAACTTTTATTTTGAATTATTTATGAGGTTGGACTCACCTGTATAAATTAATAAGTGTGAATAGATTTGAGTTAATCGAATCCTATTAGTAAAGATAATTTTTATTTGAGAAACGCATGATGATCACACTATCGCAGTTAATGGCTTGTAGCTTGTGAGACCACCCTCCTCACATCCTACTCTAAAGCCATCTCTTCCCATTCATTGAACTCATTCTCCTACACAACGCTGTGTTTACGCTTTTATTGTAAAGATGCACTATTTAGAAGAAAGTAAGGGGAAATTTGTATAGCACAACTAAGGTAAGTGTGTGTTACTTGGACACCCATTTTGAAGTTTACCATAATGATGACCCTCTCCCAGAAATAACTATAGCCTTCCATGAAAGTCATGTCAATGTTGTTCACTTGTTTTAAGAATCCTAAAATACTAAGCACCTGCGATGCCGAGCATTCGCTTCTAATGACCACTTGCAAGTCGAGGGTCGATCTTCTGGGGTGGATTCCCGAGACAGCAGGTTGACATGGATGAGCGAACCTCCTGCCTAGCCTTTTCTCCATATCATCATTCCTCCTTTGTGGAAGTTTTTCCATTTGACCTTTAAGGTGGTCAGTACTCTTGTGTGCTTGCAAGAACTGATACTTTAGTATTTTCGTGCAAATTCATTAAATCATTAGGATCATTTTACTTCTCTATCATTAGTTATTAGAGAAATTGTGGGTTTAAAAAATTTAGAAGAAATAAAGTGATGGAATTATGTCACTTAATAAACTTATATTTTTGTTATTTATCTTGTGTGAAATAATAGAGGATGGTACTTTGGTTCTAGTACGAGGATGTAGTTCTTTGAACGCCTACACTGATTTGTTGAATTTTTCTCTCTATTTTTTCCCAATACAATGTCATTCAACTAGTTTACTATAAGATAAAAATTAACACAAGTTACTTTTCCTCCATGTCTAAAACAATATATATATATATATAAATGAGTTTCTATAATAGTAAGTAAAGACTCCCTTAATCATGCTATTATTACTGCATGTGCTCACTCAACTTTTTAAGAGTCGATAATACTCCTTCAAGTTATTGACCCTTCTACCTAAATGAAAAATATGGCAAGTAGAAAGAAGTTTATGATATAAACAATTTTGTCATTATCTTAATTTATATTAAAAATATTACTAACATATATTTAATGTTTTATTGAATATACTGTTATATTATTTTTCCACTAATATAATTTGATATTGAAATAACAATATGATATTATAGTTAAATTCTTATTTTCTAAATGATATAGCAATATTAAGTCAAATAAGTATATTGTCATATTAGGCTAACATTAGATCTATCTATATCATTAAGCAAACCCTTAAGATTGATTGCATTTACACTTTCTTATATATTATTTGACAAGTATGAATACTTGCCACCTTTAGTGACTATTATTACACATTCCTAATTGAAACATTTGTAATCTTTTTATCTTTTATAAGGTGGAAGAGTATGCACATTTGTACCTTTAGGCGGTTATCCACATGCATTGAAACATTTCTACCAATAATCTCCGCTTATAGAGCTCATACTTTTATTTACATGAAAGTCAAAATCATGACTTGTCTTCATTTAGTTGATATAAATGTAATTTTAATAAATAAATAAAATTTTAAAAAAACCAAACATATAAAACAACTACTCATCAGCTTATTTTTTCTACAAATATTGATCATTAAATTTTATGAGTTCAAGTGAGTACTATGCATTAAATGCTGAACTTATATATTGGACTGCATAACTCAAAAAATAAAATAATTGTGATAGAACAAGGTGACTTTTGACTATTTTAGGGTTGACTACTTCAAAGTTGACTCTTTTCTTCACAATTTCTCCCCCTTCTTCTAGTTACAACACTATATCAAAATAAAAAGTTTTGATTACAAACTACTATTAAATAAAATGTATATAACAAAATACATAAATTTTATTACTTTTTTTTATGTGAATTGGACCTTCATGAATAATAAATTAATATCTAAAAAATTTTAACTTATAAAAAATTTATTGTAATTTTTTAATATCAAGCATTGATATACATATATTTCCTAATATTCAAAATTTTTATATAATAATTATCATATAATTCATTTATTCATTAATTTTTTATTTATATAAATAATATATCAAAACCAAAAAAATGTAATTACAAACTATATTAAATAAACACGTAATATTAAAATATATCAATTTTAATAATTTATCTTTTAACTATTGGCCGTAGTCATAGAAGTTGTGTATGTCATTTTATATTTCATTGTTTTAGGTATGTTCAATTATTATGATTTCAATTTCAACTATGATATGAACTAGCTATATTCATTATATGATATTAGAGATTTCAATTCATATTTTTGAAGTTATTTTATTAACAGTCATTACTCTCCCTTCTTAATTATAAGATAAAATTTTAAATCATTCTTCACAATTTATTTTTATTATAATTTTTTTATATTATAATTATTTATAATTTATCAATAAAATATAAAACTCATTTTAATTTTTTGGATTGTAATTTTGTTTTTGCTCACAATATTCTTAATAACATTGAAGAAGAAAATCTGACATGAGACGGTTGAGAACAAGTATATATAAAATTTCCAATGTAAAACTATTGGTTAGATACATGATGAATGCAAATTACAGATAATAAATGCAAATATATTTTTTCTTCATTCTTCTATATTTATTTATTTAGTAAACTTGTTATACTCAAATTGCAAGTTAATAACGTATAAATTGTTTATTTAGTATAATAATAAATTTATTTAAATGAGCACATCAAATAAAATTTAAATATTAGATTGATTATTTAGAAGTTTAGAAATTAAATATTTATGCATACTTGTTTTGAGATTACATAAAAAGAGGAAGCAAATAACTCATTATTTCCTCTTATTTTATTATTAATATAAATATACCTAAAAGTAGTGATAAAAAGATAAATTCAATTATGTTGTTAAAAATTATGTATCTTATTTATATTTCAATTAAATATATCAATCTCAATCAAATAATAAACTTTAAAAAAATTATTTTATAAAGTATTAATGTATTTTTTATTATAAGTATTAATCTATATATATATATATATATCATCACATATTAAAACTTTTATATTTATATCCTATTTATTATAAATTTCACTTATTTATTAATTTTTTATTTATATAAATATTATATTAAAAAAAGTTCGATTACACACTACTATTAAATAAAATGTATATATCAAAATATATAAATTTGATTATTTTTGAAAATATAAACTGTGCGAATAATAAGTTAATATTTAAAAAATATTATATTATAAAAAATTTATTATATTTTTTTAGTATCAATTGATATATACATATATATTTCCTAAAATTCAAAATTTTTATCTAATAATAATCCATAATTCATTTATTCATCAATTTTAATAGTCACATGAATTGTGGTTTAGTATATAGTATACATAGTTTTTTAAGATAACTTTAATACTTTTATACACATTCATGGTCTTTATTTTAGATATATAGGATTTTTCTATTTAATATTGTTTATTTTCCTTTATTAAAGGATCATTATAATTAAGAGATGTTGTAGTTCTAAAAGATAACTTAAATAAATAATAATTACTCTTTAATTTTGTTAAATTTGTCTTTAATTTCTTAAATTTATGCAATATCATTTCTTTAATATCATTATATTTATATATTAAAATACAAATTTTATAAGAGATGAAGCAAACATAAGCAATGAATTCTTTTCAGGAGGCATGCCACATACTTAATGGTTAGACAATAAATGAAATTGAAAACTATATAGCAGCAAGTATATATGAACAAATATATATATCTCAAAACATTAAGCATTTGTGCAAGTTGATAATAAATACATTTTTTTATATATGAAATTATAACCTTTTTCTTATCTTTTCAATTTTTTAACCCTTTAATTTAATTAAATTTCTTTAATTAATATTATATATAAGAAAACCTTAAAGTGAATATAATATATTAAATAATGCTTCACATAATAATCAAAATATTATATATTTGATTTATTTTGTAGGGTTTTATATTCCCCTTACTTCACTATTTTTATTATTTATCTTAATTTTACAAATATTTTATTATTACACAAAAATAAAGTCTTATACACCACATCATTTATCTTTCTTTTAATATTTAATATTTACTATTATTATAATTAATTATTTTTATTATAATTTATTTACTTATAACCTCACATTATTTATATTTTTTTGCTCTAAAATTTCTCTTTATTAATTAATTATTGAAATATTTATCTTTTATTCCTTTAATAAATATATGAAATAATTAAATAATATTTTTATGCGTAATTGTATTTATACAAGAATTTAGTAGTTTATTTACTAAATTTTAGACAACATTAAATTTATATTTTAACTATTGGTAATACTATATGAGTTGTGTATGTCATTTCATGTTTTATTTTTTTTAGTGATGTAAATTTATTATGATTTTTGCATCAATTTCAGCTATATTCAATATATGATAGCAAACACTTTAATTTCTAATAAAATATAATAATTCATTTTTTAATTACTTAATAACTTATTTTATTAGGAGTTATTACTCTCCATGCTCAAGATAAAGAGTTTTAAATCATTTATAACAATTTATTTTTATTATACATTTTTATATTTTAATTACTTGTCACTTATAGAAAAAACATTCTTATAGGCAACTCATTTTTATTTTTTGGGATGTAATGTTGTTTTTCCACTGATATAACGTTATTGTAATATAATTTAATATTAATATAACAATATGATGTTATAGTTAAAATATTAATTTCTATAACAATATTAAATTAAATAAGCATATTGTTATATTAGGCAAAAAGATTATTTAACAATATATAGTGTAAAATATTAACTTTATATTAGTTAAATTTAAAATTAATATAAATATATTTATTTTATAAAAATATTTAATAACAAAAAAAATTTTTTAAGTATTTAGTACAAAGTTATTATTTAATTCAAAATTTTGATATACTTTAAAAATATTCAAAATAAATATAAGTAAATGTGTAAAAGAAGTCTAGTTCCATCATTTTACTTTTTTTTTGTACTCAACCCATTACCCAATTTGGCACATATAAATTAAATTTTTTTTAATTTTATTAATAAAACATTAAAACGGTTTCAATATTAAAATTTAAATATAAAAATATAAGTATAAAAAGTGAATTAAAAAAATAAATTAATAAGCAAAATTATTTTAAAATTAAAATTGGTTATAATTTTGATACAAATAAGTACGAGATAAGATAATTAATCTAATAAAATGCTATCAAAATATGAATTATAGTAATTATATATTTAATAGAAATAATAGTGAGATGGCATATTTTGATGAAAACTTTATGTTGCCAAATTAAGCAAATCTAATGCATTTGATGGCTTGCAATACTATAATGCTAATAAATGTAGCCAATTCAAAATTTTGATTACTTTTAATTAATCATGTTATTATTATTATATATATATTAAACTAATAAAAATTTTGATTACTTCTAATTAATTATTTCATTAATATATATATTTTATTATTTAATTATTAAAATATTTATCTTTTATTCATTAAATAAATATATGAAATAATAAAATAACTAACCTAAATAACCAATTTGACACGATGTATTCGTAAAATGAATAAATAATATTTTTATTTATACTTTCAATTTTATTAATACAAAAATTTAATATTTTATTTACTACATTTTAGAGAATATTTATCTTTTAACAATGGTAAAAAGATATGAATTCGGTTTAATTTTTTTATTGTAATGTTGATTTTACTCACAATATTTCTAAGAAAATGACATTGATAAAAGAAAATCAGCCATGAAACTGTCACTAGTGAGAACGAGCTATGTTTTATAAAATTTTCAATTTAAAATTACTTACATGGATAATGAATTCAAATGATATATAATGCAAACATATTATTTTCTTTATTATCCTCTATTAAACTTGTTATATTCAAATTGCAAGTATTATAATTACATATAAATTATTTATGTAGTATAATAATAAATTCATTTAAATAAGCACCTCAAGTAAAATTTAAATCTTATATTTATTATTTAGAAATTTAGAATTGAAATGATTATATTTGTTTTGAAATAACATAAAAAAAGTAAGCAAATATCTGATTATTTCGTCTTATTTTATCAATAATATAAATATATGTGAAGGCTATATGAGTGATAAAAAAATAAATTCAGTTTTATATATAGTTAAAAATTATTTATCTTATTTATATTATAGTTACATATATCACTCTCAACCAAATAATAAACTAATAGTTAAAAACTTAAAAAAAATATTATCTTATAAAGATATTAGTGTAATTTTTTATTATCAAGTATTAATATGTATATATATATATCCCCGTATTCAAACTTTTACATTTATCTCTTATTTGTGATACAATTCACTTATTTATTAATTTTTTATTTATATAAATATTATATCAAAATAAAAAGTTGTGATTACAAACTATTATTGAATAAAATTTACATAACCAAATAAATAAATTTTATTACATTTTCCATATGAATGGTGTGCTATTTAAGAATAAATTAATATTTAAAAAATATTAACTTATAAAAATTTTAGTGTAATTTTTTAGTATCAACCATTAATATACATATATTTTCTAATATTCAAAATTTTTATATTATAATTATCATAAATTTTATTTATTAATTAATTTTTATTTATATATATGTTATATCAAAACAAAAAATGTGATTATAAATTATATTAAATAAACTAAAAATATTAAAATATATCAATTTTAATAATTTTACTATATAAAGTGTGAGTTAATGAGTAGTCTACATATCTTTTAAATAACATTCAACTCTTTAATTTTGGTAGAATTTATCTTTAATTTCTCACATTTATGTAATATCCTTTCTTCAATCAATTCCATTGTTTTGTGAGAGAAAAAAAATAAATTTCATTGTTCATTTTTCATTAGAAATAAAATGTAATCATAAATTTTTATTTGAAAAGTGACACAAATTGTATATGAAATAATCTCCTAATATTTTCTCAATCAATTCTACTTGTATTAAAATAAACAATATTTTAACATACTTTTCACATATTACTTTTTGTACATAGGCCTTATATTATGTTTTAAATACTTAATTAGATCTATTTGTGTAAATTCTATAAATAAATATCATCATTAATAAAAAAAGTGTGATAAATAAATAATAACTTTTACTTATTTTTAATAGTAACAAATTCTCATATAAAATATTTTCAACTTATTTAAATAAAAATAATAAAATAAAAACAAATTTAATATAATATCCAAATAATGTACATATTAAATAAGAAGTGTTTTCATCTCTTAACTTTCACTTCATTCTAATCTATTGTGTAAAAAAAAACTTCATTCTAATCTCAATGCTTATTCTTTATCCATTTTTCTATATAAGTAGAATTGTAACTTGGAATAAAAATAGCCTATATAAACTTGAGTTTTTTTAATTTGATATTTATTATACAATTTAAAAATAAATATATGTAATCATAGATGACCGATCCATAAAATT
The DNA here is from genome assembly GCA_030064435.1 of Trapa incisa. NCBI lineage: Eukaryota > Viridiplantae > Streptophyta > Magnoliopsida > Myrtales > Lythraceae > Trapa > Trapa incisa. The sequence goes on along the minus strand of CM057774.1, from coordinate 1,094,646 downwards.
TAATAATATACAATAAAATTAAATTGAAGTAATAAAAATGAAATAATTTCTAAAATATAAACATAATTCAATAAAATTTACACATTATTTTAAAAAAAATATAAATTCAAAGCTTATATTGTAATCAAATATATTATTTAAAAAAAATTTATATTGATATTATTTCATATCATATCATGAATGAAAGGATATGCTAGTTAATTTGTATGTTTCATCCATGAAATAATCAAATATTCTAAACCAACATCAATGTTTAGTTCAGAAAAGTTATAAATATATTTTGCATAGTTTAAATGATATTATATTTAAATGAGAGGGTGTTATAGAAATAATTGTTGTTGCATTTACATGCTTGAAACTTATATTTGGAAGAAGATAAATGGTTTGTACTCATAATTAAGTATATATTTTATTTAGTACATACCTTTTTTAAATTATTCTATTCAATGTAAATTATTATATACTATTATTATATTAAGTTTGAATGTCAATTTATGAGTATATATGTAAGTATTATTAAAAATATTTTTTTAAAATTTCTCTAATTAAACTCTATATATACATTCACTACTTTATATGATATAAAAAAAATGTGTTCTCTAGTAAATAAAGATTAACTTATTTTTATTGAAAATTTGTATAATTTTTTACAATTCTAATAACGTAAATATAGCCGATAAAAATGTTAATTTTTTAAATATTTAACATGCTATTTTCCCACCATAAAAGAAAGGGTGCTTGTCCTAATTAGTACAATTATAATGGAATATCACGGTGGATAGTGATGACCCTATTGGTGCTAAATAGAAAGAACTGTGGAAAAGAGTATATGAATATGAACAATATTTTGAATGGCATAAGTAATAGTATTTAAAATTCTAATTATTCTTTGGCTCTATTATTAAGGCATACCAATCAATAAATAATGTTCTATGTATAATATATTCACATAAAAAATTATAACATAATATATAAAATGGAGCATATTAAGATACTACCATCAACAACAAGTGTTGGTCTCTTTCATGTTGGAGGGAGTCTCCCCTATAAATAAACAACATTGAGACTCACTAACCCACTTCATTATTTAGGTTGAAAATTCAGATGATTTCACCTACCTTTTTTAATAAGACTTGACCATTCATGGTGTTAGAGGCCATTGTCAATTTATGGCTTCCTCCACTATTGGAAATAAGGGAGATTGAAATCCATAACTAATACCCACTTCTCCAATAATTTAGAATGTACTCCTCGTTTTACCTAAGTAAACGGCAGGGGCACTGAAAACCCATGATTAATAATCATTTGAAGTAAAATATAGTTGACTTATTGTCAAACTTTTTAACATTAGATCTATCTATATCATTAAGTAAACACTTGAGATTGCATTTATACTAATGTTGGTTTAGAGAGCTCAGGCTTGTTATTTGCATGAAAGTTATAGTCATGATTTTGTCTTTATTTAGTTGATATAGATTTAATTTTAATAAATAAATATAAGTTTAAAAAAAATTAAAAACTAAACATATAAAATAATATTTTATATGCTTATTTTTCCTGTAAATATTGATCATAAACCCTAAATGTTGATACTCGAATTCAATTTTTATTATTTTTGTACTAGTTCTATTCTAATTTGTATCAATTCATTGTTTTAATATATACTTATTTTAAAATTATGTTAATCTATATAATTTACAATATATTTTTTATATTTTTTAATATAATTTTACATATATACAATGGTTTATGTATTTTTTACATATAATTTTACAAATTATATAATTAATCATTTTTATAATTCTTTTATTTTTATGTTCAATTTTAATAAATATTAGTTTATTTATAACAAATAAATTAATAAATTATAAAATTCTAATTTTATGTATATAATTATATAAATAGTTATAAAAATAATTTATATACATAAAATAATTTAATATAATTATGTATATTATTATAAAATAGTGTTGTAAATTAAATATTTATATGATTAAAAATTATAAAATTTACGTAAAACCTATTTTATTTATATAAAAGAATTTATTATAATTAAAACTTTTTTAATTTTATGTAAAATAGGGCAATAAAATTAATTTATTTAAATTAAATAATTTAATATAGTTATGTAGTATATCAATTTACAAGTATAAAATTATAATTTTATGTATTGATATAAAATAATATTTATATATGTTCAAATAATTTACTATAATTAAATTTTATGTAAAATAGTTAATTTTAGTACACTAAATTAAATTAAATCATTTAAAATAATTTATATATCATATTATATTATAACAACTAACAAGTTATATATTTTTCTTTAATTATTTTTAAATTTTATATAAAATTATAAATAATTTAATATTATGATATATTGTAATATTTTCAAATTTATAAACACATTAATTTATTAAATTTGATATTATATTCTCAACAACTATAATTAAAATTTTAATTTAATATAGTTATATATAATTAAATAGTCATATTATATAAAATTTTATCATATATAATAAATATTTTATATAATTAAAAAATATATAATTTATTTAAAACTTATTTACTATAATTACAACTTTTTAATTTTATTTACCGTAGTAATTTTACATAAAATATAATTAATTTATGTAAATTAAATAATTTAATATAATTATGTACAATATATCAATTGATAATACAATAAATATTTTATATAAATATAAATTTTTAATTTTATTTACAAAAAAATTCTATGTGCTAATTTATTAAACTATTAGCCATTTTCTCATAATTCAATGTGGATATCTTTTTACTTCTCCATCATTCATCACTAAAAAAATATAGGCTTATAATAAATATAAGAAATAAGGTACTAGAAAATTTCAACAACAAAATTAGAATCTGGAGCTTAGCTAATAATTATTCCTTCAACATGGAATCGATGAGTGCCCCTTTTACCTAACCGGGAAGTGTCGATTGCTTGCAAATCTTATAGGTTATGCTTAAAATGTTGTGATCTAAAATATTTTGTGATTATATCACTCGTGTTCACTACATCTTTCATATAATTGTACCTATTTATTGAAATCTATATTTATGAAAATAAATCAGATAATGATTAGGGGGCATGTTTTTATTTCATCACAAACAGAGAAGTAATTATTGTATTAACAATATATAATAGAGATTATTATATAAGAGCAACCATATTATGAGTTCATTTGATATACTCAACTCGAATTGTTTTAAAAATCAATATAAGTAACTTTAATTAACAAAATTAATGGCTAAATTAAGTAGTGATGTTTTTAAATTAATTGATATTTTAATATAAAAAATTTTAAAATTTTATTTTAATAACAAATATTTTATTAAAATTGATATATTTTATAACAATTTAATTTAACTTAAAAAAATAATACTAACATTTATTTAATATTTTGTTGAGTATTACATTATATTTTTTTTACTAATATAACAATATTATAATATAATTTGATATAAAAATATAATATGATAGTTAAATTATTAATTTTTAAATAATATACCAATATTAAGATAAAGAAGCATATTATCATATTAGTTAAAAATATTATATAACAACATATAGTGTAAAATATTGAATTTATATCAACATAATTTAAAATTAATACTAATATATATTTAATAACAAAAATATTTTTTAAGTGTTTAGTACAAAAATATCATTTAGTTCAAAATTTCAAGATAATTTACTTAAATACAAAATAAGGATAAGGATGAGTTGAATATATCTGAGAAGATATGTTAGGGAAGTATAGTACCATCTTCCTACTTTTTTTTGCTATACCCAGGAATGAATTACAAAGTTTCTAATTATGTTTATGAAACACCAAAATAGTTTGAAAATTAAAATTTAAATATAAGAAATAAGTAAAAAATGTGAAATAAAATATAAATTTATAAACAATCTTAATTTAGAATTAAGGTGAATGCATAAATTAATGTTTATCTTCCTTTTATGTTGTAAAGGTAAATTACACGGTCATAATTTATGCAATATAATAATATTGATAAATGGTGCCAGTTTAAAATTCTAACTAATTATTATTTATCTTCTCATTAATATATATATATATATTTAAATAATATCACAAAACCCTTAAAATGTACTTCAAAATAAAATTTTCAAAACAATACCTTTAAGTTATTACTCTTCTACCAAATGATATATTAAGTTAGGGAGAAAATGTTTGAATAATAAATGAGATTAAAAATTATATACCATTAGAGTATAGTAACAAAACCATATGTTAAAACATTAATCATTCGCTACAAAATCATAAATATATTTTGTTATATGTTTGAATTTGAATTTTATTCTATTTTTACTTTTTTTACCCTTTAAGTTAATTATTTTTTAATTAATATTGTATATAAAAAAACTTAAAGTGAATATAATATATTAGATAATACTTAACATAATAATCAAAATATTGTATATTTAAATTATTTATTAGAATTTTATATTTTCATTATTTCACTATTTATATTATTTATTTTAATTTCACAAATATTTTATTAAGAAACAAAAATAAAGTCTATACACCTCCTCATTTATCTTTCTTTTAATATTAAATATTTATTATTATTATTATTTATTAATTAATTTCTATTAAAATTTATTTATTTGTGTTAGATCACATTATTTAGATTTTTTATTCGAATTTTTTATTATTATTTATTTATTATTAAATTATTAACCTTTTAAAATATTTACTTTTAACTGAATATAACTGTAAAATAATTAGATAACATTTTTATTTATACGTTCAATTATATTAATACAAGAATATATTAGTTTATTCACTAAATTAAAAAAAATAAATTTATTTTTTAAACATTGGTAGCACTCATATGAGTTGTGTATTTCTTATATAGATAATGCATGCAAAATACACATCATAATGAATGCAAATATACTTATTTTGTTCTTACTTTTTTTTCTTTATTCACTTAGTAAACTTTTTATATTTAAGTATCATAATTCTACATAAATTATTTATATATATTAAGTATAATAATAAATTTATTTAAATAAGTACATCAAAAAAATTTTGAAATGACATAAAAAGAGAAAATAAATAACTATTTATTTTCTATTATTTTAGTAATAATATAAATATATATTAAGTTCAATTGATAAATTATATGATGTTAAAAATTATGTATCTTATTTATATTTTTATTTATATATACTACTATTTATTAAAGAATAAAATAATTTTAAAAAAATATTATTTTATTCTTTAATAATGATATATCAAAATAATATTATTAATGTAATGAATAAAATAATATTATTAATATATTTTTTAGTATTAAATATTGATATATATATATATATATATTTTTCGCATATTTAAACTTTTACAATTATTTTCTAATTGTCATACAATTCACTTATTTATTATTTTTTTATTTATATAGATAATATATCAAAATAAAAAAGTTATATTTACAAAATAGTATTAAATAAATCATACATATCAAAATAAATCAATTTTAATACTTTTGCTCAAATAAATTATAAGTTTTTAAATAAGAAATTAATATTTTAAAAAAATATTATGTTATAAATATATTAGTTGTAATTTTTTAATATTAAGTATTGATATATATATATATATATATTTCAACAAAAACTTTTACCATTATTTCCAAATTATTATATAATTAATAGACTTAAATAAATGAAAATTACTCTACAATACAAATTAAACTACTTTTATTATTTATTTATATATATATTATAAATAATAAAAAATATATTTGTAAAATATATTTAATTTATTATTTCAAATTAATTAAACTAACTACTAATTATATAATTTTTATCTATAAAATATAATAATAAATTAAATATATTTTTTATTATTTATAATTATATAATTATACAATTTTAGTATTATGAGGGAGAAATTATAGGTTTAAAAGAAATAAAGTATGTGAAAAAATTATTAAAGTTGTGTATGTTATTTTATGTTTCATTTTTTTAATGATATTTATTTATTATAATTTTAATATAATAAATAAACTCTATATAGCACAGATTTTTAATGAGAGCTTCTTGGAAGATGAGCGGTTCAATCAATAGCTGATGGGGATAACTATTTTTTATGCACCTCATCCGAATCCCGCTAATATATTTACAAAATCATAAATGAAAAAAAAACTTCAAAACTTTCACTACATAAATAGTTTCACCTGCATGTAGAAAACTTATTATTTAGAAAAGTTAAATTTATTACTTTGTCTTCATTTAGTTTTAGTTGATATAGATTTAATTTTAATAAATAAATATAAGTTAAAAACTTAAAAACTGAACATATAAAACAACCTTTCATAAACTTATTTTTTATTTGTAAATATTGATGATTAAGTGTTATAACTTGAAGTGAGTAGTATGCCTTAAATACTTGCCTTATATGTTACAATTTCTTCTTTCTCTCACAACTTTAGATATAGTCACTACTACTAAGCTAAATTGTGTATTATTTTTATTTAAATCGAAATTATTGTCATAATACTTTATTCTAATTATTTACGTGTGATTTTAATTTTAATATAACTCGATATTAAATAATCTAATTTATGATAAGGTAATTCAGATAAGTATTTTATAATACAATTCGTGTTATAGTTATATAAGTTCGATTTTAATCATTATTAAATAATCGTTTTAATATACTTATTTTAAAATTATATTAATTTATATAATTTACAATTTTTTAATTTATAATATAATTTCACGTATATAATATTAATATAATTTATATATTTGTATACATATAATTTTACAAATTATATAATTAATAAAATTTATGATTTTTTTAATTTTTTGTACAATTTTTAATGAATAAAAATTTATTTACATCAAATAAATTACTAATTTATAACATTATAATTTTATGTTAGTAAATATATAAATAGTCATAAAAATAATTTATATAAATAAGATAATTTAATATAATTATATATATTTAAATAATTAAAAAAATAGTATTATAAAGTAAATATTTATATAATTAAAAATGGTGAAATTTAGGTAAATGTTGTTTTATGTATAATAATATTGATTTATATTAAATTATTTATTATAAATAAATATTTTTAATTTTATGTGCAATAAAATTAATTTATCTAAATTAAATATTTTAATATAATTATATACACTGTATCAATATAAAATATAAGTATAAAATTATAATTTTTCTATATTTATGTACAATAATAATATTGGTACATGTACAAATAAATCATTATAATTAATTATTTTTAAATTTATGTAAAGTAGTTATTTTAGTGTTGTAAATCAAATAATTTAAAATAATTATTTAACGGTAAAAATTAAAAAGTTATGTAATATATATTTTATATAATTAAAAAATTTAAATTAATATAATTACCCAAAGTTAAATAGTGATATTATATACAATTTTATAATGTACAATAAATATTTTATACAATTAAAAATTATGAAATTTATATAAAACTTATTTAATATAATTAAAATCTTTTAATTTTATATATAATAGTAATTTTAAATTCAGTCAAATTAATTTATATAAATGAAATAATGTAATATAATTATTTAAAATATATCAAAATTTAAATATTTTATATAAATACAAAATTATAATTTTATTTACAAAAATATTAATTTATTATAATTATTTTTAAATTTTATACAAGTAAAATAAATAATTTAGAATAATTATTTATGATGATATAATATATCTGCCATATATATTTTCTATAATTAAAATTTTGTAATTTTATTTAAACGTTGTTTTTTATATACAATAATATTAATATTTTTGTATACAACATAATTTACTATAATTATTTTTTTCAATTTTATTTATATTAAAAAATTCATATTTAATAAACTTAATTTATAAAAATAAAATTATTAATTTAAATATATATAATATATCTATTTATAATACAATAAATATTTTTTATGAGTATATACTATGAACATGAAAATTTTACTACTAATTAAAATTTATTAAATATATAATTAAAATATTTTTATATAAATAAAATAAGTTATTATAATTAAAAATTTTTAATTTTATTTCTAATAATATTTTTTAAAAAATATTTTTTTCATTTTTATATTATAAATTTTACTTTTTTTTATCAATTTAGTAAAAAAATTTAAGCGGAATTCCATCCCACCACTCAATGAAGTTATTGAACATCCAACTGGGTTCAATTTAGGGGTCGAGTTATAAATATTTTATAATTATAAAAAAGAAATTTAATATATATATATATATATAATAAAATGTATTAAATAATTCATATAAATATTATTAATATATAAGTTTATCTAAAATATATAAAAATAATTTAAATTCTAAATATAACAATAGTACTAATCCTAGCTTGACTTCTCTAACAGGAGTCGTTTATCAAAATCATATCACTCAATAAACCGGTTTAAGAAACAGTATAAGTAACTTTTAAAAACAAACAAAATCAATAGCTAAATTAAGTAGTGATTTGATTAAATTAAGTGATATTTTAATACCAAAAATTTGTAAATGATATTTTTTATTAAAAAAATTTAATAAAATTAATATATCTTGTATTAATTTTCAAATAATACTAACACAGATTTAGTAAACATTATCTTTTTTATTAATATAATATTATTGTAATTTAATTTGACATTGATAGTTAAATTCTTAATTTTGAAATGATATACTAATATTAAAATAAATAATAATGTTGTTGTTTAACAATATATAATATAAAATATTAAATTTATATTAGTTAATTTAAAATTAATACTAAATATATTTATTTTATCAAATATTTAATAAAAAATATTTTTTAAATATTTTGTACACAAATATTATTTATTTCAAAATTTTAAAACTCTAATTATATTTAAAAATAAGGGAAGGAATAGTCCAACATATTTATCACGGGGGAAGTCTAGTGGCATCACAAATAAAATACACAGTTTCTGACTCTCTTCACGAGAAAAATAAAAAGAGTTCGAATATTCAAATTTAAATATAAGAATCAAGATATTATATATTTAATTTACTTAGTATGATTTTATATTCTTTATTTTAAGTTTATAAGTATTTTATTATAACATAAAAACAGACTCTTATACACCACCCCATTTATATTTTTCTAATATTTAATATTTACTACTATTATTATAAATAATCAATTTCTACTATAATTTATTTATATTTGTAATTTCATATTATTTAGATTTTTTTCCTTGAAAATTTATTTTTATAATTTAATTATGGTTGAATTAACTATTTAAAATATTTACATCTTAAATGAATACATGAAATAATAAATGACTAATTTGACCGCTTTAAAATAATTAAATTACAGTTATATTTATTACTTCAATTTTATTAATACAAAAATTTAGTAATTTATTTAATAAAAATTAAAAAAAATTTTAACTTTTAAATATTGATGACACTAGTTGTGTATCTCATTTCATGTTTAATTTTTTAGTGAATATTTATTTATTATAATTTTTGCATAAATTTCAACTATTATTTAATGCAATTCATATCTTTTATTAGATATATTTAATGTTAGCAAAAACTTCAATTTCTACTAGGAGATGATAATTTATTTATTTTTAAATCATATAATAATTTATTTTATTAGAAGTTATTACTCTTCATTTATAAGTTTTAAATAATCTATTATAATTTATTTTTATTATATAATATTTTTTGTATTTTAATTAAGAGGAATATTCTCGTGACTCAATTTTATTTATTGAACTGTGCAATAGTTTCTTTATTTAGGATATTTATTGCAAATGAGATGGTCACCAATGAGAACAAAGTATAAAATTTCTAATCTATAATACTAGTATTTCTTATATACATTATGCATTCAAAATACACATATTATACTGGATGCAAGTATACATCTTTTTGTGCATTATTCTTTATTTTGTTCCCTCTTTAAACTTGTTATATTTAAATTACAAGTATCATAATTGCATATAAATTATTTATTTCCTCTTATTTTATCAATAATATAAATATATATCAATTTCTGATAAATAGTTAGATAAATTCAATTTTATATGATGTTAAAAATTACATATGTTATTTATATTTTGAGTTAAATATACCACTCTCAATCAAAAAAATAAACTATAAGTTAAAAAAATCATGTTATAAAGATGTTAATTAATTTTTTAGTATAAAAAATTGATATACATATATATCCATATATTTTAACTTTTACTTTTATTTTTTAATTGTTATACAATTCACTTATTTATTAATTTTTTGTTTATATAAATGCTATATTAAAACAAAAAGTTGTGAATCCAAAATAGTATTAAATAAACACAATGTACTATAGTTTTAATCAAATGAATTGTGGGTTCTTTAAGAATAAATTAGTATTTAAAAACTATTATATTATAAAAATAGTAGTATAATTTTTTAGTATAAGTATTGATATATATTTACATCTACTCAAACTTTTATAATTATCTACTAATTATTATAAAATTAATTTATTCGTTAATTTTTTATTTATATTAAAATAAAAAAAAGTTTTATTACAAACTATATTAAATAAACCAAATATATCAAAACACATAAATTTTAATATTTTTATATATGTGAGTTATGAGTTAGTGAGTAGTATTTTTATTTGTTTATTGTTAAAAAAAAAGTGAGTAGTATTTTCTTTTAGATAAATAATATTTTTTCTATTTAATATTGTGTATTTTACCTTATAAATCACCTTTATAATAATGAATTTATTAAATAATTTAATATAATGGTAAAAGCAAATTTAAATAAATGAGAATTACTTAGAGGAGATTTGTCTTTAATTCCTCAAATTTTGCATTATCCTTTCTCTAATAAATTTCATTGTTTTTTTTCTTATTCTAAAAAAAGTAGTCAATATTTTTTTCAACCATTGTATTTGTATTAAAATATAAAATATTTTGGCATACTAGTTTTTTATACATAAGGCTTATAATATATTTAAATAATATTTTTTTCATCCATTTCAATTTCAACTCTATTGTATTGCAATTATATTTTTCTCGAATTCTATATATACATTAAATTTTCATATATGTTAAAAAAATGGGCTATATAAATTTGAGATTTTTTAAAATATAATATTTATTATGTAATTTAAAAAATAAATATACGTAACCATTGTCATATTACTGTATATAGAGCAGCTATATAAAAATGTTTTATATAAACTAGAGATTTATAAAATTTATATATTATAAAAATTAATAAAATATAATAAAATTAAATTTAAGTTATAAAATAAAATAATTTATAAAATATATAAATAACTCAATAAAATATACATATTATTTAAAAAAATCCTTCAAGTTATGTTAGTACATGTTATGAATGTGAATATATGAATGTTAGTTTGTATGTTACAAAAGTGATTTTATATTTAGCTGAAAAAGATGGAATAATGGAATATTCTAAACCCTTATTAATGGTTAAACTACAAATTATATTATGCATATGGAGTGGTGTTGCATTACATATTTGAAATAACTTGTGTTTGGAAGAAAATAAATGTCATATAATAATACATCAAATATTATTTTTAAATGTAATATTTATAGTTAAAGTATAGGTTTTATTTAGTACATATCTTTTTAAATTATTTTATTTAATATAAATTATTATATTCTATTATAATATTAAATTTGAATGTTAATTTATTAATATACAAGTAAGTATTATTAAAAATATTTTTTAAAAAGTTATCTAATTATACCTTATATATAAATTCATTACTTTATATTATATAAAAAATATATTATATAGTAAATAAATGAAAACTTAATTTTATTAAAAAAATTAATAATTTTTTTACAATTATAATAATATAAATATAGCTTATAAAAATGATATTTTTTAAATGTTTAATGTATGATTTTCTCATTATAAAAGAAAATTTTCTAATCCTAATTATCATAATTAGAGTAGAATATACATTGGATTTAAAATGATTTATTTTATGGTGGTTTTATGTAATTAATTCTTAAATAAATAAATAAATAAAATATTTCTAATGAATTAGGGGAGCCATAAAACTTTAACCTCTATTATTCTTATAGGACTCATTTGTGAGGGAGATTCAAAACAAGAACAAAATGTGTATGCTAAGAGCCCTATGGTGGGTATATGAACGCAAACATAAAATGACTAAGTTGTATATGTAGAAAAATAAGAGTAGTCAAGTAAATCATATAGGAAATTTAGGGGCTGGAAGTTAATTTAACATTGTTGTTGACCTACTACCAAGGAGTTCAAGCCTGCAAATCTACTAGCTGAATTAGAATATTGGACACCGGAGGATTCATTCAGTCGCTTTCCTCCGTCTTTGTCCAAGGCCATGGTGAGATCTCTCAAATCCTAGCGAGCAATTGCTCGCAAAAACGTATTATGACTTCTCTTCCTGATGCGCCTGCCTTATTTTCAGGCTCCGAAGCCGATCACCAGTCCAGTGCCGGATGCTTGGTACCCTACCCTGGCAGTCTTCATGCTCGCTATCGGTTTGATCATTACTGCATCATTTTTCATGTGAGTCTCGATCTGATCTATAATTTTTTTCTGATTTTAAGTACGAATTTTGTGTTCTGTTTTGAGAAATTCTGATAATTCGGTATTAGTGCTAGTGAGAATTACTTGAATTGGACTAGTGAATGCTATAAGCCAATAAAAGGGGCTTATAAAATTGAATTTTAAGAGTTGATGGATATTATTTAATGTTAAGGAATGGAATTTGATGGAAAATAAAAATATTGTGCCATCAGGAGAAAATGTCCAAGAAATGATTATGCTGAGAAAAAAATGTTGAATAAAAGTTTAGTGTCAAAGGATGAAAGTTTGCTGAAGCTAACCTCATATATGCTATAAGCACCCAGCACCAGAAGGTTTAATTCTCCAATTAACATTGTCATTGATGAAATGAGTCATTTTTTTAGTGTATCAGCTAATTGCCGTTCTTGTTTGATATTTATTTTATTGAAAGACGACATGTTGCTCATAGTTTCTGGTTCAAGCAAGTTTAGGATGGGCAATTGAATTGTAAATGGCTGCAGCAGAGTTACTCTCCTAGATGACATTGAATATTATTTTTGGTCGAAAGGCTTTGAACATTCCTTTATTTGAATAAATAATCAAGTAGTATTTGTCAAGCTTTTCCTTTTAGAGTGGCCTGGGCTAAAATAAGTCTCCCCTTTAATGGATTCTCGAGAATTCCATGACTTTGTATGGATGTAGGCTGTGAGAATAAATGTCTACCTCCTTAGAATCCAACAATCCTTAATAGTAGATTGTCACTGGTTTAAGTGTATGAACAAATAATGTTTGTTAGTATGCCAAAGCTCTTCACCTACTGTAGTCCATGTTCGAATTTTTGTGAAGCATTTACTTGATGAAGTTTTAGATGTAGATTTTATGAAACTTATGTTTGCTAGATGCATACTATCATCCTTCCAGTGCCCATCTCTTTCAAGAATGATTTCCCCAGCTGTATATTTAGTTCATCAATAGAGTTTTCAGTCTTTTCTTCTTCATGGCTATATAGGACCCATGGAACATATTCCGATATATTATCCAGTCTTTTTAGTGTTCATAGCTGATTGTTCACTGATCGTTATCTGAAGATGTGGTACACCATAAATGTATGTAGATATGAAGCTACCTCATCGAGGAAGAACCGGAGCCTTGTGAAGGAGCTCATTACTGGCACTGTGGCATCAGTCTTCTTGGTAATCACTTCTGCATCATTTTGTTACATGAATGAATGCACAATACTGTGACTAATATGTCTTATTGATGTTTCACTATATAGAATAAGGTGGATTTCTTACTTTATTTTCTTGTCTGATGCAGGGGTTTGGGTCGTTATTTCTGCTGCTTTCTTCTGGTGTTTATGTCTGATCTTCCAGTTCTATGGATGTTCATCATTGGCGCCCCTCTTTTTTGGTTAGAAATTAGATTCTCATGGCATGATGTTACATCAAGATTTGGACTAAAACCTTTTTTCTGGGCTGAGTTCTGAGGATTATTTAAAGGCTATAATTAGAATTTGCAATGCAACTGATTTCATATCTTTTCTAAGGCCTGCTTGCTTGATTAGGCTCTGCTCGTGAAACTTGTTGTGTCTGTCGAGATATTGGATCCAGCTTTTTGAAATATTGTGGACACAGCTCTCTCTATGCTTAGATCATCGACAAAGCTAAAAGCACGGTCAATATTCATCATGAAGTATCAAACTCTTTCTATGCTTCCTCGTTTTCAGCGTTTTGAACATGCTCACATCAACATGGGAAACGCCACTTGCCATGGAACTTGAGATACAATCAACCGCGGAGGCCTTTTCGCCTCAGGGAATGAATAGGTAACTATACAATATTCTGTATCTTCATGCAAACCCATAGTAAATATGATTTACCACAAGTGCAAAAGGATAGATAGGGAAAAATCTCAATAAATTCAAATGCTGTCATTATCTTCATGCAAACTCTTAGTAAATATGATTCCTCTACATGTTGAATCTGCCTTGCTCCTGTGCCACTTGTACTCTCCATCTCATCCACCATGATCTTGGAGGGAGTCTCAACCAAAACATCCTGCCATTTGAGATCACGTGTCAATTTCTTGGTAACTTGAATCATGGTCAATTGAGATCTCATGCTTAGCAACGAAGTAGCATTTGATTTGAGAGGCTCCTCATGCTTTAAATTCCCCATTCTCACTTTTTGCAATTAGTAGAATGATTAAGTTGGTGTTTGCCTTTTTGTTACTCGTGACCTCGTTAGCACTGTTCAGGATTAATGGCTTAGCTGCACGGGCTTGTAGATTCGACTCCCATTAATCGGAAAACATGGTGGTTGCAAAAGTTGGCTTCCTTGTGGATTAGTTTTCTAATTTTCAGTCACAACCACTCAAATTCCAATGAAAAATCTTGAATTTCATGGTTATTATCAAAGGGAGATGTTAAAATTAAAAATGCATTGGATTTATTGAGAAAGTTTATTTGTTTTCTGTAAAATTCACTCAAATCTTATAAGAATATATAACTTGTATTTACTTGTTTGATTTATAGGTTACATACAACAATATTTAACAAATACTTACATAAAAATTAGGAGTTATTACTCATAATTTTTGTGATGAAATAACTCTAATACCATATAAAAATTTAAAATATGAGATGAAAATATATTAAAAGATATATTTAATAAGTCATGTGGCCAATTATTTATTTATAAGTTACTCAATAAATTACATATAAATATGTTAATTTATAGTTTTATAATAATATAAATATATAAATAAATAATACAATAAAGTATATAGAATATAATATTGATTAATTAATATTATATTATATATATATTATAATTATTTAAAATAATATTATAATAATATATTTTAATATTTTTTTCTCAATATTAGCAAAAATTTTCTAAGCCCAATTCACTCTATCGGCTGTGTCAAGAAATTCGTAATAGGCTGAGCATGCCAATTCTGCTGCCTCTGCCAAGGAAACCTTGAGTGGGTTGGAAGAGACCCATAATGTGAAGCCCCAACATTACAATTACGTGAAGTTTAGGTTTTCTTGTGGGAGGCGCCACTGTAAGGACCATACTAATGATTGAGAGTGTCAACAGTCCCCAAAAGGCAAACTAAAACATTAGAGTAATTTTCCTGAACTTACTATAAGTTAACAGCCACAATAAAATTGGTGTGGTTAACCAATTAATCATTGAGTAGCTCACTTATCTCTATTTTCTAAACTTGTTTAAACTACTTTTTCTTATAAATTTATTTGTTGAGTATTATCTACATTTATTCTGTCAGATTGATTCACCTTGATATATTTTAAAATATAACATAAAATTTTTTTTAAATAATAATTTAGCCCTTATTTAGACATGGTTCACTGGATTGATGTGTAAAGAAACTCATTCAAGGATGAGTATGCAAATTCGATAGGCTCTCCATAGTAAACCTTAAGTGGGTTAGACGAGTGCCATAATGTGAACCTGTGGATCTTAATTACCTGAGTTGGATGCCATTAATCAGATTATCCTTGACAAAAGTTGAGGTTTCTTTCATAACCACCAAAGTTAGATGAAAAATAAAATACTTAATTTCTCTTTTTTCTTAAATATAAATAAAATATTTATTATACGTGCAAAAAATAATTTATTAATATTAATAATTAGATAAAATTTATAGAGGAAAAATAAAATACTTCCCTAATTTCTCTTTTTCTTAAATTTAGATAAAATATTTATTATACTTACAAATATATAATTTATTAATATTAATAATTAGATCAAATTTATAGAGGGATAACAAAGAATAGTAGAAACTTGCACTACTGTCGGTGACCATCTTCTACCAATAATTATTTTTACTCTGATCTTTTTATTTAATAGTATAATTTTTTAAACATGTATTTCAACTCAATTGAGCTGGGTAGTGAAATTAAATATTTAATTGAGAATGAAAATAAAAATTAGGGAGGATCGAATTAAAAGCTATTTCAAATGATTAGATAAGATTTTTGGTAAGTTAATTTGAATAATAAATGGATCGAAAATATTAATTTATTAAATTAATGATAGTAATGGAAGAGGGTAAAATAATAATTTTAAATATATATTAAATTATAAAAAAAATGGAGTCACCCATTCCGGTATCCGAGTTCGACCCGATTGGCCGTCCTCCACCCTCTTGCAAATAAGATAGTAACACGGCATACTTTTTAAAAATATATTAAATTAACTCGATTCATCAAATTGTATACAACAAAAACATAATATCAAACCACATCTATGGAGTTTTAAATAATGTGCTTTTTTTTCTTATAGTATTTTATATTATTTTAGTTTTTTTCATTAAAACTTATAATTTTTTATTTGTGAAATCATTCCAATTATTGTTGACGTTTTTTGTGTTTTTAAAATTTTATTATTAATTATAAAGTTGTATTTTAAGTATTAATTTTTATTTGAGTATTTATTTGCATATATTAATATATTTATTCAATCATTTATTTTTTTCTAATTATTATTTTATATATTCTTTTATTTTTAGTTTGAATTATTTTATATATCCTTTTCTTTTTATTTTGAATTACTATTTTTTAATTATTTTTTCAATTTATTCTTGAATTTTTATTATGTTTTTTAGTGTTTTATACTAGTTAGAATTTTTTAGTGATAACCAATTTTGTATATTAAACGTTATGAGCTATTTTTTAGGGTTATTTATGCTATTTATTTTTTCTAAGATTATTTGGAGTTTCTAGGTATGTTATCTATTTTTTAATATTTTAATTTATTTTACTATATTTATTTTTATTATTTATGTGTTTAATTATATTTTTAGTGTTAATTATCATTTTTATTAGTTCATTTAAATCTTTAATTTTTAGTAATTTTTAGTTATTTTGATTGATATTACCATTTTTTTTTTGTTTGAACGTTCTAAACTATTTTTTGTTTTTTTGAGAGTTTTTCTTATAATTTTTTAAATTGGTTACTTTTTAAGTGTTTTATTAATATTTATATGATTTTATTTTTCTATATTTATTACTTATTTACAAGCTTCTTACGATTTTTTGTGTTTATTTTTTTTATTATCACTTCTATTTTCAATAATTTATTTTTTAATTGTATTATATTTTTAGTATTTCATATAATTTTAATTTATTTTCATTCAAACTTACAATTTTTTTGTTTGTAGAACTATTACAACTACTTTTGACTTTATTTGTGTTTTTGAATTTTTATGGTTAATTGTAAAAATAATATTGTATTTTAAGTGTTTATTTTTATTTTGATATTTATTTGCATGTAGTAATATATTTATTATGTTATTTATTTGTTTCTAATTATTTTTTGTATTTCCTTTTACTTTTAATTTGAATTACTATTTTTTAATTATTTTTTCAATTTTTTTGAATTTTTATTATGTTTGTTGTGTACTATTTAGGATTTTTTAGTTATTCTAATTATTTTGTATATTTATTTATGTTATTTATTGTTTCTAATATTCTTTTATTTTTTTGGTATTTTATCTATTTTTCACTATTTGATATGTTTATTTAAATGTATATTAAAATAATTTTTTATTTATATTTTTAGTGTTAGTTATTATTTTTTGTTTGTTATTTAAATTTTATTTTATTTTTAAGTATTTCATAATTTCTAAGTTGTTTTAACTAATTTTTAGCATTTTTACCTTGAATTTACACACCTATTTTTTATATTAATTTTTTATTTTGAGTGTTTATTATTAATATAAGAATTTTATATCTTTTAAAATATTTTTTACTATTTTTTATATTTATTAAAATTAAAATTTCTATATTTAATTAATAATTTACCTTCATATTACTATTTTTTGTGATTACTTCCCTGTTTAGTAACACTTACTATTAAAAATAAATATATTTTACTATTTATTTTTTATTTATTTTAAATTTTTTAATATTATTTTGAATTGTTTTATTTATATTTTATTATTTTTTGTGTATTAAAAAATCTCACGTGTTTATTGTTATTTTTGAGTATTTTCTATTATTTTGATAAATTTGTTGTATTTTAAGTGTTTATTTATAGGCATCTAATTATGTTTTATTTGTTTTAAATTATTTTTTTGTATTTTCTTATAATTATAATTTTTTTATAATTATATTTTATTTTATATTTTAATTCAATAATATTTTGAGTATTTTTAAGTAATTTTTACAGTTTTTATATAAAGAGCTATCTCTACATTTTTAGGCGATTATGTGTTGTTTAGTTTTTTTTATATTTTTGGTTGATTTTTCTTGCTTTTAGAATTTTATTATATATCTTTTACTTTTTAATTAATTTTATCATTTTTATTATAAAATATTATTATTACTGTTTGACAATTTTTTTGTATTTTTTTCGTGTTTCCTATCACTTACTATTTTTAATATTATTATATATTCAATATTACTTTTATTTAGGTATTTATTTGAATATATTAGTATATTTTATTAGTTATTTATTTTTTCTAATTATTTTTTTGTATTTCCTTAATTTTTAAAGTTTCAATTACTATTTTTCAAATATTCTTAAATTTTTATTTTATTTTTTTGTATTTTGTACTATTTACATTTGATTGAGTTTTTAATATTTGTATTGTTTATTTAAATTTATTTTTTTTATATTTTATTACCGCTTATTATTTTTAATAATTCATTTTGTGATTTATTTTTTAAATTTTATTATATTTTTTTAATGTTTTATATTTTAATATTTTTAAGTACTTACCGCTTTATATAACGAGATATATCTACTATTTTAGGCATTGTTTAGTTTTTATTATATTTTTTAGTTATTTTTTCTTACATTTAGAGTTTCATAATATTTCTTTTATATTTTAATTATTATTATCATTTTTTTTATTTTAAAAAATGATTATTAATTTTTTATAATTTTTTTGTTTACATATTTACAATCACTTATTATTTTTAATAATGTTTTGTATTTATTTATAATTTGATTTATTTTTAATATTTAATTTTATTTTAGTATCAATTGAATTTTCCACTATACTTACTTAAAATTTTATATAAGCAAAATTTACTCAATATTTTTTATGTAACTTATTCGTTCGATATTACGAAATTTCATACTTTATAATTCTTTCATTATTTATGATTTGTAACAATAATAATATAATATTCACTTATAATTATTAAATATTCACCTAGGTAATTTATTTTTACAATTTATTTTTAATTTAAGTTCCGGTTATCCGTTCTATTAATTAGTAATCCAACCTTTATCCAACGTTTAATTAGAATAGTAAATTTCAAATATTAGTCCATATATTTAGTGAGATTACAGTATATGAACTTATTTGATAAACTATTCTTCTAACTCTTTTGTTAAAATAGATATACGTAAAACTTAATATTACTTCTCATATTTTCTCTCAAAATTATACTATTAGATTTTTTTTTATTAGTTTTTAAGAGTAAAATTTAAATTATTGCATAGGCTTTAGTTATGGTGATATGAACCTTCTCTAAATCTAATTTTTATTGTTATTCAATTGAGTTAATGATTGAACTTACCTAAAAGTAAAGATGTTGAATCGAATTATCTTAAAAATGTTAATTTTTGTTCAAACGGCCTTAAAATCTATATTTTATTTCAGATTAACCTTTAAACCATTTCTAATTTGGCATGTGATGTATCCTTTAAGTAGCTATTTGTTGGTATGGATACTTCTAGATATCCATGATGCATTCTATCCTACATGTTTGCGATAAATAAAGTGACCAAAATATCTTCATTTAAACGATTATATACACAATAGCATTGTTGAAATAGTGGTAAGACATAAGACTACAAAAGTATTACATTATTAAAAAAGTATCATTTTATTTTATTTAAGATTAATCAACTTTCGTCAAATAATTCAACTAATATTACTAAATTTTCTAATACTACTCTACCAAAAGCCCCAATTACAGAATTTATTTACTGGCACCATTATTGTCAGTAATATAATTTAAAATAATACTAACTACTTATTTAATTATAATATTAATGCCAGGATCTAATAGGTAACTTCTACCCTTACTTGTTATTAATATGTTATTTCAAATAGGTAAGATTTACTACTTTTTCCTCTCAAAACAATTAGTATCCCTAACAATCAGTTCAAATTTTACTCCCTTTATGCTCATTTTTCCTCTTATTTCTTCGCATACATTACAATACCAAGGTGCATCATATTAGTTTTAATGGAACACAATATGCTCTTCCCTATGGTTGTGTTACAAGAAATAGACATATGCATAAAAAATATTAGTTTTAATAAAACATAACATCCTCTTACCTATCGTTATTTGTGACCGAAATGAAAACACGCATTAGATATATTTTTATTAGCGGACTCAGCTAATATCTCATGTGCATGGATGTGTAATTTAACATCTGCTACTTACTCCAATTGTGAAATATTATAAGAAAAATAAGGAGGAACTGACACCCACCAAATTTGTAATTCTCGTATCTATTCTATTCCTATCATTAGTTGGGTTAAATTCATTCTTAATAAAAATTGGATCGTTGATGAATATGATTTTTTGCATTTTTATTATAACATATGTTAATAAATAAAAATAAAAATTAAAATTAGCACATACAAATATTTAATTTCAAGTAAGTGCCCATTAATACTTATAATTTTACTTTGAAATCACAATATAATACTTTGATTTTTATAAATTGAGTGTGTATTTACAAAAATTTATATAATTTTATTTTTTAAATAATTTTCTATAACTATATTTTAATGTGTTATTTTGTAATGTTTTTTTTTTATAATTTACATATAAATATATCAAATTTATTTCAAACAATATTTGATTTATTACATTACTCCATAATTTTTTACATATTTTTTATTATGAGACAGAGAAAATGAACCATTTATATATAATAAAATCTTTTGAAAATATTATTTGTCATAATACTTAAAATTTATTATTATAGTGTACATTTATTTAGAATAATAATAATATTATTATGTATCTTTAGGTAGTAAATTTTGAAATTTTGACACGTGAAAGGGAGAGCAATTGAGGGTGCTGTGCACTGATCGCGGTCACATGCACAGACAAAGAAAAAATGATAGAGAATATTTGAGAATAAACACGAATATTCAACTATGTTTATTAAGTATGTCGTGTTTGTCGACACAGTATCTTTGGTGTACCCTTGTAAAAGAATCTAAACCCAAATCTAGGAAGTTTTATAACCGGTGGAACAGTATCCATTCCCATAAATGGTAAAAAAATTTCAAATTAAAATTCACATATTTTAATTGTATTGCACTTATATAATTAATTTTAAATAAGTGTTTACTTATACTTTTTTTATAATTTTGTTTAATGTCATATTATCATATATATTTCAATTTTTCTGAATTATATGTATAAAAAAAATCCTATAGCTTTATTTTATTTGAATAATATTATACAATCACTTATAAATATGTTGTTTTAGAATTCTTATAATATATAATTTTATTTGTTAATTTTTATTTTATTAAAAAATTGAATAGCTGTCTCATATAATTTTTTACATATTTTTTATTTGACCATCTCAATGATGAAATATTTATACAAAATATATAATTCACATATTTTATAAAAAGTTACTTATTATAATTTTTCAAATTTATTGTTATAGTGTAGATGTAAAAAATTATTATTTTATAAAAATCAATGGTATAAATAACAATTAAAAAAGTTTTAAAAAATGATAATTAGTTTTCTTACCTCATTTTAATAAAATGTTGTTTTAATAATAATATAAATTTATGCCTAATATATATATTTAAAAAATATTTAATTATTGGATTACTAAATTTTTTTAAATAATATTATTTACTTAATGTAATAATATTTACTTTATTTATTTATTATTATTATTATCACTAAAAATTTGGATGGTTGATAAATATGATTTTCTACATTTTTTATTATAACAGGAGTTAAAATATCAATACATAATATATAATTAAATATTATATAAAAATTATTAATTATATATATATATAATATTTTAATAAATATTTGACGTAATACTTCAAATTAATTTTAGGAATTTATTATTATTATGACATGTTATTAATTTTATATTTCATTAATGTTCTAATTTGTCTATATTTCATTATATTGTTCGTAATCTATCTTTTAAACGATTTATTAAACTAAAAAAATTTATTGTGAAAAAAATGAGAAGTGGATATTTTTTAAAGTTTAACTGATTGAAAATATTAAAGAGTAATATTTTTCAAATCTTATAAAATTCACAATTTTCATATTAAATAATAAGCTTAATTTTTATCATGTATATAAAAAAGTTTTTTTATGTGAGTACATGTTAATAAATTAAAATTAAAATTACAAGTAGCCCTTGGCATTACACGTAGATATTTAATTTCAAGTAAGTGTTAATTAATACTTATAATTTTATTTTTGTTTAAAATCATATTATAATACTTTAATTTTCCTAAATGAGGTGTGTATATACAAAAATTTATACAATTTTATTTTTTTAATAATTTCTATAATTATATTTCAATGTGTTATTTTGAGATTTTTTTAATAATTTACAGATAAATTATCAAATTCATTAAAAAATATTTGATAGGTGACATTATTCCATAATTTAATATTTTTATTATTATAGATAGGAGAATATGAAACATTTATATATAATTAAATAATATTTAGTTACATATTATATAAAAATTACTCGTTATTTATTAAAAATATTATTTTAACTAATATTTTTTATAATATTTCAAATTTATTATTATAGTGTATATTTATTTAAGAAAATAATAATAATTATTATTATTAGGAGGAACACGTGATTTTGATATTAGAGATAGATATAAAAAAAATAACAGAGAGAATGTTTGAGAATAGACACGAATCTGCAGCCATGTTTATTAAGTATGTCGTGTTTGTGGAGACACGTAATCGAAACCCAAATCCCGGCAGCTTATAGAACAGCTGGAACCCGATCCATTCCCATAAATGTTTAGTAAAAAAATTAAATTAAAATTCACATATTTTAATTGTATTGCAGCTATATAATTAATTTTAAATAAGTTTTTACCCCTATTTTTTATAATTTGTTATTTTATACTACCATATATATTTCGATTTTTCTAAATTATATACATAAATACAAAAATTATATAAATTTATTTTATTTGAATAATTTCATACAACTACTTGTAAATGTGTTATTTTGGGATTCTTACAATATATATTTTATGTTTCAAATATTATTTCAATAAAAAATTGAATGTCTACTTCATATGATTTTTTTTACAATTTTTTTATTTCACCGTTTCATTTTAAATATCCATACAAAATATATAATTCACATGTTGTATAAAAAGTTAATTATTATAATATTTCAAATTTATTGTTGTAGTGTATATGTATTAAAAATTATTATTATCTTATAAAAATCCATTATATAAATAAGAATTTAAAAAGTTTTAAAAAATGGTTATTAGTTTTCTTAAATCATTTTAATGAAATGTTGTTATAATAATATAAATTTATGCGTAGTATATATATATATATATTTAAAAATATTTAATTATTAAATAATAACAATTTTGAAATAATATTATTAACTAAATATAATAATTATTATTATTATCACTAAAAATTTGGATAGTTGATGAATATGATTTTCTAAATTTTTTATTATTAAAGTAACTAAAATATCAATATATAATATATATAATTACATTATATATAAAAATTATTAACTATTTATATGTATATAATATTTTAATAAATATTTGTCACAATAATTTAAATTAATTATTGTAGTGCAAATGTATTTAGGAATTTATTATTATTGTAACATATTATTAATTTTATATTTCATTTATATTCTAATTTTTTTATATTTCATTATATTGAAATATAGTTCCTAATTTATCTTTTAAACAGTTTATTAAATTGAAAAAATTTATTGTGGAAAGAAATTGAAGAGTACATATTTTTTGAAGTTCAACTTATTGAAAATAGTAAAGAGTAATATTTTTAAAATCTTATAAAATTTACAGTTATCATATTAAATAATGAGCTTAAGTTTTATCATGTAGAAAAAAAATGATTATTTCTTTGTAGGAGTTCATGTTAATAATAAAATAAAAATTAAAACTAGCCTATTTTAGTAGTATTATATGTAAATACTTAATTTCCAGTAAGTGCTCAATAATATTTATAATTTTACTTTTTTTTAAATCAAACCACGATACTTTGATTTTTCTAAATTAGGTATGTATATGCAAAATTTTATACAGTTTCATTTTTAATAATTTTCTTAATTATATTTCAATATAATGTTTTTTTATTTTTTATAATTTACATATAAATGTGTCAAATTCATTAAAAAATATTTGATGCCTTATATTATTTTATAATTTTCTACATATTTTTTTTATTATGAGAGATGGGTGAATATGAAATATTTATATATAATTAAATAATATATAGTTACCTATTATATAAAAACTTACTAATTATTTTTTTGAAAATATTATTTTAACTAATATTTTTCATAATACTTCAAATTTATTATTATAGTGTAAATTTATTTAGAATATTAAATATTATTATTATTATTATAATATGAGGTTACGAAGGAAAACGTGATTTTGAAATTTTGACACTAGAGAGGGTGAGGAGGATGCTGTGCAGTGATTGTATTGCAGAGATAGACGGATAGAGAAAAAAAACAAAAATTTGTAATTATGTTTATTGAGTATGTCTGGTTTCTCGAGACAGGTATGTTGAGTTTACCTCGTAACACAACCCAAACCCAAATACTCAAAACTTCGAGAAACGAGTCAACCGTATATATTTGAATTAGTTAAAAAAATTTAAATCAAAATTCATATATTTTAATTGTAGTGCATATATATAATTAATTTCAAATAATTATTTACCTATATTTTTTTTGTATAATTTTGTTTCATATCATACAAACATATATATTTGGATTTTTCTAAATTATGTACTTAAATAAAAAAATCCTACAAATTTTATTTTGTTTGAATAATCTTATATAATAACCTATAAAAATATATAATAAGAATAAAATTTTAAAATTTTAAAAAATAGTGATTAGTTTCCTTACGTCATTTAAAAAACTATTATTTTAATAATACAAATTTACGTATAGTACATATATTTAAAAAATATATAATTATTGGATTATTAAAAATTTGAATATTATAATATATTATATTATAATATTATTTTAAATAATTAATATATATATGATATAATATTAAATCATATATATTTTCTTTTATTATTTATTTATATATTTATATTATAATTAACTTATAAATACTTACTTTAAAATTTATAGTTTACGTATATTATTAATATTGTCTACTAATCTTATATTTCAGCATATTTTATTCCATTATTTTAAATTTCTAAAACGTTAAATTAATTATAAAATATTGTATGGTTGATTAATATGATTTTTTACATTTTTTATTATAATAGAAGCTAAAATATTAATATAATATATATATAATTACATATTATATAAAATTTATTAATTATATATATGTCGACAATATTTTAATAAATATTTTTTTATAATACTTCAAATTATTTATTGTATTGCAAATGTATTTAGGAAATTATTAATATTATAATATATTATTAGTTTTATATTTTACTATTTATCGTATTTTTTAAATACATTTTTTTCTTTATTTTATTTATTATATAAGTATTTTATTCTATTTTTTATACTTATTTGCGTGTTACTTTTATTATTTATATTTGCTCGAGTGTTTATTCTAACTTACTATATTTAATATTTCCTTTTACAATTTTTATTATTTTTTTTAATATTTTATATTATTTTGGATTGATATTATTGATTATTACCATTTTTAGCTTTTGGAATTATCCAAATTTTTTTTAATATTTATGAAATATTTTATATTTTAAGTACTTTTTAATTTTGATGTTTATTTAAATATATTACTATATTTTATTGGTAATTGATATTTTATTTTTTTATTTAATTATAATTTTAGTTTCAATTACTATTTTGGTATTTTTTTTCTATATTTTATTTAAAAAAATTTATCAATATTTTGAGTGTTTTATATTATTTAAAATATTTTTTAGATTGAAAGTTAACTACTATTTTTTACATTTTTTTATATATTTTTAAAATTTATTTTGGAGTTTCTTGAAATTTTTATGTTTATTAGTCTTTGGTTAATTAGGTGTATCATAATATTTTTGGTGTTTTTTTTTATATTTTTAGTGTTTTTTAATATTTTTAATAATTACTCTACATGTTTGTTTTTTGTATTATTTTATACTTTTTTTAGTTATTTAGATTAATTATTATCATTTATTTTTTTTGAACGTCCTAAATTATTTTTTGTTTTTATAGTGTTTCTAATTATTTTTGAAATTTGTTATAGTTTAAGTGTTTTTTAAATATTTTTATTGTTTATTTAACTTAATTTTTCTATATTTTATTACTCATTTATATATATTTTTTAACAATTTTTTGTGGGTTTATTATCACTTACTATTTTATTTTTTAGTATTTCATATTATTTTAAATTTTTTATTCAAAATTACAATTTTTTGTTTGTGGAACTATTACAATTAATTTTTTCGTTAATATTTTTTATTTTTATGTTTAATTATAAAAAATATTATATTTTAATTATTTATTTTTATTTGAGTGATTATTTACATGTATTAATATATTTTTTTATTCATTTATTTTTCTTTAATTTTTTTGTATTTATTTTTATTTTCAGTTTCAATTACTATTTTTTAATTTATTCTTGAATTTTTATTATATTTTTTAGTATTTTGTACTATTTAGGATTTTTTAGTTATTCTAACTATTTTTAATGTTTATTTATTTATTTTATTATATTTTTAGATTTATTTACTTTTTGTAATAATTCATTTGAAGGTTTTTTTTAATTTTATTTTGTTTTTAAGTATATCATACTTTTTTTAGTTGTCTTTACTGATTTTTAGGATTTTTTATCTTTAATGTTCACAATTATTGTTGGTGTCACCTTTTGATTTTGAGTATTTTTTATTAATATTAAAAAATTTATTTATTTTAAAATATTTTTTACTATTTATGATGTTTATTTAAATTTATATTTCTATAATTTAATTGTCATTTACTTGTTTTTTACTGTAATTATTTGTGTGTTTAGTGGCACTTACTTTTAAAAATAAATCTTTTCGTAGTTTTTAAATTTTTTATTGTACTTTTTAGCATTTTATATTATTTTAAATAGTTTTAATTATTTTTTTATCATTTTACCATCATACACATTTTTGTGCTTATTTATATTTTATATTATTTTTAAAATTTTATTGAATTTTAAGTGTTTATTTCTATTTTTGTATTTATTTATAGCCATATTTTTATGTTTTGTTTTTCTTTATTTGTTTATTATTATTATTTTATTTTGTTATAATTTTAATTTAAATTATTATTTTTTATAATTACTATTCATTTTATTTTTTAATTTAATAATATTTTGAATGTTATTAAGTACTTACCGTTTTTATATAATGAGCTATATATACCATTTTTGGTGATTATTTGTATTTTTTAGTTTTATTATATTTTTTAGTTAATTTTTCTTATATTTAAAGTTTAATGATATTTTTTTTACATTTTATTTACTCTTATCATTTTTATTTTGAAAGATCATTAATATGTTTTGACAATTTTTTTTTTATTTTTCTTATATGTTTACTTTTACTTACTATTTTTTATTATATTTTATGTTTACTTTTATTTCAATATCAATGGTATACTTCGAATTACCTTGTTTAAAAATTCGTCCGTACAAAAAAAACACTTTCAAAATTCACTCAAGGCTTTCCACGTAATATTTTATTGAGGTATTACGTTATTTCGCGCGAGATACTCTTACTATTTGCAATGTAGTAATAATAAGATAAAAGACATTTCTAACCATTAATTATTCAACCTACCTATTCATTTTTACGATTTAGGTTTACTTTGAATTCTAATTACCCTACTTGTTAACTAATAACCCGAACATTAATGAAACATTCCATTAGCATGATAAATGTCAGAGATTAGGGCATACATGTCGTGAGATTACAGTACATTAGCTTGTCTGCTAACTCTTCTTTTATACCTTGTTGTGAAGATAGATTTACGTAGAACTAATATTACCTCTCATTTTTCTCTCAAGATCACATTAGTTAATTGCATGGGGATGCAGTAAATCTAATTTTCATTGTTATCCAATTGGGTCAATGAACTCACCTCAGATCAAAGTAAGATAAGTATATAGGATCCAATGGTGTTGGAGATATTAGATTAGCGTTGGAATCCATCTTATATTACAGATGGGAACCTTCCCTTGAGTAACTATTTGCTGGTATAGATACTACTCGATATTCATGATACATTATGCTCAATACATGTTTGCAGTAAATTAGAGTAGTCAAAATATCTACATTTATGTATAGTCAACCACATAAATATTACATTATTAAAAGAGTAAGTGTCCTTTATTATTTTATTTTATTTTATTTTAAATATCTCCTCAATTAATCCAACTAATATTTTTTTATCTTGATAGTATTTATTTCTTGGCGTCATTATTTTAGTAATAAAAAAATGACTTATAATATAGTTAGAAATAGAACTAAATACTTATTATTCCTCTAAAACAATTGGTATATGGTAGGCTCAAATTTTGCCCCATTTTTCCTTTTACCTCTTAGAATTCAATTCCTGCATTAACACTATTTCTTCATATATATTACAATACATTTATATGAGTTGCTTCATCTTATGCGTGTTGAGTAGTAGTTTTTATAAAAAAAAAAAATAGAGTATTATTAGTAATATATATATACATATATGTATGTGTATGGGCACTTTTTATTCATTTTAATTATTATTAACTCTTATTAATATAATGAAAGCATTAAATATAAGTATAAAAAAAAATAAGAAAATAAAGTGTCTTTATGAATTTGACAGAAATGGTTAATCTTATTTCCATTAATTATTAACCTATCCCTTATTATTTGAATTTGGACACGGTGCATTATATTAGTATTAATGGAACACAATATACTCTTCCCTATTAATTTTAATGGAACACAATATGCTTTTCCTATAAGGGTGCATCATATTAGTTTTAATGGAACACAATACTCTTCCTATAGTTGTGTTACAAGAAATAAAATGGAGACTGTCATATACATTAACAATATTAGTTTTAATAGAACACAACATTCTCTTACCTATCTCTTTCTATTATCATAAATGAAAACACGCATTAGATAACAAGGAAGTGGACTCAGCTAATATCTCATGTGGATGGATGTATAACTTAACATTTGCTACTTACTCGAATGAATATATGTAAAGAATGTTTGAATTAGTGATACTCGAGACAACTCACCAATCTTCAATTGTGAAATATGATAAGAAAAATAACAAGGAAGTGGCGCCCACCAAATCTGAAATTCCCGTAACTATTTTATTCCTATCATTATTAGTCTAAAATTCATTATCAAAAAAAAATTTGAATGTTTGATGAATATGATTTTTTATATTTTTTATTATAATAGGAGTTAAAATATCAATAAATAATATATATAATTAAATATTAATTATATATATGTATATAATACTTTAATAAATATTTGTCACAATACTTCAAATTAATTATTGTAGTACAAATGTATTAAGGAAATTATTATTATTATGACATATTATTATTTTTATATTTTATTTATAGTTTAATTTGTCTATATTTCATTATATTGGAATATAGTTCCTAATCTATTTTTTAAATATTTTATTAAGATGAAAAAATTTATTGTGAAAAGAAATTGAAGAGTGGATTTCTTTTTCAACTCAAGTAATAGTGAAGAGTAATATTTTTTCAAATCTTATAAAATTCATCATCTTAGATAACTTAACTTTTATCATTTATAAAAAATATGAAAATTCATTTTAATAAATAAAAATTAAAATTAATCCATCCAATTATTGCGTAGATACTTAATTTCAATTAAGTGCTCATTAATACTTATATTTTTACTTTGAAATTAAATCATAGTTGTCATGCCTTCACCCGATTTGGTCGGATTTCGTAATTAACCCGCCACCATTCCTTGCGCCATTCAGGTAAATCTACTTGAATGAGGCAAGGAAGATGAACGCGTGTACACGTTCAAACTCTTACTTAAGTTGGGGTAGGGAGCGTAGCTTGAGTACTTGAGCACGTCCGAAATTTTCTTTCGGGGTAATGTCCTATAAAGGGGTTGAGGGAGAGATGAGCTCGACAACTCAGAGAGGGAAAATTTACTATAACGGTTTACTTGAATTTATTTTATATTTAATTTATTTTCATTATTTCACACTTTCACAGAATCAACAACTGCCCTCCTATTATAGGAGGGATCACACGTTAGTAGAACGGTACTCGACCGCACCACTTGTGGAACGGAGCATCTTTACTGTCCACCCTGATAGAGGGATTCTGCCTCTACCCAGAGTTTGTGCGGATATCAGTAATTCTTCCACCATATCCGCTCAATGTGACGAGACCTTATTCCACCTACTACCTCGATCTCCGTGCGCAGGAAGCCCTCGGTTTCACGACCTACTAAACGACGATACTGCCCTTATGCTCCTTGGGTTGTCCAACAGTCCTTGGGTCCCATCACTACCTCATGTCAGGTGTCCTGATGGCCTGAACCGCATGCATAATCAATAAGCTTTTTAAGTTATAGTTGTTATCTTTAACCCTATTGCACAATGGTCTATTAGCTTGGCGTCGGCCCTACCACGCGTACTGACCATAGGTTCGGCCTAACAAGTTCAACAACTCAGCTTGGCTCGATGGGTATCACAGAAGTTCCCATTATTCAAGTCTTTTAGCCTCATGTATCACATATTTATTTTGGACGGGTCCATGCCCGTATCCACCGACCTTGAGTCCACTAGCATCTCAAGCCTAAGCCCGAAATTAGCTCCCAAATATTTTAAGAAGAATCACCCAATCAGAGGAGGCTAATTCTAATAAAACAATTTTTTTCAAATTTTAAACCGTTATTCCAACCGGAATGGACGTAATAGCGGTTCCCACTCACTTGATGATTATGGCGGGGTCGCACCAGCGGAGTCTAGCCTCGCACTTTCTCTTTTGAAAGTAGGTGCTCAAATAGTCAATCCCTACATGTAACAGATGTATTTGTTAGGGCGTTAAACTAAAGAATTGTACTTCTTGGCGTATTTGCATATAAGCCTTCATATTTTACCTTAATTGCACTTTAGTCCCTAAGGTTTATGCGTCTTTACCTCTTCAATTACCCCTTTTTTTATTCGACCCCTAAATTTTCTAATTATCCCTTCGGTTTCTTAATTTTATTAACAATGCCCCTGGTTTCCTTAAATTTTCTAAAATTACCATTTAGCCCCAAATTTTTTAAAAATTACAATTTGATCCCAACTTTTCAAATTTTACAAATTGGTCATCCATTTGATCCAATTTGTCCAACAAACCCTCAATTGGAAGGGAATTATATATAAAAAAAACCCTTTAATTTTGTCAAATCTCCATTTGGTCTCCAATTTTCGAAAAATCCTCAATTTGTCCAAACTTTTCAAAAATTACATTTTGGTCTCCCAACTTTGTAAAATTTCCATTTTACCCTAAATTTGTCCAATTTTCCCAATTGACCATCAATTGGAGTGAATTTCATGAAAATATCCTCAATTTTATGAAAGTTCTATTCAGCCCTCCAATTTTTAAAAATTGCACAAAAGTCCCCCAAAATCCCCAAATTGGCCTCCACCTTCTTCCCCAATTTGAGCATATGACACTTTGGATCTTACCTCATCCAATTGGCGGCCTGTAAGTCCTTGTTTTCTTCAATTATTGCTTCTAATCAACTCCTACAGCTCCCATCGATCGTCCTGCAGTTCGAATTTCTGAATTTGGCTAAGTTTTGTGCCACGACGGAGCTCCGTCGGAAAAGTTAAAGTAGAGAGAGAAAGCTTGCATTTCTTACCGACAGAGAGGTGTGGTCGGAGCTTAGGGTAGGACAGCTAGAGCTAGTCAAGGGGAACCTAGAAAGATTGAGTTTTGCTGCAATTCGTTGTTGCACTACGAGAATTTGAAGAGAGAAGTTTCTATCGGTGCAAAAATTCAGAAATTTCGACGAGAAGGAAATTGAGCTTATTGAGGCCTGTAGGGGTGTTGGACCTTAGGCGGTTAATGGTGGCCAAGGTGGATGATGGAAGGGCTGGTTGGGGTGAGGTGGTGTCGGGCAGTAACTTACTGGTTCAAGCTCTGAAGCAGATTTACTGTGCGATCTCACTCGCACCTCTCCGAGCGCTCCCTGTTTGTTTTGAGTAGGTCTGGAGCTAGAGTATTTTTCCTCAGTTCCAATGCCACCCTTCGAAGCTATTTTGGTGTAAGTTTCGCTAATTGTCGAAACTCTAGTTTGAATCTCGCCGGAAAACTCAGTCTTCTTTTTCTTTCATCAATTGTGAGATTCTAAGAACGAATGAGCGGGTGCCCTTTATATAGGGAGGTCGGCAACTGCTCGAGCTACCCGCCGACGTAAAACTCGACTTCTAACGCGACTACGGGCGATCTGACCGGAGCGATTTTCGAGTCGCCCAAAACTCTATCTTTTTCGGCGACTTCCTATTTCTCTTTCTATTTTCTATTATTATTGTTATTATTTTTTTTATCTTTTTTTAATTTAGGTGGATTTTACAATAATATTTTGATTTTCATCAATTAAGTGTGTGTATTTATAAAAAAATTATGCAATTTAATTGTTAAATAATTTTCTATAACTATACTTCAATTTGTTATTTTGGATTTTTTTTATAATTTACATATAAATATGTCAAATTTATTTCAAATTTTTTTTTATGTATTACATTATTTTATAATTTTCTACATATTTTTTTATTATGAGATATAGAAGAATATAAAACATTTATACATAATTAAATAATATATAGTTTCATATTATATAAAAACTTGCTCACCAAGTTTTTTCAAGTTTAACTCATTAGCAATAGTGAAGAGTAATATTTTTTAAAATCTTATAAAATTCACAATTTTTATATTAAAGGATTAGCTTAACTTTTATTATGTAGAAAAAAAGTAATCATTTCTGTGTGGAAATCTATATTAATAAATAAAATTAAAATAAAAAATTGGCACATTCAATTTAAATACTTAATTTCAAGTGTTTATTAATTAATACGTATATTTTTACTTTTTTTTAACCACACTATAATATTTTGATTTTCCTAAATTAGGTATGTGTATATACAAAAATTTATACAATTTTATTTTTAAATAATTTTTTATAATTATATTTCAATTTGTCGTTTTGAAAATTTTTTTATAATTTACTAATAAATGTGCTAAATTTATTACAAAAAATATTTGATATAATAAATTATTTTATAATTTTATACATATCTTTTATTACTAAATATATAAGAACATGAAATATTTATATATAATTAAGTAATATATAGTTACATATTATATAAAAAAAACTTCCTCGTTATTTATTTGAAAATATTATTTTAATTAATATTTTTCATAATACTTTAAATTTATGATATATTATTATATTGTAGATTTAGTTAAGAACTTATTATTATTATTAGTTTAAGGAATATTATTTTAACTAATATTTGTCATAATACTTTAAATTTATTATTATATTGTAAATTTAGTTAAGAACTTATTATTATTATTATTAGTTTAAGGAGAAATACGTGATTATGAGATTTTAAAATGAGGGAGGGGAATTGAGGGTGTTGTGTAGTGTTCATATATTGGACGGACAGAAAAAAAAATGATAGAGAGAATGTCCGAATATAAACACTATTCTGCATAATATAGAATGTTTATTGAGTATGTCATGTTTGTTAATACATTTATGTTGGGTTTACTTCGTACAAGAACCCAAACCCAAATCCCTAAAACTTTAAATTAAAATAATAGTAAATAAAATTAAAATCAAAATTCACCTATTTTAATTGTATTGCAAATATATAATTAATTTTAAATAATTATTTATAATTTTGTTTTATATTATACTATCATATATATTTCGTTTTTTCTCAATTATATATTTAAATAAAAAATCCTACAATTTTATTTTGTTTAATAATCTTATATAATCACTTATAAATATGTTGATATAGAATTCTTATAATATAAAATTAAATGTTTGTTTCATATGATTTTTTACATGTTTTTTATTTCATTCTATTAGATTAGTGAAATAACCATATAAAATATATGATTCACATTTATCTTATTAAAATACATGGTGTGAATAATAATTAAAAAAGTTTTAAAAAATGGTGAATAGTTTTATTATATTTTAATAAAATGTTGTTATAATAATATAAATTTATGCGTAGTACATACATATTTAAAAATATATATAATTATTGGATTACTAAAAATTTTGAAATATTATTATTATTATTATTATTATTATTATTATTATTATTATTATTATCACTGAAAATTTGAATGGTTGATGAATATGATTTTCTACATTTTTTTATTATAATAGGAGCTAAAATATCAATCCATTATATATAATTACATATTATATAAAAATTATTAATTACATATTTTAATAAATATTTGTTATAATAGTTCAAATTAATTATTGTATTGCAAATTTATTTAGTAATTTATTATTATTATAATATATTATTAATTTTATATTTCACACATAGTATTATTTGTAGATATTTCATTATATTGGAATGTAGTTTATAATCTATCTTTTAGTCACTTTATTAAGCTGGAAAATTTATTGTAGAAAGAAATTGAATAATAATTTTTTTTCAAATTCAACCCATTAGCAATAATGAACAGTAATATTTTTTAAAATTTTATAAAATTCAATATTCATTAAAGGGTGAGCTTAACTTTTATCATGTATAAAAATAGTGATAATTTTTGTATGGAAGTATATATTAATAAATAAAATTAAAAAAAAAATAAAATTAGCAAGATACTTAATTTCAAGTATGTGCTTATTAATACTTATAATTTTATTTTTTTTAAATAACATTATAATACTTTGATTTTCCTAAATTAGATATGTATCTACAAAAATTTATACAATTTCATTTTTTTAAATAATTTTCTGTAATTAAATTTCAAAATTTTGTTTTGTAATTGTTTTTATAATTTACAGATAAATATATTAAATTCATTCCAAAAAATATTTGATACATTAAATTATTTAATAATTTTCTACGTCTTTTTTATTATAAGAGATATGAAAAAATAAAAAATATATATAATTAAATAATATGTAGTTACAAATTATATAAAAACTTACTTATTTTTTATTTGAAAATATGATTTTAACGAATATTTGTTATAATATTTTAAATTTATTATTGTAGTGCAGATTTATTTAAGAAATTATTATTATAATTTTGTGAACTTGTAATTACAAAATATGTGATTTTGAGATTTTGACGAGGTAATGGTCGTCTGCATGAGAGAACAAAACAAATGAGAAAGAATTTTCCAAGGTTTGAGTACAAAAAAATAAATTTAAAATGACTTTGTTTTAAAAAAAAATTTCCTCCCTATACTATTAATGTGAAAAATTATAATTCGCTTATATTCACACCACAAGACATATTTATTGAGTATGTTGTGTTTGTAGAGACCGGTATGTTGGGTCTACTCTTATAACGGAACCCAAATCCCTAAATCTTCTATAACGGGTGGAACCGATCCATTCCTATAAATGGTTAATTAAAAAAATTAAAATCAAAATTCACATATTTTAATTGTATTGCACGTATATAATTAATTTCAAATAAGTGTTTATCCTACTTTCTTTTATAATTTTGTTTCATGTCATACTATTATATATGTTTAGATTTTTCTAAATTATGTGCTTAAATACAAAAAATCATACAACTTTATTTTTTTTAATAACCTCGTACAATCACTTATAAATGTATTATAATAGAATTATTACAATATGATAATTATAAAAATATATAATTTGAATAAGAACTAAGAAGTTTTAAAAAATGGTGATTAGTTTTCTTATATCATTTTAATGAAATATTGTTATAATAATACAAATTTATGTGTATTACATATATATTTAAAAATGTTTAATTATTGGATCATTAAAAATTTTGAAATAATATTATTTACTCAAAGTAATAACTATAATTAAATTAATTCATTTAAAACTAATAACAGTAAATTATTATAACAAAATGAAGTTAATATGAATTTTTGTAATAATATATGGAATTAAAGAAAATGAAAGTATCACTTGAAAAAATAATAAAAAAAGTTTAATAAATTTGAAATATAATATATAATTACATAATATTATTTTAATAAATATTTATCATAATAATTGAAATTTATTTGTGCACATGCATTTTGGGAAGTATATAATTATTATATTATTAAAATATAGATATAAGCATAAAACAACATTTTTTTAAGGGTGAAAGCCTTTATATATATAGTTTTTATAAAATAATAATAATTAATCTCTTTCTACTTTTATTTTAAATGTTAATACAATATTTTGAACTATTTTATTTTTCATTTTAAAAAAAGTGTGCATATTTATAAATTTATACTAATAACTTTATTTTTCCATATTTACAATTTTTAATAAAACAAAATAAGAAAATATTTAAGAAAATAAAAAATACTATACTATCAAATTCAAATTTTATTTTAAAATTTAATATAAAATTATAAATGATAATATTATAGTTATAAATGTAAATATTGCAAATATTATGAGAATATTATAGTTACAAATATTGCATGAAAATTTCTCTACACATATTATATGACTATATTATTTTAATGAAAACTTATAATAGTAATACAAATTTATAGTAGTGCACATATATTTAAGAAAATATTTAACTATTACATTATTAAAAAGTTTTGAAATAAATATATTTATTAAATGTATGGAACAAAATATAAATATTATAATTGTATTTTATAAAGAATTGAATAATATTAAATTTTGAATTAATACAAAATATATTAGAAATTAAGATGTGGATAATATAAAAAAGAAAAACATAAAAACAAAAACTATTTTAAAAAATATAATTTATTAATTGTAATTATATATTAGCACTTAAAAGTTATAGGAAAGGTTGAGAGAGAGGAACTAATTCTTATAAAAAAAGTGTAGATGTACACAATAATTAATTATTGAGAAATCATTAAATCTCCATATTTTTTGCTCAAATGAATATATTGGCTTACAATGGCTATAAAGAAAGTTAAAAAATATTAAATGATTATAGGGAATAAACTTATCAAATTGATTAAAGCATACAGTCTACTGGTTATTTATTTATTTCCTAATATTTATTTATGTTTTCTTACATTTTTAGTTTCACATATTATTTTTGGTAATTACTTTTGGTATTTATTAATTTTATATTGTTTCATACTATTTTGAGTAATTCTTCTCTTTCTTTATATAATTCCTACCATTTTTTTACATTTATTTGTAATTTGTTTTCGTTTCTTAATTTTCTTGGAGTTTTTTTTATCTTTTATGCGTTTCTTATTATTTATGGTATATTTTAAATACATTTTCTTTATTTTATTGGTCATTTAAGTATTTTATTTTACTTTTTATATTTGCTTGCATGTTTAGTCTAGTTTACTATTTTTAATATTTATTTTTACAATTATTTTTGAATTTTTATTATATTATTTAGTGTTTAATGTTATTTTGGATTGATATAATTAATATTTACCATTACAATTTTTTGTTTATGGAGCAATTACAACTATTTTGACGTTTATTTGTCTTTTTAAATTTTTATGGTTAATTATAAAAATAATATTGTATTTTAAGTATTTATTTTTATTTTAGTGTTTATTTGCATATATTAATATATTTGTTATGTCATTTATTTTTTTCTAAATATTTTTTTGTATTTCCTTTTACTATTAGTTTCAATTACTATTTCTAATTATTTTTTCTATTTGTTCTTGAATTTTTATTATATTTTTTTAGTGTTGTATAACATTTAGAATTTTTTAATGATTCTAACTATTTTTATATATTGAATGTTCCCCGCTATTTTTTACATTTATTTATTGTTTATAATATTTTTTTTGAATTTTCTTGATATGTTATCTATTTTTATTATTTTGTATATTTCTTTAATGTATATTACCATTTTTTTATTATTTATGTATTTACTTATATTTTTAGTGTTATTTACTATTTTTACTAATTATTTTAAAAGTTTGTTATTTAAATTTTATTTCTTTTTTAAGTATTTCATAATTTTTTAGTTGTTTTGACTAATTCTTAACATTTTTTATCTTTAACGTTTACAACTATTTTTTATATTAATTTATGATTTTGTGTGTTTATTATTAATATGGAAATTTTATATCATTTAAAAAAATTACTATTTTTTGTGTTTATTAAAATAAATTTTTCTATATTTCATTGGTAATTTACCTGCATATTAATTTTTTTGTAATTAATTGCGTGTTTAGTGACACTTACAATTAAAATTAAATATTTTTTACTATTTATTTTTTGTTTTAAATATTTAATATTATTTTGAATTGTTATAACTATTTTTTTTTGTTATTTTTTGTGTTTTGAACCATCACACTCATTTTTTGTGTTTATTGATATTTTTTAATATTTTCTATTATTTTTAGAAATTTATTATATTTTAACTGTTTATTTGGAATTATCTTATTACATTTTATTTGCCATTTATTTGTTTCTAATTACTTTTTGTATTTTCTTATAATTTTAATTTCAATTAATATTTTTATGTAATTACTTTTTATTTTGTTTTTTAATTTAATAATATTTTGAGTATTATTATGTGATTTTTATCGTTTTTATATAATGAGCTATATTTACATTTTTAGGCGATTATTTGTATTTAGTTTTTCTTATATATTTTTTGTTGTTTTTTCTTCTTTTTAGGTTTTCATTATTTTTATTTTATTTTTTAATTGTTCTTCTCATTTTTTATTATGAAAGATCACTATTGTTGTTTGACAATTTTTTTTGTATTTGCTTATCTATTTACAATCACTTACTATTTTAAATAGTTTTTTATATTATTTTTAATATTATTATAAATTCATTATTTACTTTTATTTAGGTGTTTATTTGAACATATTAATATATTTTATTAGTTTATTTATTTTTTTAATTATTTTTTGTAATTCCTTGTTTTTTAAAGTTTCCGTTACTATTTTTCAAAGTATTCTTAAATTTTTTTTATTTTGTAATATTTAGGTTTTTTGAATGATTTTAACTGTTTTGTATTTTTCACGTTACTTCCTATTTTTTTGCGTTTATTTGTATTTTTTTATTGTTTATAACGTTATTTTTTGGAGTTTTTTTTTCATTTCTTATTCTTTGATTTGTTTTTTTTGTTTATTTCATATTTAAATTTTTTTGTATTTTTTCTATTTCAGGCATTTTACTTTTAATTTTTTTCTTATAATTTTTATTTTGAATGATTCCAATTATTATTTGAGAAGTTTTTTTGTTTGCTTTCCTCTGTACTATTACTTACTATTTTTAATAATTTTTTATGCGAATTATTTTTATTTTTTCTATTTTAGGTGATTCATATTATTTTAGGTTTTTTCGTTGATATGTACCATTTTTAATATATAATAATATAATTATTTGTTTATTGATAAATGCAGACTAATTTTAACGTTTCTCATGTTTTTAATTACTTTTTTCATTTTTATGATATGTCAAGTATTTATTAGTATTTGTAATATTTATTTGAATATATCTTACTATATTTTATTAGTTATTTATTTGATTTTTATTATTTATACTTTCTTAAAATTTTATTTTCACATAATATTTTTTATAATTATAATATTTGTGTAATTTATACTATTTTAGGTGTTTTTTAGTAATTAATCTTATTCTTTGTACATTAAAGGTTTCTATTATTTTTTGAATTTATTAGTAATTTTTTTCCTTTCTTAGTTTTCTTGTAGTGTTTTTTATATTGTACGTTTTTGTTACTATTTGTGGTATTTTTCTCAAATACATTTTTTTTA
The DNA here is from genome assembly GCA_030064435.1 of Trapa incisa. NCBI lineage: Eukaryota > Viridiplantae > Streptophyta > Magnoliopsida > Myrtales > Lythraceae > Trapa > Trapa incisa. Next base: position 1,053,805 of record CM057774.1, on the reverse strand, counting down.
TTTTTTTTATCATTTAAGTATTACTTTCTATTTTTATATTCTTGTTTAGTTAACTTACTATATTTAATATATCTTTTTACGATATTTTTATGTTTTATGTTATTTTGTATTGATATAATTAAGTATTTCCATTTTAAATATTTAGAATAATACCAATAATTTTTGTGTTACTTATTATACATAGAAATTTTTTGTATTTTAAGTATTTTTTTCCATTTTTGTGTTTATTTAAATATATATTACTATATATTATTGGTCATTTATTAATTTTTTTAATTAATTATATTTTTAGTTTCAGTTACTCTTTCAATAATTTTTCTATGTTTTATTTTAAAATTTTTATCTTAATTTTTAATGTTTTATACTATTTATGATCTTATTTAGTAGTTATAAATATTTTTATATATTGAATATTAATTACTATATTTTACTTTTATTTGTGTATTGTAGTGTTTTATATTTTTGTTTTGGTGTTTATTGGAATTTTTATTTTGCTAAACCATTAGGTACATTTTTTAATTTTTATTACAATATTTCGCTGATTATTTAGGCATCTCATGTTTTATTATTTTTTTAGTCTTAATATTTTAAATAATTTCACTAAAGGTTTGTTTTTTTGGAGTATTTCATATATTTTTAGTTATTTTGATTGATTATTATCATTTTTTTTTTGTTTAAACATTCTTAACTATTTTTTTTATTTTTTGAGATTGTTTATTATTATTTTTGGAATTTGTTATATTTTAAGTGTTTTTTAATATATTTATTGTTTATTTGACCTAATTTTTCTATATTTTATTATTTATTTACAAGTTTTTTATATTTTTTTTGTGTTTGTATACATTTTTATTATCACTTAACATTTTTAATAATTCGTTTTGTGATTTATTTTTTAATTTTATTATTTTTTAATATATTTATTGTTTATTTGACCTAACAATTTTTTGTTTAAAGAACAATTAAAACTGCTTTTGACATTTATTTGTGTTTTTGAATTTTTATGATTAATTATAAAAAATTATTGTACTTTAAATATTTATTTTTATTTGCGTGTTTATTTGTATTTATTAATATATTTATTTAATTATTTATTTATTTCTAATTATTGTTTATATATACATTTATTTTTTGTTTCAATTACTTTTTTTAATTATTTTTTCAATTTATTTTTAAAATTTTATTATATTTTTATTTTTTGTACTATTTAATATTTTTGAATAATTATAAGCATTTTTTATATTAAATTTTTACCGCTATTTTTTACAATTATTTATGTTATTTTTTGTTTATAACATTTTTTACTATTTAATTTATCTTACAATATTTTTTTATTATATATCTATTTACTTGTATTTTTAGTGTTACTATTTTTAGTAATTAATTTAAATGTTTTTTTTAATTTTATTTAACTTTTTAATATTTCATACTTTTTTAGTTATTTTTTACTGATTGTTAACATTTTTTATCTCGAATGTTCAAACTATTTTGTGTGTTAATTTGTTATTTTGAGTCTTTATTATTAATATTAGAAATTTTATTTATTTTAAAGTATTTTCAATATTTATGCTATTTCTTAAATTTTATTTTTCTATATTTTATTGATTAAATACATACTAATTATTTTCTTGTGTATTTAGTGACTTTAATATTAAAAATAAATCTCTTTTACTGTTTATTTTAAAAATTTTAATAGTATTTTTTAACGTTTATTATATTTTAAGTGTTAATTACTATTTTTGTGTTTATTTGTACTCATCTTATTATGTTTTAATTTTCATTTATTTGTTTTTTTATTATTTTTTATTTTATTATAATTTTAATTTTCATGACTATTTTTTGTAATTACTTTTTATTTTATTTTTTAATTTAATAATATTTTAATTAATTTTAAGTATTTCTTACTATTTTTATATAATGAGTTAACTATAGTATTTTAGGCTATTATTTGTGTTATTTAGTTTTTATTATATTTTTTTGTTGGTTTTTCTTATTTTGAGTATCTCATTATATTTTAATTGTTTTTATCATTTTTTATTTTAAAAAATTACTACTATTGTTTGACCATTTTTTGTGTTATCTTACTTTTTTACTATCAATTATTATTTTTAATGTTTATTATTAATACTATTACATTTTTAGTATTTATTTTTATTTAGATGTTTATTTGAATATATTAGTATATTCTATTAGTCATTTATTTATTTCTAATCATTTTTTATATACTCTTATATTTTAAGTTTTAATTACTATTTTTTGTAATTATTTTATCAATTTAATCTTAAATTTTTATTTTTTTAGTATTTTGTATTATTTAGTGTTTTTGAGTGATTTTCTCTATTGTATGTTACATACTATTTTTTAGGTTTAGTTGTAATTTTTATTATCTTTTTAATGTTTTTTTGTTGCTTTTTTAATTATTTTATCCATTTTTACTATTTGATAGGTTTCTTGTTTATTTATTCTTTTAAAGTTTTTGTAGTGTTTTATATTTTATGCATTTTGCTTTTTAATTATTCTTATACAATTTTTTTTATGATTGTTTGCTTGATTACTATCACTTACTATTTTTAATAATTTTTTATGTGATTTATTTTAAAATTTTATTACATTTTTTGGTGTTTCATATTATTATAGATTTTTTTTGTTGATATATTTTTTTAATCTGGAATGACAATTATTTGTGTTGATAAATCCGGGCTAATTTGGACATTTCTCTTGATTTTGATTATTTTTTTATTCTTTTTCATTTTTATTATATTTTTAGTATTTATTAGTACTTATAATATTTATTCCAATGTATTTTACTATATTTTATCGATTATTTATTTATTTTATTTTTATTTTTATATAATATTTTTTATAATTAATTTTACAATTCTTTTTTAATTTTATATATATTATTTGTGTTTTTTATACTATTTTAAATGCTTTCTAGTAATATTTACATTATTTATAAATAGAATGAGAAATACTATTTTTTACATTTATTTATAATTTATTTTTGTTTCTTAGTTTTCTTGTAGTATTATTATATTTGATGTGTTTCTAACTATTTGTTATATATTTTTAAATATATTTTCTTATTTTATTGTCAGTTAAGTGTTTATTTCTATTTTTTTATATTTGCTTGCCTGTTTAGACTAACATACTATTTTAAATATTTATTTTTACTGTTTTTATTTAAATTTTTATTGTGTTTTTTTTAGTTTTTTATGTTATTTTGGATTGATATCATTCATTCTTTCCATTTTTTGTGTTTGGAACAATTTTAACTATTTTTTGTGTTTCTTATTTTTTATATTTAAGTATTTTTTTGTACTTTGCTGTTTTTTAAATATATATTACAATATTTTATTGAATATTTATTTATTTTTTATTTAATTAGATTTTTAAATTGAGTTATGGTAATTTTTCTATATTTTATTTTTAAATTTTTATCGTAATTTTAAGTTTTTCATACTATTTATGTTCTTTTCTAGCAATTATTAATATTTTTATATATTGAGCGTTACTTGACATTTATTTGTCTATTTTAGTGGTTTTTTTACATTTATATTTGAGTTTATTAAAATTTTTATGTTTCATATTATTTGGTACAATTTTTTAATATATATTACTTTATATTTTTGGATATTTAAGTATTTTATACTCTTTGTTTTTTATTATATTTTCAGTGTTACTTAATATTTTTAATATTTCCTCCAAATATTTGTTTTTTGAAATATTTCATACTTTTTTTAGTTATTTTAATTCATTATTTCATTTTTTTTCTTTCTGCGTTTTATACTATTTATATATTTTTTGAGTTTTTCTTATTAGTTTTTGAATTTTAATTTTTAAGTGTTTTTTAATGTTTGTGTTGTTTATTTAACTTTATTTTTATATTATTTTACTTATTTACATATTTTTTATAATTTTTTGTGTTTATTTACTTATTTATTATCTCTTACTATTTTTAATAATTATTTAAATAATTTATATTTTAATTTTATTATGTTTTTTAATGTTTAATATTATTTTAAGATTGCATTTTATTGTTTGTGGAACCATTGCAACTACTTTGACGTTTTTTTTTATTTTTTGAATTTTTATAATTTATAATATTTAAGTATTTATTTTTAAATTAGTTTTATTTGCATGAATTAATATATTTGTTTGATCATTTATTTGTTTTTAATTATTGTTTTCAGTTTCTTTTATTTAGTTTTAATTTCTTTTTAAATTATTTTTTCAATTTATTCTTGAATTTTTATTATATTTTTAGTATTGTTGTACTATTTAGGGTTTTTAAGTGAATTTAACCATTTTTGTACATGATATATTCTATTTTTTACATTTACTTGAGATATTTATTATTTTTAATATTTTTTGTAATTTCTTAGTATATTATCTATTTTTCTCTATTTGATATGTTTTTTCTAATTTATTTTACAATATTTTTTTATTTATGTTTTTCTTATATTTTTAGTATTAATTACCATTTTTAGTAATTTATTTATAGGTTTTATTTTATTTTATTTTATTTTTGAGTATTTTATATTTTTTTTAGTTATTTTAAATGTTTGTGAGCATTTTTATTAATATTGAAATCTTATTTATTTTAAAGTATTTTTCATTATTTATATTATTAATTTGAATTTATTTTTCTATATTTTATTAGTTATTTACGTGCTTGTTATTCTTTTTTGTAATTATTTAAGTTTTTAGTTACACTTACTATTAAAAAAAATTTTACGATTTATTTTTTTAGTTTTTAGCGTTTAATTACTTTTTATTTTATTTTTTAGTTTAATAATATTTTAAGTGTTCAAAATTATTTTCCGTGTTTTTAAGTATTTCTTTTCGTTTTTATATAATGAGTTATTTCTGCTATTTTATTCGATTATTTGTGTTATTTAGTTTTTATTATATTTTTTGTTGGTTTTCTTATTTTTAGAGTTTTACGAAATTTCTATTATTTTTTAATTATTTTTATAATTTTTTATTTTGAAAAATCTCTATTATTATTTGACAATATTTTTATTTTTTGCTTGCATATTTACTTATTTTTAATATTTTTTATATTTATTTTTAATACTATTATATTTTCAATATTTACTTTTACCTGGGTGTTTATTTGAATATATTAGTACATTTTATTATTTATTTATTTATTTTTATTTCATTATGTTTTAAGTTTTAATTACAATTTTTTTTGTAATTTTTTTTAATTTATTCTTTAATTTTTTTTAGAATTTTGTACAATTAAAAATTTTTGATTGATTTTAACTGATTTGTCTATAGTAAGTTAACTGCTATTTTTTTGGTTTATTTGTGTTGTTTATTGTTTCTAATGTTTTTTGTATTTTATGCATTTTTACTATTTGATATAAATCTTGTTTATTTATTATTTAAATTTTTTTATATTGATTTCTATTTGTGCATTTTATATTTTAATTATTCTATTATTTTTTTATTTTAAACGATCCCTTTATTATTTGGCAATATTTTTGTATTTATTTACGTTTTTTCTATTAATTACTATTTTAATATTTTTTATGCGGATTATTTTTAAATTTTATTATACTTTTTATGTTTCATATTATTATAGATTTTTTTATTGATAATTTTTATTTTTTTACTCTAGAACGATATAATTATTTGTGTGTTGATAAATATCGACTAATTTTAATATTTCTCTTGTTATTTATTATTTTTAATTTTTTTATCATTTTTATTATATTTCAAAATATTTATTAGTATTTATTATATTTATTCAAATATATCTTACTATATTTTAATGATTATTTATTTGTTCTTATTATTTTTTATTTTATATAATATTTTTTGTAATTACTTATGCGATTCTTTTTTAATTTTATATCATTTTTGTGTTTTTAATACTATTTTAGCTGTTTTTAAATAATTATTCTCATTCTCTGTAGATTAAAGAATTCCTATTATTTTTTTTGATAATATTTGTAATTTCTTTTCGTTTTTTAATTTTCTTAGATTTTTTTTATATTTTTTATATTTATTACTATTTTTGATATTTTTTTAATATATGTTTATTTATTTTATTGATCATTTAAATATTTCATTCTATTTTTATATTTGATTGCGCTTTCTTTTATGATTAATTATAAAAAAAATAATTTATTTTTAAGTATTAATTTTTATTTGAGTGTTTATTTGCATGTATTAATATATTTATTTATCACTAATTTTTATTTCCTTTTATTTTTAATTTCAATTACTATTTATTAATTAGTTTTTTAATTTACTTTTAAATTTTTATTATATTTTTTAGTGTTTTGTACTATTTAGAGTTTTTTAATTATTTTAACTATTTTTGTATATTAAACCTTACTGTTATTTTTTACGTTTATTTATGTTATTTATTGTTTCTAATTAAGTTTTTTTTGTATATTATCTAGTTTTTTACTATTTGGTATATTTATTTCAATGAATCTTACTATATGTTTTTATTATTTAAGTATTTTCTTGAATTTTAGTGTTATTTACTTTTTGTAATAATTCTTTTAAAAGTTTTTTTAATTTTATTTTATTTTTAAATATTTCATATTTTTTTAGTTGTTTTAACTGATTTTTAGCGTTTTTTTATCTTTAATGTTTACAACTATTTTTTTATGTCAATTTGTGATTTTGAGTGTTTTTTATTATTACAATTTTTATTTTTTAAAAATATTTTTCACTATTCATGATGTTCATTTAAATCCATAATTCTATATTTTAATGATCATTTACTTGCTTATTACTATTTTTTGTAATTAATTGTGTTTGGTGGCACTTACTTTTAAAAATAAATATTTTTTTAGTTTTTTTATTTTTTTATTATACTTTTAGCGTTTTACATTATTTTGAATAGTTTTAATTATTTTTTGTTATGTATTGAACAATTGATGTATTTTTTTTGTTTTTTAATTTTTTATATTATTTTTAAAATTTTATTTTATTTTAAATGTTTATTTATATTTTAATGTTTATTTATAAGTATATTATTATATTTTGTTTGTCGTTTATTTGTTTATTATTATTTTTTATATTTTGTTATAATTTTAATTTTAATTACTATTTTTATATAATGAGCTATATCTACTTTTTTTTACAATTATTTGTGTTATTTAATTTTTAATATATTTTTTAGTTGAATTTTCTTATATTTAGAGTTTCATAATATTTCTTTTATATTTTAATTATTTTTACCATTTTTTATATTGAAAGATTATTATTTTTTTGACAATTTTTTTAATTGTATTTTTACTATCACTTACTATTTGTAATAATAATTTATGTTTATTTTTTATACTATTTTATTTTTAATATTTACTTTTATTTTGATATCAATGGCATACTACAAAACTCGTTTTTTAAAACTACATCGGTACAATAAGATTAGCTGTTAAAATTTACTCAATACTTTCCACGTAATGTATTCATTACACGATTGTATTACAGAATTTCACACTTTATACTATTTGAAATGTATAGAGAAAGAGTAAGATCACACCACTTCTAACCATTAACTATTCAATATATTAAATTTATTTTTATGGTTTAACTTTAATTTAAATATCAATTACCCAATTTATTAATAGGTAACTCAAAACTTAATCGAACATTTAATTAGTGTAAATGTCATATATTAGTCCTTAAATGTCGTGAATTTAGAATAAATAAGCTTATATAACAACTTTTCTTATATATTTTATTATAAATATTAAAATATGTAGATCGTATTATCTCTTATATTTTCTCTATCTATCACACTATTTAATTTTTATTATTAGTTTAAATTTAGATGATTGTATGTGTAAAATTAATATTTAAAAAGTAATAAATTATTTATGAGTTTTATTCAATTGATTTAATTTTGAATTTAATTTAAACGAATATAATTTATTTAATTAATTACAATTAATTTAGTTAGGTTAAATAACTCTGAATAACAGGATTAAATTCGAGTAATAAAGTTGAAATAAATATTTTATAAATAAATATTTATGAGTATATATATATATATATAAATTGTGAGGGGAGAAGAAAAAATATATATATATAGCATATAAATTATAAATAATATATATACTATTTCTAGACTTTCCCTTTCACTACCCATAATAAAACTGAATTCTTCTCCCTATTCATTCACTATCTCTATTCCTCGTCATGAGCAAAAAATCTAAAAATTTCTCCCTTTCTCTGGGTCTGTGTGAGCCCGCCATCCCTCTTCTTCAAGTGCAAATTATTGAGAAAAAAAGCTGCAATTTTTCTGATCTCTACGTAAGAAGTCGTCTCAACTTTCTCCCCCACTAAAAATGTAACTGTTGAATCGCTGCCCACTATTATACTGTAGGGCAGTTTTTAGGTTATAGGGAGGAAGGAAAGATGGTAGATATTGTTTACAATTCCTTCGAGTTCCCCTCTAGCAAATCGAGAACGAGTTGGAGCTCTCCTAATTAGTATTTCTACTTAGTCGAGAAGAGCCTCCATCCCCTTCCCCTAACAATATTCTCTTGCTGCCTCTATTTGTTAGCTCATCGTACGTGTTAAAAGTCGCTAACGCGTCATCTATAGGCTTTTCATTGCGATCTACGTACTCGAGAACACAATAACCGATCAAAACATTGACATCAGCATTGTGGTGTCGGTTTGCAGAGAAGTGGACCGCAAGTAGGTCGAGGTCTACATTGACCTTGACATCTCCTTGCATAGAATTTTCTCCATCCGTCTCTCTTCCATGCTCTCCTCGATTGAAAAGGAAGGAATTGTCAAGATGGTTCACTCAGCCTCGAAACCGTGGCTAAAATTCGCGGTGCTGATAGCTAACGTATCTTGGAACGTATTTCTTAGATATATTACCGGAATCATTCTCTAATAATTAGTTTGAAATATCTTCCTATATCATCACCACTCTTGATGAGGTTGCTGCCACCATTATCCCTCCTGCTATTAGGACGATGCTGTAACACATAATGTATTTAATAAAACAGAGGCAATATTATTTGTAATGTTAACTGAGATTTACTGGTATAACAAAATTAGGTCTTATACAGCTTAGTTGACACCAGATATTATAACACGAGATATTGTGATAGTATATATCAATAGCAAAAATGATGGCACAAAAGAGAGAGCGATATTAAACTTTAAGTGCATGAAAATTAAGGATACTGATTAGCCTAATAATTCATGTTGCTTTCTAAAAGATTAGTTCAACAAGTAAAGGCAACAGCCAAGCCATGTTAAAGGAAATTTCCATATGATAGTATACTATACTGGGAATGTGGTTCCAACATTGAAGAGTAATATTTTTAAAAGTTTTATAAAATTTACAATCTTAGATAGTTAATTTCAAGTAAGTGCTCATTAATACTTATAATTTTATTTATAAATTAAATTATAATATTTTAATTTTTATAAATTGAGTGTGTATTTACAAAAATTTATACAAATTCATTTTTTATAAATTGAGTGTGTATTTCAATGTATTATTTTAGAATTTATTTTATAATTTACATATAAATGTGTAAAATTTATTTCAAAAAATATTTGATTGGTTACATTATTCCAATATTTTCTACATATTTTTTTATTATAAAACAGAGTTGAATATAAAACATTTATATATAATTAAATAATATGTAGTTTCATATTATATAAAAACTTAAAATATTATTTTAAATAATATTTATCATAATACTTCAAATTTATTATTATAGTGTAGATTTATTATTAAAGTATTTTAATAAACATTGAATTGCTGTTTCATATGAGTTTTTACATATTTTTTATTTTACCTCATTAAATATACATACAAAATATATAATTCATATATTGTATAAAAAGTTAATTATTATATTGTTTCAAATGTATTATTATAATGTAGATGTATTTAAAAATTTATTATTATTTTATAAAAAAATCCATGGTATAAATAAGAATTAAAAATGTTTTAAAAAATTATAATTAGTTTTTTATATCATTTTAATGAAATGTTGTTATAATAATATAAATTTATGCGTAATACACATATATATATATATTTAAAAATATTTAATTATTGAATCACTAAAAATTTTGAAATAATATTATTTACTCAATGTAATAATAATTTTATTATTTTCTACATTTTTTATTATAATAGTAACTAAAATATTAATACATAATATATATATATATAATTATATATTATATACAAATTATTGGAAATAGTAAAGAGTAGTATTTTTCAAATCTTATAAAATTCACAATTTTCATATTAAAGGATAAGCTTAACTTTTATCATTTAGAAAAAAAGTGATCATTTCTCTGATTGAGTACATGTTAATAAATTAAAATTAAAATTATCTCATCTTATTAGCATTGCATGTAAATACTTAATTTCATGTAAATGCTTATTAACACTTATAATTTTACTTTTGTTTGAAATCACACTATAATATTTTCATTTTTCTAAATTAGGTGTGTATATACAAAAATTTATACAATTTCATTTTTAATAATTTTCTATAATTATATTTTAATATATTATTTTCATATTTTTTATATTATTTAATTATATATATAATGTGTTAAATTCATTAAAAAAAATTTGACGCATTACATTATTCCATAATTTTCTACCTATTTTTTATTATAAGAGATAGGAGAACATGAAACATTTATATATAATTAAATAATATTTAGTTACATATTATATAAAAATTTATTCGTTATTTATTAAAAATATTATTTTAACCAATATTTATCATAATATTTTAAATTTATTATTATATTGTAGATTTATTTAAGAAAATAATAATAATTATTATTATTATTACTATTACTATTACGTGAGCTTAGAAGGAAGAACGTGATTTTGATATTTTGACATAAGGGAGGGGGAGGAATTGAGGGTATTGTGCAGTGACTGTATCCCCCGAGAGATGGACGGATAGAGAAAAGAATGACAGAGAGAATGTTTGATAATAAACACGAATCCACAACAATGTTTATTGAGAATGTTGTGCTTGTAGACAGGTAATCCAAACCCAATTCATTCCCATAAATGGTTAGTAAAAAAATTCAAATTCAAATTAACATATTTTAATTGTATTGAAGGTATATAACTAATTTTAAATAAATGTTTACTCCTACTTTTTTTTTTATAAGTTTGTTTCATCCCATACTACAATATATATTTCGATTTTTCTAAATTATGTGTATAAATACAAAAACCTTATAACTTTATTTTATTTAAATAATTTCATACATACACTTATAAATTTATTATTTAGGGATTCTTACGGTATATAAATTATGTTTCAAATATTATTTCAATAAAAAAAATAAATTTCTGCTTTATGTGATGTTTTACATATTTTTTTATTTCACCTTTTTAGGTAAAATATCCATACAAAATATATAATTAACATATTGTATAAAAATTTAATTATTATAATATTTCAAATTTATTATTGTAGTGTAAATGGTATTTAAATATTTTTTATTGCGAAACATAGGAGAAGAACCTGAAACATTTATACGTAATTAAATAATATATAGTTACATATTATATAAAAATTTACTTGCTATTTATTTGAAAATATTGTTTTAACTAATATTTATCATAATACTTTAAATTTATTATTATAGTGTAGATTTATTTAATAATAATATTATATGAGCTCATCACCGACATATAAAAAAAATAAGAGAAAATATTGAGTATAAATACAAATATAAATTTGTCGAGTATTTATTCTATCCTTGTACTAGTATCACAAGTCAAATTTAGAGAACTTCTCCAATAGGTAGAACCGATCCATTATTATAAATAATTAGGTAAAAAAATCTAAATCAAAATTCACTTAACACGTATATAATTAATTTTAAATAAGTATTTACCCTTAGTTTTCATAATTTTGTTATATATTCTATCATATATATTTGGATTTTTCTAAATTATGTGCTTAAATACAAAAAATTCTACAACTTTATTTTCTTTGTATAATCTCATACAATCACTTATAAATGTGTTGTTATTAGATTCTTACAATATAATAATTATAAGTATAAAATATTATTTCAATAAAAATTTGAATTGTTGTTTCATATAATTTTTTACAATATTTCAAGTTGATAAAATATCCATACATAATATATAATTCACATATTTTATAAAAAGCTACTTTTTGTGTTATAAAAATCCATGTTATGAATAAGAATTAAAAAAGTTTTAAAAAATAATGATTAGTTTTCTTAAATTATTTTAATGAAATGTTGTTATAATATAAATTTATACTTAGTACATATATATATTTAAAAAATATCTAATTATTAGATTATTAAAATTTTTGAAATAATATTATTTATTCAATGTAATAATAATAATAATAATAATAATAATAATATTATTATTATTATTATTATTATTACTAAAAATTTGGAAGGTTGATAAATATGATTTTTTTTACATTTTTTATTATAATAGAAGTTAAAATATCAATACATAATATATATATATAATTACATATTATATAAAAATTATTAATTATCTATATGTAGATAATATTTTAATAAATATTTGTCATAATACTTCAAATTAATTATTATACTGTAAATATATTTAGGAATTTAATATTATTATTACATATTATTAATTTTCTATTTAATGCATATTCTAATTTATATATATTTCATTATATTGGAATATAGTTCGTAATCTATATTTTATACACTTTATTAAGTTGAAAAAATTTATTGTTGAAAGAAATTGGAGAGTGAATTTTTTTCAAGTTCAATTCATTAGCAATAGTGAAGAGTAATATTTCTTAAAATCTTATAAAATTCACAATTTTCATATTAAAGGATTAGCTTAACTTTTATTATGTAAAAAAAAGTTATTATTTTTGTGTGGGAGTCTATATTAATAAATAAAATTTAAAATAAAAATAAAAAAATTAGCACATTCAATGTAAATAATTAATTTCAAGTAAGTGCTTATTAATACATATATTTTTACTTTCTTTTAATCACACTTTAATATTTTGATTTTCCTAAATTAGATATTTTTGTATACAAAAATTTATACAATTTCATTTTTTTAATAATTTTTTATAATTATATTTTAATTTGTTTTTTTGGAATATTTTTATAATTTACAAATAAATGTGTTAAATTCATTTCAAAAAATATTTTATGTATTAAATTATTTTATAATTTTATACATATTTTTTATTATAAGATATATAAGAAAATGAAACATTTATACATAATTAAATTATATATAGTTACATATTATATAAAAACTTGCTCACTGTTTATTTGAAAATATTATTTTAACTAATATTTGTCATAATACTTCAAATTATTATTATATTGTAGATTTATATAAGAATTTATTATTATTGTTATTAGTATTAGTACAACGAGGAACACGTGAGATTTTGAAAGGACGGAGGGGGATAAATCGAGAGTCTTGTTTAGTGATGGTGCCTACATATATGGACGGACAGAAAAAAAAATGATAAAAGATAATGTTTGAATATAAACACAATTATGCAGTATGTTTATTAGTATATCGTGTTTATTGAGACAGTTATGTTGGGTTTATCTCGTACTAGAATCCAAACCCAAATCCCCAAAATATCAAATCAAAATAATAGTAAAAAAATTTAAATCAAAATTCACCTATTTTAATTTTATTGCACATATATAATTAATTTCAAATAATTGTTTACTTTTATTTTTTTTATAATTTTGTTTTATATTATACTACCATATATATTTCTATTTTTCTAAATTATATGTTTAAATAAAAAAATCCAACAATTTTATTTTGTTTGAATAATGTTATATAATCACTTATAAATATATTGTTATGGAATTTTTGTAATATAAATTTTAATATTTGTTTTATATTATTTTTTAAATATTTTTTTATTTCATTCTATTATGTTAGTGAAATATCTATACAAAATATATGATTCACATATTGTATAAAAAGTTTTTTATTATAATATTTCAAATTTATTGTTGTGATATAAATGTATTTAAGAAATTATTATTCTATAAAAATCAATAATTTGAATAAGAATTAAAAAGGTTTTAAAAAATAATGATTAGTTTTTTTACATTATTTTAATAAATATTGTTTTAATAATATAAATTTATACATAGTACATGTATATTTAAAAAATATTTAATTATTGTATCATTAAAAATTTTGAAATAATATTATTTAATTAATGTAATAATAATAATTAGTATTATTATATTTCATTCATAATTTAATTTGTTTATATTTCATTATATTGGAATTTAGTTCCTAATTTATTTTTTAAACACTTTATTAAGGTGAAAAAATTTATTATATAAAGAAATTGAAGAGTGGATTTTTTTGAAGTTGAACTCATTATCAATATTAAAAAGTAATATTTTTTCAAATATTATAAAATTCACAGTTTTCATATTAAAGGATAAGATTAACTTTTATTATGTAGAAAAAATATGAAAGTCCATATTAATAAATAGAAATTAAAATTAGCCCATCTTAATAATTATTGCATGTAAATACTTAATTTCAATTAAATACTTATTAATACTTATAATTTTACTTTTGTTTGAAATAATACTATAATATTTTGATTTTCATATATTAAGGGTGTATATACAAAAATTTATACGATTTCATTTTTTAAATAAATTTTTATAAATATATTTCAATATGTTATTTTTGAATTTATTTTATAATTTACATATAAATGTGTCAAATTTATTACAAGAATATTTGATAAATTATATTATTTCATAATTTTCTAGGTAAATATTATAAGAGTTAGAAGAAAATAAAATATTTATTCATAATTAAATAATATGTAGTTACATATTATATAAAAATTTACTCGTTATTTATTGAAAATATTATTTTAACTAATACTCTTATAATACTTCAAATTTATTATTATAGTGTATATTTATTTAAGAAAATAATAATAATAATAACAATAACTAATGTTCTCATCTTACATGTGATTTTGAGATTTTAACACGAGGGAGGGGTAGGAATTGGGGGTACTGTTCAGGGATGGTGTTACGAGAGATGGTGCTGCTGCGAGAGAGATATGTTAGGTCTACCCTCAGAACTTAAATCCAAATTTAGGTATCATCTAGAACGGGTGAAACCGTATCCATTCTCATGAATAGTTAGTTAAAAAAATTCAAATAAAAATTCACATATTTTAATTGTATTGCACATATATAATTAATTTTAAATAATTATTTACCTCTATTTTTTTATAATTTTGTTTTTTTGCATACTACCATATATATTTTGATTTTTCTAAATTATGTGTTTAAATAAAAAAATCTTACTATTTTATTTTGTTTGAATAATCTTATATAATAATTTATAAATATGTTGTTATAGAATTCTTGCAATATAATAATTGTGTGTTAAATATTATTTAAATAAAAAATTAAATAATTGTTTTATATAATTTTTTACATATTTTTTATACCACTACATCAGTTTGCTGAAATATCTATACAAAATATATGATTCACATATTATATAAAAAGTTACTTATTATAATATTTTAAATTTATTGTCGCGGTGTATATGTATTTAAGAAATTATTATTATATTATGAAAATATATATTGTGAATAATAATAAAAAAAATTTAAAAATGATGATTAATTTTCCTAATGTTGTTATAATAATATAAATTTATGCGTAGTACATATATATTTAAATATATATATATATATAATTATTTGATTAGTAAAAATTTTGAAATAATATTATTTACTCAATATAATAATACACTAAAAATTTGAATGGTTGATAAATATGATTTTATACATTTTTTTATTATAATAGGAGCTAAAATATCAATACATAATATATATATAATTATATATTATATAAAAATTATTAATTATCTATATGTAAATAATATTTTAATAAATATTTGTTATAATACTTCAAATTAATTATTGTATTGCAAATTTATTTTGGAATTTATTATTTTGACATATTATTAATTTTATATTTCATCAATGGTATTATTTGTCTATATTTCATTATATGGGAATGTAATTCATAATCTATGGTTAAACACTTTATTAAGTTGAAAAAATTTATTACGGAAAGAAATTGAATAATTAATTTTTTTCAAGTTCAACTCATTAGCCTTAGTGAACGTAATGTTTTATCAAATTTAGTCTTCATTAAACTTATTAAATTGAATAGTGAATTTTTTTCAAGTTCAAATCATTAGCAATATTATGTAGTATTGAGCAGAAAACACTTTTATCATGTAGAAAAAAAGCGATAATTTTTGTATGAAAGTCTATATTAATAAATAAAATTAAAAATAAAAATGAGTAAAATACTTCATTTTTAAGTATGTTCTCATTAATACTTATAATTTTATTTTTGTTTGAAATGACACTATAATATTTTGATTTTCCTAAATTAGGTGTGCATCTATAAAAATTTATAAAATTTCATTTTTTAAAAAATAATTTTCTGTAATTATATTTTAATTTATTTTTTTGTAATTTTTTTTATAATTTACAGATAAATGTGTTAAATTCATTCCAAAAATATTTGATATATTAAATTATTTCATAATTTTCTATATATATTTTTATTATTAGAGATATAAAAATGAAACATTTATACATAATTAAATAATATGTAGTTACATATTATATAAAAACTTACTTTATTTTATTTGAAAATATTATTTTAATGAATATTTGTTATAATATTTATTTAAGAAATTATTATTATTATTATGTGATCTCGGGATATGTGATTTTGAGATTTTGACACCTGGTGGTCTCCTAATGAAGGGACAGATAAAAACAAATGAGAGAGAGAATGTTTGAATATAAATACAACACTTAATTTTAAGAAAGTTGTTTGTCTCCCCCACTATTAATGTGAAAATTTGTAATTCCTCCATATCATCATCAAATGTTTATTGAGTATGCCGTGTTGGTAGAGACAGGCATGTTAGGTATGTTGGTTCTACTCTAATACGGAAACTCAAACCCAAATATCTAAATTGTTAATTAAAAAAATTCAAATCAAAATTCACACATTTTAATTGTATGGCAAGTATATAATTAATTTCAAATAAGTATTTATCCTACTTTTTTTATAATTTTATTTCATGTCATACTGTTATATATATATTTCCATTTTTCTAAATTATGTGCTTAAATACAAAAAAATCCTACAATTTTATTTTATTTGAATAATCTCGTACAATCACTTATAAATGTTTGGTTAATTATAAAAATTCATGGTTTGAATAAAAATTAAATTTTTTTTAAAAATGGTGATTAGTTTTTTTTATATCATTTTAATGAAATTTTGTTATAATAATATAAATTTATGTGTAGGACATATATATTTAAAAATATCTAATTATTGGATTACTAAAATATTTTAAATAATATTATTTATTCAATATAATAATAATAATTAAAATAATTAATTTAAAACTAATAACAATATATTATTATAATAAAATAAAGTTAATAGGAATTTTTGTAATTATAAATGGAATTTAAGAAAATGAAAGTATTACGTGAAAAAAATAATAAAGAAAGTTTAATAAATTTGAAATATAAAATATAATTATATAATATTATTTTAATAAATATTTATCATAATAATGTAAATTTATTTGTGAGCATATATTTTGGGAACTATACGATTATTATATTATTAAAATATATAAATACTCATAAAATAATATTTTTTAAGAGTAAAAGGGGCGATATCAATAGTTCGGATAGGTAGTTTTAACGGATCATACCTCCGAGCTCGGGTCGCCCGAGTGGATCCTTGCATCAGGTACGCTTGATCGGGATCTGCTGCACACGAGACCTGACTATATCCTAGTTGGGTCCATCTAATTTTTTTTAAATATACATAAATGAGTAAAACAGACTTAAACTTAAAAAAAAATAAGTGTTATTAGTTATTATATATATATATATATATAAAAGTGTCACAATAAATAATTAAATATAGATTATAAATATAAATACATTAAAATACATAAATAGCAGGTTTCAAGCCCAGAGCTCTCCATTGCCTTTTAGCTTTCCTTTAATTCTCAGATATTAAAAAGTTATATAAATGAAAATACGGGTTTTAAATTTGTTGGATAGAATTTGAGAAACTCCAGCTTTCTTATAGAATTAGATTGATTTTGTTCTCTATCTAAAAGTACAAAAACTTAAAAATCAGTTAGATACCTAAAAAAAACGTAAATTAGAATCTGTATTGAAATAGTGATTATTTAGAAGAGTTAAATATCCGAATTTTCCGTTAACATATCAATAAAAAACAGTAGATTCAGATAAAAAAAACTTAGTTTATCTAATCGATCAAGGAAACTATCTGTTACTTAAGTAGGGTGTTTCTCAGCTTTTCTTCTTTACTCTTCGTCGTCGCTAGAATTAAACTCTGTGTCCAGCCAGCGGGGCACGAACTCGAGGACAGATCGAGTTCGTTCAGGTCGGGTAGGGATTGAACGCTCGAGTCTTCTCGGGTTAG
The DNA here is from genome assembly GCA_030064435.1 of Trapa incisa. Lineage (NCBI taxonomy): Eukaryota > Viridiplantae > Streptophyta > Magnoliopsida > Myrtales > Lythraceae > Trapa > Trapa incisa. The sequence goes on along the minus strand of CM057774.1, from coordinate 1,035,238 downwards.
CTTGCGTCGTAGGAACCTGAAGTAGGATCACGGATTCTATTGATATGCCTAAGTGAATCTTTACCTATATAGTTTTTATAAAATAATAATAATAATTAATCTCTTTCTACTTTTATTTTTAAGGTGCCATACAATATTTTGAAATATTATTTATTTTAAAAAAGTGTGCATATTTTATACATGTATCCTATTAACTTTATTTTTTTATATTTACAATTTTTAATTAAATTAAATAAGAAAATATTTAGGAAAATAAAAATTACTATACTATTATATTCAAATTTTTATTTTAAAATTTAATATAAAATTATGAATGATAATATTATAGTTATAAATGTAAATCTTGCAAATATTATAATAATATTATAGTTACAAATATTGCATAAAAGTTTATCTACACATATTATGACTATACTATTTTAATGAAAACTTAAAATAATACTACAAATTTATAATAGTGCACATATATTTAAGAAAATATCTAACTATTACATTATTAAAAAGTTTTGAAATAAACATATTTCTTAAATGTATGAAACAAAATATAAATATTATAATGGCATTTTATAAAGAATTGAATAATATTAAATTTTGAATTAATATAAACTATATTAGAAATCAGGAGGTGGATAATATAAAAAAACAAAAAAATTATTTAAAATATATAATTTATTAATTTTAAGTATATGTTAACACTTAAAAGTTATAGAAAAGGTTGAGAGATAGGAACTAATACTTAAAAAAAATTGTTGTAGATGTACACAATAATTCATTATTGAGAAATCATAAAACCTCCTTATTTTTTGCTCAAATGAATAAATTGGCTTACAATGGCTATAAAGAGAGTTTAAAAAATTATTAAATGATTATAGGGAATAAACTTATCAAATTAAATTTAATAGTTGTATTTTCCAAAATAAAAAAATGGCCCATTTTTTGTAGTTTATTTAAGAATGAGGGGTTTGTTAAACTCTTTGATGGACAATTACCTTCTCATCCCTTAGCATTGTACTTTATTTTCAAATGAATTAAACTATACAATCTACTGGTTATCCATGAAACTTCCAACATGTGTTGGGCTTTATATAGGGAGTGCAAGTATGCATATCAATGTTCTAGACTGTCTAGGGTTTCGGACTCCATTTGTGTGATTGAGAAGTTATCTTGTGCTTGTCCACCTATTCCTTTATAGCAAAAATCTATAGCCTTCTCCCCACTAATATTTAATTCTCCAACCCCTACTGGGTTATTGTATGCTGCTACAGTTCACGGGAGCCTATTACCTTTAGGTGCCCATATAGGATCAGTTCTCATGGCTAGATTTCCCAGATAATAAGATAAAAGTGGAGGTGAGTCGGGAACACCATGTTGAGTGGCAGCATTTTTCAAGAACATACTTGTTCGGCTCTTACATCTAATCCTTCAACTCAATTGCCTTTCCATGGTGGAGGTAGAAAATTGATGGAAGAACTGTGTGTATATTTTGTCAAAGGATATGTCGGGCCATACTCAATTATGCGTTCCCCTTGGCAGATCCTAGGATGGTACAATAAGGGCATAAACAGGTCATCAATGGATTTAACTGGGCAAGCAACTCCCAGGTTCTCCGAGAAAAAAGTGTCATGGGATGGATGGAAAATAAGCTCTTAGATTTTATCATTCAGTACATCACATGTCACGTTTCGGTCCGATTTGACCAGGTTCTGATGTACACCCCGCTACTCTTGAATATTAAAAAATATTTTTTTGGGTAAAAAGAGTTAGACGTATTACCTGTAATACTTTTCCTAGATAAAATTTAACAAAATTAAAATTTCTAAAATGGTGTACCTAATTTTGGGTTTGAGGGGAAATACCGAAACAGTTGTATTATTTCCTGAAAATATTTAGAGAAAGAGGTGAGTTCGACAAATTAGTGAGGGAAAACTTACTATAACGGTTTACTTGAATTTATTTTATATTTGATTTATTTCTATTATTTCACATATTTATAGAATCAACAACCGCCCTCCTATCATAGGAGGGATCACGCATTCACAGAACGGTTTTCGACCGCACCACTTGTAGAACGGAGCGTCTTTACCGTCCACCCTGATAGAGTAATGCTGCCTCTACTCAAAATTTCTACAGATATCAGTAGTCCGATCCCAAACTTAAATTTTTTCACTATGTATGCTCAACAAGACGAGACCTCATTCCCCCTACTGGCTCGGTCTCCGTGCACAGGAAGTCCTCGGCTTCACAACCTACTGAACGATTATACTGCCCTTATGCTCCCTAGGTTGTTCAGTAGTCCTTGGGTGCCATCACTACCTCATACCAGGTGTCCTAATGGCCCAAACCTCACGATGCATGCACAATCAATAAGTTTTTTAAGTTATAGCTGTTATCTTTGGCCCTCTTGCACAACGGTCTTTCAGCTTAGCTTCGACCCCACCACGCGTACTGGCCTAATAGGTTCGATAACCCGACTTCGACCGAGTAGCGATTCGACACAACAAACTCGACAACTCAGCTTGACTCGATGGGTATCACACAAGTTCCCATTATTCAGGTATTTTAGCCTCATGTATCACATGTCTGTTTTGGACGGGTGCATGCCCGTATTCACCGGCCTTGGGCCTACTAGCATCTCGAGCCTAAGCCTGGAATTAGCTCTAAAATATTTTAAGCAGAATCACCCAATCAGGGAAGGCTAATTTCGAAAAAATAATTTTTTAAATTTTAAACCGTTAGTGTAACTGGAATGAATGTTATAGCGGTTCTCACTACCATAGTAATTTTGGCGGGGTCGCACCGACGGAGTCTAGCCTCGCAGTTCCTCTTCCAAAAGCAAGTGCTCGAATAGTAGGTAGCGGATGTACTTGTTACGGTGTTGAACCAAGGAATTGTATTTCTTGGCGTATTTGCATATAAACCTTCATATTTAACTTTAATTGCACTTTAATCTCCGAGGTTTGTGTGTTTATATTTTCCTCTTCAATTACCCTTTTTTTTTCTTAATTCGGCCCCAAATTTTCTAATTATCCCTTCGGTTCCTTAATTTTATCAACACTACTTTGGTTTTCTTTAATTTTTTAAAACTGCCATTTAGCTCCAAAATTTTTAAAAATTACAATTTAACCCCAATTTTTCAAATTTTATAAATTGGTTCTCCATTTGATCTAATTTGTCCAATTTACCCTCAATTGGAAGAAAATTACATAAAAAGACCCTCAATTTTGTCAAATCGCAACTTGGTCTCCAATTTTCGAAAAATTCTCAATTTGCCTGAACTTTTCAAAAATTGCACTTTGGTCCCCCAACTTTACAAGATTTCTCTTTTGCCCCAAATTTGTCCAATTTGTCCAATTGACCCTCAATTGGGGTGAATTTCATGAAAATACCCTCAATTTTGTAAAATTGTCGTTCAACCCTCCGATTTTTTAAAATTGCACAAAAGTCCCCCAAAATCCCCAAATTGGCATTCACCTTCTTCCCCAATTTGAGCATATGACACTTCGGATCTTACCTCGTTTAATTGACGGTCTATAAGTTCTTGTTTTCTTCAATTCTTGCTTCTAATCATCTACTACAACTCTACTCGATAATCCTGCATTTCGAATTTTAGAATTTGGCTAAGTTTTGTGCCTTGAAAAGTTACAATAGAGAGAAAGCTTGCATTTCTTAACGATGAAGAGGCGGTGGCCGGAGCTTAGGGTGGGGGCGGCTAGAGCTAGTTAAGAGGAACTTAGCAGGATTGAGTTCTCCTGCAATTCGTTGTTACACTGTGGAAATTTGAAGATAGAAGTTTTGGTCGGTGCAGCTCTGAAATTCCAAAATTCCGACGAGGGGAGGCGAAATTGAGCTTACCGGGGCCTATAGAGGTGTTGGGGAGGACCTTATGCGGTTAGTAGTAGCCCAGGTGGGCGGTGGAAGAGCTGGTTGGGGCAAGGTGGTGTTGGGCAGGAGCTCGCTATTCGAGTTCTGAAGCAGCTTTATTGTACGATCTCCCTCGCATCTCCGTTAGCACTCATTTGTTGTTTTGAAAAAGTATGGAGATAGATGATTCTTACCCGATTTCAATACCACCCTTCGAAACTCATTTGGTGGAGGTTTCGTCCGTATTCGTAGCTCTGTTTTGAAACTCACCGAAAAATTTACACTTTTTTTTTTATCAATTATAAGATGATGAGAACGAATGAGTGGGTTTATTTTATATAGAAAGGTCGGCAACTAATCTAATTACCCAACGGAGTAAAACTCGTTCCATAACGTGACTCACGGCGCAATTTTTTTGAGTTACTCGAAAATTGAGCTTTTCCAACTATTTTCTCTTTGTTATCTATCGTTTTTTCTCTCTTCTTCTTTTTTTTTTTCAGTTTCCTTTGGATGAGTTTTACATGCAGCTTGAGAAAAAAAAGAGAAAATGGTGAAAAATAAGTAATTTATGGAGATGAGAAAATGAGGAAGGAGAATAGAATAAGTAAGGGCTAAGGCGCATTCAATGGGCAGTGAAACCATGGGGCTACGTTTCAGCCCACATTTCCACTACTTTGCAAATACTGCCGCATTAAACTGAGCCCATCTGGGCATCTTTTGCTCCACATGCCGAGAAAATCCTGCCGGCTTTTTCTTCTCCATTTCCTCTTCCGCAATGTGTTGATGCCGTCTGTGGTGGCAGCAATTGGTGGCTTCGGCGTCGGCATTGGGATCGGCGGCAGCGGAGGAGGAGGAGGCGGCGGTGTGTGAGTAGGAGGGGGCTTCGAGACACCCATGGCACCACCGTCTTACGGCGTAGGCGGAGGGCTTGATGTCGCCTACAGGGCCCTCCTGGGTAGGCCCCAATGTCTGCTCCTACAAGGGCGTCTTCTGCTCCTCGACATTCCAAGACGAAGGCGGCAGCGGCGGAGGAGGGCCGTACGTGGTGGGGATCGACCTCAACAGGGCCAATCTCGAGGGCTCTCTTGTGGAAGACCTGGCCGCCCTCACCCGTCTGACCCTCATCCACCTCAACTCCAACCGGTTCTCCGGCACCATTCCAGCCGGCTTCCAGGCTCTGGTCTCCCTCCAGGAGCTTGACCTCAGCAATAACCGCCTCTCCGGCCCTTTTCCGGCCGTCATCCTCTCCATGCCATCCCTTGTCTATCTAGACCTCAGGTTCTCCACTCAATTCTAGAAAACCTCGTAATATTTATCGAAAAAAAAGACCATATTAAATGGTTGGAGTGTGGGGATGTTATGGAATGGAAATTGTCTATTGTTGACTACTTGACACATAGATTCAATGGATTCTACGCTGCCGGAGACACTTTTTACCCGGCCGGGGCTCGACGAGATCCTTCTGAACGACAACCACTTCTACGGCGAGATCCCGGTATCTCTACTGGGCTCCCAGACCTTGGTGATTTTATGTTTATTTGTTGTGTATTTTAGTATTTTCTACATTTATATTTGAGTCTATTGAAATTTTTATATTTTTTATTACTTGGTATAATTTTTTAATATATATTACTTAGTATTTTTGGTTATTTAGGTGTTTAATATTATTTATGGTGTTTTATTATATTTTTAGTATTACTTAATATTTTTAATAATTCTTACAAATATTTTTTGTAGTATTTCATAATTTTTTTAGTTATTTTGATTTATTATTACTATCTATTTTTTTAACTTTCTAAATTTTTTTATTTTCTTGTGAGTATTTCTTATTATTTTTGGAATCAGTTAATTTTAAGTCTTTTTTTTAATATTTGTATTATTTATTTGACTTTATTTTTTATATTTTATTACTTATTTACATGTTTTTTTTATAATTTTTGTCTTTATTTACCTATTTATTTTCACTTACTATTTTTAATAATTCTTTTTAAATTTTATTATATTTTTTAGTATTTAATATTATTTTAAGTATTTTCATTCAATATTACAATTTTTTTGTTGAGGAACAATTACAACTACTTTTGACATTTTTTGTGTTTTTGAATATTTATGATTAATTATAAAAATTTATTTTATTTTAGTTATTTATTTTTAAATAGGTGTTTATTTACATGAATTAATATATTTGTTTGATCATTTATTTGTTTCTAATTATTGTTTTGCATTTTATTTTTTAGTTTAAATTTCTATTTTTAATTATTTTTTCAATTTATTCTTAATTTTTTATTTGTTTTAGTATTTGTTACTATTTAAAGTTTTTTAGTGATATTAATCATTTTTGTATAATGAACTATCCTCTCTAATTTTTTACGTTTATTTATTTATTTATTATTTTTTAAAAAAAATTTAAAATTTTTATTATATTATTTATTTTCCCTATTTGATATGTTTATTCTAATATATATTACAATATTTTTTATTATTTATGTCTTTCCTTATATTTTTAGTGTTAATTATTATTTTTAGTAATTTATTTAAAAAAAATTTTAATTTCATTTTATGTTTAAGTATTTCATACTTTTTTTAGTTGTTTTGAATGTTTGTTAGCATTTTTTAGTCTTTAATATTATTTTAGCTGTTTTCATTCAAGATTACAATTTTTTTGTTTAAGAAACAATTACAACTACTTTTGACATTTTTTTTGTGTTTTAAATTTTTATGATTAATTATAAAAATTTATTATATTTTAATTATTTATTTTTAAATAGGTGTTTATTTGCATGAATTAATATATTTGTTTGATCATTTATTTGTTTATAATTATTATTTTGTATTTTCTTTTTATAGTTTCAATTTTTATTTTTTAATTATTTTCTTAATTTATTCTTGATTTTTTATTTTCTTAGTATTTATTACTATTTAGAATTTTTTTTAGTGATACTAACTATTTTTGTATATTAAACTATCCCAGTAATTTTTACGTTTATTTATGTTATTTATTGTTTTTAATATTTTTTGAAATTTCTTATTATATTATCTATTTTTCACTATTTGATATATTTATATTACAATATTTTTTTATTATTTATGTCTTTACTTATATTTTTAGTTAGTTACTATTTTTAGTAATTTATTTAAAGATTTTTTTATTTTATTTTATTTTATTTTTGAGTGTTTATTAGCATTTTTTAGTATTTAATATTATTTTAAATGTTTTAATTCAAGATTACAATTTTTTTGTTTGAGGAAAAATTACAACTACTTTTGATATTTTTTTGTGTTTTTGAATTTTTATGATTAATTATAAAAATTTATTGTATATTAATTATTTATTTTTAAATAGGTGTTTATTTGCATGAATTAATATATTTGTTTCTAATTATTGTTTTATATTTCCTTTTAATAGTTTCAATTTCTATTTTTTAATTATTTTTTCAATTTTTTATGATTTTTTTAGTAATTGTTACTATTAGGATTTTTTAGTTCTCTAATTTTTACATTTATTTATGTTATTTATTGTTTTTAATATTTTTTAAAATTCCTTATTATATTATCTATTTTTCACTATTTGATATGTTTATATTAGAATATTTTTTATTATTTATGTCTTTCCTTCTATTTTTAGTGTTAATTATTATTTTTTGTAATTTTAATTTATTTTTTAGTATTTCATACTTTTTTTAGTTGTTTTGAGTGCATTTTTTGTGTTTAATATTATTTTAAATGTTTTAATGATTACAATTTTTTGTTTTTTTTGTTTGAGGAACAATTACAACTACTTTTGATATTTTTGTGTGTTTTTGAATTTTTATCATTAATTATAAAAATTTATTGTATTTTAATTATTTATTTTTAAATAGATGTTTATTTGCATGAATTAATATATTTGTTTGATCATTTATTTGTTTCTAATTATTGTTTTGTATTTCTTTTTTAATTTTAATTTCTATTTTTAATTATTTTTTCAATTTATTCTTAATTTTTTATTATTTTTTAGTATTGGTTACTATTTAGGATTTTTTTAGTGATACTAACCAGTTTTGTATATTCAACAATCCTCTCTAATTTTTACGTTATTTATATTATTTATTGTTTTTAATATTTTTTGAAATTTCTTATTATATTATCTATTTTTCACTTAATATGTTTATTCTAATGTATATTACAATATTTTTTATTATTTATGCCTTTCCTTGTATTTTTAGTGTTAGTTACTATTTTTAGTAAATTATTTTATTTTATTTTTGAGTATTTCATACTTTTTTTAGCATTTTTTATTTTGAATGTTCACAACTATTTTTGTGTTAATATGTGATTTTGAGTTTTTCTTATTAATATTAAAATATTATTTATTTTAAAGTATTTTTCACTATTTATTTATGGTGTTAATTTAAATTTATTTTTCTTTATTATATTGGTTATTTACATACTTCTTACTCTTTTTTATAATTACTTAAGTGTTTAGTGATACTTCTATTAAAAATAATTTTTTTACTGTTTATTTTTTACTTTTTTAATTGTGTTTTTTAGCATTTAATATTATTTTGAATTGTTTTAATTATTTTTTTGTCTTAAACAATCACACCCATTCTTTTGTGTTTTTAAGTATTTTTGAGTATTTTCTATTAATTTTAGAAATTTATTATATTTTAAGTATTTACTTCTATTTTGGTTTTTGTTCATAGGCATTTATTATGTTTTGTTTGTCATTTATTTTTTATTTTTTATAATTTTAATTTAATTTACTATTTTTTATAATTACTTTTTATTTTAATTTTTAATTTAATAATATATTGAGTGTTTAAAAATATTTTGAGTGTTTTTAAGTAAATGAGTTATCTCTACTATTTTAGTCGATTATTTGTGTTCTTTAATTTTTATTGTATTTTTTGGTTTGTTTTTCTTATTTTTATAGTTTCATGAAATTTCATTTATTTTTTTAATTATTCTTATAATTTTTTTATTTTAAAAGTTCGTTATTATTATTTAATAATATTTTTGTTTTTTCTTGCATTTTTACTATCACTTGTTATTTTTTATGTTTATTTTTAATATTATCATATTTTCAATATTTACTTTTATTTGGGTGTTTATGTGAATATATTAGTACATTTTATTAGTTATTTATTTGTTTCTAATTTGTTTTTATTTTCTTATATTTTAAGTTTCAATTACTATTTTTTGTAATTATTTTTTCAATTTATTCTTGAATTTTTATTTTATTTTTTTGAATTTTATTCCATTTAGGGTTTATTAGTTATTCTAATCGTTTTATCTATTGCAAGTTACCTGCATGTTTAGTCTAACTTACCATTTTTTTTTACCGTTTTTGTTTGAATTTTTATTATTCTTTTAATATTTTATGTTATTTTGGATTGATATTATTGATTGTTACCATTTTTAGTGTTTGGAATAATTTAAATTATTTTTTATTTTTCTTATTATTTATGGAATATTTTGTATTTTAAGTATTTTTTTATTTTGGTGTTTATTTAAATATATATTACTATATTTTATTAATCATTTATTGATATTTTATTATATTTTTAGTTTCAGTTAGTATTTTAGTATTTTTTCTAATTTTTATTTTTAAAATTTTATCGTTATTTTGAGTGTTTTATACTCTTTAAGATCTTTTTTTATTAATTATTAATAATTTGTATATTGAAAGTTATCTACTATTTTTTGAATTTATTTTTATGATTTTTAGGATTTTCTACCTTTATTTTGAAGTTTCTTGAAATTTTCATGTTTATTAGTTTTTAGTACAGTATTTTGTTGGTTATTTAGGTGTATCATACTATTTTTAATGTTATTTAATATTTTTAATAATTTCTCTACATGTTTTTTTGTATTTTTCACACTTTTTTTAGTTATTTTGATTGATTATTACTATTTATTTTTTGTATTTTAATTTTTTATGATTAATTATAAAAATTATTTTATTTTAAGTATTTATTATTATTTGAATGTTTATTTGCATGTATTAATATATTTGTTTGTTCATTTATTTTTCTCTAATTTTGTTTTGTATTTCTTTTAATTTTTAGTTTTAATTATTATTTTTAAATAATTTTTCAATTTATTATTAAAATTTTATTATAATTTTTAGTATTTTATCCTATTTAGGATTTTTTATAGTTATTCTAACTATTTTTGTATATTAAACCTTTAGTGCTACGTTTTATGTTTATTAATGTTATTTATTGTTTCTAACTTATTTTATAGTTTGTTGGTGCATTATCTATTTTTTTACTATTTGATATATTTATTTGTATGTATCTTACAATTTATTTTATATTACACTTTCTCTCCATCTTTTCCATCATTTGCACTTTCTCCATCTTCTCCATCATTTGTTTGAAATGTGTAGAAAGAATAAGATTAGACCACTTCTAACCATTAACTATTTAATATATTGTATTTATTTTTGCAGTTTAACTTTAATTTAAATTTCAATTACCCAATTTATTAATCGGTAACTCAAACCTTAATCAAACATTTAATCAACGTAAATATCATATATTAGTCCTTACATGGTGTGAATTTATAGTAAATGAGCTTATATATATTTTGTTGTAAATATAAAAATATGTAGAATGTATTAATTTTTACATTTTCTCTAAATATCACACTTACATTTTTACTATCACTTACAATTCTTATTATTTTTTTATAATTGTTTTTATTTTTGCTTACATTTTTACTATCACTTACAATTTTTAATAATATTTTTTATTTATTTTTATTTTGATATTAATTATACGTTATTTGAAAACTAATAGTATGAAAATTCACAATGTGTTGGTTTCGTGAGGTATTTAATTTATTATATTTATTTTTTTTAATTTAATTTAAATTTATATTTATTTTTATTTTGATATTAATTATACGTTATTTAAAAACTAATAGTACACGGTAAAAATTCACAATGTGTTGGTTTCGTGAGGTATTTAATTTATTATATTTATTTTTTTAATTTAATTTAAATTTAAATTTCATTTACTCTGACTTGAACATTCCATTAACATAGTAAATGTCAGACATTAATCCATACATGTCCAGAGGTTACCACCATAAATAAGGTTGTCCGATAACTCTTATTCTAAAAATATATATATATATATGTAGAATATTCGATTAGCATGATATGATATTGCAATAAATTTAAAAATGATTGGACTCACCCTAAAATAATATGTCCAATTCAACAAGATGTTAGTTTATGATTAGGAACTATTGTAATCCATCTTGTATCCCCTCCATCCCCATGTGAGACCTTAAGTACATATGCAGTCGAATAGCATGAATGAAGGAGTGTCCTTGAACCCTATGGACTCGTTTTATTTTAAATCTGTCAGTTAATTAATTCAATTAAAAAATGACTAATAATATAGTTAAAAATAATACTAAATATTAATTATATATATGTATATAATACTTTAATAAATATTTGTTACAATACTTCAAATTAATGATTGTAGTGTAAATGTATTTAGGAAATTATTATTATTATAATAATATATTATTATTTTTATATTTCATTTATAGTTTAATTTATCTATATTTCATTATATTGGAATTTAATTCCTAATCTATCTTTTAAACACTTTATTAAGATAAAAATTTATTGTGAAAAGAAATGGGAGAGTGGATATTTTTTCAAGTTCAACTTATTAGAAATAATTAAGAGGAATATTTTTTCAAATATTATAAAATTCTAAAGGATAAGCTTAACTTTTATTATGTATAAAATATATGTGATTTTATATTAATAAATTAAAATTAGCCCATCAATGTAAGTACTTAATTTCAAGTTAGTGCTTATTAATACTTATAATTTTACTCTTTTTTTAAATCACATTATAATACTTTGATTTTCATAAATTGAGTGTGTATTTACAAAAAATTATATAATTTCAATTTTTAAATAATCTTCTATAAATATATTTCAATGTATTATTTTGAGATTTTTTTGTAATTTACATATAAATATGTAAATTTTATTTCAAAAAAATATTTGATTCATTACATTATTACATAATTTTCTACATATTTTATTTAAATAATATTTGTTATAATACTTCAAATTTATTATTATAGTGTAGATTTGTTAGAAAAATAATAATATTATTATTATGTAACATTAGGGAGTAAAATGTAATTTTGAAAATTTTGACACGTGGGAGGGGGAGGAATTGAGAGTGCTGTGCAGTGATGGGGTGTTCCGTGAGATATAGGAACAGAGAAAAAAATAAAATAAAAAAGAGTGTTTAAAATAAATAGAATCTTCAATTATTTTTATTTGTCTATGTTGGGTGTCCCCTTGTACCATAACTCAAATCCAAATTTAGGGAACTATAATATTTTTATTTTCATAAATTAGACGTGTATATATAAAAATTTATACAATTTCATTTTTTAATAGTTTTCTATAATTATATTTAAATATGTTATTTTATTAATTTTTATAATTTACATTTAAATGTGTCAAATTCATTAAAAAATATTTGATATGTTATATTATTTCATAATTTTTTAAATATTTTTTATTATAAGAGATAGCAGAATATGAAACATTTATATATAATTAAATAATATGTAGTTATATATTATATAAAAACTTACTTATTATTTATTTGAAATTATTATTTTAACTAATATTTGTTATAATACTTTAAATTTTTTATTATAGTGTAGATTTATTTAAGAACATAATATTATTATTATTATATAAAATTAGGTAGGAACACGTGATTTTAATATTTTGACACGAGGGAGGGGAGGAAGGAAATGAGGGTGTTTTGGAGTTATATGTTTCAAAATGAACCCGCATAAAAAAAATTGAGAGAAAGTGTTCGAGTATGTCGTGTTTTTTGTGACAGGTCTACCACAAGACAAAACCCGAGAACTTCTCATACACGTATATAATTAATTTTATAAATAATTATATAAGAAAATATAAATCAAAATTTATATATTTTAATTGTATTGCACGTATATAATTAATTTTAAATAAGTGTTTACACCTATTTTTTTATAATTTTATTTTATTATATATATTTCGATTTTTTAAATTATATGCTTAAATACAAAAAATTATACAACTTTATTTTCTTTGAATAATCTCATACAATCACTTATAAATTTATTATTATAGTATTCTTACAATATAATAATTATATATATCAAATATTATTTCAATAAAAAATAAAAAATTTATTTTATATAATTTTTTTACATATTTTTTATTTCACTCTATCCGTTGATGAAATATATATACAAAATATATAATTCACATATTTTATAAAAAGCTACTTATTATAATATTTCAAATTTATTGTTGTGTTGTAAATGTATTTAAGAAATTATTATTATCTTATAAAAATCTATTTTGTGAATAAGAATTAAAAAGGTTTAAAAAATTATAATTAGTTTTCTTATGTTATTTTAATAAAATGTTGTTATAATAATACAAATTTATGCTTAGTATATATATATTTAAAAAATATCTAATTATTATATTATTAAAAATTTTAAAAAATATTATTTATTCAATATAATAATAATAATAATTATTATTACTAAAAATTTGGATGGTTGATGAATATGATTTTTTTACATTTTTTATTATAATAGAAGCTAAAATATCAATACATAATATATATAATTATATATTATATAAAAATTATTAATTATCTATATGTAGATAATATTTTAATAAATATTTGTTTTAATACTTCAAATTAATTATTTAATAAAAAATTATTTATTATAATATTTCAAATTTATTGTTTTGATGTAATTGTATTTCAAATTAAACTCATTAGTAATAATAATAAGTAATATTTTTAAAAATCTTATAAAAATTAACCGTATTCATATTAAAGGATGAGCTAAGCTTTTATTATATAGAAAAAACATATAAGTTCATGTTAATAAATAAAAATTAACCCATCTTAATAGTTATTGCATATAGATACTTAATTTCAAGTAAATGCTTATTAATACTTATAATTTTACTTTTGTTTGAAATTACATTATAATATTTTGATTTTAATAAATTGAGTGTTTGTATATACAAAAATTTATACAATTTCATTTTTTAAATAATTTTCTATAACTATATTTTAATGTGTTATTTTGGGATTTTTTTAATTTACATATAAATATGTTAAATTTATTACAAAAATATTTGATAAATTATATTATTTCATAATTTTCTATATATTTTTTATTATAAGAGTTAGGAGAATATAAAACATTTATACATAATTAAATAATATGTATTTGCATATTATATAAAAACTTATTACTTATTTATTTAAAATATTATTTTAATAATATTTGTCATAATATTTCAAATTTATTATTATGGTGTATATTAATTTAGGAAAATTATTATTATTATTATTATTATTATTATTATTATTATATATTATATATTATATATGAGAAAACTTGATTTTGAGATTTTAATCCCAAGGATGGGAAGGAATTAAGGGTATGTGCACGGATGGTGTTTATTGAGTATGTCTTTTTTGTGGAGACAGATATCTTACGTCTACATATTTTTTATTATACAAAATATGAAAAATGAAACATTTATACATAATTAAATAATATTTAGTTATGTACTATATAAAAACTTACTTATTTTTTATTTGAAAATATTATTTTAACGAATATTTGTCATAACATTCAAATTTATTAATGTAATGCAAATTTATTTAAAAAATTATTATTATTATTATTATAAAATCTCAAAATATTTAATTTTGTGATTTTGGCAGGAAGGAAAGGTAGTCTGCCGAAAAAAAACAAATAAAAATGTTTGAGTATAAATAAGAATTTTCAACTACTTAATTTTAAGAAAGATGTTTGCCCACATTATTAATGTGAAAATTTGTAAATTAATGTTTATTGAGTATGTTATTTTTGTATGTTTAGATAGGTATGTTGGGTTTATTGTTACATGGGGAAACTGATCCATTCTCATAAATGGTTAATTAAAAAAATAAATTAAAATTAATATATGTTTAAAATTTTCTAAATTATATGCTTAAATACAAAAAAACCTACAAATTTATTTTCTTTAAATAACCTCATACAGTCATTATAATGTGTTGTTATGGGATTCTTACAATATAATAATTATAAATATTAATCGTTTGAATAAGAATTAAAAAGTTTTTAAAAATAGTGATTAATTTGCTTACATTATTTTAATGAAATATTTATAATAATTTAAATTTATATGTAGTACATATATATTAAAAAATATCTAATTATTGGATTACTAAAATTTTTGAAATAATATTATTTACTAAGTGTAATAATAAACATAATAATTTAAGTAATTCATTTAAACTAATAATAGTAGATTATTCTAACAAAATGAAATTATAGGAACTTTTATAATTATACATTGAATTCAAGAAAATGAAAGTATCACATGAAAAAATAATAAAGAAAGTTTATTTAAATTTGAAATATAATATATAATTACATAATATTATTTTAATAAATCTTTATAATAATAATTTAAAATTATTTGTGCCGTGTATTTTGGAAAGTATATAATTATTATATTATAGTCGTAAACACCATTTTTTTAAGAGTGAAGCCTTCACATATTTTAAAAAAAGTGGACATATTTATATATGTATCCTATTAACTGTATTTTTTCATATTCACAATTTTTAATAGCACAAAATAAGAAAATATTTAGGAAAATAAAAAATCCTATTATTTTAAAATTTAGTATAAAATTATGAATAATAATATTATAGTTATAAATGTAAATTTAATATTAAATATGTAATTAAAATTAGTAAATTGTAAAGTATAATAATATAATTTCATGATTAATTTGGGTATACCAATTTTTTTATTTGGATTTAATATTTAGTAGTAATTTTTCTATGACAAATTAAAAATATGATAATATTATAATTATAATTATAAATTTAATATAATAATTTTTATAATGAGCAAGAAAAGATTTCTCTCTCAACAAATACGATGTCGTACAAACCCAATGCACCCCCTCTCTATTACACGCTCTTCCTTCTCCCCAATAGATCTTGCTTTTTCCATTGCGAGTTACACTTTTAATACTCTATTTTCTGCATTTACTTCAAGTAAACGAGAATATTTTTTTATATTTTATTTAATTTAAAATTATTTTTTCAAAATAAGTACTTAAGTATATAATATGTATATATTTATTACATTTAATTTTAAACTCGATTTAAAAAATATATATAATTCGTGTATTATTATTTGTTTATTTTATAATTTAAAACAATTTATTTAATTGAAACATTTTTAGTAAATACTCAATTTGAATCTCAGTTTAGCAAACCCACGGTATATAATACAATATAATAATATACACTTAAGGGATAATTGATTATATATATATCTAAATAAAAATTGTAAATAATAAATAAAATACTTTTTATTTTATTAAAAATATTATTATATTATCATACAGATATATTATAAAATGTATAGTGTATATATATATATATTATAAAATGTATCAAAATAGTTTTTTCATAATATTTTTTCCAAAATCTTCCATAACATACACATTTGTTCATATTTACCATTTACAGCAAATTGAGTGATATTCAATATTTGTGTGATTGAGAAGTTATCTTGTATTTGTCTAATGCACTTGGACAAGTCTACCTATTCCTTTATTTCATTCAACATACCCTTTCAATTATTCGTATTAAAAACTAGATCTCCCCCATCAATTCATTAATCATTCCCTTGAAATACCCATTTAACTCATCACATTTTTCTAGGGCATCATCAACACCATATGCAAGTCATCCTTACAAAAGTTTCTATAAGGAATTGTATTGCCATGAAATCTCATATTATTGAATGTCTGGCAATAGTACTACAGTACCACATGTGTGTTTAATGCACGGTCTATATCAAGGGCAAAAAAATGGCCATGTAGTCTAAATGTCCAAATGACAAGTGAGGATGTGTAAAGTGACAAAATAACCTATAAAATAGCCTTCTCCCCACTAATACTTAATTGTACGCTACAGTTTCACGGGAGCCCATTACCTTTAGCTGCCCATATAGGATCAGTTCTAATGGCTAGATTTCCCATATAAGATAAAAGTGGAAGTGAGCCTCGGAACACCAAGTTGGGTGGCAGCATTTTTCAAGAACATACTTGTGGGCTCTTAGATCTGATCCTTTAGTTCGATTGCCTTTCAGAGGTGGAGGCAGAAAATTAATGGAATAAATGTGTGTGTATTGTCAAAGAATATGTCGGGCCATACCCTTATGCCTTCTCTCTTGGCAGATTCTAGGATGGTACAAGAAGGGCATAAACAGGTCATCAATGGAGAAAGGGCAAGCAACTCCCACATTCTTGGAGAAAAGGCATCATAGGATGGATGGAAGATGAGCTCATAGATTTCATCATTGAACACATCACATGCTTGAGAAAAAAAAAGGGAAAATGGTGAAAAATGAGTAATTTATGGAGATGAGAAAATGAGGAAGGAGAAGTAGAATAGATTAGAACAGTACGCTAAGGCGCATTCAATGGGCAGTGAAACCATGGGGCCACTTTTTGAGTCCATTCCTAATCACTCTTCAGTCCCACACTTCACCTTCTTCAATGCAGAGGGAAAGAGAGACAGTCGCCCACATTTCCACTACCTCGCAAATACTGCCGCATTAAACTGAGTCCATCTGGGCATCTTTTGCTCCACATGGGGAGAAAATCCTACCTGCTTTTTCTTCTTTTTCTTCTCCATTTCCTCCTCCACAATGTGTTGACGCCGCCGTCTGTGGTGGCAGCCGGTGGCTTCGGCATCGGCATTGGGATAGGCGGCAGCGGAGGAGGAGGCGGCGGTGTGTGGGTAGGAGGGGGCTTCGAGACACCCATGGCACCACCGTCTTACGGCGTAGGCGGAGGGCTTGATGTCGCCTACAGGGCCCTCCAGGCTTGGAAGGCCTCGATCACAAGCGACCCACATGGGCTCCTCCGCTCCTGGGTAGGCCCCAATGTCTGCTCCTACAAGGGCGTCTTCTGCTCCTCGACATTCCAAGACGAAGGTGGCGGCGGCGGCGGAGGAGGGCCGTACGTGGTGGGGATCGACCTCAACAGGGCCAATCTGGAGGGCTCTCTTGTGGAAGACCTGACGGCCCTCACCCGTCTGACCCTCATCCACCTCAACTCCAACCGGTTCTCGGGCACCATTCCAGCCGGCTTCCAGGCTCTGGTCTCCCTCCAGGAGCTTGACCTCAGCAATAACCACCTCTCCGGCCCTTTTCCGGCTGTCATCCTCTCCATGCCCTCCCTTGTCTATCTAGACCTCAGGTTCTCCACTCAATTCTAGAAAACCTCGTAGTATTTATGAGTATGGGGATGTTATGGTGTGGAAACTGACACTGTTGACTACTTGACACACAGATTCAATGGATTCTACGGTCCGCTGCCGGAGATACTCTTTTCCCGGCCGGGGCTCGACGCGATCCTTCTCAACGACAACCGCTTCTACGGCGAGATCCCGGTATCTCTACTGGGCTCGCAGGCCTCGGTGATAAACCTGGCCAACAACCAGCTCTCCGGCAGCATCCCGGCTAGCTTTGGCCTTGGGCTCGACGGCTCGAAGGTCCGGGAGATCCTCCTCCTCAACAACCGCCTCACCGGCTGCATCCCCCAGGGGATCGGGCTCTTCTCCGATGTGGAGGTCTTTGACGTGAGCCGCAACTCCCTGACGGGCCATCTTCCCGACACAATCTCGTGCCTTGACCGGATCGAGGTCCTCAACGTCGGCCATAACCGCCTCACCGGAATCCTGCCGGAGATGGTCTGCTCCCTCAGGACCCTCCTGAACCTGACGCTGGCCTACAACTTCTTCTCCGGGTTCAGCCAGGGGTGCAGCAGGCTCCTGTACGGAGGCGTGGGGTTCGACTTCTCGGCCAACTGCATCCCCGAGTGGCAGCTCCAGCGACCCCCACTGGAGTGCTCAGCCGGCGGTGCAGGGGCCGGGCTGAGCTGCTTCAGGGTCCCGGTGGTGGAGCCGATCGTCTGCGGGGCAATGGGGTTTTTGGGGAGGGCTATTAGTGGGCTGTCCTCTACACCTACTCCTCCATCAACCTCTCATCCTCCATGAGAGGCTTCATTTTTTGAAAGCCTTCCTTGTAGTTTGGTGATCAACCAAGCGTAAGTGCAGTTAACAGTAATTTAAGGAGCTGGAGGTTCTGATGAGATGGATCATTTCTTCGCCTGCTTCTCTGTATTACTACAATGGTCCCGACTGCTCATAGCCAGCCATGATGAATTGGCTTTTCGGTTTTGGAGATTTGGAGAACTGTACAAGGGCAGATTCTAGGCAAGGCTTTTAGGCAATAATGGAGTTCAGGGCCGGTGGGCGACCATGAGGACGAAGGTGAAGGATATGAATGTCATGGTGGTGTTAGGTGGGTGACATGTTTGTCTGTCTGTCTTGTCTGTGAGGCTGACTTCATGGGGCCACCATCGATCAATCAATTAGGCAGTTTTACCGCTGGATTTTTCACCCAAGTGGAGTGAAGGGATCTTCTCCATTGCCATTTTCATTTCAGGAACTGGGCCGCTGCAGATTTTCCTGGTCTACCTCAAACACTGGCTGACCTCGAGGCTGGTCTTCTTGTGTCAATATGATGACAATCATCATCGCATCACATCACAGCCTAAATAAGTATTGCCGTAACCCAGCAGGCTCCTCTCCTCCTCCATGAAAGTCCCACCACTTGCAGTTGCATTGGGATATACCGTTGGTTTGCTCATCATTGCATTTTGAAGGTCCCCCCAGCCAAAATGTATCCACATCCAGGGACCAGACTGCATGCAGCAAACCCAATGAGAGTTGTCTTGATCCATTCGAGGATACATACTGCAAGCAGCAAAAGGCTTGAATCTTGAGGGCAATTGGCAAAAGGGCCAATGGCATCTCAAGCTAGGACAATACTGTCAAGTTTTACAGGGGGGACCTGAAATTCAACTTTTATCCATTGTCCTGTCTAACTCTTCAAGGGTGTCTGATGTTTCAAGGTATCTCTTTGAGGACTAAATTGGTGATAATTAAACTTGTACAAGTCCTCTTTTGAGTGTTTGTCCAAGGGAAGTACACCTAAACAAGGGACCCTTAGGGAATTCTGAACATCAAGTTATCAAAGGGAAAAGAAACTTGCACCAAAACCTTTGATCAAGTACAGGAAGTTGCAGTAGCAAATAACCATCTAACCCACCAATAATTGATGCCTATTGCGAATGCTCTCCATAATCTTCACAGAATACTCTCCCAAGTCTATATTTTATAGATGGGCACTATACCGAGGAGGCTGAAGCACTGTCTCATAACAACAGCAGTCGCCTCACACAGCAGCAGCCGGCTGGCTTCCTCTGGCTTCCCAATGACCTGGAGGACAATACAACTATATCAGGCATATAAACTTGAGGCGGGTTTTGTCAACCACATGATAATTTAGGATATTTGGGCATGGAATCTAGGCGGGTTTGGGTAGTGTTCTCCAGCAAACATATGGAGAAGCTAAAGATTGGAAGAATCGGATACAACCACACTTTTAATCATAAGAAACACAAGAAATATGTGTTTTGGAAAAACTCAAGACACTTATGCTACTTTTATGTCTAAATATGTTACTGTCCCATGTTCAGATTAAGAAATGAGCAGGAAAAAGAGGCCAATACCGGGCAGTTTGAATAAAATTTGGTGAAGTTTTCCGATAGATTGTAGAGGTATTCACACAGCACGTTGGGTAGCAGATTGGTGCATGCCTCCTCGACATTCTGGAAAGTGAAAAGGTGAAAGAATGTCAGCATTTCTCGGTTGTATCCTGCTCAAGTAGAATATCCTGGTTACTATCCAACGATACCATAGCTTTGAAAGTATTGTCATACCTCAGCAAACTGAAGCAAATGAAGGCCTAGTACACGCTCATCGGGATGATCCAGTGATAACTCTGCAGTCTGCCATGAGAAAGCAATGTCAACGAAGTGGCAGCAGCATGAATGGCCTGCTGATAATATTATTTATAAACTCAAGCATCTGTCGGATAAAAGTGTAGGCATAATGAGAGATGAGTGCTTACTTTCTTCACCTCCTCTATATCTTTACCAGATTTCCTAATGATTGAACAGATCCGGGCATGAGCATACAGCAAATAGACAGCAGTATTTCCCTGTGAGGTAAATAGATGAACACACCAAAAAATATTCAATACGCTGATGAAAGCACTGAAAAAAATCCGAGGCCAGGCCGCTTCCAGATTATCAGTTTGCAGAAAATGTGCAAAAGAACTAAGATAACATTTTCATGTGTGATTTGTATCCCACACTTAATGCAACAAGGACAAGAGGTGGCTTTACCTTATCACTAAGCATCTGATCAAAATTAAATGTATAATTGGTTAGTCTGTTGTTCTTCAAGTCAGCATACCTGCCAAAACAAGTGATCAGTATCAATGATCACCCACAAAAAGAATATTGTCAACTTAGCAGTTCCTAAAGATGGTTTTTATTGGCTTGTGTATTTCCATGCTACAACTTAGTCAAGTTGATTTGGGTGTATGCTTACTCAGTACTATGTTCTAGTTTCTACTCTTTTCTCTAATGTACTGGGAGAAATGTTAATCAGAGCTCCTTCGACTATAATCCGAACTGACACTTACTTGACAGCACCATAACCAATAGCCTCTGCAGTTTTTTCAATCTCATCTTCAGTAAACTCCTTATCTTTACCTGACAACAATTCACATGAATAAATCAGGTTATGGTTTTTCCGTTAATATAGCAGATTAGAAAGGTCTTCAAAATCAAATCTAGAATGTGGTCTCCATGTGCTTCAAGCATATATAAAATCAACAACAGAAATCACTACCTTACCGCGTTCAATAAGGGCAGCCTTACTGCGAGTTTTAGCTTCATCAAGCAAATCGGCGAGCCTGACCACTTCAGTGCTTCGAGTTCGAAATCTTTTGCCATCTTCACCTAGAACAAGACCAAATCCAACATGGTTTGCCCTAGGATATGAATTATTATCAGCTGGAAGCCAGCCAGCTCTTTTGGCTGCCTGACAAAAGTTAATAAAAGAAGCAGATTAGAGATGGCTGCACTTGTCTCGCATAAAGGAATAGTGCACAAGTACAAAACCATGAATTCTATCACATTGAAGCAAAAAAAAAATGAACAAATCAGATATCAGGGAAGAATGAGGAGGAGAAAGAGATTGTTAAAACCTTGTAAAACTTGGTACTTACCTTAAATACCATTTCAAAGTGTTGGGATTGACCAACATCAGTGACATAGATGATCCACTCAGCTTTTTCTTCATTGAGACGATACCTGCACGACAGTATGAGTATCAAACATAAATAAGAATTGCTGGTTTTCCTTTGCTTCAAAATGTTAGAAAGGGAAGCAAACGGGCCATATCTTTAAGCTAGAGGAGCAAATGGAGAGGCCTAAAAGGACAAAGAAAACTAACCAAAGAGCTGTCATATCAGTTGAGGCATAATTATAACCACCATCACTCTTCACAACAATAAGAGGTATATTGACCCCTTCAAGAAATATCACACGAGCGCCTTGGCTCTCTTCTACTAATCCTAGGTTTCCCAATTTTTCCAATACACCGGGAATGAATGGGTTGTAGAAACTTTCACCCTGCAACAAAATTATAAGTCAATAATCAAACATCAAGAATTCAAACACTGTGGGATCCAAAAGAATCATACACATCATTAAGAGATGCAAAAACAACATTTACCCAATTAGGACCAACTGAAATGCAGTATCATAGGCCAAATACCAACAACACAGGATCAAATCTCTCTCACTGATATAATGTGTAAGAGCAATGAACAGATACCTTTTCCTCTATTGTAACTCCAAGTCTTTGATAAACCCTATCAAACTCCCTTCGACTTATATCACATATCTGCGTCCAGGCCTTGCGATACTTTGGATCTCCACCCTGCAATATAGAAGCAGCCACGGAATTACAGCAGTATCCTGTGAGACAATAATGGAAACATCTCATATTGAATATCCCCAAAAGTGGAATCCTTATCCCTTCAACAGTTCAAAATAATACCCTTAAAACTAAGGATAAGATAATATAATAAAAGGGTCTTGCACATCTAATTTATGATAGAAAATAACCTGTAGTTTAACAACAGCCTTCTGTGCTCGTTCTTTGAAAACACCATCCTCGTCAAATCTCTGCTTTGATTCTTTATAGAATGCCTAGAAAATTCCAACAAGTCATAACAATAATTACTGAGAATTATTTATTTTCCAGTAAATCTTACACCTAATGGGTAAAATATATGAATATGATTTATTAATTAGTAAGGCCAAGTGACGACAGAAGAACAATCCAGAACAGATAAGTTATGTAATAAAACAACATAACTACTATTGTTTGATAAGAGCATAACTTAATAATCCCGCCAAAAAGCAATGCAAAATTGACAAGTGTGTGAGTGCAGAGTTTATAGGAGTAAACGGGAAAACGTGACATAAATTATGCTTCAACAGTTAGATCAAATCAAATGGTTGATAAATTAATTTAACAATGAACCAACTATGAAACAAATAAGCCTCCATATTCGATATAGGCAAAACTCTTCCCCAAACTAAAAGTAGGTTCATGATAAAAAAATTAGTTCTACAACTAAATGAGCTCCAAATCATCACTGCTTTCAAGGGTAGAAAAAATTGATCAAAGGTGAAAATATTTGTCAAAGGAAAGTTGCATTCTTACTCTAAGATACAATTTTACATACAGTGCATGATCTCCAAATCAAAGTTCTAAGATACTGAAAATGTCAAAGCTCAGCTAACCTGCAAATCACCAATTGCAGTTTCACTTGCATCTTCCCAGTTTGGGACCTTTTCAAATAGGTGTTCAATCAGCATACCAAACTGCAAGTACCATAGAAAATAAGAGTTGTTGTCTTACAGGATAATAGTGTTTTTTTTTTCATTAAGAATGGACATACCTGAGTTCCCCAATCACCAACATGGTTTCGCCGAAGAACTTCAACCTTTGAAAATTCAAGCATGCGGGCCAATGAGTCTCCGATTATCGTTGACCTTAGATGCCCAACATGCATTTCTTTTGCAATATTGGGAGAAGAAAAGTCAACCACAGCCCTTTCTACAGACAGCTTTGGTGCCCATTCTCCAATTCCATAGGTAAGCATCTTTTGAATACTCTGCACTACCAAAATAACAGTTAAGTTTATCAATATAAAGATGAAGAATTAGTTTAAAACAATATGATATTCTGTGGTGATCACCAATTAATGAAGTTTCAGTGGTAAAGCATATAATTGACAATCACCTTTGCAATCCAACTCTTAGATAACTTGACATTCACAAATCCCGGTCCAGCTACAGAGCAGGACTCTATCATCTCGGATGAAGGGATATTCTTCATCAAAGCCTATAATACAATCAAATATCCAGTCCAAATCACAATGATGTAGCTCGGGAGAAAAGAAGTTGCCAAGTATTCAGTCGGTCTAATCTACCTGGCCTACTGCTGGAGGACCCCTGAATTCAGTTCCCTTTCCTTTTATTCGAGGCCAGAGGCTCATAGCATTGTTGCTGCATTGAATTAAATTAAAAACACAATCTAATGCAACCAGAGAAGTAGGATAATTGAGCCAAAACAAGTCAATCTTTTCACAAGTCGGAAATAACAACATCAAAGAAAAACGTTTAGTGAAAGAACTAACTAGAACTAGAAATTCTGGAAATAAGATAATGGAAATGCTCTCTACCATTGGTAATCACCAAAATTTCCAGTGCATGCGGCAACTAAAGGCTCCACATCTGTCTCGGTAGGGACTGTTACTCTGAGTGATGCTTCAAACAGTTTGGCCAATTGCTTCTTTAGACTGCCAAGGCTATCTTCAGTCTGAACAAGAAGAGACACCATGATTGACCACTCAAATAATAACAAGGAGCAGAGAGATTGACAGAAGCAGGCAGGAACATAAAATGGGGCTTGAAAGCAGTCTAAAGACAAAGGGAAAAGGTAAATGTGGCATAGACAAACTCACGTTTGCCATTGCTGATATCGTTTTACACCTTGCAATTGATATGGATCCTTTAGAATTCAATCTCCAGATACCTGTCTAATCAAAGGGGGCAAGAAGATTCAGAGAGGAGCAGATACAGTAACATAAAATTCCAATCCATGCAGAAGCAATTAGGTGAATTGCAGGACAACGTACACTATCATGATGATCCTACATTGTTTACCTAGAACGTTGTGCGTAGATACCCTGAACGAGTAACTCATCAGGAAAGTCGCACTCGCACTAAAGCTCCATTTTTGTTCCCACAAAGAAGCTACAGAAAACTGAAAAATCAACACTTTCTAACCTTTAGCCCTCCTCAAACTCCCCAAAACAACAAAACGGGATATATTACAGCTCAAACTTGGTCAGCACGTAAGATCACAACTTGTGGATTGTTCTAATGTTCAGACATTCGAGATAGTGTCACGAAATTCAATTTCGAAAGATAAAAACAGCAGTTGCAATTCTTTTACACAGATAGTGATGCATGCAGAAAGGTCCCGCACAGGCTTCCGGAGGTTATACAGGAAACCCTTCAACTGATATGGCTCCTAGAACAACTAATGCTGATGACCCTACAGCTTGTCTCATCTGGGTAGAAGCTGAAGATGGCTGATTTTTTTTTTTTTTGCTTGGTTTCTTTAAAGTAGCATCGCCTCCAGGTTTAAAGTTCTCATTTTGCTGATAAAAATAAAATCCGTCTACCGTGGAACGAATAAATCACAGGAGAGGATGGAAGGAGGACACACCGGAGAAGGGAAGCGAGGCAGCCGATGATCCTTGGCGACCGAGGCAGGAGAGGAGAGGAGGCGGCGGAGCAGGACGACGAGGAGAAGTGGCGGCGGGAGTAATAAGTGTCAGAGCTCCTCCTAGGCTTCTCATCTCCTGCCGGGTCAACCTTTTTTCTTATTTTTCATTATTTTAATTCCCTTTTTAGGGTTACCGCTGCCCCCATTAACGCTTCACCTCCATCCATTGTTTTCACTGAAATTTGTCATGCTACATTCCTTCCTTTTGGTCGATGATGCAGTGTCAATTCTACTTGCAATGGGAAATAGTATGCAGACATCAGACACCCAACTCACGGGATTCACAAGCCAGGCCCAGAAAAAAGGGCTTCACGAAATGCCCTATCTCCATTTTCATAACCCCATTTTCCAAGGAGTTTTTGGATAGTTACTGCAAAAAGGCCCTTTCTTTCTCTGTCCATCGCACTCCGAATCTTAAAATCTCAATAAGTTTTTGACAATTAGGTCAATTTGGTCGAGAATTATGACAGCTATATTATATATGTTGATCAATTTGTGCACTTTCTGGGCGATCATTTTTAATGATTGTTAAAAAAGGTGGAACCCAATTTGAATCTGTCTCTGTGGCTTCTATTGCTTGCCTGTGACTCCAATGTCCCTTCTTTCTAAACCTTACGTGGCTGTCAGCAGAAGCGCCCGTGACCTCTCCCTCCTCCCTCGGCCCTCCCCCCTCTAACCTGTCATAGATTCTCTGATCTGCACAAAACAGACCCTTTTCACCTAACCAATGCATACCCAGTGAAACTAATGGAGAACCAAAGTTGAAAAGGGTATTATATATCTCAAGGAATCAGTCCACATAGATCAAAGGTGAACCAAACAATTCCATGGCATTATTATATATATAAAGAAGGGTCAGAGGAGAGACCTGCCAAAGATGTATTCCTTAGTGCCTTCTCCACCCGCTTTTTTCCCTCCTTTTTCAATGCCAAAGCTATTCTTCTTCATCATCATCATCCTCTTCGGCTCTAGGCCGGCGCAATGCCACACAAAGGAGCTACGCCCCGGGAGGGGGCTGACACCAGGGAAGCAGCTGGCGGCAAATATGACGAGGGTTGAGTATTCGGAGCAGCAATTCATGAAGTGGGTCAAGTTCGTTGGCAGCCTCAAGCACTCCGTCTTTAAGGCCGCCAAGAACAAGCTCTCCCCCTCCTACACCCTCACGGTCGATATGAATCCTGCAGTCGGTGACTTCACGTCCATACAGGACGCCGTCGACTCCCTCCCCTTCATCAATCTCGTCCGCGTCGTCATCAAGGTTAACGCCGGAGTCTACACGTATGTGCACTCCAATTGCAATCCTCTTTTTCATTCATAACACACACACACACACACATATGTATATATCATCTTCTCCGAATTCTTACTTGCAAGAGCAAACTCTCGCTCTGTTTTTCATGATTTTGATGCAAATGTGTACTGTCTTTTGAGGTTCATGCTGCAAAGTTCTTGTCCTGTTGGGTGTTGGGTGTCTGTTGTTGTTCGTCTCTGTTCAAGGTTCTCTCTTTCCCAAGCTGCTGACTCGCATTTCACAGCTTGCATGCTGATGTTTCTGAGATGTTTCTCAGCGAGAAAGTGAACATTCCTCCATTGAAGTCCTTCATCACAATTGAAGGTGAGGGAGCTGACAGGACAATAGTTCAATGGGGGGACACGGCTCAAACTCCGGGCCCGAGAGGGCAGCCCATGGGGACCTTCAATTCCGCCACATTTGCTGTCAATTCCCCTTATTTCATAGCCATGAACATCACGTTCAAGGTAAGATCTCTCAGACCAGCCCAGACCCCAGACTGTGGACAAATGAAATGCTTCTGACAATCTCAACAATAACATTTGCAGAACACGACGCCAGTGCCGCTGCCGGGGGCGGTGGGGAAGCAGGCGGTGGCATTCAGGATATCGGCCGACACAGCCACCTTCCTGGGCTGCAACTTCCTCGGAGCTCAGGACACTTTATACGACCATTCGGGTAGGCATTACTACAAGGACTGCTACATTGAAGGCTCTGTTGATTTCATCTTCGGCAATGGCCTCTCCCTCTTCGAGGTAGGTTAGACCCCAATTGGAATCCTACTGCAACTCCATAGTGCTCCATAGTGCTCATATGGAGCAAAAAGAACGCCACCGAAAGGCATATAGATAGAATTATTGAATTGAATGGACCAAACACACACTGACCTAAAAATCTCATCTGACCTAAAAATCATGGTTCAGATTCAGAAACGACTTTCCTATTGATGGATGAGAGTGATACCTTCTTTAGGGTTGCCGTGTTCACGCGATAGCGCAGTACACCGGCGCATTGACGGCACAGGGGAGGAGCAGCATGCTGGAAGACACGGGGTTCTCCTTCCTCAACTGCAAGGTGACGGGCTCCGGGGCGCTCTACCTGGGTCGTGCCTGGGGACCGTTCTCGAGGGTCGTCTTCGCATACACCTACATGGACGACATCATCATCCCCAAGGGTTGGCACAACTGGGGCGACCCGAGCCGGGAGATGTAAGTTCCTATGATCTCCATCATCATCATCAGTCAATTTGTCTATGGGTCAACCACCAATGGCCGTTGCCCCCCTTTTCCTCCATGGCAAGGGTGCCCCCTTGGAGGGCGGTGCATACCGTCCCCACATAGACAGTCAAATCCCTCAGTGGATGATCCCATACTGATTGATGGGGGCCACTTTTGTCAAAAAGAACAAAGATGGAAAGCTTTACAGTCGAGTGCGCATGGCATTCTGGATCCATTTGCTTTGTTGGCTAGCTTGGTCACCATCCACTCTAGTGGGTTGGCCTGGCCTTGAAAACAGAACCGTATTGTGTAGTTGATACTTCACCCCCAACTTATGTTCTCAACTGCAGGACTGTGTTCTATGGACAGTACAAGTGCATGGGTCCGGGGGCCAGCTTTGCCGGGAGGGTAGCGTGGTCCAGAGAGCTCACCGACGAGGAGGCCAAGCCTTTTATTACCCTTAGCTTCATTGATGGCTCGGAATGGCTCAAACTATGATTTGACAAAACATGGATAGCATAGCATAGCTCCATCTAAATCTCACTTTCCCTCTCCTTCAACCCAAGTTCAGCTCACTCTAAATGATCGGATTTTTCAGCTATGATTTGACAAAGCATGGAGTCAAGAAGCCAAAGCTTCATCTCTTTTTTTTTCTTTCTTCTCATGTACTGTAAAGTTCGGGTGTGCTGCAGATCGATTGAGATATAATTTGATTCACTTATTGTAAATTATTAGCTTGAAGTTACGAAATAATCTGCACACCTTAGTTCTATATATTCAGAAATTGTTAACCTATTTTTATCTACAAAATAAGCTATATAACTAGGATAATTGTGCTCTATTATCTACATGTCTTGTCAATTAAATTGCACAAGACCAACTACTATATATTTAATTATATGAATGGAAGTATTACGCCACCTAAATTTTAAATAAAAAAATAATCAATTAAAAGTTATCAACTATTACTAAATTTTTGTATACTAAAATAAATCTACAAATAATTAGATTAATTTATATTAAAGGTAAATCATATTTTAATCTCACATTTTGACGTCATTGCACCATTGATATTTATTGTTTTTCGGATTTTAACTAGGCTGGTGACTCTAATAATAGTGGCTCTAGTGATTTTGTGATCTTTTTCTATTATAACCTAATTTTCTGTTGCTCCAAAAAATAGCTACAACATATATAATAAATACAAAAATATTGGAACAATAGCTATTGAGTTAATCTGTTAACAACCTATTATACAAAAAATTAATATTACTCTCTCGACTACTTATCAGGTCACAACTAAAAATATCGAAATTAATTATTATTTTATTTACGAACAAGTGATGTTTAATCAACTTACTGTTCGAATTATTAACACTAGCATTCAATTAACTGATATACTCATTAATGGTCTATCATTTACTGACTTTATTCTACTGTGATCTAATCTCAGTAATCTCCCCTTTAGGGGATCTAAAAAAGTTTGGTCACTAACTCACCTATCTCAATTATTTTCACCTCAATTAAGTCCAAACAAATTGAAACCACTCTCCTAATACCATCACCTACCTAATAACTATAAAAGTAAGTCAACCACTCTTTATAATGCAAATACTCATATTAGTATAATTATATTTATTTATTATATTCTCAAATATTTTATATAAATTACTAGAATAAATAATAAGTAAATTCATACATTTGAATTTTTATTAAACTGAAGGCACGTTCCATTGGTTGATGTAAGATGATATAAATTTTCATTTAATCTCTTTCATTTACCTGCTTTCCTTTTTTTTCAAAAGAAATCTGCATAGTGTTAATCTCTGGTTTCCTTTATTTCACATGAATGACGAATGGTGATTGCTTGATGCATCTAAAGTCACTTGTTCTTGGAAAGAAGGGAGGGTCACTTGTTCATATAAGTAATATTATATGGTAAGAATAATGTTTAAAATTACTATATTCAATAGAAATATTTGCAGGATCAATTAACCTAGGAATAATCCACAAGCTTGTCCATAGCCTTCATACCCTTTATCACCTCACTTGCATATTCAATAGAATGCTTTTTAAAAAATAGTAGGTATGTATATTATTGAAACTATTAATTAAAATATATTATTTTAAAAAATATTAATTAAGATAAAATAATTAAAAATATATGGCAAATGATATAAAAAATTATGATTTTAAAATAAAATTAAAAAATCACAATAAAATACATAATAAAACAATTTAAAGAAAAAAGGGACATTTTCTCTTTCCGTCTAAGAAAATTTCTCCTTCGGATATTATTATGACCCCATTATCCAAAGAAAAAAAGATTAAAACATATGCATTAATCTAGCAGGAGATTCACGTGCGCACAAGCGGTGGTCTGGAATTATGTTCTTCCCCACCCCCCCCCCCCCCTTCTCTTGCTGTTCCGCAATACAATATACATTCGGTCTAGGGTTCGAATCGGATCTCCAGTTCATGCCAAGTTTCTTCTATGACTTTCCTTGTGTAGCTCTGAGCGGGTTGGGTTCTTGTTCTTGGGGTCTGAGTCTGGAGGAAATTTATAAGCTGAGCTCGGCTATTGTACTGATTTACTGCCCGCTTACGGCTGATTTCTGAAAAAAAAAGGTTCAGCTTTTCCTGTTGCAGTGCGTGATTGATGAATCTATCATTTGGATAACTCTTGTATCTCCGGTTCTGAATTGATCATTCATTTGTGAGCTGATCTGAGATCAACATGAACAACGCGGGATGTGAAAGATCTACTTCCTGGCGTTTTTTTTTGTATTAAAGAGCTTTGATTTGGGGTAGTTCGTATGTTATTGGCGGATTCGGTAATTTCGGAAACCGTGCTGTAAGAAGCGTTTAGATGTTTGCGCCAGACACGGTTTCAGGAGAGATGTTTGATTCCTGCCTTAACGTTTCTAAGAGGGGCGTTAGTTAGATTGGTTCAAATAGTACCCAATGTATAAGATGCTTTTCTGATAAAAATGTAGCTGGATTATATATGGTTGCTTGCTCTTATAAACCGAAACCTTAATGTCCTTGATTTTACTTTAACATGAATTTCATGTCTCATCCTCTTCGTTGCCTGTCTATGTAGTCATTTCTAAACCAGTATATCTCCAGTTCACCTTTTAAAATTGATGTTCTTTTACTCTTCTTAATTTGCTGCAGCTTCATCATGTTGATGGCTGTATAAGGTGCGGACGAGGTACACAGTTGAAAACTCACAAGGTCATTTGCTACCTCCAAAATGGAGGATGATAATGGGCTCGAGCTCAGCCTGGGTTTGTCTTTTGGAGGATCGTCTGGGAAAGAAAAGGGTAAAAGTGGTAGCTCCCATAATATGCTAGAAGAAACTGATCGAGGAAGCAAAATAGTTAATGATTTCAAGAACTTCCTTAATCCTGGTATGCATGGACCTGAGCCCACCATTATTTCTCAGGCTGACTTTGGAAAGCCTTCAGGAAATTTCTTCAATGATCTTTCTAGGTCTGCTGCTGATGCTGGGTCTTCCAAAATAAATTTGAGTGCAAGAAACCTCTGGGCTGGTGGAAACTACAGAGCTGCTGAGACAGAGGAAGAGAAGGTACTGGAACAAGGTAATAAGCGAAGAATGCTGTTTGGTGAAATAAATCAACCCAAGAGGCATGAGAAAGAAGCATATTCTGATGCACATGACACAAATAAGATGCTGCATATCCCAGTCCCTGCAGAAGAAGGTTCTACTGCTGACCATGAAGATGTGGCAGATTCTGAGATTGAGAGTTCGACCTTCAGGACAGTAACATGCCATGATTCATCCATGAGATACCCTCCTGAGTTCCAAAAGGAAGTCCAGGGCCAAAAAAGGACGAATCATGATGGAGAATTTAAGGTTGGAAATCCTGGATACGTTGTTCCTTTTGCTGTCCAATCAATGAACCTGATAAATGGGCCCCCTTCGGTCACCATCAAGGATGCAACTGCTGTAGGTGCACCAGTCATATCAGGTCATTATTTTTCCGGATTGGATCAGGTGATGCCAGCCATAGATGGTGAGCGATCAGAGGCTCAGCCCATGGCTCCAAACTTGCCAGTGATGTTTGGGTATTCACCTGTTCAGCTACCAACTTTTGATAATGATAACTCATGGGACTTGATATCTCATGGTCAACAGCTGCATTCTCCTTATACAGGTAGAGTTCTTTAGGACCTGAATAAATTTCTCTCTTATAGTAATTGCCTCAGCATGAATTGGATACCTTTCATAAGGTTAAATTGACCTCCTTGGACCCAGTCAAATTGCTTGAATTAGGTGTTATCATTATTCCATTCCACGAGCATGTTATTAGGTTTTCTCTTTCAGTTGCAACTTGCAATGAAGTTGTCTTGAGGGAATGGAGCTTCCCTTTTGTTTTGTGAAGAATGTCTTTCATTTAATAATTCTGTTACTGAAGTTTAAAGCAGTTTGGTTACATTCAGAAGGAAGACATGATTAATTGTTCCCATCATATTTAAGATTGGCATCCACTTACTAAAACCATATGGATATTAGTCACCAGATCTCACCTTTGGAGCTACTGCACGTGCTTGCTAAATCTTAATGGTACTTGCGATTTTATATTTGCTTGTCCAATTGCTCCTCTTCAATGCAAGTTGTTTTCCCCTTTTGTACAGTCTTTTTCCCCCACATGAACAGATTATTTGAAGAGCTATCTCTTTTATCTTGGTGCAGCCCCAGTAATTTCCCATACTTTGCCTGAATTGAATCCACATGGTGGGAAGATGATGGACCTGTCCAAAGCAGATGGAAAAAACATCCTGGAAGAAGGCCCTCGTAATGTAGAAAAATCCAAGGGAAAACCCGAGGGGCCAACAGTAGATGGATCAGCTGTTGACCTATCTGCTATAAGGCCAGGAATGGCTGCAGACTTGAAGTTTGGTGGATGTGGATCCTATCCGAACCTGCCCTGGGTTTCCACCACATCCTCGAATGGCAGGACAATCTCGGGTGTGACCTACAAGTTCAGCGCAAATCAGATCAGGATTGTCTGTGCTTGCCATGGATCCCACATGTCCCCTGAAGAGTTCGTCGGACATGCTGCAGAGGATCATCCTAACCAAGATGGCAGCAGCGGTGTGTCAAACCTCTCAAGCAAGAATCCCGCAGCTTCTGCCCAGAGTTGATACTAGCCTGTGGTTCCTTCCTCTGCTTCAGGTGCCTTGCTCTGTTCAAGTTCTGCTGCCCCTTAGGCCGGTCCAAGAAATATATTATGCTTGATCTCCATCAAATGGTAACTTTCGATTCCTAAGTGATCAATCCACGGTTCCCTTCTCTGCAGTTTTCAGACCGGGATCATGTGAAAGTTGTTGCATGATCAGGTTCCATCATGGTGTTGTATATTGAAGTAATTCCCTATCTTCAAGAGTGGTTAATGGCAATGGCATCACTGTCATGATTATAATTTACTAATTATATTATAATTTGTTATAAAAATTTTAAAATATAAATTTACCGTATAGAATCTTAGAAAAAAAATTAATTCATACGTAACATTTTCTTTATTTTCAATAAAATTTTACTCAATAAATTATTATTATTATTATTATTATTATTATCCCGAGAAGAAACTTATCTTCTCCTCCTCTTACATCTGTATTCTCATATGGAGAGACACCACACGCCATTGGAGGGAGAGAACGCAGGGGGGCAAGGAATTGGAAGAAATAGTGGCTCGTGAGCCGTAGCTATGGCCTCTTCCATTCGGCCTTCCATTTCCTCCTCCTTCAGGTTCGCTTCCTCCCATTCGTCGCCCCGGTTTTGCATCTCTCACGCGCCTTCTTTGAGAGTCGCTCGCTCCCATCTCGGCAGCGGTGAGTTACTTGTACTTCGTCGGTTCGATTCAGTACTCGACTCTTGCGTGTCTCATTAAGACGGCTTTCAAGGGCATTTTTGTAGTGGTTAGTTTCAGCTGTGCGGCAGCTTCAGTCTGGGTACATGCATGCTGCTGCTTGTTAATTGGATGAATTAGCAGAATTGTGAAGAGCTGTATAGTGTTGTATGTTGAAGATCAGTGTTTCTTTTTATATATGTAGAATATCAAATAAGTACTTTGAACAATACACCATAGGGCACTTGCATTCTGGAAAAAATATGCTTTATGGTTCTTTTTCCACATTTTTTGATGTAATTACGGACCTTGAGTTGCAGCCTGGAAGTTTCTTGGAGGCCAGTCCGTTATCTGCTTATAGTCAAGCAGTAGGTTTCAGACTGGCTCTTCAAATGCCTTTGATTGAACAGAATCGCACATTTCTTGTTTTAGGCCAATCTTTTCTCTTAAGTCATGGTTCAAATTATGTTCCATGCTTTAATTTATATGGTGTCTGGATGGGACCCAGACCCTCTTTCATGTCATTACATATCATAACTGGTGATGGGAATGGTTTAAGGATTAATCTGAGTTTGTACTTTTTTAGGTTGGATTTATTAGCAGAAAGTTTCCACTGATTCATTGCTCTTGTTCAGTTTCCCTGCAGTTGCAGAACTTTGGCCTCTGTGCTTTGCCGAATACCACTGTCCAATCTTCCAGTAAATCAGGGAAATTGGCACAAGCGAGCACAGCTACAGACCAAGAAAAACTTCTAGACTGGGTAAAAAAGGATAACAGAAGGATGCTTCATGTTGTGTACCGTGTTGGAGACTTGGACAGAACCATAAAGTAATGAGCTGGATCAGAAATGAGTGCCTCTTCTCATCCATTTCATAGGCATTTAGATTTAGATTACTATCGATAATACTTATGGCAACAGATTTTACACGGAATGCCTTGGAATGAAGCTGCTGAGGAAACGTGACATACCAGAGGAAAGATACACAAATGCCTTTCTAGGTTATGGTCCTGAGGATGCGAATTTTGTTATTGAACTCACATACAGTAAGTTTCCCAATGTTTAAATATATAATGCTATTGATAATCTATTGATAATCTATTGAAATCTTGAAAAAATTCTCTTACTTTAGACCATGATAATACACACATGTTTAATTTATTTGGGGATATCTGTTTTTTTCCTGTGGGTAATAATAATGTGAACTTTTCAATTGTTTTTATCAGATTATGGAGTTGACACATATGACATTGGCACCGGTTTTGGTCATTTTGGCATTGCAGTTGAGGATGTAAGGATTCCATTTCTACTAATTTTGTTTGAATCTCAGTCATGTGGTGATACTCTCATTACTGAGTGTTATTTGCTGTTAGATGGCCTTAACTTCAGAAAATTAATAATTTAAAGAAGTAGATGTCATGACGAGACTATAGCAAATCAACCTCCTATTTAACTAGGCATACGAGTTGATTTAATACACAACCACTTCCCATGTTTATTCCTTTAACTAAGTTTTTCTTATCATTTAGCTATTCTGGTGCTCCTATAATATTCAGTTAGGTTTAGGCTATGTTTGGATTGAGGGGTTCGGAGGGATTTGGAGGTGAACTGTTCGGAGGGGAAGTAAAATGATGTTTTTGGAGGTGTTAAAAATTTTTAACAATCCATCATTTGGATGGGGAAGGGAGGGGAATGGAGGGGAAGGATTATTAATAAAAAAAATTAGAAAGACAAATTTACTTTTTTAATTAAATTAAATAATTTATTAGCTATTATATATAATTAAATTATATTAAAAATATTTTGTACAATAATTTTTTATTTATAATATTTGTATTATATATTTATATTATATAATTTTATATAAAATGTTATTAATATATAAATCTATTTAAAGTATATAAGAATAAAAATAAATAAATAATAATATAAACTATAAATGAGGGTATTAAACTAATTTAAGCAATAAATGATACAATTCTTCCAAATACCTCAACTTTTGTAGGGATGGTGTCCTAGTGTAAATGGAGGTTTTGGAAGGGTTTGGAGGTGATTCTCCGCCCCTCCAAGCCCCTCCATTTTTTACCAAATAAGGGATTTCTCTACCCTCCAAACCCCTCAATCCAAACATAGACATAATGCATGAACCTTGTTAATAAATTTGTGTTACTTGAAGTTACTTCATGTATAATTAGCTTTTGCATGTGCACATAACTAGGTTGCCAAGACTGTAGAACTCATCAAAGTAAAAGGTGGCAAAGTTACCCGTGAACCTGGTCCTGTCAAAGGTGGGAGCACTGTAATTGCATTTATTGAAGATCCTGATGGTTACAAGTTTGAACTTTTGGAGAGAGGGCCGACACATGAGCCCCTTTGTCAAGTAATGCTCCGTGTAGGTGACCTTGACCGGTCTATAAATTTCTATGAGAAGGTGAGACTTTGCTGCTGGTTTTATAACATTAATATTGCCCATTGATATTTTCATAATGATCGCACTTTTATATCTTAGGCATTTGGCATGGAGCTGCTTCGCAAGAGAGATAACCCAGAGTATAAGGTACACATGTCGGTCATTGTTCAAAAGTTTCCTTTTTGTTTAAGTTAAACTGAGCTTTATCTGATCAATGATATTTTATTATATACAAGTAATTTCATCATTCTAATCACCAAATTCACAAGGAATAATGCATGAGATTGCACAAATAAAATGCTGCCTATGTAATTTGCTTTGCATTGACTTAATGGGTCCCTGAGGTATTAGGAAAATTAATATTCATTTATGCAGTACACTATCGCAATGTTGGGATATGGTCCTGAAGATAAGAATGCAGTGTTGGAGTTGACATATAACTATGGTGTCACTGAGTATGAAAAAGGAAATGCTTATGCTCAGGTGCAGACTGCTTGCTCGTCATCTCTTCCTCATATTTTCATACATATGGCATTGTCAGCAGCGTATTTTTTTGATGTATTTTAATCATTTGGAAATGAGGACACCATCAGTCTAATTTTTTTCTTAATACCTGTCTGTTGATTATCATATGGCTACTGGTTTCATTTTGTTCGTGAATCCAGTTATTGGTTATACACATTATATTGGCTGGATATTTTCTTTGACTAAATGAGATCAAAATCTAGAAATTTGCCATTTTGGTGACCTAATTTCTTCTGTACCCTTAACAGAAAATATTATCTCTTTTTCTTGTAATATGAAATAAACGTTCACCAATTTTATGCCAGAAGGGGATGTAGTATGTACTGACATTTGTCTTTGCAGATTGCTATTGGCACAGATGATGTTTATAGAACAGCAGAGGCAGTCAAACTCTGTGGTGGTAAGATAACCCGAGAACCTGGACCATTACCTGGTATCAACACAAAGATCACAACATGCTTGGATCCTGATGGTTGGAAAACGGTACCAAATCTTTTGATAATATTCCATCTTCTGACACTCAACGGCTTTATCTCATGATCTTGTGTATTATGATTATGTCTCTATTTCATAATTAACATTGATCGGTTGCTGTACGTTTTATCTTATAAACCTCAACACTGTTGTCTCTATTTGCCCAAAATTGCTGCCTTCTCTAAATTAACTTGATTCCGGTTCCTCTCTTGGGCTAAAATTGAGGGTCCTGTGTTCATCTTTTTAGGGAAGAGTATGAAAGTTTATTTTCACTTGTTCAAAAAACATAAATCTTGTCAAGTGTATTTGTCCATGAGATCACGTTCACAATTTACCCATTTCTGCAGCACCAATTCTCTGAGATCATGATCTCGTTGCTTACTCTTTCAGGTTTTTGTCGACAATATCGACTTCCTCAAGGAACTGGAGTGAGGCTGGAGAATCGCACGAGGCAAAGCCATTTTCCAATCAAGTTCTTGAGACAGAGAAATCTTCTAGGCAATGTAGAAATGCCTGTGGGAGAAAATTGCTGAAAAATAGAACGGAAATCCTGTCATCTAATCGCGCTGCTGGTGGTGATAGCAAAAACCAGGTTCTTCCATTATATAATTATCTGTAGAGATTGGGATACATAGAGCATCACAGTTTTATACCCCCTTTTTCCTCTGCTGATTCATGGTAAGCACTTTTTCCTCTGGCTGATTCATGGTAATTGTATGCTTGTGCAAAAAGTTTCGTTTATTGGAACTTCATATTTGGTTTTAGTGTAACTCTCAAGCTTATAAGGCATTTGGAGCAAATACACGCTCTCTAATTCTAGCTTTACATCTTACTCTGGTTATGGCTTCTGATGACAGACAACTTCCTTGCAGTTCAACTTTGGAGGCGGATGGATTGTTCTATAAGTAAATATAATTTTATATACATATATAAAAATAATCAACATAGTATATTTGTTCATTAGTGTTTTTTAATATATAATTAATATTAAATATTTTCTATTTTTATTATATTTAATTAATAGTGAGTACTTAATTCTATATATAATGGATAATTTGTTGGGTTTGAATTCAATTGGTTGATATATGTTTATATTTAAAATAAATAAATAAAAAATATATTTTTACTTAATAAAATTATATGTTGAGCAAAAAAACTTAATAAAATTATATGTAAAAATAATATATAATCAATATTTTATTTAATTAATTTGAATAATCAATAAATTGACTATTTTAAATCAATGCTTTCACTTTTTATAATAATACAACTTTCTTAGAAAATTATATAATTTTACTATAACTAAAGTGTTAATTTTAAATTATATATTTATATAATATTGTGTAATATACATTTGATAAAATATTAAAAAATTATATATATTGAGTTATTATTAAAATATGTTTAATTTAAGTTAAATTAAATATATAAAAATTATGATATTATATAAATAAATAAATTAAATATAATATTGGAATGATAGTAAAATTATATAATTTGCTATTAAAATTATATTATTATTATTAAGAATTAGAGATAAATTTGTAAAATATATTTAATTTATTATTTCAAATTAATTAAATAAAATATTATTAAAAAATATATAATTTAAGTTAAATGAAATATATAAAAATTATGATATTATATAAATAAATAAATTAAATATAATATTGGAATGATAGTAAAATTATATAATTTGCTATTAAAATTATATTATTATTATTATTAAGAATTAGAGATAAATTTGTAAAATATATATAATTTAAGTTAAATGAAATATATAAAAATTATGATATTATATAAATAAATTAATTAAATATAATATTGGAATTATAGTAAAATTATATAATTTGCTATTAAAATTATATTATTATTATTAAGAATTAGAGATAAATTTGTAAAATATATTTAATTTATTATTTCAAATTAATTAAATAAAATATTAATTGTAGATAATTTATAATTATAATTTTTTATTAGATAAATATAATAATTAATATTTTATTTTTATTTAAAATAATAAATTAAATATGTTCTACTAATCCATCTATTATTCTTTATAATAGTATAATTTTTATATCAAATCATATAATTTATTATCATTTAAATGTTAAATTTATTTAACTTAAATAAGAAATATAATTTTTTTTATATTTTATTAAATACAATTATATAATAAATATATATATATATATATATATTCTGATACTATCATCTTAATTATAATAAAATTATATAATTTATTATAAAAAATCATTATTATAATAAATAAGAGATATATTCGTTTAACATAATTTATTATTTTTAATAAATTAAATGAAATATTAATTATATATAATTTTTACTTATAATTTTATTTAAATAAAATATTATATATTTAATTTATATTTATTTTAAATATATACGCGATATAGTTAATTAAAGATATCAACTATATTTATTATGGTGCATTAGTTATAATTTTTGTAATTTAAGCAAAACTAACAAGTTCAATTATCAGTTAAATCCATCTTATAATTTAACAAAAATTAAAATTGTTATTAAAATAAATATTTTATCAAATGTAAAATTTGAAATGTTCTATACAAAACTGTTATTTAGATAGAGCAATGGAGATACCAGTTGAGATACCCTTTTGGATTTGATGCAAAACTATCTATGGCTACATCATAAGACATTTATAGTTAGCAAAACTATGGAAAAGTAAATATAATGGTGATTTCCCAAGTGAGATTACATCCCTTTTATAGTGTAATCACTTTACAGGGAATTGAAGAGACCAAGGTTTAAATTACTGTCCAACAAATTTGAATTGCATACTAGAACTAAGCCAAACATTGTAATTAATATTGTAGTCTTGCAACTTTGGTGAAAAAAGTCTTACTTTCCATTAAACCAAATGCACCGCAATGTTTGGATTCGCAGCTGTTGAACCAAAAGAGCTCTTCTACAAGTATAGTTTGAACAACACGGGCCAGTTGCTAGCTTTATAGCTTCTCCCTACACAACATATCGATAAGTAACATATCTTCCAGCAGTTTCACTTGGTCTAATAATCTTCACAACCTGCCCACGCTTCAGACCGTAGTACCTTGCAACAGGATCTGTCACTTGGATACGAGGGAGCTGGAAAGAAAGGAATACACGGGTCAGTCAAGATAGATTGGCTAATTCACAATAGAGGAAACCAAACAAGTTTTATCGGGCAGAGCATCTAGTTTGCACTATAACCTAAGAGTATTGATGACACATAAATAATGATAACAATGCCTAGAGGAAGAGCCTTGAAGTCTAAAAGAAACAGAGTTCACAAGATGACTCGATAAACCATAATTCATCAACAAGACAGAAATGAATAGCACCATTTGAGATTCCCCCACGTACAGGAAGATAGATGGGCACTGACCTGGGTCTCTTTGACTGTATATCTTTCTATCAGAGTCTTCTTCTCCTCGGTTGTCAGTACCTGATGCTCAGGGACAAGTACATGCTCCTTAATGTTGACCAGGAGCTCAGCCTCCTGCATAGACCCAACCCAATCTTCTTTATGTGAAAATATCTATATTGGTGATTTAAATGCATACATATGAAGGTGAATATATCAACAAGAGGCATAACATGGCCAAAAAACAGAAGATGTTTCACCAAAGTTTATCACTCTACCTGAAAAACCTCTAAATGGAACTTCGATGAAATTTCATTTATACACGTCCTTGCAAAGGGCGTCAAATTTTGCTGGACAACTAATATGGCTCTCGAAACATTCTCATTCTTCATGTGATTGGTGTAAGTCTTCATTGTCTTCACACCAACCTTTGGTTCCTCAGGGAAGAAGACATAAATCTGCACCAAGCAAATGCTCAGTAAGAACGCCAAACTAGATGAAAAAAATACAAAATAATGGGTCTAGGCTACCCCTTCCAGAGATAATTAAATGACATGAAACTATACTAGTCAAACCAACACGGGCAGCTACAGCAGTATAGCATATGCTGAAACCAACAAACTAAGCAGTCAAAGAACTTCAATCAAGTAAATTCAAACTTCTGTTACGGCATGTGATTCACCAAAGAAGTCACGGGAGAGAACCTCAGGCAGAATTTCTCATGAAGAAATTATGTAGCTGCGGACCACAGACCTGATCAGAAGAGTCGTTCCTCTTGGTTTTATTGATTACAAGATCATCTCTCTTCATGTTGTCCCCGAACTTGTCAACAAACTGGTACCTCGACATGTTTATCTCGAAGTCTCCGACGAGGTATCCCCTGTCTCTAAGCATCGTCATCACCGTCTTTCGGATCCGGTAAAGCCTAGAGATCTCATCCTCGGAGAGAGTCATCTTCCCTGAAGAAATCAAGCGGAATCATTTCATTTATTTGCAGCGTGCCATCCAAATAACGATTTGGAGAAATAGTCCTGAATCAAAAACCTAAATTGGTGGATAACTGATGAAACCGTGCTTACCGTCGTATCACTCGCCCTACTCAAACTTCTCCAAGATTCGATTACGGGATTTCTTCACCGACGGATTTTGCCCTAATTCCAGCGAAGCTCAACGACCCTCGACGCGATTGAGAATACGAAATACAGTGGATAATCGGTTGGCTGAATATTTAGATGGACAAAGATAGTTATTGGGCTTATGGGCTTTTATACCTCGAATTGGGCCGGGTTGATATTTGGGCTTCTATCTTATTTTTAATATTAATATATTATTAACAATTTATTTACAAAAATATCATAAAAATTCGATTTAACCCATAAGATATTGGGTCATACTTTTCGCCGACTGAGCCCATTAAGGGACCAGCTGGTCCCCAGCCAGGCCTAGCCCATTCCATTCCTAGGGATCGCTTGACCAATCGAATGAGACCACTCTCACACTCCGATCGTCCAGTAATCGGAGCAGACCGTTCCTTCCAGATTTTCGGGCTGTTGGCTGCAACAAACCCTTCTGCAGATCTTCAGAAATGCTAGAAACCCATTACAAGATCATCCTCAAGATGACATTCAAATAGGGGTTTGTGCCGACGATTCGAGAGGGTCCTCTCTTCAACCACCCGCAGACCTTCGTTCCACTGCAGCTGAGGCCTGGATGCAACTTGAAAACCTCTACAGCTCATGAGAAGAACATAAGAGACTTTTACCTATCAGACGTGTTCAGGTCAGGTCTATCATCTGACTCCAGGAATCCATCTGGTTTGCAAAGGAAAGTAAAAAAGAGTTCCAGAAGGAGGAGGTCAACAAGACTAGTCATAGGGCTCGCTGTCCCATCTTCGTCAGCCAATAGCATCATTTCACGTACAGTCAGCCAGCCGCCATTGCAGACAAAAAAGAAAAAAAAAATGTACAGCCGCCATTGCGGATATAGCAGTGGAATATTAGACTGGCTTATCTTATGGACACACAGCATCCATACCATACCAGCCTGTAGTCGTCGCCTGTCATTTTTTCTTCCTTCCTTTTTCCTCAAGCCAACTTGCCTATTAAGAGTAAGTTTTACTCATCAATTTACAATAGTCAAACATGCAAGTGACTTAAATTTAAGTAATTAGCCAGCCTCATAGTTGCTCAACAATACATGAATAAATTAACACTAATAAATGTAGGTTGGGTTCAAAGAAATCTTCCATTAATCAATAGAATTGTATAAAGAAAGACCCAGCTCCTATATAAATCCCTCCTCTATACGGGCAGAGGGACTACACAAGAGACATGGCAGCTCTTCACACCATGTTGGGAGGCTCTCTTGTAGGGTTCCTCTTTCTGCTAATTTCTGGGATGAACAGTGGCAAGGCATATGGCCTCGCCCAGAGGGAGAGTCGTAGCATCGCTAGGATAAACAAGCGAGGGCCGTATCTCGGGATCGTGATACCCAACACGTTCGAGATGAACCCTCTCCTGCAGTCACCCAGCTTCGCACCCGATCCCAAGCTCCCCCAACTGGACATCTTAGGTTTGCTAGAAAGAAAATTGAAAATTTATGATGATATTTTGATCATCTGATCTTTTTTTTTTTGGCTTTCTCTTTTCCTCTAATCCTGGATTTTCAACAGGCAAGAGGTTTCGCATTGGCCGGATCGGAGATAAAAATGTTATACTGGTCATGACTGGTCTTAGCATGGTAAGTATGTCAGATCCATATTCTCAAATCATTGATCATGATGCATAATTAATGGCTATTGCTGATATGTATTACCTGATTTTTGAAGCTAAATGCAGGTGTGACCACCCAACTTCTTCTGACCCTATTTCGGGTCGAAGGCGTGGTGCACTACGGCATCGCCGGAAACGCGAATCCCGACCTTCAGATCGGCGATGTGACCATCCCTCGATACTGGGCACACGGTGGTCTCTGGAACTGGCAGGTAATGTACACCGTCATTTCTCTTTCTCACAATCTTCCGACATACATGCTGACGGAATCCTGGCCTGAGCAGAGGTTCGGAGACGGGCCGGACGACGAGCTCCCCTTGGAGTCGAGCGGAGATTACAGGAGGGAATTTGGATACCTCAACATCTCCGACTACAATATTGCCGGAAGTCGTGGGAAGGGTAAAAGCAAGGAGAGTAATTACCTCAACAACGTCTGGTACCAGCCGGAAGAGATCTTTCCGGTGAACGGAGTTCCCGAAGAGAGGCAACACGCTTTCTGGGTCCCCGTGGACAGGAATTACCTGGCAGTCTCCAAGAAGCTAAAGGTTTCAATCAATTTCCGCCCTTTGCCTTTATGGCATC
The DNA here is from genome assembly GCA_030064435.1 of Trapa incisa. Lineage (NCBI taxonomy): Eukaryota > Viridiplantae > Streptophyta > Magnoliopsida > Myrtales > Lythraceae > Trapa > Trapa incisa. Next base: position 990,895 of record CM057774.1, on the reverse strand, counting down.
ATTGAATTCAAATAGCTACCCGATGTCTCCGTTGACTGATAAAGTAGGGCATCCTTGATTGGTTCACAGATTTGAGCAAACCTACGTCCCTAATATTAATTTAATATCTTCATTATTAGGGATTATATTGTATACTAATTACTAACTTGCATTTTCCAAAACAGAGCCTCAAGTTGGGGAGCTGTGTCAACGGGACTACGTGCCTGCCGAGGCCGGCGGCGGTGGTGGCCGTCGAGAGGGGAATCAGCGCCAACATCTTCGTCGACAACCGTGCTTACAGGGAGTTCCTCCGCTCCAAGTTCAACGTCACGCCGATCGACATGGAAACCGCCGCCATCGCGCTCATCTGCCTCCAGCAGAGGACCCCCTTCATAGCGTTGAGGTCCCTGTCGGATCTGGCCGGCGGCGGCTCCGCCTCCTCCAACGAGGCCTCCGTGTTTGGCTCCCTCGCCGCTCAGAATGCGGTGGATGCTGTTATCAGATTCGTTGCCCTGCTGGGTTCCTGAAATCTGAGATCCTGAAATCTGAGATTCTACTCTTGACGTTGTAAATGTACAATTTATCTCAGAAACCTTAAATAAAACAATTTTAAATAATATATTAAGATAAAAATATAAATGTACACGTGAGAATATAAGTTACCTCACGACCGATGGTGGATTGCCAACGGTAAAGGTCTCCGATGGGCTCTCTGATGCTTCTCGGAAATGGCTGCTCTTCCAGGAATCTGTAAATCAGGTCCTGAAGAAGGCAGCCATGGCCATAAACGCGCAGGTCCGAGACTAAATTGAATCCCTCCCAAAGGGTGCATGACAGAAAGGGGGCACATCAGAATTCTCACCTCCAGATTGGTGTAGTAGTGATTTCTAGAATCCACATGATCGCTGGCTAATGACTCTCATCTTCGTGATTGCACAGAATGAAAGGGCGAGTCACCTAGACTCACATTACAGTGGAATACTTGGATCCATAATAGATTTTGTCAACAATGGACCTGTCAACAGAGCACAAGATGCTGGACCTCATGAGCAGGATAGAAGCCTCCATAATGATATGGAAGAAGAAGATGAGCAGTAAGGAGGTCAAATCTCCCTGGGGCCCGTGAGCTTGGAGGAGAGGGCTGAGACGGTGATGCTCTTACTCATGCGGCGGTTCCGGGGATCCCTCAATCTGCCCTCGACATCTCCAAGATCCAAGATAACATGATGAGTGTCATAGCTGGCCGGAAAGCCCAATCACAGCAGATTTATGATACAAACTTAACTATAAAAGTTTGTATTTCTCTTATGTTCTTAACTGGCAGGATGTCCTCCAGAGCTACACAAGAGTGATAGAGAGCTTAACCTACAATGTGATGTCTCCAATGAGGACATCCTGGAGGCAGATGACATAGTCCAGGGCACATCAGCTGTGGAGATTAGGGATTCCTCAACAAAATCATCGCCACCAGTAGAGATACCCGAATCAAAAATCAAAAGCAATTCCAGAGTTTGCATTGCAGTCCCGAGACTCCAACCTTTACAACACCCCTTGATTTCATGAAGTGAATGTTAGTTAAGATAGAATCCAAACTAAGAAGAAAGCTGCAAAGCTCTAATACTGATGACGACAACAACACAATGAGTGCTAAGAACAAATCATGCTAAAATATCACGGACAAAGTAAGCTTGTACCTTGAGAAGCTCGGAACTTCAGCCCTTTCAGGAGTCGGATGGCCCAGAACTTGTGAAGACTTTCTATAGATGGCAACAAAAGAGATGAAGGTTGCAAGTGCGTGAACAAAGACATTGTTAAGAGCATTTCAAATGTACACACTGGTACTACTCATTCAAATCAACACTACTTCCAAGACTACCTATCTTGAACAGTCGCCAACTGCATGAAAGTGCTCATAATATAAAATTCTGTAAATAAATCATGTTTGATACATATAAAAATAATGATGATGCCCCCATATAAAATTGCCTCCTTCACATTGCAATCCCATTGTATCCTCTCATTCCTTGTACAATTTAAAAGAATGAATCACCAAACAAATAAAAGAACATATGGTGTATAAATGGAATATAACCATCATCAATTTCTTCCTCAGAAAGAGAAGCCTAATAAAATTATGGAGACAAGAGAGGCAATAAAGGGATAGACCAACTCATTCAGCTGCTACAAATCTAGGCCAGTCCTCCATTCTGAAAACAAAATTATTCCACCCCAAAATCCTAGTGAAGCAGTTCTCAACAAGAAAATGTTCCACTTGACAGAGAGAAATTGGAATATTAATAGTTTTACAATCCAGCAGAAATTTTATGCCCTATTGTCCTCCGATATCTGTAGAAACTGGTAATGCTATAAAGGCATGGAGATACCTGCAATATTTAGCAGGCAAGGACATCAGATGCAGATCTTCAATATAGGATCAAGAATAAAGTGCACAATTGTGTTTATCAAATTGCTTGATGCTTGTTTATTAACATTCCCAAAACCCATCAAACATTTAAGAAATTTAAAGTTATGCCCTTCTGTTTCTTGCTTCTGGGAAGGCCATAATCAGGCCAATATCTTCCCAATACATACACTTCTCCATAATTTTATACCTACCTATCTATCTGAATGGAAAAAAACTTAGCTCTTGTCTGTGTAGTTAATTTAAACTTTATCCATAATGGGCTGACGCTGGATGTACAAAAGTGTGAGAAATGGAAATGCAATTTAATTTTTTATCATCTTCCAGCACATTTCTCTACCTCTCACCATAGTTTGAAATTTGTAGAGGTAATTATTGAACTTAGGATAAAAGTTTTACAATTGTAACATAAATTCCATGAACTAGGTCAAGGAATGAACATGCCTTTTTTGTGAGTTAATTATACTTTCATTCACAAAATTCAAAAGATAGTTAAAAAATTAATAACAAATATATAATTTTCAATACATTCATTTTTAATATAGCTGGTGATAGTATTATGTCTCTTTCATACATTTTTACCTTCTATATAAATCCTTCTCCAATCATGATCCACTTTAATTTATAGCAGAATGCACACACATTCTTATTTCTGAAAAATTATATGGATACCCTGCAGAAGTATTCTTTCTAAATCACATTTTCTCCCAGACATGAAACACACTGAAGAACTTGTATCACTTAGACTATATAAAGTTAATCAAAAGAGTTACTGTCTGCTTTGCAGTATTCACATTTTTCTTTTATAATGTGTTTATCTAGGCAAGGTTGTAGTTGATATCAATATCATCTAAAACTTCTAAAACATCCACTTCATTTAAGACATAAGAGAGAGAGCATCTAGGGCCAAATCTAGCTGACTGAAGTTTGTACCGCTCTGGAACTCCTATAAATTATGATCTCAACAATACTGAAAAATGACCAAACTTCCCCAATCTCTAGTCATTTCCCATCCCACCAACATTGCAGAGCCATGTAAATGCGAGTGCAAGGACAAATAAACAAACTAAAAAGACTAAAAATATAAATGAAATTACAAACCTTGAGGAACCAATCCCCAGCTCTGTGTATCCAAAGCCAAGCTCGATCTCAACCGTGCGGAAGCAATAGCACTGTGAAGCGGCATCATTGACGCCACACAACTCAACTCCGTGGGCAAACTAGCAACAAAAGTAGAATTCAACTGAAATTCCAACTGATTACAGTTGACTCGGAAGTGACCAGAGAAATCCAAGACCAGGAAAGTTACCGAGATATTGCTCGAGAAATGCGCCGAGAAGTAGAAGGAACCTGAGACCGTAGAGGAGAGGGCGAGAGTGGGGACTTGTTGAGCCTGAGGGATAAGGGCTGTAACCGACAAGACAGCTTGGAAAGGACTTTGGAGAATGCCATTGGAGTGAGAGAGAGAGAGCCTATCAGAATCCTTCCGTGGAAGATGGGAAGGGTTAGACAATCTTTACATTTTACATTTTGGATGGATTCACCGATTCTATCCTTCTGGACCCGAACTCGATTATCGGGTCCATCCAAAACGATCCGGTACCCGAATTTTAAGAATATATACTGTAAAGTAATGGGGCATTAACACAATTTCTTAGTTTACGGGGATAATTGTGCAAAATATTATTCTAATTTGTTTTTTCTATTCGGCATGAGGAAAGGAAATGAGATACTGGGAAAGAGTAGAAGCAAGCACGTGCCAGGTGGTGCAGGAGATAGAAGCCGATGACTTTGCGATCTCCGGCGACATCGTAGGTGCCGTTCTGCTGAGCTCCGATGGGTGACAACGAGATGATCAGAATGGGAAACAGAGATCCTGATCGAGACCGGGAGCTTCTGATTCCGGTAGCAAACAACTCCCCCGGCGACGATTGTGCTGGCTCCTCCTGCTCATCTTCTTCCCGGCCTTCTGCTCCCTCTTCTTCGTCCTCGCGTCTCACCGGACATGAGGTGTGATTCGATCTCTCTTTCTCTGTCATATTTCTGGATATTTTTTCTAAACTCGTCGATTTCGCACTTTCTCGGGAAATCTGATGCTTTATTGTGTGATGGATCTTTGCAAGCACTCTGAGAATTCTGTTACTTGGTAGTTCCTTTTTTTTTCTTTTATCTCCTCGATCGATTTCTGAGCTTTCCATGATTTGTGGATTTCCATAATCCTGTTATGGGAAAAGTTGTTTCAACTTTTCTTCTTTTTCCCCAAGGGTGATATGGATTCTTCATTTCTGGTCAATTTTCAGCTGAAACGTGTCTTTCTAGATGATATTGTCTTATGGTTGTTATCGGTCAATTTCACTGCTCTCACACTTAAGTAGATTTCCAATTGATAAAGTGGTCTTTTGATGTATTTCTCGTACGCACCACTACTTGGATTAAAATCAGTAGATTTGTATCTATAATTGAGTATATAAATTGATCTTAACAAGATTTCCAAGTGTTTATATCCTTTGCCATATCGTCCATATTTCAATCCCAGCTCTCACTGCTCCATGATTATTCCCTTGAAATATGAGCTTGGAATTGAATTGTATTTCCGATTATCTTGTTAAGTAGTAGCTTTCACTTTCCGTATCCTCCATCATGCTTGAGACCATTCTTACGGGTGTCTTAAATTCACTTTCATTTGATAATTTAACTATTGTCTGTACATCATTTGATGTCTAATAAGTTATATTATCCACTGTAGGCTTTCCACAAAGTTTTTAGGAGCTGGGCTTCAAAAAAATTCATGACCGGATGGTATAGTTTCTGTTTGTGCTACCTTTGTACTTTCATTAGTATGGTTTGCACACTTGGTGGTCTCTCTGGTTTCCTCTTCATTTATTATATGTTGTTTATATCCTTCCAATTGTAAGCAAAAAATTATTGATGCTTTATCTTATGTGCTTTTCAAAACAAATGGTTTGGTTTTACCTTATGATGATGCTAATATTCCTGGATCAAGTTGTTCTCATAGGATACAAACTATGAGCTACCTAACCAACTTCAATTGTGGACTAGGTTATGGAAATGAGTTATCTATGTTTTATGTGACCTGAACAACTTAAAAATGGTAGTTCAATTAAAAGGTTTTACCATGCAATAGCTCATCATGCTGTTATATAGAATATTTAAATACATATTTTTCTTAATCTGATTATTTGTGGGTGGTATTTGGTAGACTATGCTATGTAGACATTTACAAATGAGATGTAAATTAACCATGATTCTTTCGTATGGGTTATGTTCCTATTTACACATTTTGTTATGTGCATAGCAATATAATATAGTATATTTTTATTTCTTTTTATTAATACATTGTCCTCTCTATTGAGACATTTCTATTTATCTCTTTTGCAGTGTTATTCTACTTCCTATAGCAATCACCTTCTATATAACATGGTGGTTCATTCACTTTGTGGATGGTTTTTTCTCTCCAATCTATGCTCATCTTGGAATTGATGTTTTTGGTAAGTATTTATTCTTGATAAAAATAACTCTTTATTGGTGGGGTGTACTTGATTACATAATTGACTAGTATATTTATAATTTTATCATAATATATGATATGAAAACATGATATATTATTATATCATATATTCTAAATTATTAAATACCATCAATATTTAATACTTCCCTCAAAATTGATGGTAAATATCTACCATTCTGATATTGTTACAAATATAATCTTACTATTTAACATTCACTCATTTTGTTAAGAAATTAACTAGTTGTCCTTTAGTGTTCATGTAGGGTAATTCCACGATCTTCATGTTAATTTTTTCTTTAATAAATAATTGATCAATTTATATGTGTTTGGTTCTATAATGTTGCATTAGAATATTGACAATATTGATTGTTGGCTTGTTGTCACACCATAATTGAATAATCACTTCTCTAAATAAGTGCAATTCCACCCATAAGTTTTTTATCCACATTATTTCACATATGTTGTGAGTCATAGCTTTGTATTCCACCTTTAGTAGATTAAGCGATCACATCTTATTTTTTACTTCTGCAAGATATAATATTACCTTTAGCAAATACACAGTAGCTTGAAGTAGACTTTCTATCGTTTATGCGACTAACCCAATCAAAATCACAAAATCCCTCAATTCTAGTATGACTTCGAGACTTGAATCTGAAATATTTTTTAAATATCTCAATATAACATAGTTCCCTCCTAATATTATATTTTTGGATCATGAATATATCTACTCATAATACTAATTACATATATGATATCATGTTGTGTATAACACAAGTAAATAAGTTATCATGCGGTACTTTGATATTGTTCTTTATCTACTTAATTATCTGGTTAATCACATAATTTATGATTCGGATCAATTGGAGTCAAAATTGTTAAATACCCTAACACCACTGTCTTAGTAAGTAGATCTAACAATTTTTTTTCTGATAAAGAGCTATACTTATCCTATAACTGACAATCTCAATACCGAGAAAATACTTAATAGTGCCTAAGTCTTTTACCTCAAATTCTCTATTTGATTGTTGTTTCACAGATCTTCATGCAAGAATTCATTATTTACATCAATTGGATGTAATGTACACCTGAAGTTAGCAACATATAAAATAAGTATTTTCACAATATTTATCTTAGTTACGAGTACAAAAGTCTAATCATAATCTATTCCATATGTCTTATTCTAGCCTTTTGCTACTAATTTTACTTTATATTAGTCAACTTTTGCTTTTAAAAGTGAATACCCACTTGCAACCAACATCTTTTTTCCTTGTCAATTTTTGTTCACCTCCTCTTGCATTACCTTAAGCTATTTTGGATCTCATTTGACCTTTTACCAATTTCTTAGTATTTGTACTAAATGAAGTTTTGTAATAAATATGCTAAGCAGGCAGATACATATGAGAAATAATTAAATATATAATAACCATACTCATCAAACTAGTAGAGACATAATTAGTTTGTGTATTTTTCAAACTCGCTAGCATCCCAAATTAACTTACTATGATCTACATTATTCATCAAGTCTAGTTTCACCCACTTAAGGTTATCAAATGATAGGTGCCCTCGACAACGGTGTTCCAATATCACTTTGGTTATCACCCTAGTGGTTAGGACCACATCACTTCCTTCTCCATCAAGATATCATAATTCATCACGCCTGATGTGGGTCCCCAAGTATTCGCTTGGTATCCCTCGATATCCCTCTCCTGAAAGATGCAAGAATCTTGATCAAATGTTACTTGGTAGTGGGAAATGGTGGAACATGCAAAATATATGACAATGTTATAAAAGATGTGCATTTGATCGAATGAGTTCCCTTAACATGTTGGAATGATCCACCAGCGGTTTGAACTCTCTTATGAGAAGAAGATGAACAATAAGAATATGTAAGAAATTCTATTGATGATTATTTCACGTGTTTGGGTTCACCTAGATTAATGATCCAATTTTTCAAGAGTGGTATAGAAGAAAGAACATGTGCAATGGTATCCGAGTTTACATTAGCATAATACTTATTGTTGTTCGAGGTATCTGTCTCATCGGCAATCGCAAGGTAGGTTCATCCACCAAATTGCCCATCACCTCGACCTCGTGTACTACGTCCTTTAGGACCTCTACGACTACTTCCACCTCGTATCATAGTATGTATTTATGTACAAGTCAAGTTGATATGCTGCTTTTTCCACAATTGTAGCACTTTTGTTATCATTGACTTGCACCATTAGAGTAGAGCTAACATGTGTTATTAGAATCTCGGGAGTAGTCATGACTCTATTTTTATTCATCGTGGATTAAGGCAACCATAACTCTGTTTTTATTCCTCGTGGATTAAGGCAGCAATAAATTCCTCCATACTTATTTCATGTGTTCATACTTAGGATTCAATCCCTTATGAGGCGGATCGTATGTTGCCGTTCCACCCATTCACTAGTAGAAGTCGTATATGTGGGATTAGATGTGATCAATGGATCATAATGGTCAAATTCAGACCATAATTTCCTTAGTTTAGTGTTATATTCTATGATACTTCGTTGCCCTTGCTTCAGTGCATCTATCTTATATTCAATTTCTTTCACTATCATTATATTCCCGACTCCCGAGAATTGGGTGGCCATGACCTTCCATATATCAGCAACACTTCTTATTCCTTTTACTAACCCCACAATAGATGGACAAAGTAATTTTGATATCCAAGCGATTACTAGCGAATTAGTTGCTCTTCACACCTTTCATGATGTACTTGTAGTGTAAACTGGTTCCACACATGAGTCATCTATGTAGTGCTCTAGATACTTCGATTCAAGTATAAGTCTCACCATTTTCAACCAGATTAGGTAGTTTTTCATTCACTCATGTTTCTGTTCTATTGGGAGCAAATCTAATTTGTGTATGATGTTAGGGACATCATCATATGAAGATAACTTCTCATCTCTCGATGTGAGCAACTTGGCGATACCCTCTAGAATTTCCTTCAACTTCTTACCACTAAGTGAGAAATCCATCTTCTCTTTATCAATACCCCTAGAATTTCCTTCAACTTCTTACCACTAAGTGAGAAATCCATCTTCTCTTTATCAATACCCCTAGAATTTCCTTCAACTCCTTACCACTAAGTGAGAAATCCATCTTCTCTTTATCAATACCTCTAGAATTTCCTTCAACTTCTTACCACTAAGTGAGAAATCCATTTTCTCTTTATCAATACCCCTAGAATTTCCTTCAACTCCGTACCACTAAGTCACATCCATCTTCTCTTTATCAAGTATAAAATAGTCACAAGTTTTATCAAAGACTATGCAGCAATAACAGAGTACCCAAAGGATAAAAAATGCACTGATCAACGGTCAAGTTTAGTAATTCAACAAGAAGGTTTATCCCCTTTTCAGATAGGTCATCCACTTTTCCCATTCCCTCTCTCTAGCAACCCACACACTTCCAAGACCTTTGTGAGTACTCTTTTTCAACTGTGACAACAATTACAAGGACATGTCTAGCAAACCAAGAGACTAGCCAAAATCATAAGGTTCCACGAGTTTGAAATCAAAACCATCAACATTCAGATTGAATACTTCTCGATCAACTTCTAATTGTTGGCGTCCTTGGCTCATTCTTGTGCTGCAAAATTTTCATGCTCTTCCAGAAAAATTATTCAGAAAAGTACTAGATGAGCTTTTACTAGATATCCATTATTTTTTTATGAGAACATCTATAATGTCCTAATTGTTGATGGTACTTGTTCACTCTTGTTCATTAGGTCTTGGATTCATAACATCCATAACATTTATATTCTTGGTTGGCGTGTTCATGTCATCGTGGTTGGGTGCATCTGTACTCGGCCTTGGTGAGTGGTTTATCCGAAGAATGCCATTTGTCCGACACATATATAATGCCTCCAAGCAAATTAGTGCTGCTATATCTCCAGGTAATTGTTTTTCCATATACAATTAAGCCCAATGTTGATAGATTTGTAGTATGGCTGGATCCGAGTTAAGTGGATTTGTATCTCTAATTGATTATACAAATTTATCTCTATTGGCTGGTCCTCTTCTGGGTTCATTTGTGCAAAGCTTAATTGCTTCAGTTTCCATAGCTCAAAGAAATAGTATGCAAGGACCAGCTGAATCCGTTTTTGAAGGGCTTAATTGGTTCAAGTTTGGTCTTCTCCTTTGGTGAAACTATTATTTCAAGAGTAATTTCTTTCCTTCTCTCTTTCCCCCCTCAGATCAAAATATGCAGGCTTTCAAGGAAGTGGCTATAATACGCCATCCTCGAATTGGTGAATATGCATTTGGATTCATCACTTCATCCTCTGTCATTCTACAGGTATAGATATCATTTCTTTGTCCTATATAGTAAGAGAGCTTATGTGATCTCATTAAGTCGTTATTTAATGGGTATAATTGGCTTATCTTTGCCCTTAAGGAGCGAGAATTATCATTTTACAGAATGAAATAAATTTCTGCGTCAATCTTTTTTGTTTCTGCAGAATTACATGGAAGAAGAAGAACTATGCTGTGTCTATGTCCCCACTAACCATCTTTACATAGGCGACATTCTACTGGTTAATTCCAAGGATGTTATCAGACCAAATTTGTCCGTCAGAGAAGGCATTGGTATCTCCTCTTGTACTGTTGTGTTTGGCTGTTCTTATCTTTCAACAAGGCTAGTTCTTATCTTGTTTTGTTTTCTTGAAACCAGAGATTATAGTTTCGGGAGGAATGTCAGTGCCACAGATCCTGTCCACCCTTGATTCCAGAACTTCACAGGTGGAGGTAAGTTGAACTCTCAGTATATAATTGTTGGTCGAGAAATGGCAAGAAAACACTTCCACACTTCCTCAGTTTTGGGATTCACTGTTAAAGTTTGGACATGGATTCACTAGTCCGCAAAGAAGTTCAGATGGCCCGCTGTGTATTTAGAAAGAAGTGGTCTTGAAGAAGAATGCACTGTCAGTGCTTAGCTTCTTGTATTGTAACATGGTTGAGGAATGCTGCTATATTCATTTTCTTCTTGGCTTTTAATCAATATTTAGAGTGCCTCTCTTCGGCTTTATTCATCCTTTCTCACAGTGAAGATATATCTAAGTTTGTTTAGGGAGAAAGAGAAAATTAAAATGGTTTAAATAGTAAATGATGACATTAGGGTTTGGACGGAGAGGCAACGGTCATTGCAGTTCTCCTCACGGCCACTGTGACTGATTCTTCCTTCATCGACCTCCTCCCTCCCAATGAACCACATATTCACCACTCTCTTCCCCTTCCTCTCCTTCTCACTCACTCCTCTCTACCACTGTCCCACCTATTCAGTTATCTTGATCATCCGGCCGGCGTCCCTCCGGCATCCCTCCATTGGTCCATCAGTTGCTGCTGATCGACCCCGTTGCCTCCACTGATACGCCTAGCAATCGTCAACTACTCCTTAACTTCATCCCGGATCTACCAGCACCATCCCTCTTTGGTCTCCTTGACTCTTCACGCGGCTGGGACTCAACACCCCCCAAACTACTTTCTCTCTTGAGTTTTGCCTTCTCTTACCTGCGCTGCTGGTCGTTTCTCTCCTGGATCCCGCCTTCCTAAGTAGTAGGCCGCGTAGCTGCATCTTGGAAAAGACTGTTCGATCTTCTCGCTCGACGGTACGTTAAAGGTATGTGTACTGCTTGTTCCTTCCATTGTTTGATCTATGAAACGTCGCCGGTCTTCATCTGAGATAATGGTTGTTGCTATGTGTTCTATTGCTTTGTGCGGTTGAGTGGTTGATCTATATTTTTATTCTCTTTAATTGGGGGCTGGGCTACAGAGTCCTGTAGAACTTTTTCATGTTATACTGTCATCTGCCTTTGCTGCTGGGGTGGGCTTTGTCGTTGAGCTGCTCATTTGCTATTTTCATAATGCCCTTTCTCACTTATTCCTTATCTATTGCTCTTTGTAACATGAATTTCCATCAGATTGGGAATTTAATTATTCAGAAACAAATTTGAACTGAATTTGAAATCATCTTCAAGTTACTGTATGGATGAGTAAGGTCATGCTTTGCTGAATGCTTTATTATTGAGTTTATGTCTACTTGTGGATTTTTCTAGCCTATTTTTTGTTTGATAGTCTTGGTGATATATATTTATCGAGCTGCAATTATTCTTGTGGAAAAATTCTAGAAGAATTATGCTATGATTTTGTAATTACTCTCCGAATCTACTTTGAGGAGGACTGTAATCAAATTTTCTTGGAACTAAATTGTGCTTCTTGATTACTTCCCACCCATGACCATGACCTCAAAATAGGCTACAAATAGAGTTAGCATCATTAGTATGTTGGTGAAATTTGTGGTCTGAATTATATATGATGTCGCTCCTTATGAATTAGGATTGATGCATGATTGGCTATGATGTGGCATTTACGACTATATTTGATTCCTTAAGTGTTACAACTATATTGCTTTGATTACTTAGGTCATATGTCATTTTTTTGTTATTGAATCTCGGGTGAGATCTTCACAAGAGAACACCCAATCTTCAAGGTTTATCAGAATAGGGTCTCCCCTTGATTATGGAGATTCCCTAAGTGCTGCAAGTTATATTGCTTTGTTTGCTTAGATCACGTCTTTTGTTAATTTAATCTTGGGTGATTGCTTCAGAAGAGAACTCTCCAATCTTCAAGGCTTATCAACATGAATATTTTAGAGGATCAATTTGACTATAATGATTTGAGTTGTAATCAAAGAATCGATTGTTTTTTAAATTGAAGAGTTCATTGGTGATGAGAAAATGAAAATTTCCATCAATCAGAAGCAAGGTAAACTTAGGAGAACTCTAGGCTAGTTATTATAGTGTGTTGTACGGGCTTAACAGCCTTTTGAGCACAACAGGACTATGAGCTTCTTCTTTTGTTCAAGACTGACTTATGAAGATCTGGTGGAAGTATCATAATCTCCTATGTATTATGAGCTTTCTAATCAAACATAAAAACTTGTTTCTTATACGGTTAGTGGTGATTATAAATGTTTTGCATCTCTTTAAGCAAGAAATGAGCAAGAGGAAGAGGCCCGACTCCGCTGCACCAGCTCATGGTTTGACAGAGCATGAGAAGACAATATATGATCTGATCAAAAGCAAGCAAGATATGGGCATATTCTCACAGGACATAAGAAGAGAAACAAAACTTCTACCCAATATGGTCACCAAATCTCTGAAGTCCCTGTTTGCCAAGAACCTGATCAAAGAAGTGCAGAATGTCCAGCACAAAGGACGGAAACACTATATGGCATCCGATTTTGAGCCATCTGCTGAGATCACTGGTGGGTCGTGGTACCATGAAGGTGCCCTTGACAAGACCTTCATAGATCTTGTTAGGAAAACCTGTCTTTCATACATTTCCAGCCTGAAGATTGCAACGGTGGAAATGATATATGATGCCATCAAGAGGTCAAAACTGTTCCATGTGGAATGCTCACAGGAGCAAATTGCTGAGATCTTGAGGACTCTGGAACTGGACAATCGGATAGTGGAGTTTAGGAGCACAGGATGTGGGGAGTTCGCATCAATACCAATTCTAAGAGTTTGTTACAAAATAGCAAAGAAGCCTGGTCCTGGGAAGGAACCAAAAGTCTCTCCCATGGCTTCAATTCCTTGTGGTGTTTGCCCACGGATTGGCTATTGTTCTCCAGACGGTATTATCAATCCAATAACTTGTGAATACTACAACAAATTCTTAGATTTCTGAGTTGAACTGAAGCCAATATAAGGAGGACCTTAAGAAGTTTCACAAAGTTGCCCTTGAAACCACAGAGCAGTGTGGCAGCAGTGAATACAATGAGCCAACAAGCCAGTAGGGTCTACCCATCCAGGTCAAGCAGCAAGGGCCAAACAACCCGAGAGATGGAGATGGGAGACATGAAGAAGAGCAGACAAAGCCTGACTAAAGGGTCTTGTGTCTAGGTATCACCTCATTAAAATTTCTCTTGTAAAGTATTTATACTTTGAATACTCCCTGACTAGTTCTGCTATGCTTTGCTATTATGACTGTTAATAGAAGTATTTATTCTTTGATTTTCTGAATATAATCTAATTTGATGCTATAGCATTTTAGGTTGACATTTCAAAGTTTAGAGAGAAGTTCAAACCCTTTGAGAGATAACACTGGAAGTAAGTTTTATCTTCTGTGTTTGCCCCACAAAGGGAATAGCTAGGATTGCTCGAGTTTCTTTGGTTATGATGAATTTCTGGATATGGGTGAGCTGCCATGCAAGGTATGAATGATGGTCTACCATGTTAGTACCCGGGCAGAAAGATGGAAAATTTGGAGGGAATTGTCCTATTGGTCGTGCATATAACAAAGGTAGAATGTGGGTATGAGGATCACAAGTTCTGAGCATTTAATGTGCCATAAGAAAATTTCCATCCAATCTTGTGGGTATTCACAAATTTTAAATCGCTGGGAAGACCTAGTTCTCGTTGAATTTGCAATTCTAGGAGCCAATAGCTATTTGACCCCAACAAAAAAAAAAGCCGTTAAGCTATTCTGATCAGATCATAGAGGGAACCCTCAAAATCTCAATTTGGCATTAAAAAAATCAAGCCAATTCGTGGGTTCGATCATAACAATTTCAGGTAGCGTAGACTTCCTATTTTTTTACACAGTTTGAGCATAACTGGTGAAGTCTGTAACTGTTAGGATGAATAGATCATCAATGAAGTAAACTTTTGATGCCTCCAATGGTAACCGAGTTCGATCCATCAGCTGCTGATCTATTCAACATGCATGCGATATTTGGTAGATTCATTTACAAAGATTTGGTATAATACTTTACCGAATGATGCTTTGTTTTCTTTATTATGTTTTTTGTTTGGATTCATCACTTGTGCCATGTCATGGCTTTCGTTTACATAGTTTTCTCCCTTTCTGGTCGTCACACAATGCCTTCCTTGACTTGGCCCAGCTTGATTTCTTTAACATTTCTTCATTACAGTCCAGTGCCAATATAAGGAAGTCTCGCCAACTGAAGCTTTCTCTGTTCCTATTTTTGCTATGACTGATGATAGCTGCTGAAAATCTTATGCCCTCTTGCTAGTCAGTGCCCATGAACTACTCGTATGGCTCTCAACCTCCACCACCCGCCTCAAGCAACACATATGACCCTCCATCTCGCACTTCCACATCAAAGGGTCTGGTAGTGGGTGCTGTGATCGGGGCAGTGGTGTTGACGCTGCTGCCTCTTTTAACTCTTCTGGGCATTTACTGTACTAAAAAGAGGCGCAAAAGGGACGACGAGAAGATGGTCCTCAACCCTATTCCACCCCCTTCCCCGAATATTATCCTCGGCTTCTCCAAGACCAAGTTCACTTATGATGAGCTTGCCATGGCGACTCGTGAGTTCTCAGAGGCTAACCTCCTTGGGCAGGGAGGGTTCGGGTACGTCCACAAGGGGGTTCTCTCCAATGGAGAGGAGGTTGCAGTAAAGCAGCTCAAAGCTTGGAATGAGCAGGGATACCGCGAGTTCCAGGCCGAAGTGGAGATAATTAGTAGGGTTCATCACAGGCACCTTGTCTCTTTGGTGGGCTATTGCATCTCCGGATCCAGGAGGATTCTCGTCTATGAGTTCGTTCCAAACAGTACACTGGATTTTCACTTGCATGGTACACACTTATGACCCATTTCCAACTTGAATCTACAGCCTTTATTCAACAAGATATGCTGCATTTGGGTTTTCTTATTATGTTCTTGTTCCATCAAAATATGATCCATCCACTGCTGCAGCAAAGGGGCAACCGCCCCTGGACTGGCCTACAAGACTGAAAATTGCAGTTGGATCTGCAAAAGGACTGGCATATCTCCATGAAGATTGTAGGATAAGCATCTCCAGTGTGATTTTCATATTTTGGCTACTGGTATTCCCCTCTTGTTCAACTAGTAACTTATTCATGTTCAGGTCATCCCAAGATCATTCACCGTGACATTAAATCGTCAAACATACTTTTGGATCTGGATTTTGAGGCCAAGGCAAGCACGTTTATCTTTTTTTCATATTCATTATAAGACTGCATGTGGGTTTTCTTCTTTATTTGTTGAGCATTTAGTCATCTTGTTGGTTCCTTGGGGTTTCTGGATCCCTGTGCAGCTCGCGGATTTCGGGCATGCCAAGTTTAAACCTGATGCCAATACTCATCTTGTCACCCGTGTTATGGGTACTTTCGGGTAAGATATTCTTCTCCATGTTTTAGTGGTTTCTCCGAGTTCAACTATGCACAATGGACACCAGCTGCATCTTTTCATTTCACGGCCCAATTGTGTGCTTCGTGGAGGTATCTGGCTCCGGAATATGCTTCCAGCGGTAAACTCACTGTAAAATCAGATGTGTTTTCATTTGGGGTCATGCTTTTGGAGTTGATCACTGGTAGAAGGCCAGTGAACACTTCACCTACTGCCATGGACGATAGTCTCACTGACTGGGTGAGTAGCTAGCTTGAAATCTCATCGTACATGTCATATGCATAAGTTTCTTTAGTGGTGGCTGATTTCTGTCTCGCCGGCCATCACAGGCAAGGCCCCTGCTCCCAGAAGTCTTGGAAGACGGCAAGTACCACACCTTGGTTGATCCGAGGCTCCAAGACGATTACAACCATGATGAGATGAGACGTGCGGTTGCCTGTGCTGCTGCTTGCATACGTTACGAAGCACGGAGGAGACCGAGAATGAGCCAGGCAACTATCTAATTCTAAATTTGCATCCTTGTCGTGCATCCGGTCATATGTTGATTAATCTTCTTGGTGAAAATGGCAGATTGTTCTAGCCTTGGAAGGTAATATTTCCCTGTCGGACCTTGACCTTGATGGGGGCATGGTCACGCCACAAGGCAGCACCCCCTTGAGTTCAAAAAGGTGTTCGGACCAGGACATGGTCCGATACAAGGAGGAGCTCAACAAGTTCCGGAAATTTGCTCTTGAAAGCACAGAGCTTTATGGCAACAGTGGATCTACAAGTGATCGGATGAGAAGCAGAGAGTCCCCCATGGCACAGGAGATAGAGATAGGGAGATGAAGAGTAGTCAAGGCCTTAATAAAGAATGTCAGGCATCTACCTATCTCTTTAGACTTTGTCATGTGTGAAGTTTATGGACAAATCATCTTCTCATCAAGAGTTGAAATCTTTCTTTTGCCAATTCAAAATTGCACTTTCAAGACGATTGAAGCACAAGCAACAGAACTTTCTTACCAGTAACATATGAAAGCCGGGAACATGACAGGGAAAATCAAAGAATAAATACTTCTATCAGCAATCACAATAGCAAAGCATAGCAGAACTAGTCAGGGAGTATTCAAAGAATAAATACTTTACAAGGGAAATTCTAATGAGGTAATACCTAAACTCGAGATCCTTTAGTCAATCTTTGTCTGCTCTTCTTCATGTTCTCCATCTCCATCTCTCGGGTTGCTTGGCTCTCGCTGCTTGACCCAGATGGGTAGACTCCATACTCGCTTGTTGGCTCGCTGTATTCACTGCTGCCATGCTGCTCTGTGCTTTCAAGGGCAACTTTGTGAAACTTCTTAAGGTCCTCCTTGTATTGGATTGTGTCGTAGTCCGAGCTACCGTAGGAATTGAAGAGGCCACTGTGACCAGGCCTCATACCCTCGTTTAAGTCGGACAAGGAAACATCGCCTTCCAAGGCTCGGACAATCTGCTTTGTTTTTTTATAAAGTTAATGAAGTTTCCAGGCACTTGATGCAACACAGAGAGCAAAAATCTGATCCTATGAAGTCTTAAATTTGGAAGGCTATGATATTACCTGGCTCATTCTTGGTCTCCTTCGGGCCGAATAGCGGACACAAGCAGCAGCACATGCAACCATCCGAGTCATCTCATTGTTATTGTAATCATGCTGCAGCCTCTGGTCAATTAGAGAGTCGAATTTGCCATCTTCCAATGCTCTTGTGAGTTGGGGCCTGGCCTACAATGACCAACAACAAAGTAATCAGTTATCACATATCAAGTCCAGAAAAAGATAAATGTTACTATATGAGATGGACTTTGAGATGAAAGACATGACTCACCCAATCGACCAAACTGTCATCCATGAAAGTGTGTGTCGGGTCCACAGGTCTACGACCAGTGATCAACTCCAAAAGCATGATCCCGAATGAAAAAACATCTGATTTCTCTGAGAGTTTTCCGCTGGAAGCATATTCAGGAGCAAGATACCTAGGAAGTACAAAGACCACTATAAGCTCAAAGAAGGGGAAATGAGTTGGCTCATTTGATCCATTGATAAGAAATACAGGGATAGTAATTATAGTCAAGAATGAACATGACTCTCTACTGTAAGCTATTAGCTCCCGGTTTTATTGCACACACGCATTGGAAGATGAGCTACGAGACGTATTGGAAAGATTAAGTTTGGCCCAAAATCATACTTGAATCTAACTCTTGCATACTATTTACTATACTTTAGAAGCACTAACCAGAAGCTTCATGGATTGTGCGCCCTTATATTGATAAATCGCTATATTACATGAGATTTTTAGTGTCAATTAATACTAATTAAACGATTAATCAACTATTGTGCAGATGAATTAACATGTTTCTATAGAAAAAATCGGATCTCAAGAAGTTTGAATACTGATTTATCCAATAATGTTATATATATTATTGAAAATTAGAGAATTATTTTATTTTCATCTTATTTTTTTACAAATATTGTATCAGATTTGATAAATTAATGAAATATTACTTTGTTAAGCAAAAAAAAAAAATGCTGGCTCACTCACACTCACTTTGCTGAATACAAGCTGAGGAAAAAAACTTTCTTACCCAAAAGTGCCCATAACCCTGGTGGAGACATGAGTATTGGTATCAGAAGTGAGCTTGGCAAGTCCAAAATCAGCAACCTGTGAACATCCATTGGAACAAGTTCATGAAATCACAGCAAAATCAATGTGGTAAAGAATGTAAACGCTGAACTAGGACACATGCCTTCGCCTCAAACTTGAAATCCAGAAGTATGTTTGTTGCTTTGATGTCCCGATGGATGATCTTGGGATTACCTGAGTAAAAATAATAATACACGTTCAATCAATAACTAGTAGAAAATTATGAAGACCCCGTAAACATATCTTACAATCTTCATGAAGATATGCCAGTCCTTTGGCAGATCCAATTGCAATTTTCAGTCTTGTAGGCCATTCCATGGTTGGTCGCCCCTTTCCTGATCATCCACATTCATTATTACACAATGAATCTCGATAGCATTGGTTTCCTAGCTGCACAACATCACAAATTACTCAAAGCTCACCGTGCAAATGGAACTCCAGAGTATTGTTTGGAACAAACTCATAGACCAGCATCCTCTGGGATCCAGTGATGCAGTAGCCAACCAAAGAGACAAGATGCTTGTGATGTACCCTGCTAATGATCTCAACTTCTGCCTGGAATTCACGCTCCCCCTGACCACTTCCAGCTTTAAGCTGCTTCACGGCAATCTCCTTTCCATTGGGGAGAACCCCCTTGTGCACGTACCCGAAGCCACCCTGTCCAAGGAGGTTAGCATTGGTGAACCCGCCTGTGGCCATGGCAAGTTCATCATAAGTGAAGGTGCACTTGGAAAAGCCCAGTGCAATTCCCATGGAAGGAGGTGTGTAAATTCCATCAGGGCCAGAGTAGTTGAAGCCCGAGCCACCACTGCTGCTCATGAAAGGCGGTGGAGGTGGAGGTGGAGGAGGAAGTGGAGCTGGTGGTTGCTGCTTTTGGGGCACCGGGTGTGGCGGTGGCGGCTGAGACATTGCTCCAGCACCCCAAGAAGAACTTAAACCTTTGTGGCTCGGAATGGGGTAGCCCTCCTCGTCATCTCTTCTACGCCTCTTCTTAGTACAGCAAATGCAGAGCAGGCTAAAAACGACCAGCACCAACACCCCTCCAATCGCGACCCCAACCACCAGTCCCGTTGATATGGAGCTAGAGGACGGCGGCGACGACGACAGAGGTGGCGAGGGGCTCTTTACGGTGGGGGTGCCGGAGCTGGAAAGAGGAGGGGGAGGGCTGAGGGTGGATGGCGTCGACGGTGGTGGCGGAGGAGAAGATGCGCTGGCGGATGGCGCTGGGGAGGTGGGAGATGGAGGCGAAGGGGTTGCGATTGTGGTCGGCGACGGAGCGGAAGGAGGCGGAGGAGGAGGAGACGGGGTGGTAGATGGGTTAGTGGGTGGAGGAGCTGAGGGGGTCGATGAGGGAGGAGAGGTCGTGTTGGTGGCTGGCACCGGCGGCGGAGGTGGCGACGTGGGAGCTAGGGCAGACATTCCCTCCTGAGAATCGTATCTACTCTCGGAGGAAAATTCAACACGATCTGATCGAAAACCCCGATAGGAAATGGAAACCCACAATCCAATCCCAACAGAATGCTTTAGTTGCTGAACTGAGCTGCCGGCTGCGTCTCCAAAACTCTCTTTCTCTCTCTATCCTCTGCAAAAGGAGAGGGAAAGCTCCAGAAGGACCTAATGGGTGGGGGGTGGCGAGGAGTGCGAGAAGAAAGAGAAAAAGGCTTCTCGGTTTCTTCACATGGGAAAACACAGAGAAGACAGCAGTGCATAGACTAGCTGGAGAGAGAGGGGGTATAGTGTAGGGACAGTGAGTTTGGGACAAAGTAGAAGAAACGGAGCCGGCTGTCGGAATCCGCGTCAGAGAAACTTTTGCCAGCCTGTGATTTTCAGATCATTCGTCAAGTCCAACTATGTCTTGACATGCCGGTGCAAGCAAACTAAATCATACATCTCATCTCATCTCATCTCATCATCTCCATGGCTCAATTTTTTGAAGGTCGTTGTAATTATTACAGGTGTGATGCATATTCGCCTCATAAGCCTTGAAAATAGGAGAGATGGAGTGTACGTAGAAACTTTCAAATCTCCATTTCCAGCCATAATCAGAACACAAAACTCGATGCCCACGAATCCTTCCGGCCATCGTCTTAACCCTGCTAACGCTCCATAGATGGAAGAATCGAGAGCTCCGGAGGATGACCCAGCCTACGCCCGGCATAGGAGGAAGGAGCTGGGTCTCTCCTGCATGCTGAACACGGAGGTCGGGGCCGTCCTGGCCGTGATCCGCCGTCCCTCGTCCGAGGCCGCCGCCTACCACCCGTACGTATCCGGCCTGCAGGACGAGGCCGTGGACTCCTTGATCCTCCACTCCCTCAAGTCCCTTAGGGCCCTCATCTTCAACCCCCAGCAGGAGTGGCGCATGATCGACCCTTCCGTGTACCTCTCCCCTTTCCTCGACGTGGTCCAGAGCGACGACGTCCCTGCCGCCGCCACGGGGGTGGCCCTCTCCGCCCTGCTGAAGGTGCTGAAGATGGGAATCTTCGACGAGAAGACACCCGGGGCGAGGGACGCCATCAACTGGGTCGTGACCGGGATCGTCAACTGCCGGCTCGGGAAGACCGACCCGGGGTCGGAGGAGGCCGTGCTGATGAGGATCCTGCAGGTCCTGTCGAGTACGATGCGGCACCGTGCCTCGATCCTCCTCTCCGACCAGGCGGTCTGCACCGTCGTGAACACTTGCTTCCAGGTGGTGCAGCAGTCCAGCAGCCGTGGGAACCTGCTCCAACGCAACGCCAGGTGCATGCAGTTCAAGACCATTTTACCATATTAGCCCTAAAAATTCTCAAGTCTCTGAAATTCCGGCAGGTACACCATGCACGAGCTTATACAGATCATATTCTCCCGGCTGCCGGAGATCGACATCAAGGAAGGCGAGAACTCGGAATCCGACACAGAGGACGCCTGCAGCTTTCCGGATTCCGGCTACGGTGTCCGGTGCACCGTCGATATATTCCACTTCCTGTGCTCCTTAATGAACGTGATCGAGGTAGTGGAGACTGATGGGTCGACATCTCACTCCGCCGACGAGGACGTCCAGATATTTGCCCTCGTCCTCATCAACTCCGCCGTGGAGCTGAGCGGAGACAGCATCGGCAGGCACCCGAGGCTGTTGAGGATGATACAGGATGACCTCTTCCATCACCTTGTGCACTATGGAACGTCTTCCAGCCAGCTCGTCTTGGCCATGATCTGCAGCACCGTTCTCAGCATCTATCATTTCCTTCGCAGGTTCATGCGGCTGCAACTGGAAGCCTTCTTCAACTACGTTCTATTTCGGGTCGCCTTACAAGGACCCTCCATCCAGATTCAGGAAGTGGCCACGGAGGGTATCATAAACTTCTGCCGGCAGCCAGCCTTCATACTCGAGGCCTACGTCAACTACGACTGCAACTTCATGTCCCGGAACGTCTTCGAAGACATCGGAAAGTTGCTCTGCCGGCAAGCATTCCCCACGCCGAGCTCCCTTACGAGCTTACAGCTCCAAGCATTCGAGGGTCTCGTGATCCTCATCCACAACATCGCCGACAACATAAACATGGAGGACCCAAGCACGTTCAAGCCCCGTGGCTTCGAAGTGACGGAGTACCGACCCTTCTGGGAGGAAAACCCCGAGGAAGAAGATGAGAATTGGGTGGATTCTGTAAGGCTGAGGAAGGCTCAGAAAAGGAAGATCATGATCGCCGGAAATCATTACAATCTCGACGATAAGAAGGGGCTTGATTACTTGAAGATCTCGAATTTGGTCTCCGGCGAAGCCCCGGATGCCAAGGCCTATGCGGCCTTCTTTCGGTTCACTCCCGGACTCGATAAGGTATCGATCGGGGACTATTTGGGAGACCCCGACGAGTTCCACATAAAGGTGTTGAAGGAGTTCACCGACACGTTCGAGTTCTCCGGCATGGTGCTGGATACAGCCCTAAGGACTTACTTGGAGACTTTCCGGCTCCCCGGCGAGTCCCAGAAGATCCACCGGATCATCGAGGCCTTTGCGGATCGGTACTACGACCAACAATCCTCCGAGATCTTCGCCAGTAAGGATGCGGTTTTAGTCCTTTCGTACTCGATCATCATGCTGAACACCGACCAGCATAATCCGCAAGTGAAGAAGAAGATGACGGAGGAGGAGTTTATACGGAACAACCGTGCAATTAATGGGGGGAATGATCTTCCGAGGGAGTACCTGTCTGAGCTCTTCCACTCCATCTCCACCAATGAGATTAAGATTGATAAGCAGATGATGAGCAATCCGAACGAGATGAGCCCTAGCCGGTGGGTGGAGCTGGTAAATCGGTCTCGGTTGGCTAACCCTTTCTTCCAGTGCGATTTCGATGGGCGGATCGGGAGGGACATGTTTGCAGCAATCGCCGGTCCGTCGGTGGCTACTCTTTCAGCCTGCTTTGAGCATGCCGAAGAGGATGAGCTCCTCCATGAGTGTGTCGAAGGGTTGTTTTCCATTGGTCGGATCGCACAGTATGGGCTGGAGGATACCCTAGATGAGCTCATAGCTGCATTCTGCAAGTTCACCATGCTGTTGAACCCTTACGCCTCCACAGAGGAGACCCTTTTCTCCTTCAGTAATGATCTCAAGTCAAGGATGGCAACTCTTGCAGTTTTCACCATTGCCAATAGCTTTGGATTCTCGATTCGAGGAGGGTGGAGGAACATCGTGGACTGTTTATTGAAGCTCAGGAGGCTGAAGCTTCTGCCCCAGTCTGTGGTCGAGCCGGACACGGATCCTGCATCAGCGTCCGATGCATCATCCAGCAGCTTTAGGTCGGAATCGGGGCCGATCTTTCCCAACCAAGATCCGAGGTTCAGTAATGGCCACCAGAGCTCGGGGATCATCGCTCGTTTCTCACACTTTCTGGCTGTGGATAGTGCAGAAGATTCATTGACCCTAGGGGCGAGCGAGTTCGAGCAGAATCTCAAGATCATCAAGCAATGCCGGATCAAGAACATCTTCACCAGCAGCCGGAACTTTCCGGACGAGGGGCTAGTGCATCTCGGCCGGTCATTGATATTCGCGGCTGCCGGAAAAGGGCAGAAGTTCAACACACCGATCGAGGAAGAAGAGACAATCGGCTTCTGCTGGGACCTGATCAACACCATCACCATCTCCAACATTCACCGCTTTTCAGCGTTCTGGCCCTCATTCCATGACAATCTAATAGCAGTCGCCCAATTCCCGCTGTTCTCTCCGGTCCCTTTTGCCGAGAGAGCCATGTTATGCCATCTGAAACTGTGCCTCAAGCTGGTCTCCACCCGCCAAGCTGACATGTTGCCGGAGGAGCTGATCTTTCGGTCAATAACCCTAATGTGGAAGCTCGACAAGGAGATACTCGACACCTGCTCGGAAGCCATATTCAAGATTATAAGCAGAATACTGGTGGAGTTCCCTGAAAACATCCAGACCCAGCTCGGGTGGAAGTCGGTCCTCCATTTACTGGTAGTCACGGGGCGAAACCCTGAGACCTACGATCAAGGAGTGGAAACCCTAATCACGATCCTATCAAACACCAACCATCTCTCAAGGATCAACTACCCGTGCTGCATAGATTGTGCGTTCGGGTTCATTGGCCTGAAAGCTTGCCCTGTGGACAAGAAGATCAAGATCCTCGACCTGTTGATAGAGACGATGAATTTATTGATCCGGTGGCACAAGAACGGGTTTTCGGATCACGCAATAAGCAACTACAGAAGCAGCACCAGCAGCAACACGAGCAGTTCCTCGTTGGAAGAGAATTCCAAGTCTCTGGGGACCTCAAATTTGGCACTCAACATGTTCGTCAAGCTCGGGGAGTTCTTGAAGAACACGAGCTTGGCCCGGAGGGAGGAGGTCAGGAACCATGCAATACAAGGCCTTGGAAGTATCTTCCCTCTAGCAGAGAACCTTGACTTCTCTTCTACAAGCTGCATGAAATGCTTCAACCTCGTGGTCTGTCCAATGGTGGATGATTTGCACGAGAAGGTGCTTGTGTACTCCAGGAGGGAGAACGTGGAGGTAGAACTGAGGAGCTGGGAGGAGAGCCTGAAGCTGTCAATGAAGGTGTTGACTGATGTTTTCATGCACTTTCTCAAGCTGATATGGGAGAACCAGGGATTTCGGACTTTCTGGCTAGGGGTGTTGAGGAGGATGGATACATGCATGAAGTCTGATAAGGGGATCTATGGCGAGACAAGCTTGAGAAAGCTGGTGCCGGAACTGCTTCGTCAGATGATCATGAAGATGAAGGATGATAACATTCTTTTGCCTAGTAAAGGTAATGATCTTTGGGAAATCACTTACATTCAGATCCAATGGATTGCCCCTTCTCTTAAGGATGAACTCTTCCCTGCAATGTGAGGAACAAACTGACTGACATCATTAACAGTAGCAGAACAAGTGAATTTTTTAGCTATTTTCCTGTGTATGTGCTGATTACAAAGATTTGTTCTAGAATTAATTTTGGGCAAACGCTCTTTGTAAGAAGTCCTTGCATTGGATGGTAGAGATTGTAGCTTGAATTACAGAAATTGTTTATTTGTTTAACTAGTGTCACTTCTCACTCTAAAAGTTAATTTAATACAACGATTTATCAATATAATAGAGAATAATTCATGTAACATACTATATAGCACATATTATATTAGAGTTAAATTCAAGTATTATTTTGGATTATTCCTATTGTTGTATAAGTTTTAGTCATTTACCGCTCTTACCTCACCTTATAATGCGTGCGTGCAATAAAATCGGTACCCACTACTCAATATAAAGCTTTATTCATTTTTAACTATGATTAGTGTACCTGCATTCCTAACTATAATTTTTATAGTGTCACTTGGTGACCGCTTTTATACTCCTTCAGTTTCTATAGGTGAATTTAATTTATTTATAGCGCGATTTTAATCCTTATTACCATGTGCATATTTTCCAATCAAACCCATTATTTTATTGATAAATTTCTGAACTTGTGTTAGGTGTACTAGTAAAAAAGTTTTATTTCATTCCTTCCATATGGCCAACAAGTTTGTGGCAAATGTATACTTCATTTCTTTCCTCTCTTATTTTCCCTTTTCTAAATTAAATAACCAAGATTCAATATATTCAATTAGGGACAAATCAGCAAACTCTTCCATTCTTATCTCACACATCGCAAATCATACTAATCTAATTCATGCGCATTTAACTATTAAATAATTTATGGTTTCGATTTCACCACATATGGTACATGTATTAGAATATATAGATTTTCTAAAAAATAAGTTATTATTAATAGACAAAGCATTTGACATTAATCTATAGAGAAATTTCCTAATTTTTGAAAAACAATAAATATGTTTAAGTGTTGTTCACATTTTTTTTTATTTATAATTAAAGAGGAGGAATGAACTAATATAAACTCACCATATTTCCGATCTAAAATAAAAGTATAGGTATATATTACCGGTTCGTTTCCAACGCCATATAAACCTGTTTTGATAAGTAGGAGAAATAAAAATGATATTAATGATAACTTCTTTTTTCTATAAGAAAAGGTATAGTTCGATACTATTTAATCATTTGATTTTCTCGTTATTTATTGTGGTATTGTTTAAATACGTACTTGATTATTATTATCTATTTGCTAGTACAGTTCTTTTAAACTAAAAGTTAGATTTTATAAAAATCTTCAACAATTATGCTAATTTTCACTGTTATAGTTTTCGTGTTATTTTTTTCTTAAAAAAATGGAGTAAATTAAGTTAAAATGGATAGAATTTAGATAAAAAAAAAAGGGGAATGGAACCACCGGACAAGTGCTTTCACAAGCCAAAAATGGGACGCGTGATACACCATACACGGAGTAATATGAGGAAGTGTAATCAGGTGCCTTGTTCCCCACAAATTAATCCAGTCCTGGAGTGGTTAACTTTAAAGAGGTAAAGGCTTCAAGTGGATGAAGCTCATCTGAAGACAATAAAGAGATTGAAGCGGACCGAACACATACCCAGTGTGGATAGTTCAAAGAAGGAAAAGGATAAGCCCCATGTAAAACTAGTGAAGATTTATGCTCATAGGTGTCAAGATGCATTACATAATGCACTGAGAGTGTGTTTACAGGGAAAGGGAAGGAGGTCACTCACGACCAATACATGTGTTGGCCCGGAGAGCCTCACGAGGATATAGTATTTCCAATGGAAAGGAAGAATAAATTAGAGAAATTGGAAAAAAATCTAGAAAACATAACAATTATTGGAGGGAGAATACATTGAACCAATTAGGCATAATGCTACAGAATGAAGAATGGTTAGTAAAGGATGAGCAAATAAGAAAGTTTTTCCATTATTTCGGCATTTACAAATCAGAAGAATCACAGGGTTGATGAAACATGAGAGGTGTAAAGAGACTTATAACTGCTGCAGAGATGAGTCACCATCCGTCCAAATCGATAGGAGCTAAGGAAGTTTTTCCATTATTTTGATATGCAGAGATAGCCTTCAACTGGAACCCACAAAACATCATTTCGATGTCAGATCACAGGTATGGGCTGCTGAGTATAACCTGCACGTAAAGTTGCCATTTTTAAAGGTTGGAGGGCATCCATAGTCACTGGCACATTCCTCTCTATGGTCACCTAAAGTTGCTTTATCCCGCAAGATCAGGGATGCTTCCTTCTTCCCAAACCAAGCATAGTGTGTTAGTATTCCTGATTGGCATTAAGATTGTGGGCGCTGGATCGAGCTTACCGCCGTGAATGCCGGTATCCTCACAATGGAATAACACCACCCACCCACCACCTATCTGCATGGTGGTGCTGGGTGACGTGGACCTTAATAGCCTTTTTTGATGGGGATGTGAGATATTATTCAATGACGCAATTACCCCGTGGAAATTAAACCTTACTAGGCCCCCTCCCTCCCCCACTCCATTTATGCAGCATTTTTCACATGTTACAAAAATGTTTATATCACACATTTTTAATATTCAATAATTAATTTATTTTAAATTATATTCTCATTAAAATTATTTATAAAAAATATTAAATTATCGAATATTGCTATTTTTTATTTTATAGTTGGTAATTTATTATTTATTATTTTTATGGTGTATTTAAATTAGAAAATGATGAAAAAATGATAATTTATTAATGGAGTATCCACGCGCCTTGGGAATTGCATGTCCCCACGGACCACTTGGAGCACGAGATAGTGCTGCTGTACTTTTTTTTCACTCATATTCATGTCCAATTTTTTTATTAATTGAATTATTCAATTAATAAAAATTTTATTTGTAAATTGAAGTAAACTAAATTATTGTATAATTTTAATGATTAGAATTCAATTTTATTAAATTATAATTATACTCTAAATTCGAGAACAGCATTAAACCCTCCCAGACGCGATTCACCCAGCGCGTGTGATTCTTGTGAATCTAAACGAACAGAATAGGTCCCCTTCTCTCTCTGGTAACCCAACTAACGTAGCAAAGACACCCAATAAGCTCTCTCTCTCTCTCTGGGTTCATCCATTGATGACTGACCCCCGGGAACCAAAGCTCCCAGCTTTGCGCATCCCATCTTAGGTACGAGTCCGATGAGTCCCTTTCTCTTCTAGGTCGACTCCCCCTTCCTTTGGCGCTTCTGATCTTTCGTTTTATCTGCTGCTCAGATCCGTTTCTTCCCCCACCGCCCACTCTCCAATCTCGCACCTCTCGATTATTTTCCGCTGCTTCGCTTGTTCTGTTTGTCTTTTTATTTTCTTGCTCCTGTTGAATGTGAGAGTAGACGGTTGCTCTTAGATATTATGTCGCTTCGTTTGCCGCTGATATGGGATTCTGGAGCATGATATCGGTCAAATCTGTGCTGCCCACGTTGCTTGACGCCTGCTTCTGCGTTGAATTATGGAGGCTGCAGAAATTTTGAGTTATTTTTTTTTTCTTCTTCTTCCTATTATGGGTCTAAAGTGGTGAAGTGCTTTAGTGTAAGGTTGAGATTATAATGTACTTGTCATCTCATGCAACTTTTCAGAAGCATTGTTTCGTGTGGCATAGTTTCTTCTTTTGAGATTTATCTTCCCGCTATGGGTTTCTTGATATTTCTTAAGTAATCGACTAGCTGAACCTGAGTGCTAGCTTTTGGGACTTGAGATTTATTCAACTAAGGTGACAAATTGACCAAGAACTGGAATCATACCCTGTGAGAAACGATCATTTCACCAAACCCAAGTTTCAGATGGGATGGGTTTCCAGTGACATTAGCTAGACTTTCCTTTGTCACCATTTCTGTCTTTATGTCTATCTCAGGAACATCACATTCTGTGTGTTCATTCCATGTCAGGTTCTTTTGCAAAGATAAGGGCTTCACCTTATCACATACAGAGGTGATTATGGCAAGTGCAAAAATTAATGGAGTAGAATAATATCATACTAGTTTCATATTGTGGGTGGGGTGCTTTCTGGTGGATGTTAAATGGTCAAATTAGTTTTGCAGATGCATGCATACTATAACATATTTGTTCTATATGACCTGGACAACTTGGAAGAGTGGAAATATTAGTTTGGAATTTTATATCTAGGCTTCAGTACCACTAACCATATGTAATTATGCAGATATTAAGTTATAATCTTTTTCTTTGGTAATTTTCTCTTGACTATTACAAGTTCTTTTTATTTGATTCCAGCTTCTGGCACTCAAATCATTTCAACAAGTGAACAGAGTAAACCAGACAAGAATGGTCACTTGGATGATACCTCAAGAAATCCAGCAGGAGTGCTGGAGTTTGTGAAATACCATCAGGGGCTTCTGTGAGCTTGCTTGGATTAAGGTTAAGATGTACTCGGTCACTTCAAAAAGTAAGATGAAAGAGCCTTCCAAGACAACTGTTAGAACAACCAAGAAGGAATCTAGAAAAGCTTCCAATTATCCTAGTAATCAACCATCTGCAAAGAAGCAAAATAGAAAGGGGGAAGCTCCTGTCAGATTCTCTCCAACTCCGGAGGCATCTTTGGATTTTGGGAGCTCAAAATCTTGGGTCTGCAAAAATTCTGCCTGCAGAGCCATTCTATCCATGGATGATGCATTCTGTAAGAGATGTTCTTGTTGCATTTGTCATTTGTTTGATGACAATAAGGATCCTAGTCTTTGGCTGGTCTGCTCATCAGAATCTGGATGTGGCAATTCCTGTGGACTTTCCTGTCACATTGAGTGTGCTCTTCAGCTTGAAAAGGTTGGGGTGGTTGATCTTGGGCAATTGATGCAGCTAGATGGAAGTTATTGTTGTGCTTGGTGTGGTAAAGTTTCTGGAGTAATCAGGTAACTTACTATCCCTCTTAACTTGATTATGGAAGTTATCCGCATTGTGTTCTATTTCATATGACAGCAATCCAGAAAAATGTGTATTGGCAAAGATGATAAAAAATCTTGGATTCAGCATAGAAATAAATTTGTTTCCCTGTAATTACCATTCTGTTCTCAATGTTTATTGTGGATGACAGGAATGTGAAGAAGCAACTTCTTATTGCAAAGGATGCTCGCCGGGTTGATGTCCTTTGCTACAGAATATACTTGAGCTTTAGGCTTTTGGATGGGACTTCACGGTTCAAAGAAATCCATGAGATCGTGAAGGATGCAAAGGCAAAATTAGAAACTGAAGTTGGCCCCGTCGATGGCAATTCAGCTAAGATGGCTCGTGGAATTGTAAGCAGACTTTCCGTTGCAGGTGAAGTGCAGAAATTCTGCTCTCTTGCAATTGACAAAGCAGATCTATGGTTGAATTCTCTTTCCAATGGTGATTCCGAGCAGAGAGGTTAAAAGATCCATATTTGAATACCTTATCTTATTCCCTTTTAATTTGTTTCCTTAAAGCTATTTGCTTATACTCCTATCTGATGCAGAGGATTCACTTCCAGCTGCGTGTAAGTTCTTGTTTGAGGAAGTCACTTCATCCTCTATTACGACTATTCTACTTGAATTGCCCACGGATGTTAAGGGTTACAAGCTTTGGTACCACAAAAATGGAGAAGAGAATCCAAAAGAAGGGCCTGCTTGCATCTTCCCCAGAGAGAAGAGAAGATTCCAGGTATCGAACTTACAGCCCTGCACCGAGTACATATTTCGGGCCATATCTTACAATGAAAACGCTGATTTGGGCCATTCTGAAGCTAAGTGTTTCACAAAGAGTGTTGAGATCATCGAGAGGAATCCCAAACCACCTCTTTCTAGAACTTCGAACCCTACTAGTGGCCCCCAAAACATGGACAGTTCCTGTGGATTCAGAATTCGAGATCTAGGTAAGGCTCTTGATGTAGCATGGGTCCAAGAGCCAAGCCACATTGAAGCAGAATGCTGTGAGGTGATCAAAGTGGGGTCACCTGAGAATACCTCTCGAGATCAGTTGCCTCCGGCATTGCCTGATCTGAATGAAGAATTCGCTCCCCACATGGAATCTTCCCGAGACGAAGACAATGGATGCACTCTAGAACGGGCAACCCCTACAGAAGATGACACCGCCTCCCATGAAGCCGAGAAGAACAACTTAGCTGGGTCATGTGACAGCACCATAATAAACGGGTCCCCATTCAGCAATTCAAACACTTCAGGGTCCTTGGATGAGAACTTCGAGTACTGTGTGAAGATGGTCAGGTGGCTGGAGTGCCAAGGCCACATGGATCAGGAGTTCAGGCTTAAATTCCTGACATGGTTCAGCCTCCGATCAAACAAACAGGAGCGCAGGGTTGTGAACACATTCATTCAGACCATGATGGATGATCCGGTAAGCCTGGCAGGTCAGCTTGTTGATGCCTTTTCAGATACTGTCCAGTAAAGGCAGTGGGACTGGGAAGGGGGCCTGCTGAGAAGTGTATGGCAACTAAAGTCATTATTTTTTTGCCTTGATAACCTCTAGATGGTGACTGATTATGGAAAACTAGTCTGATTATTTCTGGCAAGATGGGTTGCTTGCTTCTAGATTGTGGTCTAGGACTGTAGTTGGTAGTTGACATTTGCATGACATGATTCATATCTGTAGGAAATTGAAAACTACATTGCTGTCTACAACTCATTTGTTGCTATATGAGTCCCCATGGTCTATTAGTATTTAATAGAGTTTAATATTAGGCTCTAAATCATATAATAATCTATTCAATCAGTTACTCCAATGCTATAATATCCCCAAAAAAAAAAAAGAAATGAATCTATGGTCGGAATAGTTCAAGCTAAAGACTTGTAGCCACTTGAATTTGGGATAGTATGATTCATTGAATGTGAAAAGTGTATATAAATTATTATATTAATTAAAATAAATAAATAAAATATTATATATATATATATATATATAAAGTTAGAAAGTTTGAATATAAATGTAAGTGAAGAGTGGGAATTAAAAAGGAAAAGGCAAATTATTGTAGGCGTGGTTGGTTGGTTGGTTGGTTGGTCAGACGTCCCTATTTGAATATTAAATATACCAATGTCGACGCACATCTGCATGGCCGATACGTGTTGGTGGGTGGCTGCCACTCTCTTAAATACTGCGAAAAAGCTATGCTTTGTACTTACCTCCGATGCTTTTCTCTTTTTTTACTGGCTCTCGGCAATATATAATATTTAATAATCACATAATTTTAAATAATTAATATTTAATAATATTAAATATACTAAAATTATCATTTTACAAGAAAGTTAAATAATTAGATAAAATATAGAATTGTTATTTTTTATAATATTATAAATATTACACTATTTCAATCATGGTTATAATATAATTATTATTTTTTAGATTTAAAATATCGATATAATATATGTTAGCCAACTGTATATAATGAATATATATTTAATTAAAATTTATAATACTTATTTATTTTATTAAATATGTTATTATATTTTAAATAAAAATAATTATTAATAATTTATTATATTATTTAAGATCCGATATTAATGAAATGGTTAATATCTATCGAATTTTGTATGATACAAATCTAAATAAACTGATAATCGAATATAAAATAATATTTCTAAATATTAATATAATATATTCTGACTTATTTAAATCTTGAATCCCATAAATATAATCTCAACTTAGTAACAAATTAGAACTATTGGGTATTCTTAATAATTGATAGCAGTACTAGTATCAATTCCTAATTAACTTTCTTATAGTAGAAAAAGGACAAAATAAGCCTTTATTGCAAAAAAAATTCATTATTTATTATTTTAAATGTGCAGTAGTGGCACTGCATATCTGCCACCCATGTGAGCAATGCCCGTGCTTTCTTTTTCATGTTGAAAACCATACCGTATCTCATCAGCATCAAGTTGAATTCTAAATAAACACGAAATAAATTAAACCCTTTTACGTGTCCTTGAGAGGGACTCGATCTTATCATACTGTCGGTGACAATAAATAGGCCTCTATCCACTTGTAATCCAAGAACACAATTGATGGATCGAGGGACAAGAGAGATTGGCCACTTTGACAGCAGAAACATTTTTTTTTTTACTATTTTAGGGAGATGGGCTTTCCTAGTTAGATGATAAAAAAACATTTTTTCAAGTTTACTTGGAAAAAAATTAGGAAAAGGAACAATATTTTTCTCTATAGCATCCCAAGTAAGAACCCTAATTAGCATTGACGTTATGTTCTTGATCTATGAGTGTTATTTTAGAGGCTACTTGTTCAATTTGCTCCTCAAGTTGAATATAATTTGTGATTTTAGAGGCTACTTGATTGCTACAAGGATTGGTTGGAGTCTACTGCAGCTATTTAGTCAGCTGATTGCTTAGTTTTAATAAATATTGTTTGAGGTATGGGAGTATGACACAGAACAAAGAATATCAAGGGCACCATATTTTGGGCATGAGACTGATCAATCTGATCTTCAAGCTGGAGCTTTGGCCATTATGCTGATGGAGAAATATCAACGGTCACTCTTGGGCGGCCGGCCATTCCTCAACGTGACCAACTTGAATAATAATTAAACTGATGAAATCTGAAGCACGTTCGACTTGTGGACATTCAAAACAATACTCTTCACATATAAAGTAAATGGCATATTTAACTCACAAATTATTCATGGATAATCCTCGGTCTTAAAGCTTAAAAAGAGAGTGATGGAAAATTGGTATCTATAAATACTGATATAAAATATGATTGGAATACTTGATTTGGGTATTGATTTAGTATTTTAATTTTATTAAATTATAAATTAAGATAAAACTAATCGAGAAAGTTAGATATTTATCTAATTAAATGTGACTATAATTATTGTAATAATTATAGTGGATCGACTTTATATTTATTGCTTATTTTGAGTTACTTATAATATAATTTTATAACTATTTGCTTGAACTAATATTGGCATGTAGATACTCAACCATGTTTTATAAAACATGGTTTCACTTATATTTAGGAATATAATACTATAACCCATATTTTATAAAATATATATTTTCCCTCATATTTTAGAATATGTAGCTATCACTTGTAATTTATAAAAATAAAATTTTTTATCATATTTTTAGAAAGGGATAGAACCCATATTTTATAAACTAGGAGTTTTGACCCAAATTTATGAAAATGAGATTATGAGAGGTGAATTTAGAACTAATAACTTGATTAATATTTTTTAATAAGATTTTCAGATGTCTTCCTTAGCTTAATAAACATAATATGATATAGGTTTACAGTGGTTGGTTCAATAGTATGTAAATCTCTATAACATTATATACTTATTGTGTCATAGAGTGGTTTATGAGACAAGCTAATCCATATGACATATGTGATATGTTGTTATATGTTGCTTGTAATTATGGCAGATG
The DNA here is from genome assembly GCA_030064435.1 of Trapa incisa. Lineage (NCBI taxonomy): Eukaryota > Viridiplantae > Streptophyta > Magnoliopsida > Myrtales > Lythraceae > Trapa > Trapa incisa. Next base: position 956,339 of record CM057774.1, on the reverse strand, counting down.
TGGAACGATATTGGAAAACGACTCTGCAAAGGGATAATTCGAGTATTAAGAGATATATATGAGATGAGTTAATAAGGGGATATGTTTTATCTCTAGTATCCATGACATGAGAATCATATGATGGTGTTATCCATAACATAAGAGTCACATGGTGGTATTCAGATATTGACCAACCAATAGTTGGAGATGTTCTTAATATTACTAAAGTGTTAGTGATATAGACCTTAAAAGGTACTAGAGTGAACTGTTAGTGACATGGTTAAGCGAGACCTAGTGGAGAACTGTTGAGATAAGTCACTAGGTACTAGCAAAGAGTGGTATGATCTCACTAGTAGGTTGTGACTTTTATACATGGGTATCTCTCATAATTACTTATGAGAAAACTATACATGTGGAAAAAAATTCAAGCTAGCATTTTAGTAGGTATTGCATTTATGGCTATGACATATTAACATTAGTGTATCACTTGCTAAATCTCACAACTCATCCCTCTTCCTAATACCTTTCTCATACCATTTAACTTGAGTTAGAGAATCTCCACATAATCTAGGTACAAAACTCGATGTAAATCACCTAAAAAATAATTACAAGAGTGTCTCTAGAATTATAAAATTTTTGGATTATGGATTGTTTTATTTATGGTATTTTGTATACAGGATTTATGAAATATTATTTAAAATTTTTACATAAAGAAAGTTGTACTCTTACGTATTATAAGTCTTACAATATGTCGATACTATAGTAGTGAGTGTGCTACTATTATAGCATTGAGAGTGCGTGACAATTATGTATGACCCAAAATGTTGGATCAGGGCATTATAGTTTTTCTCTCTCCAATAAGCTACACTCCAAAACCTAATTCTGTCTTATTTTACAATAAAGGTTTATTCACAACTAAAAATGACATTGTTCGGATCATAGTTAGCTAGAACATGACTAGAGGGACTTGGGGAGTGTGACAAAGATCTTATTAGATGTTTTATTGAACTTAATGGAATGTTTAATGGAAATAAAAAGTTGGGGACTAAAATAAAAATTTTGAAAAGTATAGGAGTCAAAGCAAAGTTTTAGAAAATAGAGTCTCATGTGGTGGTTAGTAGAAGTATAGGGACATGAAATAGTATGTTAGAAATCTTAGGGACCTGATTTAGGAGTTTTGAAATGGGAAAATACCTAAATGAAAATTTTAAAAGTTTAGGAGTAAAATTATAAATAGTAAAAAGTTTAGGATCAAATATAAAATTTCTAAAAAATGGGAGACTCCATGGAGCTAAGGCAAAGTATGTGGACTAATTGGAGAAGTTTTAAAAAGTTAAGATCCTTGATGGATGATTTTGAATGAATAATGGGCATTTGGTAATTTGTGAAATGTTAAAAAAAATAAAATAATTTTAGGAAAATTAAAGGATAAGTTAAGAATGTAAAAATAGGAGATTTTTGAAGTAAATAGAGTTAAGTGAAGAGATAACATGGATTCCTAAACAACTATAGGGACAAGTAATAACGAACGGTTTCTTGACATGGAGCATGGTAAATATGAGAAACTTTATAATATTTGAAATAACAAGAGAAGTTAAACTAACCGCCATTTCTTTGATGATTATTTGTGTAGAATAATTGTAGTACGACATGTGATCAAAGAACTTGGAAAGAAAACGCGAGGATGAATAAGTTGATTATGATAAGCCGGTTTATTGTAGTTGAGTATGATTGGATTAGCCTTTGTTCTTTATAATATTTTATATTAAACCCAATAATGCTAATATGTTTTGAAAAAAATTATTATAAATGAGTAGTGAGAACAAACTACATGTAAATATATGTTATAGTTGAAAATAGATTGATAAATTCATATAAATGGTTATAATGGCTAGAAAGGTCAAATGTCACAGTTAATTATGCACTGTAATAATTTAATTTGTCAAAGTGAATATAAAACTCTAGGGAATAGTAATAACTTATAAGAAAATCATTAATATTTCTTTTGAGTTCTCTAGATATATTCTAAGTCCACGATGTAAGGAGTATGGTGTTTCTCGCCCTTGTAACTATCCATCTGTTTCTTCCTTCACTTAGTGAGCTCCCACTTTAATAAATGAGTTTAGCGTTAGGCTACGGCATGAATAACGATCCCAGACTTTAATAAAATGTTTATAAATAAATAATTTTTATAGGGATTTATATTAATTTATTTCTAGTATTTACAGACCCTAGGACTCGCACATTAAGGTTTTCATCCGCATGAATATTCTACTAAAGCAATCACTTATGTATCAAATCAATTAATCACATAAATATGCATGCCACAACCAAATAATTGTATTATGTCCAAGGACTACACAAATAAAGTGGTTATATTAGTGCGTCTTAGTCATATTTGTATTTACAGTCATTCATGTAATAGTATTATATACTTGCACATTCTATGTAAACAATTTTATAAGTATACTTTATACCCTGCAGGGTAGCCATTCCTAAAACAGTACATTTCATATATTGTATTCTCCATTCATCCATGGGTATACTGGACATTTTCCGTCATTTGTTCACCTTGATATATGGATGGGTATATTGGACATTCCCGTCATTACAATTATTCAAAGCATGACCATCTCCACTTATCAAAATATCATACATTACACTCAATCACATTGGTATGTATAACAAAGTTTTTTTTAGAGATTCACTCTTTCCTAACCAACCATCCTACTTGTATTATTTAAAAATTTCATACCCTCAAATTATATTATTAATGAGTATTTACCATCTAAGTTCGATTTGTTAACTAACCCATCCCTTTACTCATGTTATTTAATTGATACCATACTTTTTTAAAAATTTTATTTTATTCCCATCAAGGGTGCTAATTGTGGTTATTGCCCTTGATTTCACGCGGACCACGATCCTATATTCATAATTTCTAAATTCATTCCCTAATTTTACTCCATTCAGTATGCCTCTTAATTCTTTACACTTTTAAAAACTTATACTTTAATTATTTTTCCAAATTATCTTTTACCCTCAATTTTTACAAATTCTTTCATTTAAACGTCTACCTTTCAAAACTTCTCCATTTAGTCTCTATATTGTGTCTTAGTCCCATTTAGATTACCAAGTCTTAAAAATGATATTTTGGCTCCAAACTTTACACTATTTATAATTGTACTCCTAAACTTAAAAAAAACTCCATAAAGATCTTTAATCTTTCCAAAACTCCCAAATCAGGTCCCTAAGCATTCTAGCCCATTATTTGACTTTCCCTAGGTCTTATTTCCATTGAAATTACATGCTTGCCTCCACAATTTTAAAAAATTATATTTTAGTCTCTCGACCTTTTCTTTTAATAAAATTTATCCATAATTTTATCAAATATTCCTAATATGGTCTTAAGCTCATTTCCTAGGTCCTCACGGGTATGTTCTCACTGGCCACAACTAGAATAGTGTTATTTTGGTCATGTTTGGCCATTCACCGAAAAATAACATAGAGTCAAATTTAAGTCGGTAGCTCATCGGAGAGAGGACGGTGGTGGTCGACACTAGTGAGGTTAGAAAGCTAACCTCCATACAAGTCTTTGTCCACACTGATCACCCTCTGAGATTTTTGGAGTTACCTGCAATACCCAATTTACAAAGCTCGATTAAAAATAGGGACAACAACTATGCTTACCTTCTGCCATGGGATCGATAGAGTTTGGTTGTATGAGTCGAGATGAGGTTGTGGGATTTTTGGAGTGATTTTACGTTGCTTGTGGATGGTGAATTTGGTCTCGGAAGAAGTCAATCACTAGTCACTATGCAAGCTCGTTAGTGCAGGGTAGATGAGTTATCATTCTTGGGCAAAGGTGAGATGTGTGCACAAGGACACCAAAATATCTAAGTTTGGTGGTCGGAGTGAGAAGAATTTTTGTTTGAAAAGTTCGGGTTTCGGAGAGTCACCTCAGAGCTTCTCTACACTTTTAGATTGAAATTCTTTCATATGTGGTCATGAAAACTCAAATTGTTCATATGAATAGATAAATGGATTATTTGTCATATCAATAATAATTTTTATTGTGTAGGATTTGATCAAATTTCAGGATTTCTGAGTAATTTCTTTTCGCCTGTCATAAGAGAAAAATTTGTGAGAAGTGGGGGAAGAGGTAATATTATTTGGGTCAAGGTGATGAATCACTCTGTTAGGTAAGGAAGACAATATGTGTGCAGTGTACGTGTACGACACACGGCTGTTTCACACTATAATAAATCGGTTTCCTGTTAATTAATTTGTCGATACGGTATGTCATGAAATTCTATGAGCTTCATGCGCATTGTGACTGAAGAAAAAGGGGGAGAGGTCCCGTCCCATAATAGCATACACACGGAATATTGAAATAGTTTGGGGCTTGGGCAATTGTGCTCACACAAACTATGTGGTAGAGGTTGTAACCTCTTATTATGGTGGACAGTAAAGCCGCTCAAATACACAAGTGCAACAACCGAGAACTATTCTCTGAAACAATGATACATTTAATGAGAAAGGACGTATGCTTATTTATCATATACACAAACGTTTGTTAATTTTTACATTGGATAAAATTATGAATGTTTCTTCTATGTAGGAAATAACTTAAAATTTTAGATTTTCAGATACAAGCGGATAATTTAACTGAAAACTATGAGAAATATTTTACATTGACACAACAAGTAGTAGCTTGTTGGGCTAATTTCTTAAAATTATAGTGAATGAATTTTTATTCATATCAATATGGGTGAGATATACTTATTCAAATACAAGAAATGTTTTAATACTTGTTATGGATAAACCAATTATTATGTTGAATATATATACATATCAATGTGGGTGAGACATGCTAATTCAAATATAAGAAATATTTTAATACTTGTCATGGATGAACCAATTGTTAGGTTCTTTAAGAGGTATTGAACTGTTTTTAAACTTGTCATATACAAATTTATTTACTTAGCTCAAAGCTTAAGCCTTATTTTATTAAGCCTTATTTTACTAAACCTTATTGGTAGAAATCTATTTATTTTAAATAGAGTGTGTGCTAAATTGTTGACTTGACGCTACGATGTCAGCTACTCGAATTGTCAAACCCATTCCCCTCCAAATACCCCTTTCAGGTAATGAGGTAATAAAGGACATGTGGATAATAGAAGAATCCATCAAAAACTAAAGGTATGCCTTATATTTTATACTTAGTCCTGATTTAATTTATAAAGTTTAATTTTCAAATTTTAATTGAATATTTTGGAAAATAAATTGAGTTTTTTTTTTATTTTACGAGGTATTCATTGTTGTAAAGCCGAGAGCATGTGGCTAGTTGTTTGCAAGTCCGACCGGGGAAACCGAGTCGGGGTGTAACAAATAGAGTATACAAATGATCGATTATACATACTCAACATCCACATGAACTACATATGTATTATTTAGAACATGACGAGGTCACATTCATTCCAATAGGAACATATGTTTGTTGATATATGATTTATGGTGAGTAGGAGCTCTAACTAAATGTACATGTGTGCTTAAAATTTAAAGCATAAATCCCAAGGGTCAAGAAACTATGAATGAGCTAATACAATAATTAACAAAAAAATATTCATATATGAAGTCGGTAAACTCATTTACTAATTTATGAGGTTAGCTCTCCCTAAACATTTATAAGTAAAAGTGAGAGCATGTGAAAGTGCACGGTTCAAAATGCCACCTACATAACTAGCGTGCCAGAGGTATGAATCTCGAATTATGCATACAAAAGTATAATTTTATACTATTCGTTCCTATATTTACGACAGAAAAGTATTTTTTCAGTAAAAATTTAAAGTATTGGTCCTGTCAGTACTATGATGAAGTTATCTATTATTGTAGCAACGAAATGAATATGACGGTTTATCATTGGTACTTGCTTGGATAATCGGGGCATGATAAGCAAACCCATCTATATTACAATTTGTTTGATTTTGTCCAAATTATGAAGTTTACCAAAACTTATTAAAATAACTATTATGTCCTCATTGTAATAAAAACCATATTATAACCCTTATTATTGAAAAAAATTATCATTTTCCCTTTAGTGGCAAAAATTCTCATTTTTACCTCTTTATTTTGTAAAATTATTATTTTTTCTCAACATTTATCAAAACTAATCATTTTGCCCATTTTTAGGCAAAAATCACTATTTTGAACATCTTTATACAAAAATTATCATTTTGTCCATTATTATGAAAAAATTACATTTTTTCCTCGTCATTCACCTAAACTATCTACTTTACCCTTCATTTACCAAAAAATGACCATTTTGCTACTCTAATGTAAAAATAATTAATTTACCCTTCATTTATCGAAAATAATTATTTTGTCACTAAACTCTCGAAAATTATTTTTTATATCTTCATTTCTCTTAAAATTACATTCTAACCCCTTAGATTCACTTAGGACTATTTTTCAAGTTTTTCCCTTTTTATAAATTAGCCCTAAACTTTTAAAATTTTATATTTTAATCCATTAACATTTAAAATAATTTTAACTAACTTAAAATTTCACAAATACACCTACCTATGTTCATTTTTTTATTAAGTGCTCATTAATGACTTCCAAATTTAATTATTTTAAAAAAATGGTCAAAATTGAGTTATAAGATAGTTTATTGAAAATACCCACTAAATAGGTAACACGAGTGGATAGGGAGTAGCAATTTTAAATCTAAGTACCAGAAAACTTGTTTTGTGCGGTCATCGGTTAAGTGATCAACAGAGCTAGGTAAATTTTGGAATCGAATGATTACAATTAAAAGTTTTAAAATAGATCTGTTAAAGAAAATTGACTAATAGAGATTAAAAGTAACTTTTTAAAAGATTTATTAAAAATTTTGGGAGATAGAGAATAGTAAATAAGTTAATTTGGCGCAGATATTGGTTTGAGTAGGTGTTAGAGTTGCTTAAATTTAGCCCAAAAGGGCAGCAGTAAGACTACTCTATCCGAGTCGCCCAAAACGATAATTGTGTAGTATTTCGGGTCACTTTCAAGATTGGAATTGGCCACAAAACTTCAGAGCTTTCTATTACGAGTATTTTGATACAATCATCACTTTATTTATCGGCTAAGAGAGAATTTTTAGATTGGAATCTCTCCCACCCATGCCCTCTCCAATATTTATAAAACGAGGGATTATTTTCCTTTCTCCCCCCACATACTCTGCTCCTTTATCTACTCCCTGTTTCGAGAAAAAAAATGGCTTCCCAAAGCAAGCCCCTAGCAACCTCTATGAACGCGAGGATCATGGGCTCGGGCTCTACCACCATGGTCCTAGCGCACGGCTTAGGGACGGACCAGTCCTTGTGGGACGACCTCGTCCCCTTCCTCATCAGCTCGAACCAGTACCGGGTCCTCGTCTTCGACTGGGCCTTCTCCGGCGCAGTCGAGGACCCAACCCTCTACAACCCGGTCATGCACTCATCTTACGAAGGGTTCGCGTCGGACCTCATGACGGTCCTCGAGGAGATGGCGGTGACGTCAGTGATATATGTGGGACACTCCATGTCCGGGATGATTGGCTGCCTCGCCTCCATCAAAAGGCCGGAGCTGTTTCAAAGCCTCTTCCTCATCGGCGCCTCTCCCCGGCAAGTTCCTTTTTAGTATAACAGTTAGAAAAAATTATTGATTAATAATATTTTTAATAGCACGTAAAAATATTAAAATTAATATTTTTTTTCTAGCTGCAGTTATACGAACACAGATGGCTACGAAGGTGGGTTCGAAGCCTCGGACATAGAGCTGACCATATCCGCCATGGTATCGGACTACGCCGCCTGGGTGTCGAGCTTTGCCGCGTCCATCATCGACCCCAACCACCCTGCAGCGGTCGATAAGGTCCGGAACTCTTACCTGAGGATGCGACCGGACATCGCTGTTCCGCTGGTTGACGCCGTGTTCCACTCCGACTACCGCCACATCCTCCAGGAGGTGGCGGTCCCCTGCCACATCGTGCAGACCCGGAACGACCGAGCCGCCCCGACTTCGGTCGCACTCTACATGAAGAAACGGATCGGGAACTCGACTTTGGAGATGATGGAGGTGGATGGCCACTTCCCGCAGCTGACTGCTCCCGAGCAATTGGCCCAGCTGCTTCACCGTCTGTCGGGGCCGGCGGCCTCCGATACGGCCATGGGATCAGGCGGAGGCGGTGGTAGTTAGGTGTTGATTAGGGCCAGCCGAAGTGGAACGTGTCAGTTCCGTTTGTTCTGTCTTATGTTTTGCCGCTTCTGTCGGTGACTCGGCGGAGGAGGGTTGTGTGTATCTTTATATATATATACACACACATATAAATAGATATATTGGGCCAGGCCCATAATCAATTTAATCCGAAACATTGATCCATGAGAAATGATAAGCGTGGTTTGGGTTTTTATTGGGTCAGGTCCATATCAAATTTAGGGCTCCATTTGTATTTCTCATGGGCTATTTGTATGTGATCTTGTGGATCTTCCTTTTCTCATGCAGAGTCCAGAATGGAAAATCATCAACACGGGAAGAAGTAGGGGTAAGCGAGGTGTTAGAAGTTTTCCAAAACGGTGTGCCAACATCTAGGGTAACAATCGGACCGGGTCCGGTTTATACGAATCGTTACCTCCCAGTTCGATTATGTCGATTGGATATCCGTTAATCACTGTTCGAGCCCGTTTATATTACTATTGTGAGTACAATAAGCAAATTAAAAATCGGATATAATAGTATTTTTAATAAATTAACAAAAATAAATTAATAAAATATCTCGAAAAAAGTAACAATATAATAAAAAACTTAAAAATATATTTATCATGGGCAGGTTATGTGTTTACCTTAAAGTCATGTATGGGAAATATTCTTTTTTTTACCAATTTTATCTATTTAGATTAAATTTATAATTTGTTTAGTAAATATTAATTAGTTTAAAAATTATTAAATAATATATTTATATCGTTCCACCATCAATTCCGATACAATGATTATTTATGTTTTCTACTATATTTAATAAAAAAAGTAAATTTTTTAAAATTTTTTAAGGTTTTTTATTTTCATTTTTAATCATTTTTATCTTTAACTTAAATTTACTTATTATTTAGCATACGTGGTTTCGTACAGCTCGACACAATTGTAGATAAATTGGCCCACATTCTAATATTTTCTAAAGTTAATCTATTGGTATTAATGATATTCTTTTTCAACTTATGACAAATATCCCTATTTTCTTTATTTATCATCTAATAATTTAAATTTTTCTAAATTATCATTTGGTTATTAACTTGGATAAAATTATCATTTTTCCTTATATTTTACAATTTTTTTTCAAACCTTAAACTTTCTCAAATCTTTTATTTGGCCCCAAGTTCTCTTTAATCCCATTCTCGTTCCAAAACTCATAAATTTGGGCAAAATTATTATTTTGTCACTTTTTTATAACTTAAGTTTTAAGATTCATTTAACCTCATTTTTCTTATTTAGGTTCATAAACTTCCTTTAATTAAGTTTAGGTTATTTTACTACCCAAAATTTTCCTTTTAACTGCACAAATACTCTTATTTTCATTTTAGTTCTTAAATTTTTATTTATTGCAAATAAGTTTCTAGACATTTCAAAGTATACAAACCTAGTTCCTCATTTTTACCAAATTTTTCATTAAGCCTCAAAACTTTATTTAATCTCTTATAAAAACCCATATAAAGCTCATTTACAATTGGGTCCCTAATTTTTAAATATTTATATTTTAATCTCTGACCTTTAACCAGTAACAAAACTATCTCTAAAAATTATTAAACTAAGTGTTAAGGTCCTCATTTTCTCCCTCTAGACTATCTTAAACTTAGTTTAGTCGGAATCATGTAGGATTGCTCTGATCGGACTTGATTAAAAACTTTAAAGAAAACGAGTAACATTCTACTATCTTGCTAAAAATGATAGAGATGGAGTTGACGATTGACAGAAAAGTTGACGTTGTGAGCTTTCCATGGGTACTAAAATGGTCGTCCAAGGTGGTCAGGTGGAGGAGTTGTGGTTTATAACAGTTGAGTCACTAGAGTTGGGAGCAATCTCATTTTTAGAGAGAATTCAAAATAATTTTCGACTAATTTAGATCCAAACTTTATATGAATGTGTTATAAACTTACGTCCATAGTTATTTTTCCTCATTTTATAACATGTGGCTTTGTTAATTAATTAATTTATCTAAGTAGTAGAGTGTGGTTGTCTACCGGTGTTTATCGAATTAAATGAGGAAATTCGGGTGGGGACTCGGGCAAGTGAGACAACACATGCACGCATGGCCGCGTGTGCTCCCGGTGCTACATGTCGATCGGTGTGCACTAATTCATTCAGTTTGATGATTTTTAGCTATTTCACCCATTTTTCGGTCAGTTCTTGGAAAAATAAAAATATATAAAAAATTTATATTTAATTTTCTATTAAATGAACATAAAAATTAATAAATTCTTATTTATTTGGCAGAATATAAAATATAGAGATTTTGTGGCTACACTTAGCACAAACCTGCTTCATACCGGTTGTTTCTCAGTTTCTCTTAACTTCGTATACTTAAACACTTATAAGGGTCTCTCGTTACCTTTTTAACTACTATGAGACTCTCAATTCTCTATTTTATATTTTAATTCCCGATTTGATAATATTTCCTAATTTAATTCAATTTATTTATTAAATTGAGATTTACTAGTGTTAAACATGTACCCGTACATTGGGTTCGTGTTCAATTGTTAGATTAGTACTCGATTACCAATCCTGTTTTCTTGGTATTAGACTCGTTTATGGGATTTTGTTGGATTCGATCTATTAAGATACAGTAAAACCCATTCGATTTTAAATATTCTAATCGAATTTGAAAACTAAAATATATTTGGTTAACGAGTGTATTTGAAACTAAAACTAAATTATTAATAGTATTTATATTATACTGCCTAATATATTGTTAATTTTATTATTTATTAAAAATAAAAATATTTTAAAATAAATACGTATTTATATTTTAGTTTGCAAGTTTATTTTATATTCGTATTAAATTTATTAAATAAATTTTAAGTATATAATATAATTTAACGGCACATTATTTTCATATTTAAAAAAAATGAATTCTTTAAAATCTGTTCTTCTAAACTCTTACCCAAACTTGGAGTTTATTCTGGCCACTCGGTCCAACCAAAATAATTAAAATTTATCTATATCGTGCTTATTATTTTAAACTCATATTTATTAATCCGTAAATACAATAAATATTATCGATTGTTACCGGTTTCAGTTGTCCTCTGAGATTTTTACCTCCCTATTCACTGTATGCCATTTCTAGATTAAGCATAATAAGGACGGCTTTGTGTCATCAACATGGCAACTCCGGCTAAAATTTCCAATCAAATTCAAACTATAAGATCTGATCTTATTTTTGGCTATATTGGCCATTACCCACCGTATGTGCGGCTTCTAGATGGGGTCCCCAATTTACTGACGTGGTGGTGAGCCAAGATTTGTCGGGATGTCGGCTTCCCGCCTTGTCGTATTCTTGGTCACTTTCTTCTCCCACCTCTTATCTTATGCAGTAGTGGTAAATAAACACGTGATGTGATGTGTAAGAGAGTGGAGTTGGTGTGAGAATAATTAAATATTTATATAAAAAATAACATTTATTAATTTTATATTTCAATTAATATAAACTTCATTTATACATTAACAATGATTTATTGTATGAGTAAGAATTAATTAACATAAAAAAACACGAATTCAAAAATATTATGCACATTCACCATTATTCTAACTTGTAAACCATTATTGATATCATATTTATTTGCAAAGAAATATTATGAATTTAAATACTAATAACTTAAAATTTTAAATAAATGTATATTTAATCACCTCATAAATAAATTTATTATGATAATTTATATTAAGAATGATGGATTCTTTGGATTGTTGGTCATAGTTGTGATCTGGGGACACAGAATCTAGAAGAGCTGCCTAGCCATCAAATAAATTAATAATTAGTTAAAAAAATAAATTCCATTAAGCACGTTGGGAAAATTCAAATAAGGACAAGAAGCCATTGGCCACGTAAAAAAATGTGGCACTTACGTGGTTTGACCAACTTTCAGTGTCCTCTGTAACTACCGATTTACCCTCTAGGTTCTCAAAGGTACGAGTAAATTACTTTAAAATGTATTAGTTTTGTTTATATTTTAGTATAAATATTTCTATAGTTTTGATGTTCTATTTGATTGATTTTTCATCGATTACTAATCATAATATTATTTTTTATAATTTAAGAATGACTTTTGACAATTAGACGACGTAGAGGCATTATAGTCTTTTCATTTCCTCCCTCTCTCTGTGTATATATAATGGTAGCCCTCTCCTGCAACTTACTTCTATTGACTGGCCCAGGCAACCAGTTGCTAGCTGGGGCTCTTTGTGCTTCTCCTCATCCATACACCCATGGCTTCCTCAGCCGGTACCATCTTCTTAATCTCAGCCTCCAAGCGGCCGAGGAAATCCGGCATCTGGCGGAAGTGCCTATCAATGGTGAAGCAGCACAAGACTCGGTTCTACATCTTCGGCCGCTGCATCCACATGCTCCTCTGCTGGAAAGATCAAGACGACCATTACCACTGATTAATAACTCTTCTCCCTCAGATGGATTGCGATTCTTCTGGTCGATCCATGCGAGGTCATTGAGCTGTAAAAGCTTGACCAGGAAGTAGCTAGCTAGGCTAAGCCTTGGCTGAATTTGCAGTAGTTGCAAATTCATATGAATTTCTGGAAACTTCTTGAATTTCTGGAAATATTTCAGGATGCATATGAATTTGCAGCAGTTGAGGAAGCCCTGTACATTGCTTGATAATGTATATCATTAGTGGAGATGATTCATATAGCTTCTTCTTGAAGAAGACACCCACGAAATCCTCGTGCCTTGTTAGGCCAACTGAAAGCTTCTAGAAAGTTGGATGGTGGACCATTAATTAATTTTCTAATTTCCCTAAATAATAAAATTAATAATAAGTCGGTAAAATATTAATTATATTATTAAATTTGTTAAAATTTTAAATTAATTTATTAATATAATATATTTTAATTATTAAATTAAATAATATTTATTTATACGCGTATAAAACTAAAATAATTTGATTAACGGGTAAAACCTAACTATACACGTTCAATTCACACTTCTATTTTAGGAGTAAATTATTATTATTTTACCTTTTTTATTAAAATTTATTTAATATTTAATATTTTTTAAGAAATCCAGCAAATTTAACTGATTTTGTGGCTCCTTGAGACTGGGTGGCCGAGCTGCAAGAAAAGGCATATAAATGGCATCAAGACAGCGAGTCCCTGACACCCTTTCATCCGCTGTCGCGGAAAACGCTCTATCCGTCTATTCTGTCCATTGAATCGCATTTTCTGGGAAGTGCAGACGGCGTAGAGAAGAAGGAACGAGAGAACCATTCGCCATAGGGCAGGGAGCAGCACGAAGAAGAAGCAGGTCATTGGGTGCATTGAGAACGTGATTTCCAAGAAGAAAGAAAGGACGATTTACCCTGAGAATGATTCTATAGCCCTCATCCCTCATCATCCTCTTGTTGGCACGGAGGAACCACCCTCTTCTTCCCTCGTACTTCTTGCGCTCTATCTTGTCGCTATTTGTCCAGCCTCTGCAGGTACAAATAACTGCGTCACTCATGCCCATTTGCTTCATATGTGATTGCAGATGATTTTAGTCCTCCAGATTGGTAAGGATCTGCAATGTCTTTTTCCTTGATCGTTATCTCACCAGCTGATCTCACAAACACCCAAAAAAAGTTCCTTTTCTTTCGTGTTGGGTGTATTTGGGAAGCTGGACAGGAGTCTTCTTGTAAGATCTGCGAGGTTTCAATTTCTTGTTGGGGAAAAGATTAATCTGGAAGCTCCGATTTTGTAATTATCTCTTGGCATTTCTGAGATTCCATTGTGTTATGATTGTTTTCACTTTCCACGGTCACCTGCTGTTGTTTTCTAATGTGATTATATTGAAAAGCTAAATGAGATGGACACGGACGAAGTTATGAACAGGAAGATCAAATATATGGTTTCCCTTCTGCTTAGGTTTATTGTCGTTATACTTAACATGAATTCTTTGTCAATGATGTATTTGTTTCTTTCTGTGAAGATGAACAATGGGTCTCTCTTTCCATTTTCATCTGATTCATGAGCAAATTGGTGACTGGAACCATAGACAATAGTTTGAAGCCTTTTGGTTCCCTCCATTTCTTGCCATTTAAATTCTTTAGCAATATCATTTGACTTCTGAGATGCCAGGCTGTAGGTATGTGCCATAGATAGATTTGATTAATGGATAGGGAGAGTCCAATCCATCAATGTTTTTACAATGTGAAACTTATATTTGTATAATTTGTGGTGGTTAGAAAGTGTGCCTTGCAGTTGTAATTTAATAATCAACAAAGAAAAAGGATTATTTTGAATAAGAGTTTCTGATAATTAACCCTTCGATTTTCAGGTGAAGGCCATGGTGCTGACTACAACTGTAGCTTCTGCTTTCTTCCCAGTTCCTTCCCCGGACAAACCTGGAAAGTTTGGGAATGGGCCTGCAAGCTTTAGCCCTCTGAAGATTAAAACGCCAACAAACAATGTCTTGCAGGTCAAGGCTAATGCCCATGCTCCTCCAAAGATAAATGGCACCTCAGTTGGTCTAAAGTCGGGCAGCCTTAAGAATCAGGAGGATACACCCGCCCCTCCCCCTCGCACTTTTATAAACCAGTTGCCTGATTGGAGTATGCTCCTTGCTGCAATTACTACTACTTTCTTGGCAGCAGAGAAGCAGTGGATGATGCTTGATTGGAAACCTAAGAGGCCTGACATGCTAGTGCACCCATTCGGGTTAGGAAGGATTGCTCCAGATGGCCTCATCTTCTGCCAGAATTTTTCGATCAGGTCATATGAAATAGGTGCTGATGGTACTTCTTCTATAGAGACTCTGATGAACCATTTGCAGGTATTGTGCTGATTAGAGTTAATTCATTGTAAATGGTTTTGTGCTGTGGCAAAGTCATACTTTGCAATATTTAACGTTTTATATATTGATACATCAAACAGCGAATGAGCAATTATAAATGGTTGAACTCCTTTTGTAATGTCAATTTGTGTTGTACAGTATGTGAAAATGTTGGTTTTAGTTGGTCAAGGGCATGTTGACTCTGATTTCTTTAATAACATTTTTATTTATGAAAACAGAGAACTCAATTCTTTTGCAGTAAAATATGAAGAAATTTGGAGTTTTCATGCTCTTCACACTTGCAGAAGCAGATCAGACACCCTTTAATTCGGAAAAGTTGAAGAATTTTTTCAATAGTAAACATGAGCTCTTTATGGTTGCAGTTTGCTCTTTAAATTCAGAATATTTCGGGTTACGAATTATAGCTGTCATATATTCAATGGTATAAGTTTGTCTTTACTATTTTGCCTAAACTTGTCAACTATATTCCTTTCCGTGTTTTGCTTTTACAGGAAACGGCTCTCAACCATGTTAAGAAAGCTGGCCTTCTTGGTGATGGTTTTGGTTGTACTCCGGAGATGTATAAAAAGAATCTCATCTGGGTTGTTACAAAGATGCAGGTCGTCGTGAATCACTACCCTGCTTGGTAAGTCATAGTGCTATCTTTTATTCTTTCAGTTCCTTAGATGCTTGTTTCAACTTCAAGCTAATTGATTGTTGTAGTCCTGCTTCTGCTTCAACTTCTATTTGCTTGAATATAGTATTCTTAACATCAGCCATTGACCTACTAACCAGTAATGTTGTTTCAAGTTTCACACCAATCGGCGACCAACTACATTTCTCTATTAAGTCTGGGGTCTAATAGGTTGTTAATCTCTGTGGCAGGAACGATACTGTCCAAGTCAATACTTGGGTCTCCAGGTCTGGGAAAAATGGCATGCACAGGGATTGGCTTGTTAGCGATTGTAAAACTGGAGAGATTCTGTCAAGGGCATCTAGGTAGGCTTTTTTTCCTCATATTTACCTTGAATTTTCTGATCGTATGTTCCATTATGCTTAACAATGGAAATTACTTGATAGTTGTTTGCTAAAAGTTAATTGCTCATTAAATTATATTACAGTGTGTGGGTCATGATGAATAAAAAAACAAGAAGATTATCAAAAATGCCAGAAGAGGTACGTCATGAGATAGAGCCTTATTTCCTGGACTCTGCTCCTGTGGTGGAGGATGATGACAGGAAATTGCCCAAGTTGGATGAAGAAACAGCAGATTTCATCTGCAAGGGTCTAACTGTAAGTCGGTCATTTTCACTGGGAAAGCCCTTGTTCATTTGATTTATCATATCTTTTCATCACAAAAGAATTGCTTATGTTCATGATTGCAGCCGAGGTGGAATGATTTAGATGTCAATCAGCACGTTAACAACGTGAAGTACATTGGATGGATTCTCGAGGTAATTTTCTTTTTCCAAACATATGATGGTTTCTCATGATTCTATCCATTCACTTGTGACTGGCAAATGGGGGACTCAAGATTTACACACGAGAATGGAAGGTCCTGATAATGGCCAAGACAGCTATGCTCAAACATGAGGCTAATGATTTGAAATACTTTCCTGCACATTGCATCTTCTGATAAAAGAAAACGGAGAATATTAGAAGAAATGAAATGGAGAATTTCAAGTTCTTTGAACTGAATGGAGGTATTTTGTAGAGTGTTCCGTCAACTCTTTTGGAGACCCACCAGCTCTCGGCCCTCACCCTAGAGTACAGGCGGGAATGTGGAAGTGACAGTGTGCTGCAGTCCCTAACTGCTGTTGATCACCCGGAAAATGAAACCAGGTCCCAATGCCAGCACCTTCTTCAACTGGAGAAGGGAGGTGAAATTTTGCGGGGAAGGACCGAGTGGAGGCCTAAGAATACGAGCAACGACAAGGCAGCAATACCAACAGAGATTCTTGAATGAAGATGCTCAGAAGGGCTCAGCATATTTACAAGTCCTGCATTCTTCCCTGGTCCGAGCTGACAGCAGCAATCATCAGGTTGTGTCATCTGTTTTTGGTTTCTGACATTGTTATTGTACAATATCCTGATCATCTTCTGCTTCTGTTTTCACATGTACCAACTGACTAGAGTACATTCTTTCAATTGATTTATGAATGAAATAATAACAAAATTTTGGCCTAAATTTCTGGATGTAGCAATTCTTATGTTGCCTAACCAAACTGACTGACTTAGCTGTTAAGAAGCTCCTCAAAACAGTTCATGAATATAACTAAGAAGCTTATTCTGATCAAGGGAATCTGGTAGGGAGTACAAAATCCTGGAAAACAACTGATGAATGTATACTGCTATGAATTTGTACCCATAATAATCAAATAGGCAAGCTTTTGAGGTTAGATAGCTTAAAGCTATTCCTTTGACTAACCATTGCATTTTTTTAATTATGGGTTGTATGTTTTTATGTATGGAGGGACCTTAACTTTTTTATTGCCCAAGAGGGACCTTAACCGATCCTCCATTAATGTCACTGCTCACCCTCTGTTCCTTTGTTCCTTTCCATTTCACGGAGATACCATGAACACACCAAAGAAAGCACAGTGGAAGGGGAAAAGGCATGCTTTTTTTTTTTTGCAGAGGAAAAAAATGTACTAACGCTAGTAAAAGGCATTTGAAAAACAGGGTAGGTATTGGGAAGGAGAGCGAGAGACGCTCTCTATGAAGAACTCCATGTGGGGGCGACCACAATGATACAAAGCAGCGAACTGCTTTTGTCTCCCTCCTGTCTCTCTCTCTCTCCTTCTCCCTACTTTCTCTCTCCTTTCAATCAATCACAATCTGGGTAGGAGAAATTTCGGGGCACACTCACCTGAGCTCACTCCCTCGCCTCTCTGTTTAGGTCTCTTTCTCCTGCCCCTCACCGAGCTGGTGCAAAGTCCAGGTATTTCTCTCCCCTCTCTTCCTCTGTGCTTCTGATTTGTCCTGATTGCTCTCAAGCTTCCAGCTGACTTTTTTCTCTTGTTTGAAGTTGAATCGATAGCTGTACGTAGTTTTTCTCATTTGAGGTGATTTTTCCTGGGTTTTGGTCGCTCTCCAGCCCTCTGTTTGGACCTTGCGTTGTGTAGAGAGCAGATCTGTTAGGAAGTTCCCTGCTTTGCTTTGATTTTCGTCATAGATCTGAAACTGCATTTCGTGGAAAATTGACCGTACGAGCTACTATTCTCCATTGCGCAAGAGAAACCCTGTGCTAGTAATTGATTTTGCATTTCTACATTTTTGGACTTGCTGATTTGAATTTCATGGTTGATCTACGCCAGCCTAGTTTCCTGGGGCAATGTAATATTAACATGTTCATAAAGCAGTCCTACGGGGTTCTTATTTCAGGTGTTTTCTCCTTGTTATTAAACTATTCAGGCAGATTTAGTTTTTCTTTAGCGCCGAAGTGCTGAAAGTTGGGCTGCTTCCACAAAAAGTTTCATAGGATCTGATTGCACTTCCTGCAACTTCATGTACTATGCAATCCCTTTAATTTATGCTGCTGGCAAATTGATCACTATGATGAAATGGGCAGCTTCCTATTCATTGCAGCTTTCCTGCCATTGTTAGCTTTTAGGAAATCCGCTGGCTTGATGAATTGCATAAACCATGTACTTCTGGAACAACAATACTGGGTTAAGTGTTGAGTGCCTTGTCTTATCCTTGTCTAAGTTCCAGGTCCAGGGATTTTTCCAAAAACCAAGGCCATGCTCAAGCAATTCCTGAACAAGATTCCCCGTAAATCTCCAAAGCCTGATGCTATAGATGCTGAAGAGATAGATCACGGAGACGACTCCAATGGTTTCCAATGCTCTCTTGGCGGGGCCACATTCTCAGGACGGTTCAATGTTGTGAAGCGGGTCTCTTCTGCAGTGTTTCCCACAAGCGGAACTGAGGCAGTGGACCCCCGAATGTCCTTCAAGGATGTCTCTAACTCGCAGAGGCAGAACCTTTTTCTTAGTAAACTAAACCTCTGCTGCCAAGTTTATGACTTCAATGACCACGACAAGAACTACTCTCAGATAAATCTGAAGCATGAGACTCTGATCGAGCTTGTTGATTTCATCTCAAGTGGTTCTGCAAAGTTCAATGATGTCACAATTGCAGCCATCTGCAAGATGTGTGCAAGCAACCTATTCAGGGTTTTCCCACCAAAGTACCACAGTAATTCAATGGTAGGGGAAGGGGTAGATGTTGAGGAGCCTGTTTTTGATCCTGCCTGGTCCCATTTACAGATGGTTTATGATTTGCTTCTTCGATTTGTCAGCTGCAATTATCTCGACCTGAAGTTGACGAGGAAGTATGTGGACCATTCTTTCATTTTAAGATTGCTCAATTTATTTGATTCTGAGGACCCGAGAGAGAGAGACTGCCTGAAGGCAGTCCTGCACAAGATCTATGGGAAGTTCATGGTCCATCGACCATTCATAAGGAAGGCCGTGAGCAACATTATCTACCGATTTGTCTTTGAGACAGAGCAGCATAACGGTATTGCTGAATTGCTAGAGATCTTCGGGAGTGTGATCAGTGGGTTTGCACTTCCTCTGAAGGAGGAGCACAAGATATTCCTGCTCAGGGCTTTAATTTCTCTTCACAAGCCAAAGTCACTTGGAATTTACCACCAGCAGTTGACCTACTGTATTGTTCAATTCATTGAGAAAGACCAGACGCTTGCAAGTGGGGTGGTTAGGGGCTTGCTCAAGTATTGGCCGATAACAAACAGCCAGAAGGAGCTGATGTTTTTGAGTGAGTTGGAAGAGGTGCTAGAAATGATGAACATGGCTGAGTTCCAGAAGGTCATGGGTCCACTTTTTAGGAGAATATCATCCTGTCTCAACAGCTCACATTACCAGGTATGTGGCATTAAGCTTTATAATCATCTTGTGTTAGGAAAAACTAAGAATATAGAGTGGACTAATAGTTTGATCCGTGAATTTATTATACTCCAACACTTGATTATGTGATGATCACATAAAATATGCCTTACTGTTAGATGAAATAGGATTTGGGAGAGTAAATTGTATGAACTAGGAATTCAAGTCCGTAAGTGTAGGCATTTAGCAAATTCATGAACATCTATTTGAGAATATATGTCAACCAGTATACTGCATTCGATTTTCAGATTGTAGAACTTCAGGGAGTTTCTTTGATATGCACATGAACGACAGTTGGAAAACAATACCGATATGCACTGTGTTTACATCTCCTTTCAGGTTGCAGAGAGAGCCCATTTGCTTTGGAACAATGAGCGCATCTTCCGCCTTGTGTCCCAGAATCAGCAAACAATTATACCACTCATTGTCTCAGCCCTTGAGCACAATGCCCAGAATCACTGGAACCAGGCAGTTCTCAACCTCACAAGAAACCTCCAAAAAACCTTGTTTGAGATGGATGAGCAGCTTGTGATCTCATGCCAGAGGGCCGTGGAGGAGAAGAGCTCAACCTTGATCTCCACCTCGGAGAAGAGAAGGGCTGCTTGGGAACACCTCGAAATCACAGCAAGAGATTCTCAAAATTCAGCTGGTAATGCGGCATGCCATGTCACTGGCTGAATCAACCATTGAAGACAGAACATAGGCAGTGCTTGTTTTGGGCGGGGCGAGTTCCATGGCTTGAGTCCCTTCTATTTTACATTTCTACATACTGGTCAGTGTTATAATGATCTACTGCCTGCACTAATTCAGTCCCCACAGCTTGGAGAGGCCCATGAAGCTAAAAGATGAAGAAAGGCTTGTTGTTTGATGTGATAGATGAGCTCAAGTCTTTGTCCTGTCTTACATATCCTACTGGGTTGTTTGATCCTCTGCTTGATGTAGCTTTTCTTTGACATCTTTATACAATGAAGAATCAGCTTCCTGTCAGAGTTGGGAGTATATCTCAGCCATATTGTACTGTAAATTCCTCTGTCCAATGAATTCCAAACCAGATTTTAGCTGTTAAGGTCATACTCAGCCCAAGGAAGCTAGTAGAACTCCCTTTAGAAGGGTTAAATGGGATTCATGGTCTTCTTTATTGGTTGTCACCTGTCCAATTATGGCATTACCAAATGTTTTCACTGGTTTTTGTATCCATGTTCAGCAAGTCCCAGATGAAGTAACAACTCCTTAGACACCACAAGCATGAAGCTCTATCCCAATCTAGTCAGCAGCACTCAATGAATGATCCAATCCACCAGACAAGAATCTTACCATGTTCACTGCAACTTGGAGTAAACAAAACATGTCTCTATAAAGCCTTGTTCAAATCACTGCTCTGACAGAGTAGATAGATCACTGAAAGGCAAATAATGTTCCAGCCTATGATCCAAGTTGTGCTTTGGGGCACAATTGAGAACCTCAATTGCTTATTAGTTTATGAACCCAACATGACTATTTTACATACAGATTAGATGTTAGAGAAAGTTGTCTGCCAGTACTATATACATTGATCCATCAGGATGTCCATGTTACCCATAAAACAAAATGATCAAAACTGCACTTTGATCAGATTTATATCCAATAGCCTTCTTGCTCTCTCTATATCTCCAATCCAGAGTACACATCAGGTGAAGATATCCAGATGAATGGATTTCAACAACCACTGAGACATCAGAGCACACAACTGAGGCAGGATATGCACAAGTCCAAATCATTGCACTTTTAGGGAATTATGGATCGACCCTTGCAAATATCATTCCTAGCAAGACCCGATACAAGGGTACTTGGGTTAGTTTCATCCATCACTTTCCATCTGCAGCAAAATGTTCTTAGCCTCTCACAGTTCTAACCCCTTTTCTGGAAATCTTGAAATCAAAGAATTCCACTAGATCAAATTCAGTTGCAAGCCCTAAAGTTGCATTTGATGAAGTAATCTGAAGGATTTTATCCCTTCACCCAATGTTACATAAGCTCCAAGGATGGTAGTCCACATTCTCAGATCTCTGTGAACACAGAAGTCAAAAAATTCTGGCAAGATCAATCCTCCCACAGTTTGCATACATGTTTCTAATGCTATTAACAACATCATTGTCCAGGAGGCTGTTCCTGATACAGTAACAGTGAGCCTCTTTCCCCAGTTTAATGTTGCAAGTTTTTGCTGAAGCAGTCAAGATTGATGCTATAGCCACACAGTCAAACCTCAACTGTAACAGTTTCATCTTATGGCACATATTCAAAGCTTTTTGAAACTGTCCCCTTTGAAGATAAGCGTCAATTAGTAAATTCCATGTCACCAGATCACTACTCACTAAAGACTCGAATACTAACTCTGCATCTTCGATCAAACCCACCTTGGCATAGAAGTTTAAAATTGAAGTTCCGAGGATATTATCCATCTCCAGTCCTCCAAGTATGGAAAGGCCATGCCCCTGCTTACCCTCTTCAACAGCCCTGATGTTGGCTGATGCTGAAAGAAGGCAAGATACTGTCACCCGAGTGGGCTCAAGACCTTCCTCTCTCATGTCAAGAAACATATTGATCGCCTCTTTGTCCATTCCATTCTGAACGCACCCCACAATCATGGCGTTCCATGAAATTACATTCCTCTGAGGCATTTTATCGAACAACTTTCTTGCATCATCTAGAGTCCCACACTTACCATACATATCCACTAGACTACTTGCAATATAGACACACCGACCAATCCCCATCTTCTCCGCATACGCATGAACTCCTCTGCCGAGCCTGACTGCCAGAAGAGCTCCACAGGCCTTCAACACAATGGGCAGCACAAAGCTATCTCCCCTTGTACCACTCTCTACCATCTCGCAGAAACCCAAGATTGCTTCTTCGTAGGATCCTATCCTACAAAGCAACCCAATCATGGCAGCCCATGAAAACACATTTTTCACCCTCAGTCTTCTGAAGAGATCACCCGCAGCTTCCGGGACACAACACATCGAGTAAAAGACAAGAACTTTCGTTTCCATGTACTCATTTCCCGAAAAGAACTCGCCGTTCTTGATTATTCGAGCGTGGACTTGGCGGCCCGTCGCTAAATCTCGCTCATTCACGCATCCCTGAAGGAGCTCTCCGTAAACTTCCGGTCCGATTGGAAGATCCATGAGCTCCATTTGTACGAGCAACTCTACGGCCTCGTGAATTTGGAGCGAAGATATCTGTTTAAGGCATGATTTGTACACAAGTTTCTGTTTCTGTTGGTCCTTTGCACCCTCCGAGGATCTTGGAAGGTGGGTCTGGTACAAATTGACGGAAGTTTTGAGCTTGAAATTGACGAGAAGGGGAAGATTAGGATTTGAGTTCATGGGCGTCGAGATTGAAGCCATGCATCCGCCGAGAGAAGAAACAGAGAATATCGACCATATGGTGGTGGGTCAGTGCAAAACCTCATATACTTTATCCCTTTCTTCTTTTCAGCTTTAAAATCTAAATTCATCGACATCAGAAGCTCCTCAAGTAACTGTCACTTTCCAAATGCAGAGAGACCTTAGCAGAACTTCCATTTATTACATCTTCCTTCAAGGTAAACCAGATCAAACTATCCACAGTAGCCATAAACAAAGAAGGGCAGCTTACACTAGCTGGGCTTGGTAAATGCACCATACATTGTAAAAGGAGGTGAAATCTTCACCTTTCATTCTGTCCTAGGAAGGGCTAGACTTCAAGGTGACAATGGTAGATTCTACTTGTCTTTCTTTGTACTTGTCCTCCTTTTAAAAAATATGAGGTATTTATATTTTAATTACTAAACTTTTTATCCTATTTTTAAAAATTTTAAGTCCTAAATTTTTTAATATTTACGCTTTAATCCCCCAACTTATTTTTTCCGCTAAACATATTATTAAACTTGATAATAATATCTAATAAGACTTTAATTACACTTTTCAGGTCTATTAGGTCCCATTCGGGCCAAGTACGAGCAAAACAATGCCGTTTTCGATCACAAATGACTACTAGTCGAAAAATAACTTGAGTAAGTTTGAGCATTATATTCGGGAATTGAATTTATTCCAAATTAAATAATCTAAAAAAAAGAAAAAGAATGAGAAAATAGGTTAATTCATATTTATCAAATATGTCAAAAAATTAGTTAAATTGAAAGTTTATGTAAAACTTATTTGATTTTATCGATTGTTAGAATTTTTTTTGCCAATAAATCATGTTTAGGACTGTATTTAAAATGAAATTGAAAACTTATAGAGTTAAATGACCGTGGTATTAATGGCAATAGAAAACTAACTTCTATACGATTCAATTAACACCTTAATTATGCTCATATTCATCTCAAATAAAGGATGATATAAAAATTAAAATATCACTAGAACTATTTCATGTAAATATGAATAAAAGATTTAACTTTTTTCTAAATTTTTAACGTGATTTGGTTACCGAAGTCGAATGTTTAATTTTATTGAGGTGAACAAAGAGATCATTAGTTCGAACACTATCCGAAAGATTTTGCGTGTGTCACACGATCCGATCTTAATTTTGTTGGATCAATTTTTGACGATTAAATCATTCAATTCAATCTATTCCGACTTTTTATTAGTTGGTTCACCTCATTTTTACTAATTATTGTTATAATTTATTTTTACATTTTTCCATGTTAAATTTAAAAATATTCTTTTTTATATTTATTTAATCACTTTTAAAAATATGAAATTTCACTATTTTAAGTTAATTTAAACTGTTTTTACCATTTAACTCTGATATAATTGATTTTTGTCCCAATTTTTTTTTCAATTATATAACATCTACTAACAATATCTCTCTATCTCATACCATTTCGTTTTTAATTCAAATCGATTTTTACTTAAAATTTTTCTAAAACTTTTATTTTCAATCAATTGATATATTTTGAGTGTTTTTTTATTAAATTATACATTGGATAAAGTTTTGTCCAAATTATTTTGTAATTTATTTCAGTTTTTATTTTTTAATTTAGATTTTAATGTTCAACTTAATTTTTTAATATAAATGAACTAAATTAATAGTTTAAAAAAATTCTAGTGTCACATTAGTATATTAGATATACACAACTTTTACTTTGCCTGATTATAACCCAATTTTTAAAATTTATGTTAATTTTACTCATTCTAATTCAAAAACTTAAATGAACCAAAATTATAATAAAATATATTTTGATTATCATTTGATTAAAAATAATTATTATCAAATAACTAATTAAATTTATAACATAATTATATAAAATTTGAATGTTCACTGAAATTTTTTATTTAAAAGATTTAACTCTAATTTTTAACCATACAATTTAAAAAATATATAACTTTATCTACCGACCATCAAATTAAATAATTTAATTTTTATTAAAAAGTTAATTAAATTACCTTTTCATCTATCAAACTTTATTATATTGTACAAAATTTTGTACAAAACCTTCGTAATTCATTTCAGTTTTTATTAATTTTCAGATTAAATTCAACCTTAATTTCTAATATAATTGAGTTAAATTACAATTATAAAAATTATAATACCACATAAGTTATTAAACATACACCGTACACTACTTTTACTTTGCCTCCATAATAACCTAATTTTTAAATTTTATGTCAATTTTACTCGTTCTAATTCTAAAACTCACCATTAACAAAAATTATTATGAAATAGATATTTTGATTATCATTTATTAAAAAAACTATTATTAAATAATTAATTAAATTTATAAAATAATTATATAAAATTTGATCCGCCCACCAAAATTTCCTATTTAAAAAATTTAGCTCTAATTTTTAGCGGTATAATTTAAAAAATATATAACTTTATCTACGTACCATCAAATTAAATAATTTAATTTTTATTAAAAAGTTAATTAAGTTATTTTTTAATCTATCAAATTTTAATAATATTTAGATTTTTATTATTTTGATGTTTTATATATAAATTTTATTATACAAATAAGTTTATAGTAAATTTTATTATATATTATATATTATATAAAATAATGTCTTATTTTACTTAGTAAGTTGAAAATAATAAATATATTAAATATAAATAATTTATATATTAAATACAAAATTTGAAATTGAAATTATAATAATTCAAATTAAATAAAATCAGTTATAAATTATTGAAAATAATATTTTCGTAATTTTGTTAGGTTTTTTGGAATGAAATATTTATATCATTATATAAAGTTAAAAAAATGAAATTTAAGAAATTAATTGTTAGTAGATAATAATTTCAATGATTATATATATATTTTTTCACAATCAATGATTATATATAAAGGACGCCATTTCCAGGGTGTCTCCGTTGCTCCATGCTTTGATTGACGCTGGCCGAAAGTCCCTGGAGACGTTGGAAGCCTCTGATTCTTAGCAAATTTGAGGTACTTTTCCCGGAATTTCGATTCTATGATAACTTCTCTTGCGGGCGATTGCAACGATCAGGTCTATGTTAGCATTGCATTGCTCCCAGAATGAATTTTCTTCTAATATGAGCAAACGGATGTTGAAGTCGGTATTGTTTGAACTCATGCTCGGTCTTTGAACTGCTCCTCGAAGCAATTTACATCAATTGACCTGATTTTTGATGATCCTGGACGTTTTGGTTGGAAATTGGTCATCTTGCTATAGGGTTTCTGTTTCTCGTGACGGCGAATAGTTTGCACAAATGAAGACGGGGGTGAAGCTGGAACCGCCGGAGCCGCAGCGATACCCCAGTGATTCCGATCCTTTGCTCGAACGTGGTGATTCGAATCTCGGTAGGTCAAGTGAGATTAAGGCTGTGGACGATGAAAATGATGTAGAGGCTGGTTCAATTCCTTGCTGCCGCATTTGCCTTGAGAGCGACTGCGAGCCAGGTTGAATTGCGTTCTCTTCCTACTTTACTGACTCAACTCATATATTCTACTATAGTTGTTTTCTGAGTGTTCATTTATCTGGCCAAAGTATTGATTGGTTAATCAAGTGTTGATTGGATTAAGAAATTTATTTTTAAACAGGTCTATTTAGATGCTTGTTTCGCTTTATAGATTGGGGAATTACTGGCACTATCCTTATGGGATAAGTATTGGTACTGGTAGTATATTAGATTGGTCTTGTATCACTAGAGCTCACATAGTGATTACAAGTCCTGATATTTCTTCTGCTATTTGAATTTGCAGAGGATGAATTAATAGCACCCTGCATGTGCAAAGGCACTCAACAATTTGTCCACCGTGCTTGTCTAGATCATTGGCGTTCTGTTAAGGTATCTCACATCTCAGTTTGACTTGGTGAATACTAAAGTGAGTAGTTTTCTCCGCTGATTCAGACTTTTATGTTTATCAATTTTCAGGAAGGGTTTGCTTTTTCACATTGCACCACTTGTAAAGCAATGTTTCATTTTCGCATAGAATTATTTGAGGACAATACCTGGCACAAAGTCAAGTTTAGAATTTTTGTGGCTAGGGATGTTTTTCTTGTCTTCTTGGCAGTGCAAACTGTAAGTGATCTTGGAGGCTTCTCTGCACATATTGCCTGGGAATTTTTTTTATTTATTGAATTTCTTTCTGTGAAGTTATTGAAATCACTAATTGCCTTTTCAATCTATTTTCTAGGTCATTGCCATCATAGGTGGATTTGCATATATTATGGACAAAGACGGGGGTTTCAGAAACTCATTTAGCGATGGTTGGGATCACATACTATCAAAGCATCCCATCCCTTTTTACTATTGTATAGGTAAAAACTAATTTCTTATTCTTGAAATTCTGTTCTCCATGGACTGGGTGCCTGCCGTAACTTTAGTGGCAAGCCACACCTGCCATGAGGGGGAGAGAGCCAACTGAATATTGAGTTGTTTATTAGGTACCTTGCTTGTTGAACCTGGTGAAACATAAGAAATGGTCATGAATTCTTAACTTTCCACTTGTATAGATTGCTGATTTTCAAGTAACCTTATCACATTGATTATGGGGCATCCAATCTTATTTTGGACCAATTTTCATCCCATGCCTTTCTTTCCATTTCCTCATGTTTCATATGGATATTTGTATTTGAAGAACTTGCAAGTTTTCAAGTTGATTGCTTTCACATGCTTTTCTTGGTACAATCATTATATTCCTTAACCTGAATGGGATTGAGTTAATTTTTCTTGTGAAATGTTGCCTCCTTATGCTGACTGAGATGATGGATCAGTGCAGACCCAAGAAAGGGGCAAAATAGTTATGACAGAGTTAAGGGATTTTTAATAAAATAATGGCCTTTTGGTATATCATTTCTTATGGCAAATATAATTGATCTTCAGGAGTTCTGGCCTTCTTTGTTCTGCTTGGGTTCTTCGGCATCATAATGCATTGCTCCTCCCTGAATAGTAATGATCCAAGAATGGTTGGTTGCCAGAATTGCTGCTATGGTTGGGGCATTTTGGATTGTTTTCCTGCATCCATGGAGGCTTGCTTTGCCCTGGCAGTCGTTTTCATCATCATCTTTGCCATTCTTGGCATTGCATATGGTTTCCTCGCAGCAACCATGGCAATTCAGAGGATATGGCAGAGACACTATCACATTTTCACCAAAAGAGAATTCACCAAGGTAATTAAGCTCCGAATTCCTTTTCTCCCATGTTCATGGGATTTCCCGTAGTATATTCGTACCAGTTATATGAACATTCCACTGGTCATTTTAGAGAAACCCTATTTAAGTGGGGCAGCCTACATATATGGAAGGGCATGACATGTCATATGAAATATGTCACCAAGTTCCCCTGCTAGCATCCACTCCATTGAACTATTTAACCCACCCGCAAGCTTACATAGTCCATGTATAGCAGTTATTCTCCACAGTTTATGTGTGACCATTGAGACAGATTAACCTAAAATTTGTAAAATTGTTATTGGCCTGGGATGATTGACACTCCCATTATGAAAATAAAATGAAATCTGCAAAATTCTCATGAGAGAGCTGGATTGAGCACTTTCATTCTGAACATGATGAGGGTCCCAGTACATCAATATCTTTGGAAAATTCAACTTGTGAGCTGTTTAGTTGTTGAAGAGTATGTACCTGGCTCTGGTACCAATTTTTATGGATTCTTCTTATTCCTCCTTTCTCCATCATGCCCCCTAATAATGCAGGAGTACATCGTAGAGGATCTCCGAGGCTGTTATTCTCCACCCAAACTGGACCCAGATCATGAGGAACGCCTGAAGATGCTAAAGCTCCTATGACGTTCGACCCAGTGGACAGAATTGTTATTGAGATTGGAGACTACTACTGCCGTGAGTACTCTGAATTTCCCTGTGTCTCACCTGTTTTGCTGGATCACATGTCTGTATTTCCTTGTTCTAAACAGTTTAGACAATCCTGTGAAGAAAACGGCTGGCATCTATCTGCCCATGATTGTGCCATGTCGTCTATGTAGATGTTGCAGTATGAGGCCTACTTCAGCTTTCCAAGCACAGCTGGTGGGATTTGTATAATAAGCCATATCTCGTGCCTCGTCAATGGGTTCAAAGTGCTCAAATCACGGATATGCTTCCATGGATGCAAAGAAAGGCTGGATGAAGTATACTTCTGGTCTTCAACTTTCTTTCCTTTGTCATTTTTGTTCTAAACTATTTCTTGGGAAATATTTGATCAACTTTATCAGCAAGGAAATATAAGAATGGGGCAAAGATATGCTAAAAAAAGGAAATAAATAAAGCTTTGTGATGGATAGTATATTATGTTTTATTCAGCATGGGGAAAATGGTTCAATCCCCTCCCTTTACCATATTTATAATATTGTTAATTTTAAATTTTCTAATATTATAATATTCGGATATAACATGTATTAAAAAATGAGAGGAAGGAAACATATAGATGTGACATTTTTTGTGTAAACTTGCATTCACCCTTCCCAAGGTTTTGAAAAATATTTCTTAGTTTGTGAGTATTGTATCGGTTAAAGTTATCAATCTATCTAATGGGCATTTTACCTTAGTCCATTATTATGTATGAGATTTGTATCATGTTGAATGAACATGCACATTGATTCATTTAAAGTTGTCAATTCACCTAATAGTTCTCTTACCTTAGGCCTTGAATTATATATTTATTATTATTATTATTTTTTAATTGTTTTTTTCATATAACTTGAATTTTTATTATTAAATTTAGACAAATATTTGTAAAATTGTATTTTTTTTTTGTTTTTTGTGCAATTTCAATTCAAAATTGCTCTTACTACTTTCCTAATAATTAGATAATATTATGCATATATAAGCCTATGCACTTAGAAAGTTAATGAATTGAGGAGAGTGGACATGATAGAGTAGTGGCTGGTGGATGAGTGTTATTAGTCATGATGATGTCCAAAATATTTTTTTCCACTTGAAAAACTAACACATTATTGATGCAATATGTACAACAATGATTTATTAACATGTTTTTGGATGGATCTATGATGCTTGACAATATCACTACATAACTTAATTCTAACTATATATATATATATATGCTCTATTTTATTGATATTTAAGTATTCAAAAAATTATCAATATTATAGTCTTACTTTTTAAATATATAATATTATTTTTATAGAGTAAATATCGTAATTTGGATCTCACAATTTATTTCTTAAATTCTCAAAATAGACGTGGGTAGAAAAAAAATGTATGACCAATATGCACAAGTATGCCTATCGCAATGGCCACTTTCTGCCATCACTACTGATGCACCTTCCAGCCATCCATCCGGCGAAGGTGTGCTCTTCAAAGGTGTCGGCTGCAGCCGGAGCCAGCGAAAGTGACAGCAATGGATTGTTGTGATTTTCCAGCTCCGGCCATGGAAGCCTCCAAAAGTGGCCCTATTGGGTCACTTTCTCCGTCCGACCGAGAACCTCACGAACCGGTCAAAAGCGCATTAAAAGGCCATGTCGACCCCACACACAGCTCAATAATTCACCTCCACGTGTCTCTCTTATCCGTTTCCCACCTCCTTTAAAACAATCGCTTTATCAGTTGTCCACTCCATCCCCCACTATCTGCAGAAAAATCCCAATCTCTCTCTAAAAACGTCCTTTCTCGCCCCCTCTTTCTCTCTCTATAATACTGGATGAGTGTGATCTCCGTTCCAATGGCCACCAATCTACTCCCCTTCAGACCGTCCATGATCTTCGCATCCGCCTCCTCCGAGCGCCGGCGACCGGATCCGAGCCGCCGCAGCTCTTCCACCTCCGGCTGGTGGACTCCTCTGTTCCAGTGGTCCTCGGAGCCGGACTACATCGACTACAAGCCGGAGAAGGCCGGCCAGGCGGCGGAACCGGACCAGAAACCCACACCGACCCGGTTCTCTCCTGGCTGCTTCACCGAGGAGAAAGCGAAGCTACTCAGGATGGCGACGGCGGACACGGCGTCGTTTCACGAGGCCATGTACCATTCCGCCATCGCATCTCGCTTGGCCTCAGACTTCGGGCTGGAAAAGCCGGATATGTGATGAGGGCATAAGGCATCATCAGTGATGTTATAAGCAGTTTTTAATTGGGTAATTTTGTAATTAGTGGTATTTTCGTCTTTAAGATGACATGTTGTTCAGACATGACTTAAGATGTAATTTGTTTGTTAAGTATGACTTAAGATGTAATTTGTTTGTTAAGTATGACTTAAGATGTAATTATTGACGGCCAAATAATAGCCCTCCTGGGAGGCTCTCTCCAAAGTTATGCCTGACTTAATATCTAGAAAACGCAGACACTGCTACAAGCCAAGAAAGGTGTAATCTTTCTAATGCAAAGAGTTTGGCATGCCATGTAGTAATGATCACTAAGAACTTTCAACATGATTTCATGAACTTCAATGGGCAAAAATGGCTTATTAATGGTAAATATATGTATGCTCACACAGCTGGATCAATTCGAATGCAACCAACACAGCAAAAATGAAATTCATCCATGTTTAGCAGACAAAAGTTGCATGGCACCCACCTCATGAAGAGCTTCCACATTGCTAAAAATAAGGTAAGAAAGATGCATCCTGCTTCTCTGTTTGCATCAGCATCGGCCTCATTTACTTGCTCTCAATGTCATACAGATCTGTTCTGAGTTAGCAATTAGGGAAAAATAATAGGTGATACTGAAGTTTTGAGGAACATCCATCATTCTCAACAAACAATATCAAATATGCAGCACTCAACCTAAAAGGGTATTTATTCAAAAGGAATGTCCAAGCAAAGGTAAATGAACAGAAATGCATGTGTTCCCCTTCCATGCTGATACACCAATGTGGCCAACAGTGATTTCATGACAATAAACATAAATAGAGCAGATCATTACTATATGATTAGAAGTAAACAGAATAAAGATATTAATAAAAGCATAAGTTGATGAGTGTTGTGCCACAGCATGATTGGCAATTTGTGTTTAAATCAAGAGATACGAGTCCATGGTCATATGAATCAACAATGAACACTGAAATTAGCAAGATAGCTTCATGTCATCTAAAAGCAAGCACCAAAAGCCAGAGCCTTCAAGCTATAACATAGCATATTTCAATAAATATAAAGTCATTGGTTATCCACAATTTGGCATCTATGTCAGACATTTGCTCAAGGACCATTGGTGGATGGACTGACAAGCCATCCACAACACATTATTAGATCTGGATCACTGCACCTTACAAGCCTAGATTACAGAGGCAGCTCAGCTGCAGACACCAAGAATTTCTAGCACATTAGGAGAAGGTGTGTGCGCAATTAAGAATCAAAGAATAGAGCACTCATGTCATGGTATGAAATATTTTCAATAAAAAGGCAAAGAACAAAGGAATCGGCATAACATTAACTGCTCAAGCTTAAACAAGATATTGGTTATCCACAATTTAACAATTCCAGTTCAGCATCAATGTGATCCCCCTTGAGTTGAGTCCCTATCATCGAACAATAACCAGTGAAACCAAATGATTGACAATAGATCACGAATATGAGTTTATATATGAAAAGAAGATGCCCACAAAAATGACAGTAAAAAGAAAGGAATATCAGGGAATTAAAATACAAGGATACACCAAGTAGAAGCCATGAGCGAACGCCCCGGCTAATACAAGAGTGAACAACCTGTCCCTCACCACAGGGTTCTTACGCAGCGAAATCCTAACTGCAAAATCAGAAGTTGACAGACTAATTAATTGGAAATAATGCAATCCATCAGAGATCGTGCATTGATTTTCACTGAGAACTTGGATTGAATCGAAGGAAGGGAGGAAAATTGGAGCACTTACTGAGAGGAAGAACGGGAGCGTACACGAGAGGCACCAAGAACTTGAACGCTGGCCCCTTGTTCCGCTTTCTCATGAAGGCCTCCCTGGAGAGGAAAAGAAAGAAGGAAGGACATACAGCAGTGCACGTAGGTGTTAGATGTGAATCGAAGGAAACAACGAAGAACTTTTTAAGGATCCATGCTTTTCACGGTAGATTACCTGTCGGAGGAATCGGACTGCGAGGCCATTTGAGGCTCCGATGCGGCACGGAGAAGTGGCGGAGAGGCCGAGAGGAGGCGGACGTGATCTTGCTGAGAATCGTACAGAGGAAACCCTCCAAAAGCGTCAAGGTTTCACTTTAGGCATTCGATACCTGCTTCGCCAGTCAAATGGCGGTATTTCCTTTTGTGTGATTAGTGTCTGATTTTTATTTATTAATATTTTTTAAAAATATTTTAATAATTAAATTCTCTAATTTTAAATTTATCTAACAATTTATATAATTAAATTATTAAAAACAAAATGAATATTAGTGAAATTAGATATATTTAAATTATTTTTAAAATAATATTAATAGATAAATTTGTTAATAAATCAGAAATCATAAGACTGAAATATTGAGCTGCTCAATTATAATCTATTATTACTAATATCTCAAATAAAATACAAATATTTATCTGATAAATTAATTTAATTATTAAATTATTTTAGTTTTGCTATAATTTTCTAAAATCTAAAGTTTTCTTTTATATATTTGCACTTTTTAGTAAATCTAATCTATATATTTAAATAAAAGTGCGATATTTGATATTAATTTCTTTTTTCCAAAAACAATATATTATATTTAAAGTATATTATAAATTGAGATTAAAATAATATATTGATCAATAATTTATGATAATTTTTAATTAAGAAATAATGTATAATATTTAATAATTTAACACATTAGAAATTGCGTATTATAATTATTTTATATCAGTTGAAGGCGCTCTTTTTAGGATTTATAAGTTTGTTGTTCTAGGGTTCCTGGGGCTGCAATGGCGGCTAGGGTTTGACCTTCGGCTCTGATTCGTCCTTATATGAATCCTGAATCACCCTTCCCCTGTGGTGCTAATCCTGTCTCGCTCATAAAACGCCTATCACCTACAGATTCCATTTTTGGCTCTCCCCTTTGCACATCCTTACTCCTGTCGATCTGCTCCGGTCACTCGTTTGTTATTGTCTACATGCGAGTCGAGATTCGTGGTGCTCTCTGTACTGATTGTGCTTCACCGGATTTAGATCGGATTTCAATATTGTTGCATCGGTTGTTTGAGTTTAGTGTTTTCCGGTGTTCTGATGAGTCTGTCTGATCCTGACCCTCCCCATATGCCGCCGCCTCCCCAGCATTACAACGATTCAGCCGCTTACTGGTCTCAATTCCCAGTGGGCAACGAACACTTCGATGATAATTCCAGATTAGACCCAAGCTCCCAATATGATCACCCGCAGCCTCCCCTTAAGCGGCCCCGGATTTTCGATGAGAATTCATCAAGTGTTGGTCCTTACCCGAGACCTAATCCACCCACCAACAGAGGACCTTCAAACATTTTCTTCAAGACTCGGATGTGCGCAAAGTTCAAAATGGGTACTTGTAGGAATGGCGAGAATTGTAACTTCGCCCATGGGATCGAGGACATGAGGCAGCCACCTCCCAATTGGCAGGAACTTGTGGGCAGCGGCCGTGAAGATGATCACAGGTCATCCGATAATTGGGATGATGACCAGAAAATAATCCACAAGATGAAACTGTGCAAGAAATTCTACAATGGGGAGGAGTGCCCTTATGGGGATAGATGTAACTTCCTCCATGAGGGTCCATCAAAGTTTAGGGATGACTCAGGGAGGTTTAGAGAGACCTCAGCTATTTGTATAGGGACATCAGGGGCCCCTTTGGTGCAGGGTGATGGCAATAGTCAATCTGAGGTTGCAAGAGCTGCAAGTTTGGGCGTCGATCCTAGGGTGGATCCTAGAGCAGCTACGAAGACAGTATACTGGAAAACCAGACTGTGTACTAAATTCGAGGTGACTGGTCACTGCCCCTTCGGAGATAAATGCCACTTTGCACATGGAGTTGCAGGTATGCAGTCTTGATCAAGTTTTGTTATCTTATGATTGAATTGATTGCCTTTTTTATTGGATTCCTTTTTGTATCTGTCACTAAGCTGTTAAGTTTATTCTAAAGATTTACTGAATATTGATCCTGCACATGCATATGATAGTGAGGCATGAGATTCTATTAACAGGATCAAAATGAAAACAAAAAATGTTCTGAGAATTCCACTGTTCCTTGCTAGATCTTTTACTTGGGCTTTAAGCTATTTAACTTAAATTGTTATCGGGGAGATGATCTCTTGTTTGTTTTGCCTTTGAGAAGGCTATTGCAGATAAATTGACAGAACATTAAGGAGGCTTGGGCTTTTCTTCTTTAGCTTGATATTTGATGCATCAACTCGATGATCAGTTTACCACATCATTGTGCAGACACCTTTATGTTTGGTTCATTATTCTTTGTTGTTATCCATGTATAATGTATTTTTTTCTTACAAATGCAGAGATCCAGTCTCCCGTTGGACGAGTGGAAGGAGAACCTCCAAATATGGCACAAACTGCATTGAAGCCTCAGCAGGTACTATCCACCGAGCCATCTCCCATGGGGGTCAATGTAGGCCCAGTGGAGCAAGGCCAGGCCAAGAAGAACCTATTGAAGTGGAAACTGAACAAGAAGGTTAACCAAATCTATGCTGATTGGCTTGATGACTTCCCCCTCCTCCAGAACAACCCTAGCAAATCCGAGAGCTTATAGATTTGGGCAAAGTGCTGCTGCTCTACAGACTGAAGTTAGAGATTTTGGAACATGATGGTGAATTGCTATTGGTTTATTTGGTGTATGCTTTTCTGGCTGAAAAGTTTTTCCTTTTTCCATCTCCTCTCAAGCTGCATCAAGAAGTTTGTTGTTTTCCCATCTTCCATTGCATTCTCATTAATGAGATATACATCTTGAAGCATGTATGGTGATGAAGCCTCCCTCCTATTCTTCTTAGTCATTCAAATAGGAAAATGTTGATTCATTCATTATTGGTTGCCAAATGGCGTTCATGAATGGTGAAATGTAGTTGGCTTTGGGCTATCAAAAATGGATTGAAGGCTTGCGCTCATCTCTTTGATGATGGCAGGTAGTGATGCAAGTCCCAAACTGTCAAAAGTCTGAAACTGTTCATGAAAACTTGAGGAGCTGGCAGAATCAATCACACCCTTGAGGAGGAGTTTGGAATTTATGTGCAGATCTGCTGCTCACCAGTGAAATTATATGCTCTCTTCAATGGCATACTTGCCCAAGTAACCTGTATTTTCTGCCTTTTTAGTGATTAGGATTATCTTCTGTATATATGCTTATATACAAGCAAAGAGGACAGAATGTTTTTGCATACTATATACTATGTTAGA
This sequence comes from Trapa incisa, assembly GCA_030064435.1. Taxonomy (NCBI): domain Eukaryota; kingdom Viridiplantae; phylum Streptophyta; class Magnoliopsida; order Myrtales; family Lythraceae; genus Trapa; species Trapa incisa. Next base: position 919,678 of record CM057774.1, on the reverse strand, counting down.
TATTTATATATTCATCTAGCGTACAAAGCATATATGGGAGTGTGGACCAGTGGTAGTGAGGAAATTCCTTAGGTAGAGAGCTCATCTGGGTGGCATGGGCTGACACCAATCCATCCATCAATCTCTCTCTCTTGTCAAGTCTCTCTTTTTTTCTATGGAGCCTCAGACCCACTTTGAGAATTTAGAGATTATCCATGGCGGTGAATTCAAGTGTATTGATCTATGAGGAGGATGAGGTGTTTGCTTAGAGGGAGACATGGTGGTTAGTTGTTGGTGGGGGTATAAATTGTTCAAATGGCAGGGATGCTTCCCGGAGTGGAGGTTGCAAGGCGGAGGCGGCTCCCTCGAAGCGGCAGCTGGGTGGATCCACCCACCTCCAACGCCTACGCGTCGACCAGGCGGCGGCCCTCCTTTTGCCTTCACGCCGGAAACCCTGAGGGCTCCTCCTCTTATTTCATGGTACTCTCTATCCACCTCTCTCGCCCTTTTCCTTGTTTTTTTTTTCAGTCAATCGCTTAAGACCTTTGGTCTCGCGGACAGAAAAAAAGGTTGCAGGGATATGATGATTGCCATGGGAAGCTTGGAAGAGCGGCAAGAGAGGCCAAGGAGAGGCTTGACCAGAGGCTGAGGTCCCAAGTTGGGAAATCTAATTACAGAAGGTAATCAATCAAGTTTGAAGGCCATCCTGTTGATATTGCATATGGTAACTTGCTCATCCGCTGATCTGAAGGCATGATAATACGAATCAAGCCACCGAAAGGCCATGGGCATCGAGAGAGCCGTTGGGGCTGACAAGGAGCATGTCGAAGAGGATCGTGAGCTGGGTCAAGATGGTCAGATGGAAAGGAGGAGGCGCAGAGCAAGGAGAGTGCGTTGTTTGCTTGGAGAAGCTCATGTCAGGAGAGACCCTCATGAACCTGCCGTGTAACCACCGGTTCCACTCCAGCTGCCTCCTCCCGTGGCTCGTGAGCAACTCGCGTTGCCCCTGCTGCCGAACCGCGATCCCCATAATCTAATGAACATGTCTCATCCATGGGCTGGGGCTCCGTCCATTCATATTAGACTATGCTATCTCAAATGTAGCGTCTTATGGGTTTCCTTTGGTCAAAATGAGTGGAAACCTGTTTTGTAACGAATGAAGGGAAGTTCGGACGAGATTGCAATAATTAGGAAATTATTGACCATATATCTATGTCCTTTTATAGTTGTTTATGAAATTTGTAAGATATTATTATTATTATTATGGATTAAATTCATATTAATTTAAAATATATAACTTTGAAATAATTAATTTTATACCCTTATAATAGGTTATTCTATCAAAATAATAAATGGAAATTTTTTTATTGAAAACATTGTTTCAAAACAAACTGTAATTTGTAAACGGGAAATTAAAACGAGATATTGAAGTGTGAAATATTTAATAAATATTTAAAATTAATATAAATGGATTATGAATCAAATTGTATATGAGAACCGATTAATGGTGAATTGTACTTAAATCGGGTTGAATTGGAATAAATCAAGAAAAATCGGTTTAAAATTTTATTTTTTTAGGTGAATTAAAAAATATCAATTTGAAAAATTAAAGTTAGCAATGCGTAGAAAATAAATTTAGATAAATTTAAAAATTTTTATTTTTTAGAAAAACAGTTGAATCGGGTCTGAACTATTCAATTTTTTATTTTAGTTCACTTAACCCGTTCCAACCAAACATGTCAACAATCGACGGATCGTCTGTCAGGTCAGTGGCCAGTTAAAGCATGTGACCAATCGGTGCTGACAAAGTACACCTAGTCACCGCTTAATCAGGGTCGTAAATTGCTGACCAATCAAAATGTGACACGTGTACTCAATCAATGGTCAAATAAAGAAAATTCACGCCATGGAAAACTCACTAATGAAGGAGCTACATGAGTACTCCATCAATGGTCAGCTAAGAAAAAACTTTGTCATCAGGGTTGACCAATGAGGAGTTGACACGTGACAAAAGTGTCATGTCAGGTACCGACTAGGATATTAGAGAACGGTTATCCAATTAGAAGTCGACACGTAGCAAAGCCACATCGGATGCTTGCACCCAATCAAAAGCTGACAAGTGGCAAAAACATAGTATGCCATGGAAACACTGACGAATTTAAATCAGCCAATCAGAGAATATCACGTGTCATGGTCAATCAATGATTAGATCTGATCAAACACTATAACAAACAAAGTGACCAATGTGAAATAGCCATGTGTCCCATCAACAAGTTAACAGATGAATCGAACAATGAGTAAGATGTCGCGTCAGCAAATTCAACCAATTACAGAGTATCACGTGACATTCCACACGTGTGAACCTCACATGTGCACACTCAACCTCTGAACGGGCGACAAATAAATCCCTCCCACAATGCCTTAAATTGGAAAGTTAATGGTCAATGGATGGTCAATTCTCGATCTCTCTATATAAAGAGCTCCACTCAATTTATGCAATTCATCCTTCGAAATCCTGAAAAAGATAAACTACTCTAGTTTTCGACAATCCCTGAACCATATCTCCATCATCGACCAATTTCTCCACATCCGAACGTGAATTCGAGTTCTCTAGAATTGGGAGGAAATGCTCTAACTTGCTGCATACTCCCTTCATTTCGAGTATAATCGAAGAAGCACTGGTAAGCCCACATAGTACAGTTGCTCCAGCTGTCGAGTTGGAGCAGAAACTTTCGAGTTGAGTTTCGGCCACCTCGGACCTCCTAATACCAAGTCGACCCTTCCACAACTCTTTAAGACCAAGCCTAATCATACTTGAGCTTTTGAAATAAGCAATTGTAGCCATCTTCATCGCAATAGACCGAGAGAAACTGTTTAAAATTTTCTTATTGAATTCTCCTTGTTTATAGCACGTGAAGTTTGATCCTAAAATGATTCACTTGACGAGAGCTACCTCTCCAAATTAAGAGCTCCGACAATCTCGTCCTTACTGATAATAATTTGAATATTTCTCTCTCTAGAAATATATTCCCGTTAAACTTCGTTTGAGCTAAATTCTAGGTCAAATTGATTGATTCAAATCTTTAAATGATTGTGGAGATGTAGTGGAGATGATTACCACCATGATAGGAGACAATTAATCGAATTTGATTAAATCAAATTTTGGGGGCTAAATTACAATTTTGGAGAAATAAGATAATTTGTTAATTTTTGTGCAATTAACTTAAATTGAGGGTTGAGGATTTAATTGAAATGGAAGGCTTAATTACAATTAAAATATTTTTTGGGGGAATTTAATTGTAATTAAAATGGTTTATTTATAATTTTAAATAATTTTATATTAAATAAAATTATTTGAGGGAAAATTATAAATAAAGTAAATTGAGGAGATTTTGGCAATTATTTTGAAATTTATTTGCCAAGAAAATATGATTAGGGATTTCTTTGTAATTATCAGATAATTGATGGATTGGTTATCCAACTTGAGTTATTGGAATATTGTTCGGGTAAGTAAGATTACTAGTATCGAGTCCGATTAAACCGATGATGTGTACTTAGGAACATATTTTACTTTGAAAATCGATTTTCCTAAAGTATAATACTTTAACTGTGTGAAGCCGATTAAACTTTTTGGGATTATATTTTTGAATAAAGTAAAAATTATGATATTACGACAAACCATTGACGTTGTATAGATACACTTCAAGAGAAACAGTCTAATTCAACCATCAATACAGGAAATGAGCGATGTTCATAATCGACAATGGTGGACTAGATCTAGTTTTTGTTCAAGTGGGGCAAAGTTCTCGATTTTGAAAAGTGAAATGGGCTCATGGTTATGTTTTGAAAACTCGTATGAGTAGGCCTAATGCCAATGGAAACGGAGCAAACCCGTAAATAAGTTTTTTATTTAAGAGTATTATAAAATTATAATAAATAGATAATGTTTGTTGATCATACTCAGCTAGAGTCGGGTTCGAGCCCATTGGTCTAACAATGTAAAGATAAATGTATTAAATCTCAAGACTTATATGTGTGATTGCAATCGTTTGGAACCAAATAGATGCCCACTACGGGGTATATTGGTTTTAAGGGTTACTGGACAGCAAGGTTGGTACAAGTAAAGTTATGATATTCTAGTATGTCTTGAAACTATGGGAGATTCGTGCGTATTAAGACCGAGTGGATAGAAAAGTGAAGTCTCACCCCCTACCTATGGTGATCGAAGTATCGATAAGTATCAGAGTTGAGTAAAGGTGCTCACACAAACGATGTGGTGAAGGTTGTGCACTCTCACGAGGGTGAACGATAAATACATTATGGGCCACTAGTGGAACAAATCAAGATTGTATTATCTAAATATCTATTATACGGCTTTTTAATCCCTTTAATAAGAAAGTGTGTTTGATTGTTTGTTCAAAATAAACCCACTAAACTAATAATCTGGTACTAGGAAATATATCATATTATAGCCTTGAACATTGTACCTTAAATCTTAGTCACTAAGTTGTGAACTCACCCCATTCCCCTTACTTCCTTAAATCCTACTTGGATTCTCTACATTGGGGCTCGAAATATCAATAAATCGAGGGTTAGGCCAAGGTGCTCCCACATATGATGTGGTAAATATTTTAACATCTCACCAAGTTGGACTATAAATACCCTACGAGCCACTAGGAGAACATATTGAGATTATATATTCTAAAGATCTGTTATACAATTATTTGATCACTTTATTGAGAAATAATTTTTTATTGTTTGTTCAAAACAAATCCACTAAACTAATAATTTGGCGCTATGAAAGATATCATATTTACTTTAATCTTGTATTATATTATCGACTAATGGGTTACAATCCGACTCTATCTCTACATATTTGAAAAATATTATCAAATTATGATAATTTTATCAATTCATTATATTAAATTAATAATTATACATTTTCTTAATTTGATTTTTTTAAATATATTTTTTAAATTCACTTAAATAATTATATAAGAAATTAATATAATTTATTAGTATTAGATGAGACTAACTACTACTCAATAAGTATATTTTTTATCCTCAATTTTATCCTATATTGGATCGTGATTCCAAATTGAATATAAGACATATTGTGAGGGGCAAAATATTAATATTATATATATTTAAAAATTATAACTTATAATTATTTTGATTATAAGATTTACTTGTGAGAAAATAACTATATATTAGTAACTATATGCTATAATCTATATTTAATAATAATTCTAATCTTATATATATAATATTTTTTATTTTATTAAATATAAAATTATATTCTTAAAATTCTATAAATTTAATTATCAACAACTATTCATATAAATATTACGATACATAATTCATGCACTTAACTATTTTTTCTAAATATTTGAATATAATACTAGACAAATTTTCTATTACAAGTGTAAATTCAGTAGATATAATACTATATTAAAAAATATTATCAGTTAATAACATATATTAATTAAACTCACAATATCTCTATTTTATTTTATAAAATGTGTAATTATAATTTATATTTAAATATTAATTACTTCTCAAACACAAATTAGTGTTCTCACTTAATTTTCTTAATTTATAATGATGGAAGTGAGTTGAGTAAGATGATGCTTTCTCTTTAAAGTCCTTTGCTTTCCTATTGTTGTATCAATCGGGGGATATGCTTTTGGGGCTATGAACTGATAAGATGCTCTCCACTAGGTGTGAACTGAAAAAATGCCCTCAACCAGGAGAGAGACATGGAAAGACATAAAGTCAGTGTTGAGTATACCTGAAATTGATTGGATGAGTATACAATTTTAAATTAGGTAAAATAAAAAAATATTTTAAATTTATAATATTATAAAATTTAAATTACTTATTATTTATAATTTTTAAATAGATTTATATTTAATATATTATTATTTCAAAATACATTTTCAAATAATAGTAGAGTAACTAGATGTACTGTAATCTAAAATTACGGCTCGGTACCTTAAATAAAATAAAATTTTACACTATAAGTATTATTTTTTTATTATTTTCCCCTTAGTTTTGTACTGTTTTCAGCACCATTACACAAATTATGGACCTGCATGATAAGTGGATCTCAATGTAGACCCACCTCATATACTCTGTGGTGTGATTTCTTTTCCTTTTACCTTTTGATAGAAATTCGAGAACCTCCTCGAATTCTCCAGGAATTACTATATATTCAAAATAATGGAAAAAAATGTAATATTTACAACGAGGTCCAGAAAATGGGTCTATTTGGATTTGCTGAAAAAGTATTTATATTGCATTAAATGACTAATAACTTTTTTATATAAATATACTTGCAATTATTTATCCTCGCATAAATCCCGTACAATGTACATGACCATTGAGTCGGATTTGAGTCCATTGTGCGGATCTGAACAGGAACCTGGTTTCGGGTCAGATCGGGTCACCCACAATCTTTATCTACACGGGTGATGCAAGTGTTTTGATAGTAAATAGAGATAGTCCATGCAGTTTGTAGCTTGCATGCCTGCCATCTACCATGAATGCGTGATTTCTGAGCTTGAAGCAGAACTTTCTGCCAATCCTCGACAAACGTCTCCTCGGCAGAGTGGACATATCCTGCAAACAAAGAGGGCATGTTCGAGTTTAACACAAGGGTAATTGGCAATTATAGAGTTCAACAAACCAGTTGATCGATGTGGAACGCTGGAGGACTCCAATCAAACTAAATATAGAGTTCAACAAGCCAGAGATCAATTGGGCACTAGTAAAACAAACCCGTGTATCTCCTTCAGCCATTTATCAATGCATTCCACATGGTACTCATGGTGGCATGGAAGAACCCTTATCTTGTCACCATCCTCGTACTCAACAAAGCAAATGTTACACCTACCATCAAAAAAGAAAGCTTCATTTCCAAGTGACATGTGAAGCAACCAAAATAAATGCCCAACAGTTTCCTTTATCTATCAGATTGACTCACTGTTCAGCACCATCTTTGCTCTCACCCGGGTTACTGTTTTCATAGCTTTTGAGGGGTAGGGAGTCCACCATTGATTCAGGGGCAACAACTGGGCCAATAGACAAGGAAAAAGGCATAGGCTGGCGATGGATTTCATCCGAGACCTGTGAAACCCAAAGTTTAAAAAAAAGGAGCATGTGCCCATCAATTTGGCAGAAATATATGTTGCTCTGTTGAGGAAAAGGAAAAAAAAATGAACATCAACTGGCACACCACCAGTGTATACAAAAGGACATTGAATTACCTCAAATAAAGCTTCTGCAAGCATCACAATTCGGGAAATGCTCAAACGAGCATTGGAATCTTCTGTCAGGTACTGGCTACATAAGCACTCATGACCATCTGTATGGATTCCCAGTGGACAGGAAGTACTCCGCCCACCATGCTCTTGGAGGCTACTGTGGAGCCTATCCCAGAACTGCACCAATGAAAACCAATTACAGAAAGGAGATTAAAGAAATTCTCAAGGCATGCCTTTTCACATTATGGATCTTCAGAACCAATGCGCGGTTAAAGTGACTCCTTCAGGAAAGATAATTCTATGTGATAGGAACCAATTCCCTCACTGAAACTTGGCAGCCATGAATTCCTTCTTGTTTGGACAACCAAGTTATCATAAGGTTATGATGTTAAAACATGCCAAGCCCAATTTTTATGAGAGGATGTTGGTATAATACCTTTACTTAGGATGCATTCTTAAAACAAACTTGTGTAATTATCAAGCCCAAAATTCACAAGAGGAGATAAAATGCTAGGAGAGTTTCTGAAGGCAAATTTTCAGTCAGAAGTAATGTATAATCCAAAAAGGTGCTAAATAATCACCTCAAATCTTCGCCGTCTCTGCCAATCACTAGGCCTCTCAAGCCTGCCACCACCAAACAACCATCTTTCTTGTGATGCCCGATGATCCTCGGGGGCAGAGAGGATGATAGCAGAAGGATAGGAACCATTACTAGCTCGAGAAAAGTGCCCTATGAAGACACCCCAGAAAGATCTTCTACCATTCCTTCGGCCCTCCCAACTAGCTGTATTAGCAGCTACAGAAGATAATGGGCCAGAAGAGACACTGACCACATCAAGTTCGACCACCCTTTCCGGTTCTACATCTTGCTCTCCATCAAATACAGGAAACTCTGAGCTTAAGGGTATTAGTTCAGTAGATGGTACAGGAAACGCTCCAGAAGTAGTAGACCCAGAAGAACAGAAAAGAGCTCGACTTCTGGCTCCTTGATTCTCAACATTTCCAACTTCAGAAATGGCACCATCATTCTCAGCATATACCTCGGACACCCTACTGAGCCCTAGATCTCCAGAGTTACTTACTGCAATTCCATTAGGTGAGATATGTATGGAGACCATTTCTGAAGGTTGTATTTCATCATTCCAGGTACTAGAAGCAGTAGTATTACTATTCCTATCTAAACCATTTGTACTAGATACACCTACAAGAGGAGGACCCAACTCTCCACTCTCAAACAAGTGATCCCCATGATTACTTACTTCATAATCTTTTGCATCTTGTTCCATATTTGCCTGACCTTCACTGTCAGAAGTAAAAGAGGAGTTTGCAGCTTCATCTGCAGATGAAACTAATCCCCCTGCATCTGTACTGGAGATAAAACATACCTCCTCTTTGGATTTCAGGAACTCACTAAACAGAGGATCACCACAAAGTTCCAAAGGGCTGGCCAAAAATTCGTCAGGATAATCTTCCATCTGCAGGGAAAGATCAGAAAGAATCAACAGATGTATCTAACAGTATAGACCATTCCCACCTTATCTTTGAGGTAAGATATTGTACTTTAATAAACATGATTCAGGAACCATCATAAAAGGGCTTAATGAGCTTCTAGGCTCAGATGAATAGCTTTTTCCAGTGACATTTTCCATGATTACTATCTATTTTTCAAGTCACAATGCTATGGCTATCTACCAATTTGAACTTGAGGCATCGTAAGGTGTGATTCATGGCGGCCGCTCAACAAATGATACCCAAAATGACTCAAGCAGCTGATGGTTCAACAGAAGAGATGCCCTATAAAGATCCCACTACAGTTCATAAAAGAGTCCCCAATGGAAAAATGCCGTAAACTGGCGACCCTTTAGGATGATTATAATCATGTAAATGATCTAAGCACTCAACATCAAAGACCAGACTCAGAATATGCAATCTAAGGGCAAGTCAAATGGAGCCAACCTCCCAAGTGCAACGGATCACATATGAAACAGATCACCAACGCCATATGGGATTGGGAATCAACCGCCCCAAAAAATAAAGCATACGATCGCAATCTCGGGATTGCTTCGATTGAAGGGATGATGGGAAAAATAAAATGGAACTTCCTGCAATCACCGGTGTAAGTACCTCAAGGGGGACGTGGGAAGACGAACATCCACAGAAGACAGACGATAGTTTCCGGCCTTTTGCGGTTGACTTTCGGAGATGCAGAGGGAGAGAGAGAGGGCGATGCAATCCGGCTATTGCTTGAACCCATAATGACCTTTTAAAGACAGAGAGAGAGAAAGATAAACATGAGGAGGTTTGAAAGAGAGAGGCTGAGAGTTCTGGTGGAAGATTGCCCAACACAGAGAAACAGCTGAAAGAGAGAGAGAGAGGAAAGGATTGACTTTTTTCGTTTCCCACTAGAAATTTGAATGATTCGAGAAAAAAATATATTTTTTTCTAGGTCAGAAGACAGGCAGAGACCCATTTTTTGTCCCCAACAGCAAGTGCTTCACTGGTTGACAAGATTGCATATTCATCGTTACAAAGATGGGCAAATCTCCAGACAACCTAAATTGACAAACCATGACGTGGAAGTATTTAATGGGATCTGCAGAATTCAAGTCAATGGCAGACAAGCAACTGAGTTAGAGAAATGTATCTGCATTGGTTATACTTGCTGGGTATACTTGTTTTCTTTGGTTATTTGTTGGATTTTCAGTTTCTTCAAGCCCTTCAGAGTTTCTGGCGTTACCTACTTAGAACTTCAGTGTAATCTCTTTTCCATGATCACAGGTGTTGGATATGGAATTTCGTCAGACATGACAGGATTAGGATGCAAGGAATCTTGGCCTGAAATTAAGACCAGTGAAAGTTTCTGTAACAATCCAATCGAATGAAGCTCATGTCTCCTCATTTGTGGTCTTACAAAACTACAAATGGATGGCACCAGTTTCCCACCTTGCACAGCACCATGGGGGAATCTTTGTAGTGCTGCAGAAGAGCATATGTTCCCCTTGTTCATTCCCACGAGAATATTTTGTGTCTTGTCTGATGATAAGATTATTCCCTCTGCATGTAGAAGAAGGATACTTAGTATATGGAAGAGGTAATAAATTACATGAAGTAGAGATTGGTCTTGGCATCATCAAACATGCAAAAAATGGGCAATATTTGGCTTCTTAGAAAAGAAACGGAGATTGATTCATCCAGACCTTGACAACTGAATCCTACAATTTGCACCAAATAGTGGAGGCACTTCACAAGAATGAATACATCTGTAAATATCAGTATAACATCTTACCTTCTGCCGCTTCGAATTTGGAGGGTCCATATCAGTATCATTAGGTTGATGCCTTGTCCTCGCACCGGAGCTGCCACCAGCCTGCAAAGAAGCACAACTCAGCCTCGGTTTTTCATTGTTTGTCCGATTAATCTCAGCTCCACTTTCACTATTATCAATCCTACCCACACAAGCTTGCAATGATTTATGTATATATAGTAGCAACTAACAAGAATATGGCTATGAAAGCCAGAAAAATGGATCAGGAAAATAGAATAGGACATGGTAATAATATGAGGATCAAGAGGCAATATCAATAATGGCTTCTTCAAGGGTGCCTTCTTAGATGGTGATATACTGATCATGTCCAGAGAAGGAAAAGGATTACTTGATCATTAGGATCATTTGCAGAACTTGAATCAGCAGAAGCCAGGTGCTGGGATATGATGGGCATGATCTGGTGAAGCAAGTTTGACAAAAATATCCCATCCACTGTTGGCACTGCTTCGGTTTCTTGAGGATCAGGTGAAGGGTTTCCTGGAGTCCCTAATTCATCGTGATCTGAAATTGTACCATTGTCTATGGTAGACTCTTCCTCAACATGAATCTCACCCCCAGGAAACAGGCTCCTCAGGATTTGGTAAACGCTCTCAGGAACCTGCCCCCCATTTTCTTGGTTGTCGTGTGGCTCGTCTGCTGGAGGAGTGTTGTTGGCAGTTTGTGAAATGGAAGCTTGGACTCTCACACTCGGCGAATCTGGAGAAAAGGAAATGATGCTGGACTTAGGAAATATACAGCTAATTTCAGCCCAAATGTGTCAAACCAAATAAAGAAGTGCTCAATTAATAAGAACTGGAAAAGGAGGAGAGGGATTCATAAAAGGTGAATCCAAGAACTTGGATGACTGCACAGACCAAGCTCATAGGATATGGTAGAATGAAAATTCCATAGTATATATCAAAAAGGTAAATTGAAAAACTAAAAAATGTAGAAAATATATGTGGACATGCCATTTGGAGGACTACTCTTACTTAAATTACTGTATTGAACATTTTAAACAAGGAACCAGAAATACTTTCCTGGAACCTCTGCACATAAAGCATACAAAAGTGAGTCATTAAAACAGTATTTCAAGATTCTATAAAAAAATTGCAGGTTCATAGTAAATCCCTATCTTGCACAAGGAACGTGACATTTAATGAGGTTTCTATGATTAGGAAGAAAAAACATAATAAAGCCTACCAAGTAAAGGATATTGTATCCCAATAAAATTACCAGTTAATGAATCTGAGGGCATCTGGCCAATGGTTGCGGGAAGAGCAGCTACTATTGTATGGACTGGTACAACCCGAATTCCTGATTCTCTAACAAAAGCTTGAGGCTGGTCCTCTGCAGCCCCTGAAGATGGTTGTACTACAGGATTTCCAGATGCAGTAGAATCAACTGCAATGTTTCTTGGTGCAGTCATAGGCTGTTGTCTATCACCATTCCCTTCTCCATTTGCATTTGGTGCTGCTGCTGGAAAACAAGTTTAAAAGCCAATCGACATAATACTAATTTACATAGTGATACTTTGGGTTCACTTTTGTGCAACATTGCTCACCTCTTCGAATTTGAATGTCGATGCGTCTTGGAAGAAAACCGTTGCTGATTCCAGCACCGAAACTTGGGCTTGACTGCACGGTTCCCCCTGGAATGTTCCCAATGCTAGTCCCCATTTGAAGGGGGAGTGGCTGAAGGCAGAATTAACAAATATAATTACATAGAAATTATATTAGGTAAAGGAATTGAACTATAAAAAAACAAAAGGATGAGACATTACCTGAGCCATTAAAGGGTTAGGGCCTAATGGAGATATATAGATTGCTGGTCCTGCATTCACCACAGATTCTGCCTGAAAAAGGAAATTGATCAAGGTACCAATTAAATTCAAACAACAGCAAAGTCCCAGATTTCTGTAGACATAGAATGAACATCACGCACCGGTGATTGACCCAATCGCAGGGTCATAGCCGTCCTACCCAGTTCAAGTATATAAGCTCCCAAGTAATGAAGCAATGTCCCGATTCTCATTGCATTATTTTGAGTACTTGATAGCATTGGAGGATTTGAATAATTTGCCTGATTCTCCAGCTGCCTTACAAACAGCTATAATTTCATAGAAGTTAAATGGTTTGTAATCAGCTCAATATGAGTTAAACAAAAAAGGGCAAAAATTAAAGAAAAGTAATGAAAGACATGAGGTGAACTCCAGACTTCACATATCTGTTGCAATATGCAAAGTCTTCAGCAATCCTTATTTGTCTGCTTTTCACATTCCAAAATTTTCTATTGTACAACCTCTCATTAAAAGGACATATCAATAATTTCTAGGAGATCCAGTTTTGTCTTCCCAGCATTCTTTTCTTCTATATATAAGAAGCAACATCAGCCTCTACATGGAAAAGCTATTATTTGATTTTTTTTTAAATCTAACTCAGCTTCTGCATATTGAGCATTTCATATACATAACACAGACAAAGATGAAGCAATAAGATAAATTATGTGCAGCATATGTAGCTTACAAGAAAAAAAGTACATCCCCACCTGAAGGGATTCTCCCACTTGTTCAGTAAGTAATTGTCTAGTAGACAACACAAGCTCTGCCAGAGAAGCAGCTGTTGGAAGACCATCTCGAACAGCAGTTTGAGACACATTGGTTGGATCTCCTCCTTCAACGCTTGCAGAACCAGCTGATTGAGAAATATGTCCAATGCCTCGACCTACCAGGCAGTTAGGTTGATCAATGTATGTATGGCAGGAACTATTATCAGGTAGTTGGGCTAAAAAGACTTACCAAAATTATCAAATTCCCCACGCATTCCACTAATGTAATGGGACATAGTCATTAAAGAGTCGGGGATCACCTAGAAATCAACAGAATTTCAAAGAAGACATCAAATGATGAAATTTTGCATTTCGGGCCCCTTGTAGGAATAGAAAACATTCATAAATTATGATCATATATCAAAAGATAGGAAATTCAATATTTTCAAACTATTTTCCTCACTTCTATATTTGTTATTTTGTGAATACAAGATTAGATATGATATTTTCATGTATTCAACTAAGGTTTCTGATGTTATTATGCAGTGAATTATGTAGATCTACCGGAGGTTGTCCCACAGAGATTGCTGTTGGAAGTCCAAATGCATTTGATGGACCCCTCAAGCCCGTATAATCAGATTGTTGCAGAGTTGAATTTAGGAAACTATCACCAGCTGAATATCTTTCAGATCTCTGCACACCAACGGGATCAATTAACTCACAAGGCATAGAGGGAATTCCATGTTGGAGCACGAGGATATGAGGAAAAATCGAAAGAGACTGATAACATACTCCTTCAGTGCTGCTTCCAAGATTTGTAATTCCAAAGGAACCAAGAACAGCAGAGACAATCTAGCCAGAAAGAATGACAAAGGTTTATGGAAAAAAGAGGCAATTCTACAACCCAAAAAGGAGGCTTCAATTCTGTACAGTGGGTATTCTTTTTCCGTTATTCAACCATTAAAAAATAATGAGAAAATCATGTTTGATCACAAGTCGACAGTAGCCTTGTGCATTAATAGGTCCTTTCCTTGATTTGTTTATTTTATGACAATAAAGGAAATGGAGGATTGGAGAAATATTCTCAGTTCTCAAGAATCAACAAAAATGAGTAAGATCTAAGCAAGCCTTACCCGTTCAATTTCGGGAGGAACCACATCCCCCTGGTCCGGACTTCTAATAGCCTCAATGAAAATGGCAGGAGAGATATGAGTGCCTGAACTATGGTTCACCCCTGAAGAAAGATCACTTGCTACACAAATGAACAAGACACTGGTCAATTTTGGCAATCCTATAAAATCAAGCAGACCTATCTAAAGAATAAGAATCGTATAAAATCACAACAATCAGTCTCAAAAACAATCTTTCGAACCTAGTCAATCGCAATCATCACTCATATAGTCCTACAACATGTCATGCCTAAGAGAATCTTTTCAAACAAATAAGTTACAATGTCCCTTCTACAGTGATGATGGTTATTAATTTCTTGGGGCAGTCTCCCTTCCCCGGGAGACATAGTGTTCAAACAGGTGACAAAAGAAAAATGCAACAACATGAAACCATAAATCTTGAAATTGTATATTCAATGAACAGACCATAAGCTTGCACTAGATTGCTAAAAAAACATCTAATTAGCAATGCCATATATAAGTTTCACCAGATACTTGATCTGAAAAACAAACCTGTCTGAGGTGATACTCCTCCTGAGAGAGGAACAGGCTGCCTAACAACTAGATGGAGGGTATGGCCATCTTCAACATCTGATTGTGTTTGTCAAGACGCTGCACATACATTTACCTATACAGATTGTGTCCAATAAGCATGACCCTGTAATCCTATAATTCCTATTAAATTTTCACCAAGTAGAGCAAGAGAGAGAACTTCTTCAACCCAAGTAATAAACAAGAAAAGGCAACAAAGGATACGGTAGGCTGAGAGAAGCTGATCATCCTTTAAAACCTTCCCTCGGCATATCAACCGTTGTTGTTCCGATAAGACACCAGTCACAGTTGCTATCTGTTGTTTCAAAGCAGGGATTGGCATCTGTACATGATAAACAGAAAATGAACATATTCAAATCAATTTCCAAACTGAGAAGAAAAAGGGAAACTATGGAAAGAGATACGACATTGATATAATGGTTGCAAATGTGAAAAATGACTGAGAAAATTAGATGCAAAATAGTAATCAGATTTCAAACTTTTGAAACACATTAAATGGTTCAACGCTTGAGAGGATTATTACAGAAAAAAAAGATCTTATGAAACTTTTACTACTAAAAGGGTTGACAAGGCCAATATAAATATGAGATCTTCTTCTCATGACAGCTAAGATTTTTAAGAAAAATGAGCACCAGAATTTTGAAGTTTCACAATGCATAAGATCTTAACCCTTCCTAATATATGGATATACATGAGGCATAAATCAATCACCTGCTTATCTACTCTGAGTGTATAGGTTTGCGAGTCCAAAGTCTTGACTTTGATCTCAATAGTGGTTTCTGAACCTTCAGCCTCGTCAAACTTCGGAATTTCACTAACACCACTTCTCTCCATTTCCTTGACCACTGCTCATGGTTGAGAAAGGAAATAGATAAAGTTCACCGCATTGGAAAAGAACATTTTTGGATACCTCTTTTAAGCGAAACAATGCCATTCAAAAAACCGAGACATCACCAAAATTAGGAGGCTAGCTAAGGAGAATCAACAAACTGAACAAAGAAACTCAGCAACCTCTTCATCCTGCTGGACAATTTGTTGGGGTCCCATGGACAAGAGAAAAATATAGTGTATACATGCACGGATCAAAGACCGTCTCTCCCGCCTATTCCATAGTCTTTGATGGGTTCTCCCATTCGGTCAAAAACACAACTATTATATGTTACTGATGAAAAAATAATACTCGATTCCAGAACAATAAAATGAACTTAGTTTTGAATATCCGCAGAGATTGCATGCAAAGAAGTGATAAAAATTAGATCTTCCCAATATGGCACATCAAGGAATCCATGTAAAAGAGTTATATTTGGCGAGAACATCAAGAAATGAACTACATACACAATCCAATCATGAATCTCATGGGAAGACCTTACCAAAGAGCATAAGTTTCAATCTTAAGCTTCTTCTATACATGGAAATTTCAAGCTGAAAGATTATCACGTCTTCATTCTAAACACATCCCCAGCTAAATCCAGCCATAGTTAACGGGCTGCAGGCTTTACGTTTCCAATAGGAAAAGTGAATCATTGCGTTGTAAAGGTCAAGATTACCCAGAATGAAGAATGGATTGAACTAAGAGATTATGCATTCAAAAAAGTCAAGCCTCAAATGGGTCCTCAAAAGAAAGGCTCGCTAGAGGAGCAATCGGACGAGAACAGTCGAAATAGTCATGCTTGAGGAAGCAGGAAGCGGCAGATTTATCACTTACTCAAGAGCTCCGAGAGTGGATTTCAACGAGGCTGTGTGTATATATGAGTATAACACCCCGATAGTGGATTTTCGGCGAGGTGAAAAAGGAGACTCTTCAATCTCGGAGATTTGAAAGGACGGTTAATAGGTATTATATAGCATACGAGTCATTGAATTCCCACTGCCACCATGGATGGTAAGAAAAATATGGCTATGGAGATGAGCCCGGGTTAGGGATGGCAAATGGTCTGGTACGATCCGACCACCACTGACCCGTTCCTTGTCCCGACATGTCCCATCCTTATTTCTCTTCCAAACCCAAATGAAAACAGTAGATTCAAACTAAAAACCCTAGTCGGCATTGTTCATCTTCCCCAAATGAAACCGCTCAAACAATCCCCTAATGAAAAAAAATCGTGCCAACTTAACACGACTGCCAAGTACGATGTTAGATCATCATAAAAAAAATGTCGATCCAGAAATGGTGGCAGTGTTCATAACATCACCTTAGTGAGCTGCCCCTCGTGCAATCTCCTTTGCACTGTACCACTGCTGAAATCCTATGTCTGATCAGAAACTAAAACAGAAAACAACTTAAAAGTGAAGGGATAAGTCAAAAATTTGCAAAACAAACAATTTATGGCTCTTGTAAGCTGGGTCAATAGCCTATTATAATAGCATGCCATTAACAAGACAGAGAGTCATCATGGATCTCACCTATTAATACAAGTTAACAACATTACAACCCGCAAAACATACTAAAAAGTGAATGTCATTTTTCCGCCTAAAAATGACAATAAGGAAGACGGAAGAAGAATCACCATATCCCATAAATACTCTATTTCCATCTATATATTCATTCCATAGTACTTTTATCCATCCATAGATATTCTACTAAATTCTCTCAAGTGGCATGGCATCTAGACTAATCAAGCTGCCGGGCACCCTTTTTCCGGGGACTTCATCATTCTATGCACTCTTCCATTGTATGTGTGTAGGTCCTCAAATCTCATTATTGCGTGAAAAAAAACACAGAAGTTGACAATAAATAGCAAATGAAGGGTAAGCATATGTAGTACTATTTTTTTAATCAATAAAGCACATGTAGTACTAGTTAGTACCATGTGTAGCATGTGCTTGCTTCTGCAAATGAATGCTTCCCGTATTGTAGATGATTAGCAGCAGAAGAAGACAGGAAGGGAAGGCTATACCAGTTGAAAAGTTTGGTACATTTTCCACTGCTGTCAATTCCAGAAGGGTAGGGAATTAGGAATAAATAAATAGCTGCATCCATGAAAATGTTCTCCAACAGTTTAATTGCCTTTACCCAGGATGACAGAGTGTGTATATACCACCAGCAAACCATCCATCCCCATGATAACAGACATCAAGTTTGCTGCTAGCATTATGCTGGTGCACCAGATGAACAAAATTGAACAGATCATGGCAGGATCAATACATCAAAATACTCAAAATGGCAACAATCAGTGCGATGACCCATGAGTTAGCCAAGACAAAAGGAATCTTCCAAACCAAAGCAAGTGGAAATATCCTGCCATTTTCTTCCTTTTGTAGACCACTATCCACCACAAAATACATAAGATGGGGAAAGACTGGTTGTCATCAGCATCCCATGTCCTTACATTCTTGCTTAAACAGTGTTTTCAGTACTTTATGCTAAATGTAATAATTAAGATAAGAATGTAATTCCCATTAAGCTGAAAACGTCTTATCTAGAGGGGTAGAGTGGTGTGATTTACATTTACAGTCCACCTACTGTGTTAAGATCGAATATAGAATAAAAACATTAACTTTCACCAGCATGACAGGAAAAGGTATACAGAGAGTACAATTGTTCAGAAAGAATATTTAGATGAGAAAAATAGCAATTAATAAAAGGTGAAAAATGTTATACACATCATATGAACTTAGTAATGAGAAACATACAAGGAAATCGGCAACTTGTCTGTGATTCTTCTCTGATGCAAGTTGTGCTGCAGTAAGCCCTGCACTGTCAGTCAACATTCCTCCTTTTTCCCAGCCTGTAGTAACACAGTGCATGCCTCTAGATTACCCTTAATAGCAGCCCAATGGAGTGGAGTGGAGTGCATCCTAACATAATAAATACATAGAAGTTTAACATATAGCATTAGCCCTCCATTGAATATAAGTCAGGCATGCTCTCCTCCCTCACAAGTTCCTCTTGAGACCCTATCTATGACTAGAGGTAATAATCAGGTAGACCAGATGTCAGCTTACCCTCTTTATCTTGACATACCCGATGAGCATCTACATATAAAAGAAGGCGTATGCAATCTGCAAACCCTTTATAAGCAGCCCAATTCTCCAAAAAGGAGGAAACCAAATGGTAATATTAACAGATACTTGAGCACACCAACAATAAAGATCCTTAACGATGATCTCTTCATATGTGATCAAAGGTGCAACTAAAAAGGTTCTGGAAGTGCTTAATAAAGCTATAAAAGAAACCCATGTACCAGAGTAGAGGGGTTCACCCATCATTATCAGGAACATCGGGTTTGGCATTCCATTTGACAACTAAGTTTATAAGAAATGCTGTCTGACCATATTGAGCATCAACATGTAGTGGCTGCGATAATACATAATTAATGATATTAATAGATGACAAATCTATAATCATAATATAGCCATTAATCGATTACCGTTTTTCATTCTTAGTAGATAAAATTTTACTCCTAATATGGTTGATAGCTGAAGTATGCAAAACTTAACCTGATACCCATAAATATCAGCAGCATTCATCTGAGCACCCTCTCGAAGTAAAAGCTCTGTCATGGAAGTACTCTGAGAGCCTAGATGTATACCTAAGACAGAGTATTCCCCATTATCCCATACCTTAGCTAACATGACCGTGGGTGAGCCAGAAATTCAGTCTCTATTCTTCACCATCATCTTTTGTTGATGTATCTTTATTTTGTCAGATATAGGTTAGATCTTTCCATTGCTTGATCATTTGATTGAGCAGTACTTCCATGATCAGTCAAGATAGCACTATACACACTGAACATTCACCCAATTTTCCACAAAACAGCATCTCATTAGTGATATCCTCTCTTAGACCTTTATTTAACAATGAACATCTCTTACTCATCAAAGGAGACAGTGATACAACGAAGCTTGGGGGCACGGTACAATGGAAAAGAACTGGCTGGAGCTCAAGCAGACAATCCTTGATGCATTAGGCTCATAGTTATGCCAATGCCATGAGATAGCTAACATTCACCCGTGCAACTCCTGAATGGCTTGCACTGACCACAGACACAATAGATAGCTTAAAGATACTGAGAATGAAGATGGGAGGTTGGAACTCAAACTCTTTGAACACTATCAGAGCTTATTCCATCTTTGAAATGCTGCTTCCGAATCACACCGTGTAATCGCTGCAGGAGCTGCTTCTTGAGCGACTCAAAGGCCAAGTCCAGTCTCTCTAGTTGATCCATAGCATTCACATTGTACAAGAAGAGACCGTAGTAGAGATCAAAGCTGTCCCCAGCTGTATTTTCCACCAAGTTAAGCAGAGTTTCATACCCTCTCGTGTTGACCGGGGTCGACTCCAACTTCAGCTTCTCCAGCACTCGACCCACAGTGTGGGTTATGAATTGGGACCCGGCAGCATGCTTGTCATGTTCTGCACAGGACATTTCCTCCATCTTACACCCTTCATGAGCAAATACATCAATAAATTTCTCACACCGGGATTTTCTCGATTCCACATTTCCAATTCTGACTTTGTCGTAAACAAAAGTGAGACCGTGCCACCCGTTTTTCCCGCTCTCGGGACCAAACATCGGGTGCGTGCAGAGTATGTCAAAATATGGAGGCAGGTTTTGGAGGAACAAGCTCCTCGGAAATTCCTTCACTGATAGAACATCAACAAACAGGGTACTTCTCTTTAATCTCTGAACTGGTAAAGACTTGAGCACTTTTTCCACGGAAAGTATTGAAGTGCAGAGAAGAATTACTTCTGGGTGCTCCTCAAAGAGGTCATCCACATCAGAGAAGAAAGAAACCCCCATGCTATCAGCAACATCAGAGTAGTCGGTCCGAGAATGGGCAAGAACCTCGTGGCCTTGGCGAACAAATGTCTTTGCAAGAAACTGCCCAAAATTGCCGAACCCAATGATTCCGATCTTGAGGCTTGAGGATTTACTCCATTGCTCAATTCCAAGGGCACTGCCATTGATTTTCCAAGGTACAGCATCTTGTGACCTATAACATTTTAATATCGAAAAAGAGAGAAAACCATCTAAATATATCCAAACATCACTTTCCAAGAAACCATATAGACATTACAAACTTTACCACCAATAAACACAACAAAGATGAGCTATTACAACCATACCTTTCAGATTCTGAAGCTGCTCTCTCCGAGGCAAAACCATTGTGGTCCTCCTTAAGCACCCAGCCATTATCCAGCAAGCTGTCTACCTTTGCATCACTTTCATACAGCCGCTTCCTTGCTACATCATCCAAGCCCTCCAACAGCTCATCCTTCAAAGCCTCGAAGGCTGAATTCAGCTTCTTCAACATAGCCAAAGAATTCTTATTATACATGAATAATCCATAGTACAGATCGAAACTGTCCCAAGCAGTATTCTCCACTAAATCAAGCAGCTTCTCATACCCTTTTGTATTGATAGGTGTAGACACCAAATTCAGCATCTTCAACACCCTGCCTACCGTATGCGTAATGAACTGAGACTCTGCAGCATACTGGTCGTGCTCTGCGCAGCTCATTTCCACCATAGCACAGCCTTCCCTAGCAAAGATATCCAGAAATCTCTCACAGCGCGAGACTCGAGATTCCCCACCGTCTATCCTAACCTTCTCGTACACAAAAAACAGATCCTTCCAGCCGAGTTTCGCGCTTTCCGGGCCGAACATTGGGTGTGAGCAGATGATGTCGAAGTCAGCAGGCAAAACACTGAGCATCAAATCTTTCGAAAATTCCTTGACTGACAGCACATCTACGAACAATGTGTTCCTTTTCAGCCTCTGAAATGGCAATGTCTTGAGGAACTCCCCCGTGGAAATAATCGAGGTGCAGAGAAGGATTACCTCCGGATGCTCCTCGAAGAGATCGTTGGGATCGGAGAAGAATCTGACACCCAACTGGAGAGCCGCATGGAAGTAATCGGAGCGGGAGTGGGCGAGCACGGTGTGGCCCTGCCGCGTCAGGGTTTTGGCGAGGAACTGGCCGAAGTTTCCGAATCCAATTATGGCGATCTTCAGGGAAAGAACCGGATTTTCAGCAGGGGAAGATGTCGTCGTACAAGACTCCACTACTAAGGCTGTAGCCAGCTTGAACTCGGTGTCGTAGGGCTGCGCGGCATCAATGCATTTGACCTGGAGAGTACGGGAGAGGTGGCGGAAGAGGTAGCGGCGGCGGGAAGAAAGAGAGAATGAGAGGGCTGGACGAGGGCTGAGAATATAGCTAGGCTGGGCTTGCAGGCGGTGGAGATGAGGAAGCCCCAGGTGGCGGAACGAGGCGGAGGAAAGCATCGATAATTGAGCGGAGAAAGGCAATCTCTCTCCAATTATCTCTGAACTCTGCAGGCTTCACTTTCCCAGGTGCAGCCAGATCCCTTTTATGCATTCATTTATAGCATTATTGAGCACTTCAATAAGATGGGGACCATCTCCGCCATCCTCAGTTGTGATCATTGAACTGATTTCGCCGATAAACATCAAGAAGTACAGCAGATTAAAGCAGAACAAAGGAAAAGGCTACGGCTTTTACAGAAGAGCTGTTGTTATTTCAGTGGCAGAGGAGAGGTTCTCAGGTCATCCTGCACAGGTCTTGAAGAGGAGGGAGCAATCTCCTGTCTCTTCGTTCTCAATCAGCATTTGGCTCAAAAGATCTTGAAGAGAATGCCGCCGTGGGTGGCGAAGAACGGGGCGAAGACGAGGGACTCCACGGCCATTAGCTTGATGAGGATGTTGAGGGACGGGCCGGACGTGTCCTTCAGAGGGTCTCCAATGGTGTCGCCGATCACAGCTGCTTTATGGCAATCGGAACCCTTTGGCCCGAGGCTCCTGGCGTGCTCGGAGACACCGGCCTGGAGATTCCGAGCAGTTGAACTTAGTGTCGAAATTAAGGACTCACTGGGTTGTTTAGGGATCAAGCAAGCATTACCTCAATATACTTCTTGGCATTATCCCATGCACCACCGGTGTTGGAAGCAGAGATGGCAATCTGGGTTCATGGACAAGCACGTAAGGCCAGGCAGTGTAACAGACATACTTTGATGAACCAAATGTACCACTAGTTATCGGTTTTACCTGGACGCCGGAGACAAGGGCACCGGCAAGGACCCCAGATAGAGTTTCAACTCCAAACAGGACCCCGACGATGAGAGGGGTGAGCATCACGAGAGCACCAGGTGGGATCATCTCCCTGATGGAGGCGTCGGTGGAGATCTTCACACAGTTGGCATAGTCAGGCTTGCCAGTGCCCTCCATGAGACCCGGGATGGTGTTGAACTGCCTCCGGACCTCCTCCACCATCTTGAGTGCGGCGCTGCCTACACTCTTCATCGTCATGGCTGAGAACCAGTAGGGGAGCATTGCACCCACGATCAGCCCAATGAACACCTTAGGGGTTAGGACATCGACTATGGAGATGGCTGCCCGGCTTACGAATGCACCAAAAAGGGCGAGGGATACCAAGGCCGCAGACCCAATGGCGAAACCCTGACAAGAAAAGGTCACAGAATGATGAATGCATGTCTTCAGAATCTCTACCTTCAACCTCAGTGCAGACAAATGGGATGACTGACAATAAAAAAAATGCACAAACCTTTCCAATGGCAGCAGTGGTATTGCCAGCAGCATCAAGAGCATCAGTCCTCTCCCTAATGCGGTGGCTCATACCGGCCATCTCAGCAATTCCTCCGGCATTGTCACTAATGGGACCATAGGCATCAATGGCAAGGCCAGTGGCAATGGTGCTCAGCATCCCGAGTGCAGCCACAGCAATACCATACATGGCAGCAAAGCTGAAGCTGACAAAGATGCTCAAAGCAATAGCAAAGATGGGGATTATAACGGACTTGTATCCAAGTGCTAGACCAAAGATGACATTTGTTGCAGCTCCGGTGCGACAAGAGTCGGCAACATCCTGGACAGGGCTGAGTAGAGAAGAAACAAACGAAACAAAGGTTCAGAAATGCAGGTAATGTGAAGAAACAAACAAAACAAAAGGAAGCCCAGAAAATCTGTTCACCTGTAAGCATTGCTAGTGTAGTACTCAGTCACAAACCCGATGATGAGCCCCGCCCATAAGCCAACGCCCACGCATAAGAAAAGCTCCCTGTATCACAGGAAGCGTGTAAATTATACTGGACAAAGGGTAAAGCAAGAGAAAGGCCAAACAGGACCTTGGAATTTCTATAAGACTGCTCACCAGTTCTTGACAACCTTCTGTGTTCCAAAGTTGAAGATTGTGAAGGAAGAGGGCAGGGCAATCCAACTCACAATGGCGACACCTATGGTCATGAGAACAGTTGAGATGATGAGCTGCCTCTTCAGAGCAGGCTCAATCTCCTTCACTGCCTTGATTTCAAAGAAGTCAGTTGCAAACAAGGTGGTTAAGAGGCAGACGAGGATGCCCACAGAGCTGATAATAAGCGGATAGAGCATAGGGGTCAGCTCATGGTTGACACCGAAGGAAGAGATCGAAGCCACAACAAGGGCAGCACAGGAAGATTCTGCATATGAACCAAAGAGGTCTGATCCCATTCCAGCAATGTCCCCAACATTATCACCAACATTATCAGCAATCACCTGAGAAAAAGAAGGAGAGAGAACAAAGGGTATAACCATAAGAATCCACAATATCATAACCACTTCAAGATGCCCACTTTGATCCTTAGAAGGAGAAATCCTTACAGCTGGGTTTCTTGGGTCATCCTCGGGAATGTTCCTCTCAACCTTGCCAACAAGATCAGCACCCACATCAGCAGCCTTAGTGTAGATACCCCCACCAACTCTTCCAAAGAGAGCCATGGAAGAACCTCCAAGCCCATAACCCGTAATGGACTCGAAGAGACCCCCCCAGTCATCACCATAGTAAATCTTGAACAGATTGATGGCAATGTAAAGCACTAGAAGCCCATTGGCAGCAAGAAGGAAGCCCATCACTGCACCCGATCGGAAGGCAGTGATAAAGGCCTTCCCAACACCTTTTCGGGCCTCCAAGGTTGTCCTTGCATTTGCATAAGTTGCAATCTTCATGCCGAGAAAACCCGACAACACCGAGGTAAAGGCACCCAGCAAGAAGGACACGGTGCTGAAAACAGCAGTGGCCAGGGCAGGTTTGCACGTCTTTGTCCGGTCAAAGGTACAAGGTTGGCCTTTTGTGCTGAAGCCCTCCACAGATCCTAGAAAGAGGAAGATAAGGATTGCAAAAGCAGCCATGAAGATCCCCACATATTGATACTCGGTGAAAAGGAAGGAAGTCGCCCCTGCAAAAAATGAACAAAAACAGTTAAATGTAAGCAGAGACAAATTGAACAAGCAAGAAACACACTAAAATAACTTATGGGGAAAACAAGTCATGCTTTCTTTATAGTCTTTCTGGCATTTCAAGGCAATCAAAATGAATGGTTTCTGAAGAAAGATGTGGAATACCCCAAACAAAATGAGGGCCTGAAGGCTTGATACTTGTACTTTTTTCAACATATTGATCAATCAAATAGGAAAAGGAGCTGACACAAATATCCCATAGCATTACAAACACAAGGATTACCTCTCAATCTCAAGAGACAAGAATAATAACCAGTCAAATGCATGTGCTGGGATAGGACATGACTCAATGTCAGTATAGAAGAATGGTTTAGGGATGAACAGTGAAGAATCAGAACACTGTACAACTCCAAAGAGAAGTAATGCAGAGAACCCACCAAACTGTGATGGTTATAATTGACTGAAGCCACAAAACTTGATGCAACTCACATAAATCCATCAAGATCAAAAGAAAATCAACAGAACCAGCCATCCAAAATGACATTATTTGACCCATTATGAATGCAATCCAATGTGTCTGTCTTACTGCCAACAAAGACATCAGATCTTAAACTATAAATGATATATATCTCAAATAATATATATATATATATAATGAATGAACTCATCAGTCATGGTCATAAAAAAATAATAATAGTAATAGGATAAGAACAAGCACACAAGATATTCATGGCTGGAAGCAAGTGGTATATAAATGTTCCAAGGCTCAAAAGTCAAGGGAAGAATAAAAGATAAGTTCACAGCCATGGCAGGACAGCTCAGACCTGTGGATAATGCTATTAAAAACACACTTGCAGGTAATTGACTATTCCTTCAAGATATCAATTACAAATGGACAAAAGGATTTGTTAATCCTCACCCATGAAATAGGAGATGTTGATTGTACAAGGGGACACTAGGAGTTATTAGATCAGCTCAACACAGGCAGAAGTAAATCTCAGGATGTTATGGAAAGCATCATTGTAAAAATTCAATTCTCTTACTCCAGAGAAGAAAAAAGAACAAAACTGAAAGGTAAGTAGACAAAGGGACATGAACAATGATCTGCAAGAAACTAGCATTTCACCCAATCAAGGATACAACAAAGATTTTCTAAAATCGTTGCTGCATGGGAATAAAATCTTCAAAGACATCAAAACAAGGCAAAGTTTAGGGTATATAAAGAGATCTTTGAGTCAATAGATCAACAGCAACATAATTACAGCACATAATTCTACTAGACAGCAACATTTCAGTGATGAGATGACATAAGACATCAGACAGAGGAGCGAATTTTACTAGAAATCCACAAAAAAGGGGGAGGAGGAAAAAAAGGAGCTCAAAGAAAAGAGAGGAAGCATTCAAATGATAGGTAATTCACCTTCCGAGATGGCGTTTTGAATCTCCGCGCACTTGAGCACTACCGCCTGGTCGTTGACGTTCTCCTCCTCGTCGATGAGAGAGTCGGAGTAGCCATTCTTGCCGCCGGCGTTTCTGTGGTCTGCGGAAGGCGAGAGCTTGACCCTGGAGACGAGGAGCCACTGGACGAGGGAGAAGGCGATGCCGATGATAGCACAGACGGGGATCAGGATCTCGGCCCCGGTATCCGGCAGCAAAGTAGAACCCATCAGGAGGTGAAAACTCGGAAGGAAGTCAAAGGGAAGGGAGAGCAGATGCTCTTGCTTATGCTAGAGGATAGTGACACAGTGAGACTCTAGGGTAGCAGGAGGAGGAAGATGGAGAAGGTACTGAGAGCAGATGAATCGAGCCCCCACTATATATATATGTGTGTGAAATCGGGTGTAGGCGGGGAGGAGAAGATGATGCGAGATAGCAAGCGGTGGGAGGGAAAATGAATTGACCGACGACAGTGACACGTGATGAAAAAAAACAAAACCTTAGTTCCGAAAAACAACCGCCGAAATTTCTATTATTTAAAAATTATCCAAATTTCGAATTTTTTGTGATGACGTCATATTCTGTAATATTATTTCTGCCGGTAATTTGAAAATTAATTAAAAAACAGGGAAGTAGTAAGATGAATATTCTGGTCTTTTCATTTCTTTTTTTTATTTATATTTTTAAAAACATACATTATATTAATTTATATAAAAATATGATATGATGTTAAAAATAAAAATAATAATAATTAAATTTTAGTTTTATTTTTTTCACTTGCTCACTAATTAATTTTGTCCAAAATCCCCGTGCTATATGACATCATCTTCACCTTGTGCTTCATCTTTTTAAATTAAAATATCTAATTAACAAAAGGAATATTTGATATAGTAATATTGCCCTTACCCTTACCACTTTCATTTCATTTATTATTGCTCTCTCTTCTCTAAATTTTACAGTAGTAAAAAATAATATAAAATAAATTTTTTTATATTGATAATTGATAATCGATTTAATTAGATTATAACTAGCAAAATTATTATTATATATATATATATGTATATATATATATATTATTTTTTATTACAATTTAATTAAATGTTAAAATAATATATTTACAACTGGATGGATCTGCATTCGTGATGTCGTTTTTCTGATGCTCAATCCACGGTAAAAGCTGTCACGCACCCGAGATGGCTCAATGGGACCGGCTAAAGCTGACCACATACAATATTAGGGCGTATGCATGTTGAAGTTTCAGCACTTGGCTCCATGGGAGCTGTTAAAGCTGACTACATAAGATATTAAGGCGTATGCATATTGAAGTTTCAGCACTTGGATAGGTTGCCAGTAAATTACCGGTGCGCATGGTTTGGCTTGATCACGCATGATGCTCCTGGGATTCCTTCTATAAGATGATGTAGACTTGGAATATATTGTATGAAAGGGATGTGTCGAAAACATGTGATGCTTGGCATTGTCTTGGTTGATGCAGAAAAGGGGACTACCGGGGTCTGACCTCTTCGACAGAGTTGAAAGTCGAAAAGAAATAATAGGTTGATATAAGTTAAGTTAGTTTACCATTAAAAATAACTCTTTTTTTTAGAGTGATTTCATGTAAGTCATTCTCCTCCAAAAAGTTGAAGGGCACCAGGGAATATTGCACTTGGAATATGCTACTTGCCCTTATAAACCACATTTCCTATTGTCAACTTTATATGGTTTCCAAATTTTATATATCAATATGATTCACCTTGCAAATTGTACCCTTTAGAAATGGTATATTATCCATACATTGTTGAACATAAAAATGTTAGAGTATGTAAATTTGAATTTTATTTGAATTAAAAATATTTACCAATTATTTTACACACAGCACTAGCAAAATAACAATGAACAATAGTTTGGTTAGTATGACACCCATATAAGTTGAGATTATTAGGCATTTCTTTCTTAAAAAAATCTCCTATTCGAATTTCATACTATCCACTAATAAAATCTTTATTCATATGCTTCATAGATATTTCATATTGAATCACATTAGATTTATCATGTTAGTGGATGGGCTAACTATAGTGTGATCTATTAGAAAACAACTAACCATAGCACCTAGAAAATGAAAGGGACCTTGATATTTCTGCTTGTCATGTCTCTTCAAAGATACCCTTTTTAGAGATAACTATTGGGTGGAGGTAGCAAGTCCTAAAGCTCTGCTGCCATTATAGTATGCAAGGCATGATGAAATTCCAGATAAATCCACCTTCCCCTCCATCTCCCCAAAAAAATCTAGCACCCACCTTAATAACATGGAATATTATATGTATGGCATTAATGCGTTTTAAAATTTTAATTTGTAAAAAATTTAAAAATATTATTAATATATTTTTAATAGTTGGGATACTATAATTTTAGAGTCAATATTTTGTTCAAATATGAAAATTTGACAAATGTTTAAATTTAATGGTAAAAATATTAAGAGGAAAAGATTGTTGGGTGTAATAAGGGGTAAAATTAAAAATTTATTATATTTTTTTAGTGAGAAATAAATTAAAATGTAGAATCCCAACATTAAGCGATGTGCATACGATGGAAATCCCAAAATCCTAAAGTGACTTGTGCATTGTATCCATGTAGACCGTGTGAGAGGTTGGCTCAGGTGGGCTCATCACTATCAATAAAAATATCTGTGGATGGAGCTCAATGGAAAAAAATAAATTTATCCAATTTTACTTTACACGGTTATATTATTAAATTATATATTTTTTATTATGCATAAGATATATATTTTTTGAATTTTACGATAAATTATATTAAAATATTATAATTTGACAAAACTGAAATATTACAAGATTTTCCAATAATCTAATATAATTCAAAATTAAATCAAGTAGAATTTATCTTTTTTTATACTAAAGAAAATATTTATGATTATTCCTACTTAAAAAAAACTTTTATTTTTCTTAAAAAAATCAAGCGTAGGATGATGGCTCTAGAAATCTTTCCATGCCGGTGTTTGATTTATTCGTGTATTCAAAGTTGGTGGGACCGTGAGACTGGTTGGCGCCTCACGTTTGCTGCTTCCTATGGACACTGCCACCAAGGTAAAATATATTAATTAATTATTCCATTTTAGGACAACACGATAAGAAAAGGCGTTAGGCTTATCTAACATCTATTTAAAAATTGTTCCATATTATTTAAATTATCTCATTTAATATTTAGTATGATTATAACATTAAATTAATCAATCATATGCAAACATGCGTACCTTTGTTAAATTTGATGGCATGCTAGAGCAGTTAAGATGGTATCTCCATGCTTCCTAATTAATTTTGTGGCACGCCTAATATGTTATAAAAAATATTCTCCCATGCAGCATGACATACTTTTCTGCAAGAAATTCTTCAACCAGAGAAATCAGTTCATAGATTTATGTGTAATTAAAGATGGAAATTACCCTCAATCATCACCAGAAATCATTGCACGAGCACATTCCATCCCTGAAATGGTGAAACCTGCTCTTATCTCTCATGATGATCTCCCGCCCACTGATCTTCGACAGGAACTTGCAGAAGTTATGGCAATCCTCGCATGTCCTCAGGTTCTTAATCACCCTTATGGGTGACTGGTGTTTGGCATTGACGATGAGACCGAATGTGATTGCCAGCTTCTCACTATGGGTGCTGACAGTGGCTTCCTTCTCCTCCCTCTCAATGTCGTGATACACTGAATCAACCTGCTGAATGTATCCCAAGCTCTTCATCTTTGCATGTAGTTCCTCTAACTTCTGATAAATATTTCCAGCATATACATGGGACTGGTCGCCTCTTGAGAAGATGTGGATTTCGCCATTGAACTCGATTGTGGTGTAACCCACAACTTTCTTGGCTCCTTTTTTCCGGATGCGCAGTCTCAGCTTATCCACCCGTTCCCATTTCCCCACCGAAGCATACATATTGGACATCACAACTTGGTAAGATGCAACATCAGGAGATAACTCAAACAACTTATCAGCTGCGATTAGGCCCAGCTTAATATTTTTATGAATTGCGCAGGCACCAAGCAAAGCCCCCCACACTCCTGAGTCAGGCTCAATGGGCATCCTCAGGATAAACTTGTATGCCTCCTCAAGATTCCCGGACCGGCCCAACAGATCTACCATACAGGAATAATGTTCCTTCCTTGGTTGAACATCCTCATTTTTCGATCCAACCATCCTACTAAAATATGTCTTGCCCTCTTCCACAAGGCCTGCATGGAGGCAAGCCAATAATGCTCCCAGATAGGTCACATGGTTTGCCCTTGGACCTTCATCATGCATTTGTGAGAACAGGGCCAATGCCTCTTTGCTGTCCCCATTGATCGCATAACCTACGATCATTGTGCTCCAAGAAATAACATTCCTATGAGGCATCTGACAAAACAAAGCCCTGGCTCTATCAGTGGACCCACATTTCATGTACATATCAAGCCTAACATTATCAACAATAATGTTGTTTCGCCCACCAATGATTTCTTCCCGAGCATATTTGTAAACCTTCTGTCCAGTCTCCAAACAACCCAGCTGCCCGCAGGCAGAAAGCACGCCCACAACGGTTATGGCATCAGGCCTGATCCCTGCAAGACCCATTTCATGGAATAAGGATAGTGCCCGGCTTGCGCAACCCACTTTGACACAAGCAGCAATAAAAGCATTCCAGGCCACAAGATCTTTGTCAATCATGCTACCAAACAAGTAATCTGCAGAATCAATATCCCCAAGCTTAGCATACATGATAATCAACTCGTTTCGCACCTCAGTGAAAGACTCGAGCCCATACTTTATCACTTGGTTGTGCACAGCAAGACCTGTACATGGTTCAGGGAGGTCTGAGCAGGCCTTCAACACGAATGGATAGGTGAACTCATCAGGGCGGATCCCAGTAGCGGCCATTTTCTTATAGAGGGAGACAGACTCAAAGGTCTTCACATTCTTGGAGTACCCTCTGATAAGGGTGTTCCAGAGGAAGATTCTTGGATTCAACATTCCATTGAACAACTTATAGGCATAGTCAAAATCACCCAGGTCAATCAGATTAACCATGAGACGAGTGAGGAGGCTGTTTTTGATGGAGAGACCAGTGGTGAGAAGGACGGAGTGGATTTGTTTGAGTTGGTTCAGGCAGCTAGAGCATGACCAGAGCAGTTTAATAGCCCTTTGTTTTGTTAATGAAACTGAAAGAGGGGCCTGGGGGAACATTTCCTGATCTTTAGAACACCAACAGCTTCATATCACAATGTTGGGAAGTCTCAGCTATCTAGTATCTGCATGAGGAAGATATTGCATGGAGTCAGAAGAATAATCCTTTCCCTTTGAAATTTTCCAGCTGAGCCTTTTCTCACATGAAATCTCTATGGACCTCAGATTAATAACTTAGATAGGAATCATTTATGTTCACTAGTCATTACTAGTTGGGTGGTTCCATTGAACTCCAAATATTACAAGTTTAGTGGTGTGTAAAACTGAGACCAGAAGAACTCTATTCCAATAGGCTACAGGTAAAGTGTGATAAATTTGGTCTGGGTTTCCAGCAAATTTGGTGGCACAAGCCTTTAGATAGTGAATATAACAATTCCATATCATCCTCCGTATATAAGTTTAGTGTCATGGCACACAAAACTAAAAGTTTAATGCTAACTGGGTATACTGAAAATAGTTCTACCAAAAAAAAAACATGAGTAAAATTTCTACCTTATCAGGAATGACAATTTGACCGACCCGTTATGTCCACGCCCACATTGCAGAGCCCCCAGCCGCTCTGATATGCCCCTGCAAATTAAAAATAAAAAGAGAAAAACAAAAAAAAGGAGAATAAGCATCAGGCCGAGGGGAGTGGCTCCGTCCAATGCTTCTCCCTTTTTTTCATTTTTTCTTCTTTTTTTTACTTTGCAGGGGCTAACCAAGCGGATTGGATCGAACCCGTGGATCTCTGCTGCACTGGCACAGCCAACACGGATCGGGGTGGCTTGGGTCGGTTGAATTGAACAGGGCAAATTGCCAACCTTGTCCATTAGAATATGTCTCTCCCACTTCTAATCTTCTGAGAATCATCAACTTTTACTTTCAAGTTTCTGTTACAATAGCATAATTTTAGCAACAAACTTTTTGACACTCTTCAACCATCTAAAAAATGCCTTGAACAATTGGTCTGATTGAATAAAAAATGCTATATATAAAGGACTTAATACTAATAGCACACATATTCTACTGCAAATGTCTATTATATCTAATCCCCCAATAGAAAACCTAGCCCATTCCTCACCCAGTCATCCTGCTTGGCTTTTAAAACAAATATGAAGAGCAGTGTGAAATGCATCTAAGGGAAACCTAAAAAAATAGGAACTAAAGAATCAATCTGATTGTTTCTTCGGTGCAAATTAACAATAATTCTTCCTATGAATACTCAGTGCACATAAACCAACAGGCACTTAAAAAAGTGAAAATTATCCCAAATTCAACTATACTTTCAGTTGGAATACAACCGTTGGATTACTGCAACATAATTTCTTGTTAACATCTTGAAAATAAAAACTAATTCCAATTAAAATCAGCTCCAGATCAGCCTAGGGACACCAATCAAAATGGACCAACAGACACTCAAAACGATCATAATCTATGGATACTCAAATAATTAACAACTTTGACTCACAAATTGAAAAATTCAACCCCCTGTCAAACTTAAAACATTAGGCATATCATGAGCTAGAACTCTCCTGAAAAAAATTCTAAGTTAGTCATCAATCAATTTCAGAGCCATCATCCTTCCAAAAAAGGAAATCCAATCACAACCTGATGCTTACAAAGGATTGAAATTCTATTCTCAAATCAAATCAAATGTTAGGCCTAGTCAAGCCAAACTTTCATTGTAATCAGTTTCAAACTCAACTTATTCATTGGAAACTTATTCTACAGAATAATACAGACATATTCCCATTACAAACACCCCAACACTACTAGTTTGACCAATTCTACAGTTTTCCGCCGTTTATCCTTCCAATTGGGGAACACTTTCATAGATCCATATTTCCAATATAAACAATCCTACATTAAGTTTTGTTTTGTCCGGGGTTCCTTAAGCTCGCTATATCGGCCAATACCATCTTTGAACAGAAATTCTATCACAACAAATTGGCCTACAATACTTACTGGCGTGGTGGATGGGACAGAGAGCAGCAGAGATCGGAGTAGTGACCAGAATTCGTGCAGCGGTGGTCGAGGTGGTGGCTGGGACTCCGAACTGCAACGTATACGGGAACAAGACGAGCCTCGATACCGAAATCGCGCGTGGAATCCAATATCGCAGGGCTCGAAATGGGAGGATTCCCTATGAGCAAATGCGTGGGAGAATGCCTTCCAGTCGGGTGATGCGAAAGGAGAATAATGGAAGGAGATGGACGCCTTAGCCCTATCTATCGACTGAAGTCCAGATTCGATCAACGGCCAGGTCTCCCAATCGGATGAACCGAACCCGACCGAATCATCATTACTTTTTTTTCGATCATATTTCTCAATTTTTTATATTAAATTATTTAGAAAAAATATTTTTTATCCATTTCAACTTTACTCGAAATTTTTTTTACATGTGAATGTGTTATGGTAACAAAATTCGAAATGAATCAGAGCTATATTTCACCAACATTTTTCCAATTAGGAAAGACGATCCTACTTGGGTTATGACAATATCTTCCTATACATTGCAAACCTAGCAAAGCACAAGACCAAACTTCCGAGATCAAAAGGGTGAAATGAAACCAATTGAGCATTATCATCAAATTAAGCCTGTGAACGATGAGGTGAACATATATGGTATGTTGGCGAGAGGACCCCGTTGAAGAGCAAGCTCGTGGAGGTCCTTCACTATATCGAACACCGCCTCCGGCTGTGCTAGTTTGAGGGCATTCTCCGACATTCTCTGTAGCTCATCCGTCTTCGTGCTAAACCATTCTGCTACAGTCTTTGCTGTTTCTTTAGAACTTCGGGTGAAGATACCGGCCCCATTGTCCACGACGTATGGAACATTGCCCTTCTCCTGCAATTAAGATGCAGATGAACAAATCAAGATTGGAGTTTTCCCTCATGATCCTTTCATACTTTCTTGTGTTTTTTTCTGCATCAAAGGGCCTGGATCATTTGAGTGTTACTAACCTGTCCAGGGATGTAGTCGTTGAGGATGATTGGGAGTCCTCTTATTAATGCCTCTGCAATCGTCCCGGGCCCTGCCTGCAAGCAAGAAATAGGCGAAATCTGTTGGCATGGAAATTAAGTAGGCTGCCATTGAAGCAAAAAGTATGTAGCCAAGGGAAAAGTACTTTAGTTATTATGCAGTCACAGGCCCCCATCCATTTCTCCATCTGGGTCTCGAATCCTCTGACCTGTTGACACAATGAAGCCTGGTAACCTCATAGTTCCTAAGATGTGACCAGCCAATAGTCACAATTAGTTAAGATTAGTTACCTTCACCGGTATCTTCCATTCTTCTGATTGCAATGTAGAGGCTAGATTCTTGTTCCGCCCGCAGATGATTACTAACTGACCGATCGGTTTTCCTGCATTTTTATCAAACAGTGATTTCCCCAGTGCCATGGCTGTTTTCTTCACAGGGCCCATCCCTTCTCCACCCCCCATCAGTAGAACTGCAGGCAGATCAGGATCCATCTCGAGTTCTTCCCTCAACTTGTCCTGCAATATCAAGATATGAGGACAAACACATTTGATGAAAATCAGAGTACAGTCGCACACGATATATGGTGATTTCAAATGCACACCTTCAAATGAACAGCCCGGGCAAATGACGGCCGTATGGGGAGGCCGTAAACCCGAACCTGTGACTCTTCAAGGCCGTCCACCAATGCTCGCTTGGCCACCTCCTGTGAAGGGCAGTAGCACCTACTGACACCTGGATGGAACCTGCAGTGCAGCTCAAAGTTTCAGGACGACCAGAGGTTTAAACTTACTGAAAATGGACGAGGACAGAAAAAATGAGGATGTGCCAAGGTTTTGGGGAAGTAGACCATGTGGGATGGCAGGTGTTTAGGTCTGTGATGACCGTGACGAAGACGACTTTCTTCTGAAGGCCTTGCCATTTGAGGACCCACAGAGGAATGTGCTGCATCAATGGGTGCACACTTATGATTATATCGGGCTTATACTCCATAAGACCTGCCTCGACTTCCCTTCAGAACATCAAATTTCACCAACATCAGCAAGAAAACAACAGATAACCACTGCCCATCTTTCTAGTTTTTTGTTGAATTAATCTATTCTATCTGTTAGTCTTTTATATTAACAGAGGAAGCCCGTAAAGAGGACTCCACTTCCTGGTGCCAAACTTGTGCTATTAATAATCAATGGATGCCATTCAAGTAGATAAAAATTGCAGTCATGAGTTGTCTTTTTCTGAATTATTTTCTTGGATTTCAATTGCGATGGCGGAGCACTGATAAAGGATCGCGTGGATGAAGGCCAAACCAATGAACAGAAGCACATTTTCAAAAGATGATCCATTTATTGAGATGAACTGCATACTTTGCGTAGTAGGCAGCGATGGCGGCAAGGTAGACGCTGTGAATCCACCTGGGGGAAGTGCTGTGGAAGGCGACATTCCATAGCTGGACATGTTTGACCATGAACTTGTAGGACCTCTCCATGTCATTCAATGGCCACCCTGTGTATTCCTTCCAAACATCTTTCACGAATACCTGAAAATAATACAAATCTTCAATGGAAATGGATAGTTTCAGATAAAAATTATGAATGTGGTAAAATCGAAAAATATTTGCGCTAGAATGTTTAAAAATCATCTTTGGGAGGGAAAACAGAAGGATGATAAATGAAGAAGAAAATGGGGGAAATGTAGCTTGGACACATGATTGCATCAGAGAAGATTAGGGCAGGGCATCTGAATAGAGCAAATCACCTGATATTCGTCCCCGAATTCCATCCGAAACGCATCTCGGATTGCTTCAGCGGAGGCTCTGTGCCCTCCGCCGGTGTCGCTCATCAAGATCAGCACGTTCTTGGTCCTCTCTGCGCCGATCTGCGCGAGCTCCATGCCGACATCGCATTCCTCGAAGTCGTCATCGTCGAGCTCGCGGGAGCACCTCCGGTGAGCCACCACGTGGTGATTGCTGCTCCCGCCGAAGTAAGAGCCGCCAAACAGTTTCTCCGTGATGGAAGACGGAGGCTTCCTCGGTTGCACGACGGCCATTTCAACCACACGAAAAAAGAACGGGCAAGAAAAACAGGCAAGATTCGGTCCTTCTTCTTGATTATATATGTATATATATGTATGTGTACACGCGTGTATTGAGTCCCAGCCAGTCAACCCTCCTTTCCTCCGCAGCCGGAATTAGGATTTCCAGCCAAGGGCGGAGAGGGAGAAGGGGAGGAGAGGCGGAGACTGGAGGATAGAGAGTAAGAAAAATGAAGAAGAAGCTCCTTCGAGTAAAACGTGTGTGGGTTGGGTTGATTTTGGCTCCTCTTGGCAAGTTTTGGGGCGTATTTATAATTTCAGAATTATTTATTGGAAAATTACTAATTTTTACTTTTTGAATTTATTTGATGCCAACAATAATGCAAAAATTTTGTATATTATGGCAATGGAAAGGCCGTTAGTTAGATTCGCGTCGGGAGTGGGGAATCTCTTCGACCGCATATTCGAATCTTCTGTTGATAATCACATTCCTTTATACTAAGTTATACACATTAGCCGGCAATGTTTTTTGGTTTTTTGCTCTTTTTTGCCACGTGGCGGAAAATTAAAGTTCAACAGTTGTCCGTGTTGACCTAATCGTTTTATCATCATATTCAGATTTTTATATTAAAAACTAAAAATGAAAAGGATTAAAAGGTATCATCAATAAAAGATTGAGGACTAAATATATACATGGAAATATATAAAACGAAAAGAATGAGGACCAGAAGCCTATTTTTCCCAAAATTTATGTTTGTCTCCTGAGAGCACGTGATAGGTATGGACTCGTCGTCGTCGTCTCGTCGGCCACCAATCGACAGAAGGAAGTAAAGCTTGCAAGCTCTCTGTAAGAATGGAGTTGATCACATGAGGTGATGGTTTCTTCACCGTCCCGTCTCTCTTACTTATGCGTTCCGCTTCGAATTACTTAGATCCAGCCTCCCTTAGCTCGACGGTGAATCGTCTCTGCATTTCTGGCCCACATCCACCCTCACCGGGGAATGACCTGAAGGTAACTAACTCCTATCGTCCTACTTTCGTCTTGGAGATTCATCTCCGAACCCTACTTATTGCGTTGATTTGCTTTCTTTGGGATTATGATTTCTATTAGGCAGCGCGGTAGAACTAAGTGAAGTTACTGGGCCCAAATCCACCTGAGGTTGTTGAAATTCCAGATGGTGCTTAGTATTTGTTAGAATTTGATGAATATTAGAGGAATCAGGGAATGGTGAGGGCTAGATAAAATCAATTACAAAACAACAAATCCTTGTAACAGAATATCTGAGTTTGATTGCTTAATAGGCTCTTCAAGGTTTGTCTTTTTAGATACTCCTATGGTGCTAGTAAATTAACATTTTGTTTATAAAATCCTTCCTTGTCATCCCAAAACAAGATATTTGACTTTTTACGTGTATTCATAATGAAATTTTCTTTTCCAGGGTTTCTGTACGAGATTTGTAACAATGAGGTCATTGTTCCTGAGGGTTTCATTTTTGGCCTTCATCTCTTTAGGCTCTGTATCTATTGGATATGGAGGGGTCACGAGTAAATTTGTTCGGTCAGAGTGGCCATCCATTGACATTCCAGTAAACCATGAAGTATTTGCCATTCCTAAGGGTCATAATGCACCTCAACAAGTGAGTAATTTTTAGTTCTCTTTGACTACTGTACAAATTCTTTTGAGATACTAATCAGGTAAAGATGTTTGAATGGATCTAACCAATCCTCACTTGTTGCTTCTTTTCTTATCCATTTTAGCTTATGTTGGGGCAATGTTCATTTATTCTATTGTGAACTTCCTTGTAGGTGCACATTACACAAGGTGACTATGATGGAAAGGCTGTGATTATATCATGGGTGACTCCTGATGAACCAGGATCCAGCAAAGTTAAATATGGTGCATCAGAGAAAAATTATGACCGCTCAGCTGAAGGGACAATTAATAATTACACTTTTCATGAGTATAAGTCTGGATACATCCATCATTGCTTAGTGAATGACCTTGAGGTAACTATCTATTCAATATCAAAAAGTGGTAAAATGTAGGGGTCCTGTGTATTAGCATACATATGCACACTGTATTATCTAGATTCAGTTTTCTCAATCTGAGTGGAAAGTATATATCATTTAGATCTTGGGGTTGGGAAAAAGAGGGTTAGGATGGGAGGTTGCTTTGGGCATTGACAATCTAGACTTAGAGCTTATATATTTGAAAAAGAAGGAGAAAAACTGTTTTCTCCCATATTTGTTTAGGCAAACTACATATTACTAAGGTTTATATAATTGCCTCTTATCCAAGTATGATACAAAGTACTATTACAAGATTGGAAGTGGGGATTCTGTGCGAGAATTTTGGTTTCAGACTCCTCCAAGAATTGATCCAGATGCTCCATACAAGTTTGGAATAATTGGCAAGTCTTCATACCTCTGTGTTTTGGGGACAGCTGAACCTCTGGAATTACCGGTTTTGTGAAATTACATTGTACACTCTCCCCGTTGCAGGTGATCTGGGTCAGACCTATAATTCTTTATCAACCCTTGAGCATTATATGCATAGTGGAGCACAGGCTGTCTTGTTTGTGGGTGACCTATCTTATGCCGATCGTTATCAATATAACGATGTCGGTTTACGATGGGATACATGGGGCCGCTTTCTTGAGCAGAGTACAGCTTATCAGCCTTGGATATGGTCTGCTGGAAATCATGAAATAGAATACATGCCATACATGGTAAGGCATCCAATGATAGTTCCTATCATAGATATACCTATAATATCTATCATCTATTTGTGCATTCTTTTTTAGTATGAGGAATAGAGATCTATCCATGTTTTCCTGTAAAAAATCTTGATGATGACGTAAATTTCTCAATTTGGAGTAGTATCTTTAAATGCTCATGAGTCATGATGTTTATACATATGTCACAGGGTGAAGTCACTCCATTTAAATCATATATCCATCGATATGCAACACCATATGTAGCCTCTAAAAGTAATAGCCCTATGTGGTATGCCATCAGACGTGCATCGGCACACATAATCGTGCTGTCAAGCTACTCTCCTTTCGGTAAATTTTCAATAACACGTTGCCTGTATTATGTAACAATCATTTTTGGAATTTATGCAATCCTTGGGTTGCCAGTATAATTTCTGACTGTACAAGTTATTACAGAAAGGAATTCTATTCTGCAAGGTATGAAATTGTGGAGTACCCTGCCTACTAACATTAATGCTTAATCACACATAAAGCGGCATTATGGCATGCCTATTATTGAATGATCCCACTAAGTATTAGTCAGAAAAAAATGATGGAAAACCAACATCAACATCATGTGAAAATTGGATGAAGCACCACCAGATCCAAATTCTTAAGCTTGTAGATGTGAAAATTGACAGAGATGGTATTTGTTGCTCCGATATGAAATCAGGCATTTTCCTGTTCTTTCTAGTGTAACTGACGTACTTATTTTCTCATGATTTTGAACAGTGAAATATACACTGCAATGGCAATGGCTGAGAGAAGAATTGAAGAAGGTGGATCGGGAGAAGACTCCTTGGCTCATTGTACTGATGCATGTTCCAATGTACAGCAGCAATGAGGTACACTTCATGGAGGGAGAGAGCATGAGATCAGTATATGAGAAGTGGTTTGTGCGTAAGAAAGTGGATCTGGTCTTTGCTGGGCATGTCCATGCTTATGAAAGATCGGTATGGTTCTTCCTTCAATTATATTATCTACATTTACTAATGATACTGAATCCCAAGGATTAATTTTCAGTTGAAAAACAGTCTATCCTTCAATAATATATATGTTTATTTATTGGCCAGTATCACATCTCCAATATAAACTATAACGTCTCAAGTGGAGACCGGTATCCTATTCCTGAGAAGTCAGCTCCAATCTACGTAACAGTTGGAGATGGTGGTAATCAGGAAGGCCTTGCTGGGAAGTGAGTTCACCAAATGCTATTATTCTACAGGTACGCTAATCATATGAAGAGACTCATTCCAATCTTATTGTACCTCTGGTTCTG
The DNA here is from genome assembly GCA_030064435.1 of Trapa incisa. Taxonomy (NCBI): domain Eukaryota; kingdom Viridiplantae; phylum Streptophyta; class Magnoliopsida; order Myrtales; family Lythraceae; genus Trapa; species Trapa incisa. The sequence continues at coordinate 878,967 of CM057774.1, read as the reverse complement.
CAGATTCAGAGATCCACAGCCTGATTATTCTGCATTCAGAGAAGCCAGTTATGGACACTCCACTCTTGAAATTAAGAACCGGACCCATGCACTCTACCACTGGAACCGAAACAATGATGGAAAGAAGGAGGCTACTGACTCTTTCATAATACTCAACCGATATTGGTGAGTCATGTAGCTCCTGTCTCTTGTGTGTTGCTTTAGTTCATAGCTGCAGATTATGGAATCAGCCATTTCTGTTTGTAAAAATAAGATTTGCTTCATCCTTTGGAATTAGTCTGTTAAAGAGTGATGTGTCCTTGTGGAGGTCAAATTAAATTTACTAAGTGCAGACCATGTTTCAGAGTTTCAGATGCCTTTTAAATGTTCTACTTTTCTTTAAGTGATATCATTTTAGACACGGGGAACATTTTTTTCTCTATGCATGACCTATTATCTGATCTTTACCTCTGCAGGGCAAGCAATCTTACGAGAAGAAAAATGAGGAAGTGCTACCCAAGCAATCTTGGAGGATAAATTGCCTTGATCTGATTGAAAACTGTACATTTGACGCGGCTGAAACAAGAACTTCAAGGGAGGAACAGAAACAAGAACTTCAAGGGAGGAACAGAAAGGGAACGTAAGAAGTTGCTCATGGCATCTTCTCTTACCATGGAAACATTGTGTACAGATGGAAATACTGAGGGACGCAGTAGTATTTGCCATTTTTTTGAAGCTTGTGTATATCTATAGAATAATGAAATCTGAATAACAGTGTCTGAAACAACAAATATGTATCCACAATTTGTTTCAGGAAATCATATTTATGTCCACTTTCCAAGTTTGATGCATCAAACAACACTATAGAATGGTTCAAACTTCCAAGACTAAGATCCCTTGTACATGTGCTCTCTGTATTTACCTTTATCACAGTAGCTGTGAAAACTCATATGAGATATAACCAAATTCTTGATGATTCACCCAAGTGGCCATGGGGGAGGATGCTGTGTCAGAGTGGAGGGGCTGCTACTGCAGAGTATAAGGTGGACAGTGGCAGAGAAGAATGGGTATGATGAAGGAATTGGGGCTCTGACGCATCTTCAATTTTGGTAAGAATGAAGTCTTAGAACCAGATTAGTCCTCATTTATTATGTTACGCATGTGTTACAATGTAAATCCATGATTGCAAACAATCCCTTATAATAATACTGTTTAACAAGTCCTCTCCAACTAAGTTGAAAAGAACAGCATCCACTATGTGCAGGGAAAGGCTATATAGCAGGGATTCATAATCAACATTACCCCTTCTGTCTTGAATCTATGATCTCCTTAAGCTGCTGTTGTACACTGCTCTAATCTGCCACAATTGTTCTCCCACTGATCTCATGTCAGGCCGATCACCCCGCACGGGTGCTGCACATTGAACAGCCAGCTGAAAAAAGGCCATGAGTACTTCCTGATCTACTGCCTCCTCCATTCTCGGGTCCACCAGGTCAGTCACATTTCCTTCCTCAATCTTCTTGAACACCTGCAATGAAAATGGTAGAAACCATTTGAAATGAATTGGTGGAGCTCTTGGATGAGCTGCTGGGCTCTAGCATCATCTAATGTCCTGAAATTAATCAACATATACCCAGACAGGTGTGACACGCTCAACAGGGGGCCTTGTCGGTTCCACAGGCCGACGGCCTGTCAGAATCTCTAGCAGTAGAATCCCAAAGGAGTAGACATCACTCTTGGCAGTAAGTTGGTGAGTCTTCATATATACTGGATCCAAGTAGCCAAGAGTCCCTCTCACAGCTGTGTCCACATGACTCTGCTCCGAGTCCTCTACCCCGACCCTAGCAAACCCGAAGTCAGCCACCTTGGCTCTCAAGGTGCCAGTCAGAAGAATGTTGGATGATTTCACATCTCGATGGATGATTTGCTTCTCTGTTAGGCAGTGTAACCAAGGTCAGATATCTAACTGATTTAGAACAACAGAAAAAGTGAGTGACATTGAAGACTTAGAAGGCTGGTTCATCACCTGAGTACATGTGCAGATAGGTCAGTCCATGAGCAACATCGATGGCAATGGAAAGTCGCTCATTGAAGCTGAGGTTTCTACCTGAAGTACAACCAGTTTATAAGCCATTTTCAGGATAAAGAAATTTTCAAATGGGGAAGACCCCTTCTAGACTTACCATCCAAGTGAGCCCTCAGAGTACCATTAGGCACATACTCTGTGATAATAAGGCGCTCATCCCCTTGGTCGATGAACCCAAGCAACTTCACCAGATTATGATGGTCTATTTTTGAAAGGAGCTCTACCTCCCTGGTGAACTCATTCTTGCTGTCCTTGAAGTGGCCCTGAAAGTTCCACCACACCTCAATACACAAGATTTTACAAGTGCTCCTAGGGAACCAAGAAGTGTACAAGGATAGTAAGTGCCACCCACCGTCTTCACTCTTTTTATGGCAACTGTATGTCCATCCTCAAGCACTCCTCTGTAGACAATCCCATATGCCCCCTTCCCAATTCTCATTGAGGCTGAGAAGTTGCGAGTGGCTTGAACGATCTGGTCGAAGTTGAGGTCTACTGCTCTTGGCCTGGTTGGTCTTGGACTTGAAGACATTGAGAACCTCGAATGGTTGGATCCGGATTGCGGACTAGTCATGGGCCGAAGGGGACTTGGCTGGAACCTCTGCGGGGATCTCATTCCATATGAAGAGACGGAATCGGCTGCCAACACAAACGGCCAGATCTATGGAAAGTAAGAATCCAAATTCCAAAACCTTCCTTGTGTATAATATATCACAGAAAACAAGGGAAAATCAATCTACTAGAAGGAAATATGATGTCTCCAAACCAACTTTGGGCTAAGCAAGCCAAATTCAGACCATTCAACAGCATCAACAGTATTGGATTTGAATATGAGAAGATCAATACAGAGCCTTGAAATGCACCAGCAACTGCAGTTTACTTGATGTGAAAATATAACTTTTGAACTGCCTTTACTTGAAACATATGATGCAGGGTGGTGCACTTACATGAATAACCACTCTTGGGCAGGACAACATGTCCAATGTGTCTCCTTTTCAAGCATAAATATATACAGAGCAAAAGGCAACACACAGCAGATACTCCAATGGTAACCATGGCAATGGCTAATTTTATGTTCTTCTCATGTTTAGTATTGTTTCCGTCTGTGGGTCCTTCAGCAGATTGCACCAAAATCTTCCTCCCTCGAGGTAGATTCAACTTGACTGACAAAACAAGCAAAAGTAAAGGACTATGGTGAAGGTGCTGCAGATATACATCACTGGTGAAATAAACAAAAGGAATAGAAGAGGAGTTCCAAAGGGAGCAGAACGCAGACCTTGTGAGGTGCTGGTCAACCCGCAGAGGCTAAACCCTAGAAGCTTCTCAACAGAGCAATGGTATACGAAGTAGGAATGAAGGGCATGGCAGAACAAGCTCTTATCCACTAAATCATCGTTAATGAAGAACAGCTCTTGACCCTGGTACACTGAATAGCCTATCCGATCATCCAGACAGTCCCTTGACTCCAACACAAGTCCAGAAGCAGAGATTCCCAAAGGACGTAAGACAAGCAGGAGAAACCCCAGAGAAATCGACATGATTCCCGAGTGTAAAGTGCAGCAAAAGGCCATCTATTTTACCAGTAACTAGGTTTGAATCAGCAGGTCTTAAACAACTATTTTACAAGCTCAGCAGACGCATTCACTACGGATGCACACACGTCACCAACAGTAAGCAAGCTACAGGTCAAAGCAAAACCTCCACGGTCGCTCTCCCACGCCTGAGAATCAGAACGTGAAGGAGATCTTGATTCTAGGCACCTAGGGCTCCGATTCAGCCAGTCCGGGAAAGGCCATAGGGCGATTTGATGATAAACCCAGGATTGGATACAGCTAAGAGGCAGAAGGCGGCATCAGCCGCTCCAAAGGACAGAAAATAGCAACATGTAGAAAAATCCAACTGAAATCCTGTCGAGGTCTGATGCTTTCTTTGACAGAGAGAGAGAGAGATTCCGGAGGTAGGAGAAGACCAAGAAGAAGGCGAAGTAGAGAATTGACAATTGGCAGACCTGCGGAGGTCAGGTCCGACGCTTTGCCTCTACTTGGTTGGCTTGCTTGCTCGGGAGATTACCGTTGACCGTTGCAGCTAACCTATAAAGTTTTTTTTTTTGCAATATATTAATCAAATTATTAATAAATAAGTATAATTGACGTTGATTAAAAGTATTATTCTTTGGATTTTCATTAATTAAACAATTAAAATACTAGAATATTTGGCTTATTATAATATAAATATGGTTGAAACTTCAGCCCATATTGAAAATAAATCTAAAAAGTCATTTTTTAATTTATCTTTTTTGTCAGAATATGCTAAACTAAGTTTAAACATTCCAAAATAATGGAATAAATGTTAAAAGACAATAATTATAGAGAATATGGGTTCTTTAAAAGAGGTTGAACTCAACCAAGTCCATCCGAACCTAAAAACTACAAAAAAATCGAACCCGATTAGATTTGAAATCTAGTTTAATAAATTAGATTTGGGTATATATTAATTTTGGGTCACATAATATAAAATTGGATTCTGATTATTTTTTATTTTTTTAATTCGAATAATTAAAAAAATGTGTAAATTGAATGCTTCACATTCATGTTTTTAACTAGTGGATTATATTAAATTTAATTTAATTTTATATAATAATATATTTAAATCACCCAAATTTATCTAACAACAAAATAAAAAAATTCTTAATAAACTACCATGGACCATATTGAATTTCACGGTAAATATTTATAAATAACTTGTTTATTCCTTGTTTTTTTAATGAGTTATACCTTTAAATTTAGAATTATACAACAATAATTATAAAATCTAAAATTGAATAAATTAATGGGTCATTTTGTATACTTTTAGAAAACTCCAAACATACTCTTAGAACTATATGAGTTAGTTTCGGAATAATTTACTATTTCAACCATTTTTTGTATAATTAAATGAACAATTTTCAATTAAAAAACACCACTTCTAAATTTATAGAATTTAAGTATAAACATCTAACAAATTTTTAGTAGTACAAGACCCTTATAATCCCATGAGAAAAGTAAACCATTTTCAATGGAATATAAGCCACTCAATTTTGATTTTGGAAAATTAGAGGCAGTCCAATCACCATCACATTCACATACAGACAATGGATAGAGGCATGTAATGGGTTGGAATGGCCGAGACTGTCCATGTATGACTTGGAGCAAACGGGTCGTGAATAATGGGCTTAATCACAAATGAAATCGACCGTTCTGGATTGGCTGTGGAAGGGCCCAGAAGGGGTCACGAAGAGAATAATCTAATGTCATTTGCCTTGCTTGGTGGGTGTAGAGCATGAGGATAAGAACACCAATGTCCCTTCCATTAGAACCACATCGGATTGTAGAAGTTGAGAATAGTATAAATCACCATTAATATTAATTTTCTAATATTTTATTTATATTTTTTAAATAGTATTAGATCCATTGTTTTCCTAGGGCTACCTTATGCACGAATAATTAGAAAAAAAATATTAAACTCCACTTTATTCGAGATAGGATATTAAAAATAAAATAGAGACGTATAATGAATTATAAAATTATAAATATTAAACTATTTATAAATAATAAATTTTAAGTACAAATTTATATGACCCTTATAGATTTACAATAAATTTTTACGTTAAAAATAATTAAATCTTAGCTAATGACGATATTTTAGTAGGTAAGTGAAGTATATTTACACCATTAATGATACTATTTTAGTGAGTGAGAGCATCTTTGCACCAAGAATAACTTATTTTAGTGGGAAGAATAATATATTTGTAATGATTTTGTTTTAGTGAGGGAGAGCATATTTACACCAATAATTACTTGTTTTAGTGGGGGAGAAGAGCATATTTGCACCACTACTCATACTGTTTTATAGTTTTAATGGGAGACATTGAGTAAGTTGCATGGCACTTGGATGAACTTGGAATAAATATAGTGCCTTGGAATTACTTTCACTAATACCGAATATGTTCATCTTTTAAATACATTCAAATACCAAATAAATAAAATAATTATTTTAATTTTATAATAATTAATTTATAAAATTTAAACAAATATTATTTTATGTGCTCCCAATATTTTATTATATTGTATAAGGGGTTAATAGGTTTAAGCTTATTATAGAGTAGATATCCAAATCCTATGCACTCAATATTAAATTAATCTCGTTATTTTTAAGAAAATAATAGTATTCTGCTTATAAATCAATTTAAATGATAATTTAAAATTAAATAAAAAAATGTATAATTAGGGGTTCTTAAATTTATTAGCTAAAATTATCTAAATCTGGCTTTATATTGAGTGAATTGAAATGATTTGGAGTGTAAGTAATTTATAGTGGTCGATTAATTAATAATTAAATTGGTAACAAAAAAATGAATTAATTTGTAAGAATTTTAGATGATTATGTTATTTATTAATTAAATTAATTTAATATCGTTATTTATTGTTTATATTTTAATTTATTTTCATATTTATTAATAATATTTTATATAAATTTATATAATAAAATATTATACAAAATATATTTAATTATATATATATTAGATAATAAATTATTTAATTTAATTAAAGGTATAAATTTATTTTTCTAATTTTTTAATTAATAATAATTCAACTCTCTTAACATTTAATTATTAAAAATTTTTTACAAATCGATCACTTTATTTCCAATCACAACACCTTATCTCCAAATTATTCTAAAATACTACATACAATCATAAACTAAACGTAAAATTATGAGTTTAAATATATTAAATTAAATATCAAAAGCATAATATATCATCTAATATATTATTAAACGTTATCCTATTAAATATTATCAATATAAAAAATTATTAGAATGTATAGTAACTTCTTTCCTTTATTTTTTTCATTCAACATAAATTATGTTGTGAATCATTCCATCGAATTATCATTAAGAGTAAAGGGATATTTAATAATCTCAACTAAATTATTTTAGCACAATTATTATTTAAAATAAATTGACTAGAAATGTGCTTCTAAGTTAGAGATGCTTATGCTGTCCAATCATCTTCCTTTTCACTGTGGATGTTCCATTGTTAGAGTGCCCAACTAAGCTATGTCCTTATCATCCTCCATAGCCAAAAAAAAAAAAAACAAGCTTTCTCTTCACTGATTATACCTATCTAGCATCCATAATTGATGATGAGTCACTTTCTTGCATGATTGAAGCTTTAGCCACTACGACATCCTGAAGGCAAAAAAAATCAGAAAAAGGAAGAAAAGACAGGGCATGGAAATCTCTGCCGTTCGATGACTTCAGCCAAAGGGGATTGCGTATCACGTGGAAGCAGAGTTCATTATTTGCAAGGAACAGGTGAATGGCCGCCCAGGTGAGGACGACGTGGAAGTTATCCGACGGGTTCATACACCGGGCTTACAGATTAGATTGCCAGTGATGTAAACGTCAAACTGACAAACCCGACATGCATACGTGGAAACAGATCAGGGCGAGGAATAGCTGCGGTAATATATTATACTGCGCCCGGGGGGTTTCGAGGGTAAACGACGTCGCAAGGGCTTGAAGGACACGTGTCATCCATAGACAGCGTGCTTCACAGAAGATACGTGAGTGCTCGAGTGAGTTTAGATTATTCCCCCCCTAACAATGGCGGCCGCTTCTGGATTGGTTCGTCGTGGATCCGACGTGGCGGTTCCATCCGCCGTCAAACGGCCGACAGCTGGCCGCTGTACACATTTATCCTGCCGCTGGATTGGATCGGGAGGTTGAACTCAGAGACAAGACGAAACATCGTTTTTTTTACAGAGAGAAAGGGTGAGGAACTTAGAGGGAGAGAAGGAAGGCTTGAAGCTTTTTTTTTTAACAATGGTGTCGCGATTGGGCTTCAGCTCGAGATCTCCGGGTATAAATACGATGCGCTTCACCCGTTTCTTCCCATCACTGCCCTTTCCATTCGCTTACATACTCAGTATCTCGGAGGCAGCTCCGAATCGATCTCCTCGTTTAGGTACCATCTCGTTTTTTTTAATATCAATCTTTGTGTTGCCTTTTTGTTTCAAGGTGCCCTAGGAATACGCTAACGAGGCTCATTTGGCTCTTTCATGTTCCGGAAAATGCAGGATTTGTTGTTCTAGGCAAGCATTCTCAGTTTCGGCATTCAAGGTACTGGCTGGACACATTTCCAAACTGATAAGCTTGAACAGAGTTCGATTTGTTTTGAGATGTTGACTGATGAAGTGGAATGATGAACTACCGTCTTGTTCCAATTTTGAAAGATTTGATCCCTGAATCGCCTTGGGCGTGTAAAATTGAATTTAATAGGAAGTGACTTATCTGGTGTGTGGCTTATGGTTTGATTGCAGAAAGGCCAACCACGGCCTCCATTTGAGAAGGTAGCAGAAGGAGGAGAAAGGAAGGGAAAGAGGGAAATGACGATCAAGCCAACGGTCCGGATTGCAGACCGGAAGCTGATAGTGAAGGAACGGACAATCCTCGCAGGGGTGCCTGACAATGTAATTGCGAACTCAGGTCCAGTGGACGGGGTTTTCATTGGGGCGGCGTTCGATGAGGAGAACAGCCGGCAGGTTCTTCCCCTCGGGACCCTCCAGGACGTCCGGTTCATGGCTTGCTTCAGATTCAAGCTCTGGTGGATGGCTCAGAAGATGGGAGATAAGGGCAGCGAGATTCCGTTAGAGACACAGTTCCTGTTGGTTGAGACCAAGGATGGGTCTCTCCTGGAATCCGACGATGGAAATGAGGAGAATAAGATTGTGTACACTGTCTTCCTCCCATTGATAGAGGGCCCCTTCAGGGCATGCTTGCAAGGGAATGAAAGGGATGAGCTTGAGCTCTGCCTTGAGAGTGGGGACTGTGAGACCAAAGCATCTTCGTTTACCCACTCACTCTTCATCCATGCTGGAACTGATCCGTTTAAAGCGATATCCGATGCCATCAGGGCTGTGAAGTTCCACCTCAAGACATTCCGCCAGAGACATGAGAAGAAGCTGCCTGGTATCGTTGACTACTTCGGATGGTGCACTTGGGATGCCTTCTATCAGGAGGTGACCCAGGAGGGGGTTGAGGCCGGGCTTGCCAGCTTGGAATATGGCGGGACTCCGCCCAAGTTTGTGATCATTGATGATGGGTGGCAGTCTGTAGGTGGCGATCCGGAGGAGGAGAAGCCGCTGATGAGGCTGATGGGGATCAAGGAGAATTCAAAGTTCCAGAAAAAGGATGATCCTGCTTTGGGGATCAAGAGTATTGTAGATATTGCAAAGGAGAAGCATGGACTGAAGTACGTATATGTATGGCATGCGATCACAGGGTACTGGGGCGGAGTGCGTCCCGGGGAGTATGGCTCGCTGATGAAGTATCCGATGATCTCCAAGGGAGTGATGGAGAATGAACCCACCTGGAAGAATGATGCTCTGGCTGTGCAGGTAAAGCTACAACTTCTTGAAGAAGTACTTGAAAAGCATGCTTCTCCTTCCTTACCTGCAATTCTGGATATGGTTTCTGCAGGGTCTGGGGCTGGTGAACCTGAAGGAGGTGTACAGGTTCTACAACGAACTGCATAACTACCTGGCAAGTGCAGGGATTGATGGGGTGAAGGTGGATGTCCAGTGCATACTGGAGACCCTTGGTGCTGCCCTGGGTGGCCGTGTCGAGCTGACCCGTCAGTATCACCAGGCACTGGACGCTTCCGTGGCCCGGAATTTCCCCGACAACGGCTGCATTGCCTGCATGAGCCATAACACCGACGCCCTCTACTGGTATACATACTTCTCCACCGTCCTTACCGTCCTTACATGTTGTATTGCCATGGTAGAAATTGTTCTTCCGGCTGCAATGAGTTCATGGAGAGATTATGAATTCCGCAGCTCCAAGCAAACTGCGGTGGTGAGAGCTTCCGATGATTTCTACCCAAGGGACCCCATGTCGCACACCATCCATATTGCAGCAGTTGCATACAACAGCGTCTTCCTGGGTGAATTCATGCAGCCTGATTGGGATATGTTCCACTCTGTACATGCTGCTGCTGAGTACCATGCTTCTGCCCGAGCCATCAGCGGTGGCCCCATCTACGTCAGGTAAACGAATATGATCTGGGACTCGAGCCATGATTGCCTGTTAGCTGAAGCTCATGAACCTTGTTCTGTTTCTGGCTAGTGATGCGCCTGGGAAGCACAACTTCGAGCTCCTTAAGAAACTGGTGCTACCTGATGGGTCAGTTCTTCGGGCTCGCTTGCCCGGCCGGCCTACTCGTGACTGCCTCTTTTCCGACCCAACCCGAGACGGGGTTAGGTGAGCATCCTGCCTACACTGCACCATCGTAGACTTCTGTCTGGTTCAGTGACTCCATTGAGTAAGCTTTTAGGTTCTATCAATCATCGGACCTGTTCTTCTCTTGCTCAGCCTGCTGAAGATATGGAATATGAACAAGTACACTGGCGTCCTCGGCGTCTACAACTGCCAAGGGGCAGCATGGAATGTCGCCGAGAGGAAGAACACCTTCCACGAGACCACCTCGGGTGCCATCACAGGCAACGTCCGAGGCCGGGACGTCCACCTCATCGCAGAGGCGGCCGTGGACCCCACCGCCAAATGGGGTGGTGACTGCACCATCTACAGCCACCGGAGCGGCCAGCTCGTGGTCTTGCCGTACACCGTCTCCTTGCCCGTGTCCCTGAAGGTGCTCGAGTACGAGGTATTCACGGTGACCCCCGTCAAGACCCTGGCCCCCGGTCTAAGCTTCGCACCGATTGGGCTCATCGACATGTACAACTCCGGGGGAGCCATCGAGGGGCTGAAGTACGATGGGGTGGTCGTGGTTGAGGTGAGGGGGTGCGGGAGGTTCGGGGCTTACTCATCGACTAGGCCGAGGAGGTGCCTGGTGGGGTCGAAGGTGGTCGAGTTTGGATACAATTCAGAGGAGGGTCTGGTCACTGTGGAGTTGGGTCACTTGCCTGAGGAGGAGCATAGAGTGCACGTCATCGAGATCGAGTTCTGAGTGATTAACCCCCCAAGTGATTGATCGGAGGAGGGAGGCAGATGTATGATCTAACAATAAAATGAATGCATGTTTCCTGAATGAAAATAAATCAAAATATTATATTTTTATGTTAATTATATATATAAATTAAATATTAATAATATAAGTTATACTGAACACGTTCAAAAAATAAAATTCTAAATTTCTGCCTTTATTTTGGGAAGGGGGCTTATCTGATGGATAATATAAATAACTTGTAATTTACTAAAATATATATATATATATTTTTTAATTTTATAATATTATGAGATAATATAATTTATTAATTTATATTTTAAAATGGATATAAATTTAGTATCTTATAAATACATAATATTTTGTTATATTTATCGAACTCATTTAAATGGTTAGTTTATCATTTAAACTAACCATATTTATTTTATTTTATTACTAAAATAATTTTCCATTTGTGTATTTTTATTTAATAATTAGACAGATAACAAATCGAGCTTATCTTATCGGGTCAATTCGAAGGGTGAGTTAATGACTGTGTTAGCATTCGAAAAAAATATTATTTAGGATAATAGATTTTACTTATATATATTTAAAATTTATTACTTTTAAATAGTAAAATTTTATAAATTTACTTTTATGTAATTTAAAATTATATTCTCGGTACATATTAAATTAATAATTTATTAAAACGGTTAACTACTATTATTTTAACGAAATCAATACATTAGTATATATTGTTCATTACCTTTCTATTACTAATATTATCAATTAAGCAAAACCCTCACAAATTTTTGCCCACCACGGCCATTGTCGGGGACAGTGGAGGAGCGTGGAGATCTATCTATCACTATCTGACAAGGCATGAGCATGTTTTCCCATGAACTTGTCCCCCTGCTTGCTCTCTCCACTCTTGAGTCTACTCTTCACACACATAATACACATACGACACACCTATACCTACGTTAAACAATTATTAAATTAGATTATGATTTATTAGTACAGTTTTAGTAATTATTCGATTTTTTAGGATTGAAATTGGTATTATTCAAATTTGAGTTAAATCGGACGTGAATCTCAACCCGAGCCTAATTCGACCTAAATCTGAATTCGGGTCAATAACAACTCATTGTTGATGCACATCTATCCAAGCCACATTCCTCAGCCGGATGTCACATTTTGTAGGGTACACAAATATAATTTATGAATCAACTTGCACTCATCTCATCATACACACTTCATTTTCCCCAAAAATTTGGGTGCCCCACTCGGGCGACCGCTACCGGCGGACGCGGACAACATTCACCACGTAAAAAAATTTAAAAAAATTAGTTTTTACTCCATTGAAATAAATGAAAATTAGGGTCATAACCGATGTGGGAAGGGGGTGAAGTCAGCCTTTTCCTAGGCGAAAAAGGTGGGAGGAAGAATTCCCAGTGATCTATCTCTGGCCCAATATTCTCCTGGGGATTGCCAACCTCTTCAACCCCACCAAAACCAGAACTGAACTATGAACAAATAATAAATTGCCATTTTCAGCATACCATTTATCATTTAATTTTTCTCAGTTTTTGCCTTTTTCCTCCTATAAATTTCTTCACCCTCCTTTCTTCTCCTCAAGCCTAATGCAGTCTCATCCTCCTCCTCATCCTCATCCTCCTCATTCATCCATCAACCCCCTTTTTTTTTATGTTTAGATAGGCCTTTTGCTCCATCTCCATTTCCACCTGACCTGGTCGGTAGATGATTGCCCTCTTTTCCCAGACACTTATGTGCACTTGTCGTGTCTCCATCTGTCCCGTGGTGGCCGGAGAATAAAGATGGTCCCCTCTCCTTTGCCTTCCACAGCTTTCTTGAACTGCTTTCCGATACCCGGAGACTTTGGACGAGCGCCGTAGATCGCCCGCTCTCTCCGCGTTATCTCTTGCGGTTCAATAAAGCTGTGGGAAGTCACGGCGAGGGCCAAAGGGAGATGTGCTTTCCTGGTAACTGTGAGACTACTAGGGTTTCTCCATGTGATGGTATCGTTTAATACGTATTGATCTGCGTGTTCTCTAGTTAGTGATGCAGGTGAAGGAAGGCCTTTGATTGCTCCCATCAGATTCATTCCTTAGCGGAGGAGGTGGTTTCACTGTCATCTCCAAGGGGGCTTGGTTTGATGATCTATCTGAACCTCATCCTTTCTATGGCCTGTAAAGTCTGTACTGTGTCGGCCAACCAATTATTGAACCCCTACTTGAGATCATCACTCCTCCATTAAAACAGATGATTTATTGTACGCGTTCTTCCAGCTGTATTACGTCCTGCATGATAGTGTAATTCCTGTTCCATCTCAGGTCTTTGTTAGGGTTACAAATGTCTGTATGGATTGATTGATTGATCATTTTATGTGGGGTTTGCAAACACCGCCTCCACCAGCTTGCACCCATCTGAAGCCTGATGGCAAAACTTGTGAAGAGCCACCAAATACACAGCCATCTGATGTTTCCTTCAGATGATCTGATCAGCTTCTTTTATGATCTATGAGCAAGGAAAGTGGGCCAAACCCTCCTACATGGTTAGGGCAGGTGATTGATTGATTCCTTTTATTGTCAACTTCGGCGAGTGCTTCTGGTCTTTCGTTAAGTGACAAACAAGCAGGTTTGCCAGGCCGGCCATTAACAGTCTTAAATGGAAAAGAAAAAGAAAAAGAAAAAGAAGGCGCAATCAATTAGTGACAAACGCGCTGAACGAAGTCAAAAAAGCATAGATTTGCCTGTCGGAAATCTTTTATGAAAACAAAGGAGGGCGTTGATTAAAGGCTTAGCCCTTAGGGAGATGATGATGGTGGCTCCCTTCCTGTTTTATGTATGCCCAGTTCGTGTTCTGGGTTGAGTTGTCCTACGCCACACCAAAAGATCGAACTTTTTTTGTATCGAAAATGGGACCCATCGCCATGGACATGGGTAAGGAAGAGGGGAAAGAAGGGTTTCATATTATCAGCTGAAACAAGTTGCTACAGTTTTGATGCTTCCAGGATCATGGCTTAGACTACGCTTGCTTTGCTTGTTATTGGCTAATGTCTGGCGTTAACTTATTGGCTCGCCTTGTGTTCCTGCAGCAATTGGGTGATTGAAGATGGCAATGTTGCCATTTTTAGGAAAATTAAGCAAGCACCCATATTCACTTGGTAAGATGATCTCGGACATTTATAATCCTTGTCAGCAGATTCTGGTTCTATGCAAGGGATCCCCGGAGTATGTAAATGCTGTTTGTTTGTTTGTTTGTTTTCTGGTTTGGAATTTGATGGGTCTGTAATTGCCAAAGCTGTAAAAGCTTGTAAGTATATATGTATGAAAACTCTCCCAAAACTTTGCAGACAGACAACACAAGAAGAGCTTTTAAAGAATAAGTGTGATTGTGATCCACATGCCCAGATTCTGACATTTGAAGATTCACATGGAGGAAGATGCTGTAGGGACAGGACCCTGGTGAGGGAGGAGTAGGAAGAGATTGTCCTAGTAAAGAATTGGCTGTGAATCCATGCACAAGTGGACCAGCTTCCTCTGATACTGTCCGAAGTATTCTCCCACTGCAATGACATCTTCGTTCTCCAAGTCCAACCCAGGCAAGCTAAACTCTCTGTGCTCCATTGAGGATCCCTCCTCATCTGGGTTTCTTAAATTTGCAATGAATGTCTGGTGGATTTCTTGGCAAGCAAGTATGAACATGGCAGCTGTATCAGGTTGCTGGGCTCTCCGAATTGCAGCCAGTGCCTCCTGGAGAGCCCCGGCTGCTACATACAGTATCAGAGCCCTAAGAAATCATCAACATTGTCAGCAGGAAGCAAATAAGCCCTTAATGGGCAGCAGCAACATACAAAAAAAAAACCAGCTTTTATACCTCCAGATGTTGCCTTCAGCTTGAAGGACATGGTCAGCCCATCTTTGCAGCACCCTGAGAGGCACGCAAGCAAAGTTAGATCAGATCATGAGCAATGTCCATGATCTGATGAAGGTTCAACATTTGTTTTATAGAAGACAGTTAAAAGTTGCCATAAATCAGAGAAACTATGAAGACTGTCAAAATGTAGATTGACTGAGTCTCTCACCTTGAATAGTCAGATCCTTTTAAATGTGTGGCAGCTAAAGTAGCAGCATCAGTCCAACATCCAGCATCTTGCATCTACACAGAACAAAAAAAAAAGTATATTTCCCTTTCTATCTCAGGTACTGATTGTAGAGCATATTATTACATCTAGGTAAATTTTAACTCAAAAGTGATTAAGACCTGTGAGCATGCTTCCTGATACCTCCCAACACCGCAAAGAAGATGAGTGCCTGAAAGTGACCGGTCAGTCCTGACCATGTTGGCAGCTACAACCTGGAAACAATGAAGCAATAGCAAGATTCAACTTGAAGCAGTGATGCCTTATGTTATTGTAGGTTAAAGCATAACTGTCAAAGTAACTTTGAGTTTAAATTGCTTACCTTAACTGCAAGCTCGTGAAGAGATTTCGACACAGCAGAAGAAAGTGCAACTGCACGCAGAGCATTTGCATAGAAGTAAGAACTCTCAGGCGGTGTTGAGAGTAATAAACTGACAGCTCCTTCTAAGTTCCCAACTAAAATGAGCCTGAAAAAAAAACTCAAACATAACTTCAATTAAAATCAGCAGAGACTTAGATGCTACTGAATAAGAGATAACAGTGAAAGCAGGAGAGCCATCAGATGAGGCATACGGTACATCATATTTACTAGCTAGATACATGCTATGAATAACTTTAATATGCAAATCATGGGGCAAACGCGCATTATGTTTATGAGTTGAGAAGTTGAGATACAACACATTAATTTGCTTGTCTGCATATTTAGCTGAACAAGAAAAGAACAGATTGCAATGAATGACAGGACATACTCATGTACATGGTTCTGGATAGCTTCCTCTCCCTCCAGTTTCTCATGCCATGGTATACGCTCACTAGCATTTTTCCACAATTCATGTTGCTCAAAAGCCACAGACCGCATCTGCCCTTGACTCTGCTCCAAAAATAACCAGGAAGAAGATTAGATGTATTCAAGATTGTACTACAGCAAGAAAATCAGAAGCAAATACTATAAGAAGGAAAGAATCATATTTCTATTCTGGTGTATTGACAGGTTACCAATGGATCCTGAGTTGTTGACCCAGGCATTGATTTCCCCTTTGATGTGATCCTACTTAACATCCCCGATTCATCAACCTCGGGAACTGATGCAGGTACATTATCCTTCTGTTGAGGCTTCTTTATTAACTTATTCATCAAGTGGTTAAGAGCACGGGACAACTGTAACCAGAAAATTGCTTCTGATGTTTCACCAAACACAGCAGCCGCAAAAGCAAACCTCACGTAACAACCTTTATTCACGACAGTAGCATATAGTCTTGTCCTTTCCTCGTCAAGTATACACCCTTCAACACAAAAAGAAGAGACTATCAAGTTCAAGCTTCTCAGTACCATCAACAGGCTGCAATGCATGAAAGAAAACAGACCTGCTCTTCTATATGGTTCTAAGACTTTAAGAAGCATTTCTGGAACTACGGAATCTCCAAGTGGGGGTATCTCTACCATGTAACTTCTTAGATCTCCAGCAGATGAAGCAGTTCCCGGAATATAGTGAGGTCTCTTCTTTATAGTTGTTCCAGTAGTATTAAACCAAGAGGGTTTTACTCCCAATTGCAAGATCATTCGCAATGCCTATATATGATTGGGGGAAATAACAAGTGAGAGGCATTAAATGCATAATTTTTAACCATCACACAGACATCTAAAGTAGCCATCTCCTCGCATTGGTTTCATAAATGGTATATATACATAATTTCTCTCATAGGATTTGCCCACCATTTCAACATCACGTTTATTTTATTAAATAGAGAATTTACACAAGTCTTACCAGGGCATGTGGTAACGGTAGCAGTATTGGAGAACATAAGGGCATTGGTCTGAATCTCTCTTTAATAGCTTTTGGCTGGGGTGAAGGGTCAGGTCTTTTGTCATTTCTGTAGAAGAGAACAGCAATGAATAACTAAGATCTCAAACCTGCACCAGCATAACATTAGCATAGCCAAACTTCTGGTCCATGGCGCACAGAAGCAGCAATAAAATATTAGTTGCAAGAAGATCAGCTCACGACGTACGCAATAACCTCAATGAGGCGAAAGCTACTATCAGCTCCAGCAATGCATAGTACCAGGGGGTCACTTTTATCCATTCGCACTGATAACCAATCAAGCTCCAACACAAGTGTTCCGGGAAATTGAGGCTGTAGAAGGGAATTAGCTAGTGGATCTGAGGAATCCTGCATAAAGAGAGATTCTGAAACACGTAAAGAAAATTCCACATAGAATTCCAGCATTAACAAAAACCTGATGTCTACTAGATCATGAATTAAGCAATAAAAACATTGAATGAAGTTACTGGTTGTAGAAAACATCATATTTGCTTCACTAATATATACCAGATCATATACTGAAAATGTATTATCATAGAATAGCACAGCAATTCGCCCTCGACTATGATCTCCTGAGACAACTGGTGAGAATTTGATTCTTCTGATTCCCTCTCGGTGGGTGTTGAATGAAGATGAATGTCCAGTTGTTACATCCCACCACCTAATGTTCCCGGACCTGTCCCCCATAACCTGGTAAATATTAGTCAGAATGATTTTGCATATAAGTCTGACAACCAGGATTACTCAAAATCCAATAAGTCAAAGATAATGTTGTGCAAAGAGACATACTACATGGGGCAGACGATAAGCCATAGCCGTAACCAAACCATCAGATGAAACGAATGAGGAGGATGGCCACTTAGGTCTGTGCACATTTAAATTTGGCCACTTAGATAATAGCGGAAATAGTGCTTAATTGGTGAACAAAAGTGCCATTTGAACATTAACCTACCTGAAGTCCCGGATTCTTCTGCCGTGAACCTCAAAAACACCAAGTGCACCGTTAACTAGAGCAAATGCAAAACTTTCTGAAGTTTCATCTTGGGATCCATCAGGGGATGCTGCCTCTGCAAATCGTTAGATACCAGCTGACGTTAGGCAGAAATACACAAATACTGAATAATAAATGCTTGTGCATGAGGTAGATGCACCAACTGGAATCTGAAGATGTTGCAGTTGGTGATGACTTTCCATCCATAGCTACATTTGCCCGATCAATGGAAGATAATGATGATTGCTTGGGGGGCTGCAGAGGCCGGGGAACTGTTGGAAGAGTCCATTCCAGTACGGTGAATGGAAGGGCTAATGATCTAAGCTACATAGATATATATACAAATAATCATAAATATCTCTAGATAAGAATGAGCAAAATAATGCTGAAACTGGTACAGTGACAATTTTGTTCTCGGCCCACATGGAAAATAAATAAAAAAAAATAAAAGAAAGAGAACACCTAAAACAATTTGCATAAACATTCATGACTAAAATCAATGAGTGAAGATCCAGTGTCCAATGCATTATGATACAGTAGCAAAAATACTTGATAGAATATTTGCCATTAAACAGAAAAGAACCAAATATATCATTCTTTGTAGAAGTTTATTATTGCATGACAGCAATTGCCAACAACTTACCATGATGGGAGTTTTTGTCATAGCCCAAACTTCCACAGGAGCATCACGGAACAAAATAAGAAGATACCTGCAAATTTATTGTGAAGGATAAGAAAAACAATAGTGAATTAATTAACTTACAAAAATGCGGAATTAAATGCAAACTGAAGACCTAAGTTCTGGAAAATCCAAAATATTTAAAATCAACCTTCCCGATGATGAAGTTCTTAATGCTCTTATTGGGGCGCGCTCTGGTTTTTGGAGAACTCGAAAAGTTCTATTAATACCACTTCTAAGGCATGTGACAACGAGTTTATTGATGTAGCCTCCAGTTTTCTCACTCACCTAAGTACATAAAAGATATAGCTTACTCCAATAGGACACTTGCAGAAGCATAAAGGTAACCTTCTTGAAGTAGATGGCTAATTCCTGGTCAAGTGATCAAGGAACTAGCATTGCATACAACTAGCAGAAGAAACATATTCGCTTTGTTGGAGGAATAGGAAAGGGAGAGTTTAGAACCAAAAATAAAATTAAGCACCTGAGTATAAGAAAATGAGACAAGCCTGGAATTACCGAGCCACCTCAGTCCCCTGACCACACCATTATGAACCGAAAAACTTGATGCCACAGCATTGGCTGAAACATCAACAACATCAATTGTTCCACTCTGAGTTCCCAAAGCAACCAATGGGACAGCTACAGCCGGGTTGTTTCCACCACCTTCATTAAAAACCTTATTATTTATATGCTGAAATACTAGCACTTGGATTGATTTCCCAAAACTCAACATTAAAAATTGCAACATAAAATTTCCAGAGAAGGAATGAAACTAACGGGCCAGTGTTGCAGTTAAAGAAGGAGATGGAACAGCTAGCATAGTCACCGTGGATGAAAGAAGTTGAAGCTGTCCAACTAAGCTTATCTGCAGAAAAAAGTATGATTTGTAAATTGTAAATATTAGAGTAGGACTGAACAAGGGACAAGATTATGAACTATTGAAGAAACACTACCTTTCCGTATGCCAGTTTCCCAGCAAAGAGAAGTTGAAACCAAAATAAACTCAAAAGACTCCAACATGACAACTGCTATTGCTATAATAAACCATCACATTTGGGCCATGATTGATCTAGATTCTATTTGACTAGCCCATTTAAGGGTTAAATCTCTCCTAACTTAAATTCCTTCAAACCTAGTGCTAGCTCAAGGGGAGACGAGCCAAACTGGCTCAACAAACTTATGTTGGCACAACCCCTCAGATTCTTTTGGACTTCTCAAAAAAGCAAGAATGTGAAACACCAAAATACTTTCTTCAGTTACTTACAACCGAAACTTGTATTATGTAAAAAATACATAGTTTGAAAAGGTCAGTAATACCCTAGTACTTTACTGTAAAAACGGCCAAAAAATCAATCTGGTGACCCACTTGCTCAGTTCATCTCATTATCTCTTTTTTGGAAGTAATCAGGCAACAATTGTACAAGTAATATGACAACTGCCACATGAAATGAATTTATACACTAACAAACCTTGAATGAGATATCCTCTTGGACATTAGATGAGCTTGAAACACAAGTTTTGCTGCCACGCACACTCTCAAATTGCTCATCGTATTCTAGCATGGATCTATCTTCTGAGGATTTCATACCATCGGTTCTATTCACCAAAGCTGCTGCTGCAACTGTGTCAAGATCCTCATTCTTTATATCCTTTTGGTTATCCCAAGCACCCTGGGATGTCAAAAGCCAGTTCCATACTTTCCCATCATCAGAGATGGAGATCAATCGTGTCTTTGATATGAGAAGTGAATCATCGCCAAAATCAAAGGGATTGTCGATATCCACATCAGAGAAAGGTGAAGGAGGTACATCTGAATAAATCTGGGCAACTGTTTGGAGGGTCGAATCTGACTCGCATATAACAACTCCCAGTACAGAAGGAGAAGGAACGCTAGTGCCGATTGATGGCATCAACTCTTCCATTACACACATAACATGAACCTGTTCTCCTCTGAAACATACAATCAGATAAGCAGAAAGAAAATAGAAACAGAAACAGGAAGGATGTTACCGATTGATTAATTACAAAGCTGATATCTCTGCTAACCTAGAAGTTATCTCTGTAGAACACAACACAGCATATTTAAGGAAAATCTACTCAAATTGACGCTTTCAAGATCCTAATAAGTTCAACTAAACCTGTTCTCCCAAAAAAAAGGCAAGAACTTGGATAGTCTGATGATATTTACAATGCCCAGAAGACTATATTTACGAAATAGTTTTGAGTTTAGGCAGCAATTAAATGTTTGCTTACTCTTTCCTCTTCCAGACACTGAGTTTCCCATCAAGATGAGCACAGTAGAGCAAGTCATGATTTGGGTCAGGTAATACATCCAGAAACTTCCCACAGCCGCGGGGCAGAGCAGCTGAATACAGAGATGTCTCGTACTGCAAATCGAAAACAACCAATTCTCTCGGAAAAGTAAGGAAGATTATATGCTTCCATTGCGACGAGAATGCCAATCTGACCATATAAGTCGGGAAAACTGCAGAAGCAGGAGAAGATGAAGAGGAAGCTAATGAATTGGATGAGTCCCGCTCGAGCCGATTCAACTCGGCCGAGTCTGTTTTGATATGTGATTCTGTGACTGAGATCTCCTCCTCAGACTCGCCCAGTGCTCTAATGGACAAGAGGAAGCCTCTAAGGCTGATGGCGCAGAAGTGGCGGAAGTCAAAAGAATCGCGGCGGAGGCAGGAGAGGTACTCAGGTGAGGCGTCGTAGCGCCAGATGCAGTGGCCGGAGGTGGCGGAGTAGAGGGAGAGGAGCGAGGGGCCAGAGATGGCAGCGACGAGGAGGGAGGGGGAAGAGGAGGAGTCGGCAGGGTGGGATCGGATCCAGCAGATATCCTGGATTCCGGATCTAGAAGAGGAGACCGAGTCGGAGTCAAAGGAAATGACGACGGAGCGTGATCGGAAGTCGAGGAGGAGGAGGCGGCCGTGGCGGTCACCGGCGGCGATGAGGAGCGGAGAGGGTAGGTCGTCGACGAGGGAGTGCGGGAGGGAGCTCGGCGCCCAGCGGATGGCGGTGACGAAGGAGGACAGGGAGGTAGAGGAAGAGGCGGAAGATGAGGAACCGCCAGGAGGAGGCGGCGGGAGGGGGATGGTGCCGATGTGCTGTAATGAGCGGGAGTCGATGACGGAGATGGACGCGCCGGAGGCGAAGGCTAGGAGGCCGGAGGGGGAGAGGTCGAGGGATCCGAAGTTGTTGCGGCTGGGTGGTCCCGGCAGCATCGCGTCCCAGCTGCCGGACTCCGTCGGCCGGGCATGGGACGACATCTCAGCGGCGGGAGCTGAACCAAGCTAGCTGAAGCTTCAACTTTCCACCATTTTCTCACTGCTCAAGAGAGACAGAGAGAGAGACTGAATTTTGCGTGCAAACTTGTCGGAAGTTTCTCTGTAACGACTGTCGGAGAGACAATCTGATGAGTGCCTGCCTGTCATGTAAGAGAGGAGGGACAAATACCATTAATTCCGGAACGAGTCCCTTGATTTCCTAGAAATTCAAAATTCGTCCACAGATCTATTTGATTCCCTACATTCCAATTACCATCGTGCCAGCCCAGAAAGCGCATTTACTATAATGCCCATATATCTTTTATTTTCTTCATTTTTTAACTACAATTTGAACTTGATTAAATTACCATGCTTCCAAAACTTTCTATTTTTTTTAATTTTAGTTGAATACATAATATATATAAGTATTTTATAATTAATGGTAAAATTTTGAAAAAAAATATACCCATATATATTATAATTATATTTTTAAATTTCATAATTTTTTATAAGTATTCCAATTAATTAGACACCAATTATTGTATTTATTAATTTAAATAATACTTTTATTTTATATTAAATCATTAAAGAGTACACAATGATTTTATTTTAGTAATGTACCGGTGTCACTAACTTGGCATATTTATATCTTAACCTCTAATTTATGATTGGAAATTAATTTATAATTCACTAAATTAAGTATTCTATCAGAAATTTCTAAAATAGTTGTATTTGGGCTCCAAAGAGTCATTCATTTTTTTTCATCTAAATAAAATATAATCAAGTTTAGAGTAATTCCATGAGGCTGGAGTTAGTAAAATATAAAATAGATATATTTTATATTTTGAGTATTAGATCACCTAAGTACTAAATTAGTAAAAGCGTAAAATAAGAGAACTGATAAGTTATTAAAAAAATAATCTAGATAAGCTATTTAGTAGCATATATTCACTTTAGGTATTGGATTAAATCACTTTATATTGTTTTTTAAAATTATAAAATATAAGATTACGACAAAAGAAAATAATAAATTAGTCAACAAATGTAATTAGTATCAAATAAATAATAAAGGAAAAGTTGAAGAAAAATAGTATTATTAAGATATGGTAAAATTCATTTGTGGGATAAGTAATATGAGGATAAGTGAGCTTAATATAATGAAGGGAGTATACAATTAGACAACGTATCCTATGGTAAATAAGGGAGGCCCATCATGAGCATAAAAGGCGTGGTGAAAAAGAAAGAGCGTAGAGAAAGGCTTGCAATTACTAACCACGGTTTTATATAGTAAATTCGAAATATATTTTTGTTGAAATAGATTTTGGGTGCTCGATTTTGATAAATATTTTTCACATATTTGAGATAACTAAGATGCAACTTGACAGGGTTTGATATAATTTTTTGCAGCTCAGAAGCTCTCATACACCATAATAAATTTGAGAGGATGAGAGGAAGATAGGGGTTGGTAGTGTAATGTGGTTTAATTTCATTCATTTTACAATATATACATGTTGAATTAGGGACATATATTTGAGGAGCTGAAGGCTACTACTATTAAGGCAATAGCTTGTTTGATGTCAAATTCAACATTATGCCAGCATGTCTGATTCAGTGGAAGAATCAATGTCCCACCAGTCTACAATATCTTAGGGGTGGATCAATACTTGGCATCAGCTAAAGCATACTTCTAGTTCTCTCCAGCTAGTGTACAAATGGTGGGTACTAATGCCAGTTGGGCTAAGTGCAGAAAAATGACAAATAGAACCATGGAAATCATCATTACACATGGGCTATTTTGCTGAACAAGTCCCCTGGAAATCATCCAAATAGAACCAAGTACCCGTCCTATTTGAGAAAAGTAGTGCAGCAGAATTGACAGTGAAGAGTATTGATTATTCAATTCATACACCACAGAATATCTGAAGCCAGGAAGTTGTACTGACAGTGACACCAGCAAGTACATAGAAACATCCACTACAAACAAAGGTCTAATGGGTGTGGGGGATTACAATCTACCGAGGCCTAATGGGTGTGAGCATATCTTAATAACCAATCAGACAACTGCTAGTACAGTTACAGACATCACTAGGAGCATCACCATAAAGAAACTACAGTTCAGTTCATTTGACTGACGGACAGATCACTTTGGAACAAGTCAAAAGAGACAAATTACAGCATGTTACTTGCTACTTCAGACGGTTTATAAGCAACCAGCTCAAACCTTCACCTCCTCCCCATGATTCCTACTGTCAATAGCTTCTCCCTCCACATTTTGGCTGACCTCGTATGTCCTTGAACTATCCTTCTGCTCTTCATTCGCATTTGTAACCACTTTGTCCTTGATTTCGGACTCGGGCTTGGTTTCGGGTTCAGGCTCGGGCACATGCTCTGGTGCACTAGATTCATCATTTTCTTCTTTCTGATCTTCCTTTATTTGTTCAGGCTGGTTCTCTTCACCAACCCTATCATCCACCTTGTCTCCTTCAATCTGTGGCTCTTCAACATTCCCCGTCTCGTCTTCTTCTTTTAGTTTTTCATTCTCTTCAGTTTTCTCCTCATTTTCCACCTTAGCCTCTTTGTCAATCTTCTCATCAACTCCATGAAGAGCTTCTTCTGCTTCAGGCTCAGTCATATGCTCTGGTGCACTAGATTCATCATTTTCTTCTTTCTGATCTTCCTGTATTTGTTCAGGCTGGTTCTCTTCAACCTTCCCTGTCACGTCGTCTTCTTTTGGTCTTTCATTCTCTTCAGTTTTCTCTTCATTTTCCATCTTAGCCTCCTTGTCAATCTTCTCATCACCCCCTTGAGGAGCTTCTTCTACTTCAGGCTCAGGTATATGCTCTGGTCCACTAGAATCATCATTTTCTTCTTTCTGATCTTCCTGTATTTGTTCAGGCTGGTTCTCTTCACCAACCCCATCACCCACCTTCTCTCCTTCAATCAGTGGCTCTTCAACCTTCCCTGTCACATCATCTTCTTTTGGTTTTTCATTCTCCTCATTTTCCACCTTGGCCCCTTTGTCAATCTTCTCATCACCCCCTTGAGGAGCTTCTTCTACCTTCTCTTCTTCCACCTTGGGATTTTCTCCCTCGGTGGTTGGAGGATCTTTCATGTCAATTTCTTCAGTTTTCTCCGACATTTTTTTCTCCTTCTTCGTTATGGATGTCCTTCTGCGCTTTGTGGGGGTCTCAAATTCGGCAGGAAGGGCTACCCTTGTTCTCTCGCTGATCCTAGCAGATCGCCGAGGAGCCTCACCAGTACTCCAATCAAATTCTGATACTGCAGGTCCACCAGGATGAGACCTCAGGTATTGGTCCAGCGACCTCCTGTTATTGATCTCCTCACCCGTAGGAGAAGTGAATATTATCTCATTCTTCTTAGGGGTCCCACTTTTCTTGAGCACATACTGCAAATAATCAGAAGATTGAGCCAAAATGAATCAATAGGACAATTCAACAGCATACATCCCAAAATAATGAGACAGATGTACCCGCAAAATATAATACCCACTCATAATTTTTGAATTAGATTCAAAGTCTCTGTGATCTAATATTAGGCTCTTCAGCATATTGAAGAATTCTAAAACACCTTTTAGAAGAAAGAAAAATATCTAAATTTACATAAGAAAACTTGCGCATTATATACTTCAGAAAATAAGATATACTGAAACAAAAAGTGTGAGATGAACCCCCTTGAGGTAAAGCAAATATAATCAACAAAAAGTGAGCTAGTTGGCAAACATAAGTATTTACCACATACATAAATCATCTTTCAAACACATAAGACCAACTGCATGTGAATCGTAATGATAAATCTCCTCGAAGTTTTTAGAATAAACAAGTCATATTTTCTAATTCCTCTTCGAGAAAGGGTGATAGCAATCCATCTATTAAAAAGAAAATGGTTCCATCATCATAAGATCCATAAGAAAGGTAAACATTGATATTACATAAATTCCAGCAAGAGCAATCTATGACTTGGATATTCTATTTATCTTCTTGAAAATAAATGTGCTTGTCTATTTTAAATAAATATTATTTGATTTTTCCAATTGGCTTCTATTCCCAGACAAAGTACAATTCCCATCCATTCTATAGCTTGCACCACCAACAGTCTTCTTCTGTTCTAACTGGCTCCAATTATACAGCTTATGGGAAATTACTGACATGTCAACTTTACTACTTTTACACGCGAACCATCCCAGAGACATTGAAGGGAGAAGATGTACTTGGTTAGGCAGAAAACCCAGAATAGCTGGCACGCCATTCAATAATTTACCATGTAGAGAAGACAAAACATGCAAAACTAAATTCCAAGCCTTCTCTATAAAAGTAGTTATCATATACTCAATAGCCGCGTCAGTTCTTTGAAACAGAAATTTTTGGATAAGACTTTAATTTGAGTCCCAATTTTCGTGTATCCTCGAATAATTAAGGTGAGAGAGATTCAGAAGGGAAGAGAGAGACAGAGACAGAGAAAGAGAAAGAGAAAGAGAAAGAGAGAGAGAATGGAAGGACTAGCAGAAAGTCTGACATTAAAGCAACTACAGTGTACAGCTTGGAAAATCTTTTCTTATGGCGGGAGGTTAAAAAAATAGAACTTCTAAAATCATTAACGCGAAAAAGAAATATTTAAAAAAAACGAATGAAAGAGTAGAGCACAGAGCTGCTGTTAGTTCGAAGCAGAGCGCATGCCCGAAAGATTCTAACCTTAAGAATTCGACTTACGACCCTAATTGAGCAGTCCATACTTTGATAAAAAAAACTAAGAGAGATGAAGCCTACAAAAACCCTAGATCCGCAACAACAGCACATATCTAAAAAAATAAGTAATCTGAGCAAACAATTCATCTGAATTTGACCTCCGAATGAAAAACTAAAACTCACAAGCTTCCAATTCCAATTTGAATTGAAGGCGCATAGACAGAAAATAATAAAAAAGAGAGAAAAAAACACCTTTTTCGTCCAGCCAGGGGGAGCAGGAAGCTCCAAGGAAACAACTTCGTCATCCCTCTCCATGGAGCTCACCATTTCAAACTTAACCTGCAAGAAAATACAAACAGGTAGCCGTAAAAAACACCATCCTACAACAATATTGCGAGAAGAAAACAGGAAAAAAATGAGGAATTTCAACCGTAGGATGACCGGTACGGTACTAGAAAGCAAACAGGGGAAATGAGAAAACAGAAGGATTAGCGGGAGAGAAGAAGAGGAAGAGAGAACCGAGGGAGGAACGGATCTAGGGTTTGAGCTTTACTTGCTATGGCGCTCCTCTCCTGCGTGCGTCAACTCTGGCCGTTGTATCAATCTTTGCAGCTTGGGATGGACTTTGGGTAGCAGAAGAAAAAAATATATTTTTATTGTTATTATTTTTTTTCAATGTGGGGTCCACTGAGCTGACGGATCCTTCTTGAGGCGCCACGTGTCTAATCCGACAGAGAAACAACGGTCCGGATCAGGTCGGAAATATGCTTATTTTGCGACTGGACTTGTGTGTCATCAAGCCCATTATAATGGGCCTTGTGAAGGGCCCAAGTTTGGGGTTGAACTCTGTGCATGCAGCATGCGGTCCTGGGCCCTCGCTCTTAGCTCGTCGGCCTCTCTCAATGGCTGTCGTTCCTCATAGCTTCGACTTGCACTTGAGGGTTAGTTTCAAGAAAACTCCGATCCTCTAGAGTGAGAATCTCTGCGTGCCTGTAGAGAGATTCAGAGAACCTCGGGAAGGCTCTTGTAGGCTGTGGTTTCCACCGCGTGGAGCTCCTTGTTGTGAATGTCTAGCCTCAGCGGACAAGAAGGCAGTGGCCTGAAAAGGCGTAGCACCGATTGGAGAGGCTCCAACGACGGCGTTATCTTCCCGACGGTAATCATTCAGTTGTCTTTGTGTGACTATCGTCCATGCTTTCTAGAATTCGTTTTTTATGCTCAGTTTTGAGTTGGGGTTTGCTGGAAAATGTCGGATCATAGCATGAATTAGAAGAGATAGTGGAATTCTAATGATAGGTTAAGGGAAACTTTCATTGTATCTTTGGAAATCCTTTTCTTGACTGGTCTGCACTTACTTTGTAAGATGTCTTCCTCTTCTGCCATTTTTGCATGATCTTAGCAAGCTAGATTTTCCTCTTTTGAAGATTCTAGATGATCACTTTCCTGGTGAAACCATGGTATAGCATGCTGGAATATGACCTGAACCTCTCCCTCTATACTGCTCGTTGGGTGGTTGAGATTATCAAATGCAATGTCTAGCACTCTTGACCAAGTGGATGCAACCTTTTGTGATCCATACTTTACTGATAGCTCACCTACTGAATCTGAATTCCCAAGTTCAAAGGCATTTCATGATGCAACTGGATGGTGGAAGTTGAAAATTGTCAAGAAATGATGTGTTTGAAAGGTAGAAGAATATAGGAGCAGTTTCATGTGGCTGGAAGGTGGCCAAAAAGAAACTAGGATGGTATGCAAACTATGCTAGATAGCTCAGCCTAGACAAGAGTAGGGTTGTTCCAAGGGAGTTGGAAGATGGGACTTTGAGAGTCAGAGGTCCAACTAGCAGTTAATATGAGGCAAAAAGATGTACAACATTCAGTATCAGTTATGTACAGCAAAGGAGTGAGTTTTGAGGGGGGCAAGGATAGCTGATCGCATTCTTATTCACTTTTTTACATTCTGCGAGAACACATCTCAGCAAAAGAAAGGCTAGACCAAGCTATAGCAAACGGGAGGGATGAAAAGAGAGGTCAAAACTGTTGTATTTTGAGCTTATATTACATGAAAAAGAGGACCGAGGAGTTTAAGAAGCAGAAGCTATAGGAGGGACTGATGGAGTGATTCCACTGAAGAAACTTGGAGGTGATGTTCCAACAGACTCTTCTTCTACTTTATCATCATCTTCCTCCGAGTCCCAAAGAAACCGAGCATAAGAAGCCATAACATAACTGCACAGAATGTACAGCATGAGGTCAGTAGCCAGTCAATTATGGAAGCACTCTTGCTTTCTCAAAGAAAGGCTTGACATTCTAAGCTATGAAACAAATGCCAACAAATCTGGGAGACTGGTGGAAGAGAAAAGTGCTTACCAATCATCGGGGGATGCCTTAATGGCTTGATCAAAGTACGTCTCTGCTCTCTGGACATCCTTATGCTGTTGCCATATTAACTCTCCATACATAGACAGAGTACCTCCATCATTTCCATTTACAAGAATTGCCCTGCCACAGTATTCTTCAGCTTTCACCAGATCTCCACGCAACTGCACTTTCAAATCAATGCACAAGGATTAGATTAGCTCCCAGTCTGAAGAGTTTACACCTCCAAACCCCACATAACTCGAAAATTGAGGCTTTGCTCTGGCCAAGAAAGAACACTCAACATATCAATTATCACTAAGCAAGTTGCTGAGGAGAAGAGGAAGGCATCTTGATCTAAAATACAAAGAGAAAGGACTAAAAAGATTATATAGTTATACCTCTTTAAGGTATTTGGCGTAATTGCTGAGGAGAAGAGGATTCCCAGGATTGGAATCAATCATCCTCCGGTAATACGCATCCGTGCTCTCATTCCTCTTATCCTTCTCCCACTCATCTCCAAATCCGCCACTGCCGCCATCTCCACCGTCGGAACCGCCGCCGCCACCGCAGATATTCTTACCTCCTCCACTAGCACCTCCTACTTCGCAGAGGCTATCGATTCCAGTCTCGAAGAGCATCCCACCGAAGGATCCGATCTCGAGGCCACCAACCTCCTCAAGCGCGATCTCTCCCATATCCATCTCCTCCTCCTCGACGAAGAGGCTGTCGAGGACTCCAGCCCGCGGACGCTTCTTCCTCGCCGGGCCGAGGTCCCGGAGGCTCGACTCCGACAGTCCACCGGTCATCATCTTCGAGGAGAAGTCGTAATCTGCCGACGAGAAGGATCCTGAGGAAGAGGCGGTGAGGGATAGGGATCGGGTGCGGAGGAGAGGACAATACGAGTCCGGCTCCGGCGAGGAGTCCTTCGCTGTGGCCGGCGAGAAGGAGTTCAGTATAGGCAATGATGCGCTGCGAAGAAGCATCTCTCTCAGAGAGAGCTGTGATACTTTGACAAAAAGAGAGGTAAAGAGAGAGAGGAGAGATCTCTAAGTTGCTCGAGTCTGAGATATATCGGAGGCGGCTGAGAGATTTATATAGGGAAACACAGGAAGGACTCCTGATTTGATCTGGGCCGTTGATTTTCCCGGTCCAATGGGAAATTCGATTGGCGACCAAGAAATATATAGCTGTAAAATCTTAAATAAACAATAACTTTTAAGATATTTTAATTTAAAAAGTCATTTTTATTTGATTGATTTAATAATTTAGTGCAAAATTATTTTTTATCATAAATTAATTATAAAATATATATTCAATTTGAAGTATACAAAAGGTATTTTAAAATGAAAATAGGTAATATTATTCTCCAAAACCCTCCATCAGCGTAATTTCCATGTCAATTGCAGTGGGAAAGGCATGGCCGCCTGCCTTTTCCTGGAGTGACTGAGAGTCTAATTTCTATTTTATTTAAATATAATATTAATATATATTAATTCAGACACCTTAATATTTCCTTTTTAAGTGTCTAAATCTATGTTTTATATTATGGTAATTTTATTATTTAAATGGATAAAATTTTCTCAAATAATATGAAATAAGTTTGTACCATATCTTAATTTAGACAAATCTTTTATAATGTATGAATATTTTTTTTATTATCTAGTGCTTCCTAAATTGTTTAAATTAATAGTATTTTTTATTTCTATATATTTTTAATAAAATAATTTCAAATTTATTTTTAATATTTCAACTAATAGTATATTATTCTACTATGTATTTAAATAAATATATTACACTTGAATATGATTAATTATGCTTAAAAATGTTTATATTAAATATAAATTCACGTTAAAAAATCATTAGAATAATATTTGGACTTTTCCGCCAACCGAAACTCGAGGAAAAGTCTAGTGTACGGGGGATATTGAATCCACGGTGGGCCGCCATGCAAAATCCATCACGTGGCCTCGACGCATATGGACCGTTGGATGGATCCACGGTGACGTCATTCCTGCTATCAAACGGAGAAGCATTCCGATCAGCTGTCATATTACCACAAGCGCTTTACGTCCGTCCATTCATTTCTCTCACTTTTTTTAATTTTTTTTTATTTTAAATTCGCAATTCTCTTATCATTGAAAATGGCAAATCCGATAACACCCTTGATAAATGGACAATTTACTACTTTGCCACCTTCGAAAATTCCACATACTTCATACACCCAAAAATCAAAATTTTAGGGATTTAAGCAACTTGAAAATATTATATAATATTATAAATATATAACATTTATTTATTAATTCAATATTAATTCTCTTACAATGTATTTTATCATCAAGTAAGGTGTCATTAGGCTACTAAGTTCACCCCAACCATGATTGCCATGTGAATAGAATATATGTATAAGAGGTGGAGCCCATGGCTAGACTCAACGGTGAGCCATCGAGCCACGGGTCAGTGTCTTCGTCAGTTCAGCCAAAAAAAATCAGGGGTCAGGGTCAGGGCCAGACCCACCAATAAATACAATTGATGTCTTGCCGCCAAGAATCAATGACAGCTTGAAGTCCAGAGGTGTTCTTTGGCAGTATCGACAATTTTTTTGTCAATCCAAATCTCATTTGATCTTCCCCACGGGTAGTTTTGTCATTTTAACTTAATTAGATATTTTATCCCTTTTCAGACAAAAAAAAAGAAATTAAAGGCACCTCAGATTTTATATTTTTAAATTCCTTTATATTAAAAATATATTTTTTAAAATATTAAATGAATAGGATTGTTAAAGGTATTCGATACCCGAGTCCCTACACGACCCGACCCGACCCGAATAAAAATCCTGCAAATGTGTGAAGGAGAATGCTGAGGCAGTCATTGAACTGTAGTAGCCTCAGGCAACCCTTTCATGACCATGACAGCGTCACAACTGCATGGAAGGGAGAAAAGGTCAACTGGGACCGCCGATGTGTGTGTATATGGCCTGGGGACTTTAAGGCGTAAGGTCGGGTAGATGAACAAAAGCGACACCGACCCGATTATGGATCGTCCATGGCTGGTCTGTGTGTGTGATTTTGGTTCTCAATGGGGACCGCTTGGTCTTCAAACATGTACATCAGAAATGTTATGATGGCAGCTTTGGCTTTGGTGTCAATCACTAAATGAGCCAACATCTCAACCGTTGATTAATTTTATGGCTCATTTTATGGACATCATAAATGTAATAGAAGTGGGTTAGATTATTCAAACTTCATCTTACAAAGTGAGAGCACTTGAATTGGAACGATGGTCTCACTTTTCATGATACAAGTAATATTTATTTATAATTTCTACACTTTTCATTTAGTATGATTATAAATTTATATAATTATTATAAAACAAAAGTACAAGCGAATAAAATATTGTCTGTACAATCGTTTTCTTTACATTGTGTCTGGTGGTACATTAGAGCCAAGGGAATAAAATCTTGTTTGTACAATCAATGCAAATACTATTTTCTAATGTTGGTCGCTTGAAAGTTGGACGTCCATTTGGGATTTTATTTTCTTCTATTATCCTTGCAACTTCAAGTGAAGGTGTCCCATATTAAGTTTGGAATGAAAGAGAGTAAAACGGCCAGATAAAAAATCTAAAATCGACTAATTGAGTATATGTATCAATTGATTAAACGTAATTGAAGATTATTATAATTAATTTTTTTTATAAAAAATAATAATTAATTTTAATATATTTAATATATGTGTCAAAAATTAGATTAATAATAAAATAGATAGTATATAGATTATCACCCTAAATTAGAGATTAAGAGGGTGAAAAATAGAGTTGGCAGAAAAGAGGAAAATAGACGGGAGTAAACTAATAAGATAGAAGAAAATAGTAAAAGAGATAAAAGTTATATTTAAATAGTTGTGTTAACAAAACTTTTATATTCAACGGGTATAATAGAATGATTGATAATTCATTAACTTTTTGAAGTATCTAGAGATAAGGTTACGATCAAGAAATATGAGGAAATTATTGATAAGGCGACGATTATCGAGTTTACTAGTCTAGTAAACATAAAAAAAATTGTGAAGTGGAGAGTAAGAAATGAATAACGATAGAGTATGAGATCAAGATTAGCAGTACCTTTAAGATAATGAATAATACGTTTAACAATTAGTAGCACATGCATGTGCATGAATTAATAAGATTGGTTACGAGCACAAGTGATATAAGAATGGATAAGTGTGAGATATTGGAAAAATCTCATAATTTTACAGTAATGGGTTGGATGAAAGAGTGAGGTTTCACTGTTACAAAGACAATATCATGAATGTATTTATTGATCATTTGTCTATATAGGCACCATTGCCCAACTCCCATACATTATTTAAATAAAATTATCCGCTATAGAGACATCTCGTGATTCTCATCGGTTTCAAATACGCATAGAGACTCTAATAACCCCGTGACATACTAAATCAACAATAACTTCACTTATCCCAACATTGATGTCAAGTATCCCTTAGGACAACTTTCCCAACATTGTTGTCCACTACCCATTCTGTACATATCTTTGATTTTGTAAACAATTACAATTATATATAATGGTATTTTTGGAATTAAATATTTTTGTTTGTCTTGTTAGTCCAACGAACTCCAACCCGACTATGGCTTAGTAGCACACATTATTCATTTAAGATGATTTTTTTTATCAGGATCATAATTAAAAATATAGATTTGTGCCACCTCTATTTTTAAAATATAATTTATTGTATTTATACTTTATAATTTTAATTAAATATCTCCCAAAAAATATTTTGAGCAGTTTAATATAGTCAAGTGAATTTTTTTTGTAAAATAAGTTAATAACATTTATTTAACGTTTATTAACACAATCGATCTTGATATCGAAAATACCGCTCACTCGATATTCGTAACTTTTTCGTCCCTAATAGATTTTTGATGTATCTCGACATTTGCGTGGTTGTAGGTAAAAATATTTTCTTTTAACGCCTTTTTCTTTATTTATATAAAAATTCATAATTTTATTTTATTGAAAAATAATTTCTAATTATTTACCAGTAAACTCCTAATTTACTTTATTTACAATTGATTTCGTAAATGATTGCAATTATATACAAATAATATTTTTGAAATTAGAACATTTTTGTTTGGGTTGTTAGCCAAAAAGTCTCATCCAACCATAGTTCAGCAACTTAAATATACATTATCCATTTAATATAATTTTTTTATAAGTATAATAACTAAAATTTCATCTATTTTCAAAATATAAACATGTGTAAATCTCTATTTTTAAAATCATGAACTTGGGCACACGATAATATCAGAAATTTCATAAAATATAATTTATAGTATTCATACTTCATAATTTCAATAAAAATATTTTTCAAAAAGTATTTTGACCAGTTCTAAATAGTTAAGTGAGAATATTTTTGTAAAATATGTTAATAATATTTATTTAATATTTATTAGTAAAATTTGATATCGAAAATCCCACTCACTCGATATTTGTAACTTATTTATCTCGAATAAATTTTCAATTTATTTGAATGGTTGCATAGTTATAGGTAAAAATATTTTCTTTCAACGCCTATTTATCACAGATAATTAATTTATTAAATATCTAAAATTTTTCCCTATATCCCTATCTTTTTCTTTATTTACATAAAAATCCATAATTTTATTTGATTGAAAAATAATTTCTAATTATTTTTCATAAACTCCTAATTTACTTTATTTATATTTTTATACTCATATTACTTTATTTAAAATAAATCCTTTTAAATTATCCAAAATTACAAATAAATTATTATAATTATTTTTAATTATAATTAAATTCCCAAAAATTATTTGTAATTATAAATAAGTCATTAAACTAATCTTATTTACAAATTAACCCTCAATTTGAGATAATTTTACATATTAACCACGCAAATCTGGACCACATTTCAACTCATGTCAAACGGATGCCCAATCCACCACTACAATTCGGCCCACTTCTCCTAAGCCCACCTCTTCCTATAGTGAGATATGCCAGCTATGTGGGCTCATTGGCCACTCAGCCCATCACTATCCATCATTCGAATTAAAGCCCACATCATCTACTGATCAGGCTCATTCTTCTTATGTACATAAACCCAGTCCACATCATCTAGACTAATATGCCGATTCAGGTGCTACGAGTCATATTACTAATGATCTGTTACACTTGTCTATTCAGGACAATTTGACACTCCCTGAGCACCTCACGATCGGAGACGGGACAGGTTTACCTATTATCTTTTCTGGATCTGCCTATTTAACTTCACATTCTCGACGTTTCTCACTTACTAATATTTATTATGTTCCCAAAATTTCTCTCAACTTATTATCTGTGTCTCGTTTCACTCAAGACAATTCCTGCTATTTTGAATTATATTCCACTCATTTTCTTATCAAAGACCTCTTTTCTCATCAGTAGCTATTCCGCGGGAGTCGTAGGAACGGTCTCTACTATTTACGCACTTGTTGTAATATTTCTTCTATTACTTGTATTAGTCGCATAGAGTCTGTTCCTAGGTGACATCAACGTTTGGGTCACCCTTCTTTTCAAATTATGAGTCGTGTGCTTTTAGATCATTTATCAATTAGTAATATTTCTCCCTTACCCTTTTGTGACTCATGCTCTTGTGGTAAAATTACTCAACAACCATTTAGTCACTCACAAATATTTGGGGACCATCCCCCATTATTTCCTCTACAGGTCATCGCTATTATATTCATTTTTTGGATGATTATAGCAAATTTTTATAGTATTTTGTTATGAAACAACGATATGATGTTCTCTCTATTTTTCGTGCCTTCCGTTTACAAGTTAAAAATTTACTTGGTTAACGGATTAAATCTCTCCAATCTGACGGTGCTAAAGAATTTCTTTCTAGTGCCTTCCAATCTGAGTTACAATCCGCAGGTATTCTCCAACGGATCTCCTATCCACACACACCTCAACAAAATGGATCTGCCGAACGTAAGAATCGTCACATTATCGATATGGGTCTTACTCTTCTTATTCACTCTCATGTTCCCACCAAATATTGGCCGTTTGCCTTTGAGACCGCTGTCTTCCTTATCAATCGCCTTCCCACAAAATCTCTCCACTTTTGATCCCCCTATGAGGTACTTCACCATTCTACTCCTGATTATAAGTTACTTCGAGTTTTTGGTTGTCGTTGCTTTCCTTATCTCTGCCCTTATCTTGCTCACAAACTGCAACCTCATTCAACTCCTTGTGTGTTTCTTGGATATCCCTCCAATTATTTTGGATATTGTTGTCTTGATACTCAAACAAGACGCATATTTCTATGTCGCATAGTCCATTTTGATGAATCTGTTTTTCCATTTGCCTCCTCGAGTTCCACATGTATGCCTTCCCCTCCTCCTACCGTGCACCCTCCTATGGTGAATCTCCCCACACCCGTCCCATCTCCACCTCTGGACTCAGGTATGTTGCCCCAATCTCCTGTACAAATACAAGTTGACTCACCTATTGTTTCTGTTGAAGATGATCATGCTGCACCATCTTCCTCTCCTACATTGGATCATGCTCATGCTCCACCTCCAGTTTCGCGTATGGTGACTCGCTCTCAAGATGGCAGTCTACCTCAACGGCACTTCACTATTGATCCTACAGTATTCATTGCCTCTATGGAACCCCGTACTTATTCCCACGCTTCTCGTCACTCCTTTTGGGTTAAGGCTATGCATACTGAGTTTGCCGCTCTTCTTCACAACCAAACTTGGGATCTCGTGCCCGCTCCACCTAGTCGACCTATTGTAGGGTGCAAATAGGTTTACAAAATCAAGCGTCATTCTGACGGCTCAGTGGCTCGATATAAGGCTCGTCTTGTCGCTAAGGGCTACTCACAGCGTCCTGGTCTTGATTATGATGATACCTTCGGCCCCGTTATTAAACCTATTACTATATGGGTAATTCTTTCCCTTGCTATATCTTTCAATTGGACCATTTGTCAGCTTGATGTGGATAATGCTTTTCTTCATGGTTATCTCAATGAGGAAGTTTATATGAATCAACCCCCTAGATTTGTTGATCCTTGCTTTCCTAGCCATGTTTGTCGCCTACCCAAATCTCTCTATGACCTAAACAAGCTCCTCGTGCTTGGTTCTTCCGCCTGAGTTCCTATCTTCATCAACTTGATTTTTGTAGTTCTGTTGCTGACAGCTCTCTATTTATCTACTGTACGAGTGAGTTTATTATTTTTCTACTTATCTATGTTGATGATATCATTCTCACTGGTTCTTCTGCTGCACCCATTGGGAACATCCTTCATGCCCTTCATAGAGAATTCTCTATTAAGGATCTTGGTCCACTTCATCATTTTTTAGGCAATGAAGTTACTGCTCACTCTCATGGTTTATATCTCACACAGCAGAAGTATATTTGTGATCTTCTCTCCCGGGCTGCCATGAGTACTTGTAAGCCCATTTCCACGCTAGTTGCCCCTGGTCCCCGACTTTCACAATATGATGGCCTTCCTCTTCCTGATCCTACTGAATATCGTCAACTTGTGGGCTCTCTATAGTATCTCACTCTCACTCGTCCTAACATCGCATATGCGGTTCTTCAGGTTTGTCAATTTATGCATCGTCCCACCACTACTTATTGGACTGTTGTTAAGTGCATTCTCCGCTATCTTCAAGGGACACTTCATCATGGTCTTACTCTCTGGCAACATTCTCCTTCTAGTCTTCACTGTTTTTCTGACGCTGACTGGGCCGGAAATCCGGATGATCGACATTCTGTTAATGGTTTTGCAATTTTTCTTGGCCACAATCTTATCTCATGAAGTTCTAAGAAACAACGAATAGTCGTTCGATCTAGCACTGAGGCCGAGTACAAAAGTCTTGCCAATGCAACCGCTGAGCTACTATGGCTTCAGTCTCTTCTTAAAGAACTCGGCATCTCTTCCACTCATTCTCCAGTTTTGTGGTGCGATAATCTTTCAGCCATTTATCTCACTGCCAACCCCATCTTCCATGCTTGTACAAAACATATTGAGATTGATTTTCATTTTGTTCGTGAACAACTGCGTCAAAGTTTACTCAGTGTTCATTTTACAGGAACTACTGCTCAATTGGCGGATTTGCTCACCAAAGGTCTCCCTTCTACCCGTCTCTCTCTTTTACGAGACAAGCTCAACATTCGTGAACTCCCGTTGAGCTTGCGGGGAGTAATAACCAAAATATTACTTAATTATTATATATATTAATATGCATTTATCACACCATTTAATATAGTAATTTATTACAGTACTTAATGTAGTAACGTATTTGTAACGGTTTATTATTTATTATTGAGTTGTATATAAATAGGATGTTATAATACAGTGAATAAAACAACACAATCTTATCTATTGTGTGCCCTCTTTCTCTCTACTCTTTCTTTTCTAAATTTCTTCATTTCCTTTAATAATTAAGTCATTAAACTAATCTTATTTACAAATTAACCTTCAATTTGAGATAATTTTACAAAAATTCCTAATTTGCTCAATTTTTTCAAAAATTTCATTTTTCCCTAAATCTTTAATTTATCAAATTGATAGATTAAACTTCGTTAATTTCTCTCTAACATACTTGTAATAATCTTATCTATCTCTAATTGATCATTCCAAAATTTGAATTGTTCAATTTTACCTAAATATAAGTTCAAATAAAGTTTCATCGAAAATTTTTTTTAGAAATAGAAGTTTCGATTTTTTACCGACGAATGCACAGTTGTAGAATCTCTTGATATAGTAAGCTAGCTCTCGTCGATAAAGTATTTTTAAAATCAGGTTTCATCTCAATTGATAACCTAAGAAGTGAGAATTTAATCAACAAAGTTTTCATAGTTTTTATTCTATAAATTTACTATTCCGATGAAGGGCGACGACAATTGCTTACCACAAACGCTCGGTGAGAACAAGGCTCTATCGTGTAGAGTTGTAGGAGGGTCGTACTCATCTCAAGAGGTTCGAGAGTGACCCGAATTTGGGTCGAAAGTTTTTGTTCCATTTGGAACGTAGGAGTGGTGGTACTATGCGGTCTCATTGGCATTTTCCCAGTAACACTCGAGCTAAAATAAGTATGTAATAAGGTAGAAAACTTTTTCAAAATTCCAGATATTCCAATTTAACATTCAAAATTGAAGAAATGGGTCGATATTGGAGATCTGGTTCAGGGATAATTAGAATTTGGAGTAATTTGAGTTATATGAGTGTAGAAGTGTAGAGTGGATGAATGGAGAAAATCTATTTTTTAGGGAGCTCAGAAACTAAATGGTATATTCATTCTTAGACGACCATTAATTTCATGATTTTAAAGCCTTGTAGAAGGGAGTTAAGGCTCGCCGAAGTTATGGCGACCTTCTTCCTACTCTGTCATATCTAAAAGAAGAAAACACAACTATGTGTGCATGTGAGATTCGTGTGTGTAAGTTATCATATGATACACTATGATTGGTTCGCTTTGCTGACTCAACCTCCCACTCAGCGTTTGAGTCATATTTTGACCCATTGATTGTACACGTGATTACCTCTCATTGGTCATTTAATATGACATGACTGTTGACCGAATGTAACCATCATGACACGTGGCGTAGTCTGATTGACTAATTTAAATTCGTTAGTTTACCCACATGATGTAATATGTCATTACCATATGTAATCCTTTTATTGGTTATAACCGTCCAACATGGGCATGCCAAATGTAACTTCTCATTGGTTGACTTTTTTTGGACATTCTAATGGGTCGTTAATATGCCACATTTGCCACGTGTGAATATCTAATTGATAAACCCTATTGACGAGAT
Organism: Trapa incisa; assembly: GCA_030064435.1. NCBI lineage: Eukaryota > Viridiplantae > Streptophyta > Magnoliopsida > Myrtales > Lythraceae > Trapa > Trapa incisa. The sequence goes on along the minus strand of CM057774.1, from coordinate 839,081 downwards.
TCTCCTCCGTTCACTGTTCACAGTTAAATGTGGACACTTGTCACACTTCCATATGTCAATTTCCAATAATGTAGATTTTTTTCGTTTTACTGTTGACCAGTAACACGTATCATGCTTTTATTGCCCCGTGCTTTTAAACGCTAACCTAACGGTTGACAGGGCGACGACCTAGTAGACGTTCCGTTGATCAACTGTACCGGTCAATTAAAGTCCAATTCAACCATTTTTTTAAAAATTAAAATTTTTCTAAATTTATTTTATATACATTAGTAACTTTAATTTTATAACTTACTTTTTTTAATTATCCTAAAAAATAAATATTTTAATCGATTTTTCTCGATTGGATCTCTTTTCACCCTATTCTCACTTTTAATTTACAATTAGATTATTTTTATTAATTTTTGAAAATTTAATTATTAGTTAAAATTATTTCACATTTTAATTTATTTTTATAATTTTGGTTCAGTTTAAATTACAATTTTTTTTAAATTTTATTTTATAGATTTTAGAGATTTTGTTTTCAAAAACATAATATAAATCCATTCCATTGTTCATGTTGTGCGTATAAAGTAATTCATTCATATGCAACTTAGTTGATAAAGTCCAATAAGAATCAATGAACAAATATAAGTGCTCCAACTGCCTAATCCTATTTTAATTTTCTCTTTCAAACTTATACCATTTAGTTATTATTATTATTATTTTCAATACTTATTTTTGTAATTCATATAAAAAATACTTTTCTTCATACTATGCATTTTAAAAAGTTTGTTCTCGATTTGAATTATTAATATTATACTTTTATGGTATTAAAGTTTTTTTTTATATTAATATTCCATTATCTATTATGTTATATTTAGGGAGTTAGTGATTTGGAGGTGAATTACCTAATATTTTTTTTGAGGGTATTTGAAATTATAAATTTGAAAGCATTAAAATTTTTTAATAATATATTATTTGGATGGAGGTGAAATTAGGTAAATTAATTTGAAATATTAATAATAAAATAATTAGAAAAATAAAATTTATATTTTAATTAAATTAAATAATTTATTAGCTAATATATATAATTAAATTATATTAAATAAAATTTGTACATATAATATTTATATTATATAATTTTATATAAAATATTATTAATATATAAATTTATTTAAAAATAAAAATAATAATATAAACTATAAATAAAAATATTAAATTAATTTAAGTAATAAATAATATAACACCTCTAAATATCATATTATAAATGGAGAGGTTTTGAAATTATTCTTAATCACTTCAAACTACTTTATTTTTTATTAGCAAAAGAGTTATTACTAACCACTACAAAACCCTACTCTAAATCATTTAATACAAACACAATATTATAATCGATCTAGTTGATAGGTTAATACAAGTTAAATATTTTTTTAAATACTAGGATAAAAGTCGGATTATTGTAAATACATAAATAGTAACACTAATATATATATATATATTTTGTCCGCAAAAATATTCTAATTTTATAAAATAATGACATTTTTTTCATTTTATGCATGTGATATTGATATTTTCAACACCAAGTATACTATTTTATATTATAAAAGATTAGGAAGAGAAGGGTTGATCCATTCAAATGCATTACTTGTATTTTAATATTTTCATTATAATAATATAAGGGAGAAATTCATGGGAGAATATACTTGCTCACATCATGTACTTGAGCCATTAAAAGAAGCAATTATCAACTTGAAGACTCAAGAACTTCGGCCGACTTTGGCAGCACCACCAGCCACGGCTGCTCTCTGAATCATTATTTTATATAATAAGTTTAATTTTTATTTTATTCCAGATTTGACATGTATATTAGATGTAAATTAACCTTCAATTGCTGCTTAAGATAGTGTTCATGGTAGTGCTGCATTTTTTAACCATGCTCCAAGAAAAAAAATAGAGGGAAATAGATCTTTTTTGCCCAAAACTGTTGGTGCCCCAAACCATTAGCAGTCATAAAGCTTTTGACCAAATTTTTTGGTGAAGAAGATGTCAAAATTGTCCAAAGTTTTGCATATAAATTTAAAAATTGGGGAAAGAAAGATTTGAGTTCAGGGAATTAGGGGTCAATGATGGAAAGGCTGATGGGGCAAAGCCATATTCAACAATACTTACTGTTGAGCAATATGATCACGTTTTTGTAGGCAATTTTGCAAGTGGGTGCCATCTAATAATGAACTCCCGTTGCCATTTTTACTGGCCATTGTTTTCTGGTTGATATGCTCTCTCTCTCGCTTCTGTTCTCGTGGGCGTCTTGATTTCTCTTGGTATGGATCTCACAGTTTCGCTTGTACCGCTAATTCCTGAACTGGGTTTCCGCCGGTGAAATTGTTTTCTGAGATGAAGCAGCTCCGTAGCTCCAACGGTGAACGTTTTCTCTTCGACTCAAATTTGTTCGCTTTGCTCGCCCCTTTTAAGTTATTTGGCGATCCTGCAAATGGGTCGGCTTCCTTTTCCTTCTCGCTTAATTAGTGAGCCCGCCAATCGTGGCAAGTAAGTTCGGTAGTTTTCGCTTTCCAGTGATGAGACCCCCGTGAATTTCTCGTAGTCGGTTGGCGATCACCTGAAAGCCTGAGACTGAATCTGTTTAGGTTTAATCTCTGCAAAAGTACAACACTCTTTATGCCCTCTTTGCTGATTTTCCTCCCATGACCGCGCTGCTGCTCTTTCCACTCTGTGGGGATTTTTTGGGACTTGAAAGTTCTGCTCTTCTGTGTCTTTTTGAAAATTTGTTGGGTGACTTGTAATCGTGTTGTTCCAGGCAAATGAGCTGATTGGGCGGGGTACTCACCTCTGATCAAGATGGTAACGAGAAAGGTTGGCAAGTATCAGGTCGGGCGGACAATCGGTGAAGGAACCTTTGCCAAGGTGAAATTCGCCCAGAATACTGAGACAGGCCAGAGCGTCGCCATGAAAATTATGGCCAAAAGCACCATTATGAAGCACAGGATGGTCGATCAGGTATTGCCTAGCTACTAAGATACACTACAAGAATTCCAATGGGGGGAAATGATTGGTTGGTGGTATTCAGCTTTATCAGTTGGACGATGACGCCAAGTACTGTATTAGTGAGAGAACTGATCTTATGTTGAAAAGGTTACTGGGTCATGAACATGCCATCTTGCTGGGACTGTTTTCCAGTTTTTCTTCAGAGCTTGATAGCCTTAATTGAGTTACCTAGCCATGTTCTTTAACATATCTGTCTGTATGGAACTAGTGCAGGCTGTGATCTAGATGCTTGTGTGTTTCTGTTTGAGCTAATGTCCACTTCAATACATATTCTTATCCATGTTCACTTTCATCTTCAGTATCCCTTTCTTTATCTGGAATATGACCAGTCCGTTTTCCTCTTGAATGCAGATCAGAAGAGAAATTTCAATAATGAAGATAGTCAGGCACCCAAACATTGTTAGACTGCACGAGGTTTGAATTCTCCATTTTCATAAGTCAAACATCATGTTGCAGAGACTTTTCCTCTCTTGTATCCGATGGAATCACTACACAGTTGTTCTCGGCATCATTTAACCTGGCTTTTGCTCTTTTTATTCATATTGCAGGTCCTAGCGAGTCGGACAAAGATTTATATTATCCTTGAGTTTGTTTCTGGTGGAGAATTATTTGATAAAATTGTAAGATGTTCTTTACCCTTGCATCCAAGAAATGTTTTTGCTCTACTTCACAAAATCAAAATTTCTGTTCACTTTTGTGTTTTGCATACGATCTTCTTATCCTGAGCAGGTTCACCTGGGAAGACTCTCCGAGAATGAATCTCGGAAATACTTTCAGCAGCTCATAGATGCGGTCTCGCACTGCCATAGCAAGGGGGTATACCACAGAGACCTGAAGGTGACTCAGCTGCTCCTCGTTTTTGTTGTCTGATGTATTGTCCTTTTACTAAACAGTTATTTTTCTGTTGTCCCTGGGGCACAGCCTGAGAACCTTCTTCTTGATTTTCATGGGAACCTGAAGGTTTCTGATTTTGGACTAAGTGCTCTTCCCCAGCAAGTAAGCTATCGCAATAATAGTGATTTATAGTCATCGAACAGTTGCAATAAATCCCGATCTATCTTTCATATATTTGATGGATGAATAGGAGGGTGGACTTCTCCATACCACATGTGGTACGCCAAACTATGTTGCACCTGAGGTATACACAATGCTTAACTTGGGAGTATAGGGTGCTAGTTGAGAGAGATCATACAATTTTTTCTCTTTGGCCACCAAAATGTGTTTTTTTGATGCTAGACTGATGACTCAGGTGCTGAGTCAGCTAGGTTATGACGGTGCAACTGCTGACATTTGGTCATGTGGAGTAATTCTCTATGTCATAATGGCAGGACATCTCCCATTTGAGGAGATTGATCTTCCTTCTCTGTATAAAAAGGTTTGGTTTCCTCCGCATGCGATAGATGGCAATTACAATTTTCATTGGGCATTGTATCAGTTGCCCATTTCGTGAATAGAGATTGATTATTTTTTACGAGCTATGTAGATCGCATGGTCATGGTATAGAGAACATTCTTCTAACTTAGTGTTTTATCCATAGATAAATGCTGCAGAGTTTTCCAGTCCAACTTGGTTTTCTCCAGGGGTTAAGTCATTACTCGAAAAGATCCTCGATCCCAATCCCAGAACTGTAAGTTAATTATTTTCAGATTTCTTTTGCTGTAACATTTCAATAGATGTACTATCCAGTGGCTCGGAGAAATTGCAACCTATCTTCTGGTCATTAATATTTACTTTGCTTTGCACCTTCTCTGATGATTTTCAATCTCATAAACATTTTAATGCTTTTTTTTTTGCAGCGAATTGGAATAGACAGTATCAGAAAGCATCCTTGGTTTCAGAAAAATTATATCCCAGTCAATCATATAGAAGTTGAGGAAGTGAATTTAGATGACATTCGAATAGCTTTTGAGGGTATTGAGGTAAATCTAATTCCCCTTTTCCTGGTGTAATTTACTTGAGAACAGTTGGAAGACTTCAATTCTACTCAATCACAAGAACATTTCCTAAATTTTACGAGAATTATGAATGGATTCATGTTTCATTTTACATCACTGTGCTCACAGATTGCTGATATTTCACAGGACCAGTATGTCACTGAGCAGTCAGAAATTAGTGAAGGGGGTCCGCTGATAATGAATGCATTCGAGATGATTACATTGTCTCAAGGGTTGAATTTATCCGTCCTGTTTGATCGGGGTCAGGTAAATGAATCTTCTGAAAGGATAAGTGATGCTTTCTGAATAAAGAGCAATCTATTCGGATTTTTGCTCAAAGAATTATTATCCTGAGGGAGTATATACCTGCAACTTTCCTGGATACAACCGCTTGCAAGAGTTGATTGTGATCATATGACTGAAATGCACTTTCATCTCTGTTCTAGCCATGAATCCCATGCCATTTTACTTATAATGACTCTTTGTGCCTTTGCTTTTCTTGTACCTTTGAATCCCATTCAGGACTACGTGAAGAGGCAAACACGTTTTGTCTCCCGAAAACCTGCAAAAGTTATCTTCTCATCCATTGAAGCAGTTGCAGAATGGATGGGTATGAAGGTCCACGCACGTAACTATAAGGTATCTCTACTCTTCAACGCCATGCCAAATTGAAAAGATTGAAGGTGAAAAGCATCAGAAGCAGTGGTGTGATGGAATATTGTTCGAGTTTGCACAAAACTAATGCCACCTCAAATCATGATGTTTTAAGAGCTGTTTTATTTAAACCAATACGAAGTTCTAACAAGCCTCTTTATTGTTTGTTTCTTTTGGTACCTGAAGATGAGACTTGAGGGCGTCTATGCAAATAAGGTCAGCCAGTTGGCTGCTGTTTTAGAGGTAACATTTAGAACTTCTTGTCACTGCCGTTGTTAAAGTCTCGATTACTTGCATAGGATTTTGTTTCTGAAAGTCACGGTTTTTATGTTTTGTAGGTTTTTGAAGTTGCACCTGCACTCTTCATGGTTGATGTCCGAAAAGCTGCTGGAGATACACTCGAGTATCACAAGGTAAGCTCTTGAACTGCATGGTGAATTGTTTCCAGTTTGGCAGTTCATCTTTCTTGTCCCTGAAAATGAGGAAAACGCTTTGTTTCAGCTGGCATACATGTTTTTATCCATTTTTCCTTTGGCAGTTCTATAAGAACCTTTGTGCAAAACTGGAGCATATAATCTGGAGACCAGCAGAGGGTTTGGCAAATCCCAGTCTGCTTAGAACTTTGACTTGCTGATCCAGTTCTGTAAGATCCTTTGTGCAAAACTGGAGACCAGCTGCAGAGGGTCCGACAAATCCCGGTCCGCTTAGAACAATGACTTGCTGATCCAGTTCTGTAAGAACGTTTGTGCAAAGCTGGAGCATATAATCTGGAGACCCAGAAGCAAGCAGAGGGCTTCCTGCCTAGAACAAAGACTTGCTGATCCAGTTGCACTCTTGGGCATGATGCAACTCTATAAATAGACTGAAGAATAAAGTTGATAGTGATGAAGAAAAGCCTGTGTAGATTAGTGATCACTATTCTCAGTTTGAGGTTGTGCAAAGTGAGTTGACGCAATAGTATGTTTATTGGTCAGTATACTAAGTTCTGTTAATGGAATAATTACAAAATAGCAGATGTTTCCTCAGAACATGGTCCGTAATGATATTTGATTTAAAGCTCAACTAAACTTTTGGGGTTCGGCTATTTTTGTATTAGGGGTTGGGAGGAATTTGGAGGTAAGGCAAGGGAAAAGATGGATTTGGAGTAAATTAATATTAATTAATTAACGTATTTTATTAGAAAGATAAAAAATTTTAAAAATTAATAAACATATTTTATTTAAATTTTTGATATTTTATATAAAAAAAATTAAAAATTGACCAGTTTTCAGGAGAGTAATGGAATCTTCGTCCCAGAATCTCCGATGGAAAATCCTTAGCAAGTTTGACAGAGTGGTCCCCACCTGGAGGCTTTTATTTACGATCATACCCCTTTTGCAGCATTAGTCAGGTGAAACTCGACAGCTGGCGGAAGCCCAGCAACAATCATGTCAATCTAATATATTATTTTTAATTTATTATATATATTATTAATTAAAATATAAATATATTAATATATTACAAGGGGAAAGTATTACCTAGTTTCTGGTGAATAAGAAGGGAGGGATATTCGAGGGACCGAAGGATATTCTTGTCTTTCCCTTTAAATTCCCCCTGCTACTCCCTCGGGTCGGGTCTAATCCTTCCTCCCCAAATTTTCGTCCATTTTTGGCTTCAAGCTCTTGCTGAGCCAAACGGTCCCTTAAGCCATGAAGTTCGGGAAGAGCCTGAGCAACCAGATCGAGGAGACGTTGCCGGAGTGGCGCGACAAGTTCCTATCTTACAAGGACCTCAAGAGGAAGCTCAAGCTCATCGATTCCAGCTCGCCGTCCGGCGAGAGGCAGGAGAAGCGGCCGCGCGTGGGCGGCGCCGGGGAGTGTTCCGGCAGAATGTCGGAGGAGGAGGTCGATTTCATTCAACTGTTGGAGAACGAGCTCCAGAAGTTTAATTCCTTCTTCGTTGAGAAGGAGGAGGAGTATATTATCAGGCTTAAGGTGCGCGATTTGTCTCTCTTTCTCTCTGCATGCCGTTTTTTTCGAGATCTGGTTGCTCGTGGGGATACTCTGATCGATACTTAGGCGAGATTACTACGCTCACCTTGCGATTATGCATATTCTATCATTCGCACATGAAGCTTTAGTTGGAACAGAGCTTATCTGTTCAATTATTGGGTTGATTTATGAACTGTAGAGCTGAATTCCTGCTAACGCGGCGAGTGCTGATGAAAAGTTCTTGCCCCAGTACTCACTATTCAGCATCTCCAGTGGATTTATTTTAGGAAAAATGAATATCTGAGTTCCTGAAGGCTTGTACAGTCTTCGAAATTATTCACTTGATTATGGCTACTGGTATAATCTTTTGAACTTTGAAGATAATATATTTTTTTTCTTTTGAGAATGAAGGCTTTAGTCTATTTCTAAAGCCTTTGGTTGCATTTGGATGCCGGAGCTTGCGTGTAAAGCAAGCTAAATTCTGTCTTTTTGGTCTATTAACTGGAGCATGCCCAATCACTTGCTGAGATTCATCATACTGTAAACGGAGATAGGCAAGTTGTTAGGCATGCTGCAGATTGGAGAACTAAAGTAGGCAAACCTGTGATTAAATTTTGGATTTTATCTCTTTCATTTATCATATAATGGCAGACGTCATGTGGGTCCTTGGGTCCTTATCTTTTCCAATTGGATTGTGTATCGCCTATAGTTGATTGACTGAGCCAGATGTATTTGTTTATTTATTTGGAAATTAACAGATTTAGTCCTTTCCCTTTAGTTTTTTTGTGATTAGCTGGAGTATGAGCTATTATTGGAGCACAAAAACTCTTAGAGAATTCACATAGTATTTCTTTTTGTAGATTATCTGACAAAATTGATTTCATGTATTCTATGCATGTCCTCTCCAGCATATGTGACTATCTATCCTGCAGTTCAAGAATTTTAAGTGGCGGGATTAGATAGAATATTCTTGGTTTGTATAATTTGAGGAAGATGGACTAGAAATGAATGACCCTTTTTATATCTTAATGATTTGTACAGGATTTACAGGACAGAGTAGCTAAATCAGAGGATTTTAATGAAGGAATGACCAAGGTTAGGAGAGAGATTGTGGACTTCCATGGGGAGATGGTTTTGCTGGAAAACTATAGTGCCCTCAATTATACTGGTACCTTGCTTCTCACATGTCTCTTCTTTTCCTTAATTATGATCTTGATGAAATATGAACTATTTATTGATTGATGGTGCCCATAAAAATCTCTTGAAGGACATATGCCCAGAAATCCTAGCTATTCTGTTATCATTTGACTAAGATATTTACACTTTGTTTAGTTTGTTGGAGTTTATTTAATCCTTGTTTTTTTCCAAAGATATGAGATTGAAAGGACATATTTCTGATGGTTGATCTTAGACTGAGCAAGACTCGTAAATATCTACACATCATACCATCATTCAATGAGAATAACTAGCTATTTCTTCGTTAGATATGTAGATATCAATAAATCACAGATGCCTTTATCAATTTATAGACTTGTAAGATCTCTGCATGTTTCTAAGTTACCAGTTATTTTTGTTAAATTTGCATGTTGGTTTATGCATGCCTGGAAACTAGGTGGCAGTCGTGGCATGTAGTTTGATCATGGTGAGCCTCTTGTTTTCGTTGGCAGGACTTGTCAAAATACTGAAGAAGTACGAAAAAAGAACAGGAGCCCTAATACGATTACCCTTCATCCAAAAGGTGCTGCAGGAACCCTTCTTCACAACTGACCTCCTTCTCAATCTCGTCAAAGAGTGCGAGGCTATGCTCGACTGCCTCTTCCCAAAGGCTGGTTCTTCACACAAGATTGATACCACTGGAGATGGAGATGATGGTGTCATCCCTTCAACCTCCACCTCAATTGAAGATGAAGGTTCTCTTGAACTGAAGCAGGAGCTGGTTGAGTTCAAGTACATGGAGAGCCTGTACATGAAGAGCACGGTATCCGCTTTGCGCGTATTGAAAGAGATCAGAAGCAAGAGTTCCACAGTTAGCGCCTTCTCACTACCACCTCTGCAGATAAGTGAGGTGGAGGAGACCTGGAAGAAGATCCCGATCCTGGAGCAGGTTGCCAAGTAGCTCAATCTTCTTTTGCTCTCCAGTACTCTAACCTTTTAAAGCTTCCCGCACCTCGTTATGGAGTAATCAGTCATAGACTGATGCTGTTAGATTAAGCTGAAACTCATTAGTTTAGTATCAGATTTTTCTCCTATAGCTCAAATGATACATAACCTTCTCATTATCCAGAAGCAATCTGCGGGTCCCAATCTAACACACTTATTTTTTGAACCTTACACTTTCCTAGTCAACTACTAACAATTATATATATATATATATATATGTATTTCATTGCTTGTAGTTCAGATATAACCAAAACTAACCCTTTTCTCTGTCAATTTATTAGGGGCTTTGATGCCATCCCTTAGGATGGAGCTATGGAGTCATCTTTCTCAACAGGGTATTCAGTTTTCCAGCATGTAGCCACCTAAAATGGAAATAAAATAAAAATACCAACGTGAGCGGCAGGATTCGAACCTGCGCGGGCAAAGCCCACATGATTTCGAGTCATGCCCGTTAACCACTCCGGCACGCTCACTTATGTTTATTTTTTTTAATTTAATTATCTTTTGTTCCCTAATAAGATTTCTACAGCCTCTCAGATCTTCATGACTGATGCCTTGTAGTGACCATTATTCTGCTTTCCTCTTCTCTTACTAATGAAATAGTAAGAAATGAGAACTCAGATGCTTCTGCTTTCATGAGATGTAGTGTGGATGATCTATTTGACATATGCTAGAACTAGTTGAATTTTCCATGTATTTTTACAGCAAGAATGGAACATATTTAAAGAAGGATTTATCTACATGCCCACAAGCAGATAGGTAGATCCACCAACCAAAGTCAAAATGATTGAAAATAAAATCTGATGATCAGGAAAAAGAATCTATTAAACCTGTAACAATCAATTTACATGAATTCCATTCAGCCAGCGGATTTTCACAACTGCAGGGCTGAATAAAAATGATAAGCACACAGACCTGCTCATGAAAATTCAACAGTTGAAATCTGATAAAATGACTAGTCAGAAAACATTTCAATCCCTCAGGTGATTTCCATGAAACTATTGGGCTAGAGTATGCTTCACTGCTTTGTCAATATCACACCTTCAAATCTATCCGGAACACATCATTCTGAGGCCTCAAGAATCCGATCACGATGCAAGGGCAAATGACCATACAAGCCATGAAGACAGTAAACTGCAGACATAAACCCGCAACTGAGATTTTTTTCAGCACATTTAAGCAAGTACAAACAACCCATTAAAAATGAATTTACCAGAAGAGGAAAAGTTAGGAAACCCCAGATTGGCCAGAGAGAAAATGATAACCTGCACAATGAAAATGAAGAGCCTTAGTTAACCTTCTCAAGTTGAAGATAAGTAAACCGGGTACATTGGAGATCTAAAAGAAAATTTTGAAGGAGAAAGATTCGGAAAGTGGTTTACTGGTAATACAAATGCTTTCATCACTCAAATATAAAAGTAGTCTATTGGTTGGCTACTGAAGAATTTTATTAACTTTCAATTTCTCACAAGAGAATCTGTTATACTCAAATGCACCAAAGACAACACAATATGAGAAAACCCGAAGTAAAAGACCAGAGGAAAGCTGAAAATGTTTTCCGAGAAACCTTGAAGATATACAAACTTCAAAAAACATATTTCCACATGGGAGAAACTTGCAAGACCAGATTTTTCCCTTTTCTAAGCATCCCCATCAATCATTATAAGACTATCCAAACAAATTCACTCCAAAGAACTGAAAATGTCGAAGATGTTGCATTAAGACTTACAAGAAAAGTGCAATGAGTCCAAGGAGGGTAACATAGGGCAAAGCAGATATACTTGCGAGCTCCCATTTCTCATCGAATCTCTTTGCACTCCATGCAAGCATACTAGTATAGAAGAATATGACAAAATTCAAGCCAATAGCTACCATCCCGAGGTACAAAGGTACTCTGCATAATGATAAAAAAAATACAAAATGTTAGATGACCGACAATCAAGGTAGAGGAAGAGTTGTAGAAAAAGATACGAAAAAATGAGTATTCTTTTGATTGAGATTGGATTTAAAATTCAACTATACTGAAAAATCTTTATTAAGTTGCTGAAATGGCATCATTTTCACTTGTATTTCAGTAGGTTTAAGCTAAAAAGAAAATAAGGACAAATGTAGCTCTTTGAAGCAATCACATATATAGTCATATTGATGTATCTACACCCATCTCTACCTATTCATCCACTAACAAGGCATCATCCGAAACGATTATGGTGAAACATTTAAGCCACGAGAACCAACAAGTCTACTAAAAGGCAGGCTCGATGAATAGACACGATTCACCTTCTAACTCGACCATCATGCCACAGGAGATAGATGAGATTTGAATGATTGTCGCCGAAGTAGATAACAAACATTGCAGAACCAATCCAAAGTATATTCTCAACAATCTCGGTCCACGATCGGGCTCTAGGAACAGGTAGTAGTGGCCCTGGAGATAGTCGAGAGCAGGCATCATCCTCAAGATCATCCCCGCTCGATGCGTATCCCTGACTATGCCTCTGTCTGATGATACCTCCACCACCAACTGGTGTACCACCAGACATTTCCAGGACTGAAAAACTGCCCTTTACATGCAACAGAACTGAATCTTGCAGAGAACTCACCCTACAATAAACCTATTCCTACCCAATCCTTCAACAGCAGGTACAATTTACACTTCCACAACACTCACTAGGCAGTTGAATTTGGTTTTCCAAGGGCTGGTAACTTTCTGTCTTATATAACCTACAAATAACAAAGAAAAATAGATTCAATTTCCAGTTTTACAGACTAAAATCAGTGAAAATAATATAAAATCCAGCAGAGATCAATTCTTCAGACTAATATAATTTCTTCCCTTTCTGCAAGGACCCATAAACGCAAAGCTTCAACCTTTAAAATACCGACCAAAAATTGAATGGCTATACAATAATTAACATCTAAGCATCAGAATCTCGTATAACAAATGCCTAAGAAATGCGCATTCGAAATGAAACTCAACAACAAACTCACACTGTCTGAAAGTGAATCGAAGGCTCGCCGATGCAAGAACCCAAGGTGCCCAGCAACCCACCAAAAATTAAACAGACCAGAGGGCCCTCACAGTCTCCAAAACCCAGGAGCAAGATTCAAAATCCTCAGTTCCTACACAAGGGTTAACGAGAAAAGGGAGAAGGGAAGGCGGGCCTTTCTTTTGGGTGACGCGAGAATCAGAGGATGATCAAGGGAAAATCGATGACGGAAGCAGTTTGATTCATTTCTTGCCTATATTTTTTCGGGTTTAGAATCTTCTGACTCTTTTCATCATTCTATTACTTCCAAAAGGTCTTTCTTGCCAAAAAGCGAGGCTTTTGTTGGGATTTTCAATATTTCTTGACCATTCTTGATTGCACGGATACGCATAGTGGAAGTAATTAATGCTTAGAAGCTATAAACGTATCGCCCATACCAAGAAAAAACGATCGTTTTAGGCCTTTTAAGAAGTGATGAAAGCCGTTTAACATGGATCAGATTTATTAGTCATAAAGTTTGCATTTTTCTCATATGAAAAATTAAAATTTTTAGATCAATAATTGGGGTTGAGAGGGAACTTGAGAAGTGTCGAGGAAGAGCCAAAAGGCAGATGCTTTTTCGAGGATCAGTTTCTTCCTCACCACTTCACTTGTAGACATCTATGAAATTCTTCCTGCTTAAGCCATCCTCAAAGTCAAGCGGTTACCCAATAGAAAAAAAGAAAAATACATTTGGATAACCTCTGAAAAACCGCACTTCTTTGTTTGGGCTGAAGAAAAATCAATCAATTATATGAATTATTAACTTCTGCTATTGGCTTCAATCTCTCACAAAGATATGCAATGGGTAGAATTCTTGATATCCAGCTCCAAAATAAGATTGGATGATGAAATACATTGGCCATGCATTCACACGAGATGTTTTTTTTTCTGTTGGGTGATCAGATTTTATCCAGGCATATACATTTTATGAGGGTAGTTGGGCTCCTGCAAATCCTATCTCGTTTATGATGACCATCTGAAGCTTATAGGTTTCCAGAATCGAAAATGGCAAAGAGAGGGAGGAATACTGAATTTGTGCAGAAGTCAGATGAGCATATGCTCCATATATAATATGTACATGTCCCAATTTCCTGGCGAAGCAATTGACCAAACCCTAAGCAAAAGCAAGAGCTTATCCATCTAGAGGCTGCTGATATGATGTGATATTTGGTAGGACTTGCTCTGTGCTGACCCACAAAAAGCTGGTCCAGGCCCAGACATATCCTGCCTCCGCTGGACCCTCACAGGTAAACTGCCAACTGTCAACCGCCGCCACAGGTTAAGGCATCTTCAGCTTTGCTGTTGCCCTCTGCGGATCAATGTGATCAATGTCCGTCCCTCGCCGGAAAATGTTGAGCCCACAAGACCTTTTTAGTTTTAGTCGACGAAGAATGCCGTATTTCGCTTTATTTTTACTGTTTATCGCTTTATCATTTCCATATTTCAGCGTATCTCCTCCCTACGATCATCTTGCGAAGACTCGGGCAGCACGATTTTGTCGAACCGCCTTGCGCTGATCTCCTCCTCAGTTCCCAATCCCGATCCAGGATCAATCTCCTCACAGTTCAACAGCCATCGAGAACAAACTCGAAAAGGTACAATTTATTCTAGTTCAGGTTTATCTATTCAATGACACCACTAATTTGCTGTCGCATATGTGAGTTTAGCTGCTCCTATGGAGAGGTTCCAGTATATTTTCCGTTGAATTAATTCCTTGTGATGGGTGCAGGTATGTCATTGTAGCCCATCTCATCTTGTGATATTGAACTGAAACACTGCTCTCATTATTAATCCTTCTTCATGCCGGAAACATCTGTGGGAGGGAAATAATGGGGCGCAAGCTCTCTCTCAAGTGAAGATTGAATCTCCAAACATTTACATATTGACAGATACCCCAAGAAAGAAACAAAGAACAAAGGATGTGAAGTCACTCGAAGATTCCCTATGCTTATCTGATCTTTTTTATTTATATACTCATGGAAAATCTCATGTAGATGCTGCTGTTTCTGTGGAGGAGCTCATGGAGAATCTGAGGGAGTGGCTTGTCAGCTTTCAAGAGGATGAGTAGCCCCGGGGATCTTTGCTGCTGTTAACTTCTTCTTCAGAGCTGCAACAGAGGAACATTAGTCAGCTGATGGAGGTATATTTTATGTTGAGTTGAAGCATTGACATATCCTTGTGGAGGTTTTGTACCTTGCTGTTTCTTGGGACTCGTTGCTGAGATTTGCTGCATTTCGTACCACTGATGCAATGCTAGATTTATCTGTCAATAGGCTGGATAAACTCTTGCAGAACTAATTACACAGGTAGATAGATAGCATCAGCATGCATGCTTATAATTGCTTAAATGGGTTTTTGAATGAGGATAGTATGCTTAAATATAGAATAAAAGATTCATCGTACGTCTTTATACACACTGAGCTCCCCTGCTGATTTACATATTTCAACAACGCAATGAGCTGGGGCAACTTCAATCACCTGCAACGATCCACTGAGAAATAAGACTGACTGATTGACACTACATTAGAAATTCAAATGACATTATGAAGCTGTCCTTATTGCCAGGAAATTTTCCTTTACCTCTGCTGATAAGTTGGAGTGAGATCGAGAACACCTTGTAAACTTTCTGGCAGGATGAATCTTGATCTGATACAAGAAAATTTTTCACGTTTAACCATTTGGAAAGGCTTCTGTATTTCTACGTGCGTGTAATGGAGAAAATATGATCTATACTTGTACCTTGTTATTTTGTCGTTGAATTGATAGGCTCAGATCATTGGCAGCAGCTTCAATTTTCTTCAATGTGTCACCAATAGTATTCTTAGATCCGAGCTTTGTTTTCTGTTTGTTCTCATCCTGCATTGAAAGGTAAATCTCAATTAGACCCAAACAAATGTTTCACACTCTTTGTCACAGGCTTCCAGTGACTTATCATTGTACCTCTTCTTCGAATAGGCCTGATAAGTCGAGATCATTAGACATAGCTATTAGTTGAAAGGCGTTTATGAAGTTAGAGGACCTAGGCATCATTCTCTCTGCATCCATCTTATCCTGTTTACAGGAATTTCTCAACTTAGCTGAATCAATGACCAAATTGCTTATCATTCTTGGCTTCAGCTGTCTTGTATTTACCTCTGATGCATCAAAAGGCGTGTTGACATCACCCAGATGTTTCTTCTCATCTTCAAATCCACAAGCAGGTTTATAATTGATTTGGAACCATGGATCATCGACTATCTCAGGTATTGTTATGCGCTGCATCAGCAAATACAGACATTATTTTAAGTATCTATTAGTGATGTGGATTATAAAAAGTTCTTCAAACATAAGAATATCGGAAACTTTTGCTGAGAATTACTCTTGAAAACCATTCCTCCTTTTCAGATTTGTAAATCTTCTTGGTGATGAGGGAAATGGAATTTTTATTTTTCAACTGACTGCCAGCAGTTCTGTCTATTTACCTAAAATGTTTGGTTTTATTTCATCATCTTTTCAAAATTTCCCTGTCTTTTTATCAAAAGGGACATGTTAGATCATGGATCCCGACATGTGTGCAGATTGTTTTGCTTGTTTATCAAGTTAAAAAAAACTTAAATTAATTGAGTGATGTCTATAACCAAAGGGATCAAGTGTAAGATCAATGGAGAAAAGAAAGATTGTCTCTGAAAAATATCCTTGCTGCCTTTACCTTTTCTGGATTTGGCTCGAGTATTCTAGTGAGTAGCCTCTTCTGGCTTTCAGTAAACCAAGCCGGGCATTTGTATTGTCCACTCAATATCTACATACAATAAATCAATGATCAGTTGAAAAAACAATTGTCTATCATAGAGTGTTGTCATGATGGTAGGCAGTCATAGCAAATTACCTTCTTGTACAAGTTCATGATGTTCCTGTCTTCAAATGGCAATGTACCAGCAAGTAGCTCGAAGAGGATCACTCCACATGACCAGACATCTGCAGCTGATCCATCATACCCTCTATTCCAAAGTAGCTGGACGGTACAAAACAGACATCAGAGCCGAAAGAGGACATCATTTCTGGTGAACTTTTTTTCCTTTTCCAAATTAAGATTTCATCTTCCTTCTTTGAGCTCTGGTGGTTCCCTTAATTTTTATCCTCTCTGGGTCTCTTTATTTGATAACCATGCTGTTTGTGGCCCCTCCTTGCAACTTAAGCTCTTTAATAAATTGGCCTTCTTATGCAGTTGTTTCTTTTCTAATTTGATGAAATCTCGAGCACTTTCACCTTTGAAGAATCAAGTTATTTGCTTCTAAGAAATATTGTTATGATTTCAAGCAATCGCGGGCAAAGTAAAGGACATTTGGGATACCTCTGGCGCCACGTAGCAAGGAGATCCACATGCTGTGGACAACATATCCCCGGGCTGTCAAGATACAAGATATTATTAGACATTCTGCTGGAAAACTGTTGCTTATCCTGATACAGAAATTAAAGGCAAGGTTGGTTGATTCACTACCTTTTTTGATGCACTTAGTCCAAAGTCGGAAACTTTCAGGTTACCCCTAATATCCAGAAGCAAGTTCTCTGGCTGCAGACAAGTCCGAGATGGAAAGAGCTTCAGCAATTTGATCACTGTGATGGAAAATATTAACCCAGAAGAAGTGCCAGAAGATGGTATCTGTTCTGTGACCTTGAGATCTCTGTGGCAGACTCTTCTGTTGTGGCAATAGTCCACGGCATCAATTAACTGTTGAAAGAGCTTTCTTGCATAGTTCTCGTTGAATTTACCAGCATAAGACTTGGAAAGAAAACATTTTTCTCAGTGTTTATTATGTATCTAGGCAACTAACAACAAAAACACCTCACTGAAATTCTGCAGGAACTGAAGCTCTCCCTTACCAGCTTGTCTGATACTTGCCCACCCGGGACATACTCCATCACCATGTATATCTTTGTCTTTGTCCCAATTACCTGTAAAATTCGAGGTAAGGAGATTTTACAGTTTTCTACAAGAGACGCTAAGGGGGGGCTGGATTCAGAACACTCACCTCATGTATCTGTACGATGTTGGGGTGGTGCAGGAGCTTCATTGTCCTGATCTCCCTCTGCACCTGCAAAAGCAATGCATAAGCCCCGGTGTTAAGCCTTATGCCTCCTCACTTCTTGCTTTCCATTTCTTTTGCAAGGAATATGGATGGAAGGGTATTTCTCGCCTGAGACTTGAGATTGCACTGGGTGACCATCTGTTTGTTGATGATCTTGACAGCAACTTGTCTGCCATTCCGTCCATCCACTGCTAGTTTGACCTTGGCGAAGGTGCCTTCCCCTATTGTCCTCCCCAAGCGGTACTTCCCAATACAGTTTTCCCTATGCCCCATATCTTCTGATCCTTCCTAGATGTGCTCTTTGTACCCTGTCTGCTCAGGGTTCTGACCTGGGATTCAAGCTTGAATGGACCTTGGCTATGGCTTCAGGTTTCTTCCCTCTTTCTGCAACTGCCATATCTTCTTATGGTGGTCTCAAATAAACCCATGGAGGAAACAAGACCACAAGGATTGCCATTAGTATTCCAACCCTCAATCTCCTCCAAATCCTTCTTTTTGTTTTTTTCGCATTTTCAGTCAACTGTGATATTATATATAGCCAGATTCAAAATGCCTTTCTTCTTTTATGAAACTTGTGTATAGAAAAGACTGTCTGGTACTGTAAATGGGGTGTGCGTTTGACTGGAAGGTTTGCCCTGGCTGTTAGGACATTTTGTAAAGCTTATCTGCTAGACTTGTTTTTCATGGATGTTGTTTCATCTTGACCGGATGAGTAGGGACGGACGGATTGCATAAAGTAACACTGGACCCGACCCCGTAACATAGACTTGAGTGGGGACATCCTATCCGAAATAATTAGTTAAAACTTACAAATTTAAATTTCGATTCGAACCCAACTCAAACCAAACTTGCAATAACACGAAGAGATAAACATGTAACTGGTTCAGACAATAGGAGTCATATCCATACCATATGTGTAAGTTATCCGATCTGCATTAAAGACACATATGTCAAGACAAAAATAATTCAAGGCCCATAATTATTGATTGCACCATAATTAATTTATATTCAAATTCATCCCATTTCCATACATTTATATTTAATTGTTCATCTCAATTACATTACATCACATCACATCAAGGTGTCACTTTCACACACATATATATATATATATAATGTGTATATACAACTTGAAATTCATAATAATACCACACTTATAATTAATCAAGGGCCCTCTTTGTTATCAATTGATTAGTAGTATAAGCAAATTCTTAAACTTTTTTTTTTATTTTTTTTAAATATTTATAATTTATATAAACATATTAATTAATTGTAGAAAAAAATCCTAATTAACTACCATTGCTGACTATCAATATTATACTTAACCTCAATATTTCGCTTAATAAATGGCACATTTTTTTGCATACCTAGACAAGTAATGTTCACATGATGAAACTTGAGCGAGCAAACAAGAGAACATAAATGTGGGGTGCAATTATGATGGTTACTTCTAGATATCAGTATTAAAGTCCATTATTGGCCAGTTTCTTCTTGGCTAAGACTACTAGAGTAAGACCAACCTACAATCTTGGAAAATTATATTGTATTCGCTTGAGAGATGATGAAGAAATTCATTATATAATATATATAGTGGCATATTGCATATATAATTTTTTATATATAATTAAAAATAATACTATTGGGTTGATTACGGATACGAATCAATTTATCTAATAAAATTTGATAATAAGTAGTCCTAATATTTACTTAAAATTAATAAGTGATAAATAGTATAACATTTGTATTTTTATAAACTAACACAGGTTGTCTATTTTATCAAAAATTGAATATCACTATCAAGAATTGCAATTGCGCACGTTCATTCACCATATCTTTTAACCTTTTTAATATTATATTATTTAATGTAAACAAATTATTATATATGTCAAATAATTATTAGTTTATTTTATATGACTAGTTGGGCTTTAACGTCATATTTCCAACCTAACGGTCGCGTAATATAAGTTAATGGCCATTTGCACTGTAAAATAATTTATTTATTAAATTATAGAAAATTAAACAATTTTAACGAAAAAATTTAAACTAAATTATCCAATTGAGCTTCTCACTTTGCTTTCAAATATAAAGTACAATTCTTATACAATTTTTATTTATCTTAATTTGGTTAAAATAATTTATTAATTACTTAATTCAAAATTATATATTTTTTTAAATTTTGAGCAGATAAATGGATGGGTATAATTCAAATATAAAGTGAAAGTGAATATAAATCGGTTTTTGCCTTTTTTTAAGTAAATTAATAATTTAGTTTAAATATTTTAAAATAATCTTATAATTTAATTCTTTATTTAAGAATTTTAATAAAAAATGATACATATATTACCACGTCAATTTTCTAAAGAAAGAAAAATGAATAAAAAATTAAAATAAAATAAATTATTAAATTTAAAAATCTATTATACTCGAAAAAAACGGCGGAGAAAGAGAGAACTAAAAGACCCGATATTTCTCAAAATTCCCATTTTCGCCCCCATTTCTTCCCGTCACGTTGCAGACAGGTCTTCCTCTACTTCTAGCTCCCTCCCTCCCTTTTGGTTACCTCTCGCCGTGCAGCGGTCTTAACTCTTAGCCTGATCGATTGATGCGCTTATAGATTGGATCGAATCGCCGTTGTCGGCCAGATCTGAGCTCGCCGTGGTTGGTCTTGCAGCGGGGACCAGGCTGTCATTGCTTCGTGTATCCGATCTCCTATGATCTGAACGGTGCTCGGGCTGTTCGATGGGCATCGTTTTCACTCGACTGTTCTCCTCTCTATTCGGCAATAGAGAGGCTCGTATCCTTGTGCTCGGCCTCGACAATGCCGGGAAAACCACAATCCTATGTACGCTTTCAAGCTCCCACCTCTCCTCTGTGGTTCTCGATTGATTCTCTTCGATAACAGAGTTGATGCTGTTCTTTCTTTTCTTGTTTTGGTTTGAAATTTCTGCTTTTCAGATCGGTTGCAGATGGGCGAGGTCGTCTCCACTATTCCAAGTGAGTTATTATAAAATTTCCTGCCGATCCGGCATCTGCTTGGCTTGAGATGAAAATTCGGCTGAGTGATCTTTTTTCCTTTTTGTGCTTGTGCAGCAATTGGATTCAACGTGGAAACTGTACTGTATAATAACATCAAGTTTCAAGTCTGGGATCTGGGTGCGCCCATCATCAATCTTCTATGTACTTTTAAATATTCTAGTGTATGAGATAAATATACAAATTGAGTGTCGCCATTGTACTGTATCATTTAGTAGGAACGCTTGACCCAGCATACAATTTTACCTGTTCATCCAGCATGTGCTTCTTCTGGTTGCTAAATTTGTTAGTAACTGGACGTGACTATACTTTAGGATGCTAAATGTTGCCCTTTTCTAGAAGAAAGAGATTAAACAATTTGCTGAGGGAGTTGCATGATCTTTTAGGTTCTTTCCTTAACTATTTCCGAGTCATGTCTGTGGATTGAAGGATAGTTTCTAATGTGATGATATTGCAATTTGCTGATGCAGGTGGGCAAACAAGTATCAGGTGACTTCTCCACTGCCTAGTTCTCTACATGGGTGTGCTTGTGTGAGCGTAATCTAGAATGCAGTTTTGATTTTTGCTTTAATAAATTGGTCTTAGCCAACAGGTTCTGTTCCTTTGTATGGCTCGGTTCCAAGTGTAGCAAAACTAGGGGATGTCTATCATTGGATTAGTGATATATAATGTGAAATATCATACATTTCATATCAAGATCCATATTTTAAAATTTTAACGTTCTTGTTTTATGCGGGCGATATATGTAGGGTATGGAAAACAGAACATATATTATTTCTCTTGTTGCTTGTATAGCAATACTACTATATTTAATTTTGTGTTAGTTAGAAAATAAATAATGCAACTGACCTTCCCATTCAGATT
The DNA here is from genome assembly GCA_030064435.1 of Trapa incisa. Classification (NCBI taxonomy): domain Eukaryota; kingdom Viridiplantae; phylum Streptophyta; class Magnoliopsida; order Myrtales; family Lythraceae; genus Trapa; species Trapa incisa. The sequence goes on along the minus strand of CM057774.1, from coordinate 817,329 downwards.
CTGTACAACTTAAAATTTTAAGCCCTCTGATAGCTATTAATGTATCACTTGTCTGCTTTGACATTATCTCCTGTCAAATTATTTTGGGATGCAGGCCATATTGGAGGTGCTATTTTCCCAACACTCAGGCCATTATCTATGTTGTTGATTCGAGTGACACAGATAGGCTAGTAATAGCCAAAGATGAGTTTCATGCTATCCTGGAGGTATCATGAGTCAATATTTCAATTTTCATGAAATATTTCCCATGAACATGGGCTCCTGAGATGCTGAATTGATTAAGCTGGCCAAAAGTATTTTATCCTGTTGTGATTCATATTCCCCTAGTGAAACCATTTTGTATTGTTGCCTACAGCCAAGTAATAAATCCGAGTCTCTTTTTTTTGCAGGAAGAAGAGTTGAAAGGAGCTGTTGTACTAATCTTTGCCAACAAGCAGGTTCATTCCTTCTCGGTCACCTAAATGCTGAAAAATAGTCTTTTGAAACTCATGTCCAGAAATATGCAACTACAAACAAATCATTATGCTATTTTTTTGTGTTATTCCCTTTCTTTCTTGTTGTTTCCTCCTTCAGTTCATTTTTGAGCCCGTATTCATGTTCTTACTAGGATCTTCCCGGTGCCCTTGATGCTGCTGCAATAACCGAGGCTCTGGAATTGCACAAGATCAAGAGCCGGCAGTGGTCTATCTTCAAGACCTCTGCTATCAAGGGGGAAGGGCTATTTGAAGGCTTGGACTGGTAATTCATTTTTTTTACATGTCATTTACCATGATCTGCACACCGAATCAATGAATATTCTGATAGTACATTAAAGATGGATAACATGTGTAGAAAATCAATGATCATTTTCTTCCAGGCACAATTTTACTGATAGACTCAGGATTTCTTCTGCAGGTTGAGTAACACGTTAAAGTCGGGAGGAGGTTAAAGAAGAATCTGAAGTAATACTCTCCTCTGCTTTTCGAATCACTTGTTGGGCCAAGATTTCCCATTCTTCTGCCTGATAATATCATTGAATATAGTATACTGATTTTTAGTGTTAATGAGGATGCTCACTGGGTTTCTCGCCCATCTCCTTATTCAAACGCTCCTTCCCAAAAAATTCACTTGAAGGTTTGATCAAGATCTTAACATTTCCAGACTCTTTGCTGCACTATGTTTCATTCCACTTCATTATTTTACTTGGAAACTGTCCGCTTTACCTATAACAATAGGAAGACTAACCGAACCATGTAGGCTCGGACTTCTCTTTTACAAGAAACCGGGCTGATGCTGGAGCCAGGACAGGTTCGGTTTCAAGGGCAGCTGGTGCCATGCGACAATAACAGAAGTTTCATGCATTTGCAGGATCTGGTTAGTTATCTATCTTATTCTCTTTCTCGTCTGACCTGCCAATACTCTAAACAAGTTGACTGGTATCTATCTTATTCATGGAGGATGGCCAAAGTACAAAAACAGAAAAAGGAAAAAAGATGGATAAGGGATTATACTGTGATATTTTCTACATCCCTTTGATCTTTTCCGTGTTATTAAAATGACCCAACCCCCACCTCCCAAGGATCAGACACGGGATGCCGACCAGCTTGTCCAACCAAGGGGTATTGGTAAGGCTGCTAGTCGGTGATAGTTGACTCTGACCTTTGGCCATTTGTGAGCCGATGTTTCTATCATCTGCAAGCTTTGCCTAATCCTCCCTCATTAGTAAAGCAATTGTTAAACCCACTAGTGAGGGGCTAAGGGCTCCATATCTATTGTAGCAAGAGAGGGAGATACTCACTTGGAACCTGATAAGATCGAATTTAAGCTAAGTCTGCCAAAGGGCAAAGTCAGGAACATTATTACATTAGTGGAGAGATGGAGTAAGGGATGGACGGACCCTTCATTAGTTAGTGCGCACTTGCCCTTGATATCCCATAAAACCTTCTTTCATTTTTGCTCCATATTAGATAGATATTTCAATCCAAGTCACCAAAGAAATTATCAATTTATACTATTTTATTGGAAGAAAAAAAATATCTAATTAAAAAAAGGCTTTTTTTAATCAAGTCGGCAGCTGATGATAAACATATCTTACAGGCAAAAGGTGGTCCCCACTTTCCCGACCGGATATCTGACAGCTATACACTGTTCACGGCCTTGTCAACGAGAAAATCGTTTCCGTGGTCCAGAATCCTCCACGTGGCACGTCTCTATTCGCGGCATCCCGATTTTTATGCCAGTGACTTGATACGATAGATACTCATCCCCTCCCTTCCCTCTACCCTAATCCGCCCGCCATTTGCCCAGTCCATCATCAGCGGACGAGAGAGTGAGGAGATGGGGTGGCGCGTGTCTTCACGGCCCTGCGACTCCTGCAAGCGTGCGGCGGCGGCGCTATTCTGCAGGGCGGACGCCGCATTCCTCTGCTTCTGCTGCGACGAGGTGATCCACGGGGCCAACAAGCTGGCCTCGAGGCACGAACGCGTCTTCCTCTGCGAGGTCTGCGAGCAGGCTCCCGCCGCCGTCACTTGCCAGGCCGACGCCGCCTCCCTCTGCTCTGCCTGCGACGCCGATATCCACTCCGCCAACCCCCTCGCCAGCCGCCACCACCGTCTCCCCGTCGAGCCACTTATCGTTCCTTCCTCGTCTCACGGCCTCCTGAAACCCGCCAAGACGCCGCCGCCGCCGCCGCCGCCGCCGCTTCTGGAGGTTGGTAGTGGTGCCGCCGACGTGCCGAGTTTCCCCCATGTGTGCGGCGGCGGCGGCGGCAGCGGCATCGGGAAGCCTTTCCACGAGTTCTTTAACGACCCATGCTTCGACTTCAACTTTGGGAGCCCCGATGAGCTAAACGGACCGGGCGTTGATGGTGTGGTTCCGGTTCAGGCGAAACCCGAACCGAATCTTCTCGACGTGCTGCCGGAAAATTACCTCCGATCAGTGGACTTCACCAGCTTCAGCTTCTCCCAAACCGTACAAACCCATCATAAGTGACTAATCTAATTACTGATTAACAAAAAGATTAATATGATATCATTAAAGTTGAATCTCCATTCTCTTCCAGGTGTCTTCGTCTTCCCAAGATTTCGGTGTAGTCCCCGACGGGTCCGATGAATCGTACCATCAAATCAGAAGCATGAGCCGCGGACCCACCGAACCAGTCCACGACCCGGGCAAGATCAACATCCAGGCGACTCAGCTGACCGGCCTGGACCGGGAAGCCAGGGTCCTGAGGTACAGGGAGAAGAGGAAGAACCGGAGGTTCGCGAAGACCATCCGGTATGCCTCGAGGAAGGCCTACGCGGAGGCCAGGCCGAGGATCAAGGGCCGGTTCACTAAGAGGACCGAGGTCGAACCGCAGCCGGACGACACCCTCTTCGGGGCATGTCCCTCCGTCTTCTTCTCCGATGTCGCTGACTTCGGGGTCGTCCCATCCTTCTGAACCGGCTAAGATTTATCATACTTTGGCATTAGGTCATCTATCTATGAGATGAAGTACGATGATAATGCTGCACTAGAAGCTGCTGGTGTATCCAAAAGCACGTAGGGTTCCAGACCGATAAGGTGCTCCGTGATCAAGAAAACCCTAATTACACTTACGAGAAGGGCAACTTTATAATAATATAAATCTACTAATTTTATTTATTTTATCTAATTTATTATAATATTCTCGAATCCATGGGATAATAGGAGAACTTGTCAGGTTATAATTCTCGGTTGACTGGCTCACCTTAGGAACGCCACGGTCATATCTCAAGTACTAGAAGACTGTAGAACTGTTCCGTGAAGATTGCCTCTTATATTGTGTCGTGATTATTTCGAGTTCGTAAATTTATAAAATTAAAAAATTATAATATTTATAAGTTATTATTTTTAAATATAAATATATTTAATATTTTATCGATTTAAAATATATTTTCATATTAGAGTAACTGTACTAAAATTTACCAAACCTAACTGTTATTGTTCCCAATCTAATAAAAATAAAATTCGATAACAAATTTAAATAAAATAGAAAATTATTATTAATTTATAAGATTTTTACTAATTATAAGTTATAAATTTTAAGTACAAATTAGCTCAATAACTTATAAATGTATAATATATCATATTAATAATATTTGTTATAAAGTGTAGGTGAAAATGAAAAATGAAATTAACTAATTAAAAAAATATTAATGAAAATTTAGGGTTTTTTTAGAATTTACAGAAGTTGCAAGACCCCATCACTCATGAGCAAACACAAGCTATCCCCACAATTCCCTAACACCAAGGCCATGGTATGAACATGTGCCCATTTGGTCAGTATGGATCATTTTCACCACTAGAGTTGAGTTCACTTCCAAGATAAGTTAGAAGGAAGTCCCTTAATAAAGATAATTATAGTCAATCTTTATATGATTTAGGGCATAAAAATACCATTAGTAGTTAAATTAATAGCAGGTTGTTTATTATATAAGAGATCATGATTATCATTGGTGTTGCAAAATCATGTTTTTGGTGAAGAGAGAATTGAAAATGGTGAATAAAATATATAACTTTTGACCATTTATCAAAAATTTTAAATTAGAGTAAAAAGAAAAATATTTGCCCAAAAATTAGGACATAGGGCACCATTTATTCTTTCAATATAATGAATTCTTGGCTTGAAATTTATGGCTAAGCTAATGGTTAGATTTAAATGCAAGTAACTAGAAACTTGGCATAATTAGGGTGGTCAAATACCTTATGACGAATATGAGACTACAACCCTAACCAACTCCTATCCGTACTCAAATTGATAGTGTTGTAATGCCTCAACCTCCGATGTCACAATCACTATACCATTTTATTACTATAATAGTTATATCACACTATTGTATAATCTATAATGCACCGATAAGAAAAATATAACAACATTTAATCACAATTTTTTTAAAACTTTATTCACAAAAACACTTGTTTATGAAAATAACAATGTAACTTAATTGTATTTTTTAGATAATATTGAGTTAAAGCTCATTTTATATAATTGTCTCACCTTTCAAATTTTATATAAATTCTACTATAAACTCTGAATTTGACCTTAATATTGTCTCTAATCAATTCATTTATTTTTATATAATTTATCCAAGTTTTAAACATATTTATTTGACCTAGTTTAGCCATTTGTTGAAAAATTACTTAATCAACACAATTTGTCTGAATCTTGGGACGAGTTAGTTGGAACCAAGTGCATGACAAGGCTGACTATTTTTCTATGGACCTCTTGGACCCAGATTTACCTTAATTGGCCACCAAAGTTTCTTAAAACTCCGGCCAATCTAACGACAAATTTAATAAAATGAGAGAAAGTGTAATAATTGATATTTAGTAATAGAAATAAATTAATAATTCAACAGAAAAATTTTAAAAAAAATTAAGAATCAAATTAAATACTAAAATTGAATCATACTCGAATAAAAAGTAAAATTTCTCACATCTTTTATTATTTGACGGTGAAGTCTTATTATTTATAAATTATTAAATTTGATTATCATTTTATAAATTTTTAGAAAATATGAAACTAGGGATAAATTTTTACAGTACTTTCTAAAAATGTGTATAGTGACATTCTTGACACGAGATATCAGTTAATGTAATAGTAGATGCATTCATATTTTATAAAATAGTGAGTGTAGGAGCATATTTAAAAGAGGAGTTGCCGCCCTAATATTTTTAATATTAAATCAAAATAATAAACTAGTTACACCTATAATATTTGAAAACATGTTATATCTAATTAATAAAATTAGATGAGATTAGTTAGATAGTAAATTAAATTTCAATAATAAAATTATTGAATTATGTGTTTACATTATTATAAAATGAATAATAAAATTATGAATTATAATGTTGGATAATGCTCCAAAAAACTTAATAGGGAAAAATATTAATGGATAAGATGGTGAGATAATAAATCAAGTATCAAATATAAAATAATTGTAAGTAATTATAAATTATAATAGATCTACTATAATCTTAAATATTATAAGGGAAGTTTAGTTTAAACGTAAGAAAAGGTGATAAATTCTATACGCATTATTATTATTATATAGTTTGATTTTTGATTTTTTTTAAGTGATGATGAAAATTTGAATAGATAATTTTAATATTAACCAATTGGGTGGATCAAAGTTTTAAAGTATAGGGTTAGATGAATTAGAATTGTGAGTTAAATAAATCAAAAAGTGAATTGGGACGGATTATAATTCAAATACATGACAGTGTGACTAACTATTAATTTTAGTGTTTTAAATTATTTTATAAATTTTTAGAATTTTAATTATTATTATTATTTATATGAATGGAGTCCCACAAAGTTTGACCCAACCCGACCCCAAGTCTAGCGACTTGGACTTGTACATTGGCCAAGATCCTCCTAATAGTTGAGTCCAAATATATGGATTCGAACACCACCCGCATAATGTTTCAACCCGTTTTGAGCCGCGATCAACTCATGTCAAATTCGGTTCCCACCCGATCGAGTCATTCTTTTTTCATAACCTAGGTAATGTCATTATAGTCACTAACATTCATTTCCATTTACATAATTTTTTTTAATTTATTAATAATATTTATTTGGCATGTCGCACAGACATCCACTCTTTGCCTACTCTCTCTTTAATCATACTTTCCATTATTTTAAAGATTTTTCTGTAATATATCATTAATTAACTTAATTTTACAGATATTAAGTTAATATACATTCTGGATTTTCCTTAATTAAATAAAAAGTTATACTATTTTTTAATTTACCATAAATTATTTTTACACGCAAATCATTTATTCTATGTGACATTCATTAAGTAAGGTATACAAATTTAATGTGCACATTAAATGATTTGACAGGAAATAGATCTGGTTCGTCTGTCATACTTCAATGGATATGGGTCCCTATCAACCAATACTAATTTACAGAAGTGAACAGGTCCAAGTTTTTCACTTTCACGAGTGAAAATTATTGGGAGCTCAAGAGGTCAACGCTGCCGCTGCTGCACTGGGAGGCTGCCGACAAGCTCTGCCACAGTATCTAGTCGGATCTGAGATGCTGATTGTTCTTCCTCCTTCTCCTACATTGTCTCGAGGAGGAAAAAACCCCTTTGATGGTTCCGGATAAGGAAAGAGATGACAGCCCTAATAATCACCCAACAACCCTATTTTCTTGCAGGAAGGAGCACTATTGTTGGATCGTGTGACTGGTTGGGAGCTCGCAGTTAAAAAGGGTGCTCTGCTGTCCTTTGGAACATTAATGATGGATTTAATATTCACCGATGACCCCCAACTTCTCTTTAATGGGGTTTTCTTTTGTTGACCTCTTGTTTGTTTTTGCTCTGATGTGAGCTTCCTGTCCTGTTCTGTCACGTTAATCCCGTCCCATTTCACCTTTCCATCCATCGATCGATCTTCCTCCCCAATACCCCAAATCCCTCCCAAGAGGCTGCGAACCTGTAGCCTGTAAAGTCGCGGTCTTTATGATGTTTTGACCTTTTGGGGGGAATCTTGGGAGTGGGCACCATGATGGGATAGTGGGGAAGATGAGGTGTTTTAAAGCTACTGTGGGAATATGATTGAATTATGATGGGTCTTTGGTGAATCTCTCAACTGTTATTGCTGGGTTCTTGCATTCCTGGGTTGAGAGCTATTATGATCCGCTGCTCCGGAGCCTCCATTTGGGGTTTTCTTTGTATCCTTGGCTTCCTGTAATCGAGGAGACCATTAAGGAATCAAGCTGAGAGGCCTCACATCAGAAGGAGAAGGTTGGACTTTTGCACGAGTGCTGTGTGTGGGGTGGCGTGTTGATTTTCCTATGATTTTAAGGTTTTTAGGGGAGGAGGTTAGGTTAGATTATGTTTGTTGCAACTTGCAACCGATTCCCTTGCCTTTGATTGATCTCCATGTGTGAAGCTTCTTCCTTGGTTGTTGTCAGTTTGGTGCAGAAGATAAGAAAAAACATTCATCCTATATAGGGAAGCTTAGATTCTTAATTCTCTCATTTTCCCTTGTTATCTCAGCTTCATTTGTCACCCTTGATGAATTTCATGGCTATGGCCCTTTGAACAATATTGCCTCTCTGGGGGAAGACTATCCGATCCTCTGGTTACCATGAGGCTATTGAACCTGGTGGGAAATTCTTTTGGGTGTTCTGCTTCTGGGGAACGCCTGGTTTCAGCTGCTAGAGATGGTGATCTTCAAGAAGCCAGGGCTCTGTTGGAATACAATCCTCGCCTGGTGAGGTATTCTACCTTTGGGGTCAGGAATTCGCCACTACACTATTCTGCAGCCCAGGGTCACCATGAGGTATACTATTGCTGGTCTTCTGTGACACATATGCCAATCCAAGCCTTGTACATTATATCAGTGCTAGTTTTCATTATGGTGATCGGTGTTGGTTTATGTGTTTAGATAGTTTCTCTGTTGCTCGAGTCAGGGGTCGATATAAATCTCAGGAACTATCGTGGTCAGGTGAAGTTCTCAAACTGGAATTTGTAGATTTGGAATATTATATTTCTAAGCAGCCACCCACTTCGCTAGATTTTTAATATTGCCTGATGAGAATTGATTTCTGCTGCAGACTGCTCTGATGCAAGCTTGTCAGTATGGTCACTGGGAAGTTGTTCAGACTCTGATCCTCTTTCGAGCTAATGTAAGAAGTTTTTCTCCTCTAAATTGTTCAGTCTCTTGTTTGGTTATGTGATGAATAAAGAATTGTATCATGTTGCTCTATTTAGGAGATGGGATAAGTAGAATGTGTGCAATGTTGTTTTCATTCTTCTATATTATTCAATCTTCTGCAAAAGAAAACAGAAAAGTGGGGATTCTGAATGTTTTCTCCTTTCCATGGAAAGATTTTATGCCTATGTTCACGACTTTTTTTTGCCAAAGCTGATAGATAGTTGGATCTTTTCATAGATTCATCGAGCAGATTATCTCAATGGGGGAACAGCCCTCCATTTGGCTGCCCTAAATGGGCATTCTTGGAGCATCCGTCTCCTCCTTGCAGACTACATTCCTAGCAACCCCAATGTTTGGAACATCTTAAGGAAACAGCCAAGCAGTGAAAAATGTTCTCACTCTGAACTTGAAAGGTATCAATGCTTGAATGAACACTTTTTAGTCCTTCTGTATTTCCTGCTGTCCACTTTACCTTACAGGCATCTCCTTTCCATTCCAATCTTCTTCTTCACTTCCACTAGGATCAATAACCTCTCACAAGTGATCAACAGACCTGCTGATGGGGGTGTCACAGCCCTTCACATGGCTGCTCTTAATGGACATGTGGAAAGTGTTCAATTGCTGTTGGATCTTGGGGCTTCTGTTTCTGAAGTTACAGTTGAGGACGGGACCACAATCGATCTGATAGGTGAATCTCTTTCACTTCCATGCAATAATACCATATCTTTTTGTGCTACATCACTCCAGTCTAGTCTCTGTGGAAGAATCAATTGGGCTTGTGATAATTCAGGGGCAGGAAGTACTCCTCTACACTATGCTGCTTGTGGTGGAAATGCAGAATGCTGTCAGGTACTTCTTTTTGTACTAGATGGGAGTAATGCCAAGGGACTGCAAAGCACCTTCTCTCTGAATGTTGACCATTTTCTTCATCAATGTTGTTTCATTACAGATCCTGATAGCAAATGGTGCCAGTTTATCTGCTGAAAACTCTAACAGGTATCACTAGAGTGTTCATAACTGAAGTTTCTTCCATTTTAATAGCTTGTTTCTTGAAGAAACTTTTCCGGGCACTACAGATCTTCTTAGTACAATCTCGTGTTCATGGGTGCTGCTGGTAAACACTGGTTTAAGAAGAATGCTGGGTCATTGCAGTTGCAGATGCCATCTTATCTATCTTTCCAGCAAAATGTAGACTTTATCATTTGTCTTCCTATGTGTCATTACAGGTTGACCCCCCTGATGGTTGCTCGCTCGTGGAATCGTGACTGGCTTGAGGAAATCCTCACCAGACCTCCGGAAGAACCATCACCAACTTTGCCTTCTCTGCACAGATCCCTTCCTCTCATGAGCATCATTAAGATTGCTAGGTGAGCTCCTGTCTCTCCTTTTGCTTTGAGACTATTTCTTATGCCCTTCTCTCTGTAGACTTGACATGATAGAGTTTCCCATCAACAACTCACAGAGAATGCGGGTGGAGAAGCATTGATTCCTATCCCACATGCCAGGACACATGTGTTGTTTGTCTGGAAAGCAAGTGTGCTGTAGCAGCAGAAGGTATGTAATTGCTGGGAATCTTGTAAGTTTGGCCATGGCCATGGCCATTCAGCTTGATATTGTTCTTGATGCAGGCTGCAATCACGAGTTCTGCACAAGGTGCGCTCTCTATCTTTGTTCGATGAACACTGCTTCCACTTCCCACGGCCATCCGGGCTCTGTCCCATGTCCACTCTGCCGACATGGGATAACCTCGTTCACCAAGCTACCTGGGACAAGGCCCATCCCCAAGGACATTGCCAGAACAAGCCTCTCCCTCGCATTCTGCACATGCTCGGGTGAGAATGCCGAGTCCACCTTGAAGACACCGCTCTGCAAGGCCGATGGGTCATCAAGCTCCACGAGGATCTCTCCGGCGGGGTCCTCATTCCGCAGCCTGAGCTGCCGGAGAAGATTCCCATCCATGAGACTAAACCCGAGCCTCTGCATGGGAGCGCCTGATACAAGCTCTTCCCTCGTGCCCTGCACAGTCGACCAGAACCTGACCTCCTACCTTGCTCGGTACTCGAGGTCTAGCCTGAGACGCGCGGCCTCTCAATCGGAGACCCGGAAATCGTGGTTCTCTACGCTCAACCAGTGCGTGGCCACCGGAGGAGGGTGCTGAAATTGACCATGCTCTGAAACTGCATCACAGCTTTGTTCATGCACATTTGTTTTTCCTTTGGGTTGTTCATATTCACCATGATTCAATTCTTTTCCTTCTTGGGTTCTCTTGTAAAATCATGGCGCTCTTGTACATAGGGAGGAAGACGATGATTTAACATTGAAATTTCCACCTCTCATGGTGAAGCAAATGTAACCTCACTTATCCATGTTCTTGCAAAGTGAACACAAGCCAAGTTCAGATAAACACCATTGAAGGAGAGGGATTTGGTGAGTTTTCATTTGCAACTTAGACATTAGCTTAACACAGCAAGAACAGGAACAGACCATATCACCAGTCTGCAGATACACAAGAAGCTGGATAGACTCTGCAGAGCTTTTGACGTAGGAGTTAATAAAGTTAGTGCCTTTTGGACACATGGGGGAAGCAGGAGATTGCAGCCTTGAGGAGAGAGGCTTTGTGTTCGAGAAAGGAGATGTAAGCAGCAATGGCATTAAACAAGGTATCCGAGTCCGCTGCAGGATGGCCGCTGCAGCTGGGGATGGTCCTCTGCAGCTGCTCCAGCTTCCTCCTGGCCGAACCCTTCATCACCTTTCTAGGCTCACTGGACTTCCTCGTCCTCCTCCACACTCGCACTCTCCGCTTTGTTCTCATGACAAAAAGAAAAACCACAGGGAAAGATGGATATGGAAGGCCAGGGAATTTGAGTTGCAAAGGAAAAAGTGATGGGAGCTTAGTGAGACTCTTGCAGGTGTAAGCATCTATATATATCAGCCTAAACATGGCAATGAGTGATCCTGACATGGCCGTGCAGAAAAAGGGTCAAAAGACTCCCCCGACAATGGATTCTCAGAACATGCAGGCTACAGCTACGACCACCTAGCTCTCTGTGCTGAAGTCTGTACAAATGAGAAAATCCCACTTGGTTTGAAGAAAACAAGCGCCCTTCTGAACCATTTGAGAGGAGGAGACTGTAGTTGATCGAACACTTCAGGAAGAAACAGTTGCCCTTTTGTTCATAGGTAAGAACTGAGCTATCCGTGCTCACAAATGGCCAACTCCATTACCAATAGCATCACTGGAACATGGCAACCACGTGTGAAGTAACCGTCTTCTTCCTCTGAATCGACATCGCAACCATCATCCCTAACCTATCCTATGCCTACTATAATTATCTTGGAAACGACATTACAACCCCCTATAGTCAGTCCAACTAAGAACAAGGGCCTGCATCTTCTCAGCTCATAAGTCTCCTCAATTCTCCAGGCCTTGAATGGGCACTCTCCTCTTCCCCATTTTACGTGCCATCATTCGCCATTTACGTGCAAGCCCAGGCTCAGGCTCAGCTTTAATCCAAGCCCCCTCTACAGTCCTAATTTATATACTAAAAATCCCAAATTGCAAGCATAAACACAGGGGTTAGGGTTAGGGTTAGAAGATTGAAATGAAAAAGGAGCGCCCAATCAATGACCAGAAAATCAAAACCTGAAAGATATAACGGAAGGGCAGTCAATTGCTCGGTCAGGAACTTGATCGTGATCGAGGCTGGCTGTCGGCAGAGTAGGCAGGCATCATCGGCGAAGTTGGAGCAGACCTTGCTGTCGATAATGCAATGCAGCTCCTGATCTTGTTCCCGTTCTTAGTGATGGTAACTGCTAACTCTAATTTTTTTTTGTCAATTATTTATGAAACAAAAAATAAAAATATACAGTGTGGGATTAATTTAAGGACCACCGCCCATTCCTTCCACTTGGCACATTTAAGTCGTGGGGGGAGGAGTCCACCTGCTTTGCTGTCTATTTCCCGTTTTCGCCGGTATTTGTTCCTTTGCCTTAATTCATCCCAGCTATATTTTTGGAATACAGTCGCAACCGATAATAGCGGTGGTAGGTAACATTTCTCTTTCATCTTCTACCTACCTACCACCGGAGTATCGCCCATAAATATTGACCACGGTCACGGTCTTAAAGGGGGTTTGTGCCGTGTGCAACCGTACCTGCGCTTTAGCTAAGTCAGGATGGTCCATTGAAAAAAACTGAAAACAGTGAGAGCCGACATTTTTTCTGAATTGAACTTAACGATTTTCTGATCTCAGAATAGAGACTTCACAATGGCTTAATCTCATATGCCATGCCTTGGATCATCGTCTAGCAATAAAGTGCTCAGGGCTTCTCTGTCTGCTCTCCGGGGCTTCTCTAATCCATTAACGCGTATAATTGTCGCCTTCGTTTTGTGGCCCCTATATAACACCTCTTTGTCACCTCTCTTCTCCTCAGCAGGTGCAGCGAACAAAAACAAAAACAATCGAAAAGCCTGTTTTTTTTGTTCTCTCTTGCTCTCCTGCACCTGTTATTTGGAAAAAAAAAACGAACTTTCAATCTTCCATTTTCATAAATCCGAAACCCAGAGAAGTGATCTCCAAATCTGAGAGGGGTAGGGAGAATAGTCGGCTCACGATTGGAGGAAGTCCGCTCCGTCGATTACAATGCCCTCGCTACAGGATGAGCTGCTGCCGTCGACGCCGGGGAAGTTCAAGATCGACAACAGGGGGCCGCACCACCGGCAGCTCCACCGATGCTTCGCCTCCACGAGCACGATGTTCCTGTGGGCCCTCTTCCTGATCGCACTCACGGCGTCTTACCTCAGCTTCCAGAGCTTCATCGACACCGGAAACCGGTTCATCGCCACCTCCTGGGGCGGCATCCAGTGGGAGCGCCAGGTCCGGAACTCCGCCCAGATCCACCGCTCCGGCGGCATGTCCGTGCTCGTCACTGGCGCTGCCGGCTTCGTCGGCACCCACGTCTCCCTCGCGCTGAAGAAGCGCGGCGACGGCGTCGTCGGAATCGACAACTTCAACAACTACTACGACCCCTCCCTGAAGAAGGCCCGCAGAGGGGAGCTGCAGAAGCAAGGCGTCTTCGTCGTCGAAGGTGACATCAACGACGCCCGCCTCCTCGCTAAGCTCTTCGACGTCGTCGCCTTCACCCACGTCATGCACCTCGCCGCTCAGGCCGGCGTTAGGTAAAAAAAAATCCCCCCTTTCCGTCTCCGGCAGCAGGGCTTCCATCTTTACCTTCCTCTAGTCTAGACTGTCATTGATTTCAGCATCTTGAAAATGTCAGTCACAATCTTAATGTCCCAACATTTATATCCAAATTGCATATCTTTAGCATCTCTGATACGCACCTGAATGCATCTGCAGAATCTGATACTTGAAATGGGAATCTGTGAGATTTGAAATATTGACTCAAACCTTTGGGTCTGCAGATATGCTATGGAGAACCCGAACTCTTATGTTCACAGCAACATTGCAGGACTGGTGACCCTCCTGGAGGCCTGCAAATCGGCCGACCCTCAGCCGGCCATTGTGTGGGCCTCGTCCAGCTCCGTCTATGGCCTCAACGAGAAGGTGCCCTTCTCGGAGATGCATCAGACTGACCAGCCGGCAAGCCTCTACGCCGCCACCAAGAAGGCTGGGGAGGAGATCACCCACACTTACAACCACATCTACGGCCTCTCCATCACCGGCCTCCGTTTCTTCACCGTCTATGGCCCCTGGGGGCGGCCCGACATGGCCTACTTCTCCTTCACCCGAAACATCCTGCAGGGGAAGCCGATCACCATCTACCGCGGCAAGAACCGGGCCGACCTTGCTAGGGACTTCACATACATCGACGACATTGTGAAGGGCTGCATCGGGTCGCTCGACACGGCCGGAAAGAGCACTGGCTCAGGCGGGAAGAAGAGGGGACCGGCCCCATACCGAATCTTCAACCTCGGGAACACGTCCCCCGTGACGGTCCCAACCCTGGTGAGAATATTGGAGAGGCACCTCGAGGTGAAGGCCAAGAGGAACATCGTCGAGATGCCCGGAAATGGGGATGTGCCATTTACACATGCCAATATCAGCCTCGCGAGGCAGGAGTTCGGGTATAAGCCCACCACCGACCTTCAGACTGGGCTGAAGAAGTTTGTGAAGTGGTACTTATCTTACTATGGGTACAATCATGGAAAGCCTGTAAAATGATCTTCATGGTCATGGAGGAGGAGGAGGAGAAGAAGAGAGAAAATTGAAAATTTAGATTCTTTTGATAGGGGAGGGAGGCAAGTACCGGTAGCGGTGAGTTCAACACAAGAAGGGAAAGCCTCTGTAATTTTAGCAATTTTAGCCATTTTCCTTTTCTCCTGGGAAATTGTTTTTCCCCTTCTCAATGTCTAATGATTTGCTGATTTTCCCACTTCAGCTCTGATCACATAGAGAAAATGAAATCTGGGGGTGGTAATTCATTAATGGGAAGAAGGCACTTACAACCGTCAAAACTCTATGCAGATCATTTATCTCTCTCCTTATGTCAATCAGAGCTTCAACTGCATGAAAAATAGCTGAAGAACACTAAGAAAACCATAACAGGAGGAGAGCTCACAGAAGGGGCAAGTGAATAACCTCAAGTTTTTCTAAGTTTTCTTCTCTTCTTCCACAATGAATCCACAATGAAGCATGGGTCTGTTCTCTGTTTGCAGAGGCTCCTCATAAAATTTCCTTTTGCTTTGTTCCCTCTTATGGTCCACAATGAATCCACAATGAAGCTGCAGCCCTGACTGTGTGCCTGTCAGTGATTTTTTTTACAGAGACAAGGGGGTGGAGGAGATGGAAGAAGGTTGTGGTGGTGCCCAGAAACTGTTTGCTCATGTAGCCAATACAAAATGCCACATCCATACCCAGTTGGGGTGTTTCTATATAAAAAAAACAATAATTGTACAATAATTTTTGAAGAATTTCACTGTATTTCTCCCTGCAATATTTTTGCCAGACCCATCTGGATAACAATTAGCAGTGACATGCTTCCCTTTGATTCTCTTGCTTGCTCATGTAGGCCTGATAAGACTCACCCAAGTTCCTCCCTGTGAACTTCCCACCAACTACTCCTCTCCCTACTTTGGGGCCCCCATAGTTGCATGTACAAAAATGGAGCCATACCATCAACATGCTTCAAAATCTGTCTCATATTCATGGTTTATCAAATCCACAATAAACCAGATTTGAAACAATTGAAGTGCAGAACTCTTTCAATCATTGATATTAGAATTCACTAAAACCCAATTGAAGACTCTCAAAGATATCAAACAGGGAATGATGATAGTAATGTGCAGCGTTGCACAAGCAGGTACTTCGAAAAGTTTCAAGGTGGCCCTTTCATTGGCTTGGACATATGCTAGAAGTATTCCATGAGCATATGCAAGGCTTCGGACTCAGTGGACCAGGGCAACATGTCTGTCACTTGTCCAACCTCATGGAGCCCATTCGGCTAGACAGCTGAAAACAAAGGGCTCTCCAGAAGAAGGTTTAGCCAGAGATTAGATCAGAGGACACTTATGCAGATCAATAATATTATCAAAGAAATTTCCAGGAAGGCCTCTATCTAGACAAAAGCCACTGCCTCCACATTGCTCCTCCTTTTTATCCTATCCAGTGTCCATGCTTCCTAGACTTTAAATTCTTCACTCATACTTTTTGCTTTAGGGTGTGGGTTGGTGTGTCATTTCCCAATTATGTCTAGAAGATGCCTAGTCTCTCTTGAAACAAGTTCCACATCATTATTCATTGCTTCCTATCAATAATACCAAAGGTTATTCGTATGTATCATTAACAGTTGATCCACATGCTCACCATCTCTGTCGATCCCAAAAGAATGATTGACCCACTGAAGATTCCTCCTCCAAAATGAAAAAGGAGAGAACCAAAATCACTCTCAAAATAAGCAAGTTGGAAACAAAAAGCACTATGTTATCTAGCTGAAACAGTTCCAAACGCTAGAGTAGATAAATTTCTCCAAGCAATTCAAATAAGTTCAAGGAAGAAACATCCCTTTTATTGTTCACAGAAATAATTTGAAGTGTGTCCCTCTGATATTGATGCATCTGTGCTTGCCTGTAGAATAAGAGTGACAGAAAGCAGACAATGATTAAGAATGGAGTCAGGTCTCAGAGATTTTCAACCCTCCGGTCATTACATTAAGGCCATTTAGACTGTACTCCCCCTTTTGCTCCATGTCCTAGAGAGATACACTTGTTATGGTATCTCCTAATTTCACCCATCATGAAGATGATCCTAACATCTTACTTCTCATCTAAAAACTTATCTAAACACCATTCTTTCTAAACTAGAGATAACTTACAATAATTTGTGAATCAGAATCATCGGGAGTTTCCCCGAGAATACTTGAGTGTGCCTTCCAGAAGCTCTGCTCAATGATATTACAGTGATCTACGATAACTTCTTGAAGCTCACCATTGTTGTCATTTTCAGGAATTGCAGATGTTGACTTCTGTGTCAACAATCGAACATTGTCACAACAAATATTTAAAAATCCCAAATTTTCAATGAGAGTGAGCAGGAATTACCTTCACACGGTACACAGAAGAACCGTGTCTGAACATGACAGGTAATGAGTTGTAATCAATGCAAAAATGCTGAGAGAGCAATTCATACTTCTCTCGTGTTTGTGTACCCTGGAGAACAAAGGGTTTACTAAAAGAATTAAACCAACAGCAAGACTCAATAATATTTCATTGATAGAATTCTCTTTGATCATATTTTGAGAAGTTGCAAATCAGATCCAACCTTCAGGCACTTTTGGGCTTCAGCCTTGGTCTTCCCTGACTTAACTAGCATCCAGAAACAGGTGTTGTACTGATTGTTGATATGACCTAAAAATCACTATCAAATTCTTGTAACATTTCTCAATTTAATGAATCCCTGATAGGTATTTTCCAAATATTACCAATTCTTAATAATGCTACATGCAAGTATGAAAAATACTCACAATCAACTTGGCGCCACGCCAAATAGTCTTGAAGAATCTCTGTTGAAGGATAGCAGACAGCCCGACCGTCAAAAGAAGGTGGATATTTTAAAGTTTTCTGTGGGAAGAACTTGTTCCATTTCATCACGTATACGGAGGAGAAGAGCGATACAATAGCTGACACTATTTGACTGAAAATATAGTTGAGGTATTCATTACATCATGCCAAATTTTTATGTTTAAACAAAACAAACAGGCAAATGGTCACATGTTAGTAAAAGAACAAAAAGAGACAGGAAGATACCTAGAATGTCGTTGATTGAACTGAGAAGTTTTCTTCAAAACAAAGCTGGAGTTGTCACAAGGACATATATCATTACGCAAGATGAAGAATTATGACGTGCAGATAACATTTTTCCAAAGAAAAGACGCACCTATATTCATCACTCACACCATAAGCAAAGACGACATCCTGAAACTCATTAAGAACTGCCACTGCACATGCATTCATAAGGTTGAGGGCTCGGGAATCGGTTGGCCTCTCAAACTCATGAATATCACTGAACCTGTTAAAAGAGAAGCAATATATTGTGAACGTTTCATGTTCAAAATGGAACAGCTCCAAAAAGAAACACACATGGATACCACATCATTAATTAGAAGAAAAGACAACGCATATCAATTACTTAGGCCATTAAAACAAGAGCATTCATCAGTATATAACACCATGTACTCTTACTTTCCTCCAAATGCATCAACAACAAAGTGTTTGGCCTGTCTAAATACGATTAAGATCATATCATACTTGTTAACATTTCCTAATCAGAACTATAATCCCAACAGTATCAACTCCTATAATCAATCTATTACAGCATTCTTTTTTAGTAGTCAAACTTCAGTACTCAATCCATTCACAAATCCGAAGTCATATCTCCATTGACTGTAAGCCAATCTATCAATCTAGGAAAGAAACTGGACATCAAATAACAGAAGACAACAAAATCTGAAACAGTGCAAAAACAAATAAGTTATTACCTGTGGAAATGGCAGCCATCAATCCTGATGATGATATAAGTTGATGGCAGGAGCTTATTTTCAAATAAGAAGGACCTGATGTATTCTGGTATTATTTTTCCAATTTCTTCCAAGGTGCCTAGTTCCTTGACAAGCACGGATTTCTCATTCCAGAACTTCTTGGCCACTATTTTCTGGGTGTGAAATATGTCTGGCTTTCTTCGCAACCTTTTGATAGGCATCCCATTCTCATCACACTTAACAACATCTTCTACCTGCAAAAGTACAGTGATTCTTAAGTTTTCACTGCCTGGGCATTTCCTTACCAGAAATGGCTTAGTAAAAGTACACCGGCAAGATATTGACGCCAAATAATATGCTATAGAAGAGAGCTACCTCTATTTTGAGAATGCAGGAACCTTGGCGAAACATCTCAGGAAGCTTTTTGTAGTTAATCCCAAACATCTGGAAAAGAAGCTCATTTCTCCCTTGTTTTTGACCATCCTAAAAATGAACAGGTTCAATTTCTCAAGATAATACGAAAATTTCATAAGAGAATGCTTACTAAAAAATAAAGTTTATGGTGGCTAAGGAAGAGAACATTGATGCATTTCAAGGAAAGCCAGGGGAATGCCTGATTAGGATGCTTAGCCAGCTAGCTAAATTATTTTTCTTTGAATTGCCAAGATAAAAACCCAAGCACAGACAGATTAATGGATGATCCAAATAAATTGGAACCTTTAGAGCTTCTTTTGCTTCCTCTTTAGTCTTTCCACTTCTTATTAGCATCCAAAAACAGGTCCTATAAAGATTGTCATCATGGCCTGCAATGAATTATACAAAAGAAATTGACAATTGTTATGCGCCTTATTTGAAAAGAAAATTTCCTACTTAGAAAAAGAATTCTCCCAGTACTTACACGCGTTCTGTCTCCATCCAAGATAAACTTGAAGAACCTCCAATGATGCACAGCTTATGACTCGGGAATGAAATGAAGGGGGATATTTAAGCTCCTTATGGGGAAAAAATTCTTTCCATTTGGTAGCATAAGTTGAAGAGAAGAAAGATGCAATCAGGGAAAGGATCTTGCTGCAATGAACAAAAATAGTATCTGAGCAATCCACATTCATAGAGAATATATCGAGCCACACTAAAGCAGCAATGGCCGATCTAGAAAACAGGATATAAAGCAGCAGAATGAGAGGACGTAAGGACCTGGCACGTCTCTGGTAGAACTTGGATGTCTTCTTGAAAACAAAACTGATATCAATACCACAAAAAAATTGCAAGTCAGTACCCATAATCAAAACTAAAGAAAGAAAACACTAGCTCAAGAAAATGATCAAGCAAATGAAGTACCTGTACTCATCATGAAAGCCATAAGAGAAGACTACATCAGGATACTCCTCTAACACGGCGATCGCACATGAATTCATTAGATTCAAAGCTTTACCATCATTTGGTTTCTCAAACTCATGAATTTCTGAAAACCTAAAACAGGAACATCTCCATAAACAAGTGAATCTTCCAAGGGGGGAAAACCTCATCGAGAAGGTTTCATTCAAGTCAATGAAAATAGAAGCTAACTGCTTCAATTACTTAAAACCATGCGCAGCATGGTATTTTTCCCCTACCCTAGCTACAACTAGAAGATATAATACTTAAAAAATATCAAACAAATTAATCAAATTTCAATTAGCCATTAACAGTGCTAAGCGCCCCAATGGCTGCAGATCTTATACTTTCCCTCTCAGAAGTACTGAATATTAATTACTAACTCAATTTTCGAAATATTCTTCTTATACCTCTCAAAATTGCGATAAGTCAGGCGAACAAGGATTAAGTTGGGCAGCATCACTTCATCCTCCAATTCAAATGACTTCACGTATTCGTACTTGCTATTTGCCATTGATATAACGGCAGACCTCAATGGAAATAAAGACTGAGAAAAAGGGCAACTGTCAGCAGCAGCAGCAACGAGACATGAAGTATGCGTGGAGGCAATCAGCAGCCGAAATCATGGCCCAAAATATAAATTTTAAATAAATTTATATATTAAAAATATTTTATTTACTTATATAATAAAATATTATATCTAAAAATATATAGTGTTTGTATAAAATATAGTTTATTAGATACATATATTTTTTTTCATATTACTATTATATAATATTTATATATATATATTTAATAATATATTATATGTTTATTATATAATAAAACAAAATTAATTAATTATTCTAATAATAAATCTATTAAAAATAATTATATAATATTAATATTAAAAATAATATATGTATATTTGACAAAATATATAAAATAAAATTAACATTAAAATAATAAACAAAAAAACAAGATAAAAATATATATATACAAATGTAGTTTAATTATATTTTATTTTAAATAAAATATTTGTATGTTTTATAAATCTTTAAAAAATATACTTACAAATATTTAAATTTTTTAAAAAGCATTTTAATTTTTATTATATAAACTTAGTTTTAGGTTTAAAATTATTATCTTCATAAATTTGGTATATGTATTATAATTTTAGCATTACATTTGATTAATATGTATATTTACCTTATTTTATACGTTAATATCAGTTATAAACAAGCTGAGTATATGTATTATATATATATATATGAAAACATATATTTGTACAAATAATTATATATATTAAAGTATATATGTACACACAATTTTTTTTTGTAAAATATATGTATAATAAATATTTGTATAGGAAAACTATTAATATTATCAAGTTTTAAAAATATTTATATAAAGAAGTTCATTATATAGTTATATTCTTATATAAAAATATATTTAAAATATTTATTATTTTTTAATATCAATATTGAAAATATTTATAGATAAAATTATGAATGTCATATTTTAGCCTCAAACAAACACAATTATTACCATTTAATCCTAATCATAAATGTGCAGTGATTTGACTGTTAACTCGGAAAATTTGAGAAAAAGTATAACTTTATTATAATATAATTATTCCAGAATAAAATAATATATTTAATATTATTATTTAAAAAAAATTAAATTTTTTTATTATTTATTAATATCACATTTCAATATTAATGGTGGAGTTATTTTTTAAATTATCAAAAAATAAAAAATATATATTTTAATTCTTATTTAATCAAAATTTCCCCTACCTTTCAAAATTGTAAAGATAAAAAGGATCAAGTTGAGCAGTATAACTAATCCTCGTATCCTAAAGAGAATTTATTTTTAGGTTATTTATACAGTGAAATGAAAATTA
Organism: Trapa incisa; assembly: GCA_030064435.1. Lineage (NCBI taxonomy): Eukaryota > Viridiplantae > Streptophyta > Magnoliopsida > Myrtales > Lythraceae > Trapa > Trapa incisa. Next base: position 795,404 of record CM057774.1, on the reverse strand, counting down.
ATAATAAATCAAATTATTAGAAAAAATATCTAATTTAATAATTTTAACTGTTAAATTACCAACTATATTCGAATTCTGTAATAAGACAGAATTAATATTAATTATATATAAATATTATATAATAGTAATATAAAATATAATAAATGTGTATTTGATAAATTATATATATTTATGTATAATAATTTATTATATTATTTTATAAAATAATTTTAATACATAATTTTATTTAAAATATATAAAATAAAAAGTGATAATAAGATAAACAAAAAATAAATATATACAAATAAAATAAACTCATTTTAGTTTAAAATATTACAATTATTTCCAAATCCTTCAAAAAAACATTTTAACAAATATAGCTGAATAATTTATAAAAATACAAGTTAAGTACATAATAATTAATAAATACCGTATAAGTATCTAAAGTTTATAACAGAATAGTTAAATTGTAATATTGTATGCTGTTCTACTAAGGAAAAGCTCTTATTACTGCATCATCATCACTATACTATAGAAATAAAACAGATTTGTGTTTTGTGTTTTGTGTGATGTAACTAAATTTTTTTTTTATTTTTGAACTATTATGTATATTTCTCTATTTGATAATAATATATTTAATTCATATTAAATTATATAGAAATGATGATGATATTTTATATTAAAATTTTATGTTTTTGTAACTCTTATACTAATAATTTTGTTTATACTCTTTTTAATAATAGTAATAATTGGCATGAAAATAAAAAATATTATAAAATATATAATTATGTTAATAATGATATTAATTTTAGAAGAAGTTATAATGTTTTTAATTTGATAAAATATGATTATATGTTAATAATTTTCAACAATTGAAAATAATATTCAATAAAAACATAAAATTACTATAAACTCAATATAAAATTATTTAATTTCTTATAAAACTGTTGGTTTACTGAAAATATTTAACAATTATATAAGTAACTTCTTGTTAATTAAATTTTGCAAATATCTTTGTAACTTAAATAATACGTACTATAGGCTAAACCAAAAGTTTTAAAATAAAATTATATAATAAAATTTAAACTTAATTACATAAGTTGTACACTGAATTATCTCATATGTCAAATTAGGTACCTAAAGTTTTGGTTTTTGCCTTACAGATTTAGGTATAATTAAAACTGAATAACTAATAATATTAATTCACATTTTTTTAATATTTTTTTTAATATAATGATAGTATGTCAATATTATTTAATATGAAACAAATTATTTTTTAAATGTTAGTAACTAAAAATTGACTAAATTTATATAATAATAATAATATTTTTTATAAAAATATATAATATAATTAATTTTATATAATAAATTTTGAAACATATTATTCAATCATATATATATATGTATTTATTTTATAATAAATTTTGTAAGTTATAGATTTGAAAATATATTAAAATTTTAAAATATATAAAAATTTTACTTTTTAAAAAAAATAAGGAAACTTCATTGCAATAGTAATAGGAACAAGAGAATATGAATATTAGAAAAAAAGTATAAAATTATATATTAATAATATTTTATATACAATTATATTATATAATTATATAATAAAAATATTATATATATAATTATTATATATATTATTTATATATAACCATTATTAAATAATACACCTTCTAAATAACTTTCTTTTTTTATGTATGTATATATTATAATATATATGTGCATATATAATTTTCATAAAACATATAAACAATAAAACTTAAAACGTTGACTTTTATAGGAAAATTATTTATATTATTAAATTTTAAAAAAATTCCATATATAAGCTCATAATATAGTTATATTATTTAATAAGTATATAATGTAATGAAAATATAGTTAAAATAATTAATAAGGTTTAAATCACAATACATGAGTTATAATTTATAATGTTTTACACTATTTTTTTAATTTATAATTTTAAAAAAATGGGGAATTTGTAGTAATTAATAAATTATTTATTTAATAATTCATCCACTATTTTATTTATAAATTTCAATTAATCAAATTATAATTTCTTATAAATCCAACAGAGAGAAAGGAATTGTTATATTTCTTATCGTACCATAATAAATGAGTTAAGTGAGTGAATATACGTATGATTTATTTAGGTAATTATATTTGTATGCATAAATTTGCATAACTTTTACTTTTATTTTTAAATATTTGAATTGTTAATTTTATATAATTTTTTTTTCTTATTTACTTTATAAAACCCTTGCTGGAAATTAGTTATTATTATAGTTGATCGAGTAAGTGTTCAAAAAGAAAAAAAGTAAATTAGTAAATTTTAATTAATATATAATTATACATATTAAAACATTTATTTGTATACAAAATTTTAATAAAATATATGAACAATAAAATTTAAAATGATAACTTTTCATGAGAAAATTATTTATATTATTAATTTTGAAAAAAATAGTTACATATATGAGCTCATTATATATTTATATTATTTAATAAGTATATAGTGTAATGAAAATATGGTTAAAATAATTAATTTGGTTTAAATTATAATAAATGGGTTATAATTTATAATGTTTTATATTATATTTGAATTTTGAAGAATTATTCATTTAATATTTTTTTTTGTAGTAGTTTGAATAATTTAACAACTCATTCCTTTAAATTCTTTAATTTGAATAAAAAATTAATTTAATATACTTTATATATTTATATTATTTTCAAAATTATTATTTTATTTTTATATATTCTAAATAAATTTATATATTAAAAATATTTTATATACTTATACAATAAAATATTATATCTAAAAATATAAAGTGTTTATATAAAATATAGTTTATCAAATATATATATATATATTTAATATTACTATTATATAATATATATATATATTTAATAATATATTATATTTTTATTATATAATTATATGATAAAACAAAAATAATTCATTATTCTAATAATTATTATATAATAATGATTATTCTTGCTGTTTGCCATTAACATAAAGGAGACCTATTGGCGATAGAGACTAAGAAAAAGGGCAACCGCAGCAGAGCCGCCGAAATCATGCCCGAACCTATGCCAATTTTCCTTCATTTAAAACCGACAGGTCCGTCAACCGGGTTTAATATTGGGTTCAATCGATTTTATCGGTTTCAGCTAACTCTCGGCCCGTTCACCATTCCCTTAGAAAATGGGGCCGGAGCGGGAGCGGGTCGGCTCGGGCGGGAAGGTTTCGTAGACGGTGCATGCCATGGCCAGAATTATGCGAGTGGCATGGAACGGTGCGGGTCGGATTAGGGAAATGTCCAATAGCCATCCCTAAATTTGTCATTGCAAGGGTGGAAGATGGCAATATCATGTCATTTGGGTTTTTCCTCATATTACAAAAGAAAACTGTGCTTTTGGTGTGCACATGCAAAAGGGCTTCTGCAGGCCTTTCAGTACCGAAAAAAAAGATGATAGCTTTCTGGGAGTTAATGATGTGTGTGTTTGTTGACTCATTGATCTTTGACAGTCCACCTAACCCATACTGGAGCCCGTTCAGTCCATGGAACAGTCAAATTCTCCACTACCCTAATCATAAATGGAATTTAGAACAGAGCATGAACTCTGATGAGATTCTTCTGTTATTATGTTGAAATTATGTGCATTTTATATGGGGTTAAGGAGTAAGATGATGATACCAAGAACGAGTGTGGAAGGAAGGTGGAATGAAGACTGAACTTCTACTTCTAATTCTCACCTGCTTCCATTTTCACAACAATGGCATCAGCATTATCAACAAGGCAAAGAAAGAAAGGGGATGAGAAAACAGACTCACATAGCAGACGGAAACTTGTATCAGACACGGATTGAGCCATCTTCGCCAATATCGCCTCTTCCACACCAGCCACACTCAAAGTTGTTAAGAAGAGGAAGCTGCTTCAGTGAGGATGGAAGCAAAGACACCCCGGCTTCCTGCAGCCCATGCCATCACCCAAGAGCTACAGAAGCTCAAAGGGGTTGCTGGTGAATCTCGGATGGAGCCGGTGAAGGACCCTATCATGTTGGTGGGTATTTTCCCTTCTCACTTCCCCCCCACCTCTAGCTATCTTTTGGGGCTCTTGTCCAGAGAGTGCATGGGTGAACTTGAAGGGATCACAGAGGAAAACGCTCCAAGGGAAGAGGGGGAAGAAGAAACTGCGGATTTTGGGGTTTTCCTGCCAAATTTGGAGCACATGAGTTAAAGGATACATGGATAGCCATGGTACAGGTACAGTGTCCATCTTACTCACAAATCCATTCAGAGGTAACATTGGACATGCTAATGGAGATGGACTGACATTAGAGATAATAAGCTATGAAGGGCATCCATATGGGTCTCAGTTTCTCCTTGAATGGAGCAAAGAATTTACATGAAAGAATTGTTTAGGAAGCCAAGCTTGAGCAAAGCAATCTACATCCATTTTCCTTATTTTGATTCCTTGCCCACCTTGCACTCCTTGCCCTTATTTCCCTATCTATCTCTTCCTCCACCTTTTTCACTTTTTTTTTTCTCTCTTTTCCATGGTTAATGAATGCATCACAACCCTCTAACTATTCCTTATATTTATTTATTTGAGAGAATGGTATGCTATAGGTTAAAGGTGAATTTCATATCTATTTAAAATTTTAAAAATTATAATAGATAAATATTTTATATAATTTATAATGATATTCTCAATTTCATTTTTACATTTAATTTATATATGCATATCATACAATTAGTAATTTTATGTTTAATTTTAAATTTATATTTAATAATTATTATCAATTAGTTAATATTTTTTAGGATATCTGAGTTGAAAAATGATATCAAATTAAGTTTTTTTCTCCCTATTCATAAATAATACAACACGGACTTTTAATATTAAATCCACGGTATATATTAATGATTTTAATATTATTTTTTAAAATAATTATGAGTTAATAATTAATTAAATACGTATTTATTTAAAATTTATTACTTATAATTAATATAATATTTTAAATTTTATAAATTCAAATCTGATCTATATTTTATCTAATTTAAATGTGGGATCCTATTATCTATCATTTTAATACAAAAAATACAATATTAAATTACTAAACCATTATATTTGATTGTAGCAAAAAAAAACCATGAATAACTGTACAAATAATGCACAACAAAAGGGTCTTTTGCAAGGGGAAGCCAATCTCCATTCCTTTAAACATTTTCTACATTTAAAATGGTTAGTCTTTTAAATTATATAATATATTATTAGAATAATACTTGTTATTATATATAAATTTATTAGTTAATATTACATTATTTAATTATAATTTTATAAATAAATTAATATATATTATTTAATTTATTAAATTTTCTACATTTTTTCCAATATTTTAAATTTAACAGACTATTAAATCGATTTTTATTAGATAATTCTACCTAAAAAATATTCTAACAAATTTATTAATCAAATATTACAATTTAAATAAAAATTCTACCGGATATTTCGAGATAATATAAAATTAATTTTGGTAATTACTATATAATTAAAATAAAAAGCATTTTGATGTAATAGGCAAGTAGAATAAAAAACCACTTTTGGTATTGGGATACATAGGTTAAATATAAAATATATTTTCTTTTATATTAATTAATTTAACAATTTGTATTTTTTGTTTATAATTTTGTAAAATAAATATTTTTATATTAATATATTTTTATATACTAGTGTTTCAAAACATCATCACAAGAATAATTATGAAAGCTACAAAGCACATACTAATTATGGAATATATTCAGAGTGTATCTTAACATATAAAATGTTAATAAGATAAGCTATCATGGCAGTAGAGATAAAGATGAATATATAATGAATTTCTACTTACTAATTAATTAAGGACAAAATATTTTTTTACTGAAAAAGATGATTTTAGGGTATACAATCATGAACACAAAATCACTTTTAATCACTCCTTCTTTACTGACTTTTGGGATTTGCAGGACTGTAAGCAAAAGGGTGCTGGGTGCAAATGCATTTCCAATTCTACCTTCTCCTTTTGGGACTGCTGTTGAAGAAGAGTCCATTTCTGGATTTGATTCAGATGAGGCTTTCCCAAGGAACTCATGCCTTAGTCTGAAGATCATGGCAAGGGAGTCAAGAAGGACAGTTGAAGTCCTATTGCTTGCCATGTTACAAAAGACAAGCTGAAAGCCACAAATTTCCCTGCTTCAGTCCTGAAAATTGGAGAATGGAAGGTAATTTATTGCAACATGTTTCAAAAACTTTCACTGTTCAAGAAAGACATAATCTAAATGCTCAGATATGACTAAATCCTTTGTTTTCTTTCTGGCAAAGCACAAGCTTGTTTGGGAGATACTTGAGTGTGGTCTCTAGAGTATGATAGAAATTCAGTGGGCAGATATTGTGAGAATGAAGGCAATGTTTCTTGATAATGGAACCTGTGAACTAAATGTTGTTGCAAGTATTACCTTCTTTTCCTATGGCTTGTAAACACAATCTTCACTAGGTCAGATGCTGCCCTCAAGTTGGACCTCAAGGTTAATCGTCACTTATCTTAACACAATTCTGTTCCTCTGTTGGGTGACTGAAAGCCCAACTTGAAGGCAGCATGTGACCTAGAGACTCAAGATCTTGCAGTTGTTTAAACAACCATGTGCTTAGTTTTATCAGAGAACAATCCCATTCTTCTTTGTCAGCTGAATTTTCTCAGTCCATTATCCCAGATAGTCATACTCATTTGAATTGCATCAATTAGATGTTGTTCAATCATGCTCACTGATAGAAGTGACACCAGGCCATGAATAACAGAAAGGATCTATTAGATGACACCAGGCCATGAATTAGATCTTGCACCTGCCCTTTCTGTGAACAGGAGGAGTCCTCAACAGTGGTGTCTGAACAGGAGATTGCCCCTTCAACTGACAAAAGACATTAACCATCAATTCCCTTCCTCTCAAAATCCTGTAAAAAATTAAGCTTTCAATGAATCTCAAGTTCCCAGTACAAACTTAAAGGAGATGCAAGTTTACAATGATCAGTTATGTTGCTCAAGGAGCAAGAGTACTCATAACAAATTTACTACCATATGCACACTGCCATTTGACTTCCACAGACAGCTTTCCTGCTGCCTGCTTCCAAGATCCATGAATCAATGTCAGTACAAGGGAAAAAAGAGTGTCCAACAATAAACAAGCCTAAAAATAAAGAAGAATATGGTTTTTTAGTCAATAAAGTAACCTCTCGTATTAAAATAGTTCGTTTTGAAAAAGAAATGGTGAACTCCAATACTATGGTCAAGCAGTATTGTATTTACCAAGTAGGATACACTTATTTTCAAATAGAATATTCTCTTCTATCATCTGATTTAACAAATAAAGTCGAGGAGAACTATAGCTGCAGTATTGAATACCTAAAATTTTCTGGTGGGCAAGAAAATATGATATGTCATGCAATCACAGCCCCTCAATCTGCCCTAGACTGCAATAGTCTGAATATGGTGCAAAGGTGCCAGCTAACACAGCCAGCCATCTAAATCTTCATTCATCAATTTGATAAATATCATTACGTGGGTGGTGCTTCTGGTCCTTTGACCCAAAATAGTTCACGGTGCCTTTAAAATCAATCCAACTTCCTCCAACATCTTTTAGTAACCCTTCTCTCTCATCTCCTCCCGCACTCTGTCCACATTATCCCAGTCGCCTTCATCTGCATACATATTTGATAACAATACCTTGTAGCCTGGCATGTTCTTCTCCATTCCCATTCTGTCCAATTTCTTGCAAACTATTTCAGCCAGATCAAACTGTCCATGAGTTCTACAAGCTCCAAGGAGTGAACCCCATATAGCCAGGTTATTAGCATCTTCACTCAATTCATTGACAAATTCATACGCCTCAGCCACTCTTCCAAGTCTCCCTAAGATATCAACTATGCAACAATAGTGTTCGGTCGATGGCTTAATATTATCGTCTCTCTCCATTGACATGAATATCTTTAGGCCTTTATCTACTAAACCAGAATGATCTCATGCAGACAAGACAGCCATAAAGGTAATGACAACAGGTTCAATACCCAAATGCTGCATAGTGTGAAATAAAGAGAGGGATTTCTCTCCCATCCCATGTTGACCAAAACCCCATATCATCGTTGTGTATGCCATGGAGTTCTTTTCAGTAGTAACACCAAACACATTCTCAGCATCCTTGATGACACCCAGTTTGGAGTACATGTCAACTAGAGCTGCGCCAACAAACACATTTTGGTGTAGCAATTGGCTAATAGAAAATCCATGGACTTGTTTGCCAAAACCCAAACTCCCAATCAAATTACAAGCTGGAAGTGCCGAAGCAATGGTAATACAATTAGGAATTAAATTTTCATCAAGCAACTGCCGCAATGGAGCAAATACTTCTTTGGCCCATCCATTTTGAGAATACCCAGAAATCATAGTGTTCCATGTAGCCAGATCTCGGCCAATCAAGTAGTTATTGTGGAAGACATCCTGTACATTTAAAATTGAACCGCACTTTGCATACATGCCTATCAGATAACTGCCCATTCCCACAAAATGTAATCCATGTCTAAGAAGGTATGCGTGGATCTGCTTGCCAACTTCTCCATTCTTGAGATTCGATAAGGCAGAAAGTAAAGCTGTTAGTGTCAGTGAGCCCTTGTTTCTGCATCTCGTAAACAAAACTTCCGTGTGCTTCTCCAGAGTTCAAAAATTTTCCTGGCAATATCTAGGCAACCAAGCTCGGCATACATAACAATAGTAGAACTGATGATATACAAGTCGCCCACAAAGTCATGCCCCAATTTAAGAACCAACACGTATAGATAATTAGCAAGTTTGATCCTCCCAACACCAGAAACTGCAGGGAAAACATTGATAAAGCTGACTGGGCTTGGTTTTATCACCGTCTTTATCATCATTCTAAAGTGACTAATAATCTTGGTATATCTCTCAGTCCTCACATACCATGTTATTAAAGTATTCCATGCAACAACATTCCTCTTGGGCATTTTCTTGAAAACCGACCGCACTGGATCATGCTTACAATCCGGAAGATCAATAAAGCTATCACTTTCTGCGGAACTCAAGCAACTGGCATACATATTTAGCAAAGAATTTTACACAATCCGGCTGGGATTTCTCTCACAGCAAATGAAGTGGCAGTGGATGGTCTTACCAAGCTTCAAGCCGTGGCTCTCAGCACAGACCTTAATATGGGGCAGATTCGGGGCCAACCTCTTGTCTCTCATTTCCCTCTCCAGCTCCCTGTACTCCTCCACTGTTCTAGTTCAAACCTCTGTCTCGGCTCTAATCTGTCTTCTCTTCAAGAGGTTGTACTTTTTTATCCTCTCGTCGATCTTCTTAAGCTCCAGAAAATTGGGTTCTTGAGAGGAGGCCTTCTTGTACACATTATTGAGAAGCATTGGGTACATCCAGTGCGGTTCTTTGATGAAATTTCCGGGTCTTGGCTCTTCGGTTCCTTCCTGTATCGATTCTTGAATCGTGATTCCGTTTATTAGATTCAACTCATTGGTTGGCCTCTCGATGAATCCGACGTAGTTGTCGTGGACCGTGTCTCTGATCGGCGGGAGAAGCGGGGTTGGAATTGGACAGGATATAAGGGGAAGCAGAAGAAGAGGTGAGGTTTGCGAGGGAATTAGGGTTTCTGTTAGATGAGGAGGGTCTGGTTCTCCATAGTGAGCAGGGGAGGCGACCTCCTACCGAAACTGCCGAGAATGATGTTGCTGGAGCCAGTGCTGAAATAATTTTCCGATATAAACTGCCGAGGCGACCTCTTTCCGATATAAACATTTTCATTTTCTATTTTACATCAAATCAAACAGGAGAGTGGAGAACAATGGGAGTAAAAACCAGAATATTGGAGAAGCAGACGGCGGGAGAGGGAGAGGCGAAGAGCACGAAGAAGACGAGCGATTGGAGTTGATCTTGATGGATGAGGAATATATATCGAAATTCTCAATGTCAATCCCGTCTGTCTAAAAATTGACGCAGCTTCAAATCCTAATCTTCTCCCTCTAGATTCCGCACTGGGCGCTGTAAGCTCACACGCTGTAACTGATGGCAGTTGTTTCCCTCCCGCCACATCCACGACGGCCGTGCTTCAGTGTGTTATCGCTTATCTTGCCCTAACTTCGCGTTCTTTTACTGGCGCATTGATTGATGATTGATTTTGTTTCTCGCTCTCGCTGTTTCTTTTCTGATAGTGCTAAATTCTTCATTGCTCACGGGCTTGAGAGATGTGTCTTCGTCGTCGTCCTTGTTTCCGGTAATTTCTCCGTCTCCTATTTCTACTTTCAGCTGTTATTCTGTTTCGGCGTTCTCACAGAAATTTGATTTTCTTTGCTGAAAAATGATATGTATGTCTCCTCCTGCTGCGATGATGAGCGAACCTAGCTATTTTACTCGGTGTGAATGCACGTGTTGCTTTATTGTACGATATGCTAGATCCCTGAGACCGAAGTAAACGAGCCTCTTTGGCTTCTCAAATTCGTACAGCTCTTGTTGAGAAGCTTTTGTTGTAAGAATCTTTCTATTGTTCTTTTTGCTGTTGGTTTTTCTTTGTGAATTTGTAAAGATCTTTTCTATATAAGCTGAGTATCTGCACTGATCATCCCAACTGAACATGATTGTTAGCATGCGTGCCATCCATTACGTTCTTATATCCATAGATGGTTTATAACCACACATTTCCTAGCAGTTTCACAGGCATGGCGAGCTCAATTTGGAGTCCTCTCTGCATAAACAGGCATTTCTCCAAACTCCAACTAAATGTAAGCTATGCAGATCTGGATCATATCTTCTGTGAAGTGTCGATTGAATGTACTGGATCACAGTTATCCCTGTTATTCTAAATTATAGTGCTATTAGATGTAGCAATCATTTCAATTTTAAATTACAAATAATGTGGATTTGTTACTCTTAATTTCCCTTTTCCCCCTTTTGTTTTCTGGCTTGCAGCTGGTCCAAGAAGTTTGGCCATTTCAATGAAGCAGACATCCAGTTCATGGTGTTGTACCAGCAAAAAAATGGAGTTTAACAGACTGTATTATTTCCATAAATCTTATTCTCTTCATACCTACACTAGATCCACTATTGTTAGATCTGAATTGGCTGAAAATGGGAGCTCTGGTGTTGTAAATCCATTACCAGGTCATTCTGTAAACCAATCCTGTCTTCCTCTGGTTAACTTCTACTATTTTATCCTATCATAAATTACAAAAATAGTATCTGAACTTCTCATTAATATGCTTTGTAATTTACAGGATATGAAGTAATCAACAAGATGAGAGGAGTGTGCTTCTATGCAGTCACTGCCATTGTTGCCATCTTTCTATTTCAGTTGATGCTTGTGGCACATCCATTTGTGCTTCTTTTTGATAGATATAAAAGAAAAGCGCATCATTTTGTTGCCAAAATCTGGTCTATCTGGTCCGTTGCTCCATTTTATAGGATTGAGATCACCGGACTAGAAAATCTGCCACCCCCTGACACTCCTGCAGTATATGTCTCTAATCACCAGAGTTTTCTGGACATATATACTCTTCTAACTCTTGGTAGAAGCTTCAAGTTCATCAGCAAGACAGAGATATTTCTCTTTCCGATTATCGGATGGGCCATGTATCTGTTAGGTGTCATTCCTCTAAAGCGGATGGACAGCAGAAGTCAATTGGTATATTATTCTTTCAATAAAATTCTGCTTCAGCAACATGACTTTATCAATGTTATGAGTAACTCAGTTCCTTGTTGGGCTTGTTTGCGTTGGAGATTATCTGAGTTGATGCATATATTTAAATCTGTTCTTGATGGATATAGGAGACACTCAAGCGATGTGGCGGTCTCATTAAGAAGGGTGCATCTGTCTTTTTTTTCCCAGAGGGTACACGAAGTAAAGATGGAAAATTGGGTGCTTTCAAGGTGAGGTTGTGCTGCTTTGTTTCACTCTGCATTTTCCCTAGCAACAATGGAACTTTGACAAATACCAGTGGCATATGGCACTTTCTGATCAAATAAAAAAATTAGTCATGCAATACACAGTAGAAAATTTTGAACGATGTGACACCCCTACAGACCTTACAGTGGTTGAAGATCAGTGGAAACTTAAGTAGAAAATAATGAAGAATTTGGGGCGCCTGTCATTTGGATAGCTAGAAAACATTTTCAATTATATTTCCCAAAAAAATACTGGTGATTATCAAGAAATAGGCTACAACATACTAATGCATCTCTTTATGATCTCCAGAAAGGTGCATTCAGCGTGGCTACAAAAACCAAAGTCCCAGTAGTACCCATCACCCTCATTGGGACTGGAAAAATCATGCCAGCAGGAAGTGAAATTACTCTCAATCCTGGAATTGTGAAAGTTATCATCCATAAGCCAATTGAAGGAAGTGATGCAGAAACATTGTGCAACATGGCTAGAAACACAATTTCCCATACACTCGATGTCCGTGGATAATAACTTCCTTTATGCAAGTTCTCTGTACAGCTTGAACAACACTAATCCCTTGCACAGGGGCATCAGGAGGCAAATCAAGGTTTCAGTTGGTTGCACTATTTCCTTAATCCTCTTTTAGTGGCCGCTAATTCACGCTCTATTTATGTTGAAATGGTGCTCTGGAGAAAGATACTTTTCGACATCGTGAATGAACTTCTTTCAACGGATAACCTCGATAATGATTCAAATATATGGTTGCTTCAGGTTCAGAGGTTTGCAGATTTCTGAGAAGATAGGAACTGTCAGCTGCTGGCAGGGTAGAGAAGACTGAAGGTAGGTGTGAAAACTATGCCGAACCCATGCTATAGAACTTAAACATTCAACATCTTTATTTCAGGTGAATTCATGGTGGATTCCTTGACTAGCCTCAGTGAAGGTGATTTCTTTACGAAATATCCGCCCATTTCATCTGGTCTGTCTTTCTATCTTGACTCTTTTTTGTTTGAGTAGATGAAAAACCATAGACTTCTTGCTGGTCTGCTATAATAAGCAGTTGTTTTTTTTAGTACACGTATTAACAATAAATTGGCTGTTGATGCACACAACTTTAAATACGACTGTCAGATCATATTTTCTTGTTAATAAGAAGGGTGCTTTCTTTTTTTGGAAAGAAAAGAGGGGTTAAAGTCACTCGTATATAATTGTAGCAAAATGGAATTGACCCAATCCAAGTTGGACGGTCATGTTCTGTATGCCTCGGGTCAATTCTTGCTATCAACAATCATAGCTGGCATCACTATCCAAGACTCAACTTGTGTAAGCCTTGGACCATGGGGAGGGGCTTGTGTTTTCATCCCAAAATAATGGGCAATAAAATTATAAGAGGCAAACTCTAAGATTGCAAGTTTAACATGTCAATAAACAACTTTGGCATCAAATTCAATAATTAACCATTAATTAGTTTATACGAGATAAAATTGGTATTGAAATTAATATTTTAAGGTATTCAATTAGGGTCTATTCAATACACCTATAATATAATAATACTTAATTTATTGTGAAATAATTATAAATTTAAAAAGAAGTATACATGATTTAATAAGTTTTGATAAATTGAATGAGTTTACTATAATTATATGAATTTATTTATTATCATAATATCACAAAAGTGTGGAAAATACTGCAAAAATAATATCCTAAATGTTCAATTTTTATGCCAACATAAAATAAAGTTGAATTGAAGGTAGTTCCACTCTCAATATATTCTTTTTATCCCTAAACTTATAAAATAGGACAAAAGTCTGTCGCGGAAACTTCGCAGGACGCGACAAATTTGCTCACCTAGCACTTCCCAAACTCAGGGTCAATACCGTAAATTCAGACTCCGCAGCATCACTATGTTTTCCTTGTTTCATCGTCTATTTTCCCCATTTTCTTTTATCCTCAACTGCCCTGCGAGGAGGACATTTGCTTCTTGGGAGGAGTTGCCTGCATTAACCTCGCCATCCTGATTTAGCTGAAATCTTGAGGATTCACTTCGCTGTAAGATTTCTGCTTCGATCTCCTTGTTATTACCATCGTGTAGATTGCTCGGCGCGATGTCTTGTTTTCAGCTCCAACTTTCGAGTCCAATCAGCTTCTGTTTGGGAAGCTTGTTTGACTACGGATTCTCGATCGATCATTGGGTGTATAATTATTTTTGTGGGGGAACAGCTTGACTTTAGGATGCTTGAGCTAATTAACTCGTCAGTGATTTCATCTCTGTTCACGCGATTCTATTGAAATTGGTGGTAAGATGGATTTAACCGATGGGGAAGAGATTGGGAGGTTTGGCAGATGTTCACTATTAGGTGACTATAATTTCTTTGGGCAATGCACCTACTCCTAAGGAAAGGACGTAATCTAGAGTTATTTACTTCTGCTTCATTGCTTTTTTTGTGGGGGAATTAAGCTTGCGTCATTACGTATTACATACGCAGAATAAGTTCATCAACAACTATTATCTCTTTGATGAGACATTGTTGAGAGGCGTTAGCCAGATATATTTTACTTTGGAGCAACAGGAAATCTTCATTTTCAACAAAAACCACCCCGGCCCCACAAGGGCCAGAAGTGAATTTTACAGAGTATAGCATATTCATTCTTTTTTCCATTTTATTCTCTCTTTTTCAGTATTTATGCATTTTTTCGAGTCAATATCAAAGTCTAAATTCAGAGTTGGTCTCTTTCAGCTTTTCTTTGTCTTGGATTAAAATGTTGACTAGTGTCTCACAGGATTTATTGTAATCTCGAACGCAAAGTAAAACACGTATTAACATGCAGGTGATATATATGTTCCCTTATACATAATGTTGGACAGTGGTTACAAATCAGAATACATGGCTGGCCAGCGAGAGAAGTTTGTGAGGTATTATAAAGGTTTTCTGCAATCCATGATTGGTTATAAATGCATCAAGGCAAGGGGGAGGTGTTCTTTTTTAACAGTTAATAAATTATCTCACTAATGAGGCGAACCGAGAAGGATGTTCTAAAGATCTTTGTTTTATAAGTTCTAGTGTACTGATAAAATTCTGATCTTAACGGGTCTTTATTTTTTTCTAACAAAATCATCATCAGGAACCTAAAACATGTAGCTGAGCATATTCTGTTTTACAAAATATAATTTACTTTTGCATTAAAAAACTGTTATTCAAGAAATATGCTTGTGGAACTATCTGTTCATGCTCAATTCTAGGTTGTTGTGATTTCCAGTAAATTAGTTGTAAAATATGTTGGATTGAAAAAGGTTTGGACAACACATGCAATGTTGTTACTCTTTAAATAATTTTAATATAAACCCTGAAGTTGGAGGAAACTATACTTGCTTATCTTACACAATTTTTATGTTCTTAGGCTGGACACCTTAGATTCTACAATATCATCATCTTCTGATGCTGGAATGAAGAAGTGTGGCTTTGGTATTGAAGGGCTGGGCCGAGCTGGTCATGCCAAATCTAAATCCTTCAAAACTGGGGTGAGAAAGGGATCTGAAGGACTTAGATCTATTGGCCGATCGCTCAGATTTGGGGTTTCTCGGGCAGTGTTTCCTGAAGATCTGGAAACATCTGAGAGAAAAATATTTGATCCCCAGGACAAGTTCCTGCTGTTGTGGAATAAACTTTCGGTTGCTTCATGTATTCTGGCAGTGTCCGTGGACCCTCTCTTCTTTTATCTTCCTGTGATTAATGATAAACTGAATTGTATTGGTATTGATCAAAAGCTAGCTATCACAGTGACAACGCTCCGGACGATTATCGATTTCTTCTATCTTATTCATATGAGTCTTCGGTTTCGAACTGCATATATCGCACCATCTTCCCGGGTTTTTGGACGAGGCGAACTTGTGATAGATCCTGCCCAAATTGCAAAGCGCTACTTACGCAGCTATTTCTTCATTGATTTACTTTCGGTCCTACCTCTGCCTCAGGTTTGACTAAGGAAATATTCTTAAATTTCTGTTATCTTGGATCTGAAGTGCATTCTTCCTTCTCTGCATCATGATTATCTGTCAGATTCTATAGTAAATCTATTTTCTTGAATTTACTTCTCTATCTTTTACATATATATGTGAAGTAGCATTTTGTTTTGTGACTCTGGTTGCACCCTTGTCTTTTACATATATATTATCTCCAGCTAATCTTGTCTTACATCTTTTTGTCTAAGAATGGATTGTCAGTCCATCTTGCAAAACCTAGTTAATTGCTTGATTTTCTGTATTTACCCTGCTTTGATTTTTCAGATTTCACATGTTGCATATTGGTGAATTTTTCCTGTCTTTTTTCTTTCACATGTTAAAAAGTTTTGTTGCTGATTTACTTGATTTACTTTTTTTTCTTTGGGTTATTAACTGCAGATTGTTGTCTGGAGATTCCTTGCAAGGTCAAATGGTTCAGATGTGCTATCTACAAAGCAGGCCTTGCTTTATATTATCATTATTCAATTCATTCCCAGGTTTCTCCGAATGTATCCATTGACCACAGAATTGAAGAGGACAGCTGGTGTTTTTGCTGAAACTGCCTGGGCTGGTGCTGCATACTATTTGCTCTTATATATGCTTGCCAGTCATGTAAAGACCCTATTTCAACTGTCTTGCCATCTGACCTGTGGTGTGACTTCTTATATTGCTTTGGTCCACTTGCTGGTTCACACCAAATTCTATGCATAAATACTCATGACTTTCTTATAGTTAAAATGATTCCATTGATGGAACAAGCAAGTATTGGATGGGCATAGTGCAGTGATTCTTTTTAGATTACTGATTCATTCTTGGTTCTTTAACTTAGAAGAGGATGCTTGACTATAGCTTAATTAATTTCCTCTTTTTTTCCCTTGAAATCAATTTCCTCTATCTTTTTTACCTTGCTTTTGGTAACAATAACACTGTTAATCTTTTCTGCTTTCTGACTCTTGGTTTCAGATCGTTGGTGCATTCTGGTATATATTTGCTATACAGAGAAACGATTCATGCTGGAAGAAGGCTTGCAATTCTCCCAGTGTAGAATGTCATAGAGATTTTCTTTACTGTGGGAACCAAGGAATGACTGGTTATCAAGAGTGGAGCAAAGTAAGTGCAGGCGTTCTTAATTCGAATTGTTCCGCAGATGGTGAAAATCCACCATTCGATTATGGTATCTTTGGTCAGGCACTGTCCTCTGGGATAGTTTCAACCATGAAGTTTGTCTCCAAGTATTGCTACTGCTTATGGTGGGGTTTACAAAATTTGAGGTAAATAACTACGTTTGGTTTTCTAATTGTCTTTTAAGACACGTTTCTGGAATTTTGAGTATGTCCTGAGACATGCCAAGGAGGTAACTCGAGGACTTCTCATTGTTTAGTAGCAGTGCAGTCCAAAACCTCCAGTTAGTGAGAGTATTCTCATTGACAAGAGTCAACAGTTCATGTTGTGCCACAGTTGTCTTTAAGATTACTTGTACATAGTGTGGCCTTTTACTGCTGAAATGTTTCTTTTGGTCATTGTTTTTGTTTTCTAGCTGAAAAAACCTGAACTTTAGAGTCATTCCCAATTTGAAAGCAAAAGGAAAAGGGGTGACATGGGCAGCTCCCTGCTGTCTCTCTTCCTCCAACAATCACTCTATCCTCTTGCATTACAGGAGGCCATCCATGTTAGAAAAATCTAAGGGAAGTTTTTGATTCCCTCCCTCTGATTTTTCTGAGTTCTTCTTTTCCCCGGTCTTAGAAAAAAAGTTTAGTACAATTTTGTGCCACATCATATTATTTTGATGATTATTGTGATATCAAGCCAAAATTGGTACAAGGGTCAAAGTTTAGATATTTTTTAGCCAACAGAAAGATTGGGCCAAAATTGGGAATGGTCCTAAAGTTGGGGCCTTTTGGGCTATTATGCCATTATGATAATCTAAACAACGCTGAAATATGTGCATTCATATAGTCATATTTAGTATATAATTCCTCACAGGTTCACACAAGCTTGTTAGTCTTGAGGATCTTGTTCTGCCTATTGAATCATTCTTCTTTCACTTGCTAAAATATCCTAGCAGAACCACCGTTTAGCACAGGCAACATGTTTGTTTTCTCTGTATATTCATTTCTTCATCTATACAATTAAGTTGCGTGTTACTTTTTTTTACTGTAGTTTATGTTTATTCATGCAGTACTCTGGGCCAGGGACTTGAAACAAGTACATATCCATTGGAAGTTTTATTTTCCATTGCACTAGCCATTTTGGGCCTTATCCTCTTTGCCCTACTGATTGGTAATATGCAGGTAACTCAGATGTCATTCTTATGTCCTCTCTCTCTCTCTCTGGACTGAGTTTCCCCCCTCAGTGTAGCAAGCTCAGTTTTCTTCTTTTATTTGCTGGACTTGATGCCAGCAAAATTGCTTCAAGTATGTGTATTTTGGTGTAAAAAGCTGTTTATTAGTTACATTTCATGATATTATAAAAAGTAAGTTCCACTGGCCATTGCATAAATGGATGGTCTTCATAATGCTGAAGTTGTTGCAATATATTGGTCTTGCAGACGTACCTTCAGTCTCTCACTATCCGGCTTGAAGAGATGAGAGTGAAGAGGCGTGACTCAGAACAGTGGATGCACCACAGGTTACTCCCCCCAGAACTGAGGGAGCGGGTTAGACGCTATGATCAGTACAAGTGGTTGGAGACTCGTGGTGTTGATGAAGAATCCTTAGTGCAGTCTCTTCCAAAGGATCTCAGGAGAGATATCAAGCGCCATCTCTGTCTTGCCTTGGTTAGGAGAGTAAGTAGTCACCTTAATCCTCCGCTTTGCACGCATGATTTGATTTCCACAGTAAATATCTAAACCAAATAAATGACAGCAGATTCTTCCTGTGACTGCCTGTCAAATATTACCATTTGTTTACAAAGCATCTACTTCTCCATTTATGTTGCTTGAATTATTCATTTCCTACCATGATCTCATCGTCCTAGTTCTTATTTCTGAAGATCATATATTTTGTTTGTTGTAGCATACATTTTATTCCATGCCTGTGTAATTTTGTGAGTGAAAGTTCCGTATTTGTATCCCTCTCTTGAATCCCGAAGCTTTATCATTATCATTTCTTCTTGCAACAATTCATGTGATATTAACTGTCAGTTTTTCTTTTCCTGGATTAGCTACCACTTCCAATAATGCTCAACTGCTCTTTGTCATACAAAGCTCTTATCTCTCTTTTATTGTTTTGGGAAATCTCTCTCTAGAATCCTTTCATTTGTTGCATTGCTTTCAGCTCAGAAAACCCTATAATAGCACATTATATTTACTATTCACCTGACTTTTTCTATAAGATTGTCTTGTGAAGTTTCTAGTGCATTATTCTCCCCTTAATTTTACCCCCTTTTCACAGAAAAAAAACTTAAAATAAATGTAATAAACCATGAATAATACCTAAAATCAAATCGATCAAATCTCTAAGAATCTATGCTTATTTTCTTATTCTTCTTGATTTTCAATTGGCAGGTCCCACTATTTGAGAATATGGATGAGAGGCTTCTTGATGCAATCTGTGAGCGGCTGAAACCGAGTCTATTCACTGAAAGCACTTATATTGTCAGGGAAGGCGATCCAGTTGATGAAATGCTCTTCATAATTCGCGGGCGTCTTGAGAGTGTCACCACTGATGGGGGGCGAAGTGGTTTTTTCAACCGAAGTTTACTGATGGAAGGAGATTTCTGTGGTGAGGAGTTGCTGACTTGGGCCCTTGATCCCAAGTCAGGCTCCAACCTCCCTTCTTCAACCCGAACTGTGAAGGCTCTCACGGAGGTTGAGGCCTTCGCTTTGGTGGCCGAGGAACTGAAGTTCGTGGCTAGTCAGTTCAGGAGGCTTCACAGTAGGCAAGTTCAGCACACTTTCCGCTTCTATTCTCAGCAGTGGAGGACTTGGGCAGCCTGCTTCATTCAAGCTGCATGGAGAAGGTACTTGAAGAGGAAGAGCATGGAACTCCGTAGGAAAGAAGAGGAAGATGAAGAGGAAGCAACGAGTCTTGCCCGGAGCAGCAATGCTAGTGGCCCTTCTTACAGTATTGGAGCAACCTTCCTTGCTACACGATTTGCTGCAAATGCTCTTCGTGGTGTCCACAGGAACCGGAATGCCAAGAGTGCTCGGGACCTCCTGAAGCTTCAGAAGCCGCCAGAGCCTGACTTTGCTGCAGAAGATGCAGATTAAATTTTGTTGTGTTGTATCAGACAATGAACTAAGAAGTCATCTGGAAAACTCAAGCTTCTTACTCTTAGGCTCTCTTAATGGCTGGGATTTCAAATAGCTGTAGGGCTTCAGAAATGCTCTGTATCTATTAAATTCTGATGCTTCAGAAGTGTATCTAAAGGCTTGCTGGCTTGAAGTTAGTAGCTTGTTTTATGAAAAATGCTGCTCTTGCTGCTATTTTGAGTTTCACCAGACCCTGGAAATTTCCACTCCCATGGGGCCATGGAGTTCTTCCCATGTATCATATGATGATTCCAAGTGCCCTTTATCTTTAAGAGAAAATCACCATGGATGCAACCTTCTTTGCCCTTTTCAGAGTTTGGAAGAGTAGGCAAATAGTAAAAGCACTTAGAAACCAGCTGTTAGATCACTTGCCCATGTGGTGTTACCATGACAATGGCAGCCATTTTTCTTCAACCCTCAAAACACTTTCCACAGTGTTTGCTATCAACATTTCTATTTCTTCAAGATTCTCAATAGAATTACAAGAAATAGAAGCTCCTCACAAGTATCATAATACATTCAGAAATTTCAGGGCATAAACAGAAATTTATGATGCTTGGTCTTGTGCAGGAGCAGCAGGAGGAGGGGCCTCAACCATTCTTACAGTGCGAGGAAGCATGAACTCGGAGAAAATGGGATAGTGGGAGGAAGGGTAACAGCCATCAATGTTATCATTCACGACTTCACAGGATACAGGCATCAGGGATCTACCTCGGAAGAGAATCCAGTCTATGTGAAGGTCTTGGGTCTGGCGATCCCAACAAAGGCAGAGTGCTCGCAAAATTAGTTTGAGGTATTCAATGGTTCCTTGTTTGTCACCTGTATGAAATTAAGAGATGGGAAAAAAATTAACAAGTTAGAATGAACAAACTGATAGGAAGCTTATAGAGGCCAACCAATCATTGTCTAAATGCTAAAGCTGAATCTGAACTACCATCACAGGTGGATACCTTTGAATCCATGATAAGTGCGAACAAGAGAGACATTCTTCCTTACACGGGCATTGAACCATGCATCCCTCATATCCCCCACCACACCATGTTCTCTGCATAGAATTATATCATTCTTTCAAGAAATTTAAGGGTGCAAATATCAATTCATGAATAAACAGATGCCAGAATGCAGCTTCTGTATGGATCATTGGATTAGGAATACACAAAACTAACTACCTTGATCTACCAAGTAGAAAACGACCAGTGGTGGACTCCTTCTGCGTGTTGAACCCCCCACAGTATACAACCGGCAAGCTTGGAGGCAGGGATGCGATGTGTTGCCAAGTTAGCAAGGCACTCCTCCTCCGAGCCCGGGGGCTGCCTTCATCCATGTTCGTGTTCACTATCTGAAAAGAAAAACCTGGAGGCTCTACTCCCTTCATTTGGAACGTGTGGAGTCAATTCATCAAGGAAACAATTACATATGGCATAGGCTTTTCAACTATTTATGATGCAACACACCCAATCAATTTTTGCATTTGTTGTAGTCCCAAAAATTTACTCCTGATATCCAGTGCAGGTGAGAACCTTCCTTTCCAAGAAGTTTTGAGGTATAAATTATGAAAAATTTGCAGGACTCTTTGCAAGTATGAAGATCATTTGAGTAGCAAATCTGAAATGCACTTAGAAACAGAAGGGTGGTGAAAGGATATAGCCCAAGTTGCAATGCACGGGACTTCAGAGCCCCAAGATGTGCTTCCAGGAACCGAAGGAGACTCGGATAACCAAAATGTTCCTCCTTCTATTAGCTCCACCTTCATTAAAGGAAGGAGAAAAATGGATTGCAAAAGAGTATCCATAACATTTTCTCACACTTTGGGAGCAATAAGCATATCTGCACAGAAGAGATGATGGATAAAAATCCAGTACCTTCTCCTTATCATAGAAGATAGTGCAGTGCTCGTCTGAAGTATCTTCAGGCCCCTTTCTTGATATTCCAAACTGATCATAACCTGCCACACATTTAAATCAACTGTTGGAATCAATAACAAAAGAGAGTGCTTCTAGAGAAAATGGCTCTGATCTAGCTGTCCATAGGAGTACATCTAAATAAGGATGTGAAACATACTAGCTATAAGGGCCATTATAGAAACCCATGAATCCAAACAAACAGGCATAGAACTTCCATTTCGTCGCAATTTCTCTCAGAAAAGGTTCAAATAATTAAGCTTTCACAAAATCTTAATACTAACTAGGACCTACAAGAATTACACGGTGGCAGATAGCGCAGGATGTTCCATCAAATATGTACTTATCATACTGATGTCCGGCATAGCATATCAAAGGACTCAAGAGCAGCCAAATAAAATTCTGCTAGTTGTGAAGTTGATCTAAATTTGAAAGGAAGCATACACATTATGGAAATACCTGTTAAGCATGACTGCAGATAGTCCAACTGGAACTTCACACCTGAATTCAAGAAGCACGCACACAAAAGAACTCATCAATGATAGAAAATGGGAGCTGCTCCAGTTGCATATAAACTATAGCAATGGCATGGCTGAAATAGATATGCAGGATATGGTACAATACTGAAAAGGAAAGAAGAAGATTCGACGAAACCAATGTAAATAACAGTAACTTCTCCATAAAAAAGATGTTCATAGCAGAGACAACACAGAGAGAGAGAGAGAGAGAGAGAGAGAGAGAGAGAGAGAGACCTTGCTGAGTACATAGAATCATGGGAGAGTAGCTGGTGATGACACTTACGCACAGATCCCTCCTCTTAGCCCATGAATTCGGGCTGTCTTCCTCCTGATCATCGTGCAGATTAAACATCATCACCGTGAGAGAGACACTCATCCTCTCCCCCCTCCCTTCTTCACTCCCTACCCTCCTCTCTGTTCATCCACATCCATGATAGATCAAATAATTGCGACCAGAAAAGCTCCCCAGCCAACACCGCTCATTGGAACTCAGCTTTCATTCCTCCTTTGAGATCTTGACACAGTTCCAAGTTAGCAAGTGCGATTTTAGAGATGTAGAGATCGTGAAAACTCGACTTCAGAGAGAGAGAGAGAGAGAGAGAGAGAACAGACAGCTCTGTTGAGTCCGACGCAGATCGGACCGGTCAAAGTCAAATTGACCAGAGGCCGAGTTTCGGCCCGATCCGATTTGATAGGCCCAAGCCCAATACTGCAAAAATTTATGATTAAATTTTAAAAATATAAAAATTTAAAAATATCATTTTTAAAAATAATTTTAACAAATTTATAATAATTAACAAACACTCTCCCTCTCTTCCCCCTCTCTCCTCACCTAATTGGCTCTTTTATTTCCTCTCTCTTCACTTCAGAGCGCGCTCTCTCTTTCTAACCCTTTCACACACTTACTCAGAGCTCTTGTAGTCGCAGCAGATGGATACGCATGGCCGAGTTTCTCCAGCAGCAGCTCCATCTTCTACTGCATTTTACAAGGAGCTGTCGGTGAAGTTATCCTCCCAATTTCTCGAGGAAAATCTCTGGTGACAGGAAAAGCGCGCGGGACAGAGGGGTCAGTTTTATTTTCAGTGCTGTTGAGTGCCGGTAGCCAAATGCCATTGCCAATGATGCCGTTTCTCAGCAGGTACCCCATCTCTCTCTCTCTTATCTCGCAATGTACGATGGAATCTCTGTGTTACGAGGCAATTGTCTGTTTTCCATTATTGGAGCTGAGTTCGTCGCTTTCTCGTGAACGAACGCAAGTTTTATTGGATACGTGGATAATATGATTTGATCGCTTCCCCAGGTGTGCAGCCAGATACGTTTTCTGACGATTTTCCATGGATTTTGGTGATTTGGAGTTCCTCTCAAGTGTGGTAGCTTTAGGGTTTCAAGTGGATTGTTCTGGGAGATATGATTCAGTTAATTCGCGTTACCGAGGTTGATTGTTAGTAGCTGGTGCGCTTTAGTTGGTTGGTTATTTCTATTTGTGAGATTAAGAAGAGATCCGGATTTGAAGATATGGGGGTCAATGTAGGTAAATCTACTTACTGTGGGGGGACGATTTGGTGGTTTCCCAGAAGTTTGTGGTTTTAAGCCTAATTTAATGTTTACAATTCAGATGGGATTCCAGTTGATTCTCCTGTTGGATTTCTGATGACCCTTTGAATTTAGATTCCATGAACTTTGAACTTGTCAAGAAAGATTTGCTGGGTAGTTTCTAGGGATTATTGGGAGATTCCTTGTCATGTATGGAGTTCCCAGAATAAGATCAAAGGACATAGAAGATTCAGAATCCAGGCTGGTGTTGGGACCCACAGGGAACAATGCAAGCCCACTGGGGTCTCAGATTTTTGCCTTGAAGTCACTAAGAAGGATTGATAGATCTCCCGAAGACAACAAAATTTCAAAGGAGAAAGGAAATCAATCTAGAGCTGTTACTAATACTTCCTCTCCCAAGTCCCACTTAGCTAGTGCCCCTACCATGCTTCGGCCGTATCAGCAGTTATTGCAGTCAGATGTATCCTTGAATGCATCATGCTCATCTGATGCCTCAACGGATTCATTTCAAAGTAGGGCATCCACTGGGAGGCTGATGCGTTCTACTAGTCTTAGTTCTAGGAGAAAGCCTCACATTTCAAAGTCAAGAAGTGTTGTTTCCGATGGAGGCCTTGATTTCGGGTTGGACTCTCCTCCGCCAATAGGCTTGCAGATGAAGAAGTGTGCATGGGTAACTCCAAATACAGGTTAAGTCACTTGTTACATTTTTAGTCAATTCTGATAATGTTTCTTGCTGATCGTTGATCTGTAGCAATATCTCCCCTAGTCTAGTTAACATGATAAGATATTACTTTTGGAGTTACTGTTGAGGAACTCGTATCTTGAAATTATGTTTCTGTTTCTGGTTGGTATTTGCATCCTAACATGATAGAAACATGAACTGAATCTTGGAGTGCTTTCAAGACATTCTTTTTGTGTGTCCTACTACCTCAGTATGACACTACAGATCTTTTGCTGTTTTGAAATCCAGTCTTATATTGAAGACATAAGTACATTATCTGAAGCAGTAACATTTTGCCTTGCTCCTAACGTTCAAAAGAATAATTAAAAATTTTTACCTTATTTCTTTAATCAATAACACTAAAATAGTGCAAATGAATAGTTTGAGTTGTTGAACATGCAAAAAGTTGTTTGTATCTCAGATGGAATGCATCATTTTATGTTCTTTCAAAATTTCCCTGTAACTGATGGATCTAAGCTGGACTTGATTACTCTTCCTTGGTTTATTCAATTGTCTTCTTATTCTTAATTGCACAAGCTAACACTTCTCTCACGAGTAGCTGTAGATTTGAGCCTCGAGATCTATCAACTTACCACATGCTTATTCTTCAAACCTACATTATGAAACTTAGGAAATATGAACTACATTTTTTATTAGATCCTGGATTCCTTCTGTTGAATTTTGAATAATTACTTGCATAGCTAATAGTACACTGATGAAATCTCAATTCTACCATACATACCAGATCCACTATATGCCGCTTTTCATGATGAGGAATGGGGTGTGCCAGTACATGATGACAAGTATGTAATTATTTTAAAGATGGCTCATATTCTACTGGCTAAAATGCTGACAAATCCCAGCAATTTTCACTTCAAAAACTTCTGTTATGGGCAGGAAATTATTTGAGCTTCTTGTACTCTCTGGTGCTTTATCTGAACTTACATGGCCTGCTATACTAAGCAAAAGACAAATTTTCAGGTGGGTTAAATGAAGTCGGCATAGCTTTTCTACAAATTTCCAAGTCGCACCTCTCATATTTATCAATTTTCTCTGATGCAGGGAAGTTTTCATGGATTTTGATCCTATCACGGTTTCAAAATTGAACGAGAAGAAGATAGTAGCTGCAGCAAGCGCACTTCTCTCAGAGCTTAAATTGCGATCTATCATTGAGAATGCCCTTCAAATATCAAAGGTAAATTCCTCTCCCCCTTGTTGAAATCTGTTATATTTGATATTGGGAGGGACTTCTTGATTGATGTTGCATACACTGTATATATTTGGTACTTTTATGATTGAAACTAGTTTTTTCTTTGTCTGGCAGCTGACTGCTCCTCTTTCTGCCTTTGTCTGGCCTCATCAAGTTAGATACAACCTGCGTCATTTATCAGATTCAATAAATTTTAGCCATTTCCACATTTGGCGCTTGTTCTCTTTCTTTAGAACCTAGGATGGGCTTATACTATCAGTTCCTTAAATTTTGGTCTATCCCAATTTGCATTCAAATTGCGACTGACTTTTTGCAGACTTTACTGATGCCAGGTAATTGAAGAATTTGGATCATTTGACAAGTACATCTGGAGCTTTGTGAACAATAAACCCATAATCAGCAAATTCCGATACCCCCGTCAGGTTCCAGTAAAAACCCCAAAGGCTGATGTTATAAGCAAAGACCTAGTTAGAAGAGGTTTCCGGAGTGTTGGTCCCACAGTCATCTACTGTTTCATGCAAGTAGCAGGCCTCACAAATGACCATCTTTCCGGCTGCTTTAGGTTCCAGGAATGTATACATGCATCTGAAAGGAAGGAGGAGAATGAGGTCAAAGATGGAGTTGAGGACAAGATATTCAAAGTTACTGTGGGATCTGAGCTTTCCAGTGCTGTCAAGGAGTTGAGTATACACGAGGACCTATGATATTTGACTAATCTTAAACAGCCTGGAACTCCAGGTATGATCTCTTGCATTGACCCCTCTTGATGGTACATCCGGTGCTATGCATTGGCAGGCAGATGTGTACAAACAAAGATGGTATCAATATTACTCTTTATGCAACCCCGTAGGTTGGAGAATCTCCTAAATGTTGGACACTACTCTGATGTCAGTGGGGCATTCTGAGGAGACCTGAAAGCACCATTGTCAGTGTAGTTAAATCCAGGGATGGTTATGGTAGTGGTGGTAGGAGACAGTAGTAGTAGCTGATTCTTTTTTGGCCATAAAGGGGGAGGGTGGTGGTATCAGTTTGAGGGTCTAGATACTTATCTGCCCACAATTGCCCCAATTCATCACCTTCTTGGGGGATGCTCTGCAATTATGTGGTGGGTTCCTTTAGAACTTATGACGTTAGATCTGCCTCTCAATTAGGATTTGACTGTGCACTGTGCTTAGGAGCTGCTGCTTATTCAAAGTTATCACCTTATTATAATCATATATAATCCATGAAGATGAATTCAAAACTGTTACTTCTCTCCTCTTTGTTGCGGTAGCTTTGAAGCCTTGGCCCGACTCTGCTTACTTATTCCAAAATTTGCAGCCTCAGATTCAATCTGGTCCTTGAAACAGGTTTTGTGATAAACCGCTGTTTATAATTTTCTCCATTGCTAGAGATCACCTACATTTTATAACTTTAGAAGTTGCACCTTCATTTACACTCATTTAATTTGAGTTAAATTAGAAATAGATCAATAAGATGTGGATATTAGTGACTATATTACCAATCAAAGCCTACCCATTTTGCAGCTGCAGCAGCTCCATTGATCCATCTTGTCAGTCCTGAAAATGGACATTGGTACGTGGGAAAGTTTTAATTCAGTCAATACTCTTTGTGGAGGGCTAATAATAACAACCATGACTGGTAGAGTTCATATTCAAATTCGGATCAATCTACCCACTATTCTCGGGCATTGCAGACTTTTTAACACACAAGGACCATGTCCTGCCCCTACCCAAGGGATATGATGGTTCCAAACGTAAGAAGCCCTCAAATTTCAAATATGCATATGCCTCTCTAACCTATGGGCATAGCAAGGCCCTTTAACAATCTACAGGGACTCCGTTTTGAGCCACATTGACTGGCCATGGATAGCTTCAGACCTCTCTACTTATAACTTCAACCAGGGCATACACTGCAAAGATATACCCTTAGAACCCAAAAAAACAGTGGCTGAAATGAAACCCCTTAAAGAAAATGAGAAACTGGAATATAATAACGACAATACTACTACAATCACCCTATGGTATGTAGAGAGAGAGAGAGACTGTAAAGCCATACCTGTTACAAACGCACCCACCCTATCTAGGGAAGGAGGGCTGTCCATCGATTCAGCATGGCTTGATTTCCATCCCAATACTCAAGAGAGTCCGTGCTGATTCCATGGCCTGCTCACCCCCCAGCTCCAATGCGTCCCTTGTCAAGTCCTCTTCCTCATTGGCCGACCACTGAGACGGACCTGGCCTTTTACCTAAGGAGCTACACTGAGAGGAAAGGGGAGCGGCTGCAACTTGCGAGGGGGTGGGAAGCCCACGCCTCTTCTTCTGTACGGGCATGTCGTGGTCGTGGATTCCTTTATAGGTGATGATAACAGCCTCCACATTATCAGTAGCTGTTTCAATGTGTTTTCTAACCAGGCATCCTGCAGAAGTGCACCTATAGTAGTTCCTGAAATCACCCTAAGAAGCTTTAAACACATGGAAAATGACTGAGTTACACTGAGCTAGTGAACATATTCCTAATTCAATGTTTCTTCTATTAAAGGGAAAATCGTTTTAACAGGTGCGGTAGAAATTATCAATGACTTCTCTCTACACTCTGAGACCTATAGGTTCATAAATTATGTAGTTAAGTCAATACAAGCTTTAGCCACTGTCAAGACGTTCAAAGAGTCTAAAATGACAAAAGGATGCACCTGGGATGAGGTTTTCCTTTCACCATCTTCTGCCCATACTTGCGCCACCTATATCCATCACCTGAGATTCCCACATCACCTGTAGCATGTATTACAATCTTTGGCTTCTTCCCAGATTGTAGTACAGGGTTTGAGTAGGATGAACCTTTTTTCCTCCCCCTGCATTAGAATGGGAGATAGTTTAACAACTGATGCTTCACTCGAGAGGACTATTAAAAGCAAGTCTAATTTGTGACAAAACTTGCCTATCTTTAGGCTCTGACTCGAGGGAATCTTCCCTCTTTGGTGGGGTTTTGGTATCCGCATTAAAGTCTATTGAATCTAGTGTTCTTCCTTTGCACACTGTTGACATATCTTGTACTGCTTCTCTAGAGGTTGTTGATGGATTTGACTCGTTGAAAAGCTGAATGGAATATTTTGTAGCTTTACTTTCTTTAGTGGATCCAGCAGTCTTCACAGATCTACTTTGTCTCACACTGTTGACCTTCCTTGGTGGATCATGATTATGTTGATTCTTATAAATAGTTTCCCTTACATTACCCAAATCATTAGAGAATTCGATCTTCTTGGCACAACATCTGGAATCTGTACACCTGAAATAACTTCGTGAGCCTTGAGGAGTCTTTACTTGCTTCTGACCATATTTTCGCCAGTTGTAACCATCGATACTTGGTGGTTTTAAAGCTGCTGAGCTCACTAACAGCTTGTGGTTTGAACAACTTTGTAGATGTGCTACAGCTCCACCTGTATCCCCAACATTGCTAACTGATGACATTGACAAGGCCACAGAAGTTAGTATTATAATAAAGAAGTTTAAACAATGGATAATTTGGCAAGTGATTCACAGCTAGGGACTGCCTTACCTGTATCCCCAACATTGCTAACTGATGATATTGACAAGGCCACAGAAGTTAGTATTATAATAAAGAAGTTTAAACAATGGATAATTTGGCAAGTGATTCACAGCTAGGGACTGCCTTACCAGTTATACCTGCCATAGAATCCTGAGGGGAGATTAAATCCAGCTCCTGAAAGAAAAAGAGAAGAAATATTGTGATGATGCATCATAACATTTATATAACATAAATTAAATTACTCCATATGCATAAAAAGTCAAGTGTTAGTTAATTTTCCATCTGTGTAATACACCTTTTCATATGCCTCTTTCATTACCATCATATCTACCATTATAAATAATTATCATAAACAATTAGACCATCTAAGAGAATAAAAGAAATACCAAATTTCCATTCAAAGTATCAGAGAATAAGTGAGCCAAGAACAGAAAGCAAAAGTTTGTCATAATATTCAACCAAAAGGAACTTTGCATTCCGATCATAAAACATCTTTCCTCCTTATAGAAAGAATAATAAAGTAAAACTCTCCCATTCACAGAAGCCCAAAACTTGGAGTGATATTACATTTAAGTTTGCAAGCTGCTCAAACAATGCAGTATCATTTGGAGGCACATCTAGACAAAAAGAAGCACACTATACATATCTGAGAATACTACGTCCTAAACTTTAAATATTAATAAACAACTTCACCTGAGACAGACATCAATCACAGATTCAAGAATCTACACAGACATGCATGTTATGGACAAATTTCTACACATTTTATGTCCATGCATATGCATGTGATATATCTCATACGGACAAAAAAAATAATGCATATGTATCTCTTTCCTTCTGAAGTTGGCAAAATGGAATATGTACCCACAAATCAAACAGCCACAAATGCTACCCAAATATACCTAATGAATAAACAAGTGGATCAAAAAATAGCCAATGTGTCATTATCGAGTCCATCATGAATGGTGCAGAAGCATTTTTCATATTCTCTCTCATCGGTTTAATTTATCCATTCAACAGTCAACTCCTTTCATCTTCTTTGAATTTCAGCAATTTATATGACAAACAATTGTTCAACCACCATCGGTATATCCAAGGGTCATCCTGATAAGAATCACGGAACTGGGAACAAGGGATGATGAATTTCACAGAGGCAAGATGTGGAATAAAGTAGGCTACTAAACAAAGTATCTGTAACTCCCACTACACTACCGATTATTCCTAATCCAAGCCTCGCTAAATTGTTCACTTTCATCCCTACCTTCAAAGCTAAGTAGTATCACGGAAAATTAGGATGTTGCATTGTCTATAATAATTACGAAGATGTTTCAGCCTCGTATTAGTGCAACAATAAGAGTACAAACACTCTCAGTGACTAGCAGAATAACTAGCTCTGAACTCCATAATTTTCAGAAGTTACGGGCCACAAATAGGAGAAACAAACGAAGAAACAACAAGGGAATAAACCCGTTAAACGCATGAAGAATCGCTTAATTTTTGAGCTGAGAGTCTTAAGACTATCGAAGATATGTGATACACCTTAATAGAAGTAAGGGAAAAGGAGAGCAAATAGCCATTGCAACGGCTAACCTTGGATTCTTCTCTCTGAGTAGAATTTCCAGGAAGGCCTGATCACCATCAGCAAACCATAATTTCAAACAAATCGACGAAAAAGCAATAAACAGGGCCACGATAAAACCTAGAAAGATCCAGTGAAAAGAAAACCACCACAAGACTCACCACCACTGTGATTTTCCTGTGACAGATGCAAGGACGATACTTCCGTCGGAGGTTTTGCCTCATTCCTGCTAACCGCCGTAGAGTGAAAGAGATGGCCAAGCCGCGACTCTTTCAATGGAAGCAGCTCCTTCATCTTCTCTTCCGATTCAGACCGCGATTCCACCTCCGACTCGGTAACTTCGCTGTCTTCCATCGAATTCCCCACTTCTAGAGCTCCGAAACGCTCGTTCTGTCGCTCCGCCATAAAACCGACCCCCGGACACTCAACACCTGTGCAGATTGCTCCTCGATCGATGCTCTAGTCAGTGCTCCTCCGTGGCTATATTGCTCGGATCACCGGCTTGGCTTTCTGTGCTGTATCTGTGCTGCCTACGAGAAGAAGACGAAGGCAGACGAAAGACAGAGGGTTTTGCTTCTTTATAGAATCGTGAGAGAGAGAGAGAGAGAAAGAGTCAATCTCAGTCAAAGGCATTTATACCCCCCTCCCTTTCTCAGGTGGTTCATAGCGGTGACGGAATGAATTGGATGGTCGTGGCAACAGATTCGGGGATAACCGTTGATCATGCTGACTGTTGACTGCTTCCTTAACGCCGTTGTTTGACTCTTAGGCAAAGTATCCTTAACGCTCATACACCACGCTTTATTTATGAATGGTTTGGTTCTTCCGTAGTGGATTTTGCATATTTGCCCCCTTTAATTTATTTAATTGTATTCAGGTCCTGTTCGAATTGTGATTTGATTTAAGGTGGGCCATCGGTAATTATTATAAAGAATTAAAGAATTAATTAATATTTAAAATAAGCAGATTAAACGTACTAATTAACTAACAATACTGCTTCCCTTCGCGCTGTCTTCCTCTTCGTTTGACAGAGGCGGCACCGGCGAAGACAACTGGAAACAGTTCTCCCTCTCCTCCATTAAAACGGAAAACAGTCTATCATGGAAGCACAAGCTGGTCTAGTTGTCGTTTAAATCTGCCCCCTCAACCCTCCTGCCGTATCCATTCAGTAGATTTCTTCTCTCTTCTGGGTATTGACGATGGGATTCAAAGGGGACAGGGTGAGATTCAACGTCGGCGGCACTAAGTTCGAGACGACCGCCACGACCCTTGCCAGCGCAGGGCCCGACTCCTTCTTCGGCCCACTCCTGGACGGAAACTGGAACCTCCGGCCTTTCTCGGACGAAGAAATATTCGTGGATAGAAACCCGGCTTGCTTCTCCATCTTCCTCGATCTCCTGCGAACCGGGGAGCTCTACATTCCGAAGAAGGTGCCGGAGGACCTCCTGTACCGGGAGGCCCTCTTCTACGGGCTCCTCGACCACGTCCGGGCCGCAAAGTGGGGACGGTTCGATGGCCGGACCATGATGCGGCTAACGAGCACCGTGAAGAGTCGGGGGCTAGAACAGGGAACCATGGTTCGAGCCAGTGATGATGGCGGGTTCTGCGTTGCACACGGCAGTGTCGTCCATGTCTACGACTGGATGCTGCGCGAGCACCCGTCTATCGATCTCAATCACCAAAAGGTCAACGATATAGGGTGGGCCGATCCAAAGAGCGTCGTGGTCACCGCGCCAAAGGGCATGGGGTTGTTCGACTCATCGACCGGGGAGCTAAAGCATCAGTTTACAGTCGACAGCCAGGGTTACCATGTGAAGGGCTTCAATGCGGGACCTCTGTGCTTCGGCTCTGACCAGAAGATATTCTCGACATGCCGACTGAGGGACGATGAAAATGGGATCGGGGTCTGGGACGGAGAGACGGGGAAGCAGGTCGACTTTTGGCATGAGTCGGATGAGCCGCTCGGCCGTGCACACAGGCTACAGTGGTTGGATCAAGGCAGCTGCCTGCTAGCAGCCATCCACGCCCGATCAAACCGGAACCCGTACAGGCACTTCCCCTACAACCTCTGCATGTTGGATACCCGAGACAAGAAGGTGGCCTGGTCGTGGTTGGGCTCGCCGGACCTCACGAGCAGGGAAAGAGTGTGGGATGCAGTGGCCATGGAAGACAAGAGCCTCATCGCCGTGACCGACGAGTACTATGAAGGTCTAGGGTTTTTGGACTTGCGGTTCCCAAGGAGCGTCCGGTGGGGGCCAAGGCGGTCCACCGGGGTTAACATGACAAGCGAGGGTTGCCACCCGAAGGTAGAGTACTACCAAGGGCAGCTGCTGCTTTCCACAGACGACTACATATCGGTGTTCCAGGGTGCGGATTTCATCCCGAAGCTGAGGCTTCAGCACGGCGATGGAGCTTTTATATGCGACTTCTCTGTCGGCGGGGATCGGATCTTCACGCTGCATCACAGAGAGAACAGGTTAGATGTGTGGGAGGCACCTCGGGCGGCCATTCTGTAGTAAAATCTACTTCTTACTTCCATGCTCTGATCAGTGAGAAGCTACCATGGCTAGACACGAGACTATCTATCAAACATCCTTCCAATCGCCATTGCCAAGCAGTATTTTGCTTCCTGTAAAATTGCATGTACCAATTCCCATCATGTCGATGAAATGATCTTCTTGGAGCAAAAATTGTGAAAGGTGAAGACCAAGAAACTTGCAGCATGATCCAGATCTTCGGAGCCTGGATCCGGCCCGAGACCCGAGCACCTACCCGATCTGAGCGAACTCGAGATTGATCGGGTCAACATGGGTCCATGTTCGGGTTCAGATCAGTTGACTGAACCCGAACCCTGCTGAAAACGCAGACTCGGGTACTGCTGCCCGAGCCCACCCTTATAAGTTTTTTGCTGCTGTCCATTCCTAGTAAAGCAACCAAGAGTACTAAGATATAAAGGACAGAAAATCCTTTTTTTTTTGTTTTACATAGCACATAGAAGATCAAAGACTCGTTTTCACCATTAAAATAAGACAATGAAAGTACCACATTGTCAATATTAGTACTATATTACTATCATCATTAAATTAAGTTAACAAAAATTGAGATTTTTCAAAAAAATCAAAGTTTATTAATAACTTTTGATGAGTATTAAAAATATTGCTCTATAAATTATGTAATAAAACTGAAATTGCATATTTTCTTAAAATTTTTAAAAATAATATTACTCTCTAGTAAAATAGCATATTTATTAATAAAACGATGAATAAAATAT
Organism: Trapa incisa; assembly: GCA_030064435.1. Taxonomy (NCBI): domain Eukaryota; kingdom Viridiplantae; phylum Streptophyta; class Magnoliopsida; order Myrtales; family Lythraceae; genus Trapa; species Trapa incisa. The sequence continues at coordinate 760,884 of CM057774.1, read as the reverse complement.
TTCTATATATCAAATATCACAAGTAAATTATTATTATAATTATATGTCTATATCATATAAAAGATATTTGTATACAAATATTTATATATACATATTATATAATAGTAACAAAAAATCAGTATATAATAAATTATAAAATATACGTTAAATATATTTTATTATCATGTTATAAAATAAATTAATATTAATTATATAATAATATTTATATATAAATATTATATAATAGTAATATAAAATTTAATAAATGTGTATTTGATAAATTATATTTTATAGGAATGATATATACTTTTATGTATAATAATTTATTATATCATTTTATAAAATAATTTTAATACATCAATTTATTTAAAATATATAAAAATAAAAAGTGATAATAAAATAAACAAAAAAATAAATATATAAAAATATAATAAATTAATCATTTCCCAATCCTTCAAAAAAAAACTTTAACAAATAGAGCTCGATAATTTATGAAAATACGGGCTAAACACCGAATAAGTATATAAAGTTTAAAAAGAATATTTAAGTTGTAATATTTATGAAATACCATTCAAATCCCGAATATTTAAGAAATATGGTTGAAGTCCCCCGTATTTTTTCATAGGAACTGACCAGAAACCCCAAAAATATAGTATAGAGTTGACAGCTGAAAAAATGTTCTTTTTGGTCATCAAAATGCCCATTTCAGTTGTTGCATCGCCATCGCCATTCTTGGAATCCTAAATTTCGCAGAAGCTCTCTCTCTCTCTTAAGCATGGACCTGAACTCTCTCCTCAACAAAAATGTCACCGGCGACCACCAGAACCCGCCGCTCCATGAAGCCGACGACCTTGACATCGCTGCGGGGGACGATCACGACTTCCTCGACCAGATGTTCTCCACCATGAATCCCTCCTGGCCCGACCTCAACCCGGCCGACGGTCCCGAGCTGCCTGGTGGTAACTCAGCGGGGCAGTTCGTGGCTCACTTCGACGAGTCGTTGCCGGTCCTAGCCTCGAAGCTGCGCCTGCAACAGACCGGTGGCGGCGCTTCCATGATGCTGCAGCAGCAGCAGCTGATGATGATGGGCAGAGGACTTGAGAGCTCTCACGGCGATGTAACGGTAAAGCGCTAATTCTCCTCTGCGATCATACTTGTAGTCGGAGTTTGGTGATCTGCGTTTACAATTCTCTCTTTGGGTGTAAATCTGCTGCAGGGAGTGGATGAGTCTGTTCTAGCTCTGTACAACGGATTCGCTGGATCTACCCACGGCGGTGGCGGCGGCGGCGGTCAACCCTTAGACCTATCACCACCGTTTCACCATCCACATCCACAGGTCCTTATATTTCTTATCCCTTTTCACTGTAATTGAAATCTCATATTCCGATATGCAATCTATACCCTTTCTCTGTTTTTTCCGTTTGAAACAGGGAGGCACTCCGAGCTTCGGCGCTCAAAGGCAAGCGGTAAAGACAGCTCCGGCAGCAAGTGAGTCGCCGATGGCAGCCTCCACAGGACAGCCGAGGCAGAGAACCAGAGCCAGAAGAGGCCAAGCCACCGACCCTCACAGCATCGCCGAAAGGGTACGATTTTTTTCCAGATAAGTTTCTTCAGCTTGGAGGATTCTTTCTTTCATTCAGCGTGTCTCCATGGACGAGGGTTTCTGCTTCACTGAGTTTCTCCATTGTTCTCCGTGCTCTGCAGTTACGTAGAGAGAGAATTGCAGAGAGGATGAAGGCTCTGCAGGAGCTCGTCCCCAATGCCAACAAGGTAAACTCGTTAATTCCACTAAAACAAGATTAAATTAATGAATAATTACTTTGATCCCTATCTCCTAATCCCGAAGTGGGGCAGTTCAGTCAGCTCCACTCCCACCTGCAACCGCTACTCAGTCCTTGATTTTCCGTTAAAGTAGCGGCCTTTCCGTTGAAACTCGCCAACCCCACAAAGCTGAAAAGCGAGCTTAATGACAAAAAAATGAAATTTTTATTTGGGTGTCTGTATCATGGAATGACAATGACAGACGGACAAGGCATCCATGCTGGACGAGATCATCGACTATGTGAAGTTTCTACAGCTCCAAGTCAAGGTTCCCATCTCTATCTCTCTCTACTGTACCTGAAAAAAATCAGAACCTTGTATTGAAAACAGAACAGATACACAGTTTCAGTTTCTGAAGGTAGAGTTTTTTGTTCAGGTCCTGAGCTTGAGCAGATTAGGCGGGGCGGCTGCCGTTGCTCCTCTTGTGGCTGATATATCCTCCGAGGTAACCTCCAATCGTCCCTGGATTGAATTATTGGTACTTGGGGACCAAATTGTTAATCTCTTCCTGAGTGGATCCACAGGGAGGGGATGGCGGCGACTACGTGCAAAATGGGGGCGGAAGGAGCAGCAGTGAGTCTGCCGGCGACACCCTGACGATGACGGAGCAGCAGGTGGCGAAGCTCATAGAAGAGGACATGGGCTCCGCCATGCAGTACCTCCAGGGCAAGGGTCTCTGCCTCATGCCCATCTCCCTTGCCACCGCCATCTCCACCGTCACCTGCAATTCCGGCAGGCCCTTGGCTGGCCAGGTAAATGCCCTCGCAGCATCCAACGGCGACGGGCCAACCTCACCCGCCGCGTCCGCGATGACCGTTCAATCCGCCTCTGAGGCCAAGGACGCCTCCAGATCGTGATGGCCGACCAACAAAACGGCGCCGTATTTACATTCCCCACTGGAACGACAAGCGCCTGTAGTCTCTAGTCTTATTATACATTTCTTCTCAATTGCAGAGATTATTTTATTTATTAAGGTATATTCACATTATAATATAAAGGTTTAATTTAAATATTTAAAAGTATTTCAAATATTAAATATTTAATATTTAATATTTAATAAATAAAATAAATTATCGTCAATATTAGATTTTTCTAGCGTAGAATTCCTCGTATAAATTTCCACTTGATAAATTATTTTTAATACTAAATTAATTTGCCAAACATTTGTTGTTAAAATAGTATTTTAAAACTAATATTAATTTAGATTAGATCAAGTCAACTGCTCACTGCATTTATTCTTTGGAAATTTAATATAGGGACGTTAATTATAGCAGATTCTATTTGACCGTAGGAAACACTTGTTAAATTCTATTTTTTTAAATATAATTTAAAATAGAATAATATCAATTTTATAAATTATTTGGATTGGTATAAATTACTTATATTCATATTTTTTTATTTTTTAAATATATAATATATTATCAAGAAAATTAAGCTCAATAAGTATTTACTTATATTATCTTTTAACATCAAAATAAGTGAGTTAAAATAAAAATGTTTTCAATACTCAATTATTAAAATTTCATAATTTTAATTTTCTTATTATTTTTAATTTTTTCAAAACAAATGGGAACAAGTCAAGTTTATTAAGAAGTCTACTTTTTACCATAAAAATTTAATAATAATAATAATAATAATTAGTCTCCTTTCCTTTTGACATTTCAACCTATTAGTAAGACTACTTTTCACCCACTACACAACACCCACTAAATTAATATTATTTTGATTTATTTAAATAATTAATATATAATTATGTGAATGATTTGATATAATTATGTGATGAGGCTTCAAGACAGCGCATGGGCAAGCAACGATCCGATCCGATCCGACCACACACGGATCGACACGTGGCGCACGGAATACGGGCGGTGATTGATTTTAGCCAACCATTGTTGGGTGTTTGATGCCTTGCTCTCTGCCATAGTCAGTCCCATTCTCTTGTGTTCGACTTATTCATGGTCATGTTGCATTTATGGTCATTCAAACATGGGCAAGATCAAACAATGATCAATCAAATCAACACCAAAACGCATCCAACATCATAAACCCAACAGCAAGTCGACTGAAGTCTGCCCTGTAGATCTTTCGATACATGGACATAATGTTCTCGTCCTGAAAAGACCAAAACCGGAAAACTGTGAATGGAAACTTACGAGAATTTCTCACTGATGAGCAATTGATGGGTTAATTTTGTAAGGCAGGAACCACGGACAAGCCATTTTCTGAATCTGTACTTCAAAATTTTACCTGATTATATCGAGTAACGGCAGCTGAATCTTGGCTTCAAGGTTTCTTCTACCTTCCTTGTTTTCCAATAGCATAATGAAACAAGGGATCTATCCCTAAACAAGGCTTTGATTAGTAGTGGAACATCTGGTTGAGGTTTGAACTTTGAAGGTGAAGAGAAATAGGGAAGCTTAGCATGTGCATTCAGCTCAGCATTGTGATATAACTCTGGCCTTTGCTTTACTTGGGTGTTGATGAATTGTGGGAAACATCTCTGTAAGCATGTAGATAGTGTTGGGTAATGGGAACTGTGCTGTGCCAAGCCTCAAGCCTCAAGCCTCTGCAATGGTGATTAAGGAAGAGTTGGCTAATCTGATTGCCCTTGACAACATCATATTATGACATGTTCATTTGCCCTTCTTTATTCATACTTCGTTATGTGTAAGATTGATCTTGCAATACATACATTACAGAGCAACAGGGGAAGAGATTAGAAAAGGTTACAAAGAAAGGAAGAGGCCTTTAGCTTGAAATATGAAGCTGTTTAGAGATGGCGGCTGCTCTTAAATGAGAATCATGTATCATGGCCGAACAGTGAACAGTTCAGGCGGCCAGCCTTGCCCTGAGGTCCTTCCTTAAGATCTTGCCTGAGGGGTTCTTTGGGATTGTCTCCACGAAGAAAACCCTACTTATCCTCTTGTAGAAGACGACCTGCAGAAGATCAAATTGGTACTAAACTGTCATCCATGGCCATCTCTCTCTTTCTATCTCTGCTTTTTGGTACCATAAAAAGATAGTTTATGTAATCACCTGTTTGGAGATATATTGCTTTATCTCATCCTCTGAGATCTTGGAACCATTGGATCTGACTGTGAACGCCACCGGAACTTCACCGGCGGCTTCATCCTTCATCCTGAACCATTAAATAAACACCCAAAATGGAGCAACTAAGATTAGTCTACTGGGCTGGGTACATTTTCAAAGAATAGGGCAGAGGCACTCACGGGACAACAGCCGCGTCGGAGATATCGGGATGGGCGATCAACATCGCCTCTAACTCAGCCGGTGCGACCTGGAAACCCTTGTACTTGATCAGCTCCTTTAAACGGTCGACGATGAAGAGCTCATCATCACCGTCGATGTAGCCGATGTCACCCGTGTGCAGCCACCCCTCCTTGTCTATGGTCCTCTCAGTGGCCTCTGGGTCGTCCAGGTAACCTAATAACATTGCCATCATCAATCTCTCAAGTCAAATTGAGAACCTTTGATCTGACCCACCTATGGGAGGAGATTAGATCAATGGAAAAGGGGCCCTATCACATTTATGGGTTGCCCTCCAATTTCATCAAAGAGGTGGGTGAGCTCCTAATATCATATTTTCTCCAAAAGAAGATCTTCACCTAATTTTTCTGTCAACTTTGGTCCAAAAATCACGGGTTGGTAATCATCATGTGCTACTATTATAAGGGCTGACCTAACCTATTGAATGATATTCAACCCCCGAAAATGACAGAAAAAGAAAGCAGTGACTGAAAGTTTGTAGATGGAGTTTATACCTTTCATGATCTGGTTGCCTCTGATACAGATCTCTCCGGCCTGGTTGCGAGGCAGCGACGCGCCGGTTTCGGGGTCCACGATCTTCATCTCGGCATTCCTCGCGACGGTCCCGCATGCCCCGGATTTTATCTCGGACGGATCCTTGGCGAAGGCTAGGCTCATGGCCATCACCGGCCCTGCCTCCGTCATGCCATAACCCTGCGTGTATCGCAGGAAGAAGATGGGCCTCTTTACTTCAGCAAAAAGAATAGCGCAGGGACTAAATTGTTTACTTTGATAAATATTGGGGACCGAATTGTAAATATGTAGTATAATTTCTAATTTATTAAAATTTTGTCGGTTAATTTTATTTTTTAATAATTTGTTTCTCTAATTTCACTTATTTGTGACATTTTCAATTTCGTTTTTTTGCAATTGAACCCTTCAATTTTACTTTTTACAAATTGAGTGCACTAAGTTATTAATGAATGAAGAAAGGGGTATTGAGATCGATGACCTACCTGGCCGAGCTTGGCGTTGGGGAGCTTGGCCCTGACGGACTCCTCGAGCTCCTTCCCCAACGACGCCGCCCCGGACATGACTGTCCTTATCGACGAGAGGTCGTACCTGCCCACGTCGGCGCTCTTGGCTATGGCCAGCACGATGGGAGGAACGAACGGCGCCACGGTCACCTTGTACCTCTCCACGAGCTCCATCAGCCGCACGATCTCGAACTTTTGCATGATCAGGATGGCCGCACCCACGCGGAGGCCGCAGAGCATGATGGAGTTGAGGGAGTAGATGTGGAATAGGGGGAGGACGCAGACGATGACGTCGTCCTTCCCGAAGTAGAAGTTGGGGTTGTCGCCGTCAACCTGCTGAGCGACGTTGGTGACCAGGCCACGGTGGGTCAGCATCACCCCCTTGGGAAGGCCGGTGGTGCCGGAGGAGTAGGGCAGGGCCACCACATCGTTGGGGTCGATCTTCACCGCTGGCATCTCCGCCTCGTCCGCCTCCGCCAGCTCCGAGAAGTGGTGGCAGCCTTCCGGGGCCGTGTCGATGCACACCACCTTGATTCCTGCAATATAATTTCGTGTCCACGAAACTATCAAGTTGAATACTGGGCAATATATACATATATATATATATATTTACCATTCTGGTCTGCGAACTTCTTGACCTTTGGGGCGAAATCGGCTTGGGTGATGATGAGCTTGGCCTTGGAGGCGGCGGCCTGCTTTGCGATCTCGGCCGGGGTGCAGAAGGGGTTGGCGGTGGTGCTCATGGCCCCCCGGTAGGATGCCCCAAGGAAGGCTAGGACGAACTCCGGCGAGTTTTGTAGGAGGAGCATGACGACGTGGCCCTGCTCCACCCCGATCTTGTTGAGGCCGGCGGCTACGCGGCGGGCGGATAGCTCCACCTCGGAGTAGGTGTAGACCTTTCCGGTGGAGCCGTCTATGATGCAGGGTCGGTCGACGAACTCCGAGACATTCTCGAAGCAGTAGGAGTGGAGGGGGAGGTGAGTGGGGATGTAGATGTCGGGGAGTTTCGACCGGAATACGAACTCCTCCGCCTCCGCCGCCTTCTTGTGGTCATCTTGCTTGAGCGGCTCCATGGGTGGAAGATGAGTGTTTGGTGAAAGGAGGATTGAAATGCGCTCAAAGGGAAGGCTGATGAGCGACTCTGCCACTTGCTTTCCTTCTTCCCAAGAGAAAGAGTTGGTTTGGGTGTGGCTTATGTTGGCCTGCAGGTGTTTGGTGGAAAAAAGTTTACATGTTTTGGGGCTTTTAGGTAAATTAATTGAAAAGGCATTGCTTTGCTATTATTTTTTTCTTACAAAGTTTCTTTATTTTAAACATATATAATTAATAATATTATTAAATTAATTTAAAAATCTGTAGAATATACCAATTAATCCTGACACATTAGTGTGATATTAGATGTATCACATGAAAATACAAACAAACAATCCTTTGTTCATGAACTAACCAGGGGATAGATTGCTTATTATATAAAGTGTTGCGGGTAATAATGTAATTCTACCTTCATCACACGTGGGTAATATTATTCTATTATATATTAATCATTTTTAGCCTAGCTACAAAAGGTTGCCACGTAGGATTACGCCACCTGTACCAGAAACCATAAATGGGCTGTCCATGCCGATTTACCTACCTACCACCCCTCCCCTGCCGACCATGAATCACCCGCCCGTCTGTCACTGTCACTGTCACTGCCACGCGTCCAACCTATTTACCGTGCATATATAGATGAAAATGTTGATAGAGTGCTCCGCTCCAATGATCAAATGCTTCCTTGGAGTAGGCCCCATCTCCATGGCTGTTGTTAGGTAAGCTCTGCCAGGCTCTCTTTTTCAGTGTGTACATTGACACTATTTGATATCTTGCTTGAAGGGATAGGCAAAAACAAATGATGTCTATTGTAGTGGGAGCAAAATAAATACAAATTTTTTTTGTGTGAAAATTGTTCCCCAAAATTATTAAGGTAGCCATTCTCTAAATAAACAATAAATTATCTAATTAATTGTAATGTTTAATATTACAAAAATAATATAACTTATAATTAAGAGCGGGAAAATAAAAAGCCAATTATTCTCTTGTTTATTTGAATAATAATTAATATTATATAAAAAATACCTTACAATTTTACTCTTAATTTTGTCATTTATTATATATATTATTTTATAAACAAATCATATTTCTCTATTTTATATAATATATTATTATTTTTAACTAACACAAATTACGTATCATTATTCATGTTCCAAAACATCAGCCATAAATTTCGATGGTACGAGAATCTAATAAGCGACGGTAAGAATCTGAGCCGATTTGAGTCGGGTTATAGGAAGAAACAGAACCGGATATATGTACAGGTCTATCCGGTAGCCGAAGTTCGGGTTCGGGCCGAGAAAGCGGAAGAGACCCCACATCCCTAAATGGAATTGTGAAGTCCACTACTTTTGTGTACTGATTAATGGGGCAATTTCCTCACCTGTCTGAATGGGCCATATGCCTTAACTTTATTCAGTCAATAAAAACAACTCATTAAAATCATTCATACATCTTTCTATTAGTTAATAATTTAGTCTAAATATTTTAATTATTATATTCAATATTTCATTAAAAATATATAGTACACTAATTATTAACATCACATCACCACCACATTATTGTGTTAATTTTATTTCGGGAAATTAAATTAGAATAATATTAAATAAAATTTTAATTATTACATTTTAAAATTAAACTTCAATAAAAATAAGTAATAAATATATTATTCGGTGAATTATTGAATTATATATATATAACAGCATATTCTCCTCTTTTGAAAAGGAACACCCCAAGAAAATTTGGTAATATACCTGCAAAAAGGAGGCTGAAGAAGGGATTGGCGCCTGCTCCATCTCTTTGCCTCCATCGCTTTCTGTCTCAAATCTCCAGTTGAACACTGATCCTTTGATCGAGATTTACCTGAAATTCCTCTTCTTGCATCGTCACCATCGCTCTGCTCTCCGTACTGATAAATATCCGGTTTTCTTGCGATCCCCAAATCAGGGGTGGTGGAACGGATTCGTCTGTCTTTTAGCCCTACGATTCCATAGCAGATGTCAATGCGGAGGCGGACCTTGCTCAAGGTCATCGTTCTCGGCGACAGCGGGTACGTTCGCTTCTAGGGTTTATCCTCGCATTTCCCATTGCAGCCTTCTTTTTCTAAATTTGTCGTCGTGCGTCTTGTTATTGAGTATTTGTGGATCTGATATGGGAAGTTGTTCTGATTATGATTTTTGCTCTATTATAGGGTTGGGAAGACGTCGCTGATGAACCAGTATCCTTCCTCTGTGCCTTTGTCCCGTAAAGCTGTTACATTTACGGTTCCACTCGTGTGTTTATTGGTGTATGAGCTACTTTTTTTAAGCTATTGTGTGCTTTCCGAGTTATACGGATTTTACGTCATATATTTTTCTGGAATTGTCTCAGCTGGAACTCTGTAACTCTCTTGATCTGCTAGCCCTATCGCTTGATCGAAATCAAGTATCAGTATATCTGTTTTGCCTACATACCTTGCACGTGATTCTTTTACTTCTAGCATAGATATGTGCACAAGAAGTTCAGTCAGCAGTATAAGGCTACCATTGGTGCTGATTTTGTTACTAAAGAGCTCCAAATTGATGATAAGCTTGTCACTCTTCAAGTAAGTATTCTGGTTTGACGTGTTTTTGTTGGAAGACTCTTCATTCGGTAATCCTCATGGTGTATTTGATGGATAGATATGGGACACAGCTGGTCAAGAAAGGTTTCAGAGCCTGGGGGTGGCATTCTACAGGGGAGCGGATTGCTGCGTGTTAGTCTATGATGTTAATGTGATGAAATCCTTTGACACTCTTGACAACTGGCATGAAGAGTTTCTCAAGCAGGTATGCCATCCTTCTCTTGTTGGATACCTTCTTCATTTCCTTTTACTCTTTTGTTGTCATCGAGTGTTTTAAATCCCTTCCAACTCCTTTTGAGCGGGGGATGCAATTTTTTTTTGCTTCTTAGGGAGTTTATTCGTGCAATTTGATGGGTGAAGTTATGGGATATATAGCTGATAACACGGTAAACATAATTTGTTTAACGAATTGGCAATATTCAATCTTCTAATTGTTTTGAATATTTCCATTATTCTAAGATGCTATTTATCCAAGAATTGACTTCTTGTGAAGCACTGGCGGGATATGTGGGACTATCTCAAAGAAGCATGCTCTTTTTCTCATGCAATTTTATCCAAGGGTGGCTTTTAGTGAAGTCCGGCAGCCCATCTGAAAGTTAAGCATGGTTTTTTTCTTGCATGTCATGTCAGGCAAACCCTGCTGATCCAAGGGTCTTTCCCTTCATATTACTTGGAAATAAGATTGACATCGATGGTGGTAACAGTCGAGTGGTGAGGATGTTTCTCTGGCTTTCTTGATAAAATGGATCTCATATTAGGGAAATTCTTCTCTTTTTAATTGCATCCTAATCCAATGTGCATATAGGTATCCGAGAAGAAAGCTCGTGAATGGTGTGCCTCTAATGGGAACATACCTTACTTTGAGACATCTGCCAAGGAGGACTACAATGTGGATGATGCATTCCTGTGCATAGCCAAAGCTGCTCTTGCTAACGAGCAAGGGCAGGACATGTAAGTTTAACTTTGTTGTGTGCTCAGTGGGATGCTTTACACACACATTGGCCTCTAACTTTCCCACATTTTCATCATGTGAACTTGAACTTTCTGACAGATACTTCCAAGGCATCCCCGATGCAGTCTCAGGGTCCGAGCAAAGAGGCGGATGTGCATGCTGAATGTGAATGGCTGCAGCGACCTTTCATGGACTCTTCTCCTTTTCCCCATTTCTTTCTTCTCCCTTCTTTTTCAGGGATGACTTCTAATTTAAATTCTGTCTTACCGTGCTGTTGACTCTCTTGAGCCTTATTGAAGTGGAGAGATGGCTAGTTTTGCACCTGGTAGCTATATAAGATAAGGATGCTTGGAGAGTTGCCCTGTGGGTTATTTACCCATTTTTGTCGAGTTCAAACTGGTGAAGTCTGTGCTTCTGAGTCTCAATTATTTTGGCCCCCCATGAGAGTTTGGTACGAGCCTTTGTGTATGATGATGGTGTTATGTGATTATGAATCCATTGTGTATCCATCCCATGGTGGAATTTGGTCTTTTAGTTCTTCTCTGGGCAACGATTTTATTATTGGAACAATACACCAGGATCCTCATTGTTGGATCCTTTATTACAATGAAGCCCTCTGTGTACAATTAAAGTATAAAAAATACTCTATTGAATCATCTGATCCACCATGTAAATCGAGTTTTCATCAACCATACTCACCAGATTCAAGGAGCTCGCTTAACCATCACACGGAGGGAGGCATGTAAGCCTGGGGAGGCAGAATACTGGTTGAGGCCGAACCTCCATCCTTGACAATGAGGACTGTTTCCATTCCCCAAGTCAAGTGTCTGTCCTAGTGGCAATGCAAGAACCACACTCCTGAAATAGAAATTCATTGTAAATTTCTCATGCATTTTTTATACAGGAAAAGAAAACACACGGCAGGCATACCCAGATTGTTTGCCGTAAATCTAATGGCGGCCCAGCCGCTCTTGGGAACCGTGACCGTGTTCAGGTACGGCGGGTCGACAAGGTTGTACCCTTTGGGGTGGTCGAAGTCCCCCACGCCGGAGCCGACCACGTAGAAGCTGTAACCGTGGATGTGCATCTGATGCGTCTCGGCTGCGTCCCGGATGTTGGTGCCCTGGAAGACTATCTCCACAGACTCATTGAAGTTCAGCACCTTCACCATCCTCCCCTTGGTGGGGACTGAGACGTTGAGCGGCAGATCGTCCGCTCTGAAGTTATGCTGAAAGTTCAAATCAAGAGTAAGTTATTATATACTGTCAAATATAAAAAATAGATTTATTATCTTAATAAATATGATAATATTAAAAGGTAAAATTAAATAAATAAGATAATATACTAAAATTCAAAATATTAGGTGAATTGTATATGGAATTTCATATCTTCTTAAATATTTTTTTAAATTAACTATAAATATTTCATATCTTAACTAGAATATATTATTTTATTTCTTAAAATATTAATAAAAATAATTGTTTATAAAATGATCTTTACATAGTTTTGTAAGTATACGCATTTCATTCATAAATATATATGAGATATCATATTTTATTTTTTCTTAAAACAACTTATCAAACAATAAAATTTATTACAATAATTTTTTTAAAAAATTTCTTAGAATTTGATTTAGCAATTCTATAGGTACATTATTTTTCACTAAATAAGGTTAAATTATACTATTACTACTTAAATAGGTTATTTTTCATATTTTGTTTAAAATGTTATCAATATATTAATTTTGTTTAGCAAATTCCACCACAAATTTTATTATATCCTTTTATACATTGTCTTATTTTCATTATTTTTCACGTATTTTTGTTCCTAGATAAAAAAACTTATTAAAAATATCACAATAAATTATGTACACTTTATTTCTAATTTCATAGTAGGTTAGAAAAGTTACATATATTTATTTATTTTAAAAAATAGATTTTAATGAAATTTGCACTAAATATAAATATAAATTAAAAATTACATTTAAAATAAAATCGATTTTATATAAAAGGTTAATTATGCTTTTTAAATTGAATAATATACTTAACACTTTTAGATTAATGAACCCTATGTGTTTTTATTGAAAAATTTGTACTTGTATATTTTGATTATATTCTACCATAGAAAAATACATTAAATTAATATTTAAAATATTTAAAAATTATCTTAAAAGTTTTAAGAAAATATAATTTGTTAGCCAATTTAAAAAAATATTTGTTAAGGTATTTCCAGCTTTACAACCCCATAAATAAATTAGTTGAGAAATTTATCTAGATTAACTAGTTTTTATATTTATTTTGTTCATAGTTTTAATAGTTATAATATATATATCACTAGTGTCATAAAAAATCTACTATTTAAATTGGTATTGAGCAAAAAATAAAATACATTTAAATTGATAAATAATAAGCTAATTAATATCTATTTGTTTATATTACTTAATTTTACTAAAATATTAAAAATTAAGTATAAGACATTAATAATAGATATTAAAATTGTATTGATACAACAAAAAAATATCAATTACATATTTTAGTATAATATCTTTACATTATTCTACTTATAATAAAGAGATATATATTATACTTCAAAGTTAACAAATATAAAAACACTTTATATTATTGAAATAGTTTGTAATTCACAGATGTAATTCACGCTCATCATAAATATTTTAAGGGATAGGTAACTGGTGGGTAAAATAAGTTGAACAAGTGACATATTATAATACGAATGAGTTTATTGAAAATTTTTTATATATGATAAATAATAAACAAAGTAAGAAAATTTTATAATAAATAGGATAAATTTTGCTTGCAATATTTGATATTAAATTATTTAGTTTTTATTATATTAACATGTTGTAGGTAAAATATTATGATTCTTATAAAATAATTGAAAAATATAAAAATATAAATTAAAATTTTTTTTAATTATAAAACAAATTGTATATAACTCAATTTTTTTAAGTGAGTTAATTGTAATAGAAACATATGTTAAATTACTCCCCATGTTAAAACTACGAAAATATTACATCTATATTTAAAATGAATATAGAGAAAATTTATTTAAGATATATTATATATAAAAAGTTGTGTGTATAAAACAACCCAATATTTTGTATATTATGTTTCCAAATTCTAGTGTACCATAAATATCATTGTAAAATTTATTTTGTGATTAATTTAAAGATAAAAAAAATGTTTGTAATAGTTAACCAATTTTAAAAAATGACACATTTTATTATATTTTATAAAATGAATGATTAGTTAAATATTGTTGATTTATTTTTTTTAAAAAAATTATTAGATTGCATATTAGGCATACAATTATTGTATTATATCATGATTCTAAATTATTAAATTGATTTTCAATTTTAGAATAAATTGAAGGTAAAACAAAGGTTTTATTTTTAGCTACATGTTAGTTTTTCTATTATTATTTTATTAATTTTACAACTAAGTTTTTATTGAGATTGTTTATAATTTTAATTTTTTGAATTCTTTAAATTTAACTCTTTTGACAAGTTAGTAAATTTAAATGGAAATAAGAAAATTAAAATTTTAAAATAAATTATTTAGATGAAAAATATGTACAAATTATTAACCTAAGCACGTAAAAATCAAGTCAACCAATATTTTATAAGTGATTTTTTATATAGGGATTTGAGTTTAACTACATGAGAAAAATATCTATTTATAAATGGACAATTTCAAGTATTGAAATATGATAATAAAAATATTTACTAGATGAAGTATGGATTAATATAAGTTTCAATATTTTTAACTTAATGTATTTTGATTTAGATGAGAGGTAAATTAAAGATTTGATAATAAATTATTTTCCAGAGCAATAATTGTCTAAATTCAATTAATCATATTACAAATTTATAAAAATTATCAATTGAACCCAAATGAAAATTATTATCCTCCCATAATATGAGTAAAAACATATTTTTTTTTTGAAAAATGGTTAATTTATAAAGTTAAAAATTAGTATATTAAAAAATGTAAATAATATAATTGAATATGACAGAGAAAATTTCTAAGTGAAAGTACAATAAAAGTTCTCAACAAAATATATTCTAATTCAAATGTTGTGAATAAATATATTATATTAATAAAATTTTAATATTAAAATATAAGATTATATAAAAGATATAATATCCCAAAATTTAGAATATGGGGTGAAATATATAATTAATATTATATTATATTAGATATTTGTTTCTAAATTAACCATAGTCAACTAAAATGTATTATTTATTTCTTAAATATTACTATAATATTTATTTTATTTCTTATAATATCTTTTTCCACTTATATTTTTTAGAATATTACTAAGGAGGGTGAGGCTTAATATCTTTTTATGTGACGAAATTTTTTTAGAATTTATTAAATTTTTACTTGTTTCATTTTAATTAATTTATTTTAAATAATGAAAATTATCATTATAGTTTTGAATTTTTTTTCTATATTTAGTATAAGGCCATGTACTAATTCACGTTATTATTTATATCCATTTACTATTATATGGTAAAAATATGAATTTATATTTTAAGTGTATTAGTATAATATATTTAAGATATATTCTCATTATTATTAAGATATTATGATGGTTTTATAATACTATTTTATTTAATTATATATTCGATATACATTTAGTTTAAATGTTAGGGTATTGTGAATGTAGAAATCATCGATAATTTGTTGAATTTGGGACAGAGATTTTACCGATAATATACTTGGAGTATGTCTGTTGTGGGGTTCATCCTGGAGAAGTTGGTCATGATAGAGGCCATTCTATTTCCATAGACCCCAGCACACGAGTTCGGAGTGTAGTTTCCACGGTACTCTAGGATCGCGGTCACATTGCTGTGGTCGTAGTTGACGACGTCCAGCCTGTCACTCGAGTACTGGCGGCCGGCAATGTAGTAGCGGCCGAGGGGCCGGTCGGCCGCCAGAAGGACGTCCATGGTCTGCCCTGGGCTCAACACGATGTAGCTCGATGTTATAGGTTTCACGTAGGAGGCATCGGTGCACGAGGGTTAGGTTGTGTCCGGCCACGGAGAGGAAGAGGTCGGCGTTTAGTAGGGCGTTGACTATGCGGAGCAAGTAGGTCTTGCCCTGCTCTACCATCACCTTGTAGGTTGTATCTGCAGATCCATGAGTAAAGAGCTGAGCTCGAAGATTGAAAACTGGTTGTAAGACATGATACAGTGATACAAGCATCGAATTGTATATATGGTACCGTTGGAGCAGGCGAAGAAGTCTCCGGGCTGGCCGTTAATGGTTTAGGCGTTGGACCGAGGCGTGTCCGAGCCAGTTTCCAGCGCCTCCGCCAGCAGCTCCCTCATGTTTCCTTTGTACCAGCAGGCTGCCAACAAGCAATACGTATATTCGGAGTTATAGTTATCATCATGTTTATAAACTCCTCTCCCATGCCATCAAGGCCTCAGCTAGACCCCTTAATAGTCAGAGCTGGTCCTGCCCACGAGCCATACAGTATCACTTGATCTAAACTCATAGCCCGGGTCGAATATCCTTATGCCCGATCTATATTCACATGTGAAAATGTATTTTGAATTTATAATTAAAATTTATAAATTATAAATACTTTAACCGTTTTAATATTAAAAATCAACCATTCTCTATAATTTATCCAATTTAGAATTATATTATTAATATACGTGCTAACGTATAATGTCTATATAATTATAAAATAAAAATTTTAAATCCATACTCAAAATTATATATGATTATAGTTATTAAGTTTCAAAATAATTAGAATAATAAACTCCAATTTAATATTTTTTTTATTAATAATCCCTCGTTAAATTTCTAAAATTTGTTTGAATTTAACTCGATCTAATAAAATATTAAAATTTATTTTATAATATAATTTTAAAATTATAAATAATAAATAGTAAAATTATTACATTTCGTTGTATAAATAAAATAATTTTATATTTTATTCAATTTTTAATTATATTTACAATGGTACGAATGAGTTGCATTTAATGGGTTGTATATATTTATTGGGTGCACGCACCTAGAACAATTACTTCCTCTGCATCGGGCTTGGAAAATGGATACCGGCCGTCATCGGTGCCCTCCGGCGGCAGTATGACGATGGCCCCATGGACCGTGACCCTGGTCCAGTCGCTGTGAGCGTGCCACCAGAGGGTCCCTTCCTCGGTGGTGAACTGGACCTCATAGGTGAAGTTGGTGCCAGGCGCTATCGGGCACTGCGTGATGTACTCCGGACCGTCATGCCATGGGTTCCTCGGTTGCTTCACCCCGTGCCTATAAAATACAAACGGAGCGTATGCATTTTTATTTCGTTTAGTACTATACATTATTTGACCTACCACACTTACCGGTGAAGGGTCACGCCGTAGTAGCCACGATTGATGACATTAACGAAGACGGTGTCGCCACGGTGAACCCGAATCACGGGCCCTGGGAACTCCCCGTTAACGGTCAGGATGCTCTTCGTCTCGCAAAGCCTGGTATAGTTCGTCTCCATTAGCTGCAAGTAAACGCCGTGGATATCCATCCATCAGCCAGGTAGCCGAGAAAAAGTGCAGTCTCATGCTAGTTTTCACAGTTTGAATCTATATTCATACCACGAACTCGTAGTGATGGACGTGGGCCAGAGATAGGGCGGCACCGACCAAGCACCGCAGGAGCAACCAGCACCCACCGAAAGAGGCTTGCCCGCTGCGGCTGGACCATCGCCACGGCCATATGGATCAGCCTATATAAACTCTTGTAACTATAGTGAACTTGACGAATAGTGGTCTCAAACCCTTAATTCTCTCTTGACAAACTAACGGAATGGCACTAATCTCCTTATATACAAATGCACATGCATTCATATACTTACATAGTACACTGAAACATTACCCAAACAGTAGGAGGAGCAACTTTGGGGAGACTGGCAGCTGTGTAATAGAGACGAAAGGTAGCTGAGAATTCCCCTTTGGCACACTAGCTGCCATGTTTTACCCCTAATTTTAATTGACAAGTGTATTAACTTATATTAAGTTCATTTTTTTATTTTTATTTCAACTTATATTAAGTATATAAACCCTTCATAATGTTAAGTGTATTTGTCTAATACAATTATTAATAATTTTTATATATTATAATATATAAATAGATAAATTGTAAGTTACCCTCTTGGCATGACATGCAAATATGATGGGAGATGAGCATGTGTCAAATTAATGGTGCAAAAAGAAGCACGATGGGAGATGAGCATGTGTCAAATTAATGGTGCAAAAAGAAGCACGTGATTAATTTTGTCATTATACACTCTCCTAACCAAAATAACATTTACATATAAATTTTGTTATTTTTTTATGTAATGTATATATATATATATATACATATACACATTAAATAAAATGATAAAATTAATACCACCGAATCTCAAATTATTTGTGAAACATGTGATGACGTACTAAGAAAATCGAAAAATTAAATAAAAAATTTTCCTTAGTAAAATGAGTATATAAATGAAACAGAATTCTCATATAATAATTTAAAATGATAATGTGAAAATTTTAATTAGTTAATAAAATCACCAAAAATGATATTTAATTATAAAGTAGAGTGAATATAAAAATTGTACTAATTTAGTGTGAACTAGATCGAAACACATTAAACAATAAATAATCAGTTAAAATATTTATTTTTCTATATGGTTTAAAAATGTTAATTTGTAAAATTGAGTCAATTGTTATATATAAAATAAATTTTAAAATTTTAAAATTTTGGAAAATCAATCGAATCAAGCCTAAACCAGCAGATTTTTTATTTTAGGTAATCGAATCCAGTCTAACTGAACCGGTCAACTGTCCAACTTGTCAATGGACCGCTGTCAAGTCAACGCCAGTCGGCAAACACGACCAATCAGTGCACGACACGTGGCGAAGCGCACCTAGTTAGCCACTTAGTTAGTGCCTAAAAGTGCTGAACAATTAGAGCGTGACACGTGTTCTTATTCAACAGTTAAAAAAAGGAAAACTCACGCTAGTAACGACCGACTAATAGGAGAGTGACACATATTACGGTCAATAGAAATACGGTCAACAGAAATACGATCAACAGCCACGTAGACATGAACAACCAATAGAAGGCATTCACGTGTACAAACAACGGGTCAAAGGCTAACTAGGCTAATAAGTAGAAAGTCGCGTCAGTAAAGCCATCCAATCACGAAGCATTATGTGGCACGTTCACATGTTTGAAGCTCACACACACGGAATAGTGTCATCTTCAATATGTCATCTAAGAGGAGAGAAGGTCGACATGTTGGCTGGCGGAATTCGACGACCAATAAATGCCTCTAATTTCAGTCGTAAATGGAGCAATTGAGGCTGAGTGATTGGTGAACGGATGGGTCTGTCAGTACTCGAGCTCATTATATAAAGAGCTACTCCCCATTCATTTTTCTCATTCCTCAAACACTTCTAGAAGAAAAAGTGCTCAGTTTTCTTGTGAATCTCGAACCAGATCTCTGAGTTGGGCAGTTTTCTCCACCTTATAAGGCGAATTCGGGTTCTTTAGAATACTGAGAAAGTTAGCTACACGACATCAGTCTCCATTCAGCTCAATGATCGCTGGAGAAGCGTCAGCGAGCTCGCACAGTAGCGTCGCTCCACGGTGGTTGGTAACCCGAGCTGCTTGGGCTCAATTCGAGCCATCCCCATATGAATTCCAGTCAAATCGAGCTTCCCAGACCACCCCTATATGTGTCCCGACCTTCTCTTATCTAAGTTAGTAAGTCCCATCTACCGGAAAATACTGTTCACAATACGTTTTTACTGAAATTTACATTTTGAAATTCGCATGGCTCATGCCACCAATTGAGGCGTGGTTTTATTTAGGAAAGACCTCCAAGAAGAGAGCAATTTGTTGGAATCGAAAGCTTCGATCGTCGGCTTTTCACTGGTGAGTAATCAAAACTTTCTATCTTTAAAACTATTTTCAGAAGAAACTCCATTTGAACTTATTTTTAAGGCAAATGATGTGTTTTAAAGCTTGAAATGACAATCGAAATGTATGGAAAATGATTTCGATCATGAATGGAGACAATTACCCAAGTTTGGATGGTCAATTGAATAAAATAAGATATTAGGAGGTCAAATTATAATTTTTAGAAAATTGGGCAATTTAGTGATTTTTAAAAAAAATTGGAGGTCAATTTCTAGAAATTTAAGGGTCAATTGAAAAAATGGAGAAATCTAAAGGGTTAATTAGTCATTTTTTAGAAAATTGGGGCCAATTGGTATTATTGAGAAATTCAAGTACCAATTAGAAATTTTGGAGAAATTAAGTATTATTTGATAATTTTAGAAAATTAAGCAAATTAAAAATGATTGATCATTTGGTACCTAAATTCAAATATTATAATATTTAGGGACCTAATCGCTATAATGTAAAATTTAGAATAAATCTTTAAAAAAATTACTTATAAATTTTTTCAAATACACTCTTCTCAACTCTTTTCTTGAAACTTAGTATTAATTTTAAAACTACTAACTTTTTTTATTATAGCACATACATCATAATTTGAATATCTTTATAAATAAAATATTTAATAATTTTTTACGACAAAATTTTAATCAAATAAACAACCAACAGCTAGTTGAGCACCACCCATTATTATTATGTAACCAAAAGAAAATTTATTTAACTACAACAATTTTAATCCTATAAAGTTATAAGTCTAATAGTTCTAATTCTAATATTATGTCTGATTAATACAAAATAATTCTAGTATCTTTATTTTAAGTTAATTTTATTTATTTTAAGTTAAAAACTTTATTTGAGACATGTGAATCTATTGTTAATATTGATTGTATTTATTTATAGTAAATTAACTTAATAAGTATTATAATAAATGATTTGTGAGAATAATAATGCATATGATTTATTTAAGTAATTATATTTATGTGTATGAATTTGTATGACTTTTCCTTACATTTGTTAACGTTTGTTTATTCTATATGTCATTTTTTTTTATTTTTTAACATTTACTTTTTACAACTCTTTCAATGTTCATAGGAGGGGAACTGTTTGCCTCATAAGTGGGTTTGAATATTATATATATATATTATAGCAAACCGTACAAGTTACAAATAAAAATTAATATATTAATAATATTTTATATAAAAATAATAAATGGTATTTATAATATACGTTATTATATATATTATTTTTCTCATTATAATTATATAATATTTATATATAACTATTATTATATATAATTTAATTATATAATAAATTTTAATATATAATATAATTATATAATATTTTATTTACTATTATATTTTAATTTATATAAATACTTTATTTTATTATAATGTATTTATATTATAATATAATATAATTACATATAATTCTTAATAAATTATTTAAAAACAATAATTTTATTAATAACTTATAAATTGAGAGTGATTACAAATTTATGAAAAACATTTACAAAACCTATTCTTTAAATACCATCAAATTGAGCAAAACTTCCTATAACTTATTTAATTAAAGTGTTAATTAGCATATAAACCAATTCATCTATATCTCTGCCCTTAGTCAATTAGCATATATTTAATTCTATAAATATATTATAATATATATGTGCACAGATAATTTTTATAAAACATATGAATAATAAAATTTAAAAAGTTAACTTTTTATATAAAAAAATTATTTATGGTTTTAAATGGAGATGGTATTTAGAGTAATTAATGAATTATTTGTTTTAGATTATTTATTTAATATTTTTTGGAATATTTTGTATAGTTTAATCAACTTATTTACTAATACTTTAAATTCCATCATTTGAATTAAAAATATAAATTTAATATCATTCATATATTTATATTTATTTTAATATTATTTTATAATATTAATTGATAGTTAAGTTAAACACAAAAATTTTAATTTAATTTTTCGATTTTATTAGTACGAGAGAATGGATTTCACAAATAGTTGGAGAAATGTTAGTATTAATTTTATTTTTTTGATTTAGTGTGTATATATATTATATACATTACATAGAAAAATATCAAAATTTATATGAGAAATTTATATGTCAATGTTATTTTGGTTGGTAGAGTGAATAATGGAGGTGGGACTTATATGAAATTTATCACGTGCTTTTTTTTGCACCACTAATTTGTCACATGTCTCCCATCATATTTGCATTTCATCTCAAGAGGGTAACTTACAATTTATCTATTTATATATTATAAAATATAAAAATCATTAATATTATAAATAAAAATTGTAAATTGTATTGGAGAAGTGCACTTAACATTATGGAGTGTTTATATGCTTAATATAAGTTGAAATAAAAATTAAAAAAATTAACTTAATATAAGGTAATACACTTATCAATTAAAAATAGGGGTGAAACATGAGAGATAGTGTGTCAAAGGCCAATTCTAAGCTACCTTTCTTCTTTATTACACAGCTGCCAGTCTTCCCAAAGTTGCTCCTCCTGGTGTTGGGTAATATTTCTGTGCACTATGTAAGTATATGAATGCCTCTGCATTTGTATATAAGTAAAACAGTGTCATTCCGTTACTCTGCCAAGAGAGGTTAAGGGTCTGAGACCACTATTCGTTAAGTTCACTATAGTTACAAGAGTTTATATAAGCTAATCCATATGGCCGCGGCGATGGTCCAGCCGCAGCGGGCAAGCCTCTTTCGACACGGTGGGTGCTGGTTGCTCCTGCGGTGCTTGGTCGGTGCTGCCCTATCTCTGGCCCACGTCCATCACTACGAGTTCGTGGTATGAATATAGATTCAAACTGTGAAAACTAGCATGAGACTGTAATTTTTCTCGGCTACCTGGCTGATGGATGGATATCCACGGCGTTTGCTTGCTGCTAATGGAGACGAACTATACCAGGCTTTGCGAGACCAAGAGCATCCTGACCGTTAACGGGCAGTTCCCAGGGCCCGTGATTCGAGTTCACCGTGGCGACACCGTCTTCGTTAATGTCATCAATCGTGGCTACTACGGCGTGACCCTTCACTGGTAAGTGTGGTAGGTCAAATAATGTATAGTACTAAACGAAATAAAAATGCATACGCTCCGTTTGTATTTTATAGGCACGGGGTGAAGCAACCGAGGAACCCATGGCATGACGGTCCGGAGTACATCACGCAGTGCCCGATAGCGCCTGGCACCAACTTCACCTATGAGGTCCAGTTCACCACCGAGGAAGGGACCCTCTGGTGGCACGCTCACAGCGACTGGACCAGGGTCACGGTCCATGGGGCCATCGTCATACTGCCGCCGGAGGGCACCGATGACGGCCGGTATCCATTTTCCAAGCCCGATGCAGAGGAAGTAATTGTTCTAGGTGCGTGCACCCAATAAATATATACTACTCATTAATACTCTAATTATAGATCAAGTGATACTTACTGCATTGCTCGTGGGCAGGACTAGGTCTGACTATTAAGGGTTCTTGCTGTGGCCTTCATGGCATGGAACAACAGTTTATGAACATGGCGATAAGTCTAACTCCGAATATATGTATTGCTTGTTGGCAGCCTCCTGGTACAAAGGAAACCTGAGGGAGCTGCTGGCGGAGGCGCTGGAAACTGGCTCAGACACTCCTACGTCCGATGCCTACACCATTAACGGCCAGCCCGGAGACTTCTCCGCCTGCTCCAACGGTACCATATATACAGTAAACAAATATATATAGAAAGAGAGCAGAGACTTGTATCACTGTATCATGTCTTACAACCAGTTTTCAATCTTCGAGCTCAGCTCTTTACCCATGGATTTGCAGATACAACCTACAAGGTGATGGTAGAGCAGGGCAAGACCTACTTGCTCCGCATCGTCAACGCCATACTAAACGTCGACCTCTTCCTCTCCGTGGCCGGCCACAACCTAACCCTCGTCGGCTCGGATGCCTCCTACGTGAAGCCTATCACATCGAGCTACAACGTGCTGAGTCCCGGGCAGACCATGGACGTCCTTCTGTCGGCCGACCGGCCCCTCGGCCGCTACTACATTTCCGGCCGCCAGTACTCGAGTGACGGGGTGGGCATCGTCGACTACGACCACAGCAATGTGACCGCGATCCTGGAGTACCGTGGAGACTACACTCCGAGCGCTAGTCCTCCCGAGTTCCCTAACTCGACCCTTCCCACTTACAAGGACAATTTTGCTGCCCTGAGCTTCAGGGAGCGGATCAGGAGCTTGGCCACAGGAGACCATCCGTCGAATGTGCCAAGAGAGGTGAGCACGAGGATGTTCGTGCTGGTGTCTATGGGAATGCTCATCTGCCCCAGTAGCTCGTGTCGTGGGGTCTATGGAAATAGAATAGCCTCTAGCATGACGAACTTCTCTTGGATCAACCCTACAACAGACATACTGCAAGCATATTATCGGTAAAATCTCTGTCCCAAATTCAACAAATTATCGATCATTTCTACATTTACAATACCCTAACATTTAAACTAAATTTATATCGAATATATAATTAAATAAAATAGTATTATAAAACCATCATAATATTTTAATAATAATGAGAATATATCTTAAATATATTATACTAATACACCTAAAATATAAATATATATTTTTACTATATCACAGTAAATTGATATAAATAATAACGTGAATTAGTACATGACCTTATACTAAATATAGAAAAAAAATTCAAAACTATAATAATAATTTTCATTATTTAAAATAAATTAATTAAAATGAAACAAGTAAAAATTAAATAAATTCTAAAAAAAATTTTGTCACATAAAAAAGATATTAAGTCTCACTCTCCTTAGTAATATTCTAAAAAATATAAGTGGAAAAAGATATTATAAGAAATAAAATAATATATTATAGTAATATTTTAAGAAATAAATAATATATTCTAGTTAACTATGGTTAATTTAGAAAAAAAAATATCTAATATAATATAATATTAATTATATATTTCACACCCATATTCTAAATTTTGGCATATTATAATTTTTATATAATCTTACATTTTAATATTGTAGAAATTTTATTAATATAATATATCTATTCATAACATTTGGATTAAAATCATCACTTATACTTTGTTGAGATCTTTTATAGTACCTTTTTACTTAGAATTTTTGTATGTTATATTCAATTATCTGTATTTTTTAATATACTAATTTTTAACCATATAAATAAACCATTTTTCAACAAATTATGTTTTTACTCCTAATATAGTATAGGAGGATAATCATTTTCAATCATTTTCATTTCGGGTTCAATGGATCAACTGCAATATAATTAATTGGATCATTTTAATTTCGGGTTGAATCGATCTATTATAATATGATTAATTGAATTTATACGACGGTATCACTATTGAAAATAATTTGTTCTTAAAATAAAAATTTACCTATGTATTAAATTTAAAATATTAAAACTTATACAATACCATACTTATGAGTTAACTTTATTTTATAATCATTTTTATTATTATATTTTGATATTCAAAATTGTTCATCTATTAAAAGGAGTTTTAATATAAACTGATATTTTCTCTATTAAACTCAAAGCCCTGTATATATAAAAAAAAATCGTTCATAAAATACTTGGTTACTTTTTTATGTGCTTACGTTAACGGATACAACTTTTTTTTTTATCTCCTTAATTTTTTCATCTAAATTTACTACCTCATAAAATAAGTTGAAATTAAATTTAAAATTTTCAAATAATTAAAATTATAAATAATATTAAATTGTCCATCTCAAATAAAAAAATTATAAGAAAACTACCAGTAGCTAAAAATAAAAGTTTTGTTTTAACCCACAATATATTCTAAAATCAACTCAAAATTTTAGTATCATCTCTATACATAACATATAATTTAACAATTTTACTAAAAAATAAATCAATATTATTTAAGGTATCATTCATTTTATAAAAATGTGCCATTTTTTTAAAATTAGTGAAGTATTACATACACAAAATTTGTTCTAATCTTACTTTTAGATAATCCAAAACAAAATTTATAGTTATATTAATACAAAAATATGTACTAGAATTAAAAAAAATAGTATACAAAATATTAGATTATTTATTACACATCTTTTTACATATAATAATATATCTTAAATAAATTTTCTCCACGTACATTTTCATATGGGCCAAAACAAATGCATATGAAATATTTTAATAGTTTTAATTATCACAATGTTTGATGAGTTTTTTTTTATAATTTACATTTTCATAGTTTTTTAGTTATTCAAAATGTGTTTCTATTACAATTAACTCACTTAAAAAAATGATTGAGTGATACAAATTTATTTTCCCAAAAAATAAACTTATTTTATAATTAAATTTTCTAAATTCATATTTTTACAATTTTCAAATATTTTACAAGGATTATAATATTTTGCCTACAACTTCTTAATATAATAAAAACCAAAAATCTAATATAAAAAATTACAAGCTTCTTTATAGAGAATTATAAATTTTTTCTTACTTATTGTTGATCACACGTATGATAAATTTTCAATGAACTGCACTCACATTACATGTCACGTCACTTGTTCAATTAACTATAATGTGCTTAAAAGATTTTACAAACTCTTTCCGATAGAGTTTGGAGTATAATATATATATTTGTTATAAATAGAATAGTTGACTTTTCATTAAAATATGTGATCCATATTAACTATTAAGTCAATACAACCTCAATGTTTATTATGTCTAATATTCAATTTCTAATATTTTAG
The DNA here is from genome assembly GCA_030064435.1 of Trapa incisa. Classification (NCBI taxonomy): domain Eukaryota; kingdom Viridiplantae; phylum Streptophyta; class Magnoliopsida; order Myrtales; family Lythraceae; genus Trapa; species Trapa incisa. Next base: position 734,382 of record CM057774.1, on the reverse strand, counting down.
TAAAATTAAGTAATATAAGCAAATTGATACTAGTTAGCTTATTATTTATCAATTTGAATGTATTTTATTTTTGTTAATATTAATTTAAATAAATATACAACATAACTATTAAAATTAAGCACGTAAAAAATATAAAAACTAACTAATCTAGATAAATTTCACAACTAATTTATCTAATTAGATGTTGTCCATGGACACTTAACTAAATATTTTTATCGTAAACTCTAATATATTTAAAACTTGTAACCTATCCAAAAAAATGTAAGTCGGTAGGAATAAAATACTTTTTTTAAATTAGTCAATAAATTATATATTTTTAAAACTTTTAAAGTAATTTATAAATATTTTAAATGTTAATTTAATGTTTTATTCCCTATTAGAATATAATCAAAATATATCATTACAAATTTTTAAATGAAAAGATGTATGATTAATTATTCTAAAAGTATTAGGTGTATTATTCCATTCAAAAAGTATAATTAACCTTTCATATATAATCAATTTTAATTTAAATGTAAATTTTAATTTATATTTATATTTAATACAAATATAATTATATCCATTTTAAGATTTATTTTTTTAAATAAATAAAATGTATGCAACTTTTTTAAATTACTATAAAACAAGTAATAAGGTGGATAATTTATTATGATATTTTTAATATGTTTTTTTTAATCTAATCACAAAAATACGTGAAAAATAATTGATATATCGTGTCTATATATATATATAAATGAAATGTGTATACTTACAAAACTATGCAATGTTCATTTTATAAACACATATTATTATTAGTAATATTTTAAGAAATAAAATAATATATTCTAGTTAAGATATGAAATATGTATAGTTAATTTAAATGAATATTTAAGAAAATATAAAATTTGATATACATTTCACCTAATATTTTGAATTTTAGTATATTATCTTATTTATTTAATTTTACCTTTTAATATTATAATATTCATTAAGATAATAAATCTATTTTTCATATTTAAAATTATATAATAACTTTCTCATGAATGGTTCTTACTTTTAAATTTGTATAGTTGATAATATAATTATAAATTAAATAAAATATATAAGTATTGTTAATTTATAAAGTTTAAAACCATAGTATGTTACTTATTATATTCTAGTATTATACTTCATATTAAAATAATTTAAAATGAGAATTTTTTACTAAATATGAAATGAGATATTTTAATGCATAATTAATTAATTATTATGTTAAATAATTTTTTTATTATAATTATATTAATAAAATAAATAAATGTTACCTTACCACTTATCAATTATAATTTTTAATTTTATATAATGTGTCTAATCTACTATATGAGATTAGTCTAAACTTTCTTACATTTAATCAATAATAATAATAATAATATATAATTAGACACTTTCTTACCGACCGTCGGCTTTCATTTTGACGACAGCAACATTAGTGGAGTCTACAGCACAACCTTCCCAAACTTCCCATCGGTGTTCTACAACTTCACAGCGGACGATCTGCCGCTCAACGTCTCAGTCCCCACCAAGGCGAAAATGGTGAAGGTGCTGAACTTCAACGAGTCTGTGGAGATAGTCTTCCAGGGCACCAACATCCTGGACGCAGCCGAGACGCATCCGATGCACCTCCACGGTCACAGCTTCTACGTGGTCGGCTCCGGCGTGGGGGACTTCGACGAAGTCAATGACCCCAAAGTGTACAACCTTGTCGACCCACCGTACCTGAACACCGTCACGGTTCCCAAGAGTGGCTGGGCCGCCATTAGATTTACGGCAAACAATCCGGGTAGCCTGCCGTGTGTTTTCTTTTCCTATATAAAACAAAATGCATGAGAATTGACAATGAATTTCTTGTTCAGGAGTGTGGTTCTTGCATTGCCACTTCGAGAAACACTTGACTTGGGGAATGGAAACAGTCCTCATTGTCAAGGATGGAGGTTCGGCCTCAACCAGTATTCTGCCTCCCCCGGCTTACATGCCTCCGTGCGACGGTGAAGCGAGCTCCTTGAATCTGGTGAGTATGGTTGATAAAAGCCCGGTTTACATGGTCGATGATGAGGTGATTCAATAGAGTATTTTTTTTTATGCTCTAATTGTAGACAGAGGGCTTCATTGTAATAAAGGATCCAACAATGAGGATCCTGGTGTGTTGTTCAAATAATAAAATCGATGTCCAGAGAAAAAGAACCAAAAGATCAAATTCCATTACAAATATATTTTTTTGGGAGATTTATAAAACATACAAATAATTTTATTTAAACTAAAATACAATTACATTACTTTTAAAGATATATATTTCTTAATTTTATTTTTATTCTTATATATTTTAGAAAATTATATAATAATAATATTTTATATAAAATTATATGAAAAAATATTATATATAAAATATATATCATACATATAAAATATAGTTTATCAAATAAACGTATATTATTTTTTATATTGACATTATATAATTAACATTAATTTATTTATTTATTATAATAATTACTTATTTTTGTTATATTGTATAATTATATAATAACAATATAATATGTTATTAAATATTTATATATAAATATTATATAATAATAATATGAAAAATAATATATGTGTATTTGATAAACTATATTTTACCTAAACATAGTATATTTTTATGTATAATATTTTATTATATAAATTTATAAAATATTTTTAATATATAAAGTTATTTAAAATCTATAAAAATAAATAATAATTTTAAAATAATATAAATTATATTAAATTTATATTTTTAATTCAAATGATGGAATTTAAAGTATTAATGAATGAGTTGATTAAATTATGCAAAATATTCCCAAAAAATTATTAAATAAATAATCTCAAACAAATAATTCATTAATCACTACAAATCCCCCCTCCATTCAAAACCATAAATAATTTTTTTTATAAAAAGTCAACTTTTAAAATTTTATTTTTTATATGTTTTATAAAAATTATGTGTGCACATATATATTATAATATATTTATATAATTAAATATATGCTAATTGACTAAGGTTAAGATAGAGATGAATTGGTTTATATACTAATTAACACTTTAATTGAATAAGTTATGGGAAGTCTTGCTCGATTTGATTGTATTTAAAGAATAGGTTTTGTATATGCTTTCCATAAATTTGTAATCACTCTCAATTCATAAGTTATTAATAAAATTAAAAAATAAAATTATTATTTTTAAATAATTTATTAAGAATTATATATAATTATATTATATATTAAAATGTATTATATAGTTAAATTATATATAATAATTATTATATATAAATATGATATAATTATAATAAAAAAATAATATATATAATAACTAATATTATGTCTACCATTTATTATCTTTGTATAAAATATAATTAATATATTGATTTTTATTAGTAACTTTTTGGATTTGCTTTACATACATATATATATATATATAATATTGAGACTAACTATATTAGTCACCAAACCTACTAATAAGGCAAACTGTTTCCCTCTTATGAACATTGAAAGAGTTGTAAAAAATAAATGTTAAAAAATAAGAAAAAATGACATATAGAATAAACAAATGTTAAAAAATTTATGGAAGAGTTATACAAATTTATACTAATAAATATAATTACTTAAATAAATCATATGTATTATTACTCACTCAAATCATTTATTATGTTACTAATAAAGTTAATTTACTACAAATAATGAGAAATACAACCACTATTAACAATATAATTAAATGTCACAAATGGAGTTTTTAACCTATATTCATTAATTAACTTTATTCTTTTTGAACACATATTCGATGAATTAAGGCAATTAATTAGATATAAAATTGGTTTACATAGGGCAACAAAGTAATTCTTTATCAAATGTATAATACTTTTATTAAATTAACGTGTTGTTAAAAATTTGAGAGATTGTTTATATTTGAAGGGTACGAACAGTGGTATTTGTAGAATTTATCTATAAATATGAATTTATTATTTTTAATAATTTATTAAGTAATATATACAATTATATTATATTATATTATTAATAGAAAAATATATAATTATATTATATAATTAAATTATTATATTAAAAATAAATTAATATTAATCATGTAATAATGCTTATATATAAATAATATATATAATAAATTTTTATATAATATTTTTATTGTATAATTATATATAAAATATTATTAATATATAATTTTATTTTTTTTTCTAATATACATATTCTCCTATTCATAGTACAACCATGAAGGTTCCTCACTTTTAAAAACATATCATTTTTCATATTTTTAAATTTAATATATTTTCAAAACTATCACTTATAAATTTTATAAATAAAAATATAATAAGTAAATAATTTTATACGTGTAAATATACTTTTATATATTAGCAAAATGTCTATTTTATAACTTAAGTACTTAATAGTTAAAATTTTCTTTTTTGAATTAAAATAATTAATATTCATTAAACTTGTTTTTTTAGCTATTTGATTGCATAGGAATAGTGAGTATCTTAAACATTATCTTCATATAAAGTATATAAAAAGAAATATGTATTATATTCATCATTTATCATAACTATTAAAGAAATAAAGTATAAGATAAAAGTGATAAAATAAACTTAAATAATACATATGAATTAGATAAGATGGTGAAAAATTTACACTTTAAATTATAGTATCATTAATATAATTTTGTGACTTATTTTCTTATTTACGTTTAATAAATATTTTTACAATATTTTCATAAGATATGAATATATAAATTTTCGGATTTTGCTTTTATATAAAGTATATTGAAATAAATATAAGTATGTCTAATTAAGAAACGGACTATTTTTTTCAATTTCAACGTATACAAAATTTATTATAAAATAAATACACACATTCCTTCCATATATAATTAAATAATAATATTTTTTATAAAATAAAATATAATTTTTAATAATATATATAATTATATTATATATAATTGAATTAAACGGTTCAAATTTTATTATATAATTAAGTATTTATAAACTAGTAATAATAAATTAATAGAGTATAATTATAAAATTTATAATTTAGAGTTTCATATATATTACTAATATTATACTTCACATAATAATTTTAAAAAATTAAATTTAAATTAAAAATTGATTCGATCAAATAATATTTAATTTTAAATGTTATTAATCAATTATAAGTTGTTGATTCAGTTTGTATACGAATAATGTGCCCTTTTATTATGGGTGGGTAGGAGCATTATTTATCCAATTTTTATGGAAACTTAAACTAATGGATAAACACCAAAATGTTAGATATTCAAATTTAATATATTACATAATTAAGTGTACAACTTCTGTATAATTTCATTTTAAGGCTTTTACTTTAGTCTATGGTTCATATTATATGAGCTACATAGATATTTACAAGACTCAATGAATAAGAAGTTCGTTATAGAATTATTGAATATCATCTGTAAAGATCACGAGGAAAAAAACATGCACAAAGGTTTCAATGGTTTTGGTCCCCTACATTGAAAGCACACCCACTAAACATCAACAAGTCCCCTCACCTCATTAATACTGACTTACCAGGGCACCCTACCCTCTCCTTTCACCTTCACTCATTCATCCTCTGCGTACTTACATTCACTCAACCTAAATGATGTTTGGTAAAATAACTTGATCCGACCTACATCTCATACTATGATGGCTAAGTTATCTAGTTCCATAAAACCTCCCAAGTATCTTCATAAACCCTAATTATTTTAGCCAAATTATGAAATTTGAAGTGCAGGATTATCGAGTGGAGCGGTAAGAGGTGATTAGAAACAAGAATTGAAGAAAATAAGGACTTACAAGCCGCCAATTAGTCAAGGTAAAATCCGAAGTGTCATATGCTCAAATTGGGAAAGAAGGTGAGGCCAATTTGGGGATTTTGGGGGACTTTTGTGCAATTTTAAAAAATGGGAGGGTTGAACTATAATTTTGCAAAATTGAGAGTATTTTTATGAAATTCACCCCAATTGAGGGTCAATTGGGCAAATTGGACAAATTTGAGGCAAAATAGAAATTTTATAAAGTTGGGGGACCAAAATGTAATTTTAAAAAGTTTGGCAAATTGAGAATTTTTTTTAAAATGAGAGACCAAGTGGCGATTTGACAAAATTAAGGGTCTTTTTATGTAATTTCCTTCCAATTAAGGGTCCGTTGGATAAAATTGGATCAAATGGATGACCAATTTGTAAAATTTAAAAAGTTGGGATCAAATTGTAATTTTTGGAAAATTTGGGGCTCAATTACAATTTTTAAAAGTTTAAGGAAATCAGGGGCAGTGTTGATATAATAAAGGAGCCGAAGGGATAATTAGAAAATTTAGGGGTCGGATAAAAAAAACGGTAATTAAGGAGGAAAAGATGAACACACAAACCTCGGGGACTAAAGTGCAATTAAGGCCAAATATGAAGGCTTATACGCAAATATACCAAGAAGTACAATTCCTTAGTTCAACGCCCTAACAAGGACATCCATGACATGTAGGGACTGATTATTCGAGTACCTGCTTCCGGAAAAGGAACTGCGAGGCTAGATTCCGCCGGTGTGACCCCGCCAAAATCACCGGGTGAGTAGGAATTGCTATAACGTCCATTCCGATTGGAATGACAGTTTAAGATTTGAAAATTTGTTTTCTCGGAATTAGCCTTCCCTGACTTGGTGACTCTGCTTAAAATATTTGGGAGCTAATTCCGGGCTTATGCTCGAGATGCTAGTGGGCCCAAGGCTGATGGATACGAGCATGGACCCGTCCAAAACAGACAGGTGATACATGAGGCTAAAATACCTTAATAATGGGAACTTGTGTGATACCCATCGAGCCAAGCTGAGTTGTTGAGCTTGTTGGGTCGAACCAATGCTCTACGAAAACCGGGTCGTCGAACTTGTTGGGCCAGTACGCGTGGTAGGGCCGAAGCCAAGCTGATAGACCGTTGTGCAAGAGGGCCAAAGATAATGGTTATAACATAAAAAGCTTATTGATTGTGCATATACCGTGAGGTTTGGACCATCAGGACACCTGGCATGAGGTAGTGATGGGACCCAAGGACTGCTGGACGACCAAGGGAGCATAAGAGCAGTATCATCATTTAGTAGGTTGTGAAGCCGAGGGTTTCCTATGCACGAAAACCGAGGTAGTAGGGGGAATGAGGTCTCGTCCCGTTGAGCGGACATGGTGGAAGAATTCGAGTTTGGGGTCGGACTACTGATATCCGCACAAACTCCGGGTAGAGGCAGCATCCCTTTATCAGGATAGACGGTAAAGGTGCTCCGGTCCACAAGTGGCGCGGTCGAGAACCGAACGTGTGATCTCTCCTATGATAGGAGGGCGGTTGTTGATTTTGTAAGTGTGTGAAATAAAAATATATTAAATATAAGATAAATTCAAGTAAACCGTTATAGTAAACTTGCACTCACTGAATTGTCGAGCTCACCCCTCAATCTAAATATTTTTTAGGAAGAAATACAATATTTCGGTTTTATTTTCCCTCAGACCCAAACCAGGTATATCATTTTAGAAATTTCAGTTTTTCTAAATGTTACCCAGGGAAATTATGACAGCTAATACGCTTTTCTCTCGACCCCGAGAAACTTTTCTAAGTTTTGAGAGAGTGACAGGTTGTACATTAGACCCCAGGCCAAACCGGGCGTTTGGCCGAAACATGACACGTGTTAGGTCTCATCCTACCCACCTTTCAATTAGATGGTTGAGTCAAATGAACCTTAAGAGAGTACGTGGTTACCCGAGGGATGTGTAGCTCAAATATGCAGGCCGATCAATGATCCGTACACATTCTTTGACTGCCTTTAGACATGTTTGTGTGTTGTGTCACCATCATCATGGGCTATCTAGACTCCCTCTCCCCCACATGCACGCCTCTAAATTATATTTTTAAAAGTGTGAGGAATATTTAATATGCATGTATAATTGTTGAAAAAAAAGTATAATTAATTTTAAATAAATATAAGTAACTCATTATTGAATTAAAATAATTCCCCTTTCCTATGATTGAATATGTAGCCTATAGTCTAATTGTGCACGTGTAGATTGAATTTGCTACTTCATAGGTAAATTCTATTTTTTCCTATTTGTGATTTTTTTAATTTATTTTTTATAAATTTTATTATTTATTTAGGTATTTGTTGAGTTATTTGCTTAAGTTACAATTTTACTAATTCGTTTTGTGGTTTGATTTAATTTATTAATTTTTTTATTTTTTGATCATTTTAACGTTTTTCAAAATTTTTTATATTTACTTATTTTTTTAGTTTGTCTTATAATTTTAGTAATTTATTGTGTGGTTTCCTTTAAATTATTATTATTACTTTACATAATTCATACTATTTTTTATTATTTTTATTCACTCTAACCATTTTTAATATATTTTACAATCTCATATATTTTTTATGTTTAATTTTATTTTTAAGTATTTTTTTATAATTTTTTATCACTAATTATATTTTAAATATTTATTTATATTTTTTTGTTCTTTTAAATAAATCTTATAATATTTTATTACTAATTTAATTGTTTCTTAATATTTTTCATATTTTTTACATTTTTTATTTCACTTAATATTTTAAATAATATAATTTATTATTTATTTTTAAATTTTTATTGTGAATTTCTCAACATCTCAATCTCTACCAACTTTCATCTACATTCCATCAAGCATGAGAACGACATTCTCCTACAAAGATCTCCACGGTTAATTCTCGATCAACTTGATCTGACATTCCAGCAACCAAGAGCAAGTGGATGCTACAATTGAGGAAATAATAAATGTAGTCTTTATCCACAGAGTAGCTGGAAAATTTGGATGATATTTGATATAGGTTTCTTAAAAAAAATACACATAAAAAAATTAAATAATATATTTGTTGAGAAAATATTACTTTTCAATTAATATATCTAATTTTGTATATATCAATAACACTTTCTAATAATATAGTATTACACTTTCTTAATTCACACTACTCGTAATCACAAATTTGGGTGGGTAACTATACTAATATTAAAAAAATAATTTATTAATAACTTTTTTCACATATTATAAAACTAAAAAATTATATCTGATTTAAATACAATAATTAAGTGCGTATTTAAAAAAATATTTATGTGAAATACGTTTAATATGTTGAAATAATAGGAAATGTTATAAAAATTTTAAAAAATATAAAAAATATATTTAATAAAAAGAATCATAATTCTAAAAAAATATAAAACTATAACCTTGCAAAAATAAATTATGAAAACCTTAATAGGCATAACAAATTATAATATAACTTTCACCTACCACCATATTTTTCATTAAAATATGTTTTATTCTTCAAATAATAAAATATAATATTTAATACAATTTTTTAAATATAAATAATCTAATTTAAAGAAAAAGTATATGAAAAGGGGAATGGAAAAGACAATAGTGTAATTTTTTTTATTTAATTTGGTCCAAACCGTTCCCTTACCTATAATTTATTTGCTTGGCAACATAGTATTTTAAATGGATTGGTGAGTTTTTACCACTAAATGGTAGGATGAGTTTAAAAAGAATTATCACTTCTTTCTTTATTTAATACTTCCAATTATTTGGGATTATATAACCATTTGCGCGTTTTATAAAAAAAAGTTTCCATATTTTTCCTTACTTAGGATTTGGTTTAACAAATAATTATAATTCCTTAATTATAAAGATTCAAATATACCGTTTTTACCATACACCCTAATAAAAATTCACGACTTCTACTCGAAATATGATTGAGCATCACTTGTCTGACCCTTAAACCCAAATTACTTTGTGTTCGCTATGTGGGACGAGACGTCACATAACCCTGCCTAGGTCTTAGTGCGCAGGACTCCGAGCTTCATGACTCCATGGACACAAAACTGCTCTTATCGCATCCGAGTTATCCAACAATCCTTAAAACCAACACTACCCCAACGGGACGTCTCAATAGTTTCGTATCGTAGTGAATGCACAAACAAAAGTAATCTCTAGTGCTACTGAAGCAATGACCCCGATACTCGGCTTTGGCTATATAGCTGCTAGTTCAACAGGTTCGTTAACCTAGTTTTAGCTCCACAACTACTAGCACACCGAGTCTGTATGTCCAGATTTGGCACAACAGCGATTCACACAAGTAGCTAATTATAAAAGTTTTCATGGCTCATAATCTTATTTGTTTAGGGGTTTCGGCCCGTGCCTATTAGCCTTGGGCCCACTTTATTATTTTTTAAAACTGAATCTTAGTTCTTATAAGTTCAAAATCAAGGCTTTCGACCTATTGGAGCTGTCCCAACTATTATAAAAAAAGTCTCCCAAATTTTTTTAGTAGTTTCACTCGGTCAGTGGAGATCATTTCTGGAAAACGATTTTCAATTCTTAAATAGTGTACTTATCACCTCAATCGGGCATGGTGTCGAAAATCTCCACTCACATTAATTTTTCAACTAAAACATGATTTATCATCACAACCCGGTATAATGTTAAAAAGTATCACTAATTCGATAACTGTGACATGTTCGTCCCAGCCGGATTTCTAGTCCTTGTTGAACTACTCAGCACACGTACTCATTTAACCCGTTCCTAAATCATTCGAGCATTCTAATAAGGGAAGTGTTGGCATGAAAGATGTTTTGCTTTCAAGTATTTGCAACTACGCCCTAAATTTTACCTTATAGTGATTAGATCCCTAAAAATCATAATTTTTTACTTTAGGTCCCAAATACTCAATCATTTTTAATTAAGTCACTAAGATTTTTAATATCACTATTGGGTTCTTAATTTTCTAAAATTACCAAATGGTAATTAATTTCTCCAAAATTTTTAATTGGTCCCTAAATTTCTCAATATTATCAATTAGTCTTTTAAATTTCTCCAAGTTGTCAATTGACACTCAATTTACAAGAAATTGTAATCCGACCTCCAATTTTTCCAAAAATCTCTAAATTGCCAAATTTTCTAAAAAATACAATTTGATCACTTGATATCTTATTTTATTCAATTGACCACCCAAACTTGGTTAATTATCTCTATTCATGATCGGAATTATCTTTCCTATATCTCACTTATCATTTTAAACTTTAAAACACTTAATTTGACTTATAAATAAGTTCAAACGAATTTTTCTCGAAAAATAATCATAGAGAAAAAGGTTTGATTAATAATAGGTAATTTTCACCCACTACACTTTATAATTTTTCTATATTATTTGTGATTGTATTCACTAATTAAAATTTTTAAATTTCAGTTTTAAAATCTTATTTGCCAATTTTGGTTCACATGTATACTCCATTTACTATTGTAAACTTTCGGTTTAATTTTATTATTTTATTTAGTGTATATATATACATTACATAGAAAAATATCAAAATTTATATGTGAGAAATTTATATGTCAATGTTGTTTTGGTTGGCTGAGTGTATAATGGAGGTGGGACTTATATGAAATTTGTAAACCCCGCACATTTGAGTTAAGAAAAACCGGGAAAAGAACCGATCAAACCGAATAAGAAAACTAAACCGGTTTACATTTGAGAATAAGCAATATGAAAATTTACAACTTTCGGTTGATCCAAAAGATTTATTAAACATTGGAAAAGAAAATTAAGACAAACTAGAAAACAAAAACCAAATCGGTTCAGGTGAACTAGATTCCATAAGAACTTGCTTACCTAAGAGTAGTGTGAGGATGAGATAGCCATCAATTATGCGTACGAATTATCATAAATAGCCATCAATTAATATATATTTAATTATTGAAATTAATACCAATAATTTAATACATAAATTAAATTATTGGAATTAATACAAATAATTTAATATCAAAATTAAATTATTGGAATTAATACCGAAATTAAATTATTGGAATTAATACCAATAATTTATGGCAATATTAATACTAGTAATAAATCTCGCTCATTTAATACACGGGTTTTACGACTATATAAAGAGGTCATCCCCATTTCATTCTCCTCACACCTGAACACTTCTCTCTCTCTCTACTGCTCCATTTCCCGGTAAAGCTCGAACCAGAACTTCGACTTGAACAAATGTCGGGCTCTTTAGAACCGGGGAGATGACAGCTATCTGATAGCAAACTCCAGTTAATCTGAGAATTGTTGGAGAAGCGCCGACATGATGGAATAGTGAAACAACTACGGCGGACCGAAGCTGCCCTATTTCGGCCAAGCTGAAATCGGCCATTTCAAGCCCTCCTCAGGCCAAACCAAGCCCTCCCAAAACTTCCTCGGCCTTTCCATGGCTGAATTAGGAGCGAAAGATAAGCCAATTCGGCTCCCCTATATAATTTTCGATCGGTGCTAGAGAGAGAGTCGACTGAATTTCAATGACGAAATTCTAATCCAATTCCGCATCAATTGATACAATACTTGATTTTAGGATGAACCTCAGGACGAGACCTATCTGCCCAGATCGAAAGCTCGGACTGTCGTATCTTCACCGGTGAGTAATCGAAGCTTTCTCTCTCTACAGTATGTTTTTTCGACAAAGCTCCGTTTGAGCTCGTTCCGATGTTAAAATCTGCGATTCAAAGTTTCTTAAAATCGTATGAACATACAGGAACTCAATTTCAACTCCAATTTCAATAATTAGAAGTGTTTGATCGGTCAATTTGATGAAAGGCATGATGGATGAGAGGATAACGGTAAAAAAGATAGTTGAGGAATGCCATTAAAAGAAAAGAGGGATGAAGTCATATGATCCCTGAAAAGTAAAAAAAAAAAAAAAAAGCTAAGAGAGACCCTAAAGGAGATGTTCTAGAAATCTAATGGACAAAGACAGGTCCTAGAAAATGCCATGCTGTAAGGGGTATGTAAGCCCAACAATCCCAAGGAGAATATGACTCAAAGTAAGGAAGAGTCGGCTAATAAGCATGACGAGGTCGAATATAAAAATTTGGACTGAAGTTATAATAGACAACGAATGGAGGAAATGTCAAAATGAGATGAAAAAGTGAGAATAAAGAAAACTGTGGCAACTAGTACGTAATGCCCGAAAGAACATTGAGCTAAAGGTTTCAACGACCAAGGGGTTAACTAGACATGGGAATGGTTAGGTATCTTGAAATTTTCAATCTTGAGTACATAACCTCAAAGGGAAGAATGTGCTCTAAGCAAAGAAAGATATAAATCTAAGAATATACCCTGAAGTATGGTATGTCTCGTTATGATAAACTCCATGGAGGGAGTAAATAATATAAAGGAAAAGAAATTCTGTAAGTGAAGGATGTAAAAAGGACTAATTAAAAGAACAAGAGAAGACTTTGTATGTTAAGCAAACACCAAAGGGGCATCAAAGGAAATGATTGCTCATGCAAGGATGTTAACTAAGTTTTGGGGACAAAACTCCTAAAAGGAGGGGAGAGTTGTAAACCCCGCATATTTGAGTTAAGGAAAACCGGGAAAAGAACCGGTCAAACCGAATAAGAAAACCAAACTGGTTTACATTTGGGAATAAGCAATATGAAAATTTACAACTTTTGGTTGATCCAAAAGATTTATTAAACATTGGAAAAGAAATTTAAGACAAACTAGAAAATAAAAATCAAATTGATTCAGGTGAACTAGATTTCATAAGAACTTCAAAGTTAAGTGTGCTTACTTGATAGTAGTGTGAGGATGGGTGACCTCCTAGGAAATATGATTTTTTGTAACCCGAAATTTCGGTCAAAAATTTTTATGCGAACGTACGACTTATCATAATACCGAAATTAAATTATTGGAATTAATACCAATAATTTATGGCAATATTAATACTAGTAATAAATCTCGCCCATTTCATTCTCCTCACACCTGAACACTTCTCTCTCTCTCTATTGCTCCATTTCCCGGTAAAGCTCGAACCAGAGCTTCGACTTGAACAAAGGTCGGGCTCTTAAGAACCGGGGAGATGACAGCTATCTGATAGCAAACTCCAGTCAATACGAGAATCGTTGGAGAAGCACCGATATGATGGAATAGTGAAACAACTACGGCGGACCAAAGCTGCCCTATTTCAGCCAAGCTGAAATCAGCCATTTCAAGCCCTCCTCAGGCCAAACCAAGCCCTCCCAAAACTTCCTCAGCCTTTCCACGGCCGAATTAGGACCGAAAGGTAAGCCAATTCGGCTCCCTTTTATAATTTTCGATCGGTGCTAAAGAGAGAGTCGACCGAATTTCAATGACAAAATTCTAATCCAATTCCGCATCAATTGATACAATACTTGATTTTAGGATGAACCTCAGGACGAGACCTATCTGCCCAGATCGAAAGCTCGGACTGTCGTACCTTCACCGGTGAGTAATCGAAGCTTTCTCTCTCTACAGTTTGTTTTCCGACAAAGCTCCGTTTGAGCTCGTTCCGATGTTAAAATCTGCGATTCAAAGTTTCTTAGAATCGTATGAACATACAAGAACTCAATTTCAACTCCAATTTCAATAATTAGAAGTGTTTGATCGGTCAATTTGATGAAATCAAATTCGGTAGTGTTGAAGAGTTGAAATTGGGGGAAATTTTGGGGATTTTCGAAATTCAAAGGGGCCAAAATACAATTTTATGAAATTGAGGGTCAATTGGGCATGAAAATAATGTTGGAGGACCAATTGAGGAATTTTGGAAATTTTGGGGAAAAACTTACCATTTTTGTGAAAGAATGGAAAAATGGTAATTTTGGAAAAATTGGGGAACCAAATTGGAAATTTGGAAAATTAAACCCCTTTTTGGTGAAATTGAATAAATTGAGCTCCCACGATAAATTTTAAAAGTTACAGGACTCAATTTGAGGAAAAACCGACATTAGGGACTTAAAGTTAAAGAGAAATAACTTTAGGGACCTAATTGCAAATAAATAAAAGTTTGACTTTCTCATTCATTTGGAATGAATGAAGGCGATTAGGCCGAAGGATAATGAACCAAGATGTTTATATCGTGTAGGAACGTGAAATACCGAGAACGCTAGTAAGGACAAGCTCGCGTGAATACAAAGAACCAGTTTAGTGGAATTCACGGCATTAACAGGTGAGTGGGTTATTTACATCATACTCAGTTGGGATGATAAGCACATTTTATAGTTAAAAACCACTTACCCATTGTGAGTGGTTTACTAACATCATACCCAATTGGTATGATGAGCACAACTTAAAAATAAAAATTATTTACCTGTTGTGAGTAAAAATTTTATATTATACCCGGTAGGGGATATCTAATATAATATAATATTAATTATATATTTCACCCCATATTCTAAATTTTAGCATATTATATCTTTTATATAATCTTATATTTTAATATTAAAAATTTATTAATATAAAAAAATTCATAAAATACTTAGTTGACTTATTTTTATGTACTTAAGTTAATATTTATCTGCATCTTTTTCATCACCATAATTTACTTTACGAATTTAATTTTCTTATTTTCATCTAAATTTACTAATTCATCAAGCTTAAATTTAAATAATTTAAAAGATTAAAATTATAAACAATTTTAAAAATTAGGGATAAGAATAAATTAATTATAAAAAATTTAAAATGTGTTAATATATAGCTAAAAATAAATATTTTATTTTACTAAAGGATTATAATCTAATACAATAATTATATGTATAACATGTAATCTAACAATTTCTCTAAAAAAAACTAAATCAACAATATTTAACCAATCATTTATTTATTACATATAATGTGTCATTTTTTTTAAATTAGTTAACTATTACAAATACAATTTTTTTCATCTTAATTTTAGGTAATCCCAAAATAAAATTAATGGTAACATCAATACAAGAATCCCACTAGAATTTGGGAAAATAGTATACAAAATATTAGTTGTTTCCTATACATAATTTTTTACATATAATATATCTTAAATACATTCATTTTCATATTGGCAAAACAAATTTAGATATAATATTTGTATAGTTTTAACTATCACAA
Organism: Trapa incisa; assembly: GCA_030064435.1. Classification (NCBI taxonomy): domain Eukaryota; kingdom Viridiplantae; phylum Streptophyta; class Magnoliopsida; order Myrtales; family Lythraceae; genus Trapa; species Trapa incisa. The sequence goes on along the minus strand of CM057774.1, from coordinate 718,418 downwards.
AATATTACGTGAGTAATTACCATTTTATTTCATAGACATAACTTTTTACATATAATATATTTTAAATAAATTTTCTCTACATTCATTTTCATATGGCCCAAAACAAATACAAATATAATATTTATATAATTTTAACTATCACAAAATGTTACATGAGTTATTAACGTGTGTTTTATTACAATTAACACACTTAGAAAAGATTAAGCTATACACAATTTATTTTTCTAAAAAAATAAGCTTATTTTATAATTAAATTTTTCTAAATTCATATTTTTATAACTTCCAATTATTTCACAATAATCATAATATTTTACCTACAACTTGCTAATATAATCAAAACTAAACAATTTAATATAAACGATTAGAAGTAAAATGCATCTCATTTATACAGTATTATAAAATTTTCATAATATTATTTGTTATTTATTATTTATTATTTATTATTAATTATATATTAAAATTTTCAATTAACTCTATCCATTCAACTTATCTTACCCCTCACGCTTTAGAGATTTATGAGATTTATGATAGGGGTAAGTTACCAACTATTTGTTATGATCTTTGTAAATTTTGCAGTATGAAATATTTTATTTATACAGCATTATAAATTTTTTATTACCTTATTTATTATTAATTATTAATTACATATTAGAATTTTTCAATAAACTCTATTCAATCAACTTATCTTTCCCCTCAAATTACAAATTTGTTGTTATGTTTGTAGATTTGGGAGTATGGTATATATGTTTTTGTTATAAGTAGAATAGTTGAAGGATATTACACTAAAATATGCCATCGATATTGTTTCTTACATCAACACAACTTCAATGTCTATTATTAATTTCTCATACTCAATTTCTAATATTTTAGTAAAATTAAGTAGTATAAATAGATGGATACTAGTTAGCTTATTATTTATCAATTTAAATATTTTTTTTATTCAATATAGTTTAAATGGTATATTTTTTTATTACTTAATACTTTTATCATATTCAATATTTTCAAAACTTTTAACATATCTAAAAAAAATATGTTTGTACGAAGGAAATATATTTTTTTTTCAAATTGGCCAATAAATTATATTTTCTTAAAATTTTTAAGACAAATTTTAAATATTCTCAATGTTAATTTAATGTCTTCTTCTCTATTAAAATATAATCAAAACATACGAATACAAAATTTTCAATTAAAACACATATGGTTCATTAATCTAAAAGTGTTAGGTATATTATTCAATTCAAAAAATATAATTAGCATTTCATATAAAATCAATTTTATTTTAAATGTAATTTTTAATTTATATTTTTATTTAGTGCAAATTTCATGATATCCACTTTTAAATTTTAATTTTTAAAATAAATAAAATGTATGCAACTTTTTTAACCATGATTTATTGTGATATTTTAATAGGTTTTTTTAATCTAGAAACAAAAATAAGGGAAGATAATGAAAATAAGACAATGTATAAAAGGATATAATAAAATTTGTTGTGGAATTTGCTAAACAAAACTAATATATTGATAACATTTTACACAAAATATGAAAAATAATCCATTTAAGTAGTAATAGTATAATTCAACCTTGTTTAGTAAAAAAATGTATAATTCTAAGAAAATTTTTAAAAAAATTATTGTAATAAATTTTATCGTTTGACTGCCACAAATAATTGATAAGTTGTTTTAAGAGAAAATAAAATATAATATCTTATATATATTTATGAATGAAATGTGTATACTTACAAAATTATGCAATAATCATTTTATAAACACACATTATTATTAGTAATATTTTAAGAAATAAAATAATATATTTTAGTTAAGATATGAAATATTTATAGTTAATTTAAAGGAATATTTAAGAAAATATGAAATTCCATATACATTTAACCTAATATTTTGAATTTTAGTATATTATCTTATTTATTTAACTTTACCTTTTAATATTATCATATTTATTAAGATAATAAATCTATTTTTCATATTTGAAATTTTATAATGGCGGCCATTAGATTTACGGCAAACAATCCGGGTATGCCTGCCGTGTGTTTTTTTTTCCTATATAAAAAATGCATGAGAATTGACAAGGAATTTCTTGTTCAGGAGTGGTTCTTGCATTGCCACTACGACAGACACTTGACTTGGGGTATGGACACAGTCCTCATTGTCAGGGATGGAGGTTCGGCCTCAACCAGTATTCTGCCTCCCCGGCTTACATGCCTCCGTGCGACGGTGAAGCGAGCCCCTTGAATCTGGTGAGTATGGTTGATGAAAACCCGGTTTACATGGTCGATGATCAGGTGATTCAATAGAGTGTTTTTTTTATGCTCTAATTGTAGACAGAGAGATTTATCCTAATAAAGGATCTAACAATGAGGATCGTTGTCTAGAGAAGAAGAACTAAAAGACCAAATTCCACCATGGGATGGATACACAATGGATTCATAATCACATAACACCATCATCATACACAAGACTGGTACCAAACTCTCAGGGGGCCAAAATAATTGAGACTCAGAAGCACATACTTCACTAGTTTAAACTCGACAAAAATGGGTAAATAACCCACAAGGCAACTCTCCAAGCATCCTTATCTTATATAACTACCAGGTGCAAAATTAGCCATTTCTCCACCTCAAGAAGCTCAAGAGAGTCAACAGCACAGTAAGATATTATGTAAATTAGAAGTCATGAAAAAGAAGGGAGAAGAAAGAAATGGGAAAAAGAAGAAGAGTCCATGAAGGTCATCCGGGATACCTTGGAAGTATCGAAAGTTCAAGTTCACATGATGAAGTTGTTCACATAATAAACCTTAGAAGTGAACGTGACCGCGTCACGTACTCTCTGCAGTTGGTGGGATCATTGACAGGCCTGAATATTTGAGCTAGAAACGCCTCATGTAACCACTGGTTAGTGGCGGATCAAGTAAGGTACAGGTTCATTGGACCCAACCATCTAATTGAAAGGTTGGATGGATCGGACCCACCATGATTCTGGATGCTTGGGTTTGAACCGGCCACAAATAATCTGGGTTCATGGGGATACTTGGAAGGCTTAACGAAACTAGATGGCTTAGCCATCATAGTATGGGATGCAGATAGGATCAAGTTATTTTGCCAAACATGATTTAGGTTTAGTAAACTAAGGGGAGAATGTACTTCAGAAGCAGAAGGTGAAAGGAGAGGGTAGGGTGTGCTGGTAAGTCGGTATTAACGATAAGGTGAGGGGACTGGTTGATGTTTAGTGGATGTGCATTCAATGTAGGGGAAAATAAATATATATTTATATTTAATAAAAATATAAAAATATATTTATATATTTATATTTAATAAAAATATAAAAATATATTTATATTTAATAAAAATATGATAAAAATATTTATTAAATTTAAATAAGAAAATAAGTTACAAAATTGTATTATTTAAGTTTATATCATCAATTTTATCTTATATTTTACTCCTATAATAGTGATTATAAATAATGAATATAATACATATTTCTTTTTTATATTCTTTATATGAAGATAATGTTGTACATGCTCACTCTCCCTAATCATCAAATATTTTAAAAAATACGTTTAATAATATTATTAATTCAATTTTAAAAAGAAAATTTTAACTATTAAGAACTTAAATTATAGAATAGAAATTTTGTTAATACATAAAAGTATATTTACATGTATAAAATTATTTAATTATTATATTTTTAATTATAAAATTTATAAATAATAGTTTTAAAATATATTAAAATGTAAAAATATTAAGAATAATATGTGTTTTAAAAGTGAGGAACCTTTATGGTTGTACTAGTAATTGGAAAATATGCATATTAGAAAAAAAAGTATATAATTTATATATTAATAATATTTTATATACAATTATATAATAAAAACATTACATATAAAAATTTATTATATATATTATTTATATATACACATTATTACATAATTAATATTAATTTATTTTCTAGTATAATAATTTAATTGTATAATAAATTTTATTTTATATAATATAATTATACATTTTTATTTAATATTATATTTTATATTAATAATTTAATTTAATTTAATTGTATATATTACTTAATAAATTATTAAAAATAATGTTTTATATTTATAATTTTTATAGATAAAATTTACAATACCACGATTCCCTACCCCTTCAAATATCAACAATCTCTCACATCTTTAACAAAATATTAATTCAATAAAAGTATTATAAACTTAAGACGGTGAAGAATTACGGTGTTGTTTTATTAAAATCAATTTTATATTTAATTAATTACCTTAATTTATGGAATGTATTAAAAAATAATGAAGTTAATTAATGAATATAGTTGAGGCATAATTATATATATTAGAATATATATGTGCACACATAATTTTTATAAAACATATTAACAATAAAACTTAAAAGAGTAACTTTTTATAGGAAAATTATTTATATTATTAAATTTGAAAAAATATTTGCATATATAGGCTAATAGTATAATTATATTATTTGAAAAATATATAATATAATGAAATTTTAGTTAAAATAATTAATAAGAATAGTATATAATTTATAATATATTTAAATTATTGTTTTGAATGAATTCTGTAATTTGAGATAATTAATGAATTATTTGTTTAATAATTTTTTTGGAATAATTTAATCAACTCATTCAATAATTCTTAAAATTCCTTCATTTGAATTAAAAATATAAATCTAATAACTTTTATACATTTATATTAATTTTAAATTTATTATTTATTTTAATATAATTTTATTCTTATATACTTTAATTAAATTTATATATTAAAATATTCTATAAAATTATATAATAAAATATTATACATAAAAATATATATTATTCATATAAAATATAGTTGATCAAATACACATATTTTATTATTATTATTATTTTATAATATTTATATAAATAATTATAATGATAAACAAATAAATTTATCTAAAATATATAAGAATAAAAAGAACATTAAAATAATAAACAAAGTAAATATATATTTTAAAAAGTATTTTAATTATATTTTAGTTTAAATAAAAATATTTGTATTTTTATAAATCTTCAAAAAATAATACTTTTTAATTTATAAATTTCTTCAAACACATTCTCCTCAACTCTCTTTTTTAAACTTAGTGTTAATTTTAAAACTAGCAATTTTTTATTATATTTATTTAAGTAATTATATTTATTTGTATGAATTTGTATAACTATTCCTTATATTTTTGAACATTTACTTTCTACAACTCTGTCAATGTTCATAGGAGGGAAACTGTTTGCCTCATTAGTTGATTTGTTGACTAATGTAGTTAGTGTGAATATTGTATATATGTATGTCATGGCAAACCCTACAAGTTACTAATAAAAATCAATATATTAATACTATTTTATATAAAAATAATACATGGTATGTACGTTATTATATATATTATTTTTCTTATTATAATTATATAATATTTATATATAACTATTATTATATATAATATATTTTAATATATAATATTTTATTTTACTATAATATTTTAATTTATATTAATACTTTTATTTTATTATAATGTATTTATATTATATTATAATATAATTATATATAATTCTTAATAAATTATTTTAAAATACTAAATTTATATTTTAATTTTATTAATAACTTGTGTATTGAGAGTAATTACAAATTTATTGAAAGAATTTACAAAGTGTTAAATAGCATATAAACTAATTCATCTCTATCTCTACCCTTAATCAATTATCATATATTTAATTCTATAAATATATTATAATATATATGCACACACGTAATTTTTATAAAACATATAAAAATAAAATATAAAAAATTAACTTTTTATAAAAATATTATTTATAGTTTTGAATGGAGAGGGTACTTAGAGTAATTAATGAATTATTTTATTAAGATTATTTATTTAATAATATTTTTTGGCATATTTTATATAATTTAATCAAATCATTCACTAATATTTTAAATTCCATCATTTAAATTAAAAATATAAATTTAATATTATTTATATATTTATATTATTTTTAAATTATTATTTATTTTAATATTATTTTATTGTATAATTATATTATATAACAAAAATAAGTAATTATTATAATAAATAAATAAATTAATATATATTATATAATATCTATATGAAAAATATTATACGTTTATTTGATAAACTATATTTTATATGTATGATATATATTTTATATATAATATTTTTCATATAATTTTATATAAAATATTATTATTATATAATTTTCTAAAATATATAAGAATAAAAATAAAATTAAGAAAAATATATATCTTTAAAAGTGGTGTAATTGTATTTTAGTTTAAATAAAATTATTTATATATTTTATAAATCTCACAAAAAATATAATTATAAATTTATAAAATTTTTAAAATAAATTCTCTTTTTAATGTTATTTAAAACTACCCTCTTCTCAAATCTTATCCTTTTTTCAATACATTTTCTATTCTTTTGTGTTTCACTTAACTATCCTTGTTTTTTCCTTTATCCTTCCCCTTGAATCCACCAAATCATTCCTGATCAAACATTTATCTTCTTCATGAATTTCAATCAATTAATCCCCATTATATTATATCAAATGATAATTTCTAATAAACTTAAATTCAACGTAAAGAAAGTAATTTTTGAGTTTATTATTTTTTTAAGCAAATCAAGTACACCAATACCATAATAAATAACTGATTATATATATATATATATGATTTATTTAGGTAATTATATTTATAAGGATGAATTTATATAACTCTTTCTTCTATTTTTGGATATTTATATTGTTAATTTCATACTTTTTTTCTTATTTTTGAACATTTACTTTATAAAACCTTTGCCATATATAGTTTATCGATTAAGTATTAAATAAATTAAGTAAATTACTTAATTTTAGTTAAGACATAATTATATATATATTAAAACATATATGTGCACACATAATTTTTATAAAATATATAAATAATAAAACTTAAAAGAGATACTTTTTATAAGAAAATTATTTATATTATTAATTTTAAAAAAATATTTGCACATATGAGCTTATAATATTAATTAGTTCAATTCAAAAAAGAAAATTTTAACTATTAAGCACTTAAAGTTATAAAATATACATTTTACTAATATAGAAAAGTATATTTACATGTATAAATTTATTTACTTATTATATTTTTATTTATAAAATTTATAAGTGATAGTTTTGAAAATATATTAAAATATAAAAATATGAAAAATGCTGAGCTTTTAAAAGTGGGAAACCTTTATTGCTGTACTTTTTTTTCTCATCATTCATTGCTGTACTAGGAATGTAAGACTATGTATATTAAAAAAGTATATAAATTTATATATTAACAATATTTTATATATAATTATTATGTATAAAAAAACAATATGTAATATATATAATTTATTATATATATTATTTATATATAACAATTATTACATAATTAATATTAACTTATTTTCTATTATAATAATTTAATTATATATTTTTTATATTTAATATTATATTTTATACTAATAATATAATTTAATTTAATTGTAAATATTACTTAATAAATTATTTAAAAATAATAAATTTATATTTGTAATTTTTATTAATAAATTCTAACAATACCATAATTTTCTACCCACTTTAAGTACCAATAATCTCTCAAATATCTAACAACACTTTAATTTAATTAAAGTGTATACTTTTAAGGCCGTAGAGAATAACTGTGCTGCTATATGAAAACTAACCTTATTTCATCCAATAAGTGTTCAAAAATAAGAAAATTAATTAGTAAATATAAAGATATAATTATATATATTAGAATATATATATATGCGCCCATATAATTTTTATAAAAGATATTAACAATAAATCTTCTTTTTATAGGAAAATTATTTATATTATTAGATTTGAAAAATATTTGAATATATGAGTTCATGATATAATTATATCATTTCAAAAATAAATAATGTAATGAAAATATAGTTAAAATAATTAATAAATTTTAAATTATATTATATTAGTTATAATTTATAATGTTTTATACTATATTTGAATTTATTATGTTAAAGAAATTTTATAATTTGAAGTAATTAATAAATTATTTGTTTGCAATTATTTATTTTATAATATTTTTGAATAATTTAATCTACTTATTCCATAATCCTTAAAATTCCTTCATTTGAATAAAAAATATAAATCTAATATCTTTTATATATTTATATTGATTTTATTATTTATTTTAATATCATTTTATTATTATATATTATAATTAAATATATATTAAAATATTTTATAAAATATTATGCATAAAAATATATATGGTTCATATAAAATATATTTGATCAAATACACATATTATTTTTTATATTAGTATTATATAATATATATATAGTAAATAATATATTATATAAATAATTATAATGATAAACAAATAAATTAATGTTAATTATATAATATCAATATAAATAATAATATATGTATTTGATACAGTATTATATATGTTTTATATATAATAGTATTAATACATAAATTTATCTAAAATATATAATAATAATAATAATAGCATTAAAATAATAAATAAAATAAATATATATCTTAAAACGTAATTTAATTATATTTTAGTTTAAATAAAAATATTTGTATCTTTTATAAATTTACAAAAAAATTAACTTAAAATTTTAAATTTCTTCAAATACAATTTTCATAACTCAGTTCTTAAAACTTATTGATAAGTTTAAAACTTTTATTTTATTTATTATAATAAATACATTAAAATTTGAATATCTTTATAAATAAAAAATTTAATATTTTTTTATTAAAACTTTTACCAATATTTTAATTAAATAAGTAACCAACACTTAGTTGAGCACCAACCCATTATTATTATTATGTAATTAAAATAAGGCTTATTTAACTACAACAATTTTATTCCTATAAAGTTACAAGTGTAGTAGTTCTAATTATAATATTATATCTAATAAGCACAAAATAATCCTTATTTGTATTAAATTAACTTCATCAGTATTATAATAAATAATTTAAGTGACTAATTATAAATATTATTTATTTAAATAATTATATTTATAGGTATGAATTTGATGACTATTCCTTTTAATTTTGAATATTTGTCTATTATATATGACATATTTTCTTATTTTTGAACATTTACCTTTTAAACCTTTGCCAATATTTATAGGAAGGAAAATCTCTCCCTCTAGTTTGTTAACTAATACAGTTATTGGTATTTCAAAGCAAACAGTACAAGTTACTAATAAAAATTAATATATTAATAATATTTTATATAAATAAATGGTATGTATAATATATGTTATTATATATATTATTATTATTATTATTATTATAATATAATATTTATATATAACTATTATTATATAATTAATTTGTTTTATTTTTATTATAACATAACTTAATTATTATATATAATTTAGTTATATAATTGGTCATATATAATATAATTATATAATATTTTATTTAATATTATATTTTAATTTATATTAATACTTTATTTTATTATATTGTACTTATATTATAATATAATATAATTATATATATTTCTTAATAAATTATTTAAAAATAATCATTTTTATTTTTTAATTTTATTAACAAATTATCGATTAAGAGAAATTACAAATTTATGTAAAGCATTCACAAAACCTGCCTTTTAAATAACATTAAATCTAACAAAACTTCTTAGGTATATAAACCAATTCATCTTTATCTCTATCTATCTTTAAAAAGAAGAAAGTTAATTAGCACATATATAATTATATATATATTAAAAAATATATATACACATAATTTTTATAAAATATATAAACAATAAAACTTAAAATGTTGACTTTTTATAGGAAAATTATTTATATTATTAATCTTAAACAAATTTATACATATAAGCTCATGATATAGTTATATCATTTGATAAGTATATAATATAATAAAGATATAATTAAAATAATTAATTAGGTTTAAATCATAATACATTATTTATAATTTATATTGTTTTACATTATTTTTTGAATTTATGAATTTGAAGGGAGGGGGATTTGTAGTAATTATTGAATTATTTATTTAATATTTTTTTGAAATATTTTGTATAACTTAAATAACTCATTTATTAATACTTTAAATTCCTTCATTTAAATTAAAAATAAAAATTTAATATAATTTACATATATATATATATATTATTTTTATTTTTATATATTTTAAATAACTTTATATATTAAAAATATTTTATAAATTTATATAATAAAATATTATACATAAAATATACGATGTTTATATAAAATATAGTTTATCAAATACATATATTATTTTTCATATTACTATTATATTAATGTTAATTATATAATATCAATATGAAAAGTAATATACGTTTATTTGATAAATTATATTATATATATATATAAATAATATTTTTCATATAATTTTATATAAAATATTATTAATGTATAAATTTCTAAAATATATAAGAATAAAAATAAAAATAAGAAAAATATATACCTTCAAAAGTAGTGTAATTGTATTTTAGTTTAAATGAAATTATTTGTATGTTTTATAAATCTCTTAAAAAATATATACTTATACATTCATAAATTTCTTAAAATACATTCTTTTATATTAATTGTAAATTTAATTTTAAGTTTAAAACTAACTTCTTTCCAAATCTTATACTTTTTTAAATACCTCTTTATTCTTTTGTGTTTCACTTAACTATTCTTTTTTTTTCTTTATTCTTCCCTTTTATTAAATCCACCAAACCCTTCATGATCAAACATCATCTTATACATAAATTTCAATCAATCAATCCACATCATATTGAATCAAATTATAATTTCTAATAAACCCTAAATCCAAACACAAATAATTGTTTCCCTTCTTATTCTTTTAAACAAATTAACTACACCAATACCATAATAAATGATTTGAGTGACTAATTATATATATGATTTATTTAGATAATTATATTTATGAGCATTAATTTAAATAACTCTCTCTTCCATTTTTTGATATATTTAGATTATCAATTTAATATAATTTTTTCTTATTTTTAAAATTTTACTTTATAAAACCTTGCTATAAAAATTATTAACAATTATAGCTTGTAGATTAAGTGTTAAAAAAGAATAAAGTAAATTTTAGTTAAGAAATAATTATATATATTAACACATATATGTGTGCACACATAATTTTTATAAAATATATAAATAATAAAACTTAAAAGAGTGACTTTTTATATGAAAATTATTTATATTATTAATTTTGAAAAAATATTTGCACATGATATGGTTATATCATTTGATTAATATATAATGTAATGAAAATATAATTAAAATAATTAATGAAGTTTAAATCATAATATATTAGTTATAATTTAAAACGGTATACATTTATGTTTGAATTTATAGTCAGAATTTAAGATAATTAAAGAATTATTTGTTTGGAATTATTTATTTAATATTTTTTTAGTAGTTTGAATAATTTAATCAACTCATTTATAAATCTTTCAAATTTTTTATTTAAATTAAAAATATAAATTTAATATTTTATATATTTATATTATTTTTAAATTTATTATTTATTTTTAAATATTTTTAATAAATTTATATATTAAAAACATTTTTATTATATAATTATATGATATAACAAAAATAAGTAATTATTATAATAATCAAATAAATTAATAAAAATTATATAATTGTAATGAGTAGGTGTTTGATGGCTTGTATCTATTTAATTCATGTTCTTAGAAATGTATTGAAATGAAATTTATAAAATAATTCATGATATTATTATTTATTATAAAATATGTTATGCATATTTGCCTTTTGCCTTTTAAATTTAAAAATATTTTTTTATCTAATTCAATTTATATAATAAATATTAATTTATTTTTATTATAATAAAAAATATAATTTAATTAAATAATAAAATTTGAAACATATAATTCAATCATATATAATATAATTATATATTATTAAAAAATTATATTTTATTTTATAAAAAATATTATTATTTAGTTATATATGGAAGGAATGTGTGTATTTATTTTATAATAAATTTTGTGTACGTTGAAATTAGAAAAATAGTCTTTTTTGAATAAGACATATATTTATTTCTATACACTTTATATAATGGGAAAATCCGATAGTTTATGTATTCATATCTTATGAAATAATGGTAAAAATATTTATTAAACTTAAATAAGAAAATAAGTTACAAAATTGTATTATTGATACTATTATTTGAAGTGTAAATTTTTCAATATTTTATTTTATTATATGCATTATTTAAGTTTATATTATCATTTTTATCTTATATTTTACTAATATAATAGTGATAATAAATGATGAATATGATAAATATTTTTTTATATATACTTTATATTAAAATAATGTTGGGTATGATTATTGTGCCTTTAACCTTAAATATTATCAAGCAAAACGCGTTTAATAAATATTAATTATTTTTATTTAACTGAGATATAATTATATATATTAGAATATATATACATATATACTTTTTTATATTACTATTATATAATATATATAATTAAATATATATTTGCACACATAATTTTTATAAAAAATATAAATAATAAAATTTTAAAAGTTGAAATTTTATAGAAAAATTATTTATAATTTTGAAGGAAGGGCGATTTGGAGTAATTAATGAATTATTTGTTTGAGATAATTTATTTAATAATTTTTTTTATAATTTAATCAACTTATTCACTAATACTTCAAATTCCTTCATTTTAATTAAAAATATAATTTAATATAATTTAATATTTATATTATATAATATTATTTTTATTTGTATTTATTTTTAATAACTTAATATATTAAAAATATTTTATAAATTTATATAATAAAATATTATACATAAAATATAGAGTGTTTATAAAAAATATAGTTTATTAAATACACATTATTTTTCATATTACTATTATATAATATTAATATGAAAAATAATATACGTTTATTTGATAAACTATATTTTATATATAATATTTTTTCATATAATTTTATATAAAATATTATTAATGTATAAATTTCTAAAATATATAAGAATAAAAAAACATATATATTCAAAAGTAGTGTAATTGTATTTTATTTTAAATAAAATTATTTGTATGTTTTATAATATTTTTAAAAAGTATACTAATAAATTTATTAATTTATCAAAACAAATTCTTATGAACTAATTGCAAATTAGTGTTAGGTTTAAAACTACCCTCTTATTAAATTTTATTTTTTTAATACCTGGTCCATTTTTCTTGTTTCACTTTAACTATCCTTTATTTCTTTATCCTTCCCCTTTATTGAATTCACCAAACCCTTAATGATTAAGTATCATCTTCCACATGAATTTCAATTAATCAATTCCTATTATATTGAACCAAATTATAATTTCTTATAAACCCTAAATCCAATCGAGAAAAAAAGTAATTGTAGTATTACTTATTTTTTTTGAAGGAAATTAACTATACCAATACTATAATAAATAATTTGAGTGAGTGATCATATATATAATTATATTTATAAGTATGAATTTATTTCATTTTTTTATATTTAGAATGTTAATTTCATATGATTTTTTTAATTTTTGAATATTTACTTTTAAAACCCTTAGCTGAAAATTAGTGACTATTATAATTTATTGAGTAAGTGTTCAAAAAGAATAAAGTAAATTAGTGAACTTTAGTGAATACATAATAATATATATTAAAACATATATGTGCACACATAATTTTTATAAAATATATAAATAATAAAACTTAAAAGAGTAACTTTTATGAGAAAATTATTTATATTATTAATTTTGAAATTATTTAATTATTTGTATGGGATATATTTATTTAATATTTTTTTTGAATTTGAATAATTTAATCAACTTATTGATAAATCTTTCAAATTCTTTTATTTAAATTAAAAATATAAATTTAATATTTTATATATTTATATTATTTTTAAATTTATTATTTATTTTAATAATATTATTATTATTTATTTTAAATAATGTTATATATTTTATATAATTATATAATAACTATTATACATAAAAATATAAATTTTTCATATAAAATAAGGTTTATCAAATACACATATATTATTTTTCATATTACTATTATATAATATGAAATAAGTTGATATTTCTTATTACTATTATAAAATATATAATAATATATATTTTTAAAGTTCAAAATAACTTTGTTGCATTTAATTTAAATTGATATATTATTTGAAAAGATTTTGGTATTCTTGAACTATTATATATATTACTTTATTTGATAATAATGTATTTAATTTATATTAAATCATATAAAAATGATAGTGATATTTTGTATAAACATTTTATGTTTTTTAACCATTATTTGTTTATACTCTTTTTAATGATAGTAATGATTGGTATAAAAATAAAAAAAAAAACATAATTACTGGATGATAATGTTAATGTTAGTACAAGTGATAATGTTTTTGTTTTAATAAAATATAATTATATACTATTAATTTTCAATATTTGAATATAATCTTCAATAAAAATATAGAATTAATATAAACTCAATATAAAATTATTTAATTTCTTATAAAACTGTTGGTTTATTAAAAATATTCAACAATTATATTAGAAACTTCTTCTTGATTGAATTGCAAATGTCTATATAGCTCATATAATATGTACTATAAAATAAAGAAAAAACCATAAGATCAAATCATATAATAACATTAAAATTTAATTATCTAATATTTTAAATTGAGTATCTAAAGTTTTATTATTTGCCAATTAGAGGTTTAGGCATAATTAAAATTGAATAGCTAATAATATTAATTCACATTCTTTATAATCCTCTTTAATGTAAGGATGGTAGATCAATATTATTTATTACGGTGTAAATAATTTTTTTAATGTTAGTAACTAAAAAATGACTAAATTTATATAATAATAATAATTTTTATAAAAATATATAATAAAATTCATTTTATATAATAAATATTAACTTATTTTTATTATAATAACAAATACAATTTAATTATATAATAAAATTTGAAACATATTATTCAAATATATATAATATAATTATATATATTATTAAAAATATATTTTATTTTATAAAAAATATTATTATTTAATAATATTTAAAAGAAATGTGTATTTATTTTATAATATATTTTGTGTATGGAACAATAGCCTTTTTTTTAAGAAGACATACTTGTGTATTTTATAGTAATATCTTATAAAAATATGGTAAAATATTTATAAGATTTAAAATAAGAACATTAATTACAAAATTGCATTAGTGATAATATAATTTAGAATGTAAAATTTCCATCATCTTATCTAAGTCACATGTATTATTTGAATTTATATTATCACTTTTATCTAATACTTTATTCATATAATAATGATGATAAATGATAAAAATGATACATATTTCTTTTTATATACTTTATATGAAGATAATGTTAGATATGCTCACTGTCCCTTTAGTACCAAATATTTTAAAAAAAAACACGTTTAATAAATATTAATTAGTTCAGTTTAAAAAAGAAAAATTTAACTATTAAGTATTTAAGTTATAAAATAAATATTTTACTAATATATAAAATCATTTATTTATTATATGTTTATTTATAAAACATATAAGTGATAGTTTTGAAAATCTATTAAAATTTTAAAATATAAAAAATAATACGTTTTTTAAACTGAGGAGCCTTTATCGGTGTACTAGGAATGGGAGAATATGTATATTAGAATAAAAAATAAAAAAATATTAATAATATATTTATATACAATTATATTATATAATTATATAATAAAAATATTATATATAAAAAACAATATAATATATATAAATATATTATATATTATTTATATATAAGTATTTGTATATAATTAATATTATTTTATTTTCTATTATAATAATTTAATTATATAATTTTCTATTTAATAATATAATATAATATAATTGTGTATATTAGTTAATAAATTATTTAAAAATAATAAATTTATAATTGTAAATTTTATAGATAAATTAACCAAATACCACCAATTCACTTTCAAAGTATTATACTTTAGATGGTGAAGAATTATTGTGTTGCCATATGTAAACCAATTTTATATTTAATTAATTGTCTTAATTTATAGAATATTTAATATTATTATTATTATATATATATATATTTTAATAACTTAATATATTTAAAATATTTTATAAATTAATATAATAAAACATTATACATAAAAATATACATTGTTTATATAAAATATAGTCTATCAAATACGTATATATTATTTTTTATATTACTATTATATAATATATATTAAATAATATCAATATGAAAATAATATATATTTATTTAATAAACTATATTTTATATGTATGATATATATTTTATACTTTACTCTTATAATATTGATAATAAATAATAAAAATTATATATATTTCTTTATATATGCTTTATACAAATATAATTTTTGATATATTCACTGTCCCTTTAAAATTAAATATTTTAAAAAAATACGTTTAATAAATATTAATTATTTCAGTTCAAAAAAGAAAATTTTAAATATTAACTACTTAAGTTATAAAATAAACATTTTGATAATATATAAAAGTGTATTTACATATATAAAATTATTTAGTTATTATATTTTTATTTATAAAATATATAACTAATAGTTTTGAAAACACATTACTATTTAAAAATATGAAAGTGGAAAAACTTAATTCCTGTAATTTTTTCCTTACTATTCATTGTTGTACTAGGAATGTGAAAATATGCAAATTAAAAAAAGTATATAAATTTATATATTACTAATATTTTATATACAATTACATTATATAATTATATAATAAAATATTATGTATAAAAACAATATATAATGTATATATAAATTTTATTATATATATTATTTATATATAACAATTATTTCATAATTAATAATAATTTATTTTCTATTATAATAATTTAATTATATAATAAATTTTATTTTATATAATATAATTATACATTTTTATATTTAATATTATATTTTATACTAATAATATAATATAATTTAATTGTAAATATTACTTAATAAATTATTTTAAAATAATAAATTCATATTTATAATTTTTATTAATAAATTCTCATAATACCATTGTTTCCTATCCACTTTAAATACCAATAATCTCTCAAATATCTAATATCACCTTAATTTAATTAAAGTGTATACTTTTAAGACAATAAATAATAACTATGTTGCCATATAAAAACCAACCTTAGTCCATTCAATGTGTGTTAAAAAATAATAAATTAATTAGTGAATATATATGAGATATAATTATATATATTATAATATATAAATGTATATGTGCACACATAATTTTTATAAAATATATAAACAATAAATCTTAAAACGTTGAATTTTTATAAGAAAATTATTTATATTATTAAATTTGAAAAATATTTGTATATATGAATTAATGATATAGTTAAAATAATTAATAAGGTTTAAATTATATTATATAAGTTATAATTTATAATGTTTTATATTATATTTGAATTTGGTTTTTGAAGAAATTTTAGAATTTGAAGTAATTGATAATTATTTGTTTGGAATTATTCAATTATTAATCTTTTTGAAATAGTTTGGATAATTTAATCAACTTATTCAATAATCCATAAAATTCATTTATTTGAATAAAAAATATAAATACAATATCTTTTATATATTTATATTAATTTTTAATTTATTATTTATTTTAATATCATTTTATTCTATAAAAAATAAATAATGAGGTTTAAATTATATTATATGTTATAATTTATAATGTTTTATATTATATTTGAATTTATGGTTTTGAAGAAATTTTATAATTTTTAGTAATGAATGAATTATTTGTTTATAATTATTTATTTAATAATCTTTTTGAAATAGTTTGTATAATTTAATATACTTATTGGATAATCCTTAAAATTCTTTACTTTAAATAAAAAATATAAATTTAATATCTTTTATATATTTATATTATTTATTCCAATATTATTTTATTCTTATATATTTTAATTAAATATATATTATAAATATTTTATAAAATTATATAATAAAATATTATACATAAAAAATATATATGGGTCACATAAAATATGTTTGATCAAATATATATATATATTAATATTATATCAATTTTATATATAAATAGTAAATAATATATTATATAAACAATTATAATGATAAACAAATAAATTAATGTTAATTATATAATATCAATATAAATAATAATATATGTATTTGATACAAAATAATATAAATTTTTATATAAAATATTATTAATTTATAAATTTCTTCAAATATATTCTTTTTTAACTTTATTCTTAAAATTTGTGTTAAGTTTAAAATTACTAACTTATGGATTATAACAAATATATTATAATTTGAGAATCATAATAAATAAAAATTTTAAATATTTTGTATTAGAGAACTTTAATCAATAATTTAACTAGATTAACAATTGGAAAAGCTAGGTGAGGACCACTCCATTATTATTATGTAAACAAAAATAACCTTATTTAACTACAACAATTTTATTCTTATAAAGTTAAAAGTGTAATAGTTCTAATTATATTATTATATCTAATAAATATAAAATAATATTATATATAAAAAACAATATTTAATGTATATAAAATTTATTATATATATTTATATTTTTTATTTTATACTAATAATATAATATAATATAATTATATATATTACTTAATAAATTATTTAAAAACAATAAATTAATATTTGTAATTTTTATTGATAATTTCTCTCTTAAAATACCAAAAATATCTCAAATCTCTAACAACATTTTAATTCAATCAAAGTTAATTTTAAATTTATTATCTTTTATAAACTTATATTTATTATTTATTTTAATAATATTTTATTCTAAAATAATTTAATTTAATTTATATATATTAAAATATTTTATAAAATTATATTTAAAAATATATATTGTTCATATAAAATATAGTTTATCAAATGCGTATACATTATATAATATCAACATAAATATTAATATATGTATTTTATAAATTATATTTTATATGTATGGTCTATATTTTTATATAAAATATTATTAATATATAAGAATAAAAATAACATTAAAATAACAAACAAAATAAATATATATCTTCAAAATTAGTTTAATTATATTTAGTTTAAATAAAAATATTTATATTTTTTTTATAAATTAAAAAAATTACTAATAAATTTATAAATTTCTTTAAACATATTCTCCTAAACTTTTTAAAACTTAATGTTAAATTTAAAGCTACCTTCTTCCTCGATATAGCATACAAACCAATCCTTCTTTATCTCTATCTATCTTCAAAAAGAATAAAGTCAATTAGTATATATATAATTCTATATATGTATATATATTAGAATATATACATGCAAACATAATTTTTATAAAACCTATAAACAATCAAACTTAAAAGGTTGACTTTTTATAGAAAAATTATTTATATTATTAAATTTGAAAAAACAATTACACACATAAGCTCATGATATAGTTATATCATTTGATAAGTATATAATGAAATGAAAATATAGTTAAAATAATTAATAAGGTTTAAATCACAATACATGTGTTATAATTTATAATATTTTACATTATTTTTGTAAATTTATGGTTTTGGAGGGGGATTTGAAATAATTAATGAATTATTTATTTTAGATTATTTATTTAATAATTATTTTTTGTAATAGTGCGTATAATTTAATCAATTCATTCACTAATACTTTAAATTCTTTCAATTAAATTAAAATTATAAATTCAATATTATTTATATATTTATATTATTTTAAATTTATTATTTATTTAAATATATTTGAAATAACTTTATATATTGAAAATATTTTATAAATTTATATAATAAAATATTATACATAAAAAATATAGTGTTGACATAAAATATAATTTATCAAATACACATATATTATTTTTCATATTATATTTATATAATCTATAATTAACATTAATTATTTGTTTATTATAATAATGACTTATTTTTGTTATATCATATATAATTATATGATTATATAATATAATAAAAATAAGTCATTATTATAATAAACAAATAAATTAATGTTAATTATATATTATATTATATAATATGAAAAATAATATACATTTATTCGATAAACTATATTTTATATAAAATATTATTAAGGATAAAAATAAAAAAAAATAAAAATAAGAAAAATATATATTTTCAAAAGTAGTGTAATTGTATTTTAGTTTAAATAAAATTATTTGTATGTTTTATAAATTTTCCATAAAATATTCTCATAAATTTTATAAATTTATACAAACACATTCTTCTCATTTATTTTTTTATATATTTAGGTTGTTTTTGTATGGCATTTCTTTTATTTTTGATATTTAGATTGTTAATTTCATTTAATTTTTTCTTATTTTTGAACATTTAATTTATAAAATCCTTTACGCTGGAAATTAGTTACTCTTATAATTGATCGAGTAAGTGTTGAAAAAAAATAAATTAGTAAATTTTAGTGAACATATAATTATATATATCAAAACATTTATTTGCACACAAAATTTGTATAAAATATATGAAAAATAAAATTTAAAATGATAACTTTTTATGGTAAATTATTTATATTATTAATTTTGAAAAAAATATTTACATATATAAGCTTATGATATAGTTATATTATTTGATAAATATATAATGTAATGAAAATATGGTTAAAATAATTGATGTGGTTTAAATCATAATAAAATTGGTTATAATTTGTAATGTTTTATATTATATTTGAATTTTGATAAATTATTCATTTAATATTTTTTTAGTAGTTTAAATAATTTAAAAACTCATTTATTAATCCTTTAAATTCCTTAATTTAAATAAAATTTTTAATTTAATATACTTTATATATTTATATTATTTTTATTTATATATATTTTAAATAAATTTATATATTAAAAATACTTTATATACTTCACACCTTTATTATATAAAAAAATACACTTTCACATTTTTTAACCTGGTGGGAGAGAGGAAATGTTTTTTTATAGTACTTACAAAAAAAAAGGATCTAGTGTTATGTTTTATAAATCTTTAAAAAATATACTTACAAATTTTAAAATTTCTATAAAACATTTTACTATTTATATAAACTTAGTGTTTTTTTTAAACTATTATCTTTATAAATTTGACATATTTATTATAATTTTAACAATATATTTGATTAATATATGTATATTTATCTTATTTTATATTTTGATATCAGTTATAAGCGTGCTGTTGAGCAGTATATGTATTATATATATAAATATTTTTACAAATAATTATATATATTAAAGTATATATGTGCACACATAATTTTTTTTATAAAATATATGTATAATAAATATTTTTTTAGGAAAACTATTAATATTATCAAAATTTTAAAATATTTATAAAAGGGAGTTTATTATATAGTTATATTCTTATATAAAAATATATTTAATATATTTATTATTTTTGAATATCAATATAGGTTATAATTCTATTGAAAATATTATATTTTATATATAAAATTATGAATATCATATTTTAGCCTCAAAAACACACAACTATTATCATCATAATCCTCCTTATAAATGTGTAGTGATTTGACATACTCTATTAATTAGAATCGAACAAATTTGAGAAAAAGTATAACTTTATTCTAATATAATTATTTGAGGATAAAATAATATGTTTAATATTGATGTTTAAAAAAAGATTTAAATTTTTTATTATTAATTAATATCATATTTCAATATTAATAGTAGAGTTATTATTTAAATTATTAAAAAAATAAGCATATATTTTAATTCTTATTTAATCAAAGTTTTAATTATTGAAAATTGAAAAGTAAAAACACGAATTCGGGTTAGCATTAGCATATGTGTTGGGAGTGAGTAGTCTCTATATTTTCAATATTTTTTTGTTGTAACCTCTCCTTCCTCCTCCTTTTTAAGTCATTCAATTTCAGTATTCTTCTTCATTATAAGAGGTCCCTCGATAGTTCTTTTGCTTACCTCAATAGCTCACATTCTCAAGACCACATTCCTACAATCCACCCCATCCTCGCGGAGTTGCCGGCTATGTTGTCGGAAGAATTCTCGTGTATTGCGTTAAGGCCAAGATTCGGGAGATCTTCATTTCGGCATGACTAGGGAAAGATCGTATCTTAGGTGAAATCTGAGGACGACAGACTATCCAATGGTGAGAGTGTAGTGGTCGAGTTCGACAAAGCTGACATGGACATCAAGACCATATACGATGGCTATTGAGCTGTAATAGTGGTGGAGGAAGGTGAGGTCAGATAGAAGGGCAATGGGCAACAATCTCCCAAAGTAGTCCGCCGCCCCGCAGCTCTAGACACTGTTGCGGTGGCTGAGAAAAATACTGTCTGGAAACCGATAGTTGCATCCCCATATGCGAAAAAATTGGCGAATAATTAGGGTTTGGTACACTATCACCATAGATGGCCCTTAATTAACTGTACAAGAAGTTAAAGGTTATCTAATATCTGGTTTCATATAATCATTGCAGTATAATTTACAATATATATATAAGCTTATAATATAGTTATATCATTTGATAAATATATAGTGTAATAAAAATATAGTTAAAATAATAAATAAGGTTTAAACCATAATACATAATTTATAATGTTTTATACTATTTTTTGAAATTTATGTCTTATCTAAGTTACATGGATTATTTGAGTTTATATGATCACTTTTATCTTATACTTTATTCTTATAATAGTGATGATAAATGATGAACATAATAAATATTTCCTTTTATATACTTCATATAAAGATAGTGTTGGATATACCATCAAATATTTGAGTTTATATAATCACTTTCCCTCTACCATCAAATATTAAAAAAACACGTTTAATGAATATTAATTAATTTAATTAAAAATTTAACTATTAAGTATTTAAGTTATAGAATAGAAATTTTGCTACTATATAAAAGTATATTTACATTTATAAAATTATTTATTTAATATATTTTTATAAGTGATAGTTTTGAAAATTTATTAAAATTTAAAAATATGAAAAATAATACAGTTTTATAAAAGTTAGGAAGCTTAATTGGTCTACTAAGAAGATAAGAATATGTATATTAGAAAAAAAATATAAAATTATATATTAATAATATTTTATATATAAGTATATTGTATAATTATAAAATAAAATATTATGTATAAAAACAATATGTAATGTATATATAAAATTTATTATATATATTATTTATATATAACAATTATTACATAATTAATATTAGTTTATTTTCTATTATAATAATTTAATTATATAATAAAATTTATTTTATATAATATAATTATATTTTTTATATTTACTATTATATTTTATACTAATAATATAATTTAATTTAATTGTAAATATTACTTAATAAATTATTTTAAAATAATAAATTTATATTTGTAATTTTTATTAATAAATTCTCCTAATACTATCGTTTTCTACATACTTTAAATACCAATAATCTCTCAAATATCTAATAACATCTTAATTTAATCACCTTATTTAACTACAACAATTTTATTACTATGAAGTTACAAGTCTAGTTCTATATCTAATCAATATAAAATAATTCTCCACTTTATCTTGTATTAAAAACTTCATTTGGGAATGTAAATCTATTGTTAATAGTGATTGTATTTATTATTATTTATAATAAATTGACTTCATCAGTAACATAATAAATGATCTGAGTGAGTGATAATACATATGAAAACGAACCTTAGTTCATTCCATATATATTCAAAAATAAGAAAGTTAATTATTAAATATAGTTGAAATATAATTATATATTAGAATATATATGTGCAGACATCATTTTTATAAAATATATAAATAACAAGTCTTAAAAGGTAACTTTTTATAAGAAAATTATTTATATTATTAAATCTGAAAAATTATTTGTATTTTTTATAAATTAAAAAAAAGAAATTACCTATAAATTTATAAATTTCTTCAAACACATTCTCTTAAACTTTTTTGAAACTTAATATTAAGTTTAAAACTATCTTCTTCTTAGTTATGCACATAAATCAATCAATCTCCATCTGTTTATATAATATAATTACATATATTATTATAAATTAGATTTTATTTTATAAAAAATATTATTATTTAATTATATATGGAAGAAATTTGTGTATTTATTTTAAAATAAATTGTGTATATGTTAAAATTGAAAAAATAGTCTTTTTTTTAAGGAGACATACTTTTTTATTTATTTCTATCCACTTTATATAATGTCAAAATCTCATAATATATATAGTCATATCTTATAAAAATATAGTAAAAATATTTATAAGATTTAAAATAAGAAAATGAGTTAAAAAATTATATTAGTAATACTATGATTTATATTTTAAAGTTTCCATTATTTTATCTAAGTTAAATACATTATTTAAGTTTATATCATTACTTTTATCTTATATTTTATTTTTATAATAGTGATAATAAATGATGAAAATAATATATATTTCATTTTATATACTTTATATGAAGATAATGTTGGACATGCTGACTGTCCTTCTAATATTAAATATTAAAAAAAAAGATATTTAATAAATATTAATTAGTTTAATTCAAAAAAGAAGAATTTAACCATTAAGCAATTAAGTTATAAAATAGATATTTTGCTAATATATAAAAATATATTTACATTTATAAAATTATTTACTTATTATATTTTTATTTATAAAATTTATAAGTGATAGTTTTGAAAATATATTAAAATTTAAAAATATAAAATGTTATGTTTTCAAAAGTGGGAAACTTCATTGTTGTACTAGGTATGAGAGAAGATGTATATTATAAAAAATATAAATTTATATATTAATAATATTTTATATACAATTATATTATATAATAAAAATATTATGTATAAAAAAACAATAATTTGGTAGGAGGTTTTGTGTATGATGATGATGTTATGTGATTATGAATTCATTGTGTATCCATCCCATGGTGGAATTTGGTCTTTTGGTTCTTCTCTAGACAACGATCCTCATTGTTGGATCCTTTATTACGATGAATCTCTCTGTCTACAATTAGAGCATAAAAAAAATACTCTATTGAATCACCTCATCATCGACCATGTAAACCGGGTTTTCATCAACCATACTCACCAGATTCAAGGAGCTCGCTTCACCGTCGCACGGAGGCATGTAAGCCGGGGGAGGCAGAATACTGGTTGAGGCCGAACCTCCATCCCTGACAATGAGGACTGTGTCCATACCCCAAGTCAAGTGTCTGTCGTAGTGGCAATGCAAGAACCACACTCCTGAACAAGAAATTACTTGTCAATTCTCATGCATTTTTTATATAGGAAAAGAAAACACACCGCAGGCATACCCGGATTGTTTGCCGTAAATCTAATGGCCGCCCAGCCGCTCTTGGGAACCGTGACGGTGTTCAGGTACGGTGGGTCGACAAGGTTGTACCCTTTGGGGTCATTGACCTCGTCGAAGTCCCCCACGCCGGAGCCGACTACGTAGAAGCTGTGACCATGGAGGTGCATCGGATGCGCCTCCGCTGCGTCCAGGATATTGGTGCCCTGGAAGACTATCTCCACAGACTCATTGAAGCTCAGCACCTTCACCATCCTCCCCTTGGTGGGGACTGAGATGTTGAGCGGCAGATCCTCTGCCGTGAAGTTGTAGTACATCGATGGGAAGTTTGGGAAGCCTGTGCTGTAGACTCCACTAATGTTGCTGTGGGCAAAAAGAATGCAGACCGTCATCCGAACCTTTCAAGGTGGACTGGTCCGACCTTGAACTTTGAACCAATTTAAATCATTATATATATAATAAATGAATAATTTGTTAAATATTATTGATTTATTTTTTTAGAGAAATTACTAGATTAAATGTTATTTATAGAATTATTGTACTATAGGATTCTCCTAAATTTTTGAGTTAATTTTAGAATACGGGTAAAACAAAATTTTTATTTTTAGCTACATTTAATATATGTTGAGTTTTCCAATAATTATTTTATTATTTAACCTTTCAGTAAGTTAGTAAATTTAGATTAAAATAATAAAATTAAATTAGTAAAATAAATTAGGGAGATAAAAAAGATGCCCACATGTGTTAACCTAAGCACATAAAAATCAAGTTAACAAATATTTTATGAATGATTTTTTTATATAGGGGGTTTGAGTTTGATTAGAGAAAATATCTATTTTTTTACTAAAAGTTAATTAAAACTTATTAAGAATTTGAGTATTGAAAATAAAAATATTTACACGATAAAGTTAATTTATTAGTATTGGATTAGTATAAGTTTCAATAACTTAATACATTTTAATGTAGATGAGAGGTAAATTAACGTAGATAATAGGCAAATTAAAGATGTGAGAACAAATTATTTAAAAAATATAATAATGATCTAAATTCAATTAATAATATTACAAATTCGCAAAAATTATCAATTGAACCAAATGAAATTAATTATTCACCCAAATATAAGTAAAAACATCATTTCTTAAAAAATGATTAATTTATAAGGTTAAAAGTTAGTATATTAAAAAATGTAATATAAAATAGAAAAATTATAAGTGAAAGTACAATAAAAGTTTTCAAAAAAAAGTATAAGTGATGATTCTAATTCAAATGTTATGAATAGATATATTATATTAATAAAATTTTAATATTAAAATATAAGATTACATAAAAGATATAATATGCCAAAATTTAGAATATGGGTAAAATATATAATTAATATTATATTATATTAGATATTTTTTCTAAATTAATAATAATTAACTAGAATATATTATTTATTTCTTAAAATATTACTATAATATATTATTTTATTTCTTATAATATCTTTTTCCACTTATATTTTTTAGAATATTACTAAGAAGAGTGAGAATTAATATCTCTTTTATTTGACTAATTTTTTTTAGAATTTATTAAAATTTTACTTGTTTCATTCTAATTTATTTATTTTAAGTAATAGAAATTATTTTTATTATTTTGAATTTTTTCTATATTTAGTATAAGGTTATGTACTAATTCACATTATTATTTTTATCACACAAGACTATTATATAGTAAAAATATATATTTATATTTTAGGTGTATTAGTATAATATATTTAAGATATATTCTCATTATTATTAAAATATTATGATGGTTTTATAATACTATTTTATTTAACTAGATATTCTATATAAATTTAGTTTAAATGTTAGGGTATTGTGAATTTATAAATGATCGATAATTTGTTGAATTTGGGACAGAGATTTTACCGATAATATGCTTGCAGTATATCTGTTGTAGGGTTGATCCAAGAGAAGTTCGTCATGCTAGAGGCTATTCTATCTCCATAGATCCCACCACACGAGCTACTGGGGCAGATGAACACGCCCATAGACACCAGCACGAACATCCTCGTGCTCACCTCTCTTGGCACATTCGACGGATGGTCTCCTGTGGCCAAGCTCCTGATCCGCTCCCTGAAGCTCAGGGCAGCAAAATTGTCCTTGTAAGTGGGAAGGGTCGAGTTAGGGAACTCGGGAGGACTAGCGCTCGGAGTGTAGTCTCCACGGTACTCCAGGATCGCGGTCACATTGCTGTGGTCGTAGTCGACGATGCCCACCCCGTCACTCGAGTACTGGCGGCCGGAAATGTAGTAGCGGCCGAGGGGCCGGTCGGCCGACAGAAGGACGTCCATGGTCTGCCCGGGACTCAGCACGATGTAGCTCGATGTGATAGGCTTCACGTAGGAGGCATCCGAGCCGACGAGGGTTAGGTTGTGGCCGGCCACGGAGAGGAAGAGGTCGACGTTTAGTATGGCGTTGACGATGCGGAGCAAGTAGGTCTTGCCCTGCTCTACCATCACCTTGTAGGTTGTATCTGCAAATCCATGGGTAAAGAGCTGAGCTCGAAGATTGAAAACTGGTTGTAAGACATGATACAGTGATACAAGTCTCTGCTCTCTTTCTATATATATTTGTTTACTGTATATATGGTACCGTTGGAGCAGGCGGAGAAGTCTCCGGGCTGGCCGTTAATGGTGTAGGCATCGGACGTAGGAGTGTCTGAGCCAGTTTCCAGCGCCTCCGCCAGCAGCTCCCTCAGGTTTCCTTTGTACCAGGAGGCTGCCAACAAGCAATACATATATTCGGAGTTAGACTTATCGCCATGTTCATAAACTGTTGTTCCATGCCATGAAGGCCACAGCAAGAACCCTTAATAGTCAGACCTAGTCCTGCCCACGAGCAATGCAGTAAGTATCACTTGATCTATAATTAGAGTATTAATGAGTAGTATATATTTATTGGGTGCACGCACCTAGAACAATTACTTCCTCTGCATCGGGCTTGGAAAATGGATACCGGCCGTCATCGGTGCCCTCCGGCGGCAGTATGACGATGGCCCCATGGACCGTGACCCTGGTCCAGTCGCTGTGAGCGTGCCACCAGAGGGTCCCTTCCTCGGTGGTGAACTGGACCTCATAGGTGAAGTTGGTGCCAGGCGCTATCGGGCACTGCGTGATGTACTCCGGACCGTCATGCCATGGGTTCCTCGGTTGCTTCACCCCGTGCCTATAAAATACAAACGGAGCGTATGCATTTTTATTTCGTTTAGTACTATACATTATTTGACCTACCACACTTACCAGTGAAGGGTCACGCCGTAGTAGCCACGATTGATGACATTAACGAAGACGGTGTCGCCACGGTGAACTCGAATCACGGGCCCTGGGAACTGCCCGTTAACGGTCAGGATGCTCTTGGTCTCGCAAAGCCTGGTATAGTTCGTCTCCATTAGCTGCAAGCAAACGCCGTGGATATCCATCCATCAGCCAGGTAGCGGAGAAAAAGTACAGTCTCATGCTAGTTTTCACAGTTTGAATCTATATTCATACCACGAACTCGTAGTGATGGACGTGGGCCAGAGATAGGGCAGCACCGACCAAGCACTGCAGGAGCAACCAGCACCCACCGTGTCGAAAGAGGCTTGCCCACTGCGGCTGGACCATCGCCGCGGCCATATGGATCAGCCTATATAAACTCTTGTAACTATAGTGAACTTGAGGGAGAGTGGTCTCAAACCCTCATTCTCTCTTGGCAGACTAACTGAATGGCACTAATCTCCTTATATACAAATGCACATGCATTCATATACTTACTACACTGAAACATTACCCAACAGTAGGAGGAGCAACTTTGGGGAGACTGGCAGCTGTGTAATAAAGACGAAAGGTAGCTGAGAATTCCCCTTTGGCACACTAGCTGCCATGTTTCACCCCTAATTTTAATTGACAAGTGTATTAACTTATATTAAGTTCATTTTTTTATTTTTATTTCAACTTATATTAAGTATATAAATCCTTCATAATGTTAAGTGTATTTGTCTAATACAATTATTAATGATTTTTATATGTTATAATAGATAAATTGTAAGTTACCCTCTTGACATGACATGCAAATATGATGGGAGATGAGCATGTGTCAAATTAATGGTGCAAAAAAAAAAAACACCGGAGAAATTTCATATAAGTCTCACCTCCATTATACACTCTCCTAACCAAA
Source organism: Trapa incisa (assembly GCA_030064435.1). Lineage (NCBI taxonomy): Eukaryota > Viridiplantae > Streptophyta > Magnoliopsida > Myrtales > Lythraceae > Trapa > Trapa incisa. The sequence continues at coordinate 688,759 of CM057774.1, read as the reverse complement.
ATAACATTTACATATAAATTTTGATATTTTTTTATGTAATGCATACATATATATATATATATACTAAATAAAATAATAAAATTAATATCACCCAATCTCAAATTATTTCTAAAACATGTGCTCACCTACTAAGAAAATTAAAAAATTAAATCAGAAATTTTCATTAGTAAAATAAGTATATAAGTGAACTACAATTGTCAAATAATAATTTAAAATGATAATATGAAAATTTTAATTAGTTAATAAAATCACAAAAATTATGTAAAAAAATTATAAAGTAGAATAATATAAAAATTATACCAATTCAGGGTGAACTTTTATTGTATTGAACTGAATTAAATAGTGAATAATTAGTACAAATATTTATTTTTTTTATATGATTTAAAAATATTAATTTGTAAAATTGAGTATACTGTTATATAAAAAATAAATTTTAAAATTTTGAAAAACCAGTTAAATCGAGCCTAAATAATCAAATTTTCGATTTTAGGTAATCGAACTTAGTCTGACTGAATCGATCAACAGTACAGCCGGTCAATGGACCGCTGTTAGGTCAACACCAGTCGGCGATGACGACCAATTAATACACGACACGTGGCGAAGTGCGCCTAGTTAGCCACTGAGTCAGTGCCTAGAAGCGCTGATCAATCAGAGCGTGACACATGTTCTTATTCAACGGTTAAAAAAAGGAAAACTCACGCCAGCAACGATCGACTAATAGGAGAGTGACACGTATTAAGGTCAATAGAAATACGGTCAACAGAAATACGGTTAACAGCTACGTAGACATGAACAACCAATGGGAGGCATCCATGTGTCTAGACAACGGGTCAAAGGCTAACTAGGCTACTAAGTAGGAAGTCGCGTTAGTAAAGCCATCCAATCACGAAGCATCATGTGGCACGCCCACATGTTTGAAGCTCACACACGCGAAATAGTGTCGTCTTCAATATGTCATCTAAGAGGAGAGAAGGTCGACATGTTGGCTGGTGGAATTCAACGACCAATAAATGCCTCTGATTTCAGTCGTAAATGGAGCAATTGAGGCTGAGTGATTGATGAACGGATGGATCTGTCAGTCCCCGAGCTTCTTATATAAAGAGCTACTCCTCATTCGTTTTTCTCATTCCTCAAACACCTGTAGAAGAAAAAGTGCTCAGTTTTCTTGTGAATCTCGAACCAGATTTCCGAGTTGGGCACTTTTCTCCACCTTAGAAGGCGAATTCGGGTTTTTTTAGAATACTAAGAAAGTTAGCTACATGACACCAGTCTCCATTCAACTTAATAATCGTCGGAGAAGCATCAGCGAGCTCGCACAGTAACGTCGCTCCACGGTGGTTGGTAACCTGAGCTGCTTTTCGAGCCATTCCCATATGAATTCCAGTCAAATCGAGCTTCCCAAACCACCCCTAGATGTGTCCCGACCTTCTCTGATCTAAGTTAGTAAGTCACATCTGCCGGAAAATACTGTTAACAATACGTTTTTACTGAAATTTATATTTTGAAATTCGCATTGCTCATGCCACCAATTGAGGCGTGGTTTTATTTAGGCAAGACCTCCAAGAAGAGAGCAATCTGTTGGAATCGAAAGTTTCGATCGTCGTCTCTTCACCGGTGAGTAATCGGAACTTTATATCTTTAGAACTATTTTCTGGCGAAACTCCATTTGAACTTATTTCTAAGCCAAATGATGTGTTTTAAAGCTTGAAATGACAAGTGAAATGTATGGAAGATGATTTCGATCATGAATGGAGATAATTACCCAAGTTTGGGTGGTCAATTGAATAAAATAAGATATTAGGGGGTCAAATTATAATTTTTAGAAAATTGGGAAATTTATTGATTTTTTGAAAAATTGGGGGGTCGAATTGCAATTTCTAAAAATTTGAGGGTCAATTGGAAAAATGGAGAAATCTAAAGGGTCAATTAGTCATTTTTTAGAAAATTGGGGCCACTTGGTAATATTGAGAAATTCAAGTACCAATTAGAAATTTTGGAGAAATTAAGTATTATTTAGTAATTTTGGAAAATTAAGCAACTAACAGTGATATTGGAAATACTAGGGACTAAATTAAAAATGATTGATCATTTGGTACCTAAAGTCAAATATTTAGGGACCTAATCGCTATAATGTAAAATTTAGAGCATGGTTTCAAATACTTGTAAGTAAGAGAGCTTTCATGCCAATCATTCTCTTATGATAATGCTCGAACCATATAGGAACGGGTTGAACGAGTATGTGTGCAGAGTAGCACAACAAGGACTGAAAATCTAGATGGGACGAACACGTTACAATTATTGAGTTACTAAGACTTTTTAACATAATACTCGGTTGGGATGATAAACCACGTTTTAGTTGAAAAACTAATGTGAGTGGAGATTTTTGATATCATACCCGGTTTTGGTGATAAGTACACTCTTTGAGAATTGAAAACTGTTTTCCAGAAATAATCTTCACTAATGGTGTGAAATTGCTAAAAAATTTTGGGAGACTTTTATGAGAAGAGTGGTGATAGTTCTAATAGGTCGGATGTCTTGGTTTTGAACTTATAGGGACTAAGGCCGAGTGTTGAAAACTACTAAAGTGGACCCCAAATATAATGGGGTTAAAATTTTCATAATCGGCTAATTGTGTGAATCGCCATTGTGTTGAATCTGGATAGATAGACTCGATAGGCTAGTGGTTGTGGAGCTAAAACTAGATCACGAACATATTGGGCTAGCAACTATAAAGCTAAAGCCGAGTGTAAGGGTCGTTGGGCTAGTAACACAAGAGATAATGAATTATAATTCTAAGATTTTTGTTTGTGCATGCACTGCGATACGAAACTATTGAGACGCCCAATTAGGGTAGTGTTGGTTATAAGGGCGGCTGGATGACCTAGGTGTGATAAGGGCATTTTTATCGTCTAGTGAGTTACGAAACTCAAAGTAGCTTCCTGCTCTCTAAGACCGATGCGGGGTCAGGAGAGGTCTTATCCCACGTAGCGAACACAAATTAATTTAGATACGAGGGTCGGAAAACTGATAGCCACTAAGATTACGGGTAAAAGTCGTGAATTCCTATAAATTGTGTACGATAAAAACGCTACCGTACATAAATGAGTGCAATTATCGTAATTCTATATGGTGAACGTTTAATTCATTTGTGATAAAAGGTTTATAATTATTTGTTAAACCAAATTTAGGAGAAAATATGGAAACTTACATGTATAATTATATAATCTCGAGTAAGTGCAATAATATTTTTTTAAAATAAAGAAAAATTTATAAATATGTAAAAAAAAAGAAGTAATAATTTTTTTTATTAAATATTGTGCCCCTCACTTGGTTCATAGGTTTGTAGCATCTACAAAAAAAAACTATATTAAATATCATCCATTTGCTCTTAGGTGGTCCACTGTAGCATCCATTTGCTCTTGGGTGGTCCACTGTCAGATCAAGTTGATTGAGACTTAGCGGTGGAGGTTCCCGTAGCATTATAGCATCCATGTGCTCATGTTTGATGGAATGTTAGGTGAAGTTGATAGAGATTGAGAGCGCGAGAGTCCTCCCAACTACAAAATAAGAGGGATAGCTCCTTGATATTGCTCCTCACTGTGAATTGCTATGATTTTTCACTATAGGTAGAAGAAGAAAAAATTTTTTTTTTTTTCTCTAGGAGTCAATTACAAACCACTTCACATATTGCCATGTCTTGGGATGGCCCTGTAGCAAATTCAATCCCACATTGTACAATTAGATTATAGGCTGCATATTCAATATGAGAAGCCGAAATAATTTTAATTCAATAATGAGTTACTTATATTTATTTAAAATTAATTATAAAATATTTATTTTCTACAATTATGCATGCATTTAATGCAGGGACCAAAACCATTTAAACCTTTGTTCTCACCTCTAAGTCCTATCTGTCTATGGTCAGGATCCTATACATCTTCAACATGTTACAGGAGTCATAATGGTCACATGTAGACTATGCTCACATTAACGGTATAATTGTTAAATTTCTCAGAAAACTTGTGGTTTGAAGATAATATTTAACAATTATATGTCGAACTTATTGTTCATTGATCCTTGCAAAGGTCTATTTAGCTCATATAATATGGACCATAAACCAAAGTAAAAATCCTAATATGTAATCAAATAATAACATTAAAATTTAATTACAGAAGTTGTACATTTAATTATCTAACATGTTAAATTGGGTATCTAAAATTTTGGATATGAGACCCTAGACCAAAGTAAAAACTTTAAGTTATAATCACGTAATAACATTAAAATTTAATTACAGAAGTTGTATATTTAATTATCTGACATATTAAATTGGATATCTAAAATTTTGGTTTTTGCCCATTAGAGGTTTAGGGGTTAACAAAAATTGGGTAAAATGGACATGCTCACTCTCTGTATAACATCAAATATTTATAAAAAAACATATTTAATGAATATTAATTATTTTAATTCAAAAATGAAAAATTTAATCATTAAGCAGTTAAGTTATATAATGGACATTTTGCTAATATATAAAAGTATATTTACATACATAAAATTATTTACTTATTATATTTTTATTTATAAAATTTATAAGCGATAGTTTTGAAAATATATTAAAATTTAAAAATATAAAAATGCTATATTTTTAAAAGTGGAGAACCTTCATAGTTGTACTAGGAATAGGAGAATAAAAAAAAGTGTATAAATTTATATATTAATAATATTTTATACACAATTATATTATATAATTATATAATAAAATTATTATATATATAATCATTTTTATATAATTAATATTAATTTATTTTCTATTATAATAATTTAATTATATAATAAATTTTATTTTATATAATATAATTATATATTTTTCTATTTAATATTAATATTATACTATAATTTAATTATATATTACTTAATAAATTATTTAAAAATAACAAATTCATATTTGTAATTTTTAAAGATAAATTCTACGAAATGTTCACTACCCTTTTCAAATATTGTGTAAAAAAAACTACCCATTTCAAATATCAATAATCTCTCAAATTCTTAACTCTTAATTCAACTAAATTATTATTGCCCTATAGAAACCAATTTCATATCTAATTAATTGCCTTAATTCATCGAATAAGTGTTCAAAAAGAATAAATTTAATTAATGGATATAGTTGCGGTATAATTATATATATTAGAATATATATGTGCAAAATAATTTTTATAAAACATATTAACAATAAAACTTAAAAGAACAACTTTTTATAGTAAAATTATTTATATTATTAAATTTGAAAAAAATATTTGCATATATATGAGCTCATAATATAGTTATATTATTTGAAAAATATATAATATAATCAAAATTTGGTTAAAATAATTAATTAGATTTAAATCATAATAGATGATTTATAATGTTTTAAACTATATATTTAAATTATGGTTTGAAATGAATTCTGTAATTTGAGATAATTAATAAATTATTTGTTTGAAATTATTTATTTAATAATATTTTTGGAATAGTTTGAATAATTTAATCAACTTATTCAATAATCCTTAAAATTTATTCATTTGAATTAAAAATATAAATCTAATGTCTTTTATACAATTATATTAATTTTAATTTTATTATTTATTTTAATATCATTTTATTCTTATATATTTTAATTAAATTTATATATTAAAATATTTTATAAAATTATATAATAAAATATTATACATAAAAATATATAATTCATATAAAATATAGTTGATTAAATACCCATATATTATTTTTCATATTATTATTATATAATATGTATATAAATAATTATAATGATAAAAAATAAATTAATGTTAATTATATAATATAAATATAAATAATATATATTTGATAAATTATATAATATATATATTTATATAAAATATTATTAATAAATACATTTATCTAAAATATATAAGAATAAAAATAATATTAAAATAATAAATAATATATATATTTACAAAAGTATTTTAATTATATGTTATTTTAAATAAAAATATTTGTATTTTTTATAAATCTTTAAAAAAATTACTTATAAATTTCTTCCAATACATTCTTTTCAACTCTTTTCTTAAAACTTAGTATTAATTTTAAAACTACTAACTTTTTTTATTATAGCACATACATCATAATTTGAATATCTTTATAAATAAAATATTTAATAATTTTTTACGACAAAATTTTAATCAAATAAACAACCAACAGCTAGTTGAGCACCACCCATTATTATTATGTAACCAAAAGAAAATTTATTTAACTACAACAATTTTAATCCTATAAAGTTATAAGTCTAATAGTTATAATTCTAATATTATGTCTGATTAATACAAAATAATTCTAGTATCTTTATTTTAAGTTAAAAACTTTATTTGAGACATGTGAATCTATTGTTAATATTGATTGTATTTATTTATAGTAAATTAACTTAATAAGTATTATAATAAATGATTTGTGAGAATAATAATGCATATGATTTATTTAAGTAATTATATTTATGTGTATGAATTTGTATGACTTTTCCTTACATTTTTTAACGTTTCTTTATTCTATATGTCATTTTTTAATATTTACTTTTTACAACTCTTTCAATGTTCATAGGAGGGAAATTGTTTGCCTCATAAGTGGGTTTGAATATTATATATATATTATAGCAAACCGTACAAGTTACAAATAAAAATTCATATATTAATAATATTTTATATAAAAATAATAAATGGTATTTATAATATACGTTATTATATATATTATTTTTCTCATTATAATTATATAATATTTTATTTACTATTATATTTTAATTTATATAAATACTTTATTTTATTATAATGTATTTATATTATAATATAATATAATTACGTATAATTCTTAATAAATTATTTAAAAATAATAATTTGATTTTTTAATTTTATTAATAACTTATAAATTGAGAGTGATTACAAATTTATGAAAAACATTTACAAAACCTATTCTTTAAATACCATCAAATTGAGCAAAACTTCCTATAACTTATTTAATTAAAGTGTTAATTAGCATATAAACCAATTCATCTCTTTCTCTGCCCTTAGTCAATTAGCATATATTTAATTCTATAAATATATTATAATATATATGTGCACACATAATTTTTATAAAACATATGAATAATAAAATTTAAAAAGTTAACTTTTTATAAAAAAATTATTTATGGTTTTAAATGGAGAGGGTATTTAGAGTAATTAATGAATTGTTTGTTTTAGATTATATATTTAATATTTTTTTGGAATATTTTGTATAGTTTAATCAACTTATTTACTAATACTTTAAATTCCATCATTTGAATTAAAAATATAAATTTAATATCATTTATATATTTATATTTATTTTAATATTATTTTATAATATAATTATATGATATTACAAAAATAAGTAATTATTATAATAAACAAATAATTATATATATATATATTATATAATATCTATATGAAAAATAATATACGTTTATTTGATAAACTATATTTTATATGTATGATATATACTTTATATATAATATTTTTTTTCATATAATTTTATATAAAATATTATTAATGTATAGATTTCTAAAATTAATAATAATAATAATAAGAAAAATATATATTTAAAAATAGTTTAATTGTATTTTAGTTTAAATAAAATTATTTGTATGTTTTATAAATCTCCAAAAAAAAATACTAATAAATTTATAAATTATAATTATTTACATTATATTTGAATTTATGGTTTTGAAGCTACGCTAAATTTGAAATAATTAATAAATTATTTGTTTGGGATTGTTTATTTAATATTTTTTGAGTAATTTGAATAATTTATTCAACTTATTAATAAATCTTTCAAATTCCTTTATTTAAATTATAAATATAAATTTAATATTATATATATTTGTATTATTTTTAGAATTATTATTTATTTTAATATTATTTTTATTAGTATATATTTTAAATAATTTTATATATTAAAAATATTTTTATTAAATAATTATATGATATAAAATAAATAAATAATTATTATAATAAACAAATAAATTAATGATAATTATATAATTGTGATAACTACGTGATTGGATGGCTTGTATTTATTTAAAAGTTTTGAAAATATATTAAATTTTAAAAATATTAAAAATAATACTTTTTTAAAGTGGGAAACCTTTATTATGTACTTTTTTTTGCTCATCATTTATTACTATACTATTAATGTAAGAATATACATATTAAAAAAAGTATATAAATCCATATATTAATAATATTTTACATACAATTATATTATATAATTATTTAATAAAAATATTATATATAAAAATAATATGTAATGTATATATAAAATTTATTATATATATTATTTATATATAACAATTATTATATACTTAATATTAATTTATTCTCTATATGATTATATATTTTTATATTTAATATTATATTTTATACTAATAATATAATAGAATTTAATTATAAGTATTACTTAATAAATTATTTTAAAAAAATAAATATATATTTGTAATTTTTATTAATAAATTTCCCCAATACAATCTTTTCCTACGTACTTTAAACACCAATCACCTCTCAAATATCTAACAATATCTTAATTTAATCAAAGTATATAAAATAACTGTGTTGCCATACGAAAACCAACCATAGTTCATACCACGAACTCGTAGTGATGGATGTGGACGAGAGATAGGGGAACAAGCACCACAGGAGCAACCAACACCGACCGTGTTGAAAGACTGCGGCCATATGGATCAGCCTATATAAACTATTGTAACTATAGTGAACTTGAGGGAGAGTGGTCTCAAACCCTTATTCACTCTTGGGAGGGCAATGGAATGACACTGATCTCTATATACAAATGCACAGGCATTCATATTCGTACATAGTACACAGATGAATACCGAACACCAGGAGGAGCAACTTTGGGAAGACTGGCAGCTGTGTAATAAAGACGAAAGGTAGCTGAGAATTCGTCTTTGGCACACTGCTGCCATGTTTCACCCCTATTTTTACTTGATAAGTGTATTAACTTATATTAAATTAATTTTTTAAATTTTTATTTAAACTTATATTAAGTATATAACTCTAAAAATCCAATTAGTCAATTAACCAATAAAATCATAAAAATCATGAAAAAAACTATTAAGTATAGTGGATTTGAAAATCGAATCAGTTAAATGTGAACCGAATTAAACCGAATTGAACAGTGAAAAATCGATCTAAAATTTTAATTTTCTAGTTAGTTTAAAAATGTCAATTTAGAAAATTAAGCTCACTAATAGATAGAAAATAAATTTAGACAAATTTATAAATTTTAAATTTTTGGAAAACCGGTCGAATTAGGTTTTAACTGGTCGATTTTCAATTTTGGGTCACCGAATACAATTTGACTGAACTGGTTAACGGGCCGCTGCCAGGTTAGTGCACGGTCAGCGGGTGCAACCAATCAGCGCGCGACACATAATGAAACATGCCCAATCAGCCACTCAGTCTGCACCTAGAAGCGCTAACTAATCCAAGCATGACACATGTACTTGGTTAACGGTAAAATAAGGAAAACCCACGTCAACAATTACCAACCAATAAGAGAGTTACATGTGTCACAGTCAACAGTCAGTAGCCACGTAGATACGAACAACTAATGGGAGTGTCCGGACAACGGGTCAAAGGTTGACTAGGCTGTTAAGTAGGAAACCGTATTAGCAAAGCTAGCCAATCACGATGTATCACGTGGGATGTCCGCATGTGCGAAATTCACACGTGTAAAATAGCGTAATCTTCAATATGTGATGTGAATTCTACTAAAAATACTACGAATTCACATATTCAATCAACCGAACTTGTAATGGAGCTAAATACTTTCAATCTTAATTGAACTTAAAAAAATAAATCATTTTTACAAGATGAGTAACAATCAAAACAAATTATTAAGGTTTTCAAAAAGTAATCCAAAAAAATTAATCGAGAGGTATGAATATAATAAGTTAGATAAGAAGGAAGAATGAAATTTAGATATATAAAAAAAATAAGAAACTTAGATAAAATGAAGTATTAAACTCAAAGGGTAATAAATAAGAAGGAAACTTATATAAAATAGAATAAATAAATATACTCAAATAAGAATAAAAATTAAGATATAATAGTGTGTCTCTCTTTATTTTTTACCCTTTTTTGCACAATTTTTTAGCTTATTTTTTTCTTTTTTTTTACATGAATTTGTTTTAGCTTTTTCTTGATAGATAGAAGAAGATTAGATTTTTTTTTACTTTTTAGAATAGAAATAAGTAGAGAAAATAAGAAAAGAACTAGAAAGAATGAAATTTGTTGTGCAATCATGTGCTCTGTTACTAACTGATACGAATCTTGCCAATATGTTGACTACACCTTAAATGTGTTACACTCAGATTCTCTAATAAGAACTATTAGAAAATTCTGGTGATAAATTTGATCCTAAAACGTAACAAGTAAAAACTTGATAAATTCAAAAGTTTTTTAAAAGAGAAAAAAGACAAAATCTTATAAATTTAATTTTTCAAAATTTCTTCTCCAATATTGTGTAGTGTGCATTTTATAGACATAGATAACAAATGAATAGTCTAAAAATAAAGAAAAAATATTTTATAGTTATATGTCAATCATATCACTTCTCATCTAATGCAAATATTTAAGATTTTTTAAATAATTACTTTAAAAAATTTATTTGACTAATTAAATATCTAATATTATCATTTAATATCCTAGAATATTTATTATATTTATAAATCTCTCCTTATTAATTAAATTTGAACCTTCTTTTAAACTTTTCTATTGGACTTCCACTTGTATTTTCTGTAATATTTTTAATCGGCTCATATAAAACTTAAATGAATTTTTTAGCAATTAACCTTGTGATTGGGTACTATTTCGGTTTTAAATGATAATTTATCTAATTTGATAACAAACTGTTAGGCTACATTAAATGTTCACTTATAAATTTGTAATCTATTTATTCGGATTCATATCATATGGTATCATATGGTGACACATTTTATAATGAATAAGCAATTCATTTATAAATTGTTTTGACAATTTCATGGCAATACATTCCTAAAAAGATAAATCAAATAGATACAAGCAATCCAAACACGTCACAATTATATAATTATTATTAATTTATATGATTATAATAATTACTTATTTTTGTTATATCATATATTATCAAATATTTTTATATAAATATTATATAATAGTAATATGAAAAATAATATATATGTATTTGATAAACTATATTTAATATGAAAAATGTATATTTTTATGTATAATATTTATTATAAAATTATTTAAAATATATAAGAATAAAAATAATATTAAAATAAATAATAAATTTAACAATAATATAAATATATAAAATATTAAATTTATATTTTTAATTTAAATAAAAGAATTTGAAAATTTTATGGATGAACTAATTAAATTATTCAAACTATTAAAAAATATTAAATAAATAATTCATTAATTATTTCAAATTCAGTATACTTTCAAATCCATAAATTCAAAGATAGTGTAAACCGTTATAACTCATATAAAAAACTCATTAATTATTTTAACCATATTTTCATTACATTATATATTAATCAAATAATATAACTATATCATTAGTTAATATGTGCAAATATTTTTTTTAAGTTTTATTATTTATATATTTTATAAAAATTATGTTTGCACATATATGTATATATATATAATTATGTCTTAACTAAAATTCAGTAATTTACTTTTTTTAATACTTAATCAATAAACTATATATGGGAAGGGTTTTATAAAGTAAATGTTCAAAAATAAGAAAAAATTCATATGAAATTAATAATTTAAATATTCAAAAATGGAAGAGAGAGTAATATAAATTAATGATTATAAATATAATTACCTAAATAAATTATATATATAATTGTTCACTTAAATTATTTATTATGGTATTTGTGTAGTTAATTTACTTTTTAAAAAATAAGAAATACAACAATTACTTTCTTTCTATTGGATTTATGGTTTATTAGAAATTATATTTTGATTCAATATAATTGATATTAATTGATTGAAATTCATTAAGAAGGTGTTGTTTGACCATGAATGGTTTGGTGGTTTCAATAAATGGGAAGAATAAAGGAAAAAAACAAGGATAGTTAAGTTAAACACAAAAAAAAAAAGAAGTATTCAAAAAAGGATAAGACTTGGAAGAGTATAGTTTTAAACTTAACAATAAGTTTGCAATTAATACAAGATAATGTTTTTTAAGAAATTTATAAATTTACAAATATATTTTATTGGGAGATTTATAAAACATACAAATAATTTTATTTAAACTAAAATACAATTACATTACTTTTAAAGATATATATTTCTTAATTTTATTTTTATTCTTATATATTTTAGAAATTTATATAATAATATTTTATATAAAATTATATTAAAAAATATTATATGTAAAATATATATCATACATATAAAATATAGTTTATCAAATAAACGTATATTATTTTTTATATTGATATTATATAATTAACATTAATTTATTTGTTTATTATAATAATTACTTATTTTTGTTATATTGTATAATTATATAATAACAATATAATATGTTATTAAATATTTATATATAAATATTATATAATAATAATATGAAAAATAATATATGTGTATTTGATAAACTATATTTTATATAAACATAGTATATTTTTATGTATAATATTTTATTATATAAATTTATAAAATATTTTTAATATATAAAGTTATTTAAAATCTTTAAAAATAAATAATAATTTTAAAATAATATAAATATATAAATTATATTAAATTTATATTTTTAATTCAAATGATGGAATTTAAAGTATTAATAAATGAGTTGATTAAATTATGCAAAATATTCCCAAAAAATTATTAAATAAATAATCTCAAACAAATAATTCATTAATCACTACAAATCCCCCCTCCATTCAAAACCATAAATAATTTTTTTATAAAAAGTCAACTTTTGAAATTTTATTTTTTATATATTTTATAAAAATTATGTGTGCGCACATATATATTATAATAAATTTATATAATTAAATATATGCTAATTGACTAAGGTTAAGATAGAGATAAATTGGTTTATATACTAATTAACACTTTAATTGAGTAAGTTATGGGAAGTCTTGTTGGATTTGATGGTATTTAAAGAATAGGTTTTGTAAATGCTTTCCATAAATTTGTAATCACTCTCCATTCATAAGTTATTAATAAAATTAAAAAATAAAATTATTATTTTTAAATAATTTATTAAGAATTATATATAATTATATTATATATTAAAATGTATTATATAATTAAATTATATATAAATATGATATAATTATAATAAAATATATATATATATAATAACGAATATTATCTCTACCATTTATTATCTTTGTATAAAATATAATTAATATATTGATTTTTATTAGTAACTTTTTGGATTTGCTGTTACATACATATATATATAATATTGAGACTAACTATATTAGTCACCAAACCTACTAATAAGGCAAACTGTTTCCCTCTTATGAACATTGAAAGAGTTGTAAAAAAATAAATGTTAAAAAATAAGAAAAAATGACATATAGAATAAACAAATTTTAAAAAATGTAAGTAAGAGTCATACAAATTCATACTAATAAATATAATTACTTAAATAAATAATATGTATTATTACTCACTCAAATCATTTATTATGTTACTAATAAAGTTAATTTACTACAAATAATGAGAAATACAACCACTATAAACAATATAATTAAATGTCACAAATGGAGTTTTTAACCTATATTCATTAATTAACTTTATTCTTTTTGAACACATATTCGATCAATTAAGGTAATTAATTAGATATAAAATTGGTTTACATAGGGCAACCAAGTAATTCTTCATCTTATTAAATGTGTAATACTTTTATTAAAATAATGTGTTGTTAAAAATTTGAGAGATTATTTATATTTGAAGGGGTAGGAACCGTGGTATTGGTAGAATTTATCTATAAAAATTATAAATATAAATTTATTATTTTTAATAATTTATTAAGTAATATATACAATTAAATTAAATTAAATTATATTATTAATAGAAAATATAATATTAATAGAAAAATATATAATTAAATTATTATATTAAAAATAAATTAATATTAATCATGTAATAATGCTTATATATAAATAATATATATAATAAATTTTTATATAATATTTTTATTGTATAATTATATATAAAATATTATTAATATATAATTTTATTTTTTTCTAATATACATATTCTCCCATTCATAGTACAACCATGAAGGTTCTCACTTTTAAAAACATATAATTTTTCATATTTTTAAATTTAATATATTTTCAAAACTATCACTTATAAATTTTATAAATAAAAATATAATAAGTAAATAATTTTATACGTGTAAATATACTTTTATATATTAGCAAAATGTCTATTTTATAACTTTACTTAATAGTTAAAATTTTCTTTTTTGAATTGAAATAATTAATATTCATTAAACTTGTTTTTTTAACTATTTGATTGCATAGGAATAGTGAGTATGTCAAACATTATCTTTATATAAAGTATATAAAAAGAAATATATATTATATTCATCATTTATCATCACTATTAAAAAAATAAAGTATAAGATAAAAGTGATAAAATAAACTTAAATACTGCATATGAATTAGATAAGATATTGAAAAATTTACATTTCAAAATATAGTATTATTAATACAATTTTGTGACTCATTTTCTTATTTACGTTTAATAAATATTTTTACAATATTTTCATAATATAAATTTTCGGATTTTGCTATTATATAAAGTATATAGAACTAAATATAAGTATATCTAATTAAAAAAAAGACTATTTTTTCAATTTCAACGTATACAAAATTTATTATAAAATAAATACACACATTCCTTCCATATATAATTAAATAATAATATTTTTTATAAAATAAAATATAATTTTTAATAATATATATAATTATATTATATATAATTATATTATTTTTAATAATATATATAATTATATTATATATTATATATAATTATATTATATATAATTGAATTAAACGATTCAAATTTTATTATATAATTAAGTATTTATAAACTAGTAATAATAAATTAATATAGTATAATTATAAAATTTATAATTTAGAGTTTCATATATATTACTAATATTATACTTCACATAATAATTTTAAAAATTAAATTTAAATTAAAAATTGATTCGATCAAATAATATGTAATTTTAAATGTTATTAATCAATTATAAGTTATTGATTCAGTTTGTATACGAATAATGTGCCCTATTATGGGTTGGTAGGAGCATTATTTATCCAATTTTTATTGAAACTTAAACTAATGGGCAAAAACTAAAATGTTAGATATTTAATTTAATATATCACATAATTAAGCGTACAACTTCTGTATAATTTCATTTTAAGGCTTTTACTTTAGGATATGGTCCATATTATATGAGCTACATAGATATTTACAAGATTCAATGAATAAGAAGTTCGTTATAGAATTATTGAATATCATCTGCAAGCCAACTAGTCTACTTGGGGACCATTGCAAAGTTTCATGAGAAGATCACGAGGAAAAAAACATGAACAAAGGTTTCAATGGTTTTGGTTCCCCTACATTGAAAGCACACCCACTAAACATCAACAAGTCACCTCACCTCATTAATATTGACTTACCAATGCACCCTACCCCCTCCTTTCACTTTCACTCATTCATCCTCTGCGTACTTACATTCACTGAACCTAAACCATGTTTGGCAAAATAATTTGATCCGATCTACATCTCATACTATGATGGCTAAGCCATCGAGTTCCGTTAAACCTTCCAATATCCCCATAAACCCTAATTTTTTACAGATTCCCATAAACCCTAATTTTTTGCGGCGGTTCAAACCCAAGCATCCAGACTCGTGGTGGGTCTGATCCTCCCAACCTTTCAATTAGATGGTTGAGTCCAATGAACCTTAACAGAGTACGTCCACCTGAGGGGTGTCTAGCTCAAATATTCAGGCTATCAACATAGTACACATTCTTTGACTGCCTTTAGACATGCTTGTGAGTTGTGTCAGCATCAACATGCTTGTGCACGCCTCCAAATCATATTTTTAAAAGGGTGAGGAATATTTAATATGCATGTATAATTGTTGAAAAAATAAGCATAATTAATTTTAAATAAATATAACTAACTCATTATTGAATTAAAATATTTCCCCTTTCCTATGATTGAATATGTAGCCTATAGTCTAATTGTGCACATGTAGATTGAATTTGATACTTCATAGGACAAAATCTATTTTTTCCTAATTGTAATTTTTTTTAATTTATTTTTTATAAATTTTATTATTTATTTAGGTTATTTCTTGGTATGTTTTGATTTTACTTGATTTCTTTGTTTAAATTACAATTTTAGTAATTCGTTTTGTAATTTGATTTAATTTATTCATTTTTTTTATTTTTTTGACCATTTTAGAATTTCTTGTTTGTTTGGTTTTACAACTTTAGTAATTCATTTTGTAATTTACTTTAAATTATTATTATTGCTTTGTATATTTCATACTATTTTTTATTATTTTCTTTCACTCTAACTATTTTTAATGTATTTTATGATCTTATATATTTTTTTATGTTTAATTTTATTTTTGATTATTTTTTATGATTTTTAGTCTCTAATTATATTTTAAATATTTATTTATATTTTCTGTATTATTTTAAATTTATTTTACAATATTAAAATTTGATTATTTCTTAATATTTTTCATATTTTTTACATTTTTATTTCACTTAATATTTTAAATAATACAATTTATTATTTATTTTTAAATTTTTATTGTGGATTTCTCAACATCTCAATCTCTACCAACTTCATCTACATTCCATCAAGCATGAGAACGACATTCTCCTACAAAGATCTCCACGGCTAATTCTCCGTCAACTTGATATGATATTCCAGCAACCAAGAGCAAGTGGATGCTACAATCGAGGAAATAATAAATGTAGTTTTGATCCACAAAGTAGCTGGAAATTTTGGATGATATTTGATATAGCTTTTTAAAAAAAATACACATAAAAGAATTAAATAATATGTTTGTTGATAAAATATTACTTTTCAATTAATATATCTAATTTTGTATATATCACTACGAGTTCGTGGTATGAATATAGATTTAAATTGCGAAAACTAGCATGGGACTGCACTTTTTTTCGGCTACCTGGCTGATGGATGGATATCCACGGCATTTGCTTGCAGCTAATGGAGACGAACTATACCAGGCTTTGCGAGACCAAGAGCATCCTGACGGTTAACGGGCAGTTCCCAGGACCCGTGATTCGGGTTCACCGTGGCGACACCGAGTTCCTTAATGTCATCAATCGTGGCTACTACGGCGTGACCCTTCACTGGTAAGTGTGGTAGGTCAAATAATGTATAGTACTAAACAAAAAAAATGCATACGTCCCACATGTATTTTATAGGCACGGGTGAAGCAACCGAGGAACCCATAGCATGATGGTCCGGAGTACATCACGCAGTGTCCGATAGCGCTAGGCACCAACTTCACGTATGAGGTCCAGTTCACCACCGAGGAAGGGACCCTCTGGTGGCACGCTCACAGCGACTGGACCAGGGTCACGGTCCATGGGGCCATCGTCATACTGCCGCCGGGAGGGGACCGATGGTGGCCCGCATCCATTCACCAAGCCCGATGCAGAGGAAGTCATCGTTCTAGGTGCGTGCACCGAAGAAATATATACTACCCATCCAATGGAACTCATTAATACTCTAATTATAGATCAAGTGATACTTACTACTTCATGGCATGGGGCAGCAGTTTATAAGCATGACAATAAATCTAACTACGAATATATGTATTGCTTGTTGGCAGCCTCCTGGTACAAAGGAAACCTGAGGGAGCTGCTGGCGGAGGCGCTGGAAACTGGCTCGGACACGCCTACGTCCAATGCCTACACCATTAACGGCCAGCCCGGAGACTTCTCCGCCTGTTCGAACTGTACCATATATAGAAAGAGAGCGGAGACTTCTTCGTGGATCCGTATCACTGTATCATGTCTTACAACTAGTTTTCAATCTTCGAGCTCAGCTCTTTACCCATGGATCTGCAGATACAACAACGTACAAGGTGATGGTAGAGCAGGGCAAGACCTACTTGCTCCGCATCATCAACCCCATACTAAATTTCGACCTCTTCCTCTCCGTGGCCGGCCACAACCTAACCATCGTAGGCTCGGATGCCTCTTACTTGAAGACTATCACATCGAGCTACATCGTGCTGAGCCCCGGGCAGACCATGGACGTCCTTCTGGCGGTCGACCGGCCCCTCGGCCGCTACTACATTGCCGGCGGCCAGTACTCGAATGACGGGGTGGGCATGGTCGACTACAACCACAGCAACGTGACCGTGATCCTGGAGTACCGTGGAAACTACACTTCGAGCGCTAGTCCTCCCGAGTCCCCTAGCTCGACCCTTCCCACTTACAAGGACAATTTTTCCGCCCTAAGCTTCAGGGAGCGAATTGAGGGCTTGGCTACGGAAGACCATCCGTCGAATGTGCCAAGAGAGGTGAACACGAGGATGTTCATGCTGGTATCTATGGGCATGTTAATCTGCCCCAATCGCTCGTGTGCTGGGACCTATGAAGATAGAATGGTCTCTAGCATGACCAAATTCTCTTGGATCAACCCTACAACAGACATACTGCAATCATATTATCAGTAAAATCTGTCCCAAATTCAATTAATTATCGTTCATTTCTACATTCACAATACCCTAACATTTAAACTTAATTTATATCGAATATATAATTAAATAAAATAGTATTATAAAACCATTATAATATCTTAATAATAATGAGAATATATCTTAAATATATTACACTAATACACCTAAAATACAAATTCATATTTTTATTATATAATAATAAATGGATATAAGTAATAACGTGAATCACTACGTGACCTTATACTAAATATAGAAAAAATTCAAAACTATAATGATAATTTTCATTACTTAAACTAAATAAATTAAAATGAAACAAGTAAAAATTTAATAAATTTAAAAATATTTCATCACATAAAAAAATATTAAGTCTCACTCTCCTTAGTAATATTCTAAAAAATATAAGTGCAAAAAGATATTATAAGAAATAAAAGAATATATTATAGTAATATTTTAAGAAATAAATAATATATTCTAGTTAACTATGGCTGATTTAGAAAAAAAATATCTAATATAATATAATATTAATTATATATTTCACCCCATATTCTAAATTTTAGCATATTATATCTTTTATATAATCTGGTTGAGGAGAATATGTATATTAGAATAAAAAATAAAATAATAATAATAATATATTTATATACAATTATATTATATAATTATATAATAAAAATAATATAATATATATAAATATATTATATATTATTTATATATAAGTCTTTGTATATAATTAATATTATTTTATTTTCTATTATAATAATTTAATTATATATTTTTCTATTTAATAATATAATATAATATAATATAATTGTGTATATTAGTTAATAAATTATTTAAAAATAATAAATTTATAATTGTAAATTTTATAGATAAATTAACAAAATACCACCAATTCACTTTCAAAGTATTATACTTTAGATGGTTGAGAATTATTGTGTTGCCATATGTAAACCAATTTTATATTTAATTAATTGTCTTAATTTATAGAATATTTAATATTATTATATATATATTTTTTAATAACTTAATATATTTAAAATATTTTATAAATTAATATAATAAAACATTATATATAAAAATATACATTGTTTACATAAAATATAGTCTATCAAATACGTATATATTATTTTTTATATTACTATTATATAATATATATTAAATAATATCAATATGAAAATAATATATATTTATTTAATAAACTATATTTTATATGTATGATATATATTTTATACTTTACTCTTATAATATTGATAAGAAATAATAAAAATTATATATATTTCTTTATATATGCTTTATACAAATATAATGTTTGATATATTCACTGTCCCTTTAAAATTAAATATTTAAAAAAAATACTTTTAATAAATATTAATTATTTTAATTCAAAAAAGAAAATTTTAAATATTACCTACTTAAGTTATAAAATAAACATTTTGATAATATATAAAAGTGTATTTACATATATAAAATTATTTAGTTATTATATTTTTATTTATAAAATATATAACTAATAGTTTTGAAAACACATTACTATTTAAAAATATGAAAGTGGAAAAACTTAATTCCTGTAATTTTTTCCTTACTATTCATTGTTGTACTAGGAATATGAAAATATGCAAATTAAAAAAAGTATATAAATTTATATATTAATAATATTTTATATACAATTATATTATATAATTATATAATAAAATATTATGTATAAAAACAATATATAATGTATATATAAATTTTATTATATATATTATTTATATATAACAATTATTTCATAATTAATATTAATTTATTTTCTATTATAATAATTTAATTATATAATAAATTTTATTTTATATAATATAATTATACATTTTTATATTTAATATTATATTTTATACTAATAATATAATATAATTTAATTGTAAATATTAATTAATAAATTATTTTAAAATAATAAATTCATATTTATAATTTTTATTAATAAATTCTCATAATACCATTGTTTCCTATCCACTTTAAATACAAATAATCTCAAATATCTAATATCACCTTAATTTAATTAAAGTGTATACTTTTAAGACGATAAATAATAACTATGTTGCCATATAAAAACCAACCTTAGTCCATTCAATGTGTGTTAAAAAATAATAAATTAATTAGTGAATATATATGAGATATAATTATATATATTAGAATATATATATATATATGTGCACACATAATTTTTATAAAATATATAAACAATAAATCTTAAAACGTTGAATTTTTATAAGAAAATTATTTATATTATTAAATTTGAAAAAATATTTGTATATATGAATTAATGATATAGTTAAAATAATTAATAAGGTTTAAATTATATTATATAAGTTATAATTTATAATGTTTTATATTATATTTGAATTAGGTTTTTGAAGAAATTTTAGAATTTGAAGTAATTGATAATTATTTGTATGGAATTATTCAATTAATAATCTTTTTGAAATAGTTTGGATAATTTAATCAACTTATTCAATAATCCATAAAATTCATTTATTTCAATAAAAAATATAAATCCAATATCTTTTATATATTTATATTAATTTTTAATTTATTATTTATTTAATATCATTTTATTCTATAAAATATAAATAATGAGGTTTAAATTATATTGTATGTTATAATTTATAATGTTTTATATTATATTTGAATTTATGGTTTTGAAGAAATTTTATAATTTGTAGTAATGAATGAATTATTTGTTTGTAATTATTTATTTAATAATCTTTTTGAAATAGTTTGTATAATTTAATATACTTATCGGATAATCCTTAAAATTCTTTATTTTAAATAAAAAATATAAATTTAATATCTTTTATATATTTATATTATTTATTTCAATATTATTTTATTCTTATATATTTTAATTAAATATATATTATAAATATTTTATAAAATTATATAATAAAATATTATACATAAAAATATATATGGGTCATATAAAATATGTTTGATCAAATATATATATATATATATTAATATTATATCAAATTTATATATAAATAGTAAATAAAATATTATATAAACAATTATAATGATAAACAAATAAATTAATGTTAATTATATAATATCAATATAAATAATAATATATGTATTTGATACAAAATAATATAAATTTTTATATAAAATATTATTAATATATAAATTTATAAATTTCTTCAAATATATTCTTTTTCAACTTTCTTCTTAAAATTTGTGTTAAGTTTCTTATAACAAATATATTATAATTTGAGTATCATAATAAATAAAAATTTTAATTATTTTGTATTAGAGAACTTTAATCAATAATTTAATTAGATTAACAATTGGAAAAGCTAGGTGAGGACCACTCCATTATTATTATGTAAACAAAAATAACCTTATTTAACTACAACAATTTTATTCTTATAAAGTTAAAAGTGTAGTAGTTCCAATTATATTATTATATCTAATAAATATAAAATAATATTATATATAAAAAATAATATTTAATGTATATAAAATTTATTATATATATTTATATTTATATTTTTTATTTTATACTAATAATATAATATAATATAATTATATATATTACTTAATAAATTATTTAAAAACAATAAATTAATATTTGTAATTTTTATTGATAATTTCTCTCTTAAAATACCAAAAATACCTCAAATCTCTAACAACATTTTAATTCAATCAAAGTTAATTTTAAATTTATTATCTTTTATATACTTATATTTATATTAATTTTAAATTTATTATTTATTTTAATAATCTTTTATTCTAAGATAATTTAATTTAATATATATATATATTAAAATATTTTATAAAATTATATTTAAAAATTTATATTGTTCATATAAAATATAGTTTATCAAATGCGTATACATTATATAATATCAATATAAATATTAATATATGTATTTTATAAATTATATTTTATATGTATGATATATATTTTTATATAAAATATTATTAATATATACGAATAAAAATAACATTAAAATAACAAACAAAATAAATATATATCTTCAAAATTAGTTTAAATAAAAATATTTATATTTTTTTATAAATTAAAAAAATTACTAATAAATTTATAAATTTCTTTAAACATATTCTCCTAAACTTTTTAAAACTTAATGTTAAATTTAAAGCTACCTTCTTCCTGGATATAGCATATAAATCAATCCTTATCTCTATCTATCTTCAAAAAGAATAAAGTCAATTAGTATATATATAATTCTATATATGTATATATATTAGAATATATACATGCAAACATAATTTTTATAAAACATATAAACAATCAAACTTAAAAGGTTGACTTTTTATAGAAAAATTATTTATATTATTAAATTTGAAAAAACAATTACACACATAAGCTCATGATATAGCTATATCATTTGATAAGTATATAATGAAATGAAAATATAGTTAAAATAATTAATAAGGTTTAAATCACAATACATGTGTTATAATTTATAATATTTTACATTATTTTTGTAAATTTATGGTTTTGGAGGGGGATTTGAAATAATTAATGAATTATTTATTTTAGATTATTTATTTAATAATTATTTTTGTAATAGTGCGTATAATTTAATCAATTCATTCACTAATACTTTAAATTCTTTCAATTAAATTAAAATTATAAATTTAATATTATTTATATATTTATATTATTTTTAAATTTATTATTTATTTAAATATATTTGAAATAACTTTATATATTGAAAATATTTTATAAATTTATATAATAAAATATTATACATAAAAAATACAGTGTGGACATAAAATATAATTTATCAAATACACACATATATTATTTTTCATATTATATTTATATAATCTATAATTAACATTAATTATTTGTTTATTATAATAATGACTTATTTTTGTTATATCATATATAATTATATGATTATATAATATAATAAAAATAAGTCATTATTATAATAAACAAATAATTAATGTTAATTATAGATTATATAAATATAATATGAAAAATAATATACATTTATTTGATAAACTATATTTTATATAAAATATTATTAAGGATAAAAATAAAAAACAAAATAAAAATAAGAAAAATATATATTGTCAAAAGTAGTGTAATTGTATTTTAGTTTAAATAAAATTATTTGTATGTTTTATAAATTTTCCATAAAATATTCTCATAAATTTTATAAATTTGTACAAACACATTCTTCTCATTTATTTTTTTTATATATTTAGGTTGTTTTTGTATGACATTTCTTTTATTTTTTATATTTAGATTGTTAATTTCATATAATTTTTTCTTATTTTTGAACATTTAATTTATAAAATCATTTGCCCTAGAAATTAGTTACTATTATAATTGATCGAGTAAGTGTTGAAAAAAAATAAATTAGTAAATTTTAGTGAATATATAATTATATATATTAAAACATTTATTTGCACACAAAATTTTTATAAAATATATGAAAAATAAAATTTAAAATAATAACTTTTTATGGTAAATTATTTATATTATTAATTTTGAAAAAATATTTACATATATAAGCTTATGATATAGTTATATTATTTGATAAATATATAATGTAATGAAAATATGGTTAAAATAATTGATGTGGTTTAAATCATAATAAAATTGGTTATAAGTTGTAATGTTTTATATTATATTTGAATTTTGATAAATTATTCATTTAATATTTTTTTTAGTAGTTTAAATAATTTTAAAACTCATTTATTAATCCTTTAAATTTCTTAATTTAAATAAATTTTTTAATTTAATATACTTTATATATTTATATTATTTTTAAATTTATTATTATTTTAATATTATTTTTATTTTTATATATTTTAAATAAATTTATATATTAAAAATACTTTATATACTTCACACCTTTATTATAGAAAAAAATACACTTTCACATTTTTTAACCTGGTGGGAGAGAGGAAATGTTTTTTTTATAGTACTTACCAAAAAAAAAAGGATCTAGTGTTATGTTTTATAAATCTTTAAAAAATATACTTACAAATTTTAAAATTTCTTTAAAAACATTTTACTATTTATATAAACTTAGTGTTATTTTTAAAACTATTATCTTTATAAATTTGACATATTTATTATAATTTTAAAAATATATTTGATTAATATATGTATATTTATCTTATTTTATATTTTGATATCAGTTATAAGCGTGCTGTTGAGCAGTATATGTATTATATATATAAATATTTTTACAAATAATTATATATATTAAAGTATATATGTGCACATATAATTTTTTTTATAAAATATATGTATAATAAATATTTCTTTAGGAAAACTATTAATATTATCAAAATTTTAAAATATTTATAAAAAGGAGTTTATTATATAGTTATATTCTTATATAAAAATATATTTAATATATTTATTATTTTTTAATATGAATATAGGTTATAATTCTATTGAAAATATTATATTTTATATATAAAATTATGAATATCATATTTTAGCCTAAAAAACACACAACTATTATCATCATAATCCTCCTCATAAATGTGTAGTGATTTAACATACTCTATTAATTAGAATCGAACAAATTTGAGAAAAAGTATAACTTTATTCTAATATAATTATTTGAGAATAAAACAATATGTTTAATATTGGTGTTTAAAAAAAGATTTAAATTTTTTATTATTAATTAATATCATATTTCAATATTAATAGTAGAGTTATTATTTAAATTATTAAAAAAAAGCAAATATTTTAATTCTTATTTAATCAAAGTTTTAATTATTAAAGTGAGTGAGTAGTCTCTATATATAATAAAAAAATTAATTAATTATAATTATATAATATCTATATGAAAAATAATATACGTTTATTTGATAAACTATATGTTATATGTATGGTATATATATTATATATAATATTTTATCAAATAATTTTATATAAAATATTATTAATGTATGGATTTCTAAAATAAATAAAATTAAAATTAAAATATATATATATATAGTTTTAAAAGTAGTGTAATTGTATTTTAGTTTAAATAAAATTATTTTTATGTTTTATAAATCTACAAAAAAAATTGCTTGTAAATTTATAAATTTCTTAAAACACATTATCTTGTATTAATTGCAAACTTAGTGTTAAGTTTAAAACTACCCTCTTCTCAAATCTTATCCTTTTTTTAATACAACTTCTATTTTTGTGTTTCACTTAACTGTCCTTTTTTTTCTTTATCCTTCCCCTTTATTAAATCCACCAAACCCTTAATGATCAAACATTATCTTCTGGTGAATTTCAATTAATAAATCTCTATCATAAACCCTAAATCCAAAATAAAGAATGTAATTGTTGTGTTTCTTATTTTTTGAATCAAATTAACTACACCAATACCATAATAAATGATTTGAGTGACTGATTATATATATAATTTATTTAGGTAATTATATTTATAAGCATTAATTTACATTTTTTAAATTGTTAGTTTTATATGATTTTTATTAATTTTGAAATTTTACTTTATAAAACCCTTCCATAAAAATTAGTGACTATTATACTTTAGTAATTAAGTGTTTAAAAAATAAAGTAAGTTAATAAATTTTAGTGAGTACATAATTATATATATATATATATATATTAAAAAACATATATGCATACATAATTTTTATAAAATATATAAATAATAAATCTTGAAAGAGTGATTTTTTGAGAAAATTATATATATTATTAATTTTGATAAAAATATTTGCATATATAAGCTTATGATATAGTTGTATCATTTGATTAATATATAATATAATGAAAATATGGTTAAAATAATTAATGAGTTTTAAATTATAATATATTAGTTATAATTTATAGTGATTTAAACTATCTTTGAATTTATGATTTTGAAGGTATGCGGAATTTGAAATAATTAATGAATTATTTATATTATTTATATTATGGTTGGGATTATTTAATTAATATTTTTTGAATAGGTTGAATAATTTAATCAACTCATTCATAATTCTTTTCAAATTCCTTTATTTAAATTAAATATATAAACTTTATATTTTTATATATTTATATTATTTTACAATTTATTATTTATTTTGATAGTATTTTTATTTTTATATATTTTAAATTTATTTATATAATAAAATATTTTTTATATAATTATATAATAAATGCTATATATAAAAATATACAGTTATCATATAAAATATAGTTTAACAAATACACATATTATTTTTCATATTACTATTATATAATATTTATATAAAAATATTTTATTATATATTATATTTTTATTATATAATTATATGATATAATAAAAATAAGTATTTATTATAATAAACAAATAAATTAATGATAATTATATAATTGTGATGGTATATGTTTGGATGGCTTGTATTTATTTGATTTATGTTCTTAGGAATATATTAATATAAAATTGTCAAAATAATTAAAAAATAAAATAATTATTTACTATAAAATGTGTCACCCAAGCTTTGCTTTTGCTTTTTTAAAGTTTAAAATAATTTTATTGAATTTAATTCAAATTGATACATTATTTGAAAAGATTTTGTATTCTTGAACTATTATGTATATTGCTCTATTTGATAATAATGTATTTAATTCACATTAAATTATATAGAAATTATGGTAATATTTTGAATTAATATTTTATGTTTTTAACCGTATACTTTTTTTTAATGATAGTAATGATTGGCATAAAAATAAAAACAGTATAAAATCATAATTATGTGAATAATTATATTAATGTTAGAAGAACTTATAATGTTTTTCATTTGATGAAATATGATTTATGCTAATAATTTTCAACAATGGAATATAATCTTCAATAAAAACATATAATTACTGTAAACTCAGTATAAAATTATTTAATTCCTTATAAATATGTTGGTTTACTTAAAGCAATTATATAATGAACTTTTTGTTGATTTAATCTTGCAAATGTTTAGGTAGGTTATATAATATGTACTATAGACTAAAGCAAAAGCCCGATCAAATTATATAATAAATTAAAACTTAATTACATAACTTGTACAATTAATTATCTTACATATCAAATTGAGTAGATAAAGTTTCGGTTTTTGACCATTAGAGGTTTATGCATAATTAAAATTAAGAGCTAATGATGTTAATTCATATTCTTTATAATAATTTAATACATAAGGAATCATTTTTTAAATCTTTTACACATTCTCCTCAACTCTCTTCTTGAAACTTAGTGTTAAATTTAAAACTACCATCTTTTTAATTACGGCACACAAATTATAATTTAAATATCTTCATAAATAAAAAAATTTAATAATTTTTTATAATAGAACTTTGACCAATAGTTTAATGAAATAAGCAACCACAATTAGTTGTGCACTACCCTATTATTATTATTATATAACCAAAAAGCGGCTTATTTGACTATAACAATTTTATTCCCAAGAAGTTATAAGTTTATAAGTTCTAAATTTAGTATTATATCTGATTAATACAAAATAATCCTCATACATGCAAACTCTTTATCTTAGTTTAAAAACATTATTTTGGAACATGTAAATCTATTGTTAATAATGGTTGTATTTCTTATTATTTATAGTAAATTGACTTCACTAGTACCATTATAAATGATTTTATTGAGGGATTATATAAATAATTTATTTAAGTAATTATATTTATACTTTTGAATTTGCACAACTCTTCCTTCACTTTTGAATATTTTTCTATTTAATATTACATTTTTTCTTATTTTTGAACCTTCACCTTTTACAACCCATAATAATTTTAGAAAAGAGAAACTGTAAATGAGTTTGATGACTAATACAGTAAGTGAGAATCTTATATATATATATATATATATATGTCAAGTAAACCCTACAAGTTATTAATAAAAATCAATATATTAATAATATTTTACATAAAAATAATAAATGGTATGTATAATATAGGTTATTATATATATTATTTTTCTTATTATAATTATATAATAAATTTTAATATATAATATAATTATATAATATTATATTTTAATTTATATTAATTTACAGTCTTTATAATCTTTTAATGTAAGGATGGTAGGTCAATATTATTTCATACGGAGCAAATAAAATTTTCAATGTTAGTAATTAAAAATTAACTAAATTTATACAATAATATTTTGTATAAAAATATATAGTATAATTAATTTTATATAATAAATATTAATTTAATTTTATTATAATAACAAGTATAATTTTATTATATAATAAAATTTGAAATATATAATTCAATCATATATATTATTAATAATTATATTTTATTTTATAAAAAATTATTATTATTTAATTATATATGGAAGGAATCTATGTATTTATTTTATAATAAATTTTTTGTATGTGGAAATTGGAAAGTTAGTTTTTTTAAGGAGACATACTTGTATATTTATTTCTATCCATTTTATATAATGTAAAAATCTTTTATTATATATAGTTATATTATATAAAAATATGGTAAAAATATTTATAAAATTTAAAATAAAAACATTAGTTACAAATTGTATTAGTGATATTATGATTTAGAGTGTAAAATTTCAATCATCTTATCTATGTTACATGGATTATTTGAATTTATATGAATTTATATGATCACTTTTATCTTATACTTTATTCTTATAATAGTGATGATAAATGATGAACATAATAAATATTTCCTTTTATATACTTAATATAAAGATAATGTTGGATATACCATCAAATATTTGAGTTTATATAATATCTTTCCCTCAACCATCAAATATTAAAAAAACACGTTTAATGAATATTAATTAGTTTAATTAAAAAAATTAACTATTAAGTAGTTAAGTTATAGAATAGAAATTTTGCTAATATATAAAAGTATATTTACATTTATAAAAATATTTATTTAATATATTTTTATTTATAAAATTTATAAGTGATAGTTTTGAAAATTTATTAAAATTTAAAAACATGAAAAATACTACAGTTTTATAAAAGTAAGGAAGCTTAATTGGTGTACTAAGAAGATAAGAATATGTATATTAGAAAAAAATATAAAATTATATATTAATAATATTTTATATATAAGTATATTGTATAATTATAAAATAAAATATTATGTATAAAAACAATATGTAATGTATATATAAAATTTATTATATATATTATTTATATATAACAATTATTACATAATTAATATTAGTTTATTTTCTATTATAATAATTTAATTATATAATAAAATTTATTTTATATAATATAATTATATTTTTTATATTTACTATTATATTTTATACTAATAATATAATATAATTTAATTGTAAATATTACTTATTAAATTATTTAAAAATAATAAAATTATATTTGTATTTTTTATTAATAAATTCTCCTAATACCATCTTTTTCTACATACTTTAAATACTAATAATCTCTCAAATATCTAATAATATCTTAATTTAATCACCTTATTTAACTACAACAATTTTATTATTATGAAGTTACAAGTCTAGTTCTATATCTAATCAATATAAAATAATTCTCCTATATGCAGCTGCTTTATCTTGTATTAAAAACTTCATTTGGGAAATGTAAATCTATTGTTAATAGTGACTGTATTTATTATTATTTATAATAAATTGACTTCATCAGTAACATAATAAATGATCTGAGTGAGTGATAGTACATATAATTTATTTAAGTAATTATATTTATGGTTATAAATTTGTATGACTTTTTCTTACATTTTTTAACATTTGTGTATTTTATATGATATTTTTTCTTATTTTTTAACATTTACCTTTTACAACCCCCTGCCAATGTTCACTGTAATATAATATTATATATATATCTGAGTAAACGGTACAAGTTACTAATAAAAATAATATATTAATAATATTTTATATAAAAATAATAAAATGGTAGGTATGATATACGTTATTATATATTATTATTATTATTATAATTATATATATTTATTAATAAAATTTAAAAATAAATCTTTATTTTTAAATTTTATTAATAAATTATCTATTGATAGAGATTAAAAATTTATGAAAAGCATTCACAAATGCAGCAAAACTTCCCATAACTCAATTCATTTAAAGTGTTAAATTTTCAAAAGGGTTAATGATGTTGTATTGCCCGTTCTATAAACCAATTCATCTCTATCTCTACTCTTTAGTATATTTAAAAAAAACATATATTTAATTATATATATATATTAGAATATATATATGTACATACATAATTTTTATAAAACATATGAATAATAAAATTTAAAAAGTTGACTTTTATAGAAAAATTATTTATGATTTGGAAGGAAGGGGGATTTGGAGTAATTAATGAATTATTTGTTTGATATTATTTATTTAATAATTTTTTTGAAATATTTTGTATAATTTAATCAACTCATTCACTAATACTTAAAATTCCTTCATTTTAATTAAAAATATAATTAATACAATTAATATATTTATATTATTTAATATTATTTTTATTTGTATATATTTTTAATAAATTAATATATTAAAAAATTATAAATTTATATAATAAAATATTATACACAAAATATACCGTGTTTATAAACAATATAGTTTATAAAATAAACATTATTTTTCATATTATTATTATATAATATCAATATGAAAAATAATATACATTTATTTGATAAACTATATTTTATATGTATGCTATATATTTTATATATAATATTTTCATATAATTTTATATAAAATATTATTAATGTATAGATTTCTAAAATATATAAAAAAAAAACATATATATTCCAAAGTAGTGTAATTTTATTTTATTTTAAATAAAATTATTTGTATGTTTTATAAAAATTTTAAAAATATACTAATAAATGTATTAATTTATCAAAACACATTCTTATAAACTAATTGTAAATTAGTGTTACATTTAAAACTACTCTTTTATTAAATCTTATTCTTTCTTTAATACCTCGTTTATTTTTCTTATTTCACTTAACTATCATTTTTTTTTTATCTTTCCCCTTTATTTGAATCCATCAAACCCTTAATGATCAAACGTCAAAACGTCATCTTCCACATAAATTTCAATTAATCAATCCCAATTATATTGAACCAAATTATAATTTCTTATATACCATAAATCCAACTGAGAAAAAAAAAGTAATTATTTTGTTTCTTATTTTTTGAAGCAAATTAACTATACCCATCATAAATAATTTGAGTGAGTGATTATATATATATATATATATATATATATATATAATTTAGTTAGGTAATTATATTTATGATTATGAATTTGCATTACTCTCTATTTTATTTTTGAATATTTAAATTGTTTATTTCATATATATATATATATATTTATTTATTTTTGAATATTTACTTTATAAAACCCTTCCCTGAAAATTAGTGACTATTATAGTTTATTGAATAAGTGTTAAAAAAAGAATATTAAAACATATATGTGCACACATAATTTTTATAAAATATATAAATAATAAAACTTAAAAGAGTTACTTTTTATGAGAAAATTATATATATTATTAATTTAATAATTTTTTGAATATTTTGAATAATTTAATCAACTCATTTATAAATCTTTCAAATTCTTTTATTTAAATTAAAAATATAAATTTAATATTTTATCTATTTATATTATTTTTAAATTTATTATTTATTTTAATATTATTTTTATTCTTATATATTTTAAATAATGTTATATATTAAAAATATTTTATATAATTATATAATAAATATTATACATAAAAATATATTATTTTTCATATTACTATTATATAATATTATTATTTAAAAAATATATTTTTCAAGTTCAAAATAATTTTGTTGTATTTAATTCAAATTGATATATTATTTGAAAAGACTGTGGTATTCTTAAACTATTATATATATTACTTTATTTGATAATAATGTATTTAATTTACATTAAATCATATATAAATGATGGTGATATTTTGTATAAACATTTTATATTTTATTAACCCTTATACTAATAATGTTGTTTATACTCTTTTTAATAATAGTAATGATTGGTATGAAAATAAAAAAAAAATTTTAAAAATGTAATTATTGGATGATAATATTAATGTTAGCAGAAGTGATAATATTTTTGTTTTGATAAAATAAAATTATATACTAATAATTTTCAATAATTGAATATAATCTTCAATAAAAACATAGTATTAATATAAACTCAATATAAAATTATTTAATTTCTTATAAAACTATTGGTTTACTGAATATATTTAACAATTATATTAGAAACTTCTTATTTTATTAAATTGCAAATATCTATATAGCTTATGTACTATAAAATAAAGAAAAAGCCATAAGATCAAATTATATAATAACATTAAAACTTAATTACATAAGTTGTAAATGTAATTATCTAATATTTTAAATTGGGTACGTAAAGTTTTGTTTTTTTTTTTGCCTATTAGAGGTTTAGGCATAATTAAAATTGAATACCTAATAGTGTTAATTCACATTCTTTATAATCCTTTAATGTAAGAATGGTTGGTCAATATTATTTTATAATCCTTTAATGTAAGAATGGTTGGTCAATATTATTTTATAATCCTTTAATGTAAGAATGGTTGGTCAATATTATTTAATACATAGAAAATAATTTTTTAAATGCTAGTAACTAAAAATTGACTAAATTTATATAATAATAATTTTTTTATAAAAATATATAATATAATTAATTTTATATAATAAATATTAATTTATTTTTATTATAATAACAAATATAATTTAATTATATAATAAAATTTAAAAAATATAATTCAATTATATATATATTATTATTTAATTATTGTGTATTTATTTTATAATAAATTTTGTGTATTTTGAAATTGGAAAAATAGTCTTTTTTTTAAGGAGAAATAGTTGTGTATTTATTTCTATCCACTTTATATAATGTCAAAATCTCATAGTGTATATAGTCATATTTCATAAAAATATGGTATAATTTTTATAAGATTTAAGCTAAGAACATGAGTTACAAAATTGTATTATTGATACTATAATTTGAAG
The DNA here is from genome assembly GCA_030064435.1 of Trapa incisa. Classification (NCBI taxonomy): domain Eukaryota; kingdom Viridiplantae; phylum Streptophyta; class Magnoliopsida; order Myrtales; family Lythraceae; genus Trapa; species Trapa incisa. The sequence goes on along the minus strand of CM057774.1, from coordinate 654,953 downwards.
TATAAATTTTCCACCATCTTATCTAATTCATATTCATTATTTAAGTTTATGTCATTACTTTTATCTTATACTTTATTGCTATAATATTGATAATAAATAATAAACATAATACATATTTCTTTTTATATGCTTTATATTAAGATAATATTGGAAATGCTCACCGTTCCTCTATTATCAAATATTTAAAAAGAAACACGTTTAATAATATTAATTAGTTTAATTCAAAATAGAAAAATTTAACCATTAAAAGCACTTAAGTTATATAATAGATATTTTGCTAATTTATAAAATTTACGAGTAATATTTTTTAAATATATTAAAATTTAAAAATATAAAAATGCTATGTTTTTAAAAATGAGAACCTTTATGGTTGTACGGTAAAAAAAGTATATATTAATAATATTTTATATAATTATATAATAAAAATATTATATATAAAAAGTTATTATAAGTGATAGTTTTTAAAATATATTAAAAATTAAAAATATAAAAAATGATATATTTTTTAAAAATGAACCTTAATAGTTGTACTATGAATGAGAGAATATAGAAAAAAATATATTAATAATATTTTATATAAAATTATATTATATAATTATATAATAAAAATATTATATATAAAAATTTATTTTATATATAATCATTATTATATATGTAATATTAATTTATTTTCTATCATAATAATTTAATTATATAATAAATTTTATTTTATATTATATAATATATATTTTTTATATTTAATATTATATTTTATACTAATAACATAATATAATTTAATTATATATATAATATTTCTTAATAAATTATTTAAAAATAATCATTTCATATTTATAACTTTTATTGATAAATTCTCTCAATACCAACATATTTAACTATAACAATTTTATTACTATAAAGTTATAAGTTTATTAGTTTTAATTCTAGTATTATATGTATCAATACAAAACAATCCTCCAACATGTAACCTCTTCATCTTGATTTAAAAACTTTATTTGGTACATATAAATCTATTGTTAATAGTGGTTGTATTTCTCATTATTTATTATTTATAGTAAATTGACTTCACTAGTACCATAATAAATTATTTGATTGAGTAATTATAAAAGTAATTTATTTAAGTAATTATATTTATGTGTATGAATTTGCATACTCTATCTTTTTTGAATATTTTTTATTCAATATAACATTTTTTTTCTTAAACATTTAACTTTTAACACGGATACGAATACCAATGTTTAGAAGAGAGAAACTATTACCCAAACTCTAGTATGTCAAGCAAATATTAATTTATTCTTTTATTATAATAACAAATATAATTTAATTATATAATAAAATTAAAAACATATTATTCAATCATATATAATGTAATTATATATATTATTAAAAATGATATTTTATTTTATTAAAAATATTATTATTTAATTATATATGGAAGGAATATATGTATTTATTTTATAATAATTTTTGTTTATGTTGAAATTCGAAAAGTAGTATTTTTTAAGGAGACATACTTTTATATTTATTTCTATCTACTTTATATCATGTCAAAATCTTATAGTATATATAGTCATATCTCATTAAAATAAGGTAAAAATATATATAAGATTTAAAATAAAAAATAATTTATAAAATTGTATTAGTTATAAAAATAAGTGATACTATGAGATTTAGAGTGTAAATTTTCTAACATCTTCTCTAAGTCAAATGTATTATTTGAGTTTATATTATCACTTTTATCTTATACTTTATTCCTATAATAGTGATTATAAATGATGAAAATAATATATGTTTTATTTTTTTTCTTTATATGACTATAATATTGGACATACTCAATCTCTACCCATAAATATTAAAAAAACGTTTAATGAATATTAATTAGTTCAATTCAAAAAAGAAAATTTTAACTATTAAGTATTTAAATTATAGAATAGATATTTTGCTAATATATAAAAGTTTATTTATATATACATAATTATTTACTTATTATATTTTTATTTATAAAATTTATAAGTGATAGTTTTGAAAATCTATTAAAATTTAAAAATATGAAAAATACTATATGTTTAAAAGTGGAGAACCTTATTTTTACTGTGAATTGGAGAATATAAATATTAGAAAATATATATATATATATATTAATAATATTTTACGTACAATTATATTATATAATTATATAATACAAATGTATATAAAATTTATTATATATATTATTTTATATATAACCGTTATTACATAATTAATATTAATATATTTTCTATTATAATAATTTAATTATATAATAAATTTTACTTTATATAATATAATTATATATTTTTATATTTAATATTATATTTTATACTATTAATATAATTTAATTTAATTTTATATATTACTTAATAAATTATTTAAAATAAAGAATTCATATTTGAAATTTTTATTAATAAATTCTCTTAATACCATGGTTTTCTACACCCTTTAAATAACAATAATTCCTCAAATATTTAACAACACCTTAATTTAATTAAAGCGTATACTTTTAAGAAGGTGGAAAATAACTTGTTGTACTATGAAAACCAACCTTAGTTCATTCCATATATGGTCAAAAATAAGAAAGTTAATTATTAGATATAGTTGAAATATAATTATATATTAGAATATATATGTGCAGACATCATTTTTATAAAATATATGAATAACAAGTCTTAAAAGGTAACTTTTTATAAGAAAATTATTTATATTATTAAATCTAAAAAATTATTTGTATTTTTTATAAATTAAAAAAAAGAAATTACCTATAAATTTATAAATTTCTTCAAACACATTCTCTTAAACTTTTTTGAAACTTAATATTAAGTTTAAAACTATCTTCTTCTTAGTTATGCACATAAATCAATCAATCTCCATCTGTTTATATTGAAAAAAAAAGTCAATTAGTAGATATATAATTATATATATATATATATTATAATATATATGTGTATACATAATTTTTATAAAACATAAAAACAATAAAACTTAAAATGTTAACTTTTATAGGAAAATTATTTATATTATTAAAATAAAAAATACATATATGAGCTCATAATATAGTAATATAATTTGATAAGTATATAATGTAATAAAAATATAGTCAACATAATTAATAAGGTTTAAATTATAATATATTGTTTATAATTCATAATGTTTTACACTATTTTTTGAATTTATGGTTTTAAAGGGAAGGAGAATTTGTAGTAATTAATAAATTATTTGTTTAAGATTATTTATTTAATATCTCTTTTAAAGTATTTTGTATAATTTAATCAACTCATTAACAAATCCTTTAAATTCCTTCATTTGAATTAAAAATATAAATTTAATATTTATATTATTTTTAATTTTATTATTTATTTTAATATTGTTTTTATTTTTATATATTTTAAATAACTTTATATATTAAAAATATTTTATAAATTTATATAATAATATATTATACATAAAAATATACAATGTTTATACAAAATATAGTTTATTAAATACAAATATTATTTTTCATATTACTATTATATAATATTTGTATATAAATATTTAATAACAAATTTTATTTTTATTATATAATTATATGATATTAAAAAGTAATTATTATAATAAATAAATAAATTAATGCTAATTATATAATATAATATGAAAAATAATATACGTTTATTTTTGTTTATTGGATAAATATTATACGTATAATATACTATTTAATATACATTTATTCAATCAACTATATTTTATATGTATGATATATATTATATATAATATTGTTTATATAATTTTATATAAAATATTATTTATGTATACATTTATTTAAAATATATAATAAAAAACAAAATAAAAAATAAGAAAAATATATATTTTCAAAAGTAGTGTAATTGTATTTTAGTTTAAATAAAATTATGTGTATATAATTAAAATTATCATATGGATTTTTTTGTGTTTCAGTTAACTATTCTTTTATTTTTTCATCATTATTCTTTATTGAATCCACCAAACCCTAATAAATGATTTGAGTGAGTTAATATAGGTATTATTTATTTAGGTAATTATATTTGTGTGCATAAATTTGCAAAAATGTATCTTCCATTTTTGAATATTTGGATTGTTAATTTCATATAAAGTTTTTTTCTTCTTTTTGAACATTTACTTTATAAAAACCTTTTCTGAAAATTAGTTATTATAGTTGATGGAGTAAGTGTTTAAAAAGAAAAAAAGTAAATTAGTAAATTTTAATTAATATATAATTATATATATATATATTAAAACATTTATTTACACACAATTTTTTTATAAAATATATGAACAATAAAATTTAAAATGATAAAATTTTATGGGAAAATTATTTATATTATTAATTAAAAAAATATTTACATATAATGAAATGAAAATATAGTTAAAATAATTAATATGGTTTAAATAATAATAAATGGGTTATAATTTATAATGTTTTACATTATATTTGAATTTTGATGAATTATTCATTTAATATTTTTTGTAGCAGTTTAAATAATTTAACAACTAATTTATTAATTCTTTAAATTCCTTAATTTGAATAAAAAATTAGTTTAATATACTTTATATACTTATATTATTTTTAAATTTATTATTTATTTTAATATTATTTTTATTTTATATATTTTAAGTAAATTTATATATTAAAAATATTTTATATAATTATATAATTATATGATAAAACAAAAAATAATTAATTATTCTAATAATAATTATTATATAATATTAATATGAAAAATTATATATATTTTATAAAATATATTTTATATAAAATATTATTAATGTATAAATTTATATAAAATATATAAGAATAAAAATAAGATTAAAATAATAAACAAAAAAACAAGATAAATATATACCTACAAAAGTAGTGTAATTGTATTTTATTTTAAATAAAATATTTATATATTTTATAAATATTTAAAAAATATATACTTACAAATTTTTAAATTTCTTTAAAAGCATTTTACTATTTATATAAACTTAGTGTTAGGTTTAAAACTATAATTTTCATAAATTTGAAATATATATTATAATTTTAGCAGTATATTTAATTTATATATATATATATATATATATATATATACTGTTGATATCAGTTATAAGCGACTTTTTGAGGAGGATATATATTTTTATTGATAAGTTTTAAAAATATTTATATAAATGAGTTTATTATATAGTTATATTCTTACATAAAAATATATTTAACATATTCATTATTTTTTAATATCAATATAGGCTATAATTGTATTAAAAATATTATACTTTATGTATAAAATTATAAATGTCTTCTTTTACCATTAAATACACACAACTATTACCATTATAATCCTCCTCATAAATATGTAGTGATTTGACATACTTATTAACTTTTACCGGTAAATTTTAGAAAAAGTATAATTTTATTCTAATATAATTATTTGAGAATAAAACAATATTAATAGTTTTTTTTCTCAATGATTTAAATATTAATAGTGGAGTTATTGTTTAAATTATAAAAATTATATATTTTAATTTTTATTTCATCAAATTTTTAATTATTTAACCTTTTAATTATTGAAAATTAAAAATTAAAAATACGAAGATACTTTATTTCACTGTACAAGTGGTTAGTATTAGCATTTGTTGGGGAGTGAATAATCTCCACATTTTCAATGTTTCCATGTTGTAGCCTACCTTTCCTTCCTCCTCCTTTTTAAGTTACTATGCATGGAAATTGAAGAGTCATTTAGTTTCAGTATTCTTTTTTTATTTTAAGAGATCCCTAGATAGTTCTTTTACCAGTTATGCTAAACAAAATAAATATATATCTTAAAAAGTAGTTTAATTATATTTTAGTTTAAATAAAATTATTTATATCTTTTATAAATTTACAAAAAAATTAATTATAAATTTATAAATTTCTTAAAAATTAGTTTAATTATATTTTACTTTAAATAAAATTATTTGTATCTTTTATAAATTTACCAAAAAATTAATTATAAATTTATAAAATTCTTAAAATACATTCTTATTAACTCTATTCTTAAAACTTAGTTTTAATTTTAAAACTACAATCTTATTAATTATAGTAAATATATTAAAATTTGAATATCTTTATAAATAACAAATTTAATATTTTTTTATGAGAACTTTTACCAATAGTTTAATTAAATTAGCAACCAACAGCTAGTTAAGCACTAACCCATTATTATTATGTAAACAAAATTATGCTAATTTAATTACAATAATTTTATTCAAAGTTAAAAGTGTAGTAGTTCTAATTATAATATTATATCTAATTAATACAAAATATGGTAAAAAGTGTAGTAGTTCTATACACTTTATATAACGGCAAAATCCGATAGTGTATATATTCATATCTTATGAAAATATGGTAAAAATATTTATTAAACTTAAATAAGATAATAAGTTACAAAAATTATATTATTGATATTATTATTTGAAGTGTAAATTTTCTAATATTTTATTTTATTTACATGCATTATTTAAGTTTATATTATCACTTTTATCTCATATTTTACTCATATAATAGTGATAATAAATGATGAATATGATAAATATTTTTTTATATATACTTTATATTAAAATAATGTTGGGTATGCTCATTGTCCCTTTAACATTAAATATTATCAAGCAAAACATGTTTAATAAATATTAATTATTTTTATTCAAAAAAGAAAAAAAATTAACTATTAAGCATTCATATAATAGATATTTTCCTAATATATAAAAATATATTTATATGTATAAAATTATTTATTTATTATATTTTTATTTATAAAATTTATAACTAATAGTTTTGAAAATATGTTAAATTTTAAAAATATGAAAAATGCTACGTTTTTTTTTTAATTTGAAAATATGTTAAATTTATAACTAATAGTTTTATCTTATACTTTACTACTATAACAATGATAATAAATGATAAAGATGATAAATATTTCTTTAGATATACTTTATATGAAGATAATGTTGAACATGCCCTAACTGTCCCTCTAAAATTAAATATTTTCAAACAAAACACATTTAATAAATATTAATTATTTAAATTCAAAAAAGAAAAAATTGAACTATTAAGCACTTTCATATAATAGACATTTTGCTAATATATAAAAGTATATTTATATTTATAAAATTATTTACTTATTATATTTTTATTTGTAAAATTTATAACGGATAGTTTTGAAAATATATTAAAATTTAAAAATATGAAAAAATGTTACATTTTTAAAAGTGGAAAACCTTCATTACTATACTTTTTTTTCTCATCATTACTATTTTAGTAATTAGTTTTGTGATTTGCCTTTAATTATAATTATTATTTTACAAAATTTAAATTATTTTTAGTTATTTTTATTTATTATAACTATTTTTTATATATTGAACGATCACATAGTGTTTAATTTTATTTTTTAGTGTTTTTATAAGTTTTTACACTAATTGTATTTTAAATATATTTTTATATTTTTTTGTGTTCTTTTAAATATCTTTTATAATATTTTATTATTAATTAATTAATTTTTTTACTATTTTTCATATTTATTACATTTTTGTTTCGTTTAATATTTTAAATAATACAATTTATAGTTTATTTTTAAATTTTTAGTGTGTTTTATTATTTTATTCTATTTTTAATAATTTTTACTATTTTTATATATTGAATTATACATACTATTTTTAACATTTATTTATATATTTTTTCATTGTTTTTACTTTATTTAGAGTTTTTTTAGTAATTTATAGATAACTTATTATTTGAGTTATTTTTATAAATTTATCTTACTATTGGTTGTTGTTAGATTATGTATTACTTAATATATTATTAACGTTTTGATTAAATATTTAGTATAATTTACTGTTTTAAATATTTTTTTATTGTTTACTTATGAAATATTATTGTATTTTTGTGTTTTATATTGTTATTTTTTTAATTTTTATTTTCTCTAATTATTTTAAAATTTTTAAATATTTATTGCTATTTATAGTATTTATTTAATATAATTTTACTATATTTTATTAGTAATTTAATTATTTATTATTATAATATATTTTATACTATTTTAGATCTTTTTTATTACTTTTTTTTTATTTTCGAATATGAATAACTCAGGTATATGGAGCTGATTTGAATAACCCAGCAAATGTTTCACGATATGAAAGGAATGCCATTGTCAACCATAGTACTGATATGAAAGGAACTCCAAAGCCTGTTTCACGAAACAAGCATGGATGTAGTCTCTCGAGGTCATGTTAATAATCTCTTCGTAATAACATGTCGTGTTCTCTACAGTTGTCCAGTAATTAACATCTATAGATGTGTTGTGTCATGGACCTACCTGGATCATCTTGCCCTTGAGTAAGAGGCCCCACACCCATACAGAGCAGCAGCACGAATAACATCTTCGTCTCGTCTCTCCCAATGAAGGGCTGAAATCAGAACCTTCTTCTCGTTAGCTCTGTGGCTCCATGATGATGATGATAGACGCTTATAGAAGTTTAGTCTGAACGGGTCAATGAAGTGCAAAGTCAGCACTAATATAAAATGTCCACTAGCTACAAACTATTACTAACAACCTCTTCTTCCCCTTCACCCCCTCCAGCCCACCTTATATGCAAAAACCTACTGCACACGTTTACCCATGATTGTATTTGTTATTGTGTAACACAATTATAAAATAATAGTTTGATATTGAAGTTATGGGTATATTTGGAAGGTTGGATTTGGAGGGAATTAGATGATAATATATTATTAGTTTAGTTAATGTTGAATTTAAAATACGATATAGATTAACAACAAATTTTCCTTCAAAAATTAAAAAAAATATATAATATTTGATAATTCAAAACTTTTTGTATCACTTAAATTAAAATTAGACCCTAAAAAATATTGAGCAATAATGTTAAGAATTTTTTATTTTTCTTTTGGCATTAGGATCCATGTTGGAATCTGATAGTGGTAGTGAAACAAATTGTCCGGTCTCCACATGCATGGCAACCAAAGTCTAGTATCCACATGTCAGGTATAAAAAATATAGATGGCATTGATCAATCTGGCAGACAATTTGATATGTTAATAGATGGGCTATATTTTTAAAATTCAAGGGGCCCTTCTATGTAGTCCGACCACCTTACCACTTACACAAATATCATACACATATTTATCTATTTGTTTAAGGATTATATTGATCATATCAAATCTTGGTAATTAATAAACTAAAATAAAAAAATAATTTAATTTTATAAAATCACTTAAGTTAAACACAAGAGATAGAAAAATTATCGCAATATTCTATTAGCTAAATTACATTTTTCCAGCATTTTATTAACAATTTCAAGTTTTGTTAAATTCAGAAAATTCAATTTGAGAATTCTAATTAAAATACAACTAATATATTCACTTTACCAATTCTCTAGGCATTTGAGTGATGAAAAGAACGAATAGTAATGTGCTCTTTATATAGGGAGCTCGTGTACTGACCGTTCTATCTGTTACTCCATTGATTGGTCATTAACTCTTTGATTTAAGTATTTTTCGGAGGGGTTTATTGGCTACCAGGTTAATAGCCACCATTTTGGCTTTCTCTCTCCTGCCCATCTAGAGCTAGACAACAACACTGTGCCACGCGTGCGAGTTTTGCACGTGCAAACTTGTCAAGTGGTGCTTTGTGATTGGCTAGCTTTGATGATACAACTTCTTACTCAACAGCCTAGTTAGCCTTTGACTCGCTGATCGAACATATAGCGGCCTTTCATTGGCCGCTCATTCCAATGTGGCTGATGACTGTGTTCGGTCAACCGTTGACTGTGACACGTGGAGTACTCTAATTAGCTGATTTAAATACGTTAGTTTTCCCTCAATGCCATTGCCACATGTCAGCCTTTGATTGACTGAGGTTATCTGACGTGGCACTGCCACGTGTTAACCTCTAATTGGTTGGTTATTTCTTTGATATCCTTGTCAAATGCTCACGTAGCATCATTGCCACGTGTCGTCTCCTCATTGGTCAGCCTTGCTGATGAGGCTTCTCTAATATTGACTATTGACAGGGACACATGTCGCTCTCCTATTGGTTGGTCTTCAATGATGTGGATTTTTCTTCTTTGACCGTTCACCAAATACATGTGTCACGCTCTAATTGGTCAGTGCTTCCAGGCATTGACTGAGTAGCTAAAGCGTGCTTTGCCATGTGTCGCGCGCTGATTGGTCGCACTTGCTGATTGGAGGCTGACCTGGTAGCGGTTTATTGACCAGTATGTTCCGACCAGTTTCGGTGACCCAAAAAAGAAAATCGGCCGGTTAAGGCCCAATTCGACCAGTTTTCCAAAAATTAAAATTTTTTAAAATTTTCTAAATTTATATTCTATCTAATGGTGACTTTAATTTTTCAATTTGATATTTTTAAACCACCTACAAAAATGAATATTTGAATTGGTTTTTCACGGTTCAATTTAGTTCAAGTCCGGTTCAACTTGAACTGGTCAGATTTTCACATCCAATCTACTTTATGGTTCTTTTATATGATTTTTAGGATTTATTGGCTACTTGAAATTTTCTAAATTCCCGTTTTGACACTTATTTATCATTTTCGATTCACTTAGATTCTCGATTTTTCTCTCAAAAATTTCCGGTTCCCATTTTCGATTCCTTAGTCTAAGACGACGAGGTTTACATAAAGCACTTTCGTGAGCAAGTTAAGAGGCTACCTTAGGCAATGCTTGCCCCGATAAAATTCTTCCTCTTGCTGCCTGGAAAGTCTAGGGTCCAAAGTGAGGGAGTTTGGATAAATAAGGGCAAAATAGTAATTTTGCCCTACTTACGGACCAAAATGAAACTCTAGAAAAGTTGAGTATTCGAGTGAGAATATTGGAGACTTTATGCATTTTGGCTAAAAAGACCAAATATGGATATATCTTCAATAGATAAGTTGAGTGAACCCAACCCAATGGGCTAAACTATAATTTTTGGAAAATATTGCAGGGTGACACTATAGCTACATGAGGAAATCAAATCTAACATTGTTCATGCAACTTGAATTTGTAGTGAAATTGTCACCCAAAACAATGCAAGAGTACTCACATCCCAAGATAGTCAGAAAAATATTATGGGATGAAAAGTCTCGAAAATCAATGTGAGTGGATTTATAGACGACAAATCCTATTAGAACGATCATGATTCTTTACCTATTTTACATAAAAATTAAAAATCATAGAAAGCATGTTAGGGTTTCCTAAGATAAGTAGTGATATAAAATGTGCATGCTAAGCTATGAATTGGATTGATTACTATGATGACACAAGAGAAAAACTAGGACTATGTTCCGTGGATGATTTTGCAAAGAAGACTAATATGCTAAGATTTTGAAGGAAAAAAAAGGGAGCTAGACTCCATGTTTATCAATTAAGTGAAGAAGAAATATAAGGATAAACTACTCAAATAAATATTATGAGAAAATGATTAGTGGGGTCGATCAAATAGCATATCGAATGTCACGCCCCGACCCGGTTTGGTCGGATCCCCGTGATCAACCCGCCACTCTCCCGATTTACTAAAGGGTTTTCCCTTATATTATAAATCGTAAAGAGTAAGGCGTTAACCTGCACCTTTTTCCAGGAATATCATAAATCAAAACTGCATAGTAATTTAAATTAGTTGTACCAATCTTGCAGGCGTTTAATTGCGCAGGTTCTTTAAGGTTCGGCTTTCCGGGACTTCCTGAAAGAGGTATAAGGGAGGGGGTGAGTACAACTACTCAGTGAGTGGGATTCAAATCTTTTAACTTTCAAGAAAAACATTTATATGGAGTGTGCCAGACTCCTTTGTTTTCAAAAAAATCATTTAATTTAAAAATTCATCTTTTTCCATTATTTCTTAGTTATCGATGTGTCATCACCCAACACACATCCTTCATAATGAAGGTTACACACATTCGCAAGTCAGTATCACTACCGAACCCGCTAGTGGCTTCGGAGCGACTTTTCCTGCCACCCGGATAGAAGTACGACCACTTCTACCCTGGGAATGAGTGGATGTACGAAACATCCGACCCACAATCCTGAAATCACTTCTTCGTGTCCGTATGAGGACAGAGACCTCATCCTGTCCCCACCCCGGTCTCATGCGCTTAGTGCTACTCCAGATTTCGCACAGACACCTGGAACGACGAACTGCCCTTATAGCCACCAGGTCGTCCAGTGCCCTTAGGATGCATCACTACCTCTCATGGGCGTCTTGATGATCCCGTACTCATAGTGCATGCACAAACAATGTTTTCTTATATTGCCATGTAATATGTGGTGCCATTAGTCCAACGGCCCCGACTCTCAACTCAACCCGCAGCTGTTTGTCTTGACTAGTCCGTCGACCTGTCATGTCGCACTGCCGCTAGTTGACTGAGCATGTCGGTCCTATCTTGGTACCATGGCCAAACAATTCACTTATTAAGTTTTATGGCACATATATCATGTTCGTTTACGAGCTCCTGCTCGTGCCAACTGGCCTTGGGCCCACTGTACGAGATTTTCAAAATCGGGCATTTAGCCTCCAAGTTCCAAAACCGAGGCCCTTGGCCTATCAGAGCTATTCGAGCTCCCGTCGAGAAGGTCTCCCAAATAGTTTAAGCATTGGCACACAGTCAGCGGAGAACACTTTTGAAAAAAATAGGTTTTTACTATCCATCATACCGACCGGTATAAGGACATCTCCATTCATAACCGATGAACGGGTTTTCAACTTCCTTCCAGGAAGTCTCATCATACCAACCGGGTATGATCTACTTACAACCCATAAGTAGTTTTTCCGCATAACTTTCACATCACTTTCTTTAAGTAGTGATGATTAAAATACCACTAAACAGTGGGTTTTTATATCGAGGTACTTATCATCCCCAACCGGGTATGATGTTAGTAAACCCACTCACAACCGGTAAGTGGTTTTTAACTTTATAAGGTGTGCTCATCATCCCAATCAGGTATGATGTTTGTAAACCCACTCACCCGTTAATGTCGTGAATTCCACTAGACCGGTTCTTGGTATTCACGCGAGCTTGTCCTTGCTGGCGTTCCCGGTACTTCGTGTTCCGGTGAAGGCACGGCGGTCCGAGCTTTCGATATGGGTAGATAGGTCTCATCCTGAGGTTCATCCTTTCGGTCCTAATTCGGTCGTGGAAAGGCTGAGAAAGTGTTGGGAGGGCTTGAAATGGCCGATTTCAGCTTGGCCGAAATAGGGCAGCTTCGGTCCGCCGGAGTTGCTTCACTATTCCATCATGTCGGCGTTTCTCCAACAATACTCGGATTGATTGGAGTTTGCTATCAGATAGCTGTCTTCCCCCCGGTTCTAAAGAGCCCGACCTTTGTTCAAGTCGAAGCTCTCGTTCGAGCTTTACCGGGAAATGGAGCAGTAGAGAGAGAGAGAAGTGTTCTAGTGTGAGGAGAATGAAATGGGGATGAACTCTTTATATAGTTGTAAAACCCGTGTATTAAATGGGCGAGATTTATTACTGGTATTAATATTGCCATAAATTATTGGTATTAATTCCAATAATTTAATTTCGGTATTAATTCTAATAAATTAAATTTTAGTATTAATTCTAATAATTTAATTTCGGTATTAAATTATTGCTATTAATTATATATTAATTTATGATAAGGCGTACATACAAATTTTTGACCGAAATTTTGGGTTACAAAAAAAATTCATACTTCCCAAGAGGTCACCCATCCTCACATTACTCTCAAGTAAGCACGCTTAACTTTAAAGTTCTTATGGAATCTAGTTCACTTAAACCACTTTGGTTTTTATTTTTTAATTTGTCTTAAGTTTCTTTTTCCAAGGTTTAATGAACCCTTTGGATCACCCGACAGTTGTAAATTCCCAACTTGCCTGTTCAGAAATAATCGGGTTTGTGAACCGGTTCTAAATCCTCACTTGGTTTGGCCGGTTCTTTTCCTGGTTTTCCTTAGCTCAAAAGGGCGGGTTTTACATCGAAGCTCATTAAAGGAGAATGTGTGATGTTTACAAAAGTGGGAAAGAGGCGATGACATCACAAGAAAGGATCATGTGCTTGAGACTTATCAAAAGACTCCCATCACATGATTGAATTGAATCCAAGAGTTGGTAGAGAGGTCTTTAAGGATGGAGGATTTCCACTAGGCTAATTAGGTAACCTTCTTGCTAAATCTCTTTTGGGTTAATTAGTGTGTTTGTTCTTGTAAGGCTGCTCGAAGCTCTTAGATAGGAGTAGGATTGTTTAATTGTATAGAAGAAATTTCTATTTTCTCATTACTTCCCTTTGTTGCCCTTTAGTTAGTTTGTAACCTAATTTTTTGCTTGCATTTATCTTCATAAATGGAAGAGTCTATTCGTTCATTATTCCCATTCATGTCTCCCCTCTAGAATAACTTCTCTTTCATTCCTTTCCCCTCTTAAATTAAATTATTTAATTCCTTTTTCCATCGGTCAATTGTATGGGCTAGGTAACTTAGTACTTAATAGCCCAACTTTTCATTGGATGTTAGGCCTTCGTCCAATTAATGTTTTGGCCTTCATTTGTAAGAAACTAATTGGGTTTTATTAGTTTCACGGAGTAAAGTTAGAATTATTTTCCAGTAATACTTGATGGTTATTGATGAAGTATCAAAATGAGTTCTCCATAGTTTCCTCTAGTCCAATCCATTCAATAAAGGATTAATTTATCCCAACCGTGCAAGCTTGGAGTTTTGGTTAGTCGAGTCTAGAGTCCTTTAAGTCTAAGGTTCAATGCTAACTGTTGGTAAGCACTCCTTCACTTTGGTTTTTCTCTAACTTACAGCGAGATCATTGAAATTGGCATTTTACCTTTCTTTTAGTTAAATTTTATTTTCACAACTCAGCTACAGGTTCCTTTTTTAAGTCCCTATGGAGAGTTTCTCAAATCTAATTCTCGTTTATTATCATTGCTTAAGGTATACTTCAAATTGGGGATTTTAGGTAATTCACTTTCCTTTTCTTTACTGTTTAAATTGTTGGTGAGTCTGATCATGGACCTTTCCATCTCATCTGCTATGAACTTCCATCATCCATAGGTGCCATGAAAATTAACTTTCATTGGGTTTGAGTACCGTTGAATTAAAAATACTTATCCTGCACCACCAAGTTAGCCCTTATAAATTTTAAATTGCATTTTAATTGTATGTTTCTCATACTTACGATCTTGTTTTATGTAGGGAGGTATGGATAGATTTTCTCATCTCTTTTACTATTGATTAATACTTAGCACAAACTGACATTCCAGTTCCATGCTCATTTTTGGGTAAGTATCCTAATCAGTTTAGTTCACATGCATATCCTTCCCGAGCTTATTTATAGTTTGATTTATCTACCACTTAATGTTGAGCCTTTTGGGAGTTAGTTGTTTGTTGTTGGATTGCAAGGTACCTCCATGAAATGACTCCATTTCTTGGGAGCTTTATCCTCTTAGCAGAATGATTGGTTTTAATGACTGTTCTTAAGGATTGACCCTGCTCATAGGAACATTTATTCTTAAGTCTATTAGGTCCGAACATGAATGAGCCCCCATCATGTCTAATCGTTCAAGACTAGAGTTCAATTAATGTTGTCTTTCATTATATGGCCCTTTTTTGTACTCTTTATTGGGTTTGTCTATGGGTTGCTTAATGTGGGTGATATGGCTTCTTGTTCTTGACCCAATTATTCATTGATCCATGCGGGAAGGAATGAAGTTAGCAAAATAAAAGAATTGGAGCCACTAGTACATGGAGATAAAATACAAAATCTTGGATCATAACTTGGTTCGTAACACTAAATTTACTTATTGGTGGATATAGCCTTTCATCTAAAATTTAAATCGAAAAAACCATTCTTTAATTATATTTAAGTAAAACTTATTAATATATTAACAAATTTATGTGTGGATGAGATTACATGCAATTATAATAGAATCAAGTAGTAGATTTACTAATGTCTTTCACAAACAAATAACTTATTTGTTTGTAAAAGATATTTGATGTTAATCTAATTGTTCATATTGTTAACGAGTTAGTCAATTTGATTAATGAAATTTTTTATTTTTTTCACAAAAAAATAACACTTGATAAACCAAATAAAATGAAAGATGTGATAGCTTTCTCATATATTTCAACACTTTCCCATGTACCCATCTTATCTATTTGTCTCATCAATTGTAGTCGGTAAGTTTTCTATTTCGATAGACGAATTGCTCACTTTATCGAGGTCGACTGGTTTGACATTGTATACATAATATTTTGCGACCACCAGGTAGTATAGGAAATTAACCACGGTCAGACATGCAATCATGGCATAATAGTAGTCCAAGCGTGACTTGTTGAGGTTGTTCGTAATCCATCCCGGTTGACCATTCCTCTTGGAAAGATTGGCAATGACATTCATGACAAAAACATTCGCGAAACTCCCTAGACCCATGCTTGTGCTATAGTAGGATGTTCCTAGGCTCTTCATCCCTATAGGTGCTTGGTCGTAAAAGAACTCGAGCTTGGCAACCTCGAGGAAAGTATCAGCAATCCCTAAAAGTGCGAATTGTGGGAGAATCATGAATACTGATGGAGGGTTTGTTGGATTACGAGATATCAATGTACGTCGTCTTATCTCTGATAGGTAGGCTGACACCATGATGAGGATATATAAGAACATTCCAATGCCCATTCTTTGGAGCATGGTGATCCCCCTAGGGTTCTTGGTCCGCCTTCGCATTACTGGGACAAAGAATCGATCATACAACACGATGCTGATGAGCATGAAAATTTGCACTATAGACTTGAGGCTTGCTGTTGGGATCACAAATCTCGTGGTCAGGTGGCGGTCTAGGGTCACTCCCTGTTTGATGAAGAAAGTTTGTACTTGTGAGAATATCAAACTTGGGATGATTGTGGCTATGAAGATTGGCACCATCTTAAAGAGTTGCTTGGTCTCTTCGACTTGAGTTACTGTGCATAGCTTCCATGACGATACTTCTCCAGTCTTCACAGCGGCTTTGTCAAGAAATCTGCAATGAAATATTGTGAGTTTCCTTTTATTTACTCAACCTCCTTTTAAACATCATAAGGAATGGTTTATATTTAAAGCAAAAGGAAAGTAACTAATTAATGGATACATTATTTATAACCTTAGCACAGGTGAATTCTCGATCATGTGCTTCTCCATCTTATTGTACTCCTTCAAGCTAAGTTCGTGAAGGTCTTTAGGATCACTAGGTACGGGGACAGACGACTTCCTAATAGCAGCTACCAAAACCTTGAAAATCTCTCCATATGAATTGGCATGAGGTGTTTGGTGTCTGTAAAATGGTGTTCCCACCAAGAAGAGACAAAGGGCGAAAGTGAGCCCGATTGTTTGGATGGCATAGCCCATTCTCCAACTAAAGTCCTCTTGGACCCACATCACCACAGTGTTGGCTATAAAAGAGCCAGTGAAGACGCCGAACATCCACCAATTAAAGAATGAGTTCTTTTGATTTTTCTCCTTGGGATGTGTGTCATCAAACTGATCGGCTCCCATACTCGAGATGTTTGGCTTCGTACCACCATTCCCCAATGCAATCACATAGAGGGCAAACCATAAGACTCCTTTCTGTAAAGTTGAGGGCTTCAAGGTGCACTCTTCATCCTTGATGTTGGCTGCACAAGTTGGTGGCTTCAGCGATGGAAGGGATGCAGACATCGTCAATAATCCCAACCCCTATAATTAATATTTAATATGACATACATTTAACAAGAATAAGTTAGTTATCTCCATTACATAACTTAGAGAGGGTATAAAAAATTTTGAGGAAACAAATATATAACCTAGATTACCGTGATATAAATGAAGGAGGCAATTAGAAAGGTCCGATATCGACCGAGATGAGTATCAGCAATGTAAGCGCCGAGAATTGGCATCAACCAGACCGTGCCAGCCCAATTGTTAACTTCAGTGGCAGAAGCAAGAGTGCCTTCATGGAACTTCTCTGATAGGTAAAGTACCAAGCTAGTAGCAACTCCATGGTAAGCTATTCTCTCAAATATTTCATATCCTATAATAGAGTTTCTTCAAAATATTATGCTTTCATAGCTCATCCAAGAATTAAAAATGAGGGGTATCTAATTGAAAATTTGATGTAGGCGGACACATGAAATCAAAAGAGAAAATAAATAGACCATAAGACAACTCACCGACTATGAAACTGCATGCCCTCCAACGACCCGTCTTTGATCTCAAGACGGGTCTACCTTTTAAATCTGTGGAACCATCTTGAGTATAATCTTCAAGGTTTTCTTCTACCATTTTATGATGATTCATCATTTTCATATTACAATTCAAATGATGACTTGTATAAAACTTTTGCTTCTTGTATCCTTATATTTAGATCAAACTCAACTCAATTTGATTATCATGGTATGAATTATTTATCCATAACATAATTTTAAATTACTTTTAATTTTATCCCTAAAATCAAATTTCCATGTAAACTTTACACCACAATCTAAATTTCTTACCAATAACACAATCTTAAATTACTTTTAATTTTATCCCTAAAATAAAATTTCCATATAAACTTTTTTAGGTGTTACCGTTTTTCTTTTCTATTCCGTAATAAAACACATAAGAGCATGATGGCATTGTCACACCATATAAAAGGCTATTTATCTGCACAAAATTAAGTATACAATAACCTAATTGATAACACTAAATAATAATTCATTTATTTATTCTAAAAAATAAAAAAAAATGTATGCAACACTCCAAAAATCACTTAGCAAATAATGGTGTATATAATTAAATCGCAAAGATATTGCCTATAGATGAAACACAAGGATGATCAAATCCTTTCATATCTAGTGAATAACTTTTTAAATAATTAATGAAGATTCTTAGCTTAGCTTAATATGACTACTTAATGAGAGAAATAATAAATAGATTGATGATTGTCCTATTATTTTTATATATAAATAATATTTTAATACTCAATTTCTCTTAAATTTAAATTTGTTACTCATGACACAATCTTAAATTACTTTTAATTTTATTCCTAAAATCAAATTTCCATGTAAAATTTACACCACAATCTAAATTTATTACCCATAACATAATCTTAAATTACTTTTAATTTTATCCCTAAAATTAAATTTTCATGTAAACTTTTTTTGATGTTACAATTTTTCTTTTCCATTATGTAACAAAACACATGAGAGCATGATGGCATTGTCACACCATATAAAAGGCTATTTATTTGCACAAAAATAAGTATACAATAACCTAATTGATAACACTAAATAATAATTCATTTATTTATTCTAAAAAATAAAAAAAATGTATGCAACACTCCAAAAATCACTTAGCAAATAATGGTATATATAATTAAATCGCAAAGATATTGCCTATAGATGAAACACAAGGATGATCAGATCCTTTCATATCTAGTGAATAACTTTTTAAATAATTAATGAAGATTCTTAGCTTAGCTTAATATGACTACCTAATGAGAGAAAAAAAGAATGGAGTGATGATTATCCTATTATTTATATATATATAAATAATATTTTAATACTCAATTTCTCTTAATTCTAAATTTCTTACCCATAACACAATCTTAAATTACTTTTAATTTTATTCCTAAAATTAAATTTCCACGTAAACTTTACACCACAATCTAAATTTATTACTCATAACACAATCTTAAATTACTTTTAATTTTATCCCTAAAATTAAATTTCCATGTAAACTTTTTTGGGTGTTACCGTTAATAAAACACATAAGAGCAGGATGAGATGGTCACACCATACAAAAGGTTATTTATCTGCATAAATATAAGTACACAATAATCTAATTGATAACACACTAGATAATAATTCATTTATTTATTCTCAAAAAATAAAAAAAAATATATACAAGACTCCAAAAATCACTTATGTATATAATTAAATAGCACATATATTACTTATAGATGAAACAAAGGATGATCAAATCCTTTCATATCTAAAAGTGAATAACTCTTTGAATAATTGATGAACATTCTTAGCTTAGTTTAATATAACTGCCTAATGAGAGAAAGAATGAATGGATGAATGATTGTCCAATTATTTATATATATATATATATATATAATATTTTAATACTCAATTTCTCTTAAATCTAAATTTCTTACCTATAACACAATCTTAAATTACTTTTAATTTTATCCCTAAAATCAAATTTTCATATAAACTTTTTTAGGTGCTACCATTTTCCTTTTCCAATCAGTAACAAAACACATGAGAGTAGGATGGCATTGCCACACCATATAAAAGGCTATTTATTGCCTAAATATAGGTATAGAAGAACCTAATTGATAACTAACTAGATAATAATTCATTTATTTATTCTAAAAAATAAAAAAACATATACAACACTCCAAAAATCACTTAGCAAACAATAGTGTATATAATTAAATCACACATATATTGCTTATAGATGAAACACAAGAATGATTAGATCCTTTCATATCTAAAAGTGAATAACTCTTTTGACTAATTGATGAACATCTTAGCTTAATATGACTCTAATGAGAGAAAGAATGAATAGATTGATGATTGTCCAATTATTTATATATATAAATAATATTTTAATACTCAATTTCTCTTAAATTTAAATTTCTTACTCATAACACAATCTTAAATTACTTTTAATTTTATCTCTAAAATCAAATTTTCATGTAAACTTTATACTACAATCTAAATTTATTGGCCATAACATAATTTTAAATTACTTTTAATTTTATCCCTAAAATTAAATTTCCATGTAAATTTTTTTTGGGTGTTACCATTTTCCTTTTGCAATAAATAACAAAATACATGACAGCAAGATGGCATTGTCATACCATATAAAATGCTATTTATCTGCCTAATGAGAGAAATAATGAATGTATTGATGATTGTCCTATTATTTATATATATAAATAATATTTTAATACTCAATTTATCTTCAATCTAAATTTTTTACCCATAACACAATCTTCATTTACTTTTAATTTTATCCCTAAAATTAAAATTTCATGTAAATTTTACACCACAATCAAAATTTCTTACCCATAACATAATCTTAAATTACTTTTAATTTTATCCTTAAAATCAAATTTCCATGTAAACTTTACACCACAATCCAATGTTATAATGCACCAACCCTCTATTGGTAAAGCTAATAATCTTTTATTGTCCATAGAACATTGTGGGAAGTCAAAATGGATGGAATATCTTAAATGGTAATTATTCAAGAAAAAAATTTATTAACAAATATAAAAATTCTAGAGTGATTGAAATATGTGATTCCACTTAAATGGAAAGATCTAATGGGAAAATGATCATGGATATGCTCAAGAAAAGTACAACCAAACCACTTAATATAACTTTCCCCTCAAAATTTAGCAACTCATAAATAAATAATACAAACATTCGTGCATATATTTTGAGATTTATACCTCCATTCACGCATGAGAGATGGATACAACTAAAGCACATGCCTTTTCATGCTCGCTTGAACACTTGAAATAATTTTAGGAGTATGAGTGAGCTTACAACTCAGTGAATAAGTTTACCGACAGCGAGAAACTACATCACTTACAACCTAACATCTAATTAAAATGTTCAACATTAGTTTTCAACTTAACAATTCACAAATCATACAGACTTTACAACAATAATTCAATCTCTTAATATTTTAACATGTCAATTATCATGGGGAACTTAGTTTCGATTTATTATGTCATAACTTAGTATATAAATGATATTACACAAGTTTACACTTAGGGAAATATCCATCCCCGGTCTACTAAGGTCTTACCCATGAGAAACTTAACACTACGAGGAGTATGTGTGTTATATTTCGCACTCTCAATGAACATCCTATGGTGATCATCCCCCTCATAGTGATGTTGATGGTGTGCCATCCAACATCATGTATGCATTGATACTTTCAATCACAATTTATCACAAGTAAGCATGCACCCCTTCCATACACCTCCCTACTCTCTCCCTTATATCCCCACTTGTACGCCAACACCACCACTTGAACCAGGTGCCATGTCGGCACAATACTCGTCCGCCCAAATCAACTCGGATAAATATACAAGATCAACAACCATAATGACCATTATTTTCCATTAGATCGGTTTGCTATCTCACCAACTATGCTACTTGGGTTCTCAAACACATTTCAAAATACAACATATTCCTCATTCTTAATTCCGAGAGTTCGGTTTGCTATCTGATTGAGTCCGCTATTCATGTTCTCAAACACATTTCACAATGCGACATATTACTCATTCTTAATTAATAGGGCTCGATTTACTATCTGTCTGATCCCACAATCTGTGTTCTTAAAACACCTTTTTAAATCAATACGTGCATAAATCAAGAATTCATGGGAATCTATTTACTAACAGATTGACCCATCATTACCCAACTCTTAAAAGTTTACTTAACAAATCATATGAGAGTCTAGCCCCATTTTCATTTACAAAGTCATGGCCTCAACCCTATTTTCCCTTTTGGTTTAGGCATCACCCCTTTTTGAAATTCACAAGCGGGTCTTAACACAATTTTTCTATTATAACTCAAAGTTGGGTTATTAGTCCATTTCTTTATTCACAAAAATATTCCAAATGTTTTACCATTTTTCAATATATTTGAAAATACCACTTATGATTCTTTTTACATGAAACTATTCAAGTAAAATATGTAAACAACTACAATCGGTCCAATATGACTCGCCGTCTATAAATCAACTCATCTATGTATCTCAGACTTGTTCATCCTAGGATTTTTCCAAGTATGTCGGATTGGGAAATCCACTCTTATCACATACAACAAGTATACAACAAAAATCACATAATATGTAATAGGTTAGATTTAGTTATAAATGGTAAATTCTAGTATTGTCCTGTAACTTATAAAAAATTATGATTTTGCCCATCGGGTTGGGTTCACTCAAAATGTGCATTGACAACCCGTTTATACGACCCATTTTCACATATTTCTTAATATATATAATTTTACCACATTCTTTGGCCATATTTATTCTAGTTCCATAATAACATCCAAGTCCTTCATTAGACACTTAACTTTTCACTTTTACACTTCAGTACTTAAACTTTTCAAAATTACAATATAGTCCCTACTCTTTCCACTTATCTATTTTTGAAACCCTAAATTTTACATATCTTTATTCCAGGTCCATTGACTTTCCCTGAGTTCAGATGGGTCCTTAACTTCTTATAAATTCCCTTTTTGAGCCCAAACTTTTAAAAAATTTACCATTTGTCACCTAAACTCTTCCAAAGATTTCACTTAGGTCATTAGCCTCTTTTAAGCTACCATTTCAGATCCCTAAGTTTTCTCCAAATTTATTTTGGATCCCTAGACTTCTACTAACTCTCATCCAGTCCCCATTTTCCAAAAAATGTAGTTTGCCCCCACAACTTTTCAAAATTTACATTTTAACCCCCAACATTCCTCTCTTTTAAAACTCCCCTATAAACCTTCCAAAAATACTTTATAGGCCCCTCATCTTATTCCATAGGTCCCCATGATCACTTTCAAACTAGCCTCAGCCAGCATAGTGTTGTTTTGGCCACGATCGGGACTTGATAGAAAAATTGGCCGAGATTGGAAATAAGCCGGGAACTCACTAGAGAGGGTGAGTTGGTCGTCGACATGAGTGGGATTGAAAAACTAATTTCTTTGTGCACTCATGGCCTCTTGATCTTCCTAAATGGTGGTCTTAATCGCCTGAAAAATATGATTTATAATATATGTTTAAAACATGATAGTCACTGGAGTTTTCAAGAATTTCCATGACATGAGACTTACCTACAACTCGAATGACTGCTAGTTTTTGCTAGACGGGGGCTAAGTGAAATCTCTAGAATTATTTTGGACTATGGTTGACCATTGGGATGGTCGAGGAAAGCTCATGAAAACTCTGCTCTATTTTCAGCCTACGCCGATAGAGGACACGTGGCATCATGGGGTGGTGTGGTTCAAAAACTAACTTTAACGCAGTTCCAATGCGACTAGAATGATCAAATTTGGTGATTGGATGCAGAATTTGTAGGCTATGATAATGAGGTCATAGGA
Source organism: Trapa incisa (assembly GCA_030064435.1). NCBI lineage: Eukaryota > Viridiplantae > Streptophyta > Magnoliopsida > Myrtales > Lythraceae > Trapa > Trapa incisa. The sequence goes on along the minus strand of CM057774.1, from coordinate 630,818 downwards.
AAATTGAGGAAATAGGCTTTTAGAGAGAATTTCGCCCTTTGACTGATGAGAGCAGGACAAATCTTTATATGGACAAATCGAGGGACCAATGTCTATCACACAATGTTCATAGTTGGTCAAATAGGACCCCCATAGACCCCACTTTTCATTTAATTCTCCTTAGAGTCAAGATGCTAGAAGGCACGCTAAGATTAGGTTATTTTTAGGTTTTAGTTAGGTAATTGGTTTTCAATCGAGTGGAGAAGATGACCGCACATGTACAACCCGTGTGTGCTCCGTAGTAACACGCGACCACCGATTTTGGCCATTTCTTGGCCAGTCACCCCCAATTCAACTGATTTAAGGACTAGTTTATTTTTTCTAAAAATTCTATATTCAATTCCCTACAAATTGGAATCAAGAATGATCATTTTTGAATTATCAAGCCCCTTCTAAAAATCTGGGTGGGGGGGGAGGGTTTGCTCCAAGTCATTCAATATATGTTTGTCATCTTTTACTTATCTTTTGGTTGACTAAAAAAGTTTCTATTTTCTAGTTTGTATAACCCCTCCTAGAAATCTGGTGCTCTTTGCCTGAAGCCGGTTTGATCCCGATACGAACTAGTTTTCACTTGTACTTCTCCCAATCCTTGATTTTTTTTATCAAAGGAGCTTTTTCAAGGGTGGTTTCATGAGCTTACCCATCGTCTAAAGTTTTAGTACAAACCAATTCATAATTCAGTTCAATTTCCAATGCTTGTTCATCATCAATTTTGTGGTTTGATTATGTTAAAATCTAGTTTTAAAATTTATGGTGTTATAAATACTTCACTCCTTTTTAGGAGTTTTGTACTCAAAACTTTTGTTATATTATTAATCAACCATTTACATGCTATTTGTTACATTTTGAAGAGGTAGGGATTTTTCTCAATAATGGCCTCTTTAGGCTCCAAGTCTCCTCTTCTACATGGTTGCTTCACAAAAACACTTTTACCATGGCGATTTTTTTCCTTCTAAGTTATTGTTCTTGGAGATCCATGATTCTCGTTAGCTCCATTTCCTAGGTTATCATCTCTTCTAACTTGGGTGGTGGTTGATTTAGCACGTGCCTCAGATCTGACTCGTATTTTCTTAATACTGACACGTGAAATAGATCGTGAATTCTTTTCAACTCAAAGAAAAGTTGTAGCTTGTAAGCTATTGTGCTATCCATTTCTACTATGGGGTAAGGGCCAATGCACCTCATATTTCATTTGCCCTTATACTGGAATATGAGCATGCCCGTCCATATGGATACCCTAAGAAACACCCGATCATGGACATCAAAGTTTAGTTCATGGCATTGGTTATCTGCATAGCTTTTTTGTTTATCTTGGGTGATCTTGAGTCTGTATTTTATTATCTTAATCTTTTTTGAAGCATCTTCAATCAACTTATGCCTTTCTAGTTTGCGCTTACCCACCTTGTCTAACTATAAGGGTGTCCTACACTTCCTCTTGTAAAAGGACTCGTATGGGGCCATCTATATGCTGACCTGATATATGTTATTATTGGTAAACTCTATCAAGCATAAATAATCTTCCCATTTCTTACCAAAGTTCATCAGTCAAGCACATATAATATCTTCTAAAGTCTTAATGGTTTACTCAGATTACCTGAATTGAGGGTCTTTGTTTGACACAATTGAGATGAGCACCCCATGAAGGCACAAAATCTCAACAATGTATAATTTGGCCACTTTCTCGATTGGGTATGTCGGCTTGATGGGTAGGAAGTGGGGGAGCCTTCATGAGCTCATCCATGCTTACCCATATCGCATTAGATCCTTTCAAGGAAGGGAGTAACCTGCTCACAAAGTCTATCGTGATTTTCTCCTGCTTCAATTCAGGGGTAGGGAGTGGTTGAAGCATCATGTTCGACTTCTAATGCTCATCCTTGATTTGTTGGTAGGAAATGCATTGAGCCATGTTCTCAGCAATCTCTGCATCATTCCCGACCACCGGTATCCTCTTTTCAAAGTTCTATATATATTGGTGCTATCGGGATGCATCGCATATATTGAGCCATGTGTCTATTATAATATGGCCTTTTTCACCGAGGCATTAGTTAACACCACTACTTTGCAAATAATACATCACATCTTATGGCAAAGTTGGTGGTCGTGGCATCTGTGATCTTATCCAAATATTTCTTCATCCCTATTTCAGTCTTTTTCCTCTCCTTTATCTGTTCCACCAAGGTGGGAAAGACCATTATGTTGGCCAATAAACACATCGAGTTTGGTTTCACATCTAGTGATATATGAAGTCGTCCTAGTTGTTCCAACATGAGTAAGTATGCCAACTTGATATGGCCAAGACTTGCATTATGCTTGCGATTGAGAGCATCTGCCACCACATTCACTTTTCCTATATGGTATTCGATTATGATGTCATAATGCTTAATTAATTCTAACCACCACCTTTGCCTAAAATTTAATTTCTTCTTGGTCATAATGTACTTCAAGCTCTTATGGTCAGTGAACACTATGCAGGTGACCCCGTATAGATAACATATAACGTCACCAAATATTGAGGGTAAACATAATGATGGCTAACTCTAGGTCATTGGTATGGTAGTTGACCTCATGTTTCTATAGTTGCCTTGAGATTTAAGTAATCACCCCCTTTGCATCAATACGTGGTGTATTCTTCACCATCAATGTCTGGGAGAACAAGGATTAGAGTTGTAGTGAGTCTCTTTTTTAGTTCGTCAAATGCCCCATTAAATTTCTTAGTCCATTCATACTTGATGCCCTTCCAAGTTAGTTTGTCATCAAGGCAACTAATATAGAGAAGTTTTCTATAAATATTCGATAGTACCCTACCAGTCCTAAGAAGCTCCGTACTTCTATAAGATTCTTCGGTGCCTCCTAGTTTGACACCGCCTCAATCTTCGATGGGTCGACCTAAATCCCTACTCTTGAGACCACATCACCTAGAAATCCTATTTCGCTCAATAAAAATTCACACTTGGTAAAATTTTTTAAAAATGAATTGTCCCTTAGTAATTGTAATAACACTCTGATGTGCATTTCGTGGTTCAACCAATCAGATGTTAACATGTGGTAGAACCAAATCGAATGATCACAACTAATTAGAGACTGACACATGCAATGACATAGTGCATTAGGAGGGAAAAATGATGAATTTAAATCAGCCAATTAGAGTAAACCATATGTCATAGTCAATGAAGAGCGTGATTCGGTCAATGACCACATCTGTTTAGGCGACTAATGGGAAGTTACCACGTGTCTAGTCAAGTGGTCAATGAGTGACTCGGATGTTGAGTGAGTGGCCGCGTTAGTGACGCCAACCAATCACAGTGTGACACGTGCAGCCCACATGTGCGAAGCACACACTTGTACGCACAATGTCGTCTTTTTCCTTCATTTTTCTGAACAAGAAGGGAGAAGGACCGACACCTTAACTCCGATAAGTCTTTAATAGCTCCAACAAGGCCTTAAATTGTCAAGAAAAGTCGTTCAATAACCCACTTACCGGTTGTAAGTAAAGATACCACGCCTCGATTTAGTTTGGTCGGATCCCCATGAATAACCCATCAATCTCGCGATTTATTAAGGATTTTCCCCTATTATAAACCGTATGGAGTAAGGCATCATTATTATCTGTATATTTTTTGGAATAACATTAATTAAAATTGAATATAAAATTTTACATACTTGCTTTAAGGTTCGGCTACCGATAGATGTTTAAGTTTGATTTTCCATTATTTTCCTAAAAAATGGTAAATGAAGTGAGTGAGTTCGACGACAAAGTGAAATAGTGTTGGTGAAAGTTTTTACAAAAATCAATTTTAATTGAAGTGTGCCATACTACTTATTTCATTTAAAATACTTTTATTCAAATTTCAGTTATTATCTTTATAAATTTGACATATATATTATAATTTTAGTAATATATTTGATTAATATATATATATATATTTACCTTATTTTATATTTTGATATCGGTTATAAGTAGGCATGTCAATGGGACCCGAGACCCGAGCTTCAGGTCTGTCACACCCCGACCCGATTTGGTCGGATCCCCATGATCAACCCGGCACTCTTCCGGTTTATTAAAGGGTTTCCCCTTATCGTAAACCGTAAAGAGTAAGGCGTCCTTTAACTTATACCTTTTTCCTAGAATAGCATAATCAAAACTGTATGAAATTTAAAACTTTACATACCTGTCTTACAGGCATCTTAGTTGTTTTAAGGGGAGGCTTTCCGAGATTTCCTGAAAGGGATATAAGGGAGGGGGTGAGTACGACTACTCAGTGAATGAGTTTTTAAAAACTTTTGACTTTTAAGAAAAATATTTATATGGAGTGTGCCAGACTCCTTTGTTTTAAAAAATCCCATCATTTAAAAATTTAGATTTTTCCATTATTTCTTAATTACCACGGTGTGTAATCACCCAACACACATCCTTCATCATGAAGGTTACACACATTCGCAAGTCAGTATCACTACTGAACCCGCTAGTGGCTTCGGAGCGACTTTTCCTGCCACCCGGATAGAAGTACGACCACTTCTACCCTGGGAATGAGTGGATGTACGCGACATCCTGCCCACAATCCTGAAATCACTTCTTCATGTCCGTATGAGGACAAAGACCTCATCCTGTCCCCACCCCGGTCTCATGCGCTTCGTGCTACTCCAAATTTCGCACAGACACCAGGAACGACGAACTGCCCTTATAGCCACCAGGTCGTCCAGTGCCCTTAGGATGCATCACTACCCCTCATGGGCGTCTTGATGATCCCGTACTCACAGTGCATGCACAAATAATGTTTTCTTATATTGCCATGTAATATGTGGTGCCACTAGTCCAACGGCTCCGACTCTTAACTCAACCCGCAGCTGTTTGTCTTGACTAGTCCGTCGACCTGTCATGTCGCACTGCCGCTAGTTGACTGAGCATGTCGGTCCTATCTTGGTACCATGGCCAAACAATTCACTTATTAAGTTTTATGGAACATATATCATGTTTGTTTACGAGCTCATGCTTGTACCAACTGGCCTTGGGCCCACTATACGAGATTTTCAAAATCGGGCATTTAGCCTCCAAGTTCCAAAACCGAGACCCTTGGCCTATCAGAGCTATTCGAGCTCCCGTCGATAAGGTCTTCCAAATAGTTTAAGCATTGGCACACAGTCAGGGGAGAACACTTCCGACAAAATAGGTTTTCACTGTCCATTATACCAACTGGTATAAGGACATCTCCGTTCATAACCGATGAACGGGTTTTCAACTTCCTTCGAGGAAGTCTCATCGTACCAACCGGGTATGATCTACTTACAACCGGTAAGTAGTTTTTTTTTCGCATAATTTTCACATCACTTTCTCTAAGTGGTGATGATTAAAATACCACTAAATAGTGGGTTTTTATACCGAGGTACTTATCATCCCCTATCGGGTATGATGTTAGTAAACCCACTCACCCGTTAATGCCGTGAATTCCACTAGACTGGTTCTTTATATTCACGCGAGCTTGTCCTTGCTGGCATTCCCGGTATTTAACGTTCCTACACGATATGAACAACCTTGTTCATTATTACTCGACATAACAGCCTTCATTCATTAATGAATGAGAAAACCCAAACTTTTAGTTATTTGCAATTAGGTCCCTAAAGTTATTTCTCTTTAACTTTAAGTCCCTAATGTCGGTTTTTTCCTCAAATTGAGTCCCGTAACTTTTAAAATTTATCGTGGGACCTCAATTTATTCAATTTCACCAAAAAGGGGTTTAATTTTCTAAATTTCCAATTTGGTTCCCCAATTTTTCCAAAATTACCATTTTGCCCTTCTTTCACAAAAATGGTAAGTTTTTCCCCAAAATTTCTAAAATTCCTCAATTTGTCCTCCAACATTATTTTCATGCCCAATTGACCCTCAATTTCATAAAATTGTATTTTGGCCCCTTTGAATTTTGAAAATCCCCAAATTTCCCCCCAATTTCAACTTTTCAACACTACCGAATTTGATTTCATCAAATTAACCGATCAAACACTTCTAATTATTGAAATTGGAGTTGAAATTGAGTTAATGTATGTTCATACAATTTTAAGAAACTTTGAATCGCAAATTTTAACGTCGGAACGAGCTCAAACGGAGCTTTGCCAGAAAATAGACTGTAGAGAGAGAAAGCTTCGATTACTCACCGATGAAGGCATGACAGTCCGAGCTTTCGATTTGGGCAGATAGGTCTCGTCCTGAGGTTCATCCTAAAATCAAGTATTGTATCAATTGATGTGGAAATGGATTAGAATTTCGTCATTGAAATTCGATCGACTCTCTCTCTAGCACCGATCGAAAATTATAAAGGGGAGCCGAATTGGCTTACATTTCGGTCCTAATTCGGCCGTGGAAAGGCTGAGGAAGTGTTGGAAGGGCTTGGTTTGGCCTGAGGAGGGCTTGAAATGGCTAATTCCAGCTTGGCCGAAATAGGGCAGCTTCGGTCCGCCGGAGTTGCTTCACTATTCCATCATGTTGGCGCTTCTCCAACGATTTTCGTATTGACTATAGTTTGCTATCAGATAGCGTCTTCTCCCCGGTTCTAAAGAGCCCGACTTTTGTTCAAGTCAAATCTCTGGTTCGAGCTTTACTGGGAAATGGAGCAATAGAGAGAGATGTGTTCAGGTGTGAGGAGAATGAAATAGGGATGATCTCTTTATATAGTCGTAAAACCCGTGTATTAAATAGGTGAGATTTATTACTAGTATTAATATTACCATAAATTATTGGTATTAATTTTAATAATTTAATTTCGGTAATAAATTATTTATATTAATTCCAATAATTTAATATATATTAATTGATAACTATTTATGATAAACCGTACACGCTTAATTTTGAAGTTTTTATAGAATCTAGTTCACTTAAACCAATTTGGTTTTTATTTTTTAGTTTGTCTTAAATTTGTTTTCCAATGTTGAATAAATCCTTTGTATCAATCGAAAGTTGTAAATTTTTATATTGTTTATTCCCAAATGTAAATCGATTTGATTTTTCTTATTCAGTTTTATCGGTTCTTTTCCTTATTTTCCTTAACTCAAATGTGCGGGGTTTACAGTGTCTCTACCCGACCCGAGTAGTCTCGGGTTTGTTCGGGTCTGTGCTCGGGTTCGGGTCCATAGATTGGACCCGAGACCCGATCCTCGGGTCCCGCATGGCTGGTTTCTGCGGGCTAGGGTTCCGCTGACTAGACCCGAAGGTGGACCCACAATACTTTTGAATTTTTTATTTTTTAAATAAAACATGTTGTTTAATTAAATTTAGGGAAAATATTAGAAAATTTTAATAAAAAATATTATTTAAAAATTATTCTATTTTTTCCTTTATATTAAACACTAATAAATTATTTTTCTTTTATTATAATTATAAATATCTTATTACCATACTATATTACTTATTTTTCATTTATTAGACCATAATAGATTATTTTTTCTTTCTTAAATCTTAATAAATTTATAAATATTTTAAATAATTACAATATAAAATTTTATATTATATTAAGTTATATTTTTAATTAACTGTATTATTTAAAAATCTGTAACTTATATTCAAAATTTTAAGATAATTAAGAGATTTATAATTTATTTTTAACTAAAAAATTAAATTTAAATTATATAAATAAAATTATATATATTAATAATTATACAAAAAAAATATATAATAAATAAAAATTATTAATATTTAACCGCTCATATACATTACTACGCATATAACTCAAACTATTATCGTTTTTATTTTTATTTATATAAATAAATATCAATATTTAATTCGTTCTCATATTCTAATTTTCTAATATCGTTACATTATTTTTTTATTATTTGTAAATTAAATTTAATATAAAATTATAATAGTAATTTATTAAGTAAAGTAAATCTAATAAATATTTAAAATATTAAATTTTTAAATAAATATTAAAAAATTTACATATTACAATAATTTAAACTTTTTTATTTTTAATAAAAAAATATAAGATAAACCTGAATTAGGTACAAATGTTACTAAGTAGTAGGTTCGAATCCAAATTCTGGATACAAGGCTCGGGTCCAGTTGAGTATTTGGTCTAGTAGACCCGAGGTCGGGCCCAACCAAGTAGACCCGAGCTCAAGTTTACTCGGGCGCAAGGCTGATGGGACCAAGCTCAGGTCGGGCACAGGTCCGCTAATACCCGCTCCGACCTGAGCTATGAACATTAACCATTGAGCTCATATATATAATTATTTACAAATAATTATATATATTAAAGTATATATGTGCACATATAATTTTTTTTATAAATTATATGTATAATAAATATTTTTATAGGAAAATTATTAATATTATAAAATTTTAAAAAATATTTATATAAAAGAGTTCATTATATAGTTATATTCTTATGTAAAAATATATTTATTATTTTTTAATATCAATATAGGTTATAATTGTATTGAAAATATTATACTTTATTTATAAAATTATGAATGTCATATTTTAACCTCAAACACACAAAACTATTACCGTTATAATCCTCTAAATGTGTAGTGATTTGATATACTCTAGGGGTAAATTTGAGAAAAAGTATAACTTTATTCTAATATAATAATTTGAAAATAAAATAATATATTTAGTATTCTTGTTTTAAAAAATATTGAAAATTGTTATCATTAATTAATATCACATTTTAATATTAATAGTGGAGTTATTGTTTAGATTATTAAAAAAAATAAGAAAATATTTTAATTCTTATTTAATCAAAGTTTTAATTATTTAACTTTTTAATTATTGAAAATTAAAAAGTAAAAATACGAGGATGGTTAACTGTATTTCCTATTACAAGTAGTTAGTATTAGCATTTTCAATATTATTAATCTTAAATAATATAATAAAATAATTTTTAATTTTTATAATATATATTTCTTTAAATATAAATATATAATATATTATTAGTAGGATAACCTGCTCCCTACAATTAGATAGAAAGTTGATAATACAAAGATTAACCCAAAAATTAACTATAATCCAACCAATAAATAACCCACTAAATCAATTTGGTCAGCTTAACCTAATAAAACAAATTTGGTATACTTCTCCCTTATGTTTAGTCCCTTATGTTCAGTATCCACTGGGGACCGGATCCATAGATCTCGATCTGCCCAAGTATCTGCAGCCAACAACACCTCCCAACGTCTCCCTCTCTTCCTCTCATCTCAAGCTTCCGTCTTTCCCCTTTCTCCTCTATTCCTATTGTGCTCTCTTCCTCACTCTCCCCTCCTTCCTTGCTGCCTTGCTGCTGGGTCGCATAAGCACCTTCCTGTATCCTCTAAGTCAAATCGTGCAGACCTTTGCATTCTCTGTTTCTGCTTCTCGCTAGGCGTTCGCTGCCTCCTGCAGATTGTGGGGGTCTTCGGTGCATTTTGGGTTCCGTTTTTGGAAGTGCTTGAGCGGCCTGATGCTGATAGCAAGGGCCTAACGTGACAGTGCGGCGAGGTTGCAAGGATCTCGCTGGATTGCTGTGGGATAGGGTTCTAGTGGGTGGGACTATTTTGGTGGAATTGGAGGTGTGAAGGGTGTGTGATGGACTCGTACAAGGGCATGTCCTCTGACAACATCAAGGGATTGGTGTTGGCCTTGTCTTCCAGCTTCTTCATTGGTGCTAGCTTCATCGTCAAGAAAAAGGGTTTGAAGAAAGCTGGGGCTTCAGGTGTTAGGGCAGGTAAAAAAAAAGAATAAATTTTCAAATTCATATATCCCGCTTCTTCTTTGGGTACCCCCAGTGCTTGGAATCGCTCTATTGGTCTGGGTTGATTAGATGTAAGCTAAACATGTCTTGCCAAAGTTGAACTTACGAAACTTTCTTTGTTAGGTGTTGGAGGTTACTCTTACTTGTACGAGCCATTATGGTGGATTGGCATGACAACAAGTAAGTTATTTTTTCTCAGGATTTGTTTTGAGGACATTGAAGAAATATAGCCCTTCTGATATAAGTGATTGTGACCATATTCTCTATGCTCTGTTAATTAGGTTTAATTGGATGTTTATGCTTTTGGTATGTTGAGAATTATAGCTTCCTCTAATAAAGCTAGTGGTCGAACCAGACAATGCTCCATGTTGTCCAGCTTACAAGTTGCACCTGCATTTCATTCTGCAGTGGTTGTGGGGGAAATTGCTAATTTTGCTGCTTATGCATTTGCACCTGCCATCCTGGTCACTCCACTTGGTGCATTAAGCATAATTATCAGGCAAGCAGTGATTATATATGTACTACTTTGTTTCTTGAATTATGTTCAATTGCTAATTGAGATATTTTGCACAGTGCGGTGCTTGCACACTTCATCTTAAGAGAGAAGCTACATATTTTTGGGATTCTTGGTTGTGCATTATGTGTTGTGGGATCGACAACAATTGTCCTTCATGCTCCCCAGGAGCAGGAAATTGAATCAGTCAAGGAAGTATGGGACCTTGCAACCGAACCTGGTAGCTGATGCACAATAAACTATTATGTTTGTCTCTTGTGAAATGGGTCCCGTGATATATTTCTTGATTTTTTTCCCATTTCATGTTTCACGAGTGTAAACTACATCTTTTCTACCTCTTGCAGCATTTCTTTTCTACGCATTTTTAGTAATGGTGGCAGTCTTTGTACTGATTGTTCATTTCGTACCACTTTATGGACAAACACACGTAATGGTCTACATTGGTGTTTGTTCACTTGTGGGCTCGCTATCGGTTTGTCATCTTTTATCCACTTTGCTTTCTCTATATACTGTGATTGTCTCTTTCTTGATGAATGTTTATTTTCTTTGACAGGTCATGGGTGTTAAAGCACTTGGAATAGCTTTAAAGTTGACATTTTCTGGAATGAATCAGTTTATATATCCCCAAACGTGGGTCTTCATCTTGGTTGTGGCGACTTGCATTTTGACTCAAATGAACTATCTAAACATGGTAATACAAAATTTTCACTCTTATATTACTGAAACCGTGAATGACACTTTGGCCTTTGAAACATGATAATATTGGCAATGGAAGCATTGGATCCCTATGCTGATTACTAATTAAGAATGACAATGATAATGATTATGTAGTTCATGCAAGACGAATGAAAAGTTAAAGTCTGGATTGTATTGGAAAGAGAGAGCCCTTTTCCCTGGAGTACAAGTGAGGTCTATGATCCTTACTCCTTGTAGGAGTTAGGGAAGGAGGATGAGTGGGGTTTCTGTTGTTCATAAGGATTTTGAGTGGAGTTCAATTGTCAAAGTGCTCACTCTCATTTCCCCGAAAATCCCTTTTCTTGAGGACATGGCTAATAAAAAATGATGGTTTTGTGGTGAAAGTAATACATCTAGACATTTGAGGAGATAATCCGAGACCCAATATTTACAGCCTTTTTTAATTAGAAATTAGTCCAGGAATCATTCCTTGTTTTTACTGTGAAGAGTTGCATTCAGCTAAATTATGATGTAATTGACATGTTTTTGCAGGCCTTGGATACATTCAACACAGCTGTTGTATCACCAATATACTATGTGATGTTCACGTCATTAACTATTGTGGCTAGCATAATCATGTTCAAGGTAATTTTTTCCGGTTGATTTGTTTTTTGGGTACAAGGATTTTCCATTTGTGTATAATGGTGAAGTATCAAGTTTTCTCCACTGGTTAGATTTGAGTTAATTCTCATCTTTTCAATTGGAATTATGCATTACGGCCATGCTGAGAATACAATTTGCAATATCATGGATCGCCTCATGTTTTATTGCTGGTCTAGAATGAAAGCAACTGCATGTTGATCTATCAATTTATTCCACCCGAGAATCTAATTCAGCTGCAAATGAGAAGGAAGCAGAGTGCTTATCATTTCATTTTAACACAGGATTGGGACCGGCAGAATCCGACCCAGATTGTTACAGAGATGTGCGGGTTTGTGACTATTCTTTCTGGCACTTTCCTCCTCCACAGGACAAAAGACATGGTGGATGGTGAGTCTTCATTTTCTGGTCGTCCTCCTTGGAATGTCCTGTCCTCAATGGAAGCTAAAGAAGTTGTGCTAATCTCTTGCAGGAACAGGATCCGCCCGATTGCCCAAGCATACTGATGAGGATGGTTATGATGTCGAAGGTATTCCACTACGCTGCCCCGAGTCCTTACGAGCCTCATGAGCAACTACCATTTGCCCCAAATCGATCACATTTTTTGGGCGATGGACTTGTCAGCTATCCTGTGGCTTTTGAATCTCCTTTTGGGTTGGCACAGGTCAATCAATTTGATCAAATATAGGGCAATGAGAAAGGTAGCTGAGAAAGATGGCTAAATATATTCATAGCAAGCAATGCCACACCCATCTTTTATACCTTCCCTTCTTTGTACATGCATTCTAGGCTGAGATTCACTTGAAAACCAAAGCTGAGACAGTTTGTGTTCATATAGGATTTGCCTTCTATAAACTTGCCTCTTGTTTATCAATGTTGTGCATCAATGTTGGTATTATTGGGTGAACCATCTCTGATAATACCTACCAGCAAAGCTGAAACTTAGGATTTCATTGGATGGGGGTAAGTTGCTAAAGTGGATTTGGTTGGCCTTAAACCTCTTGAAACCATTTCATGATCACCTTACCAAATGCATGCGTAGTCTAAGCTTCACTAGAACTGCAGCTTACCTGCACTCAATCTGATTTGTTGGGGCTCATTTTTCACTATTCATGGGCTAGTGGTGCAATTGCCCATGTTGAAATAATTTGCACCACTAGCCAATGAATGAAAATAATGCCTCATTTTAAAACATAAAATAATGTACCTTATTGAAACATTTAAAAAATATCTGTACCTTAAATCGAATTTCCGCAAAGGGAATAATTTTGCCTTTGGGGTAAGTCAACCGTCAATCTAGTAAACAGTATCGCCATATTTTGGCCGTCTATTTATCTCAGTCCTCGAATGATCTCAGCCGTCCATTTATCTCAGTTCTCGAACATTCGCATCCGTCCAATTCCAGCCAGTTCTAGAGAGCCATACTCTCAGCTGCCACGAGACGGGGAATTCCTCTACGCACCGTTTCAGAACCCCAGCCCTGCCTCCTGTAGCGCCGGCGACGAGGTCAGAGAGGTTGACGTTTTCTATGCCGGAGACGACTCATCCGACGCAAACCACCCCCAGAGGCAGCCGTCCACGCCTTCTTCATTCTACGCCGCGCCGCATCCACGGCCTCCAGAAACACCGCTCCGCGTTCGGCCAGCTGGATAGCTTCGGCATCCTTGCCGCCCTTCCGGAGAACGAGACAATCCTTCTTCAAGCACAAGGCCACATTTGGCCATTCGATCCGGGTAATTCTGAAACCACCGGGCACCTCCACTCTCTATTCGCTCTCCAAGTATCACCAATCTGAACCTATAAACGTGCAGGTTGAAGAAACGAGATCTGAGAGATTATTGGACACTGTTGTTGACCCTTGGATTGCGGTAAGTGGATGATGAGTTGTCCAATGTCCTGGTACTACGTTTATCAGATTCGGTTGAAGTGAGCTGATTTTTGGTGATCCATTGATGGTAGATGACTGCTTTTGCACATAAATACTCTTTAATACTCCCGGTAAGCGTAAGTTCAAGTGAGGTAACAAAATTGAGATTGGATGGAGAGAATGGCAGAAAGCGGTTTATCCGATAGAGAGGTTGTAGTTGATAAGAGTAAATAAAGTTGGAGAAGTAGATGAGTGATGATAATGACCCATATGAAAGTGATGACTGGTGAAAAAGGGTTGGAAATTAGAGATTAAGAAACAATACGGGACATGATTGCTGGAGATAGAGAAGCGGATGCTGGAAATTTGAGACAAATGCGTCTTTAAACAGTTCAAACTGCATCAAGGAAGAGTACATAACATAAAGTAGAGGTGGCCGAAAATGGTTGGTTGGAAACTATTGAATGTGGATGCTGAAAGCCGAAGGAGCTGAGTAGATGGGAGAAAATGTGGATGATCTGGTTCGTACTCCCTACCCTGTAAGATCGTATTTGAGGGGTTTTCCCTTTGAGTGGGAATGGAGGCCATTAATGACCAGCCTCATGTCTTGTGGGAACTTCTACAATGGCCTGCATTTAATGTCTCCATGAGATGTTTATCGTCTCACTGTCCTTTTGCACTGAACATCAGTAAATAATAAAGACATGGAGTACTCCTCACTTTCAAGGTATCCCATCGACCTTCTATCCTCATGAGAAATTTTATTATTGAACAACATTTGATTGGAGACTCACAAATTTTGAGAAATGGATAACTTTTTCTGCAATTTCAGGGCATTGCTTTATTGTGATTGACTAAGTTTGTTATACTGGATTGCCTTCACCTCCTTGATCTTCTTTTTACCTTGTGGAAAGTTTGATTGATCATTTCATGTATAGTTGCAGTAAAACAGCAAAGCACGTCCCTTCTGAATGTTTATCAACTTTATAAGACTGAATTTACATTGTTCACTCTGGCTGCCTTAGTTCTTCTCTTCTTTCATGGAACCTGGGCATTGCAGTTTGATCACAAGAGAAAGGAAATTAGTCAATTCATCAAATGTATGTTATTTTTCCTTTGAAAGGATGCAAAGGAAGTCTTATATCGCAAGAACTTTTGTCGCCTGACTTCAATGTATATACCCAGGTTGTGTTTCAATACAAAATCTTTGCTAGAGATCTCTTAGTAATAAAGATATAGATGGAGTGTTGGCCTACAGATCCTATTGTGGATGAAAGGATCAGGTAAATGGGGGCATCCTCCATGGAAGTCTTTACTTCTACACCTAACAGGTTCCCCTTTCTAGCAATTCTGTTATCGTGCTTCTTTCTTCTCCTTTGTGGTTTACATTAATATAGCTTGATTTGAATTCTGCAGGTGCAATGGCAAGTTCTCTTGTGCATTTGGGTTGTAAAGGAGAACCCACAAGAGAGATGCATTCATGTCCTAGATCTGTAAAGAGAGCCCACAAGAGATGTAGATCATGTCAATTTAGAAATTCAACTCCACTGTTTCCATGATTTTTCTCAAATATCATCTTCTTCCTTTCTACCATGAAGAAATGCAATCATGACTTCTCAATTTGACATTCATCCTCCCAATTAAATTCCTCCCATAGTGGCCCTCTTCCTGCATAAACCTTCTAAACTTCTGCTATTCAGCAATGGTATGAATTCTAATATGAATTACAGTACCGGAATCCGAAATTTACTGCACTTCAATGTCCCTCCAACCAACAGAGCCAGAAAAGTCCATCACTTATCAGGTACCGACCTCTTTTTCCTTTTTTTTTTAAATATGAGACATTACTCAAGCGACAAATCTGTCCATCTTTATTTTCAGGTATCAAAGTCGTGGTGAAATGCGACAAGGTGAATAAGCTCTCCACAACAGTGACAGAGGAGGACGGCTCCTTTGAGGTGGAGCTTCCCTCGCCGGCACACTCCAGCTGCCTAGCCAAGGTCCTCGGTGGCCCTCTCCAGCTCTACGCTGCCAAATCCAGCATGGTCTCGAAGATAACTGAAGCCCGTGACGTCTCGGGCCGCTCGTACTTCACCACATCGACTCCTTTAACAGTCTCCACAACTTGCCCTAAGGAGAAGTCGGCCTGCACAAAGTTTGGGTCTTCAAAGACCATCGACCTGCCGGTCCCTAGAGAGTGGGGCTTGGCTCCTACCAGCTACTACCTGCCATTCATCCCTATTATAGGGATCTCCTGAGGATGACATCTCATTTTCATTAGTAGTATAATATATGTATAATAATACTCATGGGGAAGTGAATGCTTCTGTGATTAGTGTGTTGTCCTAAGGGGACTCAATTGTTAGCTTGTGCTTGCTGTGTGTTACAATAAACATTTGGGCTGTAGTTGTACTTGGGCTGAATTGGCGCTGATCATTTGGGCCTTGAAAGAGAGGTTTGAAGGGTTTGCGGAGAAGAAGAGGAGGAAAGAAGACAAGAGAGAGTTGCCGACATGGCCTGTATTCGGCCTCGAAAGCTACGCCTATAGAGCTAAATCATGAAATTTACAAAATATTATGGACCCTGAATCTGGTCCATTTACAGAATCACGGGCCGATAGAGATCTACTAATGGGCCCATTGCGCAGGATCATGGCCCATAGAGAAATAGCGGGGAGGTGACGTGG
Source organism: Trapa incisa (assembly GCA_030064435.1). Taxonomy (NCBI): domain Eukaryota; kingdom Viridiplantae; phylum Streptophyta; class Magnoliopsida; order Myrtales; family Lythraceae; genus Trapa; species Trapa incisa. Next base: position 614,661 of record CM057774.1, on the reverse strand, counting down.
CCGACAGTCACCACGATTTCGCGCCAAACAAGTCCTTCACCAAACCTAAACTCCCTTCCCAATTTCCCATCCATCCTCATTAATCTCTCCCTTCCCAATTTCCCATCCATCCTCATTAATGTCTTCCCAATAGGAAATGCAGCCCCATAATTTTTTCGCCCCAATTATACCTAAAAATTAAAAATAAGAGTGAATATAAATTAAGCTATTAGAAGATCTAATTAGCATCTACTAATCTAATTAATATGTTGGTAATTAAGATTAGCTCACAGTATTAGGAATTAATCACGTCTAAAATAGAACAAGCTTTGACATTTCAGATAATTAATGAGTAGTATAAACTGTTGTATTAATAGAGAAAATTGATCGAAAAAATATATATTTATTTATGTGGGATTCCCTCCACATCTAATATCCGAACCAAATTGCTCCCTTTCCCTCGCTCTGTCGCCTACTCCCACTCCTCTCCCCTTCGGCTCCAGCTCCGGCGCTCTCCCGTTTCACTGTCCGTTCGCCGGCGTTCTGCTCAATTGATTGCGCCGTTCATATCTCCGATCAGATCTTCCGTCTCGAGTTCCTAAATTTCTGTTCTGGAGATTTTCCTCCGATTTTCTCAGCTTGATTGATGTCTGATCCTTCCGGTGCGGCCCTGGACCGGTCTCCTCAGCCACAGCAGCAGCCGCAGCCGCAGCCTCCTTTGAGACGGGAGATTGCCTTCTTTTCCACCAAGCCGCCATTCGCCCGCCCTGGCGAGTACCGTCAGTTCGCTGTCGAGGAGAGCGCTAGGGAACCTGATGCTATCCTTGTAAGGACACCGGTGAGTCTCCATACGGTTTCTGCTCAAGAATATGATCAGTAGTTGACGGTCGCTTGAAATGGTATATTAAATTAGTGAGCTTTGACTTTAATTTTAGATGGTGGATCTTATTATTAAGCTCTTTGGGGTCGGGGCTGATGGAATCTGGTGTGCCAGACTAAGCAAAATCGTATACTAGCTGCTATAGAACTGAATTTGTTGATGCTGAAACAGCTGATAGAAAATTTTAGTCCGTGGAACTGATTCCATATGATTATGTTTAGATAAAAGCTTGTCTTTAAACAGCTGCTCTTTCCTAAACTGAACAAGCAAAGCGATTAAACATGAGGCGTTTTGTGTTTGGTGGACTGAATAGTTCTTTGAGGGGATATTTGTACATGTTATGGACAAACATAAGTCAGTTGAGAAGGTATATCTTTCCATAAGGACGAGCTTCATTTTCAATCCGCATCTAAAGCATTTCACTGACTTGCTTTCATTTCAAACCATTACATTCTTCTGCACCTTATAATACCCTCATTAATGATGTCAGTTGGTATGATTTCCCTCTAATCTTATGTACAAAACTTTTGTTTTCAGGTTAAAAGGAAGAACAATGCACTGGACAGGAGACCAGTCTCTAATGAACTTTCTAGTGTTAATAGACATGCTGATGTAATGAATAGAGCCATCCATACTACTGTACCAGGAAAACCAGCGAAGACCAACCGGAGTTTTAGATCCAGACCTGGAACTCAAGCTTCCATTGGAAATGTTGGTCAGTACTCAGTAGACAAAGATGATGATACCAAATATTTTTTAGTTTCCTATGCTTTCTATACATATTAATAGAAGATTAGTCTTCTAGATTCAAGCTATACAAATTCTATTTAACAAACATTTGGCAGGTTCTGCCAACAATCTGACTCCCACTGGTCCTTGTCGCTATGACAGCTCTCTAGGTAAACAAAGAACTGTACATGTCTATTCCTCATCCATTATTTCAGCATCCAGCAGATATTTTCATTTTTAAGAGATTTTTGTAAATGCATAATCAACATAGAGATATATAAAAAACATTCGTACAATTTTTTGTAGGGCTTCTAACGAAGAAGTTTGTCAACCTGCTGAAGCAGACTGAAGGTGGTACTCTTGATCTAAACAAAGCTGCAGAGACCTTAGAGGTTTTTTTTTCCTTTTTCTTTTAACACTGATTTGTGTAGGCCTGGACTCTGGGAACTACTGTTATGGGTTTTTACTTTTACTGTTTCCACAGGTGCAAAAGAGACGGATCTATGACATAACGAATGTCCTTGAAGGAATTGGTCTCATTGAAAAGAATTTCAAGAATGTGATTCAATGGAAGTATGCAAATTTCTTTCAGAACATAGTTATTTGATTGCAGTTGATGTTGTTGGTTCTTTAAAGTGAGGAATTTATGGATAGATCATAACTAAGTGGATTGGCTTTTCTATGAACTTGCCAGGGGGTCTGAAGCATCAAGTTCAGGCCTTGTTGATGGAAGCTTTGAACTTTTACAGGTACATACTGTTTATGGTTATCCTCTAGCCCAATGCCCACCTATAATATGATGTGCTCTTCCGGGTATCACTAACTATTGGAAGGGTGGTAGACACCTATGTAATTTTCTTATGAAGATTAATGAAGAAAGAATTGAGGAGTGTGTAAAAGATTGGAAAGGATAAGAAATCTAGGGAGAATATTTTTTTATAAATTCAAAACACATTGTTGCATTGCTTTTCAGATACGTGTTCTCATTCTTTTTCGACTGGTTTCTTTTGCAGTCAGAGGTTAGCAGTCTTTCTTTGGAAGAGTCGAGATTGGATAACAATATAAGGTAACTACTTAAATCATCTCCAGTTCATTCCTGCTCTATCAGAATCTTTTCACTACTTCCAAATTGTGCTGATAATTGAAGTATGCCATAGGGAAATGGAAGAAAGATTAAGAAATCTGAGCGAAGATGCAAACAACCAAAAGTAAAAGCATTTTCTCCTCATTACGTGGAAGCTTGTTCTCAGATTTATTTCTTTCTTTTCTTTGGTGAACTCGGTTCAATTCCTATTTTTGATTTTTGCTATGCTAGGTTTCTTTTTGTCACTGAAGAAGACATACAGAGTTTACCTTCATTATGGGTTACTTTCTTGACTCTGCTCTATTGTTTATTGAGGCAATAATCTAAATGTTTTGACTGATGAGGTAGTTCTTTGATTCTTTCAGGGTGAAACTCTCATAGCAGTAAAAGCTCCTCATGGTACAACTCTTGAAGTTCCTGATCCTGATGAGGTGAGATTAACGCTGACTATTAGTTTATATGATCGCCTACTCCAACATTGTTCAAGTTCTTAAGATAGTAATGGTTACTTTTTGATGCTACTCAAGGCGATTGACTATCAACAGAAGAGATACAGAATCATATTTAGGAGTACATTGGGCCCTATAGATGTTTACCTCGTTAGGTAACTATCTGCAATGTTTCTCCAAACTAGTTGCTAATGATATTTGTTATATATTAAGCCTGTCAATGCTTTGACAATTTTAACCCTCCTAATTCAATCTCATCTTTAAACATGTTCAAATTCCAGTAAATTTGAGGAGAAAATTGAGGAGATGAATGGGGATGAAATAACTTCTGAATTAGCCTTAGTTCCTGTTCCAACTGAGCAAGCAACAACAGCAACTGAAGTTGATGGAAGGAGTGAAATGGAGATTGATGCTCGTGAGCATAATGTCAGTGAACAGTGTCCAGCAGTTGGCACGGGGTCTGATGGTCCCAGTGGAATGACAAAGATAGTGCCCTCATCAGATGATGTAAGTGATTTTGGCACTACTGAATATTCTCAGATTTCCATGAAAAACTAGGAAATAAATCTTAAGAATGATATTATCTTTTCTTTTATCAAGATAACATGCAAACACTGGTTCCTCAACCTTGAAATTCTATGGGAATACAGTACTTAGACATCAAGAGCTTCCCTAAGCTCACTATGGTTTTGAAAAAAATGGGGAATGATTTTCTGGCTGTTGTCTCTTGCAAGAGCTGGAACACAAAACAAAATTACTTTGTCCATCACTATGCATAGAATGATGGAATACTTCATGTGAAGCACAATCTACCAACCTTCTACAAGGAAAAGTGCAAAACTTGGCAAATTTGTTTTTGCTTCTCTCTCTGCTTTAGTATGAAATTCCTTTTGAGGGCTAATATTCTTACTCTCTTTTCTTAGGTCGATGCGGACTACTGGCTTTTATCCGGAGCAGATTTTAGCATCACCAACATATGGATGGATGATGGTATCCATTCAAAGTCGAGAATATTCATATATATATTTACCTTCCATTCTTCTTTTAAGTTATTCATGTGCACATTTCATCCTCAAACTCTTTGCTGCATCTATTAAACATCCTAACTCATCACATTAATAACAGGGCTCGAATGGAATGACTGGCTATCAGTTCCCGATGATCCAGGCGATGCCAGCGCGAGCCCTCCTCCACCGGGAGACTTCCCACCCAACACTGCTAGCGACATTCATCACGCAGACACTAACCCTCCTGAAAATTCCAAAGAGGATGAGACTGCCGGAGTACTGTAAAACACCAAGAACCTGGGATGCCTTTCAACTTGTATGCCCTCTCTCGGTGTACATGCACTTTTGGCGGCTCTCCATGTACATAAGAGAATCTAGAGGCAGAAATCAGCACATTGGAAAGGCCTATGAGATGAGTCCTCTGTATGGATTGTTTCTGGACGACTTTCTTCGCAGCAAGGTTGGTCTTGACCATAAGCTCTGTAGGCAACAGCAGACCTTTTTTCTCATTCTGATGCCATTAGCTTCAGTTTTTCATGACAATTTGACATTGGCTGAATCATCAGATGGAGAAAAAAGGAAATTCAGGGCGTTGCCCCTTCTTCTTCTAATGTGTCCTTACAACTGAAAAACTGATGCTTCAACAACACAACAATGGAAGTTGGCGAATTACAGAACCCCTAATTAAGTCCTCTTCCTTATTACATCTCCCGTAATGTAATACGGTCTTCCATAAAGCATTCTTCGATTGCTTCCCCTCCCAGAGAATGGCCCATAAGCAGAGAACTCATGTTTCTCTCTTAGATGTTCTCTTCTATATATATACATATATCAGGAAAAGAAAACATGGACGTATCAAATCTTCAATTTAATTATAACATCTGTATTTTCAAATTAAGTATGAGATGCCGATGCCGATGCCACTGCCGCCGCCGGCCCCATCTTAGGTGGTGAGAGCTTCAAATTCAGCTCCAACTTCGGCTTCTCCCGGGTCTCCCACAATTTGCTGCTTGTGCTTTCCGCTCATGTCCATGGCAATTCTATCGTGTATGAAGATTGTGTCTTTCTGTCGATAAACAGAAGTGATAGTTGGTGGCATCTCAACCAGCTAATTAACAAGTATGGACTCCACTGGGAGAAAATGGGCATTTATAGGTACCTGTTTTGCATGAATCAATCATCTACCTCTGCAATCAGGCGAACACATGAAGCTTGGAACTAGATGCAGCCCGGACATACTTGGTGAATGGATGCAGAGAACTCATTTCTTGTCTTCACAAAAGTCGACTAGGGCCTCCATGCTGCGACCATGAAACCTTCTTAGATAGGTTCTTCATACGGCATCCCACGCACATGAGGATAGCTACGCCTAGGAAGTCTCTGATATTTATGGGAGTTCCTATTCGGTACGGTGAGAGCTTCCCTACACGGACTTTAGAGACATCTGGTGGGCATGCTGCACGCAGGAGGAACAACAAACCCTGCAAAAAATGTTGAACTACAACCCGATATATTTGTATTTCATCTTTCGCAGGTATCAGTTACAGCCTATAAAAAAGAGTTCTCTCAAAGTCTCTTCTAACACAGGTCAGATGAAATTTTCTTTTTTGAACTTGTTTTGTAAAAGGCAGAGATAAATTGCATGATGTCAAGTTTGTTTGTTGCCAATCAAAGCTATGTTCGGCAGCTGGCATCCACAACTCTAAGTAGGACAAGCTTGAAATCAAACCACTCTAAGAAGTGTCCAAGTGCCCTATTATTATTATAAGTTAAGTTTATATTGGCATTCTCAGTGAAAAGAAATCCATACTTGCTGCATCTAACATAAAGATTTATAGATGAATGACCATAAGAAATAGGAGTCTAGATTCAAAAGAGAAACCTGGTGCATTGAATCTACAACTCCTCCTTGCTCAATTTCCCCAAGTAGAGCAGAGGCAGTTTGTTCACCAAGATCCTCCACAGGCACTATTTCTGTCTTCTCTTCTTCCATTTCACATTCTTCATTGCCTCCATGATAAGAGATGGTAGTATCATGGAGGCATTCCATAGCCTGGGATCTACAACAAGATGATCTCTAGAACATAAGTTCATACTAAACATTGGATTAATTAAGACTCCTCAAAAAATAATTGTGCTAAGAGTTAATGTGGAGACAAGTGTCTAACAGAAGTCAACAGCATACTATTATATTACTTATAAGTTATAATTTTAAATATAAGTGTAAACTTTATGGACAAAGAGTACTCACTCACAAATATCATTGCTTAAAAACCATATTCATATTCCAATTAACACTTCCAGCATGATATATTGACAACCTATATGCACCCGTCAATGTGCTACATCAGCCAATGTAGCAATACAACTCAGAGGAAAGTTACAGGTGTGCACATTCATTCCCTATGTACACCCTTCAGACTTCCTGCCTCATGCCAGACCACATTCAATCTATCCACAGAAACAGTCACTGTTCCCCAGACAACTCTTTTTAGAGCACTTCAAGAAATATCAATGAACTCTGGAATCACCATGGCTTATCTTGACTCCACTTGATATCTAAGAATTGTGCTACTCACTGGGACTCTTTTACCATAGTGATTTTCTTACTGTACAGGACCTGAGAAGCTTGAATCAATTTCAATTCAAGTGAACAGACCAGCAAAAGAACAGAGGCCAAAGGCATGTAGAGGAAGTGCTGAAATTGTAGCAACTACGGCTGAGCTTAGCCCTTAAGCCCAATCTTCTTCCCAGGCGAATTAACTCATGCCTCTCATCATCCTATGAGAAAGCAACAACTCCCACCATCCTCTTTGCATCATATCTACTGAACTTGGGGCACTGGAAAATTATCCTCCCACCAGTTATGGTCAACTTGTGGTTGCAGCTATTTGGCTTCATGGTATGTGAGGATTTTGAAAGACTAACAGGGACCATCACCTTCAGGTATTGCTCCAAGGTAGTCCACTAAAAAGTATTTGAGCTCGTCAGGATCTCTTGCTCCACCTGCCCACATCATTAAATTGGTTTAAGCTCAGCTAAGAGAACAAAAGCAAGGTGACAGATTCATAAAAAAAGTTTGATAAACTGATCTACCTATACTCCAGCCCATTACCTCCCCCTTCTTTATTCATGTCATACACATGTCAACTTTGGGATCTCATGGTCATAGTCAAATTATGAGAAACAGCGATCAGTGACATTAATCAATGCCCACCAAAATTTAACTAGACATCTATATAAGACTGATTAATGCCAAATACATATTCCCACCAACAGCAAATTCCAATAGAGAACCATGGAATATAATTTCATCTTCCCTTTTTTTATCAGATTCCCTCTTTCTCTCTTCAGGTCAAAACAAGCAAAGCTATGCATTTCCCAGCTAATGACTAAGATTTTGATCCCAAGTTCAATTATAGAGTAAAGTTTTACAATTTATAATTATAATTTGATTCCAACCAACTCTTTATACGATCCTAAACATTGAACACTTAATTTTTTTTATAGGATGATGAAAAATGAATAATCTAATCAATGTTCATCTAATAAACATTGCAGGATGAAACCCCAAAAATTCCCACTTTTGGCAGAAGGGGTCGTTATTCGAGCAGTAATGATGCAAAGCCATGAGCACCATTTTAGCTAAAAGTGAGAAAAGTTCACTCACCGGCATAAATCAGATCAGTCTCGGAAGATGACCTTGTCAGCGATCTTCATCAGCAGATTCAGGGACTCGGGCGAGAACTTCCTCGCGAAGAGGTACGAGCCTGAGTTGTTAGAGAGACGGAGCTCCTGGATAAGCTCCGGCGATACCTCCGCCGGGCCGTACGTGTGGGGGTGCCCGGAGATTGAGCCAGTCCAGTTGACACGCGTCAGGGTGTAATGGGTGCATCCATTCGGATCCTCCATCGACAGAAGGGTGGGGAAATAGTGCTCTTCCGGGTAACAGTGCTCTCCGTAGCAAGGGAGCCTGAACTTCCTCCAGAGTCTCCGATCTTTCACCACCGTGAGGGCATGCTGGCGCGTGAGGACGAAGAACTGGGATCCAACCCGGAATTGATCAAAAGTAACTTCTGGAAGCATTGCATACCTACCACGCGCTTTGTACCGCTTCCAGAGATTCTTCGACTTATCCAGGATCTCAATGTAGCTCCGGTAGCTAAGCCGGACGCCATGGCTTGTGGACTGAGACGCATCGGAGAGATCGAATTTAGGGTTTGTGAAGAGTGATCCGTAGACGTAGTCGAATGAGTGGAGGGGGATGCAGTACTGCGATAGGAGGGCGAAGTAGGCATTGGCAGGGTCGTCAAGGAGGGCCCTAGCAAGGAGCCGGCGCGCGGCGGATATCAGCGTGGGGGAGGCCCGTGCGGTCACCTTGGAGGGGATGAACCGGCCGTCGAACACGCCGTCGGAGCGCGTGATGTTAACGGTGGGGTCGGCGTGCACATAGATGTTGAACAGGGACCGGCGATTGCGGAAGAACTTCTGCCAGAGCAGGGCGAAGTGGAGGTCGGAGTTGGTGAGGAAGAGGAAAGCGATCTTGTTCTTCCTGGAAGAGGTTGATAGGTGGGACGATCCGGCGTCGGACGCCCTGATGAGGAGAGCTAGGTCATCGATCTCGTCGGCGTCGGAGATCTGAGTGGGGATTGGCCGGAAAGGGGAGAGCACCGCGGGGAATATGAGAAGCAGGAGAAATACAGAGACCGTGAGCACTGTGATGCCCACGTAAGGTGATCTGCATCGGTTCATCTGGCTGCAGCCGGCGGCGGTCGACAGCCTCCGCGTCTCCTCCTCCTCCTCCTCCGATGGCCAGAGAAATCCCTGGGAAAAAAAAAATTGGAGGGGAAGAGAGCGGGAAAATTGACGGATGATATTTAGGGTTTTATGCTATCGCCCGGTGGCGATCGGCGGAATCTGACGAGCACAGGGAAATTGGATGTAGCACAGTTCCATTTCCAATTTTTCGATATATATTAATAAATAAAAAATGTGAAAACAGAATTAAGAAAAATTAGAAACTGTTAGTTGAAAATATTATTCCCTCTTGGCTAGTCTTTGACTTTTGTTTAACGATGCTTCTGTTTGCAGGCTGCCACCGTTAAAGCCGTTTGCATAGTCCAGATGGGATCGACATCCATGATGATTCTCCGTAACAGACTGCCGTTACGAAGTCTCCCCTAACCGCCAGGCTAAGAATGTTTATGCTTCGATGTTGGAATGTTGTTTCCCTAATTTGACCTGGCGGGTCCTGCGCCGACCCGACCCGACCCTATCTCAGTTCAGGGATACCAGCAACGGTCTGGGGAATCTTTTAAATTTCACGGGAAATCCTCACCGTCCGTCGAGAGGCAGTGTACGCCGCCCGATCCTTTCCCTTCCAATAGATCTAGTCTCAGAATCTGAGTTTGAAATTTCTCTTCCCTCTCACCTTTCTTCTCCGTCTCCATTCTCTCTCCTCGAGCTCGTCGATTCCACGGTAGTGTTCGTTTCGGACATGGCGAGTGCCTGCAAGAGCCGGTTCGGGTTCAACTCGGACCATCACTCGGATCCTGCCAACTCCGATCTCTTGCTCAGGTCAGTTCCCAGGGAGAACACTGCGTATTCCCAGGCCTCGACAGTTTGGAGCAGTGAAGATAAGAACGATGACTGTTCCAGTGTTGGATCCTCATCCCAGGGCTTTGAATTTTGCGAGGATCCTTCGTTCTGGAAGGATCATAATGTGCAGGTACTACAAGAAAATTCGGTCACAGAGATGATATTATCAGCTTTCGTATTCCTAAATCCATAAGAGTTCCCAACACCAAGCAGATGCCTCATCTGCTCGGCCTTAGCTTATCTCTTTCTGACTAGAGAATTCAAAATAACCGCGCTTCCGTAATCACCAATAATTATGAAATTGTAGTAGCAAACTAGTTTCCCTAATTTGACCTAGTTCATTGATTGACTAAGAAAAATTCCGCACGAATGAATTTACTTGTTGCTTGCTTCCTTTAGATGTATCAACTTTAGTGGAAGGAATAGCTGCATTGTTGATTTTTTGCAACTTTTCAGGTAATTATTCGAATAAGGCCTTTTAGCAGCAGCGAGATATCACTTCAGGGGTATACTAAGTGTGTCAGGCAAGAAAGTTGTCAGACAATTACTTGGATGGGGCATCCTGAGTCGCGGTTTACCTTTGACCTTGTTGCAGATGAATACGTTAGTCAGGTATTTTCGTCAGCTTAATACCACCTCAATTTATCAATTTATTGTGTGGTATATTTTGCCAAAGATGAACCCAATATCTGGATATGCAGGAAAAGCTGTTCAAAGCTGCTGGTGTTCCCATGGTGGAAAATTGTGTTGGAGGATACAACAGTTGCATGTTCGCCTATGGCCAAGTATGTATGAGAAGTACCTTACAAAATTTGTTATTTTATTTAACTCGTCCTTTCATGCAAATAGTTTCCTGTCTGCATGTAGACTGGAAGTGGCAAGACACACACGATGCTTGGAGATATTGAGGGTGGAACTCGTAGGCATAGTGTCAACTGTGGGATGACTCCCCGTGTATTTGAATACTTGTTCTCACGAATTCAAAAGGTATTTTCCTACATCTGTGCCTCTCAACTTTTGTACGATAGTTCAGCATAGAAATACTTCATTTTTGTATTCATTTTAGCTGAATACTTTCATGGAGCATCCAGTCCTCTAAGCTTTAGGTGTTCAAGTAGATTCTTTCTTGTGACAGGAGAAGGAGGCCCGTAAAGATGAGAAGATGAGATTTACTTGTAAATGCTCATTTTTGGAGATATACAATGAACAGATTTTGGATCTTTTGGACCCTTCATCTAGTAATTTACAGGTATGATTACTTAACATGCTCTTACCATTATTATTTGAAGAATCGGATCAGGCTCCATGGTGAAACTAGCTTCTATTTTTCATATGAGGCTTTCAAATAAGTTTATCAGAAATCTCTCAACTAATCATAATTGGAAGATGCTGCATTATTCAGATCTCCTGAAAGTGAAATTGCTTCCTTTGATATGCTTTGTGATGACACTTTGAACAATTGTTATGACATTATACAGATCAGAGAAGACAATAAAAAGGGGGTGTATGTAGAGAATCTGAAAGAGGTGGAAGTTACCAATGCTACCGAAGTGCTTCTTCAATTGATTCAAGTATATGGGCTTCGTACTAACTTTTTTATTTCATTTATATTTACCGAACAAATTCTTTGCTTTTATTAACTGCATTCTCGATGGCAAAAAATTCGTTCCTCATTCTAACAAATTGATTAAAGATGGAGATGGAGAGTAGTAATCTCAATAAGTAATTATTCTATGCTAATCATCTGACCTGTAATTGATTAGAGATGGAGATGGATAGTAGTGATCTCAATAAGTAATTAACTCTACGCCAATCACCTGACCTGTAAATCTGGAGAATATTATTGGTGTTTATATTGGCTTCTATATGGTTAAAAGGAACTGCTGTCACTATTGATAATTGCATGATGGTGAGAAGAGGATACTTATGGTCAGCGGAATGGCAGTTTTAATGATATTTATATGTTCCAATTTTTTTTGCAGGGAGCTGCTAACAGAAAGGTTGCCGCAACTAATATGAACCGTGCAAGCAGTCGTTCTCATAGTGTATTTACGTGTGTTATTGAAAGCAAGGTGGATGCCTTATATACAATCCTTTCAAATGCTGTTCTCCGCTCCAAGTATTCCAGCTCTCCTTTGTTTCTGGCCGAATTTTCTTGTATCCCAGTCAATTTATTATCATATTCATCATATATGGTATCCCAGTCAAGTTTTTTCCAAGATAACTTTAGACGTTTTCTGCACTAATCATGTTCTTATTCTATTTTTCTTGATATTCAGTGGGAAGTTCAAGGTGTAACCCACCACAGATTTGCTAGGCTTAATCTTGTTGATCTTGCTGGATCTGAGAGGTACTAATTTGTTATAACAATCAATAGCTTGATTTTGATTTATGTTCATATTTTAACATGATAGCTCTTCATTGCAGGCAAAAGAGTTCTGGGGCTGAAGGCGAGCGTCTCAAAGAAGCCACAAATATCAATAAGTCCCTTTCAACCTTGGGGTACTCCTCAATGCTTAAAATGCTATGTTTGCCTAAAAAGTCCACTGATATTAACAAGATATATTCAATACATCTTTGGCTAATTTTAATTTTTTTTCACAGACTAGTAATCATGAATCTTGTGAGCATATCCAATGGGAAGTCACTTCATGTTCCTTACCGAGACTCAAAGCTGACATTTTTGCTCCAGGTTTAGGAGATCTCCGCAAAACTTTTCTCCTTACTGCTAGAGGTTCATGTCTTTTGGTTCCTAGGTTTAACAAAAAAATCTAGATGGCTTTAATGCAGTTGTTCAAAGAAAGCTGCCCAGTTTTTTTGTAAAAAAATATGATGCATCTCTTATGACAGGGAGGGCTCTTCAAAATAATATATCACTCATTCTTTTAATTTTTCTGATCAGTATTCACTTGGAGGGAACTCAAAGACAATTATAATTGCAAATATCAGTCCATCTAACTGGTAAGCAATTATTTATCTGTATATAATCTTGTCATTAGTCCCAGATTTAGGATTTTAATTTGCCAACTGGTTTATAATAAGGCAATCGTTCTACATTCCAGGAACTTATTTAGCTTTCTGAGTTTCCACAGCTTGATCTTTCTCAGTAAACCCCATTATTTTTTACTTTCATATAAAAAGATTTATGACATGCTCTGCCATTTGCTTATGTAGTTGCTCATTGGAGACACTAAGCACTTTGAAGTTTGCACAACGTGCCAAATTCATTAAAAACAATGTATGTGAATATCCATTTTCTAATGCTGTTCCTACACAACCAGTGATAAGAAAGCCCATGCTTGGAGAAAGCTCAAGCTTTTTCCAGTTGATTATTTGTTCAATACACATGTTGTCTTTCTGCAGGCTATAATCAATGAAGACGCATCTGGAGATATAATTTCAATGCGTATGCAAATTCAACAGCTCAAGGTATAGCATAGCTGGATGCAAAATATCATTTACCAAAACAGCAGAATATTCATGTTGTTGCTGGATCCATCAATTTATCTTGCATTTTCTGTTTTGACACTCTAGAAAGAAATGACTCGGTTGCGAGCTTTGGTAAATGGTGGAGCTGATAATGTTGACATGGATGTTCTCTCTACAAATTTCCCTGGGACACCAGGACCCCTCAAGTGGGAAGCACTTAATGGGCCATTCAGTCCACTTACATCTAATGGAAGAATACCTCAGGTTTGTAGCATGTTCCATCTTCTCATCCTAATAATGCTAGGGCTGTTTAATTCTTAGCCTCTTCATTTTTCTTTGGCTTCAGAAAGATGATTACGAAGTTGCTCTCATGGGAGCTTTAAGGAGGGAAAAAGACAGAGAAATGGCATTGCAAGCACTGGCTTCAGAGAATCAAGCTGCTCTGCAGCTGGTATGGGCGCTGAATATGCTATGTTCCAATTTCAGGATTGTTATATATATTTGTTATAGGTGCCGTGTTTAATGGGGTATTTCTGTTAATTAGGCCAAACAAAGAGAAGATGAAATTCAAGGCCTTAAAATGAGGCTAAGGTTTCGTGAAGCTGGAATTAAACGTCTGGAGGTTGTGGCTTTAGGCAAGATCTCTGCTGAGACTCATTTGCTGAAGGAAAAGGAAGAACTTTTAAAGGAAATTGATGTTTTGCGAACCCAAGTTGACAGAAACCAAGAAGTAACAAGATTTGCCATGGAAAATTTGCGATTGAAGGAAGAAATTAGAAGGTATGGCTTTATATTTTGCCGGTTGTAATTACAGTAATCATTATAAAAAAGGATATGACACTCGTATTGGGATTATCCTTGCATATACCAAAATTTCCCAATATAATATTAATAAAAATGATTTAATTTGATCGTCATGTTCTGGTATATACAGGCTAAAGTCATTTGTCAAGGAAGGTGAACGAGAAACCATGAAGGAACAGGTCACAGTGCTCCAAAATAAGGTCGGCATTTTTTCTTCTGCTATATTCACTCTCGCATACACTAGGCAGTCCCATTAAAGATTTGGTGTTTATAATGCGTCCGCTAATTTTTGCAGTTACTAGAGGTTCTTGATTGGAAACTAATGCACGAATCAAATTCCCCACCAGTAGCTAAGGTTTCTTTCTACTATCTCTTATAAGGCCATCAAATACGTGAAATTTGAAAGCTTTAGCGTACTATATTTATATCTATAACAGAAGCCTCAAATGACCTCAGTGAAAGTGATAATTGCAATGATCATCTAGATGATATATTTATATCATTATGGTCTTCACCATTTCTGTTCAATCTATGATTTTCAGGAGCCTAGGTCGCCTTGGTATTCAGAGGAAAATGAATTCCTGAGATTGCAGGTAATTAGAGTTCTACTACTGAGCTTAGGTTCTGCTGCCTGTCCCATCTCACTGACAAAGAACTGAATTTCTTTTCCATTTCAGGGCATTCAAAATCAGGCCGAGTTGCAGTCATTAAGGAAAAAGGTGGACTCATGCCTTGAGGAGAAAGAGAAGTTGGAAAGGTTTTGCTTTTCTTTGTTATGATATCAATAATTTAGTTACTATTTTATGTTCGTGATAAGAAATTTTCTCTAACTGGTTCCAAAATTAATCTTAGGCATGTCAAAGAGCTTGAAGAGGAGAGATCTAGAAGATGCGAAGAGACCCAACAACCTGGGATGGTGCCCTCAGCAGTTCCTGCAGTCAACTTTGATGATCAAATGGAGCTGAAAACAATGGTTGATGCCATTGCTGCTGCAAGTCAGAGAGAAGCCAAGGCCCATGAGAGTGCAATCATCTTGTCCAAGGAGAACGAAGAGCTTCGGTTGATCTTAATTGAAGACAACAATAAACTGATAGAACTATATGAGCAGACAACTTTGGAGAGGAGCAACTACATACAAGACAAAGTGGCCAGTGACATTCATGATGAAGCACCTGAAATTCTCGGAGATGATGGTGCTGCTTTTACAGAACCTTATGAGCCTAATGAGATGGAGAATGAGAAGATGGTCAAGAATTTGGAGAATCAGCTTGTGGAAATGCATGAAGAAAATGAGAAACTAATGAGCCTGTATGAGAAAGCTATGCAAGAGAGGGATGAGTTCAAGAGGATGCTCCATAATAGTGAACCTCCTGTAGCTAAAGAAGCTAAAGATGAATTCGATTGCGCTGATGAACTTGTAGAGGTTGATGCAGGTGAGAAGAATCCCTACTTTGAACGTTGTCTAGAATTGGATGTCCATGAATACAGCAAGGGAAATTCTGGCATGTCCATGGATGAAACAGCTAAAGTTATGAAGCCCTTGCTGTATACTGAATCAGATCTACTGAAAGAAGGATCCAGTACCTTCAAGTTTACTGCTCCAATGGATGGAATATACTTCTATGACGATGATCAAGCAGATTCAGGTCACTTGAAAACTAACACATCAAAACTTTCATCTGCACATGAAGAAATAGTGCTGGTGAAAATGAATCTTGAGAATGCCGAGCTTAAGCTCAAGGATTACGTGAGAAATGCTCATGCATTTGCAGCAGTTGAGAAAGCTGTCAGTGAAGTTGATGACATCTCCAGACAAATTGAAGAAATGCAGGAGGCAATTCAGGCCAAGAAGCGCGAACATGGAATCCTCAAAACCATCTGTTCAGAACAACAAGAAAGTGCTGATCTAGCCTGGAAGAAGTTCTCAGCTCTGAAGCAATCTATTTTGAGATTCTCAGGATCTCTGGAATATTTTGAGCAGCGAGAAGCTCGTGCTAGGGGAAGAGCGAATGCTTCAGCATCATTCCTTATCCAGAAGAAGAATGAACTTACCCATCTTCAAGCACGTAAAGAAGAACTGGAGGCAGTTCTAGTGAAGAATCAACAATCAGAAGAGGAAACAAAGAAGATGCTGGCAAGCCTCCACTTGAAACTCGAGGAAGAGAAGCATAAACAGGATTGTGGCAATGTCCTCTTGTCAATAGAAAATAAGAGTTGGAGCTTGCTAGGGAGAGCCAGCGATTTGCTCGACGTGGAGGAACAGAAAATAAAGCTGCAGACCGAGATTGGTCTCTGCCAAGAAAGGCTTGGGAACATAACGAAAGAGCTTGTAGAAATCAAGCAGAAGCTTGGGAAGATAGTTGCCACCATGCATGACATTCAAGGCGAGATAACAAAAGGCTCGATGACTGCCCATGAGATGGAAGTTGCACTTGAAGGAGCAATACAGGAGAAGAAAAGCGTTGTGGAGATGACAGAAAACGGGAGACACGAAATTCAGGATGTCCTGCTTTGTTACCACCAGCACGTATTTGAGGTGGACCTCAAGGGCGAAGAGATGAAAGCTCTGGAAGAGGAGCTGAAGCTGCAGCTTCAAAGGATTCATGAGCTGGAAGAAGCTCGAGAAGAGAAGAGGGTGCACTTGTTGGAACAAATACAGTCTTACACAGCCATGTTGGGGAAGATGGATGAGCTGCTGTCCACAGCAACAATGATTGAAAATGCGAGGACGCTGCTAACAGATCGTCAGTAAAGCCTGTGCTGCTTCATTCTTCTGTATTCTACTTACTTTGAAGCTGTTCTTTTCGGCAGCAATGGCAGTTCTGAGACAACTATTGTTCAGGCGGCATAAGAAGAGCCTCTAAAGATCCACTGATCAAGCAATGCAGTAAAGCTAAAATCCTCAGCTCCTAAATGTAACCTTTTCCCCCTCCTCTGGTACTGTTCTATGGAATCCGCATAGGAAGACGCATGAAAGTATCAACAGCAGGCTGGTTCTTGTTATGGAGAGCGGGAAGTACACCTTGGGGTACAAAACCGTGCTAAAGTCCTTCAGGAACTGGAAGGGTAACTCTTCAGCCTCATTTCTCTATTGTTCTCTCATTGCCCCGAGAGGATGGCCATATCTGGTACTCTGTGAAGCTGGTGTATTAAAAAGTAGTGAATTTTAGAGCTTAGAAATGGCAAACTTCAATGATGCAGTCAAATGGAGTATCCTGCTTGTTTGATCTGAATCTTCATCTCCTGAGGCTTTCCTTGTGAATATTCATTCTCCTTTCTTGATGCAATTGAAGCTATCCATCCATCAATGGAATCAATTGAAAAGCTATACATTATTTAGAAATGTTGGATGGGATTGATAAATGGGTAGCGATGCAAAACTTTTGCCTGCAGATGATTAAATGTTTTCAATATCAAGCTACTGAGCTGTGCCTTCAGGTGATAAACTTCATAGACTTGCTCGTATTGAATGCTTTGCCTGAGTGGTGACACATATACTGTCGTTTATCTTCTTCAATCTCGTTCTGTCTCCTATTATGTTGTGATTGCCTATCCAGGTAAGTTGATAATCATAGCCAAATGCTGCCCTCCTCACAGAAAGTCTGAGATTGAGTGCTATTCCATGTTGGCCAAAGTTGGTGTGCACCATTACAATGGCAGTAAGTATGTACTCTCATGCCCGATGCATGCGATTGATTGACCATTTTCTTGTCGAGGTTGATTGCACCTGACCGATTTGTTGTCTGTCGTGGTAGTTTCTTCTTTCTATCATTGTAGTCCCTGCAAATGACTATTTGACACATGAAACAAAATTAGTGTCTAAGAATATTTTTACTTGTAATTGTGCTCTTCTACCTCTTGCAGACAACGTTGATCTGGGCACTTCCAGTGGCAAATACTTTAGGGTGTGCTGCCTCATTATCATCCACCCAGGTAAATGCATATTTACCTGTAGCTGACGTCTGTTTCTTTTCCTATTATATCCCATTAAAGATGTTATAAAGTGTCAATATGATTCAATAGTACGAAATAATACATATTTTTCTAAAAATATTTATTTAATTGAATTGTATATTCATATAAATGATAATATTAAATTTAATTAAAATTTTATAATATTTTATTTATATTCGTTGAATAAAAATAATAATTTAAAACTAAGATTTGGTAGGTTAAGTATTGGTCTAGTAGCCAGTCAAATCCAATAGATCAAGACCCATACAGAGAATGTATTGATTTTATGACACTGAGAGGTAGCTTTACCTTCTGTTGCCACTATAAAATGCCTAGAAAATGTCATGGATAAATAAGATATCGCATTTAAGGTTAGACTATAAGTTGTGATCCTTGCTTAGTGTGAAAACCCTCCTACAGGAATCAATGCATGAGCTTCCTGCGCCTCTTCTTCTGCTCAGCTATTCTTCTAACTTGCTGTGCTTCTTTGGCTAAAGCTAATATCAACCATTTTCTTTTTCCTCTCACAGCTACTGCATTTGGGACAGTTTTGCACGTGATTTCTACCTCTGTTCTTGGTATCACGCCGATTTTACATGATATCAATGGGACACGGGACCCGAGACCTGAGCCCCTACCGGACCCCTACACCTATTGAAAACGCAAGTACAGATCCTACAATGAACCCGAAATCAGAGGGGGTCAAGGGTGGGTCTAATTAAAGTGGTCCCGCCCCTATTTTTTTTTCTCATTTCCTACAGAGAGAAAATTGAGGTGGACAAAACTCAGAGGGAGAAATTGAATCGGTTGTGGAAAAAGCTGGAGGAACCAAAGAGAATGAGCAAACAGAAAGTCAATGTAAAGAGGTGGAAGTTGAATGTCCATCTGAAAAGGTTGGAGTCACAAGGTCGAGCTAGTGGAAAGTGAAATCAAAGAAGTTGGAGCTGAATCCGCAGCTGAGGAAAAATCTACAGATAAATTAGAATGGCAAGGGGGAAGCGCATGAGGCTGGTAATGAGAAGGAACCGGGTTCTCAAGCGCATGAATCTATCCTCATGGATGGATCTGTATGTTCCCTTTTTGGGTCCAACTCTGAACAGCCTTCATTTAATTTGAGTACTGGCTGCTAATGAAAATGTGAGAAAGTATGGTATAGGTAGGGATAATGTATACTTAAAAATTATTATTTATAATTAGTGAAATACTTATAAATTTATAAATAAATAATATTTATTTATTTGATCTAAAATAAGATTTTATTCTTAACCCTAGTTCAGGAGCGTAAATCGTGTATACAATTACCACTTACAATTATCAACGAGGCAGTAGAAGTACAACAGAACATCCAATGTCTCCATTGTCCTCATTATACACTTTGTTTAATGGCCAAAGAATGTAGACACATCGGTGGATACTGAATATAACACCAAAAGAAATATTATTGACAGATCATTTTTTGACTGGCAGAAAAAGCAAAAGCAAAGCATCAATGAACAAGATCAGTCTTCACTTCTTAGAGTTGGAGCAGGTACCCGAGCATGAGTCCCCACTAACCTTTTACTTCATCTGTATTTCAAAAACATCCAGAATTATTATAAACAATACAAATGTTGTCATATAATTTTAATTAAATTGGAGATGTTCCTATTGAATATCCAAGATGAACAAGATCTTCTATATCCATAGCTCCTTGTAAAGATAATTGATCCTTGAACTGCCTTTGTAATTTGTGCTTTCCAAGCGCATCGGGCATCCAGAAGCTGCCTTCTTCCGAGGTTTGCAGGGCTTCACCGGCTTCACTAAACAAATCTTTTTTTTCTTTCAATCCATGACAAATGAAAAACATCTCAATTGTATAAATTATATCTCCCTTTTTACGAGCATGACGGCAGGTAATAGTACAGCCCGGGAGCAACTGATAAAGCATTGAAGTCTTTCAAAATATTAGTAGTGGCAAATGTACATTTAAATTTTTTTATTACACAATTATTTGTATACATACATAAAATTTTCAACATTATAAAAACATAATACATCTCTATTTTATAAAATATTCAATAATATTTACAACCGTAACTAATATAGAAACATTACCCAAAAACAAGAGAGCTTACAGGTGGGGTTTTCGTTGTAAAGACCCGAGCCGGTCTATGGATCCGAAGTTCGGGTTCGAATTCCCAAGATCCGAACCTCGGGTCAGGTATGGACCCCTCAAGTGGACCCGACCAGATCAGAATTTCGGGTTCGGATTTCCAAGATTCGAACCTCGGATCAGGTATGGACCCCTCAAGTGGACCCAAAACTTGGGTCCACTCGACCGTGAATCTATTAGAGCCACCTTCGGGCCGGGTACCGGTACGGGTCAGCCAAAACCAGCTCCTACCTGAACTTTTAATCAAGCACAATTGTGGTGGGATGATTTAAGCACAACTGTGCTGAAAAGTTGCAGCTTTATGATCAACTAATCACAGGAGGGGTTCTTGATGAAGGTCCCATTTCACCTTCTATTTTTGCTCTCAATCAACTTAGACAAGTGCTCCACTTTTAAGTGAGAAAGCTGCTGAATGAAAGAAGCCGCAAGCCAATTTTGACTAGATCATCATGAAGTAGCCTTCCAATATCCCCCAAGAAGAAATAAAATTTTATGTCGTGAAAAATGAAAAGCCTTTTACCTGTATTAGATTATATTGCTACAATCTATCTGTACAGATCTTAAATGATCTCCAGCTACCTACATCTGCAGTATTGTGCCGAGCCCAGGTAGCCGTCGACCTGACCTTGCTTTTACCTTTCAAAACAGAGGATAAGTACAGAGATTAATGAATCAATGGGCAGAACCTGTCCTCAATCTTTGCATTGTGTCCACGATCGATAATAGCTACTGAATAAATGCTACTTTGTGAAGAAAAAAATTACTAATTAAAAAAATGCCGGCGCCTCACGAGAATAAGTCCATCCCGTAACTGCAGTCAGTAGACACGATCTTCGCCGTCGATGCCAGCTTGTCCACCGTTATATCGCACGTCACCTTAACATTGATCTCCCACGTCTGTACGGAACCTATCTTGAACTTCACCGGAGCCTTGATCTTCAGCTTCAACGGCACCTTTCCCTGGCTCTGCGCCGCTTTCAGATCCTGGTGGATTTGGCTAGTTAGTACGATGCCTTTTCCCCTCATCGCCGCCGTGAAGACCGTCACGTTGTTCGTCGGCTGGTAGAACTCCGGCAACGCGCCTTCGCTGAGCCTGATGTCCGTGTAGTACAGCTCCAACGAGCTGCCTCCTCCGTAGTATATCCCGATCTTGTGGTTCCCGTTCGCCGCCCTGACAGTGGCGTCCACCGCCGGGGATACCTCCGACGAGGAGCTGAGGTTGAGGCCGTCGATCGCGAGTGCGGTGACGGAGTAGCCCGGCGCCTCGGGCTTCGCGACGAAGTATAAGACGGAAGCGGCCACACCGGCGAGGATGGAGGCGGCGACGAGGAGGAAGATGAGGCAGCAGCAGAAGCGACGACAGCAGCTCCGGCGAGGCTTCCGGCGTGCGTAGTACTGCCTGACTCGGCTGGCGTTCTCCGGGGGCGGTACGCGGTAGATCTGGTCCTTGGGAATCTAGATCACGTAGGTCCCCTTCGGAAGGGATACCGGCCTGTCTTCCGGAGGGAGGCGACCCTTGGATGGCGACTCAGGGCCTGAATGTACTCTGTCTGCCATTTGCTCTGCTTGCTGGTTGATAATTTTAGGAAATAACTACAATCTCAGTGTCAGGCTCAACAAGTCGTGTATATATATATATATATACTCTCCACACAAAGTATATCTGTAGAGTCTATCCGTGTGAAGTAGCTGATTGAAGCCCTACGCGTTTGGAAAAGTGTGTGAATTTAATTTTCCGGAAAAAAAAAAGAAAAAGAAAATGTGAATACCGGCCACAATAAAGGCACTCAAACGGATACCAATTCATTGTCATCGGGACATGCGGCGCCCGAGAGGCCGGAAGGTCGGCGGCGGGGAGGGTGAGGCCCCAGTCGGGTATCGACTTGTTCTGGGGTCCATATTATATATTCAAAAACAAAAAAAATAAAAAATCTAATTTTACTAGAAATTTTTCAAAAAATAATTTATTATATGCCTACACGCAATTAATACATACTCTCTCATCTCATGTGGCTATTCATTCCTACATACATATGCCAACACCTTAAAACATGCATTGGAATGTGTGTAGTTATCGGATTCCAAGTTCCAAATCCCATAATTGCACCAAAACTCGGTCAAATATTTTATGATATGTACATATTTATGGTACTCTAATTAATTTAAATTTGGGCTGGTAATTTAAATTCAAGTATTTTTATTAATGTTAAAATTCAGTCATATCAATAATATAAAAAAAGTTATTGTTAATAATATTAATTATATTTTTTTTACCATAAGTATCAAACTAAAATTATTTCCGGGTGGCTAGGGATCCCTCGGTGGAGTAGGAGTGACAATTTGATGCTTTTGTTACAAAACTCTTACATTTTATCACTTAATATTTTCCATAATAAGTTTGTGTTACATTCAATTTTTATAAAGAAATGATATTGCATTAAATAAGAGTATTACTAAAGGGGAGAAGTATTCAATGTACATTTAGTATTATTCCAATGAAAGTAATTGAATGGTAATTGTTAAAAAAAATTAATTATATGAAAATTAAGTTATATGAATAATTATTAATAAAAAAATTATTATACTATATACTAAAATAATATATTATATAAAATAATTAACTTATTATTATAATAAAAAAATATAATATTAATTATATAATTATATATATGGTATAATATTTTTAATATATAATTTTATATAAATTATTATTAATATATACTTAAATTATATAATAATAAAAATAAATAAGAAAACATCCCATTGATAGTATAAACAAATAAAATTAGGTTATTAAAATAATTTAAACAATCTCTCTAAAAACCTCTAAAAATAGGTAATTTTTATTTTACCAAATTGGTAGTTATCATAATACTGTAATTTAAAAACATTAAATTACAATTGAGCAGAGGACACATACAATGGGCAGCTTTTCCTGACAATCCCTTTTGTGCTACTATAGTACATACGACATCTTAGCAATCGAATTCTTGGAACCTTAGAAAAGAGAAAAAAAAGAAAGGAGCAATGGACTGGGCAAAAGGGATCAAATGATGGTCCAGTCCTGCAAGAGGGGGCAGATGGGGAAGGAAGCATGCATGCTACAAAAACCACTTTTCTATGGTGCTGAAAGGAAAAAGGAGCAAAGTTGGGTTGGCTGGTAAAACAAAGACAAGGATTGCAAGAAACAAAATGTAAAATGCTTCCCAATTGTAATAATGATAGAGTCATGCCTAGGCACTTTATAATCTTGGATGTCCAATGAGGCATGAAGAGAGTTTGTACAAAAATACTACTCCGATCTTATAAGGGTCAAGTCCTTGGGCCAAGTTTGCTACTATTGTTCATTTCACGATTCAGAACTAATTTAACAAAGTCCATGATGGTGAAAGGCAATCTACAACATGGTATGGAGCATACACAGAAAGAAGGCCATAGGTTAAAATGCTGGTGAAAAGTAATCTACAACATGGAGAATACACAGAAAGGTCATAAGTTTTGTCTTGCTTATATATTTTCAACATATGTTTACAACAAACGTCTCATGGATCACATCATACTTTCAAGGTATATACTAACAGTTATATATTCAAGAGTGCGTTAAAGTTCTTCCCTTACAAGAACCGATATAGTACTATTTTTCCCGGTAATCCATTTGTACCTGATATAAGGGTAGAGTAAAGTTTCTGATGGATTCATTTGCAGTTTATGTCATAACTAGCAAGCCCCATCAGCTCTGGACCTTCCAATCGAGGATTCTTTTCAAAGCTGCAATCAACAACAAAAAGGAAAAAAAGGCATCACTTCCTAGAAAAGAAAACATGCAAGACTTGGCAGAATGAATGAGGATAATGCAGAAAGGCCATCAGTTACATGCATGAACAAGAGTCACAGGTGATTGCAACTTCCAACATTGTAGCAAAAATGCGTGAAAGAGTACCCTCATCCAACAGGAATCATGATGCATTTAACACTATTTCCACCTACAATCTTTAAAAAGCACTATCTTGTAGATCCAAGAAATGTTAAAAATATGCTTTACCTTCCCCAGAAAAGGTCCTTATCGGGTAAAGATGGGAGGTGAGGCCACATTCTTAGTATCAATTTCCTACACCCTTTCTATGACGGTATCATTAGTGCTAAAATCTTAGTTACCAAAAGGCCCTTCAAAATGCAGAAAGGGATCTTCTAATTCCATTGAATGAATCACATTCAATAAGGAAAAGGGAAACTCAGAAAGAAGAAGAGCACGGATAAAAACAAAGGCAATATACAGCAGGGAAAAGATAAAAAGTCCTACAAGAAGGTCAAAGGTACATATATATATTAACAGAATTGTGCAGAGCGCTGTAATCTTAGAATATAGAAAGAACATTACTTCCGCATAGGAACGTGCTGAAACGATCCACTGGTAGGGATTGGTCCACAGAGATCATTGCTTGAAAAATCCCTGGAAGACAGGACATTCAATAAGTTACTTGATGTTTCTGCATGTAGAAAATATTTACAGCAGCACAGCAGTCATAAGGTACATGACTTACACAACTTTGAGGGTAGATATATCAGTTAGCTCCTTAGGGATCCGCCCACTTAACCTGTTATCATTCAGTCGCCTACACCAAACCCACGAAGAATTAAAGAGTAACTTGAGGCAGGCTCAACATTCATCAGACAGGAAAGTAGGTTAACTAATTAAAAATAAGAGAATTATGAGAAGTAAATTATCTTGTCTGATGATAAAAGAACTTCAGTTCACTTACAGAAAAATAAGAGACTTCAAATTTCCCAAAGATGGAGGGATGACTCCTGATAAATTGTTATTGTACAAGTCCAAACTTATTAGACTTTTCAAATTACCCAGCTCGGCAGGAATAGTTCCTTCAATATTATTCTTGTAAAGTTCCCTGCATCAACAAATGAAAAAAGAAGAGAAACACAGGTGAGCAAAAAATCCACAGAGCAACAAAGCAAATTATGGGGAATATCAATTTGCGATATTAGATATAGAATCATTACAGGTACTGCAAGTGCTCAAGGTTCCCAAGTTCAGGCACCAGATGCCCAGACAGATTTGAATTGCCCAAGTCCCTGCCAAAAGTTCTTACACGTTAATGGCGGAAATTGTAAAAATTAAGACGGTAAAAAATAGATTATTTGAGTCGGAAAACCCAAAAAAGAATCAATAGCAGAGCATCTTATAAGATTTTCTCCATGTTACCTCGATCGCATAGCACATAAGATTTTCTTTGACCCCGACACTGTTCTATCAAATACTGAATGATGACGTTTTCTTTGTTCTCAGAGTAGGATATTTAATATTGGCAGTGAATTACGAGACACAAGTACATGGATATAGAAAAACTTAAAGAGTCAGAAGCCATCTAGCATATTTGCAGAGCTGGACTGAGATTAAGCCATCGCACGACATGCACAAAGCTAATAGTAGCAACACAGCTACAATCGAGATGAAAAAAAACAAGAGGATCGCACGAGAAGAGAAAGAAGGGGAGAGAGAGAGAGAGGAGTACAGGCGAGTGACGTGACCGTTCGAATCGCAAGTGATGTGGAACCAGGTGCAGGGGTTGACGAGATTCGGATTCCAGCTCTGTAGCACTCCATTAGGATCAGACAAGCTCCGACGCAGCGCGTAGAGAGAGTCACCCTCGGAATTTCCATGTACCGCGAGAGGAACCACCGCTGCTGCCACGATCAGCAAAAAAGTTAAGCAGCTCGTCCGAGACGCCATGGTTGGTTTTCGCCCGTCTGCAAGACTCAATTCAGACGAACGGGGAACTCGTAGCTAGGGTTCAGAGCAGGTCCGGTGGAAGAGAAGATAAGAGAAGAGGAGGAAAATGGGGATGGAAGAAGCCTTGTCAGTCAATGGAGGGGAAGTGGACTTCGGGAGACTTGGGAAGAAGTATCTGCTTCGTGAAGGTCAGCGGGAAAGCAGCGGTTTCCCTCTTTCCTCTCGTTTTCCTTTTCTCGTTCCCATCCCAGCCCTCATTTTATCGTTATTTTCTTTTCACCCCCAATAAAAGTGACCGGTGTCGAGAACGTTGCACACCGGTTCATGAAGTTTGAGGATCTATCTAAGACTTCATCGAAGCCATGGCCCATGATGGGCTAACCACAGCAGATGCTATTCCAATCGCAACTTTATGTTCTATTAGATTCTGCCCCCCTTTCTGACCTTCGATGGAGACTTCTGTTTATGCGTTCCAGGGCTATTCAACATGCTTATCCAATGCTTATGTTGGCAGAGGCTTTGAGAATGAAGAATGGAACAAGCTACATGGGCCACGGCATACCATTTCCATGGTTATCTAACATTATTCAGTTCATCAATGGTTCAACCATCGATCCAAATCTAAAGCCTTTATTTTCTCTTATGTTTCTATCCATGAACAAGCAACAAATTCCCCTACAATAAAAGTATGAAAACATGACAAAAGGCATCAAACAAGACACAACCCCCTTTCTCCTAAGGTACAAAGTTTGTTGAGCTCTACAAGGCAAACAAATTGAATAGTATACTTTGTGGAATATCATATCCTCGGATCCCAGGCCACAGAAGAACTAGGGGCCCTTTTAACAACACCATTGCCTCTGTAAAAACTGTCAGGATGTTGCAGGGTACAAAATTGGTTGTGATACTTCTTCCACTGGCTACACCCTACTTACCCTCCACTGTATTCTTACTCCTCTCTTTGGCCCTAAAATCTTCCAAGCTTCTGTACTCTTCTCTCAGCAACTTCTCCAGCTCTGGGTGCTTGTTAACAGGCTCCTTCTGACTGTCCTGTCCACGATAATGGTGGAATGCCCTACAAAAATACATAATCGATTATGTATAGGCCTTTGAAGAAGATTCCCAATACTAAAATGTTATTGGCAATGCCAGAGTTCATTCTTAGTTTCTTTGTTGCAGTTGGGCGGATAGAATGTAAACATTATCAATGACATGTGTTGATTGGCCCCTTTCTGAAAATTACCAGTACTTTTCGAGGCCATAGAGATCCCCTTTAAGATAGAAGTCCAGGGTGAGCTGTTCAAAGTCATTGTAGAGGTCCTCCCTGAATTCCTTCTCCAAACCATAACTGCAACACAGGAAAGGGTATTCTAAGAAAATCCAGAAGGCCAAATCACAATAAAATAGTGTATGAATATTGTTATCTTAATGAGTAGAGAGCTGCTGTGTATTATGAGGCCAAAGTGTAGGAAATAAGGTAATACCTATAGAACCTGAAGAGGCATTCTAACCCATAATTGTAATTTTCAGCAGCATCTTCCAGTGCCACCTTCTGGAATTCATTATACATGGAAGGCACAAAGATGTCTCTCAGGAAGTAGGACCAAAATCTGTAGAGTGTATTCATTTCCTGCATGGAAGTTCCAACTCATTAGAAAAACTGAAACAAAAGGCAGCAATGATCCTTCAATAGTGGAGTGAAACTTGGGAAATTAGAGTTCCCACTTGACAGAGAGTAAATATTACTTGGGAAATTAGAGTTCCAAGAAAAACAACCAAATTAAGAGTATGCACCTCACTGCACCCAATTCCCAACTTTTTCCTATCATTTAGGCACCGCTTATGGAACTTCATGTACCTGAAAAGAAGAGAAAGCAGTGTGAACCAATATTGACACCAAAATCTCAGATTGAATCATTTCAGTAAGTAGAAAGCCTTACTTTTGTTGTTTAAAGCCATTTTCCTCTAAAAGCTGATGACTTGGGTGTTGAAATGGTGGAAACGACTTAGGCATTGAACCAACTGGTGGACTACTCCCTGAGAGGAATCCATGTGGTGACATGCTCAATTTCAAAGGTCGAGCCCTGTAAAGTGAAAGAATTGAAAACATGATCCTCTGAATCCAAGGTAAAAAAACAGATCCGTGATTTAAAAGGATGGGGTATCATAAAGATGATAAACTTGAACCATGCAGTTGTTACTAACCCAGAAGCATCTGGAGGTGTAGATCCAAAGAAAAATCCAACTGAATCGCTTGGTGGACTCTCTGATATTACTCCAAGAGAATTCCGAGAAGCTCCATGGCTCCTAAAGTTGCTTGAAAAAAAACGCTGTTTATGGGATGAATGCTGCTTAGAAGATCCTTTACTCTGCTTCTTCCGAGAAATGACAACTCCAGATTCTCCGTTGCTGCTGCTGCTGCTCCTATATGAATGCTCACCAGCATTTGAATGTGATACTCCTGGGCCAAGGCTCGATGATCTTGAAGTCAGTGTTCCATTTTCCAAACTAGAGTTGTTCTTTCGATGGCTCCATCGATTTTTTTTCAGCTCCTGTCATATTGAACACGGTAAGGACAGCAAATGGCTGCAAGGAGACTAAGCAAAACTTCACATATTTCCTTACCTGCTCATAGAAGTAAAGGCCCTCATCGATTGCAGAAACAAGCTCCTTTGACAAGCCTTTAAACATTTTTCCTTCATTCTGAGATCCTTTCCCAACTTTTGTGTTCTGAAGCAACAGATGATTTCAACATGAAAAAAAAAAAGATGAAAACTTTTCAATGCTGGTATATCCAGTAGTAGACAGGAAGGTCATCTAAGTAAGAACCATGATAATGGGTCATGTACAGAAAACTGGTGAAATTTTAAGATAGACTATTCTTTAAATCCAGATCCCTGTGATCACTAAAGTGGGAGGAACCCCTATTGAGCGAAGGAGTATAGTACAAACTTTCCTTTGTCGTGGAATAAACCTCAAGCTAGAATATCACCATAGGCATAACATTCAAGATTCGTTGTCAATGTTACAGCTAGTGTAATAGGAAAGAAAAAGATTGATAATCCAAAATAAGAAAATATAAGAAAATGATATGCAAGAAATAGAATTGCACAGCACTTTCCACTAACAAGAAAAGAACACAGTTCATTATGGAGATGCATTACCTGGGTTACAATTACAAGCTTCTGAACATCATGATCATACACCTCAATCTCATCATCTTCATCATCCATCCTACATAGCATAACACAGTAGCACAACACACACACGGGTCTTAGTAAATCTAAATGCAAAATAGTGACTAGCAGTGTGGACTTTTGTTGGGGCATGTAAATGGTAGATCTGCCATTCCATTCAAAAGCAAGACAGTCACTAGAACATTTTTGGATAAAGTCCAATTATACCACAGAAGTATCTATTTTATTAGAAAAGAGCACCTGCAGTTATTAATCAAGCCAAGTATATTTTACCACAGAATCATGCTCCAATTTATCATTTACATGTCAATACTACCAACAAAGATGGGACTATAATTTTCTAATCAATAGTGAAAGTGATTGATCCAAAAAAATAATGCAAACAGTCAAAGGAAGACCCTCATCCTTATACAATATGGATTACCTTTTTGTTATATCATTCCTCCTAATCATCTTCTGCTCATGCTCCAATTCTTCATCGAGCATGAAGGTACTAGCGAAATCATCTGATAAATCATTCATATCATGGGCAGGTGCATTCCTCACAATATCCTTATTCTTCACTATATATTTACTGTCCATTCTCAATGGTTTAGTTGTTTTTGAATGCAGTACATTGAAGGGCTTGTGGCTTGATGAGTTGGTAGAATTTTGAGAGGCTAATATAGATGTTCTCTCCTCACCTATACTATTACTATTATGTTGGTTTCCCAAAGAAGATGCTCCACCTTCTTTAGGGTCACATCTTAATAAATCATTCCTGATCTCACTCTCTATTGAAGGTGGCTCATTGTGATTCTCGGAAGAGTGATCCTCAGAAGTCTCGGCTTTTGTCAACAGCTCACCTGCCCTAGAAGAAGGCAGCCACTTTGACCAGTCATTGCATCTTCTTATCTTGTCAGCCTGTATAATAACGAACATCAGTTTAGAGAAGAAAAGCCTAAAAATGTGTAACCATTGTAAAATACCAGTGCATTTGTGTTCAATGATATATTCAGTATTGTGTTATGATTTTACTCGGGATAACCATATAAAGTTTAGAAGGAATTTGGCTAGGTCATGGATGATAAGAGGATCTGGTGTGCTACATCATACCAAATTGGTGAGGATGAGTCTTCCCCTCAATAGAAAGGAACAATGATGAGGAAGGGCATATCACTATAAGCATTCATCTTAAACAGTTTATTAGACCAAGACAATTTAAAATTATATATTAGATGCAGCATAAGAAATTAATATACTTCATCCACACAACCATCAGACGAGACACAAATCTGACCTTTACTTCAATGATGTCAGAACTCTGCAATGCATATAAAATAAATGGTACATCTGTGCACATTCTCTTTACCTGCAACACAAGTGATTCAGGCAGAACACTAAAAGGTTAGAAAGAAGAAAATACCAATAAATGAACAAAAAAACAAATTATACAAAAAGTATTGATCAACCATACACGTTTAAAGTCAGCAATTAGAGATATTGGAACCCATCCTTCCTCTTCCATCAGAGAGATTAGATATTGGTCATTCTGCAAATTCTCATCACTGCCACATGGAGTACATTGTGAGAATGTATAAAATACCAGAGCAGAGTTACTAGACAAATTCATCATGACATGATAGAATGCAACCACACTAAGATTCATTGTACAGGCATTAAGTTATCAAGTAATTTTTTTTGGACTCACCTGAAGTAGTATTCAATCTGATTTATTATATCCATCTTTAGAGTTTGTGTCTCAGGAGGGAGTGTTGGTGCTCCAGGACTCACAGGAGGTCGAACAAACTGGAGAGAGTGTGGCCCTCTAACAGAGCTTGGATGAGGAACAGGAACATAGTACACAGAACCAGGTCCTATTAAAAGAAATAAGAAAGAAAGAAAGAAACATTTTGAATTTGCTAGAGGTTTCTAAATGATTTTTCTTATCATAATTATTTTGAAAAGTTAATATCAAAATAGCTAGGGATATCTGCATTTAAATATGAATGGGTAAACTCAGACATGACAAGTAATCATATGAGATATCACCATTTCATCATGTACCCCTTGCTTTCAGAATCTTATTGTATATGATTTAAAGACTTGGGTAGTAAGCGCTTAGGCCCAAATGAAATTGGTAAAAACCCTCACTGGAGTAGCCACAATGAAAATATAATTCCAGAACATATGCATTACATTGTAGTGACAATAAGCATTAGACTTACAAATAGAAGTTGATAGAAGAAATCACATGTTTGCAATAAAAGTTCAGAATAAGACATTAAATAGAATGTTTTGTACATCTAGTATATATAGCAGGAAACCCAAACATAATGTGGATTTAGATTATTACCAGGGAAGCCTGGACCAACCATGAATCCATGTGCGGGGCCATAGAAAGGGGCACGTACAAAGGCCCTTGGTCCGACAACAGGTGGCATGTGAAGATTCTCACCTGGGCCAAATGTTTGCTGATGGCGCCAATGATGATTAAAAGGACCACCGGGATGTTCCATACTAGGCCTTCTATTTGACAATTTGGAAGGATAAGCACTAGGATCTCCAGCTTGTGGTGGGGGCTGATGGTTTCGGTTGGGATCAATACCATAAATAGGGGGTGCAAGTGGTTGAGCAGCTGTATCAGCCCCAGACTTCATAGTAGGTGCTTCAGTGGCAGGAAATGGTCCATGGAATGGCGGGTAAGCATATCCAGGAATAGCTATATGAGATGGACCAGCCATAGGATGAAAAGCAAGACCAGGTTGATAAGGTAGTATTGCAAATGGAGGTGGGTAATTTGGATTTCGCTTTCCGCCTGATTTTTGATGCCGCACAGACGAATTCTTAATAGGATTTGGGTTTCCAGATCCTTGTGGCTGTCTCTGTGCAACCACTCCCTAGAGTATTCCACAAGGCAACAAGTATAGTGATCAACAAAGCAAGCAAGACTAAAGATCCTTGAGGAATCGTGCAAAAGAAACTACAAGTCTAATTCGTCAAACCAAATCAAGAAATGATAACTTAATGATCAGGGGTGATAATCCAGGAAGGAAACTTGAGAGATGTTGCTATAATTCAACCCCAACTCCGCAATTCTATCAAATACCAAGCAAAACCTCATTTCAAGATAGAATGATGTTACTACTGAAAAGTATACAGCTTCCCTCTTGGAAGCTTTCTGCCTCATAAATACGTGAACTGGTATACTAGCAGGGAATCAACAATGCAAACAACCGAGATCCAAACGTATCTATAGATTACTTTCACCAAGCTATCTGAAAACATCGTAACTTGAGAGATAGTTATTCAACCTGAGAACTGGAATGGGCGGCCACCTCCGGATCAGCCGAGGCCAGCGGCTTAACACCTGAATCTGTACTCTTCGGCCGCGGCGGTGCGTCTCCAAGGGACGGCCACGACACCGCTCCCATCACTGGAGCATTAGCGCTGCTAGTATCAGCAACCGGAGTCTTCCAAGGCGACTCCGGACGTGCGAGCTCCTTCGGATCGCCGCCATTATCGTTCTGCGCCATCGCCACCCCTCCGATCCCACTGAAGAACCTCAGAGCTTCGGCTTCTTCACCTATAAAATTCCACTTGCAGGAGATATATTCAGAAATCCACGCTAAAATAAACGGCTTTGGAGTGAATATTCGAGGTTGAACACCGATATCCTCGACGAGAAAGCACAGCAAGGTTCCCGCCGGCAGCTAAAGCCACCTGAACGTCCAGAAAAAAGGACACTAGTAGACCGAGAAAGCGAACAAGCGAGAAGTGAGTTAGAGAAAAGCAGACACGCGTTGATATAGAGAGAGAGTGAGAGACACTAGGGTTTTTCGCTTGGAGGACAAATGAGTCAATGTGAGTAAACCATTTCTAATTCCTTGCTAAATTTATCTATAACCATAAACATTATTAATATTTAACACTAATTATCATCTAAAAAGGACTATACATTTATTAAAACTAATAATTATCTAATTATATACACTAATTAAATTAAAGAGAGTCTAATTAGCCAATTATTTCCATGATTTTATATAACACAAAAAATGACAAAATTCGGAATATTTTAATTTATGTTAATTAAAGAAAATAAATATATAAACTAGTGGTCAATGAAAAAAATATCACATGGGGGATAATTGGAAAACATTGTTATTTTTTCGGGGCAAAAACAAAAAAAAAAGGTAAAAGAAGGAGAAACTATCCTAATGTATTTATTAAATTTACCAAATATGACAATTGTGTCTTTTAATTTTTATCCTGTTCCATCTATTATGGAAATTTGAAGCACGTGCGAAAACAATCAAGATTTTCATATATGTAATTTCAGAAATTTGGTCTGCACCATTAATATTTCGTTATAAAATTTATTAAAAATATAATACATATTGGATAAGATTTTAATGATTTTATTAATTATAAATAATAAATTTTAAATATACACGAATATTTTATCGGATCAAAATAAATTTTCTCAAATATTAATAATTTCGCAATACTTTAAACCCAACTCGTATTTTATTTAAGTATTAAAAAAAATATTCAACTTCATTTAATTATTTTCACTCGTTAAAATTCTTATAAATAATATGCGTATAATATACAATTTTTGAGTTAAAGTTACGTATATATATTATAAGTGAGTGTGTAATGGAGTGAAAATATAATTTTAAATTTAATAAAATAAATAAATACTTTATATTTATAAAATTGAAATAGTTGAACTAATTATAAATGATAATTTTTAATTAAAAATTATTAACACATTTATTAGTTTATAATATATTCTCTAATAAAATTATTATAGTTAAATTATAGTAGTGATTTTAAATATTTAAATCGATTTATATCATATATTTTAATATTAGATATATAATATATTTATTTTATATTAATTTTAACTTTCGTTAAAATATTAAATGCGGCTCAAAATTTTTTAACCGTATAATATTTTTTTCCTACATGACAATATGATTATTGAGATAGAGTTGAAAAACAGCGTACAGGTTTTTTCGGCATTCTGCTGGCCTGGCTGGCAGCCGGTGGGTATTGGGCTGCTATAAGTCCAATATTAATGGGCCAGGCCCATTATTCAAGGCCAAGGCACAAAATAATTATATTTCGAGCTGAAGGCTAATAAAAAACCAGAAAATAATCTGAATTACTCGCATAATGATCACGCCTAATATTTTCTATTAAATTTTCGAATATTATTAAATTCAATTCAATTCAATTGAATTAAAATAATTTTTTATTAAAATTTTTAACAGAATATATTAAAAAAATATAAGCATATTCACAAAAAATAATCCATTTTTATAAATAAAATATATTATTTTTATAAATGTAAAATTTTATATGGTATAAATATGATTTCATTTTCCGTACTTACCCGAACCTACTCCGGGCTACCAACTAAAACCCCATGACCGCTGCAAAAGTCTACAAAGAATTTCATATAGCGCCACTTCTTCGGGATGGAGCAGCTCTCGAACTCTTTCTCCGTGCTAGGGCTCGACGCCGGCGATCCTCTTACAGACTCCCGGAGTTTCATAGATGAAGGGACCGATAGCTCAGGTCGGGCGAGGATAAGTCGGATCTCTTTTTTTTCCCCTCATTTACTTGCTTTTGCATCCTGTTGCCGCCGAGGACATAGGGTTTTATGGATTGCTTGATTGAGTATTCTTGCGATGCTTTCTAGTTCTAGTGAACTGTAGAGTTAGTTTTTAGGGGGATTCAATTCAGCAGAGAGCAAACAGTGCACAGTGCACCGTGTAGTGTATTCCTGTGAAGTCGAACAGGTGCCGGCGGGAGCCATGACCTGAAACTAGAAGCTAAAGGATTCGTGATTGAAAATTTTTGGAGTTTCTCGTTTAAGAGGCCTCATCTTATGGTTAATTGTTAATGCTCAAATTTCAGGTAAGAATAAGGAGAAGGCTAATGGATCAATCGACTATGCCCTGGCAGAAAATGAGAAACCCTCGGAATTAATTGGAGGAGTTCCAGAGTACAAGTTACCTCTTGTGTGGATTGACTTGGAAATGACTGGTAGGATTTACTGACTGAATAGACAATTTCCCAAATTTGCCAGGCCTGCCTGCCTTTAAATGGATTTCTTTGAGTTCATTATTATAATATTCGCTCACATGGGGCAGTTGAGAGTGAACTATGGGCCTGTGGGTACATTGGTTGCTTCTTATTTTGCCTAATGTTTCTAGTCAATATTGTATGGTATCATAATGGCTAGTAATTATTTTTTTGTTAAATAATAAGGAATCTAGTTTATGTATTTGCTCGTAAATTATGCAATAATTCGTGAACATATCTGGAAATAATATTTCAGTGCTCTTGTTTGATGATTGAATACTCATGATGGCACAATCTGTAACTACATCCATTTACAATTGATATCTAGCTGATCACTCACAAAATCATTTAACTTTTTCACTCTGGGTGCCATAGTGGTCTTAATCTAATCTCCATGATTTATGGATGAACTAGATTATTCATGACACGGGGTTATCAATTACAAAATAGTGTTGAAGTCACTGATCTGATTGTTGATTTAACCACTATACCTTGCACAGTTGCACATGCCAGTATAGTGATTATACAAAATAATGTTGAAGTCACTGATCTTCCTTAATATTCTTTTCCCCCCTTCTTAATACAGGGCTCAACGTTGAAGTGGATAGGATACTAGAAATTGCTTGCATCATAACAGATGGAAATCTGACAAAATCCACTGAGGTATCTTCCACTAGAAGATTCCATTGCTTGTTTGATTTTAAGGACATTGAATATCTTCTTTCTACAATTCTCGAGTTTTTTCCTCTTACCGCTTAACTTGCATGGCTTATTGTTCCCATTACTAGGGTCCTGATTTGGTCATTCATCAAAGTCAAGAATGCTTAGACAGGATGGGAGAATGGTGTCAAGTTCATCATGCAGAAAGTGGTAAGCACATTTCCTATTTTAGATACATTTGATTTATCCCAAGACAGTAGTGCTGTCATATGAATGACTGACTACCTGGAGTAATCACAGGGTTAACAAAGAAGGTTCTCCGCAGTACTATAAGTGAGAGAGAAGCTGAAATGCAGGTTAGTAAAGCTTTAATTAATAATTGGGCTAGAGTTTATGTTTAATCCCATCTTTAGGTATATTCATTTTCACTTGTGGCATAAATATGATAGAGCTTGTTAGTTCAAAATCTTCTTTTCTGATTGTACTGTCTTTTCTTTCTACGACTTGTTCCTTGCCATTAGTGTTCAAGCTGAAGAGAGTGCTTTAAGTTTATTTCCTGCCATGCTCTGTAGTGAAGTTTTTCAGTTGATTATAAAATGTATTGTCTATATGTTTTGAGGCAACTTATAATTTGTGCCATTTAATGGATTACATCTGTCAATTTATGTTCATATATTTGATGGCATTTATTATTAGGTGTCATGGCTCTGTTTTTCTACTTGTGATTCCATTTTTCTGAAATAATGCAGGTTATTGAATTTGTAAAGAAACATGTGGGTACTTGTACTCCTCTTTTAGCAGGAAATTCAGTTTACACGGACTTTATATTTTTAAAGGTAAATATTTTTTACCAGGAAATATTTTTTGCTCATCTTTTTTACAATGCTCAGTATGAACCCATACATGGAAGAAGCAACTTTGATTAATAAAAAACATTACTATGGATATCAACTGATATTCTGTTTGATTGTTGATCTAATTTGGTTACTACCATTAATAAAATTAAAGTTTCAAACTAGTCATTCATGTAACCCAAATATATGCTATATGAGATGTGCAAGGGAACTTTTTTGTTCCCATGGAATTTCCATGCATAATTTATTCTATTTTGTATATCCTATTATGTAAAAGACAAGTGAGCTTCTGACATTGGTGAACTTTAGAAATAGAAGGAAAATTAATAATTTGTTCATAGAAAACCCTGATCAAGTTGTGACTTATATTCGTTGGCCTGAAAACATTTGTATCTGCATAGCTAACTTGGCTTGTTTTGTTCTCATATTAGACAATCTAGTTGGTCTGCTATTTTCGTGATGCCATCTGAATTTTCATAAACATCTTGTTGTCACCTGTAGAAGTACATGCCGGATTTGGCTAGTCTTTTCTCGCATGTGCTAGTTGACGTGAGTAGTGTGAAGGCACTTTGTGTACGGTGGTTTCCCAGAGGTAATCCTAAATCATATCAAAGGCGATTTTATTGTGTTTTGTTGCATATTCCTTCAACATAACTGTTGTATTAGCACTTGCAAGTGCTGTAAGTTCGGTCTGTAAATACATGCCACTCGTTTTATACGCCAACTTTATTTTCTATGTAGAACAGCTTTCAACATCTCTCTCACTTTCAATTTTAATAAGATTGTTGTAAGTCTCTTAAGTCATTTGCAGATCATAAGAAAGCACCTGCCAAGGAGAACAAGCACAGGGCCATGGATGATATCAGGGAAAGTATCAAGGAGCTCAAATACTACAAGAACAACATATTCAAGTCCTGGTCGAAGAAGCAGCAAGGTAATACATCGTGAAGGCTGAAGAGTATTTGTCCAATGACAACGCCACCGGTTATTTATCTTCCTTCCCATCGCACACTGCACTCTACATTAGCTTACTCTTTGGCTCCGTGTATATCTAACAATGGCTACATTTCTTGAGATTTCCCGAGTTGGCAATCTCACTGGAGTAGAGAATATGTCTTGGCTTATAATAGATATCTATGGAAATTTGTGTTTTGGGTTTGTGGGAGATTCAATTGGAGTACAGAGCAATACGGAGAAATCGAGTCCATTAAAATGTCAAGGGGAAAAAGGAGACTAATACTTATCCTTAAAGTCCATCCGGGCAATTACTCAGGCCCGCCCTTTGGATTCAATCAATTGTCAACACGACACGAACTGAATAACAAGCCAGAAAACATCAATCGGCATCCATCTCCTCCAAAGCCAACTTAGCTGCAGCCTTGGCCTCCTCTAGTAGCTCCTCGGGGACCTACAAATTTTAACACACGACAGGTTCTTGAAATAGAGGATGGGCCATGGGTTCATTCTTCATGAAATTCATCATGTCTGTGGCGAGATGAATAAAGCAAAGGGTCCTGAAGGCTGAATATTCAGCTAGTACTACTACTGATGAGAGGGGTCATGTGACTGAGAGTCCAGAAAATGATCCAACTGCACACCATATTTTTCTATTTTTGGCCGAGTAATTAATGCCATAATTAGAAAGATTTTCTAGACTCCATTATACCAGCTCATAATCAAAACAATTCTCATTTAAATTAATTAAATAATGCACACTATCAGATACTTTTCCCATCAACAGTATAAAAGGAGCAAAGTTGCACTAAGGTTTACTTGAAAGAACCACCGAGTTTACCTTTTCATGTTGCCGTTTTGACTCGTCGCACGCCCAGCTCATTTCCAATTCAAACGCTTTGTCCTTAGCCTCATCATGTACCTTATAGATGCTGTTTTAACATATGAAGCAAAAACTAATTACCATAAATACTTCATTAAGTTTATTAGCTATTACATACAAGCATATCAGGCATAGTGCATTTCTTACATTTTCGCTACTTCAATGATTCCCTCCCTGCAGGTCATCTCTGAAAGCTTTAGCTTCTCGATCTCTCTGCAAACACAAAATACAAATACAAAGGCATCACAGAACAATTAAACCATAAGAAAACACGTTCAGCATAATTCAGCCCTCACAGTGGTGATTCAAGCTAAGACAACCATTGTCCTTTGGCCAACATACAAAACTCTGTAGGTGAAACTTTATTCATCAAACAGAACAAATTATAACAGTGAAAAACCTGATTAATTTGAGTGAAAGTTCATCTTCCTAGGATTATAAGAATAATGTTATTACTTGGGTAATGTAAACTCCCCCAATGGAGTTATATACCAAAGTGCAGTATCTTACGTCTTTGCAGCTTGCTTGCCCTTACCAATTGCAGCACCAAAATATCTCTGCATAATATTCAAGTGGTGAACAAATGGAATTAATACATAATCAAGAAACAACCATCATTAGTTTTCATGCATCAAGAAAGGAAATTCATGTTGTACTTATAGCATATAAAATGGAAGAAATTGGATTATAAGAGAAGCCCGATTCCACAATCTGAATTTTTAAAGGCAGTCTGAACAACGGGGCAGCAAGGGAGGAAGAGTCAACTCACATAGGAGATGCCAGAAGGTTCGACCAAGTATAACTGAGGACCATCCCTATCATAGCCTCCAAGAATCACTCCACAGCCAAAAGGTCTGAAAAAAACATCATCTGGATGAGTTGTACAATGTGTACAATTAAAGAGAATTATGTGGCAAAGCTAGACAAACTATCCTTTCCAACCTCAGCCACCAATATAGAGTGCATAAATGCACATAACTTGCGACACGCTGAGCAAGTTCCTTCACAGGGATGGCCTCTCCATATGTGCTACACAAAAAAAATGCATATTCATCTGTTTACAAGGAAATGACGATGAATCTTCAACTAAGATTCAGGAAGCATCATAGGTTGATGTAGCAAAAAAATTGGAAATGTAGAAAACTATAGAATACAGGGATGCTAAGACAGAAACTAATGACATAAAGCAATTAAATCTTCCTCATATGGAATGTGGATCCCAAGAAGAAAAAGACAATGAGAGGCTACATGCTAAATTAAATTTATGAATATCAGAAACAATTAAGTTATGCAGAAAAAACTGTGAATATCAATGCATCAACTTCATCTAAAACCCTATCGCATATCACAAGGCTGGCTCACCCTTGGAACAATTGCGATCTGCAGCATATAAGCAAAGCACTCCCATCAATTTACATTACACTTTCTTAAGAGTCGGTTTAGTGCGAATCATGGATAGTGCTTGGAGTTAAATGGGGAACAAGGGATTCATAATCAAATAGTTCTCTGTCTTCAATTCGCCACA
This sequence comes from Trapa incisa, assembly GCA_030064435.1. Taxonomy (NCBI): domain Eukaryota; kingdom Viridiplantae; phylum Streptophyta; class Magnoliopsida; order Myrtales; family Lythraceae; genus Trapa; species Trapa incisa. The sequence goes on along the minus strand of CM057774.1, from coordinate 574,702 downwards.
AAACAAGGCACTGAACAAACCTTTCATAGTTAGTGGCCTCAGATTTTGCTCGTGCAACAATTTGCCTTCCATCAGCAGCCAGCCCAGCAACAGCCTGAAACAAAAATGATTGAAGATACCATGTAAATTTAGTGGAACAAGTGCCTTCTGTGAGTGATTTTGTAAAAGATATATGGCAATGTTACACAGCTCCTGGGATTTATCTACAGATTATGTCACTTCATTTTCCATTAGTAATGCATAGTATTATTCAAAAGGAAGATCTAATCGGTTCCCTCCATAGTCAAGCATAGAAAAGTCGGATTAAATTGCTATCCTTGCAGAAGATAATTTAGCCTGGCATCTATCAGACAAATTGAATACATACTCTAAATGAACAAAACCATATTTCTCCATTAGAAAGGGAAGAATGAAAATACTAGCTTTAAAGTACAAAATGAAAAGCGAAGATGAGTAGCATTGGGTAGTTGAAAGTTAGCAAATAATGAAAGATAACTAGCCCAAAAGTCTCAGTCTTCAGCTAACTGAATTTAGCCGAATCTAAGAGTGCGGCATCAGAGGTCACAAGAGGCAACTAGGGAGTAAAATACCATGCCGGAATGACGGTGAACCGAGTGGATTCTCCGATTGGAGCCTGGAAGCATCATCTTCGAGGTAATAAGCTTCTCCACACCCTAATGAAATACCAAAAGATCAGAAACATAACCGCGATTATGCGCCACAAACTAAATGGAGACGCGATTGCAGATAAAACAGAAATTCACCATGACGATCCCATCCTTGCATTTGATGCCAATCACCGTGCTGAAAAATCCACAAAAAAGAATTTCAGAAGCAGCTCCTTCCGTAAACAGAAACCCTAGAAAACACCAACGAAAATTAAGCTGGATAATGGAGAAGAGCGATGGGAGTACCCGCTGTTATCGACGGCCTTGGCGGCGTACTCGATCTGGAAGACGCGACCGTCCGGCGAGAAGGTAGTAACCGAGAGGTCGTACCCGGTGCCTATGCTGCTCATTTTCCGGTCTCTGCGTCTAAAGCTTCTCTCTACTGCTACCTCCTCTCCGAGCAGTAACGAGACAATGCTCCTTCTTGCTTAAATCTCAAGACAGAGCACACAGAGATTCAGAAAGAGAGAAGCTTTTGGGCCTCGGCCTGCGATGGCGGACCCAAGTAAGTCATGGGCTGGATTTGAGCTGGGCTTTGAGATTGGACATGATTGAATTAAATTTGCGCAGTTTCCTGCCAAAGTGCAATACTTTAAATAATTTCCTCAAATTTGTAAGTTAAAATTACACCCCAGTACTAAATCTTTTCTATTTTTCAGTTTAATACATATAGTTCTAAAAATATTATTTGAAGTCTTATATTCTTATAAAGTGCCAAACATGCCTCCTATATCGGTATGAAAGTTTTGTACCACGACTATGGCAGCTGGACCCAAGATTCGACCTAATATTCGACCCGAATAAGATCCGAGTTTGGATCGGATCTGAATTAAGATACACGAACTCAATGTTCGGGTCCATACAGACATGGATTGTATTAACCCGAACTAATACCTAATCTAATGAAATTGTTCTTGTGACGGGTTCGGGTTCAAATTTGACCGTATGTACCCGACAAATTCGTACGGGCTCGGGTTGAGTTCTGACCGTATAAACTCTTCATTGTAGCCGATATTAAAGTCGGTGCGGGCTCAAATCAGGTTATAGGTCCGATCGTCCAAACCTAAGATTCGAGTACATGCAGATTTGACCGTAAAGACCCACACTCGAGTCCGGTCAAAAGCAGAGAGTTCGGGTAGGATAATAAAAAACCCTAAAAAAACTGATATTCCACCCTACCAAATTATATTACTGAATTGTCAAAACTAGCCAATGTTACAAATAACATTGAAAAGGTGTCTGAAGGATTAGACTATCTGCTCTTGCATTAACAAACACAGCAAGAGAAACCTGTCCCCAAGCCTCAATCAGCACTCTGTTGCAACCATGGCAAACCAACCAACAAAATGTAAAAAGAAGAAAGTGGGATCAGTGGCAGGGAGACCAATAGGATGAATACTTCAAAAAAAAACAACAAAAGAATGATGCATCAGATCTATTCTTCCTAGGTTGCAGTAGCTCAAGCTTTAATTACAATCAGGCAACTAGGGTGCCCTCTATGGAGTCACACATCGGTTAAACCTTCATTTGGTCCAACGAGCGTGATCTGGAAAAACAGAGATGAATAAAGCCTCGGAACTTGTTCGTTGAGTTTAATTTTCAGATTTCTCATAAAGGGGATGGATGCTTACATTGCAGTCGAAAGCGAACCTCCTTGCAAGTATGATAGCAGCATTCCTTTCCCTCTCTGATTCAAAGGCTAATATGAAAGAAACTCCTTTGGAGGCTTGCCAAAACAATGCATGTGCAGCAGCATTCCCACCTCCTCGGACCCCACATAGCTGAAGAGGGACACCAACAACAATGGAAGTACAAAATCCAATTCAAACATAGTATGATTTTTCAGAATATTCTAATGAGATCGTAATGTTCAATGAAATCTTGATACTTGCAGAAGGGGAAAAGGCAAGGAGATTCAATGGCACCTGCATTGAGCTGGAATAGAATTCTTTGGCTATGGTTGTGTTCCCTTTAGACAGCTTCATTCTCATTTTCCCAATATGAAGAACATGAATTGATTCTGATGGCTGTTCTATGCCATTCATTTGAGTGATGACTATCTGTTTAAGGGAAAAATATGAGTGAAAGAAGCTTACAGATTCCACCTTAAGAAGAAACTAAGAAATCTTTCAGGAACCCAAATTCGGTGGTTTCAAAAGGCTTACAGGAGCAACTTACATTAAATTGAGTGTCATGTTTGCGCAGAAGTAACTCCACATAACTTCCTAAACCAGGAGCTGCAGCAACCGAATTATTTATCCAGGTATGTACGAATAAACATGATACATATTTGACACAAATGGCTACCGAACAAAGACAAAGGAGGGATGAAAAACATCAGGAAACCATAATTTTCCCACCTGAATCAATTGGTCCAGTAGTTGTTAATGTAATTTGCCGACCATTGAAAACTAGACTGGCTTGCAACTTCCGACCAACATCAAAAGGTTCAGGAGCATAAATTGATTTAGTAGCTCCTGATTTCATTAAAAATCGAAAAGTAAGTTCCAGCAAAGGATGCATAGATTACATCATCATCTAGCCCAATTAATAAAGCCTGCCAAAGTATCAAATTGAGACTGATAGTGTAAATGAACTAGAATATCTGCCGCATAAAAACATTTTGAGCAATTACTGTTGCATGATAGAAAAAGAAATCTTCTAAGAAGGCTTTGCAACCTTTCAGATTTTCACAGTAAATAAAATAAGTGGAGTTTGAATTTGAGAAAACGTATTTACTTGGTAACCTCTTCAACTGCATACTAGCTCATTATCTGATGTGGGGAAACTGGTTGCAGATTACCTGAAATAAGCTCCTTTTTACCACTATCCGGTACACGGTACCACTGAATTGAACACTTCGATAGCTCTGGCGCATCATCGGAGGAAGGCTGAATTTCCAAAAAGGAGCCCAATGCTTCAGCACCATTTAACTCGAAAAGAAGCACATCCTTCTCCCCCTTTCGTATAATTGCTATCTGGAAATAAAAGGAAGAAACATGCTCGGTGAGATCTTCCCAAGTCTTGCATCTAAATGATATCTAGTAATAAATATTAACTATTAAATGTACCTGTTTCTGAATCTCAATGGAGCGCTTAGTCTTCTCAGCAAGTTGACTCCTCAAAGCTTGAAGTTCATTTTCCATGTCCATTACCTAAAACCACAGCCAAACCCATTTGTATGAGATTGATAATGTGAAAATAATATCCCAATATGGAGACTGATAAGAGATGCATACAAGTATAACATGGAAGCTGAAACAAGAGAATGCCAATTCACCATTTATTGGAGATCTTAATCGCTTCTTCATGACACAAACAATTATACTACATACCTTACTCTGCCTATGAAGCATTTTGATCAGCCTAGCCTCTTGAACCTCCTTCATTAGTTCTTCCAACTCCTACAAAGCCCCAAAATGATAAACTCTGATCATGAAGAAAATCACGGAGCAGGTATTACAGTAAGCAATGGATTCATTGTCGCTTTGAGATGGATACCTCCTTGCTCGGGGCTCGAGAGCTACGCTCATGCTCTTGGAGGGACTTCTCCACTCTCCGAACAGCAGCTTTGGCACTGTCAATCTGAGCACGAGCGAAGGCCCTTTCCTCATTAACAAGTTTCCTAGCATCCTCAGAAGCCTAAAATAGAAAGGATTACATAATCAAGATTAAAGGAACCTGGTAATAGTATGCGAAGTCCTGGGAGCTCGGTAATATTCTCTTATTACGAATTCTTTTATTTGTAAATGCTTGCAATTTTTGGACAGGGCAATATACTCTTGTATTTGCTTTGGCCGTTTCATGTATAACTAACTTATTTCTATAATGACCGGGAAAGAGAAGTTCACCAGAGTTGCTGCAGAAAGTAACACTACCTGCTTGAGAAAATTGGCTAGTCTCTTCACTTCTGCCTTCTCCTGAATTAACTCCCCTTCCCTTTGTGCCAATTTAACAGCTAATGTTTCCACCTGGAGAAATTAATCTTTTCAGCTACCGGTATAGCGGTTTTAAAGCAAATATCTAGAGGATTTGAGATTTTCTTACAAGAATGTTGCCAAATTAAAATGAAAATCATGACATATACGTAAAACAACTAGAAACCCAACTAATTCTCGCTGAAGAAATAACCCTGTCTAATATGCTGCTTACTAGAGAAAGATTATTTCAAATGAAAATATTTGATTAGAAGGACCAGAAATGGAGACTGACCATCCTTACAACTTCTTGAACTTCAGCCCTGTTTCCACCACTGACCCTTCCTTTTAGAGATTCCAAAGCATCTCTAAGTTTCTTTAAAAGGACATGCTTCTCCAGAGAAGCCGCCTCTCTGAGTCGAGCCTGATTTGCATGCGTGACCAACCTCATAACTTATCAGACAGATGAAATAACAAACTTTTCAACAATTAAGAATGTACAATTCCTACCCAGAAAAGTTAAGAATATTACAATCTGAAAAAAAGGGTAAAAATCACAAGTAAAGCTGCCTTATCCCACTGAAAACAACCATTCGATCCTTGTGGAAATTTTTCTTAAGGAGATGTCACAAGAGCTTCAATCAATTGCTGACAGTTGGATGTCATGGAAGCTCAAAACATGCATAAGGAAACTAAGTTTCAGATAGAAACAAGCAATAGGATCAACAGAGTATAAAGACAGTATCTACCTCATCAGACAATCTAGCTGCCGCAGCAAGACCCTTCTCAAACTTGCTGGCAAGATCCCGAACCGACAACCGCATCTGCTGTTCCAGCAACTGGGCTGTTTCTCGGGCAATAACTTCCTTCATGGACATAATCTTGGGATCATTTCTTGCATCCAGCATCTGGTTGTAGACCCCAATCCTGTAACTGGGCAAACGGCTGGAAGCAAATACCACATTCGCTGACATCCCAGGGACTACCGGATTTTCAACCATGGTGCCGAAATCACGCTGCAGCCTCATCATTCTTCTAGAACTGTATGCTTTCTACCCTTTTGCAAAGAAGAACTTGTGTTAAAGGATAGAAGAGAACAAATAGCTAACAGCATCTCTGTAACTAAAACAGATCTGGACAGTCAGGGAATACAAATGAGATAACTAAACCAATTTTCCCACCTAAACTGTGGAAAAAGTGAACAACAACCATTGGAAGCATCATATTAATCTGGAGGCTATAATAACAACTATGGGTCCAACAGAAGAAATAGACAACCAAACTACAGGCCAACCAAACAGCAATTATGGAAGCTCCATTCTAAATCAACCTGGCAAATTGATGGAGTGGGCACCTATTCAAACTCATCATAGAGAAAAAACCTATCCTATTCTTCTTTCAAACCCTCTTTAATCAGTGAAGGGACCCTGAATTTCCTTTTATCAGAGAAAGAAGAAACAAAAAAGTGAAGGGACCCTGATAGCAAAGGTGATCTTCATACATTAGGGCTTATTACAACCAAGAAAAAACTGAATTAACAACTACTGCACACAAGAAGCACATTTTACCAAAGCAAGCAATCTCGAGAGACAGTAGGTACAAGAAGGATCAGAGTGATAGTTGAGCTTGAGGGGACAGAATGAGAGTAATGGACAGAGGGTGTCGTGCTGCTTCAGTTTGCTTTGCTTGCCTCTTTCTTACTGGGGAGAAAGAAGAGGAAAGTGGAAAGCAATGAGTGCAGGTAGTGCAGCTGCATGCATGTATGTATAGGTCTATAGACTGTATACATATACATATGCAAGACATTGTTTTCTGTTGAAGTGGAAGGTTGTGCCTCTTAGAGAAAATAAGGGGGCTTCCCTACCGGTTCCGGGCCTCACCATCATCATCATGGGTGGGTAGTAAGTGGGCCACAATGAGGACTGTAATCAGAGCCAATTTCCTGCAATTGACTTCAATTACAGCGAAGCCGCTAACCAAATACCAACTGCCTAAATGGAGGATATGAGAAGTGCTATGAAAATGTCTACCAAGTGTTTGATGAAATGATGTGTTGAAGAAGAAATTTAGAAAACTGCATAGGAGAGAATCTTTTAGTGGTCAACTTGTCCATCTTGCAACTGGGGCTCTGCCTGCTCACATGTCTTAGGTAGCCAGTTGTCTTCCTCTTTTATGATTTGATCTTTATGCAGGACGAGATTCTGGGAGGTTTCTTGAGGTCAAAGGTCAGAAAGCAGACATGGCGCGGGTCATGCGTCATGTGACTAGGTACCCATTTACGCCTAGGCCCAATTCCCTTTAATTTTGCCATGGTGGGTTGAATCTTGGGTTGAGGGAGCAGTTCACCGCCATGATCAGGCCGGAGGAGGCCTTCCACATGAACATTTAATGAAGCAAGGACGGACAACTAATGACACATGACTTAGCCACTCCCATCAGAATCAACCCCACCATTGTCACTTCTAACTCAGTTTTTTTTGGTTCCCAAGGCCTTCTGAGATATGAACATGAACATTTAATGAAGCAAGGACAGACATCACTAAACTCTTAACAACTCCCATCAGAATCAGCCCCACCATAGTCTTGTGTGTACATTGTATTTCAATGATTTTCTTGTTGTTTTTTGGGGATCACAACTCCATGATTTTCTCCCTTTTCTGTTTTTTGGCCCATTGTTTCATATGATGAAATGATGGGGCTAATTAAACATTGATCCAATCACCAATTTTCTGCCACTGATCAACTCAATCACTGCCTGATGTATAGAAGGAGGATCAAACTTGCAGAAAATTTAACATAATTGCATGGACACAGGGGAAGGGGGACAAAATTACATGACCCAGTTCTGTCTTTCAATCTGGATTATCACCATAATATCATCTGTTGTGAAGAGGGTTGGGACCTGCATAGACTCTCCTCTTCATATCACCAAATACTGATGCACCTGCAGAGGAGCTCCCCTGCCGTGATCTGCTGGGAGGGATGAGATCAGAAGCAGAGGCTGATGAGGAGGAGGAGGAAGAAGGAGAAGGAAAAGGCTTTGCCTTTAAACTCCTAAATCTCCCTGACCCATCAGATGAAGTACCCATCAGAAGAAGCATGAGCAGGAGTAGCATCAGCAGTGAAATGCCAGGAAAAAACCCTTTTCTTGAGCAACCCATTAACCTCAGTATATCCCATTCATGGAAATTCAGGGCCCAGAATTCTGAGGAAAGGGCAAAAAAATGCAGAAAAAAGGTCTCCCCTTTTTTGTTGGTCTTCTTCTTCCGCTTCCCTTTGTACGCTCCTTTTTGGACCAGTTTCTATAGGGGGGAACTAGTTCTGGTTTTAATTTTGGGTGTAGGAGAAGAAGAGGAAGAGGAGAAGAGGTAGCTTTGTTTCTCTCTACTGATTTCAAAGACCATTTTGGGACATTGAAAGGAGTAACACCAATAGTAAGCTGATAATATGCAGTGGGCCATGTCCAAAATTCGAAATTCTTGAGATTGATGACATGGGGATTAGTGTCATGTCCACATATCTAAGAAAATGGAGTAGTCAAAAAGGGAAGAGACAATGGAACTCTCATGACTGACCAGTGGGTGTACACAAAGGCATCATGAAAAGCATTAGGCAAGCAATGGTCAGCTCTTCCTCCTTTGCTTCCTTGCTCTCCCCCCTCCATTTTCCCCTCTTACTCCTCACAAGCTACAAGGCTAAACACCGGCAGGGACTCCGGTGGTGGAGGCAACGATCTTTGTCCCCATCTGCACTTGGTAAGCTGTTACTTCGTCTCCTGCAGCATCATTATCATCATACAAACACATCGTCTCGCCTCTTCTTCGGCCCCTCCGGGTTGCCTTTTCTCATCATGGCCACAAACTCGTCGTAGTTGACCCTTCCATCCTGCAGAAAAAAGGCAAAAACAAACAAGTCAGCGCGTAATCCGACGGAATCTACGATGAATCGACCGGAGAAATCGGCTTACATCATCTGCATCGACTTCAGATATGATTTCTTTGATATCCTTCCCATCTTGCATGCCAAACTCTCGGAGGGCCTGTTCGAGTTCCTCCGTCGTAATGTATCTGATAAAAAGGAGAAGGGTCTTATCATGATGTGATTGCAGAGGATTAGGGTTTCTAGGCATCGGTAAATCATGATCATCATCGTACCCGCTGTTATCCTTATCGAAGTACTGGAATGCGGTGTAGAGATGTTCCTCTCGTTCCATTCGGTTCATGTGCATCGTCGCCGTGATGAACTCTTCGTAGTCTATAATCCCATTGCCATCAGCATCGGCCTGTATTCGTCGACAGATTAGTCAGAATCGACTTCCGGCGACGGACGAGGATGTAGTGTCGGTTAAACTTACGGCTTCCATGAGCTGCTTCACTTCATGCTCCGAAAGCTTAGTCCCTTGCTGTGAGAGGCCTTGCTTGAGCTCGTCTAGGGTTATTGTACCGTTGTTATCGGCGTCAATTCCCTTGAACATCTCCTTCAAGCCGCGGATCTCTTCCTCTGATAGACATCCGGCGATCACCTTCGAGTCCACGGAAAGTTAAACCGGATCAGCTGACGATCTTCAGATCACTTATCGGGAAAAAAAAGGGTGGGAGGGTTTCGGGTCTGCAGTAGTTACCCTAAGCGCTACTTTCTTGAACTTGTTCATGGCTCGGAACTGCTTGAGCCTGCCCAGCACTGCATTGTCGAGTGGCGTATCCGGGGCTTCTCCGTCCTCCTTGATCCACGCGTGATCTATCAAGAACCAGGAAAATTTAAAGCTTTCATCAATTGACGATGATAAAAATGTGTGAGAAAATATTGTTTACTATAATATTTTGTTAATTTATAAAATCAAACACTTCTTAGTCACACTTCTTAGCCACGCACTCTTTTCTTGTATAATTGGTAAATCGATTTACCGGGTTTGAAGTATCGAATCTGGTACGGTTACGAATTCAACCATTTGTTAAAAGGTATTTTATACTGATAATAAGCGGAGAATATATATACTTAAAAATCATTTTTTAATTAGTGTAAACCCAACCCTTCTGTAATTTATATAAGAAACGAGGAGAAGACGTACTCAGGACTTGGAAGGCCGTGAGTCTCTGGCTCCGATCGGTATTCAACATCTTCTTGACGAGATCCTTGGCCCCAGGTGAGATCGCCGGCCATGGATCGCTCGTGAAGTCGATGTGCCCCGTCAATATCGCGTTGAAGATCCCATTTTCATTTTCTGTCGGTCGGAAAAAAAAACCTCGTCATCGTGTCGCCCAAGAATTCGTGAATCCTCTTGCCCTAGCTTTACCTGACCAGAAGGGTGGAACGCCGCACAGAAAAATGTACAGCATAACTCCGATGCTCCAGATATCAGCTTCCGGCCCGTACCGCCTTTTCAGGACTTCGGGCGCGATGTAATATGCGCTCCCGACAATATCGCTGAACTCGTCACCTGTCCGGAGAAAACCCTAATTACAGGCTTATCAACATCAAACCCTAACGAGCAGAGCTAGGTATATCGATAAGGGCATGTGTGTATCATATACCTGGCTTGTAGAACACCGAGAGGCCAAAGTCGGTGGCCTTGATCGGCGAATCCTCGTCCTCGCTCAGAAGCAGGAAATTCTCTGGTTTGAGGTCGCGGTGGATGACACCCATCGAGTGACACGTGTGGACGATCTGGACGATGGTCCGCAACAAGGAAGCGGCGGCCCTTTCGGTGTAATGGCCCTTGGCGATGATCCGGTCGAAGAGCTCACCCCCGGCGCATAGCTCCATGACGAGGTGGACCGAGTGCTTGTCCTCGTAAGCCCCCTTGAGCTCGACGATGTTGGGCTGGCCCGCGAGATGGTGCATGATCTGGACCTCCCGCCTCAGGTCCTCCATATCCTCCTTGTTCCCGAGCTTCCTCTTCGCGATGGTCTTGCAGGCAAACGTCTCGCCGGTGGCATTGTGGGTGCAGAGGTGCGTGACCCCGAACTGGCCCCTCCCCAGCTCCTTCCCCATCGTGTACGTGGCCTTGATATCCTCCATGGGTCGGCCTAGGACCGGGCCGAGGGGGGCGTCCTCAGTGGTCTTGGATCCTGCCCCGGCAGGCTGCGGCGCAGAACCCTTGTCCGACGTGGCCGCATCGCCGGACTCATTAGCCGACGATGCGGGGTTTTCATTTTCCGGGGGATCGTTGTCGCTACCGGAGCAAATGTTGCCCATATGGATCGTCGGAGTTCCGATCAAGGGAGGAGGGAGATGGGCCCGATGAGGATAAAACCGATGGAGAATGCAGAGAGAGTGGATAGAGTTTTTTTAAGTTATTTTCTATGGCACTTGAGGGAATTTAGGACGGTGTTTGAAATGTATTGACCTGGTCAAAAAAAATATTTTTTAATTTTATTTACCATTAATTTTTGGCTAAATATTACAAATATAAAAAATATATATATATATTTGTAATATTCATAAACAATAACTAATTTATTAATATTACATACTTTCACTACCGTAGATATTTACAATTATCGTCTTATTATAAATATAATCCTATTTTTTAAAACTCAAATTTTTAGTTAAAAAGTTTATTAATTATACAATAGTATTTATATATTATAACTCTATTATTTTCATATCAATTTTTTAAATAAAAAATTGATAAATTCTCATGATAATATCATATTTAACCGAAAATAATATCATATTTAACCAAATTATTATTAATATTTATATTATAATTGTTATAGTATCAATTTTTTATTCAAACTATCTTATAAATAGTTCAAGTTATTAATAAATTTTTTTATAAATAAATTATAAAAAATTATCTCCAATAAGAGTAAGATAGTAAAAGATAAATATTATATTATTAATACCATTAACCCAATATAAATAACAAAAATTTTCTATTAGATGTGAATCCAAACTATAAATCAAAATTTTTTATCTATACTTATTTTTAAATATCTTAATAATATCTTAATATTATAATTGTAGATTAATATCCAAATTAATAAAAGATAAATTGTTATTTAACATGTATTAAAATAGTACTTATGAGATAGAAAAAGATAAACCTAAAATTGTAGTCATGGAAAGGAACGTGGGTTAATTTACCTTCTAGATTTATCCAAAAAACCAATACGAAGCATTGACAGAAGTTTGATCCGTGGGTTAATACGGATGAAGGTGGCGACTTTGAATATTTGACTAATTCGAGAGATTTGTAAACTTTTGGTATATGAAATTTGAAATTATAATAAACTATACTACATAATTGATAAGAAATAAAAGTAGAAATTTAATTGAATTAATAGTTCTGTATGCAAAAAAAAATTAATGATGAGTTGATCCTCCAATGTAGAGTTTCTTATAATTAAAGTATACGATGTATTTATAGATTGATTTAATTCACTAAAATAAATTATAATAGATAAATATTGATAAAAGCAATAATTGCTCGAGGAATAATTAAAGTTGTTTTTGGAGGAATTTGTAGTAGTGCAGTTTACAGTGGTGAAATAATCTTTTATTTGGTAAAATAAAATTAAGTAATTTAAACTAGTAGAGAATTACTTACCAATTACTTTATTTATACTAAAACGTAATAACACATTTTGGAGTGATTATGTTATTTATTAGTTAAATTGATTTAATATTATAATTTATTTATTTTAATATATTTTTATTATTAAATAATTTAAATAAATTTATATATTAATAAAATTTTATATAATAAAAATATTATGTATAAAAAATTAACTTTACAAAATATATTTAATATAATTAAAATGATAAATTTATATTACTAATTTTTTTATTAATAAACGTTTAACTTATTTTAATTTAATAAAAAATATATAAATTATTAAAAAAATCAATATATGAAGGCACTGGCAACATTAATGTTATTGTTCATAGCATGAAAAATGTGCATTCAAACTTAGAGGTTGGACAACTACCCTTCTGTACATTTAAAAATACCCATTTTCCAAGATAAAAAATTGACAAATGCCCTAAATATATTTGAAGTATCACAATTCTCAATATAATAATTAATATATTATAAATTTATATATATATATATGTATATTTTATTTTTCTCTATAAAACTTTTATACAACTAAAAATATCCAAATAGTTTTTAAATTAAAATGTCTATTTATTTCAATAAATTAATTCATCAACCCAAATAAAAAGCTATACTTGTAAATTGAATATCTATGAAATTCTAATGTAAGTCAAATAAAAGTTGTAAGTTGTATATGCTATAAATAAACCCTAATCCATCAACTAAAGCCAACTCCTTGTCTCAAAAAATGGATCCACTCATCAAATACAGTGTTGATTACATGTTCTCAATTGATTTCCTCTTGCTGTCTCTTCTCCTCGTAATCACTGGATTTTTCTATACCCATCTCTTCTCTATTGGCCGCCGCTACCTGAAACTACCACCAGGACCTAAAGGGTGGCCGGTCGTGGGAGCTCTTCCTCTCCTCGGTGACAAGCCCAACCAGTCCCTCGCAGCCATGGCCAAGCAATACGGTCCCATTATGCACCTAAAGTTGGGTAATACAGATCTGGTCGTGGCCTCGACTCCGGCGATGGCCCAGACCTTTATGAAAACACTAGATGCCGACATCTCGGAGCGACTTTACACGGCGGCCGCGCGTCTAACGTACGATGCCCAGGACATGGTCTTCGCCCAGTACGGGCCGAGGTGGAAGCTGACCAGCCTCCACCTGCTCGGGCCCAAGGCCCTCGAGCACGGTGCGGCTGTCCGCCGGGAGGAGGTGGGATTTTGGTCCGCGCCGTCCGTGACGCCGGCACCGTAGCCGTGCAGGAGATTCTGTCTTCCGCGCTGGGGAATATCATCAGTCGGATGATGCTCAGCCGGAGGGTGATGGCAGCGGAGGCGGAAGGGCCAGAGAGCGGCTTCAAGGACCTCGTGAAGGATGCGCTTACATTATCCGGTCAGTTTAATATCGGAGACTTCATATCAAGTATTGCTTGGATGGACCTACAAGGGATCGAGGGTAGGCTGAGGACGGCGCACAGGAACTTCGATCAGCTGATGGATAAGATGATCGAGGAGTACGTGAACACCGCAGGAGAGCGGGAAAGGAGGCCGGATTTCCTCGATGTTCTGATGGCCGATGGAGGAGATTCGGGCTACCCCGGTGCTCTCGATTCCGGCAACATTAAGGGCCTTCTTTTGGTATGCTTGAAAGACTCTCAGACCATTTATGCAATATCAGAAATTATTTTTTATTTTATATTTCAGCCTATTTTTAATTATTTCTCCTATTAGAAAATAAATAAAAATGAATAAATAATAGTATAATTATTTCGCAGGATTTTTTCCTAGCCGGAACAGAAGGACCATCCAGCACCATAGGATGGGCGCTTGCCGAGCTACTGTTGAACCCGGACATAGTCGGCCGGGCTCGTGAGGAGATGGACCGGGTCATCGGCCAGGACCGGCGGCTCTCCGAATCAGACGTGGCCAAGCTCCCCTACCTCCGAGCCATCTGCAAGGAAGTCTTCCGTAAGCACCCGACGGCGCCGCTGATACCACGTGTCGCCATCAAGGACTTACACGTGGACGGCTACGACATCCCCATGGGCACCAGGTGTTAAAAAATATATATTAATATAATATATAGTTTTCTCAAATAATAATTATCTTCAACATGCAGAGTGACGATAAACGTGTGGGCGATCGGGAGAGACACGGAAGCATGGGAGGAGCCTCTCAAGTTCACGCCGGAGAGGTTTCTCGGGGACGGCAAGGGGGCGGAGATCGGCCCTTGGGGGAGTGACTTTGAGCTGATACCGTTCGGGGCTGGGAGGAGGATATGCGTTGGAATGAGATACACTGTGCTGCTTGTGGAGTACATATTAGGGACGCTGCTGCACGCTTTCGAGTGGAAGCTGCCGGAAGATGGGGCGGCGGGCAACCGTGCTCAGACGGTGAATATGGAGGAGAGCTTCGGGCTGACTCTGAAGATGGCCGTGCCACTTACTGCTATAGCTAGGCCGAGGCTTTCTCTATGTGCGTATGCTATCTAATAATAATAACAATAATAATATTTGATAATCATGCATTTTCATAGTAGTATAATAATATCTAATGAAAATAATACGTAGAATTGTATGAAATTTTAAGATTTTATGGATTGAATTGGAAAAAAAATTGATAATTATAATTATAATTATATATTTTTATTATTATATTTTTGCACAAATTTTAAAGAGAATTATGCGTAAAAAGACGTGTTTATTTATAAAAAAATATGATGCACACAATAAAACATTTTAGTAAATATTTTATATATATCATTAATATGTCAATAATGTCTTTATATTATTATTATTATGTGAAATAATAATTAATTTTAAATAATATTTTATAATTTTATCAATATAATTATTTATTTATTAAAAACTATTAATACATTTAACTAATATTATTTTTACATTAATTTTACAAATATTATTAGATAAATTCATATGATAATTTATAATTAATTACAAAAAATTTTAATATTACAAGTACTATTATAAAAAAATGAATGTATATTATAAAAAGAAAACACATGATAAATTGAAATTATATTAAGCTTAAATATTAATTATCATAATGTTTATTATAAGGTCATAGGTAATTTAATGCAACCTAATAAGATATTGAATACCCCTCCTCCACTAGGAGTGTTGAAGGCCAATGGCTCCCATTTCTTTTTGTACTATTGCTTAGCTTCTATGTTGATGAGAATGGAACCTAACTAGTCCTTTGTCCATGGCATACTCCTTTTAGGGATGAGTTGATGCCTCACAATGGGTCCATCCGTCACACAAACTATCACAAAACTCGAGTTTTGATCTTGGTTTCAACCCTCAATCTAGCCAAATTAGTAGTAGATCAGTTTAAGCACGGATCTAGTCAATAGCATTAAAGATGCCAATCACCTTTAACATGATTAGAAAGTGATTCATGGGTGATAATTGAGGAGTCACTTTCTTTGAGAAACTCCTCTGGGTCTTAATGATCCACGATCATACTCCATGTTTTCATGGTATAATTTAATTAGAAGAGTTGAAATTGAGATGGGAAGAGTGGGGATCCAATGACCTATGAGCTTTTGATGGGAAGTGACTTCAATATAGATTTTCAAAGTGTTATTAGCTTAGCTAGGGTTTCTTCAATTTGAATTGCATGCCTATAGACCATATACAACTTAATGACATCATTTATATAATGATATCTTATTATAGTAACATTTATTATTATATAAGAATATATCATTAAGTTGTATATGAATTAAAGAGATGAACCAATTTGAAAAGTATTCAAATTGAACAACTTTACGGCTTATAAATACATAAAATTTCTCCATTTTATTAATTTAATATCTTATTCTCAACCCAATATTATATATAACTTTAATACAGTTAATATAAACAATTTTAAACTCGTACTTAATAACGGTACAGATATTATTATTTTGGAGTCCAATAAGGAAAAATAATATAATGGAGTGATATATTTTTTGTACACGAGCACAAGCAAGCAAAATTTCCTGTATCAAATGTTTACAAAAAAACAGTACTTAACAATAATAACTTATAATTAATTAAATAAATTTTAAACTTTATAAATTAACAACCATTCTCTATTTTATTATATAAGATATTATTTTTAAATAATACAATATATTATAAAGTAAATTAATAATTTTTTTTGCTCAAATTAATAGTAGATAACCCATGTTGAATAAACGTAAATTTAGAAGTTGAAAATTGTATTTTCAATTTCATTCACACTCAACCCCAACTTACCATTTGAAAGGAGCCATTTTCCAAGAAAAAAAACTCTAATATAATTTAATTGTTACAATTTCCAATATAATAATAAATATCTGGCGTAATGGCCGCCGCCACCTGAAACTCCCACCTGGACCTAAGGGGTGGCCGGTGGTGGGAGCTCTTCCGCTTATGGGAGGCTTGCCCCACCAGTCCCTCGCGGCGATGGCCAAGAAATACGGCCCGCTTACACCTAAGGCTCGGCACTACAGGCACGGTTGTGGCCTCGAGTCCGGATATGGCACGGGCATTCCTGAAAACCCAAGACGCCGGATTCTCGGAGCGACCCTACGTGGCGTCCGCGCGTCTAACTTACGATGCCCAGGGCGTGGCCTTCGGGGAGTACGGGCCGAGGTGGAAGCTGATGAGGAAGCTGACCAGCCTCCACATGCTCGGGGCCAAGGCACTCGAGAAAGGGGCGGCGGTCCGCGAGGAGGAGGTCGGGGTTTTGGTCCGAGGCGTACGTGAGGCGGGTACCGTGGCCGTGCAGGAGATGCTGTATTCCACGCTAGCGAATACCATCAGTCGGATGGTGCTCAGCCGGAGGGTGATCGCAGGGGAGGCGGAAGGGCCACCGAGCGGCTTCAAGGACCTCGTGAACGAGGCGCTTGCATTAGCGGGCCAGTTTAATATCGGAGACTTTATATCAAGTATTGCTTGGATGGACCTACAAGGGGTCGAGGGTAGGCTGAGGAGGACCCATAGGAAGCTCCACAAGATGATAGATGAGATGATCGACCAGCACGTGAACGCCGCCGGAAAGAGGGAAGGGAAGCCGGATTTCCTCGATATTCTGATGGCCGACGGAGGAGATTCCGGCTACCGGAGCGACCTCGGTTCTAGCAACATTAAGGGTCTTGTTTAGGTATGCTCGCTTCACATATCACAACCACAAACAAAGAAAAAAGACTTTTTTTTAATATGGAAAGAAATTCAAAAGTTAGTCATTTCTCAGGATTTTTTCCTTGCCGGGATAGAGTCAACATCCACCGCCATAGAATGGGGACTTGCGGAGCTGATGTTGGACCCGACTGTACTCGGCCGGGCTCGTGAGGAGATGGACCGTATCATTCGTGACCGGTGGCTCTGTGTGTCAGACCTGGCCAAGCTCCCGTACCTCCGAGCAATTTGCAAGGAAGTCTTCCGTAATCACCCGACGGCGTCACTGATACAGTGTCTAGCCACCAAGGACTGCCAGGTGGACGGCTACGACATCCCCATGGGCACCAGGTGTTAAACCATACTAATTATATTAAATTAATAATCAACTTTTTATTGTAAAATTGAATTAAAAATTAAATAATATAGAGTTTTCTTTTATATATATATATATATATATATATATATAGACTGTTGGTGAACATGTGGGCGATCGGGAGAGACCCGGAAGTATGGGAGGAGCCTCTGAAGTTCTCGCCGGAGAGGTTTCTCGGGGACGGCAAGGGAGCAGAGATGGGGCCTTGGGGGAATGATTTTGAGCTGATACCGTTCAGGGCTGGGAGGAGGGTATGCGTCGGTATGAGGCTGGGTGTAGTGATTGTCGAGTACGTACTAGGGACCCTGGTGCACGCTTTTGAGTGGAAGCTGCCGGAAGGTGGGGCAGCGGCCGCCGTCCGTGGAGGCGAGATGATGAATGTGGAAAAGAGCTTTGGCGTAAATGTCAAGATGGCCGTACCACTTGGGCCGATAGCCATGCCGAGGCTTTCTCCATCTGCTTATCCATTGTAATAATAATAATAATAATATTAATATTCAAAACCTGTCAATTATAATAATAATCATTTCATTCATTTTGAGTTCTAAGCTAAAGTACATATATATTTAAGCTAAAACACTTTTAAGTGAGTATAAAGATTATTAATAAAAAAAATTAAAAATATATTATATATTTTTAATTAAATTAAATAATTTAATAAACTACGGTATATAATTAAATTATATTAAAAATATTCTATAAAATAATTTTTTTATGTATAATATTTGTATTATATAATTTCAAATCACTTCCCTACAAATTCTTTTAAATCACTTGATCAGCTGGATGACCTAAAGGCAAACTATGTGGTCCTCAACCACGTACGTGAAGGGGACAAGACAACAACTATGTGGTCCTCAACCACGTGAAGGGGACAGAGCAATGAAGTCAATGAATTGTACTTGATCGTGACTACTTGGTCCTCAACCACATACTAGTTAGGTCCATTTATAAAACTCCAATACAATATATTTTATTATGAAGAATTTGTGATATAAAAATTTATATTTAATTATGATTTTTTTTATATGCATGCAAAATATATATTAAAAAAAGCTGAAAATTATATGGTAACATGTTCGGTTCTAGAAGAAGAAGACTTAAAATCTCAATTATATCTTTAAAAATATATTATTTGAAAAAGGTGAGTAATTGAGAATTAAAAATGAGTTTACACTATTGTATTATTAAATTATTGATATAATTATATTAATATTATTTTATTTTAAATAATAAATAAATTAAATTTTAAAAAAACCATTCATTCATGAATCTCGTTCACATAGACCTAACACGTGTTACACGTGAAAGACACCTATACTTCAGGAGTCTGACAAGTCTTTATTGTCTTTATCAATAGAAACTAAAAATGGATATATTATACTTCAATCTATTTTATTTTATTTTTTAATATAATTACATCATATTTAATATTTATTATATATTTTACAAATATGTGACTTAATATATTTTGATATATAATATATTTAATTTTAATAGAAAAAATGTTATTATATTATCATGATAAATAACCCTTCCATCAACTAAAACCAACACACCTCAGAAATGTATACACTCATCAAATACAGTTATGACATGTACTACTCAATTCATTTCTTCTTGCTGATTCTTCTCCTCTTAATCACCCGATTCTTCTATATACATCTCTTCTCTAATGGTCGCCGGCACGTGAAACTCCCACCAGGACCCAAGGGGTGGCCGGTCATCGGCGCTCTTCATCTTCTCGGAGACAAGCCCAACCAGTCTCTGGCAGCGATGGCCAAGAAATACGGCCCGCTTATGCACCTAAGGCTAGGCACAACAGACATGGTTGTGGCATCGAATCCGGCGATGGCCCGGGCCTTTCTGAAAACCCTGGACGGCGACTTCTTAGACCGACCCTACACGACGGCCGCACGGATTACCTACCATGCCCATGACATGGTCTTCGGCGAGTACGGACCTAAGTGGAAGCTGATGAGGAAGCTGACCAGTCTCCACATTCTGGGGGCCAAGGCCCTCGAGCACGGGGCGACTGTTCGCCAAGAGGAGGTCGGGGTTTTGGTCCGAGCCATCCGTGACGCTGCCACAGTGAACGTGCCGGAGATTCTGTCTTGCACGTTGGCGAATATCATCAGTCGATTGGTGTTCAGCCGGAGGATGATCCAGGCCGGGGATGAAGGGCCAGCGAGCCGCTTCAAGGACCTCGTGAACGAGGCGGTTGCGTTATCCAGTCAATTTAATATCGGAGACTTCATACCCAGTATTGCTTGGATGAACCTACAAGGGTTGGAGGGTGAGATGAAGAAGACGCATAGGAAATTCGATCAGATGATGGATGAGATGATCCAGTTGCACGTGAACGCCGCCGGAGATCGGGAGGGGAAGCCGGATTTCCTGGATATTCTGATGGCCGACGGAGGAGATTCCGGCTACCCGAGTCCTCTCGGTTCGAATAACATCAAGGGTCTTCTTTTGGTATGATTGCTTCCCAATAAAATCGGAAATAAAATAATATTAAAATTCATTCAACAGTTTTAATTTTTAATAATATTAAGAAATTAAATATTAAAATGTCATAATTTTGTATAAAAATATATTTTATGAGTGAATAAAAAAATAGTAGAATTATAAAATAATGAGTTAGTCTATTTGGCAGGATCTTTTCATCGCTGGAACGGACACATCATCCAGCACTATCGAATGGGCACTTGCGGAGCTGATGTCGGACCCGGCCCTGCTCGGCCGGGCTCGTGAGGAGTTGGACCGAGTCATCGGCCCTGACCGGCGGCTCTGCGAATCAGACCTGACCAACCTCCCCTACCTGCGAGCCATTTGCAAGGAAGTCTTCCGTAAGCACCCGGCGACGCCGCTGATACCGCGTGTGGCTGCCAAGGACTGCCACGTGGACGGCTACGACATCCCCAGGGGCACCAGGTGTTAAAACATACTACTTATTGTCCATGAAATATTTTATTTTAAATAATTTAGCAGTTTTATTTTTCAATAATTTAAAATACCTTAATTATCTTCAACAACTAACCAGACTGACAGTGAACGCGTGGGCGATCGGGAGAGACCCGGAAGCATGGGAGGAGCCTCACAAGTTCATGCCGGAGAGGTTTCTCGGGGACGGCAAGGGGGCGGAGATCGGCTATTGGGGGAGTAACTTTGAGCTGATTCCATTCGGGGCTGGGAGGAGGATATGCGCTGGTATGAGGCTTGCTGCGGTGATTGTGGAGTACATATTGGGGACCCTGGTGCACGCTTTCGAGTGGAAGCTGCCGGAAGCTGCTGGGAATGCCGGCGATGGTGGTCAGACGATGAATATGGAGGAGAGCTTCGGCCTAACTGTGAAGAAGGCGGTGCCACTTAGGGCTATAGCCACGCCTAGGCTTTCTCCATCTGCCTATGCTACCTAATGGGTTTATGGCTGAGGCTTTTTGGTTTATGGGCTATTTAATATGTGAGGTTGTGAGAAATTAGTGGTTGGGTTATTTGTATTTTATATTGGGTCTTGTGTTGTTAGTCAAGATGGATGGATTTTATTTATTGCCCAATCTATTTGGATTTTATTTATTTATTACCAACTCACTTATTTGTTCTTTAACATTTTAATTAAGGCTTGTTAATATAAGACCTTTTTTTAATTTCTTGTGTTATATTTAAAGCCAACTTTACCCTTTACATATATTCACAAATAAAATATTTATTTATAAAATATTTAAATACACTTAATTCCAAAAATTTAACTTATATATAATAAGTAAATTAGAGTTAGTACAATTTATATAATACTTTCAATCGAATCAATTTTGATTTTAAACTCTATAATAATTACGATCCAATTCACATTTGAACTTTTTGGATTACTAAAATACGATTTTATATCCCTACACATTTTCACTAATATAATTTAACCAAATCATTAACCGAACGTGTTTTAACAGATTTTTGGTGAATTTTTTAACGGGTTCGAGCAATTTTAGCTTTTTTTTTTGCTTATTTTACCACAAATTCAACTTATTCCCAATTTAATTAATTTTTCTAAAAATTATTCAAATATTTCTCTTAATTATAAGATAAAATTACATATTCAAATATTCCCAATTTATCTAGTTCAATTAGCTTTTTAAAGGAAAATTTCATTAAGTTTATTTTCTAATTACTAAACTCCTTCTTATGTCTTGTTTTAAATCAATTTTCAAATATCTTAATTCATTTATTGGTTTGATCCAATTTATCAATTTAACTTTAATTTTTTATCCAAATTATTAAATTTAAATAACTTAACCTACTGTTTATAGTAAATTCAACTATTTTTATATTATAATATACTTTAAAAATTTTTTTATTTGTGAAGATTCTACAAGTAATAATATATAATTAGTGTCACCATATCTTGAGTTGTGAAGAATCTTATTGTTGCACGTTCTTAATCATGTGTGTGATAATTCGTCTCATACTTCAACCCTTATCTTATGCATTAATATAATTCTTAAGTTGATGTGAGACATGTCTTTAGTTCATTAAAAGTCTTATCACACTTATCACTACACTGATATTTGACACTTTTTATTATTAATTGTGTTGATAGAGCAATTAGAATAGAGAAAATTTTCACAAACTTACAGTAATATCTTGTAAATCCTAAAAAGTTTCGTACCTTCGTGAAACTTTTGAGCATTTTCAATTTAACACGACTTCAAAATTCAAATAATCAACCTTGATGTCGACTTCATAGACAATATACCCCAAAAATCTCACTTGTCAAATAACAAATTCATATTTAGAGAATTTGACATACAAATTTGTTTTAGTGGTAGAATTATGTGAAGTCTGGTGGTAGAATTATGTGAAGTATGTTTGATGGGTTGATTATGATTGAAAATAAATAAGGATGTTATATATGAATACAATCACAACTTTATCCAAATACAGTTTTAACATCCAAGTCATTAATTACATAAAGGTGGACTTTATATTTATCAACCAAAATAACATCACTCAGAACTCATAATATTAATAGGATATTGGGGAAATAAATTTCTATTTATTCTTCTCTAAGTCTGAACTAGTAATATCTTAAGCTAATATATATTTTTTTATAAAGTATTATTTTTTTTAAATTATCTTGATCCATCATAATAAATTTGTGAAAAATATTATAGATAATATATATTTGCTAAGGTGGGTTTTCATCCTTTGAATGTTCTCAACCAATGGATGGTTGAGTTCATAATATGATCATTGTTGTACTAAGTTGATAATAAATTGCATATATGGTCCTAAAAATTTAAAATTATAAATTATAAATGTTATAATGCATTATCATGCGAGCACTCACATTCATATGATTCTCCAACTATGGAAAATGTGTTTTCAAGTTAATTGAATGCTATTTTCAAGGATGAATTTCATTGAAAATGAGGTACAAGTAGACAAATTCAATTCAAACTTACCACATTTGCACTTTTTGAAAAAGAATGGAAAAATCTAATATGATTGTCACTATTCTCAATATATTATAAATTTATATATTTTATTTTCCTTCATAAAACTTTTATACTACAAAAAATTAATATTTTTTTTAAATATGTCATATAAATAACCCTAATTTGGCTCTATTCTTCCCATAAACTAAAACCAACACGGAGACCTCAAAAATGTATTCACTCATCCTCTTGATGTCACTTCTCCTCCTAATCACTGGATTTTTCTATACCCATCTCTTCTCTAATGGTCGCCGCCGCATGAAACTCCCACCGGGACCGAAGGGATGGCCGGTGGTCGGAGCTCTTCCTCTTCTCGGAGAGAGGCCCCACGAGACACTAGCAGTGATGGCCAAGCAATTCGGCCCGCTTATGCACCTAAGGCTCGGCACCACAGGCATGGTCGTGGCCTCGACTCCGGCCATGGCCGTGCCTTCCTGAAAACCCTAGACGCTGACTTCTCGGACCGGCCCTACACTACGACTGCACGGATACTCTACGATGCCCATGATATGGCCTTCGGAAAGTACGGGCCAAGGTGGAAGCTGATGAGGAAACTGACCAACCTCCACATGCTCGGGCCCAAGGCCCTCGAGTAGGGGGCGGCTGTCAGACAGGAGGAGGTCGGGGTTTTGGTCCGAGCCATCTGTAACGCCGCCACCGTGACCGTGACCGTGACCGTTCCAGAGATAGTAACTTGCACGCTGGCGAATATCATAAGTAGGATGGTGTTCAGCCGGAGGATGACGGCGGTGGGGGCGGAAGGGTCAGCCGGCGGCTTCAAGGACCTGGTGGAGGAGGCGCTGGTATTATCGGGTCAGTTTAATATCGGAGACTTCATATCGGGTATTGCTTGGATGGACCTACAAGGGATCGAGGGTAGGATGAGGAGGACGCATAGGAAGTTCGATCAGATACTGGATGAGATGATCGAGGAGCACGTGAACGCCGCCGGAAAGAGGGAAGGGAAGCCGGATTTCCTCGATATTCTGATGGCCGACGGAGGAGATTCCGGGCACCGGAGCGAACTCGATTGGAGCAACATTAAGGGTCTTCTTTTGGTATGTTTGTGTTTAAATTTTTAATAATATTTAAATATTATAATTATTTTTATAAAAAAAGAAATTAATGAGTTGGTGATTTGGCAGGATCTTTTCATAGCTGGAACTGACACGTCAGCCACTACCGTAGAATGGGCACTTGCGGAGCTGATGTTGGACCCGACCACGCTCGGCCGGGCTCGTGAGGAGATGGACCGGGTCATCGGCCATGACCGGCGACTCTGCGAATCAGACCTGGCCAAGCTCCCGTACCTCCGAGCCATTTGCAAGGAGGTCCTCCGTAAGCACCCGGCGATGCCGCTAACACTGCGTTTAGCCACCAAGGACTGCCAGGTGGACGGCTACGACATCCCCAAGGGCACCGGGTGTTAAACTATACTAATTATATTAAATTAATAATCGACTTTTTATTGTAAAAGTAAATTAAAAATTAAATAATATAGAGTTTTCTTATATATATATACACAGACTGTTGGTGAACATGTGGGGGATCGGGAGAGACCCAGAAGTATGGGAGGAGCCTCTCAAGTTCGTGCCGGAGAGGTTTCTCGGGGACGGCAAGGGGGCGGAGATGGGGCCTTGGGGGAATGACTTTGAGCTGATACCGTTCGGGGCTGGGAGGAGGATATGCGTCGGTATGAGGTTGGGTGTGGTGATTGTCGCGTACGTACTAGGGACCCTGGTGCATGCTTTCGAGTGGAAGCTGCCGGAAGTTGCTGGGGATGCCGGCGACAGTGCTCAGACGATGAATATGGAGGAGAGCTTCGGCCAGACTGTCAGGAAGACCGTGCCACTTACTGCTATAGCCAGGCCGAGGCTTTCTCCATCTGCTTATACTTCCTACTACTACTACTAATAATAATATTATTATTATACTTTAGTAATATTGATTATTAAGATATTTTTATGCCTTGGAGGGATATTTTAATGTAATTGAATGAAAATGTCAAATATTATGAGTGGGATATTATGATAATAATGCATAAATAGTTGGCTGATATATAAACTATTTTTTAATATTTTAAATTGGTATAAATAAATTTATTTATATGAGAAAGAATGGTGCATTCCAATCTTATTTTTAATTAAAAATTATAACTTATAAATAATATAATTTTTAAAATATTTTTCATACTCAATAATTATGGAATTAATATACTTTAATCGAGTATTTTTACTAAATATTCTGTTAGAATATTAATTAAATTTTCAGTGTTTAGTCCGTGTGTGAACTCATTACTTTTTTTATTATATAATAAATTATTATTACAGAGAGTAGAAAGTAATAACTTATAATTAGTTTAATATTTACAAACTTATAAAATTAAAACACATTTCTATTTTATCTTTTTTTCTTAATTATTTTTGTATTTTATCAAACTCTATAAATCGAGTATTAATTATTGAAATTGTTAATTTGACACAGGTAAATATATATTAATTATTTCAATTGTTGTAATTTATGTAAATTCTAATTTTCTATTAGTACAATTTTTTTAAAAAATTTTATCATACAAATAATCAATTTTAATGTAATAAATTATAGCTTTTAAATTAATGAAAATTAAAATTAGCATTATAATGGTTTAGAATATTAAAAATAGTATACCCATTAATTACATCATTAATCAAGTTAAAATCAAGAAAAAATTCAACCAAAATATAATTTAAATTTAAATATATTCCGTACCAGGTTTGACGAGTTTTTCTACAAATAAGGAATAAAAAAGGTATTTATACAAATTTACACTAGGAATGCACGAATCACGAAAATTATTCTGAATTGAATAAATATTAAAAATTAAAAAAAATGTGAGCCAGATTGGATTGACCGACTCGGGCTCGGTCCTCTTCTCCCTCTCTAAACGCATAAAAATAATAATAAAGAAGTAAATTAATAGAAATTTAGAGAGAATTGTGATATTAAATTAATTTGTTGTGATTGAAGATATTTTTAACCTAAATTGCCTAAAATTTTCTATTCCATTATTATATTTTCTTGAATTGTACCTCTCCCAATTTTCTTTTTTATAATATTTTTTTGAAAATTGTTGTGAAAATTTGTGCATTTGGTTGATGGAAGGAAGTGGCAGTGACAATCTATCACAGTTGCTGCTGATGTTTCCATGATCTAATACTAACGGTTACCATAAAGTCACCAATAAACTTCTTATGTTGAATGAATCCAAAACTGAATATTAGGTGAGTATGAAAAATGTGCTTTATTTGGAGGTGAAATCCACCAAGCCACACAAAAAGTCGAGAAGTGTCATCTTTCTTGGTGGGTCTAATTGAACTTCGTCCCATTAACATTGTCATTGACATTCATAATACTGCTTACCCATGCAATTGCATTTGTTTATGAATATCAACATAGTTCTGGTACTACTAGCCATATAGTTTATGCACATACACAGAAACCTGATGCCAGAACAATAAAGCCAAAAGCAAGGAAAAATCATATGATTCTGCATCACCATCACGCGTTGATACAAGAGTGAGTACATACATTGTAGGAGTGAAACTGGTACAAAGGTTATGTACACTATACACTCATCACAGGAGTCCACACCGGAGGAGGAAAAGATATCACTCCAACGCTAAGGTTAACATAGATTATATCAACTAACAAGAGGTCAAATAACTAATAAGAGAAAGCTGCAGCCTCACCAGCTCGTTTGCTCTCCTCTGGATTCTGAGCATCTTAGCTGTGCAGAAGGATGGGATCTCATAAACAACTACAATCATCAGCAAGGTTTGGTATTGATGCTGCTTCACTCGGTTCAGAAAGCAAGACCACTACAACAAACTACAGACAGGTGGTGGGGGTCTAGAGATGCAAGGACTTTAATGGATGCCCTTTTGCACTAACTACTTCATTGGCTGAAATTCCTCACCAAATGCTTTTACAGGAGACTGAAGTTAGGACTGCACAAAACTGCAGGAACCAGAATCAGTACAAAAGGAATGAAAAACTTTGGGAATAGAACTGCTATGTGAAATTGGACATGGATCTGAGGTTAGTACCTTATCTAATTTCCCTAACAATGCTATCTCATCTGCACTGATGCTCCAGCTGGGAAATCTTGCAGAGGGATTTGAGTTCTGGCCTGTTTCCCCATCTTCAAGGAAAGTGAATAAATACGCAGCCATCCATATGTTCTGACTAGGAAGAGGATAATAGTCTGACAGTAAAGAATAGCAGAATCTTACCGGGATTTCCCTTACATGGCGCATCTTAACTTTCACAGTGTCGGTGTAATTTGATGCTATCTTATCTTCAAGATATTCTTTATCCTTCACATGACATTGAATATATTATTTGTATAAAATTAACAGGCATACTAAAAAACACAGAACGTGAAGAAAGAGAAGAACCAACCTTCTCTGCAATGATTTGCTCTTTGATTTTTTTACTCGTGATTCTAGATTTTAAACTTCCTGGGGCATTCTTGGGGTTAATACTGGCAGGCTCATGCAACCTTCTGCGTCGCGGGGCACCAGTAGTGACTGGCTCATTATATTGATTATACACAGATGCTCCCATCTCTTCCTTATCTTTTGAAAGAATGCTGGAGTTTACTTTCCGAGAGTGTTGATCCCCTGAATCCTCTAGCATGTTTGAAGAAGGATCCAGACAAGAGAATTGCACTGGTGCACTAAAAGGAGAAAGCTTTTGTTTGAAATCAGGATCAAGTTGAATGTCCTCAAAATTGTGACTATTTGTTCTGCTGAAGCTTGCTCCCTTGGATGAAATCCTAGACTTGATCATTGGATCAGGAATGCCTCTCTACATACAATAAAAAAACATGACAATAAGATCAAAAAAGCACCAAGTGCAATGGAAAAATACTCCAAAAATTTTGTGAAAATAATGTTTTCATGCAAACCCTTTTTGGAAGATTAATATGCCAAAGAGAATCACGTTGGAAGTTTGTTAGCCTTACCATGAGTTCAGAAAACAACTCAGTTGACCATCAAATTATTTTATGTTTATTATTCATAAGAAACTTTAAGAATTATTATTTATTAAAAATCACAAAGATGCTGCAAAATGACTGGGCATTTTAAGAATTAGAACAGGGCTTACATTTATCACACTGGTTGATCTCCGCATTCCATCATTATCAGGAGTGTAGGTAGGATTCCCAGCATAATAAGACCCTGGAAAAGGTTTTAAGGAATGAGGCATAATTTATCATCTGATAAAATTTAATGACATAAAATCACTGATTACAAGGAGGGTGACAGAAAAAAAAACAAGTCAAACACCCCATATCATAATTACATATGAAGGAATATAGAAAGGTGTGTGTAAATGAAAAAAAAATGTCAAGCACCCTTATCATAATTATAATTGAAGGAATATAGAGAGCTGTAGGTTTGAATTCATCTAACCAAGAGTCAATTTAAAATAAGTTGACAATTTTGTATGATAGTAATTCTAGTTCTAAAAATTGATAAATCCTGCTCTTCCCTTTTATTGTTTCTTTTTCTTCCTTTTAATTCCAGACAAATTCTTATGGCATCTCCAGGTGTCTCAAGAAAAGAGTGGTAGGCAAAGTGGTAGCTTATTAAGATGCCACAAAGAAGGACGAATCTATTGTATGCTCAAAATAGAATTAACTATGAATTGATTTTGCCTGATGCACTGAAAACTCAGCAGTCATGTCTTATCACTCATTACTGAGAATCAATAGATTTCACATTTAAGTATTATACTTGTGAACCTATATGTGAAGAAACTTGCCTGGTGATGCATCCCTCATGGTGGACTCAAATGCCCCAGGCGGAAGGGAATCAAATTCAATGCTAAGTAGCGGACCATCTTCTATGTAGTTTCTTCCAAGTTGCCTCTTTACAGCAGTTATAGCACCATTTTCTGTGTTGCGTTTCACTTTCAGATAGCCAGATGGTTTATATCCTCCAGCACTAAATATGTTCCTAGTATCATTAGCTGCATTGATTCCATTCTGTATCAAATAATTGGGAGTATTAACACTTTTCAGGTTTGCGCCTGCATAATAAAATTGTTCCTGTGAGTGCGAACTACTTCCAGAGGATGCATCATTGACACTGCCAAGATTTCCAGCATACTTATTCCTAGGCTCATCAGTGACAAATGCAGCAGCAGTCTGCTGACGGAAGCCACGACTCTCGACCTCTCTTGGGTCAGCATGCCATTGATCCCCTTGTTTGGTGCTGCCACATGAATCCTGCCGAAGTCCACTTCCAATATCCTGAATAATTCCACTTGAATGGTCTTGCCGTCCATTTGCTGCACTTTCCTCGTTCACCCTTTTCTCTTTTAATCTTCTGTGGCAGAACCAACCCGATACTTGTTTTTCTGTCAATCCCACCTGCTCTGCAATTTCTGTTTTCTTTTCTTCAGATGGGTACTTATTATCTGAACACAAATTAGAGGTTCATGAAAGGATATACAAGGGAAAGTGCCAAAGGACAATCATGAAATAGACTATGAGATAAATGGTTTAGGAAATTTGAGAATGTAATGTATTTACCACTATAGAACTTCTCTAGAGCCTTGACCTGGTCTGGAGTTTTCAGCCTTCTCTTTTGATTTTTCTCGGCAGATTCCTTTCCCTCACCTGAGTGTGTCTCCTTTGTATCTAAAATTTCAGGAAAGGCAGAAGAAATCGATCATCCCTGATGGCATGTAAATTATATCCATACAAATGATACTAAATTCTATGTCAAACAGGATTCCTATTTTGGAGCCGGGGGGGAAACAAAATTACCAGCAATAGAAATGCCTGGATGTTATTATGAAAATTACTGACTGTTATTGAGCAGCACTTTATATCTATCCCAAATGAACAACCATGATAGAGATAACCGCGGTGAACAAGCAAGCATCAGCAGCAGCACAAATACGACAATGAAATGAAATCCTTCACGCACTATCTAAAACTCTCGTTCCAACTTAGCCACCCCAGCCTTCTATTGAGCTCTCAATACAATACCTTGAGAAACTGCATTCTCTACAGCTTCTCCAGGAAAAAAAATTAAGGGGAACAGCATGTAACAACCATCCAATGGTAACAGAAACTGCAATTTAGCATCATGTTGACCCATATATCAAAAAATCCTATTATCTTGTTAATTCAACAGATTCACAAGGATAATCCGACTCTAGAAGATGCTCAATATGTCAACATATATCCTCTAATACAAATTAAACATTAATTCACTTTTAAAATCCTATACTGACATGTCCAAGCATGACCTTCATGCAACACCATGGGTAGCTTTCTAATAAATCTTTATAGCCTGTTATCTTAAGAAACCCTTAGCAGACAGAAAGTAAAAATGATGGAAGAAAAGGTTTTCCGTCTTAATTCATAAGACCCGCGTCAAATGGAGCACTCTGCTACCATCCGAAGAAGTTTTTTCTCTCACACGAAACTCAGAAGAACTTACGGGTCGAAGAAATCGGCGCAGTAATATATACCAACAGAGGGGAAATTCTAATCGGTCGTCGTAACTAGCCGGGGAAAAAGCAAGCATCTCAATACATGCTCCAACAAGAAATATCACATCTACAGCCGACAAATAGGTGGATAGATGCAGCAGCACCGGATCAATGATGCCAACACAAGCCAAATGCTTTGTCGATCCGTGAGCTAGATGAGAGCATGCGTACCTTCCATGGCTGCACGAAACGCCGGAAAATCCCCCTACCCAGGGGGAGCTAAGCTACAGCTCCGAATGGTGACCAGAAAGAGAAGGAAGAAGATTTCGACGGCGGCAACAGGACTAGAACGAGTTAAACAGCCAGACGCAGCTCGATCAGCGGCGAACTCAGCCGGCTAGCGACAACACAGAAGGAGCAATGAAGAAGACAGATAATCCGATGGAGAGAGAGGAGAAAGCGAATCTACTTACCATGGATTTCTTCCATTATCATCCACCTGCTCGACTCCGTTTAACTTTTCCGGTTGGGGTTTCGTCTCTGTCACCCCTCCTGTAGTTTTCTCCCTCCCTTTTATATTTATTTTTAATTTTCTTTTTTTTTGCAGATCCCATTTTTGCTAATTTACGCTTGTTGTCAGTTGTCACCTGATTAAATTAACGTTTTCTAACCGATTATAATTCCCGGGAATTACATTAAAGTTAATACAATACCATTAAAAAAATACTTAAATTAGTATATTTATTTTTACTTATTATTTAATAATAAATTTGTTATAAAATATTACTTATTAATATATATATATATATTACTTATTAATAATATTTTTTAGTGAATTTTACTTTTTATATAAATTTTATTTCAAGTCAAATAATATTTTAAAATATGCTTTATTATTTGTATAAAAATAAATCATTAAAATAAAATAAAAAAATCAATTTGGGGTGATGAAGGGTGACTCCCTTTTATTTTTTTCTTTATTTTTAAAATATAATAATAATAAATAAATAAATAAATAAATACTTTTAGTATTATTTTATACTTGTGACCAAAATTGGTATAAAATCAAAATGAATGCATTTTGAACTAATAACCAAATTTTATGCTAAAATTGTAATTATCTCTAAAGTAATATGTTTTTTTATTCATTAACCAATTTTATTCATTAGTTAATTCATTTATAAAATTTTGCTCAAAATTTATCTATAAAATATTTTATAATTATATTTATTTAGTCATTATTATGTAAATTTTTATAAAATATTAGGAAGTGATGTTATAATATTTTAATATGGTAAATTTATATTGATAAATTAAATTAAGATTTTTCAATATAAAATATTATAATTTACATAAAATACTATTTATTACATGGTCAATTTATAACGCACAAAAATTAATATTTTATCTCGTATTTTAATATAAATGAGTACTCATTTTTCGATATAAAAATTAATTATTTTTAGCGATTTAAGTGAAATAAAAATAATTTATAAATAATTATATTAAGTTGATAAAAAATATTTTTGTTATGAAATTTTTTAGTGGATAATGTAGGTTTAATTATTATTATTTATTATATACTATCAATATTTTTAGTTTCTATCATTCATAATCTATAAATGAATTATAATATTAGGATATTTAAGAAAATTAGGTACATTAAGATAATTCACCATTATAAAATATTATGTTATAGAATTATTATATAATAGATTTAAAAAATTATAATTTATAAATAATTTTATAAAAAGAAATTTATTAATTCACTTGATATTAAATTATTTTATAAAACTTTGTACAATTAGTTATTTAATTAATTTATAATGTTTTATTTAAGTAAAAAATAATTTATTTTTATCAAATTAAAAATATTATGTACAAATAAATAAGTACAAATAGTACATTATTTATTAATTTAAGTATAATATCATATTTTATATATAGAGTAAATAAATCCATGAAATATTAAATACTAATATTGTGATGGATCTTAAGTAAAATGATACATAATTAATAAAATATAAAATAAATTTTATAATAATAATATCTAATTAAAACACGAAGAAAATCGGAGAATATTCCATAATTAAAATACATATGAAAAGATGGACCGGTAGATGTTTTTGGGGAAACCCGGCCCAAGTCAGCCTTCCATCCTCTATTTAATTTAAAAGCAATTAGGCTTCAGTCTATTTCTTACCAAATAATAATAATAATAATAATTTTAAATTATTACAAAAAATAATAAATAATAAATCATTTTAATTTAAATAATATATATAATATTAAATTCATCTCACTATTAAGATATTAAAAGTCTTTTTCATAATATCCATCGTAAAAAAATATTTTTGGAGAAAGAAAACTGAATATTATAATAATTTATATGAATTAAAAAAAATAATCTAAAAATATTTTTTAAAGGTATAATAATTTTATTCAACTTGATTTAATCATTATTGCAAGATTTTGGTTGACGGGGACGGAAATGGTAAATAGTGGGCAAGTGGGATTAAGCGGATTATTATCCGATAGATCCTTGATTTATCGGAGTCATGCGATCTGACCCCAGAACTTTTCATGTTGTTCTGATTTTTCCCCCTCGCTATTTTCTTATAACTTCCTTATTTGTTATTTTTTGTCAAGTCGGAATTTAATGATGTAATCCGACAAAACAATAAAAGATAACAGTTTTTCTATATTGTCAAATTACTAATTTAGCCTTTTGTAGTATTTCACAGGCGCCGAGGCGGCTGTTCCTCGTTTGATCTAAACCGTCATTTACTCTCTCCCTCACACACACACACTCTCTCACCGACAAGGCCTCACCTCACCTAATAACTTCACCGCCGCCCGCCGCCCTGAGCTTTCATGGTAATGTGAGGCGGTGCGAAGCCTGCACCGCCGACGACGATCGATTGTCTCTTCTTTCCGTCTCTCTCTGATCTGAGACCTCCTCCTTCCGATTACCTTCCCTATTTCTGTCGATGGAATAAAAGAATTCGGTAGACGGAATTTTGCTGGGAATTAATAATAAAAAGAAGTGTAATGGAATCTCCGAGCGCCTCCGCCTCTACCCTTGACCAAATCTCGAAGTCCGCCGCCGAGATCCTGGCCCAGTGGAAGCAGTACAACGAGAAGGTGACGACGTGTATCTTGGGAAGTGGCGGCGCAGCAGCATCAGCCGATCTCTCCCCGAGAACGGCAGCGACGGCGGCGGCGGCTCCTATACCTACAAGGAGGGTTCATGCGAAGGGGTCGAAGAAGGGCTGCATGAAGGGGAAGGGAGGGCCTGACAATCTGAGATGCAGCTACAGGGGAGTGAGGCAGAGGACTTGGGGTAAATGGGTAGCTGAGATAAGGGAGCCCAGCAGAGGCAGCCGCCTTTGGCTCGGGACCTTCCCCACCGCTCTCGAGGCGGCCATGGCCTATGACAAGGCGGCTAGCGACATGTACGGGTCCTTCGCACGGCTCAATTTCCCTCCAAATGGTAAAGACGCCAACGACGCCGTTAATGGTGGCGGAGCAGGAGCTGGCACCCCTTCCAACAACACCTCAAAGGACTCCTCCAAGGACTCTTCTTGCTCCTCGATCGCCGCCGCTCCCCCGGCCCACCAACCTCCTCCTCCTCCTGCTGCTGCTGCGACTAATAAAGGTCGTTCCTTTCATCCCCTTGGCTTGATGATCTACTGTTATTTCACCATTTTGATTCCAACACAAATTGAGATTCCATAAGTTATAGGCAAAGAGGGGAAATTTTTATGAAAAGCCATTGAGGGCTCACTAGGAATGGAATCTAATTTAATGTTCTGGAGTACTTGGTTGTCTGTTATGTGTCTTCCAACAGTGATTCTTTGCTCCTAGCTACTGAATAAGAATCCATGACCAAGCCTTAGTTACTGGTAGATCTAGTTTAGAATTGGTTCTTATGATGGTTTCTGAGTCTCATGGGTTTGATGTTGTCAAAACAAAAGATTTTTTGCCACAGAAAGTGTCAGTTGCCTACTGTAATTCCAGGTGTATGCTCTTTGTTCTGTATATAGAATGCCAATGTTTGGTTGATTAACCATTAATGGACAGGATGGGCAAATAAAACCGTGAGAAGAGTACTTCAAACATCTGCAGTAGATTGCTTTTGAAAGAAGAGCAATTAACCGAGCCCCGACACCCTTCTAGTGAAAGTTTCTGGTTGTATACACTATGTGTTGGAAAATATAACATGGAAGGCTTCCAGAAACCATATTTCCAGCGGGTTATCTAATCTTTTTGTCATTTCAGATGTTAATCACTTCTGAAGTATGAGACTTGGGCATATTGAACCAATATTTTGATTTTAATGACTGGCCTGACAATAAGGAGGCTAATCAGTCCCTAAAGTTCTTCTGCTATCACTTCAAGAGCCACTTTTTATCAGTCGGATAATTTTAGAAACAAAACAAGTGTCTGCCTTTTTTCCAGTTGCAAAATTGATTGAATTGATGAGAGGATGTTGAAGCCTCGCAGTGGCTAATTTCACATTATGGTAATGGAGGTCACTGCTTATAGATGGGAAGAAATCTTTCATATGTATGAACTTATCAGAGCCTTGTGTTTATGACCCTTCTGTATTTAATTTGCAGATGACTTATCTTTGGTCGGTGCTGCACTATCCACGGGTACTCAAATTGGGGGGATTTCTCTCGAGCTGGGGAATGCAGAGCGTCCCAAGAAACAGTCTAAGACTTCTGCATCTCCCTTGTCACTGGACATAAAGTCATGGCCTCTTAATGGCAGCGAGTCTTTGAAGATTGAGGTATGCTTTCACTCTGGTTCCAGCATAAGAAATTATTCTGGGTAAGTTAATAAAATCATTCTGTTTCTTTTTTACCAGGTAACAGTTGGAAATGCAATCACAGCAATACAGGATCATGATCTTCAACCAGGTGAAAAGATGCATTTTGATCTGTCAAAATCCATCACATGTGCCAAGGAGATCTCTGAAAAGATTTCTGCAGATAAGGCTGGAGGGTCTGCTGAAAGTTCAGCTTCATCAAAGACCACCTTTGATTCATCTAAATCCGTCGACATGGTATATCCCTGTAGCATGGCTACATTCCCTATCCTAGTTCAGCATTTGATAAAAGAGATGTTCATTGGACTGGTTTGCTTTCTTGTTGTCATCGGGAAAATCAAAATTTTGGGTTTACAATGAAAATGCATGATTCGTACTTCCATGTCGGATTTTTTTTGAAGGTCAAAATGGTTATATGGTTCATCTATCTTTCCTTGCTCATTCAATTCCATTTGGGTTGCAATTCCCTGGTTAATATGCTTGTTCTGTCGAGAATTTTGTAGAATGCTGCTAGCAGCGAAATGACAGTCTCTGAGAGCAAAGACTTGAAAGAGTGGCTGTCTAACATGAAACAACTTATCCATGGGAAGTCAGCTGAGGCTTCTACAGAGACAGGGCTTGCTAATTCAGCCGAATCCAATGACGAAGAAGTTCAGAAGGCAAGAGCCATCCTCAAAAGTTTGAAGTGTATGGACTTCAGATCTGTCACTGAGCTCGAGTTCTCGAGGAGCTTGGAGCGGGCTCTCTCCACTCTCTTGTCCGAGAAAAGCCCTGCTACCACCCGGTGCTCATCTCTGTACAAAATCTGGGAAAGGATATCATTGCTGTGCTCGGACTTCAAGCAAGCCCAGTCCAACCTCTCAGAGGTGACAGAGATGTACTCCTTGAAGGATTCGCTGCGGGTGGAGCTCAATGCCAAGACCCTGCTATTCGAGAGCCTACAGAAGACAGATGCTGAATGTGACTGCGAGATCACTAGCCTGGAGGCCAGGATAAGTGAGCTGCAGGCTAAGCTCAGGGACGCGAAGGAGAAGAAGGCAGATAACTCATTTGAGATGAAGAAGCTGTTCAAGGAGACCAAGGAGAAGGGAGAGGTGTATAGTCAGTATCTCCGGGAGGAGCCCAAGTGGAAGCTGAAGAAGAGGAAGGCTGAGGGAGATATGGAGATGGTAGAGAAAGGCTGGGAAGATCTCAAGCAAGAGCTACCCATCTTTTGTTAATGTGATTTGTTGGGGGCATTCTAATTAGGCCTCCTCTTATACTACTACAGTAAGCAGGTACATCTAATGAGGTCCTTCTTGAACATCTTGTTGTACTTTGGTTCTGGTCACACAAATTCAGATGAATGCTTTAGTCTCTCCACTGACCTTCTATGGTGTAGAAGAGCACACTTCAGAATTAGTCTCAAACTAGCATTGTGGCAATGGCAGCATTTTCTCATGAACATGCTGATGTTCATTATAAGCCCATCAGAATTTAAAGATTCAAAATTGAAAGAGTCCAATGAAAATCAAGGCAGCCAAACATGATGGATGAGGATTACATGCAGATGGGGATGTCTGTGGAGGAGATCCATGGAGGACAAGCTGTGGTTGAAGCCTCTCTATCCCTTCAGCATCTTCTTCAGTGTAAAATTCTGCTTTTTATGAATGAAATCATGGATAAAAATTGGACAATGAACTCCCATGAAAGACTGACACACAGTACCTCTCTTATCCGCCAGGTGGAAAATGCCTGACCCACATGAGATTCATTGGTTCATATTGGCCCCTTCATATTGGCCCCTTTGGTCTCTCTTCATCGCCATCATCATCATCTTCTTCCTCTTCCACACCATCCCAGAGAGAGTGGGAGAGCCACTGCAGGTAATTGGAGCCACTAACATGCCTATAGATTGCATAAACATGTTGGGGCATATGCATACTAACATAAGTAAGTGCAGGATCGATTTTGTGGGGAAGATGGATTACGTATATGGACCAGGGCGGAACCACCTCTTCGTTCCGGGGCCGGTCAACATCCCGGAACCTGTGATACGCGCAATGAACAGGAACAACGAGGATTATCGCTCCCCTGCTGTGCCTGCCATGACCAAGACTCTCCTTGAGGATGTGAAGAAGATATTCAAGACCATCAGTGGCACTCCTTTCCTCATCCCAACTACAGGTACCATCTGCCATGTATAGTGGTAGGATGACTATCATCTTGTTCAGACAACAATGGTGAAATACAATTAATTTTGACAAATCCTTCTCATGGACATTGCCATCATTTTCTGAGTGAATTAATTGCTTCCTCTGGCTTGAGCAACTGGGTTTCTTAGCATT
Source organism: Trapa incisa (assembly GCA_030064435.1). Taxonomy (NCBI): domain Eukaryota; kingdom Viridiplantae; phylum Streptophyta; class Magnoliopsida; order Myrtales; family Lythraceae; genus Trapa; species Trapa incisa. The sequence continues at coordinate 536,877 of CM057774.1, read as the reverse complement.
TTGTCTGGGCATAGTTCTAGTGTTGAGCTCGGAAGCTTTGGACCTGATTTTTTTTAGCTCAACAAAGTACTATTTCATTAATTTATCTAATTTGATACAATATCCGTAAAATAAGAAGATTAAAATGAAATAATTCTCTTATTATTCTCAATAATATATCTAAAATTATCAGGAAAAACAGTATTCAAACCGTTTGAGCTCTTGTTCTCCTTTTAGAAATATACTAATACATCTGCACAGGAGTTGCTTAATCGTTTAACTAGTATCATTTAAAATTCTAAAAACCTCGTGTAATATAGCGATTAATCAATATAAAGGCATACAATCCATATAATTTCTAGTTTCTGCTTTTAAAGTATAGTAAATAGTATGTGATAGTAAGATTCAAGTATGATTTTGGGTCATACTTGTTATTGTGCAATTTTTAATACTTCCAATACGGCTTGTGCCTTGGCTTCCAATGCGTGTACAATAAAATCAGGAGCCAATAATCCGCAGTAGAGAGCTCTGTTCATTCCTAACTATTATTACTGTTTCTGCATTTTTTTTCAATGGATCAAATGAGCCTTCCACTTGATTACTAATTAATTTTTGTTGTGTTATAGCAGCATATGTCTGCATATATCAAGTCTGAGTTTTGTGAGGACTGCACTTTGTATTCCATCTGCTTTTCTTTGGAAAATTGTAGGTACTGGGGCCTGGGAGAGTGCTCTCACTAACACACTGTCTCCTGGAGATCGGGTCATATCATTCCTTATTGGGCAGTTCAGCTTGCTTTGGATTGATCAGCAGCAGCGCCTTGGGCTCGATGTGGATGTTATAGAGAGTGACTGGGGTCAGGGTGCTAACCTCGACATCATGGCCTCCAAACTTGCAGCCGATAGCAGACACACAATCAAGGCAATCTGCATAGTTCACAACGAGACAGCCACTGGTGTCACCAACAACTTGGCCAAAGTAAGAAGAATACTCGGTAAGCACATATCCTATTTTAGATCTCGATCCTAAGATGACCTGCATAACTTGCCTCAGTGGAATATCTGTCTGGTTTGTGTTGATTCTGTGTTAGCCTGGAACCTATCATGCAGATGATTATAGGCACCCTGCCCTATTGTTGGTTGATGGAGTCTCATCCATCTGTGCTCTTGATTTCCGCATGGACGAGTGGGGTGTGGATGTGGCCTTGACCGGCTCCCAAAAGGCTCTTTCCCTCCCAACTGGAATTGGTATTGTGTGTGCAAGCCCCAAGGCCATGGAAGCTTCCAAGACTGCAAGGTCATACCGAGTCTTCTTTGACTGGAAGGACTACTTGAAATTTTACAAGATGGGAACATATTGGCCTTACACTCCTTCCATTCAGCTCTTGTATGGACTTCGAGCAGCACTGGATCTCATCTTCGAAGAAGGTCTTGACAATGTCATTGCTAGGCACACTCGCCTAGCCACAGCCACCAGGTAGAAACCTGCTCTCACCTTCTTCCTTTGATGTTATATACACATGATCTACATAATCAGCATTAGGCTTTATCATGTTTTCAAATGGACATGAAGATTGAAACCCGAGTAGCTCGGAGGTGGCCTGATTTGGTTTCAGCTCTGTACTGCTTAACATGAATCCACTTTCGGGTCTTCCTTTCATTTCTGAAGTTTTATGAGCTCAGGCTTGCTGTGGAGGCTTGGGGCTTGAAGAACTGCACCCAAAAAGAGGAGTGGTTCAGTGACACAGTAACCGCTGTGCTGGTCCCTCCATATATTGACAGTTCGGAGATTGTTAGGAGGGCATGGAAGAGGTACAACTTGAGCTTGGGTCTTGGCCTTAACAAAGTAGCTGGGAAAGTCTTCAGAATAGGGCATCTGGGCAACCTGAATGAGGTATAACTGCTCTCTCTTCCTTCTCTTCATCCATAACTTGCAGATCCTTCATAGCTCACTAACTTCATATTTAGCATCTTTTCTGCTGAATCTTCAATACCACAAAATAGAAAAAGGCATCAAGCTTCTGCCTGCAGTACTTTTACATCTAATTGATTTTAAGAACTTCATTCTGCAGAAATCGGTTTTCCATGCAAACTTGTCAAATTGTGTGGTGACCTTTTCATCTCATACCTTAAATTGCTTCTTTTTTTTCCAGCTACAACTGCTGGGCTGTCTTTCTGGAGTGGAGATGGTGCTCAAGGATGTCGGGTACCCGGTGAAGCTTGGAAGTGGAGTCGGGGCTGCTGCTGCATACTTGCAGAACACCACCCCGCTGATCTCATCCCGAATCTGAAGCTCAAAGTCCCAACCCTGACCTCATGTAGTTTTCAGTATCACTTATTCTCAGTCTATTATTTGCCTCTATGATTCAATGGGCCTAGACGGTCAGGCTGTTTTCAGATACACTGAGGTGCTGTATTTCTGCATATGTATAGATTTCTTTTGCATTTCTTCCTCTGCCCAATATCCTCAACTTCAGTTAGGTTGATTATCATTTATGCTATTCTTGGGGAGAGGAAATGGGCTTAATAGCCTAAGCAGGAATGCAGCAAATCAGCCTCCACTAAAAACTATGCCACAGGATCCAAAAATAAAAACTATCCCATTATAGATTTGAACCATTCGGATTTTTGAATCATTAAGACTCAGATATGAAACTAAATGTACAGTAACAGTTATAAATACTAACCCAGATGAGGTTGAAGAAATGATCTCTTGCTTAGGATCATAGAAATACAATAGAAACAAGCAGACACAAGAAGGTGGATCCAATATAGTTTTGAAATACCATATGCTTCGGCTTTCTGGAAGCTGGTTGTATATAACCCTATACTCAAACATATGAATGTCAAGAAAGCTTCCTGATGAGATAGATGCAGATGATGATGATGATCTTCACGGGCACTTTGGTCCACCCCTCTTGGTTTTCCAGTTATTGTAGCAGGGGCAAGCCTGCTTGTTTCCATAGGTCCCAGGAGGAACGCAGAGGCACTTTGCACAGCATTTCTGGCAGAAGAACATGCAAGGCTTCTTAAATGAGGTTGCTGAGCATCGGTGAGTGCATCTTGGAGCACAATCTGCATTAAGAGCAAGGAAAAAAATATCTAGCAAATGAGTTGCAGGAACAGCATATGCAAGCTGCAATGGCAGGAAGAAAAGAGTGCATATTTGAGCAATTTTCGCACCTTGAGGACGAAGGCTGCCTTCCGATACACCGTACTGCAATATGGACAAAAGGGGGTTGGAGAAAAGATAGTCAGTAAGATGGATCTCCCAGTTCACTGCATCAACTCTTATAGCTGTACACAAACTAGCTTACCATCCTGTTATCTCTTTCTTGCAGGTGAAATTCCTTGGTAGCAGCAACTCCAGAGGTGGATGCCTGCAAAAATATAATTGGGATTCTTATGTTCAGTTGCTTCATACATTACACAAACATGATGGTTGCTCCTCAGTCCATACCTTGGTTTCCTCCAGCAGAAGGACAAAGAGGAATGTGGCAAAGAGGATGAGAATGCTTGCTAGTTTAGCCATATCAGTAGAGCTTAATGATAGCCAGGCTCTTTACAGAATTGATGGTGATCTGCTTGTGGTTGTAGTAAGAATAAATGGGTCAGTATTTATAGACTCCTCTGCCACCAGTTGATGAGGTTGTGTCTAGTCTATTCCAGCTTGCTGCCAATGTTTTATCTCTTTAATGCATTCTAGTTGTTAGCCACCACCCTTCTCACATTACCTGCATTTTCCACTTTTTTTTTCTGCCATGCCCTGTTTCCTTATCCTGAAGATCAATCATCCCCTATTCACCCCTCACATGATAGACCAAATTCCTCCAATTCATCCAGGCTCCTGTTTGATACCAAGCAATGGACTTACTGCAAAAAGCTCCATGATTTATGCTTGCATTCTGGAGCATGTTGACCATCAGAGAGAGATAAAATATATAGCTGGTGGAAAACAGAAATTCAGTCATATCTGTTTGAGAATAGATCCCAGTAAAAATCTTGCACCAGAGGTTGGAAAGTGAAATGGTTGGCCCTTATCAAGCTGTGATCCATTCATCCATGTGCAAGGGGATATAAGCAACAAACAACATGGCAGAAGTGGGCCAGACTACATGTTCATCCCACATGCCCTCTCCCCTTCCTTTTTCCAAAAGCGTTTCATCCTTCTGATTGAGATGTTTCATCTTCTTCTTCTTTAACCTTAGTTCCTAATCCTGTAAATTAAGAGAATCTCTCATTGGCAATTCATTAGTCTGGCTCAACTTTGTATTAATCAAGATCCATTGAGTTTGAGTTTCAGGATATCAGGGTGGTACAAACTAGGGGAAAAGGGGGGTCCCTCCATGTACCTTTCTATGCAGACAATGAGCAAGTAGAGACTACAGAGGACAAGGTGGGCACAGATTTTACATGCCTACTGCTTGTGGTATTCATTTTTTAAACGGAGGCTAACACTTCTCTTTGCCATTACATTGAATTATCCAGCTGAATCTGCCCACTTACAGTGGCCCCCAGAAGGACAACTTGCCTGGTGGGTCGGTGACCATTTTTACTGTGAAATCTACAACCAGAAAAAAACTTGGTTGTACTGAGTTATGAGCTACATCTAGCACAAGGTGATAAATTCTCTTCTTCTTCAACTGTTTTAGAATCCAATCCATTTGAGTATATTCAGAAAAAAAAGAGGTGATGAGTTGATTATTACCACGGACAAAAAAACATAATGTATTTCTGGCTTGGGGATTTCTTTAGATGAATCAGCCTTTGAAATTTGATCTCAAATGCCTCATCTCCTCCATGTACTCTTGCACCGGGTTTAATCCATGTTTCTGTAAGAACATGCATTTCGCTTTTGCCATTAGATTGTCTTCCAAGTTCCAGCCAGGGCAAGGTTCAGCAAAACTGCATGAAGGATTCAAATTATGCATGTCAAACTGCATGAAGGATTCAAATATTCATTCATGATTATGATTTCTACAGAGGGCTTTGTCCTCTTACAAGTCACAACAGTATATATGACCTTTGTGATTTCAGATGTCTATAGAAATGAAATTCATGAGTTTGCAGCGCCATAAAAATATACCCTTTGACATAATTCCTATATTCATGCATACTATTGAATGGTTCTACAGCACCAGCATGGCTGACAGTGATAAACAATCTAAGAAAATTAATAATTTGATGAGACACCATGTGCCCAAAAAAAGAAGAGGGGGAAGTTGTACCTTTTGTTTTAGAATAAAGTTGAAATATGATCATTAGGATAGTAACTCAAAGTTCATCTTTGTAACTATATCACCAATAGTGAAACACTAGATGCTTGTAGACAGAAGACAGCAAGAGGGGAGAGAACCAGATCGGGTAGGGGAAAAAAGGCTTGTTCAGGAGTATCCTGTAAGAAATCTCGCCTTCCATCATCAGTTATTTTACAAATATCAGAAATGTAGGGCCATAAGATTCAGGCATGCTTAAATAGCTTCATGCTCAACCAATGAAAGTAGACTGAGACAACAAGGATGGGGAATGTGAGGGGCACCAGAAAGCAATAATACCTGTGATACAAGAAAAAAAGAGTGAAATTAGTTAGCCTTGAAAGGCACCGAAATGTTATAAAAAAGCAGCATTTCAAATTCTATAGGGCAATATGAACATTAATGGGTAATTCAGAAACTTAGAGAAGAGGGTGAACTATATCAAAAGTGAAAAAAGAAGAGAGAAATTTTCCAAAATAACAGAAAGTTTTCATTGATGTCAGTAAAATTCTAAACCATAATGCCAAAAAATGAATAAATATTGATGAAAAGATATTCTCAGAGATCATCCTCAAGTGCAGGAGTGATCCAGTCAGATGAAGGTAAAACATGAACTTCATTTGTAAACATTAGATGAAAAGATAAGTGATCTATATGAATTCTTCCTTTGCATCTACTTATGACACAAGTTCCATTGGAAATAGCACTCTCAAACTTTGTCGATCTCCAAGCTAGAAATATTGTGCCACGAACTACACTTTTGGTAGATATCAAAGATGAAACTTAGTTAATACTGCTTGGAAAAAATGGTGCATCTCATACTTGAGAAAACAAAAACTCAATGAATCGGCCAGCACTGTGGAATGGTTTGGCAAAACTCATAAAATGGAAACAACCCACTAGGGCACAAAAGGATCAAGACTAAACTAAGAGGAAGTTGGCTTTAGGCCTTGAAACATATATCCAGAAAAGCCACAGGAAACTGAAGGATTTTATCCATGACTTGTTTCCTCAATGGATGGAACTAATTAAAACCTAGGCACCTTTTTTTTTCCTGTAAGACCACCATCCAGAAGAAAAAGGTGGATTCTTTTCTCAAATGGAACTCACTCAACAGAGGAAGAAAATTCAAACATACATTTCACCACCTTGAACATAGAAGATTTCAGAATTAAAATGGGTTTTGGACAATTGAGCTTTAAGAAGATGTGATCTATTAAAACATTAGAAAAAGGAAAATATAAAACTTTGCACTGCCACATGCAAAAATTAAGGGAAAACAAAGAGAAAAGAAGGCTTCAGGGTGCCAAAATCTTTTCCCATAAAAAAAACTAGGGACAGGAAGCCATTTGTAGCTGGCAGCTCGTGCTACCCTAGTCAGTAACAGATAGCAACTATGCCCAGAGCAGTGTGATCGAGTAATCTTCAGCAAGATAAATTCAGCTATCTCTAACAAATCCGTTAACTGAACAAGACCCAAGAGATCTTGACTACTTTCAACATTGCCAAAAACGCAAGTCAAGGAGCTCGAGAAAAAAAATCAGTGATAGCAGGAATATAGCCAAGCAGTTTCAATTTCAGACAATTTATCTTAGCTAAAAGATATTCTTCTTGTTGGGATAACGTACTTGTCTTTTTGAATGGCAGAAACTATAGGATTGTCCGAAGGGGGCAGGAGCTTCGAGATGATGGCTGCGTAGAGAAAACCCAGGAAGGAAATAGAACCCGCTGCTAAAAAGAGCCATCCCCAGAAAGCTCTGCCTTTGGTAGTTGTTCCTTGAGCTGGGCTCTGAGACGAGCTCATTGCCTTCTGCCAAGTTTAGCTCTGGAACGAAGGGACGAGAGAATTGAAGATTCGCCGCCCTCGACCCGCCGAGAGAGAGGGTTGTGGTGACTTTCTTGATCGATCGTCTGCTACGATAATGGGAGTCGACGGACAAAGTAAACCCAGCAGTGTTACAGTATAGTAGGGATGGGCTGAAGCCCTATCCGACAAAAAAGAAGCCCAGAACCCAACCGGCAACCAGTAAGCATCAATTCAGATGGCCGGTGGGTGTTCAAGTGAGGGCACCCACCCGCCCTCTAACAAAACATTAAAAAACTTACAGTGGTATGAACACCCCACCACTGTAAGTGAAAGAGATTATCCAACACCATGCCATTTATTTTTTATCCATATCAAGAGTGTATTGGGCATGGCCATTTCATGGGGGTGTTTGGGATTAATGCAGTCATTCAACTGTCCCTCATCATCATTTTCTGTCAAGGGTGTGGACGAACTAACTAAAATGAATTTGGATTCATGTGCAAAAAAACAATTCATGCTCAAGTAAGTGTAGATAGGCTCACTAAGTACATCATAGATTTTCTTGGTTTATAGAACTCAAATCCAGCATTGACCTTGTAAGGAAGAAGACTCTCCCAATTGCACTTGCAAATGCAACCAAATTCCAGAAAAGTTTTTCTGGGAAAATAAATTCACAGTAACAAATGTTTTGGTACAGGAGCAGTTTCAATTTTGAAATCCCAAGTGTTGTCAAAGTCCTCAAGTATGAACTTATTGAACATTATCAAGTTAGCGACTCAAAAGCATATGTAAATCCCAGGGGATACCTGAATTTGGTGTATAAATACCCGATCCAGACAGTTTCCTGGGAAAGAACCAACTTCGATGTTGTAAATTGAAGCGACTCGCTTTCGGAACTCTATTGAATCCCGACCCAGCGAGCATAATCAACCCATCTGCAAAAGCAACAACCGTGTCATTCAAAGATATCCAATAAAAAGGACAACACAGAACTGGCTATATAAACTAGAAAGGTTTTATTAGGGGTCTCACAGCAGGGATCCTAAGAATGTGTTTCCAGTTCGAACTGCAAAGCAGATAGCACTCAACATGAGCTTGTGCTTGTGCAACAATGGCTCCAGAATTCGCTGCTCGATGACACCAGCTAGCACTTGGTACCTACACAAAACTACCATTTCAGAAATGCTAGTACATAAGATTGGTCAAGTATAATATGCATGATTTCTATCCACATCCAGCGGGCAAAGAAATAGTAGATAAATAAAAATTCGTTGCAAATGAATAACTATAATACATTTGTGTGCACGGAGGAGCATTACAGGTGCGAAAAGCTATAATCATAAAACAATGGAGTGGATTGGCATCAACAGTGGAAAGAAATGGATACCTAAGGTTACTGGAGACAGCCATGTAGACACCATAGGCTGCACTGGTGGATAATATAGGGACATTTTCCACTTCACCAGCTGAAGATGTGTCGACAACTTTCCTTGCATTAATGAATGCATTAGTCACTGCGGTTCCAACCTGAATCAGAAGAAATAAAACATGTCATCAAGAGACTTGCCCTTGTTTGGAAGTAAAAATAGGAAAGCAATCGGGGGCAATTTATATGGTACCAAACAAACATGAACATTGATCACTTATGCTCAATATCAAACTTATCCAGTGTAGTAGGTACTCCTAATTTTATTTCATTTACTTGCAAAAGGAGAATCGAATCCAGTGTCACATGGTAGCTATTCCAGCAACCTCTTGATACTTAAAGTTGTTTTAAGGAGAGGATGAGAATATAGATCTTAATAAGAGACTGCAAATGGAGATGTTTCATCCTTGAAAGAATACTACTATGTAATAACTGGCAAGATGGCAAAAGCTCATTGATGAGGAAGGAGAAGCATGAGGGGAAGAAAAAAAAACTTTATTCAAACTCTCAACCAGAAGAACATCATAAACGAAATGGTATCTTACCAGTGATGAGGTGGTTCCGACAGCAAAGAGCTTGGCACCATTACCCTGTATAATATAACCATATACATTGCGTGAGATGCATAATAATATATCTTGAGTTTATCTTCTGATTCAAAGCAGATTATACATTGCAAACTAAAAGAAGCGAAGAAACTTACTGCTATGGAACCCAACCTCTGCATAAGTGTATATGAGATTCCAGGAAGAGCAATCTGCAGGGGAAAAACAAGGAGATTCAATATCTGCAAGTCCAAGGAAATGAAAATATATAAAGCATAGTAGAGAAACTCAGGAGGAAAATAACCTGGAAAGCATTGTCAGGGCAGCTATAGAAGAACTTTGCAATCGACCCAGCATTCTTCACAAGAGCTGGCCTGAGGGAAACAGTAGGTGCAGGAAGATAAACCAGCATGAAATCTGCTATAATAGCCATCACCTGAGAGAAGAAAACCCGATTGAATTACAACTTGATCGGTAGCATTTCACAGAAGAAAGACAGCCTTATCCCAGTTAAGTGCATATGTAATATTTTGAGTTCAGAACTATCCATAACTGAATTAAGTAGCCATATTTTCAGTCTCTACTAAGAACTTAAAGCTCTCCGCTCTCTGCTCTCCAAACTCCAAATTGCTTTGTACAATATATGATATTCACTGGAAATGAAGCCATCTTTTAAGGGATTCGAAGACAAAATGATTAGCATATGAACAATGTCTGAATGGGGCTACAGAGCATTTATGATGATACACAAGAACTGCTAGAACAAACAAATTTCATGGCAACAAAGGCATTGAAGTCAATCGTACCACATCTGCAAAGACAATTTCCAGCTCCTTGAAAAAGTTCTCTCTGCGTCGCTCATACTCTGCAGCAGTCTACAATTAAACCAGAGATGAGTGTTACAGGAAACAACTGTAGTGATGCTGACGAGTAAGTAAATAAGATCAGAGAAGAAGGATAAAAAATGGGAAGATCAGAGAAGCCTATAAACCTTGGTGAAGATACCAACGCCGCATTCCATTGCCACCTTCGCTAAGAAGAGGTCATCAGCCAATAGCCTCTCCTTGAATCCGCCAAACTGAAGCAGCCAAGCAAGCAGAGGTGAGTTCTCCAGCTCAAAGAATCTCGAGACCACCGATCCGGGGATCCTCCCTGCCTGGATCGCCGCCGTCAGGTCATCCGGCAGGCTGGCCAGCGCCCGATCGGCCTCAGTCAGCGCCATAAGCGCCTCCCTCCTGTTGTTATCCCCCGCATTATCCGCGCCACCATCGTGATCTCCGCCACCTCCGCCACCAGATGATCCATGGTTGTTGTCACCATCGCCGCCACCGAGCGCGAACCGCACAACAAGCGATTTGGTGTTTTGACTGCCGTACCGAGACAATGGAGCAGGAGCTGAGGAGAAATAAGGGCCGGCGTTTGCGGACGGTGTGAGCCGCAGTTGGCGTGATGGAGTCAGCGGCAACGAAGACGCAGAGGCTCCGACAAGGCGGAGGGGAACGGAATGATGCTGAGGGTGGGAGGTGGGTGTGAACAAGTAGGCGGCGAGTGCCATTTCTCAGCGTCCGAGAATTCAGGGGGAGGGTGGCTGTGTGCGCGGCGGGTGGTCTACACGCTACTCCCCCAATTTTCTTAACCCTTTCCCTGTCGTGGCCGGGGAGCCTTCAAGCTGACGCTTCAATGGGCAGATACATCCACGTTGACTTCCTTATATACACGTGTCTGACACCGTCAGCTTCAATTTTGATGCCACGCGCCGTCAGAGACTCGCAACTTGTGTGCAGAATGATCATGATAAATAAATATATAATTTAATTATAAATTATCACTAATATATTTATATATATATATATATGCTGAATTAATTGAAAAATGACGTATTTCACAGCTAGCTCAAGGGAGAGTGTGAGTGACACGCGCTCCACAGGGAGGGTGGAGTTTTAGGCAGCCCCCAGGAGGTTATCTGTTATGCGCGTCAACTTACTATTCCATATTTCCATTTTCATCCCTTCTTCACCTAATTTTGCAGCTGACAGAAACGACGTCATTTTGCACATCCCTAGATAAAATAATTGTATAAATAAGATATAAATAACTAAATAATAATATTAATTAAATATTGTAAATTTTATACATCTATACTATAAAAAAACTAAAGAGTTTATTAATAATTTGGTCCGTGAAACATACTTAAATTGCCACTTAAATATCTCCAAGATTTTTTTCAACAAAAAGTCACTCAAAAATGAAAAAAAACAAATGTTTATATTTTCTCACCAAAAAATGAGATTTAATTGTCGGTTTTCTTAGATTTTGAGGAGCTAAATACTGATTTTCTTGAACTAAATGGGAATAAATTTAATAAACTTATTTTTAAAAAATACTACAAATATTAATAGAAAATTTGGTAAAGTTGACACATATTAATTTTAAAAAATACATTAATATACTAATAATTAACATAATAGAAATATACGCTCAAAAAAAAATTTGTGGGTATTTTTTCTATTAAAATTGAAATTTGTAGAATGAGTATATTTTCTTTATAAAACAATAATTTTTTTGAGATTTTTGTGTGAATATTCTATATTTTATAAAAATGCAATGGAATATTTTGTCATAAAAATAGTATTTATCAAATTTTATATTTTATTTTTGTTCATTATAAAAGAAATAATGGGATGTTTTTATTACAAAAAAATAAAATTTATATATGTAATTTATCAAGTATAGTAGTATAAATTTATTATATAAGCACAATGAAATTAAATTAAATAGTATTGTTTGTCATGTGAATTATCAAGTTAGGTAGCTCAATACACATTTCCTTCTATGTCAGATCTAATGTTTATGATTAAATGACAAGTTTTACGCATATACTTAATAGTAATATCAATGGTTGCACCATAAAAAATTAAATTTAAAAATTAATTAATATTTTTATAGAAGTTTTAAAATAATAATATGTTAATCAAATTTGTCACAATAATCATTTGAACTAAAAATCGTTAAATTTGTAACAATAATTATTATAGATAAAAATTAAAATTAATGTTTTAACTAGTTAAAATTATTTTTATAACAAACTATAGTTTATCGATAATTAGTTGTACTCGTATATAATTAAAATTTATAATTTTTAATTAGTAGAGCATTTACATAATAAATACTTCTTTATTTTTATTCAATTTCGTATCATATTTTTAAATATATTTTAAGATAAAAAATACAGAATCACTAGTTTAAAAATAAAAAGTTAAAAATAAAATATTAAATAAACTTATTTAAAATTGTAGAAAATAAAAAGAGAATGGTCAAAATTTAAATTTTAAATGAATTTATTAAAAAGATAAATATTTTAAAATATTTAAATTAAATATTATATAAATGTATTTAAAATAATATTATAAATTTAAAATATTAATTATAGTTAAAATATGATGGAAGTTAAAATAAAATAGAGAAATATTATATATTTATAAACTTTGTAAATATTTTACTAATTATAATTAATAACTTTTAAGTATAAATAAATATAAACATTTATTACTAGTGTTGTAACTTATACTTGATCAAACCTAACTCGTAATATTCTATATTATACACGGAATATATCAAATTCGAGTTTATTATTTACACTTATATTAAAATTAGAAAATTAAGAATGATAAGGAGTGAAACTTACAAAATTAAATAATAAGTACATATACCATAAACAATCAAAATTATTGTAAATTTATAGTGGTAAATCTTTCACTATTTACAAATTATTAATTTTAATTATATATAATTCTCACCCTTATATAATACATTCTTACAATTATATTAAATATTTTAATATAATTTATCATAATTACTTTATATATTTTATAAATAATATATATTTTTTATTTTTAGTATATGGAACATTTACAAGTTACCGTTTGTAACCGGAAAGAAATGAGCGAAATTGCAGGGATTTCCTTGCCACGAATCTCTGTCTGGATAGAGTGCCACGTGGCGGAGACCCATTAGGGAGCACATCTTCTATCAGGATAAGGTAATGGATGACACGACCATTTTCCACCGGTTAGTTCCCTCTATAACACACCCGTCTGTTGGCAGAGACAATCCCCCTTTCCTTTAGAGCTCCTAGAAATGGCATCAATGACCATGACAGCCTCTTTCCTGGCGATTTCAGTGCTTCCGGTCTCGGCCCCTCGACGGGGCATGATCGTGGCTAATGCTGCACGGGGGGTCGACGGGGAGAGGACCAGCATCGAGCTCAAGAGCATTGCTGCCGGTGCAGATGAGAAGGCCAATGGGCGGAGGGAGTTGGTCTTTGCTGCAGCCTCTGCAGCTGTTGCTGCCATTGCCGGAGCTGCGCTGGCTGATGATGAGCCGAAGCCCGGGACGCCCGAGGCCAAGAAGAAGTACGCGGCCATCTGTGTCACGATGCCCACCGCTAAGATCTGCCGTAAGTGAGGGCTGTCTCTTCCAGTCTCTGTTAAGTCTGTTGTTGGGTCAATATCTGTGATGAACAGTTGTATTCTATCATGAGACAACCTTTCTTCCTCTTCTTCTTCTTCTTCTTCAAGTACCCAAAGCAGTTCTATATTGAGTTTTGAAGGTTGATCACGCCATAGTCAGAGTAGAGTCATTCTTTACCAGCATGCCTAACAGAGGAAGTTGAGTATGCCATTAAAGATGATCAGTTAGCAATTGTTCGAGTATGGCACAAGGTTTATTTAACTCAAGAAATCAAAACACAAGCTTCCCACCGTTTTCTAGGTCTCAGGACAAAACTTTAAAAGAGATCTGACAAAAACTACTGGAAAGCTAAGTTACAGCATCATCAAGAAGATAGCTCCAGCTTGCTTGAACTTTTAATGTTCATTCACCTTTGCCGTTTTGCTGGGAAGAAACAAAGCTGCGGACAACTTCCATAGCCAGTTGATGAGCGCTCTTGCTCTGCAGAATGGCTAGTTCCTCCATTGCCTCATAAGTCTCCTTATCAGCAAAAAGCTTGAGATTGTATTGTGCCCGTGTCTTCAGTACTCCATCATCCCAATTGTCAACCCAAACCTTAAGTTTCTCAAATCCCTGGCAAGAGAAAGCAGATAATAAATAAACAAAAACATTTCCATTGACAGTCTAAGAATGCTTGAATGATGGAAAAAAAAGGGTTCTTACAACACGGTTTGTGAAGCTGCCGAATGATTCTTTTGCCTGTCTCTTTCGTTTCCAGTAATAGAAAAGAGGCTCGAAAATTTGTTCGAGACCCTGAACCTTAACCTTGTCCATAAACGTCCTTGCCAAAGTAGTCTGATTGGGTGTTCCACCGAGCCACATCTGTTTTATCCCCAAAGAAGGATGAGATATATTTCATTTGGATTAGTTTATAAGCAATGGAGCCTAGAGGAAGTACCTGATAGCTGTTAGGACCATCACCAACAAGTCCAAGTTCGGCCATGTATGGTCTAGCACAGCCATTGGGGCAGCCAGTAACTCTTATGACTACAGACTCAGTGTACTTAAGACCAACCTTCTCAAATACAGCACGGACTCTCTTGAGAATATCAGGTATTCCTCGTTCAGCCTCTGTTATTGCCAGTGGGCATAGAGGGAATGCAGGACAAGCCATGGCAGTTATGTTGAGGGTGTCAACATATCTAGGTTCCTAGAACAAGAAGCCAAAGAAACAATTGCATGTAAGGTCAGACCATTCTTCCTCAAAGACTGTCAGGCAGACAAATAGGCTAATAGATACAAAAGAAGCAGAATGAGTACAAGTGATCTAAAGTACAGGAATGGTGCCATTTAGCCTCAAAGAATGCTTATCTTACCAGAAAACCACCTTGAGCAAGAGCCTTAGTAATTGGACGCTTCCACACACTGCGAATGTTGCAAAGGATGAGATTCTGGTTCGGAGTTAGCCGCACATTGAGATTGTACTTCTCTATAACCTCCCTCAAGGTCTTTTTCATTTTCCCTCCAATACGGCCATTATCAACATGAAGCCCATAGAACCAATAACCATCACCCTGTAGTAGGTACTTTAATGTTAGATAACAAGATAGCTATGAAGAAAAGAGAATAGAAGCTGAATCCAGCCAAGGATTCTAGGAGAGTGCCCTGAACATGCATTAGAATAGAAACCTTCATAACAAACATGATGAAAGATAGGTAAAATCAGGAATCACCTGCTTCTGCCATCCCAGATAACTTTTGAATTCCCATTCTGGCAATTCACGAATGGGCTCAAACTTTTTTCCATAGGACTGTTCAACAACACTTGTAAACTTGTCAATTCCCCAAGAGTCAACCAAATACTTCATTCGGCTATATTTACGGTCATCTCTTCTGCCATTATCTCTCTGGGTAACAACAATAGCCTTAATAGCATACAAGATGTCATCTTTTGGTACATAACCCAAGGGCGTTGAAAGACGAGGGAAGGTGCTCTCCAGCCTGTGTGTTCTTCCCATACCACCACCAACCTGTATGTGGAACAAACTGTGGAAATTCTTTAAGAAAAGGGAAATTATTAAGCATGCAACAAAGGTTTCATCTTACATATAGGTTGAAACCCTGAGGCTCTCCATTATCATCTGAGATGACAACAACACCAACGTCATTTGTGAAGATATCTACTGAGTTATCTGTTGGCACAGTGACAGCAATTTTGAATTTCCTTGGCAAGAATTGAGTCCCGTATATTGGCTCGGGAGAATCAGGGAAGTTTGTTCCATGGGAATTATCATTCCGGGCCTTCACAACCTCCGGGGGATCATCTAGTATAACTTTCTCCCCATTCACCCACATATCAAAATAGAAACCTGATTGAGGGGTGAGCAAGGCTGCAATATTTTCTGCAGTCTGCTGTGCAAATACATAATCCTTTGTTGTAAAGGGGGCAGCAGGAGCAAGCACATTCCGATTGAGATCACCACATGCACCAAGAGTAGATCCCATATTTTCAATTACAGTACTCATCACTGTCTTGAGATTCTTCTTCAGGATACCATGGAGCTGAAATGTTTGCCTGGTAGTCAAGCGAAGTGTCCCAGTTCCAAACTGGTCAGCAAGCTCATCCATGGCAAGATATAGTTGGTTTGGGACATTCCCAAAAGGGTTCTTAGTACGAATCATGAAAGAGTAGTTCCTCACACCACGATCATCTCTGTTGTACTGCTGATAGCTCCCATGGAATTTAATAATTTGAGTTGCAGATTCATTTATGTTGGGCGCATCTGTCAACAGTTCTTCATTGAGAGGGTATCTTATGAAGTTGCTCTGTTCCTTAATTATCTCAACCTTGCTACGCTTTGCCTCTGCTGCAATCTCAGGCTTTACAGGCTGCATTTACCAACAAAGGCCATTTAGAAGCAAAATCATCTACTGATCTGTGAGCATAAGCATTGTTTTTTAGTCATATCACCCAGTCAAGAAAATGACAAATACAAACTCATTAGTCATGCTCCTTCACTTCTTGAGTTCAAGATTGCATCAAAAAACACAACTCCAGGTAAAGTACCCTGGATTACCTGTACTCTTATACTCTTATGTAAGTTCTTCAGATGTGGGATTAGCCTTTGGCCTTTTTACTAGAACCCTTTTCATGAGCTAGTTGAGCCTAAAGCTGCATTAAATGTGAAGTCTCTGACGTGCATAGAATTTGGCTACAATAGACAGACCCATGTTGAAGACTCAAGCTCATACTTGGTAACAATCGCATTTTCTATATATTTTACAGCGTGAAATTGATTTTTCTAAACTATGTGAATAGTCTCAAACAGAAGATCAATGTTTTGAGCCACAAGAATAGAAGGAAGAAACTCCGATTAGAAGTAGAAAGGCATAAATTGCAAGCAGAAGGCCACTCCAGTTGCCGTGAATAAGCCAACCTCCGCTACAGAACAATGATCAGAACATGTTCAGCCCCTAAGAAAAACAGAAAATGCACAAACTTCCATCTTTTACCACCCCATTTTCAGATTAATGAAAGCCATCGCTGCTCGAAATGCGAACCCTATGCAGTCGCTCATAAAGGACACAATCCCGCGCAGGCCTCAAAGAAAAATCAAAAGGTTTCTAAAACTAACGGGGGTTGGAGCGGCGATAAGAGCTCACCGTAGAAACTGCCCTGACAACCGACTTCCCGGAAGCAGAGGAGTCGTAAAGGACATTCAATTGACGGCTGAGGACGACGGATCCGGATTGCTTCAGCCCATTGAATCTATGAATCCTGAGCTTCGGATCGTTTTGCACCACCGTGTACGCAGCTCCAAGCGACGCCGCCATAGGTCCCCGGAGCCCCGAACCGAGCTGAACAAAGCCTTGAGAGCTAGGGTTCCCAAGAAGAGCAGAGCTGCACCAGTGACGCGTGACGGATGATGAAAAAGTGCGAGATTCTATCGGATCGTACTGTGGGTAGCAGCAGAAAGACTGTGATGTATTTGCTTCTTCCTCATTCCATATTCGCAGAGTCGCGCGTGGTTTTCCAATGCTGGTCAAAATTTAGGGCGATTGAAGTTTAGAAAAGTCAGGAGGCGCGTGGGCATGACGGTGATAGAGACATTGAATCTGGACGTAATTTGGAATGGAACCTGGGAAAAGGCATAAGATAATTAAATAATCATGACTTGCTTCCCAGCTCCTCCCTCTAACCTTTGGACCTCCCTGGGCTGGACCTCATGAGGCGCCTCGTCCACCTGGGTCAGCCGTGGTTCCAGCCACCTTCATTCGCTGCCCTGTTCTAGAGGGTTCATAGAAGCTATAGATGGTATTAAGAATATAATTAAAATTTTAATAAAATAGAGAATTATTATATATTCATAAATTTATAAAATATTACATAAATTATAATTAATATTTAAGTTTGAACATGTGTAAATACCTTAATATAATGATGACCAAGGTGACAAAGAGTTGCATGTAGATGGATCCACATGCTGTCTTTTTATGAAAACCATACCTTTTTTTTTTCCTGTTGCAACCCTCATTCCAATGTGACATAATGCAAGGAATCTTAGTATATGGTGGACAAAAATCTGCACAGTGAAATTTATTAATGGTGTTGGTACACTATTTGTGAGTGTATGTACATTTTTATATGCATACATGTTTTCCTCATCATAATATATTTTATATAATATATGAGATTATGAATGCCCAACAAAATTGGGACCACCCAAAGGTAAGCTAAGGTAAGGCTTTGTCTTCTTTTTTGTTTCTTTAAATTGGGTTGGTTGGATGAAGAAAATGTGGCGGAACGATGGAAAAAGATGACCACTTCCTCCTTCCTTCACTTTCCTCCGTACCTATATTATTAAATGGATATTTTTTAATAAAATACTATTTACTTAATTTATCAAATTATTAAAATAAAATAATTTTATATTTATAAATAATAAATTTAAAATTATCGTGTATAGTATTATTTAAACCATTTTATTCTCGATTTTTACTGTAAAAATCTACCCTCTAAAAACTTTATATAATATAGTGATTTATTAATATAAAAATAAAAGTAAATTCTAATTGATAATTCTGAAATATAACAATTAATATATAAAGTTAGATTTAAGTATTATTTTGAATAATTTTTGTGATTATGTAAATTTTAATTATTACAATACAGATTATATCTCAAATTCCAATGTACGTGTAATAAAACCGGGACCAAATACCCACAAATAAAGAGCCATCACATTAATTATAACAGTGTTATTTGAAACTTGCTTCCATACTTTTTTAATTTTCGTCTTTCTTATACTTCTTGAGTTTTGGTAGGTCAATTCGGCTCATTAAATGGGGGACTTAAGACCCACACTATTAGCTTCAAATTGTCATTCTTATATGCTAAATCATTGTCCATCTTCTTTAATTATATGCATAAATGAAATTGTACATAAAGTTGAAACAAAATAGTTGTTCAAAAGGGCTGACCATATGAGTATGGCTTATTGATCACACACCTAGAACACCCAAGTAAACCCACACTCAACAATCATTGAAGATAGTGGTACAGAAGCTTTTTTTTGGAGTTTTTCTAACACCATAGCTTAAATTCAACCCAGAATCACCCATTAGTGTAAAGTCAAGCACTTGACTTTGGGTTCCTCGGTACCTTTGTTGTCATCTTCCTTGTATGACCGACCTTTTTTTTCCTGGAGATCAGTAATAGCTTCCAGTTTGAATCTGGCTGTGGATTATTATGAATAACATCACTAACATGATATGAAAATACAAAAAGAGGGTTGTGGTTCAGGCTGAAATAGCACGAAATGCCATGTTGAAGAAGAGCTCGATGTCAGGGTGGGAGAAGAAGGCGATGTGCTTGCGGCGGAAGCAGGCATTCTTCGAGGCGGGTCTCTGCTTTTTCGGGGCGGGAGGGCAGGTCTCGGTCGCGGGTATCCTGAATCTCCGCGCCTTTGGGGTGGAGCAGACGTGTCCTGTTTTGGCGGGCGGCGGCTCTGCCCCCAGGGGAGGGAGTGTGGACGGCAGTGAAACGGCCGAGGTCTCTAGATTCTTCGGGTTACTGGGCGGCTTCCGGGGTTTTCTTGGTTTAATGGCAGGTGGCGATGATGCAGTTGTTGAGATTCTTGGGGGTCGTGTTCTTCTGGCTCTGCCCTTGGGCGCCATTAGAGAGTGCTTCGAGTTCTTGGAATATTGGTAATGGAGAGAGTTTATACAGTTGGAGGGAGGGTGTCCATTAAAGCTACTGAACGGATTTTGACTGCATGAAAGTGGGAATCAAAAGGAGTGGACGGAGGAGGCTGAGAGGTTCTTTGGAAACACCACTTTTAAGAAAGAGGAAGGAGGAAAGCAGAGCAACTGAGGTGCAGAAGGGGGAACAGAGCTCTCTAATTCTAAGGAGGGGCATGCAGCATCATCGCCATCACTACCTTTTTCAAGATTCTCTGCATCCACCAATGTGGTGGGCTCTCGGCTGTTGTGCTGTGTGACAGACAGTGAGGTTTTCGGGCAGAGACAAAGGGATCCTCAGTTGTTTGTTCATCAGTAGAGAGAGAGGCTTCCAAGGAGTAATCCGAGGCCCGCACAATTGGTCACATAAAGTTTGATCACAATTATACCCGAACTCGTGTCGTAAATCTAGCTCGTGTTATATTGAGTATTAAGAAAAAATATTAAATTTGAAGTGATTTAATCGTTTTGACTCGTAAGTAATACTTGACTCGTATACCATACTATCTTATATTATATTAAATTTAGATGGTTGGCACCGTACCTAACCCAATATTATACATCCGAGAAGGTTGTAAAGAGATTTGTTTTAGGGTAGAACCCATCTTTTATGTATAGAAATGTCGAAATTGACCAAATTAAAAATTCATATTGATAAGTTGGATTCACAGATATTACAAATATAATGAAACGAGTTTTTTTTATTTGATAGTAATATTCTAATTATGTAGACATATGCAGATCCGACAGACATGTGTGTATACTATTCTGTGAAGACGAGGATGAGCACTCCAGGAGGCTACATTGGCTTTAGTAGTAACGCGGTGGAGGCGGAGACTTGTAATAGTACCGTGGTGACTTGTAGTCGTATGATGGTGGTGGGGATGGTGAAGGCTGAGACTTATAGAGGTAAGGAGGAGGAGGAGGAGGAGGAGGAGGAGGAGAAGGAGGGGAGGGGAGGTTGAAGGTGGTGGTGGTGGGGACTTGTGGGGTGTAAGGCTCGTAATTGGCCGCCACGCCTATGGCAACAAGGCAAAACGCCACCGCGTAAACCATGAGTGGGGGCAGTCCCATGGCCATTTCTGGTTCTCAAGCTAGACGCTCTACTGTAGAGAAAATGGTTATGGCGGAGAGGAGAGTGAGTAGTTTGATGAGTGCATAGAGGGTGGAGAGAATGGGCCTCTATATACTAAGTCATCCGGTGGTTCGGCCATTTTTTTAAGCTATTCCGGTCAAACTTTTCAAGGGTCGAAATTTCTGTCATGTTCATCAAAACGTACACGTTACGGCATGTGAGAGACTTCCATGCAAGAAGGAAGGAGTAGTTGAAGAAGATGATATGGAAATTTTCCAAGTGAAAAACGCGTACAGAGCTATTAAATTAGGGTTGTGAAGAAGAAGCCAGAGAAACTTCTCCACAAAGCAACAAGCAGCAAAAATCATACTTTGGGCTACCATACCAATATCTTATCTTAGTCAAAGCAAAAGAGATCGAAAACGGTTCCATGGGATTAACGGAAGGTGGGCTAAAGGTGGGAGAGAGTTGCTGATGGAGTGTTCTTCGCTTGGATTGCAGGGTCGGGGAGACGAGGATGGAGCTGGAGAGCTGGAAAGCAGTGACGATCACGGCCGGACTTTGGGGTTGAAATGGTGGTGAAGCGGGTCGGGCCCCGTCGGAACTTGCCTATCGGAATCCACCGCTGCCCTTTCGCCGAACCTCGCCGGCGGTTCGTCGGAGTCGAAGTGCGATCTCTGTTAACCATTCATTACCAGGAAAAAAAAATCCCGAAGCAGAGGAGAAACAGAGTATCAGTAGAACAGAGTATCCAAAAATGTCGTTTTTAAGCCTCGAGCTCAAAGGAAGAGCGTCGTCATCATCAGTAGGGTACCTGAGAAAAGGAGGGAGGCGAGATTTCTTCCACCACCCCTGGCAGAGTTCCCTTTACGAAGCCGCCTGCACATTCTGCGTCTATGGCAGAGTAAGCTTAGAATCGCCATATCTTACATGCAGAGAGAGAGAGAGCTTACGGGGGGCACGAGAAGGATGTAAGAAGAGCACAGTGAATGTCATTGCGATGAACAACGAGACGAGAATCCTCCAGCAGTAATTTCTTCCGGAAGCCATAGCGAGAGATACACAGAGAATTGATGATATATAAATGGGGAGTCGTCTGCGACTGAGCTTCGTCTAAGAATGGCGAGACACCGCAAAATGGACAGCTAGCAGGTGACAGTAAGGCAGGGGAGGGAGACGGAGGGGCAATGAGGAAACGGCCGTACGGTGGGAAGGCAGGCAGAGAGGCGCATAGGGACAAAAAACAGAACATTCTTTATCTTTGAAGCTGGCGGCTGAAAATCGGGTGGCTGACATCTGTCATCGACCCGTTTAATTTGTTTGATGACTTTGTCGATCGTTTTTATAGTTTCGGATCAAAATCTCACCACCCCAATATGTTACAAAGCACTGTTCTAACATGATAATATTTTATATATTTAATATAATTTTATTTATTTAATAATATATTATAATATTTTTTATTAAACGTATAAATACTAATATTTTTAAAATAATTTATTAAATTACTTATTAATAAAATTGTGCTATTCTAATAAAAAGATCTCATTCTTAATATCTCATTCTTTCATTAATTTAGTATTTTAAATTTAATATATTATTTGGTATCCTTTCCACTTCTTATTTTTTGCCAAAAATTATTATGGCCCAGTTTTGAAAACGTAGTTCAAAATTTATTTTCTCATGTAAAAACTGCTAATCAACATATTGACATTATCAGTTTAAATAGAAAACCATAAATTAAATCACACCTAATTCACAAATTCAAATTCGAATTATTAAGTTTAATTCACAAAATCGAATTATTAAGTTTGGTTAGTTTATAATCCCTTACCTTTAATTGCAATTATAAATTTGAGTATCTAGATTTTTAAATAAATTAGAAAACTTTCTGCTAATAAAAATACATATAAAAATTGAAACCATAGATTTTGTATTAAAATATTGAGGGTAGCCTCAATATATTAATAGCTTGGGATAATTATGCGCAAATATTTTGATATATTAATAATATTATTACATGATAAATCATATAAAAATATATTATTGTGATGTCATTATTAATTTTATAAAAATTTATTCTCTATAACTAGTTTAAATTATTTTCGATTTAAAATTTTATAATAATTAATTATATATTTTTTAATTTTTAGAATAACTAGTTTAAATTATTATTTAAAATAAAAGTATTTTATATTATTTGTATTTATTAAAAATACAATCGCACATTATATATTATATAATGGTGTGAGTTTATAATATTATAAATTTTACTATATTAATAATTTATTATTTTTAAATATAAATAATATTAATTTAGTTAGATATTATAATAATTAAGCTCACTCATATACTCTACCGTTAAATAATATCTTATCACTACTCGACTTACTTACTCGTTTTTACCTGATTATTGAAGAAAAATACTGAAATTGAAATTATTATTGTTATTTATTTGAAATTAAAATAATAATAATATAATTATATATATATATATATATTATATTTATTATATTAAATAAAATATACAACTGATTTTATAATTTTTTAAATATTATAATAGTTATAATTTATAATTTTTAACTATCCTAAAAAGATAAAAAAAAGTTATTAACTTTTCAACAATTACTTCTATATAATGTTCCTACCCTAGTATCCCAATCCATATGAAATTATTAACATCTGTCGAAAAAAAAATTAAAGAATTCTAAAAAAAATTTTGATTCCTTCCATAAGCACATAATTATTTATTTTATTCTCGTACAAATAATAAAAAAATTCAGTAATATCTAAAAAGATACGTAGAGAATGTTTCTTTTTTTTTTTAAGGATTTCAAAAAATTAATCTTTATTTTAGTTGTTAAATCATCTTTTGATTAATTAATGTTATTCCATCAGCTTATCTCCGGTGATTATCCGCTATTTTGGTAGACCATTTTACCAATTTCTTGTCTTTAAC
This sequence comes from Trapa incisa, assembly GCA_030064435.1. Taxonomy (NCBI): domain Eukaryota; kingdom Viridiplantae; phylum Streptophyta; class Magnoliopsida; order Myrtales; family Lythraceae; genus Trapa; species Trapa incisa. Next base: position 513,143 of record CM057774.1, on the reverse strand, counting down.
GAGATTTAGCCATCTTATACTAAGTTACCATAGTATTGATGCCATAAGAATGTATGATTTAGGAGGAAAAGGAGAGGGATATGTAAAATGGGTTGATTCTCCCGGGCTGACCTCGGTCAGAAACTCCAGTCGCCGTCCGACCTACATACATGATGGGGAAGAATGAATTTATATCGTCTCCTCATCGTTCCACTCGCTGCCGCAATCCAAGTAGCTCACGTGGATCAACAAGAACATGTTGCCAGTGTAGTCGCAGTTGTAAAACGTGACGACGACCTTCGTCCACGTCATCAGGTAGTTCCTCTATGAGTCCCCTTGTCGGAATTTGACGGAGGCGATGTGGTAGGCCATAACCATCTCCTTCTCCGTCCTAAACGTCCCCGTCCATATTATCTGACAGTTGGCGTAAATCTGAGCACCCCAATGGCCGTTCTGTTATATATATATTTTTTATTTAATAAAATTATGTATTTTATTAATTGAAATGAAATTACATATAATTAAAATTTGTAAAATTAAATATAATACACAAATACACATATTCTCTATCTTGGTAAAATTTCGAGAGTAAATTATATATTTTATTATAACTAAAATGTCATATTTAAAATAAATATTTGTATAATATTAACTTAAATAACATATAATTTTAATTAATTACTTTAAATATATAATATAATATTTAAATACTTTAATAAGTAAAAACTATATTTAACTAAAATTGTATATTATTAATTTTAGTTTAATTAAAATTTTTATAGTAAATTTTAGAAGTTTAGTTTAATTAAAATTAAGATAGACATTTATACGTATATTAATTTATATATATATTAAATATTTTATTAAGTAAATATATATTTTTTTAAAGATAAATGAAATATTTATATATAAAATGAAGTTATTATACATATACATATCTTAAATTTCACATTTTGATATTACTAAAATTATACCATTTAAAGAATTAAAAATGTATTATAGTAAAATATTTAATTTACAATAAAATTTTAATTAGTTATACAAGTTTTATACAAAAAAAATACTTATTAGGATGAGATATTAATAAAAAAGATAATATAATAGTATATATAAAAAATAGTTAAATTTATTAAAGTATGATTTAATAAGTTGAAATTGAAACCAAACCATTTATTTCATCAAATATTAAATTAACATGTTAATATATATATATTATATAAAATTGTAATTTAGGAAATTCAAAAATCTTAATAAATTTATTAAAATGAAACTTACAAAATATATGATTATCTTATTAAGTTTTAGATTATCTCTCCAAAATCAGACATATTATATGCCTTCTTTGATTCTTAATAACTAATTCCATTTTTTGTATAAATTATCTTAAAAATCACAAAATTTTTTAAATATCTTCCAAATATTATTAAATAAAGTGATAACTAATAGAATTCTTATTTTTGTAATTTCTTTTATATAAACCTTAAATATTAGTGAATAAGGTATTTAATTTTTTATATAAATTAGTTATATTTTATTTTATTAATAATTTTAAAAAATAATTATAAAATTAGGTTATTTATTAAATTTAGATATTTATTTCCTAATACATTTATTTTTAATCTAATTAGTGATATTATTATTTTAATGAAAGCAAATCCGGTTTTATTTAATTTAGATTTTATCTCTAATTATATATAATATATATAATCAAAATAACAATTTATATAATGTGTATTTTTTTTAATTTTAGTTTATAATTTTTCCTATATCTTGACCCTTCCAATACCCTTATATGAATTATCATTTAAGAAAATATTATTTCTCATAATTATTTTGTAAGTTAAATTATAAAAAAACCTTAAAAAAAACTTTATATTAATGATAATAATAAATATATGATAATCATATAATATTATAAATATATATTAAAATATTATATTTAAAAATATATTTTAAATAAGAATAAAATATATTAGTAAATATAATGTATATTATATTTATCATTATGTAAAATGCATTATAAAAATATATATTTATATTAATATAAACATTTTAATATACTTTTATTTGATAAGACCTAAACAAATTATTAAAATTTACAATAACATTATTTATTGTATAAGAAGTTTATTTAGAATAATATATATAATTATATGTTATATATTAATAATATTGAATAATTTTATTTTTCTCAAATGATTCAAATAAATTTATTTTATCAAATAATATAAACAATTTATTTAAAAAAGTAAAATTATTCAATATTATCAATATACAACATATAATTGTATGTTATACTTTTATACATTTTTCTTATGTATAAAAATATTATATAAATGAATTTATTATTATATAAATAATTTTATTATAAATTTTAATATTTTTGTATATATTATCAAATAAAATTATATCAAAATTTATTATATTTTTCTTAATATAAATATATTTTTTGTAATAAAATTAATATAAGGAATAGCCCTCCCTCAAAGATTGTAGGAGAAGGGTGGCTCAAAAGATTAAGAGAATGTATTTTAGAGTAAAAATAGTAAAGCAGTCAATTGTTGTTGATTAAATTAAGGATTAATAACTTTAATTTATGATTACATTAGTACTATGGATGATCTAATTTAAGCTTTATACAACTAAGCTCTTTGTGTAGAATTAGAAGCCACTGTGTATCTTCAAATGGGATAGTGGAGGGGGACCCACTGGTTGACCACTGAGCTGATTCCCGCGCGTACCGTAGTTGCGGCCGCGACCCTCTCACTATTCTGTCGCCTCTCCGTCCTCGTGTACCTTAATCCGCATGCATTGCACAGAGTCTGAAAAACATGTATGGAAAACTAATGAGAAACTGCATATTACTTATATAAGAGTATATTGCAATGAACTGACATGGCGTACCCTTGGTCCGAGAGGACCCCAGCGCCACATTGGGGTTTCTGTGGTGTTGCATCGAGGGTTCAAGCACCTCCGCTTGGTAGCTGATTTGCCGCCTTGAACATTGTTGCTTGCAGGTTCTATTCCCACCTTCTCCGGCAGATACTGTCTCCTATAAGGCATCTCGATGCGCCTGCTGCTGTTGCCTGGGGCCGGTGCGAGGTAGTTGGAAAACCACGGATACCTACCGTAGATGGTGGAGTCAGCGACAACAGTTGGAGGTGGCGGCAGCGGTGCCATGAGGTTCCTCAGCTGATGGCTATGGCTGCCAACTCCATTGATGCTTTGTGGCATCACTGGCAACTCTGGGAGTCTTGCCGCCATACCTGAACTCCTCCGACCATTCAACTGTGGACATATACGAGAAAAGTTAATTCCTTTTTTGGCTTTTTCCATTAATATTTTTTTTTACAAAATAATATTTCTTACTGGGTTAGCAATGGGGTTTGCCATGGTGCAGTGATAAGGAGTGAAGGAAGGAGCTGGTCTTCTAGGGTTCCTAAATGGTCCAACCCAGCTGACCACCCCAGGTGCCGCCGTGCTCTTATCATCCTTGCTGTCAACCTTGGTGAGTCCTAGTCTCAGCTCAAGGTCCAATTTCTCATCTCCCCTTTCATGTGCTGCAGCTGCAGGAGCCATCATGCTGCCATCCTTGATGAGCCCTAGCCTAAGCTCAAGGTCCAGTTTCTCACCTCCCCTCTCATGTGCTGACCCTGCAAGTTCAAGTCCCTCCATTGCACCCATTTGGCAGCCCAACTGGTTTGAAAACCTTGCATGAAATATCATAAATTGGCATGCTAACAGCATTACTTTCAATCATTGAATGCATGCAACCATGAATAAATAAAGTAGTAAATGCAATGCATTTAATTAGATAGATTAATTGTCATATAGGGTTCACACCTATTAAATACTCTTTCTATTTATGGTGTATACAAATCAAGATTCAATCTAAATGTGCATGAAATGCCTATCATCATAATCTTTTTTTGGTATAATTATATTCATAACTTTGAACCATTTACAATACTCATCTTAGAGCCAACTTAGGTGTAAAGGGTATACAATATTAAGAGATTTACTTCACACTTGCAACTTAAGTACAAGAAAGAGTAAACTAGTAAATCTGAAATAATGGGGTAGATGCATACTTTACCGCGACGGTAGACTGCGTGGCGACCGGAAGAAGGAATCCAGCCACCAAGGATTTTGATGGGTTGACCTATACAAATGACACAAGTAGTTGTTATGGAATAAGAAGAGTATTTATAGACTTTACTTTGGTATGCAAAGCATGAGGCATACTACAAGTGTTGTGATTATTGTCCTTTTGAAGCTCCAAATATTAAGTTTTTGATCAAATAACAATTTAATGGACAATTATAATTATATGTATTTGTGATTCCATCATCTCCAAGAGCATCACACATTGGATTGGATTGGATTACATGCCTAATTTGCCCTAATCTGACATTCAAACATCAAATTTCCATGTTTTTGATAAATTACCTAAAAATTTAATAACCCAAATGTAATAGTTAAGAAAATTAATTGTCATGCACTCAATTGATGTTGAATAGGATGATGCCAAAAGTGAGAGGCATGTGAGTTGGAATGTGAAGCAATAGGGTTATTGTAAAATCTGAGTATTCTAAATTTGTATAGATCTTGAACTTTGGATAAATTACTAAATCCTATCTAAACAATTGTATTCAAACTTTCCATTTTTTTATACGAGAGTAAGTACATACTCATCCTTAACACCATTTTTTAGCTTAACAAATTATTATTTTATTAATTTATTAAATTATATATAAAATCGATATAATAAAAATATTAAAATAAAATAAATTCTCTAATTATTGATAATATATTTAAAATTATTAGGAACCATAATATTTAAATCGATTAATTACCTATTTTTACACTAAAAATATGCTAGTATTTTTATTCGATTAATCGTTTAAATATTTTTACTTTACACTTTAAAAATATAATATAATATAATAATTTATAGACAAAAAATTTATTAAATTTTTAATTAATTAATAAATAGTATAATAAAATTAGATTAAAGTATAATTTTAGATAATATATATTATTATTTAAGTTTTAATTATTTCAATCCTACGTGCCTCCCCTTTTAATGCGGGTGTAGGGAACCGTTATTTTCATTTCTCACTATTATTTTTGTCACTAAATTTATTGTAAATTGATCAAATAATTCATACACATGAAATTTTACATTTCACGGAACTATAGAGCCTTTTCCTTCTTCCATCATCGTGGATTCATGCTGACAGGCTGACACCCTATTGGCCCAACTCTTCAACCCACTTGCCGGCATGGACAGATCCATCCATCCCTCACATGCCCAGTTCCCCTTTTCATCACTGAGGTACAGTCCCATGGATGGCTCGGTCTTAGATGAACTGCACAGTTCTTGATAACGGGGCTTGAACCAGTGGACTACCTTTATCGACAATAACGACATGATTGAGGCGCCCCATGATTCCCACCTCCGGTGGCTGCTGGTGGTGGCTGTCGCAGTCGTAATCGGGACGGCAAGGGCCGATCTGAACCAGGACAAGACGGAGTGTGCGGACAAGCTGGTGGGGCTGGCCACCTGCCTACCCTACGTGGCCGGGGATGAGAAAACTCCGAGCATCGACTGCTGCAGCGGCATGAAGCAGGTGCTGGACAAGAGCAAGAGGTGCATCTGCGTCCTCATCAAGGACCGCAACGACCCGAATCTCGGCATAAAGTTCAACGCCACCCTCGCCCTCTCCTTACCCGACGCCTGCCACTCCCCCACCAACATCACCCAGTGCATCGGTGAGTAAAGGTCGATTAGAATTCTTCTTCTTCTTCTTCTTCTTCTTCTTCTTCTTCTTCTTCTTCTTCTTGAACATGCGATATTACTGGATGCATACAGATCTGCTGCAGCTGGATCCGAAGTCGAAGGAGGCCGAGATATTCACGGGGTCGTCGTTGAAGGGCAACAGTAGCTCGGCTCCGAGTGCGAGCGAAACCGCATCCCCGCCGGCCACCAATGGTACGTTGAGAATCAAACCGATCCATGGCTACTGGTAGATTAGTTAGACGACCGTATATCTGTACTTGAAGGTTATTAAGCTTTTCTGCCGCACTGATTTTGACTTGCACGAGGTGGTTTCTGGTTTCCACTTTCCAGCGAGTTCTTCAGCGAGCAATGGGACATCATCAGATACCCAAAATGGAAGCAGTGGAAGGAAGATGAAGATGGAGCTACTGGTGTCAGTGGTTGCAAGTGGAGCTCTAGTGTGGTGGTTCACTTCGAATCTGATGCTGTATGCTTGATTTCTGTGTTTTTTTCCTCATTTGTCTATGAGGAGTTTGAATTGTGGTTCTATCACTTCTTTGGCATCAAAGATTGTTGGGTCTTTGAGGATACGGGCAATATGATAAGTTGAGCTATTGTTCTTAGGCATCAAACATTGTTGGGTCTTCTTCTTCTTCTTTCTCTTGCTCCTTCTATTGTAGATTGCAGGTCCGAGGGATGATGATGTTCAGATGCTGATCACCCAATACTGCACGATTTGCTGCTACAATGGGTTATGTATTGGGTGATTCATGCATATCCAAACTTTGATATTTGGATATGTTATCCATATCTAGAAGACAATAGCAAAGCTCGTCATCCCAATTTACTGGTTATCCTCAAAACCTCTTTCCGGTTCAGAAACCAATTCAGATTGTTAAAAAGATTGAAACTTTACTAACAGATAATGATATACCAGTATGTGCATTGATTCCAGGTAGCTGGCTTGACTGTGGTAGGTTATACTGCAGCAGTCTCATTTGGGATTGCCTCCTCTCTGCATGTCTTTTGACTTGTTTAGGTTACTTAGCCCCTCCAATGGCTGCTATTGGTGCAATACCTCTGGATCAGGAAGATTGGGTTGATGGGCTATTTTGCAGAAGTTGCTGAAACAATATCATCTGTAAGTTGAACAGCCAGCCATGTAACCATGTGCTTTTATCTATCCATATTCTGTCCTTGTTATGTTCCATCTTTGTTGGGCCAATTCCTTGAAGGCTCCATTTTAGCTCTGGGTGGTTTACTTTTCTGGTGCAAAATTCCAAGGCTTGGAGACCTTCTGGTGGGAAATGAGATCTGGATCCATGAAAGGGTAGAAGAAAGTGCCAGGGGGACCCACTGGTGTCCTGTCCCCCATCCCCAAGGCCAACAGCTTATCCGTTTGGCGCTTCTGGAAAAAAAGATCTCCAACCCATGTCAACCTGGGCCACCCACACTACATAAATGATTCTTTAGACACTTGTTCAATGGCATTTAGCTTTCTTTCTAGAACCTCTAGTCCTTCAACCAGGCTGGATTCCAAAAGTTCAATAAAGTAGGACCAATATGGCCAGGCCAATTCCTGCTAGAGAGAGAGGGGATAGACCTTTGAGGATAGGCAGTAATCAGTATGCAGTGAGTTACTTTTTAACCACTTGTCATCTCCATGGATGGAATGGGACCATCCTGTCTCCCCTAAAAGTCACCACCCAAAGAGGTTCATGAAACTGCTGACTCAAAGCTAAGCTTGCAGATAGGCTCTACTAGAATTGCTGAAAAAGAAACCCATCATCCCCCTTCACCTTAAAGTAATGGCGTGTGTTAAAAAGGGGACCCCACTTTATCTGCAACTTTTTCTCATGCCATCTTCTTCTTCTTCCTCTTCCTCCTGTCAAATTTCAAGTTGGGCAAGTGACTCCCTCCCTACAATAAAGAATGGAACACTGGTTTAGGAAACCATGGGAGGAGAGGAAACCCTTCTTCCCCGTCACACTCAGAAGGGTTGCAAGAACATGCGCCTCTGGAAAAAAGAACACATATTATATTCTTTCTCAGCTTTATGTCAAACATATTTGACATCACACACTTATCTCTTCCTCCACCTCAACCGTTACCATCATCATCATCATCAATTTTCTACAGCATCTTGACAGTATTCTAAACACCATTTTAACTATTCTCTAACGTGCAGACAAAAGTAATCTTCCCATCTATCCCATTCCTTGCCCAAAAAAGTCTTCCAAATTCATTCATCCATACCCAACAAGACAAGTGAAGAGTAGCATGAACCCCCCTCCACTTGGGAAAACCGACGCCCGATTCCATGATCTAAATTTCCCGTTGACGCCGCGGACTTGGTTGCCGGATTTGCCGTGGAGAATGGGTGATTGGTTCGGCCGTAAGAAAATAACATTTGATCTTATCCGAGCTTCTGTGGTGGGCCGTGGGAGGGTGTGTAGGCACGCGCTGCCAGCACCGACTTGTCTATCTCACCCCCTACGTGTCAGCATCTGGGTGGAGGCCGATATAGATCAGCCGTCCATTTTATTGCTTGATTGGCGTGGGCTCCACGTGGACAATAATTGTCATTAACTACAAGTAGAACTCAATTAACACGTGTGATTATCAGATTAATTTTAAATTTAAAAATATATAAATTTATAAGATTATACAGAAAATATTTTATAATATAATATAAATATAATTATGTATATTTTAAATTAAATTAGATTAAAAAAGCTAGATTACTAGATTAAATTATTAAATATGTACATTGAAAGAAAAAGTACTGCCGCTTTCTCCACGTCACCACGCCAACGTGGCATAAACTTGCCACATCCTCCCCCTTCCCCGCTATAAAAATCAGTGAAGGGTCTGATCTGAGCTTCTCAGTACTCAGAACTTGAAGATCTGAAAATGGAAAGCTACGATTCCATTGAGTGGGTTCCAAATCTGCCGGTAGATCTAGGCCTCGAGTGCCTCACCCGGCTACCGTACTCGGCCCACGGCGCCGCCTCCGGCGTCTGTCGGAATTGGCGGGAGCTCCTCCGGAGCCCCGGGTTCTACCTCCACCGCCGCCGGATGGGATACACACGGAAGGTGGCCTGCTTGGTCCAGGCCTTCTCGCCGCAGAACCTCTCCGGAGAGGGAAGCAAGCCCCATGGGTCTCCGAGTTACGCCGTCACTGTTTTCGATCCCGTCAGTGGCGCCTGGGAGCGTCTCCCCCCTGTACCGAGGTTCCCCGGCGGTCTGCCGCTCTTCTGCCAGGTCGCAGGCTGCGAGGGGAAGCTCGTCGTGATGGGAGGGTGGGACCCACAGAGCTACGACCCCGTCAGGGACGTCTTCGTGTACGATTTCACCGCCCAGGAGTGGCGGAATGGGGCTCTTATGCCGTCGAAGCGGTCGTTCTTCGCGGCGGCCGGAGTCGGCGGGATGGTGTACGTCGCTGGCGGCCACGACGAGAACAAGAACGCTCTGAGCTCCTCCTGGACGTACGATCCGAGGAGGAACGAGTGGACCGAGCTGCCGCCGTTGGCCAAAGCGAGGGACGAGTGCGAGGGTTTGGCGGCGGCCGACGGCTTGTTTTGGGTCGTCAGCGGGTACCCGACGGAGCGGCAGGGGGGCTTCGAGGGGAGCGCTGAGGTCTACGAGCCCGCGGCTGGAGAGTGGCGGATGGTTGACTGCGCGTGGGAGCCCGGCCGCTGCCCGCGGTCCTCCGCGGGTGTATCGAAAGACGGTCGGCTGGTGAGTTGGTCCGAGTCGAACACGGAGGTCCGAGTCGGAGTGTGTGGGGTCTCCCTTGGCGAATTTACCCTTCTGACCGAGTCGGAGTATCAGGGGGCCCAACAGGGGTTCTATACCCTGGGAGGGCAGAACGGTAAATTGACTAAGATCAGCGTGCCCGAGGAGTTCTCCGGCTTGGTCCAATCAGGATGCTGCGTCGAGATATGAAGGAATTTACAAACCAGTCCTCCAGTTTTTCCTCCATCTTTTTCTTTGACCACTACTTTTTTTTCTTTTGCTTTTGGTCCCCAGAGCGCAGATGTATATAGAATTTTGATGTAAATTGTACTTTCTTCCTACTGCAATTTTGCCATGTGACTTCTTACTTATCTTACATAGAATGCATCCAGTGAAAACTGATGCAGATTCACTCACTTAATGTGATACCATAATAGATTTTAGAGAAGAGAAGAGTTCTCTCAACACTCACAAGATACCCAGCTCATAGTTCATCTAAAATTCTAAATATTTGCAATGCAGGTAGGAGCAAATGACTAAAGAGCTGTGTAAGTAAAAGATGAGGCAGGAAGAGAGCAAAATTGGATCCTCAACTCTGGGCAAAAGTGCAGTTTGCAGAAGGATAAAGTGGGGGAGGGTTGAAGAGGAGAAGAGGGCTTGGCTATGGGCACAAGCAAAAATTGATGAGAGAATGAATGCAGAAGATAGATAGATGTGTGGCATTACAGGTGTGAATCATATGATCACATGATAGGGATGATGCTCTCAAGGCAATACAAGAGCTAGGCAGATGACCCATAGCTGGAGCTGCAGTCTTGAAACTGACACCCCTGAGAAACTTCCTGACTGGGGACTGCTAGGTGCTAATGCTGATGGAGGAGTGAGCCCACTTGAGCTTGTATTGGAACTGTTTCAAATATGCAACCAGTTCAGACCCAGATGCCAGCACTAACTAAGTTTTGCTCTGAATGTATGTAATCAGGACATATGGTCTCTGAATCTTACCTTCCTGTGAAAATGCAGGATCCAGAACCTGCAGGTTGGGAATCGCCAACAAAGGAACAAGTCAGAATGGCCAAGAAAACAGCACTTGTGATCACTAGTACTCTGATGCTACCAAAATCAAAGAGAAACAAGAAAACTTTCATAGTTTTAAGGTCATTTGATCGGTTTACTTGGGCAGATAACAAAGCCCTTCTTGATGATATTCAAAATTCCTCCAGGGAAAATTGCAACTTACTTGGGTCAACTGTAGTGAGAGTAGCTGTGTCCTGGAAATCACAGGTTCCCCCAGAACTGTGCATTCTTTGATAGTAGTCATTGTAGGCATAAGTCGCGTGGTTTACAACTGTATTTGGCTCATAACAAGGCTGACCCTGCTGAATTGCCGAGCAGTTAGCCAGACCTGGACCACATACCCAGTTCAGTCCTTCCTGCAACTTGTCAGCATCAGCATCCAACTTAGCTACACAGAACCCATCCGTCGAATTTGCAGTGACTCTATCTGAAGTGCTTAAACTTAGAGGATACACAGCAGTTCCATTTGTAAATAACAAGCCCCAGTTCTTCTCTGACACAGGTCCTGACCTCTTGTCTTCGTTGAACAGCTCATAGATGTATGTGTTTATGGTCTGATCAGGCTGGCTCGGTGGCCCTGTTCCATTCAGCACTCGTCTGATCAAGTTTTTGTTGAAGGCTAGAGCATTACCTACTGTGGCATCTGGCTCATTGGACCCGCCTGATGAAGGCCACCCAGTTTCTGTCACCATAACAGGAATCCCAGAAAAATTCATGGCCTCAATCGAATAGTAAGTGGCATCCACCATAGCATCAAACATGCTGTTATAATGGAAAAGTGTATTAGGATCAACAATCTGTTTGACTGCAGGAAGTGATTGGAAAAGAGAGTACTCCAATGGGAAAATCCCATTCCCTTCATTAAATCCATAGTATGGATAGGCATTCAGCATGTAAGAAGAGTTTGTGTTTTGCAGGAACTGAAGGAGCTGATAAATTATAGAATTCCAAGAAGAGTTGAATGCTGCAGTGGAAGGAGGAAAGGACTTTGGGATCAGGCTCATGGACTGTGGAGCTGAGACTTTGACCTGAAGATTGAGGTTTGCTGCCACTAGAGCTTTATGGAGGTAGTTCATTGCAGGAACCAGAACCTGGCCTACACCCGGGACTGAAGTGAGAACCTCACTTCCCACAGCAATATAAGTTATATTCGTTGAAGGCAAGTAAGCAGCTACATTCTTATTGATCCATGCCCCTGCTATTGAGGGCGACTCCCCAATTCCCAAGACCTCTTCATTGGTAACACCAACAATCACATCTATCCCACTGTTGGAGAGAGCTTTAAGCATTCGAGCATCGGCATCATAAAGTTTAACATGTGTGATTTGATTCACTTTGAGGATTGTTACAATGTCTGAAGCCGAAGGGAGATCAGATACCTCAGTTCCTATGTTTATCCCCACATAAGCCCCTGCATAGCAATCTTATGATCATAACCCGAGAATTGGGGAATACTTTTAATCATCATAAGAGTTGATGTTCCATTACCAGAATTGCCTTGGAGAAATCCAAGTATGAGAAGCAAAAGGAAGAACCCATGCCATTTTTGAAGCCTCATCTCAGGAAAAGTTCAATCTTTCTCTAGCTGGACTTTGGTGGAGAATGAGCTGCAGAGTTTTGGGGCAAAAACACAATCAGTTACAAATCATGTTCTCCAGGTGTGTGTAAAACATACTACACAGAGGATAAACAAAAAAAATTCAGTGCAGTCAAGTCCCCTTAGTATACAATAAACAAGGAATCAACAACAGCCTAGCCAGAACTACCTTGAGCATTGTTGAGCTGTACTATTAGCTACTCTTATAAGGATTGTAGGAGTTCATTCATTGCTTTTCCTTGATTATATCTCAAGAAAACATTTGACTACCAAGTACAAACACCCAGTTATTCTTTGAGGAGAAAGATGGGAAAGCTATGAGAAAAATTAATTGAACTCTAGCACTAGATCATTGGGGACCAAGAAAAGTCCATCACAAGGCTCTACAATGAATCAATAGCTCAAAACAAAGAATAGAAATTGTCAGTCTTGCTATCAATATCAACATGTTGGACATGGCACAACTTAGGCAAATAGCCCCAATTAACATAATCAGACAACTTGTCCCACTTACATTAGATTAGAATATTGTTTATGCTGAGACATTCAAGGGAGAAGGAATGGCATATCTGGAGAACATATAGAATTACCTGATTTTACACCATTATCATCGTCTACAGTAAATGCAGAGAGAGTGGTGAGTCATCAGGAGAAGTTCAGCTTCTGTTAATCAACAACCTTACAGAAGAGACTAGCTTATAAGGAGAAGAAACAGATGAAAGTCTGAAACCTAATAAAACTCAAGGAGAGAGAGAGAGAGAGAGGTGGGGAGACTGTGGGACAAAGGGTAAAATGCTCAAGACTGAGAAGCAAAAAAAAATCCAGATGAAGAATATCAAACAAGAAGGCCAACAAGAACCAAAATCGAGCTCACAAGAACATCCCACTTCCTTTATAAAGCTGAAGATGCCTAAGAAACCCTTCTCCTGGGTCAGTCTTCAGAGTTATTATACACTATGCTCCGAGCATCACTTTACCAGCACCAGCTCAGAATACTTGTTCAGGGCAAAACTCGGAGAAGGAAGACAAACAGACTTCTAGACCTAACGGCCTATGAGTCAAATGTTTCTCTTTGATCCCATTTCAAAATGCATTCTTACCCCACTAGCCAGACGGCTGACACCATATTTTATGGCACATAAATGGAGTTGAAAGTAGGGAAGCAGTACCTGTGATGAAGCTGGTGGCTTCTCTTCTCTAACGGGTCGGTCTGGACACACTTGCAGAGAGAAACGGTGACTGATGACTATGGTCTGGTGTGAGAAAGTCGGTGCTACCCCAAAGTATGATTTGTTTTTTAAGAAAGGGGAATTGTTGTTTGTCTGATCATTTTCACTTGCTTGGAAGATTAAGGGGTTCAAATATTTTCCGGGTGGGCGCTGCTCATCGAATTCATAGCCTTTCCTCTCACAATGAGCAGAGCAATGGTGACGAGAGAGAATGGCCCATCGGCCTTTCAAATTCTTCTCCGTCCGAAAATGGATCATTTTTTTTCCAGCTAAACCGCTCGATCTAGAAAGCTGAAAAGGCAAGGAATTTAGGAAGCTGATTTCACTGTAATAAACACCTGACTCAGCAACTACTCTTCAAAAGGTTAACCTCGTAATCTTGTCTTCTTACTTTCATTATCGTCTCTCAGAGTATTGATTGAATAAGCAAAGAAGGAATTTGGAATCTATCCCTAATGGGACTAGTTGGTTGATTGATTTTCCTACATGGGGGTTGCAGAATGAGGCCCCCACAGCAGCCCATATCAAGATTCGATTTTTCGTCCAGCAGTTCTCCAAATTTCCCAGAGGTCAATCGTGAGTATTGGAGAAAAGAATAGGACGACATGAAATGGATATCGAGCTTTCTATTGCTCGGCTGTAAAGTAAGGAGGAGCAAGGTCTCATGTCTGTGTTTCAGATAAGACGTCAAAAGTTTGTCCCTTTGTGTCTCTTTTTCTGTCTCTGATTAAAAACACTCTGGAAAGGCCAAAGCAACAAAAAAAAAATGCAAGATTCTCATCAGAGACAGCATGATATAGCTCTAGGGTTGATCATGCGAACTGAGCCACCCCAAGAGAATCCGTTTATTTTTATTTTCTTAGGCCATTTCTCTTCAAAATTAGCGTTGATGAATGCTCGATCGGAGAAAACAGCATTCAGATCGCCGTCGTCGCGGCCGCCGATGTGAATCCTCTGAGCACATCACCTTCGTTGTCAGTTTCCTCCCTGATGATTATAAACCCTACAAGAATCCGCAACTAGAAGGTCTAACTGCAGAGATCCCAATGCAAAATTCTGATATGGAACATGGCCCAAATGTTTTTCGGCCCATTAGTTGAGAACTTTTGTGGGCCGAAGCCCGGTGGAACCCTTTAGCCCATAATGACTCGTCATCTACTCCACTCGTCCGTCTTGTTTTCTGGGGGAAGATCGAGTGAATCGAGGGCAAACCGTGTGGAGTTGATGTGACGAGGGTGGAGGAATCGGGGTTTGATCCTTGGGCCATCTTTGATCTAGGGATTGCATCTGAATTTCAGTATCTTCGGTACGAATTCCCGCCCATCGCCCATCGGTTATACTCTTCTTGGCGATGATCTGTATGTAATGAATATGCTAATCGTGTTCCAGTTATCATCTCCGTTTGCGTTCTGTGGAAATTGGGATTGTTTCTCTACTACTATCTCTCTTTTGGAGTTAAATTCCTTGTTATTGGATAAGTTTCTGGCGAATCTTAAGGTGATTTGGTTTTGAACTCCATAGGAAATGGAGGAGCAGTTCATACTGAGGGTTCCGCCATCTGTTGCTGAGCGCATAGAGCGGCTTCTGAACGAAGATCCATCATCTTCTGCAGAAAATTCATTGGATTTGTCCTTCTTAGGTATGATGATGCTTAAGTTACAGTGTGCAGTAGCATGGGATCCCTTTATAATTTTTTCAGCATGTAGGATTACATGTTGTTGAATGTGTTCAAGCTCTGATGTTTTGGTATTGCACCATAACAAGTGTTTGCATGTGTGGCTGCAACCACCTTCTGTTTGATGAAATTGATGAAAAGGCCATAGACAACTATTCTCAGTCCACTCCTTATGGTAATGAAGTTCGAGATATTTTCTAGTCTTTTTTATACTGATTCATGAAGGCAGTGCCAATGGTAAGTTTCTTCTATTACACGAGTTTGGGTGATTTCTTTGAAACAGCTTGTAGTTAGATTGGAGGTTGACTGTAGATCTAATAAGAGATAGAGTGGATAAACATGATTCTTACAGTTCTCAATTTGGCAGAAGATGGGAGAAATGGGAAATTTGCTATTGGTGGTGATAGTTTTCCAGCTTCCCTCTTGGACCTTCCAACCGTAGTGGAATCATATAAAACTTATGATGATACCAATCTAGTCAAAACTGCAGATATTGGCCAGGTAATGAGCCCCTTGGAAGATTTTATGTGCCAATGTTGTTATTTTTTCATCATTACTTCCTTACTTGTGATCTTGTAATGAAGATAATAATGGTTAGAGAGGCAGATGATCCTGCCCCCGATGTGGTTGAGTACAGACATGGTTTGACACCGCCCATGAGAGATGCCCGGAAGCGAAGGTTTCGCAGAGAACCGGATCTAAATGTACTCTTAATTCCTCTCTTCTATACTCTGTGTTATGAATATAGTAATCTTGTGGATGCAGCCATTGATATAAGGAAAAGTAGATGATATAGATGTACTTTTTTGGTGTTTAACTGATCGCACCTCTTTGTTTCACTGTAGCCTGAGCTTGTCCGGCGAGTTGAGAAAGATCTGCTGAATATAATGGCTGGTGGGACAGCTGAAACTGCTGATATCCTTGCTAAAATAACTTCTTTCTTTCCTTATCAGTATCACATGGTTTCTTTTATTTCTAAGCCTTACTACTAATATTTTTAGAATGAAGGACCCAAGAAGCAGCTTCCTCATTTCATA
This sequence comes from Trapa incisa, assembly GCA_030064435.1. Lineage (NCBI taxonomy): Eukaryota > Viridiplantae > Streptophyta > Magnoliopsida > Myrtales > Lythraceae > Trapa > Trapa incisa. The sequence goes on along the minus strand of CM057774.1, from coordinate 497,029 downwards.
TAATTTAAAAAATGCTATTCTAGTCGATGCCATTTAACTCTCCTCTTAAGAAAGCATCACTCTGTACGGATATACTTTGCTCTACTAATGAGTGGCCTATGAAGTAAAGTGAATTAAATTTGTATTGAACAATAATTGCAGACAATAATCTATTGCTGGTGCATGCAATATGTATTTTTGGATTATATTATATTATCTTGGTTTAGTAAATGGTTTAATCCTTAACTTGATGTGTACATCCTGATATGGAGGAAGATGGCCACCAGAATTCACAGAAAGGCGGCAAGAAAATTGAATCTAAGCCTGCAGCAAAACCTGATGTGCCAGTGACTCAGATCAATGTGGCAGAACCAGAAAGAAGTGATTCTGACGAAACTGACGACTCAGACTGACATGGGCTTAGAGCTGATCTAACTATGGGTTCACTACAAGTTAGAACGAGTGCTGTCCGAGCGTGACGGGTCAGGAATTTCAACAACAATTAAGCTTCAATATCAAAGCAAGGGGAGTTGGATCATTTGTATTTTAAGGAACTGAAAAGAATGAGAGTACAGTACAGTACAGGGTAGTAATCTTCCATGAATTGTGATAGAATATTTCCTTGGGAGAGAGTATTTTGATCACTAACATGTCAGTTTGGGAACAGAGATCAATCTGGGCTCCAGCCTAGTTAGATCTTGCGAGTCTTGTATGAGATTGAGTTTCTTGCCCAAGATTACATAGGTCTATACCCCTCGGGGTTCATGCGTTGGCATACAGATTTAGTTTGTATGCGCATAAGCATGTATCATGCGTGGTATCATTCTTGTCAAGTGTCACTAAGAGAATAATAATGTGATGATTAAGGATTAGGAATCCATTTGTTGGTGTTTTGGAGAGGGGTGAGATAGTGGGGAGGGAGAATAGAATGTGTTGAAAAGGGAAAGCACAGTAGTAAGTAGTACAGGCTGGACAGAAGCAATGTTTAAGGAAACAGAAATGAACAAATGCCCTCTTGGAGTACATGAGATCGAACTTGTGGTCGATGCGGCTGTAAACCTCAGCCACTGCTGTGTTGTTGCTGATCATGCAAACCGCTCGCTGGACCTTTGCGAGGTCACCACCTGGGACTACTGTCACACCCCACACCCACCCCCACCCCCACCCCCTGGCCTCCTCCATCGGACAGGCCGTTTGCTGACTCTCTCTGGCCCGCCAATGCCACCCCTAAATTTATTTCCTCAGCCAGAAATTGTTCCAAGTGTGGGGTGAGCTAGTAGATGCGTTTGACTAGCCGCGTACGTCATACGAAGCTAGTAGGAGGCGGGTGGTTGTTCGTGTGGTGGGGGCAGATGTGTTTGACTAGCCGGTCGGCGGCGCATGTCAAACACATCTCCCATAAGAGGACTAACAAGCTAATATTTATTTAAAATTTATTAATTATAATTAGTTAAATATATTATTAATAACTTTACAAAATACAAGTATTATTATTCGGTTCGGTAAAAGTATATCAACTTTAAAATTAATTTATATTCTTACAAAATTAAAAGATTTTTTATTTGATTAAATGTGGGATAATTTGCACAAAAAAACCTTTTTGGAGATGAATTGATTCATCATTGTTAGGAGGAGTGGGAAGCGTGTTTAGGTGCATATATGTGCAAATTCATCAACATTGCTCTTCCTTGGTCGAGTTAATATTTATTTAAGATTTTATTAATTGTAATTAGTTAAATATTTTATTAATAATTTTATAAAATACGAGTATTATTATTACACTTGGTCGAGTAAATCAATGGTAAAAAATTTACTCGAGTTTAGTATTTTTATTTTAGTTAACCAATGTGAGATGGGTTTAAAGTATAGGATATGGCAGTGTTAACTAGCCGGTGTGCTATGAAGCTAGTCGGAGGCCGGTGTTTGTTCATCTCAGGGTGATCGAGAGGGCCGGACTCAGCTCGGAGCAATTTCATTTCCGTCGGTTCCTGCACCGGCAGGTGTGGCAAAGGCTGGATCTTGGCGGCGGAGAGTTGACCCAGTAAGTCCCTGATGCAGAAGCAGGCAACTATGACTTTTTAGTTAGTCCCTCATCGTTTATTTTTGTACGCGAGTCCCCCACCTTTAAATTGACTTAAATATTGCCCTAAAATTTGTCTTATTATGTAATATATGAAATTAAATTTATAGTCTATAATTGTATTTAATATATTATATAAAAATATACGTAATATATTTGGTATTTTCCAATCTTAATTTATTTTTCTTTTTCCAGAAATATTTTCACAGTCGAAATCCCTCATGGGCTAAGGTAATGGATGTTCTCCCCTCACGGCGTCTTTAGATTTCGTCCGAGTAATAATGCATATAGTCATAATAGCCTCATCACTAATCCTTTCAGGACTATTTTGTAGCCCAACAGCAAAGCCTAAGCTCATCCAAAGTTTAATTAATCTATCAATTACAGAGAAATACTTTCATAATAATCATGTAAACCATACTTATAACCAGATTACCTAAATGCCTCACTCATTTCGGAATGTAGTCAGGCAGGTCAATTTGAACCGTAGGATTCAGACATAACCAACAAAATTAGGGAAGTCCAACCGGTAAATGGACGGCAGCCCTTTCCCTTTCCTTGCTTCTGATCATACTGCTCCCAAAGAAACCCAGTCTCACGGTAGTTGCGGACAACATTTCTGTCAAGATGAGGGAAATTAACGGGGCAATGATTCATGAGCGTGAAATAAGAAGTGATGGAACATGATGAAAATGTGAATTGTACCTAATCAAGTTTCCCCTCAGATCATTGTAGATGACTTCGGCTCTATCACGGTACGGCCCATCTGCAAAATTTGAAAAACAGCAAGCAGTAAGATACGTGCACAATTCGGTTCAGTACTGTAAATTTGGAGGGTTAGTACCTTTGGAGTAATAGTCAAGCGCAGAAAGAATAAGGTAATTCATGTTCATCCAAATAGGACCTCTCCAATAAGGTGGATCATGCTCCGTATTGCGTTTCATGTACAAGGTACTATTGCATTAAAAAGAGAGAAACATCTTTATGAATATTGCTCGAGTCATTACTGTTTTATGTACAATTGCGTGGACAGATAAATCATACCTTGTTCTGGCAAGGGAGCGGAGACCAAAGTCAGTCCACAAAGTGCTCTTATTTGAAATGAGGTCAAACTGCTTGTCAAGAATCCAGGAATCCTGTTTAATTATTGAAAAGTACATGAAACTTACAGTTATTTATGAGACGTGTTCAACTGTCTTTTCAAACAGTGACTTCAGTGTGTAAATGTCTGTAGGAATTACTGACTATGATAGCTTCAAAGATTCGTGAAACTTACGGTTGGAATGATCTTCCCCATGAAAGGGAAGAGGCTGACGTAACCAATGTGAGGAACTAGTCTCAACTCGGGCATCTGCAAGACTTCTCGGACAAGCTCTCGAGTAGCATGATTGTTTCCTCCGATGACTTCTTTCCAACTTAAGCGCACCTACAATTGAAGGATATCATTGTTCTGAACAGTGTCAAAAACTACACTTTGAAGAGAACTTCATATGTTATGGATTGCCAAGGTGAGATTCCAATTAAGAGATGAAGCTTAAGAAATCAGGGGGAAGGTTTATCATCACAGCATTCTTCCAGTGGAGCATCAATTATGTTATCACCAGCAGCCAATTGATGTGAAAAATTTTCATCGGGACTTTACAATATGATTATGATGAAACAGAGCAATTACAGCACTGAGCCATGAGAAATTTCAGCAAAACTCTATCGACAAATTGGAGATGATAAGATGAACATAATACCTTTTCAGTGTGATTCCCAAAGTCAAGGTATGCTCCATGTGTAGAATCAAAATGCATCTGTGGAGCATCATATCAATCAATTAGAGACAAGTCTTATCCTTAAGATGAGTATTAGCCTCTAGATGCAAGAAGTCTGAAGACAACTTTATCCTTAAGATAAAGATTCTCACTCTGGTCAAAACCCTATACTTCTTACCCAACAGCGGTAAAAAACCATGCAAAAACAAGCCTTATCTTCCACCAACGATTTATTGCTAAACGGCAAGGAATAGCTGATAAAACATCAGATGTATCACCTGATTAATAATTTCAAAATCTGAAAGCAGCTCAGCCGTTTCGCCATACACCTGCAACAGTTCATTGATAAAGTCAAAGAAATGTCCTTTTCAGCTTTCCTGATGTCATTTTTGTTTATCTATACGTACCTTTCCAGAGTTAGCTTCCTTGTTAACTAGCTTAGCAATGGAATGCATGCAGTCTGCAGCAAGAAGCATCCAGCATCTAAGATCCACATGACGCTCATCTTCACTAGGGTGTGAAGCTCGTGGATAGTCATCTAAACCAGAGGTTAGAGTCTGGACATGCCATAAACACGGAGATATTAATTTACATGATCAACAAAGGAAAAACAAGGGAAAAATCAAATCAAAGATGTAAGTTTTAGATGATCTCTAGTCCAAACTTCAACTATACTCCAACAAGATAAAATGAAGGCACGACATCTAGGCCATGCATCTACTGTACTCCACAACAGGATTAAGTACAGGGATGGACCTTGGCATTTAGCTCACGAACAGTTGTGCTGTCCCTTCCATGCCAAAAGTAGCTTCCCTTCTCCTTCCCTATTCATAGATGAATAAAATGCCTATATAATCATTTCAAAGAGCTGATCCTAAGATACTAACAAGTTATCTTTGGCAGTCCTAAGATGCTAACATTCCTTCTCCTTCCCTATTCATAGATGAACACTTTACTCTTTGGCAGTCCTAAGATGCTAACAAGTTATCTTGCTTCCTCCAGAGTACAGGATACTCTTTCCAAAGTGGTTTTTAAGGATGCAGAAGATATAATTTCAAGAGTTGCAGTCTGCTAACTCCATTATGATTTATTTCAAGTGTCACAGCTGGCTTATTGTATATAAAAAAGGAGACACCAAGTAACCAAAACAAAAGGCAGTGATCCATGGTGTATAAATTCTCCACATTCAGCATAAAGTGAAAAAATTATCACACATAAAGTACAGAGGATGTATCAACCTGACTGAGTAGTATTAAACCACCCAAACCACGCATCAAGACGAACATATGCGTGTTCAAGGAATGAGAGAATCTCATTGCATTCATCAGCGGTAAACCGGCTGCTCTTTATGCCATTAACTAGATCTGAAACAGGACAAAATTTTCTTTAGCTATTATTATGTAAACCGTAGATTCTGTTTAGATCCCAGAACAAAATAAAAGAAAAAAATGACATTCACGGCAAAATATAATTAATATTCAATTTCCACAGTACATTTTGAAAGAAAAAGACATTACCATTTAAAACCAAGAACAAGGTTGGTGGATTTCCATTACTTGGATGCTGTGGGACAAATTCTTCAGGCACTTTACTGCAAAAAAAAGAAGATAAACCTAAATAAAACTATCTTCACAGGAGGAATATAATATGCAATTTAGTAAAAGAAGAACCCACCTCAAGGCTTCAGCTCCAAGAATTTGTTCCCGCGGAATCCACCCATCAATATTCATTAGATCCAACCAATGGCCAAGAATATCCAAGCAAATCCGAAAATCCCAACGCCTTTTTAATACAAGTATATTCAACCTTGTCTTAGATAAATATACACAATATTATCTACAAATATTTTAATGTGTGTGAGTATCGGGATGATACAAGCCATATAACCTTTGGGAATTTGTTTATATAAATAAAGGATTCATAACATTTGTGAATGGGAATGCACCAAAATTTAACATTTTTATGAGAAACTAACCAAACTAGCAACTGATGAAAACCTTCATCCCACAAAAATCCCCTTGGGAAAAAAGATCGACTTGGAACAGCAGTGTAAAGCTCAGCTGGCCAATATGAGACAAATTTATCAGGGCCTTGGATCTGCAGGATCAAAAAGATTCATCATATTTTCTCTTTAACTAGGTGAGTGAAACAAAAAGATAAAATAGGGCATGAACCACAAAACAATATAATTATGAATAATATGGTTAACTAAGCACAAATTTTAGAATAACAGCTAGTAATGGACGATAAGATGGAAATGTTCTGCTGCTGCTCTGTGTATACTGCTAATTCCTAGGTAGCAAATAAGACTATAAATGATGCAGGCATTTAACTAACTCACGCTTTTGGTTCGGGGGATTGATATTTTTGATTGACCATAAAAATAGCCAATGCCTCCCAGCAAATTGCCAATAGCAGCCTTCCCTACTATGGATGATTCTGTATCAAGCTGAACATACACAAATTTCATATACTCTAATGAGTTGCAAGTAAAAGGAGATTATGCAAAGCATGCAAGTTACAGAAGATTGGTATCCAAATTATTTAATAGTTATTCCCAGCAACAAGGAATGATCTGTTGTTGCATCTAGGAAGCAGAATGGCAAATAATTCTTAATTAAGTGAAACTGAAGTAGTGATAAACATTGCAGAGTTCGGTACCTTGTCAGCCAAATTAAAGTATTTCTCAAATCTCTCGTCGAATTCTCTTTGTTTCAATTGCAATTGACTGGTCAATGAGCTACCTGATATAAATTATAAGTGCAATCCAAGTAAATAGCAAAATCCCCAGTTGAATTCGTAGGAGTAGGAGTAGTTCAATTATGATGCTAAAATATTTTTTAAGTGATCTTGCTGTCAATTAAATATTTTACCTGATCGTCTGACATTAGTTCTTATATATTATATCTGCATGTTATCTTGTTTTCATTCTAAAGGAATTCCTTATTTTTCTGAACCTGTATAAGGGTATAATCCTCCACAATAATTTCATTCATCTTGAGAGAATTGGTGACACATTTAAACATAGAAATCGCTTTAAACAAACATAGGGACACCTGTGAGGCTGCTGACCCGTTCTTCTACTCTTGAACCTTTAACCATGGTTCCAGATAAGAAAACAATGTCCATCTTTGAAGGAATCCTGGCAGATATCTTCACAAGAGAAGTTCATGAGAAACAAAAGAAACATATCACAGTGTATGAAATTAAAACCACCTTATAAAGGAAATACAGAAATCATCACAATATTCAGCATGAAATGCATTAATCCAAATAATATACCTGAAAAACTAAAACATTTGGAGAACTAGTGGTGGTATCAGATAATTGAATGCGGCCATACTTCTGTGCCTGATAGATAGAACAAATACAAATCAATCGGCAACAATTTATAATATTCAAAGGCTCAATCCTTGGCAAATTCTTAGAATCTAAGCTGGAGATGAATGTGTACTCATACTTGCTCCCCAAGATTATCCAGGACAAGATCAGATAAATTGTGCATGTGCAGTGTCCTGAAACCAGAGAAATGTACTTCCAAATCATCCTGGAAGTAATTAAATTAAGATACAATTAGAAATTCAGAATCAGACATTGTTGGATTCGACTCATATGAGAAAACATAAGAATACAATGAACTTAGGAAAAGGAGAAACTGGAATCCCAAGAAGATTATATCCATTGAGTGGTTCACACCCATATTATGGTGATATACCAAAAAAAAATGGGGCATTAAAACATTCAAATGGGGATGCTTAAAATAAGGCTAAAATCCACAATAAGGTGCAAATAATTGTGCGTGGCTCAATTTAGGTTCAAACCATTTATTTGGCCCAGTTAATGGACACTCATTTCATTTCACCGATGGAGAGAAACGTTTCACTGACGGCTCAATTCAGAGACAAACCTTTCACTAACAACTCAATTTTTGTAAATAGAGCATCTTTGTATTGAGCCATTAATGAAAGGTTTGTCTATGAATTGAAAAAAAATAAAGACTTTGACTAAAATTGAAATACATTGCACAAAAGTTTTCACCTTATTTGAGATTTTAACCTTAAAGACACAATGCTTTTTGTGAAAGATGTGGAAGACAATGAAAATAAAATATCCCTTCTGAAATATGATGGGAAATTTACCTTATATATAATGTCCAATATATTGAATTGAAATAAAAAAGCAACCAATAGAAATTAATGATGTGTACTGAAAAAGACAGGTTGTCAATCTCAGATTTGAGGGATACCTAGACTTGTTAGCTGACTTACCTTTGATTTCATATGCATTTGCCAATTTCCGATATCCATCCTTGACCCTGATGCTAAAAGAGAGTTACCATGAATGTCATAAGAATCCCTACTCAAGTCCAATGCATTCCCTTCTTCATCAGCCAGGTAGAAGAAAACGTGTGCATCTGTTATGTCTTCAGTTTGCATAGATCTACAGATGAATTGTTAAAGTATTATCAACAACTAAAGAACATATATAATCATATAGGCAAGCACAGGTTGTGATGAAAAAAATGCACATGTTATGGTTCTGAAGAAAAAACTCTGTATAATATCATTACATATCAGAAGAGGAAAAATTGAGAGGTCAAACGCAAATCAATGATAATATAAGCTTTTCAGGTGCATAGCTTTTAATAAACAGGGTGCAATGGGATACCACCCCTGCATACAATCTTCTATATACACAGCTGACAATAGAATGGCTGAAAATAAATAGAATGCATTGTTATTTAGCTTTAAAAATTTAAAGTTGAGATGAGCTGAGTCCCAATCTTCCAAGAGAGACGTAGGTTTCACTGATCCAGGTACTCAATTATATAAACATCCAAAAGATTATTATCTTCCATCTAAGCCCAAAACTAACAGTTGCATCCCCAATAATTCATGCTAATAAATATCATATCCAAAACATACTTTAAAGCAGCAGTCACGATATTTACTTTGGGTTTTGCACAACAATTCGGACTGCCCAGTCTCCTCCATAGCCAGATCCAAGATTCTTCGATTTTAAAAAACTTGTTTCCAAGACCATACCTTGGTCAACCAGCTTCTGGTGTCCAAAATCACGGCCATTATGGCTTATCCATCCATAGCTGTTTAATCCATCATTGTCTTGGCAAATGTGACGAATGGAGTATCTTCCGTCCTTTACACCAATCCACATTAAGCCAGCAAGCAAAGATCGTGGAGTCCTGCCACAGAAAGGTTGATTATGACCAAGATAATTGGTGGAAAAACTACTTGTATGGTACTAAATATTTGCAAATATTTTACAATGGATATATAATTCTTTTCCCTATGGTAATCTTATCCTAAATCCTGCAACTTTACAATATGGTATATTGAAAAATGAAAGAAATAAAACGTCAAGCATTATTATTTTATCTGAGGAGCTCTACAATAAATAGAGCATAAAGTGACAAGGGAAAAAGTTACACACAAACCACAAGTTGTTTAATAGATTTAAATCCTCACAAATATCACTTCAATTTTCCATTCTACGAATTGGGCATCAGTTGACTTCCCCCAAGAGCTGACAACTGTCTAATGGCTTACCTAATGCGATCTAGAGAAATAAATAAGAAAGCTCTCAAGTAAAATTTTAGCAAAATTTCCTAATTCGAAATGAACAAACAAAGGATTACCTAGATCGAATTCCAAGATAGAGATGAGGCCTGTAAGTCCCCCAATACATGCTCTCCTTGTGCTCACCTTGAAACTGTGAAATAAAATCAATTAATACAAAAAATCCTAGCTTGCAGGAAAATCTCAGCTCCAGATAGAAAGCTACAACATAAATGTCAAGTTGAAAAGAAGCAGACGTGACAGCCTTAAAGATATTAGCCACCTGAGGAAGTTCCGTGAGCTTTGGTGCAGGGAATGGCGTAATAACCCGTGGTCGGCCGGCTTCTTCGGGTGTCCTGACCAGATACCTGATCAAGAAGAGAATACCGAAGACGGCAAAGAAGCAGATGGCTAGGACGACCTTTACGTCAACGCCAATCAGCGAGATCGTTCCGTAGCCTTTTCTTATGTCCCGGTGCTGCTTCATATGAGGCCTCCCACCACTGATGGAATCGTCCTGGCTGCCATCAGCAGAATATCGTACTCTGCTCCGAGCGCTTCTCCGCCCACTTCCAGCCATTTCCGACTTCGAAAAGTAGCAGAATCTACAATGGAGCTAGAATTTCATCGATCGTAATGGAGATGAAGACTATCGACAGAAGATTCAGGTTCGGCTCTCTGCCAAGAAACACAGTAAAATTGGGAAGAGCCTCGAGAGAGAGTCAGTGCCAACCGAATCGGTGACAGACTTCATAAAAAAAGGGAAAAAATCAGACTGGTAGAGAGAAAGGGACATTGACTAGTAGTATAAGAAGGCCTAGGCCCATATAACCACCACTCATGCCAGCACCAGGCCCATATAATGGGCAAGAATGGAGATGAGATCATCATGATATTACGCATTTACCCCGGATTCGTCGAGGCCTTCTCTGCACATACTACGTTGTATCATTTTGAATGGGTGAATTGTAATTCGACAAACTTTGAAGGCCTTTTGAGTCAATAAACTGCGTCCAGAAGTACTAGTACAACTGTAGAAGAGGCGCTGTTTGCGACGTGACCATCTTCTCATTCAACCTCGTTCCAGTCGCCGTTCCTCACTCTCTCCGGCTTCCGGAGCTCCCAAAGCTCGTTCCGTCTCTTTCTGCATTCTCCATTTCTGGCTTCGATCCTAGCTTCTCGATCTCTGTCTCTCTCTACCCTCCTTCCCCTGCGAAGCTTCGCCCTATCCTCCATGGCGGCCGCTGGATCCAATGCGATCGCTCTCCAATCAACCGGAATCTCCGGGAGACTAGGCGCCTCCTGTCAGCAGAGGCTACCCGTTCCGCGGCAGCTGTCGCCTGTTGTTGGCGGATTTGCATCACATGGACCGTCGAGTTTCCCCTCGCTTCACTGTGTGTCGAGGAAGTCCATTGCTACCTCTGGTACTGGTCCTGTCTTCTCGAAGGTTTCTGTTTGTGTTTCTCTGTTAAAGAAGTATCTGCTCACCGATAACATAGCATGAGTTCATAGTCAACCAGGCTCACTAATTCTCCTCCTCCTCCTCCGAACTTCACTAACAATTAAGAGATCCAGGCTCATCAATAAAAAAAAGTCTGATGATTTCGTTTGTCAGAGAGATATGAGCTCAGGGTAAATGTGGTTGCTTGCGTAATTTTGTCTATGCCTGAGTAACTCGTAATTTTGTCTATATTTTCATCAAAAAACTCGTAATGGTTCGTGAGTATTTGAATTATCTGCTCTTCAGAGAGTGGTTTTCCAGAAAGTTGTGGACAGCTTGACTCCTAGCATAGTTGCATGACTTGAAGCGTAGAGCTGCTTTGAGCTTAGTACACAGAAAAACCATATCCCAGATATCATCTGACAGAATATGTCTCTGAGAGATAGGAGCTCATGGTGGAGAAGTTCCTTTAGACGCATGTCGCTGCACTTACATGATAGAGCTACCAGGCCAGCCTTAAATTTGGTCAAATTTAAAGAGACTGGTTGACGAATGAGATGTGAATGCAGGTATAAGAGCTCAGGTTGCCACTGCTGAGAAATTGAGCACTGAAGCAGGAAAGAATGTGGAATCCCCTGTGGTCATTGTTACTGGAGCGTCCCGTGGTATTGGGAAAGCTATTGCTTTGTCATTGGGAAAAGCTGGGTGCAAGGTTGGTAAATTCTCCTCCTGCTATGTCTATCTAATATTACAATCGCGTGATATTTGCAGGAGTGATAGCTCATGCAAATAAGATTAATGAGGGGTAGAAGAAAAGCAAACTAATAATAAAAGCCTCTACTAGGTTCACTACTAAAGACAAGACATATATCTGGAGGATGTCTGATTAATCCTGTTTTCTCTACTGATTTATTTTTAGTCATCTTAATTGTTTGCTAAAGACTTGCATGTGCAGGTTTTGGTCAATTATGCAAGATCATCAAAGGAAGCTGAGGAAGTCTCAAAAGAGGTAACAATTACTTATTGCTCTAATGACATTTCACCTGCTCTTGAACGCCTGTGTGGAGCTGCACTTCTGCCTTTTGTCATCCTGTGGACTCTCCTGATAATGCTTACAACTTTTAGAGGAGTTATCAAATCTTGTAGAAGTAAATAAAATGCATCAGGGAAGTTGTAGGTTTGAAATGATGAGAATCTTCCACTACTTTGCAAATTTTGAAAGAAAACATTGTTTATTTGGTGCTTATAATCTCTTGGATGCTTTGTGGCTGATCTCTTGCATACCATAGAAAAATCTATTTTTCTCCATTTGCATGTAACTCTTACATCTTTAAGCTGCAGATAGAAGCATGTGGAGGTCAGGCTCTGACATTTGGGGGAGATGTTTCAAAGGAGGAAGATGTTGAAGCCATGATTAAGACTGTTAGTACAATTCCTGAACGTAATTGTATGGTATCTAGTAGGAAGATGTACTGACTGTCTCATCTGCAGGTTGTGGATGCATGGGGAACTGTTGACATATTGATAAACAATGCAGGTTGCCACTGACTGGCTGACTTCTCCTGGTCTAATACTGGCCATTGTTCTTCCTCTGATATCCCTATCATACTTCCAGGAATTACCAGGGATGGACTGTTGATGAGGATGAAAAAATCTCAATGGCAGGATGTCATCAATCTGAACCTTACTGGTGTTTTCCTTTGCACCCAGGTATGAAGAAAAAATTCAAAATTATTTCCAACATCACTTCCTGGAATTTTCTACTTACACAGTAGTTGTATTAGAGATGTTGCAGGCAGCAGCAAAAATCATGATGAAGAAGAAAAAAGTAAGAGCAACGGACCCATCCTGACATTTGTTTGTTTGTTTGACCTGTATGGCTTGACCATCAATTTTTAAGTTACCGTTTTAGTATACTTCCATAAATAGGTCTGCTTTGCAGGGCCGAATCATCAATATCGCATCAGTTGTTGGTCTAGTTGGTAATGCTGGGCAGGCCAACTACAGTGCTGCAAAGGCTGGGGTTATTGGCCTCACAAAGTCTGTTGCTAAAGAATATGCTAGCAGAAACATCAATGTGAGGGACATCCGTCCATCTTTGACTAAGTGAATTCTAGAATTACTGATGAATATAATTTTTTTAATATAGTCTTTATAAGGCAATCTTTATTTCAGGTTAATGCTGTTGCCCCTGGATTCATTGCATCTGATATGACTGCTAAACTTGGAGAGGAGGTGGAGAAGAAAATCCTGGAAACAATCCCGCTAGGCAAGATTTTTGAGATTGAAGACTTCTTATTCAGTCTCTCTGTCTATCTTATCTTCTTATTTCATGCTTTAGGCATTCCACTATCACTTTAAATGGGTACCTTGAGAGCAATAATGATGTTGGGTTATATCTATCAGTGACGGGATGGTGGCTGTGTAATCAAGAAAATAATCTATCTGAGATTTAAAATTCACATATAACTGATGCAGTCACTTATGATGCTCATTACTCCCAACACTTTGTGATGTATTTCAGGACGGTACGGCCAACCAGAAGAAGTTGCTGGACTGGTAGAATTCCTGGCCATTAATCCTGCAGCCAGTTACATTACTGGACAGGTAAAATTATAATTATTTGCATTTATTATATTGAGTACTAAACCTAGTTGAGAACCTATAGAGTCTTTGATATGGGGGGACCTTAATGGAAATTTCACTTGTTGCTTAAATGTTACAATTCTTTTATAAAATATTTCATGATAGTATATTGTTTTTCATTTATTTCTTTTTGGTACAATTTTTTATGAAGTATTTTTAAAATATATGCATTACTCTAGAAATGAACCTTACTCCATGGGATTGATTACAAAACTTAGGAAGAAAATTTATTGCAACACATACTTTCTTAAAATAAATTTATATGTTAATATTCTAAGTATAATAAATATATAATATACCATAAAATTTATTACTATAAAAATTTTCATGTAACATGTTCTAGGTCCATTTCTGTGTACTCATGTGCTCTAAGTCCCTGAACCCCTCCCCTCCAAATCCCTCCAAACCCCTCAATCCAAACATAGAAACATGGACTTGAGGATTATTAGTTTGTTCAATACGTACTTGATGTTTGTTCTATTAAACTTATTGGAGACTCTTCTGTGATGTTGTTCAATAGATTATTAGTTTTATTAAAACGCACTCTGGAAGCATAGAAAATGATTTGGAAACATGGACTTGAGGATAATTTTGACATCCATGGTTGTTATCTACGAGTCACATGGACTGATAATATACCGCGCAGGTATTCACCATTGATGGAGGCATGGTAATGTAGATCCATATGAAGCGGAAAAAAGTGGGTTCGTGAGCGTTTGCAAAGTTATGCAGGGATTAATGTCTTCGTGTAGTATTTATTCCCCCTGGCCCAAAAAAAATCTGTGTTGTAGCCCTTTCAACTCTAGAATCTAGCTGTTGTATCTTTTCTGGAGGCACTGATTGGTTTTTATGATGTTTGAGCTGTTTCTTAAGGGCAGGCAGGACTCAGGATAGGTGCTTGGACACTCCCAAGTTCATATGGTAATAGCATGCAATAAGATTTTGGTCCCTTTTTCTTTATACTTAACGGGACCATGTCAATTTGCGTAAGCTTGCAATAAACGGAGCAGGATGCCTAGTGCGCCGAGCACATCAAGAGATTGATTTATAGCCAAACCGCTGTGAAATGCAATGCGGTTTACTCCAATGATTGTAACAGTTAGCTGATATATGCTGATGGCAGAAGATAGTTTCTATGCAGACAAAAGGGGAAAATGACAAAAGGATGAGATTCTAAATCTGCACCTCATGTTTTTGGGAGCCAATATCACCTGATAAAGGCCCGGAAGACCCCAATTCAGCTTCATGCTTTCAGCAATGGAAGTAGGACCCTTGATGAACTGCTACACACCAACGCTCCTGGCATTCTTCCTGACATTCCTCCTGGTCTACCTCATCGCCTACTTCATCCTCTTCCGCCACTGGGGCCCAAGAGCCCGCCCCTTCGCCACCAGCTGCTTCACCTCCCTGGCCCACGGCACGCCCGCCGCCTTCCTGGCTGCGCGTGCAATCTACATAGAGCCTCCCGGCCGCTTCGCCTCGCCCAACTCCGCCGCCCAAAGCACCGCCCTGGAGTTCAGCACGGCCTACTTCCTAACAGACCTCCTCCACTACCTCGTCTTCTTCCCCCACGACACCCTCTTCATCATCCACCACGTCGCCACCCTGTTCGTGCTCTTGACTTGCCGGTACGTGGTCTCCTCCGGGGCTTACGGGATCCTCGTGCTCCTCATCCTCGCCGAGATCACCAGCCCATGCCAGAACACTTGGAGCATAGCCAAAGTCAGGAGGGATGTGTCGACGGCGGCGGACAAGTACTACAGGTTTCTCTCGCCGTATTTCTATGCTTTCTACAGCATGGTTAGGGGTATCATAGGGCCGACCTTCGTCTATGAACTTGTGACCTTTTATGCTGGTGAATTGGCTGAGGATTCAATTCCTAGGTGGGCTTGGATTTCTTGGATTGTCGTCATTGTGTGCGGGATATTAGTAAGCATTATATGGGTTTTGAACAACTGGAAGTTGTGGTACAGTGAAAGAAGCTCTGAAGTGGAGAAAAAGTTCAGCTAAAAGGAATGGACAGAATGGTGAGATGAGTATTGTCACAACAATGGCCTCTCTTAAGTGGAATATTCATTGCTATTCCTAAGAGACAATAACAATTATGGCTTAGAAAATCTATTTCATTGAATTATTAGTGTTCCATTTAATCATCAATTCATTTAGTTCATATATATATATATATTAAATAGTAATTTCTATATTATAAATGACTAATATATTTAATTTTCTGTTGCAAAAAAATTAAAATCCCAAATGAGTTGGCAACATTTGTCCAATAGCTCACTTTAGGTTCAAACTTTTCATTTGCCTATTAAATGGGCAATAATAATAAAACTCAAATGTATATATATTAAATATGTGAGAATATTTTTAGTAATAATAATAAATTTTACTTAATAGTAATAAAATTGAAAAATATATAATATAATAAAAATAAAGTTGTAAAAAATTATTAAAATTTGAGATTAAAAAATAAATTTAATAAATATTAATCCAAATCATGTTTTATGAATAATTGTACTATTATGTCAAACCCAATTTTACCCCTACACATTTTCTACCGTTAGCTTGGAGGCGCATTATCCTCGAGATGGACGCTCCCAAAAGAACTAGCCGTTACCCTCGATTTCCTTCTCTCCAATCAATATGGATCCTCTCACTTCACTTCTCAAGTTCCACCGAGAAATCGAAGCCCCAAAGATTGTTCTTCTCTCTTCTCTCTCTTCTCTCTCTTCTGTTCCCTCTTTCTATTCAAATTCGCAAAGATCTATCTGATCTGCTTGTGTTTCTTCGCTAGAGAGTTTGGGGTGGGGGCGTCTTACCTTTTTTGCAGAACCTGATGGCTTCAAAAACCGCGGCTAAGGATATCATCACTCTCCGCGGCTCTGCTGCAATCGTCAGCGAGTTCTTCGGTATGCTCTCGATTCATTGTAGTGATTAGAACTCAACGCATAGTGAGATTAGGAGAACTCAATCCTATCGTGCTTCCTCGACTCAATTTCTGGATTCTGTAGGGTTTTAAACGAAGTGATCTCACTGACTTCATTTTTGTCGGTGTGTGTTCGATTTCAGGTTATGCTGCAAACAGGTTTGGATTTGGGGTTCTGCTTTTCGCTTTAGTATCGATTGTTTACTTTCTAGAGCAATGGACTGGAAATGATCTTAATGGCCATTTTCATCAGTATTCTCTACAATCGTGGGGTATATCCCGAGGAGAGTTTCTCTAAGGTGAAGAAGTACGGGCTCCCAATGCTGCTAACACAGGATGAGGGTGTTAAGTCGTTCATTGCCAGCTTAACTTCTCAGCTTTCAGGTAGGGATTTCGGAAACTTATTCTAGTTAATTACTTTCTCTGATTTTGTTTGTGAAAGAGGTCTAAAATCAAGAAACACTGCGGTCTATATTCGATTAGAACATTATGGAGATGTGTCACTTTTGGCTATCCTCTGGGCTTTAGCTTCATAAATCATCTGCTACTTTTCTGTTCTTGTTTATATGTATCAATCTTCAATAGAGTGGCTTGAGGCTGGGAAGCTGCAAAGGGTAGTGCTAGTGATAATGAGCAAGGCATCAGGTGAAGTCTTAGAGAGGTGGAACTTCAGCATAGAAACAGACGGCGAGGTCATCGAGAAAGGGTAGAACTTGCAAAATTAGGCAAATTTCTAGCTTTTTTAAGGGAAGAAAATACTTTACTAAAATTTTCAACAAATGATTGCAGAGTGTCAAGGGAGAAGAGTGACAAGGAGATCATGAGAGAGATTCAAGCAATTATGAGACAGATTGCTTCCAGCATTACTTACCTGCCATGCCTGGATGAACCTTGTAAGAAGAAGTGTCAATAGAAGTCTCCATCTTGCTTCTCGTTTACCTATTTGTCCTAACTGCACCTGCATCAATATTTTTCCCTACTTCAGGTGTCTTTGACGTGTTGGCTTATACTGACAAGGATGTTAGTGTGCCATTTACATGGATCGAGAGCGACCCCAAGTTGATTGCTAATCCGCAGATGGTCAAGCTGCATTCTTTTGACACAAAGGTGAGCTGGGGATAGATTGTGCAGTAAGTATATATAGAGTGAGCTAACAGTTTGATAAGATACCCGAACCAATATTTAGGTTTCTAAAAGATTTTTTTCCCAATAAAAAATCCCTCATTGATGAATAACACTAGCACTTGGATCCATTACCTTTTTCTCCTACAAAAATTGAGATTTTTTCTTCAACTTTGAGTCAATTATTAGTATAATCTTTCAGATATCAAAGTGTTAAACCTTTTCATCTTCAAGGGATTATTTTGTTGGGAAAAATCTTTCAGATAATCCCTTAAATTTCTTGAAAGTTAAGGGATTGATTATCATTGTTAGTCTACTTTTGTATGAATGGTTCCCTTGTCCTGACTCTTGAGCTTTGTGCATATGCAGATACACAAGGTTGATACTCTTGTATCTTACAAGAATGATGAATGGGATGAGGAGTAGACAAGAACAATGGGGATAATCCCTTCTTTCCCTGTGAATCTTTTATTCACATTTTGTGATAATGATCCATTAGTGGTTGAGTGACAAAACGGATGGCTGAGACCAATGTTATTGTCTGTTTGGTTTGCTAGTAGTGGAAACAATTGGATGTGTACCATTCTATTCTATTCTATGATTTGAGTGTGAGAAATTTCAATGAAGAAATGCACTCTCACCTTTTCAAGTTTAGGGCAAGCTGGGTAACCTTTAAGATAGATCACAGATCACTGGCTTTACTCAACTTGTAGCTGGAAAGATGTTGATGGGCATGATGTCTAGAAAGATTCATGGAGAAGTGAAATAAAAGTGCCCTTCTCCCTCAACCACAGAATCCAACCAATAAAAGGTTCTTCCTGGTCCAATGGGTCAACTATAATGTTAGATGCAATAGGTGGTCTGCTCCAACAGTTCTGAAGGCTGGAATTGGAGTAATGTTACCTTAGTTTTTTTTGGTCTTTGTCTGATCATTGCAGGCTGCAGTTCTCCTCTCCCTCACTGGACCAGTGGTGACTCGTGAGGTGTGCCTGATTGATTAATTGCATACCCTTTCAGCTTATCTACCCTCACCCACTCCCACTACCTCCCTCCTTGTTCCCCTCTCATTGCTTCCTATTAATTATCTCAACTTCCCTAGCCACCCCTAGACGCTCTGTCTCTCCTTCTGGCTCTATTAAATCCTTGTATCCGCTAGATTCATCTCTTCATCTTCGTCTCCCCCCACCCCCCCCCCCCCCCCCCCCCCCCCCCCAAATCTAAGGCAGCTATGGAGCACTGCTTACTCTCCAAGCTCCAGACCCAGCCGCTATGGGTCCTTGCGCTGTTCAGCGTGGGGTCCCTCTCTCTGCTTCGCTTCCTTCTCGCTTTCCTCAACTGGATCTACGTCAACTTCCTCAGACCCGGGAAAAACCTCAAGAAATACGGCTCGTGGGCACTCGTCACCGGCCCCACCGACGGAATAGGAAAGGGCTTCGCGTTCCAGCTGGCGAGGAAGGGGCTCAACTTGGTCCTCGTCGGAAGGAACAGCGAGAAGCTCAAGGACGTTTCGGATTCGATTCGCGCCAGGCACGCGAAAACTCAAATCAAGACCGTCGTTGTCGACTTCTCCGGAGATCTCGACGACGGGGTATCGAGGATCCGGGAAGCGATTGAAGGTCTGGACGTCGGGATTCTAATCAACAACGTCGGGGTTTCGTATCCCTACGCGAGGTACTTCCACGAGCTGGACGAAGAGCTGCTCAAGAACCTGATCAAGGTCAATGTCGAGGGGACTACTAAGGTCACGCAGGCAGTCCTTGAAGGGATGCTGAGGAGGAAGAAGGGCGCTATCGTTAATATCGGCTCTGGGGCCGCCATTGTTATTCCCTCCGATCCCCTCTACGCCGTCTATGCGGCTACCAAAGCGTGAGTTGCTTCTATTGATTTTCTTGGACTGGTTCTCCTTTGAAGCTAAATCACGCCTGATTCTTCTTCATGTCTTGATTAAATCCAGGTACATTGACCAGTTCTCAAGGTGCCTCTACGTTGAATACAAGAAACAGGGGATTGATGTGCAGTGCCAGGTAAATAGAAACAAGCTTTGTATCTTTCATCTTTATTGTTTCATTTTGAGCAGTAATGATATGTCTGTCAAAGCTGCAAGGTTGCTTAGTAGCAAGTTTGTTTCTGATGGTTCTGGTTCCATGGCTTGCTCCTGTATTGTATGAAGCCCCCTCCTCTGTTTCAATTTCTTATTTTCTTGGAAGAGTAACTAGAAACCCAATATGATTTGATGAAGAAAGATGTGATATGCTAGCTTCCCTGTGCTTCATCCAACTCCTGCCCATCTGAACTTCCATTTGCAGGTCCCACTCTATGTTGCCACGAAGATGGCATCTATAAGGCGATCTTCCTTCTTGGTCCCCTCGGCAGAGGGTTATGCTCAGGCAGCTCTGCGTTGGATTGGCTATGAGCCTCGGTGCACTCCTTACTGGCCACATACCCTTCTATGGGTTCTTGCTAGCTCCCTGCCTGAGTCAATTGTTGATTCTTGGAGGCTCAGATTCAGCCTCAACATTCGCAAGAGAGGGATGGCCAAGGATTCCAGGAAGAAGGAATAGATGGTATTAGGATTGCTGCTGCTATTTGCTTAATGGAAAGATTATATGACTGTTGCCAGTTTTAGACCTTGTAATTTGGTTTCCTTTCCTGGTCCATGAATTATCTCAATGTGAAAGTTGAACTTTTGGCTTTGAAGAAGCACTGGAGAAACAGAGGAGGAAGAACAGTAAGCTGTATGTAATTCTGCACGATTTTCTTGGTGCTATGATACAATTCTAGGCACAAATTTAACCACAAAGCACAATCACAAGTCCCAGAAAGGCAGAGAATAACAGAGCTCGTTAATAGAACTTGCAGAGTAATGCTACAATGGAGTCTATCCGTCTCTTCTTTTTATCATTCAGATCTCATCCTGTTGAGTTGGTTCAGAGCAGGCTGCAAGATGTTGTAGAGGACCCAGAGGATCGCGGGAGCCACCACGAAGAGCAGCAGCTGTCCCCTGTTATCCCCACTCGAGGCATCGGCAATCATGGCTATGGGCTCTGTTACAGCCTCTGCCTCTGGGCTGAACATGAACCCTGATGCTCCGAGGGTCCCCAGGCCGAGCCCGACGATGAGACCCTTGTCGCTCCGCATCCGATTGAGCTGATTGAGGGCCGGCTGGAGGATGTTGAAGAGCACCCAAGCAATGGCGGGGATGATTGGCAGCAGGAGGGCAAGGCCCCTGTTGTCCCCTGCTTCAGCGAGCCCTGCAATCTGCTGTGCAGCGAGGGCCGGCTCGGAGGCAGCGAGGGTCGAGAAGACAGCTCCGGCGATGGCCGAGGAGGCGGAGAGGGAGAGAGCCGACGGGATCTTCTTGGCCTCGGGGAGTGCCACGAGGCCGTTGGGGAGCTTGGGGATGGAGAGGAGGGAGAAGAAGGGCTTGGCGGTTGGCTTTGTGGGGGCGGGGGGGCTCTTGACGCACTTGGCATTGATGGTCGCCATTGTAGCCACTGTTGCCGCCATTGGAGCCGGAAACTCACTCTTTCGAGCAACTAATCGAGGCAGAGGAGGAGATGGGAGAAGAGGGGATGATCTACAAAGAGAAAAGGCGTGGGGGACTAGATGAGGTCCAAATGCAGGAGGAGCACTCTGTCTAGGCTGTTCTCTTATCCTCCGAGCTCCAATGGGGAGATTTGAGCCTCACGTTGCATGGCCCGCATCTGCTCTCTTATCACTTGCTATTGGTGGAAACCGATTGCCAGAGATTCTGGGTCTACGATCAAGGTCGATGGTCGGGTCCGGGTCCCGTCTCGGATCCGAGTAGTCGCGGGGTTCGGGTCGGTCAAAACCCGACCCGGACAATTGACACCCCTACTAGACCTGTCCCCTATATAAACCATACAGTTGATGATCTTCATTTTCAGTTCTGATTTCTCCTTCTGCTCGGCGCATCTCATCTCGAACGCTCTACTGGTTTTCTTCGTCCTGGATTTCCAATCATCTCCATCAACTGCTTTCGATAGGCATTGCGTTCCTCTGTTGCTTGAGCCGATCAATAGGGACGCGTCAATGGAAGCGTAAATCAGTTCTCTCAGCTACGACGTCATTTGGCATCACTTACTCGCGATGGATGCTGGCGGATAGGATTTGATCCTGATAGCTGCTCGTCATTTCGTCGAGTTAGGTCATACGCCGAATATATGATGATTGAATCTCCCGATTTAGTTTTTTGTCTCATTTGAAGTTGCTTCCTACTGGTGAACTCTCTCCGAGGAATTCAGTGAGTGATGTTCATGTTTCCGAAGCATAGACGAACGTTGGCGTCTTAGCTTGGCCAGTTTTAAACAGCGCTGTGCATTTTCAAAGGTTGCACCGTGCTACCTGTCTCTTGGTACATCAAGCATCATCCTAATCAATTTGGTAGTAATTGCATCAGTAGTGTAGGATCATACTTCATATTATTGAATTAACTACATGGATTATCAATGAAAGTTCAGAGCATGCCCTGTTTTACACAGAAATGGCCTCCATCCTCTGATTTGGCGGAACGGCATATCCTATCAATTATCTCTGTTTTTGAAAATTGCTAACTATGAGGGGAAAACTGGAAATCTCTGGAACCACAGAATATGATTGAATTTGAGAAGTACATTCATCCTAAGCAATCATCTCTGTAATATTGACTTTGTAACTTAAAATATATGTTCTAATCAATTGAATCTAATTGTTTATTGGAGGAATGTGGCCCTGTGTAATGAATGAGAAAATTTTACTTGAATTGATCGTGAAACTGCTACAGGGAAACTTGCCTTAAATATATGGCGTTTATATAGATGAGAATAGCTTTTCTTAATTAAATGCGGTGACATTTGACAATAAGAAAGAGTAAGCGTAGTAACGGTTGACACACCACATTTTTGCTTATATATATAGGGTTGCAGAGGCTGATCACCATTTGCCTTGAAATGACTACTCTGTGCAGCAACGGTACATGATGAACTTCTCCATTGCCCGGCCGCACTCGGCGCAGACCACCCTTTCAGGGATCCGGCTACTGGTTCCCGGCAGTATCAGGCGGCTGCAGTGGTGCGGTGTTTGTGTATCTTGGATGCGATCTCTCAGCGCAGGAACCAATCCCTTCTCCTTTGCCTTATCATTCCAGAGGTTGTATTCTGACAGAGCGGGCACTATATTTTCGAGAGTGGCTCTGGCTATCTCAGCTGAACCCCTGCTGATCACTGCCCATCCATGGTCGCTGCTGTCGTAGCTCAGCATTGTCATGATCTCCTGCATTATCGGGTCATTCTCCATGCTCTTCCCCATCTGCAACTTGGAGTGCCACATGCTCCCGAGACGGACCCAGAAGAACCATATCAAGTTCAGATCGAGTGTGTCGCTCAGGTTTTCGCTTGCTATGGCGACAGTGCTCTTTCTCACTTTCTCCTTGGGGTTGCTCTTTCCCACATACAGCATTTCCAGTTTGATCCCTAAAGTATTGGCAACAGCACGGACGGTGGTAGTGAACTTGCGAATCCATTCCAGGTCCTCTCCTCCATACAGGCATATATGCTTCTCTTGTGATAGCTGATATTGGACAAAAATGAGGCTTTCAAGTTATCTATGTGATGGAAAAAGATTGTGTGGTCTTAAGCAACTCAGCGTTGATTACATATGAAAGTAGTCGTTGAAAGAATAATACCCAGTCAAAGAGCTTGGGATCGATACTGTCTGCCAGCAACTCTATCCTCCATGACTCACCCTTCCACAGGGCTTCCTCCCTTGCACTTGTGAAGGGGTAAGCTAAGCTTCCCCAGATCCACATCATGTGGGTTGCATTATAATTGACTACCTTCCCCTGTGGGTCCATCACCACAAGCATGGCTTTCTTGTTGAACTTCCAAACCTCTTTGATGTACTTGTTCACAGCACGGTCAATGAGGGAGGGATGGTACACTGAGTGCCACATCATCATTCCCTGTGTCTCCTCAAACTGCTTCTGTGTCTGTGCTGTCCACGGGACTGTCTGGTCCACCACAGGAATCCACACAATCTCATACTGACTCTCAGGCCTTGTGGGATGCTGCCTCGATTCAGCATACATCTGGTCCAGTATAGCAAGCTCCTCTACAGGGATGTCAATCTCAGAGATGAGCAGAAGAACGATCCTCCTCCTCAGCACATCCAGTCCCACCTGCATTCAGTCGTCATTCAAGTTGGAGATGGCAAGTGGAGTTAAGATTATCATATAAGAAATGGTAGATCATCGACCCTTTTCTTGGTAGAGCAGTCAATGAGGGGAGCCTGATCATCCTTTCCATAGATCAATGCCTGCAGTATCTTGATGTTATCTATGTGTGGCATATCAAAGAGCCGCACGAGCTTTTGATATGCTTCTATCTCTTGCTTTTCCTCTGCAGATAGTCAAAGTCACACACAAGTTTGCTAATTGGATATGCTATGAAAATGCTATGAGTTGAAATTTTCTTACTAATAAGTTGATGGCACATGGTGAGCTGCTTTGTTAGATGGCCATATATGCTGTTGATCTTATGTGCCAAGCTTGACAGTTCCCATGCTTCTTCTCTCGAAGCCATATACCTGCACGAGGTAAGGAAAAGGCCATTTCTTTTATGTAATCTGAAAATGCATTACAATCCAGTAACATCTGAGGCCTAATAGAAACTTACTCAGGGCCCATTCCGATGAGACCTATTATCTGCGAATTGCAGGCTATGATGCTTCTGATGATCCAGTAAGTGGCCATAGGAATATGTGCAATCCCAGCTGCGAGCTCCGGCGTGTCTGGGCTGATATACTGTGAAGGAAGCTCACTAAACTCAATAATGCACTTGGTCAGTTTCACGATTGCACCAACCAGACTGGTGAGTGCATCAAACTTGGGTTTGAGGGCATCTGCTCTCTCGAGGATCTCTGGAAGCTGCTTGAGTGCCGCAATTCCCTTAGCTAAGGTGTTTGCTGGGTACAGCTGGATTACAAGCCAGAATTCACCATAGTTTACTGCCAATGCTGCTAATGCAAGCACAGCCTTGGCATTCCAGTTGTAGTTAGATAGGATATGGAAGATGTTCACAGCGGTGGCATGAGCATCTCCACCACTCATGCACTTGCATGACATCTGAGCACAAAATGTAGTAAGACAATAAATTGACAAAGCAAAAGATTTTGATCTATGGTTCAGGAAAGAAGGATTATGCTTGGGTTAGGAGTACCTCGCAGGCAACTTTGTTTATAGTATAAGACAGGTACTCGAGCATGTCACTAATGATTCTCTCATCCGAAATGTTCATATGCAATTGGCTCTCCTGAAGATGCAGCACACAGCTACTTCAAATTGTGGGAGATAACACTTACTAAATGCTGCAGAATAAAAACGGAAGCAACATATGGAGTTATTTTTTACATGGACAGTGTCAGGAACGGTTGGCTTGGCACGGTGGAATATGCCCTCCACCACTTGAAGCACATGCCGGACCTCGAATTCCCTTCCATCTGGGGTGTGGGTTGACAGGACCTGCTTCAGCATCGCATTATCTTCGGAGGAAGAGAACATGACCCGGTCACCCTTTGAAGCCCTCTGTGGCACCCTATGCAAGAGCTCCATGGCACCGTGTCCTGCCATCAAAGATTCAGGCAGGTGTTGAGATTGTATCTGGGATAAAAGTATGAAGAGTGTAATGCGTTTGGTTTGATGATGTTGGTGTGTTGTTTCTCTGCATCCTGGGCTTATATAAGGGAGAGGTAAAGGACTCATCCATTAATTTATTATGTGAAGAAGAATAAAGGAAGCAGTCCAAGGGTTCCTTGCTTGTTGCAGGGTTAAGATACGGAAGAGCTCGGTGAAGTTTAGTATTTTGTTGGTATCCAATGTCTCATCAGATTTTTCTATTTTATATTGATGAACTAGGATTCATGATTGGATGGGATGATCTATATTGGGTTAACTGATTTCTTTAAACCACGCATTTCAGATTGGTTGGGAAACATAGTACATCTAACTGTGAAGTCTTATTTATCCCTGCGGCAGTCCCGAGCAAGCTTTTCTTTAAAGTTACCTGCATTTGGTCTGTAAAGTAAGCCTGTACTAATAGGTGGTTATTTTATTTCATTCTTGAATATATAGTACTGATTTCATCCTCGTTCCTGGATATGGCCTCTCACTGTCCTTCCTCTATCTCAGAACCCAGTGGGAAGGACTTTGAAATGGTTTTCTACATCCTAAAGTGCATTTACTGTATTCCTCCTTTATTCTTGCCAGCATTGTCAGTATGGACTGATCCAATCTTTTGTTTCAAAATTTAGATCTCCAAGATGTGCTGCAGCATATTGTTTTCACCCTCCATCAATTTCACAGGTCACGAAACTACAAGAAGAGAGGATGAAGGATTGGGCCTGTCTTACTGCAGCTATCTATGAACAGGATCTGGCACAGATTAGGATCTGCAGGACCTTGATTTTATTGATGCTGGTCAAACCCCAATTGCTTGGGTGTTTTTTCTAATCATCTACTGAACATCAAATCCAAACATATGCATATTTTACAAGTCAGTTTATTGATTGAAAAAAAATCTGAGCATTCAGTGAGAGATTGTCTATCAGCTGATGTACCATGATGTGTTTTTCTGTGTATCTTACGTGAAGATGGAAATTGTCATGGTGACTTTTATTTGTTTATGGTGTAGGATGATGTGTAAAGGACATCAACTGTAAAGACTTCCTTGCTTGTTGCAGGGTTAAAACAAGGAACACCCAGGATTCCAATATGGTTCCAGATATCTTTACTCAATTTGTGCCTCCAGACAAACATCGAAGCTTCATGATTGGATGACATACAAGGAGCTTGGGATATCAACTTTCTTCATCATTCTTGTCTCTCTTTTCCCTGGTCCCATCTGAGGTATTCCTTTAGTTCTCTGGTGTTTGTCATGTACAAGACAACTTTTCTTTACCCTTGTTTGGAGTTAACTCTGTTTGTGATGGTATAAATCATGCAGCTCTTTGATTTCTCCTGCTCTATCTTGTTATTGGAGGTGTTTTATAGGCATTCTCAATTCTATTGGATCCCAAATCATATCCCTCATTTCTTCATACCTATATATCCATCAACTAATGCTCATAAGTTGATGGTGACCACAAGGTAGCTTGAATCCTTTTTTTCTCAAAAGCTCATTTGACAGCAGCTGGATGAATGAGATACCGAACCATCTATCTTAAATCATGATCTCTTGGGTCATGATATTTCCAACAAAAGTTCATTCCATACCTGCATGGACCTTTCCATCCCTTCTGTTGAGGTACTGAACTTTCATATGATATTTCATTTGTCCATTTATACATAAAAAAGCATTATCGGGCATTTATATGGATTGTTAATGGTATTGCAGGATGGAATCAGTTTGTATGATATAGCCCTGTTTCCCTGAGTTGAATTTGTCCAGAAACATCACACAGCAGGGTTTATCGAAACAGACTTATTAATAAGAAACATAGTAAGTTATGCCTGAAAAACTAGTTGATCACTCGTAGATTATGTAGCTCTTCAGCGGGCGCCTGCATTCACTGCAGAACACAATCTTCCCTAGCAAAAATTCCTCAAACAGGGTAGTCTCCGAGTGGCTGCAAGGTCCTGCTGTAGATGGCACTTCAAGAGCCATTCTCATGGCCCCCACTAGTCCCCACTTTTGCATATTTATTCTCCATATTGGGAACAATTCAAAGCATTTCATAAGCTCTTTGCTCTGCAGCCTGAGGGCATCTCTGGATAACCCGTCATGGAGCATGGCCCATCCTGGTTCGCTCCCATCAAGCTCTAGCAATCCCAATGCATCTTGTAGAATATGGCCAGCATTTGATTTGT
Source organism: Trapa incisa (assembly GCA_030064435.1). Lineage (NCBI taxonomy): Eukaryota > Viridiplantae > Streptophyta > Magnoliopsida > Myrtales > Lythraceae > Trapa > Trapa incisa. Next base: position 469,634 of record CM057774.1, on the reverse strand, counting down.
TCATTTGGGGAGGAATTGATCTCCTGATGCTGTCTAAGCAAATCCAGAAGAACTGGATACTTGTGATGGAGAGTGAAATATTGTTTGGCCCTAGCGACTCCCATGTTCTTGATAGTAGTATGTTCCTCACCTTTGAAGTGAGTGCTCTCTTGCCCACATACACAAGAATGAGCTGCAGACCTGTGCCTAGAATAGTCTCCTCAATCCTTCTATGAAATTCTCTGATCCATCTCACATCATCTCCACCATAGATGCAGATGTTCTGGCCTTCTTGAATCTGAGTCAAACACCATCTTATCAGAAGCACTGACATTTATTGGTTTGATGAATACAGCATAATAAATTATCTGCAGATTTCTACACATCAAAGGCTTTTACTTGACGCGCTGTTATGTAAATAAAGAGCAGTCAGAAGCTCTGCATCCTAACAATGAATCAGAATTGCTATAATGTGACAGAAAAGAGTTTATATTTGGTTGGATTTGGTCATACCCGATCAGCCAACAGAGGTTCAATCCTGGTAAGCAACAGCTGGAAGGTTGATTTCTCAGTCCTCCAGAGCTCTTCTTCCCGGGAAGATGAAAAGGGGTACGCATCAAATCCCCAGATCTTCATCATATGAATAGCTTTTAAGTTTGTAACTGATCCTCTAGTGTCAATTACTACAGCAATGGGCTCATCTCTATAATTCCATTCATGTTTTATGAAGTTCAATACTGCTGGGCTGAGGAACCGAGGCCTACTAATGGAGTACCATGGAAACTGGTTCGAAAGAAACTTGTAATTTTGTTCTTCAGTGTCACTCCAGCTACTGGAATCTGGAATTGGTACGTATATTATTTGGTAAGATCCCTTCAAGTTATTTTTGCAGGGATAACCATACATCTGGTGATATAGCAATAGCAGTTCCTCTTTTGTGAGAAGATTGGGCTTCAAAATCAAAAGAATAACCACCTTGTCCTGGAATTCTGAAATACCGACCTAGTCAAAATGAAAAAACAAAACATCTTCCAAGTTATTAAAGGCCAACTAAATATGTGTTCATTTTTAGTTCAAGGTGTTCCAACAAATCAGATGTGTGATTTCTCTAGTATAATATATGTAGATGTAGATGTGCTTACAGAACGCCGGGACTGATGATTTCTCTAGAATAATATATGTAGATGTGCAAACTAAGGTGCACAAATACCTTTTCTTGTGAGAGACTTTTCTTGAATGGCAAGTCATCCTTCAACGAAAACAATGCATAGAGTACCTGTTGATTATTGACGTGTGTACTCTTCTGCAGACTCAGCAGTTTCTCATAAAGCTTTTCATCTGACAATTTAAGAGAAACTAGGTTGTATCTTGAGTATCTCATCTTAGCACAAAAGCAGTCAATCTCAGCTAATATCTGAGTAGAGAGACTCATGATCTCATTTATGGACATTTTGTTTTTCTATATTTAATTTGTAGGGTTTTGAGTCATTACGTGTTTGCTGACGACAAACTTCAACAAGTCTCTGGAGTTGGATGCACAAGTTGCTCAGTCGAGAGACCAGACTCAGTAGGTCCCATGCTGCTGCTGCTGCTGAATTTCTGCACCTGAAAGCAATGTTAAAACAGAATGAGATGTTGGTGACTGCTAAAGTCCATTATCTATTTTCACACCTTAAGTTTTCAATGCCAGTTTCCTGGGAGATTCATCTTCTGCCATATAAAAATGAAGTAGAAGTGTTGCAGATTGATGGAAGGAGAGAAAGAACATGCACTCTTTTCGGCTTCATGGTACTCAAGTGTGCGATGTGAGATGAGCCCCTTAAGCCGCATCTAGCTACCCAATAAGCTGCTAAGTACATATGATGCTTGGTGATTTCAGTCAATGCAGGATCCATGTTCACTCCTGTTACTGGGATGCTATTGAACTTTGCCACATGCTCTGTCAGTTCCACCATCTTCCCAATCAAAAGATTCAATGCCTTCAGATGAGGCTTGAACAGCTCCGTACTATTTGGGGATTGCCTGAGCACTGATATTAACCCAGCCAACGCATTCTGGTGCTGAAGACTATTCACAAGCCAAAACTTGCTGTGTATGAAGGCTAAACCTGCGAGAATCAAGACCATTTTATCACTCCATTGGAAGGCCCTGAGCAAATCAAGTAAGTTCATTGTCTTAGTGTGCAAGTCTCCAGTTTGATAGTGCTGGTAGAACATCTGCAAGATGAAGGAAAAGTATGAGAAATATTATTAGTCTTTCCTCCTGAAGCAGACACACCACTCAACTTCGTACAAGAGAGACAACAAATCTACCTCACAGCAAATATTATCAACAACATGACCAGTAAATGCCTGTGGTTCAGCCTCATCGATTTGTCTGCTGTTACTTCTTTCTGCAGTATCAAACTGGAGGGGAAGAAATGAAGATCAAAAGGAGTTTAGCTGAATATGAAAGACTCCACGCCAAAAAACAGCACAGTTTCAAGAGTTACTTTTGTTTCCGGTGAAGTGGTAATCTGAAAGACATTCTTGACTGCTTGAAGTAGTAGCTCAGAATCAACATCACGGCCATCGGGATCATGGGAAAGAAGAAGATTCCTAATCAGCACTTCTTCCTCTGATGCAGTGCTGTTATGTACGAGAGCAGCAATATCGGAAGTATCCATTGACGGCAAGACAGATCTTGATTTTTTGTTTGTTGCAGGGAGTAAATCGAATCTAAAAGAAGAGCTGAAGAGATTTAATCCTTGCTAAAGAGGGACACAAATATTAAGTGCAGACAATCTAAAGGAGAAGTTCTTCAAAGGTCCTGCTGTAGGGCCCCAGCCAAGGGTATCCAATTCAAAGCGTCATATTTTACCTTTGCACTTTATATTTTTGAGAAGTGTAGCTATGAAGAGACAGGCAAAGATTAACTGAAGTTCAGTTCATGTTCATGAACTACGAATACTACTTGACATGGTACATTGGCAGGCTGAGTTCTTCAAATCTCACAAGTGATAATACCGGATCACAGCTGATGCCCCATTGGCCCCACTAGAATCCAAGGTATCATACTTGTAAGAGTTAACAAACATGATAATCGCCGGTTCATGTCAATTGTATATGAAAAAATTGGACGTGCTGGGAAGGTCAGCAATATTAACCCAGTGGACAACTTTCATAATTAGGGCTTTTGAGGGGAGAGATGAAGGTTGAGTTTTTGATTGTCCTAATGTTGTTTGATGGACATTTTGCAATGGTGGGCAATTCCTCAGAGCAGTGAATTCCTCAGGTGAAGCGTTGTGGCAGTGTGATGGCAAAGAAGACTATGGATGCAGCCTTTCAGGTGGTCCGGTATGAGAGGGCTAATGATCCGGTCTTAAGTGTCTGCCAAGGAGGGGAGCCACCGGAGTTTTGGAGTTCCCTGGCAAAAGCAGCACCCTTGTCATCAGATGGAGATGAGAGGATGGTGAAATGTGCAGAAGAAAGTTACCTGACCCAAAGTGACATGGTTGAGATTGGTGGTGGGAAGGTGGACTATGAGATGGATTTCAAGATCTTTCAGAAGGCCCTTGCTGGTGGTGTCCACCATTCTCTATCTCAATTGTCTAATACAGGTTCAGAAACACACCACCCGGCTCAAGAAACTGGTTGGGATCGTCTCCGGCAGAGGTTTGCCAGTGGTTTGATGAGAGAGTTCATCACCTCGTCTAAACTGAAAGGGGACTTTGATCCTGCATCTGATACAGCTCTATACTCGGGAATTTGAATGTTTGGACAGTATGAATAACCCTTCATCTCCATCGTCCTATCCCTGTGGGTAACCCCATTCATTTAGCTGCTTCCTTGATAGCAGCCCAGTGAGGATAAGAGACAGCAGTTATAAAGAAGGATAATGAAGAAAGAGTAGTGTCTTCATCTGATTCATTATCCCAAACTCCTGATCAAGAGCCCAGTTTTCAGTTCCAAGTCGCCTACACGCCGGCCTTCGATCTCCTGACTATTCTGGTAGCTCGTTCACTTTCTCATCCTTGTCATCCATCTGGTCTGACCTGCTGTATCCCACCCAGCAACCTTCACCTTCAGGCTTGGAATTAAAAGGCTCCCCTTCCTCTAAGGACATCCATTCGCCGTATAATAAGGAAACCTTGGCTTACCAGAGAGAGGTACTTCATGGTAATGAGGTTTCAAGGTTCACAAACTCAGCTCCACCAGGTAAGGGCAATTTGCTGTCCATTGCAGATCAAAGAGGGAGCAATCCTGCACTCCATATATATGCTCCGATCTGCCCATTACCAGCTCGTGATCCCTTTCAGTTCCAGGCTTGAATGAAGTAACAAAGGATGATGTAGATCACGACCAAAGGGAGGAAGAAGATGATTAGGAAATGTCATCAGGAGATACCCATCTGGGCAAAGCTTGACCATGAGTTGGTAATTGATGATGGAAAAGAAAACACTTCCATCTTTGCTGATTCTGCAGGTAGATACCCATTCCCATGCGTATTCTTCTAGCAAATATTAGATGATAGATGACATTGATACGGTCATCTTGTGCGGATAACTACAGAAGGTCAGTGGATGCACCTGTCCAGATCTGCTTGGGGATATAGCATAATGCATGTAAAGGGAGAAGCAGACAGCAATGATTGAACTCAATTCACAGTTGATGAGAGTGATTAAGCAAGACCTGATTATCCCACTTATATGTATAGACTGTATGGTATATTTTGTTGACAAAACATCACGTACAGTAGGGACCTGTTATACAATAAGGATAGTATCTTATTAAATCAGCACAGCAACAGAAATAATACCAGTTGGAGATGGACCTCCAATAGCCAGAAGAATACCTGCTCCTTTATTTCTTTTTGGAACAATATCAATGTAAATTGTTCTCCTCTATTCTGGTCTTGGGACACCTGTTCTGCAGCATTTTTTACAGATGAAAAAACCTATCACATGATTACATGTATAGATGATTTCAATTGCTTGTCCTCACTCAAGAAGAAATACTAACATGCAAAACTTTTTACTAGGAGTCACAAGAAGCTGCTAAGCAGTAAGAAATTAATTCTTATGAATTTTAATTAGGTGAATGGTGAAAAGTCAGATGAGATCCAGCAACATAAACTCTTTATTACCGAAAGAAACAGGTCCATACAGTATGCTGACAATATACATTAAGAAACTGAGATTATCATGCGCCAACAACAAATTATCAGGTCATTCAGGCAATAAACTTGGGAGGTCATGGAAAAGGCTTATAAGAGTCCGAGAAAGATTGTTGTCTCTTATATTCCTCTGATCATACTGTTTTGAGACTTCTTACATGCCCCTGCAAATTACAGAACCATGACGTGAAGTCAGCTACCACAGCAACCCTAGGAAATATGAGCTCATTCCACAATCAAGACGAATGCAAACAGAAAGCTGTATAAAATCAGAAGAACCCATATGAGATGACAGAATTCAAACAATGGAGTATGGAAAGGAAGATATTCAACTGAGCTGAAACTCCCATTCATGCCTCCAGAAAATGCCATGTGTTTGCCCGGATCAAATGCAACTTTAAATATGTGGACTCATTGGACAATCAAAACAAATGCAACATAAAGCTGTATGAAATCTTAAGAACCCATATTGGATGACATATAATTCAAGATCGGAGTAAGGAAAGAAACAGGTAAATGTCATGTTCCTTTAGCTCAAAGTGTATACAAAGTTCCCTACTAAACAGGGCAGATAAACATGTATATCTCCAGTGAATTGCATTAGTCTCAAGCAACATGTGGAAATAATGGATAATTAAGTCATCAGAAGCAACATAAGATGAGAAACTTAAGCTATGAGTGCAATTTCTCTGAAGCTTCAGAATTAGATCTCTGTGGATGAATCATGTATATGAATGAACTTTTGAAACAATTCTCAATGCTCATTACTCAGATCATCATGAATTTCCAATTATATAAGGTCCAAAGCAGTTAGTTTTCAATTCCAACAATGGATTACACGATTCCAACACTACCACAAAAAATCAGCCACCAGCGCCTGATCAACAAGAATAACAAAATGCTCCAATTCAATGCAGTGCAAATCGGAAAATAGATCCAAGGTTCAAATATAGATAATATTACCTGACTTTTTTTACGAGAACCGCCTGAAGCTTTCGAGCGAACTCCTGGGAACGGAGCTTACGCTCGAGGTTCTTCCGTGCTAGAATTCTCTTTTCGGAGTTCTTGATGTGGTGAGTCTGCTCCTGCTTAATCATCCTTTCAATCCCACTCGACTGCATAACTCGCTGCATGAAGGCCAGCGCGCGCTCGAGATTCCCGTTCAATACCTTCACGCGGATCCCCCTCAATTGCTGGTGCCTATGTGGATCGCATCTCAGCGACTGGCTGGAGGTCCAGCTCGGGCAACCGAGTAGGCTTCGAGCTTCCCTTGCTATGGAGTTCATCCCTAGGGTTTTGCAGAGAAATAACAAGAGATTGTGCGGGAAAGATATTTTTCGGGCTATGGTTTTCATTTAAATAGTTATTAGTATAACGCTATTTTGAGTGATTATAAAAAACAATTAAAAATAAATCTATTACTCTCTCTCTTTGGCCATCTCCTCATCTCAATGAGGCCTCGTCTCTCTCCCTTATTATCCTTCTGTTGTGCTCTCGGATCGTCATCTGCGGTCATCGGTCCCCTTCTCCATGTGATTTACCAGCGATATGCAACTTCGGGGACTCGAACTCCGACACTGGAATCCTCTCCGCCGTGTACGGCAGGCCTCACCACCCTACGGCGAGATCTTCATCGGACACCTCGCCGGCCGGTACTCCGACGGCCGTCTCATCATTGACTTCATCGGTAAACAAATCTTTCATTGCAGAAAGCGTCACGTTCAGGGCAATGCAGTTCTGCCATTTCACTGCAGAGCTTCACTTTAAACCATAGTTATAGATCCTGTTCAACCGCATCCAATAGAATAAGTAGGACAGTCTTTCTTTGATCAATAGAAGAAGCATAGGGAGTCCTGGAATTGGATATGATCACACGGTTTTATACACTGTTGAATCCGTATCCAAAAATTACAACCATTTCAATAATGTTGTTGATCATTCTACTGGCAGAATGTGCAAATGCAGGAAGGTACTTCTGGATCCATAACACAGGGCTGGTCGGTGTGCTGCCTTCCGATGAGCATCCAGATCGGCCATCCGGATGCTCATCGCCCTACAACGAAGTGGCTCCGGATTTCATCAGCAGGCTCAAGAAGGTTGTGGACCAACTGAGGGAGCATTTGCCACTAGCAGTGATCACTTACGTTCCGTGAAGTATGCTCTCCAAAGAGATGCAGTACTAAAATCACTGTTCTCGGCATGATACAGGAATTTGGAGATCTTGAATATGCTGGTTTAGGGATTGACAGGATCCATTGGCAGGATTCACTCAGCCATCTAGGGATTTTTGTGGCCATGGTGGAAAGTTCAATTAAAATAAAGAACCATGACTGCGGGTGGAATATTTTGATGGGAAGTAGGCTTGATCTGCCATAAGTGCACTGTTTCACGTGCAGCTCTAATTCAAGCATCTGTTGAGTGAAATATCAGAGTACTGATGATTCATAGCCAGCATATATCATACAAAGAGGGAATTGTATGATCCATTCAAGTTCTTCAAGATTGAAAGCTACAACCTCACCATTGTCTCCATATGAGCTTCATGCCATTGAACACGACGTTGGATGGGTGCCTGGAGGAGTTTCCGCCGTAGAAGTATCTCGAGACGCCCTGAGAGATGCCGGAAACGTGGCCGCTCAGCATCGAGCTGCCCCGCCAAATCCAGCTGCTTTGAACCACCTACTGTATGAGCGGCACAAATGGCTTCTTCCTCGTCGACGCCTTCTTCTTCGACGAGCACTGCGACCATCTTTCCTTGGAGCTGTAGAATTCCTTTGCAGAACACACAGATTCCCCGACGGCGTCGTCTTGGGCGGCGGTGATGTGCCCCGCTGAAAGACGCTTCCTTTCCCATGAAACTATAAAACGGTTACTTCCATTAGCCACGCGCCTCTATCGCGTACGAAGAGCCAACGGCCACGCCAGCCTTTTCTTGCTGAAAAAAAATGGCATACTTGCCCACAGAGATAAAGCTACCTTTCACTCCTCGCCGAGGACATTAACGTCATTCCAACTCTGGCTTGCCTAAAATATCTGATGAGAGCTCCGTTGCTGAACTGAACCACACACCTATCTCCTTCTGCCTCTGCTCGATCGTTCTTCAATACCGCCATGGCTGCTGCTGTACTTGGAAACATAGCTCTACTGCTCGACGTAAGCTCCCCCAGGGCCGTTGTTTCTGACCGGAAGTCCCGTGCCTTGCCACTCTTGCCGCTGGATATCGTCCTGAACATTCACAAGAAGGAGCATCACCTCTCTACATACTACGCCTCCCTCGTGTCGAAGGGCTCCGACTCCGACAAGGAGAGCCGGAGCCACCGGTTTGTGGCCCGAGGCAAGGCCAATTCCAAGGTGAACGGCGTCGACTTCGACAGCGACGAGGAGGGGAACGGCAACGGTAATGGTTTCGACGAGGAGGACGGGGGTTTCGACTGGGAGAAGGAGATGAGGAGAAGAGTTAAGGAGATCGAGGAGATGAGGGAGCTCGAGAGTAAGGCCGAGGAGTTGCAGAGCCGAGGTGACGATGGCGAGGGTGGGCGCGAGGGGGGTGAAGAGACCGAGGAGGAGAAGAGGATGCGAGTCAGGAAAGAGCTCGAAAAGGTATTCTTCCATTTCTTCTGTATTCCTTTCACTATGTTTGAACGTTGAATTCAATCTGCGTCTTTTGCTGAGGTGAACTTTCTCAACTTTACCTTTTTTGTGCTTGATGTGAAGTTGTGCTGTTAAAATATGGATTCATAAAACCACCACTGCACATGCTTGTGATGATTTGTGGAAGTTGATTATCATGGAAGGTTTCATGATGCGATATTTAGTATGGCAATTATGTTGAATTTGTAAATTTCATGAGATTCACTGCATTAAAGTGATAGAGAAATGATTGATCATGCTGCGACCATCAAATTAGTACTTATTCAAGAAATTGCACTTCTGGTCAATTTTGTGCACTTATATTTTTCTGGACATTTATGCTGGGGATCAGGTGGCTCAAGAGCAGGCAGAGCGAAGAGCAACTGCAGAGTTGATGTTCGACTTGGGCCAGAAAGCTTACGGTAGGGGAATGTACGGGCGGGCAATCGAGTTTCTGGAAGGAGCCCTCACAATAATCCCGAGACCTACTCTTTTTGGCGGTGAGGTTGGTTTTAAGAGCTTTACGCATTGCCTTGCTCTGACATTCCTGTGTAGCTGACTGTTAATTTGCTGAAGAGACTCACAAATTGTTTCCCTATTGTCTGCAGATACAAATATGGCTTGCCATGGCGTATGAGGCCAATAATCGCCATGCCGATTGCATTGATCTGTACCAACAGCTTGAGAAGAAGCATCCGAGTGTTAGTATTCGACGTCAAGCTGCTGAGCTTCGGTATATCCTTCAAGCCCCGAAGTTGAAGATATCTGAGGAAGAGATGGTTACTATACCATTGATTGGATCTAGTTATGACAGGTGAACTTGCTTCCTCTGATTTCATCTTCTCTCCCTGATCCTCTTCACAGGCTTTTATGCCACAAATGCTTGTAGGATATTAACCTCATTGATGGCTAATAAAACTAATGTTTTTGGGATCTCAATGTTAGCTGAATACGAGATGATTGGTAGGAATGCCTCAGTGCTGCATCTCTTGATGTTTGTTACCAATTCCGTCTGAAGACTACAACTTTCCATGTACTTTAATCTTACATACTAATCTAACAGCAGTACAAATAAAATGCACCTTTATGTTTCTATTTTTTTTGCCTATTCTGGACCAAATTTGGTGTTTTGGGAAGCTTCATCAATTCATCTTCCTTGACGATCTGCACACTTTTTCTTCTCTGAGTGCTATCTTTGTATTTACCTTGTTGTTGAATATGTATCCAATGGCACTTCCCATTATCTTTTTGTCTCTTGTCTATTCACTTTGTGATATTGCGCTTTATACATGGTCATGGATCATATGTTGCCAATGCAGCTATGCAGCAACTTGGACCGATAAATACAAGGACAAGGACCGGAACCAAGGCTACAGGACAACGAACCAACTCCCTTCATCTCGGGACTTCCTCGCCGATTTTCTGGTGTGGCGACCGCCAGTTGGGCTCGGCAAGAGTCGGGTCTTCTGGGCGGCTTTGACATTGTGGTTGGGCTTGGTTGGGGCTGCACTCATCCTCCAAAGATGAATAACAATGCCTTCATATACCCCTTCAGGAATATTGCGCAACCCTGGATTTGATTCCATCTGGCTCAACTATACATATTAGTTAATTGATTGTTTGGACCTACAGCAGTGATTCCCTTGTAATGTAATACCTCTATGTGCTTTGCAATGAAGTATGTGAATGAAATATTCATATAAATGAAATGGCTATGCTTGGTTGATAGTAGGATTGATTGCGAGCGAGACATTCTGGTCCATAGTAGATGGATCATGGCTTAACATGAAGACCAACATTCTTTTGCTATAACTTATAGTCATACTTTAAAAGATGCCTCATTCAAATGTTATATGGCATGGGTTTTTGTTACTAATTAAAAGATATCACTTATACAAATTAATAGGAAAAAATAAATTCGTATAATTTTATTTATCTTACTTAATTTATTGAATTTTATTAAAATATATATTTATTAGAACTGAAATTATACATATATATTTATGGTTATTTTAGATAAATTAAATATTAATTAACTATAATATATTAAATATTATTAAAATATAAAATTTTAATTCAACTTACTATTTCAATTTAATGCTTTTCCTTATTATTTATATATTTTTTAAGTTCTAACTTTCTAAGAAAGAGATTACATAAAAAAAAATAAAGTGCGAAAAGGATAAAATGGTAATTTAAGATGAGTTATCTGGTATGTCCTAGCCCTACCCAACAATAACAAACCCTGGCCCCTCTCTCTCATATTCAGTTCCCCGGCGGCCGTCACGAAACCCTAGCCGTTTCTTCCCACAGATCGATTGACGAAAATGACGACCAGGTTCAAGAAGAACCGTAAGAAGCGGGGACATGTCAGCGCCGGCCATGGTCGCATTGGGAAGCACAGGAAACATCCCGGTGGTCGGGGTAACGCCGGTGGCATGCACCACCACCGGATCCTCTTCGATAAGTACCATCCCGGGTACTTCGGCAAGGTCGGGATGCGGTATTTCCACAAGCTCCGCAACAAGTTCTACTGCCCAATCGTGAATATCGACAAGCTCTGGTCTCTGATCCCCGAAGAAGTAAAGGAGAAGGCGGTGAAGTCGAAGGGCACGGCGCCGGTGATCGACGTTACACAGTTCGGATACTTCAAAGTCCTCGGGAAGGGTGTATTGCCGGAACATCAGCCGATCGTTGTCAAGGCTAAGCTCGTATCGAAGAACGCCGAGAAGAAGATCAAGGAGGCCGGTGGCGCCGTCGTGCTCACCGCTTAGGTGATTTTTGTTATTAGCGTTTTAGACCTCTTTCTAATTGATTTCTGAAGTCTTCTAGTTATATGGATCTGTGGAGCTCTTACTGTTTCTGGAAATTACTCTACTTTGACTCTCTTCCCAAGTATTTGTCACATTGTGGTTTTGAGCTTAATGGATTTGATCTACTTGTCTGCTTCCATGTGTTCTTTATGATACTTATGTGCTAATTTGCCAGTACAATGAAGAAAGATGCTTCATTTATACACCAGAATTCCTGCTAAGCTAGCTTCAATGACTCCTGACACCCAGATAGACAAATCATACCCATGATTGTTTCTTGCCTTGCTAATATTGATGAATTTAATGGTTACATTGTCTCGAATTTGTATCAGGCTTTGGTCCTGTGATCTTAAATGAAACTTACTATGCTTCACTATCTGGTTATGGAGGATTTCCATATCACATACTACATCTTACCTCTTTTCCCAGCTTGTAAAAGAACGCTATTTGTTCTTTTTTGCTGATATCTACAAATGGTCAATTCCTTAGATGGTTATTGCACCTTCATTTCTCCTGCATTAGCTTCTGCATAGGCTTGTGGGTGTCTTCTTCATTTCCTGGCACCTTTCTCTGCTGCTGGCTGTTCCAAATCTTGATTCTCACCACCCAACCCCATTTCCTTATCCCGTCTCCTGCAATTGAAAGCCTGCAGAAGAAATCAAAATCAGACACCCTCAGTCTGCAGAAGCAAGTCTATGAATCCTTAAAATCCATCTCTTCTGGGGGCTCCTGAGTGTCTCGTACATCTCTATTATTGGGTACACCTTACAGGGGTTCAGTGATCAAAATGGACTCAATGCTGAACTTTTGGGAGTTGAATGAAATTTTAAAATGTAAATAAGGAAAGTTTTATTGAGAAATAAGATGAAATTTAAAATCCCATCTTCAACGACGTCGTTTCTGAGACATGAAATTACAAAATCGCCATCGGGAATACGACGAAGAGACGAAGGCAGTCAATAGCGCGGGAGTCACTGTTGCTGGACCGGAAAGTGCAACTTGGCTGACGCTCTCAGATCTCGGCGACGCCCGCCGGATCTGATTGGTCGAAGATCCGGTTGCGAGAAAGTAAGCGCGCTCCCGGAGATGGCTGGGGCGGTGTCGGCACTGTTTCTGCTCGACATCAAAGGCCGCGTTCTGGTGTGGCGCGACTACCGCGGCGACGTCTCCTCCGTTCAGGCTGAGCGCTTTTTCACCAAGCTCATCGAGAAGGAGGTCAGCTTCTATCTGTTGCCTCCAGCTAAATTTCGCTTTTACTACCATACTTCTCATCGTTTTTTTAGCTCTGGTCTTGGAGATTCCTGCTCAAGCTGCAACTCGATTGCTGCTACTCAGTTGCTCGAAATGTTTGCTTCCTAGGATATAGATACCTGCTCGCTAACAAGTCTTAATTATGATTTTCGAATGATAGATCAATTTTCTGCCCAATTCTTTCTATTCTTATCTAGCTGACATATGCCTATGCAATGTAGGGCGATTCGCAATCTCCAGATCCCGTTGTGTACGATAATGGTGTCACCTATATGTTTATACAGCACAGTAATGTTTATTTGATGGTGGCAGCGAGGCAGAATTGTAATGCTGCAAGCCTCCTGTTTTTCTTACATCGTGTAGTTGATGTAAGAGTTGCTATGATCGCATCTCACTCGAATTAGAATTTTATAAGTGAATCTTTATTCTAAGTGAGTTTCTTATTGCTCTATGAACATGGTGAAGGTATTTAAGCATTATTTTGAGGAGTTAGAGGAGGAATCTCTGAGAGATAATTTTGTTGCAGTGGTAAGACCGGTTTCTTATACTGGAGGCTTTTACTGTTCAAGTGATCTCCTGAAAGAATTCATAACTCTGACCTTAAAATATAAAACCCTATACATCTCTTTTTTTTCTTATGCAGTATGAATTACTTGATGAAATGATGGACTTTGGTTATCCTCAGTACACCGAGGCAAAAATTTTGAGTGAATTTATCAAGACTGATGCTTATCGCATGGAAGTATCACAGAGACCTCCAATGGCTGTAACCAATGCAGTGTCATGGCGTAGTGAAGGAATACAATACAAAAAGAATGAAGTGAGTATATTGCATCTCTGTTCTAAAATCCTATTTAGTTGCCTTGTTACCTGATTGAAATCATTATATGTGTTGTAATTTAGGTTTTCTTAGATGTGGTGGAGAGTATGAACATTCTTGTCAACAGCAATGGACAGATCATTCGATCAGATGTTGTTGGGGCCTTAAAGATGAGGACATATTTGAGGTATACTTTTTAGTACAGCCGATTTAGTGAAAATTTAGAAATAGTACATAATGCTTTCTAACAACGTTTTCAGTACCATTTATTGCAAATCAATAGGAAGATAAGTATCATATCATGAGACTGCCCTATTAGTTTTACCTTTGTGAGGTGTTGTTCTGAGCTGGCTTTGTTCTTAAAAAAAATCGGTATTTTTGAATCCACTGGAAAAGATTCTTGGGCACCTTAGATGATCGAGTATCCTGTATACTGGTGGCAAAGACCTCCTTTTCAGAAGGAAGTTAGCTTATGATAGCTTAACGTGTCAGTACAAAACCTGATATATGAGCTCAGAGCTGTTGCTCCAGTTTGCTTTCTGTTGTATTTTAATCTCTCTTCATTATTGACACATCTGATTTTATCTTTGCAATTTTTGGTCTTGAGGTTGGATAGAAAAATAGGAAAGTAGTTGCTTACTATAAGATGTTAGATTTGCATTTTTCCAAGTATTCACTTGATGATTGAGGTGCTGTACTTTATTGCAATTAGACTTGTTGATTGCTTCTACTCTGCAGTGGCATGCCTGAATGCAAGCTCGGCCTGAATGATAGAGTCCTACTGGAGGCACAAGGTCGAACCACAAAAGGCAAGGCTATCGACTTGGATGACATCAAATTCCATCAGTATGTGCTTGAACTCTCCTGTTTTATAAAATCTTAGTTGCTTCATGCAGTATAGTGCAAGTTGAACTCTTGTTTTTTACTGTGCCATTTGTTTTCATATTTGAGTTGTAAGTTCTTTGCTGACCTTATATATTTGGATCAGGTGTGTGCGATTGGCCAGATTTGAAAATGATCGGACAATAGCATTCATACCACCTGATGGATCATTTGACCTCATGACATATAGGCTGAGCACTCAGGTTCCTCTTGGGCTTCAATCATGCTTGTCTTTCCTGCAATAGGTTTCATCCTGATGTTTAAATGATGTATGTTTTTTAGGTGAAACCACTCATCTGGGTTGAAGCCCAAGTGGAAAAGCATTCTACAAGCCGTGTTGAGATAACAGTAAAGGCAAGAAGTCAATTCAAGGAGCGGAGGTGAGTCTCCTTGTTAATACTCGCAAGAACATGCCATCAGATTTTGTATTTCGAAAATTGACATAGAATTGATTATCAACAGTACTGCAACAAATGTTGAGATTCAGCTGCCAGTGCCACCAGATTCTACAAACCCAAAGGTGCGAACATCCATGGGTTCAGCATCATATGCTCCTGAGAGTGATGCACTTGTTTGGAAAATTAAATCTTTCTCAGGTGGTAAGGTATGAGGCTAATTTATTTGAACAATTTCTAATTCTGTAACTTAACAGCAAGTAGGTTTACTCTGTTTGGGATTTGGGATTTTTTAAGAAGTAAGGTGGGTTATAGAAAATTAAGTTGAAAGTTGTCTTATATGTGAATTTCTTTCTATTTCTTCTCTCTTGAAATCAAATAATTTTCCCATCATAAGTAACAGAAGTATTTTAATCTATGTCAATGTAATTTGTAGGAATACATTTTGAGGGCTGAGTTCAGGCTCCCTAGTATAACAGATGAAGAAGCAATTTCTGAGAGGAAGGCCCCAATACGTGTGAAGTTTGAGATACCATACTTTACTGTTTCAGGAATTCAGGTAACCCTCATATTGCTTATGCTTCTTCCTCTTGCATAATAAATGTGCCTCTTTGAGATTCCAATTAATTCTATAAAAATGATATAAATGGTGTGTGATTCAAATACCATAAGCCGATATTACTATCTGCATTCATTACAATGGTAAATGTTATTTCTGTTGTATCCTTCTGTCTCTATCCATATTAGCTAGAGATGGCTATTGAGCCAGGCTGGTCCATAGTCCGCCTGGGACGGTTCCAACCCAACCCGGGTCCAACCTTGCTTGTTCATACCTGGGACTGGCCTGGGCAGCCTATTAATAAGGGCAGTTAAGGAACGGTTCCAAGATTTAGGATTAATATCTGGGATTAATCCGGGAATATTACCAATCCAAGACTGGCCAGCTTGATTGCTTAATTACTCAAAATATAATTACATTTTATATTTGCAAATTTTTACACGTAATTTTGAACAAAGTTATGAAGATATCTTATTATTCAATTGATTTCAGCCCTCTAATATTGAGTTTTTAATATATTTTTAGTGGAAAGTGATTTCTCATATATATAATAAGCATTAATTTAAAAATAAATAAATAAAATTGTTTTTTCTAACAATAGGTGGGTTGGCCCAGTTTAGCTCGGGCCACCCCATGGACTGCCCATTATGTGATCTTGAGCTGGACTCTGTCCTAGAAACCCGTAGCTCGTGACGGCTTGGATGATTATGGAATTGACTGAAGGCTCGGTCCCTTAACGAGCTCAACACGTGAATGCCCTGGCTCGGATAGGCCCATTAGCCATATCTAATCTTAGCATGCTGAAGGATAAGTACATCTGAAGGTAGAGGGACGCAGGATGTTACAGTGTAAGGAGGCTATAGTGTTTACAGTTCTAATATACCGAAACATACAAGTTTGACTTCCAACTGAGTGGATTAGTAATGTTAGCCTCCCTGACATGCAATTTGTATACTGTTAGAAAATGACCTCTTGCACGATTTCTAGACTTGCAGTGTATTTCTTTCGGCTATTTGCAGGTTCGCTACCTGAAAATCATTGAGAAAAGTGGATACCAGGCTCTTCCGTGGGTGAGATACATAACAATGGCAGGAGAATACGAACTACGGGTCATCTGATTGTTTATTTTCAATTGCAACTTCAGAGCCACAGAGATATAAAGAGCAGCTTGGAGGGAATCGGCCTTGAAGATATAATCCCCAAGGGCAACTTTGATTTTCACCGTATCTTTTGTGCTTCATTGTCATTCTTCTCTCTGGGGTTTGTTTACGAATTTGTTGTCCATTTTTTATGTGAATGAAGTTTTCTTTTGTAATGTAAAATTGAAGCATTCCTTGATTTATGTTCATTCCATTGGTAGAGCTCTTCTCTTCTGCCATTACGTGTTGTCTGCTGCATTTGGGGCGTAGGAAAAGAAATATTGTTCTTATTTGTTTATCCAGCTCATACAGCAACCATGAATGATATGCATTTGATCGCCTTCTTGCAGATAGCAGTCAAGCTGAACGGTCCATGGGGTTTGGTATTGGGTGGTGCCGATTTCCTACCAGAGAATGCCCATTTTGGCGATTTATCTTGTTGCAGATGGTGTGCCAGAGACATTAGGCTAAATGTACAAGTGTAGATGTTCCGATGACAAGGAAAGCTGTGGACAAAATTATTATTGGTCCACGTGGTGGGCCGTAAAAAATCAACGTGGATCCACCTGGCTGGTCTGGCCGAGCTAGCTAGGACTCTCTGATCTACCCGAGGGAAGACAACTTGGCCAGGAATTACCTACCAGTGGTCATGCTCATGCATGTGGATTAAAGGGCACTCCACAATGACCCGCCCGCAGTACACGACAATCTCCAAGGCACAAGATGGGCATATAGCCAAATGGGATTGAAGAACATCTCTTCATAACATGAGACCAGAACGCCGCAGCCATAGAAGCCGGAATAGCCGACAGATTACCGAGGCAACCAGGTCCGATGACGGATCCGACACCAGCACTTGCCCGTGACGAAGTTGCAAGAAGAATTCAAGAGGGTCGAAAACCCCAAAAAAACGGGGAGAAACTTTGTTAACGGAACCCTAATCTAACCTAAAGTCGTTTCTAAGAAGGAATGGCAGTTCACGAGGTGGGACACACCCAAAACGAGGAGTTCACGAGGATTGAAAATCGCTACACGACGACTGCCAGGTCATACTCAATGTCCCTTCCCTTTTGTGCCTCTTTTTTGCCCGAAAAAAACTATGCATTTTTAACTATTAAAATTAAATTTGGCGCATAAAATATATGAATTATAAAATGAACCGTGCCTTTGAAGGACGGTACAGGTAGCTAGTAGTCTCCCCACCGAGAAAGAAGGGTAATGTATTTGACTTGGTATGATGTCCTCATATTTAGGAGAATTTACCTATCCACAAAATTATGGTAGTCATTTAATTATTTTATAATTAAATAATTTGACGTTAAATATTTATTGGTGAAAAATATTTTTTTGTTAAAATAGTTTGATGTTAAATTATTATTTTGGGTAAAGTTTTCGTACTATAAATATAATTTATCCCAAAATTTTGTATTTTTAAAATAAATAATATTTTTTATAAATATTTATTACTATCAATTATATTTAATATTATTAGAGGCTCAATAATTATACTTTAATTGTACCAAATGCAACTTTATGGACTTTATGTTATGGTATCTATCTCCCCTCAGAAGGTACAAAAAAAAGCTCCGTGACTATTAATGGAGTTCACGTGATAAGAATATTATTATACATATACATATACAAATATACATACATACATGCATACATACGTGCATGCATGAAACCAATAAAATAGAGCATCTCCACTTGGGCAGCCACTCGGCCACCTGTCATGAGCTCTCTTCCTCTATCTTAAAATTTCTATAAAAATTATTTATATTTTATAAAAATAGAAAGATATTATAAAAATATATAATATTATCACTTTTAATTATGGGAAAATTTGTTGTTTATATATTTAAAACCCGTGTGAGTATATTTATTATTAAAGAAAAATACTTGATTTATAATTATTCTCTCTATCTTGAATAAAAAAATTATACTCAACTCTTATATTAATATTTATTAAATTTAATTGCATATGTAAATTGTATTTATATTTTAAATTTATAATAATATAATATAATACTAAGATTTTGAATTTTTTTTAGTTGGGGTTGGGTCGAATGTGATCGGAATCCGACTCAAGTTTGTGTGCACAAGACCTAAATTGTTGATCAAACCAATATAATATATATTATGAGACACGAGAATAGTCGTTTGGTGGAATGTTTGATCAGAGCATGTATATGTATATATACATAGCCCCATCACCCACAGAGGCTGAGGCTTCAGTACACTTCCATAGATTCTCTCTCTCCCTCTCTTTCTCTCTCTATGCAACATAGAAACTTGGAGATATCCATGGAGATGCTCACTTTTAGAAGCCTCACATCAGTGGCACTCATAGCATTACTGATACTCTGTTCCTCGAGCTTTTTCGAGACGTGCAATGCTAGACGGGGGACGAAGCACTGGAGGCACGGGACGAGGAGGACGCCGGTGTCAGCAGCGTCGTCGATGAAGAAGAAACCGAAGGGTCACGGAAGCAGCAGCCACCACCACGGCGGTGGAAGTGGCAGCAGCTCCAAGCACAAGAAGCCGGCCCCCGTGGCTCCCCCAAGCCCCAGTCCTGTCGATCAACCGCCGCCGCCAAAGTCCCCAGGGACGGCTCCGCCAGGAAAAGGGTACTCCGGCCGCACCTTCAATGTGATGGATTTTGGGGCGAAGGGCGATGGCACCACCGATGATACAAAGGTACATTACCTTTTGCACACAAAAATCACCAAGAACATCCATTTTTTTACTTCAATTAGGAGTAATAAAAGAACGATTTTTTTTTAAATTCTGAATATTATTAATGGACCAACTTCATGCAAATTCAGATCATGCATCTGTGGGTCCTGACAAGCTTAATTAATTCAGAATTAATGGTGTATACAAATAGGCAGCTGCGGTTCTGCACAGCCATGCAGTGGTTGCCAAGAGCTATATTTTTCATGGTGTGTATTTGACAGGCATTTGAGGATGCATGGGCCGCCGCCTGCAAGGCTGAGGCGTCGACAGTGCTAGTCCCCGGAGAATACGAGTTCTTCGTCGGCCCCATCTCCTTCTCCGGCCCCAACTGCCAGCCAGACATCACCTTCCAGGTAACTCAAGAGACAGAGCCAGAGATGCCAACTATAATGCTTGCTCTGGTTTCTGACGAGTGTTATGTGCTTCTCCAGCTGGATGGAACCATATATGCCCCCACTGAGCCCAAGGTCTGGGGCAGTCGGGGACTGCTGTGGTGGATCGAGTTCACGAAGCTGAAGGGGATCACAGTCCAGGGGACCGGGACCATAGATGGGCGGGGCTCGGTCTGGTGGGAGGATGCCATGTTCGATGGTCCTGTAGATGGAGAGACAAAGCTCATCGTGCCGTTGAATGACACTACCGAGGAGAACCCACCAATGCCGGTAACTCTATATGTAAAGCCCTGAATTTACCGGAATGGAATTTTCCGATCATCTGGTGAAATGTTGATGGCAGGTGAGAAGTGAGCTGAGTGCCAAGATGCCAACCATCAAGCCCACGGTGAGGACCCACTTGCAGCAAAACTCCATTTTTTTCTGCTACGTACGGCTAAAAAAATGTCATTTTTTTTGGTTCATTTACCCTTTTTTCTTCATCTTCCAAGGAAGGTTTCACTTGGCAGTTCTTACAGTTCTGTTTCTGGGCTTGAACCAGGCTCTGAGGTTCTATGGGAGTTTTAATGTGACAGTCACGGGCATCACAATCCGAAACAGTCCACAGTGCCACTTGAAGTTCGACAACTGCATCGGTGTTGCCGTCCACGACATGGCCGTTTCTTCCCCAGGCGACAGCCCCAACACCGACGGCATCCACCTCCAGAACTCCAAGGACGTCCTCATCCGTGGCACCGATCTAGCTTGCGGTAAGTACCAGTCTTCACCTCCACCCTTCCCTCCATCTGAATCTGGCCACTGATGGGTCGAGACATGGCAAAATGCCAGCACCCTCATGGATCAATTATTTCCTGCATATTGTTCTTGAGTCACCCGTGACCACCAGCCATTATAAGTGCAAAAAGAGCCGAGGCCTATGGAGGGACCCCACAACAGGCACAGCTCCTGTTAGCTCTTCCCTTGTTGCATTTTACAAAGTCTCAAGCCTTTTGTTTTGTCAGAACATACCAGAAAAAAATTAGGTGAAAATGTGTAGCAGCTAGATAGATCCATGGTAACTAGATGCCAAGAATCAAGGGTCATGGAACAAAATGCCAAGAGAATTAAGGCTAATGAGATGGGTAAAAACAGGAAGAAGACAGTCAGACATAGGAAATACCAGAAGCATATATCGGTTTTGATGTGGTAAACTCACTGGGTATGGTGATTGATCTGTGCAGGAGACGACTGCATCTCGATACAAACTGGGTGCAGCAATGTGTACATCCATAATGTGAACTGTGGTCCTGGGCATGGGATCAGCATTGGGAGCCTCGGCAGGGATAACACCAAGGCATGCGTCTCCAACATCACTGTCCGAGATGTCAATATGCACAATACAATGAATGGTGTCAGGATAAAGACATGGCAGGTAACATCATGGTCCCATGATAGATCCAAAATCCCGTGAAAAACAGCAAGGAGGAGGAAAGGGAAAGTGTCATGTCAGGTTCTTTTGATCATGGTCGGGTCAGTCAAGGGGAAGAAAAAAGTTTGCTTTTTTAACTGACTAGTGAACTGTTTATCAAGTGCAGGGGGGCTCAGGATCTGTGCAGGGAGTGATGTTCTCCAACATTCAAGTCTCCGAAGTTCAGCTCCCCATCGTCATCGATCAGTACTACTGTGACAAGAGCAAATGCAGTAACCAATCATCCGCGGTGGCTCTATCGGGGATCACGTACGAAAGGATCAGAGGAACGTACACGGTGAAGCCAGTCCATTTTGCTTGCAGCGACAAGATGCCCTGCTTGGATGTGACTTTGAATGCCATCCAGTTGAAGCCGCTGCAACAGCGGTACCATCTCTACGAGCCATTCTGCTGGCAGACTTTCGGGTTGTTGAGCACTCCTACCGTCCCGCCCATCGGTTGTTTACAGATCGGAAAGCCGCCGAAGAACGGAGTGCAATCCGACCACGACTATTGCTGAGCCAAACAAGGAACACCAGGGAACAACAATGGCTGATTCATTTGCGTGGTCGGCCTCATAATCCGACCCCTGCCCATACCAATATTTAGATACAGAATGTATAGTACTGGGGAGCCCTATTTGACAGATTTTTCTTCTCCAGAGTGATTACTCAATATGATCTGTGTGTGGCATGTGATATTGACGCTTGCTATTAGATTCCAGAAACATGAATGCATCAGGCTCAGTCAAGATAGGATGGAGGAGGAGGAGGAGGAGGAGGAGGAATGACTGTAGCAGATAATGGCAAGGAAGTACAGGTCCAAGGAATTCAGGCCTTTGATGGCCCAGCCCAGTGACTTTATGCGAGTATATGAAACGCGTTGAAGCTAAGCTTTCATTTCCTCTCTCTCTCGATCTCGATACCGTCACCTCACCCTCTCGTTGTAGTGTCCTCTGAGAGAGCAGATCCCCCCGCTGTGAAGCCCCTGAAAGGTGAGGAGTTGCTTCGAATTCAGTTGCCTTTTCCCTTCTCCTGTTCATTTATCGGCTAGATTTGTCTGAGTTTCGGCGCCTTGATCGGGTTGGGAGGTCGTTCCGCTATGTTTCGTGCTTGTGATTCAATTCCAGATCGATATGGTGTTCTGGTGAATTTTGATTTCGTTTCAACCGTGAATTGTGATCGCTGCTCTTCGAGGAATCTTTCCAGATCGATGTATCGTTTATGATTCTGATCCGCCTTTTCATATCTTGCTTTCCGTCAAGATCGTGCCTCGAGCTGCTTCGCTTGCTTCTGAACTCTTGATGAAATTGAACATAATCTTCCGATGCTTGTCATGATTTCATTGTTGAATTTTCCCCGATCTTTCTGCGTGATGATTTCTTCATTGTTCAGTTCATCGTTGTTATGGTAATTGTGTTGATGATTAGATCGAACTCGGTGTTTGTGTTAGGGATCCCGTACACATAAGAAATGGGGTTGACATTCACGAAGCTCTTTAGCCGGCTTTTTGCCAAGAAGGAGATGCGGATTCTGATGGTTGGTCTTGATGCTGCTGGTAAGACTACCATTTTGTACAAGCTCAAGCTTGGAGAAATTGTCACCACCATCCCAACTATTGGTAAGGCTTCAAAGACAATTGTGTTCATTCCTTTTTATGGATTGAGGTGCAAATACATGATGAGTCAAACAAGCTAATATGGAATGTCCATTTAGGGGAGCAATTTTTTTAGAGAATTAGATCTGTGCTTATGATGTATGTGCATCAATGATAGTGTTCACTCTAAGAATGCAGGGGAATGAAAGTGGAGCTACTTGGGTCGCTTGGTGATATTATCGATTAAGTTTGAAACTTATTAGAGTTAGTGATTATGCAAATGGATTTTCTTATGATCTGTTTGTTGAGGCTATCGTGATGGTATCTCGACTTGGCACACTACACTTCTCCCGTCGGCTTTAAGCTTGATGCGTGTATTGTTGTATTTGATTAAGTTGTTTCCCATTATTGATAAGATGATATATTCGGTACAGGTTTTAATGTGGAGACTGTGGAGTACAAGAATATCAGCTTCACTGTTTGGGATGTTGGGGGTCAAGACAAGGTCTTAACTTGACCTTTTTCCATTATTCTTATTACGTTTTTTCTTTGATCCGCCCTTTATCAAGACAAGATTTCATTTTCTGTTTCTATAGATCCGCCCGTTGTGGAGGCACTACTTCCAAAACACCCAGGGTCTCATATTTGTCGTGGACAGCAATGACAGAGACCGGGTCGTTGAGGCAAGGGATGAACTGCATCGCATGTTGAATGAGGTGGTCCTTCTGTTATTTATCGATCATTTTTTCCCGAGCTCGTTGAGGTGCAATTGCCAAATGTTTTTTTTTTGTGGGTACTTTGAGATAGAGAATGAATGCATGTGCGTATTTTGTAATCACTAGTTTGAAATTTCATTGTTAATTTCACCACTCTATATCTATGCACCGTCATCAACTCCAAATATTAGATTTTGATGCATCTCTGGATGATTTCACAGGATGAGCTTCGGGATGCTGTTCTGCTTGTGTTTGCCAACAAGCAGGATCTTCCTAATGCAATGAATGCTGCCGAGATTACTGATAAGCTCGGTCTCCATTCTCTTAGGCAGCGGCACTGGTAAATTTATGAAACTACCCTACTTTAATATTTTCTACTTCTCCCGTGCGGACCTCACATTTACTCTCTGAAATCCCAGGTACATACAGAGCACTTGTGCTACATCTGGAGAGGGGCTCTACGAGGGTCTGGATTGGCTCTCCAACAACATAGCAAGCAAGGTAAATGACATCAACTCACATTTTCCCTTTTTACACATTCATAACATGAATGCAGAAAGCTGTGATAGTGAGACTTTCATGGAAATCCAACAATTTCTGATACATTCTGGAATGATTTCCAACAATAAGTTGTGAAGTTGTGTTATTTAGCTACTTGAATGGTATCGATTTCAATTTGGTTGCCAATGTAATCAAGTTTTATGGCCTTTGTTACTGGTTGGTTTGATGAGATATGGGAGGAGAATGAGATATATGGTAGTATATTAGATAATCAGGTCTCTTTTTATAGCATGTCCTGACTACCCTGTGTTGTACCTTACTTGCAGGCTTGATCGAGATTACTCGGAGATTGCCTTTTGCGGATTGCCAATTCTGGATGCAGGGGTGAATGTTATCTAGCTTACGTTTGGTCCAGTCTTGTTTCAGAGACAAAAGTTAACTGAAGCTACAAGCCTTTGTTTCTTACATTTTTTTTTCTTTCTGGTGGCAACACTTATGTTGACACCCATGTCTTTCTGCAGTTTGTAATACAAAGAAGGGAAGGGATATGACCCATTATCAACCCAATGAAATTCTTATATTGACCAATTCTCCTTCTCATTTGGTTATCTTGAATATCTTTTCATTGGTTCTCAACTTTCTATCAAGAACAAGCAAAAATGATAGTGACAGAGTATCAGTACATTCAGAGGCCACATATTGATAGTTCATCAATCAACAGATCAAACTAAGAAGCTCAGAGAAACAAAATTGATCCCAGTTGGGGTTCTCTATTCTGATATGAACACAATTACATGAATCTCAGTTCCAATCCCTCGAGAAAACAGAAAAAGGAAAAACTTGTGCTCACAGGTTCTGAATGGTCCCTACACATTTCTCCATCCAGCCTTTTCTTCATCTGCACACAACATATAAAGGAAGACCAAGAAGATGGATTGTTTTTTTGCTTCATGCCCCTAATAAAGTCTCTTGCCTCCTCTAAGAGGTTTCATGTCACATGTTTCAGATTCACCACTGCCATGAGCCCGGATTCATCTCACTGAACTCATCACTGGTCCCATAGTCCATGCTATCAAACACCTCCCACTGCCATTTTCCTAAACCTCATAATGTCTTGGCTGTATTGGCTCGAGTTGTACTCGACACTCTGTCCGAATTTGAAATCATTTGACAAATCATACATATCCTCGTCACTGTCCAGTGCCCTTGATACCTGAAAAAAGAACCTCAATCTCTATGCTAGTAGTATTCATTTCCTCCAAAGGATTGAAAATAGAAGCCCACAATTGCAGAAGACGTATACAAGTAAGTACCTGGACCATTTGAGGTCTTTTAGGGGCGGAGTGGTGTACACAGGCAGCTGCAGCCTCGATCATTCTGATGACTTCACTCTCCACATAACACTTTCCAAGTCGGGGATCTAATATTTCGCTAAAATTACCCGTTTCAAGAGCACAAATTAGAAGGGGACGAGCCTGCAAAGAATGCCATTTCCATGAGTAACGTTCTACGAGTTTAGCCCGGGTAGGATATTGGTGATCAACCTTCAACACCACATTAGGTAAACATGCTATTTCATGCTTTGAATTGACATGTCATCAATGGGAATAAGAACATGCCTGAAAATTAGAGAAGTTGTATAACTTACCCATTCAACTAAGCTCTCATCACCTAATGGTTGGCTTGCATCGACCGGCCTATGACCTGTCACAAGCTCCAGAAGTAAGACTCCAAATGAGAATACATCTGATCTGTTGGTTAGTTTTCCACTAGATGCATACTCTGGTGCTAGGTACCTGGAACAGACAAAAAAGTGCACCCAAATGAATATATAAACATGATTCTGTGTTGGCCTTGAACAATCTATACCAACCCAAATGTCCCCATGACTCGAGTAGACACATGAGTGTTCTTGTCATTGTTCAGCTTGGCAAGTCCAAAATCTGCAACCTGTAAATGAAAAGAGAATCTGCCCATTAGCTTGAGAGCTACTCTGATTCGGGAAGGCTTTGTTTTCATATGAGATGTATGAATGTATGCATGCCTGTGCTTCAAAGGCATCATCCAACAAAATATTTGCAGATTTGATGTCCCTGTGAATGATTGTAGGATGACCTAAAAAGAAGCACATTTTGAATTAGATTTTGGAGAGTTCAGGAAAGAAGCTCAAGAAGGCATTAACCGGAAGACCCACAGTCCTCGTGGAGATATGCAAGACCCTTTGCAGATCCTAAAGCAATCTCTTGAATTATGACAAAATCAAAATTTTGTTACCTATACCTATCAAAACTGCAGCTTAATGCATTTCCCATTGTGCATTTGGTTCCCTGAAAGTGAAAGAAATGGAAGGAAAAGGTAAAGGAAAAGGTCCCCTTACAGTGTAAGTGGTGCTCCAGGGTCTTACTGGGAACGAATTCATATATGAGCAGCCTTTGTTGATCCGATATGCAATAGCCCACCAGAGAGACCAAGTGCCGATGATGAACACGACTAATGATCTCAACCTCTGCTCTGAATTCACGATCCCCCTGGCCACCTCCCATCTTGAGTTGCTTCACAGCCACAGCTCTTCCATCGGGTAAATAGCCCTTGTAGACACACCCAAACCCGCCTTGGGCAATGATGTTTTCCCAAGAGAATCCGTTCGTTATCTCCATCAGACTTTCATAGGTGAAAGCAATCCTTGCACCCCCTATCAGGCTCGAGTCAGGTACCCCTCCTCCATGATATACATGGCCACTGCAATTACTGAAGTTATTTCCTCTCCCTGGGTTTTGGCTTTGTTTGGCATGATAGGAATTGCTGGAGTAACCACAGATGCCCATATTCTGCCCATAGTAAGCTCCTTCTACATGAGTGCAAGATTAACAGTGACAAAAAAGCATTTGGTATAACTATTTTCAGAATTACTGCAACTAAGAATGTAATCCATCATAAGGAATGGAAGCATATTGCAAATCCATTCACAAAAAAGCATCTTTTCACCCTCTTCCATTTTCCAATAGATTGTGGCAATGATATTCACCTGCTTGTAGAACAAATTTGGGGGCTCGAGCATACGGGGCCTTAGAAGTGTCAACCTTCTTCTTTCTTCGATCAATGCGATGAAAAACACTCCACCAGCTGCTGCAGCTATGATGATTTCTGCTGTATTGAGGAATGGATAAAACCCTCTCCCATAGTTGAGTAAGGAAGAATGATATGATCTTGGAGTTGAATGGGCTTTTTTAGTCAGGTTGACAGAGGCCAGTCCCAAGGTAGCATTCTGAGAGGAGTGCGGTTGCTTGACGCTTGAGCTTCCGGCCGAAGGAGGTGGTGGGGTGGTGGAAGTTGGGAGTCATCAAACATAGACAGAGAGGGAGAAAATGAATCATCTCTCTCTCTCTCTCTCTCTGGGAGAGAAAATGGGAGAAGAGAGGGGAAAGTGACCCAGAGATGAAAATCAAAATGGGGAAATTGTGTTGGTGGTGGTGGCTCCAATTCTGCATCCCTTGAAAGTCTCCGGTTTTCGGGTGAGCAAAATTTGCTTCATTTTTATCTCTTCCTTCAACTAAGTTGCCCTCTTCTTGGAGCCATGACTGGTTTTTCACGAGTCCACCAACTGTACAGATCATGGTTGCATGACTGATTTTCCTATATTTAGCCTCCTGCTCTCTCCTTGACCCTCTCCTCACCATGCGTCATGCATCTCATCTACACTCTTATGACTGTTACAGTTCATAATTGGAAATCTTCACCCAGAATAGATAGGCATACAGGAAAACACAAGAATCAGCAATCATCCTCCAAGGAAGCACAGTTCCTGAATTTTGAAGGCTTGGGAAGAGGAAGCCCATTTCTGGCATCTGTTCCATCACAAATATTGAAGAAAGAAAGTTGATGTTTTTCCTGTGCTGATCTTGGGGTCTTCTCTACAAGCTTCATTTCCATACATTTCTGAAATGTTTAATCTTTTCATGCACGTTCCTTCTTGCCATTGCTGAATCAAATATGCTTGCAGATTGCACCAGCTTGAAGAAAATTGATCAGTTCTCTTCAAAGCTTCTGTTTATTAGGACAAGACTCTCTGGCAGTGAAACTGGAGAAATCACATCTATAACAGTATGCCAGAAATGAAAGCCAAACACTAGTCAAGTAATAATTCTTCATGTTTGAACAAAGTCAGGATTTGCAGAGTCTTCCTGCTACTATCTTTATCCATGCTCATGAGGAAGGAAGGAAGGAAGGAAGGAGGAACAAGGACAATGCTAAAATGCGAGATTGCTGGTTCACTGGCCCGGATCTTTTTGCAGGCATGTCAACGCAAATCGAAAATCTCAAACCTCAGATTTGAGTTCTTGTACACATTTGTGCACTGCTGGTAAACAGGGATTCCATCAGCTGGATCTTTATGAAGGTGAAAACCAGTCTCTGCACAATCTCTCAGGATGTCCATGCCACCCGGATCAGATAGTCGGAAAATCCCATAGTTCCTGAGGACACAAAACATGAGAAACTTGCATTTTGTTAAACTCGAGACTCTTTCACAGGCTGCAGGCAAAGATTAAGCAGCCTTCTGCAAATAAAGGCTCATTCATACACCTTGAGGTATCAGTAGGAGCCATGACAATGGCAAAAGCTTCAGGAACCATGACCTGAAATCAAGGATTGCATAGTTAAAACTGTACCAGGTAAAAGAGAGGAGGTGGGTTGATAGTTTTAAGACTGGGGAATGTGCCTGATAAGAATATTGAGTGTGCAAATCAATTGATGACATGAAACAGCTCTGAGAAGGGTGTGTCTGTAGATAGCAGGATCATGGTTACAGCAGAAAAAGACTGGAGATTATCATTGCATGAGAGGGAACAAACAAAAGCAGAAAAAAAAGAACTCATACATGAATCCAGCCTACTGGGAAGAGGGAATGTTCATGCTGTATTGCAAAAACTTCCTCCTCGTTTTTGGCCAGACACTGTCATTCAATCAAATTTATGGTGTCAAGACAAGAACTCTCAAGGATGGTAAGCAAGATTTTCTAGTAAGAAAAGACTGATCAAGCTCAGCAGGTATGGCATGGCATCATGGTCTCACTGAATTAGAGCTGGATTCCTGCTTGGGTATGATCAAGGTGGTTACATAAAAGGTTCCACTGTCCTGCACTCAAAAGACAAGAAGATCAAGTCAAGTGAAGAGATATTCTGAGAGACAGGAGGCATAATGTTTAGTTTCTTCTGGTTAATCATGGGAAAATCTTGAAGTAGTGTGTGCTTCTTACAAGAAAAGCACCAAGAACTCCACAGGTTTCAAGATCCTTCTCTGTATTATCCTTTGCCAGCTCAAGAAAGTCCTCCATCAACCGTTCAGACTAAGCAAAGGAAAACCCTGCAGACATCAGCCTACTAGTTTTCAACCAAAAGGTACAGAAATCAATTCTTACTATGTGTACATCCTGCAGTGATGAAGATCTACAATCATGGCTTGAACTTGTGGTTCCATGTTTAGGGTCAGTAGTCTTGATGGGGGAAAGATGCGAAACTTGCAGGGCATCTTCCACGCCAGAGATTGAGGGAGAAGGAAATGATACAGTAACTGCATGAATATTCATCTGGTGATACATGTTGAATTCTCCAGAAGTGCTGCAAGAAACTGCTGAAGATGCTAGCTCCAGTCCACCCTCATTTTGCAGGCTGCAAGATAGCATAATCACATAAAGCTTTGCAACGTTCTATGTAGAGGTGCCCTCAGTAGAACAGTCTTGTATGTTGATGAAATTTTGACAGTGGAGTCAGAGCTCCTTTGATGAAGCAGGGGATAATACAGGAACAAAGCTTACACAAGATCAGAAAAAGAGCAGCGACCACAATTGAACCAGAACAAGAACAGAAATCAAGGTGGAATGAAATGATTCAATTGCCCAATTCAGGCAAAGCTCTGCAACTCTTCGGGCGTCCGATATATTTCTGCCTGCAGAAACCTATTGACAAAAGAATCAGCAAGACGAGGGTTTCACCTGTGTTCGATGTATCCGGGTAATGGCGATGGTGATGAAGATGGTCGGGGAAAGGATCAGTGGTAATCCGACGTTTCTCCACCCGGACGGCAAGGGATCATCGACTCCCCAAACAATGAAAAAGTAATCGACTTTTTAGGTGCCCTATCAAGTCACCAAAAGGGTGAGCAGTGGTCCTGCCGAGGAATAATGGGCGAAAGCAAAGACTGCTTTTTTACTCGTAATCCGGTACTAATTACAGATTTAGAAGCGTGATCTTTTCGACATTAATGCAAGTTTCAATTGTTTCTCGAAGAATCTAGCTGGGTCTGGTATTCATTCCATTTCATGGCAAAGGTAGAAATCTTTTGATGGCATGATGGATTCAGCATCACTTGATTGACTCCGTTTAGCCCATAGTTGAGAATTTCTCTGTTGAGAATTTCTCTGGGAGCGATCCCGGAGGCCTTTAGCCCATAGTTTTCCAGAAAAAGCGATCCTGGAGGCCATAAGACAAATGGCAACGGGATTTACATGAGCTGCCATGCACCTGCAAATCCTCCATTAGAATATGGCCTAATGCCTGCCGCCGGAGGTTCACTTGATATGATCGACCGGTGCACTCCCACGTGAATTTATCAAGCAGTCATGATGGAAAACACGATTGGCAGTAACTGGATTCATGGATGGCCGTCTGATTTTCATCCTCCATTAGCAGTACTCACTGCCTCTGTGAATTCAAAGAACCCTAGTAATTATTGGCAAACGGGGATCAGAATAGCGTCTTTTTTCAGATCAAGCTTTGCAGATTCGTAGGTTCCGTGAGATCCCATCTAAAAAGATCCAAAAACACAGAATTCATTCACCATATCCGCCATAACAATCATCAAAAGGAACCAACTGATGAGGAAAAGTTTCATGGACGATAGTAGAACTTGCGATCTGATACTCCTTGGATGTCTCCAACCCTCAAAGGGAAGCTGAAACTTGAGGGGTTTTGGGGGCGCGGACGGCTTCGCGGCCCTGAAGAACATTCTCCAGAGCCTGCTCGAACCTCTCCATGACCGGGGCAGGCAAGCATATGGGCACTACGATGCCTTCCTCTCCTTGAGGATTCCTCCCACGCAAGTAGAAAGTGATCGTCCCCGGCAGTGGACCCTCTGCACCACCGGCGGTACCTCCGTAGACTGGCTTTCCCCACCCAAAGTCGACCTTGTCGAACCCAGCACGGGTCAGGTGGGAAACGAGGAATGACCCGATGGGTCCGAACCCGGATCTTCTCTTTGCCACCATCAGGTCAGCCACGGACTGCAGGTACTCCTCGTTCATCAGCATCTTCACCTTCCTAACCAGCTCGAGAGCGTACCCTAGTGGGTTCCTGCATAGCTTCCCTGCCCTAGCCACGGCCGCCGGAAATGCGAACGCGTTCCCGTAGTACCCCGTCGGCAGCGGCGGGTTGAACCTGTCGGTAAATATATTAGAAAATCCTATTTATATTTATCATATATTTATTCTTCTAGCAAAATTACGTGAAAAATCTCTTGAGAACCTCGACCGAGCATTGACTAGGGTTAGAAAGCGCATATCCTCGTCCGGGTTAGGCCGCAGGGCGATGGTCCGGCACCGCCACAGGCAAGCGACGATCAGCTCGAACACGGTGGAGCACGAGCGCAGGTGATGCGGCACACTGTTGCGGATAGCCGCGACCTCATCTTTTCCGAAGAAGAACGACCGATGGACCATGTCGTCCGTTCCGGCGCCTTCGTCGGGGACAGTCCTCGCCACCTTTTCGTACTCCCTGTGGCTGAAGATGACTTGGGGAGGGTCTCTGGCATCCAGGAGCTCTCTCTGCCATACGGGGGTGACAGACGGCGAGCTAGCTCCTCCGGCCATCTCCGCCACCGCGTTGATGAACTGGTATATCCCAAACCCATCGCACATGGTGTGGTTGAATCGGAGACCGAAGACGAAGCCGCCGCACCTCAGCCGTGTCACCTGCTCCATCCATCCGCAAATAATAGGACTATATTGTTACAAATCCTAAATAATAAGGACTAAATCTTTTGATACTTAATCAAAAATATCACAAACTTTTGGCATCTAACATGCGATTTTGAAAATAGTGTCACTGGAGTGATATATATACCACAAATATTTTATAAATTTTTAAAAATATCAAGTATATTTAAATGACTCTTAAAATAATTAGGCGATAATTTTGTAATTATATTTTAATATATATATATATATATATACACACACCTGAATGAGCAAAAGAGGGGAGTTGAGGATGCCGCCGGAGCCGGGGACGTCATATAAAAGCTCATCCATGCAAGGGAACGGCGGCTGGAGGCCATCTCCGAACTGCTCCAGGCGGACGTCGGCATCGGCCTCGATGAACATGACGCCCTCGCCGGTGCAGTCCACCACGAGCTTCCTCTCCTCCCACTCCCTCAGCCTCCCGGCAAATGGGTAGTAGGGCACCAGCGCCCGGGCCAGCCCAGACCTTATGACCTGCACGGGGTCCTTACCCTCCATGCGGGGCTCGGGACGGTAGAAAAAGACGAGCCGAACGTGGAACTGCAAGCCCTCCTGGTCGTCGATGTCCGACAGCCTCTTGTACTCGTGGGGAGTGGGCTCGGCCGGGCCGATCAACTGGATCGAGCGCCTCTGAACCTTGAACACTAGATCCTGAGCCATTGTCGGTGTAAGAAGATATCTGGTTGATGATGCATACTACCTCTGACATGCACCGGCGCATATATAGTGGCCATGGAGGAGTGGCCCATTGGACAAAGTTTCAAGCAGGAATAAAACATTAAACAGCGTACATTAAAATACATGTTTTTGGGTATAGAGAAAAGTGCAGATTCAAATAAAATATGCATAAAAAAAAGGACAGACACGTTCCAGTGGGCGGTCGGCACAGTGTGTGTTTCCTCCGGATATTGAAAAGAAGAAGACCATTTGGGGACATACATGAGACTACCTCTTGTCTTTTTTATGTATATTCCCAGGAAAGACGCCTGACCGCAGCTACTGTAGCCACGACAGATGTGTGGGTATATATATATATATATATATATATTAATAGTATTGAATGTTTATAAAAATAATAAATTTAAAAATATTTATAAGAAAAGTATCTGGTTTAGTATTAATTATTTAATAAATATACATATTTAATGTAATAAGTAAAAAATAATTAAAATAGTAAATATTTAACACAAAAATAATATTTTAAAAATATTGGACAGGAAAGGAACACCAAAATAATATTTTCAAAAAGTTAGACAATACATAAAGACTTTTTTTATCCTTGCTGTTAAATATTTGATAAAATAGTTATATATAATATAATAAAATTAAATTTTATTTATTTTATTAAATATTTGAAACCAAGATATATTTTTAAAATTTTTTTATAACAAACTATGTCCAAATTACACAAAAGACTAGTAAAATTTACGAAATTAAATAATCTAAAATTCATTTTTTTATATTAAGTATTTGATAAAATAAATATATTTATTGTCTAATGAGAAAAACTAATTTAATTACTGAATATTAATTTTATTAAATATTTGAAACGAAAAATAATATTTTTTAAATTTTGATAACATTTATCCCCAACATATTTTTTTAAGTTTGATAGGACAAAAGAACTTAGTTTAGTAATAAACAATTTTAATATTAAATAATTGATAATATATATATATATATCAAATTTTAAATTTAATTCAAATATTAAATATATTTATTTTATTTAATATTTGAGGTAAAATATAAAAAAAATGATAACAAATTATCCCCAAAACAATCCTGATAACACAAAAAATGGAAGTGATTTTTTTATATCAATATTCTAAAAAATATATTTTAATATTAAATATTGATAAAATATACATTATTTTCATTAAAAGTATAATTTAATTCAAAATATTAAATATTTTACACCAAAATAATTATTTCTTAATTTTAATAACAATTTATCAAGGGAATAACCATTTTAAAAAAGTTTCATAACACAATACATCCGAAATTGAAATTTTAATAAAATATACATATTTATTATTAAAATAATGTTAATATTAAAAATCCAATATGTCTATTTCATTAAATATTTGAAATAAAAATAGTAAATTTAAAAGTTTGATAATTTAAAAAATGGTATTATCAATATAATTTAGAATAAAAGGAATATTTAATATATATATATATATATATTAAATGTTGAGGTTCACGTGCTACACCTACTAATTAAAAGCCAAAAGGGGTACGTTTCTTTTTCGGGGAGATGAATTTATAGCAAAATACCAAATTCATTATTTTCTAATTTTTAGTTTATTTGATTTATTTATTTATTTTCTATATTCACTTAAAATAACTATTTTATTTTACATGTTAAATTAATTATAATATTTTATACAAAAAAATATTTAATATAATGAATTTAAAATTGGCATATTCCATTTTATTAGGGCTGTACTGTAAAGCACCTCTTCAAACCGGCAAACACAGAGCAGACTAGCATGGCCAAGCTGCTGACTATCTCACGCCTCCTTAAACCACCGCCTGTATCACCCGACACCGGCGCGCTAATCTTAGCGGATTGGACTGTAACATCACCTAACGCCATTATAGAGCCGTGCGTGCGTGTGAATGGGACTTTGAATGTACCGTCAAATTAACTACACTGTAGAATAAAATAAATAAGTATTATTTATTTATAAAATTATAAATATTTCATGTAAATGCAATAAATTTTTATATTTTATAAAATTATAAAAATTTCACTAATTATAATTCACTTTTTAGTATAAATAATTTCGCATTTTATCATATTAATTGAGATTCTCCCCCGCACCCAAACCAAGAATTGAAACTTAACTGATAGTATTATGGAGTGCGTATAAAAAACAATAAACTCAATTTAATTATTACTAATGGTTTAATACAGTAAAAATAATACGTATATATTTAATAATATTTATTAAGTACATAATTAAAATTTTAATAATAAAGTCGGTTGAGAATAATATTACAAATTATATAAAATAAAAAATATTATTTATTTATAATATTATAAATTTTATAATTAATTATTTTTAATTATAAATAAGTACATGTGTATTTTTATATGTACACGTTGCATTCTGGTATATACAATAATATTACTGTGTATTATAGTATATATTTATTTAGTGTGTTTAAAATTAAACTCTATATATTTATTAAGTGTATTTAAAATTACATATTTTAATAAGCGTTTTGAGAATAATATTATAAATTAAATAAGATATAAAAATATTTTAGGTTTATAATTAAAAAAAGTATACTAATTATAATTAATTACTTTTAATTATAAATATATATATATATTATTATCGTTAATCACTACCTTCTCTTTATCATTTATGAGAGATATACTTCCAAAAAATGAAGTATTTATTAAGGGTTGAGAGATTAAGCTTAAAATATAATGAGGCACGTGAGTTGGATGGCTGAAGAAGGAGATGGATGGATGACAATGAGAGAAAAGGGAATGAAGGAAGGAAGGATGGAAGGAAGGAGGAAGGTGATACCTTCCCCAGATAGACCCTTTCGTCATCATATCAGCACACATGTCATAAAATAGACTTTGTTGTACTCTTTGTTAATATCATAGGATGTACGTCTCAGTATTCGAGCTGTAAAGTCCCTCCTCGAACTGTCGAACACAGAGCAGAATGGCATCCTGTGGTTCACAGCTCTTGAATATAATATAATATAATAGTAGGGTTGGTTGTAAGTCTAACACCTGAAAGAAAAAGACCTTCCCCAGCTCGAACACCATGATCAGCAGGTCGCACTGCTGCTGATCTGGACTCAGGAGCTGCAACCAGCCTTTGGATTGGAATGAGGGGTTGGCTTCCGTGGTGGGTGTCAGTGCCCTTCTCCAGCAGAACTCTGGTTGGACTTGTCACTACTTTTTTTCTGCTTGGATGTCACCTCTGACGTAACCGCCATGATCGCAGAGTCTTCCTGCTGCTGGGCTGTTTGACTACATCACCCACTTGACAGCAGCCACCACAAGGGGACTAGGAAGGTCGTGAGGAAGGAGCGGTTCGAGTCAAAGTAATGACTCCGCCTTAGACCGAGCATAGAGCAACGGTTCATTCCGAATCGACTAAATTAAAAATCGGACCCGGTTGAGTCGGGTTCATTATTAAAATTAACTTACACATTTATTGGGTCGTAGAGTGGGCAAAAAGCAGCCCACATGTTCTATATGTTAAAGGCCCAGGCCCAGGACCTATTATTTATAGCACCATTGCTCTTCTTGGGATTGCGGTGGATTCAGCCATCCATTTCTCCGGGGACGGAGAAGACTTCAGACCAGAGAGAAAGAGAAGAGCAGAGCTGAGCTGAGCAATGGAGATGGGCTGCGTGTGGATGAGGAGGATGTATTCCGGCGGTGCTATCTCTGCGCTTCCGGTCAAGGCTTCATACTCTATCCCTTCCTCTTCTCTCCTTCCCTTCCTCCGCCATATGTCTCCGGTTGGCTTCTCCCTTCCCAGTCGTCTCCCGCTCTCTACCGCCGCATGCTCTTCCTCAGTCGCCGTCGTTCCCGATGACGAAGATAGCTCCCCCTTATCTTCATCCTTCTCCTCCTCAAGTGAGTGGGAAGGACTCTCTCGTCCTAATTGGTTTAAATTTGTGTTTCTCTGCGATGTTTGAAGTGTGTTGCTTTTTTTCCCCGTGACGCCTTCATCTGGAAGGATACGGAAGCTATGAAAGCAGCAGAATTTCTATTAAGAAGTCAAAGGTGTTACTGAAAGAGATGAGATATCCTGAACTTGAGGTCAGTACGGAGCCATACTTCTTTTCTGTATTGCGCTCACTGGTCAATTAGATGAATGTATGCATCTTCATTTTGCTTTTCCATAAATGTAGGAGATATATTACGTTGAGCAAATGCTTGAAGCCTATCTGACATTTCATTCATTTTAGCATTTAGATGATTCTGATTTAAAGATTTTGTAGTTTGAACATGAACTTATTTGTTTCATTAAAAGCACAGTCCTTTTATACTAATGTAGAAATTGAAAACACCATTTTCAGAACGAAAAGAGATTCAAGCACGAAAAGTTAAAGCAAGATATGTCAGTAGAGAAAGCTGATATCGATATATGAAGTTGCTGAGGGAAACTTGAGGCGATCGCCCTATGGATAATTTTATGTGTTTTACAAGTTGCGGTTTCCTCTTGCAGAAATGGGTTGAACTGCAAGGGTTCAGGCCTGGCCAGGCAATGATGCTGTGGAAGCGCTTGTATGGGAACAACGTCTGGGCCCACTGTGCGGATGAATTGGAAGGTAGTCTAACTTACCATGGTCTTATTAGGTGGCTGGTTGTGCCAATCTCTCTTCTTGTTATTGCTCTTGTTAATCTTAAATCAACATGGTAATCTCTGAGGAGTTTATTTTGCTGTCTATTATGTAGGTTTGAACAAAGATTTTAAGAGAATGTTATCTGAACATGCTGAATTCAAGGCATTGTCTTTGAAAGACATTCGAACAGCAGCTGATGGAACTAGAAAGGTAGAAGTGTTCTTTTCATATGTTTCCACCCTGATTGTGTGTTCATTCTTCTCTACACCGCCTTATGGTTACTGAGTTGATTTTCCTCAAGGATCTTCTGATTAATTCAATGCTCGCAGGAGTCTGCAGATACTGTTCTCGCTGGGAGATGGTCTCGTGATAGAGACAGTTATTATACCTTGTGATAGGGGTCGGAATACTGTTTGTGTCTCTAGTCAAGTTGGATGTGCCATGAATTGCCAATTCTGCTACACTGGAAGGCATGCATTCTTTTTCTTCTGCAAGGACCAGTGTCGTGTTTCTATGTATACTATGTTATCATTATCTGCCCATGGTTTCCAGTTTCATGTTTGTATACTTCATTTTGCAGGATGGGCTTAACAAGGCACCTCACTGCAGCTGAAATAGTAGAGCAGGCAGTTTTTGCCCGCCGTCTATTCTCCGATGAAGTTGGTTCCATCTCCAATGTTGTGTTCATGGTCTGTGCACTTATTTTAAATGCGTAGTCTTTGTTTCGGAGTTGATGAATCTATAGACTTGACAGACTTGATCTACTTCTTCTCATCCTCGTGACATAGGTTAATTTGAACAGAGGGAAACTGCACCTGAACTTTGTCTTCTAGGGATGCAGTAGTATCTGTTTTACTTTTCAATGTATTTGTTATATGTGAGATATCAAAGAATTCCTACATGTACTGCTGCCAGCTCTAACCTGCCAGTTATCCGAATGGATTTACAGGGAATGGGAGAACCCCTGCACAACATCGAAAATGTAATAAAAGCTGCGGATATCATGGTGCATGAGCAAGGCCTTCATTTCAGTCCCCGCAAGGTCACTGTCTCAACAAGTGGACTTGTTCCCCAGCTAAAACGGTTCCTTCAAGAATCCAATTGTGCTTTGGCTGTTAGTCTAAATGCCACTACAGATGAGGTCCTTCTCTCTATCTTCACTCACGTGTATAAAATTCACTGCAGAACTTCTCTAACATTAGTCGAAATGCCTGCAGGTTAGAAATTGGATTATGCCAATAAACAGGAAATACAAGTTAGATTTGCTCCTTCAGACCCTGAGAGAAGAACTCCCTCGCAAGAACAACTATATAGTCTTGTTCGAGTATGTCATGCTTGCTGGAGTAAATGACAGGTTAGACTTATCTCAAGCATACAAGCTATAAAATATACCTGACATTAACCTACCAAAATGTGTATATATATAGACCAGACATTCTGGAAATATCCCATTCAAGTTAGAGAAAAGATGTTCTATTCTGCCAAATGCGTTCTTGATTTAGAATTCTGGTCAAGCAATTAATGGCGTCTCTGTCAATAATTGTTCCAAATTGGGTTGCACTAGTTTGAGATTATGAGCTCTATGGTTTGACAAGTCCTTCCATATTGTTAGTTTTGGTAGTTGATATCATATTTACAGGACTTCATGTTGGCATGCAGCTTGGAGGATGCAAAGAGGCTAATTTCTTTAGTCCAGGGCATTCCCTGCAAGATCAACCTCATCTCATTCAACCCTCACAGCGGGTCCCAGTTCCAGCCTACCCCTGAAGAGAAGATAATCGAGTTCCGCAACATACTGGCAGAAGGTGGCTGCACCGTCTTCCTGCGGCTCAGCAGAGGTGACGATCAGATGGCAGCCTGTGGCCAGCTCGGGAAACCAGGGCCTGTTCCGGCTCCTCTCCTCCGCGTTCCTCGACAGTTCCAAATGGCTCTAAATGCCTCATCTTCATAAGTTGTTGTGGTGAGGTACTTGCCAATGTTTCACATGCAAGCGCTTCCTCTGGCTGTTGAACCACCAGATTGCAGGAGGATTGACAGACAGCAGAGGTGGTGAATTACTTTGACTTTGTAAAATTAGAAAAAAATTATCAATTACAATTAATTACTTTTATTAGATATATACTCGATGGGTATATTTTCATATCATACATTACTCAGATTGAACCGGTGCAAACGATTTATAATATAGACCGGATTTTAAGATTTGGACCAGATTGAACCGTGGACCGGTTCAGAAGTCGGTGAGCACCCATTGAAATCGAATAAAAAAATATATTAATAAATTATAAATGTAACGTCTTTCTCTATCTCTCCCACCGTGGAAGTCCATATGCTATGTTATAGAATCTTTCAAGCATTTCAACGCAGCCGTCGTTTCTCTCTTTCCGTCGAGCCTCGCCGGCGTAGTGCCGCCCTCTTCCGCCACTTCGCCACCGGCCTTCCGTCGCCTCCGACAGAGTCGGATTCCGCCATGGCTGCTCACCCCAAGGATGAGAGCTACCTCAGTGCCGTAATCCCGAAGCGCATCGCCCTCTTTGAGTCCATCAAAGCTCAGCAACTGGCTCAGAGGCAGTCTCTCCCACATGATCCCATAAAGTACGTTCGATTTCGTTTCGGTCGTAATGTTGTAATGGTAATGTTCTTGATCTGCACGAGTAGCTGTAGGTAATGTGTCAACCTGTCTTTCAGCTGGATCAGTTGGGGAATTAGTGGGGAAAATCATTTACACGCTTCAAGTTTAATATGTAAATTGAATGAGAGGGTCCTGTTCTAGTTTGTAAATTTTTGTCTGACTACCGTGAGTTGTTTCTGAAAGGATTACGGTGGAAGGGCAAGTGAGGGAAGGGAAGAGGTGGGAGACCACTCCTCTTGATATCGCGAGAGAGCTGCCGAAGAAGGCTTATTTGATTGCACGGGTCAATGGCGATCTTTGGGACATGTCAAGGCCATTGGAAGGCGACTGTGAGGTAAAGGTATACGCATTTGAAGACGATGAAGGGAGAGATACTTTCTGGCACTCAAGCGCGCACATTTTGGGACAGGTCTGGTATCATTACTCCTTTGTCTTTGTTTGGGTGGTTGGATTTATGAAATTGTTTCTACATGACAATGATGATGGAGGTTCCTTGCTGCGCAGGCTCTAGAAATGGAGTACGGTTGCAAGCTTTGCATCGGGCCCTGCACCACCAGGGGAGAGGTACTAAAGTGCAAAGTTCTGTTTTTGTGCATGGTGCAAGAAAGAAACAAAACGCTTTAATTTCACCACTCGGGCTTGTTGCATTATATTTGTTTCATTCTGCAGTCTAAAACTAAATGATTTTTAGCATTCAATGGTTAAAATTATAGGTTTCATGGTGGCTAAGAATGGACTGATATCACTCTCTACATCCAGCTTAATGTAGCAGAAAACTGACGCATTGACATTCTTTTTTATTACTTCAATGCTTTCATTATCCAGAATGATCTTGACTATCCCCATATTTTGGCTTTAAATGTGCAGATTTATCTTAGTAGTATGCATGGATTGTTTATAGAGTTGTCTTCTTTTCTAATTTACAATTTATTCAATTTTTCTTGTTATTTTATTGAGTATCATCACAGGGTTTTTACTATGATGCCTTTTACGGTGACCTGGGCTTGAATGAAGATCACTTTAAGCAAATTGTTGCAGGGGCAAGTAAGGCTGTCACGGTAGTGGTCTACTTCTCATTATACACTTTGTGATCCCTTAATTTAAACACCTGTTCATAAAAGAGTCAAAGCTTCTGAATATGCCTTCTGTCAATTATGTTATATGAAAAATGTCAGTTAGACTTTTCAGCACTTCTGTTGAGCTTGTATATATATATATATATATTAGCATAACATGATGCAGTGAAGTATAAAGTTTTGCTTTCATGGAAAAAAATGCAGCTGGAGATATGTCAGTGTATTCATAGAAATATATCAAATGCTCTGAACTAATTGATTATTACCTTTTCTTTCTTATATTCCATATTAATATATTGGAAACTCTTCTCACTAAATGATACTGCTTCTTTGTTGACTGAATTGTTCATGTTACTGCTTCTGTTGTTCCAGGATAGACAACCTTTTGAGCGTATTGAAGTATCAAGGGATCAGGCACTTGATATGTTCTCTGACAACCCTTTCAAGGCAAGGATAGGCATACTTTTATTGTTCAAAGTAGTTATTTTTTATTTTTTTCTCTTATATATAGATGTCATCTTATCATAAAATACTGATCTTTTGTGCTTTTCAAAATTCAGGTTGAAATCATCAAAGATTTGCCTGCTGATAAAACCATCACCGTCTACAGGTGTGGCCCCTTGGTTGATTTGTGCCGTGGGCCTCATATTCCAAATACTTCATATGTCAAGGCATTTAATTGTATGAAGGTAAATTGCCATAACTGTAGTCATTCTGTATTTATAAATAATTCATTCGTCCGCTAGTGGAATATATATTTTCTTACAACTTGCCCTGTGATATTAGGCTTCTTCAGCATATTGGAGGGGTAACAGGGATCGGGAAAGTTTGCAAAGGGTTTATGGCATATCTTTTCCAGATAAAAAACAGTTGAAGGTGATTGTTAATTTTGTTTATTCAGAAACATGTTTTCATTCTACATTATTCTGGTGATTTTTTATTATTCATTGGTCCAATGATTTTACCTTTTCCGTTGACACAGGAATATGAACAACAGCTGGAAGAAGCAAAGAAGTATGACCACAGACTATTGGGTATGAAGCAGGAGCTCTTCTTCTGCCACCCGCTTAGGTATTATGCTCTCTGTTTAATTTTGTTGATTTATCTTGGCTAAAACGGCAATAATTATTGCTTGTGGTTTATGTGAATCACAGCCCCGGAAGTTGGTTCTTCCTTCCTCATGGTGCTAGAATTTACAGCAAATTGGTTGAATTTATAAAATCACAATACAGAGATCGCAACTACCAGGAGGTGACAAGATTTTCATCGGATTTTTTTTTCTTTTTGTATTGTACTTTATAGTGTGTTGCTCAATATGTATTATTTTCTCAGGTTCTGACACCCAATATGTACAATATGCAACTCTGGGAAACATCTGGTCATGCTGCAAACTACAAGGAAAATATGTTTGTTTTTGAGGTGAGGTCTCATATCTCTTTCAGATCATTTATCTATTTCTTTTAGTCAATGCATCTTCGCCAATGTTTTCTTCCTCGAAATTGCATCAAATCGCTGATATGGGAAATTTAGTAAGTTTGAATATTGCTATTTTCCTATCTTTTTGTACATTTATTTTAATCCGTCCTCTATTTTTGTAGGTTGAAAAACAAGAATTTGGGTTGAAACCAATGAATTGCCCTGGGCACTGCTTGATGTTCAAGCATAGGGTTCGTTCATACAGAGGTTAGTCAATGAGAGAGATAATTGTCCTGTTTTTGCGCTTTTTGGGCTATTTTCCTAATAAGAGGATATTTAGTTGAAGATATGATGTAAGCTTGTTATTATTCTAATAAATATCTTCTAGCTGAAGATATGATTTTTTTTTGTGCCGATACAAGTATATAATTCATTGCATATGAATTAAGTTGGTAAATCATGATGATTATTAGCACCCTTGCTCAGATATGCCTTAAAATTGTGCTCTCAATGAGGCACTGTCCATTATCTCATTGTCCTCAAATTTGTAAAACATGCTGTACGTGGTAGATATGCATCTATATACCGAGAGAAACAAATATTGGAAGCATTTTATCTTTTGGTTCCAATGTGGGAATTTTGTTTTGGAATTCAGGTTGTTGAAAAGTGTCTGTAATGCATTGAATAATTTGTAACAGTTTTGAACTTCTTCTGCTGATTTTAAATAATACTTTGACCCTTTATTACAAATATATATATATATATATATACTTGATGCTGCATTCTTCTCACTATGGACTTGTTCTGCAGAACTTCCTCTTAGAATTGCTGATTTTGGTGTTTTGCATCGCAATGAAGCCAGTGGTGCTCTAACTGGATTAACTCGTGTTAGGAGATTCCAACAGGTATCCTGTGTCCTGTGCTTTGGTCATCATAGTTGATGTTTCTTGACCATCTAATGGTTCCTAGAAATCATAATGGCCCAGAATTTGGCCATGTTTACATCTTGATCTTCTAGGCTTCAAGAAAGTTAAAATTTTGATATTTTGGGCACCAAACATTCATAGAGATGCAGGATAAAGTTAACTGCATTGGCAGTCCTGTTGAGCATATGATTTCCATCTTTTTGAGCTGGGTGTCTTAAGCATTCACTTCAGATCTGATTAGAGGTATGAACTACTTCATATTTAAGATTTGACTCTTTTCCCCTATGTAGGATGATGCTCATATCTTCTGTAGAGAATCTCAGGTATGAATGATCTTTAATTTGCAATACATACAGCTGAAGGCTTCTAATATTCTCCCTAGTAATTCTTCGGTTTTGCACATGCAGATAAAAGATGAGGTTCGGAGTGTCTTAGAATTTATCAGTTATGTATATGGAATATTTGGCTTCACCTTTGATCTGAAGCTGTCTACGG
This sequence comes from Trapa incisa, assembly GCA_030064435.1. Taxonomy (NCBI): domain Eukaryota; kingdom Viridiplantae; phylum Streptophyta; class Magnoliopsida; order Myrtales; family Lythraceae; genus Trapa; species Trapa incisa. Next base: position 425,740 of record CM057774.1, on the reverse strand, counting down.
TATGATGTTCCCCTCACGGCATCTGAATCTTGTTTGATCAAATGTTAATTCAGTGTTGATATGTCTGGCACACTGTGCTTGTTAAATGATATAAATCGATAAGCAGTAAATTGGGTTTTTATCAAGACCGATGCTACAAGATTCTGAAATACAATGAGGGTATTCATATTACAAATCTTACCAAGTAGCCACAGAACATAAAGGGTAGCAGCCACTGTTTTAGAAGGGGGATTTAATAGATTTCCAGGTTCTTTTCCATCTATGGATCTGTAATAGCTTTTATTTATTTAAGAATGGATTTAGATCTCTAAGACTTGCAGTTACAATGAAATCACTGATTGTATGGCTTGATTAATCTGACCTATAACATACATAAATTATGAGTTTCCGTGTGTTTCACCTTTTGTTTTTTGGTGTTATGGGCTGAAGAGGCCAGACAAGTACCTGGGAGACACAGCAACATGGGATAAAGCTGAGGCTGCTCTTGCGGAAGCATTAGACGAGTTTGGGCAGCCATGGCAGGTAATGTTTATTGACTATTTTGAATATCCAAGTCTTTTATAAGATTTAAAAACAAATACAACTCTGTTTAGTGTAATCCCTGAAATCATTCCTGTCTTACCCTTGCCAAACATTTATGGGTGTATGCATTTATGTGCTGAGAAGTTAGGATTCTAATCTTGCCAATTAGTTGAGCTATTTCATAATATGGAATCTGTTGACTTTTCTTTTGATCATTTTGTTTTCTTGATCCTTGAGTTCTGAAACATGTGCAGATAAATGAGGCAGATGGTGCATTTTATGGACCAAAAATAGATATCAGTGTCTCTGACGCCCTGAAGAGGAAGTTCCAGTGTGCAACACTGCAGGTTCTTGAAGGCAAATTAGTACATATTTTTTTTATAATTTGGTAGCTTGGAATGCAATATTTAATGAATGAAAATTTCATGCAAGCTTAGTTAGATTTCCAGCTACCCTCCCGATTCGAGCTCTCTTATTCAGCTGAGGATGAAGGGAAGACAGAGGTGCCTGTTATGATACATAGGGCTATCTTGGGGTCAGTGGAGAGAATGTTAGCTATACTATTGGAACATTACAAGGGGAAGTGGCCGTTTTGGCTTAGTCCGCGCCAGGCAATTGTCTGCCCTGTTTCAGATAAATCCCAATCATATGCTTTACAGGTATTTCAGTGATGTATTGTGCAAAAAAAAAGGTATTTCAGTGATGTGATTTTACAATGATAATATAAATACCTCGCCAGGAGATTGTGAGAGATATTTTGTTATCTTTCATGAAAGTTATCTGCAAATAACCATGCACGACTTTGTTTGGCTGCATGTTCATAGGTTCGGGATCAGATCCATGAAGCTGGTTTCTTTGTCGATGTCGACACAACAGATAGAAAAATTCAGAAAAAGGTCAATCCTTAATTTTGCTGCTTTCAAATGATAGTAAACTGTGTTATTTCCAGTTGTTGATATTTGCATTCTGTGCGTCATATTTGATACTTGATAATGGACACCTCTGGACATTCTTGAATACATGGTACATCAGATTGTTCACTCAATCAATTAGGTCAAACCTGGAACTTTCATCCTCCAATAATTTCCCTTGTTTGCATCCCATCAATAGATATATATCTTTGTTTTCTTATTTATATCAATTCGGTCTCTTTTTCCATTCATATACTACTGGTATGTTTATTGAAATAGCTATATATCTGCAGGTTCGAGAAGCTCAGTTGGCCCAGTACAATTACATATTAGTTGTCGGTGAAGAAGAGGCTAACACTGGAAAGGTAATCCGTTACCGTCCCATTACGATAACAAGTTCTGGAAAATTCACTTGCTGATCTGTGAAAAATGTGTTTAAACTGCTCTATGGTTTTAGCTTTGACAAACAGTTTGGTATATACTGCCTACCTGAACAGTTCTTGAAATTCTCTGTTGTGCTTTGTTCTTTACAGGTCAGTGTAAGGGTAAGAGACAAGGCTGACCACTCCGTAATGAGCACGGAGGACCTTCTCAAATTCTTCAAGGATGAAGTTGCTGCTTTTCATTGATTAGATTGCTCCAGAAGCCCATTGATTCTCAAAACTATTGTTGAATTATCAACTGCCATTTTGAAACTGAGGGCCAGAGGAACACATTTGATAGTTGATACTTGGCCTGATTTCATGCAACTTTACAGAAAACTATTCCTCAAGGCCTTCATGATTAGAATATGGAAATTCTGGTGTTATAAAAGACCCATTATTCTTGTTCTGAGTTAATACTCAATTATCCAGTTTTCTGAAATTCTCAAGATGCTGTGGTGGCTGAGCCAATGTTCATCTTAATATTTAAACAAAACATATGAAATTCTGAAATAAAAAATTGGAAAAAAGATTTGTATCATTTTTTCACTTATATATTCCCTTTTTACTATATTTATTTACTATTTTTCCTATAAAAATTGTGATTTTTTTACATGCTATTTATTGTATGAGTTATAGAGTATATTATATTTATTTTGATATAAAAAAATTCTAACACCATATCTAATTATATTGTTTTGTCCATTAAAATTGATATTAATTTTATTATATATTTAAAATATGAAAATTAATTTTAAAAAATTAAAATTAAAATTTTGTGCATTAAAGTTTTTATTCATCCAATAATCTTTTATAATATATATTTTTTATATTTTAAATAAATAATAAAATCAGATAAATTTTATATATTTTAAATAATCCATGGACCATTTCCCCAATCAACTGTTACAGTTTCTTTCAATATTCTCCTATAGGTATGCCCTCTGGAAATTTCCTCGACCTAGATTCATCTCCAGCGTCAGATTCAAGTTTCTTGATCGATTAGGTTTAATTAATCTCATGATAATATCGTAATTAGTTCTTCGATTGTAATACGCTGATTTTCCCAATTTCATCTGTTTATTTCTATTACTGAGCTTAATACTGAATTGTGTGATTTTCTCATTGTAGATCGGTTAGTCGTAGAAGATGTTGTCAGTTGTCAGGAGAAAGGTCTTCCACGGAAGCTTTATTGCTGCGGTATTTTGGTTTAGGAGGCCTTCGAGTTTTAAGCTGCTTTTATTACTCTTTTGTTGGATGAAGCTATATGTCGAAATCAATCTTTTATTCTTCAGGCTTTGGGGCAGTCGTTACAGAGGATTCGTCCTGCCATGGCTTCCGCGAGAAGCTACTCTTCTGCAACCAATGAGGTAACGACCTCTTTCGCTATGGGTTTACTGACTGTCATTTTCTAGTTGAGAATGCTGGGAAATTAAATCTTTGCACTGTTGCCTTCGAATTTCAAGTACTGACTGATTTTGGGATATTTCAAGTGATGGAAAAAATATTTTCACCTGTTTTTGTCTTCTTTGCACTTCCAGCTTGTCTAGTTTTATCCATCTAATAAAAACCCAATATCAATTGGCCTCAGTATTAGCAATGTGACAAATGAGATGAATTTTTATACTCCTGTCATCCCATATCACTGAAACCACCACTTTACGCCTATTTTATAATCTGAGAGGCAAGTGATTTTTTCTTTGAACTATTTCAGCTATGCTTAGATAAAGCTAATATCACAGTAGAAAAGTTAAGTTTGATAAAATGTGATTTTTTTGCAGATAACTGTTAGAGAGGCTTTAAACTCTGCACTTGATGAGGAAATGTCTGCTGATCCAAAAGTCTTCCTCATGGGTGAAGAGGTAATCTAACAAATTTTCATCTGGTTTCAAGCAGGCTGTATTTTTTTTTGTCTCCTTTCTTACTCTTGTGATGTTGCTAAATGCAGGTTGGGGAATATCAAGGTGCTTACAAGGTCTGCATCTGTCGGTGTTGTGTTTTATATTTCCTGGGAAATGAGGTTTTAAATCTCATGGTCATCTTGTTATTGGTTTCTAATTCTTTCTGCTGCAGATATCTAAAGGTCTTTTGGAGAAGTATGGGCCTGAGAGGGTTCGTGACACCCCAATTACAGAGGTTCTTGTGCAGTCTCTTCACATTTTTATATAATTTTTTACTCCTCTGCAATTTTGACAGTGTTTTTAGTCGGGTATTTAAGCTACTATCTTCCTCTTGTTGCAAAGATGACCTCTCATTTGGTAATGTTTCCAATTTTTATGCTTCCCACAGGCCGGTTTTACTGGGATTGGAGTTGGCGCAGCTTATTATGGTCTGAGGCCAGTAGTGGAATTTATGACTTTTAACTTCTCTATGCAGGTTGGATTTCCTCTCATTGCAATTTATCAATAATATCCTATAATATTTCTGTTTTTTGGATGGAGATTAATGTGACTGCTTTTGTTGGACATTATGGGATGACAAATTTCCTTTTTACTCTTAATGTACCTCTTGTGTAATGACTTTTGTTATGCCATTTTTCCTCATATACTCCTTTGGGTTCTACATAAAGATTGTTATGCTTGTTTTTTAAGATATCTTATGTCTCATCTGTCTACATCTTGTCCATGCTATCTATTAGTAGGTTAATGTTTTGGTTGCAGTACATCTATTAGTATTCTTTTTAGTCATTGACCCTCCCCATTCCTAATGTAGGCAATTGACCATATCATTAATTCTGCTGCAAAGTCGAACTACATGTCTGCTGGTCAGATATCCGTACCTATTGTCTTCAGAGGACCTAATGGTGCAGCAGCTGGAGTCGGTGCCCAACACTCACAAGTACGATTAGTTTATTTTCGTTTTTCTTGGGATGCCATTTTTCAATTTAATTGATTAACATGAATATGGCATCTTTATTTCAGTAATATATGTGTATTTTGTGCAGTTCATTTTTAAATGAGTTGCTAATTGCTAACCTTCTTATAGTGTTATGCAGCATGGTATGCTGCATGCCCAGGCTTAAAGGTCCTGACCCCATATTCATCTGAGGATGCCCGTGGACTGCTAAAAGCTGCCATACGTGACCCTGATCCCGTGATTTTTCTTGAAAATGAGTTACTGTATGTATCTCACTAGTGCTAGAATTATAGCATTCCTTGTTTAATTGCTGATTTCAACATTTATGATTTAGGTATGGTGAATCATTCCCTGTGTCTGCTGAGGTCCTTGATTCTAGCTTCTGTCTTCCAATTGGTAAAGCAAAGGTACTATCCTATGATCTAGTAAAACTTACTGCGAGGAGATACCCTTTTTCCGCTTACACGCTAATGGGCAAAAGCCTAATCTTTTTATGCCTGAATTGTAATTCACTTGCCAACAGATTGAGAAAGAAGGGAAAGATGTGACTATTACGGCTTTCTCAAAGATGGTTGGCCTAGCACTAAAGGTCATTATTTTTACACTGTCCTCTGTTTTTGTGATGCCATGAGGCCTGATTTAGTTGCAGAGAAATTTGATGGTGATAGTTGAACTTAGTTAAGGAAAAGAAAAAGGGGAAATGGAAGGTGTTGATTTCAGGATCAAATACTGGGATTTTGCAACTGTAGGGTAGATGATAAATTTAGTAGAATAAAATATTTGGAAATTTGCACGGCTTCTTATTTATAGGATGTTATTTATGCTGTTGGGCTATACCTTTAGTTTATGCTTGAAATATTTCCTTGAAGAAGGTGGTGTGCATCCTTTCAAGTATCTTGTATGAATAAAATTTGCGGTGAATGACATTCCCCCTTTTAATGTTCAGGCAGCAGAGATACTTGCAAAGGAAGGGATTAGCGCTGAGGTGCATAACCCTTAGCACTCCCAAAATCTTGAGAAATCTTGCTGTAGTTCTTCTCTTACCCGATTGCTTGGTGCAGATTATAAACCTTCGCTCAATCCGACCTCTGGATAGAGACACAATCAATGCTTCAGTCAGGAAAACTAACAGGCTCGTAACGGTTGAGGAAGGGTTTCCTCAGCATGGTGTTGGTGCTGAAATATGGTTAAATTCTTAATCTTGAACCATTTTGTTCTCACTTGAGCAAAAAACACCATTTTGTTCTTCCACTTTTGGCTTATTGAGCGCAACAAAATTATAATGTTTTACCACTCTGTACAGTACATCAGTGATTGAGGAGAGTTTTGGGTATCTCGATGCACCAGTGGAGAGAATAGCTGGAGCTGATGTGCCGATGCCCTATGCAGCTAACCTTGAAAGATCAGCTGTTCCTCAGGTTGATTTCACTTTTCCTGCTCACTCTTCTCATGACTTCCATCCATGAGATATTGTTCAGAGTCTCTCTCTCTGATACAATATTATCCTTCTCATCTATAAATGATATCCACTGCACAGGTAGAAGACATTGTTCGTGCAGCAAAAAGAGCTTGCTACAGAGCTGTTCCAATGGCTGCCACTGCTTAGCCTAAATAGTTGATCGCATTTTTCCTTCATCATACTGAAGCCCTGTCTCGAGAACCACCATCTGATGTGAATTCATGCATGGTATGGATACGTCCTATTGTTGTTAGTCCAGTTCTCAACGTTGAAGTTTTCCACTAGAAAGTCGGGTAAGACAAAAAAAGGATGCAGCTCTCTTTTTGTTCCTCACAAGTGTACAATCTCCCCTTATCATGATTGAAGAATCTCTCCTGAATTACTCTCTAACTTATGGAGGTGATGGTGGCCGGAACATTATTTTTGGTTGGTTTCATGTAATAAAATCGTTGGCTGATTCTCATTATGTCTTCATTGGCCGGCTGCCTTATTGACACACAGGGAGAGATCAGAGCAGGACAAGGAAGAGGTTTCTTGGCGGACAAGTTTCATGTTCAAAGACCGAGAAAGAGTATGGCCGGCATTATTTCTTTGGAGTGGCCTGTTGAACCGGCGGCTATACAGGAACACTCGAACAATAAAAACGGCCGAACCGGAGATATTGAATAAAAAACAAAAGCGCCGTCTGTGGGAATCGAACCCACGACCACATGGTTAAAAGCCATGCGCTCTACCAGCTGAGCTAAGACGGCTTGTTGAAGTTATTATTGTTCTAATTATTAACATAAAATGCATGCGCAGAGGACAAACCTTCATTTCCTTGCGGCCGATCGGAGCAATTAGGTCAGTTCCGATGTCTCTTCTTCCAGATCCGTCTCATCCCCTTCTACTCTCCGCTCCTGGAATCCTATTAGAGGTAACTCATGACTAGCCCTATCTTGTTCTCTATCTCTCATGATCGGAAATGCATCTGATCCGCTCCGCTCCCACTACATGTTTTTCTCGTCTTCTAAAGCTGTGCTTGGGTATTATTTCTTTTTCATTCTTTTGATGCTAGTCTTCCGATGAAAGATTACTTACCTTTGACAACTTTGATGCTGATTGATGGGAACTATATAAGAATCACAGTTTACTTATGATATTTATTTAGGAACTGCATTGATTTGATCAGTCACTCGGTGAAACATGGTAGACTTTCCAGCTTTCCAGACAAATTTAGAGGAAATAATTGAGCCATAACTGTTTCTTTTACCTTATCTCTGCAAATTTTTGCTTTTCTGGCTTTTCTTTATATTGTTCATCTCTTGATTGTTGGCCCGTTGGGGCACAGAGCTGGGGGAGAATTAGTCCATCCTAGAAATTGGGATATATTATATGCCATGCATAAAATCTCTGATGAATGATGAAGATAATGTCTGGTTTTTCAGGTTTGTGTATGCTTCCTTGACCCGCCTTCTGGTCCTTAAGCTTGTCCTCAGTATGTCAGCTAGTGATGATGTGCTTGCCCTTGCTTCCCTGGAGGTTGACCTCTCTTCCACACCCCCAGGAAGATTCTGATAGGATCAAGAATCCTGAATGGCTTGTTGTTATTGGGGTCTGCACTCATTTGGGTTGCATCCCATTGCCTGCCCAAACGCTGGTGACTTTGGGGGCTGGTTTTGCCCATCACGGGTCTCACTATGACATACATACATATCCTGCACCAACCATACCAACTTGGAGGTGCCCACTTACAGCTTTCTGGATTGGAGAAGAGGGCATGACTGAGTTGCATATCAGCATTAACTTCATGGATAGCTGTCATGGCATGTATACCTCACTCCCACCACCATGGCATTCCAGTGGGTTTCAGGGAAGGGCTAGATGAGCGAGTTCGAGCTCAGGGTTCCTCAGATGGTGGCTCCATATTGCCTTGATCAGCAAGTAAGCAAAAGGGCTTAGCCGAAGACCACCCGTGCCTTCCACCTCCGAAGGAAATGTAAGAGAAGGCATCACACACAGGCCATTTCAAGAATCGCAGAAGCCCGCCGACAACAGCCAGCACACTCACAACCGGAGGGAGCCGCTTACTCGACGACGTGGTGCCGCCCCCATCAGCACATTGACTACTGAATGTGGGGGCGTGGAGAGGATTTTATGGGTCCCGGCGAGCCGGAAGACGAACCGGCCTTTATTCGGTTCGGATTGTTGAAGTGGCCGGTCGGTCTGATGGGCCACTGGACCGGGGCGGATTGCCAGTGAAATGACGATTACGTACCCGAGCTCATGTTTTGCCCTAGAAGATTCTTAGCGGACGGTGGAGATCTCCCGTTTTCATGTATCCAGCGGTCGAGATTTCTCGATCCTGCACTTTAAATATTGCTGATTCTCCTGTCTCCTTCCATCTGCTGCCCTCGCCTTGAAAAACTCTCCGGCGCCGACTCTCGTTCTTGACCGGAGATTTCTGTTGGCTTCGCGATCTTACTCTAGTCCGCTCTCCGTAAAGATGGTGAGCGATTGCATCTTTCTCTGGACGCTTTTGATTGGCTACGATGATTTCCACTTTTTCAGTTTGCTGCTTTTCCAGAAATACTGATGTCGTGCGGCTCTGCCGTGTTGTTGATCGGTTTACAGGTTCTCCAGAACGATATTGATCTGCTCAACCCTCCGGCTGAGCTGGAGAAGAGGAAGCACAAGCTCAAGCGCTTGGTTCAGTCTCCTAACTCTTTCTTCATGGTGAGTACTCTAGATTTATAATTACTAGATGAAATTATTCGTTTTAAGAGCAGAAAAATCCGAGAAAAAGAAATTTTGATTAGATTCAGAGTAATTCGATGGACAATTGAGTTATGAGCTCACGGTAGCAATATAAGCCTTAGTATTAGGTTCAACTTTTTCTTGTAGACGTGATGGATCTTTTTTGGTATGAAGTTTGACCTTTTCATGTATTTATGATTTCATATGTTCAAATTATTATACAGAATTTGCTTCCGTTTCCAAATCTCCTGCAGTTTTGCTTGTAGTGCGATGTTGCTTTGCACAGTGTAGCTCCGTTATATTGATTTGCTTGAAACTTCTGATCATCCAAAGTTGAATTTTTGCAGGACGTGAAATGCCAAGGCTGCTTCAACATGTAAGTCCTTGAAAAGTATCCTCCCTTTTTACTTGCTGATTAAAGTGTACCATATAACTATGTATGGGGGCTTTTAATTTGAGTCTACGATTGAATGATCAGTTGTGTGCTTGTGCACGTCTGAACTGCAGAACTACTGTATTTAGCCACTCTCAAACAGTTGTGGTGTGTGGAAACTGCCAAACCGTGCTGTGCCAGCCGACTGGTGGGCGTGCAAGGCTCACTGAGGGATGCTCCTTTAGGAGGAAGGGCGACTAGCTAGCTCATGGATATAAAGCTTAGCACTTTTAGCAGACTGCATGCTTTATTTAGGCTTTGAACTGATAGCTTATACCACAAGCTTTCAACTTTAAATCATGTTATGCTTGCCGCTTATCCTTTAATTGAATCTGACCAAGTTGGGTTTCTTTTTTCTCTGAGGATTCTTAGACAGTGCCTTTAATATATGAGAGTCCAATTATGAAATGATATGCTATGATCATTTTAGTGTGCCATCCATTCTCTGGTCATGTGTCTTAGTGATGAGGTTCCATAGGGATGCCTCCCTTTCCTCCTCCATACTCCCCCAGTGGGCCATGCAAATTGAGGCTAATGCTCATGGCTATGGTGTGGATAAGCAGCAGGAGATTGAGTGAGTGCCCAATTGAACATATAAAATATTATTCAACAGCTACCAACAGAATCCACCAATTTCTGGTTTCTGGGTAGCTGTTGAATGATGGGATTTGGATGGACGTTTCAGTGATCCACATCAACAGCTACCCAGAATCCAGAAATTGAAATAGCTTTCTTCACCTTGTAACCCATTTGAAAATATAATATAAAATATTATTTATATATGAAATTGTAAATATCTCTTTTAACTTAATAATTTTTAATTGAATATAAGGAAAACCCTATTTCTAAATATAATATATACTATTGAGAAATTGCCACCTTCAACCCACTAGCAATATAGTCACTACTAGCACATGTAAAAAAAGCAAAAGTAGTTCATGTGAGAAACCTTCAATGCTAAGTAATTTGTCCATATGATCCACCAATCAAAAGTATATATGTCCTACAAAGTTGCAGTAGTTGAGAGAGAACTGTCCTCCATGCTCCAATGAGTGACAATGAAGAATAAGGCATCCCTCTTCCTTAAGCAAATAATCTCGTCTCTAGCCTCCATTGCAAAGTCCAAGTCCTCCACCATCCGGAGCAAGGCCGCCGCCGCCCATGCCCATGGCCGCTACCTCCTCCTCCAACTCACCCTGGTGAAAAAGAAGGCCGCCCTGAACTCCATTTCAAGCAAGATCCACCGCCTCCTCGGCCATGGCCGCCATGACAGCAACGAGGAAGGTGAGGACGAGGCCATGGTGGTCTACATTGGCAGGGCCGACGGTCCACACCCGAGCTCAATATCTGCCCATGTCACGGACGATGATAAGTACCCGGACCTGAGACACTCGCTGTTCAATGAAGGAGAAGTGGAAGAAGATGATGATCTGGGCCGGTCGGTGATCGACATAGTGAAGGATTCCAAGGAGGGTAGTTTCATCCTGGAGGATGATATCGATCAGGTGGCTGATCTGTTCATAAAGAGATTTTATAGGCAGATAAGGCTGCAGAAGCTCGAGTCCTTCAAGAGACTCCAGGCAATGCTAGCAAGAGGCACGTGAGATTGTCATCTTAATTTTAATAATATTCCATCTTCCAACAAGACAAGAGGAGCATCAAGATCTTGTCCGTCCTAAGAGTGAAAATGGTCATTTTATTATCTTAATTTTAATAATTTTTATTAATATTATATACAATATTAATTTCAGTTTAGATTTAAATTGGAATAATAAATCGAATGACTAAAATAAAAATAATAATTCATTGTTTCTGGGCCAAGTTTATTGTTTAAAGGAAAGCTGTAAGACCTTATAAGGTCGAGCCCATATAGGCCCACAGTTGTGTAAAACCTAGTAGCTACTACCACCGTTCATATAAAAGGATGAGGCGAATCTCGGTTAGGGATTCTTGCAGCACAATAAGGCCGAGCCCATGTAGACCCGTACAGGCCCACAGTTGCCTAAACCCTAGTATCTACTACCACCGTTCATATAAAAGGATGAGGCGAATCTTGGCTAGGGATTCTTGCAGCTCCATAAGGTGGAAATCGAGCAGAGGGGAAGAAGAAGAAGATGCCGGCGGGTCACGGTCTCCGGTCGAGGACGAGGGATCTCTTCTCCCGTCCCTTTAGGAAGAAGGGTTACATTCCCCTAACAACTTACCTCAGGAACTATAAGATCGGCGAGTATGTGGACATCAAGGTGAACGGCGCCGTCCACAAGGGTATGCCCCATAAGTTCTATCACGGCCGCACCGGCCGCGTCTGGAACGTCACCAAACGTGCCATTGGTGTGGAAGTCAACAAACAGGTAAACTGCTATGCTGTACTTTGTTTTGTGTTTCTATTCAGTAGCAGAAGCTGTGATGCTTGCAGTAGCTGATCTGTTTACCGATGTCTTGAAGATGAATATGGTGATTGTTGGGTCTTGATAGGTTGGGAATAGGATCATCAGGAAGAGAATTCATGTCCGTATAGAGCATGTCCTGCCCTCGAGGTGCCAGGAGGAGTTCAAGCTGAGAAAAGCCCGCAACGATGAGCTGAAGGCGGAGGCCAAGGCTCGTGGGGAGAAGATCAGCACAAAGAGGCAGCCAGAGGGGCCCAAGCCAGGCTTCATGGTGGAGGGAGCCACCATGGAGACGGTCACCCCCATTCCCTACGATGTGGTCAATGACCTCAAGGGTGGTTACTGAGCAGGCTTAGCCTGATTCCCTATGCCCCCCACGTCAGGGGTGTTAGGTTTTTGCTTGCATTTGACACACACTCTTATGCTGGGACCTTACTAAGTATTTGCTCTTATGTCATTTTCTCAATCCAAGCACTTGATGAGTCTCCACTTTGTTGAATGCCCTTCTTTACAATTAAAGTCTCCTCTGTGTCTGCTTGTGTCTTTGCTTCTTCTTTGATGAGTAGCTGTTGTGTGGGAGGATAAGTTTGCAATGGAAGTCTCTGCTGCTCTCATAGATTCTCTGCAATTCAAAATCTAAGACAATAGCAAACTTGGTTCCAAAGAGTTTTTCCTTCCACAAGTAAACAGAACTGGAGTAACTGAGGTTTTATGAATGGGAGGTGACCACTGAAATAGATAAAGTAAAGTTCGAAACTAACCTGAAACTCCATATCTCAAGCAAGACCAGTTTGAGAGCATTGATTGTAGAGGATAAGATATGTAATTGCCAGAGGAATGCCCTTCTCAACACCATAATCTGTAGAAAGTGAGAAGTTAGTGAAAATATCAACACCAATATACCCATCTGGGTAAAAACCACACATGAACTTCCTAGCAACAATCAAAAGTTATTACACAAACAAATCAAGCTACACCATATGGATTTGATATTACAAAATGAAGAAGTTGGATGACCTAGATTAATGCCGATGTCATCCCAAAAAGCTTCAAGCAAATTGCAAAGCCAGCAGTGTTACGGGTTCCATCATATAACCTACATTCCAACTTCTTGAGATTATCAAACCTGGCAACAGAATGGCCCTAACACTACGATTGAAATCATTTAAGACATCTCAGAGACATCTTGTGTTCAATGGTTATTTCAAGTGTTATTTGAGTAAACAATTCAGTCATTATCTTATATTCAATATGACTCTAAAGAGGAGACCATGCAACATTCTTGCTCAATCGGTCTCTGTAACTATACACCATAATTTTCAATAGCTTTCTCAGGTATAGAGATAGGCTGGAGACACTGATCATTATGATCTCAAGAGTTTGGGACCGGTGTTGGAAGCGATCCAGGAAGTTATGGCATCCACAAGGAGGTCCATGTCCTTGGAGGCATCCTGTCGAATAACTCCAGAGTCAACTCCAAAGGAGCTCCCCATCTCCTTGGCTACCGACTCCCAGGGGGTCCCTGCAGTCAGATTCGCAATGAATTCACTCCCGCGGTTCATAGCATCTGCCATTGCTGGAGGCACATCAGGAAAAACCTGAAAAGGGGAAAGCATGTAAGTAAATCCTTTGAATCTCGACCCCAAGTAGATCTTAACTCCAGCACAAGGGATGAGAAAATCACCTGCTGCAAAGGAAGAGCATGGTCTCCCGGCAATGTCCGAATAGACATGTCCAGCATCGAACAAATAGCTGCTTCAGAACTGAGAACCTGTGCCAGAGTGGTAGTCTCATCAATAGTGTCATCCTTGAACTTTATCAGAAGATTTCTTGAGATTCCATAATAGGACTTCACCTGAAAAAGTACAACAAAATGATGATTAACAAAAGAGAAGGTAAGCAAGTTCCCTGGAAATTCAAGAACAGTGGATAAGTGTTTTATCTATCAGAAACTGATGGACCTCACTGCAAATCTCAGAGTAGGAATGTTTCTATGCATTTCTACTGAACCATCAAATTCACCTAACATGCTTAAAGGAGACTACAACTAAATTTTCAAACTGAAGACTCTAAGTATGAATTCATGTAATGGCCAGTGAAGATTTTCCAGGATTTACTTACAAGGCGTCGAGTTTCTTCAGGCTTAGGAGAAAATTCTTCTCTTCCTTTAACCAAATCCATGTATAATGGAGAAAGTTGCTCAACTAAAGGAAGAGCTTGCTTCATCATAGGAGGGCTAAGGCTCTCTAATTGCTTCATTGTCATCTCAGCCTGAATGATTAAGTAGAAATTAAAAACTATCTACATATTTATACTATCTTTGAAGTCCAGAAACTTCAAGTTAAATTCTCCAGAAGAAAAGTAACTTCAAAGACTGTTGCTCAAATAATTCCATTGATGATAGATCTGCATTTTCCTTCTTACCCCAAGTCTGACAGTTGGTGAAGATGCAATTTGGGATAAAAATGGTCCAAGACTTTGTGCCATTGGAACTAGTACAGGTGAAAACAAAGGAACAGCTGAGCTTGCTTCCTGTGAAACAAGGAATGAAAAAGGAACAAACACCTTTACAAGTGAAATCAGCGCTGACAAATTGCCATCATCATGCTTAGGAAAGTAAAGTGGCAATACCTTGTTATTGAATGCCATCAATACATTCCCATTTCTTTGCAGAGCATATCTCGATCCTTGTCACAAAGCAAAATAGATCTATAAATTGCTATCACCAGTTGTAAATCACATGAAATGACATTAAAATTTACACTACCGATCAATAGGTGTATTACAGATCCCAGAGAATGCCCAATACCAAAAGTTGGAAGATCATGTACCTGTGGTGTAAAATCATTACCATTTCCATAATATTGCTCTTTCAAAAATGAAATAGTTACATCAGATAACTCCACAAATTCAAGATGACAACTTACAGTCTCTTGTAGAAACCTAAAACATCGGTCAAATTTGAACTGCACTTCATCTGCAATGAAGAAGTGATCAAAGCCACTGGGATATGGTGTCGCAATCACTAAAACACCCCTATATCACAGCAAAAAGTTAGAGTGATGCTTCTTCAAGTAAATACCATTCCATTATAATGCACTGCCTAATAAACATCTAATCTTTCCAAAATGGGCATAAGCCAACTCAAAATTATATATCCTTTTTTTTTGTAAATTATGTATCACGTTCATTCACAATGAAATAGCCGAAGTCAAAAAAAGAGGATTTACAAAAGTAGGCCGCCAACTTGATTTTGACCTCTAATTCTGAGAGTTCTCAACTTCACCATGACCATATCAATTAGCCATTGCTAGTTACAATGTTTAAAGAAAACTCATCCTAAAATATTGATGCATTTCTTTCTCTCCATATATTGTAAACATAAAGAGTAAAGTGTAGCCAATGTGTAATAGCTCTCCTGCACCTTCCACATCAATGCTTTACAGTTTCATTAAGCTTCCATTGCCATTCACTTGCAGGTTTGTAAGCCCCAACACCGGACAGGACCATCTCCCAAATTAGGGCAGAGTCCCATAACATTTCTGGTATTTCCCGACCTCGTTAGTTTAGAATATGTGAGATGGACTAACTAGCACATGCTCAGAGCCGTTGTCATCTAATCAGAAGATAGAGCTATATGGAAGAAAAAGCAGAACAGCTTAGCAATGTATGGAAGAGAAACTCACTTTTCTGCAAGCCGCTCAAGAAACAATCGATACGTAAGTTGTGGTGCAGCTCCAACAAATATTCCACCAACAAAATGTACAACTGATGTTGGTGGTGACCCCCTTGGTTTAAGGACCCATGCGCCCTGGATATCAAAGATGAAAAACGATCATGAGGTGGCACCACTTCCCATAACAAATACCATATTTCTGGAAATTTGGTGGGAAGTGAACTTTAATTGCATTTATCTATTAAAAAAGCAATGATAAAATTGAATTATCATGAAAAACTTTAATTCCATAATCATACAAGTCAGTTCGTTCAATTTTGATGGCCGGGCATATATAACTTCCCAGGAAGAACGACATAGAATACCTCAATTTCGGCCCAATCGCTTGAACTACCCCATGCATTCTGAGATTGACGTACTGTCTCTGTAA
Source organism: Trapa incisa (assembly GCA_030064435.1). Classification (NCBI taxonomy): domain Eukaryota; kingdom Viridiplantae; phylum Streptophyta; class Magnoliopsida; order Myrtales; family Lythraceae; genus Trapa; species Trapa incisa. The sequence continues at coordinate 409,908 of CM057774.1, read as the reverse complement.
GTACTCTACAAATAGAGGAAATAACTAATCATACAGGGAAGATTAACTTAAGCATAAGCATAACTAGAAGAAAGATTCAATCCATCTTACTTGTAACTGGTATGGAATTTCACATCATATTGCAGAAATTAATCAATTACTCATCCAATATTCCAAAGAAGAGATGCTGCAGAGTATCTACAGGGAGGATTATAATAAGGAATACCTCTCAATCTCACTATACAGCTGAATTCCAGTCGATTGGGATGGCGGTGGTTGCCGTCCTCGTCTATCCTCGTCATAGCTGCAAGAGATTCCGCTCCACCGGGGCTTTCGAACCAGCAGCTGGACATGGTGAAGAGGCTGGGTTAAGCAGGCGGCTCGCCCCAGATCTTGAGTCAGCTTCCGGCTATTCCTAACACAGGCGCCACCGCGGGGACACTGATGCAGCTGAATCCAGCTCGCCATATATGCTGCTCACAGGCTGCTGCCGCACTCCAATAACTCTCCCTTCTACTGATGAGCCGAAGTCTGCTGCATCACTGGTAGAGATGGATATGGAAACTACTTTATATGTAGCCTTGGAGGATTGAAATTGTTCCTCCTATGTAGCCAGGCGGAGAGAGAGAATGAGAGACGAGTATAAGTTGAAATTCATCACCACCGCCGTCTCCTCCGTCCTTCACCGGCGAAAGCCAACCGTAAGAAATATTTTGATTTTCCTCTTTTTTTTATTTAATTCAGTAAAAATCATATGTATTTAATATTAAAAGAAATCAAAAAGGGAAAAATGTGATAAATAAGAAAATAGATGTTTAAATTAATTAAAATAAATATATATTATAATCATATAAAATTAAAAAATTTATAGATAATTTTTAAATAAATATAATTATAATATTTTATCAAATTATAATATTTTTAGTTATGTATTCGATAAAATATATTATTATTTATTGAAAATATAATCCCATATGTAATAAAATAAAAAATGGTGTTAGTTTTATAATTTATAAAGTTTTAATTTATTACCATTTATTATCGTATACATGAGTTTTACCCATTATACATAAGTTTCTCCGTAGCCTGACTGAGTTTGTCAAGGGTTTCTCCGTGGTACTCGTGGAAGATATTGGCCGTTGGCAGCTTCTCGATCATATGCAGCTTTTTACCTGGTCCTTCTTGAGACTAGAGAAGAGATCTGCTTAGTTGTCAAGAAGTGAGGTTTTTATAGTTTGTTTACTCGGATCAGGGAAGAGGTGATCGAAACGTTATGCCGCGGAAATTGAGAAAGGGAAAGAAGTAAAAGCAATAAAAGATAGATGTGCGTGAGTTAAAGTAAGATGCCACCTTTATTCAAACATATATTGCGAGACATTTACTAGGAATCAGAGAATAGATAATACGCATATTACAGTAGAAAAACAAACAAAACAAAACAGGGTAGGGGAATCGAGAGAGCATAATAACTAGTCCACATAAGCAATTTTGGTCCATCCATGCTGGCTGCAAGAATCCAGTAGTTTGTTCTTGTAAAAGAAAAGAAAGCTTCAGCAAACATTAAACAAGACATTTCATAGCGGGCATAAGAGAAGGGAAACTGACTCGGAAAAAGGCACTTGAAAGCCATATAAAATAACAGCAGCCAGCAGCCCAAACTACCACTATAGAAGAACACAGCTCCATTTTTTCATCTAACATAATAAAATACAGGCATAACTTAAAACCCCCCAGCTTCTTACAGCTAACAAAGCTTCAACCCATACTTCAAAATCAGCTGCCTCCTCATTGTGCTATGATCATTTCTCGATACCAGAATTACAATAAACAGAGAGTTGCCCATCACCTACTAACTTCTTCCATGAGTCAATCGGAGGCCTACTCATGAAAGCACTAGGAGAAATTCCATCATCTTACCCAGGATTAGCTAGCAAGCATTTGCAGCTCCATTAGAAATGGTCTCTGGAACCAATGGGGTTATTGGAGCCATTGGGTCATCCATAAGCTCCATGTCTCCACTGCTAGGAGGATTTGCAGTCTCAGTGATTTTATCAGGGAATACTTCTGATGTCTTCTGTGCCTCAACTTCCCCATTAGGGATATCTTTCTTACCAGTCACTAGTTTCCCTTCCCACATCTGCGCATGGAAACCAGATCAACAAGGTCCCATGGACAAAAATTGAGACAGAACAGTCTTGGAAATAAAGTAATAACTAAACAAGGATGGCAAACTAAAAAGAATTTTAAAAGGTGAGAGAGCATAGTAGTCAGGTCTAACTTGTTTCTGGAATTGCTGCTGCCTTGTCTTCTTCTCCTGGATTGCTTTCTGACGGTTCTCATAGAACTCAAAATCATCCAGAAGGCAAGCCTTTAAGGAATGGTCCTTAAATATCTTTATCATCTGAAGACCTTGCTCAAGCTTGACCTAAATATGAAAATACAGCAATCCTCACACAATGAAGGAACATATTTCCAACAAAGTCAAAGCGCAGATTGAAGTACCTCTTGGGTATCTCTGCTGTTGGTTACAGGCTTGTTCTCATTGTTTTCAAGAATGATATGCTTCAACAAACTGTTTGGAACATCTTTCACAATATGCCACTTCACAGGGAAGTGGCCAGTCCACTTGTCCTGCTGCCAGTATTCAACATTCTTTTGGAAATCAACAGGCCCTAGCATTTCTGCAACACCAACAAATTGACCACTGGTATTGACCTGCATATTTATGTTGAATTTGTCACAAAGGGGTACAAGAAGAAGAATGACAAATTTGAACTCTGTATAAACTTGATAAGTATCTCACCGAGAAGAAAAGGAACACTGGACAGTCGCCAGCTTTTTCTTGAGCATCCCTATATGCAGCATCAAGCTTCTTGTTACCATTTGGTGTGCTAGCCCATACATTATACTTGATGCTTTTATGGACATCATCTTCACTATATGACTTTATAACAAAGAACTTAGCATCTGAATACTGCACAGGGAAATCTGCTCTGTTATACTGTTCATGCTCAGGGATCAAATTTGGTTTAGCCTTCTCCTCTTCAGTAGCCCCGCCTGGGAGAAGATTCTGCCCCTTAACTGCCAACATAACAGATGAAAAGGTTTTCTGGTTTTTAGGTCCCTTAGCCCGAGGCCCCCTACTTAATTCATTCAAGCCATCCATGTCCCCATTAGCATAACCATAAAAGCTAGCACCGCGTCCCCTGTATTTAAATTTGTTATCTACACCCAGCCAACCACGTCCATTTGTTCGAGTATCATAACCAAATCCAATTCCAGACCTCATTGTGCCTCCATACTGACCATAGAACTTGTTCGGGTAAAACCTGTTAGCATATCCATTACCAGCACTCATGGCAGATAGAGGCCTTGGGAGATGAAAACCCTGTAATGCAAATAAAAATCATATATTAAATCTAATATAGTTGAAAACATTATTTTCCCAAATATCTTCATAATCATATGAAATAAAAGAAGCACTTTCAGACTATTGAATAATGCCAGTGAATAGAATAACCTGCTCTAATGTATCCAAGTTTGACATTTTGTTATCCAGGAGATAATACCAGGCATGGGAGCTATTGTAGATGAACCATATATATTAATAATCTGACGTTGATCTGTTGATTCAGATATACCCAGCCTAGCATTGCCTTTCAGAGACCATTTTTAAAGGCCTTTCAAACATTATTTATTGGAACCTTTAAAGTTCTAGTCTGAATGGGAGTAGATTAGATTCTTCCACCCATGGAGAGGTAGAAAGACTTGGAACATTAGGTACATTATAACTCATCCATAGAATATCAATTTAAAATGTAAAGGAATCATGTTGGACGCAGAGACCATTTGGTTTACCAAGATACATATTTCATAAATGAAAGGTAAACATTATTAGACAAATAACAGAGACTTACAGAAGCAATATCCACTCCCTCTGCATTTCCATATATGGAGAAGTCGTCCCACCCATTACCAGTCCCATCATATCCTGATTGAGATAGAATTCACAAAATAATAGAAAATTTAGTAACATATGGAAACACCTTAACCAATCTTGACCATATGGTCACCTGATTGCCTACCTCCAATATAGTATGCAGTTGATGGATATGCATTAGGAAGATAGCATATGGTTGGGTCAGAGAAATCATGCAGCGATGGAGTCAAAGGTCTCTCATATGGAGGGGTATGACTATTTGGAAATTTGCCAGTATCCATAGGGACATACTGTTTGCCTATGTTCTGCACAGATGAGTAAGGTTATCATTATAAAGATTAAAATATGCAGTTCAAGAAATAACCAGCACTTAATTACCACACAAGGCAAAGCCCCTGGAAGCCAAAAGCATGGTGCAAGGTACCAAACGAGACTCAAACTAAAAGGACGAAATTACCTTTTTTGTCTTTTCGGGCATCTCTCTCGGCTTAGGCTGAACATCCAATGACAGTTTCTCCAGCAATTCTGTTGCGTCTATTTAAACCAAAGTTAAAGAAAGTAGATAGTTCAGGAGTATCAGGGATTACTGATTCAACATTCGCTAATGCATACACAGGACAGTCTCGGATACAGCGACATCCAAGTTAAGTACAGTAAATTTACAATATTCAGCCCAAAACCTCCTACATCCACGGAAAGACAAATCTCTCCTTACTCAACTCAACCAGAAAAGCAATTCTCATAACCAAAATGCGCCCGATTGATTACTCCAGATGCAATAAAGAAACAACAATACGAGCTCCGCCTGCATCGGAGCTCTTAAGACACGGAGGAAGCAAGAACATAGTCGGCAATGAAACTAACGACATCCAACTACTGCAACTGAAGCTCGAAACAGAAGCAACGCACGATGAAGATTAAAAGGATACCATCTGCAGGTGGAGCGACGGCGGCCATCGTACAGGCTGATCGACGGATCGACTGCGCGACCGGAAGGGACAGGCGAATGAAGATCGAACCGCTAGGGGATAGAAATGAAGGACAGACAGGCAGAACCCTAAGATCTTCGGATCTCTAGGGTTTTGGACGGCTCCGCTCAGGCAGCCGCTAAGGAGAGGAGACGAGAGGGTTTGCTCACTATCAAGTTGCTACTTATATACCCTCCAACAGTAAGGGACAATCCGTGTAAGAATCCAATTTAGTTTATTGAAAAAAAATAAAATTATCTATTTTTTCTCCTATATTATTCGGTAGTTAATATAATATTTTATTTATTAATAGGTATTAAATTATAAATAATTTAAATTATAATTCCATATTAATTTATATTATTATATCTAATTTATTATTAACACTAAAATTAGATAATATATTTATTAGAAGCATGCTTAAATTCATTTAATTTATTCAATCCAATTTAGTTTATTGAAAAAAATAAAATTATCTTCTTTCTCTGCGACATGAACAACTCGCATGGCCAACGACTTCGGTCTCCGCGTACATCCTCACAGCTGACGCCAACAGATCCACTGATGATCGACTACTGCACGTGGAAGTCCCCTCAATTCGACGTACGAGCTTGGATATGTATCATCGGAAGCGCCCAGGAAACTTCATACCAAGCCATGGGTCAAGGTCCCCATGTCCCGAAATGGTCAGTGGACAGTGAATACTTCTCCTGGGAGGTTTTTGCTTTTATGGGCAGTGACACCCATGACCAGTGGCTGAAGAAAGAGGCCACTTTTACTTCTGCCATTGAAAGTGATGGAAACCCACTGGACGGACGCGCTTGAGAGCCGTCCTCTCGTCACCGGGAAGAAAGCATTTAACATTTTTCAGGTCATTCGGCCCTGTCAGCTCCTTCTCCCCATATTCTGCTCATGGGGGAAATTGGGAGGGGGGCTGGCTGGGCACGGTTGATGGGAGAGGAAACTCAAGGGGTGGCATTGGCGGGCCAGAGAGAGTCGGCAAACGGCCCGTCCACGGAGGAGGCCAGGGGGTGGGGATGGGTGTGGTGTGACATGGCAGGTTAAAAATAATTAAGGGCAATGGACCCACAGCACACTGTCACAGGCCCTCATTTATGAAGCCGAGTGGAGGATTCCTAGTAGGAGTCCATGCATTGCATGTCTATAATTCCGGGCTGTTCTCTCTCTCTCTCTCTACATCCTCTCTTCTTCCTTTTTTTCCTTCTAAGGAGAGGAGACTGCTGCAGCCACCTTCACGCCGCCTCAGCTTCACTACCACCCTTAAGTCAGAAACTCTGCATTCTCCCTGAAGACCACTCCCCACCCTCAAAAGAGAAAAAAAAAATGCCATCTTTGTAATCCGTTTCAAGTACTCTCTTCTTTTGTTGTTTGGGTGCGATCATCTTCTCCGTCAACTGGTATGTGATGGGTTGTGGTTTATGTTCGTAAAAGGCGACGATTTTCCCGTCCTGTGCAATCCGGAGATCGTCTGGAATTTGGATTTTGTGGGGCTTTGATTTCCTGCGAGTTAATTCATTCTGGGTTTAGACTGTTCGAAGGAGGATGTCGTTAGATTGTCATGAAGAATCCGATACTCTGATTCCAACGCTGATTCTGCATTGATTTTCATTCTATTATCTCCGCGGAGGTTTTGTCTGTTTCTTTGTTTTTGATATTTCGTCAATAGGGTGTTCTGGAAGTTCTGATCATTCCATGACTCCTTTGAACTTCAGGTGTCATCGTCCAGCGAAGTCTGCTGCAGTGTCTGTGCTAGAAGAAGTTTGAAGGCTCACGGGAAACTAATCGGCAATAAATGTGAAATTTCAGAAAGAGTGTGATAAGTTACTTATGGATCCATCTAATAGTCCTGGCAAATTCAAGGTCACGAGCGATGGTTTTCAGCTAAACCACTCCACAGGCCTTACAGTGGATGGAATGAAACTACTTAATGGCCAACTCGGCGCATACCCATTTGCTAGTAACTTAGAAGACAGCCTTGCAAATATGTCCATCACAAGTGAGGAGTGCCAGGGGACTGCCTTGTTCTCTGCACAAGCACAAGGTATTTTCAGTGAGCTAAATGGAGCAAACGATGGGCTACAAACTGCAGAGAACTATTTCAATCCAGTGGATACTCAATCGCTTGCTGCTTACCCACATCCTAGTAATGCCAATGGGTCTCAGTTTGCTTGGAGGAATATAGAGGAGGAATGGTCATACAAGATGTTTGAGGAAAGAAAACCTCCTCAGTTGCAGCAGAATCATCAATACAATGTTTGGAATCCGCTTAACAGAAACTCAAAGATGGTTTCTGGGCTGATTAATCAGAATCAGGGACATTGTTTGCAAAGCTATGGGGTTCCAAGAATGCCAAACCAGTCTAGCCTGTGCCTCTCTTATGGAGATCCTGGTTCTATACAGGTTATTGATAAAGCTTCTCAACAGTCTTGTTCGGGGAAGATTCTAAGGAGATCAAATGGATTCAACACATCAAAAGCCATTAGATTGGGGACTGTTCTGGGGGATGAGCCACTTAATAATATGATCTGGAATCCAAAGTTCATGTTAAATGTTCCAGTGTGCTACAGCCCAAGTGTTTCAAATAGTAGCTTGGGAAGTTCATACCCACAGTCAAACATAAATGGTCTAAGAGGTGCTGATAATGTGTTCCTACCGAGCTTGAACGCAGTAAGAGGCTGTGTGTATCGTCTGGCTAAGGACCAGAAGGGGTGCAGATATCTCCAGCAGAAGTTCTCAGAAGGCAACCCGAAGGAAGTTGAGATGATTTTTCATGAAGTCCTTGAGCATGTTGATGATTTGATGATTGATCCATTTGGGAATTACTTTATCCAGAAATTGTTCCAAGTGTGTGATGAGAACCAGACTATGCTAATACTTCGGGAGATCACCCAAAGACCTGGGAATCTGATTCGCATTTCATGTGACATGCATGGGTAATTCTTTGCTTAAATCTTCAGTTGCTGTGTGGTTTCACACCAAGAAATGCTTGGGTAATTTTTGGCTTTGTCTCTTTTCTATCTTTCTGAAACAAATTTGAATTGCAGGACTCGGGCACTTCAGAGGATTATTGGAAATCTCAAAACTCATGAACAGTTTTCCATCTTGATGACTTCACTAAGACCTGGAATGGTGACCTTAATGAAGAACACAAATGGTAATCATGTTGCTGTATGCTGCTTGGAACATTTGGCACCCAGATACAGGGAGGTATAAACATTAAATATGCATCTTTGCATGCAGCTTATATGATTGAAATTGGAAAATGTAGTCATCATTTTTTTTTATCTTTGTATTCTCTTTGAACCCACTTCTCATCAGGAAAAATGAGACTTATTTTTCTGGATTGAACAGTCAGTTTTAAAACTGGTTTGATTTGAATCATTACAGTTGGTCCAAATCTGCACGCAGTAAGTGGTAACATGAAACTCAAATGTGTAGAATCTTAAGCACTGTTCTTTACCTATTCAAATATATTGTCAGTAATTGGAAATTATATAAAAGATGGCCAGAGTGTATAGACATTCTAATAATGCACATAATCTTTCTGGGGAGTTTTAATCCCGCAAATTGATGCCAGTTCTCAGACATGCTGGTAGAGCTGATCGGTTCTGTTTCGTTACTTGGATATATTTATCCTGCTCCCGAAAATGTATCTTGATGTGTTTGGTGTATTCTGCAGGTGATATTTGAAGTTGCTGCTACAAATTGCATTGACCTGGCGAGTGATCGTTTTGGTTGTGTTGTGCTTCAGAAATGCCTTGGTCATCCTGGAGCTGAACAGAGACATCGTCTAATATGGGAAATTGTCTCGAACTCTCTTGTTATTTCTCAGAACAAATTTGGGTACTCTCATGCTCTTCCTTTTCCTCAACTTTGCTATTGTGGGTTCTCAAGCACATCAGAAATCTTACAATAATTTGAATATAAACGTTTTATCATCCCTTGACACCTTTATCTTGTTAGTTATATTATAGTTCTTTGCATGTTGCTATAAGGATAGGATTTAAGAAAATCTCTCATATCAGTTAGGAAAAGCTGCTAAGCCTCACCATGAAAAAAGTATTAGCACTTTCTCTTAATCAAAGAAGTTTTCCCTTATTTTAGATGCATTTACTTGACAAAGGTATGGCGCCATAACTATTTTCCGAATGAATGGAACAACATATGTGTCTGTCTCATGCTGTCAAATTTTATCCATCTTTCCAGTAAGTTTTTTTTCTTAACATGCCATGTGAAGTGGAGATGATCCGGGCCATAGGCTATCATGTGAAGTTGCTAATATTTTTCTGTGAAATTATGGAAATTAAGCTTAACGACTCCTATAATGTACTCTGCAGAAACTACGTCATTCAGTATGTCTTACTTAACATACTGGAGGCCAAAGAGAATGTTCTCAGACAATTGGAGGGTCACTATGTGATGCTGTCCATGCAAAAGTACAGCAGCAATGTGGTTGAGAAGTGTATAGAATGTGCTGATCAGGAATACCAAAGGTGTATTATCAAGGAGCTCATCACTTGCGCCAAGTGGGATCAAATCATGCAAGACCCTTATGGGAATTATGTAATTCAGGCAGCTTTGAACAGTTCAAAGGTTAGTTTTATGTGTTGCCAAACTGACAGCTTGATGAACAATTTAATTCATTTTGCTATAACTTTTGGTCTTACCTTCTGCAGGGAGATCTTAAAGCTGCACTTTTGGAGGCTATGAAGCCCCACATACATGTACTCCGAACCAACCCATATGGGAAGTTTCTTTTCAGCAGCTGTTTGAAGAACTTATATTGGTAAAGCTTAATTTCTTCAATCATACAATGTGCTGTTCTAGATGAAATCTTTTATCATCCATCTCTTTCGGCTTCACATGCAGTTAGTAAAGATGATCTGATGAATTCTGTCAGAAGTTTGCATGGCACTCGATAATTAAAACAATGGGAATTTCAGACTCTCAACTCCTATAGGAAGAGGCTTCTTGAAGATGATGGGGGGCGGATGGGAATGCTAATTTTGTTGTCTATTTCTTACTCTGCTGTTTATCCTCAATTCACTGTTACCGGAGATGAAGTGTTGTGCAGTTTCATGTTGATTAGAATAACTCTTTTGCTTCTTGGGGGATGAAGACTGGTGGAAGTGGAAGGCATGCCCTGCATTGCTGTTATGTTGAGGATGTAGGGTTTATACATGGTAAGTTCTTAGGAGGGTGATGATTAACTAATAGGAAAGGAAGCTACAAGACTTGTAGAAGAAGAAACTAATATCACACTTTCCTGGTTTATAGATTCTCGTGTGGTTGATGTAACATTGACATCACTTGTCTAGATTACATCTTTTATGGTGGAATGCATATGTATATAAGACATGCTATCTACCTTTGTTGTCTCTGCTTTACAAGTACTTCCATCTATGTTGGAGGCTCATAATCTATGGATGGAGGATAGACCCATAAATGAAGAGACATACAAAAATGGTTCAGTCCTATGGGAGTGCCCAGCGCCGCCGGCAGCAATCCCCTGATTGAAAAAAAAAAATCTTTTTTTGACATTTTCGACTAGTGACGACCAGAGAGACCAAGGCCAATGGATGAGCTTTCTCCGGCGAATTGGAATATCTGCTGTAGAACACTGGCCACATGTCACTGCTTGAATCCCATAACATCCGTACACGTGTCAGTAGGTTGTTGAGGCAGAGTTCTGGCGGCGGATTAGAGCCACTAGAAAGCCCAAAACTTGCCCTTATCGCTGAGCCCCGAACCTCCAAGAAATTTGCAGAGCCGGGGAAATAGTTGAGCTTGGCCGGCGGCGACGCTGTGATCCCCCCCTCCCACCATGTCTTTAGCTCCGAGCAGCTATTTTTCTCTGTACGCGTCGCCATCGTCGAGGGTCATTCAGGGCAGGCAGCTGCAAGTGCAACCCCAAGGAGCCCTATTCGGACAGAGCAATAGGTCCACAGCTTTCGCCAACGGCGGCGCATTCCTCGGTAATTGGACCGTTTCCGGCGGTGCCCAGCTGGGGAAATGGTCGAATGTTGCGGTCACGGCGAGGGCTTCGTCGGGGACGGAGTCTCAGACATCAGCGTCGTCGGAGAGCAGTGGAGGGGAAGTGGAGTACGAGGAGTACGAGGTGGAGATCCTGCAGCCCTATGGTCTCAAGTTTGCCAAAGGGAGGGACGGTGGGACCTACATAGACGCAATCGCTCCAGGCGGAAGTGCCGACAAGACCGGGATGTTCGCCGTCGGGGACAGAGTCCTCGCAACAAGGTCTTCTCTTTCGAAACCCTTTAATCTCCATATGTTGGGTTTTACTTGGGTTGGCTTGTTAGTCCTCTTATGGGAGATGAGAACATCGATTTGCGGGGATGATTGCTGGATGAATGAAACATGATGACTGAGGGAGGAAGATCTGAGGGGGACGATCAATTTCTATTGTCTGCAATTTCCGTTCTTAATATCTGGCTATGTAATCAGACTCGAACCTGATGTAAACGAAGTATCTCTGTGCAGTGCAGTGTTTGGTACTGAAATTTGGCCGGCTGCTGAGTATGGAAGGACAATGTACACCATCCGCCAGAGAGTTGGCCCATTGCTCATGAAGATGCAGAAGAGATACGGTCTGTTCTCTTAATTCAGTTCTCATTCAGGAAGAATGTAATTTCTTGAGCCAGAAGGTAAGGTTGAGGTGGTGAAGTTGAAGGATATTATGCTCTTTGCAGGTAAGGTTGATGATTCGGGGGAACTGACTGAGAAGGAGATCATTAGGGCTGAGAGAAATTCCGGGGTGGTCAGCAGCAAGGTTCGGGAGATCCAGGTGAATAATGTCCATTCTCGGGTTTGAGTTGTGAAGTGTTCCATCTCCTCTTCAAGTGACTGAGGAAAACTTTTCATGCTGCTATTCCATGATCGATGCTGAGGATCTTCGGTCTGTTGCAGATGCAAAACTACCTGAGAAAGAAAGAGCAGAAGGCGCAGCGTGAGAAGGACCTTCGACAGGGTCTGCAACTGTACAAGTGAGTATGGTTTTGGTTCCTACAGTTACAACTTTCTGCCAAGAGTTTGATTCTTCTCAGGTCCTAGAATTCGAAGCAAACATGTATTCTTTCATTGGTGTTACTGATATAGGAGTGGTAAATATGAGGAAGCATTGGTGAAATTCGAGTCTGTGCTTGGATCAAAACCCGATGCCACAGAAGCAGCAGTTGCAAGCTATAATGTTGCTTGCTGTTATTCTAAGCTTGACCAGGTAACAACCATACCAATGAACTGTCTTTGAATAAGATAGGGGCCTCCAGAGCATTGTGATTCTTTTTGTTGTCTATGAGCAGATACAGGCCGGTCTATCAGCTCTTGAGGATGCCCTGAAAGCCGGATTTGAAGATTTCAAGGTAGTGTCTATGATAATATCGTCGTGTCTTGAACTGAATCTTCCCGAGACTATCCTAATAAATCTTTCACGGGTTTTTTCAGAGGATAAGGACCGATCCGGATCTTGAAAACATTAGAACTTCTGGGGAATTTGATCCTCTTCTTAAGAGGTTCGATGAGTCCTTCATCAATGAGAATGCCATCAATGCCATCAAGTCACTGTTTGGATTCAACAGGAAGTAGGCAGGCTCCCCATGGTCCCAATTACCATGCTGTTCTTTGTTTTGGTAACACGGAAATGGTATTACAGGTCTTTCCCATTGTAGAAAAGCCACTCATATCTACATTGATTTCTCAATCATGGTGTATGTTGCTGGAGATGAAATTGATGGTCCTGAATATGTATATTGTATGTCTTCTTCAGCTGCACAGATGATTTTTCTCCTGATCCATGTAAGTGCTTACAATGTTTTCAAGAAGATCTGATTTTTTTCCCTGTTCAGATGTGGGATTTGCCAAGATGGACTATGCTTCATTCCTGATTAAGTGAAATCAGTTTGATGGCCTCTGCGACAGAACCGACAGACTAGCAGAGATTGCAGAACTCCATCTCTACCTCATATGGCTAATTCAAGAAATGAGCACAGATTTGAGTGAAGAAAACACGCAGTCACAAACCCAGAAAGAAAAAGGGAAGCTTACGAGGCTACATTACTTTGTCCAACTGAGAAGAGATCCTCAAGGCCTTAGAATGTGGTAAATTCCAAAACCCACTGGGAGGAAATCCACCTCCATTGACCAACCTCAAAGGTTAGAGAAGTAAGGAAGAAATCTGATCCAACTCTGGGACACAGCAACATAACCCTACAATTTTTTTGAGTGGATCGCCGGCTTTGTTCCTGGAGGGGTTTTTGCTGTTTTTTGCTTTCTGGGTTTGGGTGAAGGAATGAGGAGAGTTAGGGAGCTCAGAACGGCGGCGGCGGTGGTTCTCTTCTTGCTGGGGCTGGCGCCTCTTTCATGCGCCGGCAGGGTCGACGGCGGCTGGAGGCAAAAATTGGCGGCCATCTCCAGCTGCAACTATCACATTGCGCCTAATACGTGGAGCTCATTCATTGGACCAACCAACTGCTGGCGTGGCTGACTAGTTTGACCTAAAGAATCTAAATTTAGGGCGGATTCTCACATTTGTGATTTGGCGAAAAAAAAACACAGCGAAGCATGGCTTTTCATTTTGTCGTCCGCACGTGGCTACTCTGGCTCGTAATTTTGAATTACCCTATATACCCTCCGGATACACGCCAAGTAGTCTTCCAGGGCAAATCGGTCAATTCATTCTGAAAAACTGGCTACGGTCATGTGGGGCCCACCATACACAATTTGAATTGGGATAAAAAAATTTCCCTCATTTTCCCCATTTTGTCCTCTCTCAGTATATATATTAACTCTCGAGGCTCAGCCACTAGTGAAAGTCCATTTATCCCTTCTACGCCTCCTCCTTTGTAAGAGCGAATCGGCGGAGATCTGTGGAACTAGGGTTTCGTTTCTACAACGACAATGAGGGAGATCATCAGCATTCACATCGGTCAGGCTGGGATTCAGGTCGGTAACTCATGCTGGGAGCTATACTGCCTCGAGCATGGCATTCAGCCCGACGGAATGATGCCCAGGTATAAATTTCTCGGTTTCTCTTTCTTTTTATGCTGCATTTTGTTTCAATCCTTCCCAATCTTCGCCGATTTGTTTTAGATTCAGTCGATCTGGCGATCTTCCGTCATTTCGATTTTTTTAGGTCGAAAATTTCACGATCTGGATTTATGCTCTCCTTTTTGTATGCAGTGACACTACGGTGGGGGTGGGGAACGATGCATTCAACACCTTCTTCAGTGAGACTGGTTCCGGAAAGCATGTTCCTCGGGCTGTCTTTGTCGATCTGGAACCGACTGTCATCGATGAAGTTCGGACCGGGACTTTCAGGCAGCTCTTCCACCCCGAGCAGCTGATTTCCGGCAAGGAAGATGCTGCTAACAACTTCGCTAGAGGCCACTATACAGGTATTACTGGTTGCCTTTTTCTCAGGTCTGAGGTTTTTGACGAAGAAATCCATGCAGGTTATCCCCTGAGGTTGCAGATTTCATTCATGATATATGTTAATTGCCATTTGCTGAGCGCACCTTGTCTTTTTCTTTTTGGGAATGACTTTCTTTATGCATGTTTACTTAATGAATCTCATTGGAGTTTTTTTTTCACAGTTGGAAAGGAGATTGTTGATCTGTGCCTTGACCGAATCCGGAAGTTAGCCGATAACTGTACCGGCTTGCAAGGGTTCTTAGTTTTTAATGCTGTTGGTGGTGGGACTGGTTCCGGCCTCGGGTCTTTGCTGCTGGAACGCTTGTCCGTAGACTATGGGAAGAAGTCAAAGCTAGGATTTACTATATATCCTTCTCCTCAGGTACACAGAAATTTGCACAGGTCCTCTCAAATTTATCATGACGTTGCCATAACTCATGTTTTTTATTCAGAACTTAATCATTGACTTGGAATGTTCTAGGCATAATTCAAGGGTGTGTTAATTTATGAAACATGTGAAATTTCATTGTGTAGTTGATAATGGTTTTTGCTTCAAATGCAGGTGTCAACAGCAGTTGTGGAGCCCTACAACAGTGTGCTTTCTACTCATTCTCTTCTCGAGCACACTGATGTTGCTGTGCTCTTGGACAATGAGGCTATCTATGATATCTGCAGGAGATCTCTGGATATCGAAAGGCCAACTTACACTAATTTGAACAGATTGATATCTCAAATCATATCATCCCTGACAACCTCTCTGAGGTTTGATGGAGCCATTAATGTGGATATCACTGAGTTCCAGACAAATCTTGTCCCATATCCTCGCATTCACTTTATGCTCTCTTCATATGCTCCAGTAATCTCAGCTGAAAAGGCTTACCATGAGCAGCTTTCAGTTCCTGAAATCACAAATGCAGTGTTTGAGCCATCTAGCATGATGGCCAAGTGTGATCCTAGGCATGGGAAATACATGGCCTGCTGTCTGATGTACAGGGGAGATGTTGTCCCCAAGGATGTCAATGCTGCTGTTGCTACAATCAAAACCAAGAGGACTGTTCAATTCGTTGACTGGTAACTTCCTTCTCCTTGTTTTGTTTAACAATGCAATTGATATTGTGTTTCCTAATAAAAACATTGGAAAATTGACCTGCAGCACTGACAGTGAAGACTCGGAATCTCAATCCAGTACCGATAAATTTGTTATTTTGGTTGTGTTGAACAGGTGCCCAACTGGCTTCAAGTGTGGGATCAACTATCAACCACCGACAGTAGTCCCAGGTGGTGACCTCGCAAAGGTCCAGCGAGCGGTTTGCATGATCAGCAACAACACAGCAGTGGCTGAGGTTTTCAGCCGCATCGACCACAAGTTCGATCTCATGTACTCCAAGAGGGCATTTGTTCATTGGTATGTGGGCGAAGGTATGGAGGAGGGCGAATTCTCTGAGGCACGTGAGGACCTCGCAGCCCTTGAGAAGGATTACGAGGAAGTGGGTGCTGAAGGTGCCGATGATGAGGAGGAGGGCGAAGACTACTAGGGTCAACCTTGTTGTTGTGTCTTGCTTTCTGTTTCCTTATAAACATTGCTTCTGTCCAGTGTGTACTTACTTACTACTGTGCTTTCCCTTTTCAACACCTTCTATTCTCCCTCCCCACTATCTCACCCTCTCCAAAACACCAACAAATGGAGTCCTAATCCTTAGTCATCACATTATTATTCACTTAGTGACACTTGACAAGAATGATACCATGCATGATACATGCTTATGCGCATACAAACTAAATCTGTATGCCAATGCATGAACCCTGAGGGGTATAGACCTATGTAATCTTGGGCAAGAAACTCAATCTCATCCAGATACTCACACACATTAAAATATTTGTAGATAATATTGTGTATATTTATCCAAGATAAGGTTGAATATACTTGTATTAAAAAGGCGTTGGGATTTTCGGATTTGCTTGGATATTCTTGGCCATTGGTTGGATCTAATGAATATTGATGGGTGGATTCCGCGGGAACAAATTCTTGGAGCTGAAGCCTTGAGGTGGGTTCTTCTTTTACTAAATTGCATATTATATTCCTCCTGTGAAGATAGTTTTATTTAGGTTTATCTTCTTTTTTTTGCAGTAAAGTGCCTGAAGAATTTGTCCCACAGCATCCAAGTAATGGAAATCCACCAACCTTGTTCTTGGTTTTAAATGGTAATGTCTTTTTCTTTCAAAATGTACTGTGGAAATTGAATATTAATTATATTTTGCCGTGAATGTCATTTTTTTCTTTTATTTTGTTCTGGGATCTAAACAGAATCTACGGTTTACATAATAATAGCTAAAGAAAATTTTGTCCTGTTTCAGATCTAGTTAATGGCATAAAGAGCAGCCGGTTTACCGCTGATGAATGCAATGAGATTCTCTCATTCCTTGAACACGCATATGTTCGTCTTGATGCGTGGTTTGGGTGGTTTAATACTACTCAGTTAGGTTGATACATCCTCTGTACTTTATGTGTGATAATTTTTTCACTTTATGCTGAATGTGGAGAATTTATACACCATGGATCACTGCCTTTTGTTTTGGTTACTTGGTGTCTCCTTTTTTATATACAATAAGCCAGCTGTGACACTTGAAATAAATCATAATGGAGTTAGCAGACTGCAACTCTTGAAATTATATCTTCTGCATCCTTAAAAACCACTTTGGAAAGAGTATCCTGTACTCTGGAGGAAGCAAGATAACTTGTTAGCATCTTAGGACTGCCAAAGAGTAAAGTGTTCATCTATGAATAGGGAAGGAGAAGGAATGTTAGCATCTTAGGACTGCCAAAGATAACTTGTTAGTATCTTAGGATCAGCTCTTTGAAATGATTATATAGGCATTTTATTCATCTATGAATAGGGAAGGAGAAGGGAAGCTACTTTTGGCATGGAAGGGACAGCACAACTGTTCGTGAGCTAAATGCCAAGGTCCATCCCTGTACTTAATCCTGTTGTGGAGTACAGTAGATGCATGGCCTAGATGTCGTGCCTTCATTTTATCTTGTTGGAGTATAGTTGAAGTTTGGACTAGAGATCATCTAAAACTTACATCTTTGATTTGATTTTTCCCTTGTTTTTCCTTTGTTGATCATGTAAATTAATATCTCCGTGTTTATGGCATGTCCAGACTCTAACCTCTGGTTTAGATGACTATCCACGAGCTTCACACCCTAGTGAAGATGAGCGTCATGTGGATCTTAGATGCTGGATGCTTCTTGCTGCAGACTGCATGCATTCCATTGCTAAGCTAGTTAACAAGGAAGCTAACTCTGGAAAGGTACGTATAGATAAACAAAAATGACATCAGGAAAGCTGAAAAGGACATTTCTTTGACTTTATCAATGAACTGTTGCAGGTGTATGGCGAAACGGCTGAGCTGCTTTCAGATTTTGAAATTATTAATCAGGTGATACATCTGATGTTTTATCAGCTATTCCTTGCCGTTTAGCAATAAATCGTTGGTGGAAGATAAGGCTTGTTTTTGCATGGTTTTTTACCGCTGTTGGGTAAGAAGTATAGGGTTTTGACCAGAGTGAGAATCTTTATCTTAAGGATAAAGTTGTCTTCAGACTTCTTGCATCTAGAGGCTAATACTCATCTTAAGGATAAGACTTGTCTCTAATTGATTGATATGATGCTCCACAGATGCATTTTGATTCTACACATGGAGCATACCTTGACTTTGGGAATCACACTGAAAAGGTATTATGTTCATCTTATCATCTCCAATTTGTCGATAGAGTTTTGCTGAAATTTCTCATGGCTCAGTGCTGTAATTGCTCTGTTTCATCATAATCATATTGTAAAGTCCCGATGAAAATTTTTCACATCAATTGGCTGCTGGTGATAACATAATTGATGCTCCACTGGAAGAATGCTGTGATGATAAACCTTCCCCCTGATTTCTTAAGCTTCATCTCTTAATTGGAATCTCACCTTGGCAATCCATAACATATGAAGTTCTCTTCAAAGTGTAGTTTTTGACACTGTTCAGAACAATGATATCCTTCAATTGTAGGTGCGCTTAAGTTGGAAAGAAGTCATCGGAGGAAACAATCATGCTACTCGAGAGCTTGTCCGAGAAGTCTTGCAGATGCCCGAGTTGAGACTAGTTCCTCACATTGGTTACGTCAGCCTCTTCCCTTTCATGGGGAAGATCATTCCAACCGTAAGTTTCACGAATCTTTGAAGCTATCATAGTCAGTAATTCCTACAGACATTTACACACTGAAGTCACTGTTTGAAAAGACAGTTGAACACGTCTCATAAATAACTGTAAGTTTCATGTACTTTTCAATAATTAAACAGGATTCCTGGATTCTTGACAAGCAGTTTGACCTCATTTCAAATAAGAGCACTTTGTGGACTGACTTTGGTCTCCGCTCCCTTGCCAGAACAAGGTATGATTTATCTGTCCACGCAATTGTACATAAAACAGTAATGACTCGAGCAATATTCATAAAGATGTTTCTCTCTTTTTAATGCAATAGTACCTTGTACATGAAACGCAATACGGAGCATGATCCACCTTATTGGAGAGGTCCTATTTGGATGAACATGAATTACCTTATTCTTTCTGCGCTTGACTATTACTCCAAAGGTACTAACCCTCCAAATTTACAGTACTGAACCGAATTGTGCACGTATCTTACTGCTTGCTGTTTTTCAAATTTTGCAGATGGGCCGTACCGTGATAGAGCCGAAGTCATCTACAATGATCTGAGGGGAAACTTGATTAGGTACAATTCACATTTTCATCATGTTCCATCACTTCTTATTTCACGCTCATGAATCATTGCCCCGTTAATTTCCCTCATCTTGACAGAAATGTTGTCCGCAACTACCGTGAGACTGGGTTTCTTTGGGAGCAGTATGATCAGAAGCAAGGAAAGGGAAAGGGCTGCCGTCCATTTACCGGTTGGACTTCCCTAATTTTGTTGGTTATGTCTGAATCCTACGGTTCAAATTGACCTGCCTGACTACATTCCGAAATGAGTGAGGCATTTAGGTAATCTGGTTATAAGTATGGTTTACATGATTATTATGAAAGTATTTCTCTGTAATTGATAGATTAATTAAACTTTGGATGAGCTTAGGCTTTGCTGTTGGGCTACAAAATAGTCCTGAAAGGATTAGTGATGAGGCTATTATGACTATATGCATTATTACTCGGACGAAATCTAAAGACGCCGTGAGGGGAGAACATCCATTACCTTAGCCCATGAGGGATTTCGACTGTGAAAATATTTCTGGAAAAAGAAAAATAAATTAAGATTGGAAAATACCAAATATATTACGTATATTTTTATATAATATATTAAATACAATTATAGACTATAAATTTAATTTCATATATTACATAATAAGACAAATTTTAGGGCAATATTTAAGTCAATTTAAAGGTGGGGGACTCGCGTACAAAAATAAACGATGAGGGACTAACTAAAAAGTCATAGTTGCCTGCTTCTGCATCAGGGACTTACTGGGTCAACTCTCCGCCGCCAAGATCCAGCCTTTGCCACACCTGCCGGTGCAGGAACCGACGGAAATGAAATTGCTCCGAGCTGAGTCCGGCCCTCTCGATCACCCTGAGATGAACAAACACCGGCCTCCGACTAGCTTCATAGCACACCGGCTAGTTAACACTGCCATATCCTATACTTTAAACCCATCTCACATTGGTTAACTAAAATAAAAATACTAAACTCGAGTAAATTTTTTACCATTGATTTACTCGACCAAGTGTAATAATAATACTCGTATTTTATAAAATTATTAATAAAATATTTAACTAATTACAATTAATAAAATCTTAAATAAATATTAACTCGACCAAGGAAGAGCAATGTTGATGAATTTGCACATATATGCACCTAAACACGCTTCCCACTCCTCCTAACAATGATGAATCAATTCATCTCCAAAAAGGTTTTTTTGTGCAAATTATCCCACATTTAATCAAATAAAAAATCTTTTAATTTTGTAAGAATATAAATTAATTTTAAAGTTGATATACTTTTACCGAACCGAATAATAATACTTGTATTTTGTAAAGTTATTAATAATATATTTAACTAATTATAATTAATAAATTTTAAATAAATATTAGCTTGTTAGTCCTCTTATGGGAGATGTGTTTGACATGCGCCGCCGACCGGCTAGTCAAACACATCTGCCCCCACCACACGAACAACCACCCGCCTCCTACTAGCTTCGTATGACGTACGCGGCTAGTCAAACGCATCTACTAGCTCACCCCACACTTGGAACAATTTCTGGCTGAGGAAATAAATTTAGGGGTGGCATTGGCGGGCCAGAGAGAGTCAGCAAACGGCCTGTCCGATGGAGGAGGCCAGGGGGTGGGGGTGGGGGTGGGTGTGGGGTGTGACAGTAGTCCCAGGTGGTGACCTCGCAAAGGTCCAGCGAGCGGTTTGCATGATCAGCAACAACACAGCAGTGGCTGAGGTTTACAGCCGCATCGACCACAAGTTCGATCTCATGTACTCCAAGAGGGCATTTGTTCATTTCTGTTTCCTTAAACATTGCTTCTGTCCAGCCTGTACTACTTACTACTGTGCTTTCCCTTTTCAACACATTCTATTCTCCCTCCCCACTATCTCACCCCTCTCCAAAACACCAACAAATGGATTCCTAATCCTTAATCATCACATTATTATTCTCTTAGTGACACTTGACAAGAATGATACCACGCATGATACATGCTTATGCGCATACAAACTAAATCTGTATGCCAACGCATGAACCCCGAGGGGTATAGACCTATGTAATCTTGGGCAAGAAACTCAATCTCATACAAGACTCGCAAGATCTAACTAGGCTGGAGCCCAGATTGATCTCTGTTCCCAAACTGACATGTTAGTGATCAAAATACTCTCTCCCAAGGAAATATTCTATCACAATTCATGGAAGATTACTACCCTGTACTGTACTGTACTCTCATTCTTTTCAGTTCCTTAAAATACAAATGATCCAACTCCCCTTGCTTTGATATTGAAGCTTAATTGTTGTTGAAATTCCTGACCCGTCACGCTCGGACAGCACTCGTTCTAACTTGTAGTGAACCCATAGTTAGATCAGCTCTAAGCCCATGTCAGTCTGAGTCGTCAGTTTCGTCAGAATCACTTCTTTCTGGTTCTGCCACATTGATCTGAGTCACTGGCACATCAGGTTTTGCTGCAGGCTTAGATTCAATTTTCTTGCCGCCTTTCTGTGAATTCTGGTGGCCATCTTCCTCCATATCAGGATGTACACATCAAGTTAAGGATTAAACCATTTACTAAACCAAGATAATATAATATAATCCAAAAATACATATTGCATGCACCAGCAATAGATTATTGTCTGCAATTATTGTTCAATACAAATTTAATTCACTTTACTTCATAGGCCACTCATTAGTAGAGCAAAGTATATCCGTACAGAGTGATGCTTTCTTAAGAGGAGAGTTAAATGGCATCGACTAGAATAGCATTTTTTAAATTATATGAAATGAGGAAGCTGCTTCTTGGGTCCTTCATTCTAAAAATATTAGTAGTAAGGCTTAGAAATAAAAGAAACCATGTGATACTGATAAGGAAAGAAAGAAGTTATTTTAGCAAGGATATCAGCAGTTTCAGCTGTCCCACCAGCCATTATATTCAGCAGATCTTTCTCAACTCGCCGGACAAGCTCAGGCTACAGTGAAACAAAGAGGTGCGATCAGTTAAACACCAAAAAAGTACATCTATATCATCTACTTTTCCTTATATCAATGGCTGCATCCACAAGATTACTATATTCATAACACAGAGTATAGAAGAGAGGAATTAAGAGTACATTTAGATCCGGTTCTCTGCGAAACCTTCGCTTCCGGGCATCTCTCATGGGCGGTGTCAAACCATGTCTGTACTCAACCACATCGGGGGCAGGATCATCTGCCTCTCTAACCATTATTATCTTCATTACAAGATCACAAGTAAGGAAGTAATGATGAAAAAATAACAACATTGGCACATAAAATCTTCCAAGGGGCTCATTACCTGGCCAATATCTGCAGTTTTGACTAGATTGGTATCATCATAAGTTTTATATGATTCCACTACGGTTGGAAGGTCCAAGAGGGAAGCTGGAAAACTATCACCACCAATAGCAAATTTCCCATTTCTCCCATCTTCTGCCAAATTGAGAACTGTAAGAATCATGTTTATCCACTCTATCTCTTATTAGATCTACAGTCAACCTCCAATCTAACTACAAGCTGTTTCAAAGAAATCACCCAAACTCGTGTAATAGAAGAAACTTACCATTGGCACTGCCTTCATGAATCAGTATAAAAAAGACTAGAAAATATCTCGAACTTCATTACCATAAGGAGTGGACTGAGAATAGTTGTCTATGGCCTTTTCATCAATTTCATCAAACAGAAGGTGGTTGCAGCCACACATGCAAACACTTGTTATGGTGCAATACCAAAACATCAGAGCTTGAACACATTCAACAACATGTAATCCTACATGCTGAAAAAATTATAAAGGGATCCCATGCTACTGCACACTGTAACTTAAGCATCATCATACCTAAGAAGGACAAATCCAATGAATTTTCTGCAGAAGATGATGGATCTTCGTTCAGAAGCCGCTCTATGCGCTCAGCAACAGATGGCGGAACCCTCAGTATGAACTGCTCCTCCATTTCCTATGGAGTTCAAAACCAAATCACCTTAAGATTCGCCAGAAACTTATCCAATAACAAGGAATTTAACTCCAAAAGAGAGATAGTAGTAGAGAAACAATCCCAATTTCCACAGAACGCAAACGGAGATGATAACTGGAACACGATTAGCATATTCATTACATACAGATCATCGCCAAGAAGAGTATAACCGATGGGCGATGGGCGGGAATTCGTACCGAAGATACTGAAATTCAGATGCAATCCCTAGATCAAAGATGGCCCAAGGATCAAACCCCGATTCCTCCACCCTCGTCACATCAACTCCACACGGTTTGCCCTCGATTCACTCGATCTTCCCCCAGAAAACAAGACGGACGAGTGGAGTAGATGACGAGTCATTATGGGCTAAAGGGTTCCACCGGGCTTCGGCCCACAAAAGTTCTCAACTAATGGGCCGAAAAACATTTGGGCCATGTTCCATATCAGAATTTTGCATTGGGATCTCTGCAGTTAGACCTTCTAGTTGCGGATTCTTGTAGGGTTTATAATCATCAGGGAGGAAACTGACAACGAAGGTGATGTGCTCAGAGGATTCACATCGGCGGCCGCGACGACGGCGATCTGAATGCTGTTTTCTCCGATCGAGCATTCATCAACGCTAATTTTGAAGAGAAATGGCCTAAGAAAATAAAAATAAACGGATTCTCTTGGGGTGGCTCAGTTCGCATGATCAACCCTAGAGCTATATCATGCTGTCTCTGATGAGAATCTTGCATTTTTTTTTTGTTGCTTTGGCCTTTCCAGAGTGTTTTTAATCAGAGACAGAAAAAGAGACACAAAGGGACAAACTTTTGACGTCTTATCTGAAACACAGACATGAGACCTTGCTCCTCCTTACTTTACAGCCGAGCAATAGAAAGCTCGATATCCATTTCATGTCGTCCTATTCTTTTCTCCAATACTCACGATTGACCTCTGGGAAATTTGGAGAACTGCTGGACGAAAAATCGAATCTTGATATGGGCTGCTGTGGGGGCCTCATTCTGCAACCCCCATGTAGGAAAATCAATCAACCAACTAGTCCCATTAGGGATAGATTCCAAATTCCTTCTTTGCTTATTCAATCAATACTCTGAGAGACGATAATGAAAGTAAGAAGACAAGATTACGAGGTTAACCTTTTGAAGAGTAGTTGCTGAGTCAGGTGTTTATTACAGTGAAATCAGCTTCCTAAATTCCTTGCCTTTTCAGCTTTCTAGATCGAGCGGTTTAGCTGGAAAAAAAATGATCCATTTTCGGACGGAGAAGAATTTGAAAGGCCGATGGGCCATTCTCTCTCGTCACCATTGCTCTGCTCATTGTGAGAGGAAAGGCTATGAATTCGATGAGCAGCGCCCACCCGGAAAATATTTGAACCCCTTAATCTTCCAAGCAAGTGAAAATGATCAGACAAACAACAATTCCCCTTTCTTAAAAAACAAATCATACTTTGGGGTAGCACCGACTTTCTCACACCAGACCATAGTCATCAGTCACCGTTTCTCTCTGCAAGTGTGTCCAGACCGACCCGTTAGAGAAGAGAAGCCACCAGCTTCATCACAGGTACTGCTTCCCTACTTTCAACTCCATTTATGTGCCATAAAATATGGTGTCAGCCGTCTGGCTAGTGGGGTAAGAATGCATTTTGAAATGGGATCAAAGAGAAACATTTGACTCATAGGCCGTTAGGTCTAGAAGTCTGTTTGTCTTCCTTCTCCGAGTTTTGCCCTGAACAAGTATTCTGAGCTGGTGCTGGTAAAGTGATGCTCGGAGCATAGTGTATAATAACTCTGAAGACTGACCCAGGAGAAGGGTTTCTTAGGCATCTTCAGCTTTATAAAGGAAGTGGGATGTTCTTGTGAGCTCGATTTTGGTTCTTGTTGGCCTTCTTGTTTGATATTCTTCATCTGGATTTTTTTTTGCTTCTCAGTCTTGAGCATTTTACCCTTTGTCCCACAGTCTCCCCACCTCTCTCTCTCTCTCTCTCCTTGAGTTTTATTAGGTTTCAGACTTTCATCTGTTTCTTCTCCTTATAAGCTAGTCTCTTCTGTAAGGTTGTTGATTAACAGAAGCTGAACTTCTCCTGATGACTCACCACTCTCTCTGCATTTACTGTAGACGATGATAATGGTGTAAAATCAGGTAATTCTATATGTTCTCCAGATATGCCATTCCTTCTCCCTTGAATGTCTCAGCATAAACAATATTCTAATCTAATGTAAGTGGGACAAGTTGATCCCACACTTGAAGCCAGTTGGGCACCTGTTCAACACAACCAAATTTGAATTACAAATTTATCGGTACTGGATTGAGATTCTGAGTCTTCACTGACAGTGCTGCAGGTCAATTTTCCAATGTTTTTATTAGGAAACACAATATCAATTGCGTTGTTAAACAAAACAAGGAGAAGGAAGTTACCAGCCAACGAATTGAACAGTCCTCTTGGTCTTGATTGTAGCAACAGCAGCATTGACATCCTTGGGGACAACATCTCCCCTGTACATCAGACAGCAGGCCATGTATTTCCCATTGCTTATTCAATCAATACTCAGAGAGACTATAATGAAAGTAAGAAGAGTAGTTACTGAGTCAGCGTTTATCAGCTTCCTAAATTCTTTGCCTTTAATCCATATCACAAGTGATGAGGCTATTATGACTATAAGTATTATTACTCGAGGATTTGTCTTTAATCCATATCACAAGGCGTGCTTACTGTCATGGACCACAGGTGAAGTGTTGGCGATCGTTATGCTATTGATGGGTTGGATATATCCTTTATTAGGCGACTGCATAGCTGGAATTTCTGATCCAGGCTTAAGGAATAGTGTTTAAGAGATCACTGGGCCGTAATTAAGCTACCATCTGGTAGATCTAAGTTAATTTTGAGCGGACACTCGGCTACTAAATGGGCCGTAAATGGCATCTAATCGGTCGTGTAATGTTGGGCTAACAGTGGGTTTGTAATGATGTGCTTCATATCTAATATTGGGCCTTGATTTCTAGACCTCGCTGGGGTCCCGTCTAGGCCGACGGCAGACCAACGAACTCCGTTTGGGTGTTGTAGGTTTCAAATTTGGCACAACCATGAATGGGTCAACATTATAATACTAGTCTCTACCAGGGTCCCACGTAGAACAGAATTGGGCCTCTCTCAAGCCTACACAGGCCCTTAATTTGCATTAATACTATTAGGCTTTCAATGTTGTTCAACACGGACTATTAAGAGGCCCCTCAGAAGGCAATCTATTGTGATGATAGCTGTGCCATCAGCCAATCTGGGGTTACTTTATGGGTAAAGTCTGGGTCCACAGTAAGCAACATTCCCGGGCATCATCCCGTATGGGCCACGCTTGCTACCTGTGCAAGTTTCCATAAAAAAAAATAGAGAAGAAACTATTATGCATGAAACAGATCAATTGCAGGAGCCAAGAATTTCATCAGTATTAAACAAAAAGTGAGTTGGCTGTTGCATTGGCTCTTTCAGACACCATTTTCTGCCATTATAATTTCCATATCTCTAATATCACGTTTCAATACAGTGCCAAGCTTTGCAATGGCCTCTGTCTGTTGCTGCAGAACCTGCCCCAGAAGAAAAAGCCTTTTATAAAGTTCATTCGTGATACTCTTAAAAGCTTTGGAACTTATTAAGAGCTTGCAAGTTATGAATTAAAATGCTTCCACCTCTTGTAAGTCTGATAGGCTCTGCTCATGAATCTTTGCTGACCCTGGAAGATAGATTGCACCACCAAAACCATTTGCTTGAGCTCGGGATACTGCTACCAGATTCTGAACCCTCCTGGAGAGCTCTGCTCCAGATCCTTTCAGCTGCACAAAAAAGCAAGCCTAACTTTCAATCTCCTTTTCAGGTATACATATATAGATATCTAAGGGAAGTAACCCGAGGTACGTGAAAACAACCTGTCGAGTTATGGCAGTGAGCTTCTCAGCTAATTCTGCCTCCCCCTTAAATAGAGGCAATCGAAAGCCCTTTCCCTCCAATGCTTCCATTATTCTCATTACCTGGTGCATAGGATATGAACAAGAGAAATCAGCTTACATTTTTATTCTAAATACTTCAACTTAGAATATAACTTTGTGCAGAGGGACAAAAATCAAATGGGATACAGAAGATAAGCATGCTAGTTACCCTCAAGAGACGCCTCTGAAGACACTGCTCTTTCTGTCTCATTCTTTGAATCCAGGGTAATGTTTCAGCTAATAAATGTCTCTGGATCTACGATAAGAAAAATAAAAGATCAACTTGAAACCATATCCTAAATTCTAGGATGACTTGAAGACTTTGCAAGGAAAGTGTACCAATTTGACATTGCTTTGGGTCGTTCGTAATCTCTCAGCATCAGAATGAATGACTTCATCTTGTAGCTGCATCAATAAGTGGAGTGATTAATGAATATGATATAATCAACAAAGGTTTTGAGTACACGTGTAAGCATGTCAAAGGCTTCTCCATTCCCAAAAACATGGCCCAAATGTAAATGAGGATACCTGGTGCATCCTACTATCTTGTTCGAAGTTACAATTAGTAAATAGCATAATATTCTCATCCATTTAAAATACATTGAAAAACCAACCTAACCTGTGCCTCAATCATTAGACAAATTATGTAAGCTCAAGCAGCAGCCAGTTTCATTTTAATACCTCAATCAAATTGACATTAGAAAATCTAGGACATTTTAGTCACTTGACTCTAAGTTTTATTGATTGCAAATATTTCTTATGCAATTAATCAAACTAGAAACAACGGTTCCAATTAACAAAAGAATAGAAAACCTTCCGCCAAAGCATTCTATCTCCTAGAACCATGCCAGTGAAAAGCAAACAATATATTCACATCTTAAGATCCTTCTCTTGAAATTAATCCAATCATCCAACATACTCAAAATTGCAATTACAAATCAAAGATGCACCATAAAGTGAAACTCATGTAGGTGGTAAAACAGGATGGATGAATGAAAGAAATATAATCAACATCATACTTATGTCTTATCCCTCAATGAAACAAATTGTCTTATATTAAACTCCGTGAGCAAATCTTCTAAACCAGACAAAGCCATAGATTCATTGATTATCAGAAGGCATTCAGCTTTTTGTGTACCTTCTAATAGGATAAACATAACAGTTACACCCAGAACACCAAGTACATAGTGACTAAGAAGAGTAACAATTCATGCAATCAATGAATAATGAGAGGGAATATAAACTGGAAGCTCTAAGTAAAACAACAACAAAAGAAAAGGAGGATAATGAGATCAATGGTTCACTCTCTATGAGGACATAACTTTTACTAGCATAATTCAGGAAAGCTTTACCCAAACAACAAAGCCCAGGAAGATCCAGAAAGAAATGATTTCAAATCCTAATTCCTCACAAGTATGATAGAGTAACAGCTCCTATATTTTTCGGGCTTGATACAACATATGAAATGGCATTTGACATGCTGAACAGAACAAATTACCTTAAGGCGGCTTGAGAGATCTTTGAAGCCCTGCACGAGTTGAGGCCAAAGGCGTTCTCTGTCAGTGCTCTCCATGCCCTCCAACTTACCCATTGCCTCTGACCACATGATCTGCCAAGCACTACAAATCCAACTTAGAGAAGAAAATGTACAAGATATTCCAGATTCATTCAAAATAACCGACAAATAATTCAGAAGATAAAATACATCACTGAAAAGAGAAGGAGAAATATACATCTGAAACACCAGCTGGTTTCACTCTCAACCGAGGATCAGTAACGCTGAACAACAAATGCTGCAAAAGTTACGAGTTTGAACCAAAGTTATAAAAAAAATCAAAGTGAATAAATTCTCTGAAAAACCAGTATAAAAGTACCGAATACCATCTTCAATTGCCTCAGAAGCGTGCTCGCACAGTTAAGTTCATGGCTATAAGGCATATAGAACACTTTAAATGATAAATCCAAACCTTAAAGGCGTACTTAGGGTTTCCAAGATCCTCTTTGTAAGCATCAAGAATGGTCTGAAACCCAGAAAAGTGTAATAGGTTAATATGGATCAATGAACCAATGCAGATGCTATAGAATGAGAAAAAAAACTAAAAGGGAAAAATCTGGGAGCTAGAAAAACTTACTTGAATTTCACGATCAGCGAGAGAGAAAGGAAGAGGAGCCACAGGAACCATCTGAGTAGTCGGCTGTCCTCCGAGGAAAAGGCTCCCGGTCTGCTGCTGCTGTTGTGGCTGCGATGGCGCAGCAAGTGGAGTTTGGAAGCCGAAGCCAGTCGATGGAGGTTGCGAGAACAGAGGAGTCTGCTGCTGCTGCTGCTGTTGAGGCAGAGACGAGAAAGGATTGGAGAATAGCGAACCGCCGAAGGCAGGAGTCGAGGACGGCGTGCCAAAGGCGGGAATCGATGACGGTGTACCGAACGCCGTAGTCGAGGACGGCGTTCCGAAGCCAGGAGTCGACAGCCCCGCTCCAAATGCCGGAGTGGTGGACGGAGTGCCAAATGCCGGAGTCGAGGATGGCGTGAAGAATGCCGGAGTCGAGGATGGCGTGAAGAATGCCGGAGTCGAGGAAGGCGTTCCGAATGCAGGAGTCGAGGACGGAGCGCCGAAGGCGGGAGTGGTTGATGGAGTGCCAAAGGCAGGAGTAGAAGAGGCGGATCCAAACATCGTTGATGCTCCAGGAAGAGAGGAAATGTGGAATCGAAGCTTTTGCGTGAGGATTTAGGTTAGGGTTTCAACAAAGGGGCCATTAGACGCAGGGAGAAGTTTTGGCATTCCCTTTGAGCAGATCTACAACACCCACGCCCTAGTAGAGACCGTAGAGTTGGATCCTCAACAAAAGTTGATGGCGATATGGTGGTTTCTTCAATCATTGAGGGCATTTTCTCCGCTGACCCAAACTGGGCTTAACAGGCCCATAATACTTCATCATTGGCCCATTGACAAATCTCATTGGTCACCTATTTGGTTTGGGACGGTAAGTTAAGCGGTAATAATTGGAATGTCAAAAGTTCGGGTCGGGAGGGTGTTGACTATCCCGCACCCGACCCGAAGGCGCGTCCAATAAACCCGTATTAGAATGTCACCAGTTGGTCTCGAAGAACCCTAACCTGTGCTTGTTAGGTTGGTGCTTCGATGTTTTGGGTCTGGGTACGGGTCCAATTTCAAGAACCGATCATCGGGTTCATACGGGTTTGGGTCCACTGAACTCACCTCCGGGTTAGGTCTGGGTTCAAGGAAACCCAGCTCAACCCGAAAATTGCCATCTCTAGATACCTCTTAACCCAAATAATGTATACACATGATGAGATAGGTTTACACAGTGAATGACTAACACAATCCTTCAAAATAGCACATCTCTAGTGTTTTAATCCACCTAAAAACAGCAGCATATTCTCCACTTTTGTGGTTTCCATTTCTAGGCTAAACCCCATCTTCTAATCAAGTGTATCATCTCTACCAAGAGCTAAATTCCACTCTTACTAGAACAAGAAGAAACATTGATCTTGATCTATCTATGTTTTAGAATATTGAGGTTATTTTGGGATGAGAAGCTCACCACAAGATGTCCATACTTCAAAATAGCACATCTCTATCTGATGCGTATAACCACAACTATGAGAAACTCGGAAGGGAAATTCAATCCTACAACAAATGTAGAGTTTGAACAGATCCTTCTATAGTCTATACCCAGCTTCAATTTCAGAAATACATCTTTTCTTGAAATAAACTTCAACAAACTGCAGGCTTTCCTCGATATACTTCATTTGCAGAAAAAAGTCCATAGTTCTTAACATAATATCAAAGGACATGAGGCTTCCTCATTCATAAGCAAACAAATCAAAGGGGCATTTTAAATCTATCAGTAATTAATGATATAACTCTGAATAGATGTCAAAATAATCCATAATCTAGTCCAAGCAAAGTCTATAAAAAAACTCCAAAATATTCAAGCACGCATCATGATATAAATCTTCTGCCAAGCCTCAGATTATTAGCGAAATATCATGACCTACTTTTTAGAAGATTTCTTCTTTGAACTCGAGGAGGTACGTTGCTGAACCTGGGGCTTAGGATGCTTCTCCGCCTCACTCGGGTCCAACCAATTGAGTGGGTGGCAATTGTAGAAGGGCCAGTTGGGGACAGTAATCAGAGTGACCAACACCACGCCTCCCGCATAGATCAGCATCATCATCTGAAATGAACCTATCACATACCCTGTGGCAAATGCCCCAACAGCAAAAGCCAATAGCATTATCTGCATCAGCTGCTCTGACAGCTTCTGCCCTTGCCTATCCATTTCTGATCTATAACACGAGAATGGCAAAATCTACGTCAAGTATATGGATGAGAACATAAATCACCGATTCCACTGAAAATTAACCACTTACATTACATCAATGATCCTATAGGAGAATATCAGTAGCAACAACAAATCAACACATTCAGAATTCACAATTGAAAACCAACGCAGGGACACTTAAACCCTAGAACAAGCATCGATGCTCCATGGAGTGGCGGAAGAGTTTGAATCGACATTCTTCCCCCAAATATTAGCGAATCATCGGGAAGGAGAACAAATTTCACAAAATGTCTCCATTTCCACTTCTCAACGGATAAATTGGCACGGGGAAACCAAGGAACCATCGCGAATGACCAGGAATTGAATTCGCGGAGCAGAAACGAACATCGGACGTAATCTAAAGACGCCGTGGAGGGAGAACATCCATTACCTTTAGCCGACACGAGCAGATCGGCGAAGGGAGCAAGACAAGACGATGCCTGAATAAGCGATTTCAACAGGTGAATATATTTCCTAGAAAAAGAAAAATAAAAATAATATTGGAAAATGCTAAATATATTACATATATTTTTTATATAATATATTAAATACAATTATAGACTATAAATTTAATTTCATATATTACATAATAAGACAAATTTTAGAGCAATATTTAAGTCAATTTAAAGGTGAGGGACTTGCGTACAAAAATAAAAGATGAGGGACTCATTTGAAGACAATTAAAAAGTTATAGTTGCTTGCTTCCGCATCGAGGACGTACGGCGTCAACTCTCCGCCGGCGAGATCCGAGCCTTGCCACATCTGCCGGTGCAGAAACCGACGGAAATGAAATTGCTCCGAGCTGAGTCTGGCCCTCTTGATCACCCCACACGAACAAACGCCGGCCTCCGATATATCTCTCCCGTAACTCCTAAACTTTAAAATATAATTTAAATAAATATTAATTTTATTCATTATCAACTAAAAATACACGTTACTAATTAATTAAAATTATTAATCGATTGGATAAAAATTCAAAAATTTAACTATATCTAATTCGATACTAGCAAATCTATTATTTACCATTGAATTGAAAACGAAATAAAAATACTTATATTTTAGAAAGTTATTAGATATGAATTTCATTAATTAGAATTAATTAATTTTAAATATACATGTTCTCCACTTAAATTAACTTCACTCTTTATTGAATTAATTCATCTGGAAGAAAGTTATCTAATTTTTAACTTTAAATTACTTTTGTGATATAATTATCCCACATTTAATAAAATGAAAAATATTTTAATTTTGTAAGAATATAAATTAATTTTAAAGTTGATATCATTTCCCAACAACCCGTATCTAGAAATTGAAGTAGTTCCATGCACTAAAGAACAATATTAATATTTAAGTCAATTTAAAGGTGAGGGACTTGCGTACAAAAATAAAAGATGAGGGACTAATTAATTTGATGACAATTAAAAAGTTATAGTTGCCTGCTTTCGCATCAAGGACTTAGGGCATCAACTCTCCGCCGGCGAGATCCGAGCCTTGCCACACCTGCCGGTGCAGGAACCGACGGAAATAGAATTGCTCGGAGCTGAGTCCGGCCCTCTCGATCACTCCACACGAACAAACACCGGCCTCCAACTAGCTTCGTATGACATACGCCGGCTAGTCAAACGCATCTGCTCACCCCACACGAACAATCACCGGCCTCCTACTAGCTTCGTATGACATACGCCGGCCGGCTAGTCAAACGCATCTGCTCGCAATGCATATATATACTGACTGAGCCAGCTTCAGACTGGAAAAACGGAGAGAAAGAGAGACAAAGATGGGATTCTAAGTCATTGAGGTTGACATTTCAATGGAGCTCATGGCAAAAGGTCAACCCTGTGGTCAATTTATAACTTGAAAATTTCTCCTCCCTTTTCCCTTTTTTAATTTCTTCTATATTTCATATATTATTTTAAAATTAAAACATCTAATTTTATATTTTAAAAGAATTTTTATTAGAATTAAATATATTATATTTATGTTACTAATTATAATTTTTATAGTACAAATTATCAAATTAGGAATAATTTATAAAATTATGAATTTCGAAAAAAAACAAATGAAAATTGAAAAGTCAATAGAATGGAGACCGGAGTCCAGAGAATGTGCGCAGCATGTGGGACCGGCAGCAACAGTTACATCCCACACTGACAGGTAACAGCCTCCTCGGAATCAGGGCCAGAGCCCGCCGGCGAGACCAAATCCGGCCGGACCTTCATTTTTATTTTGTCTCTTTTCTGGTGCATTATCGCCGTTGGGGCTAACTTCATATGAACCAGGAGGGCAGGGAGTCGAATTACAAACCCCAGGGGACACAGCTATGGGAAGAGATGAGGGAAACCCATGGCCCCAACAGACAGGCATCAGAGATTTCTCAGCAGATAACGGCCAGTGTAACAATGCCCAACAAGTGAAAGACTAACAAACCAGTGTTGACTGCCACTGCTGCCCTTCTCCTCAGTTGACTTCTCAGTGCTACCATAAGGTTGGCTGATCAATCTAAAATCTAACTTGGAACAGCTGAGGCCCATGGTTTCGGAGAAGTTTCCATTAAACAAATAGATAAAATATTCGAAACTGGCAGCGTGCAAAACTCAAAAGGCGGAAATTTTCCTGAAATTTCAATAATACAACTCCCCCTCTACTTTATCTGCAGAACCAGAGAAATAAATTTCAGATGTGCTTACAAGATTTGTTTCGGGAGAACTGAATCACGACGGAAAACCCACCGCCGACATCTTCTTCTGCGATCTCCTCAGAATCCCAGCAAGAAGCGCAAAGGCGGTATGTTCTTCCGCCCTCTCCTCTGCTACGGAGAGTGTTTCTGGGAAGAGTAGATGAGATTGAATCATCAATGGGAACTGTGGGTTTGAAGAGGATTCAACCGTAGAATTTGCAGAGGACAGTGGAGAGGAGGGGGTGAGAGAGGAGCATTAACTGCAAGCTCCTCAATATGAGCAAAGAATAGGTGAAGGCATTAAATGAGAAGAGGAGTTAATGCCCTCAAAACATTTATCTCCTTTCACGTTCATGCCTCCTCTCACCAATTCCCAGTTTTAAATTATTTCTTTCACGATTTCCTCAGTTGGACTGCACCCTTTTCCACCATTGGAGAGAGGAACTGGAAAAAAATTCTCAGACTTGAAATTGACGGCCCACACCAGCATTGGGCCACTGCTTCATCCACGGCTTCTGGGTTTGGCTGTTCAGATGAGGTGGGAAATGGGTGTTTATTTGTCACTTAGCCCATCTTTTGTTTCTTTGCTCTTGGAACAGAATATCCCTCCAAAGAGTCTAATGTGAACATGGAAACTGGCAAAAATGACAATGATTTAGTTTGGTCAAGTGGGTTGAATAACTTTCCTATATATTGTTTTAGCTCTCAATCTTATTTTATCACTTTCATGCTAAATATTTATACTACATTTTATAAAATATAGTTAAATACTCATAATTAATAAAAGTATAGAATATTTTCTCAATATATATACATAAAATAAGCGTGGCAAAAATGACCGATCTGACCTTAACCCGACTGGGTCGGGCTATCCTCGGGCTTCATTGGAGGTGGACTTACTATCGGGTCGCTGAGTCTTACCGATCCAAATTGGATCCTGTGAATGGTTATATTATATTATATATAAAATTAAAACTTTTTTATTATAATAAATTATAATATTATACAAATAAATTAATACAATTTGATAATTTAATGATAATAAAATATATAATTTAGTATTAAAATTATATTATTATAAAAATAATATAAGTATTTATAAAATAGATTTAATATATTATTTTAAATTAATTAAAATAAAATATTAATTATATCATTTTTATTAAGAAAAAATATATATTTATTTTAAATATATATAATTTAACTTAAATACAATATTATCGATTATTTTTAATATAATTTTATTGATAAGATAAATTTGACATTAATTAAAAATTTTATTTGTATTTGTTCTAGCTTAATGGTTATGGTGTTTGTTTTAAATAAAAATCTCAATTTTGATTATTTAAATAATTAATTTAACATAATTTTAAATTATTGATAAAATAACTATTTTATAAAAGGTTTATTCTAAACTTTAATGTTTTAAAAATTATTAGTTAAAAGGTTTGATTTAAAATTATAATTTAGCCATTAATAATTTTATATTAAATTAAATATATAAAATTTAATAATTTCACCCTTTAAAGAATTTATAAGTATAATTTATTATAAAACTATTTAATAATGAGAAAAATACAAAATATATGTACGTGGTTTTTTATCAATAAAATGCATTTTTCGGAATATTGAAAAAATAATTTTTTATTAAGTTTTTTTTCTAAAAAAAGTAGGAGAGAAAATAAAATTACACTAAAAAATAGAAAATAGTCGTTGAGAGTATTCAATAAATCTGTCCAACTCTTTTTTATTCTTAGGCTTTTTAAAAAAAAACTATAATAGCATTAATATGACCCCACGCACAGCCAACGTCACTAATAGGACCGTTGGAGCTCAGAGCGCACGTGCTGCCTACACGTGTTACCAAAAAGCCGAAGAGCCGCAAAACAGGGAACGGCGCGCTACTGTTGATGCGGGCCCCATATTCCGTCAGCTGACGTGGATGGATATGATTGGTTGTCATTGGCACACTCCCATCCATACGGGGTTTACCGTTCAAACGAAGCATGTTACTAGTTACCTATGGTGATGCACCCATGGCGTACGTTAGCACTGAGCATCTTCTCCCTATATAACGCCAGCCGATGCCTCACCAGGGTTGTGTTCTTTCTCCGGTGTAGAGCCATACCTTCAATCCGTTAAGCCTTCTCTCTATCTCTCTCTGTCTCTCTCTGCTCCTCGGGTGGTGAAGAACGGCGAAGAGGAGAAGAGAAGATATAATTTACAGAATTCGGCTACCAATCGACCGGGAGAATCTTGGAAATACAAGGAGGAAGATACCAATGGGTATGCTTTTTTGCGACTCCACGAAGATGGCGGAGACGTTGCCGGTTTCATCTCCGGCGGCCGTCGCCTGGAGAGATCCGAAGGTGGATATTGTGAAGCCCGTTGGATTTTCCGTCGATCCGGCCGGAAATGGGGAGGTGACGAATTGGGAGGATGTCCCCGGCCTCGATGACCAGCAGCGGCGTGGCCTACAGCGGCTACAGTCGAAGGGGGTGATGTGGCAGCACCCTAGGGACAAGAACCTACCGCCGATGGTCTTCAATCTATCGCACGGCGGGGGCGTCTCCTCCGACGGGAACTGCCTCTTCACGGCGTCGGGGAAAGCGATGGGGGGCGCGGCGCGTGTATACGACGCGCGGGAGTTGAGACGCCGCACCGTGAGGAGGTTCACGGAGGACCTGGGATCCTTGAGCGCCGAGGAGCGTGAGGTGGTCGAAGATACGATTAGGCACATGTACTCGCCGGATCTGAATAGCGGCTGGGGAGTCCATATCGTCCAGGAGGTCAAGCTCCTTGCCAAGAAATCGGATCGGGTCGGATTGGATTCTGCCATCGACGAGCTCGTTCAGCTTGGCATGCAGAGGTGAGGCATTAAATTAAATATTCGCCACATTCCTGGAGAATCTTGGCGACTATGGGAACCAAACGCTATAGCGATTATTTCCTAGGTCTTGAGTACTTCTTGCTCAGAGATGACGATTAAGTTTCTGCAATTAGCTCAGAAATCATTGCCTGTTACTGCTACGATTTTGAACCTTTTAATGAATTGCGTCTTTCTGATTGAAGAGAATTGGCGGCCGAATCGATTTACAAAGAGAGGTGCATTGCCGTGACCGATGGCCCAAGCTGGGCCAAGTATATGTCCATCTCCGGTTCAAGTGAGGATGAGCATGATATCATCACCTTGCAGTACACCGAGGAGGGCTTGCTATCTGTAGATGACAATAGAGCAGGGCATGCTGCTGCCTTTGGAGATGATATTGCCATTGAATGCTTAGCGACCGAGTTTAAGCGCGAGATCTTCGTGGTAAGCCTGATAGCTCTTTCATGCTAAATATGTGCTGCTGCAGCCCATTTGGGGCTTGTGCCTGTGTGATACAAAATAAACCTTTCTTGTTGCCCTTCAAGTGGATTGTCTATAGTGATGCTCTGGTACTGTCTCATGGTTAGGTTGATTGTCAACAGCTTTCAAGTATGCCTAATGTTTCTCATTAGTGGAAGATAAATCTACTTCACTTTCTTGTTGCCCATTTGGGGCTTGTACTTGTGTGATACAAAATAAACCTTTCTTATTGCCCTTCAAGTTGATTGGCTATAGTGATGCTCTGGTACTGTCTCATGGTTAGATTGATTGGCTATAGTGATGCTTTCAAATAGGCGTAATGTTTCTCATTAGTGGAAGATAGATCTACTTCACTTGCAGTGTTATTCCTTGAAGGGTAGCCCATAATGTGCCAGTCTATTTTGAAGCCCATCAAATGAACCAAATTGACCATGTAAAAGTTCAGAAGATAACTTCTTGTTACAGTCCTGTGTGTTGAATTTTTTTTCTTGAGAACTGACTTGAATGTTGATTGATTTCTAAGATTGGGATTGTGACTTACTCCCACAGGTGCAAGCACATGGATATGATGCCATGGCTGATGAAGAGCATTGTGTCTTCTTTCTCCCTCATCATCCTAGATCTGAAATCTGTGATCTCCCTTTCTTCCTCTTGATGAAAGGGACTGGTAAGTATGAATAATAGAATGATATAAGAAAAACACTTTTACAACTCAAATTTCATATAATTTTCAACCTCTTTTCTCCGTGTGCAGGTTGGTGTGGTTCTGGTGCTGATCATTACGAGCCCTTAATCGCTCATACTTCTTCCCAATCCCCCGAAAAAGTTGATGTAGTTCTCTGAGTCACCAACCTATTTTTGTGGCATAGAAGGTATTAGAGAAGAGCCAATTCTTTGCATTTTGTATCTCATTTTTACTCGCTTTCAGAGCCTTACCCAAGTGTGGAGGGAGAGGAGAGTAAACTGCAGCATCATTTAGATCTTATTTGCTTGCCTTCAATTAGCCTACTGCAGTGCAGCTGCAAAATTCTATGATTGTTGTGTCTTACCGGCTATTCAATGTGATGATTGAGCTTGCCGTAGCTAGAATAGTGCCATTATTTTTTCCAGTACATTGGCCATGTTGGAATCTTTGATATTCAATGATGGAAGTTCAGTTTTCACCATTTGATGTCTTTCATTGTCTTTTAATATGAGGTGCTTCAGTTCTAGAATTACAATTATAGTGATTGTCATATGGTACTAGTTTCTTGATCTCCAAGAAACCAAGGTCATCATAGTTTTGCATTAATTCACCACATTGTTACATGCTTATCTCAGTTTGGTAGATGGCTGCCAAAATGCTGTCTCTTTTAGGGTCACTACCAAAATTAGGGCAAATTTTATGGTGGAAACTTCCCTGAAGTTCCATCAAGAATGTCCTTATATATGTAAACTATGCTTCTATCACTCTGGGCAATATGATTCTGAGGTAGATTGACCAGCTAAACAATGTGCTTCATTATAGTTTATTGGTTTTAGTTCTCTTTTGCTTGACATTAACTTTTCATGGGTTGTATTTTAGGCCAGGAGGGTTTGTAATTGTCTATGCTATCTCTCAATTCCTCCAAGCATTTTCACTGAAGATGTGCAAGTAAATTAGCTTCCTCTGTTAATGGTTGAACTCTAGCCACTGTAGAGAAACCTTTAACAAAAGCTCTCAAGCAGTACTTACTGGAAGATCAGATTTGCAGGTTGGTTTGCTCCTCCAACACCTTTGAAAAAAAGGGATCTAATCTAAAATTTCCCCTATAGAGTAAACAAAGCTCTTCCCTCTTCCAATTTTAAGCATTTCATCATCACTTTTTAAGTACAACACATCACACCCAATGGTAATTTATTACCATTACCATTTGCACACCGAGTTCGGAATAGGTTTAACCAAGTTAGAGGTTTAATGTCATCCCAACTTACCACTAGCCCTTGTGAGACCATTCCAATTCAACTTAGCTCATCACCAACTTATCGAGCTCATCAGAAAATGAGTATTAGGGATATAAAAAGTTTGGGTCAGATTTTTTGCAACTCAGATCCAACTCGAGCTCGAGTATACTTGATCAGACCCGAATCTGAACTGTACTTAGGTACATAATACCCGATCTCCCACGAAACCCAAATTTGATATTAGAGCCTGTACCATCGGCTAAAATGGTAAAACCCGAACCCAAAACCAATTTTAGATAAATTAAATATTTTCTAAAAAATATCTAGGAGGAATATAATTATTTAGGTATTGAATAATCCGGACCGACGGTGGGAAGGAAGGGTGGTCAGACTGCCAGAGAAGGTGGCGGCGATAGGAAGTGGGGACTCGGGGGATGGAGAAGTTGTGGGGGCTGAAAAGGGTGGGCCACACGTCAAACTCTATTAGGTGTAGAGACATATTGGAGTTTTCTCCCACACATTTTGACCGTACCAACCACAGCATTCACATTGACCAAAGGTTGGCCAATAATGATTACGTATAATAAATTATTTATTGGGATAAACTAACATTATGTCATGTGCTCCAATCCTATGCCATCTATATTTATAAATATCTAATA
Source organism: Trapa incisa (assembly GCA_030064435.1). Lineage (NCBI taxonomy): Eukaryota > Viridiplantae > Streptophyta > Magnoliopsida > Myrtales > Lythraceae > Trapa > Trapa incisa. The sequence continues at coordinate 369,894 of CM057774.1, read as the reverse complement.
ATTTATAATTCAACAACTAATTTCTCCAAAAATCTCCTTTATTTTCAAATACACCCCTTGAATTCTTAATTTGTTTATTTCCAATCCCTACCGACCCGCATCTAGTTGAAGTCTTCATTTTAGGTATACCCTCTTTCATTTAGGCCCATGATTATAACTCCTTAACTAACCTATACCTTATTTCTATAATGCTTAGCTTGATCACCACCGACACCACCACGTGGCGTTAATATAATAAATTAAATCACAAATAAAAATTGAATAATTAAAAATAAAATAGAAAATTATTTTAGTTTATAAGTAATTAATATATTATTAAATATTTTTTATTTTATTTATTCTTAAATAATCCTATTGGCCATTGCTAACCACCGATTTTCATGTCCCCATCTTACTGAGAGATTTTTAATTTTTAAAAAGGGATTATGATATAAAATTATAAAATTTGAGTTGAAATATAATTTATAAGTTTTTTTTAGAATTTTATTAAATTATTGAAAAATAATTTTGCGTCTCACTTAAATGCGCACTTTGCAGCAGCGTCAAACTATACTTGTAAGTGGTAGTGGGTACTGACTAACTCACCTTCTTCATACCATACCTTCGGGTTGCCGGTAACCGCTCGGGGGTTGCCGGAAAATCGGAGCCGACGGGGATGTCTCCTCAGAAGATCAAGTCCCCTTCGGATAGGCCGCATGAACTCAAGTCTCGAGTGATCTGCTGCCTGAACAAGCTCTCCGACCGCGATACTCTCTCCATCGGTGCAACCGAGCTCGATTCCATCGCCCGGAATCTTACGCCTGATAGTTTTTCTCCGTTCCTGGCATGTATCCTCAACACCGATGACTCCACCAAGTGCCTTGTACGCCGGCAGTGTGTTAGGATCCTCGTCCTACTGTCTCACTACCACGGGGACAGCCTCTCTCCGCACGTATCCAAGATGGCCGCGATCATCGTCCGCCGCCTCCGAGATCCGGACTCTGCAGTGAGGTCGGCCTGCGTTGCCGCGGCCGCTGCTATCGCCGCCAAGGTTACGCGGCCTCCGTCCTCGGCACTTCTGAAGTCCCTGTCTGACTCGCTCGCCACCGAACGGGACGCGAACTCGCAGATTGGGGCGGCATTGTGCGTCGCCGCCGCCGTCGAGGCGGCGCCTGAGCCGGAGATGGAGCAGCTGCGGAGGCTACTTCAAAATGCCAGGAAGCTGCTGAGGAGCGAGGGCTTCAAGGCGAAGGCGGCAGTGCTGGGGATGGTGGGGAGCATTGTTGGAGTCAGCAGAGTGATAAGTAGAGGCGTCCTGGATTGGCTGGTTCCTCTGGTCACGCAATTCCTCAGCAGTGATGATTGGGCCGCGAGGAAGGCGGCGGCGGAGATGCTAGGCAACCTGGCGGTTGCACAGAGAGAGCTGGCCGTGGAGCACATTGCTTCATGCTTGAAAAGCCTGGAGGCTCGTAAGTTCGACAAGGTATGCCTCTTCTCCATTCTTCACGCTCCGCTCTATCAGCAATTTAAATCTAACTACTGATTCATGACCACAGGTTAAGATTGTCCGAGAAACAATAGATAGGAGTTTGGAGCTGTGGAAGGAGGCTGCAGATGCTTCAGATGAAGCCTCCATAGCTTCCTCCCGATCCTCATCATCTTCGCCCAGTAATCTCTCTTTCTTTATGACCATGTCTTGTTGATTTCATGGTCCATGGTACTCCTAAGGTAATAGATAAAGCCTATTAGAAAACCTTCAAAGAAAAACCAGCATAGTAAGCAAGCTTTATAATGAATGCTAGGACTAAATTATTAGCATCTCTTGCAAATTTGAGTTTTGAGAACAGATTAGCTTGCCCATCAATTGTATCCAAGTGGCCTCACCATACTTGATCCTGGATTTGGGATTCTGGGCCATCTCTAGTATGATCTGAAACTGAAAGTACTTTTTCTATATGGGTGGCTTCACCATACTCTTGACCCTTCTGAAGTTTCTCAAAGTACTCGTGGGACCAGGTGGTGGTGTCCAGAGTTGCTCCTCTTCCAGCTCTAAAAGTTCACATGATGCCTCTGCCGAGTCTTCTGTACAAAGGAAACCGGTCTCCACAAGCAGAACATCTCCATGGGATGCATCTTCCAAAAGAGGGATCCCGCAAAAGACAAACATCAATAAGACAATCTATGTCTCCTCCAAGTTGAATAAAACCAGGAGTTCCAGCTGCAGTATTGTGCTTGCTGTGCCACAGTTAACCAAATCAGTGTCAGATACTGGCTTGAATGAGAGTGGCCATTTTAGGCCAAAAACAAAGCGTGACCTTTTCAGGAAAATTGAAGATGAAAGAGTGCAAAATTTTGCTGCATCCTTCCCTCATCCCGAGCCCCAAGCAGGTGCTTTGACCAGAGAAGCTTCTGATAAGGATTGCGACGATGATGAGGAGGTGCAGAATTTTTCCATGGTTCGTAAGCAGCTTGCTCAAATAGAACACCAGCAATCTAACCTATTTGAGCTTCTCCGGGTATGACATTAACAAGCAGAGCTTCACCCAACTGTTTTCTTAAATAGTCTTCTATTTGTAGTCTCTTGCAGGGAAGAAACAGCTAACATTTATTGCTGCCTTGCCATTGACAGAAATTCATGGGGAGTTACCGCAATGGGATAACATATCTTGAGACACGCACCCAAGGGCTGGAGATGGCACTAGAAGAAATGTCATTTGACATGGGACTGCCCAGTGGGAGGTTTGCAAATAGGGATTCCCTAGATGACTTCCTGGGCTCATCAATGTCTCCCGGGCTCAATGTCACGTAGAATGCATGGAATCAAAACAGGATCCAAGAGTTGCCTTCTGTAGGAGAACCATGGCATCAGAGGCTCATTGGAAACGAGTACGGTGATTTCTGCCGTTCTTACCATCAATCATTGTGTACAGTACAGACATTTGAGAACATTTCATGTCATGTTTGTTTTACTGTGGATTGTTTGATCATCTGCTTGCTTGGAAAAGAACATCTGTTGTCAGCAATAAAGATGATTCCAATTCTTCTCAGCCTGATAACCATAAAGCATAGCAGCAGACTTAGTCCAAGCAACAAAGGAAAACAAAAGAACCTGAGCAAATGATTGACAAAAGGTCCATTTTAAACAATAAGTAGGCAGGTCCTCACCCTTGGGACAGATACATCTACAGTAGAAACGTGGAAGTGAAAAATGAACTACAGGCAAGCCAAAGCATACATTGGAGTTACAAAAAATAGTCGGGTGTCTTGCGGGTCGTGTCAGGCTCGATCTGCCGGGGTGCAGGATCGAACTGGAGGAAATTCTGGTCCATATTTTCACCGATCTCTAGTATAGCAGCCATGTTCCCACACCGGTAACAATAATTCGGAGCACTAAATACAGTCACCACATTCTTATCCTGAAGAAAAAGCAATACTATCAGAGCCGCAAAAAAGACTCGATCTACTTGATTTTGGCATCAAACTTGAATATTCATTATTCTAAGCTTTCATTCCAGTTTTATATCCAAGAGAACCTATAAGACAACCTCAAGCATTAAATCTAATTTCAAAGTATATAAACGTGGAAAGCAGTAAACTGGGATGAGTTCTTTTGTATTGATACAAGTAGGTTTGTTTGGAGCACTTCTCAGACCACTAACCTGACACCAGTTGTATCCTTCCATGACAAGCTGGTGGGCTCTCGAGATGAGTGTGAGACCATTGGTATGATTGAAGTTGGCAGCAATATCCTGTCCAAATGTATACCCCGCACCCCGTGGAGATATTCCCCACCCACAACGATCGTCCGGATCGGACCACAAGAGATCGCACATTGGCCCTTCATGCGGAACCTAATCCATCATCAAAAAAGTTTAGACATCACCAAACCAAATATTCCAGAACTATCAGAGACAGCACACGGGATGAATATCAACATGAGGTAACCAAAGAAAATGATAAAGAAAGGTTCAATAAATATGTGAACAGTAAGAGTTGGAGATCTCATAAGAAACTTATGTGTCGAGTAATTATAACAATCCGTATTTCAGGTGGAAAAGTAACAATTTTATGAGAAGTAATTCTGGTAGTTTAGGTGGGAAACTACCTATACAATAAATCAAATTCTCTTTATAAGGAGTCCCAAGAAATTTTCAAATAATGAATCTTTAGAACTGAGATGCATATAAAATGAGGAACAATTCTCTGCTTTCCTGTTCAAGGATTGAGACCAGAAATCAACTTTAGCAAGGGGAGCTTCAATGGTGGCAAGATGGACAATTAATTCACATTTTTGGTCATATATCTGCAGGATAAGTAATCATCATGAACATACCTCCTGTATTCGATCCAATGCCCGAATGTTATCCAAGGTGTCTAAAGATGGTGAAAGACCTCCATGCAAACAGAAAATCTACAGTACAGCAAGTCAATGGGCATCAGTAAATAACACTAAAAACAAGAGAAAAAAGGTATACATCCACAGTCAGCACAGTTTTTACCTGACTTTCGATGAGTGCAGTCAGGGGCAGATAATCAAACAGATCTGTAAAGTATTTCCAGACATTGGCATTTCCATATTTTCTCAGGCATTCATCATAAAATCCATACCTAAAATTTTTTAAAAAGGGTTTATATGTCAGATTACATTATGAATGTTGACTGTGCCAAGCGAGTAGCACACCAGGCATGCATACAGAAACAAATGAATAAGGGCCAAGCCAATAGGATTATAAGCTAATGGCCATTATCTTCAGTTTCTTATGGGCATGCCACGACTCTGAATAAAGCTACACAGCATGCATCATTACATTATCATTATAGTTTTCATAAATATAATAATGTTCAACTAACAACTATACCACCATGAATTATTGTCAGTTCACATGTATAGAGCTATATCACCAGATATCTCATATCGAAGATGCATATGATAGGCGGAACAAGGTCTTACACTTGTGTTATTTGCCGACTCTCATGATTGCCTCTGAGAATTGTTATTCTATCTCTGTAACGCACTTTGAGAACAACTAGAAGTGTAACAGTCTCCACCGAATAATACCCACGATCTGAAATCATTAACTAACATAATAAATTATCGATTTTGACCCATTTATTTGCTTACCAGACAATGAAAAAAATAATCTAGTGCAGAAGATCAGGCAACACTATCAAAAGATGAGATATTGACAAAGTAAACTTTCAGCACATGTTGAAGGCATGAATACAATATTCTCTTGTTCAGTTGGCATCAACAACTATAAGGTACATTATATGCTTGACAACTTGATTTCTATTTCTGTCCTTCCATGCTTTCACAAAAAGCAAACAAAGCTGGGAAGAGGTGTGAAACAAAACTATTTAAATAATATATCTGAAATGTACTATTGGCTATTTAAAAATGCTTGTGAATTTCCATATATGATAATAAAACAAAACTTTCATCATATACAATGGGAAAAAACTCATCAGTTAAGTTGCTGAAAACAAGAAATACACGAGGATATTCCTTTGAATCATACAACCATCAACAGAAGTCATTATGCCCTCAACTTCTAAAGAGAAAAACATCTAGAACTGCAAGAAAAAATCGACCAATCAAATAAACCCGTATATATATGGTCACACAGTCTTCAATACTCTGAAGGACCTCTCAGGTTTGGTGTTATCAGCAAGGTGCATTCTTCAAAACGGGAATGACATTAGGTTAGGACTAAGCAAAACACTTTGATAAGCTTCAATCATCTCCATATTTTCAATAAGACCATAATACAGGGAATCAATCTGATTCAAATTAATCAAAATCCCCATTAAATTTTGTGTTGAGATTATTATAGTCCAATTTAAATGAGGAAGATATAAAAACTCAGCTTTAGGCAGAGTGGTATCTCATTCTTGAAAAGGACATTCAATTTTTCCCCACTGTCGAACAACCAATGTCTCTAGTGAAACTTAAATAGGTACGAGTTTTAACGACAGTAGCAGTCACTGCAGATAAACCTACTCTATAGTGAGACATGCTGATCTATAAAGCCTTTTAATGATTATTGGCTACTCTTTAAAGTAAGCACCTACCCGCAGTTGTAAGTATTATATCTCGCATGTAATCGAATTTCAGAGGTAAGGCGTTTAAAGTTTTGTCGAATCTACTAGTAGGAACCTCAGATAGCTAGCGAAGGCCTTTACTCAAAGTCTTACACTAGAATAAACTTGATAATCAAATGACTGGAGAGATCGAACGAAATATCGGATCAGTTAAGCAATCAATAGACCGCCATGGATAAGAAATACAAAGAGCTAGACTTACCAACATAATCGCCCATAAAGAGATAATTCGTGTCAGGAGCGTTCCCTCCGATCCGAAACAGCTCGATTAGATCGTAGAACTGGCCGTGAATGTCGCCGCAGACAGTGACGGGGCACTTGACGGGCTGCACGTTCCACTCTTCGACAAGGATCGCCCTCGCGTGGTCGCAGAGAGTCTTCACCTCCGCCTCCGAGAGCGGTTTGCACTCCATCAGCTGCTCGATCTGGCGGTCTAGATCCGCGTGGGACGGCATCGTGTTGCCTCTCCCTCAACCCTCTCCCGCCGACAAGCGGCTCCAAGGATCAGCGGCAATGAACCCCGTGCAGGCAGATAGGTAGACCAGTTAAAGATTCACGGAGGAGGAAGGGAGAGCGGGGAGCTGGGGAGAGCCGGGAGCTAGGGTTCGCAGTGGGGTAGTGAGAAGAAGCTAGCAAAATATATTTAATAAAATTATTTCTCATGTTTTTTAATTTTATTTTTTGCATTATTTAGCACAAGGGAGATATTGGACTATTATTTTTTGCATTTCAAGATGTTAAAAGGAGAAAATGAGGTGCACATGTACCTTACTTCTCACTAACCACCAAGTGTATGTGATCTTGCAGTTCTTCGTCTTTACTCTGAATTCCATTTTCTGAGTGCGGCTCGAGCATGAATGGGGGAAAAATCGAGCAAATTAGGCTGCATCAGAAGATCACAAGCACCTACAAGGGGCAAGGAAAGAAGAGAAAAAGTATATAGCACAGTTCTAAATCTACAAGGAAAGTGTCTAATGAAATGTGATGGCTCACTTCACTTCTTTGGAAGCAGGGGAGGGGGCTTGGACAGTTGGACTTGGGCCTCATGCTTGCTCTCCTCACTACGTCATAGGCCTTCTGCGGGGCGTATACGCCGTGCTGAAGGACTCGTAGCCAGGAGAATCGAAGGCGAAGCCTGTGTGCTTGGAGTTCTCCGGGCCTCTTCGGGGGCGAGGTGGTTGTGTATCTCGAGGGTCTCGATCCTGGTGTAGTCATCTGGGTCGTGCCTGTGAATCTCCTGGACGATCTGGTAGTCATAGGGGAAGAACCCTCGTTGGATCCTACATCAAGGGCACTTGATTATAAAGATTGCAGTAGCCTTTTCCCAAATAAAATGCACAGCACAGGCAAGTAGGGTTTGTCACTGTCCATGAGCCTTACCCCAGATGTATTAAGTCGAAAGCGAGAGCCACGGTCGGAACCAGAAGAAACGAGAGATAGAAATGCAGTGTACTCATAACTATGTAAATGACGAAGATGACATTTTCCTGCAGGAAAAATGAAGAATGAGAGTGTTAGTGTGCACAGTATGCAAGGTTAAGAACTAAGAGGAGAATCAAGGGACTAGACTCACCCGTATAAGAGAATACACAAACACAAAGATAAACCAAGCAAGTACGTTTCCACCGACACCCATGAAGTGCCAACGCGTGATAGAATTACACATCATCAGAAGCCGCAAGTTAACTGTTACTACTACTACTACGCAAGTGAATGCCACAGTACTGACTTCCCAGAGGCCAGAGATCTTGCCCGACGAATTATGGCCTATAAATGTGGACCTCGTAGCGAAATGGTAGAATATCAGAGACTGATAGACAGCTGAAAAAGCCCATACTGCCACAACTCTCCATTTGAAGAAAGAGTTCCTGATGCCTTCCATGTATAGCTGTGGATACTTCCTGGAAAGGGATGCGCTAACATCCTGGAAAAAAATCACATACTTGGTGACTATTCTGAAGACCAGAGAGGATCCGAAACCATCCATTGCACAATTCAACTAAATCATCTTAATGGGTAAACCCGCGGTTGAAGTATAATTGAGGTTTGCCATGAATAACATTGAAATTTGAAGCCCATTAACGAACCAATGTAGATCACGTAAGCTATAAGTGCCAGATGTATTGTCATAAACTAAAGCAACATCAGATTGTATGATCCTAAGCATCAAGAATACCTTTTCAAGGAGCACATAAATTATTGCGGAAGTGACAACAACTACTATATAGATGCATTATCATATTTCTACAGATCAAGTGGTGGTTTGAATACTTATTTACCCGATAACATTAGATATATTATTGAAAATAAAAAATTTATCTCATTTTAATATTTATATTGTACAAATATTGTATTCGATTTGATAAATTAATAAAATAATATTTTATTGAGCAAAAAAAAACATAAGATTCTTGAGTCAATGTGAATGTAAGGTTCTTGTAGAAGAAGTAGGTCACAACCTGGAGGAAAGAACGCCAATAATAAAATCTCAGTAAAGATAGTTTGCAGCATACAGAAATAATATTACCACAGGAAGCCAGGGCAGTCAAGAGCCATTCACCTTGCATATTCTAAGATAGGACCACCTCCTGTGTACGAGAAGTAATTCCCATAGGTAGCGAAACTGAGCAATTGCAAATCACTGGCCATCACAGCTTGCATTCCTTCCAACCTACATGCTGAAAAGGGGCAATCTGTTCAAGATCAGTGAGAATAAAAATGAGAAGATAAATAGATTGACAAACATTGAACATGACTTCAATCACCATATGCTATGTTAATCGCTGTTTCCATTTTGTCCCCTGTCAAAACCCAGATCTTGATCCCAGCTCTTGAAAGTATCTCTATACAAGAAGGTACTCCTTCCTGAAGCTTATCTTCTATAGCAGTTGATCCAATCAATACAAGTCCCTTTTCAATAAGTTCTGCAACCTGCATATGTTTCGTAAATTATAATCACAAAAACTAAAGCCTGCAACAAAAGCCACCTAAATATGCAACAAAATGCAGAAATCCAACTCTTTCAATATCAAATAAAGTCATATTTACTGTTAATACCAAATAGTCATCTTTTGGATGTTTCTCGGGCCAATAATCTGAGACCTGATTGATTATTGGTATTATCTATGGTGCAAACTTCCACTCATCTGCATGATCCTTCCAGTAAAAGGACTACATCTACTAAAATAAAAAGCAGTTCCACACTCAAAGCTTTCTTTAAATGGAAAGGCATTAACCGATGTTCCAGACCATATAGGACTACACCTTAAGGTATATAAGCATTTTTCTATTTCCTTCTTCCTAAATAAAATACTTATGAGAATTGAAAGACATAAAGATGCAGCTAAATTATTCCAATAAACCAATGCCTACGTGCTAAGTTAGCATACCTCTAGATGAATGGGTGGATAATTTAGAGATAATAAAGCATTTTTGACATTTCATCACCTAAAAGATCTGATTGTCCAATAAACCGATGTTCCAGACCATATAGAACTACACCTTAAGGTATATAAGCATTTTTCTATTTCCTTCTTCCTAAAAAAAATACTTGTGAAAATTGAAAGACATCAACATGCAGCTAACTTATTCTAATAAACCAATGCCTACGTGCTAAGTTAGCATACCTCTAGATGAATGGGTGGATAATTTAGAGATAATAAAGCATTTTTGACATTTCATCACCTAAAAGATCTGATTGTCCAATAAACCGATGTTCCAGACCATATAGAACTACACCTTAAGGTATATAAGCATTTTTCTATTTCCTTCTTCCTAAAAAAAATACTTGTGAAAATTGAAAGACATCAACATGCAGCTAACTTATTCTAATAAACCAATGCCTACGTGCTAAGTTAGCATACCTCTAGATGAATGGGTGGATAATTTAGAGATAATAAAGCATTTTTGACATTTCATCACCTAAAAGATCTGATTGTCCAATAAACCGATGTTCCAGACCATATAGAACTACACCTTAAGGTATATAAGCATTTTTCTATTTCCTTCTTCCTAAAAAAAATACTTGTGAAAATTGAAAGACATCAACATGCAGCTAAATTATTCTAATAAACCAATGCCTACGTGCTAAGTTAGCATACCTCCAGATAAATGGGTGGATAATTTAGAGATAATAAAGCATTTTTGACATTTCATCACCTAAAAGATCTGATTGTCCAATTTCAAACCCTACCTAGACAAATAAGATCAGAATCTCACCTGGCTCTCTAATGTACTTTATATTGTAAAACAGATATCAAGAACTACCAAGAATCAGTAACGAGTAAATCAGAGCAATTTCCCTTAGCTACAGACACATCATGCATTTTTCCCTTATAAAAAGACATATGATGATGATCCTACTGGAAGATACCACAACGAAACGATTGCACAAGTATATTTAAGTAATTGAACATCCACCAAGAGAAATCATAGTAGGTGTTCTCCTGCAAATATTAGTCGTTCAGGAGTAAATACAATGAGAATTATTCATTCTAAAAAAAAAGATAATAAATGGGCATGTGAAACAAACATAACTAATACCTTCTGTGAGATCTACAAGCATAGTTAGGATTTACCAACTAATCAAGTACAGATAATGACAACACAGAAAAATTCATTTCTAGTTTCACTTATAGGGAAGAACAGAAAGTTATGGAATAGCTGCCTTGCCAAAATAAGTTGCTAGCAAAACGTCACCTTTTTTTGCTGAAAAGTAAATAAAGTATTTCATTAATCAACTTCTTGAAGTGAAAATCATAGACAAGAAGTTGCTTCTGTACAAATATGCATAAAGATGAACATGCCATGTGTTATTGCAAAGGGTTACTGCTACCAAACAAATTTTATTTTATATGATGGTTTAGATACTAAAAAGGGATAGACATTGGAGAGAAGTTAAAATTCAAATTTTATTGTAAAAGAAGAAACCAAAATTCTTGACAGCAGTGACCAGTGCAGCCTCATCAGGAGATGCAGCTTGATATTTAATTTTTTTCGGGGGATTCATCACCTTCAGGAAGAACAGTATGGCAAATGGCGAGACACCTAAAAAATTCATAGATAAAGACAAGCAACATAGCATTAAGCCACAACTTCACAAAAAGAAAGAAAGCAAATATCTAATAGCAGCCTAATAAAATATAAATCAGAAAGCCAGCTTGCAGTTTTCATGGTGGAAAAATATTGCCAATGCAAAAGACAAATTCCATCACAATAGAGAAATTATTGCACTTTGAAGACGAATTATTATGTTAAAATTAATAGATATAATAGGAAAGATAACAACCACAAAAAGTTTCCTAAGAACGAGTCAATCGGGAGGGACACTCAATATTTATAATGTTGAAGATTCCATTCAACTGAAAATATAGTATGTATATCCCAAGTATTAATGCAAACGGTATGAGAAGCTCATTTATTTCTTCATAAAATTGCAATATCTATGGCCGTAAGTAAAATGTCAATCAGAAAAGCAATAAAGAGCCAACAGTGTCACCCATGATAGGGAAAGTAATTTTGCTTTCAGGCTCTGAAAAAAAAGAATAAAACCAACCTTGCAAGCATCAGAATTTGGTTCATTTCTCCATGAACCACGCATAAGTCTATCATCGTCAAAATTAAAACCTTTCTCATGAATTGCATTGGCCGATTTTGGTCCCTGTATAGTTGTGGAATCAAAACTATACCCCCACAAAATGCATACCATCCTTTTATAATATATAAAGACAAAGTTACCTCAACGTTCCCACTATTTCGTTCAGCACCACCCCTCTCTATTTCAGTCATACCAGCTCCATAAATCTCGCCTCCAATGGAACACATGAAGAACTCCATCATTTTTCTGGTCAAAGTTCCAGTTTTATCTGAAAATATGTATTCTATCTGTTGCAAGCAGCAACAAAAAGCAATAAAGACACAGTCATGCAAAGCCTTTACTAAACGGGATGATAGAGTTGTCTATAAGTGGTGATCTACATACAAGTATTAGTTCCCAAAATTAATAGACTGAGCGTTTCTGAGACAGCTAGAAAATGATTATATGAAAAAACAATGGCAGAGAGAGAGAACAAATTTAATCTTAAGGAAAAGTATAGTAAAACACATGATCAAGACTTTATTTTACTTGTGGGTGTAACCAAATTCTAATCAAATGTCTTCTCATCCTCACACTTCCTCCCTTTCAGCCATTGATTCTGTTGTGTAGCACTAGCAGGCATACCACTACATGGTAGCTCAAGCATTTATTTTAGCAAGCTATCTTTATAGGGTATTTACATTGATATATTAGTGAGTCTTTACCCCAAAAAATTGATAAAACCATTCTTATTGGTTCAAATATACTAGCTAGCAGTCATAAAACACTATATTACCTATCCAAGTTCTTCATTTAGATTGGATGTCCTTGCAAGTGCAGGTGTATTGGTCTCAACATGGTACATGTGCAAGTCCTTGTTAATAAATTGAGTGGACCGAAAAAACCATGATCATCTGAAAATGCAAGAGAAATGATACGAAATTAAGCATTGCAGCAAGTGGACACATGCAATCCAAACCCTGAAAGAAACATAAATTATGCTGCTGACCTCAATGGAGACATAAAGAGATATGGGGATAATAGTTGAAAATAGTGTTATAAGAGTAAGGATAGTTGCAGCAGCTACCTGCACAGAAACAGCATAAAGGGGAAGTTCCATGAAAGACAGCAGGATAAGCCTGACAATGAGTGTTCAGTTAGTTCGAGTTAGTACAACAATCCTTCTGCTAGGGTCAAACTGAGCTTCCACACCTTCAGAAAGACCCAGATACCAAAACTTACGATCTATAAAGACCCCACTGCACAATTGCAGAAATAAGTTGAATGAAAGTCATAAACAAATGCATGTCATTTATACACATCCCTGAGAAAGAAATATTTAAGTAACACAAGAATAATATGATAAAAGGCTTATATTTAGCACAACAAGAAAAGCTCCAATGCTACACCTGCCAATGGCTCCAATGATACACATGCCAAAAGAGTGGCTAATAGTGTATCAGTTTATCAAGTTTCCTCTCTAAAGTACTTCTCTTGGAAGGAACATTCATTGCATTCATCATAACCTGCATTTGAACCATGTGAAGTTATGCCATGAGGAGCCACTCTATGATACTGAACCACTTAAAATAATTTCATGATTATATATCTAAAATTTAAGTCCTCCTTTCTTTCACGTGATGAGTGATTTCATGGGTTAACCTTGACAAAAATTTGGGATTCCAATCATTCATACAGAACATAAATTCTTATGAAAGATTTTTTATTCAAGCATAGACCCTCGAAAATAAGTTTTTTGAATATAAACAAGTGAGTTATTCCAAGTAGTGTCATGTTTTTCTCGGCCGTTGAATAATCCCATGTTCTTTCCAAAGCCTTTCTTATCTTAAGATTTGTCTCTCCGTCTAAATTTGAAGTCTACAACCAAATACAGAAAAGTTGTCAAATGAAAAGCTGGCATCATGCCATTAAAATGCCAGAATTCCATCAAGAGCCAAACATAAATAAATTCTTGAGCAATGTATAGACCTCAACATAACAGACACCATCCAGATTTGTACTAGCCAGGAAAAGAAGATCGGCAGGAAAGAACCCATCTTGCATAACCTGCTACAAGTGTGGAATTCATATCTTTACAATTTACACACGGACACATATTCAATATCTATTCATATTTTCTGGTATGATTCAACATTTAGCACCCAAGTCATAATATTTTGGTACTAACATTTCTAGCACACTTTGTATGTTTTGCATACACTATTATCCGGCATGACTAGGAGTGTAATATACCAGCCTATTTACCAACCAAAAATATATTTGGGGTTAGATGGTCAAATGTATGTCATATACCCAGAAAGGATTGGCAAAATTCATTATGTTCAACTATTGATAGCATTACTACTTAATCTATAAATTATAAATTCACAGGAACCAGTTAAACTATTCAATTATCAGATTTTAGGATATTATTTTATGCGGTTGGTGTGGGCTGAATAAATTCAAGCTTGCATCGGCGATGAGAAAAATAACTTCCACAAAATCATTACAGTTGAAAGAACAGAATAAATTTCTCTATAGAAGATACCATTCTCCCATAGAAAAATCTCAATATAATTTAGGCATAAATTTTACTTAAGATTGAATTATTTGAATCACCTTGACAATGTCTCCAACCTGCAACTGTTTCCAAGGTAAACTCGCCCACTGATTATCTTGTAACACCTCTACAAGAGTATTATTTATTGACATGTCATTTTGAAGACATTTCTGTAAAGGACAATTTGCAGCACATTCAGCATTAGCATATAGACAAGGTTTTTGTGAGAGCAGATGACATCCTGCCCAGTGCATCAAAATCCGTACCCAATCTTCATATGCCTCTTTACAAAGAGATACAAAAAGAACCAAGCTCAGTGGAACCATATTTGTAATCGGGCTAACAGGTCTGCACGAACAGAAAAAAACTGATCACTATCTACAATTGATTCCGTTTGTTTTCAATTACCATAGATGACAAGTAATAAAGAAAAAAAAAGTGAATATACCAAGGACTAACAATGAAAGAAGATCAAATAAAACTTATGATGGGAATAGCAGCTTGATGTTTTAGAGATTAACTAAACCTTTGGAGTCATGCTTGCCTCAAAAAAAAATCTTTGTAGGCTAATTTGCCAAGAAAGCATTCAATAGATTTGAAAACTTGATGAGGCAACCTAGTAATTTCAAAAACCAAAGGGATTTCACAAGGAATTGGAACATATAAAATGGAACTTCCTCCCATCCTTTTCAGGTATTAGATCTCAAAGTATTTTAGTGAGATTATTTTTCAATCATCATTACTGAGTAGATATAATGCATTCTGATTCTACGAAAATTCCTGCACAGTTCTTCCATATATCTGTGAATCTTCCTTACAGGAGTTGACACCCTTCACTGCACCTCTATTTCTCAATAATTTAGTTAACATTAATGAGATGACATTTACTCAAGAAACAACAATGGCATGATACATCAACCACAATGATCATACATATTGTCTTTTCAATTAATTCAAAACATGCTCCAGCCAAAGTAATCTCACAAATTTAAAAATCAGGTTAATCAAGAAGTTGAACACACCTAAACGGTGTTGCAGACAGAATAGAGATCAACAAAAAGTACAGGTTGGCCACTCTCCGAAACTGAAAGTACAATAACACAGTTCTCAAGAGTTTAGATGACTGGGAAACGTACATGTGAAATGCAATGCTTTCGCCAAGAACATCTAGTTTACCTGTTCAAAAAGACCTTTCGGAAGAAAACTCAGGACATTGTACTTCGTTGTGGATATAGAATTCCCCTTTAAAAAGTGAACCGTTTAGGGTTAAATGTACACTTAAGATGCAACAAAATCATTAAGAAGCTAAATAACAAACTAACCATAGAAACAGTCATAACACAGGGCACAACCAACCAGATACATTTCTGTACTGTGATACCACTTGGTCCAATAGAGTTTCTCAAGATTGGGTTATAGCTAAAGAAGCTATAATAGTAACAGGGCCATCTAAGCGCCTATCATGCACCCTTCAGCCATATAATGAGAACCAATGCTTAACAGTACTACCAAATATTATCCGCGGGTAACAACTATCCGTGAAGCTCCCAGAAGATGAATTGATCAATTACAAATAATTTGTTCGACTGTCCTAAAGGAGAGTGGAACTTTTCCATCAATTCCAGAAAACAGAGCAGGCAATCTGACTACCAATGTAGGTAGGTTTCTTCAAGGCAATGGACGGCACTATTGCAGGTCAGCATATATTAATCTCTCACTAACACAAAGTCGGCAATTACTAAACTTCCATTTCCTTGGGACCTCCGGAGATCCGGAAGGCCGATAATTCCTATTTTCCTGATGCCTAAACATCCACATTACCAAAAAAAAGTTGACAAAATTTAATCAGGATCAGTCAGTTCCAGCATGACTCACCCTGAAACGGACCGGTAGATTGGCCTCGCGATCGTTGCAGAAGATGGTGCGATGAGTGGGCGCCTGAGGCTGGACTCTGCCGAGCCGGACCGTCCGGGAGGAAGAGCGGTTATCTCTGCCGAACGGCGAATTGCTTCCGCCGAACCTCACCTTCGACGACTTCACCTTCTCCCATCCGTCCTCTTCTTCCTCCTTTCCACGAACCGCCGAATCAGAAATCTCCACCACCCCCCCGATCGTCCCACGAACCGGAGAAGACGCGCAATTTGGGCGTTTATTCATGCAAAAAGACGAGATGAAGGATCCATCAACCTGTGCTCGCCCGTTAACCATTGCACCAGAATGAATGGCAAGAGCTGCCTCCCTCCTCTTCGTTATAGACTCTATTTTTCCTTTTCTCTGGAGAGTTTTCTACAATTATTCATTAAAAACCGATGACTGGGCTGGCTTCCTTCCTTCTTTCTTGGCTTAGCACCCCTGAACTTGGAGCAGAGGCAGACACGCGCTGTGCCACGCGTGCAGAGGCAGACTGCACTAGGAAGGGAGACTGTGCAGAACGCGCCACCCGTGCGCGAAACTTTCGTGAAGCAGCAGGTAGGGGTGTTGGAAGTCAGCTATTCGGTTGAGAAGCTTCCTCTCCCGGGCACATGACAAAACCCGACCCGATACACCCATTTTTGGTACTCCAGAAGGAAAGCTCGTATATTTGCAACACTGGGAGATATTTAGAGTAAACCTATACTTTAGTCCCTAATACTTTTTTAACATATCGTTGATAAATTAAGAAGAGGGACTAAGGTGTGAAATCTGATAAGTAGCTACATAGAACCCGATTCGATGTACAATACCGATTGAAGACTACATAAAGACATCACATCTATAATTTCTTCTTGCAGTTATTCAGAGGAATAAGCCTTCCTTTGCCTCTCGCGATCTTATTGAAGATGATGCGTAGATACCGAAGATGGGATGTGATGATGGAGATAGCTTAAGTCCTTCTATCAAAGCTGCCACCGACCTGCATATGCAGCCACTCTGGCAATGAACCTCGAGGATACTCCCTTGGAGCTTGAGATGCGAAAGGGATCCCGCCAGCATCGAACTGTAAAACAGTGTGAAGTATTCGATGTTAAGGGCAGTAAACTTGCAGGCAGCTTGAGTATGGCATTTTAGAACTTACATCTTTTGAGGGGAAGATTTCATTTCCGGGGGTCAATCTCGAGTTAACAGCTTCGAGCTTCATCGAGAGGAACTGCAAGCCACACAAGTTCATCGCCATTAGCTGGACAAGATGGTGCCTTTGCAAACCAACAGTTTCCAGAGATCGATAGACATGATATACATACCTCGACCTGGCGCTGGAGAGACTGGATGTAATTGATGATCTCGTCGAGGACAAGCGCTTTTCCGATGACCTAATTGATTTTCCTTAAATCAGTGATGATCGGCGGAGAAGAAAAGGAATGGATCGAAGGTGATTTACAGCAGTATACCTTGTTACAGCCAGGTACCAGGTCCTGGAGAATTTTCATCCGCTCGCTTATCTTCTCTCTTCTTGCCTGTTTAATGATTCACAGTGATTCATCAAAGAAAAAAATTCCCAATACTAAAAGATATACAGAAAACGACTGACTGTGGTGCAATTTTTCACTCTAAATCTCCGTAGTATTGGAATATGGTCACTTTTCAGGCTCAAGCTTATCTAGGATCATAATAAATCTCATGAACGTTTTCGGATTGAAGCCTCTGCCGGATTTGAACAAAGTCAAGCTTCACATAGAAGATCGCCGTAGGCCGATTTTCCGGCTATAGGACGCCAGAAGTAGCAAAGAAAATGTGTATATGTATGTGAAAATGATGGAAATTAGGTTGATTCAGTAGTATACTCTTTCGGCTAAGCTGTGGCTATCGGTGGCTTGCCCTCGCCGTGCTCGGACGTGGATGTAGTCTTGCTTCGATGGTTCCTGCGGCTGAGGCTTGGGAGGATCCTTGGCCGAGCTCGGTTCAGACTCCGCCGCCTTGCTGCAGTCTCCTCCGTTCTCATCTCTGCTCGTTTTCAGTCGCTTCGCATCGCAGCTATTCTGCAAGTTTCATAAATTTTCACAGGATAAGAGGAATTAGTTTCTACAATGAGGTTTTCCTCAATAAATTACGGATTCCTTCGATTGAGATCAAGAGATCATTACCAGACCCTCGCCATTGCTGGTGGACGCATCGGCTTTTGCCATCTCATCCTCCGAATCGAGCCGCTTTCTTCCACCTCTGCCGAGGTTCATTCTCTGCTCCAAACCAGCCGAGCCATCTCCGCCGGCCTCGTGATTGGCGCCGGAGCCTTTGGAGAAATGGCTAATGCCGTTCCCTGGCCTGGACAGCAGACCTAGCAGCCGCCCGACCGGTTGACCGCCGTTGAGCTGGAACGGCCAGATCTCGGCCAGGTTATACGGAGCCGCACCACCTACCCCGGGGAAGGCTCCTCCGTTGACAAGTGGAAGTGCAGGCGGATCCATCTGCAGCGGTAGCTAGCTAAGGTTCTGACTCGGAAACCAAGGGACTCAATCATCAATCATCAAACATCAAATCAGGGGCCGGATCTGAGCGCGTCAGATAGATCAGTTATGAGCTGAGAAGGACTCACTATATTTGTTATTTTCCTGTGGTTGGTTTATTAAGAATGTAAAGAGAGAGAGAGAGTGGGGGAGGCGTGTGTGATGGATCTTGTCAGAAGGTTTTCAAACTCTCTCTCTCTCTTCCACTGTCACCTTCAAGGAGGTCGTCGTCCTCTTCTCCTCTTCTTCCTTCTCCTTCCCCTTCCCCTTCCCGACTGCTCTCTCTACTCTGCTGGCTGAACGCAACAGGACTGCCTCTGCTTGTTATTAAGTAGTGTAGGCTGGAGACGGGAGAATGCCTGCTGCACTGGCGTTTGCTTGGAAGAAGAAGAAGACGAGGCCTAGGGAATCCCACACAGCTCACAAGTCACTTCAACTAAGAGGTTTCTAGGCGGGTCCATCGCCTCCCGCCACGTCTCCCTCTCTCCTTCTCCACCGTCCGATTGCCTCTTCATCTTAGGTACATCATTGAACTAAACTTCTATTTTATTATTTTTAAATAAATATTATAATTATGATCTACTTATCATCATTCTTTTCCTATTATATATATATATATTCCAATAAGTGGGAACTTAGCTTGGGGGGAAGCATGCGCCACGTCAAGTCCTACAGCTAGGATGAGTACGGATACAATGTACGATAAAGTGGATCATCATATGCATATCAAACTTATTCAATAATAAATAAAATTTCATATATATTGCAAAAAAAACCGTTAATAATTGATGGTATTATTTGTTCATAAAAATATAAATTTATATATAATTAAATTTTATAATGGATAATTGACATAATTATTCGAATTTTATATAATAATAAAAAAATTATTTAATTTAATTTTTTATTATATATCTATAAATAATAATAAATATATATAAGAATATTATATAAAATTATATAAAATAGATAATGGTTATGTATTTATAATTTTGTAAATATTATACTAATATAACTTTAAATATGAATAAGCTTGAAAATTATCGGTAAAAAATATTTTTTATATATTATTATATAATTAAAATTCAACCCATTTTCCACTTATTATTTAATAAAAATATATAAATCCATTCAATTATTCCGATAGTATATTATAAGAATAATACTTATATTATACAGTTATTAAAATTGCTCATTATTTTATGGCTTATAGCACTGGTATTCCCATCATTTAATGATGGGCAACTAGAGCATTCCAAACCATCCCCGCTCCTAGACTTGACCCCTTCCATTCCATCACGTGCTATTATACTCATCCAAGCTTTACCATAAGCAAAACCCACTCGAGGACTTCAGATACACAAAGGGGGTGGCATTGCACGGTGTTGTGTGAGTGTAATTTCTAAACGTGTAAAATGCGTTCCTAGGGAACGATTAAGTGGTGGCATCAAATTCCACGAGACCTAATTGATCACGTGGGAAATTTCTTAAATTGGCAAGCAGATCTTCTTCCAAAGGAAAGGGAATCGGGTTAGAGCCTACATATGCCTAATCTACGTATATCTTACCAACATATATAGATGGAGTTTCTTATGTCGTACCATGACAACTTAAACTAGGCTGCTTTCCTACGGAATTTCCGAAAAAAATAAGTTGGTGGTTGTAGCCAGTGTGTTTTCATTAAGCAAATATAGAGCGTGCCTAATAAGTTCACACACGTGTTCTTAAATATTTAAATATATAATTTTTATGAATAAAAATTTAAGAATATATAATATGGTAAATAATATAATATTAGTATTTTATTAATTTATTATACTCTATATTTTATTTAATTTATAAAAGATAATGATATAGAAAATATGTAATTTTTTTAGAGATTTGTTTTTTATTAAAGTATTAGATATAGATAAAAAAAATAATACTTTTATATATTTTTACATTAATTATTATGTAAAAAAATAATATAATAAGAATATACAATTAAAATTTCTCAAAAAATATTAATGGTCTCCAATATAAAGTAATCACCCATATGTCTCATGTTAAAAAAATAATTAATTGAGGTGAATATTATGGAATATTAATGGGAGAAGGAATTTGAAGATGGTGAGCTGTAGAAAGAAGGGTAGAATTGTCCAACTTGGAAGATATCCATACATCTGTAAGCAAGAGAAGACATGTCTGAGGCAGCACTGTCTTTGTAGGACACTTTGGTAGGTAAGTAGGTAATGCACGTGCCCCACCACTCTCCTTCTCCCTCTTTCTTTCATTGATTATCTCAAAAAACTTCAAGAGAGAGGGAGAGGGAGAGGGAGAGGAGGGAGAGAGAATCACAAATCCAAGCCATATCCATATCCAATCCAACCCATGACATAAATCCATCAGTTTTGATCCAAAAACATAAATCCATGTTCATTGTACAAGGTTATGATGAACAACTCACAGAAAAAAGTTGAATCAAAGGTTATACACTGATTCAAAAAATGGTCGGCCATGAAGGAAAGATCTTAGACTGATATTTCTAGTCAATAGTTTTAAGGAGATTTCATCCGGCTAAGCCCATACTCGTCTTCAACCTTTTATATGACTCATATCAAGGTTCAAGGTTGTTATAGGGTTTACAGTAAGGGGCATGTGGGCTGACCATGAACTATAGGATGGACTTGGATGGCATGTCCACTCGACGTAGTTGGGAACAATGAAACCAATATCAGTAAGTCCTCAGTCATCATTAAAACACTTGGATTGGTTACCCAAGAGTTGCCAAGCAACAACATTAGTAGTGTCCGAGGTGGTTAGCATACCTGTACTACTGACTATGGCCGCACTTTATACCGCTCTAATTCGGATCTCAATCTAACTAATTTACCCTATTCGACTTTTAATATACATTAATTCGAACTACTATCACCATTATTGTAAATAAGTAAATTATTAGTATATCTCTATTTAAAAATCATAAATTTTAATTAGCATGATATTTTTGATTTTATAAATTTATAATATTTATTTATTTTATTTAATATATTATTATATTATCAATTACTGAACTCACTCAGAATTTATATACACTGATTAATTGTTATATTAAATTTTAAATATAACCAATAATTATTTAAAATAGATAATAATCAACTCGAATGGAGTATTTTCCTAAATAATTAATTACGAGCCAAATTTTTAGTATATATTTTAATAAATTATTCAAATTTTAAATTTATATTCTTATACACTTGATTATGTTAATTTTTAAAAAAAGTATAAATTAATAATATATTAAAACAACCGATTTTATATTACAAAAAAAATAAAAAAATAATTACCCTAGTTCATTAATAATTTTTTTAGATTTAAATAAATAAAAAATAATATATTTATAAAAAATTTAAACCTTTATAAATCTTAAAATTTTATTACTATATATTAATTTTGATAAAATTTACTTAATAATAATATATTTAAAATAATAGAATTAGTCTCACTACATAAGGTACAAAACAGACCGGCCTATGTGTGGGTCCATGTCCACCGGGTTTTTGATAACCCTAGGCATGACCCGACATTGAACCAACTGATTAGATATATATTTCTTTGTGGGCTTCTACATGCAGGGCGCCATGGCCCATTAGTCCGAAAGAAAGGTGACTGCTAAAGCCCTGAAATATTATTAG
Source organism: Trapa incisa (assembly GCA_030064435.1). Classification (NCBI taxonomy): domain Eukaryota; kingdom Viridiplantae; phylum Streptophyta; class Magnoliopsida; order Myrtales; family Lythraceae; genus Trapa; species Trapa incisa. The sequence continues at coordinate 347,583 of CM057774.1, read as the reverse complement.
ATCGGGCTTATTGAGGAAGGCTAATCTTGAGCGTACCCAGAAATCCTTTGGGCAGGAAGACCTGCCTAGTGCCAAGCTTGTGGGCAGCAGACTTGACCATCAAGCTCAGGACCCGCTACGGCAGCTTCCTCAGGGCCAATGGCTCGAGCCCTCCGTAGAGGGGCTCGGTGACTCACGGTGTGTCCCGCTCCGAGCCTCCTCCCAGAGCTGCGTCCTCCCCTGTGGGAGATCGAGGTTGTTGATATTGACTGCCTTCTTTCAAGTACCATATCATCCATCCCACACTGGCCATTTTAACAAAATAGAGCATGTGTTTATAGTATATAAAGCTTGAGGCACGGCGCACTTAACATGAATAGCCCAGTTGGCTCATGGGGTACCGAGTGCAAGTGGCACTTACCACGAATTATTTTTATTTATTCGGGTTCTCGAGTATTATCCGAACCCGACCCCACAGTCCTATCTTACCGGGTTGGAAGGTTAAGATTGAAAAATTAAAGTTTATAAAAGAACAATTTTTTTGTTTATATTACAAGATTTTATATTTTATAAAAGAAAAAATATTATTATTTATATTGAGTAGAGTACAAGAGAATTATTGGTGTACGCGCGCGAGTATAATAAAGTCAGTGAAACTTTCCATACGCGCGCGGTTCTCTCTTTGCCTTTCCAGCGGAGTTGACCTTATTTGTACATATCTCCTCCCCCATCATCGGCGGAGATTTCGTTCACTCAATTCAGCAATTCATCGCAGTCGCCTTCATCCTCAATCCTCGTCGATTTTGAGATCTCCAGCTTCGGAGGAGATCGGATCCGTTGTTTGTTTTATTTTCTTTGATTGGCGGCCATGGGAGTCGATTACTACAACGTGCTCAAGGTCCGCCGGGACGCCGGCGATGAGGACCTGAAGAAGGCGTACAAGCGGCTGGCCATGAAGTGGCACCCGGACAAGAATCTCGTCAACCACAAGGAGGCGGAGGCCAAGTTCAAGCTCGTCTCCGAGGCCTACGACGTCCTTAGCGACCCTCAGCGCCGCCAGATCTACGACCTCTACGGCGAGGAGGCACTCAAGGGCGCCTACGATGTCACTCCGCCGCCGCCGGCCCGATCGGCATCTTTTGTCGGATCCAGGCCTGACTCCTCGTCGTTCCGGTACAACAGCCGTGACCCCGACGAGTTCTTCGCGGACTTATTCGGCGACCGCCTCAGCCGTGACAGGTTGTTCGGGGAGAAGAGACACAATAGCGGAATCGAGCGAGCTGAGAAGAGCATGGAGGCTGGCGGCAGTAAGAAGCCGCCGCCTGTGGAGAGTAAATTGACGTGTTCATTGGAGGAGCTCTACAAGGGCGCAAGGAAGAAGATGAGGATCTCTCGTATTGTTCCTGATGAATTCGGGTATACCTCTCATCTCAATTTAGGGCTGCATTATCAATTTTGGCTGTGCTGGTATGCATCTAAATAGGCTAGTTGTCTGCTCTGCTGAGGCATATCTGATTGATTTTGATAGACCATTGTCTTAATCACTAAATAACACCTTGCACCTGCTAATATATTCTAGTGATCGAGTATAATTTAAAGAGAACTACTCTTCATTGGTTGATGAAGCTCCACAAGACCATATCCATAAATCCAACCCTGCTTTATTGTTTCATGGTTAGTGTTCATAACACTTTCACAATATTTTCTACAACTAAACTTCCATTGGGTTTATGAATGCCATGATGCTTAACCAACCTACACGCAAATCTACAGTAGCTGTTCTCTGGCTTGTTCTTCAGCGGGTTGTTGAATGTATGTATGCTTGACTTGGAAGTGGTTCTTGTCGCTGAAAGTGTCACTCTCTGTCCATGTGCATTTTCAGATTTTGCATTGCTTGCTGGCTATCTTTCCTTTTCATCAGCTATTCTGTATGCTCCAACTCTGCTTGATCTAAAATACAAGTTTTCTCCTGCAGTAACCCCAAGACAGTTCAAGAAACCTTGAAGATAGATATACTACCTGGCTGGAAGAAAGGAACCAAGATAACTTTCCCGGAGAAGGGCAACCAAGAGCCAGGAGCCATACCACCTGACCTGACATTCGTGGTGGACGAGAAACCGCACCCTGTTTTCAAGAGAGAAGGCAATGACTTGCTGGTGGTTCAGACATTAAGCCTGCTGGAAGCTCTAACAGGGAAAACCCATAGCATCACAACATTAGATGGAAGGGTTCTCGATCTCCATGGGACTGACATAGTAAGGCCAGGGTCCGAGGTGGTGATACCGAACGAAGGGATGCCCAACTCAAAGGATCCAACCACCAAGGGAGACCTGAGAGTCAGTTTCAATATCAAGTTTCCACTGCGGCTGTCCGAGAACCAGAGGTCTCACTTGACAATGGCCCTAGAGGGAGCCGAGTGCTAGTAGTTCTAAGATTGCTGGCTTTTGAAGATAGTATTAACACATTTAAATTGACATGAATGTACAAATTATATGGTAAAACTATGATAGACTAGATGGGCAAGTTGTGCATAGCAGTAGCTTCGTTTGACAATTGACAATTACTTTAGTGTCAAAAGGATTACCCTTCACAATTGAATTTGGTATTGTGTGTTAATAAAGGATCTGGCACATGTAAATACTCTGACACTTTAAATTTGCACTCAATAAATATAAATGAGTTGAGTATTATTAATCCATTCTCGAATTTAACTCATTCTAAATAAATAAATATATACAGTCGAATATTATTTGCTATCAAAAGAGAGTGAACAATAGTCTCGTACTCGGCTAACCGGATTTTCAATATCACGTGATAAAGTATCGTGTACCCACAAGGTGTACACATGTATAGTTAAAAGTAATAACTGGTAAGCAAGGAAGGTAACATTTCCAACTATTCTATTGAACAAAAATTGGCCATGGAATTGAGCACAAATGGGCTGAACTAACACAAAATATGGTCTCCATAGAAAAGCACCCTCCACAAGTTAAATAGTCCATTCAGAATAGTGAATATCCCCAGAAAAACTAGAACATTCACCCACTATGAACAAGGATCATTAGGTTACCTAAGACGCGACCCCAACATCGGATGAGCCATGGCCAACACGAACAGATGCGCCATAGCTGTAGTGGTTGTACGAGTGTCCGCCAGCACCTCTACTGCCCCTGCCCCTGTTGTTATAATGACCCCTTGGGTAGTAAGTACCAGGCTGGTCGTAGAACTGCTGACGACTGTTTTGGTAGCCACCACAGTCACCACCTCTACCACCAATTCCTCTGCCTCCACGGCCACCATAGTAGCCACGACGGCCTCCACTGCCACCTCTGCCTCGACCACCTCTGTAGTTCTGATATGGTCTACGGGAATGATACTGCTGGTCCATCGTGTCTCTCTCCCCCTGATAATTGAATTCCTCCTCCTCCTCCTCCTCCGCTAGTTGGTAGGCTTCTTCTTCTTGAGGTACATGAGGAGCTTCCGTCGTATGTTCTTCCTCAGCTTCATGCTGCAATAATGAGTACGGAAAAAAAGGGCTCAATAGGGTGCACGGGAGCTTGTGTATAAAACGATAACCAAGGCCAGTATTCAAAGTAATCACCATAGGCACTGCCGCCTCAACAGGACTCTCTTGGATTGGTGCATTCTGCTCTTGATTCCCCCCCTCATCCTCCCCCTGAAATGAGTACATAGCAAGATCAGCTATCTTGAAACAAATGATACTGAAAAAGCTAAATGAGAAGCATACTTTCCAACATACAAGTTGTTATCTTCATAGGAAAACAAAGATCACACCTCAACAGGAATCAAAGACAATTCCAGCTATATCACATACTCTCTCTTTCATTTCATAAGCTCAGGGAGCACCTATAAATGATAAACCAGCAATCGTGCACAAAATCCCACTCTCCCAAGCGCACAAGCTCAAAATAAGTCGATATCAGGGAGCAAACATGAGTGCCCAAAAATAAAAAGTTCAGAATGACAAACAGCAGCCTACAATGTCTGAAGGGATTTGTTTATCGGAAAACCCACATACCTAATAATGCCAACAAAAGGAGCATTTTAAGTGAGAAGCTTATATTTTGATGCATTAAATGGTGCCTAGTAACTTCCATGTCAGGACAACTAGGGTGCAATGTTCAATCATTTGACAAGGCTACAACAAAAAAAAAATACAAGGCTATATTGAAATTCAACAATGCTCTAGAAAGATCCTCCTCAGATGAGGATACCACATGATAAAAAGTCAAGAAACTGATATTAACTTCAGAATCCATATCAAATGCGTAGACTTCAGAGGAAACATGACCAGTAAACTTACAGCAATCACAGTTTTCATGGCTGCGAATTATCCAAGAAAACCTGTGAGGAGATAAAAAAATAGAACAAAAACCAAATATTCTTTCAACTCTATTCTATTGAGTTATATAAGCTAGATAGAAAGCACATTCCAAAGGTTTGTCTTAGCAGCCACACACCAAATATTCCACTGACAAGCAATTGATTCATGTCTATCATAAAGTGAAGGCATCCTCAGTACCTTCTGCTCGTGCGGAGCATCTGGGCCACCTTGCTCCTCCACAGGCACTTCGGTTACCTGCAGTGAGGAGCTATTGGCCTGCACCTGGAAAGGAACATAATTTCCAGCAGCTGCCATATCAACAGTGGTTTTCATCTCCGGTGTGGCAGTAAAATAATCTGATACCATAATCTTGCTAATCTTCTCTCTCAATCCAGCATCTGAAACAAACGATAAACAAGTTAGAAACAAAGAAATCTGAACAGGATTATACCCTATACCCCCAGACATGAAAGCCCTAGCAATATGCTATAAATAGAAGTTTCGGACTGATGGAGCCAGAAGATTACAGGTGATGCTGGAATTTGGCATGATTGCTTTGTCCGATCGCGCCAACCACAGCTTTGCGTGCTCCAAGCACCGCTCCAGGGCGTTCTTGTGGGATAAACTCGTGTCCACCGGCCTCGAGATCAAGAAATTTCCCAAGACGGAAATCGCGTCCAAGTCGCTCTCTCCAAGAAAATCAGTAGCATCGTCGGTGACATAGTCATACGTTAAGCAGCATCCTCGCTCATGAGTCCTCGTGAGCATCGTAGCCGTGAAATCGCTCTGCGACTTCACGTCGAAAAGGGCGCCGAAGTAGAGCAGATTTAGTAGGTCTTTGAGCTCGGACTCATCCCGATCCTGTGCCTGCTCATCCGACCGCGGCGATTCCCGTTGGCGCTGGATGGCGATGCTGACCTCCTCCTGGACGGCGACGGAGAGCTGGGGGCGGAGCTTCTCCAGCTCGTCGATGGAGGCCAAGACGTTAGGCTTAGACCGGAGGACCTCCTCCTGCTCCTTGTTGAGGGATTTTCCTTGAGCAAGGGACTCTTCCATTTGGGCGATGCGGTTGAGTTTCTTGCGTAGGGCGCGGAGTCGCTTGTTTACGAGGCTGATGACAGGGCAGTCGGTCGAATCAGATGCCACCGTGGCCGCCATTGAATCTGATCGCCGGCGATAGTTTAGGGTTTGGGGCGGGAAGGAAATGGAGGCGGTGGGGGAAGAGTGAGGTTTTGGATTTTAGATTATCAGATAACCAATTAAAAAATAAAAAATAAAAAAAGAAAATAGAAAACATGCTTCGGCAGACCAATGACTAAGCAGTTCCTTCAGCTGGGAGTCGAACCCGAACCTGGACTGATCTAATCTAAACCGGTCCAGTTATCATTGGGTACAAGTTTGGGTATAAACTTCCGGACCCAGTCACCGGTTACGGGTCTGAATCCAATCAATCAGATCACCCGGTCCATTGCCGCCCGGCCCAAATCTAACCGCTGAGACTCAATGACGCAATAAAATGGAAAAAGAAAAAATAATAATTACCGTAAAAAATTCGAAACCATTATCGTTCCTTCTTCTTCGAGGGATGTTTTCTTTGCTTGGATTGCTCCATAAGCGTGTGAGCTCGAAGGAAGGTTCTAGTCAGAGCGTCGTCTTGTTCACTGCGAGCTAGTTCTCAGTACTTGAATTGCCTTCTTCCAGTTCTCATTTCTTGTTTCAGATTGGATCAGTAGTCTCGAGGTTGGTACCCTCTTCCATGGAGATCCGGGACATTTGAGTCGGATCCTGCTACTATAGTGGTCTAGATGTTCTAATAGGTCAGCATAGAACCTTAATTAGCCGCTGCTTTGTAGTCTTGCTCATTTTCCGCATTTAATCTTCCGTTCTGTGTTTCCAATGGCTTTTGGAGTAGCACGGTCTACTTCATCTGACTTTATTCTAATTGTGACTATCGGCATTTCATCTCTTATTAGTGTGTGCATTCAATCTCAATAACATCGATCATGTATTCTGAGAATCCTAGTTGATAGAATGCTTCGGACGTGTTTAGAAATTTTTTGGCATCCGGAATGGGGTGTTCTCGTGTACAAACAATCTTTTTGTGGCCCTGTTTCTGCAACTGAAAATTATGGCTAATTCGTGATGTCCCCCTATTATAATAGGCAATGAATTTCCTGTTGCGGTCCACCCAACCAGCAGCAGCTCCTGGGCTGCCAACTGTGAATGAGAACAATACCAAAATCAGTCCTCTTTTGAAACCTGTGACTGCCTTGGAGGGCCTTATATCTGATGATTCTTTTCCACGGTATGAAACTTCTGAAGGCAATGGAGAGGTGGATGGTGCTGGGAACCCTGATATGATTACCACTGGACCAAGTTCGACAGCTGATATTCCAATCCTGGACAAACATTCAGATGTTTCTGAAGAAGAAGGGTGGATAACCATACCCTGCAGTATGTCCTACTCATACTGTATTATCACGTTCCTCATTGTTATGGAGCATCTAATTGAATTGAAGTATGGACAGCTTTGAACAATTACATGTGTCAATATTCTTTTAGAAATGGATATGAGTTTTAAAAAGTTTCTGTTCAGTGTGGATTTTTGGTTGAAGGATTTGGCTGAATTTGGACAGACGGTCTAGTACATTCTAATACCAATCTTTAAGATTATGTGTTATTCATTCTATCGTACGGGGTATCTAATTGAGCTTATGTCACCTTCTGAAATAGACAACATAAATATGCATAACTTCTTTATCATGTTAGACAAGTTTTTGTAATTAAAATGGTGAGTCCAAGCCTTAAATTTAATAAATTAACAGCTTTTGCTATGTTGATGCATCCGGTGTCAAGGCTGTATGAATTTGTTGTCTCACATACATTTTTATTCTTAAATTTCTGAAATGAATCTACCATCAGTGGACTTGAATTTTGTGGAACATCCATATTCATCCCAAAGTTCAATTGTTGTTTTACGAGTTTATGATATTTCTATTTTGATCTAATTTTTAATGGTTTGCAGAGGAACTTCCTGCTGATTGGAATGATGCGCCAGATATACGCACTTTGCGTTCTCTTGACCGTTGTTTCGTTTTTCCAGGTTGCTGTACTTGCCTTTTGATTTTTCATTTTGACAGAGATATGCCTTTTACATGGGATGATCTCTGTTTCCGTCTCAGGTGAAAAGGTTCGTGTATTAGCATGTTTATCAACATATGAGCAGGAAACAGAAATTATTACACCTTTCAGAGTCGCTGCTGTGATGAGTAAAAATGAGATCAGGGGGAGCCCTAAAAAGGAAAATGGAAATATAGGACATGGAGTGGACTCAATTCCAGAGAATGCAGACATCCATGATATGCAAGAGAAAGTTCAGAACAGAGATAGCTTGTCAAAAGGAAAAACTGATCATGAAAAAGCCATTTCTTCGGGTGAATCTTTGCTGCGGAAGGAAGATAAAAAGTTAAAAACTCAAACCTTATTGCAAAGATTCAGAAATTCTCATTTCTTTGTGAGAATTGCAGACTCGGGGGAGAAGCTTTGGTCCAAGAAAGGTGTTTCTGACAGATCTTTGGAGTCTTCTGGTGTGGATGATGCTGAAAATGGGTCAATAAAAACTACAAAAGATAATTCTCATCTTAGTGCAATAATTGATAAAGGAAAATTTAGAGCCAATGCATCGGGTGGAGTGGCTAGGGATGCAGTTCAATGTCATGTTCTTGCTAATGGAGATATAGTGGTATGTGCTTCTGACCTTAAGGTGCTTATTGTAGTTTGCCAGTACTTGCACATGAATGGTTGTAGATATCAGAATTCGGATATTTTTGCTGTCCTGCTCCAATATTTCATTTTTACCATGCGAAAGTTCTGTCTATGGCATATAATCTGCTTTTGCAAACATTACAGTGCTCCATGCACAGGTTTTAAATACCAATATTTCACACTGTATAGACATAGGATGTGTGGCATCTGGAATATTTACTTTGTGGATGGCATATAAATTGCATAGAATAAATGCTCCACTGATATCTCATTCCATCCCGTGGATCATTGACGTAAGTGCTTCTTTGTGATGTTATGCTAAGAATGATCTATAGTATGCCTAGGAAACTGATTCGACTTACTTTTCACGTTGCATTGTAAATCTTTTGATCTAAAAATATATTCACTTAAAAAGAAAATTTACAACTCCATCTTATAGTGTTTACTTCAATGCTAATGTGCTAAAGTGATGCTCAATTGCAACAATTTCTAATATCTTGTAGGAGTGTGTGCAGTATCTGATTCTCTTCCCTTTCTTTGGAAGGGTGCAGGTTCTATTACAAATAAATGTTGGTGTTGATTTGTTAAGGGACCCTGTTGTTGAGATTCTTCAATTCGAGAAATATCAGGTGAAAAGTCCTTTTGAAAACCGAGAAGAAGCACCTTATGCAAACAAGGACCCTTGTAGAGAACTGCTAACATGGTTACTTCCCTTAGAAAATACAGTTGCCCCTCCAGTCCGCCCGCTATCACCTCCTACTATGGCTTCTGTGCCTGGAATCGGCAGCACATCCCAAAGATCCAATTTCTCAGCAGCAGCAGGCTCTCAAATTTTCTCATTTGGCAATTTTCGGAGCTACTCCATGTCGTCAGTTCCTCAAAATACTGTACCACCTCCTAACCCCACAAGTCAAAATTCAAAATCTACCAGCTTGGATCTTGATGATTGGGATCGAGTCTTGAAACAGAGGCCTCTTCAGAATATACAAACTGGTAAAGAGAGGTTGCTATCTTTTAGAACTGTCTCATTGGAGCCAGAAAGATTTTCTGTCCGTTGTGGATTAGAAGGTATCTATACGCCTGGGAGAAGGTGGTGGAGGAAACTTGAAATCATTCAGCCTATTGAAATACAATCATTTGCTACTGAATGTAACACGGATGATCTTCTTTGCGTACAGATAAAGGTTTGTGCTGCGCCTTTTACATGGATTATGTTTTCTCTCCACCACTCATTTAATGATGGTATTGTGTTCACTAAGCTTTGAATTATTCTACAGAATATTTCTCCAGAACATGTACCTGATATTGTCATATACATTGATGCGATAACCATTGTTCTTGAAGAAACTGCTAAAGGTGGACCTCCATTGGCATTTCCCATTGCGTCAATTGAACCAGGAGAAGATTGTAGCCTGCCAAATCTAGCTCTTAGGTTAGTTGGGTGCTCGATAACACTGCAATTTCCATTTCATGGTTTTGAGTTACTTTTTCCCTTTCAAATGGATAAATTTGGGTACTTGATACAATTACATCGGGATTAACATTTGTTTACTTTCAGTTATATGGGTGAAGTACGATAGTATTTCTCTGTTGGTGCAGGAGAGGGGAGGAGCACTCTTTTATTATTAAACCTGCAGTTTCTTCATGCAAGAAGCTTAATGATCAGGATCGCAGAAGTACAAGACCATCATCGTCTCAAACACATACTAAAAGTGTGTCAAGCGTAGTTATTTCGCCCAAGATTGTTGAAGAAAAGAATATTTTAACTGCAGATCACTATGCAATCATGGTGTCGTGCCACAGCAACTACACAGGTACTTCTGGAGTTGTTTGGTTTTCCTTTCATTCAATCTATTGCACTTGCGATTCTCTTTATTTTCTTTTCTCTTTTTGCCCCATACTGCAGAATCAAGGTTGTTTTTCAAGCAACCTACAAATTGGCGACCCCGTATCTCTAGGGACATTGTGATTTCTGTTGCCTCAGAAATGTCAAGGGAATCTCCTGAACCAAACACAGCTGCTTCCCAGCTTCCTGTGCAGGTTTGTTTTCTCTTTCGGCATGCTATATTAACATGGAAATATAGAGAGATTACAGATAGTTTCCATAATTTGAGGTAGGGTCTAATTTTGCTTGTCTCCTTTCTTTTGGCTCAATAAAGCCTACTTTGATTTTTGAAGTCGTTATACTCTCATATAACTAATTCAAAATTTTCAGGTTTTAACCCTCCAAGCTTCAAATATGACATCGGAAGATCTAACAATGACGATCCTAGCTCCAGCTTCCTTCACATCACCTCCTTCAGTAGTATCTCTGAATTCGTCTCCCACCTCACCCATCAGTCCGTTAATGGGTATTACCGAGTTCAGTGGAAAATTTGGCAGTTTGATGCAGAAGCCACTTTCTGCTGAAAATCAGAAAAGAACTGGAACCGACAAGTCAATATCAATCTCTTTCAATAATCAGGGTTCCCCTATGTCTGATGCCATTCTGAGTTCTGATCAGAATTGTACTCATTTATGGCTGCAGAGCAGAGTTCCTTTGGGGTAATAGTCCTCAACTCACCTTTTCTCACTTTCCCATTTGGAGATGCATTATATATATTTTTAACATGAATTTCAGGCGTGTTCCATCCCACACAACTGCCACCATCAAGCTTGAACTGCTTCCTTTAACTGATGGTATCATTACATTGGACACTTTACAGATTGAAATTAAAGAGAAAGGTGCATCTTGATCTGACCCTTCTCTCCACGTATTCTTGGTTTGATTCTTGAGTGATTCCCTTAATGAGTGCTAGAGTGAAGCATTCTGACCTACACTAGTTAGTTTACCAAGGATTTTTCTGCAGTGCATGCATGTAAAGGGAAGCCAATAATTGAATCAAATGCAGCTTTCATTGCTTCAATGTTGATACGCCTTGAGAGATAATATTGCATCTATTAGTTTTTTTCAAAACAGTAGTTCCTTTGGAAAAGAAAACAGTGTGATGGTTTAATATCCAAGGAAGGATGCACATTCAAGCTTAGCATGTGAGCTCCTAGGGACACAGCACTCTGGATTTATACCTACTAAGTTGGACCAGTTAATTTGAATTTTTGCCTAAAGCTTGGTGAAAATAGATTCTAATCGAAATGCCTACTGAAATACAGGTCTCACATACATCCCTGAGAACTCTCTGAAGATAAATGCCACATCCAGCATCTCCACGGGGATAATTTAAGACGGTTTTAAGTTTAAAACCTACACTTGCATTGTCCTGTTCATATCCTTCTGGATAGGGAAGACTTCTGGTTCAATTTGCTCTGGCCCTGCAGCACTTTGTCAAGCCTTCCTTTTAGGACGTACTGGTCTCCTCCACCCGAGATCAGGGCCAGGTGAAAAAAAATTAAGTTTTCAGAGGTTAGATCTTTTGATGTCTTTGTTGTACAAAACAACCAGCCCATGCGGACAAGGGATATACCTGTGTAGCTAGATGTAGGAAAAGCATGTTCATCTCTGTACATCTCATCCGAGGAGCAGATGATTCTGTCCTAGGTTGGTCCGTGTTGTATTTCGAGCCTGCAGCTTCATGTTGCAGTCTCGTTGCTTACCTGATGCACCTCTTTGTCATTCATTTTTATCTGCTACTGTTGTCTATACTTGATGACATGGATTTTGCACCATTGAGTATGACTCCTTTAGTGTATTTTAAGGCTGCTCAATTGTTTGTCCTGAGGCCATTAGGAAAACTCTTAGTAAGATTATTGTAAGATATATGTCCATCATGCATGGATTGTGTTTTGAATATGAAAAATATATAAAAAATGCGTTTGATGATATGATCTTTTAATGTTGAAGGTGGCCCCTCTCCTACCTTACGCTGGCGAGTAACTATTAAATTAATGTTTTCTGGTGAGAATAGGATGCAGAGCGGACAGACATGGAAGCCAAAAGAGGTAAAAGGCGATATTGTCTTCTCTTTTCCACTTTTCCTAATGAGAGCTTAGATCGCCCTTATTGGGTCAGCCATAAATAATAAATTAATTTTTGTGAACCGGACCCGACAATGGTTCGGGTTCAGAATGGCTGACCTGAACAACATCGGACCCCCCAACAGGTACGAATGGTGTTAGTCAGGTCGGGTTCACACCCATGCATGCAAATGATCAGCTGCATCATCGGAGCAATTTTCGCAAGTTTATTATATTGCTCGAATTCATTGAATTACTAGTATATACGACTCCTATATGCCCAAAGTTGGCCCTATATATATATATAATGAGGCCGAAGTATGGCTGCATGTTTTTTTGGGTTTTTCCCTTAATTGAAAAAAAAAAGAAAATGGAAATTCCATAAACACTATCACTGCAATTAAATTATTAATATTTTTATTATTTTTTTAATATTCTGTTTTTTTATAGATAATTTTGTTCTTAATTGTTCAACTTCGTTCGTAGCTTTGAGGCTTATCTGCTTGCTTTGGAACCTAATCAGTAATCACACAGAACAGAAGCAGCAGCTGACAAAACATTTCAAAAGAAATCACATTTTCTTTTTCTTGTCTGTGTTGGATGGGTTGGGGCTCACCGCTGCTGCGAGATCTTTGATTTGTTCAGTATCTGGCGCAGGACGAATAAGCCTCTTCTCTTCTCCCTCCCTCCACACGTCTCTCTAACTTGATCATTTCCCAATCTTCTTCACTTTTTCTCTGTCTCTTTTTCTCTTTCCCCTATCCTTGTGCAGCTTTACCGGTCGGTTTTAATACTGCTGTTTTGCGCCTCGCACCCAGTTCCATTTACTCATCTGAACTGTGTTTTGCTCATGTGACCTTATTCTCGATTTTTCTGGGCAAAAAAGTTTTCCTTTTTAAGCTTGTGAGTGGAGGGCTTCTGTTTACTGGGCTTGCTGTGGATGGTACGCGGGTTGGGCAGGTTTTAGGGTTTCCTTAGGATGGGGGCAGCCGTGGAAGCCTCAGCTGCGCAGGCAAATTGGAAACAGATGAGAAGTTAAAGGAGGAGAAGAAGAATAAGAAGAAAAAGGAGATGGAAGGGAAGAAGAAAGAGAGAGGAGATGTGGTTGGTGAGAGAATTGGAGAAGGGATTGGATGCTGGGACAAATTCAGGTACTTTGGCAGCTGCATTTCATCAAGATCCAAAGTTGATAGCTCGGTCAGTGGGAGCAGTGCTAATTTTGGTAATAGCCCTTTTAGTTTCTATGACATTTTGCCCTACATCAGTTGTTTCTCAGGTGATAAATCTTGTTTAGGTTTCAGCTTGTTGTCCTGACTGGCTGATTCTGAGCTTTTAGGCATATCCTTCATATATGTAAATCACTTCTGTCGTGGGACTGCTGTCTTTCCAAATGTGCCCATAATTTTATGTGGGAATATATATATCCTTTTGCTGGTTTGTGAGTATGTTTTATGTATAAAAGATTCATCCGATGGATAGAAAATTAAGGCCTTCTCTTGACATGAGTGACTAAGCATTTCCTATTTGCACTCATTTCTTATGATTGAGTGTGGGTTTAGGTTTCCCCAGAAGCACACATTCATTTGTATAACTTCCTTCTGCAATGTGGGAAATAGAAGCAGTAAAAGAGAAAAGCAGAAAATTTTGATTGCAAGCATGGTTTGCAAGATTCTAGTCTCTTGTTATATTTGGAGGAAATCATATCTAAACCTGTCGGGTGACTAACCAACTATCTCCATTATTACTCTGTGCCTTGGTTAGTTGTGTGTTATAATATAGTTATTTTGTTCCAAACAGTTGAAAGTAAACCAGCGAATGAAATCACTAGGGATGAACCTGCTCCTATTGTATCATCTACAACCACGAGTATTGCTGAGAGCAATTCATCAACTTCCAGACTTGAAGAGGAGCTTAAAATAGCTTCACAACTGCGGAAGTTTAGCTTCAACGATCTTAAGCTTGCAACAAGAAATTTCAGGCCTGAAAGTCTTCTTGGAGAAGGTGGTTTTGGATGTGTGTTCAAAGGATGGATTGAAGAGAATGGAACTGCTCCAGTGAAACCAGGAACAGGTCTCACTGTCGCTGTCAAGACCTTAAATCACGATGGGCTTCAGGGACACAAAGAATGGCTGGTCAGATAGACCTCTATCTATTTATTGAATAATTTTCCCTGTTTTCTTACCATGCTAGCTGATATTCATTTGGGTTTTGCATTCTTTCCATTCTTTCTTACAAATTGTGGCAGGCCGAAGTGAATTATCTTGGTGATCTTGTGCATCCTAATCTGGTTAAGTTGATCGGTTACTGCATTGAAGATGATCAGCGGCTACTTGTGTACGAGTTCATGCCACGAGGGAGCCTGGAAAATCACCTTTTTCGAAGTATGAATTTGGTTTATCATTCATATTCAAAATCATGGTTTAACACCTTTAAAATGTCTCTCATAAAAAACTTGGCTAAATAATTGAACTTGGTTTACAACACTTCATACTTCTAGTTCGAAATACACTATCCTAGGATTTGAAATTTTCTAGGAAGAAAATAATTTTTAAAAAATATATATGTATAAAAGCTTTTCCCAGTTTTCTGCTTTTTTTGTCGAAAGAATTTATCTTGCATGCAAAATATTTACAGTTGAAACTTAAATGCATTGTCACCATTGATGTGCAAACAACAGTTCATGTCTCCATCAAATATATGATCATCAGTTTATGGCATTATTTCCTTTCTGGTCCTGCAGGAATTTGTCTTCATGATTTTTGTTCCCTCCAATTAATTGTAATGCATATATTATTACATGCAGGGGCTCTTCCCCTCCCATGGTCTATCAGAATGAAAGTTGCACTTGGGGCTGCAAAGGGTCTAGCCTTTCTTCATGAGGAGGCAGAAAGACCTGTGATCTACCGTGACTTCAAGACATCAAACATTCTCCTAGATGCTGTATGTGATAATAATGACCTTTTACTGAATTTTTTAGGACTGAATTTGCCCTGTTTTCTTTGACAATTGTGACTATGTTGTATTCGATTCTAGGATTACAATGCAAAGCTCTCTGACTTTGGACTTGCCAAGGATGGTCCTGAGGGTGACAAGACGCATGTTTCTACACGTGTTATGGGAACTTATGGCTATGCTGCCCCAGAGTATGTTATGACAGGTAAAATTTCATGTGCACCTGCATGTGTAGAATCCTATTTTCTTCTTTGAAAAATATGTCTATGGTTTTTTCTTCCTGCACCACACCACTTCCTTTTGCTTAATTATTGCCCAGTGATCCTACTGGACCTCTTATGTTCTGGAAGATTGTTCCGTGTTCACTAAATTTCTGTAATTACATTTCTTAAAATTTTGTTCTCATTCCAGGGCATCTTACATCAAAGAGCGATGTATATAGCTTCGGAGTTGTCCTGCTGGAAATGCTGACGGGGAGACGGTCCATGGATAAGAATCGACCCAATGGGGAACATAACCTTGTAGAATGGGCTCGACCACACCTTGGAGAGAGGAGAAGATTCTACCGGTTGATGGATCCTCGACTTGAGGGGCATTTCTCCATAAAGGGGGCACAGAAAGCTGCACAGCTTGCAGTCCACTGCCTTAGCAGAGATCCAAAATCCCGACCCCTCATCAGTGAAGTAGTTGAAGCCCTGAAGCCCCTCCCATACCTTAAGGACATGGCAAGCTCATCTTACTATTTCCAGACCATGCAGACTGATCGAGTTGGTTCAAGTCCAAACACATGGAATGGGTTACGGGCCCAGGGTGGGCTTCCTTTGAGGAATGGACAGTCAAATAGGAGCCTCTCCATTCCAAACAACTCACATGCATCTCCATTCAACAACCAGCACCCCATGCATTCACCTGCACCCAATGGTAAGCGCTAACTAGCTTCAGTGGGTCAGTAACTCTGGCATATGATGTTTGACTGATTTTTCAGTGCCTATATTCTCTCCTGTTTTGTATGGATGCTCCTTTGTTCAGTACAGAAGGAACCTGAGTCCATGTTATCTGCCATCAGATTTGCTGAAATGGCATAGAGAGAAAACACAACTTGCCGTGTATGTTTTGTATTTAGAGAATGATGGGGTCAGTTGCGATTCAAGGTAAAGTTGAAATCCTGTCCATTTCACTGCTGATGGAAGTTAGGTGTTGCTTAAAAGGATGCATGACTGCCCCCTTCCCCTTTTTCATTAGACCTTTCTCTGATATGTAATTGGCTTTGCCTGCAAATGGGCTTACAATTTGTGAGGGCTAATTAGGTTAGACTATTGACACACCCATGGTTTTGTACATATTCATGGTTGCATATACACGGGGCTCATAGCATATCCATGATTTTTGGTGGAGAAATGATCTCATGATGCTTGATTCCATTAAGTGAAAGAGTTACCTAGGAGAGATTTTATTCTTGCTTGTGCTAGTGTTTTCATCTATGTCAAGTAGGACATTTGTGGGTCACTTAAGACAGGAAATGTTTCAATGATTTCAGGCAAGCTTCAATTGGGGAATACCATCATTCACGGGTTGACATGGTTTCATTTGAATTGAACCTGTGAAAGATGATTGGATTGAGGAGTTTGGAGCGGAGGGGGATTGAGGAGTTGAGAGGAGGTAAGTCAAAGGTTTAAGGAGGTTTAATATCATATTTTATATATACATAATTAATTAAATTAAATTGTAATATTAAGATGTGGGTAGTATGGGATAAAATGAAATATTAATATAAAATAAAAAAATATGTATAAATCTGTCAAGTTTGTGACTGTACACTCTCTAAGAAGAAAAGAAATTGCAGAAAGCAATGGAACTCTGAATCAACCATTGGGGCATTAGATGATGGATGAGGGGATAGTGCGGGGACTTGAAGGGGGAGTTTCAAAATGGACAGTGATGAAGACTGTTATATTGTCCAACCCCACAAGGAAAAAAACACCACAACCCACTTTCTCCAGGTAATTTTCTTTTAATAGTAGAAGAAATGGACATGGAAATGGATTAGGAATCCTTGGTAATCATGTCAATGGCGGTATCTGGTTATGTTAACATGCCATATTATTTGCAGTTGGATCTCTGTACAACAGTAGACATGTAGGAGGGGCTATTATGGTATGATATGGGTGTAAATGCAATGGAGAATGGAGATGGATCACTGCATGCACTAGAAGTCATTGCGCCTGAAGTCTACAGATTGCAGCTTTTTCAGTGAACCCAGGAATTAAATTTGGAAGCAACGAAAAATGAGTGACACGGACCCAACAATCCAAAGCAAATGTTGAACAAACAAGCTCCCATTTTCAACAGACAAATCTTGAGACAATTGCCAAAATGGTGGGCCCCTGAATCAGCAGACCACAACCTTAATCTTAGGATTAATTATTCAAAAAATATTAGTGTGCAATTAGTTGGAGTTGGATCCATGCCTTGTCCTTGCCATTAGTTTTAATGTTTGATTTTAATCCCAACATTAGATATTATGTTTCTCACTGTCACCATAGTCTGGCAGTGCCACGTGGGATGGGACCCACCATCGAGCCACGTGGGATGGGACCCACCATCGAGCCACGTGGGATGGGGGAAGAGGAATTTCCTCCGGTCAATGTGGTCTGTCCACGGCCTGAAAGTGGCTCCACGGTGTGTCTCTTGGGGCCTGAGGCTCGGTTCCATGTCGGTTGTGTTCCAGGAAAGAGCGTATACAGTGACAGCTTATCTGAAATGAAACCAGGAGGACTTGAAGTTGCTGCTGAGATCCGGCAGCATGAGAGTCGCAATGACTCCGGCAGCAAAGGCATATCCCATGGACACGCACCGGTAGTGGCTCAGAAGAACATTACCCTGAGCGACTACAGTGGCTAGATAATAACAAAATGGCAACAATTCAAGAGATATGCAATTCACAATTACGGGAAAAAACATCAAACCAATACAGGGCAGAATATAGAGTGTAGATTCAAACCTTTCCCACCCAGAATCAGCAGACTCTGCTGTGACAAAAAGGAGCACTGTAAGTGATCTAGCATGGCAGTAGGAAGGCAATGAGCATAAAACCAATCAAGTACTAAGGAGCAGAATCGTAGATGCAAGCAGCACAGTTGCTGCAAGGGATGATAGCAGTGACGGTAATGCAGACTCATTTTTCACAAAAGTTTGGTGCCTTTAATGATGTAATTTAGCTTAATAATTAGTGTAATGATTCAATTACTTCTATTGGCAATTTCTAATATTGGGCAGCTTAGTCGGGTCTAGTCTAGTGGGCCTTTGGTATTCGGATAAGTTGGAGGGTTAAACCTTCATTGAAGAACCCTCTTATGTGATTTGGCCCCAATGTTGACCAAATTCCCCTTTGGTATTCATTCTAGTAAGCATACCCACTGCAGACTGCAGGCTGCATGCCTAGAGGAACAAACTTGAAGAGACAGAATGGTAGACAATCTAATAGGGGAATTGAGAAGGAAAGCAAGCGCACACTATTCCAAATGTGAGTCATTTCCAAAGCAAACTCCTGATGGCTGGTGTCGCTCGATGATGTCAGAAGCTGGGTTAACCTCTCGCTGAGATCGTCCACCTCCTGATGCAAGCTCCGGATGTAGTTGCAGGTCTCATGCAGAAACTTGGAGGCAGATCCCTGCAGTAGAATATCACCAAGAATGTGAGTAAAACTAGAAACTATGGCACAACAAATGGAGATCCTATGCATGGGAAGAGATAGGGGAAGGAAAAATAGATGGAGATAAAGGGCAAGCATTAACCTAGTTAGCTAATACACACTCATCAAAAGAAATGCATTTGGGTATACCCTATATAAGTGCCGGTTGCGAATCTCGGGAATGAGCTTTTGCAACTTGGAAACAAGGTGGGCAATCTGATAAGTGATTCTTGAACCTCCTGGTAATTGCCTCCATCGGGGCCTCTTGCTCGGCATTTTAAAGGATTGGAGACGATGAGAAACACAACCAGTAGTTTGAGGTATATGTATATGAATGGCTTGGGCAAGTTAGAGAGAGAAATATGTGGGCTCATAAAGGAAAGCGACAAGCAAGGACTTATAAAGGGGTGAAGAAGCGATCAAATTTTGAATTCCAAATTGTTAGCCTCATCGTGCTTGTATCATCAAGCATTTATGTGATTTGATCCTTATATGGAGATCTCATGATCCACATCCTTTGGTATCACAAGATCTCATGTGTTTCTCCTGAAATGAGAAAGAAAACAATATTTTCTATCAATTTAAATAGATACATTAAAATATATTCCAAATTAAATAAAATAAAAAATATTTACTACACTTCTATTACTATATAATTCTAAGGTTATTAATTCTACACAATTTTGAAGTTAATTATTTTCTCCCATGTACAATAATATTACCTTGGATGTCAATTAATATTTGATTCTTATTACTCCCAACAACCTCCTTTCCACAATTTAGGTCGCTCTCATTTCGCAAATTACCCTATATGATTGCCACTATCGAGTCGTGTCCACTAGTGGAAATCCACCCATCTGCACCCATGGAAGTCAAGACTAAAGAGGGAAGATTGCTCCCATTACAAACCCCTCCCCGGCAACAACCTACCATGTGTGAAAAGAATCCTCCATCGTCCATGGCCTTCCAAATCTGTAGAATCCATGAACCCTTTACAAAATGATGTCTAGACTGGTCATCATCTTGCAGTATACCATGGAGTATTGACTACTTCCTTTATAGGGCTTACATTTCTACTTCCCATTGACTTTCTACTTCCTATCTCTTCCAATGCATCTTCAGACCATACCCAATGTAAAGAATGGATGAATTCAAGATTTTTCCTCTCCAATGACAACATTTGACCAAATAAAAGCTGGTTATCAACTAGCAGAGACTAATGAAGTAAATCTAACATCCATTACCGATGGCATGTCATTATTAGTGATCGTCGTGGTTCCATGCTTTTGAGCAACCAGATCCATATTTGTGATTGAAAACTAGGTGGATGAATAGTTGACAGAACAAGGAATTGCTGCATGAAATGGAAGGGGTACAGTTTTAAATATATTTTTGTTACTTACGAAGGAAGATACGGCTCTTTATATCTGAGAATGTCTTCACATCTGCTCCCCATAACCTGCAAACACAAGAAAGCAAGGATATTACCAAAAGGAGAAAAAAGGAGGAAGAAAAAGGATTCTTCACCCAGCTTTGACTTCAGTTACATGGCATTGAAGTACATTTATCAGTTTGAAGAGTGAATATACAAACTATACTCAACCTGAGCAACATAGCAGTAATAAGAAAGCAAAAATTTGAGAGGTTGATGTTATCCATGTGACATAGAGGATTACCAGCAATCTATCCCAAGGGCAGCTGCACCATCCTTGTCCGCCTTTTGATCATCCCCTACATGAACTGCATTGCTAGCTGTCACTACTATTTGATCTGGAACATCACATCAACTTCAAAGTAAGGTTTATTAAATTTTTGTCATTAAGTATTACAAAGGGGCATAATTTCCAAATCAATAAATTAGCAATATGCCAACCTTTCACAAGAGTTCTAAGCATTATAATAAAAAAGCATACTAAGAAGCAGTTCTGGATGTTTCTGCCTAGAATAATATCTGTACCTAAAGCAGCTCTAAATATTTCAGGATCTGGCTTTTCATATCCAACCTCTGAGGAGATGATGATAGCATCAAACCTGCAGCAAAGGTACATGAATATAAATGGAAGGAGTAAATTGAGAGAATAACCCACTTATTGCTGTTTTAGAACCTCTAAATCAAGCTATCTCTCTCTTTTGTTTTTGGACAGGGGTCCACCTTGTCTCTCGTCTTAAATTATTAATCACAAAATAAGGGGAATAATATATGTTTGAAATAATTAAGTTGATTGGCTACCTCAAATACATGAAATAAAAGGATAATCATGAAAAATTAAAAATCAAGATTGATGCACATACTGGTCCCCTCAAAGCAAGCCAAATGATCTCAAGGGCTGTCATAACTCCCAAAAAACATTTTTCTCTCTTTTTTCATTGTTTAACAACAATTATATAGTTCTATAATTTTGCAACTGTGGATTTCTCTACAGTGACCTTGGGTCACCATGGCTCCTGCAAAATTGATAAATTGAGGAGACTCAAGATTATGGATGCTCACAGATTCGCAACGCTCAAGTCCTCCAATATCTTCCTCAGTCGGTTGTCAAAGTTGGACACAATAGCCATCTTAACTGTTAGGACATTAAATATTTTAGTGAATAACAAACAAGCAAAACTGTTTTGCATTCACTTCCACTGCAATACATGATAAAAGGAAAAATACTTGATTGTTATGACCTCCAGCATCCTTCAGTAGGGAAAGGGTGTCATGGGCCCCATCGGGAAGACACCATGCATCTCCATTAGCATACCACTGAGAGGCAGAAACATAAAAGTCATGATTCAATATTAAGGTTCACTTTGAGCAAAAAAAAATATTAAGGTTCACGAAAAATCTTTATTGATTTGGTCCCATCAAGAATAGCCCTCCAAAATATTCACCTGATAGACCTCCTCAAAATAGTCCTGGTCCTTACAACCAGTGGCTTCTGATACCACAAAATTCCAAAACGGCCTCCCATCTCCCTGATAAAACAATGAACTAGATCGGGTGACAAACAATAGAGAGTCTTTCAGAATCAATGCATGAATAACAAGGAAGCTAGTAATATTTGAAGTAATGGGGAAGATAAAGCTACCTCAACTGGTACACATCAAAAGGGCTTGAAATGTGAGAAGGATATGATAAATGGAGAGACAATGACCTGGTATCGTAGTTTATGGGGCCATGGAGCAGAAAATGCTCTCTTAAACCCTTGCTTTATCTCTGGTGCTGTCACAGTTAGACCTAGAAAGTTTGGAAGCAATTCAGTGGAGAGAAATTTGGGGAGTATTCAGCAGCGCTAGAATCTAATCCATCATCTTCAGACTTCAGTCAAGACTACGGAAAATATGAAATCAATAAAACAATTTGATTACATAGCCACTCTCACTTTAGCATGTGCGTGAATGCATTAGCTTCTCCAGCAACATCTACCAACCTACCCTCTGTTCACCACCAAGAAATTGATCACTAAGTTCTTAATCTACGAGAAAATTTTATCGATTCCAGAACTTCTCAACAGGTTATCGAAATCTGCCAAAGGGACGATGAGCCGGGTGAGCGAGCCTACCGTATTTCCTTCCGATTGAAGCATACGTCTCTTCCACAGGTCTCCGCAGCTGCAAAAGTGTTCCTCCGGCATCCACCAGAAGACCGTCGTAAGCTCTCCGAACCGCACCCTCCCCTGCTTCGGAGAACTAAATTCAACTCGCTTCCGACACCGGCATTGATGTAGATAATTGAGAGAGCAAGAACGAGAAACGACCTTGGCGGAGGTGCATCGAAGAAGGGCGATTATGTGAGAACGATCGGTTGAAGCTCATAAGATTCAAGGATCTGAAGAGAGACCTTCTAATGCCGCACTTCGTCAAGCAACTCTCCATGAAGCCGATCCATGTCGCCATCTCCACGTCTCCTCGACCCCTTCTCTATGTGAAACGAAGCTTCCGGAAAGAGTTTATTTTCAGTTTTAAGTCCTCCATATTTATTAAAATCAATATTTAAACTCCTAATTATAATTTGTTAGCAATACAACACAAATATCTTGAGCATTTTGCTAATAAAAATCATCTCCACAACATTATGTCATCAAGTCTCAATATAAATTAACTGAATTACTGAGCATAAATTATAATATGAATTAATAATTTTAAATAAATATAAATTCAATATTTATAATGTCATAACATTTTTCTCGAACAAATATTTACTAAAATTAATAGCATAATATTGATATTTACTTACTGATGCCATGTAAGATGAAAAATGAACATACATCTGAGTTGAACTTTCTTTTCCATGAAGAAACTCCCATGACATTCATTTCAATAACCATGAAGAACAGCTCCAAATTATCATAGGTTACATCAATGTAGCCCCTGTGCATTTGATTCAGTCAATAGCCAAATTTAACATTTCCTTCCATTGCTGCAAGATGGTCCATAACTAGAACATTCAATAAATAATCTCAATTTACTTTGTACCCAGAAGTTACATGAGGAATTACACAAGGAAGCTAATGAAACATACCAGGTTTTGCTCTTACATCCTACAAAAGAACACAAATCTGAAGTCCAGACTTGACTGATCCCACATCAAATTCTAGCTGTCAAACTGTTCACCATAGCATTAAAGAAGTTGAACAAAATAACATTAGATAATTTCTAATCAAGAACACTCTCAAAAGTCTAAAAGGGGACAAATTTTAAAATAATTACCAAAATAATGTCTGCTGAAATGACTTTTTCAGCTCTATTTTACCAAACAATGCACCCCATCTTGAGAGATGTGGAGATGATGTACATTTCGGGTTGATGCACTCTATATGGAGAGTCTTAATATGAGTCATTTGACTTTGTCATCACGGTTCGTGTAATGGTACAAAAGCACAGGAGAGGTTTTGCTCAACTGCCCAAAAAAAACTTGTTATGAGAATATTGAGTAAAAGATATCTGAAATCGAAGGGTTCACGTTACAACCAAGCAACCCGATGTATAACCCACAAATTACTGATTACCGAAAAGGTCGCCCCAATTTGAAAATGAAACTTTTAGGTTTCTTGTTATTTAGTATTACCAAACTTACCCGGACGAAAAACAGTAACTTGACAGCTCAAGGAGGAATGGGTAGAGATGGAAGTCCCCTATGGTGAAACAGCTTCGGCAGTGTCCTGATATGAAAGCAATATGCGATAGTTCCTCATATGATGAAAATATCTTTCATTATCACATTCACTTATTAAAGGCTTTGTAAAATATATATAGCAAGGGGCATACTAGCTGTAGCAAAACCTATTTAGCCCGTGTAAGACTATCGTTTTTCTGTGAATATCATAAAAAACTGGGAAAATGGGAGATTTTTAACCTGTTTACTTGTTGGCCTCCTGAGAAAGTCAGCTCCCAAAAATGCAAGAAGATACTACTATCTTGCATTTATTCATGAATATTTGATCAGATTTTTCCAATTCAAATCCTGTGCTAAGGAATCCTGCTGAACCTTTGACAAAACCACAATTAAGTGTTTGATTTCTTGCATTAAAGGATATTTCTATCTCCTCAAGTGGTTGGTGTCCGGAAAACCTCAGTCCCATTGAATTTTCCAATTCCTGGTCAACATACTGCAATGAAAATTTTGGAAATTCTGCAAAAGTGTCTGGTTCGACTACATTGTCAACTGATTCTAGCAAGCCAACTTCACGAGGAAAGTTTGAAACATTAAGAGACATAGGAAGAATGAAAATGTTGCAGAAAATAACATGTTTTTTTGAGGCTACCAAGCAATAAACAAGATAAAACAGGATAGAGATATTTCATGAACAAGACTTGAAGCATCCCAAGAGGACGAAGCAAGTTAGCAATACAAACAGTGACACAGTTAAAAGATGACATAACACACATTTCCTTCCATGTTTGCTTCTTGGTGGGTGATGACATCAGACTCTACACGTAGTTCTCTTATTAACTGGGTAGATGTGTTATTGCTTTCAATCTTAGCTACAATAATTGGTAAATGTACATATGCTGTGGGATTCAGATTCCACAGGAAGAAGCACAGATAAACAATGCCAATAGATATGCATTCCACAGAAAGAAGTACAGCAATAATATCAGATTGCAGACAAAAATGGAATGCTGTGTTACAGGAGGCTGAAACTTTTCACTGCAAAAAACCATACAAATAGTGTATAAATTAATAAACATCTTTAACCAACTCTTGAAAAGGCTGACATCTATCCTATTACCCATAGATGAACCGTAAGAACATTTAAATTCCAAATGTATGTAGTGGCTTTTAATGGATTTCGTATAATTATAACTACGATGGCAGGGCTGGCACAATTGAATTTCCTCATTAAGATGTGACACCTACACGATAAATTCTAAGCAAATAAAGACAAAAATGTTCATCTGAAACAGAGACAAATATTGGAATCTCACCGTGAAAGAGCAAATTTAAGCCTAAAGCTGCCAAGCAGAAAAAGAAAATAACAGTAATTAGGAGCATCAAACGGGAAAACCTATGCTCAGTAATCCTTTTTCCCCTCTTCTCGGACAACAGCTCGCAATTGAGCTTGCTCAGACCCATTTCTTTCATCCACCCGAGCAAACAGCTCATCTCTGAGATACAAAAGCCATATGAACTTCATATACTCAATATATCAGAAAAATAAGCCAACAAAATAAAACAAAATGCATTCCTTCACAGAGGAACTTTTGCTCTTATATCTCAATGTGAGGCCTTCTACCAGAAGACCGTCACGGGCAAAACATTGTGAAACAGCACAAGCAGATAGATTGAGCAGGAAGCGCGGCGATAGTTTTCTTCAAGCAAGCGGTTTTCAGCCATTCTCGCGCGCTACTGCATCTTTCACGATTGAGCTCTGACCTTCTTCAACAGCGTTCCAAATCGAGATGGCGATGTAAGATAACTGATGACTTGAGTGAGGAACAAGAAAGATAACATAATTGCAAATAAGCCCTTTATATTTGAATTTCACAGCAACTACTCCCTGAAGTTTTCAACCATGCTTCCATAATTTTTAGTTAAATAAAATACTTTTATTTTTTGTATAATATAATATTTTTTAAGAATTTATATATGAACACAATAATACTAAATTATTACTTAATTCAACAAGCTAAATTATATTTTATTATAATTTAATATATACCATAATTTAATATGGCATATGATCATAATTTAATAAATATTACGTGTAATAAAAATAGTATAATGTGGAGATATTAAATTTATGATTTAAAAAAAATAAATGGCTAATTTAATATCATATTTTTATTTCCATAAAATGGAATATATATCTTTATTTATTTGCTCCAATAACCATAAATAATATGGAATATATATTTTTATTCAGGATTATATTTTCCTTAATTATAGTTTTAGATTAATAATCCATTTAATTACATATATATTTTTTATTTTTATTTTCAAAATCTAATACAACCATAAATAATATAACTTTTATTATTTTATCGTATTAATTATTTATTTATTTATTCATCCAAAAATAAATTATTTTCCCGCAAAATTTTGCAAAGCGCGCGCCAAACGTTGGAAAAAACTCGCTCAAAAGAGCCAAAATCGCAATATACCGTTTCTTGTTCCCGCCAAATCCCAAATCAATTTCTTCTTCCTCTCTCTCCATAGTCGGCTGAAAGCTCCACTCTGTTGACCTCGTAGATGGATCTCACAGTGATCGGGAAGCGGTTGGGGATCTCCGATAAGCAACTCATCCGGAAGGCAGCAGAGATCCGTCGCCTCTGTGATTTACGGTTTTTTTCTTCCGCCATTGGGATGGTACGTGTCTTGTTCCGTTTCATTTAGCATTTCCCTCTGTGAGTGACTGTATCTCATTCGGGAGATATTGGTTGCTGATTGTCGTCTTTTCTTTGCAGGGAGAGGTGTGCAAAGCGATAATCTGCTTAGAGATCGCTGCGAACAGGTCCCGTTCTTGTATCTGTTTGGTTAGTCTGTCGATGCCGAATCATTCCGGAGGGCCTAACCGGTGGTTTTATTGCTTGCAGATCAGAAATTATGTTTGATAGGCCGAATGCAGTTAAGTTGAGTGGGGTATCCGAGAAAGCTTACAATAGGTGCTTCAACTGTATGCAAAACATTATTGGTGTCGAGTAGGTTTCGAAGCCATTAATTCAGATCTATGTAATGGAAAATGATTGTGCAGGGAGTATAATGATGGTTTGTGGTGATGTTGCAGAAATACTCTTGACGTAAGAGAGCTGGGGATTCAATTTGGATGTATTAGGCTCATTCCTTTCGTGAAGAAGGGACTCTCTACGTAAGTATAAGTATGATCACCATTTACTTAAAGGATAATCGAACCTTCTGTACTAGAGCAGTTATAGTTTTATTTTGGAGTTACATGTATAGTGTGATTTATATCTTGGAGATGTATGATGAATTTCCTATCTTGTTTCCATTGCATTCTTCTTACATTAAAAAGTAATCGCACCGAAAATTGCGCTAGTGTCGTAGGTTTGTTCTAATTGGATTAGCATTATTAGTTTGCAGGAATATCAGAGAAATAAATAAATTCAATAGCATTACATTGTAAGCTAACATCGTCTACTTTCCCAGGTACAAGGAGAGGTTTGTTGCATCCCTACCTGCCTCTCGCCGTGCAACTGCTGACATCACCCGACCTGTGTTTACAGCAGTAGCATTTTATCTGAGTGCAAAGAAACATAAGGTATAATCTTTTGAGCTAAAATTTTGGTTATACCAAATTTTAATTGCTGCCAAACTTCTCTAAATCTCAGTGCTCTAAATTGCAGCTTAAGATAGACAAACTCAAGTTTATCGAGGTGTGTGGAACATCTGAAAGGGAATTCACTTGTGTAAGATTTCCATCAAGCCTCTTGTATATCTATCCCCTGTAGCTCTTTTCAGGACCTTCTTTATCGCTACTTTTACCGTGATCGCAGGTTTCCAACTCCATGATGGACCTTTCCTTTGATGTTTTTGGTATTGAAAAGGAAAAGAAAGATCATAGGGAAATAAAAGGAAATAAAGGTAAAACTTATATTTTATCCATCATTTTCATTTAGATGCATATTGGTCAGTGAGTACATGAACCTTGTCCGTATTCTCATTTGGCTTTTTATGTCGCACTTTCAGATTTATTGGATAAGCCTGAGAAAAGATCACTGGATGAAGGTGCCTACATATCTCATGATGAACCAGAGGTACGATATGGAAATATATGAAAAGAAGTGTGTTTCCCATATTGCAGTAATGTTTCTTTCATACTTGGTAAGATACAGGGCATTGTTGTGCTTGCCTTTCATGTCTGCTTTCATCTTTAGAATATTACAAAAAGTAACCATGAAGCTTCAGTTTTGACTATCGCAAAAGTGCAATCCTTCATAATCATTCAGCAAGTAGCTCACATTACCAGTGAAGTGAACGCCACCCATTTAACCAGACTAGCCAATTGCCAGCTAGGAGTGATTATAATCTTACAGAACCATGGTAGAATGGTAGGAGTAACAGTAAAACTTATATACTGATTGTCGTCTTTGCAGTCATTGTGTTACAAGAAGCTTAAAAGGATGGAGACGAACATATGTGAGCAGTGGAAATCATCTGTCCTCCAATCCAACAAGAACAGAGGAAAAGGTGGTTGAATCATTCCCCTCCCAGCAGAATTTTAACCAAACTTTGCCTTCATCCGATGGAATTCATCGTCAATACTTTTGTTTCTCAGTTTCCTGCAAGCGGGCTAAGAAAACAAAGATCGACTTCTTAAAGAAAGCCCTCGAGACCCAAGAAATGGAAGCAGCAACACAAGGACAGTGACACATTCCCTGACTGCTATGCTCTTCAGCTGGCTCATGACCTGTACAGACATGATCTAACCATTTTTGCCTGATTAATTAAGTAGCTCCTTTCTTCTCGAGCTGTACCCATTGGCCATTTTTTTAGATCCATATGTGGTCAATTTGGCATGTATTGAATAATATACTTGTGTGTAATTCTTGCTCTATAGACAGTAGCTTGTTGGGTTTGTCTGGCAGGCATTGATTATCTTGCTCAATAGACTCTTGCATTTGGGGACTACTTATTTGACCATTTTAATCGAATTTGGCCTCCAAGTTTGGTAATCATTAAGTTCATTCCTATAACACCTAACTCGACCAACCTTAATTTATTACCATAATTATAATATTTAATTAATATAATTAAAATGATGGTCCGAACTTTGCCAAGAAAATTGGGGACCGGTTCGGAACTAATCAAAATCGCCGCCGGCTCTGTCTCAGCCAAAGAAGCTTCGCCACGTGGATTGCTCGATCAACGCTTTCTAAAATATCCGTCCGCGTTTCTGGTCCCGTAAGGAGTTCGGAGAATCTTCTTCTCCCTACCCTAACCCTAATCTCCTTCTCCCTCTGAGCAAGCCCGTGGATTTTTCTTTGAAATTTCCGATCCTGGTTGATCTCCCGTGGTCTTTATAACCGAGAGGGTAGACGAGGGGAGGGAGGTGGAATCGAGGCCAATCCGTCAACCAGCCAACCGTCTGGAGGAGTCTTGCAACTGAAAGTGCCTGTGCCAGAGGGAGTTGATATCGGGAGCTTCAGTTCTCTTGCTGTCTCGGATCGTCGGAGCTTGAATTCGTCATCTAGGAGGCATGAAGTACACGGTGTCCGACGAATTGCTGGGTACTTTTGTCCCGATAGTAGTCTACTGGGTTTATTCAGGGATTTACATCGTGGTGGGATCGCTGGACAATTACCGGCTGCACTCGAGGAAGGAGGAGGACGATAAGAACTTGGTGTCGAAGACAACTGTGGTCAAAGGTGTTATTCTACAACAGGTTGTTCAAGCTGTTGTTGCGATCTTTTTGTTCACGGTATGCAACTTCCTCTTCATCACTGTTTTGGTCGAGTTCTGACTCTTGTTGGATTCAGTCTTGCGGTAGTCTTCTTCTGAATGTGCGATCGGATTGAAACACTCGTCAGTTTGGAATTTCGTTTTGAAAGTTGCATCTTAAGAGTTTGCTTCAGTTTTAAGGTTTTACCGCTTGGACTGGTCAATGGAGCATTTGTTTGATGCTTCTATAGGGCAGTAGCTTCCTTGATGGTTGTGAACTTCTTCTGCCTCACAAGTTTTCCTGATAATATTTCCAAAATTACTCTCATAAACAGCAATAAATTTTGCATCTGTTAAGGAATTTACTCTCATAAAACTTGCTAGATTTTCGCATATATAAATAAGGAATTTACTCTCGTAAAACTTGCTAGATTTTCGCATATATAAATTCTACAAGATGGGTATACCAGTGGAGATAACTTTGCCTTCCTTCTACAAATCCAGAGTTTTAGTTAGTGTTGTGATTGTTGAAGTCACAATGTTTAGCTCTTTATATTGATTTTGAAGAAAGGGGATTTATAATGGGTGTTGTTTATGCTTGCCATAATCTAATTTGTTGTGACAAATGACTTGTTTCTTGCCGAATTTGAGCCTTGATTCATGGCCATGGACTTGTTGCAGATTACTGGGGATAGTTCAGGTGATTCTGCCGATTCGAGCACCTCCATCCTTGTCCTAGCAAGGAAGTTCATTACGGCCATGGTGATCCTGGATACATGGCAGTACTTCATGCATCGATATATGCACATCAACAAGTTCTTGTACAAGCACGTACATTCCCAGCACCACCGCCTAGTGGTCCCTTATGCTTTCGGGGCCCTGTACAACCACCCCCTGGAGGGCCTTCTACTTGACACAGTGGGCGGTGCCATTTCCTTCCTCCTCTCCGGCATGTCCCCTCGAATGTCCATATTCTTCTTCTCATTTGCCACCATCAAGACAGTCGACGACCACTGTGGCTTGTGGCTCCCTTTCAACATCTTCCACGTCTTCTTCAGCAACAACGCGGCGTACCACGACGTCCACCACCAGTTCTACGGGAGCAAGTACAACTTCTCGCAGCCATTTTTTGTGGCGTGGGATCGGATTCTAGGGACCCACATGCCCTACACGCTAGAGCAGAGGAAAGGAGGAGGCTTGGAGGCCAGGCCAACTAAGGAATACAAGGAGAATTGAGATTCCTACACCGAGTAACCCAGTTTTCACCTATGAGGTACGAGTTTTTTCCTATGTAGCCTTAATGTATATATGATGCTGTGCATTTTGCTTGCTCTTTGGGTTATGTTAGCATCGTATTACGAGTTTTCGCGGTTGGGCAAACACTATAATGGATGCCTCGGTTTGATTATCAAGAAGATGGAATGTCGATGCATCCATTTGAGGCATCAAAAGCTGAGTCTTTTTTGCACTTAACTCACAAAATCTACTTAAAAAAAAAAGGTGTGTTACCTTAGCCAGCCCTATAAAGCTTGTGAAAGGGCATAAATGTGTTGGGCCTTAAACAGTCCCTATAAAGCTGATCATAGTTCATGGGCCATGGCTGCTTGTGAAACAAACCTATAAAGCTAATTTGAATTGTACAGGGACACCAAAAGGGTTGATGGGCTTGCATTTTTTGGTACCACAGTATCATAAACCTAAAAGAACTGATGGATCATGACAAAATTTCACCATGGAATGGATCTCTTAGGCACCACAAAACACAATCATCAGTAAACAAGAAATTCAAGGTAAAAAAAATTGTCAAATCTTTGCAAGAGTGGACTAGTAGACAAAGTAAGGAACTCAGAAGCTTAAATCAAACAAACTAATAACATCCAGCCAACATCTTCTATTTTAAAGAGTTCATCCACAAGGAAGGGACCAAAATTACTGAAATATGACGGGTAACCTGGTATTCATACTCAGCTCTTGGAGGCAAGTTTTTCCTTTGCCTTCTGTATCTTCAACACTTTCTTCACAATCTTTTGCTCTTCCACCAAAAAAGCACGGATGATCCTGCAAAGCAATATTTGTCAAAAATGAAAGAAAATCATTATCTGCTATCATTATATGGAATGATAGTCATGACAAAAACCTTTCTCTAACAGCTCCTCCAGACAAAACGCCACCATAAGCACGGTTGACAGTTCGGCGATTCCTAGATAATCTTGACCTTTTGTATTCTGCTGGCCTCAAGTGGGGAATCTGTAAAGAGAGTTTAGCTTGAGTTAAATACACTACAAAAAGATGTTAAAAATCCAGCCTAAATAACAATCAGAAATGAAAGGAAATTAAATTCATCGATTAAATGCCAGGAAGAACAGCTAAAAAATGCACTGTTGAATTTCCATTTAAATATGGGCAATGACAACTTCTCAGCTTCGTTTAAGACAACCGCGTAGATACTAAAAAAACCTCCATCATATCACGAATCAATCCAGAACGGCAACTGAATACCTAGATCCAACGCTTCACTATCGTCGCATGGACGGAAACGCCACCTCCTGGTCAAAGGCAGGTAAAAGACTATTAAACGTAATTGACATATGTGCAATTCATACCCCCTGAATCCTCTTGCCGGTCACCGGACACTTGGGGCCACTAGCTCTCTTCTTCGTGCTCAGGTAAACAAGCTTTCCACCTGCATTTTGCATTGACCACAATCACTTAAACGCAGTCGCGATAACAGATATACACCAAACGATGCGTATACAAGGATTACGCGTAGTGTAGTATCATCACAAAGTACACATTCTAATCAATCAAAGCACGGATTCCGGCCACTATAAAACCCGCGCATCGAAGCATCGACTGAGAGATAAGTCCAACGACTTACCGGGGGTTTTAACGACCCGATGCTGATTCGACCTTGTGGCATAACTATGCCGCGTCCTGTACGTGAGTCGCTGCACCATTTTCCCCTTCTTCTCTGCGCTTCTCTCTCTCTCTCTCTCCTAGGGTTCGCGACTGGCAGAGAGAGTATGACAGAGACAAGGCTTCCAATTTATACTATGCTTCATCATTATGCTGCCCTAGATCAGACGGCTCACGAGTGGGTAATCTAATCCCTCCTTGATCAAACCGGAATTCAGTTCAGATAGTTTCTCGAGCCAAGCGGCCCGCCCAAGCCCCTGTTAAATGAGCGGTTCAACTCGGTTGAACCGGAAGAGGAAGAGCAAGAATGAAGGGTCCAAGTGAATCTTCCTGCCGACAAAGATGATCCTGTCGAGTTTCTCATGGCACCAGACCACCTGATCTCGTGTCGGCCTCGCCATGTTCAGCACTCTGGAGATCAATCTCACTTCCACCTGAGCCAACACCGCCGATATCAGCCTCCGATCACCCCTGTCCCGGCTCTTCTGAAACTGCTTCACAATGCAGTTCCCACTTCTTAGTACATCCTTGAGCTTCCTTTCCTTCTGCAGAAAACACCGTGAAATAAAACATAGAAGATGATCATTAGATGTAGAAGTGAGCTAAGAAGGTTGAGTTATATTTATACTGATATAATGTATTTTCTAATAGTAAAATTTTAAAAAATTCTAAAATATTATAAAAAATATTTCTAATTTTATACAAAAAAAAAAAGGAACATTTCTATATTTTATTTAATTTATTATTATATTTTTAATACCCACTTTTATAGATATTATTATTCCATTATTAAATTAGTAAAATAATAACTTTAACTTGGGTATTTTCTTATATATAAGATAAATTTTAATATCAGGTTAGGTATATTTTTTAGCCTATTATTTAATTTATTATAATATTTTCAACATCATTTATAAAATGTATACAAATAATGTATTATTTTTCAAGTTTCGAATTAAATTAAGGAAACAATATACCCGAGTTATATATTTTTCTTTTATACTCATTCAAAAAATAAGTTTAATTTTTAATATCGAGTTAGATATATATTAACTTTGATATAATTTGAGACTCTGCTTCACAATGAAGTCGGAAGGGGTAGCTGCTGCATGTTTGAATGCTCGTTTCCATTTTAATGCCCCTTCATCTAAAAAGGGGAGAACTTTTCATGCCATGAACAAGGAGAGATTCTGAAGTAAAAGGTCAATAACTCCTCAGCAGGCACGAGAATGGAGAAGACGAAAGAGAAGAAAGGTGGATGGATGGTTGGGTGGGTGATGTCTGCACGTCAAGTTGAGGATTGAGGTGATGGTTGAGGTGGCAGTCACCAAGGATGCAAGATCAGGTCACCCTCATCACTCTCAAGAGTGAAACTCTGTGTCTTTGTGTCTTCTTCATCCCTAGATAGAGAGCCAGAATGGAACTTAGGAGGAGATGACCATTGTTCTTATGTAGGAGAAGTAGTATACCCTCCATTATTGGTTCAAATAGCCAAGTCAAGCCAAGCTGCAGATCAGACTGACCTAGTCCTGCAAGTGGGCATATGTGAAAGCCCCTACTCAAGAGAGAAGACAACAAATTGGCCTAAAAAGGAAGAGCCCGAAGTCTGCTTTGCCTTGCCCTTGTATAGAATTTTCCATTCTTGGTATTATATGCATCATCTGGGTTCAAGCTACTAAGTATTAATGGAAGGGATGGAACTTTGAACTTGGAACTAGCATGGAGGTTTACTTTGATGGTATACCTCTGTGCAAAGCTCTAGAGAAGATGAAGTGAAAGGGATGTAGAGGAAAATGGGTGATGAATGGCAATAATCAACTATCACAAGGAAGAAGAGCAAAAGGAGAACTCTTACAGTTAACAGAAGGCAAGAAATTCAACAACCCAAATCACCCTGCTGCACATCATGTGCTTCACTGGCGCTTTATAACCCAAGAACTCAGCCATCTTATCTTCTTTGCACATCTCCACACAAACAAGCTAGAGGAATATGACGAACACAAGCTATAGAGGAATTGGGATCCCAGCAGAGCGAGATCATGACATATTGTGTATGGGATTGGATCCTCTTCTAACTCGCCTCTTGCTTGCTGCATAAGGTATGAATCCACCATGGGAGGTGCTGGTCCCCTCCAAAAATCGCCGGTGGTCCTCGGTTGCCATGGCTCCTAAACTTCTCAATGCAGAGATGCCGGTCGGCTTTACTGATAGAATTCCAATGAAGATGAGAAGCATCAGTGCTCGGTATGGCAGCAAGCCCATGATGAGATGGATGATCCTAAGTCCCTAAAAGGACTATAGTTGACTCAGTGGAATGGAATGGAAGCAACTGTCTGATCTCTTGTGCCATCTTCTAGGTACAAGATGTGTATTTATGTCTAGGGGTGGTTTTTGTAAGCCATTTCTTTCCTGCAAATGGTCCCAGAAGACTGTAACAACAGAGAAGGGGAATAAATGGAAAAGATGAAATACAGAATCTCTTAATTTCATATTAAAAGATGTTATTATCTGGTTTTCACTTGCACAATAAAGAAGATGATGGGGGCCAGAGCAATTTGCAGGAAGTCAAGTTAGGTTCTTATTCTAAATTATCACTGTGATTGCTAAGCATGAAATCTAAGCATGCTGGTAAAGGTTGCTGATGATTATGAGGAACCCAAAATGGATGGATGAATGATGAGGAAGTTGGAACAGAGACCCTTTTTCTCAAGACATGCATCTTTTCCTCTTCCCTTTTGTAGATTTGTTCCATGCCTTTCTGCACTGCCTGCTCCTTTTCTCTTGATGTGCTTGAATGATCTGAATTCACACAAAAATTTGATGAAGGGAGCCAAAAAGATCACCAAGCAAAAAAGAGAACATGCTTTGAATTCAAGCTTTGAACAAGCATATTTTCAATACTAATCCTCATGTAAAGAAAAGGTTCAGTGATTACTTTCTTTAAAAAGAGCAGAATACATATGTGCGCTCATTCTCTTACCTTTTTCATCATCCAATTGTAAGGAAAGGAATCTTCTTGAGTGAACTTACTCTCATGAAAAGGAATGTGGGGCTCCCAGATGTGATTTTCTGGCCTCAACAGAGGCTGGATTTTGCAAGTTTACCACTGTAGGAAGGAATCAATTCCCTGTCTAAAGCAATGGCATTTAGAGGATGAAGAGGATCAAGTGCCCCTTCCCACTATGAAAGTCATCTCAAATAGATGAATAGCTTGTCCCCATGTAAGACAAACAGGTTGAGAAGCCTTTATTATACATTGAGAGGACAAACTGCATATAATGGGGGCAGTGAGTTCAAGTTTTCATCATGCAGTGGGATCACTCATCACATCTATACATATGACAGATCATGAAACAATTGGATATGGTGGTTGCAGACAGTTGAATTAGCGGATGCATCACTGGTTTTGCCTGAATCACAAGGCAAGAACCCGTGGTGTGACCCTCTTATAGAGAGAGTCCTGATAATGGCTGGCTTTCTTTTTCAACCAGTAGACCGTCGCTGGGTCCAAGAATCACACGGGTTCTTGATGAGCTGCAACTGGGTTTGCCGGAGCCATTGTTGGAGCTACGGCAAAGTGTACACCTCGACTGTGCCCCGCCTGTAAGATAAAGGCAACCCGCCTTGCTGCCGAAGCTGCAGCTTCCTGCTTCACACCCAAGGCACAATAGAAGCAAGCAGTGGTGTTAAATTTCCAAGAAAATTTCAATGGAGAGATGATGCCATGGAATTTTAATGAGCAAAAATGCTTGCCTGTCTTTGCCTTCGGTGCTGCAAGATGTTGATGGCCCATGCCATCATATAGCATGGCAAGAGAAAGCCAGCAGCTCGAAGCAAGAAGAGCTGCAAGAAACAATAAAATGTCGATTGGCACTGAAATTGAAGCACACCGTTGAAATGTCTGTTTTACAAAGCTAAGCAACCAATGTATGTTTCACCATAAACATAGAGTTTAAGTTCAATAAGGTCACACTTACAGAGAAATAAGCAGAGGGGTCATCTTCCTCATCTTTATCTGGGATTGTCAATGCATGGCGCAGAAGCAGAAGGGTCATTAACTGCCAGATGATGAACAATGTGTGAGAAGGCATAAGTTGCAAGAAAGTCCTTTTAGTCACACAAATAAGCTTGTAAAATTTTCACATTTCCCATCAAACCATCCATAAAATTAAAGGAAGCTGATTTGTGCTCATTAAGTAGGCTAAGGCAGTGCGTCTACAAATGCACCTTATAAACTGCAATCTACAACAGAAGGTTTAGAGTTTTCATCATGAGAACAATAGAATGTAAGGCATATTTAGAATCCACAAATAATCAGAACATACGAATCAAATTACACGAGCTTCTGTTAATGATCTGATAGAGGCACTAAACTACATAGCACAAGAGAAGAATATCAGATGCCCTGAACACAGTTTCCATTGAGTGATGATGAGTTCAAAGTAGAGAGCTTACAATTAAAGCAACTGAACGACAAAAAGCAGCTCCATTTGCATTTGAATTTCCGTAGTCATCATAATCGGCATCCATAAATTGGCGTTCTGTCTCTGTTATTGCTATGAGGCGAGGATCTTGCAGGTCTAGAGGGGTGCCTGATATGGTCCAACCTCCACTAAAAATTTTCAGAAGAGAAAATCAAGGCAATTAAAAAGAAATCTAATGCGGGTAGAGTAGCATGGGCATGGCCGTGGGGGTGGGGGGGCATTTCTAACACGGTTTCATTGGTTTGAACAAGGTGAAAACATCAAGGGAAGTCATTGTTACCCGATATCAATTATAGCATTTTCAGGCCCGGGAAGGCGTGACCGGGCAGTATAATTAGGTTGGAATGGCTGCAATACAAAAAACAAAAACAAATGCAACAGGCTGATATCTTAAACCTGACTATGCATTAATCAATAAGAAATGGAGAAGCCGAGGAAGCGTTTTTGCCTGATGACAGATTTCACACATGGTATCGCCTTTCTCGTCGCACCAATGTTGAACACACTTCTGATGAGCATACTGCAAATGATTTGGCATTGATCAAAGATATCAGTATATGGTAATTTTGATGCACAAACATGTCAAATAAAACAGAACATATCCTTCATAAGAAATGGCATTACACACATGGTTTTCTTTCCATTTACTAGTGATCAACAGGAACATTTTCATCACTAGATTATGTAAACCTGTGAGAACCATTATCAGATTACATCTAGCTCGGGCAAAATCATCCTTTTAATGGTCAATTCAAGGATCAAGAATTATTTGAACCCGAAAACCTAATAGCAGCATTAATAATCTGTAGTTACCAAAGAATATCAAATCCCTATGTCTGTGAGATTTAGGACTCTTAAGTGAGGCTATGAAATGATGGACCATGACCAAGGCCACAGAAATCATCTTTTTTACCTTGAGGCTGCCGCTGCAGGCACAAGGAGACTCCAGATTCTGAATGATATCCTCGTCCTGGCAAATCCGGCATTCACCCAACTGAATCAGGGGCTGCTCCTCGGTGGCACCACCCACGAATCGGGCGCAGTCGTTACTAGACGAGGCATTGGCGTCGCGCCTCTCATGACCATCGACGTACAGTACCACGTGATCGTTCATCTTGCTCTGCGCTGACAGACCTACACAAACCATTCAAAATAAGATCTCGTCAACAACAACAACAACCACCACCAAGAAGGCAAAGAAAGAACCCGCAAAGGCACCAAAGAGAGTAAGGGGTTTGCCTGTAAAAATGGCGAGAAAGGGGAGGTGGGTAGGCGATGAAAACTAGCAACCCAAATGGAGAGAGAGACGGAGAAGGGGGGTTAATAAATTGACTCCGCGTTCACGCGTTTCTTCTATTTGGGGTGGTCTCTGGCCATGAGGACAAAGACAAAGGAGGACATTGATGGTGTCATCCATTAATATTATCCTCCACCGGAAATTTAGGGCGGAAAGAAGGAAGGGGAGGAAGCGGAGATCGAGATGATCACGTGGTGAACTGAAGGCAATGGAGTAAGATAGGTGCGATACCTTCGGGATCCGCCGACCGTGGGACCGCAGCAGCAGCATGCTGATTAGAGCCTTCTAATGGTGATCTGACCGTAAGAAGTCGACCCTTTTAATCTCATGGCTCTGTCATCCTACCCCAATGAGAACAACCAACGCCTGCGATTCATCGGACTCTCTGGGAACCTTGTAGGGACCATGTCGCTATCTTCACCGCCCAAGGCATCCAACCCATCACTGGCAGAGTTCCCAGGCAGTGAAATTGGGATCCCTCCGTTTGCAGCCACTGGTACAGAAGGTAAGGGCCGGATATCAGGGGAGTCAAGGCTGCTTTCTGGGGATGAAGCCATAGGGCCATCATCTAGCTGAATCCCAACCGGACCTTGGTCAAGGTCACCCATTGACCGTTGAAGAAAAAGCTGCAAGGTCAAGTCAGAAGTGTAGTATCAGTAGACCTATTACTTGATATTACTTGCTGACAAAATAAACGAAGGCTTATAAAGCTCTGAATGATGGCTTACTGCATTAGGAACACTCACTCTCACCTAAACCAGCAAAATTTCATGTCTCTCTTTTCACTTAGAGACATATGCCACAAGACAGATGAGTACTTACCAGAAGAAGAGCAGAGACCATGAGAGTGAAGAACTGCGGATAGTTCTGCTTACCTATACAGTTGTTAAGCTACTGAAATCAAAAGCAATTTTCATCAGAAAATGAGGAAACATATATACGAAATTCTTGCCACTTTATCTTATGAACGGGATTGGAATGTAATAGACAATTTTCAGTTTCAGCAGACGGACCTCAAATTTACACAAGTTGCAGTGGAACATTCCATCATCACTTGACTGGCATTTACTTGTTCTTCTCTCAAACTACAACACTTGAAAATAAGAGCACAAGGGATGAAAATCCAAGAGGCACAATGCCCATCCACCCTTCCTAACTTCCTTGAATTCATGTCACCCATTAGAAATTTATAAGGATAGAAAGTTGGACTTAATTTCAAGTTATTAATTTTAAATAAAAATAAAATTAATTTTTATAAAGTAACAGAAAAAATTTAAATTTATCATCGGCCCAAATATGAAAAAAAAATCTAATTTTTATTTAATTATTAAATCGAAAGTATTATAATTGATAATAAAATTCCAAATTGAATAAAATATAAAAGTATTGTAATTATATAATATTAAAGATTTTATCCTAATTATAAATAATAATTTTAAGAATACATAATCCGACCCATCTCCACCGCATTAGTACTTCCCAGCCACCCATTTCCCTCCCATGGAAGCATTGATTTGTGCGTTGTTTCTTGGTCTCTGCCATGTTCTTCCATGTGATAATCTATGCTGCTTGGAAATTGCTTACTGAGTTAGGGGAACCAGTACTACCAAATGGCTCCACAAAGTTTTCACCTGTTTGTAGTTTCATCTTCTAGTCTTCCTGACTAAAGCTTGCCCTATGAATACTTTCCAGGTAAACTTGCCATGTTTCCAGGTAATTCCTCAGGCATTGTGCCAGAATTTAAATTATCCAGTAATTCCAACGTCCAAGAAGCAGAGACCTTCCTTCTGAAGATGATCCTCTAGGAGAGACCAATCAGAGTCTGGAAGATGATCTTTCCGTCTCATACCACTAGGAGAAGCTCAAATGCTAATACTGCAAAGCAGCGGCTGAAGATGATCCTCTTCTCTGATAGGTGTGCTGTCAGCGATTAGGCAAAGCAGAAGATTGTGAGCAATGTAGTCCATGCTCAGTCAGATTTTGTGGAGATTGAGTCTCAGGATAAAGTTCAGCTGACTGTTTCAGCTGATACAGACCTTGGGACTATCTATTCCATCACAGTTCCAGTGAGGAGGGTGAAGCCTGACTATCAAGCAAGCCTCGGAACAGATAGAATCCACAAGGAACATAGAGTACCTGGATATCGAGGAAAGGCCGGGAACTCTTGATGTGAGCTTCGACATCTTTGTGCCCGGTGACAACAACCCATCTTTCTAAGTTCAGTAGAGGAGTTGGGAGAAGAAAATGTACCGACTGATTGGTTTCTGTTCAGTTCTGCTGCTCTGCAGTATTTTCTGGTTTTTCCCTTTTGTCTTTCTTTCATCATAGTGCAGCAGTAAGAGTCTTTTGCTGATCTGTGTATAAGCAAATGAATTATTGTCTAACCATATATTTTATCATATGAATGCTTGATTTCCCTCTACAATGTACTTTACACTTTACCTACTAGAGAAACTGATTTTACATTCATTTTCAAACAGAGTATTCTGTAAATACTGGAAGAAAGGGTCCTAATGGAGGTGACCATACTCCACATTGTCAAATGATTTCCAGATATTTCAGGTGTAAGAATTGATGAAAATTTTCATACCTTCTCTGATGAGCCTCTTGACTCACTAAGGTTGGGGTTGACAGCTTTTCAACCATAAACAGTTCCCCTGAAAATACCAGAGAACAATGCTACCAACATAATGCACAAGCCATTAAGAGTAAGCTGCCACAAATCAACTGCTGAATTTTATTGAGAACTCGCCAAAATGATCAATCACTTGCAGAGACAAACATCTGTGCAACATTCCAAAAATAAAGTTATGATAACAGAGAACAACCTGGGGAGAAGAAAGAATGGATGCAGGTGCAGAAAGGAGAAATGACCATTTGTACACAAACGTGTGTTTTGTACAATCACAACAACCTCTTGTAACAACGTGCAACAGAGCCTGTAGTAGGCAGGCCTTCAATCTCGATCCTTGAGTGTGCTCATCGAACTCACGGTCGATGATACACGTACTTTGTTCGGGGATCCACAATAAGGCCTTTCCCACCATTCACCTCTAAATCGTGCCTGCATAGTCCAGGAAAATCAAAGCATAAGAAGCTTTTATCTTCCAGCTTCATTCTATGTGGAGCGATTCACCATCTGGTCATATTGTGGAGTCAGTTCGCAGATATGGCATTTAAAGGCCAATAAATAATGAACAATGTTTGGCAAAATAAGCTAAGCAATTTGTCGAGAATTTAAGAGAAGCTAAGATAATCCCCTCAATATTATGTTTTGTTCAGTCTATGGATGGTAAGTAGAAAAAGAAACTTACTGGAACACAAAGTCAGGGATGGTCAACTGCTCACGCGGAACATATTTGAACAACTGTAGAAGTCGATCAGCATATACCACTTTTTTCCACACCTGTTCACATTTCAAAAGAGTTTTACTTGCCAAAAGGAGATAACGTAAACTGGTGAGGAAACAGAAAATGTAAGCATACCACATTATCTACCAACAACTGCAGCGCTAAAACTGTTGCCTTTAGGTGAAAACTTGGATGGAGAACGTATATAGCCTATACAATGGGGCAGAGAAATGATATTTGATTTAAAAAACAATATGATAGTTTACAAGGATTAATAGATTATGAAGTAGTCATCCAAATTCCTCTAAAATATATAATATTTTTACATACATGTAAATTCCGCTGATGTTTGCGACCAAGGATCTGCTGTAATCTCCTTATCCATCCCAAATTTGGTTTACTGACAGTGAATAATTAAAAGTACCAACAAATTAGATTAGTTGTCTCAGGGATAAGCAAAAATCATACTGCTTCAGCAGCTAAACACTATGCTAATGAAGGCAATAATGCAATACTTACAGCTGCAGAGATGCTGCTGAGTGGAAGTAAACTATAGAATAAGGTTTCTTTATTAGTGGCTCAAATTCCTGTAATAAAAAATCAGAAGACTTGTAACACTTCTCACACCCATACTGTTGATTTTGCCAATCAGCATAAATATTTTATTTTACTTCTAATAAAAACTGATGCTTACCTTTATGACATAGAGTATAAACCGCTCTAGCTCAAGACAGCGCAATAGAAAATGTGCCCCCACAATAACCATCACAGGGCGACCTTCACTGTCTACACCACCTCTATACCTGCAGAGAAGAAAATATCAATTTACTCTCCACTGTGGACTCCACTAAAGAATTCTCCCAAAAAGAAAAAAAAAACACTAATGGACTCCACTTGTATACAATCAGCCAGAAGGGCTATAATTTTTGAAATTTTGCAAAAAATAAAAAAACCATATAAAAATTTTAAATAAGTATAGTCCAATTAGATGCCCATACAAATTAAATTTCCTTGAGAAAATTCACCAGTTCAGCCTGCCAATACATTTAACTTTTTACAGTGTTAAGTGACACTAGTTAAACAATTAATCTACTCCTGTGCAGATGCATTGACATGTTTCTATAATAAGAATCGAGGCTCAAGCGGTTTGAATACTGTTGTACCCGATAATGTTATGTCTATTATTGAGAATGAGAGAAGTATGAATTTTCATCTTCTTATTGCACAGATCTTACATCAGATTTGATAGATTAATCAGATTTTATTTTGATGAGCAAGAAAACAAACTGCCAATACAGCACAAGGAAAGCATTTGATGAGCAAGAAAAAAAAACTGCCAATACAGCACAAGGAAAGCATTTGATGAAAATGAATAACTACTTACACAATTTTCATCTCTGCAATTTCAGAGAGATTTAGGGAGTTCGCTTTGGCGAGGTATCTTGAATGAAGCGTGTACTCTTCAGAGGCAGATAAAGGGTGTCCTCCAAGGTCTCCAAATCCGAGCAGCTTGGCACAATTAAATCCACCTTGAGATTGGGCAGTCTTTTCCCATTGTTCACTGTGTCTCTGATCCGGATCTTTGATTAATGACATGAAAGCAGGATCCAAGTATGAATCCAAATATGATGAGTTCCTGACAGGAACAGAATTTTTATATAGAATCAGCAATTCTTATACAACTCAAATGTCTAAATGTATTAGAGATAACACACAACAGACAAATGTGAAGCACCTCCTGACTTTGAATTTCTATGAATTATAAGGGAACCAAATAGATTTGTCATATTTCTGCTTTAAAAAATGCTTTCAAGGATGGGGGAAATAAAGAGATGTATCTCTCTGTCTCACTTAAACAACTGAACTAGAGATTTTTTACCGAACAAATGTAATATAGCAGAATTACAGGTGAAAAGTACAGATTTATCTTCAAGAATCTTCCAAGTTACTATTACTACTAGATTTTTCCAAATTACTAATACTCATATGAATGTATCAATGTTGATCATGTGGTCCTTAAAATCGATTGAGATAGAGGGAAAACTGAATGTATATAATTATTTCTGGAATTAACATCAATTGACTCTATTGAGCCATTTAGAGTACTAACCTTCTCATCAAGCCAACGTCACTAACAGGTGGATCATCTGGGGCTTGAGGAGGTTTCGGAATAGTCTTCTTTGGCAAAGGCTTTATTCTAATTTTCCGCTCATCTATAATAGTCTCGCCATTCTCATCCCCAACATCAGCAGGAAGCTTTGAGATAGCAATTTCCTCTTCATGCTTGTCCCGAGGGAAGTAAAGAGGAAGCAATCTACGGTAAGAATATGATATATAAAGTAGCCTTAATGTTTCAGTACTGAAGAAAGGGCGAATATGGAATATTACTGCTTCACTTCATCATCATTACTAATGATACAGCACGTTAGTACCTCTTGTATATCTCTGTGTCATTTGCAGTGGTGGTGCAAAAGACAATAGCCTTAATTTTGTCCGTCTGCTTCTCAAGAAATCGGCGAATTGTCCCTAATAAAAACAAACAGAAATTTCAGTAACAAGTATCAAAAGAAGAAGAAAAAATTATCATCTTGATTAACATTTAAAACCAAGGAAGCAGGTACATGTACATATACACACACATAGTAAGTTCTAAATCATTGGGTCCAAGCAAAAAGGCAATATTATTTTCTTGAGCTTCATCCACCCAATATCATATCCCATTGACACAAATGGCTTATAGATAAAGAGTAAATGGTAGGAGATCAATGCCAAAGTAGGATGTTAGAAGAAGTGTTTTTGGGTCAACAATAGCCATTTTATTGATGATAGTGGGCATGCTAGTCTCATCATCAGCATTCTTTTCTCTCAAGAGCAAGATGTACTAGGCAGTACCATAGGCACACATTT
This sequence comes from Trapa incisa, assembly GCA_030064435.1. Classification (NCBI taxonomy): domain Eukaryota; kingdom Viridiplantae; phylum Streptophyta; class Magnoliopsida; order Myrtales; family Lythraceae; genus Trapa; species Trapa incisa. The sequence goes on along the minus strand of CM057774.1, from coordinate 303,124 downwards.
AAGATTACCTTCATGGATTTTATTTTCAAGTTCACAAATTTTTTATAGTAAACACCCTTTTCTGTAATTCAAATTACTGAGAATCAGAAAGAAGGGAACTTTCTTTTACTAGCTTAACAAAATATAGAAAATTCATCCCAAATAAATAAAACTCCTACAATAAAGTAGGATATCCACCTCTAGACAGGGATCTCAAAACCAAAATATTGCAAATAATAAAGAACAATATAACAGTGAGAGCACAATATCTGAATACAAATGACAATTTTTTCATAGTGCATGAGGCTTAATAAAAACATGGTTTTGTAATATAAGCCATTATATGTTATTCAGATAAAACTACGTCCCAAGTTCTAAAAAAAAATAACAAAACTCATAGGCCAAATTAGAGACATGCATCAGAACAAAAAACTTTACTTATAGCCACATGTGCAGCTGGTTCACGTGGATAATTCTTTGCTTCAGTGTATATGCAACCCATAGCTATGCTGCATTTTTAACATATCCAGGAAAATTGAATTTCAGTTAAACTGAATTTGATAAAAAAGAGCAAAATTTTGAAAAAACTGCAGCCACTCATTTGAGATGACCTCTGAAGCCTATTTTCAATTAGAAGTTCAAGGCAAGACCGATAGCAATGACTTAAAGCATTCTCTGCAGCTGTATGATATTTCACTGCATACTTCGGACCCACAGTATGAATCACCCTCCTGAAAAGATTTAAGAGCTTCATTTCTTAGTCAGAGAGTGACAAATTGAGATAAATCTTTAAGAAACCTCCAACTAATGATCAGTAATAGTAATATCTTTAGAGGACCATCCAACTAATAAAGAGTGGCACAATATCAACCTCGCCGGAAGATCATATGCATTTGTAACTTTTGCCATTCCTGTCCGACATCCACCCTGTCCAACAAAAAAATCCATAAAATATGTTTTAAGTAACCATCAAAATATAGTAAGCTGTGAAACTTGGCATAGCATCATGTGGCAACATGTACAAGTACATTTATGATAAAGTCAGCTATTCTGTTACTAAGGAGCGAGATCAGTTAACTCACCAATGAAGCACATTCCTCTGCAAGACCAGGTCCAGCTGCTGCATGCAACCCAGGACTACTATGTGCTTCATCCATATTCTATCCACCAGCCAACATTATTTTAGATCCCTTTATTTTAAAAAATACCTATGGTGTTCGTGTAACAAAAGTGACAAAGCTTGTTGAGATCATTACACACAGATAGTAATAAAAATGTCCCTATCTGCATTATAGAGCTGAATATTTCCTTCACAGGAGCTCTTAAGCATAGGGTAACATGTCTTTGTTGTATTAAACGCACAGAAGAATCATCCCATTTGAGAGAAGTCCTGCTATTATATCAGCTGACATTTGAGATTGACAGCTTTCCTGAACTTAATTATCTATATTTTTTCTCCTGTTTAAAGTGACCAGTCTAGGAACTGTACCATCAATCATATAGATTGCAATGGAAAAGATTACTTCCGTCCGTCAACATATAAGCATTATTGTCGCTATGATATTGTGAGTATTTCATGGATCCTGGTTCCATATTTTTCAAAGTGTAAACTACAGAATAATCACCAAGAATGACAACCAGAAAAAGATCGACTAAAGGATTTTCCATTTAAAAAACAGAGCCAAATCTCTCTGTTGACTAAATGCTAATATGCATGAGAATGAAGGTAAAATACCTCATTTGTAGAATTGACAACTGCATCGACCTCAAGATTCCATGGGTTCCCCCTCCAAAGGTATATCTTAGAGTTAATTTCTTGGTCAACTGGAAACCTTGATACCATCCCATTACTAGAACTCTCAGCTCCAGAATGTGACGTTAGAGGATCAGCAAAGTATGGATTAGAAAATGACGGGTCTTCATTTTCATATTGTGAAGACAGTCGGTAATCTGCATCACTCCACCTCGGTACTTGATCAAGGCTCACAACATACTCCCCACTCTCAGTTGGCAATCCACCAACAGATTCAGCAGCGGCCACAGTGCGGTACATATCTGCAAGCCCAGTAGTATCTTCCCACTCCAAAATGACTATCCTCCGAACTCAAAGGATTGTTTGAGGTTTCTCAACTTCTTAGTGATATAAAAAATTAAACATACACATCTCCCAGAAGCTCAATGGCCTAGCACCACCCTCCCCGCTTAATTCCAAGTCCTGGGCAACAAAATTTTGCATACTTCATTAGAATAATAAGCGAACATTGAGCAAGATAAGTGATATATTCGTGGATATGAGAAGATCAAAATTCTTGTGCAATGATACAAAAATACAATCAGGGAAGAAACTACACTTAAGAGATCACAAAAGGGGAGGATACACAAATCACCCCATATTAATCACCTCGATTCAGAAACTGGTGGAACCTACGGGAACATACCCATAGGATCAATCAAATGCCACTCAATTCTTACATCTCCAAGGCCATCAAACTTCAATTGCAGGCGACGGAAAGGTCCGGTACAGTAACATGCAACCGCACATCCAAACAACGACATCTTAGAAAATTCCATGAAAACTATGAAAAATCTTGGATTCCTCAAGCCATAAGGCAATTCATCACTGATTCGCACCCATGCTGACACTTTTAACCAGTAAACAGGGAAAGCCCGAAGACAAATTGGATCAAATCCTAGCAGAGGAGAGTAAATGAGAGTAGACATACCTCTGTGAACTATGGAGGGTACGAGGACGGAGAAGCGAGGCGAGGGGATGCGATGTGGAATCGCACAACCGCTTGTCGTAGGGCGATGAGCCTACACCTTTGCAATTCTACAGGAAGGTGGAGTTTTGGCTACGGAGGAAAAATACAATTAATTAATAATTAATACAATTGTACCCTTAATGTTTCCTTAAATTCCGTTTGAGTCCTTACTTTCTTCACCATGCATCTATGGTGGAATGTAAATGCGCCAATAGGTTTAGGGAGTAAATGACAAATCTCATAATTCTTTTGAACTTGCTGCCGTTTCACAACTAGCCAAAAACATAAAACCATACAAGAAGTGCCACGTGAGCAGGATCCAAGATGTTCAATAATGTTCAAATTTCTACCTCCTTTGAATGATTGGGACTTATGGATTGGTATTCTTTCTGTCTCGGTGGATGGTTGCTTCCTCTTGCCTTACCTTGACCTCCACCCGAACCCTTACCCATATCGAAACCAAAAGTAACTAATTTATTGTCTTCCGGCAAAAATAAAGGAAAGAAGGTTTTTGTTGAGAAATTTATAAGTAGAAATCGTATACAATAATTTATCACATAATATCAGATAATTATACTCTCATCCGATCTAAAATTAAAATTTTAGTTTATCGTATATTCGAGTATAAAGAAAAAATATTAAACTCAAATTAATTATTTCCACTATATGTGGGAAGTGTATTTAAAAGTGAGTTTGTTGGGAATAATATTACAAATTGAATTAAATAAACAAGTATTGTGAATTTATAAAGTTAAAAATATTACAGTACTTATAAGTTATAACTTCTAAGTATAAATTAGTACGAACTTTTATCGATTTACTAAATACTTTCTTACATGGTATTAGAGTAGTGTGCTCGCACCCATACCCGACCTAACACTGAAAATCCGGCTTGTATTCTGCCCGAATATTGAGAAAAAATACCATATTAGATAAAATAGAGAAGTATTATAGGTTTATAAAATTGGAAAAGTTACACTAATTATAAGTTATAACTTTTAAATATAAATCGATCTTACTACTTATCGGTTCATAATTTATTTTCACAATTTTAAATAAAACACCTCATCTAATTAATTAGATAATCCATTATTTCTCAGCAGCGTGGTTTCAATGCAGGGTTGAAATTACCATGGGAGGCCTTATTTGAAGAGGAAGGAATCTTAATGTAGATAACATGGTTAGTTAATTGAAGATTGAGTGTCTTACAAGGAACAAAACAGGCCAAGAAAAGCATTTCTTCTTTGTTGGATATGCATGTCTCCCTCATGCCCTACATCTATATTTGGCTCAGAAAAGTTTCAACTTTCAAATCACCATAAACTAGAAACCAGGAATGCATTAGATCAGAGGTGGCTATAGGTCACTCACTAACGTTTGTGGATTGTATCATTTATCTTAATTACCATATAGCATGATTGAGCCATAAACCTAGCCTACATTGTCCCCAACTAGAATAGAAATTATCTATATTACATGTTGCAAATTATGGGATGAAAAGCCCCAGATAAATACAAAATCCAATAATTTTCATCAAACATTGCTGTAAAAGGACCCACATTTCAAGAATAAAGACCCAGGAGACAACCAACTAGGGTGAGTGGATACAGAAAGAGACTCACAGGAATGTGGAATATGAGCAACTTCAAGAGGTATTGCTCCAGACATTTTGTTGTATGACAAATTCCTGAAGCAGGTTAAGGACTCAGCACCAAACCTACATGATTAATAAGATGTAGGCAAGAGTTCAAGAAAAGGAACTCACAAAATCTCCCAAGTTCCTTAGAGCTGGGAAACAACCTTCATTCTGTATCAGCTCCATCAGAGCAACAACTATATGATCGTTACCCACATCTCTACAAGACAATCAAGTTAAGTAGTACAGTAACCTCCAAGATTTTGATTGATGTGATTTTTCTTGCAGATAAAGATAATGAAGTTGAGATTGGCAAGCTCACCGGGACTTTCACCATTGCACTAAAGGGCAATGTAAAATGTCAACAGCAAGACCCAAAAAAAAATTAAGAAAATTTATTACTTTTGATCAACTAAATAAAAGAGAAGATATAAATAATTGTTGAAAATATTATCTCAAATTTATAAGATTGTAAATATACAAGTAATAAATTTTAATTAGATATAAGTATGATCTATTATCGATACACAATACCTTATTATATGGTATTAGAATTAGTGGGCTGGTATCCATACCCAACTGTGAAAACTCAACTCGTGTTCTGTTTAAGTATGGAAAAAAAAATACGTGTTCTGTTTAAGTATGGAAAAAAAATACGAATTATATTTTAGTCATATACTTGTTGAAGGTAGGTTTAAAATTTCACGTGAAAAGTGTATCAACATTGTACGTTTGCACGTGAAAATAGGTATTGAAAATATGATCAAAATTGAATAAAATAGAGAATTATTATGGGTTTATAATATAAAAAATATTTTATTATTTATAAGTGGATACACTTACCATATACCATTTTAAACCCGCACTCAATAAATATATGCAATTTATGTATGATTATTTCAATATCGGACATTTGGTAACAATATAATTAAATTGAGTATTTTTCTTCCATAATCGGGTAGAACAAGAGCTGAATTTCAAATTTCAGATCATGTACGAATGCAAATACACTAGTTCTAATAAAGTATTGTGAACCGATAACTTATCAAATTTATATCTATTTAAAAATCATAATTTATAAGAAGTAAATTATTTTTAATTTTATAAACTCACAATAATTTTTTATTTTATTTAATTTGATATCATATTATCAATAATAATTAACTTACCTACCATATTCTTCAACCCACATTCAATTATCCGATAGCTTATTCCATCCAAAATTTCCGGTAAAATAGCACAACGTCGGTTAAAGAGCAATTTAAAGATGGTCAAAACTAGATGACCTCCTAATGGGAAATTTTCATAATTCTATTGGATAGCAAGAGCTTAAGAATGTAATTCCAGCGGAGACAAGGAGCACACAAATTTTTAAGATGCTTCAATAGTCCAATATGAAGTGGAATAGGCCAGTCAATTTGTTAGTGTGGAGATATCTCACTGTAAAACAAAGATGATCAAGGAAATTCAAATTTATTATAGAGTGGTATTAATAAATTATACTTATAGTATGAGCTTTATTTTAAAAAAAATGGTTAGTTTCACAGAGAGAGTGGTATTAATAAATTAAATGGAAATGAAAAACGAATTTCGCGCTGGCTCTTACTTTGACTCCCCGACTATTCTCCACATCCAACGGTAGGGATCCGATCTTCGCTCTCGTCCCCTCAACAGCACGTTGCCCGCACAGTATATAAACCCCGTCTCCTTTTCTCTCGCACTCCCTCCCATCTCTCCCTGTCCAAAGATTTCTTCTTCGATCCTCTTCAATCCATTTCTGCTGCTCCAACAATGTCCACGGAGAAGGAACGCGAGACGCACGTTTACACGGCCAAGCTCGCCGAGCAGGCCGAGCGCTATGACGGTATGCGATGCAGATGCGGATCCGTTTCCGGTTTTCTTCCTACCTGTGACTGTCTGTGAGGAGTCATTTACTTCGCAGTCTAGGCTTTTATGCGTGTGTCAGAGCTGAGTAAATGAGGAAAATGGAAGGCTGAATGCGAGTTTTTTCTGAGCTACTGGATGTTGATTTTATATGCCATGAAACTTGAGAGATGGCCAAAACCAGAATTTTTTTATAGGGAAGTCACAATATATTGGTATAAAATAGTGTGAATTAAATGGTATTTTCACTGGAATGTGTTGCAGAGGCTCTGGCCTTGTGTTTCTAAATCTAGAGTTCATGATCTCCATGTATTTGGTATCTTTTGGCTTGTCCTTTCCTGCATGAGAAGGTGACGTTCTAGTAACGACTCCATATATCTTGATCAGATGTAACATTTCTCACTTATGATGTATCCATAGAGTTAAAATCTGAATTGGAGGACTCTCGCATATATAGGCAGGAATTATACTCAGATACCAACATGCAGTTTCGTCTTCATTCTCATATAGAAAAAAAGTTGGTTTCCCTTTCTGAAATTCCGTGCACCTGATGATTCAGAAATGGTAGAAGCCATGAAAACGGTTGCCAAGCTTAATTTGGAGCTGACAGTGGAGGAGAGGAACCTGCTATCTGTTGGCTACAAGAATGTCATTGGAGCTAGGCGAGCCTCCTGGCGCATCATGTCCTCAATTGAACAGAAGGAAGAATCAAAAGGGAATGAGCAGAATGTAAAAAAGATTACAAGTTATCGCCAGAAGGTTGAGGAAGAGCTCTCCAGGATTTGCAGTGATATTCTATCCATCATAGACCAGTACCTGATTCCCTCCTCCGGCTCAGCAGAGGCAACTGTTTTTTACTACAAAATGTAAGTTTCTTCAGGGAACACATTCGGATTTATCTTCAATTTAATCAATAATACTCCATACTTTCCTTGTGCATGAGCTGTGCATAGCAAATCCATATTATATCACTGTGTATTTGATTTCAGGAAAGGTGATTACTATCGCTACCTTGCTGAGTTCAAGACTGACCAAGAAAGGAAGGAGACTGCTGAGCAGTCACTGAAGGGCTATGAGGCATGTTGTTGTGACTTATATTCATATACCTGCCTGGAAAATCAGCCACACTTTATTATTTCTTTCCCATCAATTGACACCAGCCATTTCAACTCTTCTAGGCTGCTTTCAAAACTGCAAGTACGGATCTCCCGTCGACTCACCCAATACGTCTCGGGCTTGCCCTCAACTTTTCTGTATTTTACTATGAGATAATGAATTCCCCTGAAAGGTACTCTTCCTTACAAGCATGTCTCTGGAGAATCCCAGTTGCCTGTTCATAAGAGTAATATCTAATGAGTAGATTGAATCTGCAGGGCCTGCCACTTGGCCAAGCAAGCTTTTGATGAAGCTATTGCTGAGTTGGACACCCTGAGTGAGGAATCATACAAGGACAGCACATTGATTATGCAGCTCTTGAGAGATAACCTCACTCTCTGGACCTCTGATCTCCCTGAAGACGGAGGTAATATAAATAGTTTAGAATACTGTATCTGAATTCCATCTTCTACGTGCTCTAAAGTTCATATGAGACATACCTTGGGCGATATTGACTGCAAAGAGACGTGCTTTCAAAGAAATTCATTACTTTTACGAGAAAGGTTCTCAGATATAAAGTCTCGATTCCAGGTGAAGATGGTGTCAAACCCGAGGAAGGCAAGCCCGCGGAACCTGAGGTACTTCCATAAATTTTCAGATACTCTGAAGCTCCAACCTGATATTTACGCTCTGTGCTGACTCCATCCGACCTAAAACTCACTTGCAGCATTGACCGAGGTAGAATATCTCGATGGAAGTGGTCCTTCCACAGCACAGAACAACATGAAGAGCCGCCCAGGTTTTTTCTTTTCTGTGTGAAGCCCTTCATTCAAAATACTGATAAGAACTAGCTGTTGGGACATAAGAAATACCTGAGTTTTATGTTGCTAGGTTCAGGTTTCGGTTTTTCTGTATTGCCCCCCACTTGACGTCTTCTTCTTCTCTGTCTCCTGTGTTTAAGCTTTTGCTGTTATGAACTTCTATCTGAAGATCCTTCTTATAAGCTGAATGTTACTATGAAGTATTATGACCCTTCCTTCTGTCTGTCTTTTGTGTTTAAGCTTGGAATCTCCCAATTGATCAATCATACTATCAGAATACCCAGAAAACGAGATGAATAGCATAATTTTTTTACATGATAACCATTACATGGCCAAAATTTGTAACCAATGTGCAGAGATGTCCCATGAAACACCATAATCTACTCAACACCCTGACATCAATGTTACTTTCTGAAAAAAAAGGAACTCATGAAACCAAAATTAGTCCATCTTCTATTGGTCATAAGTTCTCTATCATAACATGCTTGATTGACACTGTGAACATGGCCCTTGACATAGTCTGCTAGATGACAAATATGATAAAAAATGATCCCAACTGTATCAAAAGCAGAACTACAAATCAGGATTCAAAAATGATTCATACCTTCTTTGGCTTCCCAAACGTAACAATCAAGGCATTATAGGAATGAGTATTAAGACTTAACCCAAAATCCCCATTAATGGCTTCAAATGTTGCATATGCGCGATCCAAGTCCCATATATTTGCACAACCAAGGATTACACAGTTAAGAGCAGCAACAGATTCCTGTGGGCAGCATTATGAAAACAACAATAATTAGTAGCTCCAAAACCCGATTATGTTCTCCATCCGTTGAGCTACTCATGGTATCTTCACATGGCATATTAAGAAACAACCAAATCCAACGTACGTACCAACAAAGAAATATAGATAAATTATGCCAGAACAATTACAAAGACTAGTTTCCATGTCATAGGATCAGCCAAACCATATCATAAATCACAGTTGAAAGTGAGTAGCATTTGCAAATTAATCCTATTATCAGCCAGAAGCCCAGAACGAACTTTAAAGTACGCAATTCTAATATGATCATATTGCAGGCCATCTAAGCAAGCTCATGAACTTCAGAAAGAAAACATTGCAAAATCAACTCATAAACATCTTTTCATACAAATGATAGAGTACTGAATTTAGTAATTATCAACAAAACAGCCATTTTCAAGCAATCTAATAGCAAAACGGCAACAGCTTATTGGTCTTACCGTTGGAGCAGCTTCAACCTCTCGCATTCTTGCATCTGAGACACCAGGTCCATCAAATCCTCAGCAGAAGCTCCAGTCATCAGAATAGCCCTGAGGTAGTGATTGTAAATATTCACGTTGGGCTTATTTGGTTTCCCAATCTTGTCCAAGCTCTTTACACATGACTAAAAGAGCAGCTTCATCTCGAACCACCGCTGAGAGGTCACAGCTGGCATTACCTTCATCAGAGAAACGCCATCGAGAGATATAAAAAAATGTTTTATTTAAAAAATATTTTAAATATATATGAAAATAATTGAGTTTTTAAGGCATCTCGTAGGAACATATTCTACTGCATGTTCTTTTACCTAACAAAGCCAAAAGACAACAGCACAAGGTATTCTAGAATGATAATACTGCATGTTCTTTTGCATAACAAAGCCAGAAGACAAAAAACACAAAGTATTCTAGAATGATAAAAGAAGGTAAAAAAGATGCACACTGCGAGAAGAATATATGCGCACTACTTTATCAGCTTAAGGTTTTAGTTGGGAGAGATGTGCTCCAATTTTCAAAGCAGATGAATGAATTTCTAGCTGCAAGAAAAAAGTGTTTGCAGAGCAGCCACAAATTTCAAAGAACACATGCTAGTTGCCACAGTCTCACTCTTTTTTTTGGCAGAATGCTACTTTACCTTACTCTTGGGCAGTAACCATCAGTTGTCGTCCTACAGTCACTTTCTTTCTCTCTCTCTCTCACTCTCTTGGCTGTGGTCACTAGAGAGAACCCATCAGGCATCTTCGTCTTGGTGCTGTGCTCTGCTCTAAAGGGGGGAGATTTTTTTTCATCTGTTATCCCCTGCAAATCCTCCGCTGCCATGGCTCTTCTGCTGCCGGTGCTGCCTCTGCTCCTGTTAATGGCCTTCACTGGCCCTTCAAGTGAGCCCTAAATTTCATTTTCTCTATCGAAATCTGTATGATATCTGAATGCTCTCCTTCTGTGTTTGCTCTGTTCAGATCAGATACCTCTCTTCTTCCTTGTTTCCCTGTAAAGTTCCACTTCCCCTTTCTTGGTTCTTTTCTAGTTGCGCAATCATCTTGGTAGGTGCTTTTCCCGTATCAGAAGAGTACAGAAAAACCCATTTTCAAGAAAGACTTTTTTTCCTTTTCCCCAAAGGTGCCACCTACTGTGTATGCAAAGATGGGCAGAGCGATCAAGTTCTGCAGAAAACCTTGGACTACGCCTGTGGGGCCGGAGCCGACTGCAGTCCCATCCTCCAGAGCGGTGCCTGCTATCAGCCAAACACCATTAAGAACCACTGTGACTACGCCGTCAACAGCTACTACCAGCGGAAGGGTCAGAATACCGGCAGCTGTGACTTTTCCGGAACTGCCACCCCCACCACCACTGTTCCCAGTAAGCCTTCAATAGTCCAGTCCCCGATTCCAAAATTTCCAATTTCTTGAACATTATTGAATGTGTTAATGAAATTTGTTCTCTTGTTGCAGCCGCTCAAACAACTACATGTGTATACCCTTCAAGTGCTAGGTATGCTCTGCTTTTCCATTTGATTCCTTCCCGCCACTTGATTTTCACGGGGGAAAAGAAGAAGAAACAGATTCCGATTGGAAAAGTTTCCGTCTTTTTCCTCTTTGGAAGTGATTCTCCGGAGAAAATGTTGAGAAATGTCCTCAAGAAAGGCATCCCCGGAGAGAAAATCTGAATGGTATTGCCCTGTCTGCTTAAAACTGAGTGATAATCTTGATCCGTTTTCTGTTTCAGCACAACCACAGGAAACAGCACGACGCCATCAACAAGCACCACTCCGACCACCACAACCAACACCACCACCCCCTCCATCTACAACAGCGGCACAGGGCTGGGCCCCACCAGCGTCGCCAGCACTGCACCTCCTCACATCCTCTCATCCACTAGGTGGTTCAGCACCGACTGCGCCGCCACCACCTTGAGCTTCCTCGTTTCTGTCACTCTATTCTCCCTTGGACTGTCGAGATAGAGAGGAGAGGAGCTGGCTTTTTTCTTTTGGTGGTGAGTGGTGACATGGCTGGCCATGAGTTGTAGAACTGGGCTTTTGAAAATGCTTGAAATTTCATGTTTTAGGATGGAGTTCAATAACTTAAAAATCATTGGCTTGTGGTATACAAGAACACAGCTGATTTCTCCATTATCACCCACAAGAAAGGTACCTATTTCCGTGAAGTTGACATGGGACGATCTACAATGGAGAAAATGACTTGTGGTTTCACAGGGGCATGACCCTCGAGCAATACAATGCAGGCATGAGCTCTGCAAAAGTGCCACAAAGATACATTTCAATAACTACAGACTGTTAACCATGAAAATATCTACTCGGCTTTAGCTTTACAGATTACCACAATTGATTGCTACAATACATGCCAGAACAATGCAGTCAGCAATGATGTTCACTTTATGCATGAGCTTAATAGAAGATGATGACATGCACAAAAAATATAAGGTGATGTGACCCCTTATCCCACTGACAGAAATTGCTCAGCACTTGACAACCACCAGCTATTTTGGTAAAGATCTCTGCCTACAGATGCTGTTAGTTTTAACGGGAATGGAGGATAGCTAGAAGATTGATCAGATAGTGAGTTACATGATTTATAATCTCGACCAAGATGAACATAATTAAGGACTGAAACAAATGTAACATTCTTACAGATGAGAGGAACTTACCACAGCTAGTTTGCTGTCAATGATCCTATCGTTCTGTCCCCATATGATGAAAGTTCTATGCTTCAGCTGTGTCACTCTCATCTTGGCAAGTCTTCAATAGCAAACGATAGTGAGCATGCAGGCAGCTAATATTCCACTTACATGACTTCAGGAAAAATGATTAAGCAATATGCATATAATGGAAATGCATTTATTTTTTACCAAATGAAGAATTTTTTTAAACATTCAAGACTTTTCCTCTATTTACTAGAAAAAAAACTATTTATTAGAATAAGCCACTCTCAATAATTTCTCAATTATAAATTTTAAAATTATTAAAAAAGGTATTATGAACTGATAAATAGTCGTATATATCTAATTAAAAATTTCCCCCACTCCATCCAACTCGAAAGGGAAGTCGAGTTTCCGGCATTGAATCATGTATGGGTGCGAGCCGTATTGTATACCGATAAAAAGTTAGGCTAATATCTACTTAAAAATTATAAGTCGTAAGTAATGGTACCATTACAATATTATAAATCCACTACACTTCTCTATTTTATTAAATTTGAGATCTATTCTCAATAAAACTTAATTTTTCAGCAGGAAGTACCTTTTTCTGTACACGGAAAGAAGTGATGACGTTATTGCAGAGCTAATCTTAGGCATACCTGTTCAGTCATGTTAAGCATAAAGTCAACAGTTGCATCCTCCCACCATGGAAATTGCAAACTACCAATCTGAAGTGGGTTACAAAAGTAGATGAGTCATTATCAAGCTATATTTTTCACATTAGTCCAATCAATTGAGGTATTGAAAGGTAGATCTTTGAATGAAAGAAGGTTAGCATAAAAAAAGTAGAGATTACCCTTCATCTCGTATTTTTAATTTAACATGCTGTTTAATCTTTTGAAATACGGTGAGCTATAACAATGTAGTACCTCCAGATTTCCACTTCGCTAGTATAGAGGGCTAGTTTTGACTATATTATCATGTCTCAGTTTCTTGAAAAATGAAAACTACGTATCCATACATCTGTATTTCTTTATGGACAGTGAGTGCATTCTTTAATTATGCATAATCATAATTCAAAACGTAAAGGTATTGTTCTCTCGAATTATACTGATGAAACAGAAAGAGCACGCACATTTAAGATGATTTCACTAGACTGAAATTCAGCATGAAGGTATAGGAGAATGTATAAAGGTCGTCAAAAGTCCAGAGACTGAATGGCCTTTGAGACAAATAGGACTTGTCTTTCCTGATACCACTGGTTCCACACAGCTGGCCGTGAGGCTAGTTCCTGATGCATTAACCTGCAGAGGTGGAAAGGAAACAAAAATCGAATCTAAGCTATCGAAAAAAAATCCCTAGCAGTGACAATTCTGTTGCATTGCATGCAATATTTGAGTCTGACCCACTGAAACAACAAATCCAACTGGTGAAATACTTAAAAGGAAGAATATATGACAGCATTTTCTTTAGTAGGCACAAGAGCATACATCCAGAAGAATGATTGATATTGAATAACATGTAGAAAATTTCCGTTGGACTCGCTGGTAATCGCCGATCCTGGAGGCGAGCTTCCGAGCAAAAGCATCCTTGACGTTCTCCACTTGCTTGGGGATGATGGAAGGGAACTCGCAGTCGTCCGCTGATCTGAACCGGTGGAAGCTCGAGCAAGCGGTTGCTAGCTGCATTAAGCCTAGAGAGAGCAAACGCCATAGCTCTAGTCTCTCTCTCTCTCTCTCTCTCTCTCTCTCTCTCTCTCTCTACACTGTTTACTATTCGGAGCAGGCAGAGTGAGTGAGGCTGTGAAAGGAGCGTTTCTTGCTTTCTGCATATGTCACGCGAAATATGGCCTGTGTTCTCGAAACTCCTTCCCGCGCATTTTCTAACGATTTTTCAAAATAAAATTAAAAGAAAAACAGAAATAAGAGATCTCAAGTCTTTTTACTATAAATAAGCCCAATAAGATATTCCAGGGTCCAGTAAGATATTCGACTTTCATGGTTCTCTGGCGATGCATTCTGCAACAATTTGTAGCACTCCACCGGCCAGCCATGGATCCATCCATTCCACATCCAGCTGGAAGAGAACCTCAGCTGCCATTGCCTCCTCCTCCTCCTCCCCTCCGGCTTCTCATCGCTGTCCAGTGTAAGCGCTACGATAATTTAGGAGGCTGATGAATAAGCACCGGGATTGATTGGGACCTCCAGTTCATGAGTAAGTGTTCTGTGTAAAAATTAATTTCTATATGTCAACAGTTGTTTCATCTGCTAGGGTTTTAGCAGAAAAGAAGGATAAAAAACGTGTATGGTCTAGAAACTTGAAGCGTCTGTCACTGAATTAGTGATTTCCGGGAGACGGATGTGTCTGAAGAATTATTGATTGCAGAAATCAACGTGGTTCAAAGTCAGAAAAGTTGAAATGGAAAGGCTGGGACTGGGACTGGCCAATCAAAATCCATTAATCGATTCCGTGAGCTGTGAAGATGATCTTGATAGATTCGTTTGTTGTCACATTGACCGGATCGGAATACTTAAACAGCGCACCCCCCGAACTGCCCTCCTCTTTGGAAATCGTGTGGAGTCAGTAACCGGTTGAGTTGCTGAAACTGTAAAGAGCTCCATTTTCAAGAATTCAATCTAAATTCCCTTGTAATTCGGCTGCAGTTGATCCAGTCCTCTCTTCATGTCCACGTTAGGATGGTCTGTCTTTACTATTATTGGAAGTATAAAATTCCTCGGAAGGTGCGGAATTCCCACAGTTTAGATACTTAAAGAGATTCCGTCTTGTGTCGGTTGTCTTACTTGGTTCTCCCAGAACAACATCTCAACTCCACTTTTGATCGACACTTTGGTAATCCTTCTCCCCTCTGACTCTCTATTCACTCTATATGTGTATTACTAGCATTTTTTAAATGCGGTTGTGCTTCGAGGATGAGTATTTTGTCATTTTTTTCCTATTGGTAGTCAATCTGATAATAGATGTCGTCTCTTGTTCATATATTAGTCAAATCGACTATGTAAGCAGGGATGTGGACTTGCAGTTCTAGTGTCTTTTTTTTGCTGACCTTGATGGACCCTGATGGGTGTAGTTTGTTTTGCTCTTTTAAATAATTTATGCCCTCCATAAATATTCAACTCTTTTTAAGTATGGCCTCCTGTGTCTCTTTGGAAGACAGTGTCGCTTCACTTTTCTTATTAGTTTATTCAATTGGATTGTGCTTTTCTCACCATTCAGTTTATACTAAATGTCTATACCCTTTATTTTTTCAGGCAGGATCTTTTGGGTGATCCATCTCCTTCGCTTAAGAGCTTAAAAATGTATTTGGTGGAGAGCAAAGGTGGCGCTATAGAATGTATGCTGCTGGCTCTCTTCTTCTTGGGCACTTGGCCTGTTATCCTTTCCTCCAAAGAAGAGGAAGACTCCCTCAGCACACTTACCTTGATTATACAGTCACCAATCTCTTGGCTGCTGTTATTATTGCTTTCACATTTGGACAGATTCAGAAGGGCACGCCTGAAGTTCCAAATTTCTTAGAGCAACTCTATCATGTGAAAAATGCATGAGCGTTTCTGGGCCTGTCTTATGTGAAAAATGCATCCACTGGACAAGTCATTTTAAGGCTACCACCATATCATGCTGAAGCAGGGTCATCAGAAAAAAAACAGTTCATATTATGATAACTATGCCATTGCAGAGCTTCAACTTTTAGCTTCAGCAGCAGTGTCATAATAGGAGTGGAAAAGTTTGTTTGACAGCTAAATCTAACAAAAATAGTGCCGGACTTCAGCCAACAGTGAATCACTCAGTCTACTTTACAGAAAGGAAGGGAAAACTGCATCTTTGAAAGGTTAACTTAACTTATAGCCTCCAATGCCAGTGTTCGATACTCTTTTTCTGTGACAGAAAGGATCCCGTTCGGGTCAGGCATCACCGTCTCCTCTTGCCCTTCCTTCGGAGGGAACCCTCGGGTTCGAGCGACAAGCCACTGGTCTATTACCCCACAGTCAATGGCATACTTTATGGAGTGCTCTAAGTAGCCTTTATCAGTTGCCAGATGTGGCTGAACAGTCAACATCCTCATGAGAGCTGTACAATAGCAGAAGATAGAGTAGTTATATGGTCTTTCTGAAGGTAATGTAGATTTTAACCTTATGCACCTACAATTTCCAAGCCGTTTTGTTTCTTTAATTCAAGGATATGCAGAATGCCAACTTATAATTTCTTACCAGCAACAATGGCATCTCCAGATGCCGACATATCCTGGGTGAATGGAGTGATGGGGGGATCCTCCATCCCATGCACAGAACCATTATGCTCCTTTGTGTAGTAATGAATCTTAGAAGTCCCATTTGTCATGAATAGGACCCGGAGATTTTCATGCCACAGGGGAGCCAAGATTTCGGGCTCATAGTGCACGAACTTGGTCTTCGAGTTATTCTTGGTGTTGAATTCCTCCGAAGAATCAATACCACAGAGGAACTCAAGCTCTTGTTTAGTGACCTCTATAAAATCTGCGAGCTCCCATACCTGCTGTGTGATTTCCATGGCCTCCTCTCTAGAGTGCCACAAAGGAAATGGGAAATTGACATCAAAGAATATAAGCCCTCCGAGCTTCTTGGAGAGTTTGATTGCCTGAAGGGCTGTTGATCTCATGTTTCGCTCGAGCAGAGAGTGCGTGTTGATGTACAACATCTTTGCCTGTCATTTAATCGGTCAATTAGCTAAATTAACTAATAGCATTACCATGACATATAATTGAAGAAAGCTGCATGATTTTCTAGAACTATATAAAACATCATGAAAAAAGAAATCACTTACCTCCTTCAACACATCGGTATTGATTTCGGCCTTTGATAAAGAATCCTCTGCACAAGGTTTTGCACAACTCATTCTCAACCGACCTCTCTTCCCAATTTTCATTACCGACTTTGCTGTGTGTCTCTTATTATCAATACGTATTGAGCGGGTCTGTACATTGTTAACATTCAAATAATATAGCATCGTCTGCCCAAACTCATCGCCCCCGAGCTTACCCATTAGAGCAACCTTACCACCAAGGGTTGCAAGAGCAGTCGCCACACTCCCGGCAGAACCTCCAGGTGCCCTGAAAAATTTCTCAGGTACCCACAAAGCATCCTTCATCCTCCCGTGGATTTCATAGTCTATGAGCCTGTTAGCCGGCCTTCCAGATGGCACAAAAGCATGCTGGGCAGCTCCAAAACAGCAGACCAGAGGAGGCCACCCATACGTGTC
The DNA here is from genome assembly GCA_030064435.1 of Trapa incisa. Classification (NCBI taxonomy): domain Eukaryota; kingdom Viridiplantae; phylum Streptophyta; class Magnoliopsida; order Myrtales; family Lythraceae; genus Trapa; species Trapa incisa. The sequence continues at coordinate 285,761 of CM057774.1, read as the reverse complement.
GCTTATATCTTCTCCATCATCTTTTGCCAAATCTAGCTCTCCCTCACTCTCATCACTGTCGAGAAAGGCAGAGTCCTCACCTTCACTTAATTCGGTATCACTGACTTTATCTTTAACATCATCTATCTTCTTTTTGGTCTTCCTTCCCTTCCTCACATTCTCAGGCTTGTCTTCCAAAGCTGTAGTAGAAGTAGATGAATCTGCAATTAGACTTAAAAAGTACGGGAGATATCTGGTGTGATCCACCCGAACTCGTACCAAGTAATGAGTACGACCATGGATAAAACATATAGCAACTTAAAACGACCACTTCATATAGAAATTGGGTCCCAACCGAGCTCCCAAGAGCAATTGCACCATTGACTCAATATGTCAAACTCCTAATTTAATGATCAAGCTACTGGCTTATGCAATCATGTCATGGGGCATAGATTCAAAATAAACCGCAATAGAATTAAGGTGGTTCACCTTTCTTCTGAGTCTTTCGGGGCTTCTTCTTGGAGACATCGAGCGATGAAGATGAAGCAATTTCCACAGCAGTACTCGCAGCAGTATCAGATGGATCAACAGGGGACTCGGCAACAGATTTCTTTCTTGTCCTACTGGTCACTTTCTTAGAATTTCTCAATGCCCTCTTTTCAAGACCAGATTCATCTTCACTTAAATCCAACAAGGCTGAATTTTCAACTGCTTTTTTCCTAGCTGAAGCAGTATGATCCCGTTTATGCTGTAATTTGACACCTTTAAGCTGCATGCAATTCAGTGTAGGAACAAAAGAAAAATTGTTGCTCCACCTGCATAATGGTCCATACAAAATCAGGTACTGATTCAATCATATTTTTTTATCAATAAAGCATTTGAAATTGGGCATTTCATACCATATAATAATTGATAAGATAAGATAAGTAACGTAAATAATGCCAATGGGTTTATAAAAGAACACAAGACAGCCATGGAGGTATGTGTTTGCTCCAGTTTGATGGTCAGCTCATCTGATGAGCTTATGCTTTTAGAATAAACTAACAGCAGCCTTGATGTTAGATAATGCACAGTATAAGGCCAAACCAGGCACCTTTTGGGACATACAAATGGATTGTCTGCATATGAAAATGGCCAACAATGAAGTGCATGCTCAAGATAGATCCTCCCACCCTAATTTATGCCCAAATTTCTATCAAAGTTCAACACCTAGCTTTCTTCCATGCTACTGTTTTCTGCAACATCCATGAAAGAGTCCTCCAAGATTGATATTACTGTTCCACTAATCACAAGAAAATTCCTTCCTAAAAGGCTAATAATATTTCTCATCAAGTGTTCTTGGACAACCACTGAACAAACTCGCAATCTCATCAGCAAGTGTAACATTTGCAGAACCTCCACCTTCCCCTAGATTTAGAAACTTCCTGCTTCTACAGCTACGAATCAAACGGTCACCCAAGATAGTGGAACAGATAGAATCACAGCTCAACTACACCCCAAAAATGGAATACTCAAGAGGATAAGGGTAAGTCGACGCGAGCTCAACCAATGAATGAGAAAGAATCACAGCCCACAAGACCCGAACAAGGAATTCACTCCAGTAAATGAGAAAGCGCGAGTAATCTGCAACTGCAGAGCCAATAACCCAGTCTGATAAAAGTTCGGTTTAGGAGGGAAGAGCAAACCTGGGCAGCAATAAGTGGGAGAAAGCAAGAGAGCTCATATAAGCAGAATTATTCGAGTTCTGAAGATGGGTTGCTGTACCGAGACCCAAAGTTTCGAACTTGGAGTTTGAAGAGAGTAGAAGAGTAAGGGTTTAAGCCATATTCTATCCCGGGAGGGAGAAGAGGTGGCTGGTTTTGTAGGAGAGAGGAATGACAGAGTATGAGGATGATGTGATCTTATTCAGCCCTGTCGCGAAAATTGTTGAATTGTCTGGAAAGAGGAAAAAATGGGTTTGAGGAGAATCTCACAAAAAAATTAATGGCAGGAGCAAATTAGGGTTTATGGGTGAGTTAATCGACTGCTAATCACACTCAAATTTGAATTAGTTATGTCGGTTTGCTTAATTAATGAAGGTTTGTTTTTCTAAGCTTATCTTTATCTTAAAAAAGTTATCTTTTCTTTTTACTTCCTACATTTTGTAATTGGTGTAAATGAAGAACCAGCTATGAAATCTCAATGCTTTTCGGCCAGAGGAAAGCCATTTTGTTGCTATATTCTGCTGAATCCTTCATCTCCTTCTGGGTGACCCAGCTTGCATTGCAATTTCAGTTCAATCTGTAGCGTAAAATCCGAAATTTTAAGGTGATTTATACTCGAAGAGTCAAAGTGCATTTGTTTTTCAGGTCAGTGGTTTTGCATTAGATTTGGTTTAGTTTGATTTTTGGGTTTTATTGGAAAGCTGAGGCCTTTTCTTCAACTGCAATTCCGGACCTTGCTTCAATGAGGAAAATGCCGCTCAAAAGTTAGGTTAGTTTGTTTTGTTAAGCCAACAGATTGCTACGGGCGCACCAGAGCTGTTCGATGAAATGCACAAGAGAATTGAACTTGATGACCATTTGAGTCAAAATCATGGATGTTGAATCCGTGATTCTTTCTTTCCTGGGCATCATGTTAACCACTGGTTCTTGGGAATTGGTCTCCACTTTGGCAGGATTTGTAGAGGTGATCATGAATGTAGAACAGAGAGGACATAACTTAGCTTGTCACCTTGTTACCTTTGGGGACATATGCATAATGTTTAGGGTTGTCTCTATGCAAGCTACATCCTTGTCCTTATTTTTGCTTCAATTACATTTGAATTCTGAGTTACTACTTGATGAATAAACCATTTTGTTCTTAACTTTTTCAATCTTCCATCCTTTTGTAACCCAAAATATGCATATCTTGCATTTGGCAGTTGCTTTAGTTGTACATGAGGATGCCCAGATTACTTGAAGTGAATATGATCAAGCAGCTTATACCTGCTAAATGCATGCGCATAGGGTTCTTGAGGTATCAAGCAGGTGATTCCATCTTGCTCAATCACTGCACATGCTTTTGAGGAATATATGTTTACTGCTCGTTGAAAATCTAAGAGTATTGATCTGACTTCAATACGGAACTTGAATTATCTTTTCCTTGATTTTACTTTTGATGTCAAAACCCCAAGAACACACTACAGAATTCCTTATATATTCTCTTTTGCAGCTTATCAGTTTCTTGTTCAGAAATCCTACAGCACTATTGAAGCTCACTCTCAGCAACAGGAAGTTGTGATAGCCATTGGTAGCAATGTTGGAGACAGACTTAACAACTTCAACGAAGCTTTACCACTGATGAAGAAATCAGGCATTGGCACCTGCCTATGTGACTGATCAGCCTCAATTCCTCAATTCTGCTGTTAGAGGGGTCACATCTCTTGGATCGCATGAGTTACTGCAGCAACTCAAGAAATTGAGAAAGATATGGGCAGAACTGATGGGATTTGGTTTGGAACTAGGCCTATTGACTTGGATATTCTCTTCTACTGGAAGTTCGGGATTAGGTCATATACTCTTACAGTCCCTCATGAGAGGTTGTGGGAAAGGCCCTTTGTGATGGCCCCGAATTTACTTGGATTGGAGATGGATAATGACACAGTTGCTAGCTGGCAGTTCTTGTGGGCTGCATGAGTCATGGAAGAAGTTGGGTGGAGAGTAAAGAGAGTACTACCTGTTGGGAATAGGCTCTGGGACTGGTCAAAGCAAACCTCGATCATGGGAATTCTAAACTTAACCCGAGATAGTTTTAGTCATGGAGGAATTTATCAGTCAGTGGATACTGCAATTTCAGGAGTAAGATCAATGGTTATGGAAGGGGCAGATATAATTGATCTAGGAGCACAATCTATAAGGCCATTAGCGAAGAATTGAGCCGACTGCTTCTAGTCCTCAAAGTAGATGTCCGAGATGGAGGGAAAGCTTGCTTTTGTGGATACATTTTACTTCGAGGTTGCTAGAGAAGCTGTGAAGAAGGGGGTGCACCTGGTGAACGATGCGTCTAGTGAGATATGAGGAGAACTCAAGGAGACCCTTGTACAATACTGAAGAGGAGGTCTGTTTCATGACATTTTATCCATCTCAGTGAAAGGTCCTCTTTCCTTCTACTGCTTTTTAGTACTGCTGATCATGGCTATTTGCATTCATGGCACACTATGCATAAAAAAATCCTGCTTTAATACTAAAATCAGATACAAGCATCATGAGCCATGCCATGTCAAAATTCTCTTACATCTGATACTCTTGAATCAATCTTTAGCTTAAATGAAAGTTATATCTGAAGGAATCACAGATGGATATGACAGTATCTGTGAGGACAAAATGGTTGGAGAAATCCCCATTCCAATGTCGAGTAAAAAATGCACATTCTGCTTTCTTCACTTCTTGCGCAAGACTAAGAAGCTGACCACCACGGAGATTCCGAAGACAGCAACAGGCACAGCCCAGTATTGTTTACTCAAGTCCACCAGCTTCCGGGCATAGTCAGGTGCTTGCTTTTTGGACAAAATCTCCATCTCAGGAATGGCAGTGGAAGATTCATCAAGCTCACCTATGCAGAAGGTCTCTAAGAGCTCCCTTGCCTCTTTGCTGTGCCCAGCATCTTCAAACTCATCTGTGGCATCCTTTCCTTGAAGGAATAAATGCAAAAATCAGAAGAAGGATTTTGCAGATCACTCTTCATTAGCATCTCATCAGACAGCAACTGAAATTCAGAGAGGGAAAAATCAACAGGATCATATAAATATATGTTGTTCAAAGTACCAGTGGCATCAAGGACTACATCATCTCCACCTGGATGCTCATCCAAGTATGAGGAGACATCATATACCTACAACATCAGAAAATATCCATCAGAAAACATCAGACATCATCCAAGTTTGATTGAGATTTGATCAACATTTTTCAGAGAGGATGCAGTGATTAGTTGGAGTCTGATTTGATCAAATCAGTATGGAGAAAAGACGTTCAAACAGAAATCAACTAACAGAAAAAAGCAATGAACTTTTAACACTGCTTGACAAGAATTCTTCAAACCCAATATGAGATTTGCTGGTGTGGATTTCCTGTTGTGCAGGGCCTCAGGCAATACAAAATGGCAATGAATGATAAGTAGGAAAAAGTCAGTCTTTGAACTTATAAGAGATGATTCCCAGTTTCAGTGCGTAATCCAAGTTCAGGGCTACAACAGAGGTTTGACTCAGCAGTTTGAAGGTCACTAACTAAACATAAACAATCCCTGAAAAACTGGGTCAACAAGGTCAGTACTCAAAGCTACAAACTTTACACGGAATCTCCAAAAAAATGGTCTTTTTGCTTGAATTTTGAAAAGACAAAGCAGATTTATATTTGAAGCAGTGTAATATGGAAGAAGGGATCTATGACTAATATGGAATTCAATGGGAATAGCACAGAGGTCAGTGGTAGATCCAGACTGCTAGAGCTAAATTTATGGAAGAAGACACAAGAGCTAGAACCCAGGAGTGTAGAAAAACAGTGAATTCGAAGTATAAATAAGATCAATCTCTGGTTCATTTCCGTTTTCCTTTTCCAGGAGCAGCTTGAAACACGAGGAGAGAGTTGGATGAAAGTCAAGATCTATCACCTTGCCGTCAATGACAATCCAGCAATCGTCCCTGGAGGAGTGACGGGAAGCTTCTTGCATCGTGAACATCCTGGTGATGGTCGGCATCTTCTTCTCCGCGTCCGCCTCCCTAGGAGTAGGAGTGAAACCGCCACCAATAGAATTCTCCCTGGTGGGTCTGACGCATTTCACCCTGCCTTCAATTATCAGTCGCCATTATTGGTTGGGCTATAGCCGAGGCTTCTTATCAGGCCGACCCATTTCTCTGGTTCTGGCTCTGACCTCAGACAGCCTTTATCTAAGATTCTAATATTTGGAATACTGTTCCTTCTTGGGCTACCCAGTTCTTCCCGACCTTGTCCACTGCAAGGCCCACGTGTATCCATCGCCGTCTTCCTTCAATCTTCAATTTCTTCAGCTCCTCGAACACTCTGTCATCAACGGTCGGTTTGAAGCAGATACCTTCAAGCTTTTATCTGTTCTTTTTATACTGTCTGCTGCACTCTCTGCAATTGTCCAGCTGAAGTGAAAGAGGCGATAGTCTTCACGCTGGTAAGTCCCTTTTTTGGATCAATATTATGAGCAAATTCTTTTTTTTTTTTCTGATTGGCAACTTTATTGTTTTCTGGTGGTGACACTGTGCAGGAGAGGATTTCCCAAAGAGAAGAAGCCTTCATTGTTGTAACCTTTATGGAGGTTCCTTTCCTGCCAACAAAGAGAAGAAGCACAAGAGCAAGCCTCAGCCTGGGCATGTTTCATGCATACAAGAGTCATCCTCCTCACTTGATTTGAAAGACACGAAACTTAAAAAAATCACCTCAAGCCCAATATTTAATGTGTATAATTATGAGTTAGGTTGATTCACATGGGCATGCATGATAGCAGCATATTTCCATGACTAACCATTAGCACATGCAAGGAAAATGGCCTGGAGGAATCACATAAATGAACTAACTTGTGCAAGTTCATAGTTATTTTCCCCTTCTTCTCCATCTTGCCTTCTCTTTTGCAGGCCGCTGTAACCGCAGGCAATAGCTCTGCTCTGCGCAGTCTGCACACCCGCTTTGCGGTTATTATCAGACGGGGGGCCTCTGAATCTCCGACACGGTCGCCGCCTGTTGAAACCTGCGTACAGTTGTCGCTCGGGATCGTCGACAGAGACAGCCATGTCGCTCTGCCCACTACTTCCTCTGTAAGTGGTTTGCTTTCCAAAATAAAATTTCCTAACGAAACAAACCCATCATCTTTACGGGTAGTAAGCAGAAGAAAAAAAACAAAATCTAATGGCATTTCGTGTGAAGAACGAGCAAGAATCGCCGAAGTTGGCAAGGGGACCGGAAGGTTTGGAGAAGAAGGGAAAAAAAGTGAGGTTTTTTTGTAGATTAATGGCTGAAAAATAGCCGCATACGGTGTTTCTAATCATCGTTCCTTGTCGTGGGTCGGGGCCCAGGTAGCAAAAGGAAAATGCATATTATATGATGTGAATCGTTGATTTCAGGGTCAGGGGAGCGGAACGAGAAGGTGGGCAGTAGCTGGGCTAAGTTGACCTTCTGGTTCGTTTGATCTTATTTCTTTAAAAAAAGACCTTTTTTTTTTTCTTTTAATTTCATTTTACAGCTCATTCCAATTCATCTTCCTCCTCCATCCTCCTGCTCTCCTCCAGCAGCTTCCTCCTCTGAGCACCATTAATTACGTTTTTGTTTGTTTTTCATAATAGCACCCTGTTATTCTGTATGTTCTGTTCCCTTCCCATGTTCAAGACTCTCTTTCTTCAGCAGCGAACTAGCTTCTGACATTGTTGAGCAAAAAAATTTCATCCGTTTCACTCTCTCCTCCTCTTTAGCTAGCTCACTGGTAAGTCCTTTGGAGCTCTCTTAGTTTAGGACCTCAATGAATTTTCATACACACGTTTTTGTTCCATTGGAGTGTCTGCTCTAATTCCTCAGCCAGAAAGAGGCTGAACTAACCGATACTGGTCATGAAAACCCAGTACTGCTTTTGGGTTCTTTGTTTCTTGCTTTACTTCCATGATTTTTTTTCTGGGATAAATTTTCCCCTTAATCTGCTATATTTTGTGTTCCTTGGCATGTTCTTGTTGGCTTCATCTGTTCCTTCCATCTTTGTTGTCTGCTTCTTTGGCTTTCATCTGTTCATTTTTATAGCAATTTTCTTAAGATTATACTTGTTGGGTCTGAATTTGTTCCAATCATAGGATGTGAAGCCTTATTCTTTCTTTTTGCTGAACTCTGGGGCACTCTAAGGAATTCCTTTTCTTTCCTGTGAATTGGGTTCCTTCTGTTGGTCGACATGATCATGTTGGAATCATTTATCATTTGCTTTCTTGAGGGGAAAAAAACCCTTTTACAGGACCAAAAATTGTGTTGATAGATGAAATCACTGAGCTGGTATATTGATCTACCTGACATTAGGTTGCTCAATGAATTCCTTCCATCTGAATCTTGCCAATTGCTTTGGCGCTGCTGCAGGAAAATATACTATTTTGTGTTACTCGTTGGCATTTGCTACTTGTGGTGAAAATTGGGATTTTCTTGGTTTTTCTGCTCCTGTCATCTGCATATATTCAAGAGTTTTCTTTCTAAGATCGATGACATTATCATTACTTTCCAGCACATCCTCAATGTTTTCAATTTTTTATTTGCAGAAGGTGTTCATGAAGACCCTGTGTGTCTAATAGCTGTCCAAGGATCTGTTCTCATTCTTATGATCCATTTGAGCTATGAAGCTTGGTATGGTATTTACTTTGTGGCATTATATTTTCATTAAGTTGGATTAGTAAATGCCTCATGCTGCCTTTTTTTTTAATCATTGTTCGGTTTATTTGCATATCTAGACTTTCGAAGATATTGTACATTAATTCTTTGCTGTTTGGGATTCAGAGATTTCGTGCATTTGCAGATACCGCCAACTTTGACTCCGTGCATCAAAATGAAATGGGCAAAGATTCAGTGCAGTTCACTGCCATTGGGAAAACTTTAAATCCATCACAGACCGAGGTAGGAAATGATGATGGGTTGTGGAAAATTTATGGGTTTGGTAGCTACAATTCTGTAGATCATAATACATCAGAAAGCCTTGCAACTATCATTAAACATTATGGGGCTCTGAATTGTCGTGGTGTGAAAATTCTGGGCAGATCGATGAGATGCATCATTTCTCCAAGAAAAGTAACTATGAGATTGAAATGCCTGAGCTGGCCATTTGCTACAAAGAGAACTCTTACCTTGGTATAAAGGATATTTGTGTTGATGAAGAGATGGCCTCCTGTGAGAGAATGCTGTTTGAAAATGATGATCTCCGCACCTTGCTGCTTTTGGAAAAGGGTAGCAGCATGGATACAGTGACAGAAGCCACTGAATTTAGTGACCCAACTCCAGATTATTTGAAATTCTCTGAAGACCGGGACTTTGAGAATCCTGATAGTCAGGCATACTCAGAGGAGATCAGGCAAACAGAAGTAAAGGTACACGGAGTTACTGAATATGCATCAATCAGTCAGATGTTGATAAAGGGAGAAGAGTCAGCCAAGGAGATCTCACAAGAGAAACCATCTTCTGAACATGTGTGCAGTGGTCATACAGAAATGCCTCCTAAGGTAAACAAGTTCAGTGGAGATAGTTCAGGTTCTCAGTACTTGCTAGGAACTTGGACTAGTTTTGGAATTGCAATGCAACTATCTGGTGTATATTGACTAATAGGAATGCGGTGTTTCTTTGGTCCAAATCATTCTTATTGTTTCATTGTCAAAGATAACCATTTTTCTCATCTTCATGTCTGGGAAACTTGATCGTAGGATCTAGGGATGGAATCAATCTCTTCAAATCCAGCTTCCACACCTGATCATGGAGAAAGTGTCTGCATTCCATGTGATGAAAATTCTAATAACAGTACTATCATCACACGTCCTGAAGGAGAAATCCCAACAAGTCCTTCTGAAGAATCTAAGCACACCAGTTCTGTAGGTAGATCATCCAATGAACATGATCAGGTGGGCAGTTCAGGCAATGGGAACCAAGATGACCAAGTCCCTTACCAGAGTATCTCCAAAGTTCATGGGAGTTGGGAAGGTTCTTTCCGAGACCAGGACATTATCGGGGAGACAAGTTTCTCCATGGCCGGCTCGGTCTCTAGCCTCCTAACTCACTCGGGGCAAATTGCATACTCCGGGAATCTCTCTCTCAGGTCAGACAGTACCACTAGCACCAGATCCTTTGCCTTTCCCATGTAAGGAAAAACTATGTATTTGCTTCCCCTCATTTGTTTCTAGGTTCTGGAATCATTCGGTTGCCCTTATATATTTAATTTCCCTCTTATGTAGATTGCAGTCAGAGTGGCACAGCAGCCCGGTGAGGATGGCAAAGGCTAACAAGAGTGGTTTTCGGAGACATGGAGGGTGGAGGCAAGGGCTTCTCTGTTGTAGATTCTGAAATCATACATGGCTTAGGTTAGACTTTTCATAGAAACCTCATCAAATGCTTTACTATCTGTCTGTTCCTTGATTTTGTTCTGGCTTCTGGGGGTATAGTCAAAAGTTCAACATTGAGTCTTGCAATTGTACGCTGAGAAATGATCCTTTCTTGATTTGCTTCAACTTATCAACCTCTTTTTATCTTTATTCAGATGTTACTCTGGTCTCATCCTGGTTTATCCTGAACTCCACCCTCCCTATCAGCATTTTCCTAATTTATCAAGTAAATACATTGCAGAACTTGCAGATGAAATCTGCTGACTGGTGGTATGTGTTCATGAATTCTGGATCAGCTTGATTGCTGCCATGGATGTGAATCAATATGAGAATCCTCCATGCAGTTAGTCTTGGATTTATAGAACAATGAAGTCCAAGGGTGTTCCATCCAAGCAACCAACTTGAAGAGAACATAGAGGACTCCATAACAAGATCACATATGAGATGTAACCCAGATTTCACCTCACCTGAAGCTTTCTAGTGATGGGGTGCATATTTTCACATGGTTCAACACATGCTCCAAGGCAGGGATTAATTTTGGATACTAATTGAAGTATGTAGCGCAATTTCAAAACTTCACAAGTATGGGGACCATATTGAAGTAACCTCCGAGCTGGTCCACCTCAAATGGACTTCATAATTCTCAAAGCTCCATTTCAATGGCGGCTTGCACTCTCCTTCATCTTCTCCGAAGGAGCCGCCCCGCTATTAATTCACGCACCTCACTCTCTTCGCAGTTTTTTCATCTTGCATCGTTCTCTTCGAGCTGTAAAAGGCACGCCTTTACACTTCCAGACCAATCCTTTCCCCTACCCAAGAAAGTTCCCTTCAAGGTTTCAGCGCATGGAAGGACGTGGGTCGACCCATATCATTGGATGCGCGACACGAACAACCCTGCATTTGTTCACCACCTTCACGAGGAGAACTCTTATGCAGAAGCATTCATGGCTGACACTATCGATGTGCAGAGCAGAATGGCGTCTGAGATGAAAAACCGACTGCCCACCAATATTTCCTCTCCCCCTGAACGTTGGGGCCCATGGTACTTCATTTCTTGGAAAACTATGCATTTCATCAAATAGTTACTGGGCAATTCATAATCTCACGTACATGCTTCCCTTCCTACTGAAGAATACAGGATTAGCTTTTCTCTGGCCAAGGAATGATCTTGTTCTTTTACTACATATAGTTTCAAAGTTTTTCGGGTGACCATTGCCATAATATCCAGCTTGTTCTTGGGTTTCTCTGTTTGTGCTGTTTTCTCAATGGGACTTTTAGCTATGCTAATGTATGGATTTCATTTAGACTATTGTGTCTCTAGCTGTGTAGATTATCTTGTTACTGATCTTTTGATGGCGCTGATGATGCTTGTTAATACCACACAGGTTATACTACCAGAACATACCCGATGGAAAAGAGTTCCCAGTTCTTTGTAGGAGGTTGGAACCCGATAAAGCTGGTTGGGCTGCATCGGTTCTCGATTATGTGAGAGGACAAACTGGAAAAGAGGAAATCCTGCTCGACTGGAATGAAATCGCAGAGCATTATGGCATGTTATCTCAGTCCAATATTGGCTATTATTGTGCAAGAAACAAGTTTAATATTGTCAGTCAATAGTTTAAATTCCTAGATGTTATAAGCTTAGTTCAGTATCATTTTCTCGAGTTAAAGCCTCTGAAAGTTTGGTTTTTAGGCACTTGATATGATGAAAGCTTCTTTTCCATTTCTGACATATATACATAAATTTACTTGTTTGCAGGTTATGTTCATGTTGGGACATGTCGAGTTTCACCAAACCATAGATATCTTGCATACACGATTGATATAAATGGAAGTGAGTGGTTTAAGCTCCAAATTAAAGACCTTAGAACAGGATGCATTCTTCCAAATCTCCAAGCTGAAGGAGTTGTTAGCCTTGCATGGGCCCAAGATAGTTGCACTCTATTTTATACAGTTGCCGACAAGAATCAAAGACCTTTCAGGGTTCTTTGTGCAGATGTAGAAGCGCCTAATAATTCTGATGGTATGAATGTATTCACTGAAAGTGATTCAGGGTTTTGTGTGGACATTACTGCTACAAAAGATGGCAAGTTCATAACTGTGAACTCAAACTCAAGGACATCATCCGAGGAAGGAATTACCTTCTCTTTTCTCATTAGATTTCAGGAGGCATTTTGTTACTTTTGTGAAGTTGAAACCATATTTTTAAAACTGTGCAGGTTTACTTGATAGATGCAACTAACTCACTTGGATGCTTGAGGAAAATTCTTAACCGAACATCTGGTGTTCAGTTCTTTGTAGAGCATCATGGTGATTATTTCTACATTCTCACAAATGCACCTCTCGGACCAACGGTGGAATGGAGTGGTGAAGGTTACTACTTGACCCGGTGCTTGTTTGAAAACATAGAATCAGCCAAGTTACAGGTATTTAGTCATTCAAGCAATACCTCCTTCCCATCTATCTTGAGCTTGTTAGATAAAACTAAATATGCAGATATCATTTCTACTATTTGAACTGAAAAATATGTCGATGCACCTTCGATACAGATTTTAAATTTTCAAAAGCAAAGAGCCTATATTTTTGGGTAGAGTTCACTTGCATTGCAATTTATCCACCAATTTTAATTGTAGTTTCATACCTTCATCATAGGATTTCATACTTCCAGGTCAAGATATGAGCTTTCAAGACATGGATGTATTTAGTGGTCATTTGGTGCTTTCCATCACTAAGGATGGCTTACCTCTTTTATGCTCCATCAATTTGCCCATAAATCATCACTGCAAGGTTTGCAAATTCCAATTCACTGGGTTATTATTGTCAGAAATTAACTTTTTACTTATCTCCAATATGATGGAAACCCGCACGCAATACCCAGGACATTAAATCGTATAAAATGTATCTTTTAGCTGAGACGAACATCAGAAATGGACAATTACTATTCTTGGAAATTGATTCTCTGTTTTCTTCGTAACTCTGAAATTATAAACTTTGTAAGTTTCACCTCTTCTCGGTGTTTCATTATTTCTCCTCATTGCAGAAAGGTGTGTTCTTCCTGGGGGAAAATGGAGCCCTCTATGTGTTACTTTAACATGTACTATCTGAAATGTACTTTGTAATAATTCAGAATATGGAAAATGAAATATAAGGGAATAGTAAGTATGGGAATCGATTGCTTGATTTTTTCAATGTTTCGGTCTGTATGCAAAGCCATCTGCCTTTTTCTTTTCTTATGACATAACTCTAGACTAGTGCACACGTAATGGCTCTCTTTAAATGTTCACTTCTTGGTAGATGAAATATGATTAGATTCTTTTCAGCAGCAACCATTATGAAAACATGTCATTTACTTCTAAAAGTTATTTATATAATTCCTACTAATTTTCCGGTTCATCCCATTGTTTGTAGCATCCAGCTGTGCTCGAGGAGTTTAATCCATGGTTTTTCCCTCTTCCATCAAATCTTTGCAGTATTCTTCCTGGTTCAAATCACGACTTCATGAATCCAGTATATCGAACTGTTCTTTCTTCTCCAGTGGTAGGGCTTCTTATTGAAATTAATAAAATAAATGTGTCTTTTACTACATTATTTTTTGGGGAGAGCTTTACTTACTGTTATCTATGCTTCTTTCTCAGTTGAGGTGGCATGTTGTTTATAATTTCATGTGAAATGGTACTAGATTTAGTATGGTGTACGAAGATCATTATCTCTTTTATACAATCCCTTCATAAATAGCGGGTCATCATTATACCTTGATTATTCTGTGTCGAATTTTAAGCATTTAATGTATCATTTTATCCATTGCACTCTTAAGAAATTTTAGAGCTGAATCCATCAATTGGAAACTGGTAGTGTACCCATTTCCTCTTCAATAATCATCCTGCTTACGACAATATGCTCACTGAAAGTGCATCTTATCTGCATAGGGGATTTTGGTTTTTATGTGTAGATGCCTGATTTAATCGTGGACTATGACCTGTCAAGAAGGACTTTCTCCATAGTGCATCAAGAGGTAGTGAAGGGTGTTTCTCTTCCCGGTGGATCATCCTCTTCTGTTGATGCCAAAAAGACTCTCTATCCTTTATCTTCGAAGGAAATTAAAGACGCAAACATTATAGAGTTTGAAATGCATAGATGGAAGGAGGTTTATGACATTTACTGCTGTGAAAGGAGGGAAGTTGCTTCCCATGATGGAGTAAAAGTACCTTTAACAATTCTTTATTCTAAGGAAGCATGGAGACAAGGACAATCTCCTGGTCTTCTGCATGTGTATGGTGCTTATGGTGAGGTGCTTGACATGACCTGGTGCCCGAACCGGCTCTCTCTACTTGATCGTGGTTGGCTCCTTGCATTTGCTGATGTGAGGTAGATTTTGTAATGTTTTCCTTGGGGCAAGTGTGAAGACACATTCCAATAATTCATTTCTTCGTGTAATAAGAACGATAAAGGCATAAAATGATGTCTAAACTGCAGTTTACAAGTAAGAATTGAACAGCTACAGCTGTTTGATAATACATGCTTTGGGTGTATTTTCATCGGTTCTCAAAATAATGAAGAATGGATCAGTTCTTCAGTGGCAAATAATTTTCTATTCTTTAAATTCTTTTTTCCATCATGTATTAATGATCAAATTTCAGGGGTGGTGGTGGTGCTGGTTCTTCATGGCATGAAGCAGGCCGTGGCTGTGACAAGGAGAACTCAGTATATGACTTTGCTTCATGTGGAAAGTATCTGGTTGAGGAGGGTTTCATCCGTGAAGATCGCCTCTGTGCTATTGGGAGTAGCGCCGGATGTCTTCCAATTGGAGCAGCTATAAATATATACCCAGATCTGCTTCGTGCTGCCATTTTGAAGGTCAATATTTGTGCCACAATGCACCTCTATTTCTTGTTCAAATTTGTCTTGGAATTTGTGTGCAGTTCATAGATGTTGCAACATGAAACTATTGCTATGCAACTATTAGTTCGTTTTGTTTTACTGGTTTAATATGCTCTACCAGGTCCCGTTTCTCGATATATGCAACACGTTGTTAGATCCCGAACTGCCTCTAACAACATTGGACTATGAAGAGTTTGGGAATCCTCAGATACCATCACAATACGAGTCCATAATGAGATATTCCCCTTACGACAACATTCCCTCAGGGGGGTGCTTTCCTTCCACACTTGTCATAGCATCATTTCTCGATTCAAGGTACTAAAATTTTCAATCGCAATAGTGCACTGCACTTTATAATTTTCATTTAGATATCTAGATTTGCATGCAGCATGTTTTTGGGACTAGCTGAGCCGCCCATTGCAAATTGACCTCTCAGACTACTAAAGGAAGTAAAAAAAAGTCTTTTCTTTTATTTCAGGGTCGGAGTTTGGGAAGCGGCAAAATGGGTGGCCAGAGTAAGAGATCACAGTTGTTCAAGCTGTTCTCGATCAGTTATTCTGAGCACAAATATGGCTGCAGGGCATTTTAGTGAAGGAGGTCAATTTCAACATCTCAAGGAAGCAGCCTTTGAATATGCTTTTCTGATGAAAGTCCTTTGCATACATCCAAGTGGTGCATTCAGTTAACTTCTGCCGAAATTGATTCTTTGTTCGATGTTTTTACAGTAACAGATTGGAAAGGTAAGAGCTCAACCGGTGCCACATTTTTTTCTGCTCTTTAAGGAAGAGAGTTCTGATGCAAAATTAGAATTTACTTTGACCAGAGAACCTCAGCCTCTACTGCCTGCCTGCCCATTATTACTTTGCTGGTTCTTTAGCTCACTGAAACATGAATCTTCTCCTTTTCCTGATCATAGTATGCACCTAAACCCTGAACAAATGTCATGTGTTCTTGTCTGAAGGGTAGATGCTGTAATGCAACCCTGAACAAATGTCATGTGTTCTTTTCTGAAGGGTAGATGCTGTAATGCTTTTCATAGTTACTGCAAGGATGCTATTAGCTCTTTTTCGAGTGATGGTATTGCTATAATTCTGCCCACCACTCCATACTTTTTCTGGAATATTTCTTTCTCTTTTGATTGTATTTGGCCTCATAACTCGGTTGGCTGCTGTAGCTACCCCCACATTATTACAGGAAGTGTCAAAGAAATCATGGCATTTAATCAACCATATTAATACCCATGGATTTCTGTGTAGTCTTATACATCTTTCCTTTCAAGGCCTAAGTAAGGAGTTTCACTTCTTTATGTATCATTCATGATGAAACTGGAATTAGTCAAAAGTTCAGTATATATTGCTTCCAGTTCCAGCATTCAGTAGATTGTGTATACTAAATGGTGCACAATTAGCTGATTGACATTTATTTAATCTAAGGTGGTTTTGCAATTCTGATGAGATTTTTCTGCATGGAATAAATTCTTATAAATAGGGAGAAATAATAATGTATCGTTCATTCCAAAAAATTGAAAGAGAAAAAGATGGCAGAAGAAATGCTCTGCAAATTCCTTCCATTATAACTTGGAACATGTCAATTCTGTCACTTTCCAAGTACTTACTCTACTTGCATGGAATTTCATATATTCAACACTGATGCATTTGTTTTTGGGTGTACAAATTGTTGAGCATCTAAACCTCAAATCATTTTTTTTTTTTTGCAAAATTAATGCCAAATCTAAGGAAAGGAAAACGTGAAATTGGAATTTCTTTGGCTTTCTTAGCTCAATCATGCATTAACTCCAATGGGTGTGCATTAAGAAATTAAATTTCCATAGCTTTCACCTAAATCAATATAATGATGTAATGCATGAACATTTAAGTGTCCTTCCTTCCCCATTTCTAGCACATAAAGGCCTCCTACTTTGCCACCTCCATGCATAAAATGGCGCCAATCCTCCAGCCCAGTGAAAGATAAACGGCGTTCAGTTCCATTCTCCGGCCACACCAGCCTTTTTTCCGGTAAGAGCTGATAAATGGAGAAGGGGCCATACAGTTTGAGCTGCAACAAGTTGGGCAGCGGAGGCTTGGAAGGGGCGGATGCAGATGAGAAGGAGAAGCCATGCTTTGAGAAGATCAAGCCAAACAAGTACTATGTGGTGATGAAGGGAGAGAAGCTGAGGAGCCTAATAATCAACAACGTGAAGGCTGACAAGTTGAAGGGCATGCTTGCAGCAAAGTCCAGGTCCGATATGCTCAAGCTTTGGACGGTTCGTGCAGTGGCTTTGTTGCTCATGTGGGCGGTGGCTGTGCAAATGAGGCTGCTTGGAGCTGCGGTAGGGTCGACCGTGCTGAAGCTTCGGTCTTCTTACTCCTTGCCACCTGCAAGTAAGCTTAGTTTTCCATAGCTATCTATATTACTTGCTTTACATTTGCAGGTGGGGATATTATTGACACAAAGTGATGCTATCTTGGCAGGGATATACAAAAACAATGGCTATCTTATGGTTTCATCCAATGGAGGACTGAATCAAATGAGATCGGGTGTAAGTACAAACATGGTCACCTTGAAGTTTTTGGAAAATGGTCAGTTTCACTCCCTAATGGCTCATAAAAATCCTGCAGATATGTGATATGGTCGCCATAGCCAGGTACCTGAATGTCACACTTATAGTTCCTGAACTAGACAACACATCGTTTTGGAATGACCACAGGTATGCATGCATTCAATGGTGTATACACCGGATACTTGTGATTAGGTGGTTGCACTCTGAAGGGTTCAAAACTGTGCTTGAAATTGCAGTCAGTTTACAGACATATTCGATGTGGACTACTTCATCAAGTCTCTGAGAGATGAGGTTAAGATTCTGAAGGAGCTGCCTCCTGCACAGAAGAAGAAGGTGGAATCTGAGTCCCTCTTCTCCATGCCTCCTGTCAGTTGGTCCAACATGACATATTACTATAACACGGTTAGTTTTTTTTTGTTTTTGGTTTGTTTTCTTCTACTGATCATGTCATTGGCATCCTTTTGGTTTATGAGATGGCACAACAATGTCTGATCTGCAGGTACTGCCAAGGATAAAAGAACATGGAATCCTTCATTTCACCAAGACAGATGCTCGGCTGGCAAACAATGGGTTGCCCGTTGAGGTGCAGCGCCTGCGTTGCAGAGCCAACTACAGGGCCCTCAGGTTTGCACCGGACATTCAAGCTACGGCCAAGAAGATTGTCCATGTCCTTAGGCAAAGAGGGCCCTTCCTGGTCCTCCACCTCCGGTATGAAATGGATATGATCGCTTTCTCAGGCTGCAATGAAGGCTGCAATGAGCAGGAGATCGATGAACTCACCAAAATGAGGTACTTGATATTTCCTTCTAACAAGGTGTGTGCTTTCATGGAAACTTAAAACCGGTTCTTTTTTTTTTTGCTAAATAAAATATTATTTGATTAATTTATCAAATCATATACAATATTCGAACAATAAGAAGATAAAATGAGATAATTCTTTTATTTTCAATAATAGATATGACATAATCGGGTACAACAGTATTCAAATCATTTGAATCCTGATTTTTACTGTAGAAACATGCTAATGTATCTGCATAGGAGTTGATTAATTGTTTAACTAGTGTTACTTAACACTTTAAAAACCTCATGTAATGCAGTGATTTATCAATATAAGGACGGAAAATCCATGGAACTTCTATTTGCTGTTTCTTAAGTATAGCATATAGTATACGAGAGTTGAATTTAAGTATGATTTTTTATCATTCTTTTTCTTGTGCAAGTTTTAGTCCTTTCAATACAACTTCCAATGCGTGTATACAATAAAACCAGGAGTCACTAGCCTGCATTAGAGAGTCATGTTCATTCTTTACTATGATTCCTGTCCCTGCATTTCTTTTCAATGGATCAAATGAATTATCCACATTAATATTCAAAGTGTCATTTGGTGGCTGCTTCCATACTCCTTCAGTTTCTGTAGGTAAATTTGGCTTATTATTAGTGCGATTTTAATTTTTATTGACATCCGGATATTCTCCAGGAACCCATGATTTTACCGATCAGTTCCTTATTGCTTGGCTGTCAGCTACTCATTCAGTTTCCGTAGGCGAATTTGAGTTTAATATTTATTGACACTCGCATATTCTTCAATCGAACCCATGATTTTACCGATCAGTTCCTTCTTGCTTGGCTGCCTGCAGATATGCTTACCCATGGTGGAAAGAAAAGGAGATCGACTCGGAGAAGAAGAGAAAAGACGGGCTCTGTCCCTTGACACCCGAAGAGGTTACATTGGCTCTTCGGGCACTCGACATTGATCGCAGAATCCAAGTGTACATTGCTGCAGGAGATATATACAAGGCCGAAAAGAGAATGACCAGTCTGATAGCTGCCTACCCCAATGTGGTAAATAAGCTTTTGGCAAGTAAAGCCATAGTTCATTTTAGAATCTCTTACCCATGCCACACATCTTCATTGCCATTGATTTTGGTTGAACAAAAGGTGAAAAAGGAGACACTGCTGGACCCAGAAGAACTCAAGCCCTTCCAGAACTACTCCAACAGAATGGCTGCATTGGATTACTATGTGTCCATAGAAAGCGACTTCTTTGTACCATCTTATGGAGGGAACATGGCAAAAGTGGTAGAGGGTCACAGAAGGTAAAGGGCATCATTCTATTGAAGATATAAAGCAATGTACCATATTACAAGTTTCATATAGTGCTTGCTTCCTTCCTTGAGCAGATTCCTGGGGTACAGGAAGACCATACTGCTAGACAGGAAAGTTCTGGTGGATCTAATAGACCAGTACAAGAATGGAACCTTGAGCTGGGATGCATTCTCTATTCTTGTCAAGGAAGCACACATGAACCGAATGGGGAACCCGGCATGGAGATCCGTGGTCCGAGGGAAGCCCAAGGAAGAGGACTACTTCTATACCAATCCACAGGAGTGCTTGCCCCAAGTTGCTAGACCCTCCACCAATTTCTAGCTGCAGAAAAAGAAGATAGAAAATGGTGCATACAATTCAAAAAACTTCATGAACATGAAGTTGATGTTCTGTCACTAACTTTATCATGGAATGAACGTACACAAAATGGATGAATAATTTTTCCTTTGAGTTCTCACAGGTGTTTTGTTTTAGGTTTCCATTTTCCTTGAAAAGAGAAACAAGGAACTCAGGTAGGTGACTGACTATACGGGTATCCATAAACTTGATGTATTATTTGATAGATCAACTTAGAGAAATAAATAGCAATCAAAATTATATAATAATAGATTTTGGAGTAAATATTTGAGATTGTAGAAGTTGAATTTGGAAAGTGGGTAGGTTATGTTTTTCTTCTGTGTAAATTATTTTATGCTCAATTTATAATCCAGTAAAAATAGTACGCAAAATTTCGTTTGAACTATATAATATATTTTCAATCAAGATAATTTATGTGTAATGTTTACTATATTTTACTAGTTATTAATAAGAATATTTATAATAGGTATACGAGTATAATAGTTGTTGTATATAAATGGTGAATAATGGGTATGTGAAATATAATATTTGATATTATAATTTGTTAAAATATTGTTAACAATCCAACTTGTCAAATAAGAAAGGTAAGTAGAAAAATACTATTTTTTTTGCTCAATAAATTATTATTTTATTAATCTATTAAATATAATATAATATTAGTATAATAAAAATACGAGATAATTCTATTATTTTTAATAATAAATATAAAATTATCGGATAAATTAATATTTAAACTGCCTGATTCACGATTGCTAATTTATTATAAATTACTTAATCATTTAATTAATATTATTTGACACTTTAAAATTTTAATGTTGAGAAAAATGCTACTTTAATAATAATTAAAAAGGGTCTAAAATATTTAAAAATCTATGGTATATCTAATTAATTAGTAATAATTTAAATGATAGATAAAAGTATTATATCACACTATATAATTAAAAAAATAATGAGATGAAAATCATTATGAAAATGAGGAGTACATGAATATTCATCTATACTTAATAATAAGAGGAACTCACCTGACTTACAACTTATGAAGGAATGGTTTAAACTCCTAAACTCTACATCTTCCAAGTCTAACATATAGAGCTGAATAGATTTTCTACCTGGAATTTCATGTGGTGATTGTATTTTTGGGATAGGGAATGCATTTGATCTTACTCTAGCTAGCCAATACATTGGAAACTTGTCAGAGTCTGGTCAACCTACCCATAATCTCCCATGCTCCTCAAAATCCACCAATGGTGAACCATTAAGTCTCCTGCTCACGACCCACTTCAGGACTGCAGGAATTATGCTATTGTTTGAGTATCCTCTACTTGCCATTTTTATGCTATTTGTCAAACATTTTTAACATTGATGGAAGAAGAGAAGCTGCCTTCATATCTCTAAATAGAATTTTTTTTGTTTAATAATACTATTTCATTAATTTATCAAATTAAATATAATATTAACACAATAAAAAAAATAAAAATAAGATAATTCTCTTACTATTAATAATATATTTAATATTATCGAGTATAGCAATATTCAAACTACTTGAATTCTTATTCTACTTCTATACGATATATGATTAATCGTTTAAATAGTATTACTTAACAATATAAAAACTCGTCTACATTAATTTATCAATATAATAATAAAAAATTGATGAAACTTTTAGTTACTGTTTCTAAAGTATTGCATATATTATATTAGAATTAGATTTAAATATAATTTTAGATTATTCTTATTTTTATGTAAATTTTAGTACTTATTTGGGGCCATCGTCAATGAGATGAATTTAACATTCCTACTTATTTGGGGGCCGGCCTTAACCCTCTATTTTGGTGGATTTGTGGGTGGAGAAGTGGGGGAGGGAATGGAGATAGATGGGCACAGGTGATTTGTACCAAAACTTAGGTTTTCATCATGGCAAAGGTCTTTGAAAGTGAAATTGTCTCTGGCTAATATTGTGGGTGGAGGGAGGGCTGTTGCTGTGAGTTGTGTGGTGGTTTGTCTTTTTCCTTCTCTTCCTTCCCATGGGACTGATGGATTACCTTAGTGCTGAAGTATGATAGCAGGTCAAGACAAGTTTAACCATTATCTTGATTGTCATGCCTGATCCACTTTATGCTAAAGCAAATCCTCCTCAAAGCAACATTTATCCACTTTATTGCAGTGAAGTTCATTCCCCCTTCCTCCTTCCCTCCGTACCCAGCAAGCACTTTGGGCATTTATGTGGTGTGTGTGCGCTCTATGCTGTCTTCTTCCCTCATCATGCTGCCCTGTGATTCCACTTGTAGACAAAAGGTAATTCATTTCAAACTATTACTTTCCCACCTTCTTCTATTTTTATCACTATTTTGCACTAATAACCCCCTTTTAAAGTTGCAATCTAATTAATTTTACATCAAGAATGGAAGAATGTACACTTTATGATCCACATATCTGCATTAGCCACCATACCCATTGAGCAATTTGCTATTCTATAATCTTATGGCCACCTTCTGAAGTGACAATTGACCTGACTTGACTTGGTTGGATAACAAGATGAACATTTCACTCTTCTTAGATTGCTAGTACTGGTGTTGGCTGGCATCCATCATCTTGCATCTCTTCTATGTACCCACATAAAGCAGATATGATATTCACATTACCTGATTATACATATTGCATTCACTGTGTATATGTATGTGTATCTTAATCAGCATCTCAAAGTGCAGAAAAGGAAGTAGGTGGGCAGGCAAGTTGCATGGCTTTTTCACAGCACTAAGGCATAAGCTTTAAAGGGCCTTACGTAAAGTCACTTCCATTACATGTATAGCCTTTTTTTTAATATTATTTTGCATGATTTCTTCCCCCTTGAACCAGCCATGGAACATGTGCAAAAAAACAAAAAAAAAAAACCAGCCATGGAAATCCTTGAGCAGGAATGGATGGAAAGTGGGGCATTGGATGAAAATTGGCAGAGAGGTTGTTTATTATGAGCCTTAGTTAGCCCTCCAATGCATCATCACTCCTGATCCATTCTACTGCCTATTGATCTTAATATTGAAATACCCACAAAGTGTAAGTGGATTTTTACCTTCCAAAACCCTCTACCATTGAAAAAGAGAGCTGGGGGAAGCCCAGTCTCAATATTTTACAGCCACAAAGGAGGTTGCGTTTGCAAGTTTGCTCCACTTGGTGGCTAAAGATGCCAATTCCCCCACATTCTCATCTCCTTATTCTTATTGTGTACTGATAATTCATCAGATTTATGTATATTTTAAATATACCCTTAACAAGTATATACATAGTAGGTATTATACTACTGGTACAAGTTAACTGACTCTAATATCATTTAATAACCTTTAATGAAATATGGGTATAAGTTAACTGGTACAAGTTAACTTAAAATTTATTATGTCATCCTTAGACTAATTAACAATAGAAAAACACTGAATGGTAACTCAAAGCTTCATCTAGTGGTGATCATATTGTGTCATCATGTCATTACTCTGATTGACTGTAAGCCAAATTTGTGGCTGTAGTGAGCTGGTGAATTCAATGGATGGATCATTCACTCCATCGAGAAAATCTGCAGGTAAGTGCGCCACCAAGAGAGTATGGATAAGCCGGACCTTGAGATCAGTAAAAAGCTGTGAACTTTCACTGCTGAGTGGATTGGGCAACTTGGAAGTGAAGTCCAGAAAGTTGAATCATTGTTGATCCACTCATATATGGAATGGTGGGCATACTAATGGGAGAATATACCAGCTCGTGCTGACAGAAATAAATATTAAAAGGGTTGTATAAAATAGAGAATTGTTCATAATTTATATAGTTAAAACGGTTGTACTATTTATTATAATAAATTTTAAATAATTATGAGTATAACTAATTAACAATATACAATTTGTTCTCGTATATTAGGCTAATAATTATAATCCGACACTGGAAATATGTCTCGTGTTATAATCGATTATGTATAAATAAAAATACTCAACTTAATGTAATATACTATTCGGAAATAGTTATTGTATGGTTTAAAATTATAATTTAGAAGCTCGGAACTATTATGATCATTAATACAACTCTTTTATCGGTATACGATCTCACCTAACTCACCACGATACTTCAGCCACTCATACCCACAATTTTGAACCCTTATAAAGCCCCCACAGAGCCCCACCCCTTCATCTCCATCTATTCTTCCTTAATCCACAAGCTTCCAAGCACACTTGCTGACGAAGATATGATCTCCCAAGACATCTCAAGAGTCCTCCAGTGTCTGTCATCTGACAGCCCTGTCCTCCACCACAATATCGACTCTTTTGCCGCTGCCGTCAACGGCGGCGGGTTCCCGACGGGTGGTGGGTTGGTCGGTGAGCACCCTTCTTCCATCATCGGGTACCTGAGCCCTCATCGGATGCCGCCGCTGCTTTCCGACTCGAGCTCGGCCTCCGACGATGCGGAGGAGGAGCGGCGGCGAAGGATTCCGGTGATCGACGAGAGGAAGCTGCGGAGGAAGGTGTCGAATAGGGAGTCGGCTAGGAGGTCGAGGATGCGGAAGCAGAAGCAGATGGACGAGCTACGGGCCCACGTTGACCGGCTCGCGGCGGAGAAAGGCTACCTCGAGGAGAGGCTGGGCCAGTTAGTGGAGAGCCACGGCCGGATCCTCCAGGAGAACGCCAGGCTCCATGAAGAGATATCCAGTCTCAAGCGGATGATAGGGGACAAGACCACCAGGCCGACCGACAGCACAGGCGAAAACACGACCGAGGACGCAACCGCTCTGAGCAATATCAGAACGAGCATCTACTAGCTTTTCAGTTTCCAACCTGGGATCATGAAATTTGGAAGTGGCTTCATCCACTGCTATAGATCTTCTAGGGTGATAGCATGCATGTAATGTACTATCTAGATTGGTGATCATAGAGCAATAATTGCAGCCTAGTTCATTATTATATCGAGAATAAGTTGTAAGGTAATTTTTTAAAACGGTAATGCAGTATTATTTTTACGGTATTGTACGATAATATTATCGAGTTGGATATTTTTTTAAATAATTGATCGATAATAAGTCACCCGTTAGATATGAATTTGAGTATACTATTTGATAAATCGATAAATGATAATATATTTAAAAGTACTGCCACAAGATAGGGTTGAGGTGGTGTATGCTGAGGCCTGAGATACTGCGGTGGAGGGTGATGGCCCAGGACTTGAGGCCGGCATCAGAGACGGAGAAGCTGGAGGCGGAGGAGGCGGGGACTACAAAGGCTCCAGCGGCGGAGAAAGGGGCGGAGGTTCTGGCTGTGAAGAGCATTGAGGGTGGGACAGACAGTGACTTGGTGAGTTGACCAGAGAGATTGCGGCTGTTATGGCATGTTGGGGCGGCTGTTGGATGACAAGGGACACCATGTTTGTCCCTCTGCGGCTGTCTGTCCCCTGTCTTGGTCCGGTCCTCGGTGACTGGCCATGTCATGTGGTCCTTTGGATGGATGATGAATTGACAATTTATTTTATCATTTTTTTAATTAATTAATTTACTTGTTAAATAATTACATATTCATTTATTATAAATATAATTAAATTTTATTATATATATATATAATAAATTAAAATATTACACAAAAAAATAAATTTAAAAAATGAAAAATATTACATATTCATTTTCAGAAAGCCTGCCGTTAAATCTCACAATTATTGGTCAACAGTTGAAAGTCAGGAGGCAGCTCTGATTTTGACATAGATGGATCTCTGGTTGAAGCACATTGGGAGTTCATAATCTGATCTTTTTATAAGCAAGCGTAAATCTCTTCGAAGACGACAAACCCTCAATCGTATCATCTCTAAAGATTACTTTTTTGATTTACTCAGCTGGAAATTATTGTTAATCTGCACGCAGAGTGGGGGGAAACAGGGAACTAGGAAGGTCTGCAACACAAAGGCGCTGCCTTTGGCTCGCACTCCTGGTCTCCTTCTTTGACCGAGGCGATTGACTTGCCCCGGCGCTTGCAGATCAGACCCCGCCGCCGGCATGGCCTCCGTCGGGAGCTTCGGGTTGAAGGACATTGATTGGGAGCAGGAGTCGTTTCCCTCCTACGGCGACTTCGCCGTCCTCCCTCTCTTCGCTTTCTTCTTCCCCTCCGTCCGGTTCCTCCTCGATCGATTCGTCTTCGAGGTACTGTATTCCGCATCCGATGTGGTTGGTTTCCCTCTGCTGTCGTCGTTCTGAATTCCGGTGACTCCGTTTTCGACTACTCCACTGGCTGGATCGTGGATCTGAGATCGGCCCATGTGGGCAATTGGAGTTTCAATCGATGGGTTCCTCATTTACTGTATGTCAGTGATCTATCAGAACCCAAAGTTGGCTTTTTTTTTTTTTTTTTATCGATCGGCTTCTTCTTCTTCTTCTTCTTCTGTACCATTAATTTATGACCTCCAAATCTCTCTGTGGTCCCCTTGTTTGTGTTTGTAGTTAAGATGTATCCAATTTTCATGGGTCTAGCTTACACGGGTTACTTTCAATGTCATTTGACTAGCAATAACTCTTGAGAGTGTGACCCTAATAATAGGTTTTATTTTGAGATATTCTAGTTGATGAACACTCACCAAATCTGGAATTTTGAGCTTTTAATGCTGAATAAGGTGAGCTTGATTTGGACAACTTTCCCCTCCTACTGCTCACTGAACTTTTTCCTCTTCTCCAATGGCTTGGTCATTGATGGATATCTTTTTTCTTTCATTAGTTATCTTTCCCCATGTCAAGGAAACCAGAAAATATTGGTACTTGTGACATTAATGATCCAATGACATTTTATGATATTTTGCATCCTTTTATTTGATTGTGACTGTTTTCAACACCCTTTTGGTTTGACCTAAAAAGAATTCATCCTTTATGCAGAAACTCAGTAGAAGGTTAGTACTGGGGAAAGGTCAGCAGAAAATGGAACTAGATACTGATGAAAAGAAGAAGAAGATAAGGAAATTCAAGGAATCAGCATGGAAATGCATATACTACCTTTCAGCAGAACTTTTGGGTCTCTATGTAACTTATGACGAACCTTGGTTTACTAATACAATATTCTTTTGGATTGGACCTGGAGAGCAGGTTTGGCCTGAACAAAAGACCAAGTGAGGAATGCACAGATATTTGTCCTCTTTATTTCTTTTTACTTGGTGTGTTACAGAGTCATGTTTGGTTCAAAGACTGCATATTTCAACATAAACACCTCTCCTCCATTGCTGAAGAAAACCTTTGTTAACAAGTACTGTTTTGCCCCGGAAAGAAACAGAATATAGAGTATCCAAGGCTTTCAATTATGCTTTTTGTGAGATTATGTTATTGATCAGGCAGCTTGTTCATGAAATTCCAGGTTAAAATTGAAGGGAGTTTATATGTATGCAGCAGGATTCTACACATACTCTATCTTTGCTTTAATTTTCTGGGAAACTAGACGGTCTGACTTCGGAGTCTCTATGGGGCATCATGTGGCAACTGTAATTCTTATTGTGCTATCTTACATATTTAGGCAAGTCTTTTTATGTCTCCTTGTCTTTGAGGAAATTGGTAATCTGCTGCCAATTGTTTTTTAATGTCAATTTTCTTGTTCTTTCTGCATCAAATGTTGGCTGCACAGATTTGCCCGAGTTGGTTCTGTCGTCTTAGCTCTCCATGATGCTAGTGATGTGTTTCTGGAGATTGGGAAGATGTCCAAATACTGTGGGGCTGAGGGTATAGCCAGTGTCTCATTCATTCTCTTTGTTCTGTCTTGGATCATCCTGCGCCTTATATACTACCCATTCTGGATCATTTGGAGCACAAGGTATGCTCTTTACTTATAATCATTTATCAATTTGTCACTTCTAAGATCCAAAAAGTAACCAGAATAAGAGGCTCACTACATTGACCATCAAGCATAAAGAAGAGTACTCAGTGCAATTCTACTGGCCTTATGGTCAATACTAACTGTCTCTTATTGGTGGTATGTGCATTGACAGCTATGAAGTTGTTCAAATTCTTGACAAGGAGAAACATGCAGTAGATGGACCCATCTACTACTACATCTTCAACACCCTTCTTCTCTGCTTGCTCGTTCTTCATATTTATTGGTGGGTATTGATGTACCGGATGCTCGTGAAGCAAGTACAATCTAGAGGTCAGATCAGTGATGATGTTAGATCTGGTAGGTTGGCTTTCTTTCTGGAATTCTGTGTTATCTCCTTTTGTTGTTCATTATAGCTTGCACGAGCTTTACCATGAATCTGGCTGAATGAAACCTGGTTTTTTTTCATGCCCAAAAGATTCTCTTTTTTGCTTCTTTTGTTAATGATGGGTGCTGAATATTTGCAAGACATGATATTGATTGCCCGTGATTGCTCGAGCTATGAGCATTATTTTTTGACATGTCTAAGATTGTGTAAAATCTAACTGAAGCCTTTGCTTCCTCTGCAGATTCTGAAGGTGAAGAAGAACACGAAGATTAATTAGGCAAGAAGATATACGTGCTCTCCATCATTCTTGTGAAGGTGGTTTTCCATTCAATTTGTGTTTTTTTTTCTGGAAGTTTCCTTGTGTTGTTGCTCTATAAAGTATATAGACTTACCTCCAACTGTTATTATGCTTGCACTGCTGCAGAAATGAAGCAATAATGGCAGTACACCCATTCCTTTGTTCCAGAATTTTAAAGTGTTTCTAAGTTAGAATGATCTCAGGGGAAGAAACAGTTCACCTGTAGCAATTCTGATGGCTTTGTTTGCTGAATCTGATGAGAATTTGAGCATATCTCATCTCCTCACATTGAACTACTCTAGAGGATGCTTCATGGATTCAATTTCAGTGTGGATAGAGTTCCTTCTTTTAACACTTTGAGACAGTTTTCCTTTCTCTTAGGTTCAGTGGTTTGCAGAAATGTCTGATTTTCTTGTAAAAAGCTTGTGTTCAGAGGTGGGTTATTGTTGATGCAGTAAAGTTAATATTTTTTTAGTGTTAAAGTTTGATAAGAATATAATATAAAATAAAATATAGAAATTTTGTATATTTATAATATTAAAAATGTTTAACTAATTACAATTAATAATTTGTAAATTAGATATTTGTTCGACCCGATACGATAATGTAAATGTATCCGATCCTATACTAAAAAGTCGGTTAATATTAAGTAAAAATATTCAACTTTATTAAATTATTCTTACGAGTACGAGTAATAATAATATCTATTTTTTTTGGAAGACAAATAATTTATAAAATTAAAAATATTATAATATATTCTCTAAATAACTACTAATATCAACATTTAACTCTTTAATTGAAATTAATGATTATTTTACCTGTAATATATTAATGGTTAAGTAATTTTATATATATTAAGTAAAAAAATAAATTTATATATTAATAATATTTTATATAAATTATATATTTCTTAGTATGTATTATACCATATATTTTATTATATGTATATTATATTATATGGTATCATTAAAGGAAAAAAATGTTATATATGACCATGAATATGATGTATATATAATTTAGTTTATCATATATATATATATTATATATTATTTAATTATATAAAAAATGATATACATAATTTATCATGTATAACATAATTATGTATTTTTATTATACATATTTTTAGTTTATATGAATACTTTATTTTATTATATACTAAATATTTTTAGTAATATATTTTAATTTAATTATATTTAGATAAATAAAATATAATATTACTTAAATACATTATTTAATTAATTAAAAATAATATATTTCTATATTTTTTAAATTATTCATTAATAAATTCTTATATTATGTATTTAAAAGGTTTATTTATTAAAGAAATAACCGGACCAGATTGTCCAAGAAGCGGTTTTTTTTAACCGGACCAGTCCGGCGGACCGGCATCATCGTTTTTCAGGCGAAGGGGGCAAGAAAGTTTTTGTATGTTCTTCGTCTCTTCGTATGCCTTAGATCTCCCGCCTCTCCTCTCCCTTGGTTATGTCTATTTCTTCAGATTTCCTATGATCTCTCCCTCTTCCGTTTCCCCATTCTTAACGTTGCTCTGATGGTCTGATTCAGTGGCAATTCCTAGAGCTCGGTGCTAGCTTGCGATTGATTCCACTATTTTTGCATGGTTTCGAAGATGGCGTGGGAGATTCGTCTTGAGGAGGCCTAATCCGTCAGTCTATCAGAAGGGTTGGAAATTTTTCCTATGCTTGAACCCGAGAACGAAAAAAGTTTTGTTTTTGATCTCTTCCCTTCAAACCCCTCTTTGAAGAATTCCGTTTTGTGCATCAAGGGGTTCTAATTTCTTTGCCTGATGGATCTTCTGTTTTTTCGCACACATCTCTGATTTTCTGATATGCCAATTGTTGTCTTGCGATCTTCAATGCAGGTGAATTTTTTTGGATCAATCGGTTAAACTCACCCATATGGACGAGGATAGGATCAGTGATCTCCCTCATAGTATCGTAGAAAGTATCCTCACGAGATTACCCATCCGGGAGGCTGTGAAGACGAGCATTTTGTCCCGTGCTTGGAGGTACAAATGGGCAATGCTCACTCAACTAGTCTTTGATGATGATTGTGCCTACTTGCCCGGAGAATTAGGCCCTCCAAAGGACACCCTGGTCAAGTTCGTCACCCGGTGTTTGTTCCTACACCAGGGGCCAATCCACTCGTATAAGCTCTCAACCTCATTCTTGCTGAACGCCCCTGACATTGACCAATGGATACTTTTCCTCTCGAGGAAAGATGTCAAGGAGCTGATCCTCGAGCTAGGAGAAGGAGAATGGTTCAGGATACCCTCTTGCCTGTTCAGCTGCTCAAAACTGACCCACTTAGAATTATGCAACTGCGAGTTGGATCCGCCTCCTACTTTTAAGGGTTTCACAAACTTGAGGACCCTTATCCTGCATCAAGTTATAGTTGCAGCTGATGCAATTGAAAGTATCATATCTAGTTGCCCTCTGCTGGAGAATCTATCTTTGTCGTACTTCGATAGTCTAGCAATAACAATCTCAGCCCCGAATCTGAAGTACTTGCGGCTTGAAGGTGAGTTTAAGGACATTTTTCTCCAGAATACCCCGGCCTTGGTTGCTATATCTGTAGCCATGTACATGACTGATGATATAGCTGAGCACTTTGAACAAAGCTCGAGTTGCAAGTTTGTCAAGTTTCTTGGTGGTGTTCCTCTCCTTGAGCACCTCATCGGCCATGTTTACTTCACAAAGGTAGCACTTCCTTCCCATCATACACTTTTTTTTTCTTTATTCATTGAATGTGTTCATTAGATGATCAAATTAGCTATGTAAATGTTTACATAAGAAAACTGATAAAGTTGTGTATGATTTGAGGAAGATTTCAGTAGCTTATTCAGGTTAATAATCATGCTTATTACAGAGAATTCAAGCTATTATCTTGTGCAACCAGCATAGTTGAGTGCTTCATCTATGCACATAACATGGACCATAGAGTGGACTAGTTTTGCAGTTTCAGTTCTTCATTATGATTGCTTTCGTTTTTTTCTTTCTTGGGTGTCAAGTATTTGAGTATAGGGGATTACCCAGCAGCACACTCGGTCACCTATAGTTGCTTAAAAGTCATTGAACTGTACCAAGTGAGCTTCGAGGACCCGAAAGAGATTCTGGTTGTTCTGCGGATGATTACAAATTCCCCAAACCTTAAAGAATTGACAATCTCTGTAAGTTAAAAGTATTGCACTCTCAGCTTCCGATGCTAGGAAACGTGTTTTTTTTTTTTACTTTTACGATGCTTCCACCTCTTTGCAGGGTTCTTCACTTGCTACCAGTGACTACACAGCTATCACATCGGCTGCTACAAGTGACTTGGAGTTTTGGGAGAAACAATGCCCTTGGGGGTGTACACTGGGGCAGTTGAAATCGATAAGGATGAGTGAATTATCTTGTTTGCCACACGAGATGGAGTTCATAAAGTTCTTGCTCCGCAACTCGCCGGGTCTAGAGACAATGCATGTTTCTCCTTCTTCATATGTCAAAGAAAATGTAATTCACATGCTGGTGGAGTTGGTGAGGTTCAGGCGGGCTTCTGCCCAAGCAGAACTTATATTTGAGCATGAATGAATTAAGGGTTGGGTTGGGTTGGGTTGGGTGCTATTTTAGCCTTGTAGATTTTCAATTATTTATTCTTTTCAGATAGATCAACCAAGTATTCTTTGCAAATTGGCTTGCACCTCCTGATCTATACCCCTGTAGATGGGCAGTACTCTCTAGGTGTGCTCAGAATCACTGGTATTGCAGGTTCTATTGTGTGGACCAATTTCTTCTTAGAAGTATACTATGATTATCAATTAATTTGATGGTGTCTTTAGGAGGGTGTTTAGTGTGTTGCCAAATCAGTTAAAAGAGTTTTCCCCCAAGTTTGGGAATGTGGGATAACAGAATTCAACCAGATAAATAATATATTAATTCCACATTCTCATTGATAGTGTGTTGTATTGGATATGACTAAGGCTTGACTTGAGTTGGAGAAAAGGAGATTAACAGGAAGTAGCATATGGCCAAAAAATGAGCAACAAATGACAAAAACAGAGGAGATAGGAGACCGTGTGGTGGCGGAACCATTGACAGATTGAGCGATCTTCCTTGACAGCTAAGAAAAGGATATCTGCAATGTTCCAATTCAATCATTCATGAACACAGATATCCTTTTCTTAGCTGTCATCAACAGATTGAATATTAGCAGCAACTCCCTTATGACAAGTACATCACCATTCATGAACACATTGAATAACAATAATCACAGAAGCATGCCATGGATATATAGTATCATAACACCAACACTAAAGAACTTATTCTTAAAATTCACTACTTCTACCATGAGGCTAACGTCAACAACCATGAGATATAGATAATGGGGCAGCAGGTGGCATCCGAGGCTCAGAGCCATCAAGGCTAAAGGGAGCTCCACAGCATCTGCCGGTGCTGGTGCTTGTTCCTCGGCTGCCTTGTCTTATTGGCCAAGCCCAACATTTGTGAAATGTGGCGCGGGAGCCTAAATCATCAAAACATCAGCTGTCTTACAAGTAGTGAAGGCAACATACACATAGTAAGAAACAATGAAAGAATCAAAATAAAACATACGCATAATATGGAAAAGGTAAAAGCAATGCAGTCTGCCCAATGATTGAGCAAATTTATAGAGTTGAAGATAGGCAGTAATATGAGAGGACATCAAACGTACTCCTCCTTGCAGTAGTAGCTTTTCGGAACCAATACAGCAGGCTCTACCTGCCCAGTCATATAGATGATGGAACCACTAGCACCAAGGCCTGCAAAGCTCCTCTCTCCACCATGGTATCCCATCCCAATCGGGGAGCAGCACTGCTCAATTGACTTAAGTGGGGCATTAGAGTGCACAGAGACTGAGAACTCATTTGGCTTAAAGCATGCCAGTACCCTCTCAATCAGCTGGTTTAAGTTGCCCATTCTAAGATCATACCCCACAGCCTCAAAGCTTGCATAACTGAAACCATCTTCTGGGGTGACATGAATGGTGGATATGGCAGGGCCTTCAATTGCATTCATGGAATACCCACAGGGCTCAAAGGCAAAGTCGCATATTTCAGATTTTGGGAGAATCTTTCTTATACCAGAGTTAACAGTCATAGCAGCAGCTGAGACTGAGTTGTTCTTGAAGAAGACAGAGGCTGAACGCTTATTCAATCCAGTCATACACATCTCCAGAGTATAAACAGGGTTAGCAGGATTCACAGCCTCAGCAGAAGCAGAATAAACATGCCATTTCTTTGACTTGTCAGACCCACTCATCACATAAGCCCTGCTTCCCGATCCAAGCTTCCCAAAATAGCTGTCAAGGACAGCAACTTCCTCGCTGAAGTTGTTATGAGGATAAGGCTGGACTCCAGGAAATATGAAACTTCCATGGGAATAGCGCACAGATTTCACACTAAGATACAAGGCTTGAGCAAGACTCAAAATTGGGGGAATTGATAAAAGTAGCCTTGTGGTCCCACAAGTTTTTATGATAATCTTGTAAGGATATACAAATAGGCTAGACTCTGAGAGGACATAGGAATCCACATGATCATTAGTCAGTGAAGAGACAATGGTGCACTCGGCAGGACCTAGAATCTCATCCAGTTGGGCCCTAGGGAGAGAACGAAGCCCCTTACCCTCGGGGTCAAGGAAGATTCCCAGCTCAAAGAAAGAAATCTCAAGCCTCTTCTCATACCCTTCGAAGCCAATCGGAGAACCTCCAATCATGGTCATGTTTACACAAAGTAGCAATCACAGTTGTACCAAGATAGCAGTTGCAGAGAGAGTGGAGGGGAAAGAACAAGAAGGATGTCTCTGGAAGCGAAGAAAAGCTACTGCTGCAGAAACTAAAATAGACCACTTCAAGTGGTTAAGGTATCAACACTGAGAGTATCAGGATGGCTTACGCACACACTGCAAAAGAAGCAAACAAACAGCT
Organism: Trapa incisa; assembly: GCA_030064435.1. NCBI lineage: Eukaryota > Viridiplantae > Streptophyta > Magnoliopsida > Myrtales > Lythraceae > Trapa > Trapa incisa. The sequence goes on along the minus strand of CM057774.1, from coordinate 251,348 downwards.
CTTTCTTACGCTTTATCATAAATGCAAAATCATAAAATAAAATGAGCAAGGAGGGTAGAAACATGATGTTCACATCTGCAATGACAATAGAACTTACGTTGGAGTAAGCAGCAGATCTGAACTTCTCGAATTCGCCATTGGGTCGAACGTCTTCAATGCTGTAACCGAGAGGAGCTTCATAGAGTATTGATTTACTAATGCTACTACTACTACTACTACTACTCTTCTTCCCCAGTTTGGACTCCATTAGACCATTCGTATTACCTGATCAAAAGATAAAGAAATTGAATGATAGATGACAAACAGAGAACTTTAAGAAGTATTAGCTAACTCTTTAATTTCACAGATAAATCAGATTCACACTCTAAAAGAAGATTTTACAAAGGAAAAATCTCCCGCTGTACAACAATGTTCGGGGTTCAAAATATATCATTCACAGCCGATAACAGTAGCAGGTAGTTTACCATATGCATCTACCACAACGAACACCATCTATGGACACACACATCTCTTAATATATCTCTCTTGCACATGAAATACATGTCAGAAGACAAATCACGGCTTTTCTAACAGATCTAACAATTGAAATGTAAATATAGACATGTCTCCAAGGGAATCAGCACAGAAAATGAAATTCATCAAAAATAATCAGACAACAGGAACCGTCAACACCGAGAGCAGACGAAGGGCGATTATCCAGCACATGATATCTCAGGGTACAAAAGTAGATTCCAAACTACAGCTACATGGAAAACAGATCACGGCATCTTAATAAGAGAGGCGTCCACGACTTACAAATGAGATCTAAAATCGATTAGGCTCAGGCGAGAGTTTTCCAAAAAAATTCTAACCAGAGACAGAATAAGGCTCGAGTTAGGGATCTGCTTCACACGAAACGAGGCAAATCAAAACGCGAGGAAACTGGGGAGGATGCTCACCGACAAGGTTCCCACTTCCCAGAGATAGAGCGGCGGAAAAGGAACCTTAGAGAAACTGGCGTAGACGGTTGAGCGAGCGAGAGAAGCTGCAGAGAACGAAGAAGGAAACACCGAGCGGATGTCAGACGCAAAGACGATTACACCGCTGAGCTGCCCAATTTATTATATAGGGTGACGGACACGTGAGGTCGCGAGTGCATAAAATTACATTTCTATCCTTTTCCGCTATGTGGGCCCCACATTCTTTACCTCACCAGCCCCTTCCCATGTCTGGTATTTTCGTCCTTGGTCCCTGTCAAACAAATTGCAGATAGGTCCCTCCGTGCAGGAATACGACGTCGCTTCAAGTTAATCTAAAACAAATATCAGCATTCCTTATTTAGCGAGGGAAACAAGAACTAAGATTGTGGTTATGATTTTTTTATTTTATTTTTTTATAAATTAGGGATTATGGAATTATAGGTGGGTCCACGGTGGCGCGTGACGGGTCATGTCGGGTGACAGCCTCGTCGAATCATTGACACAATAAGATGAAGTCTGGTTATCCTTTTCGCGTCTGGCTGGATTGGTGACTTGCTTTTTCTGGATATAGAACAGTGAAGATGCGACAAAAAAGGGCCACTAGAAGACCGGATGGAGGAATTGGATGGGTGGCTGCCGCTGGTTGGTGGCCGGAGACGACGCTTCGTACTCTGTTCTCTCTGTCTCATGGCCCACCTTTACCCACCAAGTGTATCCATGTTCATAGGTCCTAATTAACATCAGAATAAACTGGAGAGGTGGATCTATCTTCATGAACCATGCATTATTCTTGGCATGGTCCCTGTTCATGTGCCTCTCTGTTCTCTGTTGAAGAAATAGGCAGAAAACCTTACCATGTTGTTTCTCTTCTTAGCTTGATTATGGCTCCTTTCTTCTTCTTGCCCTTTTCTCTTTCTCTGGCAGAAAAATTCTCATATCATTTCCAAATCATTTCTCAGTATTATAAGAATGAAAGCTGTAGGAAATCAGAAGTTGGACATACATAAGATTCATGTGGGAAAATGAAGCTAGCCTTTGCACATATGCAGGTCCATTGACAGCATAGCTTGAGGGGAATCAAGAGGTAGAGATTGACTTGGAACTTACTTTAGCATAAAAAATGTCAAAAGGGAATGCTGGGACTAGATATGGCAGGAGGATGACAAAGAGGCAGAGGTGCAGTAAAGCTGAAAACAGGGAAATAACACATGATGTCTCTCACAAGAGAGAGATCAACTAAAGTTGATTGAAAAATGAACAACTAAAATTAAGTGGGTGAGGCTTTTCAAGTTCAACCAATCTTGTGTATTTAAATTGCATCCAAGTTGAGTTGGATATGGAGAAACCATACTAACAAAAGTAGATTTCCATTTGAGTAGCCCACTGCTTGGCCCTTTACTCTTCTTCTTATAGTTATAGCATGCACAGCAAGGATTGAGCATAGACAACAGGATGGATTTTCATCATTACATGAATCCATTCTTGAGATCAAGAGATGTGTGGCTCAAACAATGTCTAGCATGATCAGTAGATGACCACACAATTCAATATCAAAAGACCACTAACATGAAATATAGCCAGATCCTCAAAATATGACCTAAATGAAAACTTGGCTCAGGCTAAACTACAGCATGCCAGATCCTCAAAATATGACCTAAATGAAAACTTGGCTCAGGCTAAACTACAGCATGCCTAGAGTGCCCTGCTTGAGCAGTTTCATCCATCAGCTTAGTGAAGGTAAGGGATTGAACCCAGAGATAACCATTTTCTCAAGTGGCCAGAACAGAGGGGTTGGGAGGTTGTCCCAGTTGTACCAGTCCCAGCCATCACACTTGTTGGGCTCTAGATTCTGAGGCACACGCTCATCATCATCAGCTAATATTGCTCGCATGAAAATGGTGACATAGTGGGAAGGCATGGGCTCCTCTTTGAAGACATTGTTGGTGACCGTGAGGAACTCAGTTCTGTCAACCTCCAATCCCGTCTCCTCCTCCACTTCCCTTGCAGCACATTCCTCAAAGCTCTCTCCTGAATCACCAAAAAAAACCATGTAGATAAGATCATACAGGGTTGAAGGTAATCACCATCACTTATAAGATGGAAATATCATCCATAATGTATCCCTGCAACTTTGGGTTGTGTTTATTGCTCTTAAGATCGACATAAACCATGCTTCATATGCCAATCAAGCAATTGATCAGATGAAGATCTGAAATATTCTTAACGAAGATTGAACTAGGTTTTTTTCCAGGAAAATTGGGAGTCCCAGCAGAAAGAATTTATTTTTCAAATTCTTCCACACAAATTAAGATTTCAATCTTTACCAACAAGACATATCTGTAAAATTTTTAATTGAAAGCATCTTTCGCAGGCTTCCTTATTAACAGAATCTAATTGATTAGGCGGATTTACGAGAAAAAAAGAAAGAAAGAACAATGAGTAATCAATCGCAGAATCCATTCATAACCAGAAATGCAGGGAGAGTGACGGAAGAGAGAGAGCTAGAGAGAGAGAGACCAAACTCAAGGTGACCTCCCGGAAGAGCGAATGTGGAGTTTCCGGCGCCGGGAGATCTCCGTCGACCTAGGAGCACGGACTTTCCTTTCAGCAAGAACACCGCCACTCCCACTCTAGGCACGGGCGCAGCAGCTGATCCATTTTCCATCACCTTCCCTATACTTCACCGGAGTATTGGGATCTTTGACTTCCGAAACTTCACCCTTCCCACCAACCGCCGTCGATCAAGGCGACTCCAAAAAGTTTCCGCCGCAGGGAAATAGAACCCAAAAGGAGACCGCGCTTTCCGGGTCAGAAAGGTAATTCTACGCTGACAGTAAGTCAACGTAGAGTACAGCCATCGGGCTAAGAAGACCAGTTTTATGCGATCACAACCGTCCAATCGCATTTCTCGGAAATCCAATGGCCCTCGTGCACTGACTGACTCTCTCTCCAGTTTCCATGCGCCGGGGTTAAAATGAAAGGAAATAAAAAAATTGGGGCCAAAATTGAATATAATATAATCTTCTTTCCTTGTCACTCACTCTCTCCACTTCTCTTCATGCAGCACTCTCTCTAGCTCTTCGTCTCAGGCTCAAGTTGATTGTGATTGAAATCGAGGAAGGTGTGGCACTAGGATATGGCGGATGAAGGTGGTTCTTCTTCGAAATTGAGCTCCATGGCCGATTCTTACATCGGGAGCTTGATTAGCTTGTTCTCGAAAATTGAGATCAGGTACGAAGGGATTCTCTTGGAAATCAACACCAACGAGTCCAGTATTGCGCTCAGAAACGGTACATTTCCATTTCCCCCTTAATTGAGTTGTTCTTTTCGGCTCTCAACGCTCTGTTTGCTCTCGTTCGGTTAAATTTGTCTTCCGTGGCGGTGATGTATTTGCAGATTGACTTCTGGAAGAGCTTCATTTTGTTCTTTTTATTGTCTTCCTATTTCTACTTGTGGCCTGCAGTTGCAGCTGCTTGCGCCGCCTCTTAGTCCTCTGTAGTTAGTCCATTGGCAATCCTTTTTTCCCTTTTACATTGGACTGCGTTTTTCGCTTCTAACATGGCATCATAATAATAATTTGCTTTATACTTAATTCTGGGTTTTGCTCTTAATCTCCATCAAATCTTTTTCTCATGCAAATGTAGGTACATTTCTTATGCATACACATTTTTCCTGTTATCTTTGTAATTAATCTGGAAGTACGAGGAAATATCTATTTGTCTAGGAAATGTGTAGTTTGAAGGATTTTGTTGCGAAGAGCAACAGAATTGAACACGGAATTAGTAATTTATTTACATTGTGAAATTCGTAAATATTTTCCCAGTAATTGAACACAAAATGTTTCTCTTTTGGCAGGATCTGCAGGTCAAACCTTCACCATGGCCTGCTCAACCTGCTCAGCAGATACACAATGATCCAGCTATAATACAGGTGGATACAACCTTTATCCATTTTATGATGTGTAGCATTCACTAAAATTAACCTTGTTTTAAATTTTCTTTGCAGTCTCGCTATCCCCGCCCACCTTCTGCACCTAGTGGCCTGCCTTCCTCTGTCAATGGACCATTGGGCGATATTAGTTTCCATGCTCCACAGATGGGTCTGTCTGGTTCAAATTACTAGGGTGACCTTTCTTTGTATCAACCTGGAGGGACAATGCCTTGGGGTGCTTCACCTCCCCTACCTGGTGCAAATCCTACTGGCCTTGCAATGCCGATGTACTGGCAAGGATATTATGGATCACCCAATGGGCTTCCTCATATGCAGCAGCAGTCTTTGCTTTGACCCTCACCTGGGCTGTCTCTATACCTCCTCCTGTGCAGCAGCCAATGCATTATCGTAACTTTAATGCCACTTTGCCTACTGGTTCTTTTAACTTGCCTAATGCTTCAGCTCATTTGCTCCCTACTAGTACTGGCTCAATCAGCACAACTTCTACCTCCTTGGCATCAATGGCTCTTGGTCGGTGCCCTTGCCCCCAGTAGCTCTGGTGTCCTTCCTGCAGACTCTTTAAGTTTCGACTTGCCTCCTTAACCCAAACAACAGTTGCTTCAGGAAATACCTCCTCCATAACCCTAATATCTGCAAGGCCTGGTGTGTTAGGCGATTTATCTTTACCATATCAAAGTGCTGAGCAAGCCACCTCATCCCTTATGGTACCATCTGATTCTGTTCAGAAGCAAGAACAAGCGGCAGCTCCAGTGCTTCCATTGATAAGGCTCGAAGAGGCTTTTCAAACTGTGTTTTGACACTTTGGTGTCGAAGGATTCCTAAATGGCATTAGCCTGTACACTGGGATGTTGACAGAGGGAACTATAATGCTCGGCTAGATGCTATTACTTACTCTGCTTTCATATCATTGTGTTTTGGACTCTGGTATAATACCCTTTTTCTCCTGGTGTTGTTAAGAATATGCCAAGGAACCATCTTGTTGAGGTGGTAAAAAAACAATTGGCAAGCTTTTATGATCATGCCAAGGAACCATTTTGTTCTTATTTCATTTGTAGGGTCAACTTTGAGATGTGGAATGCATCAGTTATTATTAGACTCAGCCAAAGTAGGAAATATTGCCAATATAAGTGATCATGAAATTTCTCATAACCAATAAGTTGCAGTTTCTCTAAGGTTTATATTTGTAAATTTTACATAGCATTCCTAAGGAATCCTTTTGCTTCAGATAAGGAGGCTGCAAGCTGCATTGTGCGAACAGACGGAGATTACAAAGTGCAGCGAACAAGAGTATGAAAGGCTTCAAAATGTAAGCTAATATTTTTCATCACTTCCTCATCAGGTTTGACTTGGAGCCATGAAAAATAACGATGAATTGATGCTGTAAATAGTGTTGTTTGCCCATTGCTTAATAGGAATCTATCTCTTCTCCATTCTTGAGATTCTGCATTGATGCATTTGTTGTAGTCTTGTTCTTGAGCTCTGACATGAGACAAGGATTGAGAAAGTTGCCATTTATAGAGTTGCATCACTGTTGTAATTTTTTGAAAATATGACTATCTGAGATTCTGACACTTAGCACACATTTAAGCAGCTGCATTATGGATGGGAAGAAAGCGGTGGAGTGGCTCATTACAATGAAAGATCACACGCACTGGAGGTGATGATGATGATGACTCTATCTGTTGAACTTATTTCCAAATGATAACAATCTTGAAATCACAGGCGGGCAATGGATTCTTTGGCTTCTGTGGCAGGTACTATTTTGCAGCAGAAACCGTGGGCTTGAGCAGATACCAATCGGCGCATCCATCAGCTGCACTTTGCGGCAATGGTTATGTGCTCCACCGTCCCATTAGGGGCGGCAGCCTTTACCGCCTCTGCATCCGCCGGCTTCTCCATCATGATGACAAAGTCCTCAAAACACTCATCCAGGGTTCGGAACATCTCATCTGGGTACAGATCGCCCACCTCAACGTCCTTTGGCCCGCCGATCAGGAAGTTCGTCTGACAGCCCTTTATGAAGATGTCGTGGGTAAACGACGCCACAATGCTCCGAGGGATATCGTTCTCTGCAACACGATGTTTGGTTTGGAATCAAACATGGCCCATAAAATAATGGAAACTAACGGGTCGATGATTACCGGCGGCCATGTCGAGGAGGTCTTCTTCCGATATGGTAACTCGGGGAAGGGTGCGGCCTATCTTCGCCTCCCAGAGGGCCGCGAGCTCGTTCATGTTGTACATGTTGCAGGCCGGCCTAAAGTGGACCGACGTGTTGAGGGTCCGCACGTCGTCGGCCGCCTTCACCGTGAACTTTCCGATATCGCTCCCAGCTACGAAGTACGCTGCACAAATCAACATGCATGCGATAGTACAAAAGCCAACCTCTGGCATCTAGTGGCCTTGCCGAGGTCGCCAGTAAGCCCCTCTGTTTTATTTATTTATTTATTTATTATTTAAATACGACGGGAATAAGTCAACAAATATTCACAACAGCGATTCCATGTCGGAGAATCTTTGGTCGGGCCACTATGACTGCACGTAGGTGTGGCGTCCTCTCTGTTTTGAAGGGTAGATGAGGATGGTTTGGCATTCACGTGGTCTTGTGTAGGTTGACTAGGGTTAGGGGTACCTTTAACGGAGCCATCGCCGTAGATTTGGAACTGATTCAGCGGCGGAAGGACGTCGGAGGGGTGAGTGTTGTCGCAGTAGGGCCAGGAGGCGACGGAGTTGCAGCAGATGTACGTGTACGGCACCTTGTAACCCTCCACCATCCGCCTGATCACGCGCTTCTCCTTGTACATCTGTAGCCCCGGCTCCACCGGGTTGGCCCTGTCGATGTCATGGCCGAACTCCGACGGCAAGAACCTCTGCATACACCCAACAAGACCAAGCATGCATTGAGCTCAATAGGATGAATTGGTCTGTGCAACAAGCCCAGCTTGCTGTGTCCACCATTGTTGTACCTTGATGGTGCCAACTGCTCTAATGGCTTCCACTAGAGCCACCTGGTCCATGATTGCAGCACCACCCACAACCGAGACCACTGTCTCTATCTTGTTCTCCTTGAGGATCTTCTCCATCAGCTCTCTGTCATTTATCAGACCCTGTAAAAACATACAACACTTGACATGCAGATTCCTGCCATTTTCATTGAAGCCTGGACAAGGATGGTAAGCTCGCACTTGAAGGACGATGGCGCCTTTATCTTGGAGAGACTTGACGGCGTTGGCTTTGGAGGGGCTGAAGCCGGAGCCTGGCCTCACGAAGATGTAGGTGGGGCGGCCTGACTCGATGCTCGCCTCAGCCACGAAGCGCCCGATGAAGCCGGTTGCCCCAACGACGAGGAGGCGGCCTTTGGGGTCGGCGGTGGCTGCGCAAGGTAGTGTCATTCTTGTTGCCTCCAAGATGGTAGGAATCGGATTATATATCCTTTTAAAAAACGTACGATCTAAGCTTCTTCTTCTTCTTCAGTAATGTCTGTCGGGGTATAAGAAATGAAGGAAGAAGATGGAAAGGCACAATTTTATAGGGCTTGTATACATGCGTTAGCTTAAGCCGTGTGTTGGTGTGTATCTGCTTGAGGAAGCATGCTTTCTTCATCTACCCTTCTAGATAGGTAGGAATATGTGTGACCAAACATAAAGCTTTCCTCTTACTTGCAATATGACACACCTACAAATTTTCTAGATTCATGGGATAAGATCAACTTGCAAGACCTAGTTCCATGAATCACTAACATTTTACCATAACCATTAATTTAATATATACCTAAATTCGATCTCAACCGAATTATACTCATGCTTGGATTGTACCCCTGATCCGATCTCGGCCGCAAGTTATTTTGTAATATCCACTTAAATAACGTAAATTATACTTAGAATATGATAACAAATTAGATAAATTATTATTGATTTATAAAATTAGAATTTTTACACTATTTATAATTAATTACTTTTAAGTATATATATACTCGATTTATTATAATGGATATAAAATATCAACTCAAATGCTAAAATAATAAGTGTACTCTACAATTATCTAATAGAAAAATATAAATCCGAATGGTAATATTTATAAGTATTTAGAAAAAATATTAAATTCAAAATTATTGTTTTCACATGTTAAAATAGGTTAAAATTTAACGTAAAATATATTAGTTAAAAGGTTTATAATATAATTATAAATTTAATAAAATAAGTTGATAAAATAAAAAGTTATTGTATTTTTATAAGTTTTAAATAAAAATAGCTATACGTACACAATATTATCCGACAAGATACACATCTCATCATTTATACATTGAAATCTCTATGTGCTTTAATATCTTCCCAAAATCATGGCAAATTAATGTATTTATATTATATGTGAGAGCATATGTGATAATTAAAATAATATGTTTTGTTATATGGTTCTTATAGGAAGGAAAGAGCCAACTGCTGGGGCATGAGAACTGCAAGCAGTTCATTCTCCACAAGCAGCTTGGTAAAATTTGTGAAACAGAAGGAAGTAAAAGGATAAAACTGAAAAGATCTAAAAATAGAGGACTAATCAAGAAAAGAGAAGATTCAGTGGCGATGGCAAATCCGTAAAACAATTCATCGTTGGGGGTAGTTCCAGAACCTGCAAGTGGCCGACCGCCCAAGAAAGAGTTCCTGGATCCATCTCTTTGTTGAACCTGCAGGAGGCCTTTGCCTGGCTAGCTCACCGCCGGCATCTTCGCTGCGTTGATATCGATTCCCTTCGATATTTCCCTCCGAATCTGCCTTTTAGTTTTCTATCTCGGTTGGGCACCTGTGAAGTTCATCTTCTTCGTTCTGAATCTCAGCTGGGTACACCATCGGCGATGACGAAACAGCGAGCTAATTGGTCTCCGTACGACAACAATGGAGGGTAAAAGTGCTCTCTTTTTTCTTCGTTCGTGCGCGGCTGGTTTCCATTGTTAATCGCTCAATGGATCGATTACATTTGCCTCCGCTCTATTGCTCAGGTCCTGTGTGGCGATTGCTGGAGCTGATTACTGCGTGATCGCCGCGGACACTCGGATGTCCACTGGTTACAACATCCTCTCTCGCGAGTACTCCAAAATCACCAAATTGTACGCTTTTCACCGTCGCTTATTAGATGAACAATGATGAGATTCATGCATAAAGTTTTAGATCTTGAATTCCCCTCCTGAAAGCCTTAGCAAATGGCCTGACGCATTTAGGATGTTTGATCTAGGTGTGGCTAAATCTCCCGTTGCAACTTCTTTTGGGGACAGAGTGACTCTTGGTGTGAACCCTAGGATGAATCTACTGCAAAATTATGACTATTTTCTGACTAATAGCTGTGCTCTGATTTCGATTCTGCATTCTAATTTATAATATTCATAAGTTTTGCTAAGGTTTAGATTTTCTATTTAGCTGCTAGCCTCAATTCACTTCCTAGATCCTGCAGTCTCTTTGGTGGTGTCCATTTTTCTATAATGGCCTCGTAGTTCTCAGTTTTAGTGTGAGAGCTTCTTGCATATCCTCACTTTATTGTAATTTATATTGCTAGCATTTCATAAGCAGACGATTTTCCGTTCGAATACTTGCCATTTCACAGTTGTTGCAATTTTTTTTATCATTATTCAATTGATTATTCCTGAAAAAAGGCCTTACATGGTTGCTTTGTGGATTTCATTTATGTAATGACGATTCAATCAGGGCAGACAAATGTCTGATGGCATCTTCTGGTTTCCAAGCTGATGTTAAAGCCTTGCAGAAGCACCTGGCAGCAAGGCACCTGGTGAGATTTTCCCCCTTATTCAACTGTGACATGTCATTGTATCTCGTTTGGTAGCATGCCTTTCCTCCATTTCCAGGGCAGATCTTCAAGTGACTATTTGAGCTTATAGTGTACATGGGAATTTACATTGTAACTGTATCGATATACAGGGATTAAAAGATTATGAGAAGCTCTGTGGAGAACCCGTTTATGCAAATGGACTTTCTCTTTGTATAGCATTTGATGTGTAGCAACTTGTCTGGCAGATTATATGGGTTAGTAAATAGCGTTCATCCCAAATGCATTTTATGTGGATGTGATACCTGTAATACTTTCAAACAAGTTGCTGGGATTGTTGTTTCCTTGTTAGAAATTAACCAGCTATTGGTATCCTTTGGGATACACGGATGGATTACCAAATACTATGTTCTGCAGCATTAGTATTGTTTGATAAGAGAAATTACATTGTATCCGTGTGGTAGAAATTAGAAACCTAATTTTTGAAGTATGTTGAGTATTTCTTTCTCTATGCTCGAGTTTCATTTTTCACCTTTGCTATATCCTTTTTGGTTGTTATCCTAGGAACCTTTATGACCTATTATCATGATGCTGTAACACATAGATCAAGTTCCTAGTTAATCTAAAGATCTCCTTTTACATGTTATTCCTTGGATATAGATTTATCAACATCAGCACAACAAGCAGATGAGTTGTCCTGCAATGGGACAACTACTTTCCAACACCCTCTACTACAAACGATTCTTCCCTTACTATTCATTTAATGTTCTGGGTGGTCTCGATAGTGAAGGTATGCCTTGCTTATCCTAATGGATGCTCTCTATTTGTATTGCTATTCTGAGATGATCTCTTACCCAATCATTCAGGGAAAGGCTGTGTTTACACATATGATGCTGTTGGCTCCTATGAGAGGGTTGGCTATAGCTCCCAGGGATCCGGTTCTACTCTTATTATGCCGTTTCTTGATAACCAGCTAAAGTCTCCCAGCCCTCTTCTCTTGCCTGCACAGGTTTGCCCAAATCTATTTTCTTATTTAGTTTATCATTTCACTAATTACTCTTTCGTTCTTCTCTTTTCCAGGATGCTGTTACCCCTCTTTCAGAAACTGAAGCCGTTGATCTTGTCAAGACTGTTTTTGCATCTGCAACTGAGAGAGATATATACACGGTTAGTTTCTAATCTCTCTGCTAAAAGGGGTTCTGAGTTGGAACCTGGAATATTTTGGGAGTGCCTTTTAGAGCAGCAGTTCTCAGACTTGCAAAACTTTGATGGGTTACATTTGTGTTCGACCTTCAGTGATCATCAACATATACACCTTTATCTTGGTTATCTGAACAACTACCGAGTATTATAATTAGTCCTCCAGTAATTGATACCACACTTATCTTGGAAAATTCCAAATTCATTGTGTTTAAAGATCATTCTATACATGGGATGGATTTTGGTAATGGGCAAGTAAATCGGTTTCCAGAAAACATCAAAGACTGCCTGTTTGGTCCGGTTTTGATGATATATGGTTGTATATGTTGATCAGGGAGACAAGCTGGAAATTGTGGTAGTGAATGCTGAGGGCATCCGCCGTGAGTACATGGATCTTAGGAAAGACTGATGATATCTTTGAGCTATCTGGATGTTGCTGCTTTTCATTGGGATCAGATAAACTGATGATAAACTGTTAGCTTGTGATGAAGATTCCACCTTCGTATTTTTACATTGGAAAACTGATGAGGGCCTTTCTTTCTGCTCCATGTTTGCCATTCTTTCACTGATCTCTACTTGGATAACTATGTGCTGTTTTGAGAACCAGTGCTGAGGTCTTTCTCCATTTATAGGCTCATATGTCACCAGCAGCAGCTTTTTCAGCAGGATCACCATTGTAAACTCTAAGCCTTGCTTGCTGGAGCTTGGGCCACCATGGTAACTTTCTTCATGGGATCTGATGATATAGTTTATTCCTTGATCTAGAAGACATTTCCAAGCTACAAAGCTTAGGGTTTCTAACAAACTATGCAATAAGCCTGAGTGCAGATGAAACTATATCAATCTGTGCCATAAGAAATCCCTTTTACTTCCCATGTTCTTGATTCTCTGAAGAGTATTCCATGAACAAACCCAACTGCGTTTCCTAGATGGGCAGTTTCCCTCTAACCATTTCTTGCAGTCAAGGGAAGAACAGATGGGCAGAGAGAAAAGCTTCAACATTTCAATCATTCAAGCCATAAGACAAGAGGGTATCTACCCATTTACATATCAACTCACAAATATGTCTATACACAAGTAAGAACTCATCTTCTTCAAAAGGTTGCCAGCGTGATCGCCATATCATCGAGACCTCTGCCTCTTAGAAAATGGGAGTCGAGTGCACGACCCTAAAGACAGCATATGACTGTTGATATGGCGGAAATCGACGGTGGATTCAGAAAACAAAGGATGGGCCGGATAATTGCAACCGTTCCTCAGTACCTCCGGTGGGATCCTAACGGTATGTAATACCATTTGATATTATACTATTGGGTCTATTTTTAATTAAAAATAATTACTTATAAGTAGTTAAACATTTTGAGTTGGTTATAGTTGTATGATTATAGTGGTAAAAATAGTATCCGTCAGCTGGGATAGATAAGAGTGCGAAAACACTGTATATAATATCATTTGCTGTTTTATTTCTAATTAAAAATAATTAATTATAACTAGTTAAACATTTCGATCACTATATAACTTTTTCATTATAACTAGTTTTGGGTAACCCTAAAATATTTATAAATTTATAAACTAACATAGTTATTTATTTTATATAATGTGTGCCATAAATTTTTAAATTTGATCATAATGGTGTGGATAAGAGCAGAAAAAAGAAAAAAGCTCGTACAAATCGTCTTCAGTGGGCGGTGGGCGTTACACTGACTTGCCACAGGATGCATGCCATGCACCCAATGTCTCGAGCGCTGGAATGCGTACAAACTGCATGTGAACCTGTCTGGTTCAAGTAATTTGGCACATAGTTGGCAGAGATAAACGGAGGGGGCTCGGGGGAAGGAGAAAGGACACCGCACACTGTGGCAGTCTCGGTCACATCCGGGATTCAGACTGCCTGCACAGAGCCACAGTGGGTCGAATATTTTGCAGTGAGTCAGTTGATTGTTCGGATCCTTCTGGTTTAATGAACCTTGGCTCGCAACTGGTGCAGATCAATGCAGATCAATGCTTGTTTTGTTCATTTGGTCCTACGCAGTTTGGCCCGTTCGAGGCAACCCATCACCCCCACACCGATGGGACTTGGATTGGACGGACCCATCACGGGCCACGGCTTTGTTTTTTCCGGTCAACCATCTTTCTTTTCAGGAACAGCTAGCTCATCAAAACCATTTAATTAGTGTGTGTATATATGTATATATATTCAACACCTTGCTCTTACAGGAGTCAATGGTAGGAGGTAGGAGGAGACTTTGAGGACCTGATGTCAAACCCCCATCATACTGGATGATGATGATGATGATGATGATGGAGGTACCTGCAAAACAACTCCAACTTGCACCCTAATACATGGTTAAAAGTTCAGGCATAGGGGAAAGTTGGCTGCATCCCAATTTTGAATCTCTCACTCTCTCTCTCTCCCTCCCTCACTCTCTCTCTCTCTCAAGTCAGAACTCTTCTGTTCCATTTTCCTCCTCCTCCCTCCCGGCCTGTTTTCTTCTCTTGTTAAGCCAGCTGTATCCCGGAAATGGCGGTGGCTGACGCTTCCAGTGAACTGGCCACCTCCGTCCCAGCAGAAACAGCGACAGGAAGAGCTAACCCAGAGCTCAACCACGGCCCGAAGAGGCTATGGCGGGACCGTGGAAATTCCAGCACCGCAAACACCAGCCCCGAGAGGACCAGAGTCTGGACAGAGCCCACCAACACCCACAAGCCCAAGCGGGTCCCCGTCATCTATTACCTATCCCGCAACGGCCAGCTCGAGCACCCCCATTTCATGGAGGTTCCTCTCTCCTCCCCCGACGGCCTCTACCTCCGAGGTAAAAAAAAAAAAAGACTCCTTTTGTGGGTCAGACGGCGGCTTTTATCTTTCTATCCGAATTTCTGCTGATATGGTTCAATATCTTTAGATGTGATCAGTCGCTTAAACCTCCTCCGGGGCTCCGGCATGGCGTCTCTCTACTCCTGGTCCTCGAAACGGTGAATGCCATATTAGCTTCTGAGCTTGTCGCTATCACCGGAAAAAAATGAAGAATTTTCTGACGGGTTGATTTTTTTTTTTTTTTGGTGCAGGGGCTATAAGAATGGCTTCGTCTGGCAGGACCTCGGCGACGGCGACTTCATCTACCCATCTCACCGGAATGAGTACGTACTGAAAGGATCCGAGATCCTCCACCAAGAAGGGCCGCCGCTGTTATCGGACTCCTTTAGCTCGCGCCCTCTCGAGTCCGTCTCATTCCGGTCGCCGAAGTTGACGGAGGCGCAATGCGAAGACTCCAACTTTCCGGCAGTCATGCCTCCAAGGCGGAGAAACCAGTCTTGGGGCACGATCGACCTGCAGGAGTACAAGGTGTATAAGACTGATCTGAGCGGCGAGCTTGCGCCGGCGAGGAGTGCCGCGGAAGCATCAACCCAGACGGACGACCGTCGGAGGCGGTTCAGGAGGCCGGGCAGTGCGGAGCAGCAGGACGTGGCCGCAACATGCCCGCCGGAGCCGGAGAAGAATGAGGGCCAGACGACGGAGCTGACGAGGGACGAGATCTCCCCTCCGCCGTCGGAATCGAGCCCCGAGACGCTCGAGACGCTGCTGAAGGCGAACGGACGGCTGGGTCTGGCCACCTCCACGGGCGACAACGCCAGCCAGGAGAGGCCATTTCGGGCGGAACAGAGCCTGCCGAGCGGCAGCCGGATGCGGGCCTCGTCGGTGCTGATGCAGTTGATAACATGCGGGTCCTTCTCGTTCAGGGACTGCGGGACCAATTATGTGAAGGATCAAGAACCTTCCGTGATCCACCAGTACAAGCCAGTAGTGTCCGGCGGAGGTGGAAACGCCACCGCCACTGCAGCCAAGGGCAACGGCAGCAGCTCGGTGGAGATCTCAAGGGAAGCATCGAGATTGCCCAAGATGAAGCTGGAGGATAAGGAGTATTTCAGCGGGAGCTTGATCGAGACATCAAGCAAGAAACTTGAACTCGGCCCAACCCTGAAGAGATCATCTTCCTACAACGCCGATGGGTAATAACCCTTCTCGATTTTCTTATTAATTTCATATAAATTTTGCATTTTTAGCTAGATTTTGCATGCAACGAAACAAACAAAAACATGGAAATCCTTCGATCAATCAACACTCTACCCAGTATGAGTGAACTTACACAGAAAAATAGCAGAGTACAGAAAAAGTCATACAAGGTCCTTGCTTGAAGATGTCGAAACTGTGCTGTCACGGAGGGCAAAAGTGCTCTGTATGATCTTTCAGTCTTAATACTTAAATGGAGAGATTCGTACTAACTTCTGCAGCAGCTCTGAGACATCACAGGGAGTGAGTAAATTAAAAACTAACAATTCGTACGGGGATGACAATACCTCAGTGTGCTTGCGTCGATGCTGGGTCTTGCTTAGCCAGTGAAAGGTTTGATTCTCTCGCAGAAGGGACTCAATGGTTGCCTCTGGCTCCAATTGGAGCCAGGTCCGAGAACAGAGACTGGCCATAATGAAAGGCTTGTGGGTCCTTTCTTGGTTTAGCGGTTGACTTTCTTGGAGCCTTAATTGGCGTGAACTGAAAAAGTTTGATACCTCTGCAGGAGCAGGAGCAGCTCTGGGATGCAACTGGGGGAAAAGGACATGGGGGATGGGGTGCGTGCAGACTGCGTCCCTAGGAAGCTCAGATCCATCCAAGACCCATGTAGAATGTAAGAGCTCTGAGCAGAACCCAACAGCCAACCGATCAATTGGGCCCGAGTCTTTAGCCTAGTGGGAGAGTAGAACTTCTCTTCTTTGTGAAGCATACTTCCTTTGAGACTTTCATCCCTGATGAGTATATCTAGATGTTCTTCAGCATGTGGGATTGAGTGGTGGTTACTCCATGGATGAACCATACAGTCATGACAGCAACAGAAGTTTTGCATAGCGATGTTGAGTAAGCTGTTTAGTCCAAGGAAAAAGGGAAGAAGCCCTTACAGTGGTTCAAGGGGGCTTATTTGGGCCTTACTAGCACCTACCGGCCCAAATAATTTCAATTGGGCTTTTATGTGTCAGTTCCACCTGCCACGTCATCAATCCGTATCAATACAGCCTCCTAGGAAACTTTAGAACCGTGCGATTGGAATCACCAGATTCTGAAGGTCATAATCTAAGAGATCCACGTCACCAATCCGTAACATCCCATACCATCCAATCAAACGTGAGATCTCCTCCACGTCACCGAAGTTGATTAATGCTCGTCCATGGTTGTAAGCTGTAACTCACAGTTCTCATATTGGTTTCTGTGCCAAGAATCAGAAAAGCTGTTACTCACGATCCGATATTGAATCGATTGTTGATCATCAGTTTATAGAACTTGAACTATGCCATAAACCTATAGATAAAGAAAACATACAAGTTGTTAATAGGAAACATTAGTCAGAATCAATGATGCAAAATAAAGCAATCTGAATGAAGGAATATAATGCCAATTAAAAGTGAATATTCTGATTTCTGCATATGCCATATTGAACTTCAGGGAAGAGCTACAAAGATAGAGAACAACAGCTACAATTACAAGAAGTGACATCTAACACGAAAACCTAATTCGCGCCTTCATTCCGCAACCTAGCCACCGAAGCCGTACAAAGTCCTTCCCTGCCTCTTCAACGCGTAGACGACATCCATGGCTGTTACAGTTTTCCTCCTTGCGTGTTCAGTGTAAGTGACTGCATCTCTGATAACGTTCTCGAGGAAGATCTTCAGGACACCACGCGTCTCCTCGTAGATCAGCCCGCTGATACGCTTGACGCCACCGCGGCGAGCCAGACGGCGTATCGCCGGCTTGGTGATTCCCTGGATGTTATCCCTCAGGACCTTACGGTGCCTCTTCGCTCCACCCTTGCCTAAACCCTTGCCACCCTTTCCACGGCCTGACATATTCAACGACTTCGATGGAGGATCGATTTACTCTGACAAGCGGCGATGCCGGAAGGCCATGATCCTGCCGCCCTTTTATATGCGATGGGACGTGGATATTACAGCTTCGGAGGAGTGGCGGGAGTCAATGTAGATCGTGAGATGAAGTCCCATCAAACGGTGCCGATAATCGATCCGTGTTAGAAGACAGTTAAATGTCGACCGTCCAAGATTTTCATTTGACGGTGGATTGGATCGGAATAGCTGAAGACACGGATTGTTCTTTTATTAACCATTAGGATCGGATGTGGGCTATATTACTCTCAAGACCAATATTTCGAGCCCATGTAGATCAATCTGACGGCCCAAATGTGACGTCATAAATCAGTTAAAATATCATGAATTTTTCTTTAATATTAATTTTATTAAAATATTATCACTACTACATTAACTTATATATTTTCTAAAATATTTTTCCATCGAATAATATTTAAATAAAATAATAAAAAATAGTACTTTATTTGAAAATTTAGTAAAATGTTTTGACCGTTAAGGTAGAGTATGAGCGGAGCGGGAAGAATCTCGAACCTCCTAGAGAGCCCGAGAGAATTTAGAAGATACGCCAAGCGCGTCGCTGGCGTCAGATTGTCTCATCGAACGGCTATCATTTCCTTCAGGGAACCTTCCAGAGCTCTTCACCCGCCTTATAACCATCCTGCTGATCTCTTAAGCTGTTCTTCTATCATTTCGGCATTGGATTCTCGTGAGCAAGAATTCTCTGGTTTTTCTTTCTACCGATTCTTCGATCTGCGAGGATTTTGAGTCTTTTGATCTGCCATGGCTGGAAAAGGAGAGGGTCCTGCGATCGGGATTGACTTGGGGACGACGTACTCCTGCGTCGGTGTTTGGCAGCACGACCGGGTCGAGATAATCGCCAATGACCAGGGGAACAGGACGACGCCGTCTTATGTGGCGTTCACTGATACCGAGCGTCTGATTGGCGACGCAGCCAAGAACCAGGTGGCGATGAATCCAATCAACACGGTCTTCGGTGAGTGAAAATGGATTTTTTTATGTTGATCTCAATTGTTGACGCTGCATGTTTGTGTAGTTTTCGTTTTTTTTTTTTTGTTGTTCTATTGTTTTAGATATAGTCTGCAGTTTAAATTTGTAGGTCACAGCTATGTGCCGAGCATGATGAATACTGTCTTAGCTGCACTGAGCTATTTTTTCGAATTTCTGGTGAAGTTGTGCATTGTTGTAGATCTTAATTCTATTTTGCATTTCTTGTGAAGTTGTTTATGTTGTATGGATTCAGATGTTGGAATTTTTCTTGTTTTAGAATTAAGAGGTCAGGAGCAGGTTCGTTCGACACTCTTTTGTGTTAAGCGATGAAGGTTGAGTTTATGTGGCGGTTCTTACATTTCAAAGGCGATATGCTTGGTGACTTATCATCTTATAAGGGTCAATAATAAGATTACTTGTTTTATTATGCAATCGATTCTTGTCTATTGAACTTGGTCTTGGATTATTATGAAATTGATGTAAATATGCTTGGCGCCCTACTTCTTAAATCTTTGAACTTATCCCTACTCTCGCAGATGCTAAGCGTTTAATTGGTCGGAGGTTCACGGACCCGTCAGTGCAGGGTGACGTGAAGTTATGGCCATTTAAGGTCACTGCTGGCCCTGCTGACAAGCCCATGATAGTCGTCAGTTACAAGGGCGAGGAGAAACAGTTTGCTGCCGAGGAGATCTCCTCCATGGTGCTTATCAAGATGCGTGAGATCGCCGAGGCTTATCTTGGAACCACCATAAAGAACGCAGTTGTGACAGTCCCTGCTTACTTTAATGACTCCCAGCGTCAGGCAACTAAGGATGCTGGTGTGATTGCTGGCCTCAATGTCATGCGTATCATTAATGAGCCAACGGCTGCTGCTATTGCCTACGGACTCGACAAGAAAGCCTCCAGCTTTGGGGAGAAGAATGTTTTGATCTTCGATCTTGGTGGTGGTACCTTTGATGTCTCTCTTCTCACCATTGAAGAAGGAATCTTTGAAGTGAAGGCCACTGCCGGTGATACTCACCTGGGAGGTGAGGATTTTGATAACAGATTGGTGAACCATTTTGTACAGGAATTCAAGAGGAAGCACAAGAAAGACATTACGGGAAACCCGAGATCCCTCAGAAGGTTGCGTACTGCCTGTGAGAGGGCGAAGAGGACGCTTTCCTCCACTGCCCAGACCACGATCGAGATTGACTCTCTCTATGAGGGAGTTGACTTCTACACCACCATCACTCGTGCCCGATTGGAGGAGCTGAACATGGACTTGTTCAGGAAGTGCATGGAGCCCGTCGAGAAGTGCCTGCGGGATGCTAAGATGGACAAGAGCAGTGTGCACGACGTTGTTCTTGTTGGTGGGTCTACCAGAATCCCCAAGGTTCAGCAGCTCCTTCAAGACTTCTTCAACGGCAAGGAGCTCTGCAAGAGCATCAACCCTGACGAAGCTGTTGCCTATGGGGCCGCTGTTCAGGCAGCGATTCTGAGCGGAGAAGGCAATGAGAAGGTTCAAGACCTGCTCTTGCTAGATGTGACTCCTCTTTCTCTGGGGTTGGAGACAGCCGGTGGTGTCATGACTGTTCTTATTCCAAGGAACACGACTATCCCGACCAAGAAGGAGCAAGTCTTCTCCACTTACTCCGACAACCAGCCTGGAGTCCTCATCCAGGTCTATGAGGGTGAGAGGGCCCGGACCCGTGACAATAACCTGCTAGGAAAGTTCGAGCTGTCGGGCATTCCGCCGGCCCCAAGGGGAGTACCTCAAATCACCGTGTGCTTTGACATTGATGCCAACGGTATCCTTAACGTTTCTGCCGAGGACAAGACCACAGGCCAGAAGAACAAGATCACGATCACCAACGACAAGGGCAGGCTCTCCAAGGAGGAGATTGAGAAAATGGTCCAGGAGGCTGAGAGGTACAAGTCCGAAGATGAGGAGCACAAGAAGAAGATCGACGCGAAGAACTCCCTGGAGAACTATGCATACAACATGAGGAACACGATAAAGGACGAGAAGATTGCATCCAAGATCCCTGCGGATGATAAGAAGAAAATCGAGGATGCTGTGGATGGAGCAATCAGCTGGCTGGATGCGAACCAGCTGGCGGAGGCGGATGAGTTCGAGGATAAGATGAAGGAGCTGGAGGGCATATGCAACCCCATCATCGCCAAGATGTACCAGGGAGGTGGGGGTGACATGGGCGATGGTGGCATGGATGAGGTACCTATTGGCGGTGGTAGCGGTGGTGCGGGTCCCAAGATCGAGGAGGTGGATTAAGCTGGTTGGTTGGTTGAAGTGTCACTGTGTCACTGTGTGAGGTATCCTTAGGTGAACTACATGTTTAGGTGAAGTATTCTGACCACTGGATGAAGTGTCACTGTGTGGCTTGCTTTTTGTTTTGTCTTTGGAACAAGAAAGACGGTGGTCCCTTTTCAAATCTTCTTTACTTTTACTATGTTCTTAGCCTTTTGAACATTTGTGTTCTAGAATTTATATGTATTTTTTTTATTTTTTTGATAGATCTTATTTTCAAACAATATATTTTTTTTATAATGCTCAAAAGCTAATATTAATGATTAAACATGTCATTATTCTTTCATAGTCACAGTCTTATAGTAACAAAATAGTAATCTAATTTATCAAAATAAATATGACAAATTAAAACAATTTTAGAGTGATTATCATCTTTATAATATTTTTTATAAAATTATACCAATAAAAATAAAATTTAAAATGTAATTAATAATCATTAATATTTTATAAAAAATTATACGATTAAATAATATATAAATAGAAAAGATTAGTGTATTTTCCCTATTTAACCTAAAGTTTTGGGTTATTGCACATTAGTCCATGGAAACATAGGCCTTCTCCCAATTAAGGAGGCCAAATTCACTAGGCCCTGTGCATGCACACCGGCCCATTTTGATGTTGGCCGTGCCTGTGCGATCTCCTGGGCATTCGCTACGCCGCGGGCTGCCTCCTTTCTCGGTGGCTACTGCTTATTCGCATACGACGCCGAACCTTTACTGTTGGTGCATCCCCTCCTCTCTTATCGCGCCTGATCTTCTGCTGCAACTGCTTCCTCCCCCGTGGCCGCTTCATCTGTAAGTGAAGGTGGTATCTCTCTCTCTCTTAGGGTTTTGCAATCTGCGAATAGATCTCTGAGTTTACTTTGTGAAGGGGATGGATTTGTAAACATCGGATTGGAAACCCTTACTGCTTACTCAGCTGCGATGTGATAGTACACAGTGCTCTTTTGATCGATAAAGTTGTTAAAATGGCGCCTTTGAAATTTACGATAATGGCAAATTCATCCGGTTGCCTCCATATCCAGACTAGATGGAATCTGCTGGCCTCAAATGTTTTTATTTTCCTGATGGTTGCTTCATCTCCAACTTGCATCTGGAAACTTAATGGCTTTGTTTGTCATGAATTGACGGAGTTAATGAGCATGCTGGAATTGTCTCCGGTCCTTTCTGTTCCTGTCTTGGCTATTGTTCTTGGAGGGAAATCTGACTGCTTCCTACTGTCTGAGTGATGCAGTTTTGAGTAACAGAATGGGGCGAAAAGCTGGCGGAATTTATATCAACCCGAAAAAGTTTGGATCCCTCTCAAAACCTTGCATGAAGGAGATGGTATCATTCCTTAATTGCTTAGCGCTCAACCGGAATGATGATGGAAAATGTGTCCGGCAGAAGGACCTCTTGAACGCCTGCATGGATGCCCAGGTCCGTTTCTCTGATGACCCTTCTCACCCTTGATGATGTTGTGTACTTTCCATTATCATTTCTTAGATTTGTTCCTCTCTTTGTTCTGCAACCCTTCATGCAGTCACGCAACAGCCGAACCGCATGGGGGAGTATCAATTATCACCTGCAGAGGCTTAGTAGGGGAAAAAAGTAGACTTATTTGCTTCTACAGAGTAGAGAAGGTAAGAAGGCAATGAGCTTTCATTAAAAAACATAAGTTTCATTGGGTGCTAGACGAGAGAATTATTGTCAAAGTATTTTCTGCAGATGTTTCATGTAGTGGTTCGTCTTCAGATCTCCCCTTGTAGCTTATTTTGAGACTCTCAGGATCGAATAAATTTTATGCACTTTGAACATTTACGGATGTTGGGAGTGATTGGCTGACAACTTTGATGGCCATTACTTCCTCTGGGTTTCATGTACATCATTTGGATTATGCTATGTGAACTATTATAATGTAGGATGGTCTTAAATCTGCCACATTTGATTTAAAAGATGATCTGTGTAGCAGCATGGAACAAGTAATGTCAACATTGGTTTCCTTTGAGTACACATTGTCACTTCCTTGTAAAAAGGTTTACAGATGTTACATAATGCAATTTCATATCTGCTATTAGACACTTTCCGCTTCCTTTTACCCTCAAATTTGTTGAATCCCTTCTAAGGCGATGCCATTACAAGAAGAACATGAAACAAACTGAACAAGGATCTTCTGGATGCAGAGGATGGTCTTCTACCTTCTTCTGCTATGAAGAACACCCATTTCTTGAGTAACTAAGACGTAAAGTAGAATGAAAAGCATAAGGGCAATATTGCACAACACCTGAGATTCAGCTTAAAGCTGCATTCTCTGGTGTAGAAGGTGTCTGTGGTTCCAGACTCTGGGGCACTGCATCAGTCTCATTTTGACCCTGATCACCTTCCTCTTGTTGTTGTAGCTGCTGCTGCTGCTGCTGCTGCTGCTGGTCAATGAACTGGCCCAGTCTCTCAAGCAACTGAACAGCCTTCCTCTTCCCTCGGCCAGTTCCATTACGTGCCAAATCCAGAAGGGGGTCCATCACACCCAACTCCTGTGCCTCCAACAAATGGTGCTGGTCACTCGATGAGAGGTGCACCAACACTGCAGCTGCATTTTCTCGGTTCCTTGGAGATCCAGACCGGATAAACTCGACCAGCACTGGAACTGCCTTGGCAGCTCCAATGGCTGTCCTCCCGTCTGGATGACTGGCCAAGATGGCCAGTACGGCCAGTGCCTCATCCACCATTCCTCCTCCTGGCTCAGTCAGGAGCCGCATGAGTGTTGGGATAATTCGAGCCCTCACGGCCTTACCTTTATTCCCCTGGTATATGCATAAATTAAACAGAGCAGTTGCAGCATCCTTCTTCCCTCTTTGTGTACCTTCACTTAGTAGATTAACTAATGGAGGTATTGCACCAGCGGTTCCAATTGTGACCTTATACTCATCAACCACCGAAAGGCTGAATAACGTGGCAGCAGCATTCTCCCGAGACTCCATGCTCCCACTCTTGAGGACATGCACTATCCCAGGAACTGCACCATGAGAAACTATGGCTCCTTTATTATCATCACATATAGAGAGATTTAGAAGTGCTGTTACAGCATGCTCCTGGGTCCGGGAGTCGGGCGTCGAGAGGAGGCGGATGAGGAGTGGAATTGCTCCCGCCTTAGCAATGGCCACGCGATTGTCTGCATTCCGTTTGGCAAGGAGGCGAAGCTCCCCAGCTGCAGATCTCTGTTCTTCTAGGCTTGCTGAGGAGAGCTTGTTAAGGAGGGGTTCAATCTTGGCGCACTCTGCAGATGAAGCAGCATAAGTACTTCGATTAGGCCGAGATTGAGAAGTGCTTGCATCCTTTGGTAGCTCGATTCGGTTGGCCTCACACCACTGATCTATGAGGCTGCGGAGGACAAAGTTGGGTGTGAGTACAGTGTTGTTGAGGGTTTGCTGTGTTTTTGGACATGTTCTGTGCCCTGCTTCCAGCCACTTCTCAATGGAAGAGCGATCGTAGGTCTGAACAGGCAAAAAAAAAAAAAGAAACATTAAGTTATCACTTTTACAATACATATCCCAATCACTAATCACTATGGTTTCCATCAGAAAGCTTTTTGCAGTCTTTTTGCCCCAAAGGAGGATCGGATTTTGAACATGCAGAGCCTTTTTCAAGAGATCCCAGTAAGAAAGAATAAGATCTGGTAACTTGCTCAAGGGACTCATCAAATGATAATAGACACCATAAAGGAAATTACTTCATCACCCTCGGTCATCTATCAATTCAAGAAATTCTAGAGCAAGTTACCATGTCACATTTATGGATAGAGATTATAATGGTTAATAGGATTGCAACATGCATACCTGTCCTGTTGAAACAATGACAGGATCTCTCATCAGCTCCAAGGATATTGGACACCGGAAATCTTCTGGAATTACCGGTGCCTTGTGGTTCCCATCTCTTGATGCTTTCCCACTATCATCACGTGATAAACTGTTTTCTCCAGCAGGAAGATCCACATCTGGGCTCTCTGTAAGCACAAAGTCTTTAATCCTTTTAAGAAGCATTGTCATTTTCTCGATGATCTCCCCAGGATCATCAGAAACCATCTCATATAGAGCCATTGACTCCTGTTTGAGGTGACTAATCTTCATTAATTGCAACTTCTCCGCTAATCTCCTCAGAACAGCGGGGTCAGCAGCTACATCGTGACTCTTTCCACGGAGAGATGAGAGATCATCGTACAGTTGAACATCAGGTGGATCGATCCTTTCTTTGGCTCTTCGGAACTGGGCTAGAATAAGTTCAACCTGAATGGGGAAGTATTGATTAGAATTAACTTCAATCTACTGGAAAATCATGATCCTGATCACTTGGTATGAAGGAAATTACACTCCACCTGCTCCTTGACTTCATCTGCAATATCGAGTTTCTCATAGTGAATCCGACTTAAAGCTTGTTCCAATTTTTCGGTCACCTCATAAAAGTTCTTCATGATCTGATCCCTCTCAAGGACCTGTGAGCATAGCAAAAGTAAAGGATTTCTCTTCAGTTAGATAGTGTATGAATAACAATCCTATGGATCAAGCACTAGTTCTTCCTAGAAATTCCAAGGTCACTTAACCTCAATATTCACGCTATTTGGAGATGCAACTCAGCTAATATTTCGCAACCTAGCTAAAACAGCCGGTCGCTTGATCTACTTAGAATCATTTTTCGGATTGACATTAAAAAAATTAAAATCAAGACGCAGATTCGGCTGAAGTTTTGATCGGCAACATGAGCTAAAATGCTACAAATAGCATTGACAGATGCAGTGATTCAGCGCAGATTCGGCTGAAGTTTTGATCGGCAACATGAGCTAAAATGCTACAAACAGCATTGACAGATGCAGTGATTCAGCGCATCAACCTCATTGATCGAGTTCACTAGCAACGATTTTATGGCTGCGTCAATGACTATAATAAAAGAAATTATAGCTCACCAGGTAAATCTTACTCCCCTCGCATCCGAATCTGAGAAGCTCCTTAGCTGAGAGAATAGCCTCCCTGAGAGAGAGGAGAGCTGCGGTGGTCTCCTCCGGTAGCGGCTCCTTGACATCTTTAATCTCTTCGAAGAGCGGGGTCAACAACTTCACCCTCCTCGCGAGATTGCAGTAGTGCTTCTTGACCGGGGTCCTGTACCCGGACATGGACGCGATCTCGTTGACCGCATCGATAAGGCTCTGCGCAAGCGTTGCTCGGCCTTCCTCCATGTCTCCACTGCCAGATCCTCCACTGGAATGCCGCGCTGCTCCCTCAGCTCCTCTGGATTGGACGGATGGGCGATGACGTTGACCGACGAGCAGACTGCGGACAGACCTCCGTCCGGTCACAGCATACCAGGCAGGCGGTTGACTCCACAAAACTTCAGAGAGAAAGAGAGAGAAAGACGACGACGACGATCAAAGAAAGCGGAGAAGGATGGGCGAGACCAGAGAGGATGAAGGAGATAGCCTGAGATTTGGGCGGCGCGGCTTTGGCAGCTTGAGCCACGCCGTGTCCCTTCTTAATTTATTTCCCGGGTAATGATTAAGAGCCAAATCAGCTGAGGATGTTAATTTTTTGTAAATTCGTATATTTTATTAAATTTCACATTATTTCAATATTTTTTTATTATTATATTATTAGTTTTAGAATATTCTTTAAAAAAAATTACTCTTCTCAGGCAAAGTTCACGTGGGCTCATACTGCTCAAATCATTGATCATGTGGAGAGTCAATGTAATATACTGTGATTAGCTTGAATGCGTAAAATTGGAGCAGAGGATCCAGTAATCTGAAGTACGGATCGTCTGATTACTGCCTGGAAGATTCATCCGTCCACGTGGTGCACATGGACTGGCTTGATCTCAGCGCCGAACCAATAACCGTAGACCGTTGCTTCGGTGCCGTATGATGGTGACACGTGTCCAGTCCCTAGCCAATAAACAAACCACCGAATAATAATATATGATAAATTATTTCTGAATGTCTGTTTGTGCATTTTCTTATAGCATTAAAAAAATGGTAAATTATTTAATTTCTTAAGGGCCCATAAGCTATAGGTCCATAATGAAGTCCGGCCCATTTTCAGTTGACAGAGGTGATAAGCCACAGCAGCTGGGGGTTTGACAATTTTCCGTCGATCTACGCGGTGGCGCGAGGCGAGCTGCTGATATGGAAGATTGCGGTGGCCGGGGAAATCTGGTACCGTCGGCGAAGTCAATCGGACGTTTTACTGTCTCCTGCTTCTTCGTCTTTCTCACTCAGCTCTCTCTGGCCTTAGTTCCTCGCCTCTTCTCCACATCCTCACTCCTCACTCGGCTCAGCCTATCAGGTCTTCTGAACTATCATCTCTTTATACTAGTGTGTGATGCGTAGATTTCATGAAGCTGGAGGTTGGATGATTTTCCTGCAGCTGCGGTGTTGCTAGTAGTTATTGGACTTGGAGGACGGTGTAGGCGACTAATCGGAGTCTCCGCATCTGCACCTGCTTTTGTTGTCGTCAGTATACTTTATACATGGGGTGTTTACGCTGTTTTCGTTAGACAAGGTGGCTCTCTTCAACTTCACTCATTTCTTCCCTACTGCAAGGATATTGTTTGAACTACATAAGAAAGTTCGTCCAGTTCTTGAAATTGTGTATTTTAAGTTCTGGCTCTCTTGGCAGCTGTTTCAGGTTTCATGAATATTCTCTTCAATGGAGAGGTTTTCCTGCTCATGATTGGATTATGTAGGTTTGTTTCCCTTTCGTTCATTTAATATCGTCATGTGTTAGAGTTCTCTTCTCAGTCTCTTGGGAACAAGTTGTCGTATTTAATGCAAATGATGCTTGTCTCCTTGGTTTTCTTTGCATAATTCTCGCAGAATGTTTTCGGGAGATCCTGGTGTAGTATCTAATGAAGCTCCTGAAGCAAGCAGACTAGCTGAATGTCAGAACGAGGTTCTGAAAACATCAAAATGCATGGCTGATTTTATCATTCCATATTATCTTTTCTGCGCTATGGCTACCTAGCTGGTTCTAGTTTGTCAACCAGACATTTTGCATAAATTATTTACACTGTTGGTGCATTTTCTTAAATGCATACATGCTTTTGTATCTGCTTTGACTCTTGTAAATTTTTTGTAATGATAGAGTTTCTCTTTGGCTGGGAGAGTACGATTTTGTCAGAGTTGCAAGGCATATATCAAGGGATTTGATCATCACTGTCCTGCTTTTGGAAACTGCATAGGTAATGCATAAGGAGATTGGTAAATCATTATCTTGGGGCACTTTTTGTTTCCTGGATGAATCTATAACACCTCCTTGCAACCAAGTTACCTTTTGAAGTTTTCCCACATTTTGGTTTGTTACCCCCCAGGTCAGAATAACCATTTTCTCTTCATGGCTCTTCTTGTTGGATTACTCCTGACAGAGGGTTCATTCGTGGCATGCTCATATAAATGTAAGTCTTTTTACATCATCTGTAATCAAACTGAAGCGAGGATCCATTGACCATCTTTTTTTTGCCATGGGAAGAAAATTTGTTGGTAGAATGACAATATTCTCATATGTGATTTGAATGTCATTGACCTTTTGTGTCTTAAACATAGCTATTATTCTATCGTAAAGATCCAAGTAAAATCCATTTTATGCTTTATTATTTTAAAAATCTTTAGGTTGCCTTTCCTTGTAATTTAAACGGTTTTTAGGGTAATTATGTTCGTTCTTTAACTATGCTTGTTTTACAGTTCTCTCCATATCCCCAGAATTGGCCCAAACTGCAACGGATGTAAGTTTCTCATTTAGAATCACCATATTCTGTCTCATGTTACCTCGATGTCTATTCACCTAATATCTATGCTCGGTTTCCTCAAAATCATTCAGAATAGTGTCGACTTGGCAAATGGTGCAATGCTGTTCTCCCTTCTCCAATTGCTGTGGCAGGTCTACATTCATTTTACTTGTGCATACGACTCCAATTTGGGGCTTGCAATGATAGACTAACAGAATACAAATATTTGTTGGCAGCAGACTATATTTTTCACATGGCATGTATACTGTGTATTATTCAATATCAAAACTGAAGAGTGGGTAAGTTCATACATACTGGGAAGGCTAATTTCCTGAACAAAAGGTTTCATGCACTGAAAGATATTTCTGATCGACCTTCAGGTCAACTGGGAAAAGTACCCAGAATTTCAAGTTCATATTGCTGATGTACAAGGTAAACATCATTCACAATAATAGCATGCTTCTTCAGTGCTTATTCCCACGTTAGCTCATATGGGAAGAGCACAGGTTGACAGAGTTATTTTTAATGATGCAGAGAACAAGCGTCCTAAAGTGCGATTCAGGAATCCTTACAGCAATGGGATCATACAGAATGTAAAAGATTTTTTTGCCCATAAGAGATAAGTATTTTCATCTGGAAACTCTTCCTTTTCACCGCTATTTTATCCTATGAACATGAAATGTGGAACTATTATAGAGAAGAGAGCCAATACTATTAACCTTTTAATGATAAGAGTGACTGCAGAATGCATTCAAGTGGCACATGTTAGGCATACTCTCTTATTATACTCTGACACGCAAATATTTACTGTGATACACTTATTCATGATCCACTTTTCACTCAAGAACCCCGCAGTATGTAGCAGCTTATCTTCTTAGCCCGAGATCTCAATGGATTTCACATCTGGCTTTTTCACCTCCTCCTTTGGCACAGTCACAGTCAACACCCCATTCTCCATGGTGGCATTCACTTGGTCCACCTTTGCATTCTCAGGCAGCCTGAACCTCCGGAGGAACTTCCCGCTGCTCCTCTCAACTCTGTGCCACTTTTCATTTTTCTCCTCTGTCTCCTTGCCCCTCTCTCCACTGATCCTAAGGATCCTCCCTCCCTCCACCTCGACCTTTACCTCCTCCTTCTTAAGCCCTGGGAGGTCCGCCTTGAAGACGTGGGCCTCTGGGGTTTCCTTCCAGTCAGTGCGTGCATTGGCAAAAGCCAAAGCCTCGTGAGCTGAACCGGGTAGGTTGACAAGTGTGTAGGGGGCAAAGAGGCCATCAAAGGGATCCCATAAGTCTAGGGAGAAGGGGTCGAACACATTGGTCCTGCGGCCCCCAAAGACGCTTGGAATGAGCGACATTGCCTTGATCTCAGGTATTAAATTCGTAGTGTAATCTTCTGTGAGAGCAAGAATGGCTTAATACTCTGGATTGCTTCGATTTGCTCTAGGATGGCTTTAGCATGGAAATGAAGCGAGGGGGTTATATAAGGGTGAGCGGAGAGTTCTGGATGCTGGTATTGGAATCAAAGAGAAGCCCGTAGAAGTTTCTTCCATTATCAAGTACCTTCTCTAGTTTGATTTCTTATAATACTTCGGAAAATTTACCTAAATGATATAAATCGTCTCTCAAAATATCATAGGAAGTCAATTTAATTATTTTATAAAATATTTTATTAGGATACACTTCCTTTTTCTAATTAGATAGTGTAATTATTTTATAATGACTTAATTTTTTTCAAAATTTTCTCAAATGGTATATTATTTTCTTAAATACCTAAATACTACAATTTAAAAAGCAAAAGGCATGTTTAGCAGACTAAACATGCTTTTTGCTAAATATATCATCCATTACAATTTCTAAAAGTTTTATTGTGTGAAAAAATGTATCATAAAATAACATTTATGAAAAATGTGCAATTAGTGTAATTTTTCATAATAAATATATCATCCATTACAATTTTTAAAAGTTTTATGTATGAAAAAATGTATCATAAAATAACATTTATAAAAAAAATGTGCAATTAGTGTAATTTTTCATAATATGCAGCCTTTTCTCCAATATTCTGCCATCTTCGGATGACTTGGATATTGTGCAAGAATACTACTATCCACCTAGGGCCAACCCCTAGAAGACCTGTATGGACTGGAGTGGACCTCATTAAGTCAAACAGTACAAGGAAGAGCCTGGATATCTTGGCAATGTAGTTTTGTTCACTATTCTATGCTTTAGATTAGAAGTAAATGCAGTTTTCTTTCACATAGGTGGACCTATACCCGAATGAACCGGCAGTGCCTGGTCTGATCCCACTTTGGTCCAGACCATGTGTTGCCTGAGTTGGGTCTGCCCTAAAAAAAACCCTTTTGTATCGACTCAAATAAAAAAAATTCTAAAATTCTAAAAAATCTAAAAACTTTATATCTTGATTTATTAAACCTAATTGGTTTATTTGTTATTTTCTTTTTGGTGGGTCAACCATCTAGGTGGCCTTCAAAGGCCCCTAAAGTGTGTGTTGAATGTGGACCCGATGTTTGATGCACTTCTACCGAATAAGCAGACATCAGGTCCCACAGCAGCAGTCCTTTTTGACCACCCGGTGTTCATGCACCGGGACTATACTCTGACTGCTGCCCGAACAGTCAGAAGTCGCTACCCGCTGCCGCTCCACCACTCCCTATGGTGAGCCAGTTAGACTTCCCGGTGCAGCCACGCACTCCGATAAAATATCTCTCTCCTTTTTTTAAAGGATAAATTGTAATAAATAAACACAATTTAATATATTAAGGGGAAATCAAAAGTTCACTGCGTGCTCGCCTTTTGAAGCAGTAAGACGAGGTGGAGTTGTATAATGTGATGCTCTTTATTCCTTTGGAAATTGTTCAGCTTAATCGCAGGCTGAGGAGGAGGCGCCTGCCGCCCCCGCTGCCACTACCACCACTACAACTACTTTTTCCACCTCACTCGTCGGACGGCAGCGGGTGGAGCGCCTCGCCGGCGTCGGTGGTGGCTAGAAGCTACCGACCATGGGACAGGGGCTGAGCTGCGTTGCGGATCCTGAGCACGGTCTCTTCAGTGCTGTTCAGTCCGGCGATCTGGAGACCGTGAAATCTATGTTAGGGAGAGATTCCTCCCTGCTCCACCAGCGGACGGCTTACGATCGACAGTCTCTGCTTCACATAGCTTCGGCAAATGGCCAGATCGAGGTGATTACCAATTTGTCTTTCAAATTCTCTCCATCGTTAACGCGCTTCGTCTCGTGGAAATCAATTCCCTTATCAGTTTGTGTTAGGACCTAAAACGAGGTAGAGCGGCTTTGAAAACGTCCCTGCACTGATTTGACTTGCAGAAACTGAGTTCTATGTATCCGTGATCTAGAATCTACCTGTTGATTTTCAGGATTTTGACGTTTGTTGATCCATGCAGATTCAGTTTGTTCAATTTATCATTTTTTTTTCCTTTTGACGCTTTCATTATAAATGAGCTCCGTTTAATGGATTTTCGATGGGGCTGATGCGCAGATTCTGTCTATGATATTGGATCGATCTCTAAATCCAGACTTGTTGAACCGCAAAAAGCAGGTTAGTTTCTTTTACCAGAAATGCTTGAAATGGTCATCTTTATAATCTTTTGGATCACTGATTAATGGCTTTGAAATGTTTTTAGACTCCTCTAATGTTGGCTGCCATGCATGGAAAGATATCCTGCGTCAAGAAGCTGCTTGACGCTGGGGCTAATGTAGGTGAAATTCTGTACCTATCCATCTAATGGTCTTCCTTTAGTTCTTTGCCATCATAATTTCACAAAACTTGTTATTTTCAGGTATTGAAGTTTGATTGTCTTAATGGAAGGACATGTTTACACTATGCTGCTTATTATGGCCATTCTCACTGTCTTCAAGTCATTCTTTCCTCAACTCAATCAAGCCCTGTTGCTGCATCATGGTTAGTTTCTCTCTCAAGCAAAAGCTCACCCTCTTCGATCGTGCATGATGGAAACTATACACAATCAAAATAATATGCAGGGGATATGCAAGATTTGTAAATATTAGAGATGGACGTGGAGCCACACCCTTGCACTTAGCAGCTCGTCAAAGACGACCCGATTCTGTGCACATTTTATTGGATAATGGGGCCCTTGTCTGTGCTTCAACTGGTGGATACGGGTAAAAATTTGATTGTTTCTAGATCTCATTATACAATCTGCTTATCAAATTAATTTATAATATCAATTGAATTGCCTCATGCAGCTATCCCGGAAGTACTCCTCTTCACCTTGCGGCAAGAGGCGGGTCTCTTGATTGCGTCCGAGAATTGCTTGCATGGGGTGCAGATCGCCTTCAAAGCGACGCATCAGGGTAAGCATCATGGTTTCTTTTGAATTTATACTTTTGAAAGAGAATCTACAACTTGCATTAGTAGTACATAAATGTTTATGGTATTTGCAAAGCGAAATTATCTGAATGGATTGATGCACATATAGTAGCTTATTTGTTCTTCAAACCTATATATAAGTTTTGACATTAAATTGATGTAATGGGTTCCACTCTTGAGATTCACAGCTGCCAATTTTTGTTGCAATTTTTTTTATGAAGCTGCCAAAGATTTTCTCATAGTCTCCTCGTTTGCAGGAGAATACCATACTCAGTTGCTATAAAGCACATGCATGGAGCATGTGCAGCATTATTAAATCCTTCATCAGCAGAACCTCTTGTCTGGCCATCTCCTTTGAAATTTATCAGCGAATTGAACCAAGACGCTAAGGTTCTCCTAGAGCGGGCCTTCATGAAGGCAAATAAAGAAAGAGAGAACAATATCTTAAAGGGAACAGCCTTCTCACCTTCTCAATCTCATTCTGATGCTGGAGCCAGTGGTGGCATTTCTGAGGTAATTTGTAGGCCGATTCAATCTTCCAGGAAGCTTTGTTTGATAAGTGATTCAGGATATCAGTCCCAAGAACTCTTGATAAATATTGAATGCATCATATCACATCTCACTTGTGAGAGATAATTATGATATGAGCGGTCTTAAATGCATTCTTTTATTTTGCAGGCAGATGACAGTGAACTATGCTCCATTTGCTTTGAGCAAGTATGCACAATCGAAGTTCAAAATTGTGGGCACCAAATGTGTGCCCACTGCACGCTTTCTCTCTGCTGCCACAACAAGCTTAACCCGACCACAGCATCCATAACTCCACCTGTTTGCCCATTCTGTCGAGGTCCTATAGCTCGTCTTGCAGTTGCCGAGTTAAAAAACTCCAATGACCCTGATCACAGTGCGAATGACATCAATTCCTCAAAGCTCAAGAAGTCAAGGAGGTCAAGGAACTTCAGCGAGGGAAGCAGCAGCTTCAAGGGCCTGTCATCAGCCATTGGTACGCTGGGCAGAATGAGTGGCCGAGGCTCAGGAAGGATTGCTGCTGACAAGGACTTGATGGATAAACCTTGAGTCACTCTCTTGGCATCAGTCTGTTATTATTGCACGAGAAAACTTTAATTTGGTGAAACCATAATTTATTTTGATGTAGGAAGAGGTAATAATAAGATAAAAGGAGACAGCAAACCTGCCCCATGCCTTATTCACCGCAATAGAATTAGAAAATAAAAAGGGTACTTAAGTTGCAAGTTTATTCATCACATCTGGATTTGTTAGTTGTTGTTTGTTGTCTGCATCTTCATAATTTCATACTTTTGACATTGATAATGTTTCAGCAGTTTTGATAATTTGATGTATAGCTGAGTCCACAGATATATAGCCGAGTCCACAGATGAGGCAAGGGGAATCTAAAGCTAGATCACAAAAGGAACCTGGCAAGTAAAGATCATGTTAACACAAGGAGCCTGAAGTAAGATGTCTCTTTTGTTGATGAGAATGGTAAGATCTTTTTTCCATGTGCCCACCCGAGGCCTCAAACATGTCTTCACATAATGATCCTGCGGCATAACACAAGAGCATAGTGACCCTATTCAATTGAAGAAATTTAATAATGGCATCACAGTGCAGCAACCTTTTGGCTGGAAATCATGGCAGGAGGCTTGAGAGGAAGATGGAGCCTGCAAAAAGTAAATAATTTTGGAGCAATTTATGCAGAGAAAGTAAATTTAGCGGATTCTAGTGTTCATAAAGGATGCTAAGATATTCAAACCCATGTAATGCGCATATGGGAGACAGTCTACATTGTAGGGAAAAGACAGAAAGGAAGAATCTCAAAAGCAACACACACACCCAATCAACCACAGTCAGCAGAGAACCTCACAGGGGAGATTTCGCTTATTATAAGTGTGGAGCATGTAACAGATAGCATACCTGGAAACCATTGCGATTCAGCTGCTTAATTCTAACTCGAGCTCGGACCGCCCCGCCTCATTTTTAAACTGCTGGATGCCACGCTGAAGGAGAGGACCCAGGAGACCTTGGAGGATCTCGAAGCTGCAACCTCATCTTCGTCCTGCCGCTCTTGGCAGATTAGACTCTGGCTGCATTAATTTGGCGATCTGGATTTACCACAAGAGTTTTGTATCCATTGAGCCAGCAGCTTTGATGATACACCTAATTCAGGAAGCTGAGCATTTTGCCATATCAAGATTCAGACCTGAGATGAGAACTGGAAAGTAACAAACTAACTTGTGGGAGTGTAAATTTATTTCAAGATTGAATAGAATCTCCAGTAAGCAATATCCAAAGAAGATCTGATCATGCATTTCCAAGACCAGCTAGGCCTTCTCAAGAGCCGAGAGCCATAAGAAGAAAATCTATCCAACAAAAGTGGAAAATAAATAAAAAGGAAGAAGATACTGGTGTTCTCCATAATCAAAATCTTTGGTACATCTAGTAGAAAAGCTGAATAACAATGGCGAATGATGAACAGTTTCTTTGCTCTGGCAGGGGGCAAGCAAATACTCTTCATGCACAAGATTGTTGTGGTCAGAAATGTGCCAAGCTGTAGATTAGAATCCAAGCAAGCTGCAGAGACAAAGGAAATGGTGTTTGAAGCAAGTGTAACAATCAATAACCTGTGTTCATATGAGAAATGAAATTCATTCTCTACTAATGAATGAATGGAGAAGAGATGAAAACACACCAGAAAGAGAGTCAGCGAAGCGAACAAGCCTTCCTGAAGAAGGGCCCCATGGCCGCCATACTCCTCCTCATCAACCTTTAATATAATGGCATAGTAGCCATAGATTATCCCAGAAGATAACACCAAGAAGCTGCAGCACATTCAAGAATATCATTAAGTCATTCCACAGAGAGTCAAACCCTCAACCCTCTAGGCACTTTTGATTACTAATATCAAAGATCGTGTCAGATGGAGCTTTGTTTGACCATGTCAGAGAGAGCTTGAACACAAGCTACACAACCAACTCTAAGTACAACTAAAGTGTGCAAATCCTGCTTGCAGAGTGATATGCCAGTTACTGGTTTTGCAAGACCCACGCAAACTAAAGAATGGAACTTTCTGTATTAGCAGTCTGAGAATGCTTTTGAGATAATATCACACAAGCAAAGGAATTTTCAGATTGCTGATGGTGATTGCACGGGACAAAAATCCATATAATCTTTTCATCCAACTTAGAGCACCCCATTGTGCTTCAGTCAGACTTCAAACAATAGCAAGCAGTGCAGTCCACTCAATCTCCCACTTTCAAGGAAAGGACCAAAAACAGGATCACCTGAAAGAGGGAAAAATAACGACTTACACGACTATCCATATGCCTCCTACCAAAGGAATGGCACCCCAAAGGAACCCAAAAACGAGTGCCACAAACTGCCGTATCCAATGCAATACATCTCCAAGCTGATCCTGCAATGAGGACAGCCATAGTCAAGCGCAGCTTCAGAAGGTGTTCGTCGGTCTATAAAAGAAAGAGAATTTCTCAAAGAGATGCAGCGCTGCACATTAAGACTACACAAGCGGAAGGAAGGCTCCAATGATTCAAATATGCACAGAATGAACTGTACAAACTGTTTCCAGTTATATCTTCCAATCCAAGTTAAACGGAGCAGCTCCAGACTATGATCCAACCTAACGAGGTAATAGAAAGCAGTTCCTGTACTTCATGGTGATGAACAAAATGAAGCCATAATATTAACAGAAAGCAGAACACACCTTATCCCAGGAGGTTTCTGGATCTAAATATTTGGCTAATTTCTGCTTGAAGGGAGACAAGTGTCCGTTGGCGTGTTGCTGCAAATTGACCTTCACCGATTTACCTTCCTTCATTATTGATCAGATCGGAGAGTATCCGATCGAAAAACCCTCGAGATTGAGCCGGAGGACGATGAGTTCACGGCAGCTCCCTATCAGAATAATTCCACTTAGGGCTTCGATTCTGCCGCAAGTTGACAATTTTTTGCAGTAATTATTTTATTTGACTTTTTCCTTTGCGCAATTATGCATAATTAATTATGTGGGTCTCAATGTTTTATTTTACTCCATTTACGCCCCTATACTCTAACCAAAGCTAAATATCCATCCTTAAGGTGACGGAGATGAATGGATGTCACGTGGGCGCGTAGTGTTTACCGAATTAGAAAGCGCGTGGGAGGAAGAAGCGTCCTTTCAATCAAAAGCCAGGACCGCCAACGAGTCATCGCTGTTCCTCCTCCTCCTCCTCCTCCTCCTCCTCCTCCTTCTGTGAATCCATTCTGTTGAGTAGTAGCATCGAAGGAGGAAGCGCATTTTCGCCTCGTCTCAGATCCTTCTCTATTTTCCGGTTACCTTGTTGAAATCGATATTCGCACCAATTAGGTTTCGGCATCGGGCAGGTAGGCAAAGAGGAATGGGGAGCCCCAAGAAGAATCAGAACAAGGGCTTCTTTGCCAGCATGACCTCTGGCCTCTCCATGTTCGGCAACGCCATCCATAGATCCGTTAACGGGTACTCCCTCTCTCTCTCTCCTTGTCAATTCATTGGAACGTCCGATCTTCGACGATTTCTTCGGAAATTCTCTCTTTGTTAAGGGAATCCATCCTGATTCCCTCTTCTTTTTAGTCCCTATAGCTTCTATGATTTCTGGATTGGCTTGTTTACTGAATTGATGCGCGATCTGATATTTTTTTCGTCCGATTAGGAGAGGAGAAAGCTGAATTGGACAATGTTATTTCCTTGTTTAGATTTGGAAGGAATCAAAATCTAAGCTTGATTCAAGTTCGTTCGTTGTTTGGATACGCTGCGACTCTAGCACAAAACGAGACTAAGCTGGTGTTTTGGCAACTAGAAATATTGTTCATATAAAATCTATAGCTCATAGAACATGTGTTTGCCTGCTTTTGTATTTGCTTTAGGTATTCTCTAAGTTTTGTGCTCGTTTAAGCAGAAAAACAATTGTTCATAAGTTGAGTTTTAGATCATCAAGGTGCTGCAAAGAGGATTTAGTTCACTTTATTTCTGCCCTGGAACAGTATTTTTCGGGATTAATGCATTTGCATCAAAACTTATCATAGTGATTGGTGCCCCATACGCAATTCTAATAACAACTGCCAAAAAGATGACAGTTTTTGCTCTTAATGATTCTCCTATTTTGACTTCCTTCTTCAGCTTGCTTGGTTATGAGGGATTAGAAGTCATAAATCCTGAGGGCGGTAAGGAAGATGCAGAGGAGGAAGCTCAAAAGGGAAGATGGAGGCAGGAGGTGATCTTACAGTTTGCCTTATGTGCTGTCATATACTTCTTTTTCTATGTCCAGAAATCTGAAGACAATTGGGTTTCCTTTGCTTTTTAGGATCGAGACAGTTACTGGAAGATGATGCAAAAATATATAGGTTCAGATGTCACATCAATGGTCACACTTCCTGTGCTCATTTTTGAGCCGATGACTATGCTTCAGAAAATGGCTGAGGTTCATACCTTGTTCTCAGGGATATTTCATTGTTTCTTTTTCTCATTTTATTTATCAATTGCCGTGTACTGTTCTTTTCACATCTATCTTTAGCATGTACCTGACTAAAATCATACTATTATGTGACAGTTGATGGAGTATTCTCATTTATTAAACAAGGCAGATGAATGTGAGGATCCTTACATGCGGTTGGTATATGCAAGTAAGTACATTCTCGGATACTTTTCTTCCATCTCTTGAAGATGATATGCTTGCTAACCAGATTTATTGATGAACTATCAGCATCATGGGCCATATCAGTTTACTATGCCTATCAAAGAACATGGAAGCCTTTCAATCCTATTCTTGGAGAGACATACGAGATGGCAAATCATAATGGTGTTACATTTATTTCAGAGCAGGCAAGTTTATAGGTTCATTTCCCTTGTTGTCACAATACCTTGCATGCATTTGATGGTTTTTATCTGATTTAGATTCTCTGCTCTGTTTTAGGTGAGTCATCACCCCCCAATGAGCGCTGGGCATGCAGAAAACGAACATTTCACTTATGATGTGACATCAAAGTTGAAAACTAAGTTCTTAGGGAACTCTCTCGATGTTTACCCTGTAGGAAGGTATAACTTGCTTCTTCTAGCGGATAGTCATTGAAAAATTGTCATGCATACATGTTTACCTGAACATCCAGATGGAAATGGAATAATTTGCCCCACCTGACTGCAGAACACGTGTCACTCTCAAACGTGATGGAGTGGTTCTAGAATTAGTTCCTCCTCTCACTAAGGTTAACAACCTGATTTTTGGAAGGACCTGGGTTGATTCACCTGGGGAGATGATCATGACAAATTTGACGACGGGAGACAAAGTTGTGCTATATTTTCAGCCATGCGGCTGGTTTGGGTAATTACAGGATCTTGTTATGTTAATGGCATGTTATCTCTTATTAGGCAGGAGCACCAACTTAATAAATTTTTATTCTAGGGCTGGTCGCTATGAGGTGGATGGATATGTTTATAACGCAGCTGAAGAACCAAAGATATTGATGACTGGAAAGTGGAATGAGTCCATGAGTTTTCAACCGTGTGATATGGAAGGAGAGCCCCTTCCAGGCACAGAGCTGAAAGAGGTTATCATCTTATCAATGTTGATGATTCAGTATTAATGGTCCACTGGACTATTTTGCCAATATTGCTTGGATATGTTAGTCTGGAACCTCATCAGCCAAACATCTGCAGGTCTGGCATGTTGCGGAGGTACCGGAAAATGACAAATTTCAATACACTTATTTTGCACACAAGTTGAACAGCTTAGAGACTGCGCCGAAGAAGCTATTGGCAACTGATTCTCGGCTTCGCCCTGATAGGTATGCACTCGAGAGAGGTGATATATCAAAAGCTGGTGCTGAGAAGAGCAGGTACATCTCTTTATTTCTCTTATCGTTATGCCCACAAGGTTTTTTCTAATTTGTTTCTGGGGTATGATGTAACATCCTTGCTAAATCATGCAGCTTGGAGGAGAGGCAAAGAGCAGAAAAGAGGAACCGGGACGCACAGGGCCATAAGTTCACGCCTAGATGGTTCGATTTAACCGACGAGATCACACCCACCCCATGGGGAGACTTGGAAGTGTACCAGTACAATGGGAAGTACTCAGAACACAGGGCTGCTGCAGATAGCTCTGACGATGTTGACGAGGCTGATGTCAGATTGATCAAGTTCAATCCATGGCAATACGGTAATATCTGCAATGAATGAGTGATCCCAGATGCCTGTTAATCAGATTTCTCGGGTTTCTGCTTGCTGGTACTTTGAACTTTCAGTGCGGTGTGAAATCTTATGTTCTAGGTTGTCACAAAGTTGTATTGCAGTTTAGAGCTCTTGTCTTCAAATCTAATCTTGGATATCTCGTTTTATCCCTTGAACCATGAACCATTGGACGGTATCCCCTAAATCCGTCCATTTGCCTATTTATCTTGTTATCTGCAGCTAACAATGAAGATAAACCTTCTTATACAATAACCAGAAAAATATTTTGCAAGTCATGGTACCATGAGGACTTTGTACTGGATGAGGATAGGATGGACATTGTTGGGCTGGAAGGTTGGAACATTGATTGCTAATGCTTGTTGCCTACCTGCATAACCTGTTTTTTGATATGAAAAATATTATGACTTGCTATGATTAGGACTTGGAGAAGAACTTTGTGTATGTTGTTCTTAGAAGCAACTATGATGAACTTATTTTTCTTTCACTGATCATACCACAAGTTTTTCACACCTTCCCGTGATTGTTTTCATTCTAAAAGATGAAATTGAAATGTCTTATTTTGGTGGAAGTTAATGAACGAGGGAATGACGGGGGGAAACAAGATAATTTGAGTGATTGCTGTGCCCATGATTTCCAAGCCTTGGACATTTTATTGGTTAGGCATAGTGCCAGAAAGCCTGAGATTGCCTGCCTGCCTGGGCACTACCATCAAAACAGTGGATGTATCTTTGCAGCTTCTTCGTATGCAACTCATCTTCTTAGTTGGTTCAGAAGCCTGGATCAATCCCCCAGTAGAATCTTCACTGCAATTCCATCATTCCATGTGCCAATCATGACCCCATTAGCTTGTGAGTGGCCTGAAAGGAGCCACGGAGATGCCTGAGAGTACAGCCAATGGCAGCGGGCAAGCAGCATTTTCTCCTCACTATAAAAGCAGCCATGGTGAAAGAGATTCAACATAAGCTCAAGAGACCGCACCCCACAAAAAAATGATTGATCGTTCTGTGCAGCAGCTGAACCGGGTTCGATCCTTGATATCTGGTCAATGTCCCGTGATATTTTTCCGGTACCGGTCCATCATGCAAATTGTCCCCTGTAGCCATCGACTAGACGTTGGGCAGTGACATCTTTGTCTCACTCTACAAGGAGTTTGCTTAATCCTTTAATTGATATTTTTTATTGATAATTAATATTTTTAGTTGGTCACATATTATAATTAATACGAATTTATATGGTAAATTAATAATTAAATTTATTAAAAATATATATATTATAGGATAGGAATATTGACATCTTATATATTCGGGGGACTAAATTGTTAATCAAAAAATGCGTTAATGGTGGCTGAGGTGGGGGTGGGGAAGTTCTTCACACTACTTGCAGAAGCTCCATCTCTATCTCCATCTCAATGACCATATGTATCTTCCAGCTCTTGACTTCTCTCTCTCTCTATCTCATAAGGTATGATGATCAATAGCTCATCTATTTCTAGAACTTTATAGTCTTAGCTCGCTTTGGTCAAACCTTGGCTCTGCTGATTTCGAAGATCTGCTCCTTTGCCTCCCCCGTTGATCTCCTGTCGATTACAGGTCTCTTTTTCTCCATGGAGCCTTAATGAGAGAGGTCTTATAGCTACATGTATTTTCTTCTTTTTATCCTTGTGGAGGTTGACTAGAATATTGTTCCACCTCCCCCAATTTCCTTCACTCTTTCCGGCGTGGGTTTATGGATCCTCGTTTACGTGACTTCTTTCTTAATGATTTCAATTTCGGATGCCACAGTCCTTCACTTTCAAACATTACAAGCGGGTTCATATCCTTTGATTCTGCTTTAGATGCTGATTCCTACGGCGCAGTTCCTCTTTTCTTGATTGAGCCGGATACTGCCAGCAACATGTCTGTGGTCTCTACTGATGGTCCGGTGGAAGAGTTTCTAATCCCAGCTGAACCTGACGGGTTATCTTCCTTGAATTCACCCTTGAATAATGGCAGCAGTTCTCACGCTGGAGTAGAGTCTCCTTCCTCAGATGTCACTGATTCATCGGATCCTACTTTGAAGTACATAAATCAGATTCTCATGGAAGAGAACATGGAGGAGGAAGTCCAGATCAGTCCTGATGATCTTGCTCTTCGGAATACTGAGAAATCCTTGTATGAAGCGATTGGAGAGCAGTACCCTGAGCCGCAGAGTGAATCTCGGAATTTTGATGCAAACCAGTTTGGTTGGCATCCAGATAGCAGGTTGTCTATGAATAGAGTAGATCCCAATGGGATTCATGATCCTGGAAAGTGTACTCCTCATGACATTGCACCAGCCGTCCATCCTCTAGATCAAGACCCTCCATTAAATCTCCGTTGCAGAGCAACCTGCTACGACACTTCCAAGAGTGATTCCATTGGCAAGCAAAGCAGATTACGAAAGTCCAACCTCCAAGTTAAAACTACTTTTGATGATAATTATACCGTTATGCAATTTATGAAGGGACTGGAGGAAGCGAGCAAGTTTCTTCCACCTAGCAATCAATTACTTGTCAATTTTGGGAATGTCTGTGCGGAGTCTCAGTATGGAAGGGGAACTGCTGATATGGATGTCCACAACAATAATGGTAATGATGTGAAAACACCTGGTGGGTTCAACTTCAGGGGAAAGAAGAAGCACGATAGGAATGACTTTAGGTTGGTAAAACCAAGGACTTCCCTTGGGAAAGCGGAAGAGGATGAACTTTTGAACATGTTTGATAGGCTGTTGCTCTGTACCGAGAAAGTGGAGCCTCCACGTCCTACGAGTAGCTGCCTACCTGTGGATGCAAAAAAGGACTTGCAGGCTGGTGCTCCACTTAGTGGATCTGATGCTGGATGGGGGTTTGGAAGGATACAAGATGATGATGCTGCCGTGGACTTGAGAGCTCTCCTGATCCAGTGTGCCCAAGCTTTGTCCTCTAGTGACTTGAGGACTGCTAATGAGCTGCTGAAAAAAATTCGAGAGAACTCATCACCTTCAGGAGATGGATCACAGAGGTTAGCTCATTACTTCTCCAATGGACTTGAGGCCCGCATGATAGGAAATCATGGCAGGACCGAGAATTTATATGCCACGGTTACTAGCAAGAAGAGGTCAGTAGCTGATCTGCTGAAAACTCACCAACTTCATATCTCTTCCTGTCCAATGATGAGGTTATCTGTCTTCTATATGAATTACATGATCTGGAAGTTGTCGCAGAAGTTCACTGTCCTCCATGTCATTGATTTTGGTATTGGTTTTGGTTTCAAGTGGCCGCTCCTTATTCAGAAGCTTGGGGAGCAACCTGGTGGCCCCCCTAAGCTGCGCATCACAGGGATAGAACTTCCTGTACCTGGGTTCCGACTAGAAGAAACAGTTCAGGAGACAGGTCGTCTTTTGGCCCGGTACTGCGATCGCTTTAATGTCCCATTCGAATATAATGTTTTACCTTCCAAGAGTTGGGAATCGATCCAGATTGAGGACCTGAAGATCAGAGAAGGTGAGATGATCGCTGTGAACTGTTTTATAAAGTTTACCAACATCCTTGATGAGACCAGTGAGGAGGATAGTCCGAGGGATGTTGTCTTAAATTTAATCAGGAGGATGAAACCTCATATCTTTGTTCACATGGTGCCCAATGGATCTTACAGCATGCCGTTCTTTGTGACACGGTTCAGGGAGGCACTGTTTTACATGTCTTCCATCTATGACATGCTTGAGACCACCATGCCCCTTGAGCACAAGGACTCCAACGAGAGAACCATGTTGGAGAGTGAGTTCTACAGTTGGGGAGTCATAAATGCAATAGCATGTGAGGGGCCTGAGAGGATACAGAGGCCCGAGACATACAAGCAGTGGCAGGTTCGCCATGAGAGGGCCGGATTCAAGCAACTTCAACTGGATCAACTGATGATAAAAGAGATTCGGCATATGCTCAGATCCTGGTACCACAAGGACTTCCTACTGGATGAGGATGGGGATTGGATGCTGTTTGGATGGAAGGGTCGAATAATGGATGCCATTACTTGTTTGGTGCCTGTGTGAACTGTCTTTGCAGAGAATATTCAATTTGGTATGATGTTAGGACTTTAGTGTAGACCATCTATTGTTTTGTTCTCCAAGGCAGTCACAATGGTTTCCACTGTCTATGTAATTGTATAGTTATTATTAGACTATAAGAGAGTATGGTTGAAGCTTATTGATTTGGATCTTTGTTAAAGCCTTCTCTGTGTTGGAGCAACATTCTGCCATAACTCACTCTTTCTCTATGATGGTAACAGGGGGCGATTAATTGTTCATCATACATGGTCCCTCCATAACCAGCCTCACTCAGTGTCAGTGGTGGGTAATCCTTCTAATACATGCTGTATGCACTGTAATTTTATTCACATCTTACAATTCTGCTCATTGTTTTGGCTGAGATATCAGATAGTCTAGTTGGATTTCTGTTGCTTGTGGAGGAAGATGGATGATGATGATG
Organism: Trapa incisa; assembly: GCA_030064435.1. Taxonomy (NCBI): domain Eukaryota; kingdom Viridiplantae; phylum Streptophyta; class Magnoliopsida; order Myrtales; family Lythraceae; genus Trapa; species Trapa incisa. The sequence continues at coordinate 206,406 of CM057774.1, read as the reverse complement.
ATCTAAGGCTATTGAAAGCAGTGCGTCATACATTAGAATATTAAGAATTCGAAGAAAACCCAACTCCCAAGAGACCATGGGAAGCTGACACACGTAAGAAAGTCAATACGCGATCCAATCGCGTTCTTACGCTCGTAAGAATAGAGTCGTGTTGCTGCTGCCACGAAGTTGCTGCTCTCTGTGGCTCCACCATGGAATCAAGATTCAATTTTTATGCTCTCTGTCTTTTTAAAATAACAGCTGAAGACGCTGTCCTCTTCCGTTGACTTTATCTTCTTTATAAAAGGGAGTGAAGCGTCGTTTGTCTTTGATTTCCTGCCCTAACTAGCTGCATCTCGAGTCTCCCTGCATTTGACCAAGTTCACTGTTCCCCTGCTCTGTTTCTCTCTCGCAAGGTACGACGATCAACTTCTCTCTTCTCGCTGCAAAATTTCAGGTTTTTTTAGAATATTCCGCTGATTTCACGTGCTGTCTGTCTCTTGCTTTTGTTGCTCTCATCTGTCCATGGAATCATTCTTTCTTTGTTTTGGTTATGATTTGACTGGTTACGGGAATTCCGTAATAAATTTAGATATTTTGTTTTCTGATTATGCTGAAGTAAGATGAAGATGCCGTGTTGTTGAGTTGGTGACCTTGTATTTGTTTCGTACATCTCCCTTGAACTTTATGCTTCAGGCGTAGATGGCAGTGGTTCCTCATTTCTATGAGCCTTGTTTAACTGTTGAGGCACAATCCGCAACTTGGTCCAGGCCAATCTCTGAGCATTGCAAATGGGTTCAAATCTGATGTGTTTGCTGCAGGTGTAGATTCCTTTCTGGTTTCTCTTCTCTCAATTGAGCTGGATACTGTAAATGACATGATGCCGGTCATATCAACTAATGATCGTGATCAAGAGCTGGTATTCCCATTTGAAACTGGTGGGAGCCCCTGCGATCCAAAGATGAGCCTAAATATGAGTTCGAATGCTGGAGGAGAATCTCCTTCTTCCTCCGATGTCAGTCATTTTTCGGATCCTGTTCTGAAGTACATTAATCAGATGCTTATGGAAGAGAATATGGAGGAGGAGTTCTGGATCAGTCCTAATGATATTGCTCTTCAGGACACTGAGAAGTCTCTGTACAATGAGATTGATGAGCAGTACCCTGATTTGAACAGCAATCTCAGGAATTTTGATGCAAGCCAGTTCATTGAAAGTCCTGACAGCAATTTGTCTGCAAATTGTAGGATGAAAAGTGGTGCTTGTACTACTTTCTCTGGCACTAATTATTCCAACAACATGATAGGTTCTAGCTGGCTTCATGATCCTGCAAAGTATGATGAAACCACTAGTTCGGACTCCCATCCTCCTCTTGGCCAAGATCCTGTAATAAATCTTGATTTCAGCTCAGTGTTCCATGACACTTCTGTGAGAGACATCTTCAGCGATCCCAGTGGGTTGGTGGATTCCTCTGTCCAAGTCAAAACCATTTATAATGATAATGACTATGCCCTGCAATTTAAAAGGGGATTGGAGGAAGCTAGAAGGTTTCTTCCACGGACTGGCCAATTAGTTATTGATTTCGGTAATGCTATCTCAGGTACTAGGACCAGAAAGGGAGTATTGGAATCTATTGGCAAGGAGGGTATGCTTAATGAATCTCGAGGAAGAAAGAATCATAGGAGGGAGGACCTTGTTTTGGTAGAAGCAAACCCAATGAAACAATTAGCCTCTTTTTCAGAACCAGAAGAAGCAGAGCTTTCAGAAATGCTTGATAAAGTGTTGCTATGTTCTGAGAAAGTGGAGCCTCTTTGTTCTATTGGCCATAACCTGTCAAGAGATGCAATCAAGGAGAAGCAAATAGTTCTGCCAACTCCTGAATTTAATTGTGGATGGGGACAAGGATGGAGAAATGAGCATAGTAGCTCAGTGGACTTAAAAGCCCTCTTGGTTCAATGTGCTCAGGCCGTATCTTCTAATGAATTGAGAACCGCATTTCAGCTCCTGAAGAAAATTCGAGAGAACTCTTCTCCTTCTGGGGATGGACCCCAGAGGTTGGCCTATTACTTTGCCAATGGGCTTGAGGCTCGGATGGCAGGAGACCGCCATGGAACAGAGAGCTATTACGCCTCAGTTGCCAGCAAAAGGACACTAGTAGCCGACGTGTTAAGAGCTTACCAACTTCATTTCTCATCTTGTCCCTTCATGAGGTTCTCCATCTTTTATATGAATTGGATGATCCAGAAGTTTTCACAGAAGGCTTCTGTCCTCCATATTATAGACTTCGGCATTGGTTTTGGTTTCAAGTTTCCAAGCCTGATTCAGAAGCTTGGAGAGCAAGCTGGAGGGCCACCCAAGCTACGCATAACGGGGATAGAGTTTCCACAGCCTGGTTTACGCCCATCACAAAGAAATGAGGAGACTGGCCGTCGTTTGGCCAAGTACTGTGAGCGCTTCGGTGTCCCATTTGAATATAATGCCCTGCCTTCACGAAATTGGGAGGCCATCAAGATCAAGGACCTGAAGATCAGAAGTGGTGAGACAGTTGTTGTGACTTGTCTCATTAGGTTTGAGGCTCTCCTTGATGAGACTGTTGATCAAAACAGTCCCAAGGATGCGGTTTTAAGCCTTATCAAGATGATAAGGCCTGACATTGTGGTCCACTCTCTCACGAATGGATCCTACAACATGCCCTTCTTTGTGACAAGGTTCAAGGAGGCACTGGCTCACCTGTCTTCCATCTACGACATGCTTCATGCCACTATTCCTGATGTACAAAAGAATTCGGAAGAGAGGAGGGTTTTGGAAAGCGAGATATATGGGCGGGAGGTGATGAATGTGGTAGCCTGTGAAGGGATAGAGAGGGTAGATAGGCCTGAGACGTACAAGAAATGGCAAGTTCGTTATGGGAGGGCAGGATTTAAGCAGGTTCCTCTGGACCAGAGGATGATGGAGAAGTTTGGACAAAACCTCAAGGCTTGGTACCACAGGGATTTTGTGCTGGATGAGGATGGAGACTGGATGCTGATAGGATGGAAGGGTCGAATAATGATCGGTGTTACCAGTTGGATACCTGTATAACCAGCATCTTTTGGGGAGAAGTAAGTGCCACCCATTTTACTCAGAAGACTCTATAGAGCAATTATTAATTTGGGTGGGGCAAAGGCATGGAAATGAGCTTAAAGTTGCATCTTTTTGGAGGGAGACGGATGATTCTGCAGATCTGCAAAAGTGGGGTTGTGTTGTATATGTTACTGCAGCTTGGTCATAGGATAGACACAATTGGAGAAGGATGTGACCGGACAATTGACCGTTTTCCCCTTAAAAGCAGACAGACAATTGAATCTGTCAAGTTGGAAGTGACTTCTTATTTATGAAGAAATGATGAGAGTTAGATGGCCTCCAAAATTTGAAATTTTAGACAAAAAAAAACATGTTTTTGCAGAAGAAGAAGAAGAACAGCCCCAAACAATATTGCAGTTTTTTTCCATCCTACAAGTTTTGTAGACTCGGAGATTCAAGAGGGTAGGGCAGGGCAGGACAATTTGTTGGGTAGATTGATCAAGCAATTGGAAATAAAGAGATCCTGATTACAAAGATGGCAACTTCGGCACGAGCGAATCATGTGGATTGATTATATATCTTCCCGATCTCCATCTGATCCCATGGGACCCGCCGGAGAGGAAAAGTCGACGGGCTCAGTCCGGAATCTGCTTTCCCACTGGTCAATTCCCCTTCCAATTGATTTTTTCCGCAGATTACATTTTCATCTCTCTCTCTCTAGCTTTTCCCTGAGGTATATCGAACCCCCATCTAGTTCCTGATCATTTCTTGATTGATACTTGTTTGGTTATTGTGGGCTGTGTCTGCAACTGTAGTTAGATGAGCATGGGTTCTTCATTACGCAGTGCTAATTAGCCTCCCTTTGATCGATTCTGGAATTCATGTTTGTTCACATAAGTCCACTTTGTTCTTTCTGATCCCAACCGGCTGATTAATCAAATGACTGGTTGGAGTTATTGATAATCTGGAAGGGCTCTGAGACTTGGCTGTTTCTTTGTTTTCATTCATTTCCCAAAGATTATGGAGTAGATCTTCCCTGTCAAGCTAGGGTTTTTATGGATACGGTGTTGACAGAACCTTCCTCTTTCCTGAGTGAACTGAGATTCAATCATGGTTCAATTCTGATCCCTCAATATATGAATCTGGGAAGTGGGCTCAAGCGTGAAGGTATGTTCTCGGCTGGGTTCTTGAACAAGGTCAATGATCCCTCTCCACCTTGCAGCACTAGCTCGGAGACCAAGTCTCCTGAAGATGGTGATTCCTCAACTTCCAATTCAATTCTCAAGTTCATAAGCGAGATCCTGATGGAGGAGGATTTAGATGAGAAGCCATGTATGTTGCAGGACTGCTTGGCCCTCCAAGCAGCCGAAAAGTCTTTCTATGATGTCCTCAATCAGGAGTATGATGCCTCTTCATCCGATTGCTGCCCCTCTTTTTCTGATAGTGCGGCCCTTTCTTCCCTTCAAGCTTGCAGCTCTGATAGCAGTAGCACCTGTAGTTGTCATGTCAATAGTTCAGCTGAGGCCATTCAACATCCTGAGTTGGGAAATCTTGTGGCTACGTGTGTGCATCTTACAAGTGCCTTTGCTGATCTCGATTGGTATAACAACAGCAGGGGAAGGATGGGGGAAAATATTTTCTTCAAATATTTGGGGACCTCTGGAAGAACCAGGGATGCCATCTCTGAGGGAAGTCAAAATTCAGTGAGTGGCTCCTCCGAGGGAAAGAAAAGCCATGGGAGGGAGGAGGGTGACTCTCCAAAGGAAGGGAGGAGCAACAAGCAATCAGCAGTCTCCGTGGAAGAGCCTGAGCAGCAGGAGTTGTTTGATGAGGTCTTGCTATGCCAACCTGGGAAAGATGGGCAATCGTGTTCACTGGATGATGATTGTGAGCATCAACCCAGTAGGAAATCAGCTGAAAACAGGTCAACAAAAGGGTCCGATGGGAGATCAGGAGGTCGTCGGAAGAAAAACAGTGCCAAAGGAGAAGTGGTTGATCTGTGGACTCTATTGACACAGTGTGCTCAAGCTGTGGCTATCAATGATCACAGGAGTTCAATGGAACTGATTAAGAAAATTAGGCAGCATTCCTCTCACCATGGTGATGGGAATCAGAGACTGGCATATTACTTTGTAAATGGTCTGGAGGCCCGGCTGGCAGGAACAGAGGCTCCTTCCTACCTAGCCACTGCTGGACATGGAACATCAGCAGCTGATATCCTCAAGGCATACCAATTCTACGTCCAGGCCTGCCCCTTCAAGAGGATGTCAAACTTCTTTTCAAACAGGACCATCATGAGGAAAGCAGATACTGCCAAGTCTCTTCACATAATAGACTTTGGTATCCTATATGGATTCCAATGGCCTTGCCTCATTCAACGTATATCAAAGAGGAGCTGTGGACTGACAAAGATCCGGATGACAGGTATCGAGCTGCCCCAGCCTGGATTCAGGCCTGCAGAACGGGTTGAAGAGACGGGCAGGAGGTTGAAGAAGTACTGTGAGAGGTTTGGAGTCCAGTTTGAGTACAATACAATTGCAAAGAAGTGGGAGACCATTCAATTGGAGGACCTGAAGATTGATTGCAATGACTTCATTGTGGTAAACTGCCTCTACAGGTTAAGGAACCTCCCCGATGAGTCTGTGGTCATGAACAGCCCGAGGGACAGTCCTGAAGCTCATCAGAAAGATGGAACCTGATCTGTTTGTCCATGGAGTCGTGAACGGTACTTATAATGCTCCCTTCTTCCTAACCCGGTTCAAGGAGGCTCTTTTCCACTTTTCGTTCCTCTTCGACATGTTCGATGTGGGGCAGGATAACCGTGAAAATGAGCAGAGGGTGATGTTTGAGAAGGAAGTATTTGGTCGTGATGCGATGAACGTTATTGCCTGCGAGGGGGTGGCTCGGGTGGAGAGGCCAGAGACCTACAAGCAGTGGCAGGTCAGGAATACGAGGGCTGGGTTCAGGCAGATTCCACCATACGAGGATATCTTCAAGAACGTGAAGAGGATAGTGAAATCCGACTATCATAGGGACTTTGTTATTGATCAAGACGGTCACTGGGTGCTCCTGGGATGGAAGGGCAGAGTTATTCATGCGGTATCATGCTGGGTTCCTGCTTAGGAGAGGCTTATTCTTATGGATGGGTTATTGGAATGTCTTATTTCTTGTTCATCTGCATAAGTTTGTTTATGGATTCAAACTTAAGGTTGCTGCTACAAATGATACAAAAGAGACAACAAAGAGTCTGAATTCTTGAATATGATTGTGTTATCAACTAAATACTGAGTCTAGTGACGTGAGAATGGGGCTAAGCTCTAACAAGGAGTCTCACTGGCAACCTATGCCACACCATCAGATTTGTTGTGCCTTCCCACAGCTCTGGAAAGTCTCTCCGGTGCATGTTCAGCACCTTTTGTTCCATGAGAAGTGCCAGTATATAGCATCATATGTCACACTGGTCAATCAATGGGTCAGCGCGAAGTTGAGATGAAGCATCAGTCTATCTTAGCTCTGTGGAACATTACAGATCTGGGGAGGGGAACACTGAGTAGAAGTTGCCTGAGCACAGGGTGAGATTTCAGCATGCTGGTAAAGATTACAGGAATGCATGCTCAAACCAGGAAGCCAGTAAGTAGTACCTGTGGAAGTCGTCATATTCAAAGCTGGAGTGTCAGTCATATCCGCAGTAAGTACCTCCAGGCCAGCCATAGTTGTTCCGTAGTCTTTGTACAGAGATAAGCACATCCGAGGATTACACTTTCTTTACTCTGGAAACAGTCACTAGGAATTTTGCATATACTTTTAACAGAAAGAAAGTGACATCTAGCCATATTCTCCTACTAAACAAACCCATTATAGTTTTGAGAAATGACAGAAATCCGTTACTGCTAAACTAGCAATAGAAAATGGGTTGGCTGGTTTGGCAAGAAGCATTAGAGACTGCACCTGCCACTAAAGAAAACCAAGAGAGGGACAGGAGACGAGTGAGTACAAAGATTGTACTATTGATTACTATTTTTAAGTAGGAGCTGGTAAAGGAGGATGGCAGTTCTTACCAGAGAAGAATGGAGTGTGTATATGTACGTGTTATTAGCCAGGAAGGACATGCCATGTGGCTCGTGGACATCACCAGTTTGACCAATCCACATAGGGAAATGTGGTGGAGATACTCGACCAGATCAGATCTGCATATAGCTAATTGTTAGTATTTCACATGGAGCTTGCTGGTGTTCAGTGCAGGAGCTAGAGCTGGAGCTGGGAGATGAGCTAGTAGATATGATTGGCAGAAGATGGACAAAATCTTGGCCATTGTTCATGGTGTATGTGCTGAAATGTTGAGTATTCATGCTGGCAACCCACTGATATAGTGAATGGTATGGATTTTCATAGTAGTTTTATAATATTATACAGAATTATTGCACTGTCAGATTTTCCACGTGTCTGACTGACTGCTAAGTTTCTATTTAGCACAATGATCCCTCCTGAATTCTCCATTCTCTGTCTCTCTGATTCCTTTTTCCACTACCCTTCTGTTCTGCTTCCACAGGTGTTGTGTTGTGTTGTGTTGTTGATAATGGATGAGCCATGGAGGAAGCAGCAATATTCAGCGTCTCCACCGCCACCTTCTTCCAGCTTCAAGCCATTGCAGAGGAGCTTCTCGCAGCAGAGCTCATCCGCCACGGCCAGGTTCCCTCTCCCGAGGAGTTACTCGCTGAAGAACGCTCCGGCAGCCGCATCTTCATCCTCCAGCCATCACGGTGCCAGTACCAGCCATAACAACCCCAGTTCGTCATTCTATAGGAGTATCTCCGTAAAGGGTACCTCTTCCTGCACGTCCAGGTCTTCTCCCACGTCGCAGAAGGGTTCGGGTTTGGGTTCGGGATCGAATGTTGCCAGGAAGTACAGCAGCTTGGCGAAGGAGCAGAAGGCTCGGTTCTACATCATCAGGAGGTGCATTGCAATGCTTGTTTGCTGGCATGACGAGCAGGGTGACACCTGAGAAAATGACTGGCCGGAATGGCATATTGTCTCCTGCCCTGTCATAGAGTGATCACCTAGCTAGGGTTCTTTGTTCATTGATTCACAAGTGTTATAATAAACCAGAGAGCTAGAGAGGCAGCTAGCTTGCCAGAAAAAAAAATCATCACCAAATTGTTTGCATTTTCCAGGAAGATGGTTGCAGAGACAACCAACTAACCAACCAACCAACCACTGAGAGGCCATTTTGCAGGAAAATCAGAGATGACTGACAAGTGGAACTGCTGCGTCAGTTTTTCATTGAGGTGGTTTCGGGCCTTTGCTTTCTGTGCAGGATGAGCTCTATGTTCAAATTCACCAATAAAGGCACCCAACAAATTCAAACAAAATTATGGAGCTTTAGAATCTGTCATAATAGTAAGACATTTGTTTCCTTCCATTCATGCAGGCTGCAAAAGACAGCAAAATGGTGAAAGAGTAACAAGCATGCAGTAAAATGATCAGATGATGAGGCTGAACTCTATATACTTACATACAAGTTGTGTATAATTATTGAGTGGGTTGATGTTGTGGGAGGTGGGGTTGCCGATATGGACATCTACATCTTATCCCTTGTCCTGTTTCAAAGTCTGCATACGTGTTCCTCTTTACTTTTGCTTTGTCTGTCTGGGAGAAGGGGGGAATGATTCCCTTTCAGACCATGTTGGAAGCAGCAGTGTTTTCAAATATGATCCACACTGTGGAAAAAATACATCACCAGGTGGGGCTTTGGATCTGTTGGTGCACAGTAACAACTAGCTCATGCACCAGTAACTCATGACACTTCATGTTTCTTTATAGCATGAGCATTTTCCCATGTGTGCTTGTCTTCTTTGAAGAAACTTCATACATTTTTTTTTCCTCCAGTAGGGAAAGGGCTGGTTTCCATTGGATCAATCAGAACCTCTGAAAAGGCCCAGGCAGGCAGTGCTGCTGCTGCAGAAGGATCCAATGATGCGGCCATAGATGAAAAAGGTTGACCATCACTGCAACTTCTTGGGTATAGAAACTATGGAGGAATCCACGGACGGCTAGGCATCTTTATTGAAGAAAGTTCCTCTCTCTCTCCATTACATCTCTCTGTCTCTCCATTGCATCCTTGTTAGCATCTCCAAGGGCCGCCTCGCTCAAGTACTTGTCAGCCAGTTGGACCGACCCTCTTGACATTATCCTGCTCCTGCACAAGTATGGTGCCCTACTCCAGCAGCTTCTCAAGAGTCACCTCGGGCTGCTCAAATGTTGGCGGACCATCCCTAAGAATATGGCGATGGATTTAGTTTTATTGTGTCATGACGCAAATTGACAAAAAAAGTTTCATGGAGAACAAATACTTCATTCCCCACACCTTCCTAGTTTAAGGAAACAGACCAATCCCCCTTTGTGTAATGTACCAAATGGTCCATCTATGTTAAGGCCCTATTTGCAGCAACCCGACATGGAAGAATACAGTCTCAGTGGACGAAGATCATCTACATAATGCACAAAATTGATATCTTATTTGACAGAAATGTAAAAACTAGAAGGAAACCAACATAAGACTTAAATAGGGGCCTATGCATTCTAATGGTCAAGCCACCATCAGGTTCACGCAGTCAGTCCATTTTCAAGGCAGAGCCCACCCAAAAGAAATAAAAAATCCTCAATTAAAACGTCCACTGTATATGAGGCCGAATACAGCTTCCACATATATATACAACATGCTCAGAGTCTTTGAACAGTTACTCTCTCCCCTGGAATCCTGACATTCAAAAAGCTAAGAATGTAATCACCAAGAAAATTTTGCAATAACGCCCACAATGACGTCTCACTAGCCTTGCATTTTGGCTGGATTACAAAATCAGAAGTCGAACTCTCCAGTTGCCTGCAGGTAAAATGGAAATTGCCGGATATTATTTTTTTTGCTGGAAAAATTGCATGCTATTATGGTATGAACAATCTATATTAGAAAGCATCCGAGGAAATAGTAAATAAGTCCCACCTTATTGAAAAGGATGTCCCTATTGTTTATGTGCATTATACCATCCTTCAAGGTGCACTTCCAGCGGCTTTTTGTGCGGGTAACCTTATAACACATGGGGCACATTTTTTGTCAATAAATTGCCTTCTGCTGCATTGATGGTGAGTGATGCCTAGAGCCACAACACTATGACTTCTTGATGATTAAACATAATCAAGGTCATACAAGCAAACTTGCAAGGGGTCCAAAGCCCTCCGCGAGTTGCTAAGGGTACGGTGATATCATGCTAAAGATGACACTCAACTAAGCCGCGTACCATTCTATAAAGTTAGAAGAGCAGAAGGATGCAAGCAGGCCTTACTCAGATAAAACATCCTCAGGCTCTACTACGATTCCCACATGAATTACCCACTTCTTATCAACGGTCATTAATTGAGAGGTTGAATCATATTAAGTACAGAAACTACCTTATCAAACTGTGCCAGAACCAAATGCTGTGTGTTCAACTCTTCTCCTTGGTCCACATCATCCAAATCATCATCATCATTTTCATTGAGTGATGGTTCGCCATCATCATCTTCATCCCCAGCATCAGCAGGTATTCCAGCAGCAGGTGTACCTGCTTGTAACTCTGAATACAGATAATAATAGTACCGGCAAAACTCAGAAGCATGTATAAGAATGCCAAATAAATTAAGTTTAATGGTAAAAATTTGTACCATTGGGAGCAGGCGTATTTGCAATGTTGTAGTCCTCGGTGACTACTCCTTGATAATTGTATATCTCCATACACCCAAAAGACAAGAATACAATAATCAGTGGAAGTGGAAGTGGTTATAAGAGGTATCCAAAACTCTAAGAATGTGCTGCCACTAATAAGATGAGAAATTAACTAATAGAAATTACAACCAAACTATACAAGTTAAATGGTAATTTCCATGTACCAGCAACTCCTCTCTTGCAAGCAGATGGAGAACATAAATAGATGCCATCATACTTTACATCACTGGAAAGACATGACTTAGAAATAAACAAGGACGACATGTGAAGGATCACAAGGCAACTCCGAAAATAGCTCGGTGTTTGTCAGGACTCTGTCAATATGCAACAGTATATTGAAGACCCAGGTGTGGTGAACAAGTGAATTGTAGAAGGATGAAGTAAGAGCACTGTAACGAATTAAAATGCCAATACGGAAGTACACTCCCCACAAAATGCAACATGCACCATGGCATTTCATTGAACCCCTATGTACTAGCTCCTAAGCTCAAGCTCATAGACTATATGCATATGAATTACAACACTAAGAAACGTACATTTGGAGTAGAGAGCATTTCATCATAAGGATCAGGTATCGGCCCATCAACTTGTGGTATCTTTGACTTTGACCCTTCAGACAATATCTTAATGGATAGTGTTTTGTCTCCTTCATGCCTGAACACCAAAGGACTCTCCATCCCCTGAAAAATAATATAACACAAGGTTTTACAGCGTTAAAGAGCAAGAAGCCATCAATAATCCTGTCAGTGACCAAGAACACCATTCTGGAAAGTAGAAAGTGAAAATAGTGAAATGCATGGAGACAGACATAAAATATCACTATGATGGCAAGTATGTAATAAAACTGCCACAAAGTAATAATATTGACCAATGACCATCTATTAATTTACATACAAATTAAAAAAAAATTTACTCCTAATGCAAGTCAACAGTGGGCTAAATAAATCATCATTCACATTTCAAGATGATAGAAATATGGATGAATGAATGCAGAATACAAACCATAATTATTTCAGGTGGAGGACCCACAGCACCGTCCTGCTGTGGTATATGTTGCCCATTCTGATATTGGGGAGGAAAGTCATCACGTTTTCTCTTTCCAGATGACGCCATGAAGAAATCCTGGAGAAATTTTCAGATCAATGCATATGACAGCCTGTAATAAAATATTTTTTCTAGAAAGACAAAAAATGTACTAAAAATCAGAAATGAACAAGTAAAAGTTTTGTACATGTCCTCGAGCATTTTAAACACAAATTTGTGGTTCAACCAAAAGCCACAAGTATTTTTACCTGTGTCAAGGGCTGACGAGAGATTCCCCTGTCCGTCTCTTCACGCCCTTCCACATAAGCTACAAAATCCAATAGAAGTTAGAACATGAATTTAATTTTAAGGGTTCAAAGGATTAGTAAATTTTGTTTTTCTACACCACTAACCAACGTTAACATCAAGTGGAGCCCTTGAATTCATCCAAGGAGAAGGAGGTTGCTGCCGGAAGATACTACAATATGTTAGCTAATGGAACATAAAAAAAGATAGTACCAGCTCAATAAATCTAGCTAAATTTACCTACATAGCATGAAATACAGAAAAATGAAAAACAAGTGGCAAACTTCCTGGGAACAGTGCTGTCAAGAGAATATTTAAAATAAAGTATTATCAGAGCCATACACATAAAAATAGTTAATGGCTTGAGCTTACCATATAAGGATTGGGCCTTCCAGATTTCACCTCAGCACCAGAACTTCCGACAGCATCACTTATAGGAGTTGGGTAATCAGAGGATCCTGTTGGAATATTATACACTGAGTTGTCCACACTACCCACAAGTGGGGTTTGTATAGGCGTTTGCAGAGGGGTCTACATTTAAATGAACCCACATCAGCAATAGAAGTTGCACTTCAATCCAACAGGAGCTACTTACAGAATATAGATGGAAGATATAAGCAACCCACAGGAGGAAATAGTATATCCGCTGTGGGAGTTTCATATTCTTCAGTCCCCTCGTATGGTACGTTAAGATCATGAACAGGAGGAACTGAACCCCCAGGCAAGTTCTTAGGTGCTGCCGACCTGTCTGTAGTACCATGAATAACACCTGCTTGCATCATTTTTGTCTCCCACATCTACATTTTTTAATCAGAAGATTGCGGGTATTAGATCAATTTTGACATTAAGGATTTGTTCAATGGGAAAAAAATGACACCCGATACAACCTAAAAATCGAATGGAGTATGCTCAAAATCTCCTTAGCACATGAATCGAAAATATAAGTTAGATATCAAGAAGATAGCTTGGAAAATCATTGGTCTGTTTAACTTTAGCCTACAGTTTCGGTAAACTTTCATAACTATCCGTCCCCAGTATTGGATAAACATGCTGCACAGTATATCAGAATCAGCCATATCCTGTCCTAATTTATGCACAAAGGAGACCCATTCCAATGAAAGAATCCAACCAAACACTACAATCTGAAAGGATAAGCGAAACATTACTCCTTGCAGCTCGCTCAGGACATCCTCACCGGGGCCACCATTAACGGTGAACTCATCGCGGACCTTGTTGATGACATCTTCGATGACGTGAAGATAGACGATGCTGGTTGTCGAAGAAGCCGCCATTCCAGCAATTGAGCTTAGATTCACCGCCGAGAGGGGGTCTTGACTACGGGCCTTCCGATTCCGCTGTAGATTCGACACCTGGATCCCGAGGAAATGAAATCGAAAGCAAATGGAGATGCGGGGTCTAGGGTTTGAAGAGAGTCGGACGGGGCTTTGAGGAGTGAGAGAGAGGAGAGAGGGGCATAACACAAGAGAGAGAGAGAGAGAGAGAGAGAGAGAGGATGGCGGACCAGAAGTGAAGAATAAAGACTGGAATATAAATAGGTTTGCATCCGATTATATCTCTGCCTCCACGTGTCGATTACAGGCTTCTCTATTATCATAATATTACCTTTTTATTAAAATTTAAATTATTGTATAAAAGTATTAAATAAAACGCTAATATATATATATTTTTATTGCTCAATATTACAATTAACCCTATCAAAGTTTTTTAAGACAAGGCCAAATACCATTTCTTTGCCCATTTCTCAATTTTCTAATATTTATGGTAATTTTTTGACAAAAACATTTTAAATTGTACTTTAAAAATAAAAATTGAAAACCATGTTAATTTTAATAAATATAAAAAATTGCTGAAATTCATGGTAAACAATTTTATCTCCCCTTTCCTTTATAAAAATATAAATATTTTTTTCTAATATAATGCATAATGCACTAATTATAGTATTTCAATAATAATTTAAATAGAATATTTTACCATCTCAAAATGTTAAGATGAATTGAATAAAGCATTAGGTTTAAAAAATACTACCTATATATATAATGAAAAAGCTTATATAAGATTTTATTAAAAAAATACCATGTAAAAGATACAACATAATATGTATAAAAATAAATTTATAAGAAAATATTTATAAAAATTTTGCCTTTGTTTGAGATTTCATACTAAAACAAAATTCCATCTCCTGTTTGGAGATGCATTCGAGGATAATGGGGTAATTTAACAAGGGCGGATAAACTCAAGCACGCATAGGATATGCAATTCGAATAACCAAACAGTTCCCGTTTCCATCCTTTTCAAGGTTCATTGCATCAATATGTGAGAGGCCATGCATTATTAATGTGCATAAAATGAATGTACGAGGCTTTAATATTTTATGTCACATAAATGAAACATTTTGTATCAATTTAAAACTTTTCCAAAAGTTTTGTACCATATGTGCAATTAACCCTTTTCCTCTTCGTTTTGCTGGCGAGAGCTCTATGTTCGATGTCACTCGTCTCGACTCAGGACATGCTCTTTGCTCTCAGCTGACTCAGAAACCCTAGAAAAATGTCGGGCGGGTTCTTCCGGGTAAGCTCACCTTCAGCTGATTCTTGCTCAAATCTTCCAATGCTGGTCAGACTGGACGGCGGGAATGTTCTTCAATCGATTCGCTGATTCGGCTTCCGTTGCTTTGCTTGTTCAGGGTACATCGGCGGATCAGGACACCCGTTTTTCGAACAAGCAGGCGAAATTGATGAAGACGCTGAAGTTTGCTCCGGAGCTGGAACACCTGGTTCGTCTTCTTGCAGTTTCTGGAATTTCATTCTTACTTTCAGTAGATTCGTCATGGCATGATGATGTATTAGCTTTCCTGAACCCTGGATAGTTACAGGATCTATTCTGAAGGCACGGCTTCACGGTATAAATGCACCAGCAATGACACTGAATGTCTGTAACATTGAGATTTTCAAAGCACTTAGGATTTGATCATTTTTCTAACACCATGGATATTTGGGATTTCGAGAATTATGGGGCAGCCATATTACACGCGATTCATAGATTTAGTAGCAAAATATAATACGGTGTGTTTCAGGTTGACATGACAAAAATCAAGATGGACATTATGAAGCCATGGATTGCCACAAGGGTAACTGAACTTATCGGTTTCGAGGACGAAGTTCTTATCAACTTTATTTATGGACTTTTGGACAGAAAGGTTGGAATTATATATCGTATTATACCTATTTTTCAATTGACTGAGAGTGAAGGCTTGCACATATTTGACTGATTACCAGGCTTACATACAATGAAGGCCCTACTACTCACTGAAATTGCATATATTTAGCACTTTATGACATTGTTCACCCCACTTCCATTACTAATCATCATTTGTTTTCCCCTTGATTCATCTGAAAGAAGGAAGCTGTTGTTTGGAGGCCTTCCTATTATGAAAATTACCTTTTCATCCAACTTGATAGACTAGTAATATTAGAAACTCATTTAGCATTTTATTACACAGGAGGTGAATGGAAAGGAAGTACAGATATCACTGACAGGATTTATGGAGAAGAACACTTCCAAGTTTATGAAAGAGCTTTGGAATCTCCTGCTTAGTGCACAGAAGAATGCAAGTGGTGTTCCTCAGCAATTTCTCGATGACAGGGACGAAGAAACCAGGAAGAAGAAGGTTTTATACATATAGCTCTGTCTTGATTTCATTGTGTTCCATGAGATGTCCTTGTTGATTACATAAAATGATGGTCCTTTCAGGCAGAGACTGATCGCATGGCTGGTGAGATCCAGAGGAAATGGGACAAGGAAAATAGAGAACAGGAACATGAAAAATTGAAGACGATGGTAACTATTCATTCTGGAATTGTACATTACTACAGCTTGAATTTTGTTTATATATTGATGATCTGCTCTATGGTACTCTACTAACGTCTGCAATTACTTGGTTACATCAAACTGTTGTAGGGCTACCAGGATCAAGCTAAGCATGCAAATGCTGATGTGCATATGAGATCAGAACAACTAGCATCAAAGGCATCTGATGCCCGATCTGATGATAGGCAGGGTACCAGAAAGGGGAATGGAGTGAGAGAAAGGGACAGGTATTAGGTGGAATGATATTTTATTTCAGTCAAGTTTGTTTCAAAATCTATGTTTATTTTTGTTCTTTGGCACATTAGTCCAACATTTTTGTTGCTGTTCTTTCAACTGTTTTCTGATCTTCCTATAGCAATGATAATCCTCTTCATATATCCAACAACCTTTGAATTTTATGCTGCTCATTATTGTTTTTCATATTGCTTGATTTCTCTCTTGTGATCAAGTCCTTGGTTATCTTTATGGAGAAGTTCACTTTGAGATATATGTGCAGACGCCCGCATTCTAGATCAATTAGCAAGTCTTCTTCCAGTTCAAGAAGTCATTCAGAGTATGTATTTTACTTTCATCTTTCAGAATCTCTTTGATTCATATATCATTATGAAATATTCATAATCACATGGTCTTTGTATATCACTATATCTCAGTGAAAGAAGACATAGATCAAGGAGTATGTCGCAGTCTCCTCGAGCACGAGATCGAATAATTCCATCAGATATGGTCCATCTTTCTGGGAAACGTTCTTTGACACCTCATAGGAGGTATCCTCCTCGTGAGTCTCGTTCTCCTCCTAGGCGAAGATCATACTACAGGCGAAGATCTAGATCTCCTTCAATATCTCCTATGCGGCACAGTATGCATTCTCCAATCAAACGCAGGTCACGGACTCCAATACGTCGCAGATCAGTGACTCCTGTACGTCGCAGGAGATCTCCCTCTCCCGTGCGGCGTAGGTCTCCTTCCCTTAAGCGGTGGAGGTCACCATCTCCAAGGCGAAGACCATCATCTCCAAGGCGGCGAAGATCGCCATCTCCGAGGCGGAAGAGATCGCCATCTCCGAGGCGGAAGAGATCGCCATCTCCGAGGCGGCAGAGATCGCCATCTCCGAGGCGGCAGATATCTCCTATAAGCTGTAGTTCACCCTCTCCTATGGAACATGAGTCACCATCCCTGGTGGGACACCGATCGTCATCTCAAATAGGACATAGATCGTCTTCACCGTTGAGGAACCGGTCACCTTTAGCAGTGCAGCACAGATCCCCTTCACCTATGAAGCATAAATCCAAGAGCAGATTGCAGTCTCCTGTGCGGCCACAATCACCTTCACCTTTGCTAGATAGATCAATATCTCCAGTAAAACACAGATCCTCTTCTCCTCTGAGGAAGCAAGAGCATAGATCTCAATCATCTCAAAGGCAAAGGCCTCCACCTGAAGCTCAGGGCAGATCACCTGTAAAACGCCTTAGAAGATCTGTCACTCCATCACAGGGGTCTTCCAATGAGTCAAGTCCTCGTATTGGCCGTCATTCATTTTCCCCTGTTAGGAGATCTCCAGCCATCCGAAAACCCACAGATCAAACTTCCAAGGGTAAAATGAGGTAAAGTTCTTTCCAGTTCCATATTTTCTATGAGTTATTTTGTAGTGTTAACATTGCCAAATGTCAAAGTCAGTAGAATGAATTCATTCTTGTCTTAACACTTAATGATGGTTGCAACAAATGTTAAAAAGTTTCAGTTTGTCAAATTTCCTAGGCATGTGTGGTTTTTTATTCTTTCAGCTCTTTCCTGCCATCAATCCTATGAAAGGTGTGATTAACTAAATTTTTACAAGAAAGATAAAAACTACTGCCTTGAGTTTTGTTGGGTCAATCCACACTTAGTTCTTTTCTAAGGGAGGGAAACTGCTTGAGTTGAAATTATTGCTGCTCAAGCAGATAAACTATGTATCTGCAGCATTGTGGATGATCGTTCTTCATGGAAGCAGTAATTGTTATTTTCCTATGTGGAATCTGTTCTGAGCATGTGCTTTAATTGATCTCTTTTAATCCGTCTAGATTGCGTGAGAGTCCCGTAAGGCAACCCAAAAACCACCGTGATGATAGGAGGTAATACCACCGTCCTGGAAATTTCAGTATCCCACTTTACTGACTATAAACATTTATTGGTAATACCTTAAAATAAAATATTGTATTATTTTGTATGAAATTAATGCGTACTGTTTGTGTAAAGGTCTTCTAGTTCAGATGGAAGTCCTATCAGACAAGTGAGAAATCAGGTGGCACGAGGTAGCCACTTAGACTCTTCAAGGAGATCAGGAAAACATAGGCAGTATGATGATAGCTCAGACTCCAGTGAGCAGCGCGAAGAAAATTATTTTTCGTGGTTGGTTTTTAACAGTACTTTTGTCTCTGAATTATTGATGTCATGCAATTTTCTTTTACATCTTCATGTATGTGTTCTTTCTGCCTGATTCTATATTGATGTCTTCAGGGAAAGTCATTCTGGGAAAGGGGTTCATTCTGAAATTTCTGATTGGGTATCAGCCCCTTTGGACAAACCCTCTTTACAGGCTCAGAAGGAGAAATTTGTTTCTATGGAGGGTAAAAATTCTGAGGACAAGAACCATGCTCGCACTGATATTTCCAGGAATGAAGACATGCCTAGCAATGTCTTGGAGCCACTTGGAACAGTTAATAATCAACATGGTGGTTCTTCTGAGGAAAGTGAGAAACACAAGTACAAACAGAAGGAGAGAAGGAAACATAACCGACAAGTCAGATACGAAATGTATTCGAGCAGTGAAAGTTATGATTCTGAGGCAGAGGGAAGAAAAGAAGCTAAAAGGAGGAGGAAAGAGGAGAAAAAATTACGGAAGGAGGAGAGGCGACGTCGTAGAGAGGAGCGACACTGTAGAAAGGAAGAACGGCGTGCTGAGAAGCTGAAAGTAAAGAGATGCAGCAACATCAGTTCAACTCTAGATGATGAAAATCATCTTAGCAATGTTAACTCTTCGGATGGTGAACAAGGAAACAGAAAGAAGTCTTGTGGTAGTCTCAATGAAGAGCCAGAAAAAGAACAGAAGAAACTTGAGAATGAGTTGCGAATGAAGGCTCTTGAATCTTTCAAAGCAAAGAAGGGTGCCAAGTAACTAGACTAGTTGCATGTTTTGGGGTTTTCAACTTTTTGAACTCTGTTCAATCCTGTTGTGCAGGATCGTGTTCCTTTGTCTCCACCTTGGTTACTGGTTTTGATGTTTCTTAAACTTGAATGTTTTATTTGATTATGATTACCTCTTGATTCATCTGTCTTTACTTTTGGCAGTTATAATGGATAAATGAGGATTCTTCTAAAGTGCAACTTTATACAAGCATTGCTGCTAGATTTTCTGGTAATGTTTGTCTTCACTTAACGGGATTTAGATTTGTTGTCTAGCGGGTTTTCTTGAATGGAATCATCTTATTTTATTGCACAGAATTTGTATCCTCATCATTGCTCTTTGCTGCTAGATTTTCTGGTAATGTTTGTCTTCACTTAATGGGATTTAGATTTGTTGTCTAGTGGGTTTTCTTGAATGGAATCATCTTATTTTATTGCACAGAGTTTGTATCCTCATCATTGCTCTTTGTTTTACTGGTATGAAAGCGGGGAGAGAAATAGGTAGTAAGTGGATGTGATTGTATGAAACTAATAGTTAACTTGTATAATTTAGTGGTAGTGCTAGTGGTCTAGTAGGTTACTTTATGGTAGTACTAAATTCAGTTTCTCATCTATTGGTAGATGAAAATTTTTTCGACTTGATGCTTTCGTTGAGCAGATCATTGTGCAGAGCATCATGATGAACGCCAATTCAGGTGATGTACCTCATTTTCTTTTGCTTTCTTCCTGTTGGAAAAGAAAAAGAAAAAAACAAGCTTGGTTCTTGGCTCATTGCTTCAGACATGAGTTGATCTCTACGGTGATTGTTTAGTATTGCTTATTATCTTAATGATGATGTTACAAAAGGTTGATATGATCACATCAACTTTATTTGTTCATGCAATACTTTTTTAGATGCAGGTGTTGCAGAAGTTTTTTTGAACTGCAACTATGTGGTTTCTCAATTTGATTTTTAAAGTCTGTTAAGGGTGTTCCTTTAATTCATAATCTTGGTGGACATGATGACCTTTGAAATAGTAGCATTTTTAGGAAGCAAATGGAGCAAGTGCCGAAAAATGGAAACTTGGAAGATCAAAGTTAATGTGCAAATAGATTTCAAGAAGTTTTTACTGATATTTTGAACTCTAGAAATGGAGCATACCAAAAAGATCTTGACGGATTATTGTATAAATATTGATTATTATTTCATTTTATTTTTTATGAGATTTGTGATGGGCATAGGGAAGACTATGAAGCTTTCACTATCCTTGTACACCATTGGTATGCCTTATTCTCTTCTTCTACACATGATACGGTTTAGTTGGCAGATGTTGTGAATTGCATGGTTTCAGTTGGTTGGATTTGGTTAACTGGGCTGATTAGAGGCCACTAGGTTCAGATATTTATACTCTCAATCTTTTTCAGGTCCATATGTCGTTGTTACCATGACCTTTTCACTGTCAGAATATTCTCTTGTGATGGTTATTGCAAAAAGAGAATCCATATATGTTTGCCTAGCCTTTCCCTTCTGGTCTTGTAATTTTTTGTTTGCTTTATGGTACGTTAGTTTTCTGGTTTTTTTTTCAGAGCTAATCCACCATATAGATATTCCATGAATGTGTTCACACACAGTAGCTTGCTGAAGTACACAAAAACATCATGTAGGGGAGATTAGACTACTACGAAGGTTTGAGGTGCAAAAACAACTCATACCAAGGTGGTCTGCACTAATTGAACTATGTTTACCGGCATAAAAGCTTTCATCCCGGGTATCCAATTTTCTCTTTAATATGGATATGATTCCCTATGGAGCTTGTAAGGGGTTTGAAGCTAATTGGTAAGGAACTTTGTTCTCTCTCCGGCATGCTGATGCATCGCGAGCCATTGCTGCAAGGACTGCCCAGAATTATGGGTATATTGGGAAAATTAGCTCTGCATTCTGCCCTTTGAGATCAATATATGACTGACCCATTGCCTTATGGATAAACGATGGGCATGCTGGCTGATATTTGCCCCCCAATTGATGATTATGTTAGCTTACTATTTTTTGGCCTCAGGGTTAGCTACCAACGAAGTCCTGCCTGCTAGCCCGGTATAGTTTTATCCATTTTAATCTGCCCAGATGGTTAGTACATGACAAAATTGGGGAACTAGTCCGACTTGGCAATCGCCATGATTCCCAGTCACCGGACTGTGATCGATGTTGCCAATACATCAGGAGCCGTGATCAGAGGTTGCTAATCTGCCTAATTCGCACTTACAGCCATGTGTCATTCCCCAGTCTTGGACACAAAGTGACTTATAGAGAAAAAAAAGTTGGAGCTTTCTAACTTTTCATGATTACCTTTATTCATCAAAGTTGGAGCTTTGTAACTTTTCAGGATTACCTTTATTCATCAAAGTTGGAGATTTCTAACTTTTCAGGATTACCTTATTCTGCTAGACCTGTGAATTTTGTTCTCAATCAGCAGGAGAGGCATGGAGAGAGGATTGTGTCAGTTATTCAATCTGTATGGTTACATGATGAATTCTGCAAGTTCTTTTGCAGTAATCCTTGATCCTGGCAAGCAATTCACTAGAGCTGACATTGGGCTCGGGAACAACATGACAGGACATAACAAATTTCCCTACAGTAATTGACCAGACATGTAGATCATGGATGTGGTGAACACCCTTTATGCTCTTCAGGCCATCTTTGAGACTACTAAGGTCGATCTCACTCGGCACCCTCTCCATTAAGACGCCGATGATGTTCCTCAGCAGTGGCACCGTGGTACTGACAACTAGCACAGAGAAGATAAGAGTGGAAATCAGATCTACAACTAACAATCTTGGCGCTCCCCATATGACTGCTCCAGCAATCATCACTCCCATGGATTGAATGAGATCGGCCACGATGTGTAGGTATGCCCCTTGAAGGTTTATATTCAGAATCCTCTTCGTCTTCTCATTAGAACTTGAAAGCAGGTCAGTCTCCTCCTCCTCCTCGCTCTCCTGTGTCTCATTGGCAAGATTGCATACCTTGTTATTATGCTCATGATGATGATGGTGATGATCTCCATGTTTGCAGGAGCTGTGAGGGTGGTGGTGGTGATCATGGCCGACCCACATGAACATGACCAAGTTGATCAAGAACCCGAAAGTTGCTGTAATGAACATCAGCCTCCCATCCACTCTCTCTGACTTGTGAAGGATCCTATGAACTGCTTCATATATTAAGACCCCTGAAATAAGCCATATGATCTGAACCGATACAAATGCGCCCAAAACCTCCAGCCGGTGGAAACCAAAGGAGTGCCGGGAGGTGGGTTCCCACCCAGAAGCCCACGCTGCAAATAGAGATATCGCTAGCCCGGTAACGTCAGTCAGCAAATGAGCTGCGTCGGAGAGGATCGCCAAGCTGTTCGCTTTTATGCCGCCGAATATCTCTACAACCATAATGATCGCGCAGAATACCATCAGACCAAAAAGCTTCTTTACCGATTTGGACCGCTCTTCTGACTCCGGGCTGCCTTGCTCTCGATCGGAGAACGGGCAGACGATGTTGCAGCCATTCGGGAGCCGGCGATGATCGTGCATATGGGTGGTTGGTGCAGAAACGATCGAGATCTCGATGTCTCCCGGGTTCCCGTCCGCGGCAGGGATTCCGTGGTCTTCCATCTGCTTGCGTGGATCAAAGCGGAAAAGATTTCAAAACCGATTGAAGCGATGGAATCTCAGACCGCGGAAGCGGGAAAGGAGACAACTACTGGTGCCAATCACTGGAGAGCTTGAAAACCTGAAAAGTTCTGACCAGGAAAAATATGATCCCTGCCGAGGACCGGGGATTGTGATTCTCCCATATAGAAAGTCGTTCCACTAATGGAATATCTTGTTGGGTGGATCCACAATTTCCTTTTGACAGGTCCCGGATGAAGTGACGGGAAGGGAAGAAGAAGAAGAAGAAGACAGCCATTCGGTGAAGCCTACGCGCCTCGCTGCCAGAGGTGTAGCGCGGTTGGGCTTTCAAGGCCAGGTGAGGCCTTGGACTCCTTTTAATTATTTATTTATTTATTAATAATTTTCTACACTAATTTTATTAATAAAAATTAACAATCTGAGGTGAAAAATGAAATTTCCTTTCCTTGAAAATAGTTAAAGCTTTGTGAAACAACCAAGCACTTCAAGGGTATTTGCCATGGCGTATATGCCTGTTGTGTCTCATACATTATTATGCATCTGGTATTCATGTGATAGCTTTAGCTTGTTGTCATGCAATTCTTACTTTGTCCTGCCCTTTTTGTTTCTTTAGTATTTTTTTCTTTTGCTATATCATGTTCTTTTGTCACATATATGGGATGATATTCTGGGATTTGGGCTCACTGAAAGTGTCTTGATTCAGTTTAATCAAGAGAACCTGGCAGATGGAAAAGCTAATCAGGCTGTAATCCTTGGTAGAGGAAGAGGTAGATGGAGACAGCAGCCTAACCTAGAGCGTCCACCCCATTTTCTTCTTTGTGCCTACCATCAACACAATTTTAACTGTAAATGGTATTGAGCATTTGGAATGCAGCCTGACATAGTACCTGAATGTTTTATGAAGACTGAGCTCTAGGATTTGTTGTGTAGTGTGCCTCTCCTGTAATATGTTCACCCAATTGTCTTCTCTTCACTCTCCATTTGTCCTGGGCTTTCTTCTTCCCAAGCCCAATTACGGTGCTATCAAGCCCGATTTAGCTTGATTGAGTTTAATGCTTTGGCCCAGTTCGTTCATGTACACGAATAATGATCGCATGGCCCATTTTTCTTAAAAGGGCCAATGAGGAGGCCCACTGGAAATCTTTATCCCAAAGCCTCCCTCCTCCCGTCTTTCTCTCCTTTACCGCTCCTCTGTTTTCCTCTGCTTCTCTCTCCGACTCCACGGACAGCGGCGACGTCGTCTCCACCTCTAATCTAGGGTTCCTTTCCTGTCTCCCTCCCGGCGGTCGCGCAACTCCAGTTAAGATTGAGACTGATCTTCTTTTTTTTCGCGTTTTCACACTCTTGAGATTTAAAATTTGTCAGATTATTTTTTATCTAATTATTCTTGCGCCTGTTTCTCTAGTTTAGTATAGTGAATTGCTTCTTCCCGCTGTGAAAGGTGGCTCCTCTGGAGTCTCGAGTTAGTTTTGAAATTGGGGATGCATTATTGCCTAAAATAGACGATCACGCAGACAGTTAGCTCCCGCTTGTTTATTGCCTAAAATGGACATGAGATTGAAGATTGTTTTTGCTAATGGCATCACACAAATTAGTGGTGTTGATTCCGTTGAATAAATTTGAACCTTAGTAGGAACTAGGAATTATGATTACGAGATAGATTTGGCTGACTGGCAGGTAGTCAGTCAGGCACATTACATAATCATAGCGAGCCTGGGGGCTTAGCTTTAGTAATGAGAAAAAATATGTAGGCTATTCAATGATTTTTTGGGATCATTTGCCAGGCCTACCTTCATTGGTCGACTTAGTGTAGTCTCTTTTCCAGGCCTACCTTCGAAGATGTTCTTCCACATCACACTAGAGAGGAACATGCAATTGCATCCCCGGCACTTTGGGCGCAATCTCAGGGAGAATCTCATTGCAAAGCTCATGAAAGATGTTGAGGGAACTTGCAGGTTATCCCTCTACTCCTCACATCCCCTGTGCCGAGTTTCTCTTCTGCATTTGGTTTTCCAGTCTGATAAAGTTATTTTCCACGGATCTGCTATTATCATATGTATGTTTCTC
This sequence comes from Trapa incisa, assembly GCA_030064435.1. Taxonomy (NCBI): domain Eukaryota; kingdom Viridiplantae; phylum Streptophyta; class Magnoliopsida; order Myrtales; family Lythraceae; genus Trapa; species Trapa incisa. Next base: position 181,510 of record CM057774.1, on the reverse strand, counting down.
ATATTTATTTCCAAGTTTCTGGGTTTGTTGTAATATTGAAATCTTCTTTTGGTTTGATGCATATTTGCAGTGGCCGGCATGGGTTTGTGGTAGCAATAACTGGTATAGAAAATGTTGGTAAAGGGCTGATTCGTGATGGGACGGGCTTCGTCACTTTTCCTGTGAAGTATCGATGTGTTGTTTTTAGACCATTCAAGGGACAGATCTTAGAAGCTGTTGTTACCATGGTGAACAAGGTACTAATTTGAGGCACCCAAACAACCTGTGCATTACTGAGTTCTTGACCCTACTATTTATTTCTAAGTTTAAGGCGTTTATATGCAGATGGGATTCTTTGCTGAAGCAGGGCCCGTGCAGATCTTTGTTTCAAACCATGTCAGTTTCTTTCATCCTCAAGTACTTTCTTTTGTTAGTCTAATACTGCCAGGACTTGTGAAGTTTGCAGATCAATTTGTTATACACTGTGCTTAACCATTATCCTTCTGTTACTCAGCTGATTCCCGACGATATGGAGTTCCAATCCGGAGATATGCCAAATTATACTACATCAGATGGATCGGTAAGTTGGAGATGAGATATTCCATTGTTTATTATGTGCATGCTTGAATTGTAGCAGCATTTTCTCCTTGGTTTCAGGTGAAGATTCAGAAGGACAGTGAAGTTAGACTGAAGTTAATTGGAACTCGAGTTGATGCTACAGAAATTGTATGCACTGAACCCTTTATCTAATATTTGTTTACTGTGTTGTTTTGTTTATCTCAGACAACAATTTCTTATATGAATCTTAAGTTTTGACTAATCATCTTCTACTGCAGTTCTGCATTGGAACTATAAAAGATGATTTCTTGGGTGTGATAAATGATCCCACCACAGCTTAAACTGCAAAAGTGGTGCCTTCAGTATCTATTGTTGGCTGTAAGTGGAGCAACCTCCTCTGTCTATTTTTTTTCCAAAAAAAAAGAGGAACATACTTTATCATTGTACATTGCAAATGGTGTTACCTCCACTATCTAATACATACTTTGACAAGGAAGCATATGCCTATAGACATGGATATGCATTGTATAAAGTATGCTTGTATTTTTATTTTCTATGCATATCTATTGCCAATTGAAATCTTGATGTTTGAAGTTATTCCTAGGAGAGCATAAATCAAGTATGCAAATATACAATATTATCTGTCTGAATAGATGATCTGTTGTGAAAACGAACAATCCTACCCTTAATGGCAGCGCGATTCTTCTTCTCTATCCCTTCTTTGTCTGGAGTTTCAATGTGGCCTCCCTCAAGCGGCCAGAGTTGGCTGCCAATTCGCAGAAGCACGTTCTGATGTTCTTTTCAGGCGAGAACATTGGTGGGTCTCTCTATCGCTGGTTTCATGATGGGAGGCCGAGAGGCCCGCTGTGGAGAGGGAAGAAGCTCATAGGGAAGGAAGCACTTTTCGTTGTACAGGGTTTGAAGAGGCTCAAGGGCGACGGGGGAAGCTCCACAGGTTTATTCGTACCCATGTGTCGAGGCTTTTAAAGCTCGACATGGTCGCCGTTCTTGGCGAGCTCCAGCGCCAAGGGGAAGTCTCCTTAGCTATCAAGGTTCTCTTCTCTCCGTTTCTCTCTACCACTGACTCATTGTTATGAATTGATCTTCCTCTTTGCATATTTATCGCACGTATACATGTGCATTGAGCAATCATCCACCATAAGCTGTTCGATGAAATGTCTGCAAGCGATTTTTCATTTGGGCTCTGATACACGAAAATACTTTTTATTGAGTGTCATTCATGTTTTGGCAGTCATAAAATCTTTTATGGGTGTTGCCCATGAAGTAGTGTCATTCAAGTCAGGAAAAACTGAGCTTTTGATTTGCACACTGCTATTTGGAAGTGCCCAACTTGGTTTACTTTTACCTGGTTAGCATTTTCTAGAGTAGTTGTTTCTTTTTCTTCACCAGGCATCAACAAAACTGTCAATGCATGCACGATGATGCATGATGGAAATAAATCCAACCAGGAGTCAAAAGAAATGGCTGAGGACAGGAGGTGATCCAGGAGGACACCAGCTTGGGAGGTACGATTTTTCAGGATGGAAATCCAAAGTCAATTTATTCCAAAATTTATGTCATTTAATGATGCCCATTTATATTATATAGTAGAATTGAGTGGATCCACAAGATTTGGGGCCTCCTTTTATATATTCACCTCTATTATATTATATAATAGAATTGAGGGTATTATGAATTGAATGGAATGGAATCTCAGTAGCTATCAGCTTTTCTGAATTCTGATATTTGAGGGTGAGGAGGAAATTAGATCAATGGTCAACTCACACTGCATACATGCGTTGTCCATTAGATTATAGTGTACAATAATCTACTACTATACATTTTCGCGGGTATATCCGAATATAAGAAAGAGACAGCAGCACTAGACAGCCTTATCCTTTTATCTTGTCGGGTGGGAACATTTGCAGATATCCCTCTCTCTATCTCTCTCTCCTTTTTTCTCATCTCTAGTGCCTCCTTTTGATCCCCCCCTCTCTCTCTCTCCTCTCACTCTCTGAGTTTCATTGGTCATAGAAGGCTGAGGTGTCAGATATAGAAATCAGGGGAGGTGTGAAGGAAATGGAGGAGTGATTCAGTCAATATCTGCACTTGCTTTGTTTAACATTATATCTGAATTTGCTTTTTTTTTGCTGCTATTAATGGGTCGACCCCCAAATTTTCTCTTGTTGAAGAACAGTTAATGCAACAGACATTTAGGATGACACAACACACGGTGCACCCACGTGGGACTTATCCACTTGGGTCCACCTGGTAGACGAACAGCTATCTTCTTCACCCACCCCATGTTTATTTTCTCCATATGCACATGCATTCTTAGAATTGGAATCTGAAACCCTTGTAGAAGGGGCATGCCGAGGTCATACTGTACATGCTATTTCACCTTCCATCCAAGAATGAAAGATTTCTGTTTCTATGTTGAAGAAACATATTATATGACCATTTGCTCATTCTTCTTTCAGCTCCCTGGGGAAGAAAAGGTTCTTCTATCTTTGCTCTGATAGGAATATTCGACATTCTGTTGGGATTTGAAAGCAGTGAGACACATTTTCTAAAGTTTTATGTTTTAATTTATTTTCCCCATGGAATGAATGGCTTCCTTTATGGGACTATATATTGATGGCTTAGGGGGGATATAGTACTCAGCACCCACAGCTCCTATCTTCTTGGGATAATAATCTCCTTGAATTTTGCAGTCTCATGTTCTTTCTTCTGTCTCCACTTCCTCCTCAACAAACAAAAGTGTCTTTCAGTGAGTTCTTGTTTGAAAATCTGTGAACTTGCTTCTCTTCGCCTGGTTGTAGACTTGCAGTCTTGCTTGTTTAGTTGCAAAGAAAAGGGGTGGGTGTTTACTGATGGAGGGAAAGAGGCAGCAGGGGGGTGCAGGGGGGTCCATCTTCCTCCATTGCAGCTGATATTTTTGGCGCCAAGGAGTCATCTGCTTCACAGGCTTCTGCTGGGGCCTTGGCCTCCATTTTCCCGCCTCCCCAAACCGTATGAACATAATCAAATCATTCCTTTTGTTGTTGGTTCTAGTTGAGATATCTAGTCCTCTTTGATCTCTTGGATAGTAGAGTCTAGCAGGCCAATACCCCTTTTTTGTCTTCTGCACTGATCATGGTTAGGTTAACCCTCCTCTGGCTTCAGGTAGTTGGCAGGAAGCTCAACTCCGAGCTTGCAGGATCACGGATGAAGCAATCAACAGGAAATCAAGCCTGGAATAGCAGACAAGGTTTACCAAACTGTTTCTTGTTCATTATCTATATCAAGAACTCATGTCTTCTTCACTTTGGACAAGCGTGATCAGTGCAACTTAACACAGTATTTTCATCATATATCACAGCTAATTCTCCAAGTGGAGCCAATGCCAACATGTTCCCGGAAGAAAGAGGAGAACCATGTCATCTCAGTTCTTCCCTTTACTATGGAGGGCGAGATGTCTATTCACACTCACCAAGCATCCATAACCAGGGAACATACCCTACAGTGAGTCAATCTTATCTGATTCTGCTGTCATAAGATAAAATGATCTTCAAGGAGTTCATCAGCTCATCCCCAGGACTCACTGTTTTCCTCAGATCGAACAGTTCAAGGACGGAGAAAAGGATGATCCAAACAGCCCGAATTCTCACGGTGTTTCAAGGGGAAACTGGTGGGAAGGTATGCTTTCCTATTTTTCCCTATAACAAACACCCATTTCTTTTCTTCTGCAACGAGATATGAGGACTTATGCGACAGATATTCGGATTTGAATTCCTATATTTCTGCAGGTTCACTCTATTATTAGGGCCTAGCTGCTCTTGAAGTCTGCATACTCCATTAACAACCTCTTCACCGCTTGTATGAGGCAGAGAATTCTGTGTAAGCAAACTGGACCTTTGTCATGGAACTGCCTTCCTTCTATATCCTGTGATTTGGTGAGTCAAAATTCTTGAGTTTGCCATAAGAACCACAGGTGGAAAGCCAGCACATGGGAATCTGCTTGGGAAGTATTATGATTATTGATGGAACTGAAAAAGGTGGCATCACACTCGATCAATTATACAGCAGCTGGTCCCTTATTCTTGAAGTAAAACAAGACAACACCGATATTGGAAAACAAATAACAAACCAAAATCCACCTTGTTATAACATAAAACCAATTGTAGATGGTATACTCAAAGTACAACAAACCAAAGCAGATTCTTTGCTACCACAAACTAGAAACCATGGGAAGAACCAGGATCCTTGACAATTGTCACTGGGCAGTCCGCGGTTGCCAGGACATGGTTGGTTACACTGCCAAGCAGTACCCTGAATAAGAGTGTTAGCTCATCACTGGATCCTTTTTGCTGTAGATGAATGGAATTGATGAAAATAAAAAATTGAACCTTTGGATGGTGCCAAGGCCTCTGCTCCCCATGACCAAGCAATCCAGCTTCAGGTCAGCTGCAGCACTGCAGAGCTTATCCCTTGCATCACCCCAGTAGATTTTTGCCACCACAGTCACCTGCAACCACCAGGGTGAACTAAAATCCTAATACCTAACTTCTACTTCCCCATATACTCTAGAAACCACATGCAAATAGGGTTTCCATTTTCATTGACTAGATGATAAAATCAGGGATAATGTGATCGTACGTGTTTCTGCCTTTCGGCGGTGTCAAGCGAGTCCAGAACATCAGCATCAAGATTGAATCCGTACGTCTCAGCCACCTCCTTCTCACGGAACTCAGAGTAAGGTATCAGAGCTGCACTCAAACGAGAGACCTCTTCAATTATCTTTATTTAAAACTGAAAGATTTATTGAGATACCTGCCTGAGGCATATCCACTCACGGGAGCCAGTGGTGAACCACATGATATTGCGGGTCTCATCTCCCTGAGGAGGCTTGACATGGATCGCGTAAACGGTGTCCCCGTTTTCCAGCAGGTTGTCAACTGCCCACTTCAGGGCAAGCTTGCTCCCTTTCGAGAAGTCCATCGCCACCCCAATCTTCCTGTCCCTCGTCATCCCCGATCTAGTTCTGGTTGCGGGTTGGAATCTGGAAACCCAGAAAGATCGTGAAAGATGTGGCCCTTTTTAAGGTTGCCTGCCTACAAAGGAAAAAAAGTTAGCTATTGAAGGAGAGATCTTCCTGGGTCTTTCCCTGTGGAATTTGCTCTTAATTTGCCGTTTCTTCCCTTGACTGGAAGGTAATACCATATAGGCTAAAAAAACAGAAAAAAGATGGAAAGAAATAAAGCACAAAACTTAACATTCAAGAAAGAACCTTTTTTGATAGATCCAAATGGATGATTATCTCTTAGCTGATACTGATGGATAAGGAATTTTAAATCGACTGACGTGTAAGTGACTTAACATTCTTATTATATTTACCCAGAAGCTGCCAAGTTTCCTTTTACTCCATTAGAAAAGAAGTGAAAGCCTTGATAAATGAATCGAGTGGTTGAAGTTACGTGCAGGATATGGTTAGCTAACATTCAATACAACCAGTCCAACTATATCATTCCCAGTAAGCTGATTACCTTAGTAGCTGAAATAAACATGGGCATCAATAGCTCGCGATTCAGGTCCATTATGGTATTTGATACGGAGGGGACTCTTTAGATTTTGATTTAGAATGAAGGGCTTGCTTTTTAGGGTTCTTTCCCCGTCTTTGAGACCATAGTCTTACCCAGCTCAAAAAATTAAATAAGCAAGGATAGAGCAAATAAAGAGACCTGCTTCATAGTTCATGAAGAAAATTTAATTCCTCCATGTCCATAGCATGGTGATTTATAGAGGAATATATTGATCAGCTATCATCAACCAGTTCATGAAAAATTGTCCTATCTGCATTTGGATTGATTTGTCTCAAAATGGTCATAGCAGGGCAATGATCAGTGATGATAGCACCAGCATGGAAAGATAGAATTGATTTGGAGTTTATCAAAAGTCTGGATAAAAACTGTGTATATGCTCCATATAAAGAACTCATCCCCACGTTTTCAATGAATATTTGCAGCCATTAAGCCCCACTTTTGCATAAGACATCAGGTCATCATTCCCAGCCTCTCATTGGAAGAATTAACAGGGCTCTCCCAAATGTTGTTACATTGGTGGTCGACCAGTACCAAGCAACTGACCGACTAAATTATTCACCTGCAAAAGAAGTTGGTTTTTAGGCATAAGGACTAAGTTAAGATGCAATAACATTGTAATAGCAATGAAAACTGACATTGTAAAGCTTTTTCAATAATGTATGAAGTTCTATAAAATTTCCACAAAATCTACAAATACCAATGGAAGAAATAATGAAGGCTATAATGACATACAAGAATGATCAAGGGGAACACATCAGCAAAACAACAATAAGTTTTAGCCCAATGAACGTTCCATAAAGCAATATTAAGCACATACCTGCCAGTATTTTGAGACACAGCGATCAATGCAACTATTCTCCCCCATGTTCAGCTCAGATTCCTTATACCTAGAATCAGGAGGCTCTGATCAATATAAGGCAAGCTACAATTAAATTAAAAAAAACCCTACAAGAACCTAACATGACAGATTGTGAAATAATCTGCACGGAGATTATGAGGAACATCATTTTGACAAAAATTGTAAACCTCATGAGCTTTAACTTGAGAAGACCAAATCAGACTTACTTCTTTTCAACACACTTATTGAAGCATGTACCTGTTAACCTGCACAAAAGGTAAAAGGAATTCATCTCAGAAACGTTATAGCAAAGCAGGCAATGGTATGAAATCTAGCTAACATTAGTAGCCACAATCCATCAAAATACAATGGCTAAATTTATGAAATATCAATGCTTAGACAGCTTGCTGTCCCACATTTTTGTCATCTGCATTCAACTTGTCAGTTGAACCCCATATTTTAAGAACAGATACTTCAAATGTAGTGCCGATGCTGATACAGTATGAACCACTATTAGCTGAGCAATCATTCAGAACCATAAAGCTGCCTCCTTTATAGAGCATAGTATGTTCAAATCCCTTGCCATGATAAAAGTCATCATAATCAGTGTAGAATTACGAGGAAGTTCCAAAATAAATATCAAATTTTGTTTGATTTGTTCATTCCCTAATATCTAAGTTCTGAGTGGGCAACAAATGTATCACACATACTTGTTAAATAGTTCCACCCTATATTCCATTTCCTTCTCCGCCATCCCAAAAATCTGCAAAAAGCACAATAAACTTCCTCATCATGATCTCATACATAATCGGAGCCAATTTTGAGATGACAAAATATATTAAAGCAACAACCCTTCTTTGGCCGCGTGTTATATCTATATATAAATCGGAATAATTTAAATCTAAAGGGATGTTGAGCTCGGATAAAAGTACAGTGCAAAAAAAGTAATACCTGCTCTTTCTCCAATTCCGATGGTCCAGCATTTTTTGACGCCATTGTAATTTGAAGCCGACGGATGAAATCGAAGACGATTCTCGGGCTAGAGAGCCAGGCAGAGATGAATGAATGAATATCTAGGGTTTTAGAACAGACATATAAAGGGGGCTACTAGTAGAAGGCCCACGGTTACTTTAAATAATGACAGCCCACTTATCGTGCGCCACGTAATACAAGCCAAAAACCCTATATAGACCCTTGGCTGGCTTTTCTCCGAGCCTCGACGGCTGACGGCTTGCCTCAGGTAATCTCTCTCTCTCTCTCTCTATCTCTATGTGGAGCTCCGCTAGGGCTAGAACGAGAGTTTTCTGGAGGATGAATCGTTAATAATCAGCGTTTCTGTCCTCTATGTTCACCTTATTGAGATTTCTGAGGAATGCAAGCTCGTATCGTATGCAATTGCAGGGGACTGCGATGGAGCACACCTCCTTTGGGGACCAAAGAAACGCCACGTTTTCCCTCAACGAAGAGGACCACACACTCGCTAATGCACTCAGGTTCACCTTGAATCAAGAGTGAGTGAAACTCTTCACTCTCTTATTGCAATCTTTTACCCATTGCCGGATCTTCTTGATGAATATTGCGATGTAATGCTTTTTTTTAACTCTTCCATTTGAGTACACGAATTCTTTGACTGCCTTCAATGATCTGCTTATGCGACTTTGAATGGTTTTGACATGTCAAATCAATGTTGCAGTCCAAGGGTTATGTTCTGTGGCTACAGCATCCCCCATCCTTCGGAAGCTCGAGTTAATATCAGGGTCCAAACCACAGGTGCCTCATTTGCTCTCTACCATCTCTTAGTTGCAAGAATAGGCGCACTTATATATGACCAGAGTTGTGGTAGTCAAGCAGAGAGAATTTTGTGTGTGATATAGGAGCTGCAGCTTCCGTTTTAATTCTCCAAAATGGAGTTCATCGATTTGCCCATGAATGAGTGCTTCTTAATGGAGCTTTATGGATGGAAATATGGCAGGTGATCCAGCAAGGGAGGTGCTGAAAGATGCTTGCCAAGAACTGATGCAGATGTGCCAGCACGTACGGACAACATTAGACAATGCTGTTGCTGATTTCAAGAAGGAATCCTCAAGGAGGTGAAGCTACAGTTTTGATCACATGATTAGAGCAAAGAAGGATTAGATCATATAAACATCAATCATATTCCCATGAGTCTCTGTTAATGGTTTCATGACAGACCAGTTATAGTCACCTACTTGGAGAATGAAATACTTTATTAGAGCACTATTATAGTCACCAAAGATTCAATTCTTTTATAAGAATTCATATTATTTCAAAATATACGACTTCTACTGGGGCAGACATCAGTAGATAGCAGAAAATCACAAATATAGATACAAACATCATCAGGGAAAATTTAGCTGTGGGGTACCATGAGCAAGACACCAATGTCTTCAACATGCTTCAACAGATGTTTTATCACTGCATATTTATGCCATTCTTTCTTACTACTGAATTTTATGTATATAATGACATTTTTTCTTCTAAACATTTGCAATGGCATCGAGGAGTGAGAAATTATTTGTGAGAAAAAAACATACTTGTACCTAAGGATTTATAGTTCAGGCATGAAACTTACTGAAGGGTACCCAAGGATTTCTAGTTCAGGCATGAAACTTACTGAAGGGTACTGCTAAAAGGTATTGCACGAAACTTACCCAAGAAAAAAATATGTTAAAACTTATGAACAATGAGGAAGCCTTTGAAAAGCAATCTGCAATTTCCTTCATGATAATGTGGTTGTCTCTCCAAAAATTGAAACTAATGCCCATCCTAAAAGGTATTGCACGAAATTAGTAAAAAAACAAGTAATTTTTTATAATTTCATTGTCAGTTATTTATCAGCATATGACAATACATTGAAGAGATATATCATGAGAATATATCATTAATGATATAATATCATGAAATGCATATAACCAGGTGTGTGATAACACAATCTATGCTGAAGCAGCCACATAGATTGGAGGACCAGAAACTGACGGAGTTAAGTGCGCTAAGCTTTGGTCAAGGACATATTCTAAGATGGCAATAGCATAAATACCAAAACTTGCATAGCTTGTCCTGAAAGCAGAGGAGGGACAGAAGCTAATCACCTAATTGGAAGTTCTACAAAGACAGAAAAAAATGGTGAAAACAGTAAGTTGATTACAACACATGATATACTGAAATGAAACGAGAAAACTTTAAAAAGAGAACCTTACAGTATCTGTTTCATGGCATTCAGTAGCCACTTTTTGGTGCTCCATTGTCTGTGAATGTAAGTCCGATCTTTCCACTGTGTCACAATCAACTTTGCATATGCGGCACCAGCCCATGCTAGTCATCCTTCTCATTCTCAAGTCATCTAATGGATCCTCGCTCTTGAGAAAATAAACAAATACGCCTCAATGATTAGTTAAGAAGAAATAAATGAATTACAGCTCTATGAAGATATTATGCTACAGAGAAGAAAGTAGTTTCAACAAATTGAGAACATTTATTCGCTTCATTGATAAGCATTTTTATAAAATTAACTAATGCTGATAATAATTGCCAAAGATGTATAGATCAAACATTTTTACCAGTGACACAGATTATGCAATGTCTCATGTCACTGAATGAAAGTTCATGAAGGTTCCTAAGAGTTAAACTGAAAGTGACAGGTAAAAAGTGACCCTTATATTCTCTCAGCAGACCTCTGAGAGATTGTAAAGGCAGACCATTATGTTCTCCTGGCCTGCTAACAAGCTAACCTTCCACATTGTTCTGACTGTAACTTGGAACCAATTCCAACACATCAGCACACGTGTGAGATAAATCTAATCTCTCAATATTATCTTCAGAAGGACCAAAAGGCCTTTTTTTTCTTGGCACAGCATCACAGCCATGAGGGGGAAACGTCCTTGAAGATGTGGATCCAGCACCATCAGTAGAAAAAACCTGAATTGCATTCTCAAATGTGCTTTCATCAAAACGACTTCCCAAGATATGATGATTCTTATATTTAGCAATAGGATCATGCAATCCTTTTAACTCTGCCTTAAAACCCCTGTTATCATAAAATTGCGGTGTCAGGTCAACTGTGGATGGCATATGCTCTTTCCATCCTTGTCAAGAAACAATGGTAAGTCAACTCCAGGAGGTTTATTGATTCCTGGCATTAGACCTTGAGAGCCTCGTCCCACTGACTCTTGAAGATTGGAGTGAGTTTGAATGTCAGTGTACAATGGCCAAGTCTCAGTTGATTTTTCAGCCCCTTCATTAAGAGCATGTTTCCCAGAAATGAACATCCCACCCATCCTTTCTAATACACCAGGAAGAAATTCTCCAAGAGATTTGCTAGGAGTTATTTGGAGCAGATTATCCTGAACATGACGGCCAGACGATATTGCAGGATCAAATGGTTGCCCTGAGAAGGGTGATAGCACTTATTCAATGATTTGTCTTGACTGTAAATTACGGGATCTGGTATGCCCATAAAGTTCAACAGGATTGCATCCCACAAATGCAACTCATGTGGATGTCGAAGAGGAGCAAGTAATACTGAAGGAGTAGCAGCTCTTTGATGTGATGGTGGCAGTTCAACCCCACGAGCAGGGTTATGACCAGCTCTGGAATCATCAGCTTTATGACCAGCTGAAGACACACTTTCACTGCCAGGGGGCTCCAGGTCCAAACTGGGTATCTTTCTTCACCTGCTCCCGATAAGACCCATTTTGTTGCACTACAGGGCTCCAGGTCCAGGGGACACACCTTTACCTGATTCAACATCACAAGCCTCAAAGGAGGAGAAGAAGACAACTGCAGCTGATAGGTCTAACAAAGGCTGAGAGTTACAAAAGAGTGAAATAGAGAAGACCCAGATAGGGGAAATGTTGTTTCTCTGAGATAGTGGATTGAGAGAGGAGAGTACTGGGCAGAGAAGGGCCGAGAGGAGAAAAGGACTGAGCCTAATGCTTGCTGACCCACGAAAGATAACCGAGAAGAAGAAGAAGAACCAATACGAACAAAACATGACACAACCCATGTCCTAATACAGAAGAACAATGGGCCCATTCGTAATGCAATGCAAAGTGGGACTCCATTGGTAATGCAATGGCAAGAGAAAGCACGGGTAATTTTTGCAATGGCTTTGCAAATTTAAGGGCAACACTGTGCACAGTCGCTTGCAGTTACAGCAGAGCAGAGGTCATTGGATTAGCATACAAGAGGTGGTACAGTACAGGTACTGTTCTGGTCCTTCGTATTTTCTTTTTTCTATTCCATTTGCTGCTGCTCTGCTCGCTGGCTTCCGCCGCCTAATGACCCGCCAGAGAGATCACTGCCCCTCAATATGCCACCGTCATCCATCCTCTGCTCCCTCTGTCGGTTTCTGCCCCTCCTGTCTATGCGAACGCTTAGCCTCCGTTGACCCCTCCCCCATCTCCCGCCACGTTTTCCCCAACCCACCTATCCGCCCTCACCGCCAGCTTCACCGCAGCAGATCCTACTCCGCTGCTGCTTCCGGCGGTTTTGACGGTGTTACCGCTAATGCTAATGACTCCCGGGAGCAAGGCGCCCATGCTGATCATTTCAGCTGCCATCGCCAACTGAAGGACTCGGCCGGGGATGTACGGACTAGAGAAAGCGGTATTGGGATTTGCAAAATGAGTGGCGAGAAGTTCGCTCCCGAGTCACACGAATTTGATGGAAGAGCGGAGCTGAGGACGATGAGAGAGTTCATAGATCTCGAGCGGCAGAGGAAGAAGCCGAAGAGGAAGGAGAGCGCGCCCTTTTGGGACTTGAGCAACAAATTGAGGAAATGGAGGAGGAAATTGAAGATGGGGAACGAGCATGATCTCATTAATGCCGGTGGTTATGGATTCAGGCGGAGATCCTCCACTATGGCCCCTACAGTTGCTCCTAGGGTTTCTTTGGATTACCCTGGTAGCTCTATCAATTCGATCGACGAGCCTAGGGTTTCATTGGATGGGTATTTGCTCGGCAGGACTTATAAGCTCACGCCATTGGTTTCACTCCTGGAGGATAGCAAGATAATTCACAGTGGCTTAGATTGCTACGGGAAGCTGGAAGCTGAACTACATCCATCTGATTCGCAGAAGAAAGATGCTGTATTGGAGCTTGGAGCTATGAATCTTGAATCAACCGCGAAATCCAGGGTGTCTCTGGATGGCTCGGAAATTTTATACAGAGCCAAGCTGGTGATCACGGAGAGGGAGCTGATGGAGTGGAATTCCAACTCAAAGTCAAAGGTGGATAAAGAAGAAGAAGAAGAAGGGATTGGTGGTGCTGTGAGTGTGAAACCTCCATTGGAGGATTCCCATAGCTCTACTTTGGTTCCCAGTGTGGTGGAGGGCCATGAGCCATCCCAAAAGCCACTGAGGCGGTGGACCATCCGTGGTTTGATGCGGCTAACTGGAAACTGAACCTTCTTATCTATGGAGAGTAGGTCTTGAAGCAGTTCTCAAAGCCAGCGCCAAAATGGTACATTTTGACCCATTTCGGGTTTAGCTTCTGGTGTGGAAGCAAGCCTTGAGAGCTTGTTGTTTCCTTCTTTTTCCAAAGGAGATGGAGATGGAGATGAAGAAGTGTGCTCTTGTTCAATAGGTTTTTCACATGAATAACTTGCAGAAATGGTGAAGTGGTGTTCATAAATAAAAGCTGACACTTTTCTGCTTGTTGGGCAAAATCATTTGCTGCAAATTGACCTGATCATGTAATGGATGACTGCAAGAGGAGCAAGCAGAGATAGAAGTATAATGGATTGCAAAAATCAAAGATGTTAGTGAAGCATAATTTGAGCACAAGGCCCTGGGCCTGCAGTGATCTTTACCACACCCCAAAGGAAGCAGAGCATGGTAAGAACTATCCTGAGCATTTAACAAGATTCTGGATATATAGTGAAGGGTCTCCTTTCCCATGCAAGGACACAAACAATGATTGTGGATGCAGCATCATGCAAGTCCACTTCTTTCAGAAATTTGCTGCTCTAATTTGGGCATTTTAGCGCTGCTGCAATCTGCCCGGTTAGTAGGGTCTCAATTCAACCCTCATCAACAATCATCTTCCTGTTCCTCTCATTATGACTGGCAAGAGAACCAGGCTCATTGGGTGCATCAGCACATTCCTTGAGCTGATCAATCTGGAGTCCTGCAATATAAATTGAGGCCAACCATTTCATGCACTCCATGGAGGAATTCAACAAGCCTTGGATCGCGATGTCTGAATCCAGTTATGAAGGTTGAAATTCAGTGCCAACACCCGGGTATCTGATCGGACCTGTGCTTATTCCTTTCATGTTGTATTAAAAAAAACGTTTTTCAGAGACTGACTGGATATATTCTACACAATTGGATAGTCCATAATTCTTCCATTAGGCTAGGCCGTTTATTCCTCCGGGTAGCAAGTGTCATGATCCGGGGAAGCAAGAGGGAAGCAGGTGTCCTCGCCGCCGGTCTTCCAGAGGAAATGCGCGTAATTCGCGGGATATACAGGGTTGGTTGGATCGGCAGAAATGGCTTCCAGGAAGTTCTCTTCGGCTGCCCACAGGTCATCCTTAGCCCTCCAGAGGAAGGCTGCGTACTTGTTGAATGCTTCAGCATCTGATGGCTCCACTGCAACTGCCTTCTTGAAGTATTCCTCAGCCCTACCAATTCACAGGATAAACTTTACAACCGTAAGCATCCCATCCCAAAATAACTATTTATACTGATGATTCTAGCTTGTTGCCACATCTTCAATTGGCTGTTCTGTTCAACAGTAATAAGATGCTGACAAATAATGAGTATATACCTGTCATGGTCATGGGCCACGAGGTAGAGGAACTGGGCGTAATTGGCAAGAAGCAACGAATTGTCAGGATCCTGGGACAGTCCCACTAAATAAAGAACCTCCGTCCTGGAATGCTCTGAATACTTGTCATCAGCTTCAGCCTTTGCTATCACAGGTGGCACAAAGTTCTTCATGGTCTGACGGTCTAGAGATTCATCTCTTCTTGCATCTTGCATTCCTGAAGCTTCCTCCACCACCGACCTCCACAGATCAACCTCTTCTTCTTCCCTCGAACAAAGCGAGGAAGACGTCAAGTTTCCCCTCGGGAATATCGCTTCCCCAGTATTGGAATGGGAAGAATGCTCCTCTCCATCACCGCCACAGTAACTTCTTGCCATAGACGTTGAGGTTGAAATTGAAAATTCAGTTGTTGGCAAAGCCATGCGCCGTTCATAGGACCTGTCCTGAATCTCCACCTCGGGAACAGTATCCCTGGGAGACAGTGCAGATGCAATTGCAGGGTTGCAGGCCATTGAGTGCACCGAAAAATCTGCCAGGAAGACCATCAGGTGTAACATCAAAGTAGGTGCTTGTGAAAACACACTTTGGAATAACCAGACAAATGAAGCGTGCAAATCTTCTTTCCCACAAGCCAGCAGGCTCTGCGAATCTCCGCCTAAAGGAATTTCTCTCATCTGGAAAGTAGAGCTCTGGATCTCCTTAACTATGAAGGTCATGGAGTTGAATCCTGCTTTGATCGAACAGTAAGCGGACTCCCCTGCTTCCCTGGACCCCTCTTTCCAGTGGAGCTTCCTCTTAAGCATGCGAATCGAGAGAGGCAGGTCCACGCAACTTGCCTTGCGTTCAATACTCGCAAGAAAATTAATCCCATATTCCGAGTCGGACGTATTAGTGTCCGCCACTTCTAAGCAAAAATCATCTTCTGGAAAAGTCGTAAAATCACTGCTGATTCTTCCTTCCAACTCTTTAGTCTGGTTCAAGAAATCCTCCTCCGAGAAAGAATGGGGGCTTGCTCGGCAAGCGTGCTTAGCCAAGTAAGGTCTGTTCTTCAGGAACTGGCATGAAAGGGACCATGGCTGCTGAGCGAGGGATGTAGTGCCAGAAAAGGTCAGCCGACTTGAGAAAGATGAGGAGGGAACATGTAAAGCAGAAGCTAAAGACGGCGATAAACACAGAGGCGAGGAAGCTACTCCAGCTCCCATTGATAGTGTGAGAAGAATTAAGAAGATAGCTGAGACAGACGAAGAGATAAGCTCTGAGAGAAACGGAATCCCAAAACCTCTTTGGAGATAGAAACTTCTCTTCGGCAATGATGATTTCCGTAGAGGAGGCTAGGCTCTACGACCTGTTTTCCTGCCGAGTCACCGCGCTAACCTGAGAATTTAAGATCATGGATCAGGTAAGTCAATCGAAGAGTTTCATCACAATCGACAAACCAAAACCAGCGGACTCGTCACTCGTCGCATTCGAAGTGAAATTTCAACGCATAAGCGAAGAATTAGGGGAGATAGGTGGAAGGTGGACTGCCACAAACAATTATCAAGGAAAACCAGATCCCGATCTGTCTTCATTTCCATTCAGATTCAAGGAAAAAAATGCTGAGCATAGTCAGTCGTGCAGAAAGAGAAGCTCACGGTTTAACTCGTTGTTCTGTCTTGCCAGCGTTCAGCGGCGGAATCCCCGAGACGAAGCACGATGAGAAAGCTAGCCCTGTATTGTCAGAGGTGGCACAGAGCGCTCTCTCTCTCACACTCACAGCTGCCCAAGTATATGTAAGTATGTATATATACGTGCCAAGCTGGTTGCCATTGCCATCGTTCCATGACGAGGAGGAGGCGAAGCGATATTTCCCCTTTATTTATATTTATACGTATTTTTTAATGAATTTATGATATCGTTTATTAAAAAAATACCAAGTCATTCCCAAATATAAAAATACACGAATTTTGCGATAATTCTTCCCATTTTTATATGGATTTAATATTATTGCCGGGAATACATAAAAATGCTCACAACATATATATATGAATTTGATATTATTGCCGAACAAAGACGATGCTCAAGTATTCACGCGTTCACGGATCCGTTTTCGTGTCTTTCATCACCGACCGCGTTGTTCATTCAATCCCCGGGGGAGTTGGCTATTTTTCACGGTCACGGGCCGTTTGAATACCACCGACCATTGACTACATCAGCTCCCCCTCCAGTTTTCCTGGTAGTCAAATGGTGGCGATGAGACTCGGAACTCGATCCGAGACTTTCATCGGATTTCTTTAAGCATAGATAAGGGAATTGAGTACATTGTTATAGCAATTTATATAATTACAGTGGATGAATTATATAGGGTAGGGCCTTTATATCTGGGTCCATTGTATTGTTACGACACCATACCTCATACCTGATGTTCCGAATTGAATGAACAAATCTTGACTCCGGAGTTGAAACAACAATCCAAACGAAAAGATAGCATTAAGAAGAACCAAATAAGTAGGCTTCACACAAGCCAAATCATATTGGCCGAAAAAAACAAGCAAGTCAAATGTTTAGAAGGATCAAGAAATCTTTAAAGGGGGGCTTCGGGCTTGGCTAGCTGGAAGAGGAGTGAAGGCTTCAGTCAAACAAGCCAAAGACCAAATCGTCATCGGATTCTTCCTCTTCCTTCGTCTCCTCGTTTGCAGCCGATGCAGTGGCTGCAGCAGTACTGTCATCAGCTGCTGCTACTGCCACAGCTGGTGCAGCTACAGCAGCAAACTTGCTAGGATCCTGCAACAAGAGTCGACTAAAGTCAGTCAAAGTTCAAGATCGATTAAGTATAAAGTTATTTGGGCATTGCAAGTTGAAAAGAACAGTAGGAACGGCCAAGAAGAACCTCGAGGTACTCTTTGACTTCCTCTGCGTGTGGATAAGTGTACTCAGTCGCCACAGCAATACTCAGAACATTCTTGTAGCCGTTTATAAACATATGCGGCGACCCGGCAAGTGTGGGGAAAGAGAGGGCTACTGACATGGCTGCCACAATGGAGAGGCCAGTGGCAAATTTCTGGATTAGATCTTCCTCTGAAAGATCAAGCACCTCAGGGCTGAAAACTGTACCATCCTCGTAAACAGAGAGGACGATCAAGCCATATGAGAATGGACGAATCCCCAGCTTTGATAGAAGTGCTGCCTCTGAAGAGCCCACCTTGTCACCTTTCTTGATAAGCTCCACAGGGGTGATGATTTCAACAGTACCCTTATTAATCTTGGTGGGTATGTTAAGTACCTGCCCAAGAACACACATGTCAGAACAGATCTTTCCGAGCACCTGCGTGTAATCATTGGATCAAGATTTCGAAATACTCGCCTGAAAGAAGGAGGTCTGGGAAGGATCCAGACCAGTGTTTCCAGGAGGGACAACCACATCGATAGGAGCAATAAGGCCAACACGAGCAGGGGCACCCACCTGTTTCAAGGAGAAGTGCAGGAACATCGATTCTAATTGGTTAAGAGCTGCCAACACTAGCGCCATTTCAAATCAGCTAATGTTGCTACTGACAAAATAGTATTTCCACAACGATATTCATTTATTTATCTTTCTGGAAGAAGCCTTAGTTGGAAGGATAAATACATTCCAAAAAGGAGACTCTTAAATGGATTTGTGGTTTATGACTTCTTATAAATGAACCTAAGTAGAGACCAATAAAACTGAAAAGCAGCAATAATAACTATTCAAATGCTTAATTCATAAGTATGAGAAGAACATTTTTTTTGCACAATATGAGAAAAACATTAAATAAGCATATCAACACATCCAATTAGAGACCAAAACATCCAAGAGTTAACAAGTAGCCTAAAATTCGTACATCTCAAGCAAATCCTGAATAAAAAAGCAAAAATAACATAAAACAAAAAATGATTGGAAAAAAATCCAGAAGAACAATACAAAGTGGATGCTATGATTTTTCAATAGATTGAACAACACATATACAATTTTATCTTTTCCATACACAGATATCATAAGAAATGATAGTGAAATTGGTAAAAGCATAGGATAGTTACTATTGAAAATTAGTGAACTGAGACAACTTGACATAACTCAACAACTGCGAACGGTGATTTAAAAAGTATCGCAGCATGAGACTTGCTACACAAAAAAATACTTGTATGAAAAGTAAGAGATGCCTATACCTAGAGGAGAAAAAGAATATTTATACCTTATATTTTGCGATCTCTTCACGCACTTCTTTCAGGTCACCCTTGGTGAAGACCAAGCCAACATTTCCCTGATTCATGAAGTACTCTTAAAAGTAAATAAATGTTCAAGAGGACGAAGAGAATCGTCAACGCTATTCGTCCTCGATCTTTTGTAATAACCAAAACACGCGGCAGAAACAATAAATGAAGCTAAACGACGCAGTCAAATCGACACAAGATCTTTCTAACATATGATAGACATGATAAATATAGAATCGTCAAAATTCTTCCTAAGAATTGTATATTGCACGTTCAAGAGTTCAGAAAACAAAAGCCATACCACGAGCAAGGGTATAAGGTTCAGAACGCCAGTATTTCCACTTTTTTCAGCGAATAGCTTAACCGTGCGCTTCATCATTGTATTCTTCCCCATCAGGACGATGGAATCGCCTCTAAGGCCCTTCCGTATATTCTGGAGCTGGTTAGAACCAACATTATCAGCGGCCACAATAAGGATCTGTGTGTACTCCTCAAGCAGCCGGCACAGCTTCTGGTCGTAGTTGACCTTCTTTTGTGCCTTACTGATCTTCTTGGCCATCTAATATCTCGTGAGACGTGAGAAACCCTAAGCTATCAGAGCAGCAGATCGTTGGGGAACATACTGGGACTAGGGTTTCTATTTATACGTGTTCATCATGGGCTGGATCGTGGAAAGGGGTGGGCCCAAGCGCTGTATTTAACTCGACAAAGGTACGGCTTGTACAATATAATATTAATATATATTATTATTTTTCGGTAATTGAGCTGATAAAAAAATTCAGCCCATCCAATTTTATTCGCCGTCCAATTTCGGGACCCGCGAAGCCACTCCACGTAATATCCCAGCGATATCATATCAGGGATGAATCTCTCCAACGCACGGCTTCCTGCTTCGCTCCATTTCCCCCAGCCTCTCAGACTCTTTCCTGGTCTGTTCTTTGAATCCTTACTCTGGTAAATTGCTATTCCCGATTTCGTTACTAGACTGATGTTATCCTTGGTATGGATTGATCGAATATTAATTTTACTCTGCCTTTAAAACCCTTGTAGTCTCTGGTAGAGTTCTCGATGTTCTTTTTCACGGGAAAAGGGTGGTTTTGCTTTGATTGTGTAAGGATGGCTGTCGGACGTCAGATTATTGGTTGGAATATAGGTGGTAAATCTGGAATTTCATCATCTTCACGGACCTATGCGTCGTATCATGATCAGCGTAAAGAGATGGCATTGGTTGATGATTTTTACGAGGAGATTCACTTTATGAAGTTGCTGCTCAGTTTTTGTGGAGATTTACAAATTCATTTGTAAAGCCTATCCGTTTTGGTAGTTTGATCGCCTTACTTCTTGCTTTCGCCTGCTGGTGAACCATATGTTAGAGTTTAGTTTTTGATGGAAAAGAAAGGGTTTATTTCTATTCTCCGTTCCAGTTCATATCTACGGGCTGTAGGAGCTGAAAAGAGTCCGGTGGCCCTTGCAATATTATTGCTGCTTTCGCTTATTTGTGTACTATTGGATCATCCGATTGCATTGACAGGTTTCCTCGCTGGCCTTGCGTTTAATCTATACTTGCAGCAGAGGAGTGGACGTTCGTCAAGGGTCAGCTATGACCACTGTTAAGATATACATTGTGTGAGTGTTTGACGATAACCCATTATCCCTTTTACGTATGGCCTTCTTCTATCCTTGGTGATGGAGTCTAGCGTAAAAAAATTGTTGTTTGAAGCTATTACTCGTTGCATGGACACGTGGAGACCATGGCACGAGAAGTACAGCGAGGAGCAAATACAGTTCAAGCTGTCGAGGCAACCCTTTGGCAGGTAATTTTTTTGATCCTACGGAAGAGGTAATGCTATTGCTGAATTAAGGTCTCTGTGCGTATGATTTGGAAGAATCGTTTTCAAATACCAAAGACTTGATTTTATTTTTTGGGCCGGAAAACTACTTAATTAATGCATGGAATCAATTCAATGAATTAGGTGCCAGAGACACTATCTGATGTGATACTGCAAAAGATGAGGGCATCATCTAAAGCAGATGATGTGGCAGAAATAAGTCCTGAACAACTTCTTGAGGCTGATGGCTTTATCTTTGGTTTTCCCTCTCGGTTTGGTGTCATGGCTGCCCAATTTAAGGCATTCTTTGACGCAACTCATCCCATATGGGAGACCCAGGCACTTGCAGGCAAGCCAGCAGGCATCTTCTGGAGCACAGGTTTCCATGGGGGAGGCCAGGAGCTTACTGCGTGAGTGTTCATCTCTCCCTTCTTAAACTTGTGGGCATATGTAGTAAAGTTAAAGCTGTTTTCAAACTTGATAGTTCAAATGTCTCATGTTTTTTTTTTCTGTAAGTTGTCTTGATGATCAATACTTCATTGAAAACCAGTCAGTCCATGATTTATATCGTCTATTACTATTGATATTTTAGCAGCTCTCACATAGTAGGCCATAATTAAACCAATAAAAGGAAGATAAAACAACATGCCCACCAGTTATGGCTCGGCCTAAGTGTGACTTATCATGTATTGTCCAAACTTGATGTTTGCAGATTAACAGCGATAACACAATTAGCACATCATGGGATGATATTTGTGCCGCTTGGGTACACATTTGGGAGTGGGATGTTTGAGATGAATGAAGTGAAAGGTGGATCTTCATATGGGTCAGGTACTTTTGCAGCTGATGGCTCCAGGGAGCCCACGGAGCTAGAACTCCAGCAGGCTTTTCACCAGGGCAAGTATGTTGCTGAGATTGCCAGAAAACTCAAGGGCCATCCCAAATAAGATGTGTATATATATATAGAATGCTGTAAATGATAAGCTCATCCTTCCTTTGAAAACACAACATGTA
Organism: Trapa incisa; assembly: GCA_030064435.1. NCBI lineage: Eukaryota > Viridiplantae > Streptophyta > Magnoliopsida > Myrtales > Lythraceae > Trapa > Trapa incisa. The sequence goes on along the minus strand of CM057774.1, from coordinate 159,710 downwards.
TTGGGAAACTATGTTTGGTACCAATGAAGTAAAGCCTATTTGTGCAAGAAATTGCAGTGAAATATAGAAAGTACTTGGGTGTGGATTGTTGGCCATCATACCTTCTCACTCTACTGCGCTCTCTTCTATAATAATCCTTTGATGATGGCTTAAGATGACCAACACCATCATACCTGAATCTCTTATCATGCCTTCCATCATCACTTGTTTCCAATTCCTAGGCAGCATGCCCTTCTGACCTTCTCTTACCCCTGTCATCCCTTCCCACATCTGTGTCATGATGAGATCTTGGAGCTTTAACGGCAGATTCAAGGACAGGGGCCGAGGTTTTCTATCACTTCTAGGTGGACCATCAAACTTGTAATGGCCCCACATACCTTTTCTATCATCAGCACCCCACCCAGTGTTAGCAGTTAGTTCTTGTTAAGCATAAGAGCGTTAAAAAGAGCCAGATGAGCCTCTGGATAATCAATTGCGCAATGGAGGTGAGGTATATAACATCAACATCCGGCCGATTAAAATTTGTCCAAAACCTTTTTGGATATAAAGTATCGCTGAACCACAGCATTTTCAGAGAAGATCTAGATTTATATGTTAATCAATAGCAATTCATAGCACTGCAATCTCATGGAAAAATGATCCAGGCATGAGAGAGCCTTGATCAATAATTTATAGCTTAAAATCTACAGCATTATAAGAAACAAAGGCCATGCACTAACTACTACAGGATTGAAATTGAACATGTAAGGTAAGGAAATGAAACCCTTTCAACAATTTACAGCCAAACTATGCCTAAAGATATCTCAAGGAAAACATACCAACTGGTTATACAGATCATCTTAACACTCGACCACAAGATGCTCTTACCCATCTTGTAGGGAAATTCCACCTCACCAGCAACATCTAAGACTGCACTTAGATTTCCATACGACAAGCTGATTTTCAGATGAAACATCACATGGTAGAAACCAGGAAATCAAGCAGGCGGACATTAAAGATTCATGGAGCTCGCATTGCAAAAGGTTCATGTATCTTACTTGCTCATCATGGGAGAACTTGCATCCAGCCCCCCGAGTGCATTCACCTCTTTGAAAAGCACGGCAAGCACCCCGTTCTTCCCTCTTTCCACGAATATATATGCAGAATCCTTGTACTTGGCATGCCACGAAGCTCCTTCCTATCGATATTCCTAGCGATATCCTATCCTGTTGGCAAGCCTGAGACTGTCTGCCACAAGGTCTCCACTTCTACTTGATGCAACGATTGAGAACAGATCCAAAAATCGCCAGACGCAAAGAGAAACACCCACGCAACGAGTTGTCTCGCGCCTTCCCGCTTGAGCTTACAAATATAGAACGGACAGACATCTACGGGAGTGAAACGAGCTGGGGAGGGGCAGCAGCAAGAGGAAGAGAACCCAACCCAGAGAGGGAGCGAGCTAGGCCTCCAGAAGTGACCATTTCTGGGAGCAGGCCCATGACAAATTGCCCATTTGGAGTCGATTCCACGACCGTCGAGGATCAAATTCAAATTACTAGCAGTACACGCGAATGCGATGGGTTGACTTGGCTCATCAATGGAGTCCATTAGAACGGAACGGACGCCCCCGGTAATAGACTTCTTCCCGCCCGGTGCACCAACCGCCTCCTCAATCGCTCGTGGATTCTATTCACCAATTCATTCCCCCGTCGTTTGTCGTCTCCATCAGAAATACTTGTTTTTGGAGATGACTTTCCAGCGATTGTCCGTCGGATCGATACTCTTGCTCTGCCTCGTCGTGTCCTCTCAGTCAGTCGAGCTGAATTCCCGGCAGAAGCACAGGATCGATGGCCCGATCAAAACCCTAGTGGTCCTAGTCATGGAGAACCGCTCCTTCGACCATATCCTGGGATGGCTCAAGACGACGAGGCCGGAGATCGACGGTCTTACCGGTTCTGAATTCAATCGGATAAACGCCTCCGACCCTAGCTCACGCTCCGTGTTCGTGACTGATGACGCTGCCTTCGTCGACTGGGATCCCGGTCACTCAATCCAGGCAATACGTGAGCAGATCTTCGGTTCCAATAGAACCGACGCCGACCCGGCGCCGATGAACGGATTCGCCCAGCAGGCGGAGAGCATGGGCGAGGGGATGTCGAAGACGGTGATGAGCGGGTTCAAGCCGGCGGTGCTTCCGGTCTATACCTGTCTGGCGAACCAGTTCGCGGTGCTAGACCGGTGGTTCGCGTCGGTGCCTGCCTCTACCCAGCCGAACCGGTTCTACGTCCATTCGGCGACCTCCCATGGCGCCAGCAGCAACGTGAGAAAGGACCTCATCCACGGGTTCCCCCAGCGGACCATATTCGACTCGTTAGACGAAAGTGGCCTCAGCTTCGGGATTTATTACCAAAACATCCCAGCCACCCTCTTCTTCCAGACTCTGAGGCAGCTCAAGCACGTGACGAAATTCCACGACTACGACCTCAAGTTCAAGCTCCACGCCAAGTTGGGGAAATTGCCCAACTACGTCGTCATCGAGCAGCGGTATTTTGATGTGAACCTTTTCCCGGCGAACGACGACCATCCATCCCACGATGTATCTGTCGGTCAGAAGTTCGTGAAGGAGGTGTACGAGACCCTAAGGGCGAGCCCGCAGTGGAAGGAGATGGCCCTGCTGATAACTTACGATGAACATGGTGGTTTCTTCGATCATGTGCCGACGCCCGTCTCCCACGTTCCTAACCCTGACGGGATCATTGGACCCGACCCCTTCTACTTCCAATTTGATCGGTTGGGTGTTCGAGTCCCTACTCTGTTGATCTCTCCATGGATTGACAAAGGCGCAGGTGAGAGTCTAAGAGTCATCTGTTGGATGAATACTCTGGCACTATTAAGCTGATGTTCCTGGTTGCTTGATGCAGTCATACACAAGCCAGCAGGGCCAACTCCACACTCACAGTTTGAGCATTCATCGATCCCTGCAACTGTGAAGAGGCTTTTCAATCTTAAGTCAAACTTCTTGACAAAGAGGGATGCTTGGGCCGGCACATTCGATCGCTACTTCTACATCCGGGACACTCCACGTGAGGACTGCCCAGGTTAGGTTTCTCTCTGAAACTTTTACCCCTCAGCTGAGGGATATTAGGAAGGAAATGGACTCTTACATTACATTACCCCTTTTTATTGATCCTGGAATGAATCGTGTTCTTTCTCCTGAATAACTTCGTTACTTTAATTTCCACCTGCAGAAACGCTTCCTGAGGTAACCGTAGCTCTGAGGCCAAGGGGGCCGAAGGAGGATATGAGCCTGTCAGAGTTCCAAGTAGAACTAATCCAACTTGCATCTCAGCTGAATGGCGATTACGTGCTCAATAACTATCCGTACTTGGGCAAGAGCATGACTGTTGGAGAAGCCAATCGTTATGCAGAGGATGCAGTTAGGAGGTTCCTGGAGGCTGGAAGGATGGCAATTAGGGCGGGAGCTAACGAGTCTGCCATCGTAAAGATGAGACCTTCTCTCACCAGCCGAACTGGGGGAGCAGCAGCCCAGAATTTCTCCCGAGAAAGCTACTGATGGAAGATGCAGCTACTTCTATTGTAAATACAAGATTAGACTATTGATACAACTCGAACATTTCAATGGAAGTTGGCTCGCTATCTGTATCATTGCGCTTGGCATGCATTCTCCTCTGCTCTGCTTTTGTCACTTCAGGCTCTTCTCTTCTGCCTTACCAGGCAACTGAAGGGTAATAACGCCTTTCTTTTATGGCGATGCTCGAAGATTGGGCTTACGCGAGGCCCTAATTCTTCGATCCAGGCCCTAATTCTTTCTTTATGCACAAGGCTAGTTGCCGATGCCGAGCAAAATTCCAGACGGCATCGTCATCCTTCCCATACAGCAATGGCGGAGAAATTGGCTCCGGAGAAGCGCCACGCCTTCGTCCACGACGGTCTCTCTTCTCTCTCATGTGCCCGATGCTCCAGTTTTCTGTTGCTTGGTTTAGGTTTCGAGTTCCCGAGGGGTTCGATGCTTTTTCTTTATGCGCAATTGCAGGTCAGAAGGTCTTTGAGTGGGATCAAACTTTAGAAGAGGTTAACATCTACATAGAATTGCCGCCAAATGTGCATCCGAAGCAGTTCTACTGCAAGATCCAGTCGAAGCACGTCGAGGTTGGAATCAAAGGCAATCCCCCCTATCTCAATGTGAGCCCGTCTCTGCAATTTACTCCGTATATCCATTACCGTCTCTTGTGTCTCTTTCCTTACAGTGCATAATATTTGTACTGATCATTATTGCTATGTGCTTGTTTTTAGCACGATCTTTCCTGCCCAGTCAAGACAGATTCATCCTTCTGGACGCTAGGTATTAATTTCCCCCTTCAATTTCATTGCATTCCGCATGCCCTTCAATTAGACATAGACTAGAGAAACATCTATTGATAACATATGGAGCCAAATGTTCCTTTCCTGCTGTGATTTTAGTTGATATTACTACCTGAGAGCGGGGCCATGGATGCTATTTTGTGGGTGACTTGCGTCAGACCATTTCTTGCTCAGTTATGCTAATCCGAGTTTTGCTTACTTTAGAGGATGCAATTATGCACATATTCCTTCAGAAGAGGGACATAGGTCAGACTTGGTCTTCTCCTATACAAGGCCAGGGTCATTTAGATCCTTACACATCTGATCTGGAGCAGAAACGTCTCATGCTCCAGAGATTTCAAGAGGAGGTGAGCATTACCATACCTCTATAGCCTTTCAGATTGCAAAAACCCTAGCTGTGTCCCATTAATCAAGCCCACTTCTTTCGCATTGAAAATGGCCGAGTGCATATTCAAATATCTTCCTGAAGTTGCATTTTCCTAATCTAATCCCACTTATTAATGCATATGCCTAATTCCTATATCTGATGACCTTACCTCCAATTTTGTGAGGGCTATTTTCCCATGTTACTTGAGCTAATGCCCCATTATGAGATGAAATTTACTGTGTATTAGTATGTTTGATCGAGTTGATTGGTGATTTGTTCTACAGAATCCTGGATTTGACTTTTCTCAAGCCCAGTTCAATGGAGGATGCCCTGATCCAAGGACGTTCATGGGTGGGATTCGGTCTGGTTGATGACATTACAATGACTTCCCCCAATATTATACTGATGCTTGGCGCCATCTTTCTCAGCAAACTAATGAGTAATTGGATGTGTGTTTCTCACATGTGGCTTTGATAGACCCGTGCTTAATACTAATGTATTTCTGCCGCAAATGTGAAATGCTCTCTGTGTTATTGCATTTTAGTTGGTGTATATTATGTTCATAGCCTTATTGTGTTATGCCAAGCATGTTGGTAAAAAATGTTATGCTACTTAGCTGAGACTAATATGCTGGAATGGAATTGAATGGAATGGCTGGTTTCACAGGAAAGATGGTCATGTATACTAGTTAGAGATCTTTTAATGCTGTATTATTCTTGCCAACCATCTTGGTGATGGTGGCAATCCATCACCACCAGATGAACAATAGAAGAGAATCACAGAGTGTTAGAATTTGCTCCAGCTCCAGTAGGTGGAATCATATTCCCAATTCTGTGGCACTCTGAAACTTTGATGATGATGACCCAAGCAGCCCATCTTTGCCTTCTATGGGAATGTCCATCTTAAGGATGAAGATGCCTAGCCATCTCAAGTTCATGACATGGCTACGGGATTACCAATGGCTAAGAAAGAAACATGAGAACCTGTGGATGCTCATTTTTTATAAGGGGAAGGAATCACACGTAATCCTTGCAGTTGCAGGCATTACATGCCAGTTGAATTGGCAAGATTTCTCTATTCGACACGCACACTGTTACTCAAAGGGGAGGGAGGGAGGGAGGGAGGGAGGGGGGTGGGAGGGAGAGAGAGAGAGAGAGTGTGTGACTGAGTCTCCCTAAGACCGCCGATCAGCTATATCTGCTTTCATTCTCTTGAGGTTTGCCCACATCCTCCTTCTCTCTCAAAAAATGGAATCTTGATGCCTCTCTTTCTCCATCCGATGATGGGGTCTGTCTATTCCTGAAGCATTTCATTCATCCTCCATTCATACATCAAGCTCCGCACCCAAATCGAAATCTCCCTCATCGATCGTTTCCTCTCATGGTGAGGGCTTCGGCGCAGCTCGGTCATCCTCCAACCCCCACCACCGCTCCCCGTGGTTTGATTGTCGGCAACTACTGCCACGACGTCCTCTTCCACGACGGCGCCCCCGGCGCCGAGTCCCTCGGCGGCGCCGTCTCCTTCATCTCCGCCGTCCTCCGTGGCCTCTCGATCCCCTTCGGATCCGTCTCCAAGGTCGGCGCCGACTTCAAGTATTCACCCTACCACAGCCCCATCAATGTCCAGGGCTACAGGACAACCCTCTTCCACGCGTATTTCGATTCGTCCGGGGAGGAGGCCACCGCTCATCAGGATCGAGTACTCAAGAGAGTCGCTGCATGCGAGCCAATCAGCCCGTCGGATCTCCCCTCAGAGCCGTTTGACTTTGGCATGGCGGTCGGGGTCGGGGGCGAGATCCTGCCCGAAACCCTAGAGAGGATGACGGAGATCTGCAGTGTCGTCTTCGTGGATATTCAGGGATTGATTCGGGAATTCGATCCCGTGGATGGAACGGTGAGGCTGGTAGAATTGAAGGACAGCGGATTCTATCATCTACTGCCAAGGATCGGGTTCCTCAAGGCTTCAGCGGAGGAGGCAAAGTTCATGGATTTGGAGGAGGTGAGGAAGTGGTGCTGCGTGGTTGTGACCAATGGGAAGGAGGGCTGTAGTGTTTACTGGAAGGATGGGGAGCTTGGGATCGAGCCTTTCATGGCAAATCAGGTGGACCCAACCGGAGCTGGGGATAGCTTCTTAGGTGGTTTGGTGGGTGGGCTTGTGGAGGGACTTTCAGTGCCGGACGCTGCTCTCCTAGGGAACCTTTTTGGGTCTCTTACCGTTGGCCAGGTCGGCCTGCCAAAATTAGATCCGAGGCTGTTGCAGGTTTGGTTCTCTTCCTTCTTCAACTGCTGCTGCTGATGCTTTGTATCAATCCTCTGTTCATTGTTTTGATCTTGGCTGGCTGGGTTCTCCTTTCTGTAGGAAGTTAAAGATGAAGTCCAACAGAGGAAAATACAGTGTGGGTTGTGTTCCATAAGTATGGGCGATGAATTCAAGTTTTCCAAGCAGGGAGGACACGACCAATTCCGAGCATCTCTTGCTGCATGTAATAGACTTCTTGCCAAGCCTCCATATATGATGAATTCCCAGATGAGATCCCCTGCCTAAATTTACTAGATTTATATGTATATCTATGTCACGATTTTTTCTCGTTTCTCACAGTATGGCATAATAAACAGGCAAACTAGCATTATGCCTTGAGTCATCTATATGCTAAATCTATGAATCCAAGTGTATCATGGAAATACCACATCATGATTGTATTTCTCGAGTGATGAGTGTATCCAAATGATGTTTCTGCATCACATACTAAAAGGCTCAAAACACAAGAGATGGCTTACTGCATTAGAAGTAAGTGATCAGAGAGGGAGTTCACCACTGTCAGCAATTACCACTTTGCTCCTTGGAGTTCCGCTTTGCCTGCCTTCGGCTTCCATCTTGTAAACTACATCCATTCCTGACAAGACTTTCCCAAACACAACATGCCTTCCATCCAACCTGAAATCACCGGTAAGTAAGTACATCACGCTTCAGGACCTTCATGGACCCTGCTACTGCAAGGAACATGAGTTTTATGTCTGATTTTTAGAGAGAGGTTGTTAACACAATACCAGCTAGTTGTCACAGTGGTAATGAAAAATTGTGAGCCATTTGTGTCTGGACCGGCATTGGCCATTGAGAGGAGTCCTGTGGCACAGTCAAGCAAGCTAGATTATTTATCCGTGGTGAAGTGAGCCTATCAGAAAAGAACTCCAATTGTTGCTGAACAAATCCTACCAGGCCCAGTGTGCTTCAGCTTGAAATTCTCATCTCCAAACTTCTCCCCGTAAATTGATTCTCCTCCTCTTCCATCACCAAGAGTAAAGTCGCCACCCTGGATCATAAAGCTAGGAATGATCCTGTGGAAACTACTTCCCTTGTAATGTAGAGGCTTGCCACTCTTCCCGATACCCTTTTCCCCTGTGATCAAAGGAAATACATAATGTGCACCGATTAAAAGAAGCATCAGAATTGGCAATGGGGGGTTAAGTGTTTCTATTCCACAAAATTTATGATTTCATTCACAGAGAAAAGGGACAAAAGAAGGTGCAATGCAAATAATGTACGGAACAAGAGGGTCAACTTACCAGTACACAGTGCCCGGAAATTTTCTGCGCAAAAATGCAGGAGATACAAATCAATAATCAAAATTTTTGGAAAATCGTATGAGATTGCCCCAACAAACAGAGATTGCTGACATACCTGCCGTTTTAGGAACGGCTTTTCCAAACAAGCCCATGACAACACGACCTACATGAAGGCAATGAGCACATCAGTATGGACAAATTCAATCATCAGACGGATGAGAATTTGGAATCGATTCTGGAGCAATGATGAATAAACATATCACAACAGTTTCCAGCAAATATTTAGTGTGGAAATCATCGATCTGCTATGAAACTTCAGGAAACCCTAGATAAATCCATGAGAAAGAAACTAGCTATTTGAATCGCGCTCATTTCTCAGTGATCAATTGAAACGTGCTAAATGATCTGCTAGAGACGAATACTTTCGACCAAAGAAAAAGAAAATGAAATACTTGCCTGCGGGTTTTCCATCAATCTCAACATCGAAGAAGACCTTGTGCGTCACCTCCTTGAGATTTTCCTGCGATTTCTTCGCCTAAAAATGAACACCATTACAACATAACTCAAGTCAAACTTGATTTGCACGGGACATTTTCGAGAAACAATTAATTTACGGTAAGAAAGTGCAGATCAAAGGATGGAGCCCGTAGATCTACTCGATACAAGTGTTCATCCCAACTTGTGAATCAACTCGTTGAACAACGGCATTACTTTACTGGTATAAGGAAAGAAGAGGTTCTGAGGGCTTGATCGTTGGCAAGCAAGGATCAGATACCTGAATGAGAGAAGCCGTCGCGAAGAGGACGAAAGCGAATACGAGAAGAGCCGTCCCTAGTCTGGCCATCTCTTCCTCCTCCCAAGCCCAATCTGCTGCTGTTGATCTTGCGAGTAGCCAGCCCTCTGGACTGCAGTGGAAAAGAAACTTCCTCCGAGCAGAGCGCTGTAAGTAGTAGTTGTTTGTCAATGGTCGTTCTGTAGGACCAATGGAAGATGGGCACGTGGTATATGAACGAATTCTATTGGCTGCCGAGGCTTGTGAGGCGTGGACGGCTCAGATTGCTTCTCAGGGCCAGATTTAGGAAATATTGCCTTTCCTTCCTTCCTTCCTTGCTCAACATGTCTTCACTCCAAGCTCAATACCCACAGTAAAGCTCAGTCTATTTGCACTGTTTCATCATCATTTTCCAAATGGCAGCCGTCCACCATTAAAATTTCACTTTTTTTTCTGAAGGGGTCCTGCCCACCTTGAATAGAGAAAGTATCTTGTGTCAAACTTCCATTTCCATCTACTTTGATCGCTTTGACAAAATGATTCCACTCAGTGAAGAGAGGGGGATAGAGAGAGTGAAATGATGTTTTTTAGCCATAGCTTGCACCGAGAAGAATGGTGGATCTTCCATGTGTGATCTTCTTTTTTGTTTTTTTTATAGTCCATGGACAATCGAGCTTGACCATAAGCAACATTACAAGTTCTTCCAACTAGAGCTGATCTACCACCATTTCATCTAACAGCTGATCCAAAACTAGCAACCCCAGATCTACTCCTATGTCTTCGTACAATCTGAGCTGCCAATGCTTTCCACTGCTTGCCCATTTCGATTCCATAATCTTCGTCTCGGCAATCCTGCACATCTCATGATGGATAGAGGGCTTCCACGAGCTGCGGCTGACAGAATGCTTATTTCCTCTTGCTCCACTGATCAAGTCCCCCCTGTTTTTCAGCTCCGGAGGGAGCTTCCTCCTCGATCTCATGTATGAGTCATCTGCAAACGTATGATTGAGCAGAACAATTCAGGGAGCTTGCTGGTTACAGAAGTTGGAAGCCCAAGAAGGAAGTCTACGATTTGATTACCTGAACCTGTGGTAGGTTCTTCTTCAGGATCAACATTCCATTCGCCAAAGTCGAGAACAGAAACAGGGCTCCCGTCCTCAGAGCTGCACTCTTCTGCTTCTTCTGCTTCAACGTCCTTCATGCCATTCTCCTCATCTCTCCTCCTAGATTTTATTGCATTGCTGACGTTAACACTGCAAGTCTCCTCTAACACCTCTCTCGCACTTCCTGGTCTAGGACGGAGTCTCCTGATATGAACTTTCTCTGTTTCAAAGTCGTCATCCTCTGTTTTGCATTTACTCATCTTCCACTTCTTGGATTTCCGCTGTGTCGACCAGATCTCCCTGCTCCCGATCCCACGTTCGAAGCTCAACACGAAGAATTCAACGTCTTCTAGCCCGACACAAGCTGGAATCTGGCCGTCTGGCCAGTAATTCACCACGGATCGGCGCCTAAAAGCTGCGGTGTGATCTGTCATAGAGTTCTTCTTGGGTAAAGATTCCAGACCCATCAGCCTAGCCACTATCCCAGGACATGAATTTTTATCCCCGATGTGGTTCTGAGCTTGACTGTCGGTTCCATCATTGCCATCACTTGAATTCTTCCGCTTTTCCATGATTTGGTCGGAGGGATGAGTGGGGAAGCTGAGGGTGCAAAGCATCATCCTACGTAGGACTCCGGCAAGGTAAATTATCCTTGGGCGCTTCGTATTGCAGACATCTGATTGGTATGCGATAGAAGTTGTCGATGAAGAGGAGAGTGACGGAGAAGTTGATAGCTTCATTATTGATCTCAATCAATGCGAGCAAAGAGAGAGATAAAGGTAGGCTGAAATTTTCAACTTAAACACTGAAAAAAGGAAGAGTGATGAAGCAAACAGAGAAAAGAGAGCTCTAGTGAGCAAAAAAAGTAGTGCTTGAATTGAATTTGATGATCCTTTTAGAGAGAGAGACTGAGAGAGATAGCGGGATTCAGTATTCAAATAAAATGGAGGTGATGAAAGTCAAGTTCTTGAGGAGGAGAAGAAGATGAGACAACCTATTACTGTGTAGCATTGGGCCTTACATGGATGAATGATGAATGGTGAATGAATGGGTCCCGATGTGCTTCATGGGCTTTTTTCCTTTTCACTGGACTATCTACTCGGTCGCCCATGCTCAGGTCTTCATCTTCTGTTCTCTGATCTAATCGATTCCATCTCCTGCTCTTCTGTCTCCGCAGTCTGCAACATCACCAATCGGTTGTTTTTTTTGGTGGGCGATCGTAAGATGATGGGTAGAGGACAGATCCTTCTTCTGGGGTTGCCGCTTTTTCTCGTATTGACTGATCTCGTCAATCTCTTCTCTCCTCCGCCTCCTAAACCCTCCCCTCCCCATCTTCATCCCCGTGCTCACCACCCTCCCCATCGCCGCCACCTCTCTCCGGAAGCTATCGAGTTTCCTTCCCAGGTAAACCAGCGTCTAGTCTATGTGGATTTCCTTTCGCCTTCTGTTCCTTCTAGTGTTGCTAATTTGGAAGCATTACTGTGCAGAAACCCAGCGTCCTCGGCGGGATCGGCCTCGGCCTCGGCCTCGGCAGCGTGGTCAACATTAACTTCTGCTCTTCATGTTCTTACAAGTAGGATTCCCTTGATTCGTGATTTCCCAGTCCTCATTCAGGACTCACTGGTTGTGCTTATTTATAGATTGATTAGCTTTGACATTATAGTGCTGGAATTTCAGTTCTTCAACGCAAAATCAGAACTTGAGAGTTTGCTCGAGCTCATCTAAGTAGGTCCTATTGGAGCAACTGCTTACAGGAATGCAATACTATCATAGAATAGTCTTCTGGTTACTTATGCTGTAGATGGATCAAGAATAGGTCATGCCATAGGTTTGTGGCAAGGTTTAGGGGACTGCTTGCTTGCTTTGATCTATCAGAAGCTATGCAAAATGGGGGTTGATGATGGTCTCTTGTGAAAGTTTAGTTAAGCAACATAGGATTTATATTCCTGAAACGAACTGAGGGAAACATTGAGACCTCTGCAATGACTACCTCTATTTCTCTGATTTCCTGGATCTTATTATCTCATAAATTATGTGCTTGATGGTGCAACTAGTGATATTTGCTTGTTGTTGATGCCAGGGGAACTGCAGTTAACATGATGAAGATGATAGAGACTCAGTTTCCTGGAATCAATGTTGTTCTTGCAAACTACCCCCCCACATTACCAAAACGTGTATTGGCTAAATTGGTACCTGTAGCTCAGATGGGGGTGTTTGCAATGATGATGGCCGGTGATCATATATTCCCCATGCTTGGATTTGTTGTTCCGCCGCCTTGGTATTATTCTCTGCGTGGGAATAGGTTTGGGACCATTGCATCAACTTGGCTTTTGGGCAATGTGTTCCAGTCATTCTTGCAGAGCTCAGGAGCTTTCGAAGTGTACTGCAATGATGTGCTGGTTAGACTTGGTCCTCGTTTTTTTTCTAAAGAAAAGTTTTAATGGAACATATTCCACACTGATGGTTCACAGCATATGCTCTTCCTTTTCAAGTACTGAATTGCCATATTCTCACCTCACTCCATGCTTATATTGCTTGTCTTAGGTTTTCTCTAAATTGAAGGAGGGAAGATTCCCCGGTGAAATCGAATTGAAAGATCTCATTGGGAGACAATTGGGAAGTTTGATAGTCAGAGACGACGGCTATGGAGGGATCCAGTCATAGGAGCAATAACTTGCTATAGGAATAGAGAGTGAAATGTTTGTTCATGTTCATGTTCATGCTGGGTCAGATAGATAGATAGATCATTCCATGAACAGTTTATTGTGTGAATGAATGGAATCTCCTCTCTTTGATGAACTGAGATTATGAGTCCTCAATGTGTACAATTTCTCAAGATGGTCCAAAAGAGAAATATTCATTTCATATAAACTTGGGTGTCATTCATGGCTGGTCTGGTCTGGTCTGATATGAAAAGATCAGGATTCCAGAAAGGAACATTTCAATCCCAGACACCACACCACATGCATACAGACAAACAAACAATAACCTCTTAAGGTCCCCCCACCCACTCACCCACCAAGATTCTATGCTTGCTCACTAGCATGAGTATGTAGTATGGCTTGCTTATTGATTGATACTTACATATTGGAATACCTTCCACCCCTTCTTCCATTGTATCTATTATACTTTTTTCTAACCATCAATCAACTCAACTATTTTCAGTTCCAATGAGCAGTGGAGGAAGATGAAGTTTTTTTTTTCTGTGTTGCAGTCATGGATTCAAATTTACATAAAAGACAGAGACATGGGGAGTGGCAGTCACCACACCAATAGGACAAATGCATAGGTATGTTGTGTAGACCAGAACAAACCAAACCAAACCAAAAATTGATGGGTCACTAAAGATGGCAATGAGTCTAAATCTACACTGAGTGCTGGCCTTGCCATGGAATAGAATTGGATGGATGGTTTGATGTTTGGCAAATGTAATGGAATAGCAACAAAAAAACAACAGAGGCCAAAAAAAATTGGTTATTGAGGAATAATTTAAACAAGGAATGCAGGCTTTGCTTGCCCCGTCCAACCACTGAAGAAAGGCTTATGTTAGGTTTGTATAAACGGACAAAAGGTCACGTGTCTGAATTTGCAGCTTTAGGGGTCCCCACGAATGAAAATAGACTGAATACTAAAAATCTCACCGCATGCCATCAATGATTCTCCTTTCTCTGTCCTTTTTTCACCATTAAATCAACAATAACACTATTATACATATATATATGTATATGTATATATAGAGGAAGAGAGAGATCCACAAGCATGTGCTTCTATGAAACAAACACAACCCCTAATTATTTTATTTTGTGATAATATTATTTATAAATAGTTGTATCTTTTTAATATTATATATTTGTATAATTTTCTATTTTATTAAATTTATAATCTATTATCTCAGAGTTATTTAAAATATTTGTATAAAATAATACATAAATTATAACTATACATTTGAAGACTAATGTTTAAATTTAAAATAAAAAAATATTACATTTAATATTATTATATTATAAAAGGTTTATGTCGGCATCTAGTAATATACATACATATATATATATCAACCCTATCTTTATTTTATGGAACTATTTTTGGTAATATAATAATATATGTAATAGTTTTGTGAGAGTTATATAATACCATTAATACGCAGTGGAAAGGAGCAAGTGCAGCTCCCACGAGACGACACGACCAACTGAAACTCACGAACTAACCCCTGAGGACTGCCTCCTGGCTGCTGCTGCCCATGAAGAACCGTTTCGGCGCCCCTTAATGTTCTTATATTGCACTCTCTCACACCCACCCACCCTCCCTTTCTTTTTTCCTTTCTCTGTCATCAAGAGCCAAACCATGAGTATAGAAGAATCCTCGTATCCTCCTCAATTTCGCCACCACAGCCTGCACCTGCAGGATGCCCAGCTGCAGCCATCCTCCTCCTCCTCCTTAGGTCCTGACATAGCCGTCGGAACAGATGATTCGGTAACGGATCCGATTCCGATCATTGACCTGCAGCTCATAGACAGGGAGCGGCTGCAGGAGGCTTGCAGGTCGTGGGGCCTATTTAGGCTGGTGAACCACGGAGTCCCACTGACTATATTGACGGAAATACAAGAACTGGCGGCAAGGCTATTCTCGCTGCCCTTCGACACGAAGAAGGAGCTGTTGGGGAGTCCACTGTCGTACTTCTGGGGGACCCCAGTTCTAACGCCATCGGGAGCTGCACTCGGGCTTGGAGTCGGAGTAGGTCCAGGTAAGATCAACTGGGTCGAAGGGTTGAACGCACCTCTAGGTAAACTCCCACAGTTGAAGACGGAAGACCCACTCCTATCTTCTCTCAGGTAATTAATTAAAAAACTGAGAGATGGTAAATTCCTCTCCTCTCTTCCTCGCTCGTATTCATCTACGACTGCTTCTTTCCACTTATATTTTCTTCTGCATGTGTGCCTGTGTGTTTTTTCTGCTTCGCTGTGAGTGTCCCCGGAGAGAATCTAACAGAATACACAGGACTGCAATACATATGGTATGAATACACAGGACAGCAATACATCGTATACGTATATAACTAATAATATCTGCGTTATATCATCTATTTGTTTGAATGGATGACAAACCTGGCCTGGGACTGGCAGTAGAACCTACTAGTTGCAGTGAGTGGAGAGAGTTTGTTGGTCCCTTCGAATCAGAATCGAATCTGGAGGAAGAAGGAGAGGGAGAGGGAGAGGGGACTGGAACTGGAACTGGAAGGCGATGTAGTGTCCTCTCTGGGGATTGCGTGTGGGCCTGTTTTGGATTTTCAGGGGACAACATTTTCATTTTCTTTTCCAAGGAGAATAGTTATTTGGATTGGAGGGAAAGAGAACTAGACGATACTAGACATTATGGTGATTAGATGACTCCCAGTCGGACCTAGGCTGGCTAGGTAAGGCTAGACTAGACTAGGCTAGGCTCGGCTTTGATGATGACTCAGCATCTTTTCATTTCCCCCGTTGATTTCTCTAATTGGTGCCGACGTCTAAAACTGATGCCCCACACCTGATCGCATTACCAGCAGAGAAGAGAAAGGGAGAGGGCAAGCACATCAACTTAATCTTTAAATTGAAATGAATGGCTTTTCACTATTTGTCCTGCATGCATATCTCCTTATTAGGAAGCCGCCAAAGGGTATTTCTTTTGCCACTGACTGTTCATGATTCCTTTGATCAACTGCACATCTTCAGGTCCTGCCTGCAACAGTATGGAGCCCACTTGGGAAGAATAGCTACATCTTTGTTTCACGTCATGTCTCAAGATCTAAACCTCCAGCCCAAGGCGCAGAGCGGGTGTTACATATCAGAATCCACAGGATTTGTGCGAGTCTACCGCTACCCGCATTGCCCACCGGAAATCAGCAACTTGGGTATGGATGCTCATACTGACAGCTCCTTGCTCACAATCTTGTGCCAAGACGACGTTGGAGGCCTAGAGGTCATAAGAGGAGGAGAGTGGATTCCCGTGAGGCCAACCCCCGGAACCCTGGTCATTAACCTCGGAGACATGATGCAGGTCAGAATTCAATAACCATGTTTATTTATTGATAATGCAGCTCCTAATTTGTTACAATAAATTCTAATGAAAATGTAAATTATTCAGGCTATAAGTGACGATGAGTACAAGAGTGCCATACACAGGGTGAAAATTAACGAGCATAAAGATCGCATCTCGATAGGATATTTCGTCTTCCCTGGAGAGGATGCAGTCATTCAAGGATCAAACTATCGCCCATTCAAGTACAGTGAATTTCAAGAGCAGGTGCAAAAAGATGTGAAGACACTTGGATTCAAGGTCGGACTTGAGAGGTTCAAGATCATCCAATGATGTCAGGAGTAGAGAGAAACGCAGTGATCAATAATGGGAGGGACTTGAATAAAGACCATTACTATTCCGTCAACTATACCATCTCAAGAATAAGACCACTTAATGGAGAAAATATTGATGCAGTGATAGCCACATTTCATCACAAACGGGCTAAGATGTACTACTCTAGTTCAATAAAGACGACATATCCTTTGTACATCAAGTGCTGAAATAAAAGTACACCAACAAAAGGTTTGAATCCACGGATAATTGATCAACTACGGAAATACGAAGATGCACAGGATACGGTAAGGAGTGGCAACGGTACGGCTGATGGTGTGTCAATGTGGATTTGTAGTGCCGGAATCGGCCAACTGTACTAACAGGTCATCGGTATGAAGGATCATCATTTACTCTTTCATCTATTATGGCAGCTTTTCTTCCACGACTACGAAAGGCTCTGGTGAGCGGATGAACTCTGGTGAAAATAATGAATTAAAAAAACAGTTGATGATTTCGCAGAGACAATCCACTAGTGACCTCGATGATCATTCAATAAACAGTAAGCACGACCTACAATTTTCTAGTGCAGAAAATAAGCACTGAAAATAAATTTTAAAATGTAGATCCCCGACGTCCGATTGCAACATGGAAGAAGGATACACCGGATAGCGAGGGGAACAGTAATATGGGCTTCAAAGCAGAAATCATGCAACAACCATCAGCTTCAGGAATGATCGCTCGGAAATGTTTGAAGCCATGTTAAAAAAACAATCGAAACAAGATTTTACCAGATTGGATAATTTGCTGCAGAACTCAGTCCCTTAGATGTTCTTAAAGAATTGCGATCATGCTCGCAAATCATTACAGGTCTGTAAGACTCATCACAGTTAATACTACAGATCTCCTTAATTAAAGCAATGTAGGAAGGACAGAATTTGAGTTGGAAAAAGAGATGTTGCTGCTCAAGTGTTCTCCCAATGCAACAGAAACAGTTGCGGAAGAGATTAAGTAAGAGCAACACAATTTTCTATAGCTTCAAGGGAACGAGTCGTGTGGGAACAGGAAAAAATCTCACCGACCAGATAGCGAAGCCATAGCACAAATTAGAGCGATACTTCGCCCCATACGACGAGGAAACCATGTAAGACAGAACAAATGGAGAGCAGATCAATTGATATATTAGAAGAAACGCCATTATACATCCAATACATCATCATCCAACGATAGAGAGAACGATCATTAAGAACAAAGATTGGATTGGCCGTGAGGAATTCAAGAACTCGGAACCCTAGCGGCGCCATACTGCTAGCGGTAATAGTATTGTGACTCCTTCAGTGAAAATTACTGAAGCAGCACTCTATAGGAGCTGGGATAAAGGATCTGACGGTGAAATTTTATTTTCATCAAACGACAGGATGACGAGAAGATCTGCCCATTATATCATGTCATTGCAATTACATAATTGTCCTTTCCTGGAAAGGGCCAATAAAATGGACTCCTCCTAAAATGACGGGATTTGATGGGCAAGGCCGAACCCGGCGGCGGCGGCAACTCTCGGCACTTAATCATAATCCGGTAGGCACGGAGTTTGCCGTCGAGACTCTCAGTGGTCTCTCCTGTCACGGAACATTTATGTCCAACGATCTCTGTGGTAGAGGAGTTGAGTCATTGGCAATGTGGAATGTGGAATTGTAGTCCCCGAATCGGTCATTAATATTCGCAGGTCATAGGTATGAAGGATCTTCATCATTTCCTCTTTCATCTTTTATGGCAGTTTTTCTTCCTCGACATGGAAAAGGCTCTGGGGAGAAGATGAACTAGTGACATCAATGATCATTCAATAAGCAATAAGCACGACCTACAAGTCCCTTGAGCAGAAAATCAATCAGGTATTGTTCCCTCTCCACTCTCTCTCAAAATTTTCATCCAAATGTGATTTAGGTTTACTGGAACCGCGAGCTCTTGATTTCATGGGATGAATAAGGGATACATCAATTAGAATAGAAAATCAAGCGTATGAAGGAAGCTTGTTGCAGATCTGAGCTGCTACTCTGGAAGGTTGAAGTGGAACAATGACAGAAGATTATCTCCAACTTATCTCTACAGAGATAACACACACCAGAAATACTATAGGAGGGAAAAGAGGAAAAGGAATTCATTTCTACTTGCTGCATGCAATCATACACAATAGCTATAATAAAAATAATCCTGGCAGATGTCACAGAAAATCCAGGTGTGGGCTGCAGTTTGTGCACCTTCTCAAATTGCCATCAATGGAGCTATAAGAACAAATGTTAGGCGGAAAAGGTAGACAGTAAGGTCAAGTCAGTAGAACATGGCTGCATACAGAAGTTGATTCCAAGTATCAGGCAGACCCGGTACGCACCAGTGGCTGCAATCAGCTGAACGGTCAGGAGTTGCCCTCTGATCAGGACTCAGCTCTCCGCTGTACACGGAAGGATGGCAGTCTTTTCTTAGAGCTGAGAGCAGGGTAATGTCAAGGAGATAAGGAGGGCTTTTCATGCCCCTGAGCACTTCATCCAACACCCTCATCTGCTGGGGATATGCCCCCGGGTACATCATGCCACTTATCGGTGCTGTCTCGCCATAGCAGTTTTTGGTGGTCACAGCCGTGGGCCCTGCACTCCAGTCACTCGGGCTGTGCACCCATTAGTACATTGTCATCAACCTCATTGAGCAGGTTGTGCTAAACTGGTAAACAATATAGTGCAGAGGGATTTTCCGAATTTACTTGTAGTGGGTGGGGGAGATGGCTAAGAAGAAGAGCTGAGTCCGAGACCTGTCAGCTATGGAGTCTGCCCAGTTGGCCCATGTTCTCAATGCTCTCTCCATAGCTACCAGACGATCCATGTCCTGATAGTATGTCCCTCCCGATTCTATCAGATCCCACCTACAGAGGCAACACATTATCACTCACCACTCTCTACACAACTATCCATAAAGAATGCAGAAGAAGTGAATCATCAGGTTACACACCCTTGTTCTGACCCTTGGTGTGCCCACCAGTGGCCTGTGTTGAAAGAGAGAACATCCATAGCCTTCCACATTGCAGCATTGTTGGTGAGGTCATCCAGTTTCAAGACTTTCTTGCCTTGGACAGCATCAATGTCTACCAAATACGGCGCCTTGTAGAAGGACACTGTGAGCCCATAATCCTATATTATCAAAATCAGATTAACCTCACCAATCTCATCTCAGTGAGTTGTCCTTCTCACCCTCGTGAATATAAAGCTGAAGGAACAAAGTCAACTGCAAGAAATAACCCAAGAAGATCATGACGGAGACCTCGGCTTGAAGGTGGGAAATTTACCAAGATCTTGAAAGTTGAGAGGGGTAACCCCCTTGTCATTTGGGTAGAAGCTGAAGGAACTGAAGATACGAGCAAGCAGATCAGAGACTCCCACTGGTCCTTCCCCAAAGAGTCCCCAACGAACATCACGCTCTTCCCCTTCATCTTCTCCAGGAACTCCCTCCCGTTAAACCTTCCACCACGATTAGAGATTTAACATCTTACGGAGGCTTTTGGAGTATGGAAAAAAGTAAGGGGAACTTTTTTGCAAAAAGGATGCCACAACAGAAAAGAGTGCGGGTGCCGACAATCTTACCTCGGGAGATCGCAGTTTTGAGGTTTCCAGCGATACCTAAGGTAGCCAGAATCGGGGCGTCCGTAGAGCTGACAGTTGAACTCTGGCTCGATGAAGGGGCAATCCGAGTACTGGTACATGGGGTAGGAATCGTCACGGACCCAGGTGCCAGTGAACAACTGGCACGTGGACCCGTTGGACTCGAAAAGCGGGGCGCTGCTGTAGCTGTGGCTTCTGTGGTGGTTCTTCAAGCTGAGGATAATCGCCGGTGAGGATATCCGCCATTGGGAGAGGAAGCATAAGGAGAGGATCGCTGAGGGGAGAGCTAGATGAAGAAAGGAAGAAGAGGGAGATTGAAGAGATGTCATGGGCACTTGATCTGGGTCACAAGGCCAAGAGAGGGAGATTGACTTGGGAAGTTTTGCTCAGCTGCTGCTACTGTACGTACCGAATGGGGGGTTTAGAGTATGACAGGAAAAGAAGATGTAGTGCTCCGCCACTACTAAACTCTGCTACAGCAGTAGTGATAGATACATTTTATGGGCCTATAACAGTATGGAGAAACAAGAATACTTGTCAGCAATCTATGTTCCTCGTTTCTCTCCTCCCCCAGCTCAAAGCCAGCCAGAGAATCAACCCACAAACTATTCCGGAACATAGGCCGTATCCCGGACAGGCATCCAAGCTTAGAAGGCAAATCGGAAGCCCACTTTAGGAAGTTGGCTCGGTCCAATACTACTACCACCCTGCCTTTTGTCTTTTTGGAATCTGATCGAAAAGGGTCTTACTTTTTTTTTACATTTTAGGTTCGCCAACTGATTGACAGTGTTTGCACCGCCAGCGGTCGGTGGGTGGGACCCGATAAAATGAAGAAGAATGGTGGTAGCGATTGGTTTTGGAATCTAAAATTTCTGTGGATTGTCTTCCTTGGGATAAACCATGCATCTACAACGTGGGGCATTTATCGATCAGGTTGGACATTGATAGTGGGCGGGGTCGGTCATGTAGGGGCACAGATGGACGTTACATGACGTGTGTGGAGCCGGAGGAGACAGCCCGACAGGCATGGGGACTGGCCGATGGACAACTTGGGCGAGATGCATCCATGTTGCAGCTCATGATTGAATTGGTGCATGCCATGTGAGCATGGTATTGGTATTGGTACAATAAATATTTAGTGATAATTCACTTATATAAAGTTGGAAAGTAGTAAATCATAGAGACATATGCTAAATTTTTTTTAATATTATTTAATGATATGCATTTAAGTAATATGTTTACGAATTTTTAATCATAATTATATGGGTTGGGTTGGGGCCACGCATGAATTGGCCCGCAATCACGGAGTTTGCCACCGAGTCATGGTCAACCCACCTGCATAGAGGTTGAATGTCAACTCACGGATTGACTCGGGGCAACTCGATGGTGGGTATGTTCTTGATCATTTGGCATTTATTTAAACATTTTGAAGAAGTGGGTATGTTCTCCCAGTGGTCTCTACCCGTCAGACTTGGTTCAACATGGAATGCTTTTCGCTTTATATGGTATATTCATTCTATTGGACTAGAAACTGTCTTGTAATGCTATTTGTATGTGGGTGGGTGGTCATCTAGCATCTGTCCATTAACTTTAGGAGACCTAAACAGTGAAGTGACATGCATCTGATCTTTCTTATGTTACATGGTATGATCCATCCAGCTCTCTTCTACATATGAATAAACACAGCCCACATGCTAATTCTGCCAATTCACAGGCACAAGAGGGGCAGATAGATGTTGTTCATTCATTCATTATATATAAATAAAAAAGGGTGTAAAAGAAGAAAAATTTAGGACGTGTGCATGGCAAAATATGTGGTCTGAAAAGTTTGGACCCATCATGGTGCCGAATATATGTAGTTGACAAGTTGTCCATTTTCATTTAATACATGTCCTCCACCTTCCCCTTTCACAAGTTGATTTATCCACTTGTCATTCCAGCAATCTACTTATTATGTATATATATATAGTCAGGCTTCAATTATCCACCTTCACTTCACAGTAGACCAGAAAATACCCCTCTCTCTCTCTCCTAAGTCTAAATCGAGAGCAGCAATCAGATGATGGCAACTACGACCTCAAACTCACTACCTTGGATTCGAGGCAGAGTAATCGGGAGAGGCTCCTACGGCTCAGTCTTCCTCGCTTTCGACAGGGCAAGCGGCCAAATCTTCGCGGTCAAGTCAGTTGATCTTAGTTCCCACTCGGACCAGATGGATTCATTAAGCAAGGAAATTCGGATCCTTAGCTCGCTCGACCACTCCCCTTACATCGTCAAGTACCTCGGGCATGACTCGGACGGCTTGCACCTGAACCTCCACCTGGAGCTACTCCCCGGTGGAACCGTCACCGACGCGGCTGCCAGGCCGTGTCTCTCTAAATTCTCCGACGAGGAGACCGTGAGATCGCACACGCGGTGCTTGGTCTTGGCTCTGAGGCACCTTCATCGTAGGGGCATTGTCCACTGCGACGTCAAAGGGAGAAACGTCATCGTGGGGCAGGACCCGAGCACCGCGAAGCTGGTCGATTTCGGGTCGGCGATGAGGATGGGGTCCGTGAACAGGCCACGCGGCAGTCCGCTGTGGATGGCCCCGGAGGCCATCCGGGGAGAGTATCAGGGGCCGGAGAGCGATGTATGGTCGCTTGGCTGCACGGTGATCGAGATGGTGACAGGGCGTCCTGCTTGGGAGGACGAGGGAGCCGAGACGCTGAGACGCATCGGATTCTCCGACGAGCTACCCGAATCTCCGGTGGGGATGTCAGCGCAGGGGTTGGACTTCCTCGAGAAGTGCCTACGGAGGGACCGCAAGGAGCGGTGGAGCTGCCATCAGCTGAGCCAGCACCCGTTCTTGGCGTCGGAGACTGTGACCGAGTCTTCCCCGCGGTGCGTGCTCGACTGGGTCAACTCAGAGTTCGACGAGGGCCTCGAATCGGAAGATGACGATGACAGGACCGAGCTCAAGAAGGAGATGGAATCACCTACAGTAGCAGAGCTGCGTGCGTTTTCCACATCCTCCAGGGTAGGGGAGCTATGCCACGGCGGAGGAAGAACCGTGTACTGGGAGTCGGAGGAGGATTGGATGGTGGTGAGGCAGCCTAGGACGGCGGCCCCAGCCACCGGGGCCGCCGGAGTAAAGTTGAACAAGGGGAAGGCAGGGGGGAAAGAGCCCTTCACTTCAAATTTGAATCAAATCAACCATCTACTCTTTGTATTATAATTATATTATATTAGAAAATATTTTAGCATAATTAATTGAAAAAAAAAACATTACCATGAATAGTACTAGCCACCGGCAGATGGACAGATTCATAGAAGACAATGGAAGAGAACATACGAAGCCAGCTAGTCCTCCATGAGTATCTATCTATCTCCATCTGCTGCTGCTGAATTCAACACCCTGTAATTGCACCGGAGACATACTCCATGTCAGGGACGCCATGTTCCTCAGCACAAATTTCACCCCCTGATGATTGTCACCCACACACCATCATTACCCAAGTTTCATAATCGTCTCCTTTTGTGTATCCAAGTGGAATCTCGCCTTTTATCTCTGTCTCCCATCTCTGAAAAGAATTACAACTTCAGCTGCAAACCAAACAAACAGGGGACAAGCCAGGTCTTCTTCACCTGCCAACATGTGTTCTAAATAAAACCAGTACACTTTTGCTCCAAATGGGGGCGGGAATCCAATCAAATATACACTGCTTAGATCAATGAGAAATGATGCTAGCAACTCAGATGACCATGGACACTGATTGCTCCTTTTTGGATCCCCTAATCCTCCAAAGAACTCGGTATGGTGATCGAGTCTTGAATAGGTGTAATGGGCCGATAGCTTCAGTGATATCGATGTTTGATGATGGGCCTCCAGTTATTGGGCCATAGGCTCGTATATCTTTTATTGAGCTCTCAGCAAATGGTTAGCGCTAGAACTTCTCTGCTCAGTTACCAGTTACCACTGCCGCCGAAGTACGCCTCTACTTTCTCTCACGGTCGACTTGGAGAATCTGCGGCAATAATCCCCGTCTCTTCTTAGCCTAAACCTAGAAATGGAGTCGGCTGAAACCGTCAAAGATGGCAAGGAAGAGGAGGAGGTTGCGCCCGCCAGAGAAGACGAGGACACCGGAGCTCAGGTTGCTCCCATTGTCAAGCTGGAGGAGGTTGCTGTAACCACCGGCGAGGAGGATGAAGATGTTCTCCTTGATCTGTATGCTTACATGCTCAATTGTCTCATTTTATCTAATTTTTGGTTTCTCCAAGTATCGATCGGATTGGATACTTCGTCTGAGTTTGTGCCCTGGCTCTGAGCTCTTATATGTCTGGGTTTTAGGAAGGCGAAGCTCTATCGTTTCGATAAAGATGCGAGCCAGTGGAAAGAGAGGGGTGTTGGCGTTGTGAAGTTTCTTAAGCACAAAGAAACCAAGAAGGTTAGGCTCGTCATGAGACAGTCTAAGACTCTGAAGATCTGCGCCAATCACCTGCGTGAGTCTATCGACGTTATACAGGCAGCTTAATTGGCGCTTTCCTGTCGCTCTTAATTTGTTTTAACTCTGTGGCGTTCACCTGTGGTGTTTAGTTTTGCCAACGATGACGGTTCAAGAGCATCCTGGGAATGAGAAATCCTGCCTCTGGCACGCCAAGGACTTCGCAGATGGAGAGCTGAAAGATGAACTTTTCTGCATCAGATTTCAATCGCTTGAAAGTAAGTGCCTTTTGGGGTCTCCGGTTTTGCTGCCATAGTTGACTATCTGCTGCTGCTACTATCGGTCAATTGTCGTTTCCTTACACATGGGGAAGCTGAATTGTAGTGACCTTTAGCTACTGGTGCTAAATTATGTTGACTTATTTCTTCTATCTAGTTTTTATTGGTTAGTTATTATTTGTTATAATGATCATACAATGCACAAATCTACATAGAAAGGCATTATGTCAATGGATTTCTTATGAAGATGCTGATATTATGATTCTAATTTGTTAATAGAGGTTCTTGTTGTCCTCTGCCTTTCTGTCTTGGTGTGTGACTCTGTCGAGTCTTGTTATGTAAATGGAGTGCTTTGCCCTATAAATATTTTTGTTGTTTCACTGAAACTTCAGAAACAGAGGGACCTATGCTAGGTTCCTGTATATGTATTTACAAACAGCGGCCTTGGCCTTGCTTGTGAATGGATTTCTTATTCTTCACCTTCAAACTTGTACTCCAGGTTTTCATTGTTAAAGTGAAATGCATGTGAGTTCAATAATGTCTTTGAAATAACTGGATGCAATAACAACCATCTAACCTCATCACATCTCGTGCCTTAGAGTATTGTATCAAGCTTGTTACTTTTCTTTTAAGTCATAAGGGTCCTCAACTCTGATTCATGATATCTATGGTATTATCTCAGATTGTAAGAGCTTCATGGAAACATTTCAAGAGATTGCTGAATCACAGAAAACAAAGGAGGAGAACAAAGATGCTGCAGCCACTGCAGGACTTCTGGAGAAACTGACTGTTGAGGAGAAGGGGAGTGAGGTTAAAACGGGAGAAAAAGGCACGGATAAGAAGCCTGAACCACAGAGGGCAGATGCAGAGAAGAAAACTGAATCTGATGCTTCAACTTAAGAAGGATCAATTGCATTTATTACTTGTGTTGAAAAAGCTCAAAAAAAAAAAAAAACAAAGACAAAGATGTGGTGGGATGGGAGTAGTCCATCTCCATCCGTTTATTGTTCAATGGCTTGGGTTGCTTGGTGTAATCAAGGTATGCAATGAATGGGGTGTCCTGTCATGCATGGATGGGCTGAGTAAGCATTGGAAGGACCAAACTTTGATGGGCCGGTATGGTGAGCAACCAGCGAGTCTATCATTAGCATCACCAGGTATATGCATCTCCCTAGCTAGATATGAGATAGAAGGTAGTTCAACTTACAACCCAGAAAAGACGCAAATTGTGGATGGATTTGACAGTGTTAATTATAATTATGGTTAGATTAGACGTGGCAATACGAGGATTGCAATTTAATTAGTTTTTTTTGTATGTGCAGGCATATATAATAAATATTACAAGAATGAGACAGAATGGTAAAGAGAGTGGAGACGAGCATATTGTAAAGTGGATCAACTTTACAATTATTCACTTCTCTCTTCAATGGGTGACAAAGTTGTATAATTAATTTGATCATGGAATGGAATGGAAAGAAAGTTCGAATGATTGGAGGTGTTGATCCATATACACCACTCACCCTCATAATTATTTGATCCACCACCATCATCATCATCATCATCATCACTACCTTCTCCACCATAGCCATAGACATATAGCCATCACCCTCCCTCCCTCCCTCCCTCCCTCTCCTCTCCATTCATCAAAGTGAAGATGACAAAAATTGTCCTAACCTAAGCCACTATACATATGAAGAGTATGTTAGGATATGTGCCCTTCATTGCCTACTTTCATACCCCTTTTCATCTATTACTCCCATTATCATGTATGTATATGATGATTATCATCCCATAATGCAAATGTAAATGGGAGATCAACTTTGATATGTCGCCACCTTGTCCCTTTAATCACTAACTAATCTAATCTAATATATAATCTAATCTAATCGATTTGATTATCACCACCATGGGTGGGGTTGCTTTATTTCACCCTGTCTTCACCGGGGCACACTCCATCTCCTTGTCCTTCTCTTCTTGTCAAGTGATATGTCAATCACCCTCAGGGCAGGGCTCTTGAGTCTTGACTGGTCCAAATCACCAATGATCCAAGGTCCCTCACAAAGAGGGCAATTGGGGGCACCTAATTAAGGAAATCACTTATAGATTCCACTTTATTTTTTTTATGCCCCCTCCTCTTAACGGAACAAGAGAATAATGCTAGAGCCCCACCGGGTACCGGTCCTTGAAATTGATCATCTTCCTATATCTATCCCAACTTACACAGGTTCTCTGCACTCTAATGTGGACTGATAATTAGAAACCCTATGGGTGTTGTGGCTCCTACGTACAAATATCTGTACAAGATCCGATAAACTCGGGCTTATCTCATCCTCTCCCTTCCTTCCTTATGCCTTTTTCAATTTTTTGAGGGACAAAACATGTATGAAAGCGCATCGTACCTGCAATAACTTTAATTAATGGGGCCAGCTGATTATTCTCCCATGCCTAAGTATGATATGGCCAGGAATTCATGAGGGACCCCCGCGCCGACGCAAATTTTCATCATTGATATGAGGAATGGAAGGATCGATCATGACAATAATTCATACGTATACGCCAACGCTAAACCTCATGCACGTACGTGGATATATATATGCAATTGCATCTCATCCAAACCTAAAATTTCAATCAAAAGCCTACACCAGCACTTATATTTGTTGCAAACTCGAATAAGTTGTACAAAAAGGTATATATATATATATATATATATGCATGCCCTCATACCTCTCTTGGGTCTACAAAAAGAGACCTAGCTTCAGGCGCAGCAGCCAAGAGCCGGTGGAGATTGCCCTTTCCCTCTTCTTTCAAGGGCTTTATGCACCAGAGATCTTCCGGGCATGATAGCAGCTTCCGGTGAGGGATATGAACCTTGTTCTTGTCACTATCTCCAACCTCCGTCACCACAGCCTTGCAATCCTTGGACGTACTGCTACTGGCCGCCATGTTGTGCACGTGTCGGCACAAGTTCCTCACCAGCATTCCCGACATCGGCCCTTCGCTGTAGATCCCGTATATGAAGTAGAACCCGAATGGGCTAAAGAAATCCGGTATTGAAGGCACCCCAAAGCATGGCAGGAACCTGTCCATCAACTTGGAGATCTTCGTGTACGCCGTGTACGACAACGGCGCATTTCCTAGCCGTAGCTTGAATAGCTCCCCGCTGTTCCACACGCTCACCGCGGCCCAGTTGGCCGGAGCATGCCGGGACCCATCATTGTTAGTACTGTTATCTTTGTAGGGGTCGTCTTTGTAGTACGCCACCCAGGTGCCGAGGCTGAGCTTGTTCTCGAGTATCGCGTCCATGTCTTCGGGGAAGAACTCGGCCGAACCCATGCATCTTTTATACATGAGCAGTGCATGTTCGCGCCCCAGCTTCTTGATCTCGATCCCCGAGGATATGCGGAGGAGGCCGCGGCACTTGTTCACGGGGTTCACGAGGATGGAGGGTGTGCGGAACTGGATGTAGCCGAGGCGGTCCATAAAGAGACGGGTCGATGCCTCATTGTCCTTCTCGGTCGCCATGTAGGCGTACTCGGCCCCATTGGATACGAACCACTCCTCGAGAGAATGAACAAGGGTCAAGCCGACGCCCTTTCGCCGGTGGGTTGGGTCTACCCGCAGCCCCAGAATGTAGCCTAACTTGGCTAAGTTCCATGGAGGGTTTCTGATAGCGACGACCTTTATGGAACCCTGAATCACTCCGATCAGCTCCTCCTCCAATTCCGCCACCTGTAAAACGAAGCAAAGGGTACCAAATTATGGATTATACATTCATAAATATATATATATAGACAGGCACTAAAGAGCATGCATGCACGTGCATGCAGTAAAGGGAGAGGAGAAGAAGAAGAAATAGAAGAAATAAATCAATCATAACGTACAAGCATTATATAAGTGGGACTGTTGCGAATACGGCAGATGGGGTCGCCCAATGTATCGGTGAAGAGGGAAGCTCCGTCCGCCGGTCCTACCACGCAACTTCGTTCGAGATCTCCAATTCGAGTACAGTCTTTTTTGCCATCATAACTTCGTATACGAACCTCCGGCTCCTCCTGCAGCTTGCTGTTAACCTCCCCACTCACAACCCGATTGCCATTACTGCAAATGGAATAGAGTTGCACCATGATGAATAACCAGTTTCTGGGGTTGAGTTGATGGGAGATGGGAGATGGGGGAGGGTGAAAGATGAATCTATGGAGGAGAGAGGGAGGGTGAAGGATGAGTCTATGGAGGAGAGAGGGAGGTTGGGGATGGATGAGAGGAAGAAAACCGCTGCACTTATAGTGTGATTAAGAAAATTCTGCATACGATAAAAGGAGAAATCGGATAATTTCTATATATTTATTTATGGTAATTTATATATAACTAGTACAAAATATGTAAATATGTAATGTAATAATAAATTGAGGTGATCGTATAATAAATTAATTACTACAAATACATTGATTTGGCTTTTAAAATTTATTGATAACAGAGATAGAGATGTAATTAATTAAATGAGATATATATGGACAAGAAAACATGTTCCAATAGTTACGGCTTTTGAGCAATAATAAGAAGGGGGGACAAAAGGAGGTTAATGATGGAATTTAATGGGTGGTGGGCTTTGTCTCCGTCTGGTTCTGCTTTTTGGGCCATATGCCTCATTAGGCTAAGCTAATCGCCATGATATATAATATAATCCAATCCAATTTTTAATTAATTTAAGTGTGAACCACTAATAATAAGATTAATTATATAATAGAATCAATCCAACGTGGATATCACCTCAGCCTCACGCCATTGCTAATTAATGCATACCTGATAAATTGGGCGTGCCGAATTAATTAGATACCTGACCTCCTCATACTTGATGATCAAATTGCACCACTAATACCAATTCCAAATCGTTAGTTTGAAGAGTGGACGTGGCAAAATTGCAGGGAGGGAGCGGAGGGGAGGGGCCATGCCAATGACTCGATGCCATGGTGACTAATTTCCGAGGAATTATTGGGCTTTTGTGCATATGTGGCTGAGGTTTTAGATGCAAACCTAACAGGCCCATATACCATGAATCAGATGAAAACCAACCAAGAACAATGCAGATAGAGGAATTTGGAGAGAATCTGTAAGAACAGAACAGAACAGTCCCCCAGACCAGACTATTCGAGATAATTAGTCTTTATTGGCAAGTACGGTACTGGGATTAGACCAAATAGAATAGTACATGTAGATTCCTAAGGTTGCATCAGAATTCAGATATATCGTGGACAAAAGGTTAAGAGCCAGGGTGAAGTATCTTCTCCAAGGGACTTTCCTGGAACATTCCTACCCCTGCAATTTGCAGCTTTTCTCTTGCCCAACTTGTTTCTATTTATTCCATTTCTATGGGTCTAAATCTGGAAACCATCAGGCTGAATTTAAAAAAAAAAAAGATGCATAAGAAGAATTGGCTGGAAGGATGGATCTTTTGCAACAAATGGGGTGACCCATTTAGAATCTTCCAAGAAAATGATCGACCCATTTTCAATCTTCCAAAAACAAATGAGTGACCCATTTGGTGTTTAATTGCAATTTGCTATACAAGTTGTAATATTGGTACAAAATCCCAACTGGAATGACTCTGACGTTATGTAGTGTGATGTGATGCAGATGAAGGCAACCCGACAGCACTGCAGCATGCATACGTCATCATTCCACTGGTAGGCGCCAGCTTAAGAGAGAGCAAAAAGTCTTCCAACCAGTTTAGCTTCCAAGGTTCAAATTGAGGTGCTGCGTACAGGTCAGCATCCTCTTCCCCATGTAGAGACCAGACCTCAAGCAGAGACCTTGCCCTTTGCGAGCGAGCCAGCGAGGGAGATACATCACTTCAGCGAGTTTAGATAACTGTCACCATGAGCATATCGGTCTTGGCCCCGGTGGCAGTGGCTCCGGAGAAGCTTCCACTGTCGTCTTCGTCTTCTTCTTCCGATAAGCAGTACGCACTGCATGGAGAGATTTTCATGTTCGTCTGCATCCTCTGCTTCTCTCTTTTCCTCTTCTTCATCGTCCTGCTTCCATTTCTCAGGCGTTTGAGAAATACTGCTGCCGCTTCAGCCTATTACGAGGACTCGCCACCACCACCATCTGCAGCCCCAAACGTCCCCATGAAGGATGCAGAAAAGGGTTGAACCCATCTATATATGCAAAAAGTATTAGCAGCAAAATTAATTAGTCCCAATATATATATATATGTATATATATCTCAGTGTGATCGAGCTTCCTTCAGGTTCCTGCTGATCTTCTCCACCAAAGTATATCTAGATTTTTTTCTTTCTCGCTTTCCATGTCCATTATCTTGTTTGGACTAGTCAATAACAGTAACTGTGAGGGGATGCTGGAATATGCCGCAATGTCCAACATGGGAAAACCTCAATTAGATGACAACATGCTCCAAAATGTCTATTTCTTTTCTTGTCTCACAAGGTACTCCAGCACTACTACAGTAAAGCCACGAGCTTTCTTTCTTCCCGTATCTGCAATTACAAGGCTTTCACTTCATGAGCGGATCCATGGGACATGATCTCGAGCTCGAGCTCTGCCCACTAGAGTGAAAATTGTTTTGGTGTCACTGCCATTCTGTCATTTCCTTCAACCTCTCTGTTATGGCTCTTCTCGCCTCTTCTTAGGTTCAGGATGTAGGCACTTTTCAAACAAGTTATGGACTTGGTCTTCTTGATAAGAACCGAAAGTGGGGTTCATAATTTCACAACTTCCATGTCAAAAAAGAAGCTTGTTCGGTACATGTGACACCCAGTAAAGGATAGTGCAAGTTCAGATTCGAGGAGTTTAGTTCTAATTTCATGCAAGCTTACTGCACTGCAGTTGCAGAGGCACAACCATTTGAACGGATCCTTCAGAACTCACTCCGCAAGATTTCCCCTGCACCAGAAAAGAATCAGTGGATCCATTTTATTTTGATCAATGAGCAAGCAAAGCCCTAAGAATGGATGGGATGGGATGGGCTGGGCTGCTGACTACTATTCATCTTTTTGATCCATTATTGCTTGCTTTGCTCGCTCGCTCTACTTCTACATCTCAATCTCAGTCTGAATGACGCTGGACCAATAATCGTGTGTTCCCATCCGATCAATGGCCGGCGGCGGAGGAGAAATTAGCTTCACGGTGAAGTTCAGCGGGAGATCCATCCCGATATCGACATCCGCGGAGTCGACCGTCGAGGACCTCAAGTCTCTCCTTCAGCCTCTCACCAATGTTCTCCCTCGCGGTCAAAAGCTCATCTTTAAGGGTTTGCGTCCACCCCCGACCCGTTTACTCTCTCTTATCCGGCTCATTCCGGGCGATTCTTATTCCTTCTCGGATCTTGGAAGTGCAGGGAAGGTTTTGGCCGACTCCGAGGCTTTGAAGGCATCGGGCCTGACTAATGGAGCTAAGGTCATGCTTATGGCTTCTCAGGGACTGCACCAGGGGGTAATTCACTAATTTGATTGATGTCTAACATCTTTAATCGTAACCATTCATATTCTGCGGCAAATGCTTGGGCATGGTTCTTTGTGGATTGTTCAGGAATCTAGTTCTTTCTTCCG
The DNA here is from genome assembly GCA_030064435.1 of Trapa incisa. Classification (NCBI taxonomy): domain Eukaryota; kingdom Viridiplantae; phylum Streptophyta; class Magnoliopsida; order Myrtales; family Lythraceae; genus Trapa; species Trapa incisa. The sequence continues at coordinate 127,305 of CM057774.1, read as the reverse complement.
GGATTTCTTTCCATGTTTTATCCGTTCTCTTGCTTTGTTCCTTTCGATTGATTTTGTTGAAAGAAGGCGTTCCTGGCTTTTCTTTCCTTCTTGAGCAGGACGGTCCCATTTTGAAAGAAGCAAGAAGCCGGCCGATCAGGAGGAGCAGCAATGCTGGTATTGCTGAGAAGCAGAAGATGGCAGTCAGTGTTGACAAGACCAGATTGGACCGATGGAAGGCCACTGGAGTTGTTGCACTAGCCGAATGCAATTTGATGGTAAAGACTTTTATAACAACATTGTTTTGTTTTGTTTTGTGATGAAGACGGTTATTTACAATCTTCTTCTGTATGCTTACATCCCATATGCTTTCTAAGAAGTGAAATCTTACTCAAGGCGATACCAGATGAAGTATGGGCTTGTGGAACTTCTACGAGGACCCTTGACATCTCCAGTAATAGTGTTCAAGACATACCTTCACGTATTGGAAGCTTGACTTCAGTGCAGGCAAGCAATACTTTTTTCTTTCCCCCACTTCCTTGGTACTTTGTTCAGTCACGTTCTCTTGTTGAAGGGCTTCTAGGTTAGCTCAATCTCTGCTATTTCCTGCATTTGGGATATTTCAGAGGTTCATGTTGAGTGCTAATGGGCTGTCTGATGAAGCCGTAAGTTGGGAAGGATTGGCATCTTTGAAATTGTTGACGGTATTGTCAATGAACCATAATAAGTGAGTGGTTTCTATGCTCCATGAGATCCTTAGTTCTACCCATGGGGTCTCTGGGTTTGACATGATTACAATTGCAGTTTGACATCGCTCCCCTCAGCATTGGGTTCTCTGGGTTCTCTGAGGCAACTTGACGTATCTAATAACAAGTTGACAAGTCTTCCTGATGAGATAGGTAGCTTAACCAGGCTTGAATTGCTGAAAGCGGACAATAATAGGTACCTTGTATTTCAGAGTCAGTATTATTCACGGAACATTTTCACCACCGTGTTGTATGACTATGATGCAATGGTAAATAATGTCAATGTGACTCAGATAGGGTTGTTGGTTGTATTATTATGTTACAGGATAAGCAGCATTCCTGCTGGTATTGGTGACTGCTGTGCCCTCATGGAGGTCCTGTTTCAAACTTATGCACTAGACATCTCGAGCATTCTTTCTGCAGACTAGTGTTTATTCTGTTTCAATGTATGCGCCATGTTTTATTTGACAGTCAGTAACATGCTGCAGGTTGACCTCTCACGCAATCTTCTCTTGCAACTCCCTGAGACCTTGTGCAACTTGCGTAATTTGAAGGTCAGTGTCCTGTTAGTGTTGAGCCAAGGCCAATGTTTTTTTTCCAGCAGATTGCAATATGTAATATGGTATACCTCATGTTGTCATTGTCTAGTTTCAGTATGATAGTTCACTTCTTGGCCTGGTGCGTGCAGGCCTTGCATCTGAGCAATAACGGGCTTAAGAACCTGCCCCATAATCTATTGAAGGCATGCACTAGTCTCTCTACCTTGGATCTTCACCATACCCAGATCACAATGGATTTCATTCGTCAGGTTTTCCCTCCGCCATGCATCAAACTTGACATTTTGTTATTGGAGCTAGTAACAAAGCGTTGATGATATGGAATTTTACGTATTTTGTGAGGCAGCTTGAAGGATGGGAAGGGTTTGATGAACGAAGACGCTTGAAGCACCAGAAACAGTTAGACTTCCGAGTGGCGAGTTCCGCCGAGTTTGATGAGGGCGCTGATAAAAACTGAAGGGGACCACAAAGTTAATATTGCAAGTTGAAGAACCCCATAAATTTTATCCCGAAATTGCACATCATTATTTGATCATTAATTTACCTTCCAAGTCGATGCTGGTGGAAGGTAATGCCCGGATTATTCATTTTGAGGCTTACAGCTAATATAGCAAGTGAACATGGAACAAATCAAGTTTGAGATTGTATGGAAAATGATGTTTGGAGGAAAAAAGTAACCTACTACTTGTTCAAGGGTTTCATGATTTGATTCAACTTGTAAAAGAAAGTACAACAAGCTGTGGACGGCATGACAATTCTGTTTCAGTACCTTACATCATCAGATAATATGACCAATACTAAACCATGCAAACACAGATGAGAAACTCTTTTAAAGGAAAGAGGCACAGCCTGCTTCCCCCAGAATCATGGTCTAGGTGGGACCAAGGTTGTATCCCATGAGATGAGAAAACTCTCTAGCGAAAATATACGGAAACCTGAGGGATGTCGATATCATTATCCTCATCATCCTCACATGCCACCACAACATCCAGGTGCCGGCGATAAGGAGGAACCTCGAGCTTTGCTACATCTCTAGCTAGATCGACCACCTTCTTATCCATCCGCTCCTTGTGCCTAGGGAACAGGCTATTGAACAGCAGCGAACTTCCGCATGAGATGCTGTAGGCGTTGAGTCCCTTATCCTTGAGCCACTGGAGAAGCTCCCTCAGAGTGGGGTTGTCCCGGATGATCCACCTGTCCCACACGGTCCAGCTCATGTCCTGGTGCTTGAACAGCTTGGGAGGCACAGGTTCAGCCATGGAGAAGAGTGGCAAACCAAGGTTTACAAAGGTGTTGCGATAATCTTCTAACTTGTGACCACCATCAAGGACCTTATAGAGCTCGAGGCAGACAAAACCTGTGGCCATAGCTGTAGAGGTTGCAATAGCTGGGATGATCCTCCCAGCAATGAACTTGGCCTTCAGCTTGTCAACTTCTGGGATGCTGTAATTCCTTGCCCTCATATTGGCCAACCCAGCTATCATGTCCATGTGATAGTTTGTATCATCATCCTGCATTAAATGATTAACTAACACTCACTTGTCTGAGTCATCATATTGTAGAGACATGTAAAACTCTAGGAACTCGAAAAATGAGCACACTCTACTGTGCTCAAAATGCTTTATAGTTTTCTCCAAAATGCAGAAAATTTTCACAAGGTCTGGCAAACCTAAGGAACAAATGAGATTGGCTCGTCCAGGGTAACGAATCAATTATCAAAAAATGGCAAGGACTGTACTTCAATGAAACACTGTAAGAAAGGGAACAATAAGAAGAGGGGCAAACAAAATGGTTCTTACAATTTCCTTCAAGGGATGTCTCACACTATGGTTAAAACCTCAGTTACATGACAGTGTAGAATCAAATAAAGAGAAATCCCCAATCTCTCAATTTGGGATTTCAAGATTTCGGTCATCAAGAGGTTGGGGAAAGGGGGGTGTCCCATTGTCTTTCATACTACCTATTCTAACTCAAAGGTTATCCTTAGTCCCTCTCTGTTGCACCTTAGTTAAATGGTTGCAAAAGGTTGAAATGTAAAATGCTTCCGCAAACAACTATCCGAGGATGTTTTCAGGGAGATTAAAACTACTAGAAAAAGGAAGAATTTTAACTGTGGCCGTTATCTGATCTATAGTATCATAAGAAATACTATTTGGAAGTGTCAAATGATATTTGTGTACTCACCTTCTCAAATTGAATTGGCTTCATCCTAAAACCTGGGGATAGGTTCTTCTGGCACAGCTCTAATTTATTGAGAAGTTCACTGATAGCTGCAGCATCATCTATAGATGCACTGGAGAGGCTAGTGGCCTTCTCATCTGTAACAATTTTCGCATCCTTCTTGGGCTGGAATTCTGGAACCATCACACAATCAACAGCTGCAGCCATTCTGCTGGGATCTTTAACCCAGTCAGGAATGGGAATCCCAAAAGTTTCTGCCCTAAGAATGGATGCTGCCATAACAAAATGGAGATGACTGGGATCAGATGCTAAAAACCAGAGTGGGTGAGGGAACCTCTTTGGTGCAGACCAGAAAGGAGCACCAGTACTAGTTGCTGCATCTTCTGGGAAAGTATATACTAATTGCTTCACACGATAAGCAAAGTAATCTTCAAACCTGCATATAAAGCACGGGGGCGAATTTTTATTCATTAGCTAATGAACATCTAGGTGTGAAATAAAAAGACAAAATGATTGCATACACATACTTGAGCCGAGCCCATGTTATGCAATCTTCAAAAATTTCACATCTCTCCTTGTCAAGGCACTCAAGAACACGTTCTAGAGTATCCCGAGACTGAGCATCACCGGCACTGATCATAGAATTAGCATATTCAGCTGGATTAGAAAGATAGGCATTTACTTCTGTTGGAACTTTCTCAAGTAAACCCTCAAACTCAGATCGAGCCCAAGTGAGACAATGATCAATATTGTGTGGGAATGAGTGCACGGTGCACATGGGTGCTTGTTTCTCTGGTGGATCTCTCGAAGCACCATAATTTTCAGTCAGGTGTGGAATAACCATCTGAGTATTGCATTTTTCACCCAGAGTTCCAGACTCCAAAAGTGGCTTCTGGAAATATAAGCATCTCTGGTCCACATAAAGCCTTGCATTAACATTGTCCAGTGCATTGATGACAACAGTCAAGTTTTCCCAGAAGGAGTCATCAAACACATTCTCAGTTTCAGGTCCAACACGATTCTGCAATGCATCAACATTGAGCTGTGGATTAATGAACTTTGCTGCAGAAACAGCAACAGTGGATTTAGCTTGACCTATGTTCCAATCACGGAAAAGAAACTGCCTGCTGAGATTACTCTTCTCAATCACATCATCATCAGTGACAGTAAGCTTCCCTTGGTTGCCACATGAGACTCCCATCAGGGCTATATTCTTCAAAAACTCACACCCTAAAGCACCTGACCCGACAAGAAACACCTTCGCATCCTCCAGTTTCTTTTGAAGCTTAGCCCCAAAAACAGAGATTTGTGCATCATAGCGGCTACCCTGTGGTCTATAATCGGAGGAATCTAGTGGTCCGGAAGGCAATGATTCTACTGAGTCAAAGTAGAAGAACTGCAATACATAAAAGAAAATAATTTGCATCATTGATGACAAGGTTTCAGCTTTCAAAAACTGCCTCACATCAATGATCTTGTTGCCAGTAAAGAGAAAACAAACCATAAATACAGCCAGCGGAAAATGCTCATAGACAATCCAAAGCTTCTAGAGACTCCTTGACATTCCAAAAAGACAAGTATAAATTGAAATGACGATAGATTAAAAATTGTTTACTTGAAAAGAATATCTATTCAATATGTAGAGCAATAAAATTTAGCAAGATGGAAACATTTCATATCTTACAAGCATCAACTGCAAACACAATTGGATACTGAGAATGCAAGTCTACCTGGAAGAGTGGATGGAACTTCCCTGAGCATGCCTTAACAACCTCTTGCCCAACTATTCCCCCAAACATGGCAGCCATAGGATTTAGAATTGCCCTTGAACCAAATGCAAAGTGACGCAGAAGTTTTGGATTAATATCATCCAGTTTTGCATCCCCTAAACCCTCATTGATATCACCAGCTATGGTTATAAGCTTCCGGGCATCCTCTTCTGAGCCAGCAATAGGATAGTGTTCCAACTCGGATACAAACTTATCCAATGCTTGAAATGCCAAGTGTAATAATGGAGGACGATCAAACTTTGAAAAATCAGATAAAAGAAAATCTCCAGGATCTTTAATTGCTTCCCGCAACGGCTTAAATTTTAATACCTTAGACTGTTTAACCTGTGTGACAATGCCACCTTTCTCATAAGTTCCATAATGTGTTGTGTCCTCCTCAAGTACAAAAGAGTATGGTCTGGCACTCTTGATCTTTCTCAGCTTTCCATCATTCAATTCAGTCATCCCATGAACTTCAGAGAACACAACAAGGTCCCCATCTTGAAACTCAAGTCTTTCATCATCAACACATGAAACCAGTGCTGGATTGTCATTGCTGATAGAAGCAATAATGCCTGTGTGTGGTTCATTTCCATCGACATCAAAAACTGTAAACTCAGGCCCGAAGTCACAAAATACAGAACCAAAGAGGCCTCTAACTTCAGCTTTGATGAAAGCAATGGGAGGATGGTGAGAGTGGCAGTAATCATTTAGCTCAATGGCATGTTGAAGATCAACATCAGTAAATACCACAGCCTGCAACATTTTTCAAACTAGCCAACTTAGTAAAGTTGTAAGACTGACAGATAGAACAGCAAAATTGGCTCTCACAAATGATTTGTCTCTACTATTGGTTAGGTATAGATTTGAGTGTCTCTTTCAGAACCTGCGTATATAAATTTGATGACATATTTTACTAAGAATATTGAAAAATTAAATACAGCAACCAGCAAAACAAAACCTGCCATTAAGAACTAACATATATAGGCCAACAAATGGAGAAAAAGATTCACCGAGTGGCAACCACAACATACCTGGAACTCAGAGAGTTTCTCTTGGGTCAATTTTGTGGTTATGGTAAAAACGGCCACAGCATTGTTAAGCTCTTGCAATTTCTGAATAGAAGCTAAGGCCCTGTTTTTACCAACATCATTCTCTGAGAAAATAAAATTGCCAGACAAATCCCACAATTGAACTGTCCCTTCATCATGCAAGGTCACGGACTTAACACCAGCAAGAATAAGGTTTTTAGCTGCAAATAAAAATGTGCAAAGCGAGAACACAATTAAATGTTATCAGACAATTCATCAGGCTAGTGACTGAATTTATGGCAGGAATACGGGATCAAATATCCCATGGCTTATCATTTTCATCAGCAGCTGATCCCCCAAATCAATGATATTTGCTAAAAATAAGGGATCAAATATCCTGTGGGCTCTTTATCTGATTAACATATGGGAAAGTGATATTCTGATACAAATCATTCATCTACTAGTTTCTAATCAGATCGTGAAAATCAAAGCGCTAATCTCACTGACGTATTAGTATAACAGACTCCACTATAGCATAAATTGGCCATATAAAGAGAATTACAGAGTTCCAGTTTTCTCAAGTCAGATGACACCAAAACAGTATCATATTTTAATAATCATCACACCATGACCTTAGTTGGTCTTATCATATTATCTATCGACAGATCCCCTGTGCATCTTGATATAATTAACTCTATGCGATGCTTCTTGATGAAACGATCTAAGGTACTGAATCTAATATTTAACATTGAGAGTCAAAATTATGTGCTGTGGTACCAATTTCTGCTCCAAGGCCTTGCATCCCTGACACGAGAACATTAGAAGCAAAGAGCCGACGCATAGTCTCACGACCATACACAGCAAGCTGCCTACTGTGGAGGTCCTCATCAATGTCAGGCGGATTTGAGTCGCCAAGAGCCATGACGGGAGATTCACTGGCGATGTTGCTCCTGTTGTTTGTACTGCTGTTACTGGCGATCGTAATGTTTGAGCTATCAGCTTTGTTAGTAGCCGTGAGCTCAGCTGATCCGCAGAGACCGATCCGACACTTGGTCTGGAAGGACGCACCTGCAGTTTTCTTTTGTTGTTCCTCTTCAAGAGTCACTCCTTCCCTGTCTCTCTTTCTAGGAAGCATATAGTGCAGTAAGCTGCCGAACAAGACACAGAAACGCATCAGAGCCAGAAAAAACAGAATCATTATCAACAAACTGGAGTTCATAAGCCGTGCTAAGATTAAACGACATGAAATTGTGAAAGATCAATGCCAGACCAGAAAAACCTAGATCAAAAAGATGGAGCAGCTATGCTGAGAAACTAGAACTGATTCCTGACCGATCGAACAAGAAATGGAAACACAAGCCAGGATGCCAGTAAGAAGGGAAGGTACCGAGGCGGATGGCGCTAGAGGGATGGAATCCTTGGGAATGGGGGGAGGTATCGAAGCAGGTGGAGAGATTCGAAGCGAAAGGGAAATCGCTGAAAGTTCTAGATAGAGAGTGAGCGATGAACCGAAAGCTCTCGGATGGAGTGACGGGAGAAATGGGTATTTATGGATATGCATCTTCTAGGGTTTTTGGACCGGGCGTGGGGTGTCGTGTGCAAGACAGCATGGACCGCCCACCAGCCTCTCCCCCTTTTGCAGAGAGTGTCATGTGTACCTTTTAACTAGACTCAAATGAACTGGGATCATATTAGAATTTCTGATGGATATATCTCCTTTTCTTGGGTTCAGATATTGCTATCCTCTACATATAATAGGCTTGTCCACCTTTTTAATCAATCTAAAGTTGCTTATGGTTATGAACACTACAAACTTGTAGCATAGGAAGAAGTAGCATTCCATTTAAAAGATCATACAAATGTGAAGACTACCCGTTCCACTTAAAGGAAGCAAGGGTTCTATGAGTGGATTCCCGTGAAGACTACTTGGTCTTCTCCTGCATATGTCAACGATTTAGAATCAGTTGATTTCGTTGCTTTTGTTTTTACCTTGCCATGTGCATTGATAAGAAGCAGTTGCTTTTGTTATCAGCTTGCCATATGCATTGATAAAAAGCAACGAGTCGATGAAGAATTCATGGATTGCCATATGCATTGATAAAAAGCAACGAGCCAATTAAGAATTCATGGATTGTATCCGTATTGATGATGCTGATTGTGTCCTTATGGAAGTAATGTCTATTCCATTTGTTTTGGTTGCTCCCATTTTAACTATGTATGCATCTTTTATTGGAATCTTCCTTCCATAATCGAGTGGAATCTGGTGAATGATAATATAAATGCTTCCATTTTGTATCCCTTCCTTCCGGTTAAAAGAAGTAAGGGTTATCTGACTGGATTCTAGTAGTGGTTCTTCTCTAGTAGTGGTGATGATGCTACTTCTATTCTTGTGGAAGTAATGGAGTTCTATTCCATTTTGTGAATTATTGGAGGACTGAAATAAGTACAGTTGTTAAAAGGGAAGCAATGGAATAGAACTGAAAATATAATCCCATATTATATAATCTGATAAAATAGATAAGTATGGATAGTTTATAAGTTTAAAAGGCTTATACTATTTACATGTTATAAGGCCGAACAGAAAATTGAAAAAATAACCAATTCAAATGTTTCAACTAAATTCATTATTTTGTAGGTGGATCAGAAGTAGCAGCTCCTCGATGATCGGATTCTCATGTATGTGCTCCATCATCAGTGCATATCTGCTTATTTTCTCTTGGAGGAGCTTCATCTGTTGAAACCTCACCTCAGAATTGTAGATAATGATAGCTTGTGAATTTGGTTAAGGACCAGGTGAGCTCTCCATGCATGAAGAGAGGACTGCATCCCAAGCTTCCTACTCTCTTAGGTTCATCACTGGTTTACCACCATAAGTAGTGGAAACTCCTTTTGGAAAGTAACATAAGCTGTAGCTTGGTTTCACCAGCATATATTTCATAGGGTATGATCAAAATTTTGAGGAGAAAAACTTCAAAAGAAGTAAAGGGTATGATCATCCAGTTTCAAGCCGCTCATCCTTCTGTTGATAAGCCAAAAGATTAAAAAAATCTCAACACACTAATACATTAATAAGTCGAAATCACGGAAACCTAACGCTAAAAAGAACAACTTTAGCTTCATGAATACTCAACAAAACCAAACACTCCGTGGTCAAAACTGAACTTAAATTCCCAAAGAGAGGAAGCACTAGAAGAGAGTAGACGACGTTCCAAAGGTAAGAAGGGATCATACTGCTCGAGATACTACTGGAAAGTCGAAACAGGGGACGAATTATGCAGTTGGAAGACAGAAATTGAAGCAAAACCTTCACTTACAGCTCGAACCACAAAATTCCGAGAATCACCGGATCGAATCCGCCGACGAAGTGAATTCCTTCGATAGCACAGCTCAGGTGGATCCAACGGCGGTGAGCTAGCTCCGAAGTGGAACAGTTAGATTTGGAAGCTCTCTGTTTGATCTGTCTGCTCACGAAGTTTAATCCGCACTTGGGAGAGGGGGCGGAAGAGGGGAAGATGGGAGAAACATTACTCTGCGATCAGGTCCACAGGAGCATGAATGCTCACTGATTGGTCGCTTTCAGGGTGGGCCAAATGCAGTTTTATGCCCCCAACGAAGGGCGTTTCGGGGAGTTCAAGCATGAATGCAGGTCTCTTCCGGATGTGGGGATAGCAAATTGCAGGGAGGTCCAGGATTCCGGTGGATTGACGAAAATGTCCTTAAATTCTTTGCAAATCAACTACATATCCGATTGGACCAGAGGATGGAGCATATAGGGCCTATAAATGAGGCCCCGCAGTGCTAGAAGGTCAGGTTGGGCCTGGGTGGGAATAAAGTGAGCCGCGGAATATTTCAGTGCTTGTCACTCTCTTATTTTTCCAAGTCTCTCTCTCCACTACATCGACTTCCAAGAACCCTAGAGCGTTTAGGCTTAGCGGCAATGTCCGGGTCGTACGGTCAAGGTGGTGATGGTGGATACGGGAGTGGAGGAGGCTATGGAGGGACTGGTGGCGGATACGGAGGCGGTGGCGGAGGCGGAGGCGGAGGCGGAGGCTATGGTAGCTACGCCGGTGGTGCTGCAGGTGGATATGGCGGTGAAGGAGGTTACGGCGGAGGTGGTCGCGGAGGCGGTGGTGGATATGGTGGAGGCGGCAGAGGAGGAGGAGGTGGAGGTTATGCTGGAAATCGAGGTAATTCCTCCGTTCATATTAAGTAATTTTAGTTTCGGATTGATCGATTCGAGGATTATTAGTCCTTTGTACGGTTTTCCTTTATTTTACTATTGGTCATTCTTTTTACTGGGTCGATGTTACCATGCTCATAAATCAGATCGTGGTGGTCGAGGCGGAGGCAGAGGAGGTGGCCGTGGAGGTGGAGGAAGAGATGGCGATTGGGTCTGCCCAAATTCCAGGTGCTGTTTTTTTCGTCTTTTCCTTCCTTTGGCTTATCCACCGAAATGTGATTTTCTCAACCTCTAGTAATAATTCGAAAAGGGGATAATTTTCGTGTAACTACACGAACTTGTAAGTGATTTGAGCCTGTTATATGATTGTTCAGTTGCGGCAATATAAATTTTGCTAGAAGGGTTGAGTGCAACAAATGTGGGACACCCAGTCCAACTGGTTCTGGTGACAGAGGCGATGCCAATGATCGAGGAAGTGGCAATTTGAACAGAGGAGGTGGTGGTGGGGGCTATGGCGGCAACAGAGGGGGCAGGAGTGGCAACTATGAAGGTGGTAGAAGTGGTGGATATGATGGAAGAAGTGGGGGCAATGATAAAGGTGGTGGATATGATGGAAGAAGTGGGGGCAATGATAAAGGTGGTGGATATGATGGAAGAAGTGGGGGCAATGATAAAGGTGGTGGATATGATGGAAGAAGTGGGGGCAATGATAAAGGTGGTGGATATGATGGAAGAAGTGGGGGCAATGATAGAGGTGGTTCTTATGGTGGTAACCGTGGCAGAGATGATGCAGGCCATGGACAGTTTGCTCAGCCAGCACCTTCCTATGTTGGAGTGGGGGCTGATTATATGCCACCTGTGAATGCTTATGATGGGAACACTAATTATGGAACTGATGCAATGCCTCATCCTACTAGCTATACAGGTGCTCCTGCATATCCTCCACCATATGGAAGTGGGACTGGTAGTTATGGTGGTGACAATCTGGGGGATGCAAAAAGTGGAGGTCGAAGAGGCCCTTCTTCCGGATATGATGCTGGATACGGTGGTGGTGCTCCTAGGCGCCAAGGTGGTGGCTATGGAGGTGGAGGCAGCGGTAGTGCTCCTGAGGCCCCTCCAGCCAAGGTGAAACAGTGTGATGAGAACTGTGATGAAACATGTGACAATGCAAGGATCTATATATCAAATTTGCCACCTGACGTAACGATAGACGAGTTGAGGGATCTTTTTGGAGGCATTGGACAAGTAAAATACCCGCTTCTCCTCTTGATATTATTTTCTACATCAATTTTGTTTTCTCTCCATATACCTATACCGAGAGGTAAAAATTAAGATAGTCATTTCTTCTCAATAGATAATGCAAATCTTTGGTTCTCTTTCCATCTTTGAAACTCTTCAAATTGTCATAACCAACACAATAATTTGTTTCCATTTTACAGGTTGGAAGAATCAAGCAGAAACGTGGATATAAAGATCAGTGGCCGTGGAATATCAAAATATACACTGATGAGAAAGGGAACACCAAAGGAGATGCATGTTTAGCATATGAAGATCCATCAGCAGCTCATTCTGCTGGCGGATTTTTTAATAGTATATTCCTTTCTATCCATTGAATATTTATCCTGATTTTATCCTTTCATTTTGAACCTGCGATTACTAATTTTTATTCTTGTGAACAGGCTATGATATGAGGGGTTATACCATTAGTGTCACTATGGCTGAAAAATCTGCACCAAGGCCCGTGTCTAATTATGGGTACACAGCTTCATGCTTTTTTTGTGTGTTTGTGATATGTATCAAATTGTCCTGCATATATAGTTAGTTCTGTCAGTCCTGGAAAAATTGTTGCTTTCTTTTGCTTGTTGCATGTCAGCGTTGAAATTTGAGCTGACTATGGGAGTTTTAAAACTAGTTTGCCATACTTGTCAAAGCACTAGGTGCATTAAAGACATAAGGTTCCTTACTGCCTGACGTACAAGGTGCAAGAGGTGCCACCTTGATTGATATGGGCTCAGATTTTTAAGATTAAGATCTTTCATTTTTTTTCTGTTGTTCTGTTTTATTTTTTCTGATCTTTCCATTTAGTATGAGGCAACCATTTGTCCTATTATAAATGCGCCTTTTGAAACTAAGTAACTTCTAGTGCAAATCCACTCTAAAATAGGGAAATAAAACGTATTTTATTTGTATATATTTTATAATTTTGCTTGATCAATAAAAAAATATTAAAATGTTCCCCTTTCATTAGCATGGTGCAGAGCCTATAATTTATTGCATTCTTTGAGTCTCAGAAAACAGTCAAGGCACATAAAGTGCTAGCCTTACATGAGCGGGTGTGCATTAGATATCTGGCAAGCGTCTTGGTGACTATCACAATATTAAACAATGTGTGAAAGAATTTATGTTTTTAGTTTGATTAGTTCTTGGGTGTTTTCATTGTGAGTTTTGTCATTATTAAGCTAAACTCGGCGAGCTTTGACTTGGAGCCGATGGTGGTGTTATATCAAAATCTGTGTAGCCCAGTTCTGTTTTGTTCTTCATTAAATTTAAGACATTTGAGAGACTTGTACTTGTATCAATCAAAAGAGAAACTTGTACTTGTTGGGTAAGACATGGTTTACATCATACGGGTACTCGAAAAAAAGTTTATTTCTTCATTAGCTAAAGCCTTTCTTAATCTGCCTTTTGTAGCCTCTATGCACTCATTCATTTTTTATTGCCTGAGAAACATATTTCTAGAGTCTGATTATAAAATTATGCAGTTGGAACAATCTTCAATTTACTGATTCAAGCTAGCTCTTGCTTGAGAATGAAGTATCATGTATATCTATTAAAAAAGAGAATGAATTATCATGTGGGTAGTTGTTTATCTTACAGGGGTGGTAGAGGGGGTTATGGAGGAGGTGGAGACAGGCGCAACCGCGATGGCGGTGGACCGGATAGAAACTACCATGGTGGAAATCGTTCACGCCCTTATTGATGGATTGTTCTTCAACTGTCATGTACACTAGAAATATGTGGTCCGAAGGTCTAGTAGTATTTTTGCATTGGAAGAGATTGTTCTTTGACTGAAGACTAAGAGGTAGGTTGTTTGCTTGAACAATAATACCCTTTCTCCTCTGATCTCTGGAAGGACCCTTTATTTTTCAAGCTCTGGATTGATTTTGTTGTGTAATGTTTTTATAGAGGCAGGCGGATAATCTCCAAAAATTCATGCTGCTAAGGTAGGTCGAATCTTCAGGTGAGTGCTGCTCCTTTTAAATATAACATTTTATTGTGGTGTTATGCAACTTTGCTTCACTACAGTACATGATTTCATCTATGCATCTTGGAGGGGCCTATACCTAAGGCCATCTTGTCAGCCATCTAGTACAGTTAGATCATTCCTTGTATGATTTTCCATATAGGGCATGTAACTTCATGTGGGTGGCAGTTTTATATTAGCTGGTTTTTTCAGGTCCTAGGATTATATTTGTTCCTGATAAATCTGTTCAACTTATTATAGTATAGTGGTGTGACATATGCTATCACCCCAAATATCAAACTCTGCCTCACATGAATTTTCCAGGCTACTGGATTACAAAATGGATTTTGAGATTCACAGACAAATGTGCTGATTGGGGCGGGCTTACTTTCATAAGTGAGCTGATTCGTGGAGGGACACTGGTTTTGCATCAAATCAAAACAGTGCCTTTTATTAGAATCTGTGGTTTACAGGGATAATCCGGTAAACTTGAGTAGCTTGATGAACTAAAAAAAAGGGTAAGAGCTTGCCGTAGCTGGGGGGTACTCCTGATGCACGGGCTATTTTCCTTGGAAGTGAGATTTTGGCTTGTGATTTACTGTTTTTGCTCGACGGGCTCGCTTTCATGGACATCTGGAGTGGGGAACGGTCTAGTTCATGATCATGTAAATCAGTACTTGGTGGGAATCAATTATTGCTATATTCATACTTTTATTTCGGCATCCAAATGTACGTCTAATTTGAGGTAATCGACCTCTCTTATTGAAGAAATAGCGGTAAGGCATAAGAAGCCAATAACTCATGGTGTTACCATTTCATCACAGATTATCAATCTTAAATGATGGGGTTGCATTGGATAATAAATTCTGGTAGCCTACCCTTAACCCAAGTTGGGTCCTATGGATTCGATCCTCTGTACACCCAAGATTCCCGTCTTTGCAATGGAACCTAGACCTGAACTCGTGCTCAAGATTCGGGTCCTGAACTTGCACAGATTCAATATATAAGACTGATTTAGACCTGGTGTATGTATTTAATTAGTACAACTTTTATGTAATTTTATATATTAATAAATAATATAATTGATTTAAATTAATAAATTTTTATGTTGAATAAAAAATATGCATAAAATATTAAGTTTATTGATTTTATACAATATTATATAATAATATTATATTTTAAACATTCGTATTAAAATAAAAAATTTAATATACTCGAATTCTAATTTTATTAAAAAAATATTTTAAATTTTTTTAGAAGATTAATTAATTTATTTTGAATATATTATTACTTTGTAAATTCTATAAAATTAAATAAACATATAATTAAGATTTGCTGTGAGACTTGAATTATGCATTTTTTTATTTTGTTGAATAAAAAATAAAAGAAATTAAGTTATACAAATTATTTTATTCTTAATATATTATTAATTTATAAAATTGTATAAAAATATTAATTAATATAAATGATTTTATTTTGAATGTATTATTAATTTATAAAATTGTATTAAAATTAATATAGTTGGGAGATTAAGAAAATAAACCTAATTTTTTACTAGTATTTTAAATTTGTGTACAAAATTTTATTTTATTTATTTGAATCTAACAAATAATTAATAAATACCAATTTTATTGATTATTGTTTATCACTCTAAAATTGTATAAAAAATAATATGACAAAATTGTAAATTATATATATATATATATATTAAATACTTGCTTATTTGTTCAAATCACTATAGATATATTATTTGTTTATTTATTCGAATACTTTAAATAAAAAAATATTAATAATAAGCAATTATATTATTTTTATTTTGTAAAATTGTATTAAATTCAACATTATAGAAGATATAGTGATTAAGTATATATTTATTTTATTTATTTAAATTTAAAAAATAAAAAAATTGATAGAAATAAATTATATTATTTATTACTGTCTAAAATTAAATCAGAATTAATATTAAAATGCGGATACATTTTAAAATTAATATGACTGAGTTGTTAATAAAATAAACATAAAATTTGTATGTATAGAGTGATTAAACAATTGCACTTAAAATTTGTTTCTACAGTTTCAAATTGCGGTCAACTGAACTTATATTTATTTTATAACGATTCGGTGACTCTGGTTAGATTTGAAATTCGGGTTCAGAGCTATATAGGGATCTGAATATTTTCTGGGGTTTGTATCCAAACTCAATACGTAAACCTGATACTTAACTCGACCACGGGAGAAATACTTGGGGTCGGATTGAGATGCCAGGCATATCAATGTCTCCGCAATTTCTCAAATGCCCATCAATTAGTGTTGAAGGCGCACGTTTACTTCAACATTTTCCATTTTCCATTTTCCATTTGTACTTTCAACAGTTGTCCAATTAACTAAGAGTCTCTCATTTTGTTGTCACCTCAAAGAACAAAAAAGTATAATACAGTACATGGTATTTGAAAGTTGTTTTTGCCATCCATCATCATAGACGTATAAGATTATGTATTAGACTTTTTTTTGTGCACATTCCATAAAGTATTCGGGTAGTGAAGTATTAGCTCTAATAATTTTGTAAAATGACCAAGTTAATTGCTAAGACTTATAGTTGATTACCGGAGGGCAATCATTCGAGTCAGCGGGGCTATAACTATCTTTAATTGCTTCAAGATGAGGTGAGACTTGAGAGGGTAGCTACAACTGCCTGCCCGCATTTCGAGTTTAAGAACCATTCCTTTTCCCTCAAATGTTGGATCCGCAGCCAACTTCCCTCTTTCACTCTCAGATCTCCGCCGGAAGGTTTGTTTTCTTCTCCTCTCCACTTTGCAGACCTATCATCTACAATACATCCTTCTCTTCACTTCACTTCATTTCACTTCTTGCTTCTACGCTTCTTTATCCGATCCGCCATTATCATTTCCTTACAGGTTCGATGACGGAGCTCTTGAAATTCTACAGACGCTGTTGATTTCGAAAGATGCCAGATCGTCTGTGGAAGTTCGCTCGAGCTTGAAACAATTCATGAGACTTGAATCCCTGTGCGCGCTCAGGGGAATCGCTCATAGAACCGTCGAGCAAAAGCTCTCTGTCCTGGAGTTCTTCGTTAAGGCTTTTGCTCTTATTGGAGATTCTGAGGCTCGTATCCTCGGTCAATCGTTCCTCGTATTTATTTCTTATTTCAACATATTTAGGACTATTTGCCCTCCCATGAACGATCATTTCCGCAACATCGGTTGCTCAGCAAACTTCTATGAGATCCAACGACCTACATTTTCCCCATAAATTATAAACCGCAACATCAGTTGCTCTGTGAAACTTTACCTACTCATGAAACTGCTACTTACCATTTTCATTGGATTTGCAGTGAAAAATTTTAGCTCATTCATGGCTATATTTAATCTTGTATACGTGGCATGTACACAGAGTTGCTTGGCACTGAGATACGAGGCACTTTTGTTGCGTGAGTTCAAGTCCCCTAGCCATCACTGGCTACGAGTTAACTGCGAGGAGTGGATCAACTTTGCTGAGCATTCCCTAGATCGCGGTTTCCACTCCATTGCTGGAAAGGTACCATATCACCATAACAATACAAAACAGTATTCAACTGCGGTCTAATATTTTTTGGATGTAGAGTTTGCCTTATGACCTCTACTACTGACTTGTAGGAAAGGGGATAAACGTTGCATTTTACACGAGTATGAGTGATAAAATATCAAGCTAAATCCTCTTTCTATCTTCTTAGTATATTGAAAGATGCCAAAAAGTATGCTATGCAGTGACTAGGCAAACCAACACGAGTCTGACGTTTTTCTACTGTGTGGAAGCTTCTTCATCTGTTGTTCCTTGTCAAGTGCTATTTATACTAATATTCATGGAAGAGTTTTAGTAATTTTATTGGTACCTATATAATACTCGACTCTTTATATGCTTGTTTAGGATAGTGAATGTGATTCTACTACAGGATCGTCTTTTATGTCCAGTGGAAGCTAGCATCGAGTCTTATTCTGGATTTTGTTCTCACAACGTAATAATGTTGATAATTTAGCCTCTACTATTATTATTTACTGTTTTAAATCAGAGTTTTGCTTACAAAATTTTGCATTCTAGGCCTGTGCAAACGCATTAAATTCTCTCCAGAAGAGTGATATCGTAGGTGTCAAAAACTATGGAAATGGCGATGCTGTTGTTAAAAAAGTACAGAAGCTGAAGGGTGTACTAGCATCTGCAAGTCCTAGTTCTGGTATATTTGGCTTTGCTGCTTCTCTTGCACATCATTCGATTTTTTGTTATTCATCCATTTATGAATTAAGATTTCAACCCCTTTCTGATTAAGTAATTTTTTGTGGCGCATGATGAACATAGTTCAAACGGAAGCGGCAGGTTACTTGAAGAAGAAAACAATATCAAAGAGTAAACAATCTGCTCTGACTTGTGATGAAAAACTTGCAGCTAGCTCTTTATTCAGGGATAGCATCAAGAAGAGAAATGCAAGAAAGCTACAGGAACGCCAGAGATTGAGCATTGCTGCAGGATCTAGAATGTGCAGAGAGTTTTGAGGTTGTCTCTTTTAACCCTAGTACTAGAATTGCATAGTTACCAAAGCCAGAATGCAGCTATAGTTAGAACTACATTTAATTCTTCTCTTTTATGGTCATATGGTAGCTGCAAATCCATCCAGAAATTTCATTCATTGGCTTTCCAAATGCTAATCTCCATTTATCAAACGATGCAGCTTACTCTTGCCAATTTATCTATTCTAGCACTATAAAGCACAGATGCATATTAGAAAGTTCGTTTTTTTGGCAATCATTCTCATATTAGTTACTCTATAGTTCTAATAAAATTATTCCTCCCTCCTGCACTAATATAAATAAAACTCTAATTCCCTTCCCTGCAGCAGATTATAAAGTTCTATCCTACAGGTTAAAACTGTGGCTATTAAAATGGAAAACGGGGCCGTCGCGTCTTCGTCTCAAGCCTTGAGACCTGCACTCTTTTGCAACGCTCGATTGAAGTGTCTGCGGTCCGCACACAATGACTCCAATGTCTACATTCCCCCACGAGTCTGATGCCGTTCCAAATATTTCTGTAGCACAACAAATTAGACAAAAATTATACGGTTAGCTAGCTGGCTAGATAGATATAAGCTAATACCTATGTGTCTTATCAGGCGTTATAGTTTGAGGAATCAGGTACCCTTGAAATCTGGCCTTCCGCCGTAGTTTATTGAAGTAAAATCGCTGTATAGGTCCCTTTCCGGCGTTGTCCTTTCCTGCAGCATCGAGCTAGCCTCCACACTATCTTCTGCTGGATCTTCTTCGGATGATAGACACTTGTTCTCCCAAGCATGCCAAAGAGCAATCACAAACCCCCCAAATAGGACCACACTTACAACCATGCATATTAATAACAGCAATCCTCTATACCACCAATAAGAGATATCATAGGGGTTTAAATAGCACACGTCTAATAAACCCAGTAATAAGATGAAACCGAGGATTGGGACAATCACATATGTTCCCGACCACCCTTTATCTCCTGTTCCAACCAGAACCGACATGCCCTGTCCCCTTGATCTATTGGAAACAGATAAGCTTTTGAACTTTTCAAATTCGCCTTCTTCCTGCAGATGACAAACAAACATATTCTTGTAGCTGAAGATAGGATAGGATTCACATTTGGAAGAAATCACAATTGAACCTACCAAACGGGGTTCCAATTCTTGGGTGACATAAACTTGAATGTTGACGTTCAATCCATCAAGCGAGGATGGATTGAGAGCCTTCACGCCTATGGTTGATAAGAGAGGAATTTCACTTGATCTCTTTACAGCCCATATGAGTATAACATCCCTTGGAAGACATGGCTTGCTGTCTTTCACACGGTGCAGAATATCACTCAAGATTGCTATGAAGGGTGATATTCCACTTCCCCCAGCCACCAGAATTAGGTTCCTATACCTGCACAGGGATTCGTGTCTAATCAGTCTCCAAGAAAATACCGAGTTTATAAGCTAAGAAATTTTAGATGAAAAACATCACAACACAAGTTAGGAAATAAAAAGATTTGAGTATAGAGGACTTGCATCAAATGGTATGGTGATTCATGTCCATAAGGCCCTTCAACATTAACCATGAACTTTGTAGGAGGCTCAAATATCTGAGTTTCCTGGGAGGATAGATTAGAAACATTTTGCCTTAACCTCCATGTCCAATCTCCAACAGCTTTGATCAGGACTGAAATATGGTATTTTCCATCGAGTGGACTTGATGAAACACTAAAAGGATGCCATTGCAACTTCGATATTTCTCGCATACGAAGGAAGACAAAGCCGAGAGCATTGTAATGTAGAACTGAAAGACACAATAAATAAAGGTAAGATGAAGAAAAATACAAGTACATATGACAAGCTATATGGAACTTTGCTTCTTGGTGATGGTGAATTAAAACTGAGAAGAAATATCATACACTTGGGCTTGCAAATGACTAAACCCACAGTGCCGCAAGGAAAGTTGGTAGCTGAAATTACTTCAACATCTTTTCGTGATTGAAAGAATCTCAAAAAGCGGTCCAACATGAAGAGGAATAATCCTCCACAAAATTTGCTGAAATTTGCGTCTCCAATATGTAAAGCTAAGAAGATTATGAAGAGAATATAAAGGTGATGGGTGTAGAAGAAAAGCTGAAAATTTTTCCTTCTCACAGGAGGAAGTGCTGTCAACCATATCAAAAAGCCAAATGAGTAGGTGATGACTCCAGCACAGTTTGCACCACCATCACTTTTCCACTCAATGATCTGAAGTAAAACAATCACTAAAGAGATCAGTCAATAAATTTAGCAAGCTTTTATCTACTTCAACTTAGCAAATAACTCTTAGTACGAGATCTCACGCTCTTTAGCACGATGCCTCGAATGAACCAGACAATCATATAACAGAGTCCATGCACAGTGACAAGGAATATTATGAGATTCCCCAACCATATGTGGTACTTGGTGGCATGCTCAAAGGGTACATCAATCAGTCGTAAGAGGATTGATCCCCTTGCAACAGGGAGGAATAGAAATGACAAGCAAGATGATGCAATTAGACCAAAGCTGTAGGCTGACATCTGCAACATTTGAACCCTGGAAAGTTGCAAGGCATGTGAATAACCATTCAAATTCAGCTATTAGTGCTAGGATATAAAAATGAACAATGCTGAGATAAAAAAGCAAACGAAAAGAGCAAACCACTGCATACTGAATGTTACTGAGAATATCCTTTGCACAGCTTTAATGCTATAACCATGCACATGAGACACGACAAACAATAATCAATGTTGACAAACACGCTTATTTTGACTTCAAACCAGACTAGAACAAAGCTTTACTGCAGTTCAACTGCATAAAGAGCAGTGCCTAAAAGCCTTTGACTTGTAGACTTGATTTTTTTTTCATTTTCTACTTAACTGCTATAGTCAACTGTTTAAGGATCAATACCATTCTCAAGATCCATAATCACACGATAATACTATCTTACCTTACCTTAAGTTGGCAGTTGGGTAATTGAAAAAATTCTAAGAGACCATGGCCTATTCAATCATCCTCAAACATATGATCTAACTCCTTCGACCAGAGAGCATCTTTATAGGCATTATAATGTGTTCATGTGTAGAAGAGGGTAAAAGTTTTAAGAATCTTAGTACCTCTTCTCTCCAGGGGTTAGTGAACTGTAACTGGGTAGGATGGCCAAGTTCTCCACCGTGAAGGCATAAACTGACCATAAAACAAACACCACAAACAGCACAATCCCAATAAACTCTGCAACAGTTACCACCCCAAATGGCCAACCCACCAGCACCGGGAATGTCCCCAAAGAGAACTTTGGCTTCTGCTTCTCCCTACCACCAACCAGAGTCTGCCTTTAGTGACAGAAACCAATGCCTTTGTTTCCCTTAACAGAAAATTTTCATTTTAAAGAAATCCATTCTAGATTCATTCAGCAACAGTTACCGCAAATACTTTTCAATGGACAATTCCATGAACCTACTTTTATGCAGCACATCCTTGTCATCCATCCACTTCATAGGGAAGGCCAGCATCAGATTATTGATGAGACACTCCCTCTAATATGAAATGAAAACGATCAATTTTATTTTTATCAATGTTCCATTTATATTGGGATTAAACTTTTAGGCCAATCTGGGCAGCAATAATAATTGCATAAAGAATGATATAAAGCGCTCTCCCGCACAAATACACACATATAAAGAATTAGAGCCATACCCTCTCTCGGTAAGCTGCTCTTCCTCTGTTTCTGACAAGAGAAGGTATGGAACAGCTAACACAGCTATCAAAGCAATGGGCGCGCTATACAGCACCAGCGCGCTTCCTGCAATTAAGACATGGATTTACAGCGTAAGCGTGACAGGAAGAAGGCACGTCATCATTTCTCCATGGAGGATTTAGCCAATTACCATCCAAAGAGCAAAGAGAGAGAGAGAGAAACAAGGAAAGATGACCTGCTTTATAATTGTTGGGTGATAGAGGGAAAGAAGGGGTAGAAGAAGACCTGTCGAACCAAACAGAGTTCCCTCTGTAGCGTAGACCCAGTCGTCATAGAAGTTGGTACCCGTCACTGAAGGAACAAAAAAGAAAATGAAGACCCAGCCAAGGAAAATGACCCACATGAAGGCTTTGAGGACCCATCTGGCAAAGGATCTGGTGAGACGAGAAAGGGACTTCCTCCGTTCGCTGCCGCCGTTGGAGAGGAGGAGAGGATCCTGGGAAGCGGCCATGGACTAGAGATAACAAGTGAAGGGAAGAAGGAGAGGGGGATAAGGGAGGAGGACACCGACCATGGACTCCATGAATGGACCTGTGTATATACGTGTAATAAAGATTGTGGAGGACATAAGGGTCCAGCAGTAGTTCAAAATGGGAATGGAAGGAGACGCCGAGAGAGACGGTCTCCACCTAATTTCCTCGTCGAGAAGGTTCGGAGAGAGATAGCTAACGTTCAATGCCTTGTTTGTGCATTTGTTCTTTTATTTTTACATTTTTCAAGGAGAAGAGATGCGCTGCAGGGTAGATGAGATGAGACAGTTGCTCTGAGTAGGGAAAGGAAAAGGGAAGAAGATCGGTTGAGTTCTCTTATTAGATGTTTAAAATTGTATTAAAAAGAAAATGAGGAAAACGTGTAGCAAGCAACCTTTACCTACCTGAAGAAGCTGACTGACATGGGCTTGCTAGTCCCTTGATGGATCATCACCATCACTACATTTGGTTAGGTAGCAGCAGAACTTCCATTCCACTGCACTCATTGGAAATTCGATCGGCTGCTCATGGTCATGGTCATGGAATAATTAAATTCATCCAGTTGCATCCAATTTCAAGTCCAAGCAAGAATTTTGACTTGATAGATGAAAATGTTTTCCCTTTTTCAACTGTGGGTCTTTCTCCGCTATTCCCCGTACCGACCGGACAATCAGCTGAGTCCTCCATAAACTAGTTAAGGCGGAGTGAGACCTTATCAATTGGAAGGTGGGTCCTTCATATTACATCAGTTCTTGGGTTGGGGATGCCATAAAGAAGACTTTTTTTTCTTTTCTTTTGGATATATTAGAAAGCTTCACGTCCTCAATATATCCTATCTAACTTCAGTTAGTGAGAACAAATCATATATGATAGTGACATGGGCTCACTCATCAGACCCGGTGATGGGTACAAAATTTCTACGCACAGCTCAGTTGGCCATTTGACCCCTTGCCCACATGGGGGCGTGTGGTGTGGTATGGTAACCCTCCATGCCCCATGTCCACTCCGTCTCAGTCTCCGTATGTGCTTCATGTCTGTTCCGCCTCCGGGCATTGCTCATGTATGTCTTGGACGCGCTCCTAGTACTTAACATGTTTAACGACATACCCTGCAATTTATACACCCTCCATTTGACCACTCATGGATGAGAGTATATAAGGTATATGACTTACATACACACCCTATGGAGTTTTGCTGAGGGCAGAATATGCTGGAATCCATGACTGTCCCCCCAAGAGAACATGAAAAATGAAAAGATGGAATGTCAGCAGTACTGCATCATCAATTTTAATTCAGTTTTTTTTCCTGGTACCCACTTCAGATCATCAGCCCAAGCACCTCTCTACATGAAAACCAGTCAATTAATTGACTGAAATTCCCTAACCTTCTGCTATTTTGCTCATCCGTTGAACTAAGCGTATGGATTTTTCCTTCAAACCTTTGCTATACACACACACACACACATATATATATACACAAATGAATGTGCGCTTAGGAGCTTTTCTTCTCCAGAGGAACAGTATATATATATATATATTTATATAGAAGGGAAAACTACCTGTGAAAAACTATGTTGTTAATATTGATTGAAGTGGGTCAGAGAGAAGCAACACATCGACATGGTCTGCATCGATCCCTGCAGCTGATAACCAACCCCCTAAGAGATAATAAGGAGAAGCTATGAAACTCAGGATGGATAGCGCCACAGAAAATGTAGGAGGGAGGGCGCTATCCCTCCTGAGCTTCAATGATTCTCCAAACAAACATAAAAAAACGAACCAAAGGTTATGATCATGGCGGAGATCAGGGAAGGGTGCACTGCACTGAGGTATAAAAAGTGAGGAAGAAGAAGCTTTTTTATTTATAAAGGGTAGAAAGAGAAGCAGCAGGAGGTTCAGGTCGTGTCCATGGAAAAAATACATACACATAGCAAGTTATAGTGGAGAGAAATGAACAATTTTGAATGCTGAATTAAAAGCTCTGTCATACTACTCTACAGCCCAGATCTCCATTGCCTGTGCCAGGATCTGCAGCAATAATATAATAAAATTACCTCTACAAGAAAATGAACCTAAGGATCAGCATAGGCAAGGAATTAATTAGGTGCTCCCAGAAGATAAAATTTGGACCAAATAAATTATAGAGTTCAATAAGTGGCCAACGCCAACCTGCCTTTCTTTTTTAGTATTAATTGGGGTCCTCAGTATTAATGTTCATTTCTTTCTTTCTTTCTTTCTTTCTGGGTTTATTTATTTTTTGTCAGGATCAACACCTGCAATGCCTTTGCTTTTCTGGTAAGGTCCTTCGAATATGGCCAGGACCATAAAACAAAATGAAAACAAAAAGAGGAAAGTTGTTTTAATTGAGATGAAAAGGTCATACATGAGAGTTAAATCTCCTTGTAAACCATTGAAGTGTACTTTATAATGCATAAAACAAGGTAGAGAAAGTGGCAGTAATATGCATCTAGTGGCACAAATAGATGGAGGTTGTAATTTAGAAAAAAAAAAGTGGAATGATATCAATAATGGAATTGGATGCAGTTATTAGACAGACCTGTGAGCTTTGATGGCACTGAAATGTGGGGGCGACAAAATAGCTGCACTGCACATCCTCCGGCCCTAATAAAATCAAAATCTTTCCTTCCTCTCCATCTTTATGACTCCCATCTTCCTCCATCATACCACACCAGAGGAGAGATTGCAGAGAGTAATGCAGACCGCAGTGCAGTCAGCAAATGAATGAAAATGGAGACTTAATTTTCTTGCCAACGAAACCGTACATTGCAGCATACTGTATCTATACATTTATGATCAGAGTTTTACTGCTGGATATATAATGTAAATGAAATCATGACAACTCATTAGTTTCTTTCCATGCTAAATATGAAACAGTAACTGCTGTTCTGTATGTGTATACTAATGCGTCCGATTCGTTTGGATGATGCTTTTTTCAGACCAAAGAAAAAGGTTTGTGCGAGATGAAGCAGTATGTTGCAGCTGTAGGCCCTTCTCTTTCATTTCAGCCATCAAAGATCGGTGGTCTGGTCCATTTTATTGGCCCAGAGAGAAAGAGAGGGAAGACACCCTGAAGCCCAATATCTCTCTCTCTCTCTCCATCCGAGGCTCTATCTCAAAGCTCCAACTATTTTCTCGTTTGCTCCTCTTCCCTCTCTGGAAGTCTCTGTTGTGCCGCCCGCGCCCATCAGCTCCTCCGAGGGCACATACATCTTACAGGGCTCCTGGAAGTTGTACTAGTTTTTTGCATTCATGGACGACGATGTTTCCAATCCATTTCGTCGGATTTCCAGCCGGACTCGTAAGGTTGCTTCAAAAATGGTCGCGGCCCTTGCGAGCAGCGATAATCGAGCTCAGGTCTTTCCTCTTCGTCGCTTCAATTTTTTTATCCTGCTATCGCGGGGAAAAGGAGAAAACTTGAATATGCGATTTCATGATTGTTGGTCTAGGCCGCCCTTGCCAGGCTTGAAGCTTTGGAGAATGACTATACCGGCATTGAGACGGAGACTCTGAATGATGACGATGAAGCTTCTCTGGACGACGACGAAGATCAAGGTTCAACTTTTATTGATTAATTTTATCCTTCACTATTAACCTTTTGTCAATCAATTACCTGATTGGGATAATGAATATAAACGAACGCTGCAAAAATCTACCAGCTTTAGGTCCTTAATTCACAGCGTTGAGTCCCCTGCTTTGTAATTAGTAAGATAAAATGTTCCTTTCATAGGTTGAGTTGAATCTTGACAATGTTTGGATCCTATCTGTCAGTCATACACTTGTCTGGTTTTCACTAACAGCAGCAATATCAACTAAGGCTGTACAGTTGGTTGTGTTGCAACTGAATGGAGTTTGCCTGTACGGGACGGTACGACGTTGGTTAACTGCATGCAGGTTATGTCCAAAAGAGGCAATCAAAGGGCATGAAGCGGAAAACCCGACAGGCAAAGGCTCTTGAAAATGCCAGGAAGGCACCGAGGACATTTCTCGAGCTCCTGCATGAGGTAGAAGCAATTATGTGGGCGGTTCTTTCTTTGTGTTCCTTGTATCCTAAGTAAGGGAGTCTGAACCTGATCCCACAATTCTCTTTTCTTTTATGCCCACAGGCAAACCTAAACCTGGAGTCCTTACCATCCCACTTACCATCTTATTTGCGGGCGGCGGTTGGACCTCCAGGTTCTACCTCTAGGCGGCATTTCTGCACCGTCTGTGGGTTCATTGCCAACTATACTTGTGTTAGGTGTGGGGTGCGCTTCTGTTCATGTCGATGCCAGAATATTCACAACGATACCCGTTGTCTGAAATTTGTAGCTTGAGTTGTGACTGTCATGTCATGGTAATAGACGATCATGAAATGGATAATCATTTTGAATTTGAATTGATACTTCAAAGCTTCAGATTCTACTTTCTAGCACAATTACTGGGATTTGGCGTTACAAATTTGAAGTAAATGCAGAAACGATAGACAAACATCCATACTACCGATGGAATGATGTTTTTAACAGCGGGGAAGATCTGAAGGTGGAGGCTGGACGGATTGCAACTCTCCAACCCCATTCTCGACCAAGAAAGCCATCGCCAGACCCGTACCAAAGTGCGCATCAATGTGACAGTGCATCAACCATACTCCTGTTTTTGTACATGAAACAGTTGAAATAGTTAGTCGTTGATAATTTTATTGGAGATGGGTTATACGGTTCCTGAATACTCACCGGGGTTATCGGCCACGAACCTAATGGCTACCCATCCGCCAGGAGAGGTCCCAATGGTGTTCCTGATTGGTGGGTCGATGAGGTTGAACTTTGCAGTGTCCCTCCCTGCATTGAAGTTTCCAAACCCTGTTCCAACCACGGCAAACTCATAGCCGTGTAGATGCATCGGATGATCCTCCGTAGTCACGATGCTGGTATCCTGGAGTACAATCTGCACCCGAGCTCCGAACTTCAGCTTGTACAACTTAGTCCCTCTCGTGGGTTGCCAGAGCCCTCGGCCCACATTCCCTGTGTAGTCAAACTTGATCGGAGGGACTGGAGGGAAGTCGGTCGTGAAGACTCTCGGCAAGTTCTGGTAGTAGGCTTGCATCAAGGAGTTGGCTCTTGGCAGAACGAAGGAAACGTTGTTCATGCTGGCAGTGAATCGAGTTCCATTGGGTCCTTGGCACCGGGGACTAGGCCGAGAACAGTTGATGAGACCGAGCCCAACAGTGAAGAACAGGTTCTCATCAACCTCCAGTGGAACTTTGGCATGTGAGGGGCTCCGGAATTTCGCTGTGAAGGCCGTGGCCGTGGCCGTGTCATTAAAGGCAGGTAGGCTGGGGAGGATCGGGTTGGAGAATGGTCCTCCCTTCTCGGCAGAATGATAGGCAGCAGGCTTGTACTGAAGGATAGCAGTGGTGGTTGTGTTATCAAAGGCCGCGTTCTGAGCCGTGTTGTAGGCCCGTGCAGCCATGTAGTATCGGCCTGGGGCCTGATTTGCTGCGAGGAGGACGTCCGTGGTCTGGCCAGGGCCAATCATGACGATATTGGTGGTGAAGGGCTTGGTGTAGGCGGCATCAGCAGCGACTACTGTCATCACATGATTGGCCACCGCAAAGAAGAGTTCCTGATTGAGTGCAGCATTGATGATCCGGAGGAGAATGGTCTCCCCTTCTTCCACAGAGAAGACTGCGGTTCCTGCATGGTTTGACAGTACAATTGGACACACAAATCACAATCCTCAATATCCATTACAAGGATTGGAGATAGTTAGCCAGCAAATATTTGATGAATGAAAATAACCTTTGTTGGAGCAGCGGTAGAGATCCCCGGGTTGACCATTCATGGTGAATGCATCAGAGACATTGGGAGCGGCACCGGAGAAAGTTGCTAACTTCAGCACGTCCATGGGGTTCATCTCCCACCATTCTCCTGTTTCAATTTCATCAGCAACTTTAAGGATTCTGATTCACAGTCACAACCAAATGACCGTATAATTGTGACTCAGGTGATTAACGCATACTGTTGACCCCTTGGATCGTACCTAGAAGGAGTGGAAACTCGTGCTTGGGCAAGGGGAAGGGATAAGGCTTGCCAAGCCTCGGGTAGATGACTATGGCCCCATAGACAGTGGCTCTGAGCCACTTGCTGTGAGCGTGCCACCAGAGTGTCCCCTCCTGATTTTGGATGGTAAAGCGGTAAGTGTAGCTTCCACCTGGCTGGATTGGGCACTGGGTCACGTACTCTGGACCGTCTGCCCATGGATTACGTAGCTGGCGAATGCCATGCCTAGTTAGGCCATGAAAAGCCAAATATTAGTCAAGTGCATTTAGTAATTAATGATTTCCTAGAAAATATTTGTTATGCTTCGTCTGTTGGTTTTGGTTTACCAGTGAAGGGTTATATTGTAACGAGCACTGTTAATGGCCTTGATGACTAGAGAATCTCCATCCCTCACTTGCAAGGTCGGGCCAGGGAATTGCCCGTTTACTGTAACTCTGCTCCGTGTCCTGCACAGCCTCTTCACCGACGTTTCTTGAATCTGTAACGATGTCCAACCCCGCACCACACATCCATCCACGAGTCAGCATAATCACATTACTACTACACATGAAGATGAGCCAAACATTCTACAAGTCCATATCCAACTGTAAACATATATAACGTACCACAAACTCATGGTAGTGAGTTTCAGCCTCTGAGATGGAAGCTGAAGAAAGGATCACAAGGAGGAGGAGGCTGAGCATGGATAACTGAGCTGATATCCATGGCCTTCTTGTGAGTGCAGGGTGGGCAACTTCCATTTTTCCCTTTGTTTCCACTTTGGAGTTAATGGTGCTATTGTTTTGGATGGATGGATGAATGAATGATCTAGTTGGGAGGTGCAGCTGCTCTATTTATACTAGCTCAAGAGGAGGGATTATTTAATTATAAGGAGGAGGAATAGGCCCCAAAGGTTAGGTTCTCAGTCAAAACAATGACAATGGTTATGTTATGCCTATTTTTATTAATTTATGTTTGTTCTTCTTCTGGATCTGCCTTGGGGTGGGGGTGGGGGTGGGGGCCAGTATACATTATCAACCATAAAGCGGTTCATTATAGACTTCCCAGGGCTTTCTAATCCACTGGGAAAATCTCTCCTACAGTAATTTGAAGTATATGTATAGCCTTGCAGACAGAAACCCGTGTGTTTAAAGCATTTTTCTTCCCCCCTACATACAACTTGTATAAGTACTAGTATCCACGCACTGGTGAGAAAGTAATACTCACAGATTAACTAATCACAAACACTGATTGACCATACTGTTTTTACAAGATTATGAGTGTACATTATATGAAACTGAATATTAGTTATGGGTAGCAACTTGTTAACTCTACTATCCCAGGGGTGTAGAGCAGAGTAGTTCTCAAACCAAGAATGAGAGGCTGGCTGATTGAGGAGAAGAGAGCGATGGTGTTTCAGTTAGGGGAGAGGTTGCGACATGGGTGGAGAGTTTGATAAACAAAAGGCAAAGGCATCTTCCGTTTCAGTCAGGGGAGAGGTTGAGACATGGGTGGAGAGTTTGATAAACAAAAGGCAAAGGCACCTTCCACTATCTATCATGTACCTACGAT
Source organism: Trapa incisa (assembly GCA_030064435.1). Taxonomy (NCBI): domain Eukaryota; kingdom Viridiplantae; phylum Streptophyta; class Magnoliopsida; order Myrtales; family Lythraceae; genus Trapa; species Trapa incisa. The sequence goes on along the minus strand of CM057774.1, from coordinate 97,227 downwards.
TCTGTTGGGTCTATGATATGTGATTGCCTAGTTTGACGATATTTCTATCTTCAAGTTGTCCCACATACACACCTGTTCCAAGAACTATGGCATTGCAGATTACCCTTCAACCTCTCTGTTGACCTGGTTTAGATTTCTCCATCACCATACGGCTTCCAAATCATCAGGTAAACGATGATGTATTATGTGCAGACAGAGATGAGTAGGCACAAATTCTTCCCTCCAGGATCACTCGGACCTGGCCCTGACAAAATGCCTATATCCGTATATTCAGGTGACAAGAAACTAACTTCTACCAACTGTTCTTCACTGATCAAAAACCACGTAGAAATCAACCAAATTATCCAAAATTTATGATGCAAAGAAAAAAAAAAGAATTACAGGCACTTGGTTGACAGATCGTGAGGATGTGTAAAAATGCAGCAACTGTTTTTCGAGCATATTTTGGTCTACTACATAAATAGACTGAGAGCTTCAGCTTCCCCATGTGAATTCCAACCCTGTTATTTTCTAATGTACATGAAGCAACTTCTTACTCCAATATTACTGAAAGACATGCCTGATATCATCCATTTGAGGAAGATGCAAGAGGGTATAAAAGGGGCATCAGAATCATGTCTCCACCTGGCTTTCTTGCTCTCATGATCTCGGGTCCTCGTATTAAAATGACATTCAAGACCAGAAAGTTCTTGTCCATGCAGAATTCTCATAAACAAGTAACAACCACCTTTGTGAGTTAAGAGTTTTGCTTCCTCAGAGTGTTCAGCATCTTGTGTTTTGACTCGCAGATGGTGAGTAATTCACTCAGCATTCTCTTCTGCCCACTCACAATTTTCCTGGATATGACAACAGAACTCCAAGAATTCAAAACCTTAGTGATCCTCTCGCCAAGTTCAGCATTTTTAGCAGAAGATACTGTATTCTCTATAACCCTCAAAGCTCGCCCAGGGCCACAATCTTGTCCTTTGATTGCAGGAAAAAATGTTGTCCCCAAATTTTCATCCTCCAACTTCTTTATTCTATCTTTTATTTGCTTGATAATTTCTTCTACTGTACTGTATAGACACTGGGCAGAGTCCCTTGCCGCAGCTAACAAAGGGGAGGAAGATTGATCAGAGGTGCCACCCTTTTTCTTCTTCTTTCCTGATGGAAGAGAAACTCGAAGAAGAGATTGTATTACAAGTCCATGCCAAGCTAATGGTTCTGTTACTAGTTGTACCAAGAGAGGGATCTCTCTTCCCAGGAAATCTACCCAAGGATCTATATTCCTGATTCTCTCCAACATGCATTTCTCAAGAAGAGAATCTACAAGCCAACCCCCCGATTTGCATCCTTCTGTATTGTGTAGGCTATATTCAGTTGATGTGAGTTTCCATGCATTGCAGAAAACTGCCAGATTTACCCAGTCTACAACGTGAGAACCAAAAGCCTGCCAAAGTGAGAAATTTCCAGATGAGGCAAGGGTAAATTATGTGGCAAATGCATCTGGCTTCATTTGGATAAACTAGTACAAAGCAACCAGCCCACATAGAAAAGCAGTAAATAAAGCCATCCTGACTTACCTCAGAGCCTTTTAATCCCTGATAGACTTCCCCAATCAGCTTTACTGCATCTTCCAGAGAATAGTCCAAAGTTTTTGCATAACGTTCAAGCAGAGATTCCATCTCTGATGACAGTTTATTTTCAGGCAAGCAACCATTGGCTTCAGAGTTTTCCTTGAGTGCTGCAGAAGCATTATGCAGTGAGAGATAAATTAATCGTGCAAAAAGGGATCTTCTCTCGATGGTTGTCCCCGCTTCTGCTTCCCTTTCTTTCATCTGTTACAGAAGGGGGAAACATAGTCACGACCAGTACTTGTGTACATGCAGCACACAAAAAACAAATGGGAAATTTTGAAAAAAGTCCTCAACAAAAGCAGAGAAGGAAAAAAAAACAAGGTACAAATTAGAGACAATATATAAATTATTTGTTCACAATGTCTTTCTCACAAATGTTATGCCTTGAGTAAAATCTACCAAGAATATATAGATGTCACATATCATTTAATAGGAAGTGGACCCAAAGAAAATGATAAATTCTGTAATATAAATACCAAATTGTCCCTATGAAAGTGGGAGATCTCCTCTAAAGGCCCTGCAAAATAGAAATTCATCGAACAAAAATTAGCACCAATGAATTTCAATCAACATGAATTTTCCATCCTTAATAAGGAAAAGGAAGGAACAGATTGTGAATGCCTAATTCAACTCTTGACTACATAATGGAGTTAGGGAATGTAAGCATAGATCAAGAGACCCCATATTCCTTTAAACTCAAGATCAATAGCACACTTTTTACACCAAAATGAAGCACATTCCGATTAAACAAAGGAACTGTAAATGTTTCCCATACTGACCTAAGAGGTAATTCTTTCCTATAGTTGGAGTCCACCAAGGTCTTGACCGAAAATCTTCATTAAAGGTCAATGGTTTTGATCCAATCTTATTTGAAAGATCAAGGAGAACTGCACCGCATTTTAAGCTATCAAGAATGGCCTGAAAAAAGAAGTTCCAGACCCAACGACATCAGTGCATTATACAGGATAACTATATCACCAAATGCTCTTAGAGGGAAAGCTGTACCTCTTCATCCACAAGGTTGCCCGCATTTTGCTTCAAGTCAAGTATTGATGTTTCAATTCTGGTAATCATATACTGACTAGACTTCTGCAACCTTTCCTTGAACTGAACAAATTCAATCACCTGAAAAGCCATTCCCACTAATGCTAAGTGAACAATTCAGAGATTCTCAATGTAGAAATATTTTTAAGGTTGTATATAGGCATGAGTGTGACAAGAATGATGCAAATTTTGACAGTCTCAAATAATGTGTGTTTTTTGGCCCCCCAAAAGAAAAAAATGTGTTTTTATCACAATTATTATTGATGGAAAGGATAAGAGGTTTAGATGCTTAAACAGCACATATACTTAAAAAAGGATATGTACATTCTTTTATTCAAGGGTTCCAAAACTACATGCCAAAACTTATCGGCAACCATTATAACACATGAAATGAGCTATAGTCAAGATAATTTTAATTGCAGCAAACATTTTGAAGAATTTAAATTTATTGAGAGAGGCTGCCATACTTTGGAGTAATTTCTATCACGATATGCAACAAAAGTGAGGTCTGCAGACTCTCTAAAGTGGTCATCCATAAACTTGAGATAGTCCTTAAGCAATTTATTCAGTTCCGTCCAAAGAGGGGACCCCAACATCTGTGGAAAAATGTGGTGTGAAAAAGTTTCCAACAAGATGTTCTTCACTTCTAATGATTTATACCTGGACAGAAGATAATCAAATAGCTTCCATAAGGAATATATACACTGGTGCTAAATATAATGATTAACAACTTCATCTAAACTTTCTTGATTGATGAACAGATAACTAAGAAGAAATTTCTTACCAGTCATAGGCTAACGATATCGTGCCTAAGTGAGAATACAGGTGCACCAATAAGATCTTGTACTGCCAAACATGCCTGCAAAAATCACCAAGGTTGATTAAATTTTCTTTTAAATCAAAGTTTAAATGGAACACTTTTTAATAAACAATGCTGGGTTTAGATAAATATGGAAGTTCTATTTTACTATAACAAGGCACTGGATCAACTATATTCAACTAAAATAAATTAAGAGCCATTTATTGATTTTGTTTTCCCTCTTACACAGTCTCCCTTCTACAGTCCAGTTTTTTTCATATTTTTTTATTTGGCATTTAGGGGTAACTAGAGAGCAACACTACATGCCCTTCATTAAAAGAACAGCATGCTTTTACAATCAAGTAAAGATGCAGATATAGCCAAAAAATGGTCTTACCTTCTGATACTCAATCCAAACTCCAAAACCATAATTGCCTCCAAAATATAGTCAAGATTGCCCGTACGCCAGTACAACTATTATGAAAATCAACAATGAAGTGTTGGAGATAATCATCCAAATGAATGGAGAGCTAACAGAGAAAATCTAGAAAGCATGCATGCTAAAGGAACATGACTTCAGAAAAACTTTTTACACATGATATGTACATATTCGGAAGCATTATCTGTTATACTGCATGCATGCACCAAAATGGGTTTTCCCTTCCAACTGAGTGTAAGCTCCTACTACCAATGTGAATGAAAAACAGCAACAAAGCTGTACAACCATATCTATCCCCATAAATTGACTGCTAAAAGGGCAAAGAAAAATAAAGAAGAGGATACAAAATCACCAAAAGTTCAAACAGTCATCTCAGCCAATGCGAGCAAAACCTAAATTAAACCTTAGTGCATAATCGTACATCACAACCCCCAAATGGTTCATATCCTGGTCCTCCAAAAAAAGAAGGGAATAATTATTTATGGAATTTTTTCTCACTTGTATGATTTTCACACCTAGGTGCTTCAATAATGAAATACTTGGTTTGCTGTGATTATATATATAAACACACACATACAAACGAGAAAAACCTAAATTAAACCTTAAGAGCATAAACGTACATCACAATCCCCAAATGGTTCCTAGCTTGGTCCTTAACAAAAAATAAGCGAATATTTATAGCATTTTTTCTTGTTTATATGATTTTCAGACCTTGGTGCTTCAATGATGATATACATGGTTTGCTCTGATAATATATACATCCACACACACATATATAGTGACAACATATGAGCTTTCTATCTGCATGTAATATTCCACTGGAATAAGAAATTAGCCATTAAGGAATGTAGCATACCTGAACCAACACATTGCTTGATATGGATAAAAGCTCTTCTCCAGGCATACTCTCTTGTGGATCCAAATCCTTTGAAAGAGTAAGGCTATTGCAATACATCTCCACCATTAGCTGGACATAACTCTCAACTTCTGACATTCAGAAAAGTTACAATCTTAGTTTATTTTCCCACTTTACAGTCACCCCCCTAAACAATAGCTACCGAACACAGCCCACAAGCCCTTCCAAACAGTAAGATTATTACAATACAGTCCATTTTCCAGACGGAAGTCTCATATCCAAATGATCAGAAAGGCTACAAGCTTAGTTTACTTTTCCCACTTTCTTGTCAACCCCCAAGATAATTTAACTAACGTACAAGCCACATTAAACCTTTTTATGCAAAAAAAAAAAACAGTGGTATGAATCATTTGGAGTGGCCAAGAAGTGTAGTGTTTTGCACAAAATAGCAGCAAATATACTCTAGCAATACCAAACATACATCCACCACGATAAACATAACAGGTGAGCGGATAATGACATTTCCTTAGAAGTCAATCTAGTATTAAAGATAGAAGTAGTAATAGATCGTTTGTGCATTTCATACCATCCACTGGAAGTTTATATATGCTTCCAGTCAACTCTTCAATTTTAAATATAGTAATTGATTGGCCAAGTGCTTTAACTGACACTTGTGGAATAGATACTGATGTCTTCTTCAATTTCTCAATGAGCTCCTTTTGTTTATCAAAAGGTAATACTAGAAGAAATGCCTCAACATCCGAAACAAAGCAAGCTAAGTGACCAAACCTGCCTCAAAACAAAAGATAAAAATAAGTGAATGAAACATTTTCTGTAAACCTAAGACAAAATCTCTAAAGATATTTGCCCAGCAATATTTTGTAATCAAGTACATTAATCGCATCCAAACAGCCAGCATAAGGTCTTGGTGCCATGAGTTTCTTGAGTATCAAAATGACTTAACTGAGGTTTCTTAAAGTAATATCACATTCGTGTAAAATGTCTTAAGAAATATCAAAATAGATTGCTATATTATGGTAAAGAATAACATGTCTAACATACCTTGAAAAGTATTCTACAAGTGCTTCCCTTAAATTGAAAATATTTTCATTCCCATGTAACTGCTTCCTCCTTTCAAGTTCAAGAAAGGCCAGGTAAGGGCATCTTATGAGACTATCGCTGGTACTTGCAAGCAACTTTTCTACAAAGCTCGTCGCTCTTGAAATACGAGAATCAATCTAGGGAAAACCAATAAAAAGTTTATGAAAAGATTGTAGCAGAGGAAACACTAAAAGGAAAGAGTGCATAAGATCAAGTAGCTATTGGGAATTCAGAAATCTTGGTATGAACCTCTTCATCTCCCAAGGATGATAATTGGTGCTCCATATGCGAAGCAAGCAATTTATCCTCAACAGGCCCATTGCGTAAGCTTACTCCATCTTCCAGGAGACAGCCTAGATAATGTTGAAAACACTCCCAATCATCAGGGCTGCCAGATAGATGAAACAAAATTAATACAGAAGTTCATAAGTAAAATGCCTTCAAATTTTCAATAATGAACTCTTATTACCAACATCAAGTAGATTAATGTTAGAGGTGGACATGTTAGAAAATTTCATGAGGTCTTGTTACATTCTAAGGAAAAAGCCCAGTTCAAGACCAAGCAGCATGTTTCTACCACAATAAACTTAATTTGAAACTAGACAAGCACATCTTACCAGTTACAATATTAATATGTAACAGGTTCATTTGGTAGGTAGAGAGATTTTCATGGAGCTCATATATGAGATCCACAATATAGAAAATCAATTATTCCTGAAGAATTTCTGAAAATGTACCAATGATAAGAAAAAGAAACAGATTAACCTGATCCTTCAAAATCAATTCGCTTATTGCTAAGCAGTAAACAATGGCTCAATTATCATTTTCTTGAGAATTAATAATCCTACCATAATTCGAGGATTCTTTTATAAACTTCAGTAGCAGCAGCATAGTCAGCAGACCGAGCAAGAAGCCTCCCCTGTCAACTTAGAGATAATGGTACATATTAGTAAGTAGGCAAAAAAGATAATGACCAAAGAGAAGTGAAGATACTTTCATGACCAACATCTGCATCTTTATTTGAAACCATGACCAACACAGGGTTAATATGTTAGAAATGAAAGCTACCTGTATTTGTAATCTATCAACCTCAACCATTAATAGTGACCCCAGATTTCCAGAGAGGATTTCCAGAGCATCAACATATTTTTCTTGCTGTTCCAATATGGAAATGTAGATGATAAGAGCTGTCAAAGATCACAATTCAGCACACTATACTAACAATAAAACAACCTTAATTTTTTTCTAATTCACAAACAGTACCTTCTGGTTCATGCAAACTGTGGGCTGCAACATGCTTCTTAAGCAAACCTTCAGCTAACAAAAGCAGCTTCTCCCCACCATTTCCACAAAGAACCTATAAATGGTCCATAAAATGGAAACAAACAGAAGCACACACGATTATCTTTTTATTAGATTAAATATAACCTTAAATATAATAAGTCTTACTATTAAACAAGTTATTACATTCACTGCTAAAGAAGTCAGATAACAGATTCAATCACTTTTGAGAGGATGAGTATATTCATTCCATCACGTTTATAACAAAAGCTTAGATCTGTTTGCCTATCTCAAAACTAAGATACAAAGATTAATACCAGAAAAGCCCATTAATTTTCCCCTTGCATGCAATGCAAATTAAGTCCCACAAACAGGAGTTCAAAAAGAACAGCGGAAGATTTATTAAGAAATGAACAAATAGCTAGATGCCTTTTCTTGCCGAGTATACCTGTAACTGAATGCTACAAACTGCCCAGAGCAAAAACCTCTCTTCCCCAGCCACCTTGTACATCTTAATGGCTGTCTGGCCCAAAATAAAATGGGTGGAGTAATAAGGATATCAGGATGAAGGGTTATGTATGGGAAGCATGGAAAACAAGTAGAAGCACTAACCTGCTGTTGCCTCACAAAAGAGTATTCCCGAACATAGCAATTGAAGAGTCCTATCATAAGTTCCAAATTGTTGGGAAACTTTCCACAAGCATGCTCGTAGCAGTTAGTGGCCAAATCCACTGATAGAAACAACAAGGTGAGACTGAAAGCAAGACCATTAAGCCGTACATTTTAAATATGATAGTGGACTAACAGTGGTTTAGCCGCTCAAAGGCTATTTGCAGTGTACTAAGAGTGAGATCATCCACTACAGCGGAGTCATCGGAGTAAAGCAGATCCTTAGCTTTCAAGCAGGTGGACAACGCCTCCTCCGGTTTTCCCATTCTTTCCAGAATGTGAGCTTTGAGAGCCTGCGAAATGCGCCATCATTAAACTTCAAATTCCAGCTTATCTCATATCGAAAGGGATAAGAATAGCTCTCGAAATTCATGAAAGATAAGTTGGAAAACATCACAGCACGCCAGACAAGAGACCGAATGTCTCCCACCAATACAAGATGTGAAAGAGAAGGGGAAAAGGAGCCAAGACATAGGCAGAAGACGGTATCTTACAAGAACATAAGGGGAAGTTGGATACTTCCCGAGGAGGGAAGCGACGTGCTTGAGAGCGTTCTTGAATTGACGAGAATCAATGGCGTCCCAAATCGGACGGACCCGCCGCTCTGGTATGCCACCGGGAAGACCGAAGTTGGAAGACATCGGCAGGGGTGCGTGAGTGTTAAGAATTTTAGGGTTCAACTCGAGCTTGAAGATGCAAAGGGGGGCAACTCTCGGATGCTGTTGTAGCCTAGCTACTCCTCTCGGCTGCTGACTTGACACTTGAGTTGTATGCCATGTACTACTACCGAACCGATACCCAAGCGAGGCGAATCCCTAAGCCCTAATCTAGCATAGTTTTTTTCCCTATTTTTTGTATATTTTAAAAAGATACAATAAATAATAATAGTTGGGCAAAAAAACTAATAAATAATAATAATATCAACGTCACCGGACTGGCCGTTCCGTCCGGCTCCGTTTGCATATGGATTCTTCTCACAGTAACCAATGTTCCGGCCGTTCTTCGACAGATCCGAAGCCCTCCGTCGCCACACCCTATAACTTCGCCTTCACGAGACTCCTCTAATTAACCCACATCACAGTCTCTCCCTTTTCTCCGTCTTGCTGAAGAAGCTGCTGAATCTATCTGTGAATTCTGGCCAAAACCCCCTCTCGCCTCGGCTTTAGCCCAGGGTTCCTCCATCCCCTTCTTACGGATTTTCTCCCTGCAACTCGAAGATGATGGGCGCTGAGAACAAGGGCCACGACCACGAGGAAGCTCACCTCTACGCTTCCAAGGAAGAGATGGAGTCTCTCGTCCTCGACGAACATCCTCTCAGCGGTAACAGCAACGGTAACAGTAATTTCTTCTCCAGTTACCGGAGCGCCATGTCTTCTTCCCTCCCTGATTCCCACCACCCTCTCTCCCCTTCCGCCGCCTCGGCGATCACTACGGACTCAGATCCCTTGCTGTCTCCCCCTCCTTATCCCGAGCTCCACGGCCCTAGTTCCCACGATAATTCCAAACCCCCCAACTACGCTGATTTCATCTTCACCCCCTTCGATGGCGAGGACAACAAAGGCCTCGAGAGCCCTAGCCCGAGCTCGGCCAATAGCCCCACGAGTTTCTCTCGATCTTCGTCCTCCAATTCTGAGTACATCAGAATTACGGTCTCCAACCCTCAGAAGGAGCAGGAGACCACCAATTCCATCGTCCCTGGGGGTAACACCTACTTCACCTATCTGATCACTACCAGGACCAATATACCCGAATTCGGGGCCGCTGAATTCAGCGTGAGGAGGCGGTTCAGAGATGTCGTGACCCTATCTGACCGGCTGGCGGAGTCATACAGGGGGTTTTTCATCCCCCCTCGGCCCGATAAGAATGTGGTGGAGAGTCAGGTGATGCAAAAACAGGAATTTGTGGAGCAGAGGAGGGTGGCGCTAGAGAAGTACCTCAGGAGATTGTCAGAGCATCCTATGATTAAGAAGAGCGATGAGTTGAAGGTATTCTTGCAGATCCAGGGAAAGCTGCCATTACCGACTAGCACTGATGTGGCGTCGAGGATGCTCGATGGGGCAGTCAAGCTTCCAAAACAGTTACTTGGAGATGGTACAGTGGCTCCCCATGAGGTCGTGCAGCCAGCTAAGGGAGGGAGGGATTTACTGAGGCTGTTCAAAGAGCTTAAGCAATCCATGGTCAATGATTGGAGTGGATCAAGGCCGCCAGTTGTCGAGGAGGATAAGGAGTTTCTGGAGAAGAAGGATAAGATGCATGATCTGGAACAGCAGCTTAGCAGTTCTTCTCAGCAGGTTGGTGATCTATTTGTTATAGTTTGCCGGCACAAAGAAATTCCTTTACTTACTCATTATATGCTGATCAAGTGGGTCTTGCTGCCATGCAATGTGCTCAGGCGGAATCACTTGTCAAAGCTCAGCAAGATATGGGAGAGACTATGGGAGAGTTGGGTTTAGCTTTCATCAAGTTGACCAAGTTCGAGAATGAGGAGGCTGTATTCAATTCTCAGAGGGCGAGGGCACTGGATATGAAGAATTTTGCCACTGCGGCAGTTAAAGCTAGCAGATTTTATCGAGAGCTGAACCTGCACACAGTCAAGCACTTGGTAAATTTGCTGTACCTTCCATAAATAACTCCCGGGAAATTTAAATGGCCACCTGCCATTGCCAGAGATAAGAGCTAATTGGGAGTTCTATGTTTATTCCTATAATTCATGGAACAATTTCTATTTGGTTAGCTGTTTCATCTGATACTGATGCCCTTGATTATTTGCTATGGTGCTTTTGGCAGTACTGCAGGGAATTATAGTCTGATATTTTTATGCATGCATTTCAGGATACACTCCATGGGTACTTGGGGCTCATGTTATCAGTGCACAGTGCCTTCACGGATCGCTCTAGTGCCTTGTTGACTGTGCAAACTCTTTTGACAGAGTTAGCTTCCTTGCAGATGAGGTCAGAAAAACTGGAAGCAGCTTCATCAAAGGTTTTTGGTGGTGACAAGACCAGAATTCGCAAGATGGAGGAGTTGAAAGAAACTATGAGAGTCACCGAGGATGCTAAAAGTGTTGCAATACGAGAATATGAACGGATTAAGGTTATCCAAATCCCCACTCTTTCTGTTGGTGTATTTTGTCAGTGTTTTACTACAGTCTAAATCATTAGATCTTAGCAAAATAGCCTTTCCACTTTGGGCGCTTCACAGTATCACCAGGAGCATGGAGATTCTGAGACTTAAATACCTGTGAAACAGATAATTAAAATGGAACAAATTTTCACTTGTATCTTCTTCATTTTGGATGTATTAATTGCAGGAGAATAATAGAACTGAACTTGAACGGCTTGATAAGGAAAGGCATACTGACTTTCTTAGTATGTTGAAGGGATTTGTTGCTAGTCAGGTAATCTATCTTGTATGGTATATGGTTGCGCTGTTTTATAATCTGTTCATCTTAACCTGAAGGGACTAAGATTTGTTTTTTTGAAATATTCTCGAGAATGATTTGCTAAAACCTCACCATGATATTTAGTTCATGTTGAAGGGATTTGTTGCTAGTCAGGTAATCTATCTTGTATGGTATATGGTTGTGCTGTTTTATGATCTGTTCATCTTAACCTGAAGGGACTAAGATTTATTTTTTTGAAATATTCTCGAGAATGATTTGCTAAAACCTCACCATGATATTTAGTTCATATCAGTTGATGTGCTTTAATATATCTTTTCTTGAGTACATGCTGCTCATATAAATCCCTGCATGTGGGTTCTTCAGGTGCCATCTCTTTGCACTGTAATACTTGTATGGATAATTATGTCAATCAATTAATGATAGCATATTATTTCTAACAGGTGGGATATGCTGAAAAAATTGCAAATGTCTGGGGGAGGGTTGCAGAGGAGACAAGTGGTTATGTGAAAGAGAGCATCTGATCTGTAAATTCAATCTTCAACCTTTCATCCTTCTCTATCTGTAATCTATCTTTTTTACTTGTAGGAAACTGCTTAGGACTTTTGCAATTAATGACATTGTAGACCAGAAATTTATGTTTCCTCTTTTCCAAGAAGCAGAACAGAGAGATCAGTGTGGAGATTTATGTCTGCAGTGGGGATCCCGTCATACTAATATGGTATTGAGGGAATCGAGTTAGTGAATGCAGGCACAGATTTGATGTTTTTTTAATGGCTGGTTGGTTGCGTGGAGAAAATTTTAATGTCTATGGATGACTAGATCTACAGGTAGGCGTTAAGTTGTCCATGAGCTGAGGTCATTTGATTTCCTGAGACAGCTCTGATTTTGATGGCTTACATCTGTATGTATAGTAGTGAAGAATAGCTGCGTAATGTTGCTGATTTGATGATGAAGTTTTTGAATATACTTTTTTCTCAAGGAGTTGATAGGATTGGGGACAGTATTAGGTGGGGCTTGGGAGTAATTATTTGGTGTAGAGTATACGTCTGGGTAGAAAATTGAGGGAGACTGAGTGGAGAAGGGATGTGAAGCGGAAGTAAAGTGTAGATAGGGATCGTCCATATATATTATTGCTTTACAATTTGGTGGTAGTTGGCTGATTGGTACATATATTGAAATGAATTCAGTCAATCAAGTCAGCCAGATAGAAACAGAGGGGATGGAATTTGGAATGGCTCATGGGTCCTGATCATTTGGAATGGATTGTGAATATTTGCTAATGCGTATAGCCTGACAAACATCATATGAAGGATGCAAAGGGCAGAGGTGAGCTGTTGGGATTTTAGCCCGGTTGAGTGAAATGTGTGAACCGTTTTTTTTTTATTCTTAGTACCAAATTAGGCTTCTTATTTCTGATTTGGAAGAGTAGGCACGAACCGTTTCGTCCAGCAAGAGAGATTGGGTGGGAAAATATATGTGTTTACAACAACGGCAACGGCAGAAGAGTGATTATTATTCCACTGGCAATCAAGAGTGTTTGAAGCAACTCAATCCCACATTCAGGGCAGGGCGATAACCAAGCTCAAAACCGTATCAAATTTTCAACCCTTTCCACCTATTACTCATTGACCATTTCTGATTTAAACATGTGCTACTCAAAAGGACAAAGTTGGGATTGGGAATAGTTTAGTTAGGAATGCAATTCTCTAGGGGAGGGGAGGGGAGGGGATTGATTTGATATTACTGATGATGATGATGATGACCCCATGCCCTGCCATGTATGAATTCTCTAATGTATATTGATTATCTACCAAATTTTGAAATCCTACAATCCAAAACTAAGTTAGGTGTCACTGTCAGCCCCTCATTTGCTTAGTTACACCTGCTAGCTGGCTAGCTATCTATACATGAAGCTTCATTGGGTTGGTTTCCATTCCATAGGATTGCGCAAATAATCATCTAAATCTAAACCCAGTTTAGTTTTTGTTAGAATAATTAATTACCATATCATACATGTATCAAACAAACAATCTGTGAAGTTTTTCTTTATCCCTCTTTTCCTTTTATAATTATCAGATTTCTTCGGTAATAAACAATTTTAGATAATTACACAAGAAAGACAAGTCATATGTACCAAACCATACTTTATTTGTTGATTATATATATGCTTGATGTTTGAAATGCATATAAAAAAAATTAAATAGTTGCATGTTCGTGGAATCTAAAAGCGACTGCATCATCAACATAATGTATATGTAGATTCCTGGTGCTATAAAACTATATAGTAATCCATGTTTAAGTAAGAAAAAAGAAAAATCTAAGGGGTAATCAAAACTCCTCTCTTTTTACCATGGCCATGCATAAAAGAATTTAAAAAAAAACATAGCATGGCATGGCCCATTGAACGCGTTTGGTGAAGAAGCACAGGGTGTCAAAAACCAAACTAATCATCTTTTTCCCTGTCCATGATCAATTTTTATTTTCGGCTAACCGGATCCCAATGAAATGATATAATATATGGTCGCATAACAAAAAAAAACAAAAAGGAAAATAATAGAAGAACATGACAATGAAATTTATGGTTCCTTCTTGCACTTCACCTCTGGTGTGGTATGTGCCTACCTAACCAAGTACATGAATGAGCTATCTAATTTATATATGTGATTATTTTTGCTGGTATAGTAGAACTACAATGTATATTTACGTGTGTACTCACATATTTTACTAAGTATATACAATTAATAAGATGTGCACCCATCGGAATTCCCGGCAGGGGAGGGAATCTAACCTGTAGCCGGACCATTTTAGTCATTTGGTTCGTAGGTAGGCTACCTCCATCTATATAATACACACTAAAAATGAATTATGAATAAACAAATAAATTAAAAAAAAATCCGTTTGCTCGTACCAATTACACCAGGGTTGGGGTATATATGAACGGCACTTTTTGCCCTCATTTCTAGCCTTCCACCACTTCACATCCATTTTCAAGCATCAGAGAAGATACGGGCGGTCTAGCTAGCTCCCTAGCTGCAGAGCTTGGAGGGGGAGGGATATATTCTCGATCGTCGGGACCAATTCATGGGGAACAGCTTGAGATGTTGTTTGGCTTGTGTTCTACCCTGCGGAGCTCTTGATCTCATTCGGATCGTCCACATGAACGGGCATGTGGAGGAGATCACCGGCCCCGTCACAGCATACGAGGTCCTCAAGGTCAACCCCAACCACATCCTCAGCAAGCCGACCTCTCAGGGCCTGGTCCGCCGTATCGACATAATATCGCCTGAGTCCGAGCTCAAGCGAGGCAGCATCTACTTCCTCATCCCGTCCACCGCCACCACCCTGCCCAAGGGTGACAAGGCCGATAACAAGCTTCTGCAATCCACAACCCCCACGGGCAGTAGTACTACAGTAGACATCAAAAGATCACTGAAACTCGACGACAACTCCCACATCAGCAGCTTCAGCGAAGTGGACGTTGCTGTATTGAAGAAAATATCAAAATCGAAATCATCGTCGCCATCATCTCGCAGGGAGAGAAGGAGAACGAGAAGTGGGCGGGTCGATGTGTGGCTCCCGCATCTTCAAAGCATATCCGAAGACTGATCTGTTTAGCACCCTCCTACGGAAAAAAGGAAAGAACTAACAAGACAGATCTCCTTTTTTGCTCCTCCTGAAGGTTGAAGTAATGCCTGCTAGGGGGACGATTCTTCTAGCGTGTATGTTTATGCATATGCTTGCATGCGTGGTATTTTTTCCACAGTGATCCATCAGGCAGGCACAGTTTTTTTTTGTCATTGTAACGTGTGGAAAACTTTTGTACCTGGTGTAATTGTAATGATAGTCAAATGATTCTGAACTAAATACAAGTTGATGGAGGGATCCAATACTATTGAATGATAATTGCGTATGCATGCTTCTGGTATTGGTTGATTGAATCCCTGAGAGAAATAAGCTTAATTAATGTCTTCGTATATAAGTATATATATATATATATATTCATTTCTTGGCATTGGAAGTAAAGTAGATTAAGAAGAGAACCATACCATTAAATACAAATGGCTCATCTTTAGGTGATGAGCCATTTGTCCTAAATTTATAAACGATAGAAATTGAATAATGGTAACCAATCAAACATAAAAATAAATATATTGTTCGTGAATATGACCATATATGTAATATGGATAGATAGAAGAAGACAGCTGCACGATGCATAAAATAACAAGGTGGTCTCAAACAGGCTAGCTGGGTAATGGTACGGGGCTGGTTGCTTGGATTCCATACCCAGATAAATAAATTTTGTTGGTACTGTTACACGCTCAATAAGATTAGAAGAAGAGGACACAGGCAGGCATGGCAGCAGGGATGTCGTCCAGTCCAGGAAAATTATTATTAGTTGATGAAATGAAATGGCTGGCACTAAGTATATCTCCATGTGGGTGGATCTAGCTATTAGCTGCCTTTCTTTCCAATCTTTTTTTTTTATTATTTTCCTAACCCCAACACGGGTTGGGATTTGGGAATCTATATTTCTATAGTATATACACGGACGTTAATAGAAGTTGAATGGGGGCATGGAGCTCAGGTTCATTGTTTATTCATCAAGTTTACATGATGAGCCAAAAAGGTGTATGTACGTCCAAGTTCAATGGGCTCATTTACAACTTGAAGATACTATATGTATATATATATATTATGCAGCCTTAATTTGATGTGCGAGCTGGCATAATGATGGAGGGATGGTTCTAGTATTCAAGGATGTATCCATCAGAAAAATGAGTTTGATATAAACTAGTTTGATCGAGTGACAGTTCATGCATGTACTTTTTTTTGCACTTATTCATGCATATACTTGACTTGGTTGTACTTAATTATAACTATTTAATCAAATGATGGTACAATTAATCTGCAATTATAACTATAAAGCATGGAATTAAACAGCTTAATTAATGGCCACCATGGATTATTGTACCACCCATCTAAAAATTGCAACCAGCTTTTGTATACATCTGAGTGTGCACGCACGCAGATCAGTGCTGCACCGCAAGCTTGGATAGAGATCACATGCACTACAACACCCAAGTTGTCCTGATGTGATCAGATCTATCTTTTCTTTGGTAAGTAACTCGGGTGTATATAGATATATATCAAATTTTCCTTGCACACATTGATAGATGTAAGAATCATTGTAATTGTAGTTATCTGGACCAGAATAATGAAATATACATATATGTTTGAGTGATGATAGTAAATTAAGTTATTTCTCTATTTCTGTTGTTGTTGTACCACGAGGACGGAAGCGTCTGTATGGAGATCCGGGGAGGCTAATAGATCCCCAAGCACACCTAGCTCGGTCACGTCTATCCAGTCGGCGAGGCCGGACGTCTGGGTGCACTCAATCCCGCACCGGCGTCCCACCATAACCAGATCAAACTCGTTGGCAATGGTCCTCACCAGCAGAGCCGTCTCCGGCCCGTCACGCACCATCTCCCTCCTGTACCTCACATTGGGGCCTGCCTCGTTCGTGCTCAGGTCCCCCAGCACCTCGTCGTTCATTACCTCATCCAACCTCAAGGTCCCGCCCGCGCCTTCTTCATGATCTACTTTCTCGCAGAGGTGGACCACCGTCAGCACCAACCCTGGGTCCCTCGCCATCCTCCTGCCCAGAGCCAGCGTCTCCATGTCATCCCCTCCTCCTATGTAGAACATTCCCACGTGGAACTGCGGCTTGATATCCGCACCTTGGGCTAGGTGGCCCCGGTCGACAAGTATACCAACCGAGCACGGAGCACGCTGCAGCATCGCCACGTTGAGGGTCCTAATATGGCTGTCCCGGGACTCCACCTTGCCATTGGACCATCTGCAGTGGTACGGGAGGATAATCAAGGAGGACAGCTTGTCCAGGGCAATATGACAGACGTCCTCGTACATGAGCTTGGGTGGTGAGATTGCAGTGAAGAGGTTCAAGTTGATCGCCCCCATGTTGTTTCGGGCGTAGTTGGTGAATGCCAGGATTACCTCGTCCGAGTAGGACTTTCCGACGATTTTCCTCTGTTGCTGGTGGGAGATGAGTACAGGGGTGGCCTGGCCAACCAGCTTGATCAGGTGGATGGCGTTGACTCCGATGGGGCTCTCCCTCGACGGGTTGAGGTAGCTGAGCACCCCTATGGTGGATGCGATGTCTTCGCTCTTGTGGATACAGGTGACTACTGGGAGCTCCATGTCCGGTTTCAAGTGCATGACATTCCTTGTCTGGTATCCCCCCATCTTTCTCGAGCTATCGACCAGCTTCCTAACAAGGATTGGCGTAAGAGATGCCGAGACCAAGACGATGACAACCGCCAGGGCATACCCCCGGCCATCGATGTGCTGCAATTAGTAGTTAATAATTACGTCCTTAGTACGCTCAAGAGATCATAATAAATCATATAAGGAATAATTACGTCCTTAGTACCTTTTGATCGTGGAGAAATCTGTAAGACCCCAGTTCGATGATGCCGTCGCTGCTTAGGATGAGAGCAAGCGCCATGGAATCCTTGAAAGGCATCTTGCAAATCAAAGGGGGTAGAATAGATCCCAGCAACTTGGCTAGAAAAACGATGAAGATCAGGAAGATCTCAAAAGGGATCATGTGGGGTCGTGAGGCGAGATCCCCTAGGTTAGCCTTGGCAACTGAAACTGTGACGTAGATAGGCAAAAGAATTCCGGAGAAGAAGGAATTGAGCCTGTTGACGAGGACAGTACCCAGCTGCGGTCCATCCGGCACGGCAAGGCCGAGAATGAAAGGGCCGAGGAGGATGGTCTGCCCTGCGCTTTTTGATAAGAGGGCGGAGGCGAAGGCCAGGAAGACGATGCCGTGCAAGTAGATGTCCTTGACGGGGCGGCCTTCCGGGGTGTGCTTGATGATCCATTTCATGGCAGGGTGAAACACGAGGGCCATGGAGAGAAGGAACCCGATGATGATGAAGATGTTCTTGTAGGCCATGAGAGGGGTCAGGCCGGCGGAGGATAGAGCGAATGAGATGAAGATCTGGAAGATGTGAGACACCAAGGAAGAGGACAGTGCCAGGCGGCCCAGCTCCGAGTTGAGGAGCTTGAGGTCGCTGAGGAGGCATGATATGACAGGGAAGTTGGTGAAGGATAACTGGATGAAGATGTAGTTGAGAAGTGCCACGTCCTCCTGGGCGGGGTTATGCATGACCGAGTGGACAACCAGGGTGACGCCTCCCACGATGAGGGGGAAGATGAGGGTGGTGGCCGCCATGGCCCAAGATTTCTGTCCCACGCGCATCAGCATGCTCAGGTCCATCTTCACACCTGTCAGGAACAGGAACATGGATAATCCAACTATCTCCAATGCATCGGAGATCTCCTGAGCGTGCGACTCCTCCTCGTTGAACTCTGGGAACAGTGTCTTCCGGAACGCTTGGTTTCTCCCTAACAACGACGGGCCTAGAATGATCCCAGCCTGTGGACGTTACATTGCATTGAAAAACATTTCAAGTTATTATAAGAGAATTAAGAAGGATGGGCTTGGATAATAAGAGATAAGCTAGGATAGGACATGGACGTACGAGTAGCTGGGGGACGAAGACAGGAAGCCTGAAAGGCTTGAGGATGAAATAACAGATTTGTGTGAAGGCGAAGATGGTGACCATCTTGAGCTCCAGCTGTGGCAGCCCATATTGGAGCACATGGTTCTTCTCATATCCCGGCACTCCGATACCCCTTGAACTAATCTTCGGAGGCAGAGTGATGCAATAGGTGCGATCGGTAATGGTAATGTTGGCCATGTCTCTTCAGATCTGATCTCTTCTCTCCTCCTCCCTCCTCCCTCCTGCCTCCTCCCTCCCTAGCTAATTGATTGCGGCTGTATAATGCATGTCTAGGGGCGGGGGACAACTGGGGTTTTATTGCATTATTTACCCCATTTCCTTCCAATGGTTAGTAGTTGATGTTTTGCTCAAAAAAAGTTAGCTCGTCAAATTTTAGGCCATGCTAGCTAGCTCGTTCGTTTGTTATTGTTATGGGCCTTCTTCCTCATCCTTCTTGCCCTATATTCACAAGTTGTCCGTTACCGTTGTTTTCAGTTGTTGTCTGTCTCCCCAAGGTTTTATGGTATTATTAGTTATGCTTCTAATAATACCAATCCCAAGTTGGATTGACCTATTATTATCCCAGGCTCAGGCTCATAAGACGGCCAAATTTTCAGCCTGTAATTAGATGAAGCCCAGATACACCATCATGGTTTCTTTTTAACATAAGTGGATGCGGAACTACTGAACCGCATTCTAAACCAAACTTGAATGAATTATTGGGCTGAGACTTGTAGAGAGGAAAAAAAAGACTTTGAAGAGATTAGATTATTGGGCTGAGACTTGTAGGCTTAAATAAAACCCGCTAGTCTGGATTGAGTATTGGGCTGCAGAAGAAAAAACCAGTGGAAAACATGCCTTGTTGTGGCTGAGCATGCATGAGAGGCATTGGGCATTGCGAATATATGGTCAAGCCCATGGTAGAAGAATAAAATGGAACTTGTTATGTTGGTAGGCCGCAACTGTAGAAATGAAAGAGTGAAAAGGAGAGTGGAGTGGGGTTTGAAAACCATAGAGAGACATCCAACAACAATCTTAGACAGAGGGAGAGGGAGGGAAGGCTAGGTGTGGACTGATACTGATAGAAAGCATGGTCCAACGGTGGCCAGGCTGAGCAAGGAGGCAGAGGCCGCTCAAAAGGGTCCAGATCTAGCCGGATCTTAGTCTTCAACAGGGAGGGGTTTTGTAGAAGAGGGGTCCGATGTGAGGTAGGGTAATAGTTGTGATGTTGTGGAGAGTGATCCCATCTCCCTTCTTTCTCGAAATTGACAAACTATTAAAAAATAATATTGGAATCATCAACAATAGCTGGATTCTATTCATGTCTATACACCTCTAATCTGCAAGTATATATACAACGCATATGCATGTAACATCTTCTAACAAACTCTCTTTCTATATATATATATTAGAGAAGGAAGGATGACAATAAATCCTAGGATTTGGTTCTTCTAAATCTAAAGGATTGCTCGGGGTCCCTCAATCCCCATACTCGGGTCTGCTGCTGTATAACAAGTATCAATGATCCGCCTCCCAGGTATTGGTCTGTAGCAAGCATATCAGCAACTGCTCCTAATTCAACTCGATCACTGCAACTCCTGAGTTCCTGCATTAGCTCGGAATCGCCGTGCCTCTTCCCCACCACCACAAGGTCATAATAGCAGCCCTCCATGGATTTAAAGACGCTCATTACGTCCTGTCGTCCCATCACCTCCTCCTCCTGGTAAGACACCCGTTCATTCCTCGTCTTATCACTACTAGTGTTGTTGCTGAACCCAATGTCCTCGAGGATCTCTGCGTCAAGCATTTTGCTGCTGGAAGACCCTCCCGCGATCTCCATCGTTCGACAGATGAATCGTATGATGGTGATGAGGACATGTGAATTCTGAGACATCCTTCTCACGTACGCAAGCGCTTCCCTGTCATCTGCTCCCCCAAAAAAGAGAGCAGCCACCCTGTAATTGTAATAGCTGGAGGAATGGTTCTTCTGCGGCCGGTAGCGGTACTTCTTCCTACTGTTGTGATCGATCAGGATTCCTACAGAGCAAGGAGCCTTGTCGAGAACATTCCTGTTCAAGTGCCTGAAGGCACGGATCGACTCCACCTTTCCCCAGGGAGTAAACTGCTTGTGAAAAGGGATTATTACGAGGGTGATCCTCTTCTCCAACGCCAACGAGCAGACGTTGTTGTGCATTGTCGCGTACGGAGAGATTCCTTTGTAGAAATGGAGCATCAGGAAGCCTTGGTTCGTCTCTTCCATCTTCCTGAACTTGTTGAAGATTCGCTCGGACCGGTTCTGGCCCTGATAAGAGGAGCCGTGCTTATAATCATCCCGTGGCAGGCAAGGGATCAACAGGGATGAGGGCCGTCCAACAAGATTGACGAGGTGCAGCACACACAAGCTGATCGGGCTTTGCTTGGTTGGATTCGAGGCTTCGAGCAGTTTGACCATCGCCAGCACGTTGTCCTCGCCGTGGACGCAGGCAAGCACGCGTAGCTCCGCATCCTTCTTATTGTGAAGTATAGTCCTCCTCGTGTAAGCTACAAATCTCTTGGAAGGGTCATACAGGATCTTCACTATGGGAGAGATGACCCCTGTCAGGGCTACCAGAGAGATTACGGCGATAGAGAAGCATTCTCCGTTCATGACCTGCACCATTCATATAATTCCTGTCGATTAAGAGCACTGCTGCATATCAGTTGGTAGCTAATCAAATTACAAGGATTGTATCATATATGTAAATTAGAAGAGCAAGATAAACTATATATACATATATATACCTTGGACATCTTCCAGCTATTTAGGAAAGCCAATTCGATGATGCCTTTGGAGTTCATAATAAGACCCAGAGAAAAGGCATCCCTGAGTGGCATCCTTAGCAGGAGGGCAGGCGTCACAACCCCTAAGAGCTTCCCAATGAAGGAGCTAAGAAAGATCAGCAGAATGATGCCAAAATTCTCGAATGATTTTATGGAGAAAACGTTCATCTTTAAACCGCATATGGTGAAGAATAGGGGCATCAGCACCACCGAAACAAAGCAATCCAGCCTCTCCACCAGTGTGGCACCCAACGGCGGCCCGTCAGGTATGACAAGACCCAGAAGAAATGACACGATGAAGGCATTGAAACCTATTGCCTGAGCAGTGAATCCGCACAATAGAAGTGCTATAATGAGCGAGATAACGTAGATCTCTTTCACCGGTTTTCCTTCGGGAGTACGCCGAATGGCCCATAAAGCAGCTGGCCGGATGCCAAACACGATGAGCCCAACAAGGAGGACAATCGATAGGATTGATCCGGATGTAGTCTTGAATGATTTTTCCAAGGCCATTCCGATGACAAAGTTGAGCGTAAGGATAGACCAGTGGCAAACATCGCATATCATTGAGGAAGAAGAAGCTAAACGCCCGATCTCAGAATTGAGTATCTTGAGCTCGGCAAGGAAGCAAGCAACGACAGGGAAGGCTGTCATGGAGAGCATATCAATGATCAAATAAAGGGCCTTGGAGATGTTGCGGTCCAAAGTGAGGTAGTGGCTGAGCAAGAATGCCAAGAAGCTAGTTAGAGTGTAGGGGATGAAGAAGCACAGAGTTCCAATGACCACCGTCCTCTTGCCTGACTTGAAGATGATGAAAGGGTCGATCTTGACGCCGACAAGGAACACAAAGAGCATGAACCCGAATAAGGCGAAGGTATCAAAGGCGCCCCTGCTTTTAGTGGGGAATACCTGGTTGGCGAATGAAGAGCTGAGCCCGAGCGACCTAGAATAGCACCTCCCTGCAAGAAATAAATCATCAACCCCCAGAGATCTGAATGAAATGAGCCTATGACACAAACATGGCATGGTTTTCAATGGTACAACAACCAGGGAACATAACGAAGGATTTACGAGTATCTGAGAGACGATGCAAGGCTGGCTGAAGCGCTTGAGAAGATGATGTATGGAGCGGGTGAAAAGGAAGATGAGGGAGAGCTGGAGGAGGAGGAGCGGGACCGTGAATGAAAAAGGGTTGTCCCCGTACCAAATCCCCCGAGAATTGATGGCCGATACTAGCTGACATGTATAAGATACATCACTGCCTTCTCCATCGTCATTCTGGTCCATGAGAATGCGTACCTGCTGAAGCATCAACTTCTATGTCATCCAATATCCGATCAGCATCAGATGATGACATCGCATAGCCCTCTTGGAAGGCAGGACTAGGAAACACCGCAGGACCATCAGCATCAGATGATGACATCGCATAGCCCTCTTGGAAGGCAGGACTAGGAAACACCGCAGGACCATGGAAGGAGGGTGTGTGTGTGTGAGAGAGAGAGAGAGTGTCAATGGAATCTGTGTTTATTTAGTGGGCATTTGAACGGTCATTTACTCCTGATCAACTTAGGAGAGAAGATGGAAGCAAAGAATGGAAACAAAATTTTAAATCTATTCTAATCACATCCTAATTTAAGATAGATATCCTAAAAATAATAAAATGGGTGACTGGTCATACAAAACTTGCCTTTTTCCTTCAAGAACCTAAGCAGCCCAGTCATGTGAATTAGGTCCCTTTTATCACATGGTGATCTACCATATAGAGAATGATTGCAGCCTTGCAACTTGCTGAAATGTGCAAGAAAAGACTACCATCATCTAAACAAGAAATAAACAAGATATTCATCCTTCTCATCCAATACCATCCCTCTCTAACAACACTACTCAATTTGTTTACTGAGTTTACAGGATATCAATAGGATCAAAGACAAGTAAGAGCATCGTCAATAAATGACAGCACCACAGATCCACTACCCACAACAGTCCTACTCCAATTCCATGAGGCTAGAGATTGATCCAGAGAGTGCTTTTGAAAGAAACTCACTTCTTGGCATAGGCAATGGACATGGGGTTCTGAGCAGTAATCTTGAAGCCCTGCAGATGTTGCATGGCCATCCCAGCCTGCACCTCATCCTCGTATTCAACAAATGCAATTCCAGGCTTTGCCTCTATCATCCTCACCTCCTTGAATCCCGGGTATTGCACAAACAGCAACTGCAGCATTTGACTTGTTGTCTCTATGGGCAAATTTTGAACAAACAGTATATTGTTGGGAGGAACTGACTCTTGAGCAGATGCATTCCCCTGGCGGAAGGAAACCTGCAATGAAAGGTAATATACAATGTATTACTTCATCAGCACACCAACTAGTTAAATTATGTTGATTCTTAAACGACTCATTAGGGCAAGGGCAGCATAGCATTATCCCATCCCAGAGGGCAATGAAATGACTGGTGATGCTAAAAGATATGTGAAGGATCAAGGGAGTGGACTCACTGTTGGGCCACCAGCGCTTTCAAAAGCTGCACCATTAGGCATTTGAGCTTCTTCTGCACGGCGCTTTCTTTCGCCTGCAAAACATATATGAGGTCAATACAAAGTGGATATACAAACTAAAGCTACTATAGAACTTTTAAGCCTGTGGGATACAATGGTCTGAAAAGAAATAGCTCACAGCAGTCAAACATGTATGGACTCAGTTCATGGACCCAAAATCACTGATTAAATTTGTTGTCCACATGATTTTCTAGTTACCTTTATCTTCTTGCTTTTTCTTTTTTTCATATGTTCCATCTGCTTTAGAAATACAGTCAGACTTCTCCTTGGCATATTGTATACGCTGCAAGAAAGCATATACATTACATCCTGTGTTATGCAAAAGAAACGGAATATTCTGGAAGGAAAAAAAGGAAGCAGCTAGAGTGCACGTGTGCAGGTGCATAGTGCAGTGATAGAGGAGTAACTGAATTTCCTAAGAACAATCAGTTTGATCAAAGAGACCAAGACAACAATAACAGGTAGTGGAGGGGAAAATCGGGCGTTTAAACTACATATGAATATACCATGACCAGACAGAAACAAAGATATTAACAGTAGTTAGGTTGCAGAATGGAAGACTAACCATAGGTTTATCATAAAAAGGGAAGTTTTGCATTTGCCTCACAGCATTGCTGGCAGAGGTAACTTCACTGAAAGCAACCCATGCTTGCCCTCTAAGCTTGGGTGTCTTCAGGGCAACAACATCCAAAATCCTTCCATATTGAGAGAATAAGCAATAAAGGGATCTCTTCAATTCTGAAAAATAAACAAAAGTATAAGGAGGAGGACGGGAATCTCCGCATCAAAATGGTATAGACAAAATACAAGCATGGTGAGAAACTTGGGTACTGTTTTGATGAGGAGTTAGGAGAAGCATTGAGAGGACCTTTCCCAAGTACAAGAGAACCGGGAAAGACGCCCACGTCTCATGTACCAGTTATCATGCCCAGGTTGGATAACCAAATGTGGAGTGGATAATTGCAATCCTTTCCACAATTTTAATCAGGAAGGAATTGGAGCGAATTGCAGGAAAAAGCTAACCTCTAAATCCTTTACCCTTCTATTGAGAACGAATTACACTCATTCTCCCCATCCATAATAATGTTCCTGTTATCCCTCCCTGATCCTCATAATTTTTCCCCTCCCCTACGAATCCTCAACCCAAATCAAATATACAGAGAAGTGCAGTACGTCTGCATAAGTAAAAGTGAAGCATTAAAGGTAGTTGGCACGCGAGGGATAAGTAACTGGGCTCCCATTTTACATCTTGAAGAGGCATGCATCTTCAGTATCAAATAATCATATAATCTGTATCCATTCACTAACACGCTAAGGTAAACGCAAAAGCACGTTTCCGACCAAAGATCACAAGGGTAGGTAAAAGCCGGACGGTGAAGCATTAAAAGCGTGAGTAACCTTCTTTTCTGATCTTCTCATTGAGGTTCTTGATGTAGATGGTTTGATTCGGCGGTATGTCCCCTGTTAGCATCGCAGCGCCGCAAGTGATGGAGACGCTTTCTATGAGGAAGGAAGGACGTGCGAAAGGAAGAGAAGCAACGATGCCCGACTGAGACGAAATGTTGGATTTCAGAAGGAAGGAAAGCCCTAAATTGGTGCGAGTGTGACGCAGCAAAAGAAGCTGATGCTGGGCTTTCGATATAGCCCGATAAGTCGTTATGGCCAACTCTCCTAAATTTGAGCTTTTAGAACGTACGGCCTAAAGGGTCCATTCACTTCCTCCCAAGTTCCCAACAGCACCGACACGGGACCTCGTATCGTTGTGTAATCGCCGGCGGCGTTGCCTGCCTTGCGGTGTCTGCGCGGCTGTGTGAGATACAGACAAGTGAGAAGATAGCTGCGATTCCCCACTTCAAACTCACTCGCTCCATTGCTACCTTCTTCGGAAACTCCCTGAAATGTTTCGATCCATTTTCCGAGCTGCAGCTGCAGGATCTGAGTGTCACCACCAGCTCCACCGTCTCAACGCTGCAGCGTCTCTCCTATCGTCTCTGAACTACTCCTCTAAGAACAGCAAATCTGCCGTTACCAAGGCCAACAAGAAGACCAAATCCAAGGATACCAAGGCGGATGACGCCTCTTCTGCTGCCTCTGACGATTTCGATTCCCGCCTAGATGAGGGAGCCAGAGCTCGCGCCCTTGCCTTCGACGAAAACGACCCATCTTTGGATGTCGGTCCTGATGGTCGCTCCCTCTTTACCTCCTCTCCTTCCCTTTCTGAGCTCACTCGCAAGGACGCCTGCACCTACATCAAATTCAAGTACTCCGACTCGCTTCTCTTACTATTCATCATCCCTTTATTTATCGTTACTTGTAATAATTTTTGTTTGTGTGTTTTCTAATGGTAACTGCTAGCATGGACAAGTTGAAGGCGGTTTTACCAGAAGGACTGCCGGTAGGAATGGAGAAAGAATTCGAGGAATCAATGAGGAGTGCTCTGCTGGTTAGGCAGAGTTTTCTGGATCTTCGTGATAACTTCCGGCGAATTGTGGATCCTCCATCATGGCCCTCTGATAAAGGTTGAGTATTTTTGGACTAATCATCATTTCATAATTTCCCGAGGGATTAGCATACAACTTAACTGATGGGATGGTTGGTTTTCAGCTTGTCTTGCTAAAGCTTGCTTTCTTAGAGCTGATTCGTCTTTAGATGACCCCTCTTAATATAGTGTGTGATGCATTAAGTTTTTTAGTTACTATATTCTTCAAAGTCATCTTACATAAAGATGGTTTGTGTTGCTTTACGGGGGCGTTAATACTGATAAACTAGGAGCAAAATTGAGATTCCAACTTACTATTTTGATAGAACTATTTATTTTAGGCCATATCTGAGTGGTGTGGCTGTGGTTTCTTGCTTCCTTACACTTTCCTGTGCATTTGTGTTTAATTTTCAGCTCCAAAAGTTAGAAAGCAGGTGGTATTGGATGGTCCTGTAAGCTGTGGTAAAAGCATTGCTCTTTCCATGCTTGTAAATTGGGCTCGTGATGAAGGATGGTTGGTTTTTTATGCCCCAAAGGGACGGGAGTGGACTCATGGAGGATTTTACTATAAAAACCCACAGACAGGATTATGGGATACTCCTGTTCAAGCTGAAAAGATTCTCAAGGTATTATTGTTCTTAATTTTCTCATCCTTTTTCTAGAAGCTTTACCGAGATTAGCTTGGACAGTTTTAATTCCGTAATGTGAGTGACCTTTTTTCTTTGCCATGTCAGCTTGAACTGTGAAACCTGCACTTTGGATTTTCCTCTCACATAAGCATTTTTGGTATTTTACATACAGGATTTTCGCATGTGGAATGAGGGTCATTTAAAAAAACTCTCGTGCCAAATAGATGATCCTATTCCCTTGGGCGAAGGGGCTGGTGTTGGTTGGATGAAGGAGGTTGATTCCATGACAATGCCTGTAGGGGCAACACTGGATGATTTAGTGAAAACAGGAATAGATCATACATATGCTGCTGTGGGAGTGGTGGTTCGTTTGAGAAAAGAGCTGTCACTCGTGAAAGATATGCCAGTCCTTTTTGCAATTGATCAAGTGAGAAAGAGCGCAATACCCCAATCTTTTCCTATTCCATTTTTGAAGTTCAAGTGCTCTTGATTATTATTTTTCAGCCTGCATAAACTTTGAATTATATTTGTCATACCATGTCCATGTTTCTGACATCCTCTATTCCTTTATGTCCTTTTCCCCAGTACAACAACTGGTTTACATTCAGCGAGTATGAGGAGCCAGTTACTTTTCATTCTTGTCGACAAATCCATGCTAGAGAGCTTTCAACTGTGAGTAATACTGGTGCTTTGTCAGTTCAAGTGTAGTCTTCTATCAATTTGCTTCATAATTTTCATTTGACTACAGTCCTGTTTGATGATTTAATATGTTTTTTTAATGAAACCCATATAGGTACAACTTTAGCTTTTTGCATGTATATATTATTTCTACCAAACTAAACTTGCTAAGAAACTCTAATAGATTAGAGGAGTAATTGCAATGTTTACTTTTCAATGATTGTTTAAACGATTTTTAAGGTAGTTTTTTTATTGGCTTCCATTTTTCCATGTCTATCCTTGTTTCTCATGATCATATTTATTCATGCATTCACCTGGTGAAAGGAAAAAAAATTGAGAGTAAAATTGTTGTTTCCATTTTTCCATGTCTACCCATTACTGATCGTTTATTGCACGGTAGAACAATGACAGCCTCCGAGTACAGTCGGATATGCTGAATAGAAAAATTAATGAATTACAAATTTACAATACATGCATGCAGGTGAATGCATATAGGTCCATGATGCATGATGATATGATGGTCGGTGCATTTTCTCATTCAACTGCAGTAGGGAAGCTGCGTAAGGAGCTTCCCGATGTTCCAGCAGATGCACGTGTTAATTTCCCTCGGTATTCTTTAGATGAAGCTGCTGCAGTTTGCCACTACTACCTTAGGTATAGTGTTACTTGCAGATTCTAGAAGCTCATGCATCTCAATTTACATTAGCTTCTCAAAGAAACATCACCCAATATATGTAATTAATAGTATTATTGAAGGTGTTATGAGATTGTGTTCTGTCTGATAATCTGCAAGAGTTATCCATGGCAGGCAAAGACTGGTGCACCGGGAAGCATTTTCTGAGGAGAGCTGGAAAAAGGTATACTACTTGGCCAATGGGAACGGATCGGAAATGAGGTGGTTAATTCCCTTGATGAGGTGATGAGCAATGGGTACGGAGTTATCTTTTTGGTTTAGCAAAAAGGGGTTACATGGACAAAGCCTGGCTTTTGATTGGGTGAATCATGGATGTTAGATGGACGTCTTTAGTGGATAATGGTTTATGGTGCGGGAAATATTAGTCAAAGGATGATAGAGTGATTCCCCGTCTTCTGAAGCTCATCAGAACTACCTAAGGGGATGGCAGATCTTAATGGCATCTGGTAGGAGTAGTCCTTGTGATAAGTTGGAAGATGCTTCCTTGCTAAGAATTAGATTGGAACCCCTTTTGCTGTTAGTTGGCATTATTATTATTATTATTATTATTATTATTATTATTATGTCTAATCTAGTTAGCAATAAGTAGTACCTCATTTATTTATTTGTGTATATCCCTTCTTTGTGGGGCATATGCTAATAATACATAAACGGTGCCGACAGTCCATAGCGAGATGTATTATGGATAATTTAAAAAGAAGAAATCACTTGACAAGATACATAAGCTTATTCTCTGATTCATGTTGCCCGGCTGAAGGAATGAAAGATGACTCTTGTTCCTCTGCCAACAGACAGATAAGAGTAAGGAGAGCTTGTACAAAATGAATACAATGGGCTTACATAACATATGCATGCATGACTGACCATCATTTCTTCTTCTTTTTTTTTGCAAAAAGTATTTCCTATTAAATTTATGTTGCTGGATAGGATGGCCTAACCCTATTGACCATTCTGGCCATCAAACTCTTTCTTTCTTTCTTCATTGACTTTTTTTTTGTCATGCCGTAGCATGTCATTGTCAGCATTAAAACAATCACATGTAAAAATGTCCTTGCTTTATATGTATATATGGGTGTGTGCAGTATAATTTCACTTCCTCTCACATTTTTAAAAAAGATTTAATAATATTTTATTGTTTAAAAAAGATTTAATAATATTTTATTGTTTAAAAAAGATTTAATAATTAATGATATGAGGTGGACATATAGAGTGAGTGACTTTTTTAATTGGTGTCAAAGCTTGATTGAAGGGAGAGAGAGAGAATGGAAGACAGTTAGCATCCACTTTAATCTTGATTGAAGGGAGAGAGAGAGAATGGAAGACAGTTAGCATCCACTTTAATGAAGTTTGAAGTGAAGTAAAGCTTTCATGATTCTTTCATCCACCGTCCCATATGGCTTGGTTTGTCTCCCCCAGTCTTTCCCATATTATTAGAGAAAAAAGGGACATATAGAGAGTATCTTTGCCTTAGGTTTTCATTTTCTTGGTGGCACTACCCAGTATCATTTTCCCTTTGAATTTGCTATCCACCTCATAAGGAAGATGCATTGAAGTTATATTTACGTCCATCAATTCACAGTGAAGTTCACACGACTGCTCATAAATAAAGAAGATGTCAATGTATAGAATGGGACCATCCATATGACTAATATCTTTTCTTTAATTTTTTATATAAGTTGGACTCATCCCCAGCACAGCCGCCGCCCCCCCCCCCCCCCTCCCCAAATGAAGTTGGAGTGTTTTTTTTTTTGTAAAAGAAGAAGAATCAAAAGAAAGTTCATTAAACTATATTTGTGTAATCTCATGTTGAAATAAGTGCCATATACTGTCTGTCAGTATACACTATCATAATTCAACCGTGAGATTTAAAGATTTCGTGTTCTTATTTTCACACGTGCATGCATTTTGTCTTCTGTCCGCATTCTATTCTCTTTTTTTTTATAGACTAGGAAGCTCATCTTAATTGAGAAAGTAAGAGGTATATCTCTTGCAAAAACGAAAAGTACTATTCAATTTTGTTGAAAATGTCAAAGGAATGGATATCTCTTACAAGACCCAATTAATTGTTTTGGGTCCTGTCGTTGATGTGAACCAATCCTAATCCTAACCAGCTACTAGCCACTAGCCACTAGCCACCCCCTCATAATATATCTTAGACACGAACCATTAATTTTTATATGTTTAAGGTCCCAAATGACAGCACAGTTGTCTGGTATCATATAATAAGATTATTACTCTTTTTTATCGTCAAATAAGAAGAGGAGTACTCCTTACCGAATATATAATATGGTGGTAATCATCAAAAGTTGCAAGTCCATGAGCCGGCTGGCGAACAAAGTGATTATAATATAACAAAATATTTAACTATATAGAGTACTGTGTGTAGTGTACCGTTTATGATAATTGAAGAGTCATCAACAAAATGATGATAATATTGATGCCTTATTGAATGGTCTTAAAGATTAGGTACACCTGCCCTACCTCCAGTGAGGCGCCATGCACTGTGTTTACCTTGTTTGTTTTTTCTCTCCTCAAATCACTACCCACCCTCACTAGTCACGGCTTAATTTGTGTATATATAGTTGTCGACCCTTCATTCGACTTGCATCACAATTCCAAGTCCTGCTGCTTTGTAGTTGCTGATTTACGGAAAATATAAAAGATCGATCGGCTAATTACAAATGTCGGAGGCTGCTCCTTCGTCTTGGAGGATGAGAAGTGGCGGCTTTGCAAATATTGTCACCTTAGTCGTGATGATAACCGCAATCTCAACATTGGTTGGGAGTGCCTCTGCACAGCTCTCCCAGAACTACTACTCAAAAACCTGCCCAAAGCTCTTTCCCTCGGTCTACTCTGTGGTTCGGTCTGCAGTGTCCAAAGAGCGCCGTATGGGGGCCTCTCTTCTTCGCCTCTTCTTCCATGACTGCTTCGTCAATGTAACAATATTTTAATACTAAGCCTTGCATGTCCATCTCGATTTTTCTTTTCAATAATTCACTCTTTATATGGTTGATTAATTTGCAATAACTACGTAGCATTAGCACACTTATATAGACCCCTTTGTATATCTTTGTTTGCATTTCACCTCATCCGTGTTTTGACATCTTCGTTGGGAATGCTTTTAAAATTACTAGGGCTGCGATGGATCAATATTGTTGGACGATACTTCCTCATTTACGGGGGAGAAGACAGCACGTCCCAACAACAATTCAGTAAGAGGATATAATGTCATCGACCAGATAAAGTCCAAGGTTGAGTCGGTATGCCCAGGAGTTGTCTCATGTGCCGACATCGTAGCCATTGCTGCCCGAGACTCTGTTGTGATCGTAAGTATTCTTGCATCCCGATCGGCCGCCTTCATCAATTTCTCGAACTAGTTCATGCATCTAAGTATCATTTAACTAACTACTCCTAATATATAATATAATATAATATAATTTTGTTCGATCATTCAAATTCAGCTTGGAGGACCCAACTGGAAAGTGAAACTGGGAAGAAGGGATGCAAAGACAGCGAGTCTCTCCGCTGCCAACAGCGGAGTGATCCCTCCTCCCACGTCCACCCTTAACAACCTCATCACAAGGTTCCAGGCCAGGGGCCTCTCCACCAAAGACATGGTTGTTTTGTCCGGTACGTATATAATACATATATAGGTAATGGATCGTGAAACACATCTTATTGGTGTCATGTCTCTCTGTGCTATATATACGTGTGTATGAATTGATCGGTGGTACTCACAAGTGACAAACCCAACTTTTTTGCTATTATAATTGTATGGATTAAATTGAAAATATGCCCGTACATATTTTGCAAGAATAGTTATGATCATATATCTTTAAAATTTTTAATACTTGATTTATATAGATAATAATAAATTAACCTCTTTAGTACTAAAATCTTTATAAATGAGATCAATATTTGTTGTTGGGCTTTTTAAAATATTATTTAAAGACTTGTCACTTAAAATTGAAAAAATTAATTAGAAAATGAGTCATGGATAAGAAAATTAAAAAATATATATATAGACGTACTCATATTTTCCTCTTTTTTCCTAATATTACATGTGTACTCAATATATCAAATATTATCATAGGGGCCCACACCATAGGGCAAGCCAGATGCACTTCGTTCAGAGCTCGCATCTACAACGAGACCAACATCGACAGCTCCTTTGCCAAGTTGAGGCAGCGCAAGTGTCCCTCTCCAACAGGGTCGGGAGACGACAACCTTGCCCCTCTCGACCTCCAAACTCCAAATTTCTTCGACAACGATTACTACAAGAACCTCCTCAACCAGAAGGGTCTGCTTCACTCCGACCAAGTACTCTTCAATGGAGGCTCTACTGATAACCTAGTAAAGACTTACAGCAGGAAGCCAAAGAAGTTCAATAACGATTTTGTTGCAGCGATGATCAAGATGGGCGATATTCAGCCCCTCACTGGTTCCAAAGGTGAGATAAGAAAGAATTGCCGGAGGGTTAATAATTAGAACGTGCATGTGCCGTGGATCTAAATGACTCAGAAGCGCACCCCCAGGACCTTATTATATATGTGTGTGTGTACTCTCTAATTTCATGATGATGGTGGGGTTATCCCTTTTCCTTTGGAGTGTTTCAATAATTTTGGCAAACAATGTGTTCAAGTCAAAGTGTATATTTTGGTGGTCTGGTGCTAAGTCTTACCTTACATTTAAATGATAATTTAAAAGATAAGAATATCTATTGCTAGCTATATATATTGTAACACGTTTCGATTTTCATCTCTGATCTGAATGCTAGCTGATTTATATTCACTCACGTGTCCATAAAACGAGCAAAAGAAATGCCCTCTAAATATTTTGTATCCCTTATTATTTAACATATGCATTAAGTTATCACTTGTCAAACAATCTAGGACCATCTCGATGCATTTGGAGCTATGGCAGCATCCCTAGTACCTCTCTATAACGTAGAAAAAAAAAATTCTGATTTTGCCCAAGAAAAAATAAGACATTGGTTTGGGGGCTTCAGGATATGAGGGTTGGGCCATGTGCTTCACTGGGTATTGGTCCATACTTAGTTTTACTATGATCTCGGATAGCCAGGCTCAGCTTCTAATTGGGGGGCGGCTTATGGGCTTTGTGCTCCTATCTATTCTTACATCTTCTTCATCAGCATTATGTCAATGAAGTTAAATGGGTTATGGTTCTGGGCACAAAAAGTGGGTTAAACGATCTATGCTGAGCTTTTTATTTTTTGTCAATGCTTAGCTTGGACAATTGTGTGTCTGCCATGGGATGGGACATGCAACAAGGCTTTATATTGCTTTCGTTGATCAATTGTGGCACGGGATGATATGAAAATAAAGCAAAGCCTACACAACCACCCCCTTACCCCGTCTAATTTGTCCGGCAACTGATCAACAAACAGAAGGAAGGTTCCGTAGCCAGCTAGCACAAACCGTGTGACCATAACCTGGCGTGTTGCTTGATGTCTTATCCAATGACACCTGGATCAAAGTTGCATCACCCAAAACAAGAGGCGTGTTGAGTTGACCTACTATAAGAACTTAATTGCAATAATCCCACAAGAGGTGTAGCCTCTGCCGTCATGGAATGTGAAGCAAGCATAGATTCCGATCATCTCCATCTTAATGAGGGGATGTCCTCCGTGTGATCGAGAGAGTTCCTACACCACACCTAGGTCCATCTCCGGCATGGCACATTTTAGTTGCTGGAAATATCTTAGCCAAGTAGGGGAAGGCCACTCAAATTTTGAAATGAGACAAGAGGGGATGGACTAGTCCCAATCCTTTGTTGAATCTAAACATGGCTCTGGCTCGTTACAGGAAAGAGATAAAGTTAATGTTTGGGCCGAGGCAAGTACATTCATAACATCCGTCCATTCCATGCTACTTCCAATTAACAGTTGCAGTCCCCTAGTTCTGTCTATTTTGCCATTACACAATTAATTTTTTTCTCTCATCCCAATATATAATAACGACTCCCATCAAAAGTTTAATCATCCGTTGATTTTTGTGCTTTGATTAAGTTTACACACAATGAAGATATGAAAGATAAAGAAACAAACCTTAATTGCACAGGGAGAATATAACATCAAGTAAGAACAATCATCATCATCATCCCGATATCATCCACAAGACTAACCCTGCATTCAGCCGTCTCCCTAACTCGTATATAAATATTTTTTCAATTCCTTTTGACGAATTTGAATGTATGGAATGAAATTGCTTAATAATCCGGCATCCTAGGCATTGCTATTTCTTCTTCTATACAGTAAGATAAACCACAAATGCTTACCGCCATTGCCATTACTTTAAGAAGAACCAAGGCAGAGATAACACTACCTGAGGGCTGATCGCTCCATCGAGGTCCTTGCCTGGCGAGGCTTGGATCATCTCGTACCCAATTATATATCCCCTGAATTTCCAGATCTATCAGCTCGATGACCAACTCAAATTGTAGGGACCTTTTTTAATATTATGTTGTCTCAGCAACTCTGTAGTAGGGGCTTAAGCTTATTATTCCAAACATCCCCGTAGACGGTGGCATCACTGTCGGCCCCTTTCCTAACCTCCACCATGACTAGGCTATCGGTCAGCCGGTAGATGCCGACCTCAATCACCAGCATCCCCTGACGACCCTCTAGCCCCAAATCCCACTCCTTGTACCTTTTCACACTCAGGTTCTCTTCCCTGGCAAACCCCTCAAGCTTCTTGATCAGCTCCTCCGGCAGCTCCCCCGACACAAACCTCTCAATGACTTCTTCCATTGCATTATTGGAGATGGAAGAGGAGGAGGAGCTGTTGTCAAACAGGCCAGATAAGTCCAAACCTGAGGAGAAGGATATGAGGTCGAACGCGTTGAGATTGGTGGCTTTGATCTCCTGGGCCTTCTGTCTAGATCTGATGTCCTCGCCATAGAAGTCGATCACCGGCCTGGTGCTGCTGCCGGTGCCTTTTTTGAACCAGGGATCCCTGATGATCTCATCGACGGTGATTCGGGTGTCCGGGTTGGTGTCGAGGAGGCGTAGCAGGAAGCGCCTGAGGTCAGGGGACATCCATTTGGGGCAACGGAACTCGCCCTTGTAGATCTTCTTGTATAAGGCCATCAGGTTGGGGTCGTGGAAAGGCAGGGAGCCGGTGTTGAGCACGAAGAGGATGACCCCACAGGACCAAACGTCCACCTTGGCCCCGTCGTATCCCTGCTTGGTGAGGATCTCAGGTGCCACGTACGCAGGGGTCCCACAGAGGGTGTGGAGAAGACCATCCGACCGGATCTGGCCGTCCCCGAGGGCGCTGAGGCCGAAATCCGAGACCTTTAGGTTACCAGCGTCATCAAGGAGAAGATTCTCGGGCTTGAGGTCGCGATGGAAGACCCCGCGGGAGTGGCAGTAGCCGACGGCAGAGATGAGCTGCTGGAAATATCGGCGACAAATGTCCTCGGGTAGGCGGCCCTTGGAGACCTTGGCGAAGAGCTCACCGCCCTTGAGAAACTCCATGACAAAGTAGATCTTGGATTTGGTTGCGAGCACCTCGTGAAGGCGGACGATGTTGGGGTGGTGGAGGCGGTGCATGATGGAGATCTCGCGCTTGATGCAAGTTGCGGGGCCGGTGGTGGACGTGGAGAGCTTCTTTTTGTTGATGACCTTGATAGCGATGCTCTGGCCACTGCGAACGTCTCGAGCGTAGTAGACCTTGGCGAAGGCCCCGCAGCCGAGGAGGCGTCCGATCTCGTATTTTCCGAACAGAGCATTCGGATTTGGGGGTTCATTGTTGATGATGAATCTACTGCCCAATCTCCCACCAGTCATGGTAACTGGCATCTCCCCATGACCAGGTTCGATCTCTGGTGGTGGTGGTGATGGCGCCATCACCCCCAGGGATCGAGCGGTGAGCTCTGTCAGATCTAGGGTAGGGTGCTGGGGGAGAGGAGATCAGGGGACCAGACGGACTTGAAATTTGGAATTGGAATGGATTGGATTGAAGGAGACAGTGGCAGGAACCAGGAAAGCTGATGGAACTTGAGACAGGATGAGAATGAATTGGGTGCCCTCCCCTGATGTCCTGAAATTGAATGAAGCAAAACAGGCTAGGAATGGAAGGGATGGGGATTGGAGGAGAGAGGAAATATTTTAGTTCTTTAATGGAAATTGTTATTATTATAGCACATAGTTAATTATAGCTTGGCTGGATAATATTATAAATAAATAAAAATAAATGTTGTGACCATTTAGAAAGAGGAGTTGAAAATAATATATTGCCCCCGTTGTATGCGGCTGTTATATAATTTACAAGTACGTAAATTTGAATTGAATGTACAAGTACAGTTGCCACCGAATGAATTCCCACCTTTCTTCCTTTCAAATCCCTCGTTCTCTTGGGAGCAAAAAAAATCCCTCTTTCTCCATCCTTTCTAACCTAAACTAAATCTTATCTAATTGACATCAAATAATCGGTTGACTATAGTTGTTTAACTGATTGGCAAACCATGACTTCTACCCCTCACCAAGCTCCGTCCACTTGTTTCAATTCTATTGGCTTGGCTGGTAAGGTACCGAAGGCCCTAGAAGAAGGAAAAAAAAAATCTATGCAAGCGGTTTATAATTTGTAATTTGAGCAGCAATAAAGAAATAGAGGAACACATGTAGAGAGATTAGCACTTCTTCCTCACTTACAATAACGTATCAATATTATGCCTTTTTTATATGAAAAAATAATAATATTAAGCTTGAAATCCCAAGAGAGAAGACGTGCTCATATGACTAATTGACTAGTAGCTTTGATTCTTTTCAGGGACTTGTAGGTTTGATCAATGGTTGAACATAATAATTTAGTAAAAACTAACAATATCTCTTGTGACAGAGGGCTAGGGGAGACAAGGAGGAGAGGCCACATTTTAATGTAAATCCTAGCAGTAAATATGGAAACAAACTTCTAGAAAACTCTGTGCAAAAAAAAACTTCTAGAAAACTATTCTGGTGTTAGATCCTTGCATACCCTTTAGACGCTCTTATTGTGTGATCATCCAGCTTCTTCAGGGTCATTTCAATGGGAGGAGAGAAAAACCATCTAAATAGCAAAACAGAATAAAGCCAAGTTCAAGTTTCAACATACAAATACTAAAGCAAACGGGAGAAAGACCAATCCTGCTAACCTTTCAGAATCAGTCCCACACTTCTCTGTCCCATTTTGGAGCAACCATCATCACATTGAGCCCATTTGGAGAATAGCACAGGCACTTTGAAGCTGAATTCCTAGATGTTCAAGCCTCAATTCAATGTGCATTTATTAATTTATTATTTCTTTTTTCCTTCTGCATTTACTTCACTAACCTAGATGATCGGCTTATGCACAAAGCCCTCTTCCCAAAGACAGTGTTCCTACAACAAATCCAGATTGTTTACAAATTTCCTGGTATGGATCATGTAATATTGGAAAATAACAACATAGAAAGTTCATCAATTGGAATGTAAAGTGCATAATTGAATCAACTAACACTTAAAACCTCCAATTTAATACTAGCTAATATTTAGAT
The DNA here is from genome assembly GCA_030064435.1 of Trapa incisa. NCBI lineage: Eukaryota > Viridiplantae > Streptophyta > Magnoliopsida > Myrtales > Lythraceae > Trapa > Trapa incisa. The sequence continues at coordinate 59,034 of CM057774.1, read as the reverse complement.
CCTTCAATGTTAAGAGGCAACAATTTAATGCAAATATTTTGTTCAATCTCAGTCATTACACCTAATTCTTCAAGGGAAAGTTGATGAGGCACAACACTACAACTTTAGGTTGATTTTTATCAATAATTATTCTAAAAATTAGTGGAATGATTAAAATGCTAAATAAGAACCAAAATATTTGGATTAAATTATTGAATGAAACTATAAAATATAATTGAGTTAACTAATACTTAAATACTTGAATTTATCTTTAAATCTTTGAATCTTGCGCCAACTAATATTTAGATTCTTAAAATTTAAAATAAAATAATTTAATAGAAACATTTTCCCATTATCATTTTAATCATTCTATCTAATTTTAGAATGGAAAATTGACCATGCCCAACATTCAACAATAGATCAATTTTTAGTTGAAAAAAAGAATGGACGGACTAAAATGCTGAATGTAACCAAAATGCGTTAATTAAGTTGTTTGATTTTAGAATTGTATGAAGCAAGTATTAACAATTGCTAGGCTTGAAAACCGATGTATTATGAATAAATCCTCAAGGGTGAGCAGCAGCTACAGATATACCTCAAAGTTGTGTGTTTATCGCCTGTCTTGGATTGTTTGTTCACTGTGAATGATTAGATAATCCAAATAAAATTTGAATGACATTTTAATAGTATATTGAGATATTCAATCTTCTACAAAGAATATCAACAAATCTTCTGGATGATTTGTAGTACAACATAATCGATCTGCTAGTAATTAAAAAAGGGTAAATAGGGAAAGATCACTTCACAACATGAAACTTCTATTAACCAAAAATTCAATATTACTAGTCTAGGGCAGAAATAACTATCTTATAAAATACTTCAAATTGTTACATAATTTTTTTAAGGAAACGAAGATGATGGCTTGTTATTATTATTGTATCTTTTATAATTATTAATAGTATTATTTTGTGTAAGAAAATTGATACTTTATTTATGTAAAAATATCACATAATATCATCATCTCGTGATAAAATATATTATCATAGAAAGAAAGAAATTTCCTTATGAACCTTATGTCTTAGTTTGATCCACTACAAACTTCTAACATCATTACACATCTCAAGAATAGTTCCCATTTTCCATTCCTTGTACCACATTTATAAAGCTACAAAGAGGACATATTGTTGGGAAAAATGTTTGTAGGGTTGTTTTAGATTTCAAATCTCTTTAAAATATGTTTGTAAATCAGTTGAAGTTGCATATATTGGATCTATAAAATGCATTATCTTGCTATCAATTTGTACACTTGAATACAGTTGAGAGAAAAAAAAGGAAAGTTGAGTGACTTATATGTGTTGTTGAGTTCTCGGCGGGTGTGAATGTGTGAATGAAACATTTAAGCCTATCCGGTGATCTGTAAAGAGTAAAAGGAAAACATAGATTAGGAGTGTTGACAAATTATTACAATCACAATTGGGTGTGTAAATAGAGTATTTGCAGATTAATATATTAGAGTTTGTTACAAATTGTATGGATTAATATACACTATTAGTTATTGGGGTTGAAGTATAAAGCTTGCATGCTATAAGTGTGCAATATACGGACATTGGCTAAATAAAAGTGGTAGAGAGATGTTCTGAATAATCTGAATTTTTATTTCTTCTTATACAGGTTGATTGATTTCTTAGTTGTAAATTGACGTTACTTTCCTTTCTACTAAAAAAAGTAGTCATCCATCAACTTCAATACTCACTCCATTTATCACCTTACCTGCAAGAAAACAATCAACAGTATGGAGTGGAATTCAAGGCAATATATGAAATCCCTAAATCTAAATGGCAATGGATATCGGTAATTACTGAATAAAACTATAAGTTTTAACATGTGAAGGGAAACGTATACAAACCCATATCGTTTATTGAATTAGAGATTTCCCTTGTAAAGTGTCTCAGGTTTGATTCTTGTTACCTGCAAAACGAACAGTGAGTTAACAAGGAGTAACGAGAGCCTAGAAAGAGGGAAGATTCCAGAGTAGAGGGAGAAAGAAAATTTGGAGTTGCGCGAGTACGAATACTAGAAGAACTGAGTGAAAATTTCCATGGTATATCTCTTTTATCTATTTGAGTAATTTGTATTTATTTTAAATATATATAATTTAAATAAAATATTACAAAATTTATTAAATATAATTTATTTTTAATATAATTTTTTTAGTATTAAATAATAAGTAAAAATTAACTTAAAACTTTAATTATTATTATAATATTAATATTTTAATTAAAAGAAATAAGTTCAATCTATATAATTATTTTATTTTAGTTTATATTTTAAAAGTATGATGTGATAAAATATATAATAATTTTTTTAAAATATATTAATGAAAATTAAAATTATTATTTATTAAAGTATTCTCCATATTTCTATCCGTATCTTAATGTCATGTGTAAGTTATTACTTCACTGCATACTTGGATAAATCTCACTGGTTGCAAACATGTTGTTACGATACAATACTGCTTAATTGGACAATTATAAATTGGGACATTGGTATTTTTATCCTTTTGGAGCATCCAATTCAGTAGCTTCTCAGCATCCTCTATAATTCCTAAGCTATAAAGTCCATTGATCAGCACATGGAATGTAACAATCGTGGGCTCAATGCCTCTACTGATAGTATATTTGTTATAGGAACGTGGTTGATCTAATCTCCCGTGTGCATTTTGGTTTGGCGATGCTCTAGTTTGTGCAAATCAAGTATAATCCTTGTGAAGCAATGTGCGTCTGGAGATAGCTTTTCCATCTTTGACGAAGATAGAATAGTAAACTGTAGCCAAAAGGTCTTTGCTAGCCGAAAAACAGAATAAAATTGCAGAAGTATCATAATCTATCCAAATCAAAAGACCGTGAAAGGGAGAGGGTTCACAGCTAAGGCCTGAACATGCCAAAATGGGAATCTCTGCTAAAAAACAGCTAACGCCACTTCTTATCAGAAGATTAGGAGGGATTGGCATCCAGACCACCATTTCCTGCTACTTCATGATTATCATCATCCGTATTCTCACCTTTCTCTGCCAGGGAAGCAATGGCATCTTCATTGGGTGGCGTCTGGTGCCTCTGATTCTCGGCTGCATCATCTTCAACCTGACAGATTGAGACCAGATTGGAGCTCTGGTAACCTAATGCATGCTCCTGTGGCAGTTGTTTGAAGCATCCGGACATAGATGCTATTATTGGATAGTCATCAATGCTGGGGAGCAAACTGCCTGAAATGGGGAGAGAGTTTATAATGTTGTCGGGTGTAGCGTGTGACTTGTCATCAAACCCAACCATTTCCTCAGAATCAGGATCACAGTTCAAATCGATCCGACCATTATTGCAGCCAGTCTCTGCGGCTGAATCACTCTTCTCAATCAACGCTTCCCTTTCTTCACTCGTCTCAGACAGAGAAGATTCATCCATCAGTTGCGGTGATTCGACACCTCTGTGTATTGTCAAAAAACAAGCGGATGCAATATCAGATTGCTGCTCACATTCAGACTGCTGGCGCTGCTTCTTCTTGCGGAGCATCAAGGTCTTAAAACGCCGCTTCACAGTCATGCACACAGTGCATGTACAAGTAGATCTGTGCTTCCCTTTTCCACTTGGAGGCTGGATGCAAACTATGCAGGTGCAGCCTGCACGGTGCCTTGGGTGCTTCGTTGTAAGTCCCGCTGACTTTTCCCCAAGGGGCACCAGCTCCACCATACTCTCCCCCAGAACAGCAGCACTTGCGAGAGCATCTAAACCACAAACTTCATTGTCTACTGCAGAGCATCCATTTAGGTTGTCCAAGAGTCCGCGCTTCTTGGTATCTAGTGGACAACTCATCAAGTATAGAAAAGAAGAGTTGGACAGACATGTTAGAATTAAATATAAGATATACCTTTTGGATTCAAACCATGAACAAAGCAAATTAAAACATTTTATTGCTATATGGATCAGATCTATTATTCTTTAGACTAATGCTGCCAGAACCACCAAAATACTATTGATATATGACATCAGGACATTCTTAACAATTATTATGAATTTTAATTGTATACTTGTTGGTTTTACTAATGATAACTGCGGCACGGTCTTCTATTCTCCATTAAGTACTTAATGTAAATCACAACAGTAAAGATGGAAACAAACAAATAAAAGACTATTCTGTTATAAGATAACTGCCTACCTTTAGACACTCTTAGTAGGTCATCCAGCTCCTTGGGGTTCATTTCATTGGGAGAAGAACAAAACCTCCTAAAGAGCATAAAAAGAACACGATCAAGTTCAAGTTCCAGATTACAAATACTAAAGCAAACACGTGAAAAGTCAACATGCTAGATTGGTCCACCTTTCAGAATCCCACACATTATCTAGACATGCCCATTTTGGAGGGAGAAGAACATCAACGGGTAACTGTCTCCATTTGGAGCAATCATCACATTGAGCCCATTGTTCCAGATCCCTGCAGCACATGATATTTTAAAGCTGAATTCCTAGACGTTCATGCCTCAATCTAACGGACAATTTTAATATATTCTTTCTTACTAACCCAGATGATCGCCTTTTGTACACGGTCCTCTTCCCAAAGACAGGGGGTTCCTACAACAAATCAAGATCATTTACAGAATTGCTTATATGGAAGCATGTAATATTGTAAACGTAACCGCATATTAAGTTCACCAAATAAAATATATTTTTAATATAAAATACATTATATTCTTCAAAGTCGTGCCCCTCGATTGTCACTATACTTGGGTTGACACTTGGTGGTGGGCGCAACAGATCTTGAGCTTCTTCCCAGGTTAGTCTCAGCTCCATGGCATCTTCATCATGCATAAGTAGCCTCCTGCTTTTGGACCCTATGTTGCGAGTAGTCTTCTTTCCTAAAACAGGAGGAAAATGGATTGCATCTTGATATATCATGCTCACATAATCCTTAGTTTTATTCCAATTTATACCCCCTTCAGTATCTTGAGTGTTTTGAACTGGAGAACCTGGGAGGGCACCCTTCTTTCCTTTAAGAGCATGTGCAAGATCAGCACAACCACCAACTTCTGGAATATTTATGGCTCTGGAAGGAGTTCGGGTTGATGTTCCACGTTCCTGTTATTTCAGTACAATCAGTCTTACTGACATATACTATGCATGTAAAGGGGATGTAGCATTCAAAAAGATTTGTGGGAGATGTGTATTAAAGCTGGAATAAGGTTTATGAAGCTGGACCTGAGGCTCCAAAGAGTGTGACGCCTTACGAAAACCCATCACCAATTTGCCTTCAGGGGTGATTCGGCTAAATATAACTATTATTAAGAGAGGCATTACTATACAGTAACAATTGATCATGCTATATAACAGCAACAAAATATGCTTCTTACAGAACATTGGACCGTAGAGTCCCTTGACCAGGATATCAGTATCCTTTACCAATTATGTATCAGATGATTATTCTCTTCCAGTGTATTAAAAGTAAATATTAACCTGGAGAATAAATACTTATGCAAGAAAGGAGGATTGAACCTGTATCTCCAGCTCGCAGTTGCATAGACTGTATGCAAGGTGTGACACCCTCTAAGACATACATTCGACTATTGTTATTGGGCCAAAACCTAAACTGGAACGTCCACTCATTTCCCTTTACATCTTGGATCCTCACAGGAACACCTTCAGATTGAGATATAGGAGGAAAATATGCCTGCATTGATCTTAGATTTATCAAAACACAAACTAAGTAATTAAATGCTACATCAAAATGAGAAGATGTGACGTACTTCGGCGCAAGCTTTTGGTAGAACCAACCGGCCTATTCTGCCAGCATCACTTGCACTGAGAACCTTCTCAAAGAGGGGAACAATAGTGGAATTCAGACTTGAAAGCAGTTAAGTCCAGCCAATTTTTTGTCTCTATTTACAAGGAAATAAAAGAGGAAAAACATCTCGTTAAGAGTTAAGACGACTCATGGATACTCTCCAGATAACTGTTGCAATTCTTGATCGGTGATTCTTGGCCAATACCGATGAAGCAACTGATTCTTCCCCCGCCCCTCTGCAGGAGGTCTAGCAACACGAACCTGAGGAACCATGACATTAGATGTCCCTGCACTGACAGCACTGCTGAGCTTGGAGAAGCTTGGCAGAATTGGATAAGAGCTAACCCCCTGTGGGGATGAAGGAGGCTCAGCTGTTGTTTCGCTTCTTTCCAAATGGTCAGTGAGAAAGGGCACATTAAAATTCGAACCTCCAAGGAGATCTTCCAAGCTCAGATCCAAGGAAGTATGAGGTGGTAATTTTTTCAAATGTTTCAATTTTTCCTGCAACCTGATATCATCCTCCTTGCTCGATATGCTCACAGGAGGGGAAATATTTGAAAGGTTATTAGCACTTTCATCTACCAAATGCACATTTTCCTGATTGAATCCTATAGAGATACTTTCTCCAGAACCCATAAATTTGTAGAAATGCACAGATTTGTTCTCATCTTCTCTTTTATCTACAGCAGAAGGAAACTGCAAATACCAGCACATAAGATACTAACATTATATTACGTTTAAGGAAAGAGGCTAAGAAGATACTCGACTGTGAATTACATATCAAATCTTACTGTATGGTGTTGTGCATTTTTAGGGCATTCCTTACACCTGACGCCTCCATAATCTAATACTTCAAATGAAAGCCTCGAGACAATACATCCACAATGGACACTCTAATATGCCAAAGTAACATTGAGTGATGAATATAGAGGAATAAACATAAACATACAAAATATATCATACAGATGCAGGCCAAAGATGGATAGGTTTACCTTATCACAGTATTTGCATTTTCTCCAACCAGATTCCTCAGAGTGAAATGTCTCACAGAATGTAGAATTTTCATAGGCTGATCTGCAGCAGAAATTGCAGCTTTGAAGCTAGTAGAAGTAACCCATCCATGTGAAGAAAATGAGAGGACACTTATCACCATTTTGATTTATTTTCTTTTATCTTTTAGCTTCAGAGCTGCATTGGTTTCCAGGCTGAATTTATACCTTTTTTTCTTTCTGAGTAATGATTTAGTATATTAAATATAAGAAGTAATACTGGAAATATAATTATAAATTATGAGCTCAAGATAGGAGAAGACTCTAATATAACCGCAGGAATCAATAGGCTAGATCTGACACCCACGATAGAGCAATTGAAGTAGGAAAAAAGCATTTCTCCAGGTGAGCTCAAAATGAGAGGAAGCAAAAGGAAGGAGCTCAAATAGTATAGATCGTAGACTAAGGGGGAAGGGAGGGCAATTACCCGCACTGTTCACAGAGGTCGACAAGTTCGCCGGATGGCAAGCGCCATCCCTTTCTCCATTCATGAGCCGATTTTGTTCCACAGGAAACATTCATGCAAATCCTGTTTTCCATCAATCCCAGCCGCTCCCGTACCTGCGAATTCAACCTTTCCTACGTCCTGCTAACACCTTTTTAATTGTCACAACAATTATTTGAAATCAAGTAAGAAAGAATCCTGTCACCGAAGAGAAAATTCAGAAAAAAATCCCCCCCTCACCCTCCTAAACAATACAATCTCCCATTTTATCTGAACAGGAAAATAATGAAGTGAATCTAAGAAATTGACCGACTAAAAACGTGCATGCATATCATTCTGCTGTCTTATCAGAGTTGGTGCAGGTTCCACGGATGGAGAGGTGCGCACCTCTAATCAGCGCGAGATTTAGCTATCGGAAACCGAGCCACTGTCATCACTCAGAACGAATTCAAGGTAGGATTAAGTCGGAAGAGCATCGGCAACTGAGTCAAGAACTGGCAGCTGCAAAGGGGCGCCCGAAGGGGCGCCTAACTAGGCGATGATTTCGTTACGGTAGGAGAAGGACGGTGAGGAACTGAAGAGGAGATAGGCAGGAATTTTAATGTACTGTACAGATTGTGCAGATACCTAGGCGTATATATTTGCGTGACACAGAAAGTGAGAGACAGACAGAGACAGAGACAGAGACAGAGGTAGAGACAGAGAGGGTGTCTGCTAGTCTGTTTGAGAGAGACGAGGGAGGGTTCATGCAAAGCAAACACAAAAAGATGCATGCACTGCACGAAACGTGAAGACACGCAGACACCGCCCAAGTCTTAGTCGGTCGTAACAGGTCCTCCCCTCTCTCTCTTCTCTTCTCTGAGTCCATATAATTCGTTGCTTAATAATTAATTTGCATACTTTTTTATAAATATTTTTTTTGGTAGAAGTGGATGGTAAGCTTGACTAATGGGAACCCCTTGCACTGGTCTCGGCCAGGCAATCCCCTGCCCTTTGCCTGCCCTCTTCTTGCAAAATCTGAAACACTCCCCACCATCGGAGGGTCTTCTCGTATCCTCTTATTCATGGTCATGATGGCTGAGCTCCTTGCCATCCCAGCTAAAGCTATCCGCAGTCCCATTGGCCTCCCAAAAAATATGCCTTATCCTTCCTTCCCCAAAGTCCTTGCACATTTGCCTGCAATGTAGTATGAATGTTGGAAAAAAAGTAGTATGGACATTAATTTGAGATTCTTCATAAGTTAGTTCTTTATCAAATGAACCAATACAATGGCATCTAAATCTATTTCTAGACGTTGGATGCTATATTGATGAGCCACATGATTTAAATCTGGACGCTCCGCCATGAATTTATTCGCTATTTGAATGCGTTTTGTGTACCAACATCCATCTTCCCCGTCCAAATGGTCGAAACCCGTCAAAGTTCAGGTTTACCCATTCTTCGCACTCCCCCCATGTAATAACATCCCATCTTCTAAATTTCAGGAATGTTAGAAGAATGTAATAGGTGTTTTAGATAAGCAATTGGAAGTTTTTTCGGTTACCGTATCAGTTTCCTTTCCTTTATAATGAAAAACAATTATATTAACTCTCTACCGTGCATCTTAAATATTTTTGCTTGTAAGCATAAATTTTAATTAATCTATCAAATTTTATATAATATTAATATAATAAAAAAATAAAAAAATATTATCAAGTAATACTCTATTTAAACTTATTGATACGATTTTTACCATAAAAATTTGTGAATCAAGTAGATTACCATTGTAAAAATATTCAATTAGTAGCTTTACAAGGTGGTGTTTGAAATTAATTCTTTAATAAATATACAAATATTTCAGTTTATTTTAAAATAAAGGGTTTCCTAATAGGTAGTGTCTTGTTTCAGTTTTTTTTTAAATTCAACACCACTTTTATATTTTTGTTTGATCAGAGGTTCTGTTTCCTCAAAAAGTATAACTTCACTTGTGAAATTTTCCAAAAGCATTTTTTACATTTGGGCATTTGATCCTGTAACCTTGAGCATAATCAATAATTTTCAAAAGCTTTGAAAAATATCAACTTTATTACATGCTAGACCTTAATTTGAAATTTGTCTTGGTAACAGGTTCTTCAGTTTTTTATAAGTATTTTTAGATCATTTTGTAATATCAACTTTAGGACAAGTCCAGCAAGTAAGTATGAGATTTATGAATCATTGAAATGTTACTAAAGGACTGATTTATACCATCTTGATCATAGATCCCCTCTTGGTTTTCAGAATTAATAGTATGAATCAGATACTTATACTTCAGTCCCCTCCCCTACTAAGAATGCTAATTCCTCTTCCCAAACCAAAAATGGCTTGGTTTTCTGAAGCAGATTATGGCATGGCTGCGGAATAACAGTTTTGGAACAACCCAATGAATATTATGTAAACTGAAAACAAACTCAAAATTAAACTACTTTTCAAGATCTATTAGTTCATTATTCACTAAAATAAATCACCTTGCACATTTGTTTTTATTTACAACAAAGAGAATGTAATCAGGACGACATAATTAGACAAGTTTCAACTACTGTGACGAGCTTTTGACAGAATCTTCACTAAGCCTTTGACAATCTTCCAGAACCAAAATATATTCATTAAAGTCAGTATAGGGGGCACCAAGAGTAAGCTATAGAAGCCCAAGTCAAATATTTGTTTCACCTGGACAGCAACAAAAGAGGAATTCAGTTCAGAACACGGTTGTACAAGGATAATGCACAGGCAGGGAAGGGTAGAACTGAGTCTATTTGTTTAGAGAAAATTCAAACCAAGCAAGTTTAAACTTATCTATCATTAATGAATTTGTTTATATTACTAATGCAAGATTATAACTCTTCTATGATGAGTATTTCCTGGGTCACTAACTATAACTTCAGATGCCCATTATGAATGTCGTTACTCTGGTTCTGAAATCTGAGATTGCCTGTTCTTCACTTGTCTATCGAAAAGAGTATATTGGGGAAGGATTAAAACTTCTCTACTGCACTTCAACCAAAGAGTGGGAAACTGGGAAAAAGAAATGCGCTATGCTCTCACAAATTAGAAATAGACCTTAAGCCACAGGTCATAAACTAGCTAAAGGGTCTCAAATTAACTGCTTATGAAAGGGGAAAAAAAAGATCTTTCATAAGTGTAGATGAGGATGAATCTATCCATCTGCATGTAGTGATCTTCAGATGGTTCGAGAAAGAATAATTAATATCACTGGCCTCTCGCTTTGTGATCTTTAGTGCCTTTACATCAATCTTCCTAGGCTAAAGATATATCATCCTGCATATTATACATCTTGAAGAATATCCTACATCTAATGCACAGCTAAATGATTGAATGGATAATCAAACTTTTGAAACTGAAAGGAAGAATAAATGCACAAATTGAAGATTGTGTGCATTGAGGATATGAAAGATTATATGGATGAGAAAGCAGTAAAAGTATGTGCATGGCTACCTATAAACAACCACTAAATTCTCAAGACAAGGACAACTCACCTCATCAAAATGGAGGTACATATGGAAGAAGAAAATGATAAAGAGAGACATCCTGGCAACCTGAAAGGCATCAAAAGAGCAAATAATGATTTCTAACATTGTAAAATATCTAATTAGAGATATTGCTTATGTCTTATAAATATATTACATTGACATCAAGTTTCACAAAACACAAGGGACATGACTTGAATGCCACAGAGTTGGTTATGAGATGAAAACAAAAAATAAAATTTAAAGTTCCAGGAAGTTGTAGCTAAATTCTGTTTGACAATACAGAAAATTCTACATGATATCAATTTCTGCAAACCAAAACCAAAGAACTTGGAAAAAGCTCCATGACAAGTATACATACAGCATTTCTAATTGCAAGATTCCTATTATAAACACATGTGGGCATTCTAAAGACATTGACACAGGCATTTCCATATCGAAAGCAAGGACAAAAAGGCTGAGGTGAACAGAGAAACCACATGAAGATGGAATATTTAGAACTCTTGTCAGCTGAATCTCCCTCAAACCATTTGAGTAAGAAGCACAATAGAGCAAAAAGGTCATATTCCATAGTATATCCATGTTAAAAATCCACAGCCATTGGCCTCATGTATATAGACAACATAAGTAAGACATATGAAGCCAAGATGATAAACAAGACAGCAGTTTTCAGTGCCTTGTGCTTATCATCAATATCCAGGTTGTATTGTAGATAATATTTAACTGCCATCTTCCATAATTTTCTTGGCCAACGTCATTTTCCATAATTCAAGAAAGACAAAAGCCCCTATCTTATTACAGTGACACAGACAGAACAGACTACATGTATTATCTCAATTACAAATAAAGCCATGGGAAAAATTCAACATGCTGATACAGGACTTAATAAACATATAAATAAGACAATTATCTCCATCACTTGTAGGAGTGGCATAGGAAAAGTTTTCAAGCTGGTTAAATCATCTGAACATGTTGACAGTGGACCCAGCATTGGAAACACAGTTTATCCACCTGCCTATTACCTTCAAGTTTTTGTGTTTTTGTGTGTATTTCCAGGCTAGGCTCAAACCAAAGAGCTGTATGTTCCTCCCAATTAAAGAATGGAAGAGTTTACCCCTCCTTGTGGTCACACGCATAAGGCACATTATAAATTGAGGGAAGATGCTAGTGTAATTACACAAACAATACAAGAAATACGATATGAGGTAGGTATCAGGAATATAATCCTATTCTACCACAATGTAACCATTGAAGAGGAGAATTGTGGAAAATACCATGTAGCAATGCAGCAACAAAGAATTATACTAAGTTAATATTCAATTCCAAGAAATTTTTTCTCACAAATGTCATTGAATCCATGCACAATTAAATTTCTCCCATTATTTGTTATAATCTGAAACATTCACACTTTTGATTTATATAAACTTCCAGAACAATTAGTTTTTCCCATAACTAAGCAGTAATACCAATGGTAGATAAAGCAAATAAAAAATTCAAATAACTTTAGAATAAGTGTTTAGACTATACCAACCACCCCGTGAACAACATGATGCCATTGAACATATAAAGTTTAGAATTCTTTAGGCCAGCAACATCAAGGTACCTGCACACGTTTCATCTATAAAAAACTATTTATAACTTGTATGACATAATCCATCCCAATTTCCCAATTGTTGTTTACCATCTTAAGTTTACGAATGGAGTTGTGCTCTCTGTGAAAAGAACCATTAGTATATATATTTGTCCTTGACCACTCATAAGGGACAAGAAAATGGAAAACATGGATAACCCATGGTGTAGGACCTGCAAAATTAAATATCTATTCATCATTTGATGAGCACCAGAAGAGACGAGTAATCAACACAAACTGAGGCTATGTATATTGATCTTATAGCTGAAGTGACTACCTGGCTTGAATCTTGAGTTATCAAAATTCAACAAGCTTTTGGATACCATATGACACATTAAAAAGAAGCATAGCATGTTATCATGACAAAATATATATTATAATAATCAATTTGATGTATTAATCAAGGTAGAAAAGAAAATCAGTTTTCAAACTATAATTTAAAAATAACAATAGTTGGTAAATATGAATTGCTTTAAAGACAATTTCTAATTAAAGCTCACCAATATGTAACATATTCTCCTTGTGTCTACTTATGTGTTAATACTAGCCTAAGAAACTTCTCTAAGAATGCATTCTGATGTTTTCACCAAAAAACAATACTATTCTGTGCAATATGATGCAACCGTTCAATTACTTATATAAAGGAACAATTGTAAGTGATTTATTTTCATATATGAAGCAACATTATAACATAAGCGCACAACATCTCTTGACTTACTTACTCCCAGCCACCTAATGCTGGAAAATTCCAGGGAATCATCCCCAGGTCTGATAAGAAATAGCCCAATGATATCTGTAAAAGGTAATAAATGCATTTAAATAAAAGGTACAAAGTACCATGCCCTATAACAATAAGATAAATCATATCATATTTAAAAGTGATTAGGAAAATATGCCAACCCATATCAAATGATTTTCCCAGATGATGTTTTCTTCTTTTTACAAATTCAAATGTTTAATCTTAGGCTATGCAATTAATGGCATACAATTATTCTGCAATGATTAAGAGTAGATACACTCTAGTGTCATGCATTCATCATTTTCCAGTCTACAATAGCTTATATAGCACATATTTAGAAACTCGGAAACACTTTCAGAAGAAACTTTATATACCAAAAGATATATTCTGTTGTAATGCATTAGAGCCTAAAGAAGCTTCTGTTTTTCATCCTACAGAGGTCAAAAACCTAAACAATTATAGTAAATTGTTTTCCTTTCATTTCATACATAAGAGCCTAGTTTCAGGTAACTCTAGGATCATCATGTACAGTCCTGAAAGGATATCTAAGGCTTAAAGAATTTGCCTTAAGTTCACATGGGTAACAATGAAGAGAGTAGTTCATACTTTACAAATATCAACTTAACAGAAAATTGACATGGTGCATATGTGCTGATTATAAGAGTATTGTGGGTCAATAAGAGATTGAACACATCTACTTAAAATTTATGACTTATAAGTAGTGAAATCATTCCTATTTCCCTATTTTAGTCAACTTAGGATAAATTCTCTCAATACATGCACTCATGTTTTTTCCGGTCTCGGACAAGAGGGAAACAACGGCCACGAGTTGGATATTTTTTTCTCCATACTCGGGCAAACCATGAGTTGAGTTTTCAATCTCTGGTTTGGTACATGTGTGAACTCACTAGTTCTAATACCATATCCGATAAGAATTTGTGTCAATATCCACTTAAGAGTCCTGACTTGTAAGTAGTGGAACTATTCCAATATTATATACAATACTTCTCTATTTTAATTAATGTGGGATCAATTCTCTCAACATTGATAGTGTAATATTGATGTGGTACTGGCATGGCACTGACATTTCATCATACCTCATCAAATTTCCGTGAAAAATTGAACAAAAAAACTAAACTTTAAAAAAGAACAAAATGAGTAAATTAAATTGTCTTATTTTGAAATTCAAGGTTGCAAGTGTTAGTAATTGACAAATTCGAGGACCGAAGTGCTGGATGTTGAGGCAAAGTTTTCGAAGAGAGCTCAATGTCTCAATGTATAAATAGGAAATTGGAAGGCAAAATCATTGAAATTCCCCATTCTGAAACCATATCTGAAGAACAATGAACAAAACCATATAGAGAATATGCCACTTTCTTCTAAATAACGTCTCTCCAACTATGTACATGAGAATTAGATGGTGTATTTTATGCCAAGGACAAAAATTACAAAAAGAGAGGGCCTAGGCTTCATTCTATTTTTCAAGCTTTATTATATTGGAACTTGATAATATGCTTTTCAATAGACAATTGTTTTTTTTCCAATTTTAATTAAACTTTCATATTAAACTCCATCCAAGTGCTTGTAACCATAAGTACATTTTACGTAAATGAAAGAAATCTAATTGATATAGATATTTTTTAAGATGAAACCAAAATCCTAGTCTACATGTAAAATAGCAATCTCAAGTATTGTATCATATCATTTCACTTCAAAATTTATGCAATATCACAGTCAAATTTATTGAGACTTCGGTGAGAGACATTGCATGGAAACCATCAGTTGCTAGCAAGATAGCTGAAATGAGTTTAAGAGATTTAAAATATATTCTATCTGATTTGAACTTTAACCATTAATAAAATGAATATAACATATTGCAAAATTACCCCTAATACACTATCAGATAAAGTAGAGGTGTTGTTGATGACTGACTTGCTGTGAGAACCCCCTTTGAATTGATCAGAGAACAATAGGAGGTACATAGAAGCAAATGCTATCACAATTGCATGAAAAGTAGAGAATCCCCTGTGAAGAAAAGTTCAGAAGTCTTTATTCCTCTATACAACAATAAAATAAAGTTATCCTTCTCTTGTTCCACTTGTTAAGGGATGGTGAAAGAAGCACAAATTGGATATGATATATCTCACAAGTGATATGAACTTCATCTAAAGGGCTTTTACCTGTTCTTCCACTCTAATCTTTCCTTTTTTCCGAGTCTACCATAGTCATTAAAACACAAAAGACTGATGACACCAGTCACTTGATAAACCTTCAATCAAACAGACAGGGCATGTTAGAAAAAATGAAAGAAAGCAGATGGGATCACAATATAATGACAGAAACGAAACCAGTATTAGTGAAGGTAAGACACCTAAATGGACTATATTTCCCAGTCATACCAAAAATCATATATTCAGACATACAACGGAACATATAGATATAAAAATAGAAGATAGTGAAACAGGATAACTTGAGTAATCCAGCAATGATATTATCAGTTATAGCATCAGAGGAAGTCATCCCCAGATCTGTAGAGGAAAACCATTGAAAAGGGCCTTCCATATTTTTTTCCTTTTTTTGCCAAAGTAATCCAAATGTATTATTTATTCAAAAGTGAAGACTGAGCCTCCCTCTTAAAAATATAAATCCTGCAGTTTTGATCTCTTTTCCAAGCAACAGATGCTATGAGAAAAGAGTTTCCAGAGCAAGCCCTAACTCATGGTAGTTAGTAGCCCAAACATAGAGAAGTAAGGCCAGATTCTTGTCAATTGTTAGAGATGAGTATTCAGAGGCACATATATGGGGCATGTCATCTTATAGGACAAAAGAAATTTCACATGATACCATAATTATGTGATAACCTATTCATATATGTACCATTGAGTATTTAAGGCAATGTTTCTCATATTAAAATGCTCTTAATCAGCAAATAACTTGTTGTAAACTATATTGGATTCGAAGTGGACATCCACGATTGGAGATAACCGCTATCCAGGAATGAATTTACTTAGTAAACAGCTTCTCATATTGATATCCACGTGACATATAACAGTGGAAATTAAAATATTGATTCACATCATGCAGTCTGGAGATCTGGTGGACCTTGATAGCCCCTTTTTCAAAGAGAATGAACTTTTAAATGCATAGGAGCATGCCTTCCTTAAGATCTTAAGATTGCCAAAGAAAGAGAATGAAACATTGCATTGTAGTGAAACATTGGCTTTTACCGCTATCAACAAGTTCTGCAAAAATTGGCTTGTGCGTTAAGTGATTTTTCCCAGATAAGGAAATATAGAAAAGTGAGCAAGAAGTCGTGAAATTTAATTCCTGCTATAGTGTTAGGAGCTACCAAATCAAAGGTGAATATGCAAGCATTGGAAAGTTTCAGAAGAAACGGTAGGAATTATCTTCTTCCTAGAGCTGCATGTGATGCAATATTTGTTTCCCATGATGATCACCACCACGACACATTTGCTTGTGATGTCACTAGTTTTTCACTGCAAGGTATTGACATTCGAGAAGGTCTAGGTGGCATGACAATTGTAAAAAGACAATAGTATAAGGGATTTAGTTAGATATGTGCAATCAACTTAGTTAAGCTGATGAAAAAGAGAATACTTACAATAATGCACATCGTGATGCCAAGAAAGATTGAAGCTAGCCAGCGAAACACTTCACTTGGAGTATGGAGAATTGAGGACATAAAGGAAGAAGGGAGAGCAAACTCCAGCATAGATACTTATCTAGGATTATTTCTCGGAGAATCTGATATTTGAGAATTAAGAACGCATAAGCAATAAAGTTTTATGACGAGACACCATATCACCAGGTCTGTCAACCTAGACAACTCAGGTCATTGCACAGCATGAGCTTTAAGCATGGAAGTTGGTTTCCAATTCTATAATTAGCACATGCTCAATTTTTTATGTTCTTAAAGATGCAAGCAGGTTTCAATCCCTAATCAGTTCTCAACAGCAGCAGATAAATAACTAAAATCGCATTAAACGGCCAACCAGATGAAATGTAAATCAAAGCAATCAGCTCGGAGTCGCAGACATTCGCTATCTAGCTGTATATTAGTTCTTCATCTATATCCAGGCAAAACCCTGACTTGTTAACCAAGCCTAGTTAGCCAAATTATGTATCCAAATAAATGTCCTAAAATATCAGCTTTTGGAAATTTTTTTGCTTCAGTTGGTTTGATGCACGGGCTTGCCTTGGCTTTGATGTGCTTTGAAGGTGATGAAGCCCGTCTCTTGACTCCAAGTGCAGTCTTCAACCCTGCACTTCACTTTGGTGGAGCTTTGATGGGAAAAGTGGGCGGGACTTGTGAGTGGGGATAAGGTTTTGTGGTGAAGGGGATCTATATTTTTATGGGCTTATTAGCTTAGTACAATTGACAATTTTTTAATTAATTTTAAATAATTTAATTCTCGAATCTTACTTTTATAAATATCTTAATCCTTTTATTTAATTTTTTTTAGAGAAATTTTTAAAAATAAATTGATAAATAAAAGTTTTTGCTCAATATTGATAAATAAAAGCTGAAGTAATATAAGTCTATTTTTGGATGAATTATTTATGGAAATTTGGATTTAAAGTTTTCTAATTAGAAATAAAGGGATGAATTTGAATATATTAAAAATTTTAAATAATTTATTATTTAAATGGAGGTAAAGTGAAATTAATAATTATTAATAAAAAAGTTTAAATTTTTTATTATTTTAATTAAATAATTGATTAGGTAATATATAATTAAATTATATTCAATATATTTTGTAAAATGATTTTTTTATGTTTTAATGTTTTTATTATATATTTATATTATATAATTTTATATAATATATTATTAATATATATTTTATTTAAAATATATAATAATAATAATAATAATAAATAATATACTATTATATTAAAATAATTTAATCAATAAATTATTATTTAGTGTAAATTAAGTAGTTTACTACAAATTTATGCCTATTAGCTTATAATATAAAGTAAGTGATTTAGAGATAAATTTTTATATCACTCTAACTCCTACTTTTTATTAGCAAATAAGATATTACTGTACCACTCCGACCCACTCTCATTCCAGTGAGCTGAGTTAGCTGAGCTCACTACTTGCCTGGCATAGGGTTTTTTCTTCTAGTGTAGGGGAAATTCGAAGGACAGCTAAATTGGGGGAACTGTCTCCAATTATTTGTTCCAGTACAACTAACCGGGTAGGGTAAATTATTCAGTACCTCTCGCACAAGCCATTTTGACATATAGATAATTCATATCTAGTGAAGTATCAAGAGAATTTGGAAAAACAAGTTGTATAGATGAGGCAACCCATACCCTGGAAAGATATAATATAAACATTGTGATTAGCAGGAGTCAGGGAAAGCAAAAGTGAGAAAATCCTAGAGTCCTGACACACTAGTAACAAAAAGAAGATGCATATTCTTGCTATGGAAATGACTTTTCAGAAATAGTCTAATTTGAGTGGAGGAATTAAAGTGCATTTGAGTAAAATGTTAAAAATAAATTGATAATTAAAATTATTATTTAAAAGACAGAACATCACTGTTTGTTCTATTTCCTTTTTAATGTTTATATTTTCTAATTTAATAACTGTGTAAAAAATTTATATATTCAATATAATCAGTAAAGTTAGAAAATAAAATAAAATTATAAGATGTTAAGAATAAAAATAAATAAACTTTCAAAGTCCAAGCCACATCTTGCCGTATGTCTAGTCGTACTTGCTTATATTAAAATAAAAATAGAGGAAGATAACTATATCTATAAGGAGGAGGTGGGCGGAGAAGGTGGGAATGGGATGTACTGGTACACCCCTCGTAGGTAAGCCTCATAACCTCATAACTACTACTTTCCCTTGTCATAACCAATAAATTATCAATCATCATTAACTTATTGGCGAAACAACTAGACACTAATTATGATTAAGCATCTATCAATTTGTTTTCTCCTTAGGGAGTTTTTTTAATGTTGTAACTTCTTATTAATTCATTGAACAATGTAAAATAGTTTGCTATTTATTGTTAAACTGAAGTAATGAGATGATTATTTTGAACCCAATAGATATCACAAAGTTTTAGGTGCTTCAATAAAATAGGTTATATGTATCTAACATAGAGTATTTATTAAATAAAAAGAAAAAAAACTATGAGACCCACTAACTTGTACATCAATTATCTTCTCATACTCTATTACTCAACTATCAATTATCTACACAATATACTTCTACATCAATTGCTATTAACTACAAAATAACAATAGGAAAAATCACAAAAAAATTAAAAATATAAAACACTGTATATAAATTATAATGTAATAGGTAAGTTGTGAATATGTGATTTTAAAAGATTCATTTGTGATATTACTTGAAAGGAAGATGTATATGTTATATAAACTGTATAATCATTTTAGACCCTTCAAATAATTTTAAAACGCATCTACAAAGTAATTGGTGCTCGCATTACCAACCAGCCATAAGTCTTATATTATTAAAAATACACAAATATATTTTACTATAACTATATCACAAATAAATATAAAACAATTTAGGATGGATGATTCCATTATATACAAAATAATATTAATGATTCAACCCTAGTAGTATGGAAGTATGGAAGGACTAACGTTCCATACATAATATGATGGATCAATTTTACCCAAGGGTAAAGATTCAACTCATAAGCCTATGTTGACAATTCACAACTTACTACCATAGGTGATATCCAATTCTTTAGTTAATATTTAAGATTGAAGAACGGTTTAAGATAATACAACACATCTATTGATATGGAGTGCATGGGTCAATACCCATAGAAAATATATATATATATATATATTTGTGAAATTTACTACAAATTTTATTAAAATTACATTGAATCTTCATTATTGATTTTCTACCCTCAAAAGAATTTCTGATTTTATTCCTCTTACAGTGTATTTACTAATGTAATGCTAAAATTGTGTGAAAAAAAAATGAAATACTAGAATATTATAATATATACACAACTTATGTAAAGTGGAACATATTTAAAATGAAAGATGCCACCGTGAGAGAGAGAATTAGAGATGGTCCCACAATCTACATTACTAATGTAATGCTAGAATACGATTGTAAAAATGGGCCTACAATGACAGCACATGCACCTAATGGATGGTTGCTATAGAAAATATATAAGAAAAAAAAAATAGGAGAAGTAAGTATGAAATAAAAGAACAAATATGATATAAAATAGAAAGAGCTGCATCACCAACCTCGGTTCCTCATATCACATACCCCGTAACCAGATTTTTAATTGTTGGGAAGTAAAAAAAAATTTATAACTATATATATATATTTACACACATATGAAAGTTTAGATAAAGAGTCATTCGGTTGTACTCTACTCATTTTGGAATCCTAAATCTAGATTTTGATATTCATCTCACTCCATCTAAGAAATCTTATTAAGGAAAATATGCCTAAATCAACATAATGGCTCCATTCCATACGGATATGAATCTCATTTTATCACTGTAAAGGCATTTTTTAAATACGTTATTTTTATCTACACATTTTATGTATGGCCCTCCGCTTGTCCACGCCACTACCTTCACTTAATTAATTACGGCTAGTCAAATTACCGAGCAGCACTTAAAACCTTACAAAAAAGTCAACGTGGCAAATCGACCGTTTGATTTTCTACTAAACCCAACTTTCCCACGCCACATGCTTCACCTACCGCAGCTTCTCTCTTTTCATGTATATTTTAACCCCACGTCAAGTCTCTTTCCTCACCGGTGCAAAAAAAACCTCTTAGCCTTTAGGTTCACCCAACTCTACCCTGTTTTCGCTTTTTTTAATCACTCCATCGATTCTGAGAGTGTATGCAGGTAACCATGGATCTCTTGCTCATGGAGAAGACTCTCCTCGCTCTCTTCTTCGCCGCTGTTATTTCCATCACGGTCTCCAAGCTGCGGGGCAAGCGCTTCAAGCTGCCTCCTGGTCCAATCCCTGTCCCCGTCTTCGGAAACTGGCTCCAGGTGGGGGATGACCTCAACCACCGAAATCTCACTGACCTCGCCAAGAAGTTTGGTGATATACTCCTGCTTCGTATGGGCCAGCGCAACCTTGTTGTCGTCTCCTCACCTGACCTGGCAAAGGATGTCCTCCACACGCAGGGTGTCGAGTTTGGCTCCCGCACCCGGAACGTGGTCTTTGATATCTTCACCGGCAAGGGCCAAGATATGGTGTTTACCGTATACGGGGATCACTGGAGAAAGATGAGGCGCATCATGACCGTTCCCTTCTTCACCAATAAGGTTGTTCAGCAATACCGATTTGGCTGGGAGGAGGAGGCCGCTCATGTGGTTGAGGATGTCCGAAAGAACCCGGATTCTGCTACCACTGGAATCGTACTGAGAAGACGTTTGCAGCTCATGATGTACAACAACATGTACCGCATCATGTTCGATCGCCGCTTCGAGAGCGTGGATGACCCTCTCTTCGTCAAGCTAAGGGCCCTCAATGGTGAGAGGAGTCGACTCGCCCAGAGCTTCGAATATAACTATGGCGACTTCATCCCAATCCTCAGGCCCTTCCTCAGAGGATACCTCAAGATATGCAAGGAGGTCAAGGAGATGAGGTTGCAGCTCTTCAAGGACTACTTCGTTAATGAGAGGAAGTAAGCCCCTCTTTCCTACTAGCTAGCTACCTACTCAAACATCATGCATAACTATAAATTTCGCTCAAAAAATGATAGGCAACAATATATTTCCTCTTATTGGGCAATAAAAAACAATATATTCCCCTCTTGAGCCCTACATTACAAACTTGTGTAAATTCCCATTTAAACGAACTGTTCTCGTATGTTCTAGAATATGGCACCTTCGATCTATGCAGTGTGGTAGATATTTAACACTATAACTGCCCAGTTGATGGAAATTTGGCTGATGAAACAGGAAACTCGCGAGCACCAAGCCCATGAACAACGAAGGCTTGAAGTGTGCCATAGACCATATACTGGATGCTCAGCAAAAGGGGGAGATAAATGAGGATAACGTTCTTTACATTGTGGAGAACATAAACGTTGCTGGTGAGTTATTCTTTGGCTGCCTATTAATACTAATGTTCATCCGTGGGGTTGACATACTAGCAAGATTTTGTCTGTTTTGTTCGCTTGTTTGCTAATTTGGCAAGTAAGCAGAACCATTTTAGATGCACACCTGGGTGAAACTGTAACTTTTGACCAATTTCCTCAAAACTTATAGTTTAGAGATTCCTCTTCCAAGCTATCTCCACAATTTGGTGTGAGTGATTTAATATTAAACATTTTCATGTGAATATCGTGCCCGATCAATGGTGGGTATGTTCAGGTAGCTGTGCTGTCTCAATGCAGAATTTAGCGAATTTTCTTGGCTTACACAGGTCTAAGTGGTAAAGAAAAACATAAAGAGAAAGATAGTCGGCAAAAATGGCATACCCATAAATAAAATCTTATTTTCTTTTTTCAATTACATAAAACCTATATTCAGTTAGTAAGTAAAAGTATTGCCCAAAAAAATTAGTAAGTAAAAATGGCATGCCATCTGTTCATAAAGTAGGCCTTTTGGATTTGTTGGGATGACTCATATATAGAAAGTAGATGCCGGATTGGGGTAAGACTGTTATCATTTATCACAATTTTCCTTTTAAAAAATGATTTCTTCTCCATCCAGTGGTCCATGAAAAACTCTTTTCCCTGTATATTATTGGAAAATGCTACATAGTAAAATATCTCCTCCTTGGCACTAGGAAGTTAAAGCTTGCATGCCATTGCTACAAGGATTATTAACTTCTGACCTAACCCAGCCTGATATCCGTGTAGCTCAACTTCATAAAATTATTCATCAAGAACACGACAGAAAGTCCCCCCCTCCCCATTTCACATGAACTGACTGAGAAGTTGAGTTGTTCGGTGAACTAGTACCTCTTAACATGATTCTTGATTTAGTAGTGGAAGTTTGCATGAATTCTATTTTAATCGAGTCTCCCATTAGTCCATGAACATAATGACAGTAGAAATTAATTATGCTGACGGTTCATGCTATATACGCTGTTGGTAAAAAGAAAAAAAAAATAAAACTATTATTTTTGTGGTACAGCCATAGAGACAACACTGTGGTCAATCGAATGGGGAATAGCAGAGCTGGTGAACCATCCGGAGATCCAGAAGAAGCTGAGAGAGGAACTCGACACTGTTCTGGGTGCAGGAGTGCAGATCACGGAACCTGATACGTACAAGTTACCTTACTTGCAGGCCGTGATCAAGGAGACGCTTAGGTTGCGTATGGCTATCCCTTTGCTCGTCCCACACATGAACCTCCACGATGCCAAGCTTGGAGGCTATGATATTCCTGCCGAGAGCAAGATATTGGTTAACGCCTGGTGGCTCGCTAACAACCCTGCCCAGTGGAAGAATCCGGAGGAATTTCGCCCTGAGAGGTTCCTGCAAGAGGAATCCAAAGTGGAGGCCAATGGTAATGACTTCCGCTACCTCCCCTTCGGCGTTGGTAGGAGAAGTTGCCCAGGCATCATCCTTGCACTTCCTATCCTTGGGATCACCATAGGGCGCTTGGTTCAGAATTTTGAGTTGCTTCCACCCCCAGGCCAGTCCAAAGTTGATACGGCTGAGAAGGGAGGCCAGTTCAGTTTGCACATACTGAAACACTCCACCATCGTTATGAAGCCAAGACACTTTTAATTCAACTATATATCCAATAAAACATGTCCCTTCCTTTCCAATTATCAAGCAAAAGTAGACTTTTTATGTCTTTATATGAAAATGATCCCTGTATTACACTCTTTGGAACTTTCCGCCTAACATTTCATTTTCATTTGTTTGGTTGAATATTCCTTAATATTCAAGTAAAAAATAAGTAACTTTTCCACCCTATAATTGACATATCATGGGATCACTAGCAGGATCTATGTAAGAGACCAAGGTACACCAAAAAAAATCCAACTGTTTGAATTGAGAGGAGCAAACCGCCCATAAAAGTAAACAAATCTGCACAGATAAGTCCTGCTAAAACTACTCCAATCATATCTCCAATTCGGCAATTCCAAGGATGAGGCCAAGCCATTCTACTCATATTCCCATGATAAATTCTACCTCCCTTAATCACTTACACTATTTCTAGCCAACCAATAAATGGAAATAGACTTCTCCAATTTAAAATCAAGTTAGGGAGTAAGGAGAAGACCTAAAACTAGAAGTAGCCCAAAGTCTTGGAGAACATATACCTGTAACAACGGGATTTATAATACATTTTATCTTACGTCTAATTGGATAAGTCTTCATCTTGGGAGTGTATCGGCTACTGTAAATCAAAAACATATTATGTCATTTCCATTAAGTGACATGCCGTCCCACCTATAATAAAAAAAATAATTAATAGTCAAAATTTTCCTTGCACTAATAATAGTTAAAATTAAGTATGAATGAAAATTATTATAGATTTTTTAATAAAAATATTACCATAAAATTCCTTGCACTAATAATAGCTGGACATGTTTGGACAGTTGTCTTTTGGCGGGTATGGAAAGTCAGAACTGGAAGAGCAACAAAAGAAACAAATTCTCACATCCAAAAAATATAAATAGATTATTATTCTTTCTAGGCATACGCTATTAGATTGTCATTTTTGTTTTCTTTTCCTTTTCAATTTTTTCTTGATTGGGTGTTCTACTCTCCATTGACCACTTTGATTCCGCCCGCCCGGGAAACCAAGTTCTGTCCAAGTGAGACTGCGTTGCGGGTGGGTTAGGTAATCCGAAGCCGTTCCAGCGCCGTTTTGCGTCGCTTCTGAAAGTTACTGGGTAGCGCAAAGTCAGGTTTGATGGATATTGGAGGATGAGGATGTATTATGATGATATCTGTTAATTATTTGTTTTATCCGAATGGACTCTATGAGGGCTAGTGATTATTCATATTTTTCAGCTAGAACACTCATTGGCAGGTCGTTCTTTTCCTCCTTTTCTCCCGGTTCCTGGATTGCTCTTTTGATCCTTTAATGAATTTTATTTCTTAGAAGACAACATTGTGACAAATTGATAATTTGTTCCTTTAATTGAAACCTGCCTTTTGTAATTTGTTCATTGGTAAATGGTATTCCAGGTTGGTTCATTGAAAATAGAGGAATATGAAGAGACTGGAATTGCGCAAATCACATTCTTGGTGGTGGGATAGTCACATTAACTCTAAGAACTCAAAATGGCTTGCTGAGAATCTAGAGGGTAAAAATCTGATGGAATCACTTCTCTTCCTGATAATGAATCGCCTCCCCTGCTAATTGATAATATGTAATCTGCCATGTAATTTGGGTATCCTGTTTGATTGTTGCAGCTAATTTTGAGGATTTTATTTTGTAGATATAATATATCTTTGGCTTATAATATTCCATTTGAGGCTCTTAGTTATACATGTGTACTGGTATCCATCACAACATCTTGCCTATTTGTGCATTCAAGGGCTGGACTAGTTAAGTAAACAGGACTTCTTGATTGAACTAAATTCAACTGTCTATCAATGTGTATGTTTTCTAATAGGGTGCAAAATTTTCAGTCTGTGGATGCAGGAAATATCCTGCAACTATTTCTTCTATTATGCTTAGATAGTTTTCGTTTCCATTCCATTAATTAGGGGGAAGGTTGCATATCCATGTTCTTTCCAGCAGACATGATATAGCAAGGATACATGAATGAGATCTTTAGTGGTATTGTATTCCCTATTTTATGCATGGGAACAAATTCAATATCTGATTAGATCTGGAGCTGACCTTGTATAATTAGTGGTAAATCTACCTGTTTGAGCCTTTTATCTGGGGTCCATGATTGTTAATTTATTTCCAATGTACTTGTCTCTATCTGTTTATGTGGCTCTGTTGAGATGCATGTAAAGGTCAATTACTGAAAAGTGATTTGTTGTGTGATGTCAGAGATTGACCATGGAGTGAAAAGGATGTTAAAACTGATAGAGGGTGATGGAGATTCTTTTGCGAAGAAGGTGGAAATGTATTACAGGAAAAGGCCAGAGCTGATCTCTCACGTGGAAGAATTCTATCGTATGTACAGGTCTCTAGCAGAGCGATATGATCATCTGACAGTTGAGTTGCGGAAGAATATACCAGTGGATCTCCAATCCCAGGGGTCAGTCATGTCTGAACTTAGCTATGAGACCCTGTCATCAGTGCCTTCTCCTGACTTGAGGCAAGCCCGTCGTAGATCTGGACATCAATCTGCTGGTTTTGATTTCTTTCTTGGCACTGGTGGCAGCTCTATGGATAACCTGCACAGGGAAGCTGATGAGTCGTCTTCTTTGACTGATTCTGATCTTGACTATGATGCTTGCTCAGTCAACAACTACCCCATTATATCAGGAAATGGCAGTGATCAGGCATTCCAAGCAAGAATATTTGAGCTGGAGAATGAGCTCCTGGATATGAAAGAGAAGCTTCTATGTTTTCAACATGAAGTGCCTGCAGATGTTTCTTTGAAAGAAACCGTGAAAAACAGTATCACTTACCAAGATTCTTTATCTTTTGGTATTCAATATGAGGAGCTCAGAATTGCAAGGGAGAAAGGTCGTCTTTGTGAGGAAGAGATACCCAGGATGAAGGCTAAGCTCCAAAAATATGAATCAGAAGCTCTTTCATGCACTTTGCTGCATGGACAGTTGGAGGTGCCTCTGGTGGGAGAGCTGGAGGAGTTGAAACAAAAGCTTCAGAATTCAAGGAGTGAGATTGTTGGTCTGAAAAAGGAGCTTGAAACCTGCGGGTCACTAGAAAGGAATCAGAAAATGTCTGATCAGCTTGAGTTGGCTCAAAAAGATGCTGTTTGTTGGAGAGCCAAGTTCAATACTGAGAGGAGAGAGGTGACCAAGCTTCAGGAGAGACTGACAAGGTTGAAAAACAGCTTATCAGATCGGGATCATGAAATCAGGGAACTTAAGACAGCTTTATCCGATGCAGAGGAGAAGATATTCCCAGAGAAGTTTCATATTAAGTCCAAAATATCTAGCTTATTGGAGGAACGTACTCGCATGGAGGAGCATCTTAGAGAATGGGAATCACACGGACGATTGATGGAGGAAGAGATCAGGAAGGTAAAGGCCGAGATGTTGTTGTCAGAAGAAACACTCAAGAGCACAATTGACCAGTTAAACGCAGACATAGCTGATAGAGAAGATCGCATACAAAATTTAATGCAAAGCTTCAATGCATTGCAATTGGAAAAGGATGGGCTCAGCAATGAGATATTTGCATTTAAAGCTGATATTAATGCCAAGAATGATCAAATTTTGCAATGTAACAAGCAGATGCTCCAATTGCAAGAGAAACATGTAGAGCTGATAGCAGATTCGGATAGGTTCCAGGGACTGCTTGAAGCCTCCATGATGAGGGTGGAACAATTGGAGGGTGAGGTTGAGAAGCAGAGGATTGTGATGTTGGAAAGAGCGGAAGAGAAGCGAGAGGCCATTAGGCAGCTCTGCTTCTCACTGGAGTATTACAGGAGCGGGTATCACCGTCTCCGCTATGCTTTCTTAGGCCATAACAACAAGCAAGTTGGTCGATCCTCAATAGCCTACTGAAGTCCTCAACCCGTTGTTCATTGCTGAATTCAAGTAAATTTTAGAAGCTAGCTGAATGGTTTTATCGTGAAAAATTAGAAGCCAGTGGTTTTGGCCATGAAGACCATTTGGAGATGAATAAGGTTGCAGGCCACTCGGGTTTCTTTATTCTTAACGGAGGGCGATGATTTGGTTCGTCTGTTTCACCTTGGTACATTTATTTGTTTTTCAATATAAATAGATGGATGTCAATATCAGCTCTCATTGATCAAATGATCCAAATTTGGACCTGCTATAAGAGCTGTCTTTATTCTTGGAACTTGATCTAATTAAAGTATAAAATTGTTTTTTAACATAATTATGTATAAATTAATAATATAGAATAAATGTATGGATTCATCTTGACTTATTTAAGTTCTCAATAGACTTTTTGTTTGGAAAAAAATTAACAATTTATTGATCTGTTTTGTACAAATCAAATAAATAATTATCCGTGATTTTATAACTATATTTTGAATTTCTAAAAAAATATGATTAAATATAATTTATGTATAATTAAATAAAAAATACTAAACTGTAAAATAATTATTACAGGTAGAGAAGCTTAGCCCTTTATTTTGCAAGAATAACATACTTTAAGTTGTTGGTTGAGATAAATACATAATGTGGATTATTAGATGATCAACGGGATGAACTTAGCAGATCTAGACTGGTCCCGGGTTGTTTAAGACTATGCTGACCATTATACGGTAACTAATAAATAGAGAGAAAATCATAAATAATAAAATTATTGAATTATTTATTTGTAAACGCGAATTGTATGGATTGATTTAGGGTTTTTATCATTTTGAAATTCAAGCATTTTTTACCGGGTTGATTTAATTATTATTTTTAAATATTATACTTGAATTTTGAGATTATTTGTTTGGAGGACATTTTATTTAAAGGCATGATTTGATTATTTATTTAAAATATTACACTTGAATTTGGAGGTTATTTGTTTGGAAGGAATTTCATTTAAATCCATGCTCAACATTATTTTATCCAACTCTCTCAATATCACTCGAGCAACTAAATATTATTTAGGTTTTTAGAAATTTTAAGAAAAATCATCTATTTGTATTTCACAATCTTCTATTCTTTTATTTTTTCCCACTCACTTTTATCTTAATTCCATCCAGTTGCATATAATCATTGCTAATAATAACTTTTTTTCTATAACATTATATAATTTATAAACCTTGAATTTCTGGCTAACCCTAATCTATATACACTTTATTATCTTAATATCTAATTTTATGATGTACTTAGATATATGTAATATATCTAAAAATCTTAAAATATCTTTAATATCGTGCACATTTATTCTGAAGTGGAATTTTTAATAATATGTAGAGTACAATTTAAAGCTTTAATACAAAATAAATACTTCTAATCATATTAATTAAAATCTTATTTTTCCTTTTTACTATCCCATTTTAATAGTATCTTTTAATTTATTTTTTTCACAAAACTTGAGAAATTTACATACTCTCATCCTAATTTTTAAACAACTCAAATTATATCCACTTCTCTTTAAACAATCCTAATGTAAAAAAATGAATGAGATTAGATAACACATTTTCATTTTCACTGGCCATTAACCGTTAATACCTACGAAACAATTCACTCAAAAGATGAAATATTTAAGTAATCTCTCCATTTTTTCTATTTAAAAATTTCAATCTTTTCCATTGAAGTTATTTCTAGATTTTAGACTGTTAACGTGCTTTTATTTCAATGTAACAACTATCTTGACGTAGAAGCTACCGAATTAAATCAATATTTCAAACAAAATTTAAATGGACAAAAACTTTGAAAACAAGAATAATTTAGCTAATAGTATTTTGCCTTTTGTAATCTTCTTATTAATTTATCTACCTTATTCATATTTTGTAAATGATTGACAATATTAAAATTAAAGGAAAAGTATAACTCTTATAACATGGCCAAAGATTTGTAAAATTATGAAACACATAGTAATATTGTACAATAATATACCATTAAAAAAAATTAAAAAAGGAGATACAACCTTAAAATATTCATTAGATGGTATAACACATACCATATTAAAAATAAAAAAAATACAATTAATTTGAAATGATATTATTAAATGTATAATTTTTCCAAAAATGTACTATAAGATAATGCGCAAATTAATATTTTACATAAAAATGAAAAAAAAAGGAGAGAATTAGGGTATTTTTTGAAACATAAAGGGTAATTTTAGCTTAAATTGGGGAAGAGAAGCTTAAAGGTCGTTTGTTATACTTAAGTAATTCTTTTTAACAGAAAATAAAAATGGTTGAGCAAAAAAAATGGAAAATAAAAATGTGAGATAATATATAATAATAAAAGGGACAAGGGGGAAATTGAAGGTAAATGAGCTCCCACCAAGTGGACGGACTTCAATATTTCATCAAAGACCAGTCAAGGAGATGACATGGCTTCTTTCTCATATCATCGACTTCCATTAGGTGTGTTTTGTTATTTTTTATGACATATTTATTGTCATGTCCCGACTTGATTTAATCGAGATCATGTGATCAACCTAACACCCTTATATATATT
The DNA here is from genome assembly GCA_030064435.1 of Trapa incisa. Lineage (NCBI taxonomy): Eukaryota > Viridiplantae > Streptophyta > Magnoliopsida > Myrtales > Lythraceae > Trapa > Trapa incisa. The sequence continues at coordinate 28,638 of CM057774.1, read as the reverse complement.
ATACGGGTATTTCTACCTTAATGATACAATAAAAGTAAATGTGTGCCCACGTTCATCTCCTTACTGAGAAGGACAATGAGATGGGCATTAAAGACAAGAAGACTTGAGAGACAATTGTATCAAGATAATTAGACAAAGAGAATAGTAGGGACGGGTTAGTTAACGAATTAACCTTCGTGAATGTCATAAATTTAATCTCTAGTAAAGAAGAGAGAGGTGGAAAGACCAAATATTTGGAAAAGAAGGATGGAGGAAATCCTTAAAGAGATCAATGATCAAGAACGGATTGACGACCAAACTCAAAGCCAAAAGAAGATTAAGTAAGCCTCTCACAGGATGATTAAGAGATTTGGAAACAAGGAGAATTTGAACTCTACTTAAAGGAAATAGACGTATACAGGGGTATAAGTTGTAATGAGGATGGGGTACAAAGGATGTACCCGCAAGATTTCAAGAGTAAAGGTAAACGGGAGGGGATGACATCAAAGAATGTCATTCACAGATATATACATACGAAAACGAATGAAGAAGGAATTCCGGGAGAAAGGGAAAGAATCTCACCAAGGAAGGAAACCTTATGGAGGGATGCATGTCCTAACTAAGAGGTAATGGGACCAAGTGACGAGGGATGAGGAGACGAACATGCACATGAAGTGCATGGTGAGGTGAAAGAACCAAGAGAAACATGCTAGGAGAACCTAAGGAGTAAGTAAACCCAAAGAACGAGTAGGTAGAAAGATAGCATCAATAGATGCCATAACAAGTAAGAATGGGTAGACTATCCATAATAAGAAAATAAAGGAAAGAACGTCCGAGAAACTTTGGGAAAGTAATCTCCCTAAATAAGAAGTGGTTAAGGGGGAACAACCACAAATATCAGGATGGATTGTGGTCCACACTCGCATAATAGAGCCTAAAGAGTGGATGGCTGGGCATAGGGTGGAGTATATGAAATAAGACCGATAATCGGAAGCTACTCAAATAAGGAATAAGGGATGGAATGGAAAATTTAAGACAATGGAGGACTGAAAGCGGGCAAATGCCCCAATATAGAAAGGGTGTAAGGAGATGAAGAAAGGAAATCTTCAAGAAATGGTAAGAAGGTTGAACATGTAACTCCTAAGGTGAAAGTCTCTACTTTGAAGAAAATAGTAGAGAATGAAATTGTAAAAAGAGAAACTCCCCAAAGCAAGCAAATCGACATGTAGACCGAAAGGAATCGACTCGGTATAAAGAATTGTGAAATAATTACGAACAAGTAAAAGTGAATTAAGATCAAAGTAAAATCCTTGAGTAAAGGATGTCATTGGGAACGAGGATGGACCTAAGAAAGGATGAATCCTAGCTTGTCGGTATAGTATTGGGAAAACCCAATCAATTGGAACCAAAAAGACCTAATAAAGAAGTTGGGAAAAGATGAGTAGTTTAGAGAAATCCATGCTGTTATGTGAGACATAATTTCAAAGGCATGATGGAGAAGAGGATAATGGTAAAAAGGATAGTTGAGAAATGCTATCAAATTAAAAAAGGGATGAAGTTATACAATCCCTGAAAGGTCGAAAAGCTAAGATAAACCCCCAATGAGATGTCTAGAAATCTAATGGACAGAGATAGGTCCTAAAAAATGCCATGCTATAAAGATCACACAAGCCCAACAATCCTGAGGAGAATATGACTTAAAGTAAGGAAGAGTTGGCTAATAATCATGATAAGGTCGAATATAAATTTTTTTTGGACCAAAGTTATAATAGACAACGAATGAAGGAATGGTCAAAATAGGATAAAAAAATTATAATAAAGAAAAACTGTGGAAACAAGTACGTAATGCTCGAAAGAACATCGAGCTAAAAGTTTCAACGACCAAGCGGTTAACTAGACACGAAAATGGTTAGTTATCTTGGAATTTCCAATCTTGACTACGAAACCTCAAAGGGAAGAATGTTGCTCTAAATAAAGAAAGAGATAAAATCTAGGAATATACCCTGAAGTAAGGTATGTCTAGTTATGATAAACACCATGGAGGGAGTAAATAATATAATGGAAAAGAAAGTACTTAAGTGAAGGTTGCAAAAAGGACTAATTGGAAGGACAAGAGAAGAGTTTTCATATTAAGCAAACACCTAGGGACATCAAAGGAAATGATTCCTCATACAAGAGTGATCATAAAACCTGCGCTTTTGAGTTAAGGAAAACCGGGAAAAGAACCGGTCAAACTAAGTAAGAAAACCGAGCCGATTTACAAACCCGATAATTTGGGAACAAGCAATTTGGAAATTTACAACTTTCGGTTGATCCAAAGGGTTCATTAAACCTCGGAAAATAAACTTAAGATAAATTAGAAGAGAAAAACCAAATTGGTTCAGGTGAATGAGATTTCATAAGAACTTTGAAGTTAAGCGTGCTTGCTCGATAGTAGTGTGAGGATGGGTGACCACTTCCTGGAAAGTATGATTTTTTTTGTAACCCGAAATTTCAGTCAAAATTTTTTATGCGAACGGCTTATCATAAATAGCCATAAATTAATATATATTTAATTATTGTAATTAATACCAATTATTTAATACCTAAATTAAATTATTGGAATTAATACAAATAATTTAATACTGAAATTAAATTATTGGAATTAATACCAATAATTTGTGGCAATATTAATACTAGTAATAAATCTCTCACATTTAATACACGATTTTACACCTATATAAATAGGTAATCCCCATTCATTTTACTCACACCTAAACACTTATCTCTCTCTCTCTACTGCTCCATTTCTCGATAAAGCTTAAACCAGAGCTTCGACTTGAACATTTTCTTAGCCTCGGAAGGAGAGGTCGGACTCTTTAGAACCTAGAGAAGACAACTATCTAATAACAAACTTTAGTCAATTCGAGAATCTCTGGAGAAGTGCCGACATGAAGGAACAGTGAAGTAGCTTCAGTGGACCGGAGCTGTCCTATTTCGACCAAGCTGAAATTGGCCCTTTTGAGCCCTCCTCAAACCAAACCAAGTCCTCACAACACCTTCTCAGTCCTTCCTCAGCCGAATTAGGACCGAAAGGTAAGCCAATTCGACTCCCCTTTACAATTTCAGATCGTTGTTGAGAGAGAGTCAACCGAATTTCAATGAAGAAATTCTAATTCAATTCGACATCAATTGATGTCATTCTTGATCCTAGGAAGAACCTTTGGAGAAGAGCTACCTGCTCAGATTGAAAGCTCCGACCGCCGTGCCCTCATCGGTGAGAAATCAAAGCTTTCTCTCTCTATAGTCTGTTTTCCGACGAATCTCCGTTTAAGCTCGTTCTAGCGTTAAAATCTATGATTTAAAGTTTCTTAGAATCATATGAACATGTAGGAACTCAATTTCAACTCCAATTTCAACAATTTGAGGTGTTTGATCGGTCAATTTGATGAAATCAAATTCGGCAGTGTTGAAGTGTTGAAATTGGGGGAAAATTGGAGATTTTTGAAAATTCGAAGGACCAAAATGTAATTTTCTAAAATTGAGGGTCAATTGGTCATGATAAGAGTATTAGAGGGCCAATTGAGAAATTTTAGAATTTTTGGGGCAAAAACTTACCATTTTTCTAAAGAAAAAGGCAAAATGGTAATTTTGGAAAAATTAAAGGACCAAATTGGAAATTTGGGAAATTAAACCCCTTTGTGTGAAATAAAATAATTTGAGGTCTTAAGATAAATTTTAAAGGTTTTAAGACTCGAATTTAGGAAAAAACCGGCAATAGAAACTTAAAGTTAAAAGAAAAATAACTTTAGAGATCTAATTGCAAATATATGTAAAGTTGGGTTTTCTCATTCATTTGAAAGAAATGAGGGCTATTAGGCCAAAGAATAATGAACAATTATGTTCATCTTGTGTAGGAGAACGAGACATCGGGAACGCCAGTCGAGGTCTAGCTTGCTAAGGACGAAACCCGACTAAGTGGAATTTCACTGCACTATCGTGTGAGTGGGATTATATATCATACCCGGTTGGGGATGATAAGTACCTCAGTATAAAAACCCACTGTTTAGTTGTATTTTAATCATCACCACTTAGAGAGAGTGATGTGAAAATTATGCGGAAAAACTACTTATCGATTGTAAGTAGATCATACCTGGTTCGTATGATGAGACTTCCTCTAAGGAAGTTGAAAACCCGTTCATCGGTTATGAACGGAGAACCTATTTTGTTAGAAGTGTTCTCCCCTGAATGAGTGCCAATGCTTAAACTATTTGTGAGACCTTCTCGATGGGAGCTCGAAAAGCTCTCATAGGCCGGGGGCCTCGGTTTTGGAACCTAAGGGCTAATATGCCCTGTTTTTGAAAAAAACTCAAACAGTGGGCCATATGCCAATGGACATGAGCAAGAGCTCGTAAAAGAACATGATATATATATATATGTGTGTGTGTGTGTGTGTGTGTGTGCCATTAAAACTTAATAAGTGAATCGTTTGGTCATGGTACCATGGCAGGTCTAACATACTCAGTCAACTAGTAGCAGTGCGACATGACCAGTCACCGGACCGGAGAAGACAAACGGCTACAGGTTAAGTTGAAGGTCGGGACTGTTGGGACAAATGGCACCACATATTACATGGTAATATAAGAAAACTTTGTATGTGCATGCACTATGAGTACGGGATCATCAATATGGCCATGAGGGGTAGTGATGTGTCCTAAGGGCCTTGGACGACCCGATCAGTATAAGGGCAGATCGTCGTTCCAGGTGTCTGTGCGAAATTTGGAGTAGTACCAAGCGCATGAGACCAGGGTGGGGACGGGATGAGGTCTCTATCCTTATATGGACACGAAGAAGTGATTTTGGGATTGTGGGTCGGATGTCGTACATCCACTGATTCCTAGGGTAGAAGTGGTCGTACTTCTATCCGTAAGAGAGAAAATGCTAGATTTCATTGAACAATTCCCACTGATCTCGACACCAATTGTGCTAATTCTTATTCCTAGAAGGACCCTGAAAACGAGAGCTACCTTTCCAGATCAAGAACTTGGATCGTCATGCCTCCGATGGTAAGCTTTAGAAGTTTTCTCTCTCTACATCCAATTTTTCGACGAAGCTCTGTTTGAGCTCGTTTCGGACCCAAAAGCCCTAAACAAACCTAAGAAACCCTAAAAAACCATAAAAAACCCTAAAAAACCATAAAAAACCTTAAGAAGATTCACCACTTCCCAAATCCGAGAGGAGTTAGGCAAATTTTCTAACCTTGTTCCGTGGAATAGCATTATAAAAAACTCAATAGTTTAAAAACTTTAAAATACTTGACTTAGGGTTTGGCCTCGAGATTTCCTTAGGGTTGTCTCATTTCCTAAAAAAAAAGATTTAAATCATAGCTTTCAATCATCCTTTTTAATGCATTGTTCTATGAGCTCAGCTCTTTTAACACTCTCCCTTTCATGGGATGTGTTTAGCAAACAATCACACGCCATTTATCATAAAGTGTACAAACATTCGCAGAGGTTGTACTCCAACTTAACCCACTTGGGGATCGGAGCGTGTCACGCCCCGACCTGATTTGGTCGGATCCCCATGATCAACCCACCACTCTCCCGGTTTATTAAAGAGTTTCCCCTTATTATAAACTGTAAAGAGCAAGGCGTCCTTTCAACCTACACCTTTTCCTGGAATAACATAAATCAAAACTTGCATAATATTTTAAATTTGTCATAACTGTCTCACATGCGTCTTAGTTGATGGTCTTTAAGGGTAGGCTTTCCGAACTTTCCTAAAAGGGATGTAAGGGAGGGGGTGAGTACAACGACTCAGTGAATGGGTTTTCCAAACTTTTAACTTTTAGGAAAAAGACTTGTATTGGAGTGTGCCAGACTCCTTTCTTTCAAAAATACTTTCATATCAATTCTCGGTTTTTACCACCATTTCCTTATTAATCATGGTGTATTATCACCTAACACAGATCCTTCATCATGAGGGTCAAACACACATTAGCAGGTCAGCCCATCCACTATACCCTCTTGTGGCGTCGAGCGACTTTACTAGTCACATAGATAGAAGCATGTCCACTTCTACCCTGAGAATGAGTGGATGTACACGACATCCGACCCTCAATCCTAAAATCAATTCCTTGTGTCCGTATGAGGATAGAGACCTCATCCCATCCCCACCCCAGTCTCATGCACTTGGTGCTACTCCAAGTTTTGCACAGTTACCTGGTACGACGAATTGTCATTATTCCCACCAGGTCGTCTAGTGCCCTTAGAATGCATCACTACCGCTCTTTGGCGTCTTAATGGTCCCGTAATCACAGTGCATGCACAATCAGTATTTTCTTATCATGCTATATAATATGTGGTGCCACTAGTCCAACGGCCCCGACCCTTAACTCAACTCGCAATTGTTTATCTTGATTGGTCGACCTGTCATGTTCCACTACTGCTAGTTGACTAAGTATGTTGGTCCTATCTTGGTACCATGGCCAAACAATACCTTTATTTAAAGTTTTATGACATATACTCATGTTTGTTTACGAGCTTCTGCTCGTGCCAACTGACCTTGGGCCCACTGTACGAGATTTTTAAAATCGGGCATTTTAGCCCCCAAGTTCCAAAACCGAGGCCCCCGGCCTATAAGAGCTATTCGAGCTCCCGTCAAGAACGTCTCCCAAATCATTTAAGCATTGGCACACAGTTAGGGGAGAGCACTTCCGACAAAAATAGGTTTTCAACTATTTATCATACCGACTGGGTATAAGGACATCTCCGCTCATAATCGATGAACGGGTTTTCAACTTCCCTCGACGAAGTTTCTTTATACCAACCAGGTATGATATACTTACAACCGATAATTAGTTTTTCCACATAATTTTCACATCACTCCTCTAAGTTGTGATGTTTAAAATACCACATAGTAGTGGGTTATTATTTCGATGTACTTATCATCCCCAACTGGGTATGATATAAAATCCCACTCACCCGTTAATGTAGTGAATTCCATTAGACCGGTTCATTGTATTCACACGAGCATGTCCTTGTTGGCGTTCTTGGTACTTCGTGCTCCTACATGATATGAACATCTTGGTTCATTATCCTTCGGCCTAATAGCATTCATTCATTCCAAATGAATGAGAAAACCAAACTTTCATTTATTTTCAATTAGGTACCTAAAGTTATTTCTCTTTAACTTTAAGCCCCTAATGCCGGTTTTTCCTCAAATTGAGTAACGAAACTTTTAAAATTTATCATAGGAACTCAGTTTATTCCATTTCACAAAATGGGGCTTAATTTCCCACTTTTCCAATTTGGTCCCCCAACTTTTCCAAAATTACCATTTTGCCCTTCCTTTACAAAAATGGTTAATTTTACCCCAAAAACTCTAAAATTCCACAATTGGCCCTCTAACATTTTTATCATTCCCAATTGACCCTCAATTTTAGGAAATTCCATTTCAGTCCTTCAAATTTTTGAAAATCCCCAATTTTTCCTCCAATTCCAACTTTTTAATACAATCGAATTTGATTTCATCAAATTGACCGATCAAACATTTCCAATTGTTAAAATTGAGTTTCTACATATTCATACGATTCTTTAGCAATTTGAATCGCAAGTTTTAACGTTGGAACAAGCTCAAATGGAGCTTCACCGAAAAATGAACTATAGAGAGAGAAAGCTTCGATTACTCACCGGTAAGGACACGACAGTCCGAGCTTTCTATCAGGGCTAGTAGTTCTCCTCCTGAGGTTCTTCCTAGGATCAATAATGACATTAATTAATGTTGAATTGGATTAGAATTTCATCATTATAATTCGGCCAACTCTCTTTCTAACACCAATAAAAAATTGTAGAAGGGAGCCAAATTGGCTTACCTTTCAATCCTAATTCGGCCGTGGGGGGCTGACGAAGTGTTGGGAAGGCTTGGTTTGGCATGTGGAGGGCTCGAAATGGCCGATTTCAACTCGGCCGAAATAGGGCAGCTTCGGTCCGCCGAAGCTGCTTCATTGTTCCATCACGCCAGTGCTTCTCCGGCAACCCTCGGAGCAAACAAAGACTACAGGCGTGTAGTTGACTTCTCCCCAGTTCTAAAGAACCTGAACTCACCTCCTTTGGCTAAAAAATGACCCTATATTGGAGCTCTGGTTCAAGCTTCACCGGAAAACTAAGCAACTGAGAGAGAGTGGGTTTTTCAGGTGTGGAGAGGATGAATGGGGAGGGGGTCTTTATATAGAAAGCTCGAGTACTCATTGGCCGTCCAATTGGTGCCTTTATGGTAGGCATTGATGACCGAAAATATATTGAATGGAGACGTTTCTTCTTCGTCAGCACTGCTTCAATTTTTCGGCAAGTGAACCATACAGTCATCTAAAGGAAGAAGACGACACTATTTCGAACCGCATTGGGCCGGTACGAACTGAGTTCAAAGCTTAAACTGGCCAATTCACCTCCCATTCGACCGAGTTTTTCAAATCTAAAAATTTATAAATTCATTTTTTATCCAGTGGTGGTCTCAAATCTCAAATTTGAATTATTTAAGCTAACTAGAAAAATGAATTCAGAATCCAGTTCAATAGTGGTTCAAACCGATCTAAACTGGTTCAATCTAGTTCAATCTGGTTCGGATTCGATTGACCTGAACCGGTTTGGTTTTCATCTCCAATTCACCCTAAAGTCCTTTTTCATGACTTTTATGACTCTTTAGGTTACTTAGGGTCCATAAAATTCTCGGTTTACCATCTCTCTATCAGTTCCAGTTCATAAATGGACTTGGTTCTTAAAACGGTTTAATTCGGTTCGGATCCAGTTCACACGAAGCAGTCTGGTTTTTCTCTCCCACTTTGTTCTAAGGTTCCTTCCCAAGGTTTATAAATATCTTTGGGTCACAAGGGAATTGAAATTTCTCTAATTTTCCCGTTCCCCAATAAACGGGTTTGTGAATCGGTTCAGTTTTACCGGTTCTTTTCCCGATTTTCCTTAACTCAAAAGGGCGGGGTTTACGTGAAAGTCAACATTGGGATGATACTGCAGCTTGGATGACAGCATTTTTCTTCAGTTTCTCACACCGTTTCTTTGTTTATCGGAGCAGCAGGGGGACATAACGTATCGGTGGTGAATGTTCTTAAATGCTTCCTGTTTTCCCACTTTTAAATCTAACCCAATGTTCATTCACCCCCTCACCCGTTGTGGAAGGAGAAAACAGGACCAGACGTGCAAGAAGATAATCATTACGTGGGTGGATCCAACAGTAAGCCCCGGGTGAATACTTTTTATAGTGTTTTTCTGATGTTAGTAAACCCACTCACCCGTTAATGTCGTGAATTCCACTATATCAGTTCTTTGTATTCACGTAAGCTTGTCCTTTTTGGCGTTCCCGGTGCTTCATTATCCTACACGATATGAAAATCTCGGTTCATTATCCTTTGGCCTAACAACCTTCATTCATTCTAAATGAATGAGAAAGTCAAACTTTCATTTATTTGCAATTAGGTCCCTAAACTTATTTCTATTTAACTTTAAGTCCTTAATGCCGGTTTTCCCTCAAATTGAGTCCCGAAACTTTTAAAATTTATCATAGGACCTCAATTTATTCCATTTCATAAAAGGGGATTAATTTCCCAAATTTCTAATTTGGTCCCCCAACTTTTCCAAAATTACCATTTTGCCCTTCCTTTACAAAAATGGTAAGTTTCACCCAAAAAAATTCTAAAATTCCTCAATTGGCCCTCTAACATTATTATCATGCCCAATTGACCCTCAATTTTAGGAAATTGCATTTGGTCCCTCAAATTTTCAAAAATCCACAATTTCTCCCAATTTTCCCCTAATTCCAACTCTTTAACATAGTCGAATTTGATTTTATCAAATTGACCGATCAAACTACTCTAATTGTTGAAATTGAAGTTGAAATTGAGTTTCTCCATGTTCATACGATTCCATAGAACTTTGAATCGTGAGTTTTAACGCCGGAACGAGCTCAAACGGAGCTTCGCCGGAAAATAGACTATAGAGAGAGAAAGATTCGATTACTCACCTGTGAGGGTACGACGGTCCAAGCTTTCAATCTGGGTAGATAGCTCTCATTCTAAGGTTCATCCTAGAATCAGGAATTGCATCAATTGATGTCGAATTGGATTAAAATTTCGTCATTGAAATCCGGTCGATTCTCTCTCTAACACCGATCGAAAATTGTAAAGGGGAGCCGAATTGGCTTACATTTCAGTCCTAATTCGGCCGTGGAAGGGCTGAGAAAGTGTTGGGAGGGCTTGGTTTGGCCTGAGGAGGGCTCGAAATGGCCAATTTCAACTCGGCCGAAATAGGGCAGCTTCGGTCCAACAGAGCTACTTCACTATTTTATCACGCCAGCCTTTCTCCGACGACCCTCAGAGTAAACAGAGACTATAGGCATGTAGCTGACTTCTCCTCGGTTCTAAAGAACCTGACCTCACCTTGTTTGGATTAGAAAAGACCCCATATTGGAGCTCTGGTTTGAGCTTCATCGGAAAATGGAGCAGTTAAGAGAGAATGGAGTTTTCAGGTGTGGAGAGAATGAATGGGGAGGGGCTCTTTATATAGGGAGCTCGAGGACCCGTTGGCCATCCGTTTGGCACCGTTATGACATGCATTGAAGACTTGAAATGTATCGAATGGAAGAATTTCTTCTTCGTCGGCGTTGCTTCGATTTTTCGGTGAGTGAACATTGTTGTCATCCTAAGGAAGAAGACACTGTTCGAACCGGACTGGACCGGTCCAAACCGGGTTATAAGCTTAAACCGGCCAGTTCACCCCTCATTCGATTGAGTTTTTCAAATCTAAAAATTTCTAAATTCATTTTCTATCCAATGGTAGACTCAAATCTCAAATTTGAATTATTTAAGCTACCTAGAAAAATGAATTTAGGATTCGGTTCAATAGTGGTTCAAACTGGTCCATACCGGAACCGGTTTGGTTTTCATCCCCAATTCCGCCACAAGTCCATTTCCATGTCTTTGGTGACTCCTTGGGTCACTTAGGGTCCATAAAATTCTCGGTTTACCATCTCTTTATCGATTCCAGTTCATAAACCGACTTGGTCCTTAAACCTGTTCAATTCGATTCCCCTGAACCGATCTGGTTTTTCTCTCCCACTATGTTCTAAGGTTCCTTCCCATGGTTTATAAATTTCTTTGGAGCACAAGGGAGTTAAATTTCACTGATTTGCCCATTCTTTATCGGTTCCAGTTCATGAACCGACTTGGTTCATAAACCGGTTCAATCTAGTTGGATCCGGTTCATCCAAACCAGTCTAGTTTTTCTCTTCCAATTCATCCTAAGGTTCGTTTCCATGGTATTGTGAACCCTTTGGATCACTCGGGAGTTGTAAATTCCTAAATTGCACGTTCACAAATGATCGGGTTTGCCAACCGGTTCTATTTTCTCACTTGGTTTGATTGGTTCTTTTCCCGATTTTTCTTAGCTCAAAAGGGTGGGGTTTACAACTCTACCCTCCTTTTAAGAGTTTCGTCCCCAAAACTTATCAGTGTCATGCCCCTACCCGGTTTGGTCGGATCCCCGTGATCAACCCGCCACTCTCCCGATTTACTAAAGGGTTTCCCTTTATATTATAAACCGTAAAGAGTAATGCGTTCTTTAGACCTGCACCTTTTTCCAGAAATATCATAAATCAAAATTGCATAGTAACTTAAATTAATCATACCTATCTTGCAAGTGTTTAATTGCGCAAGTATTTTAAGGTTCAACTTTCCGGAACTTCCTAAAAGGGGTATAAGGGAGGGGGTAAGTACAACTACTTAGTGAATGAGATTCAAATCTTTTGAATTCAAGAAAAACATTTATATAGAGTGTGCTAGACTCCTTTTTATCAAAAATCCCTTCATTTAAAAAAATTTAGGTTTTTCCATTATTTCTTAGTTACCGATGTGTCATCACCTAACACACATCCTTCATCATGAAGGTTACACACATTTGCAAGTTAGTATCACTACTGAACCCGCTAGTGACTTCGAAGCGACTTTTCCTACCAGAGAACCGGACTATTCCAACGAAGAAGGGTCTAATTGTCTTGCCTTTTTCCTTTGGAGAGGTTATGTGATGGCTTTGGGGGCTAAGAAAGGGCTCAATTTAAATGCAGGAGGTCTAAATTGGCCTAATTTAAATCCGCTAAGAAAGGGCAGCTTTGGATCGACGAAGCTGCTTCACTGTTTAGGCTCGTCGTCTTTTCCCTGTCGATCCTCTGGTCGGATGGAGGTCGTCTTCAAGTAGTTGACTTCTTCTTGAGTCTGTAGGGTCCAAATTTGGCTTCTAAGGCTGAAGGAAGTACCTAAGTCGGAGCTATAGATTAAGCTTCACTGAAAAACTAGGCAGTTAAGAGGAAGAGTAGATTTGAGGTGTGTGAAGGATGAATGGAGGGGAGTTCTTTATATAGGGAGCTCGGGGACCCTCCACTCCACCAGTTTCCATACTAGTCGTGCTCATCCTAATTAGAAATTGCCCAAATCGGAGGAAATTTCCTTCACTAGAAAAGGATAGAAAAATATTTCCTCACGTGCGGACCAGCCCTGTGGCAACTTGTGATTGGCTTGTCCGGCTGACATGGCGATCCCACTCAACTGCCACATAAGCCATTGACCGGACACGTGGTAGCCTCCCATTGGTTGCTAGTGTCTGCGTGGCTACTAACCAGGTATTTGTTAGCCGGTCGACTGTTGACCGGTCCGATTCGACTGGGTTTGGTGACCTGAAAATGAAAATCGTCCGATTTAGGCCTGATTCAACTGGTTTTCTAAAAATTAAAAACTTCTAAATTAATATAAATTCATTTTCTATTTAATGGTGGCCTCAATTTTCCAAATTGATCTTTTTAATCCACCTAGAAAAATGAATTATTGAACTATTCACCACAATTCACCCTGGTTCAATCCAATTTAGGTCTGGTTCACCTTGAACCGGTTTGGTTTTCCCATCCAAATCGGCTCATGGTTCTTCCCCATGATTTTCCAATTTCCATTTTTTAACCCATTGTTTACCATTTTCGGTTCATTAAACGGCTCGGTTTCCTCATGTAAGTCATCGGTTCTTTTCCCGATTTTCCTTGGTCTAAGAGGATGGGTTTCACGACTACCCTACCCTGACTGTTTGAACAAGCTTAAAACTTTTGGGAGGCTGTCCTGATATTGCATGGAACATGCAATAGATGGGTAATGCCGTTTGAGTGGTCCCATGGTCAATGGGCATGGGTGTGGACTTGTAAATAAGGTAAGGTCGATGTGCTTGAAAACTCTCATAAAAATCAATGAATTATGTGTGATCTCGTTACAGTGCTGAAGCCGAACTGATGAACTCGTTGGGTTAGTAGTTGCTGAGTCAAAGCCAGGTCAGAGAACTCGTTGGGCTAGTAGTTACAATGCTGAAGTCGGGTTGGCGGGTCCGTAGGGCTAGTAACACCCAAGACGATGGCAATAAAAATGAAAAACTGTTGATTTTGCATGCATGAGATACAGAGCCATCGAGATGCCTGGTATGGGGTAGTGGTGGTTTCAAGGGCTGCTAGACTACCCATGGAGTATAAGGGCAGTCCGTTGTCTAGTTTGTCGAGGAGCTCTAGACGCTTTCTGTGCATTGAGACCGAGGTCGGAGGGGAAGAGGTCTTATCCCACAAAGTGGACACAAAGTATGGCTAGGGTTTGAGGGTCGAACAATTGATGTTCACTCAAACTAAGGGTAGAGGCCACGTACCTCTATTAGGGTGGACGGGAAAGGCGCTCCGGTCCACAAGTGGAACAATAAGGGAATGTTCTACGAACGTATGATCCCTTTTTATGATAAAAGAGCATGTAATTGCGTGCCAACCCGAGCAGGGGTAGACAATGGAACACCATGAATATATAGAACACCCAAACAAATGCATCTCTAAGATTTTCCCCACTCACTAAGTTGTGAAACTCATCCCATCTCCTTAACATTTTTTTCAGGAAGGAAAAGATTGTCCAAGAACTTCCCTCGCCAAGTCTCAAAACCCAGGTATGACTTTCGCTAGCAGTTTTGTATAATGTCATTCCAGGGAACATGGCAGACAATACGCCTAAATCTTCAAGATTTGGGGGAGGAGTGATTCTTCGAGGTTTAGGAGAGTGGTGGGTTGATCATAGGGTTCCGACCAAACCGGGTCGGGGCGTGACATATATATCCTAATAGAGGAATAATTGATCTAATTAAACTAGAGTAGAAAGTAAACTTGCAATTGGAATGTAGGTTGGGATAAAGAACCAATTACAAGGGAAGTATACTCAGAAGAGTTTAAGGAGCAAGTTAAACCCAAGAAATGGGTAAGCACGAAGATAACATCGATTCATGTCATAACAAGTAGGGATGGGTGGCATACCCCTAATAAAAGGTATATGGAAATGTAGTCCGAAGGAAGTGGAGTCTCGAGAAAGGATGCACTCTAGTCAGACGTGATTAAAGGAATAACGACAAACACCAAGATTAATTCTTGTCCACGCCCACTTAATAGAGCTTAAGGTTGGACGTTTGAGCATAATGTAGAGAACAAAAAATAAGACTCGATAATGAGATAGTCCTCGGATAGGAAATAAAGGGCAAAATTGGAATTTAATTCGGTGAAGGATTAAAGGTGAACGAAAGCTCCAATACAAAAGGTTGTAAGGATATGAAGGACGGAAACCTTCAAGAAATGGTAAGAAGGTTGAACGCACAGTTCCAAAGATGAAAATCTCTACTTTAAAGTACGAGAGTAGAGGATGAAACCAACGAAGGAAACTCCTTTAGGTGAATTCAAGGAATGAACAAGTAAACCATAAGGAATCAACTCGGAATAAAGAACCATAAAATGGTCACGAATGAGTAGTGATGGATTGGAGAAAGGAAATCCTTAAGTAAGAATGCCATTGGATATACTGAAGAACATAAGGGAGGGAAATCCCAAGTATGTCGGTTTGTTAAGAAGTGATCGGGAAACCTAATAGTTTGATCTGGGAAAGCCTAACAAGGAAGTTTGTGAGGGACAAGTAGATAAGGAAAACTGACACGATCATGAAATGCATAATGTCAAATGTAAAGGGACTTGTAGGTCCAACAGTCACAAGGAAATATGACTCGAGTAAGGAAGATTCAATTATTTAAGCATGATACTGTCACACAAAAGTATTTGGATGGACCGAAGTTTAATAACGAAAGGAGGGAGGAAGCAATATAAGATAAAAAAGGGATAATACCAAAACTTGTGAGGTTAATGATGAAAAGCTCAAAAGGATGCCAAGCTAAAGAGATTCAACGATCAAGGAAATAAATAGAAGCAGAGACGGTCGGACATTTATGGAACTCCCTATCTAGTGATATAGATAAAAACCGTCAATAGGAAGGGTCTTACCCTTAAGAGGAGTAAGAATTGGACCTAAGGAAGTAACTTTGGACTAGTGGGTAAGATAGTTCTGATCGTAATAAACTCCATGGAGTAAGTGGATAATCAAAAGGAAAAGAAATTCCTTAAGTACGTTATCTAAAGGACTAAATGAAAGATGAAATTATAGTGGTATTTTGCCCAGGGAAAAAGAGTATGAGCAAGGAAATATTCAAAGAAAAGGAAGTGGGAAGTTGGATCACCACGAAATTCTTCTCCTCAAGTGCGAATACCAAATCATGTCATTTAGAGCGATGAAAAATAAGTAATAAAAAGACACCCCAAAACATGGAGAGTAAATATGTCTAAAGGTCGGACAGGCATGAAGGATGTCCAAAGTATATGCAACCAAGATGGGGACGTACCCCACAATGTCATATCAAAGAAAACCCTAAGTGGACATCAAAGGAAATTATTCTATATTCAAAGGATGCATAACTAAGTTTTATGGACAAAACTCCTAAAAGGTGAGCAGAGTTGTGAAACTCGTCCTCTTAGATCAAGGAAACCAGGAAAGGAAATCGAAAAATTTCATGAGTAAACTAAGAACCTAAGTGAATCGAAATTGTTAAAGAAGGGTTAAAATGGTAATTTGGAAAATCCCAAGTAAGCGTGAAATCATAAAAATCACAGAGAAGAACCATGAAGAGGATTGGATATGAAAATTGGACGAGTTCAAGGTGAACCAAACTTGAATCGGATCGAACTGAATTAAACCGTGAAGAACCAGTTTAATAATCCATTTTTCTAGGTGGCTTAAAAATGTCAATTTGGAAAATTGAGGACATCACTAGATAGAAAATAAATTTAGAAATTTTTAATTTTTAGAAAATCGGTCAATCAGGTCTGAACCGGCTGATTTATGATTTCGGGTCACCAAACCTGGTTGGACCAGACCGATCAACGAACAGTGCCATCTCCTTCCTTAAGATGACAATACTGTTTATGGAAGGATTCCAACTTCCATTTCCGGTGAGAGAATATTCCCTCTGATCGTGGTAGTTTTGTGGAGTGGATAAGCTAGACTAATATGGAAACAGGTAGAGTCAAGGGTCCTCGAGCTCCCTATATAAAGAGCTCCCTTTTATTCAATCTCCTCACACCTCAAACACTCGAAGAAGAAGAAGTGCTCTATTTTTCGATTTAGCTCGAATTAGAGCTCTGACTTGGGCATTTCTTTCCACCTCAAAAGGCAAATTTGGGTCCTATAGATTTTGAGGAAGTCAGCTACTAACAG
Organism: Trapa incisa; assembly: GCA_030064435.1. Classification (NCBI taxonomy): domain Eukaryota; kingdom Viridiplantae; phylum Streptophyta; class Magnoliopsida; order Myrtales; family Lythraceae; genus Trapa; species Trapa incisa. The sequence continues at coordinate 12,026 of CM057774.1, read as the reverse complement.
CACACTCCATTCCACTTGAGGACTACTTGAGAAGTGCCGACAAGTCCAAATAGTGAAGCTGCTTCGTAGGACACGAAGATGCCCTGTTTTGTCAGTTCCCAATTCGGTCATCCCTGACCTCCTACAACCAAACCAAGTCCTCCTCAAGTCTTTCCAGTCTACTCTCAACCTCCCGAAGTACCTATGTAAGACATTTTAGTCCTCCCTCATTGGAATAACTTAATTATAGAGAGAGAAAGTGCCCAGAATGCACTGATGAAATTCCCACTACTTAGGATGAGAATTGGAGCGACTTTTGATCCTCGAAGGATCTCCTAGTCAAGAGCTACCATCCCAAATCGAGAGCTCTGACTGCCGCAACTCCATTGGTAAGCTTACGGAGCTTTCTCTCTCTACTTCTAGTTTTCCAGCGAAACATCGTTTGATCTCAATTCTGAGCAAAATGAAGTGTTTGAAAGCTTGAAATTATGAGGGATACCTAGGGAGGATGATTCTGATCATGAATGGGAACAATTGCCCACATTTGGGTGGCCAATTCAATGAAATAAGCTTTCAGGGCCAAATTGCAAGTTTTGGGGAAAATTAGGCAATTTGGGAATTTTGGGAAAATTGGGGGCTGAATTATAATTTAAGAAAAAATGGATGATTTTGATGAAATTAATTTCCAATTGAGGTCCAATTGGGCAATTGGATGAAATTGAGGGCCAATGGGCAATGTTTGGAAATTTAAAGACCAATTGGAAATTTTGGATAAATTAAAGACCAATTGGTAATTTAGGAAAATTAAGGACTAATTGGTGATTTGGGGAAAAATTAAGGACCCATAAGTGATATTGGAAATCCTAAGGACTTAATTGGCATTAAGCGAGCATTAGGAACCTAAAGCCAATGATTATGAACTTTAGGGACCTAATTACCATAAGGCAAAAGTTAAGGCCTAGTTGCAAATACGTGAAAATAAGAGGCATTCATGCCAAAAACATTCCTTATGAGAATGCTCGAACTGTATAGAAATGGGTGAACAAAGACATGTGCAAGGGAGTACGACAAGGACAAACAAGTCATATTCATCGGGTGAGTGGGACATTTTAAACTTCATACTCGGTTAGGGTGATAAGTACTTTTTTTAAAATGAAAAACCACTATGAGTGGGATTTTTCATCATCATGTTGAGTTGGGATGATGAGTGCATTCTAAGCTTAAAAATTATTTTTCCAGAACTGATCTCCCCTGACTATGTGCATGTGCAACTAATTAAAAATTTTGGGTGACTTTTTTTTTATGAGAGCTTGGAAAGCTCCAATAGGACGGATGCCTTGGTTTTTGAACTTATAGGGCTCATGGCCTAGTTTGAAAAACTTGGGAAGTGGGCTAAGGCCTGTGGGTACGGGTTGGAGCCCATAGACAAATATGATGGTAAATGCCATGAAAACTCTCATAACTGGCTAATTTTGTGTGATTCGCCATAGTGCCAAATCTACCGACAAGGCTCAATGGGCTAGTGGCAGTGCAATGAGACCAGGTCCACAGACCGATCATGCAAACAACTACGGAGCCCATGTTGAGAGTCGGGGCCATTGGAATCAATGATAATGGCATATTAATCCTAAGACCATTGTTTGTGCATGCACCAAGATATGAGACCATCGAGACGCCCAAGAGTGGTAGTGTAGGTTCTGAGGGCTGCTAAATGACTAGGATGTGATAAGGGAAGTTTTGTCATGCTAGTGAGTCATGAAGTTCAAAATAGCTTCTTGTGCACCGAGACCAGGGCAGGGTTAGGATGAGGTCTGTAAACCCTACCCTTAGGAGTTAAGGAAATCTGAGAAAGAACTAGTCAAACCGAGTGAGAAAACCGAACTGGTTCACAAACCTCGACCACTAGAGAACGAAAAAATTGAGGAATTTATAACCCCCGAGTGACCCAAAGTGTAAGGAAAACCTTTAGGACAATTTGGGAAAGAAAACCAAACCGGTTTAAGTGAACTGATTCCAAATCGGATTGAACTAGTTTGGACCATCATTGAACTATATGCTAAATTCATTTTTCTAGGTGGCTTATAAAATTCAAATTTGAGAATTGAGACCACCATTAGATAGAGAATGAATTTAGAAAATTTTAATTTTGAAAAACTCAGTTAAATCGGGCTCGAACCGGCCGGTTTAAGCATTGAACCTGGTTTGGAACAGTGTCATCTTCTTCCTTAAGATGACAACACTGTTCACTTGTCGGAAAATCGAGTAACGTCGGTGAAGATGAAAAGTCTCAAGCCAGGGAGTTTCAAGCAATGCATGACTGCTATAAAGGTGCCAATCAGACGACCAAGAAGTTCCCAAACTTCCTATATAAAGAGCCCCTCCTCATTCATCCTCTTAACACTTGAAAACTTTACTCTCTCCCTACTGCTCCATTTTCTGGTGAAGCTTGAATCAGAGCTCTGACTTGGGCATTTTTTTGAGCCAAATAAGGGAAGGTCAGATTCTTTAGATCTGGGAGAAGTCAGCTACCTGACGGTAGTCTCCATTTGCTTCGAGGATCGTCAGAGTAATCGAACTGTGAAGTAGCTCCAGCGGACCAAAGCTACCTTGTCACACCCCGACCCGGTTTGGTCGGATCCCCGTGAACATCCCGCCACTCTCCTAGTTTATTAAAGGGTTTCCCCTTATTATAAATCGTAAAGAGTAAGGCATCCTAAGGTTCATCCTAGAATCAAGAATCACATCAATTGATGCTAAATTGAGTTAGAATTTCATCATCGAAATTCTACCGGTTCTCTCTCTAGCATCAGATAGAAATTGCAGAGGGGAGCCGAATTGGCTTACCTTTCAGTCCTAATTTGGCCGTGGGAGGGCTAAGGAAGTGATGGGAGGGCTTGGTTTGGCTTGAGGAGGGCTCGAAATGGCTGATTTCAACTTAACTGAAGCAGGAAACTTTGGTCCGTCGGAGCTGCTTCACTGTTCCATCATGCCGGCATTTCTTCGGTGACCCTCGTAGCAAATAGAGACTACATGTGTGTAGCTGACTTCTCCCCAATTATAAAGAGCCCGACCTCTCCTTCCGAGGTTAAGAAAAATGCCGAAGCTTTGGTTCGAGATTCACCGAGAAATTGAGCAGTAGAGAGAGAGAGAGAAGTGTTCAGGTGTGAGGAGAATGATTAGGGATTAGCTCTTTATATAATTGTAAAATTGTGTATTAAATGGGTTTACAACTTCTTCCCTCTATTTATGAGTTTTGTCTTCAAAACTCATTGTGCATTGCTTAAATGGGGAATAATTTTCTCTTTCATCCCGTTTGTGTTTACTTGTTACTCCCTCCATTTTAGCCACCATGCCAACAAACTATTGCCATTTGAAATCATTTTCTTAGGGATTTTTCCCAATCCCCTTTTTCCTTGGAAATTTATTTTAACATTTTGAAGTTCATGAGATCCCTCCTATGATCTTTTCATACCTTCCTTATCTCCCAATCATTTTGGGATTCTACCTTCCAATTTGACCAGTGTTTCCATATGGGTGTAACCCGCGTACTCAATTCCTTTAAGTTACAACCCATTAGCTCATATTGTAATCTTTATGACATGATCCTTAATAAATGTTCATGATTCCTTCCCTTCCATTCGACATCATCACGCTTTAATAAACAAATTTTCCTTCCACGAGTCATATCATTTTAGTCATTTGAACTTACGTATCTTTAGCGGAGTAAGGTGCTTTAGCAGGGTTTATTTCAGAAATATTTTTCTGTCCATCATCAAACTTCTAATTCGTGAAGTCATAGAATTTTCATCCATCCATGGCATTTGATAAAATTCCTTAATTTTCATTAACATCATCCAATTGTTTAATAATTATTCCTTCATAATTTATCCATTTATGACTTTTTTTTTTGTAAATCTCCATTTGTGTAATTTTTACTTTCTTCGTACCAATTCTTGCTATTTAATCCATTAAGCGGTACTTCTACAAAGCTTTATCGGAGGCTTTATGCTTATTCTTCTCTTCTCATTGGCCTCTTTAATGATAACTTTAAGAGGTTCCATCTTCTCTTCCAGCATCCACTCACTTTATGGACTTTATTCTTATAAACTACTCAAACTTGCTTACTCATAGTAGTTTTATCTATTCTTAAAAACTATTAAAATATTAAAATTGTAAAAATACTAAAAAAATTCTTAAAAGTCTAATAAAATTTAACCAATCATAAAAAAATTTAAAATATTCTCAAAATTATAAAAAATACTAAAACCCTAAAATTCTATTATATAACACTAAAATCCCTAAAAAATCTAAAATTTCTAAAAATTCCAAAGGTTAAACGAACCCTAAAAAATCTAAAAATCCTAAAATACTAACAAAATATAAAATTATTAAAAATATTAAGATAACATATGAAGCCTAAAAGGCAAAATAATCATAAAAAACATAAGAAAAGTTCTTAAAAACTTAAGAATAATACAAACTACTAAAATATTAAAATTGTAAAATCCTCAAACACTAAAAATCACTAAAATAATGCAAAAAAATCTAAAAAAATACTAAAAATTATAAAAAAACTAAGATATCATAAAAAATATATAAAAAAAAATCAAAGAATCATAAAACCCAATAAAAGACCCTAAAAACCTTAAAAACTGTAAAAATCCTAAAAATCTAAAAAATTCTATCAAATTGTAAAAAACCTAAAATATCATAAAAATATTAAAAATAGAAAAAACCCTAAATATCTAAAAAAAATAAACCTAAAAATCCCTAAAACCTCAAAAATTCTAAATAATACTAAAAAGAATAAAAAACCATAAAATTAATTAGATACTATAAAAATATTAAAAAAACAAATAATCATAAAAAACTTAAAATTTCCTAATAATCTTGAAAATCCTAAAAATCATTAAAAACACCAATACTATAAAAATTCTAAAAACATTAAAAATTCCAAAAAAATCTAAAAAAAATTCTAACCAATCATAAAAAACTTGATATACTATAAAAATACAAAAAAAACCTAAAATTCTAACAAAATCCTAAAAATCACTAAAAAGCCTGAAAATTCTAGAAAAATTCAAAAAATGCAAACAAAGATCCTATAACCATAAAAATTTAACAAATTATGAAAAAACCTAAAATATTCTAAAATAAAAAAATACTAAAAACCCTAAAATTATAAAATAAAACCCAAAAAAATAAAAAAACCCTAAAAAGCCTAAAAAAATTTAAAACAAAATACCAAAAAATATAAAATCCTGAAAAAATAATATAAACCAAGAAAAAACCTTATAAATACTAATATACCATAAAAAAGTAGAAAAGTTCCCATATACATGAAACACTTAAAATCTTAAATAATCACATAAAATATTAAAAAATCCAAAAAAATCCCCAAAACCACTAATCAATCTAGACAACTCAAAAAATCATACAACTCCCTAAAAACATAAAAAAACCCATAAAAGATGAAAAATATTAAAAAAATTCTAATAATATGTAAAAATACTAAAAAATTCTAACAAATCGCAGAAAATCTAAAATATAGTAAAACTTACTAAAAACCCAATAATTCTATTATATAACCCTAAAACATTAAAAATCCATAAAAAAACTAAAAAATTTAAAATAAAAACAAATCATAAAAAATTTAAAAACACTAAAATGCTAAAAAAAAATCTAATTACCCTAGAAATGATAAAACCCTAAAAATACCAAGATACCATCAAAATCCTAACAAACAAATTATCATAAAAACACAAAAAAGACCAACAAATCCTAAAAAACTCTAAAAACTACAAAATACTAAAATCGAATAAAATCCTAAAAATACTTAAAAACCCTAAAAAAATTATAACAAATCACAAAAAAACTAATATATCCTATAAAAAAACTACAAGAAACCCTAAAATTATACAATATTTCTTAGGGTTTCTTATCGGTACTTAGAATTTCATAGGATTTTTTAGGTTTTCTTAGTGTTTTTAGGGATTCATAGATTTATTAGCATTTCTTAGGATTTTTTAGCATTTTTTTACTGTTTCTTTGGGTTTCCTAGCGTTTCTTAGGGTTTTCTAGTGTTACTTAGCGTTTCTAAGGGTTTCTTAGTATTTATTAGCGTTACTTAGAATTCCATAGGGTTTTTAGGGTTTCTTAGTAATTTTTAAGGATTCATAGCGTTTCTTAGATTTTCTTAGCGTTTATTAGTATTTCTTAGGATTTTTTAGCATTTTTTTTTACCATTTCTAAGGGTTTCTTAGAGTTTTTGAATGGTACTTAGCATTTGTTAGCATTTCTTAGGGTTTGTTAGTGTTTCTAAGGGTTTCTTACGGTTTCTAAGCATTTTTAGGGTTTCTTAAAGTTTCTTAGGGTTTTTAAGAGTTTCTTAGCGTTTCTTAGGGTTCCTAGGGCTTCTTAGAATTTCTTAGCATTTCTTAGGGTTTGTTAGGGTTTTTTTAGCATTTCTTAAGGTTTCTTAGGGCTTCTTAGGGTTTTTTAGCGTTTCTTAAGATTTCTTAGTGTTTGTTAGGGTTTCTAAATGTTTCTTTGGTTTTCTTAAGGTTTCTTGGGGTTTCTTATAGTTTTTTTGGGTTTCCTTGGGTTTTTTAGGATTTCTTACCGTTTCTTAGGGTTTTTAGCATTTTTTAGGGTTCCTTGACGTTAGTTATCGTTTGTTAAGGCTTCTTAATATTTTTTAGGGTTTTTTAGCCTTTCATTGGGATTCTTAGGATTTCTTAGTATTTCTAAGCACTTCTTAGGGTTTCTTAGGATTCTCTTGGGTTTCTTAGGATTTTCTAGGGTTTCTTAGCATTTTTAGGGTTTTATAGGGATTTTTAGCATTTCTTAGGGTTTCTTAGGGTTTCTCATGATCTCTTAGTGTTTGTTACGGTTTACTAGTGTTTCTAAGCATTTCTTAGGGTTTCTAAGGGCTTCTTAGGGGTTTTTAGGGTATCTTAGGGTATCTTAGGGTTTCTTAACATGTTTTAGTTTTTATTAGAGTTTCTTAGGTGTTATTAGGGTTTCATAGGGTTTTTAGGCATTCTTAGAGTTTATTAGGGTTTCTTAGGTTTTATTAAGCATTTCTTATGGTTTCTTAGGGTATCTTAGGTTTTATTATATTTTATTAGGGTTTCATAGGTTTTTTAGGGTTTCTTAGAGCTTATTAGACTTTCTTAATGTTTCTTAGAGTTTCTTAGTATTTCTTAGGATTTTCAACATTTCTTAGAGTTTCTTAGGGTTTGCTAAGGTTTATTAGTGTTTCTTAGCATTTCTTAGGATTTCTTAGCGTTACTTATCATTTCTAAGGATTTCTTAGTGTTTCTTAAGGTTTGTTAGTGTTTCTTAGGGTTTCTTAACATTTCTTAAGGTTTCTTAGCGTTTCTTAGGGTTTATAATGGTTTCATAGTGTTTCTTAGCATTTCTTAGGGGTTCTTAGAGTTTTTTAGCGTTTCGTAGGGCTTCTTAGGATTTCTTAACATTTCTTGGGGTTTCTTAGCGTTTCTTAGCATTTCTTAGGGTTTCTTAGCATTTCTTAAGGTTTTGTAGGGTTTCTAAATGTTTCTTAGGCTTTCTTAAGGTTTCTTAGCATTTCTTAGGGTTCTGTAAGATTTCTTAGCGTTTCTAAGTGTTTTTTATAGTTTTTTTGGGTTCCCTAGGGTTTCTTAGGATTTCTTACCGTTTCTTAGCATTTCTGAGTGTTTTTAGCATTTTTTTTAGGGTTTTTTAACTTTACTTATCTTTTCTTCAAGCTTCTTAGCAGGGTTTCTTAGTGTTTCTTAGGGTTCCTTAGCTTTTCATAGGGCTTCTTAGGATTTCTTAGTGTTTCTTAGTGCTTCTTAGGGTTTCTTAGGATTTTCTAGGATTTCTCAGGGTTTCTTAGCATTTCTTAGGGTTTCTTAGGGATTCTTAGCGTTTCTTAGGGTTTTTTAGCGCTTCTTAGGGTTTCTCAGGGTCTCTTAGCGTTTGTTAGGGTTTCTAGCGTTTCTTAGAATTTCTTAGTATTTCTCGGTGCTTCTTAGTGTTTTTAAGGGCTTCTTATGGTTTCTTTGGGTATCTTAGGATTTCTTAACGTTTTTTTAGCATTTCTTAGAGTTTCTTAGGTTTTATTAGGGTTTATAGGGTTTTTAAGCATTCTTAGAGTTTATTAGGGTTTCTTAGATTTTATTAAGCATTTCTTAGGGTTTCTAAGGGCTTCTTAGGGTATCTTAGAGTTTCATAGGATTTCTTAACATGTTTTAGTGTTTCTTAGAGTTTCTTAGGTTTTATTAGTATTTTATAAGGTTTTTTAGGCATTCTTAGAGTTTATTAGGGTTTCTTAGGTTTTATGAAGTATTTCCTATGGTTTATTAGCATTTCTTAGGGCTTCTTAGAGTTTCTTAGCATTTCTTAGGGTTTTGTAGGGTGTCTAAACTTTTCTTAGGCTTTCTTAAGGTTTTTTTTAGCATTTCTTAGGGGTTCTTAGGGTTTCTTAAGATTTATTTGCATTTCTTAGCATTTCTTTTGGTTTTGTAGGGTTTCTAAATGTTTCTTAGGCTTTCTTAAAATTTCTTAGCTTTTCATAGGGTTTCATAAAGTTTCTTATAATTTTTTGAGGTTTCATTGGGTTTCTTAAGATTTCTTATCATTTCTTAGTGTTTTTAGTATTTTTTTAGAATTTTTTTAGGGTTTCTTAACGTTACTTATCGTTTCTTAGGGTTCTTAGCATTTTATTAGGGTTTCTTAGGGGTTTACTAGTGTTTTTAAGCATTTCTTAAGGTTTGCAAGTGCTTCTTAGGGTTTCCTAACATTTTTTAGGTTTTAGTAGGGTTTCATAGGATTTTTAGGTATTCATAGATTTATTAGGGTTTCTTAGGTTTTATTAAGCATTTATTACGATTTCCGAGGGCATCTAAAGGTATATTAGGGTTTCATAGGATTTCCTAACGTGTTTTAGTGTTTACCAGAGTTTATTAGGATTTCTTAGTGTTTTTTATGGTTTCTAAGCGTTACCTAGGGTTTTTAGGGTTTTTTTTGGTTTTTAGGGTTTTTTAGCGGTTTTATGATTTTTTAGGGTTTTTTAGGGTTTTTTAGGGGCTTATAGGGTCTTCTAGGGCTTTTAGGGTTTTTTTTTTGTTTTTAGGGTTTTTTAGGGATTTTTTAGGGTTTTTACGGGTTTTTACATTTTTTAGGGTTTTTTTTAGGGTTTTTAGGGTTTTTTAGGGTTTTTTAGGGTTTTTTTAGGGTTTTTTAGGGTTTTTTAGGGTTTTTTAGGGTTTTTTTGGGTTTTTTAGGGTTTTATAGGGTTTTTTTAGGGTTTTTAGGGTTTTTTAGGGTTTTTTAGGGTTTTTTAGGGTTTTTTAGGGTTTTTTAGGGTTTTATAGGGTTTTTTAGGGTTTTTTAGGGTTTTTTAGGGTTTTTTAGGGTTTTTTAGGGTTTTTTAGGGTTTTTTAGGGTTTTTTTAGGGTTTTTTAGGGTTTTTTAGGGGTTTTTAGGGTTTTTAGGGTTTTTTAGGGTTTTTTAGGGTTTTTTAGGGTTTTTTAGGGTTTTTTTTTAGGGTTTTTTAGGGTTTTTTAGGGTTTTTTAGGGTTTTTTAGGGTTTTTTTAGGGTTTTTTAGGGTTTTTTAGGTTTTTTAGGGTTTTTTAGGGTTTTTTAGGGTTTTTTAGGGTTTTTTTAGGGTTTTTTTAGGGTTTTTTAGGGTTTTTTAGGGTTTTTTAGGGTTTTTTAGGGTTTTTTAGGGTTTTTTAGGGTTTTTAGGGTTTTTTAGGGTTTTTTAGGGTTTTTTTAGGGTTTTTTAGGGTTTTTTTTTAGGGTTTTTTAGGGTTTTTTAGGGTTTTTTAGGGTTTTTTAGGGTCTTTAGGGTCTTTAGGGTTTTTTAGGGTTTTTTAGGGTTTTTTAGGGTTTTTTTAGGGTTTTTTAGGGTTTTTTTAGGGTTTTTTTAGGGTTTTTTAGGGTTTTTTAGGGTTTTTTTAGGGTTTTTTAGGGTTTTTCAGGGTTTTTAGGGTTTTTTAGGGTTTTTTAGGGTTTTTTAGGGTTTTTTTAGGGTTTTTTAGGGTTTTTTTAGGGTTTTTTTAGGGTTTTTTAGGGTTTTTTAGGGTTTTTAGGGTTTTTTAGGGTTTTTTTAGGGTTTTTTAGGGTTTTTTAGGGTTTTTTAGGGTTTTTTAGGGTTTTTTAGGGTTTTTTTGGGTTTGTTAGGGTTTTTTAGGGTTTTTTAGGGTTTTTTAGGGTTTTTTAGGGTTTTTAGGGTTTTTAGGGTTTTTTAGGGTTTTTTAGGGTTTTTTAGGGTTTTTTAGGGTTTTTTAGGGTTTTTTAGGGTTTTTTAGGGTTTTTTAGGGTTTTTTAGGGTTTTTTAGGGTTTTTTAGGGTTTTTTAGGGTTTTCTAGGGTTTTCTAGGGTTTTTTAGGGTTTTCTAGGGTTTTCTAGGGTTTTCTAGGGTTTTTTAGGGTTTTTTAGGGTTTTTTAGGGTTTTTTAGGGTTTTTTAGGGTTTTTTAGGGTTTTTTAGGGTTTTTTAGGGTTTTTTAGGGTTTTTTAGGGTTTTTTAGGGTTTTTTAGGGTTTTTTAGGGTTTTTTAGGGTTTTTTAGGGTTTTTTAGGGTTTTTTAGGGTTTTTTAGGGTTTTTTAGGGTTTTTTAGGGTTTTAGGGTTTTTTAGGGTTTTTTAGGGTTTTTTAGGGTTTTTTAGGGTTTTTTAGGGTTTTTTAGGGTTTTTTAGGGTTTTTTAGGGTTTTTTAGGGTTTTTTAGGGTTTTTTAGGGTTTTTTAGGGTTTTTAGGGTTTTTTAGGGTTTTTTTAGGGTTTTTTAGGGTTTTTTAGGGTTTTTTAGGGTTTTTTAGGGTTTTTTAGGGTTTTTTAGGGTTTTTTAGGGTTTTTTAGGGTTTTTTAGGGTTTTTTAGGGTTTTTTAGGGTTTTTTAGGGTTTTTTAGGGTTTTTTAGGGTTTTTAGGGTTTTTTAGGGTTTTTTAGGGTTTTTTAGGGTTTTTTAGGGTTTTTTAGGGTTTTTTTAGGGTTTTTTAGGGTTTTTTAGGGTTTTTTAGGGTTTTTTAGGGTTTTTTAGGGTTTTTTAGGGTTTTTTAGGGTTTTTAGGGTTTTTTAGGGTTTTTTAGGGTTTTTTAGGGTTTTTTAGGGTTTTTTAGGGTTTTTTAGGTTTTTAGGGTTTTTTAGGGTTTTTAGGGTTTTTAGGGTTTTTTAGGGTTTTTTAGGGTTTTTTAGGGTTTTTTAGGGTTTTTTAGGGTTTTTTAGGGTTTTTTAGGGTTTTTTAGGGTTTTTTAGGGTTTTTTAGGGTTTTTTAGGGTTTTTTAGGGTTTTTAGGGTTTTTTAGGGTTTTTTAGGGTTTTTTAGGGTTTTTTAGGGTTTTTTAGGGTTTTTTAGGGTTTTTTAGGGTTTTTTAGGGTTTTTTAGGGTTTTTAGGGTTTTTTAGGGTTTTTTAGGGTTTTTTAGGGTTTTTTAGGGTTTTTAGGGTTTTTTAGGGTTTTTAGGGTTTTTTAGGGTTTTTTAGGGTTTTTTAGGGTTTTTTAGGGTTTTTTAGGGTTTTTTAGGGTTTTTTAGGGTTTTTTAGGGTTTTTTAGGGTTTTTTAGGGTTTTTTAGGGTTTTTTAGGGTTTTTAGGGTTTTTTAGGGTTTTTTAGGGTTTTTTAGGGTTTTTAGGGTTTTTAGGGTTTTTTAGGGTTTTTTAGGGTTTTTTAGGGTTTTTTAGGGTTTTTTAGGGTTTTTTAGGGTTTTTTAGGGTTTTTTAGGGTTTTTTAGGGTTTTTTAGGGTTTTTAGGGTTTTTTAGGGTTTTTTAGGGTTTTTTAGGGTTTTTTAGGGTTTTTTAGGGTTTTTTAGGGTTTTTTAGGGTTTTTTAGGGTTTTGGTTTTAGGGTTTTTTAGGGTTTTTTAGGGTTTTTTAGGGTTTTTTAGGGTTTTTTAGGGTTTTTTAGGGTTTTTTAGGGGTTTTTTAGGGTTTTTTAGGGTTTTTAGGGTTTTTAGGGTTTTTTAGGGTTTTGTTTAGGGTTTTTTAGGGTTTTTTAGGGTTTTTTAGGGTTTTTTAGGGTTTTTTAGGGTTTTTTAGGGTTTTTTAGGGTTTTTTAGGGTTT